>JAQPPZ010016947.1:17635000-20135000 GCA_028583015.1 Wollemia nobilis | reverse complement strand
AAGCTTGCACCTCCTATTCCAAAATTTCGTCTTCTTCTTCCTCACTCTCACCTTCTTGATGATATACAGTTTCCATCACCATAATGTTATCATCTTGATGTTGCGATGGACCCTCATTTGATACCAGTTCCAAATCATCAACTTGTGCCTGAAGACAATGAGTGTATCTAGCAATTTCAGGACAATTCCTCTCATTGTGTTCTTTTGTGTTGTGCAACCTACACCCCCTTTCCCATGCCAAATCTGAAAGATTCAAAAGGGAATTGGATTGACTAGGTCCTGCAGAAGTATCTAGTTGATTAGCAATGGGAGCGGGTACTCCCCCATTGTTTGGCTTTGTGTTCCAATGTCTCCCTCTATTGTTAAAATTTTGATTTGAGTGAGGGGCATGGGATTCATACTTCTACTTTTGAACCATGTCATTGCTCAGCTTATGAACTATTTTCTTGAGCTCTTCGACCTCTGAATAAATCTCCTTCGATGGAATCACATTGTTGTTAACCCCCGTTGGATTTGCGTAATTGGTGGGGTCTTGATTCAACATTTGGGTCGGGTTTTGAGGAATTTGATTCCCGTATGGATTGACACTTTGAATCGGAGTTGGATTTGGGAAAGGAACTATAGCCTTGAGAATTAACTTGGCTGGTTCCTTGCATAGTCGATTGACTATTCTGCAAAAATGCGAGAACAGGTGGAATGGATGTAATTGGTTGGATTGGAATGGGTGCATACGCAAGTGCTGGTGGATACGGTTGCTGATATGGGAAGGCGTTCATGCTTGGCATTTGCGGTGCCATGATCTGATTTGCCAAGGGAGCTTGACCATATGGAGCATATTGTCCCATCATAGGCATCCGGGGAAATCCATAGCCCCGTGGTGTCATTTGCTTGCTCGATGGTCATGGCTTCATTATAGGCTAGAGCGAGCGTGGTGACTTGAGGATTTCGTCTTGCAAACATGGCTGTCATGGGGTCCAATGCCCCAAAATATATCTGCAAAGCCACTGCGGGATCGATGGCAAAATGCCGAACCGCTCTATTATAGCACTTTTGGAATTTCTGATTAAATGTTCTGATTGGTTCCCCCTGGCCCCTTTTGCATGTAATGAATTGATTGTAAATGGTTGCGGGATCCAAAGGTGACCTAAATTGATTAACAAAGGCATTCTCCATTTGCGTCCATGAAGTGATTGAACCAGTTGGTAAGCATATATACCATTCATATGCTATTGGATCTAAGCTCATGGGGAAAAGTCTGCAAGCCACATCTTCATGTTGGACTTGCAACCTAATTAAAACATCCCTATAGGCTTGGATATGTTCTTCTGCTATTCTTGGGCCATCTGGTTTGTATTTAGGCAAAAATATTTCTATGTTCTTGGGGATTTCATGGATATCCCCAGCAATGTTCAAAGGAATATTGTTAGCTCCATACCAAGGAGCTGCTTGGAGGTTGAGCCATTTGACTCAAAATCGATGAAGACAACCCTACAAGAGCAGTGGAAATATTACTGACAATAGGAACACTAGTGGCAACTGATGTCACCGGTGTAGGTCCACTCGATGTTCCTGGAGAAAAAAGGTCTTTTGTGACTGGTAAGCTTACGACTTGCTTGGTTTTATTCTTGGGAGTACCAGTGAGCGTAAGGTCATGAAAAATGGTTTCCCCGGTTGTTTGGGACCTAGTCGCAATACGACGCGGTGGGTCCAGCCTGCCTGATGAAACCCTCGGTTATTTCACGCAACAGAAACAAAAACAAATGCTGCAGTTTAGCCGTTTGTGAGATTTAAGATACGATTTCAAAATTAAATCAAAAAGATATTACTTATGCATGAAAATCAAAATAAAGTAAACCAATCAGGCCCTCCTTCTAGCGCCAATCTGTTGAGTGGTGTTTTCACCCAATTGTGAAAGCACACTCTCCGGTAGGATCTGAGTCCCAAAATCCTCTGCTTGCAAAGAAATTACAACAAATAATTTCTCCAAGGTTCCTGTTATGCTAGCTCTTTGTATACCAATGATGTTGTTTAATTTAAATGCTGGGAATACCTTAGGGTTGCAAGTGGATGTTAACAAGGGGCACTATGGTTTATTTTAATTTGAATTTACAATGGACTCAAAGTGAATAAATCTAAGAAGCTGAATCTATTTTGATCTTAGGCTTTGATGGATTTTCAGTTATTTATTTGAATGACAGTAATTAAAATGCAGAAAATAAAATAAGGGATTGAAAATAAAAGAAATGCAAATGAAAATGAAACTAAACTACGTCCAGAGTGCGACCATCCTGATTGACAAAACCGAAGATAATGAGGTTTCTGCATGCAACCTAACCTATTGAACCTGCAAATTCGCACAATCCAGATAAGCTAGGTGCGGGTTTCTGGGGTTTTTAATGTAATTTCAGATTTAGACATTCGCATGAAGCAACCAAGAACACTTGCATTAAACTTCACCTAAAAGCCTAGAAATCTGAAAGGGAAAGATAAAACATTAAATCATGCATGCAAAAATGACTCCTTCTTTCTCATCAATGAGATGCCAACTCTCTGTATTTCTGTATTAAAATGATATATCAATTACAATGACAGAATGTTCCAGGTTTAACAAATCCAGAACAAATGAAGGAAATTGCTCCAAGTGCAGGCCCAGAATGGCATGCAGCCCTTGTCTCTGCAACTCTGCTAGCAGCAATTTCCAACCCTCGTATCGATCTGCGCTTCTGATTTTATACTAACTGATACGGCTCTTCGATTCACCCTACGTCGCTTCGTTTCACCTCCCAGAATGCGTCGTTTCAAATTCCCTGCCTTTTCGTTGCTTTTGATTTTATGCGCGCTGCCGAAACGTTCGATATTCTCTGTTACATGAAACGTTTCTATAATCCTGACACCTGTATGCCACGTGTTCTGCGTTTCCAGCATGTTTCGTAATGGCCCCATGTAAATCATGACATTTTTATGCATGCAGCTTGTTCCTCTACCAACATAGCGAAAATGAGACATGTCGCGATATCATGACATTTTTTGGCCAATAGCCTTCTTGCCTTCTTGCCCAACGAAAACGTGACATGTCACGAAATCGCGACGCTTTTCTTCTTCGTACACCTCGGCCGCAACCTGTCGCGAAATCGTGACGCTTTTCTTTGCTTCCTCGCTTTTTGTCGTGAAATCGTGACACCTTTCTGTTCCATACCATTTGCCCACTTTTCGTCGTGAAATTGTGACACTTTCACTTTCGGGCTACTTTTTCTGCTTTGTCACGATTTCGCGATGTTTTTCACTTCGTGCTCTTTTGCTGCTTTCTGTCGCGATTTCGCGACATTTTTCACTTCGTGCTCTTTCGCTGCTTTCTGTCACGATTTCGCGACGTTTTTGCTTTCTGGAACGCTTCCTCCAAAAGTTGCGTGAAATCGCTACGCCTTTCACCACTTAGGCCTTTTAGTCCATTCATGTCGTGAAAACACGACGCGTCACGATTTCGTGACACCTTTCGACTTATGCGCTTTGTGTCCGTTCTTGTCGCGATTTCGCTACATTGGGCCTTATCGCCTTTGGCTCGATTTTGTCATGATTTCGCGACCATTTTACATTTCATGCCTTCCGCCCGCTTGTAAGCCGCAAAAATCAAACACGTCACGATTTCGCGATGGTTTCGCCCACCTGCTGCCGCTGACTGCGTTGACCATGATTTTGCGACGCGTCACGATTTCGCTACGCCTTTCTGCTTCGTGCCCCGTTTGCCGCTTCCTGTCGCGATTTCGCGACATTTTTTTGCTTTGCCTTGTTTGATCGGTTTGACCCATGATTTTGCGACATGTCACGATTTCGCTACGCCTTTCCATTTTGCCTTTCTCTCTCCTCTCTGGGCCTGACGGAGCAACATGTCACGATTTCGTGACACTTTTCATTTTTTTTCTTTGCTTTCTCTTTTTTTTGCCGGACATGTCGCGATTTCACGACACTTTTTCATTTTCGGCAGCGATCGCGCAACATGTCGCGATTTCGTGACACTTTTTCATTTTTGCGACGATGAGCAACATGTCGCGATTTCGCGACACTTTTCTTTTTGGGGACACATGTCGAATTTCGATGATACTTTTCATTTTTTCGGCAGCGATGGCGCGACATGTCGCGATATCGCGACACTTTTCTTCCTTGTGCAATTTTGCCCCTTTTTCTTGATTTTTAGCATCTGGGTCACTGAGATTTTCTTTGAAAGCCTGCAAAAAAGGTGGGTCCCCAATTTTGGGGTGTGTTGTGGATCAGCCACAACACAACCAAGTTAGGGTCAATACCAAACATGTTCTTATAGGACCATGCAAATATGTCCTTATTTCTCTTGAGGATATTTATGAATTTCTCTTGTTCATCAATGGATAAATTTTTTCCAAGTTTCACCATTTGTGGATTGTTCGGATCTATGCTTAATTTCAGATTGATAGTTTATTCAATGGCCATGTGTGAATCTTCCTCAAGCTAATGGGGTATTGGAATCAAATGAATGTCATCAATGATATTATCAAACTCTTCTGGAAAAGTCTCTTCCATTTTTTCTTGGAAAATAGTCAAAGCCAAGGGTGAATGCGAAGGTTATGGAGGAATGTAAGTGATGAAAGCTCTTAACATTTCCTCAAAAAATATGAAGTTAGAAAAGAAGAAAAGAATTATGGCAATAAAATCCATTCCATATAAATGAGGCTTATGTCAATTAGAATTGGTTTTGCCAAATCATATGGATTACAGAGTGGTGTGAATAAGTCAATAGGATTCATGATGACTTGGTGTGGGAATGGTGTTTGTGATGTAAAGGGTGATTTTCCTTGTTTCTGGAATTAATGAATGAACCTCAAGAACCTGGATAGTAGCAAGTAACACATATAAATGCAAATTATTGGGATATGCAAATGCAAAAGTGCAATGTGAAAAATGTTTTTGTTTTTTTTGTTTTTTTGTTTTTGTTATGTACATATGTTACATGATGTTTTCAATGATGTAGATGAGGTAGAGGTGGTGGTTCACCAATTGGTTCAGCTCGCTCCCTTGGGAGAAGAAAATAGAAGATGGGTTAAATAATGGAGAATATTATGAGATAATACTCATTTTGTTTAGTGAATGTTGTGATTGGAATCGATTCCTCTTTGGATTCATCTAAAGCTATCGACATGACATCATATTATTCATATAATTCATCCTCAAAGTCATCATTATGATAGTTTTTCTCTTAATTATCTAGATTGAGTTGTTGAAAGGTTCACTCAAAAGAGGAAGTGGTAGATTGTAGATTATATCCCGGACCTGAATGGTCATGTGTTTCTTGATATGAAGGTTCAATGATCTCATGCATACTTTATTCATATTATCCTAAGCCATATCCTTACCAATTAACCTGATAAAAATATCATGATAGGAAATCCATATTGGTCATGTGTTCGAGGTTGGCAGAGGATGGTTGCTTGGGTTCATCTGGGGGGAATGGATTGAACGATGAATTGACCCCTCCATATATAAAAATAATTCTTTTAGGTGATGAACCCATATTATATGCCACTCCTATGGATAAGGGTTGGTCCCATGGGGGACCGTAATCCCTAATAGTTTAGATGTTGATCAGTGTGATTGTGACATCCTAAACCATGTATTCACCAATACTAGGATTAGCGAGGTGGATTGAACCTTGTGTGGGTGATGATGTGGATGGATTGGATATGGAGATGTGGGTCTCTACGGTGACTTATGGCTCAAATTATAGAAGTTGGAATGACATCTCACCATATGTTAAATCAACTTGTGAGGCATCGATTGGTGGAGATAAAGATGGATTTGGCTGAGAAATTTTATGGATGACTGGTTATTCTAGTGTGGATGAAATAACGGTGGGTGCTTGTGTAGTTGGTTGTACGGGTGATGATATATGGGTGCTAATTGGTGATGTGGATGATATAGAATATATGAAGGGATATCTCCTTAGTATGGACGTGGAAGGTGTTGATTGGGTTTTACCACATGTACATGTTATCGGTTGTGATGAAGGTTGGGGTGTGGAAGTGAAGGCTTGAAGTGGATCCATGATGGAGATATCCTTGAGAATAGGAGATTTGGATGAGGAAGTATTGTTATTTGAGGTAGGTGGTGTGGTTTATGGTACTAAGTATAAATGAGTGGGTGGAAGTGTGGAATTATATGGGTTGGAGATGAAGCTACAATATTTGAATGGTTCAATGTCTACCAATATGCAATGAATTTATCCGTCATGTACATATTTCAAACTTTCATGTAGTATTAAGGGAAAAAAAATCATCTCCATTATCCAAGGGTGTCTAAGGAATACATTGTAGGCCATGGACCCCTCCAATATATGGAACATAGTGTGCAACATCTTAACCCCCACTTCTACGGGTAATTCCACATTTCCAACTATAGAACATAGCACATCATTAAATGCTAGCAAGGTGAAAGTGGATTTTGTGATGTGTGAAGGTGGAATATTGAGATGTTGGAAGGCTGAGGTGGTAATGATGTTTATGGATGAGATATCATAAATAAGTACTCATTTTAAATGCTTCCTATCAACTTGATCCATGATTTGTAATGGAGGATCCGATGATTCTAATGATATTGATTTGATCTTGAAATCATTGAATATGATAGAGGGCTTAATACATGTTCAAATTATTTCCACAAAATTGTTAAAGGAATTAGAGTCTTGATATTGAAGTTCAATGGATTTCAAGATCTCCATTAATGCCTCATAGCATGGAGGAGATTGTTTTATAATCTCATAGATCGATAATTTTGTTGAAGTCATTTTGAGATAAGTTGTTAGCCGGTTGCTCAAGGTGATGATAGGTCTCTGTGGATGGCTTAGGATATGAATAGGTTGGGATGGATGACTTGTAAGGTGAATTGGTTGATATGGATTGGTAGAAATATAAATGGGTGGAGATGAATTAGAATGTTATGGAGACACATTTATTGGTGGTGCCACGGGAGGTTGAACTGCTTGAGGTTGGTCATTTTGATGATTTATGCTTAATTGGCCATGGTTTACTACATTGATAGCACCCACAAAACCTTGGTATGGTTACATGATATTGAATTGGTTAGGGAGAGTCATAGTATTATTGTTTTTTGTGTTTCCTCATGAAGAGGAAGTGGTATTTGATAAATGCCAAGGTTTTGATTATGTTGTGCTAATGAACTGTCTAACTTAATGGTCCCTAGGTCTATTATGTCTTGCACAATATCTTTGAGTGAATATAAGTTATTAATTTTATGCCCCTTCTATCGATGGAAATGGTAAAACAAATGCTCCCTATAGACCTTACCACATTTTATCGAATCATATGGTTTGACTTCAAACAAGGTGAGTACATTTGTATCATATAACCTATGAAATATGGAGGCATATGATTCGAATGGGGGTGTGTAAGTGCGAGTATATCAAAAAAAAATTTGATGTTGATGGTTTTTCCATAGTTGGTGTTATATTGTGTATTTTTTATGGGGGTGGAACCACTTGATAAGATACTTGTTGCATTTGTTGCAATGCTAGTTGTGGTTGGTGGTGACCTTGGATTTGTTAAGTCATTTTTGGTTGACTCAACACCACTTGATTGACTTGTATGAATTTTGATTGGCCATTATAGTTTCATTTGGGTTGGCCCTTGTTTTACCATTATTTATTTTTTGGTTTGATCTCACCCTCTTGGATTTTGATTTTCTTTGATAACTTGAGTCTGGGTAAGAGCTTCATCGAATGTTCTATATTGTTGTACTTGTAATAACAAGGAGATATATTTTAAACAACTTCTTGAAAATATTCAGGTTAATTTTTACATTAGGATGGAGAACAGTAGTTTGGTAATGATAGCCCTCCAATAGTTTTTAAATTCATAGACCGACTCTTCTTCAAATTGTTTAAGGTTATATAAGTTGGTCAAGGTAGTTTTCCTGTGAACATTGAGGGATAACCTTTCTAAGAATTTATCAACCAAATTTTCAAATGTATAGACATTGTGATGTGGTATATGGTTATACCAATCTAAGGCATATCCCCATAATGTCTGAGGAAAATTTCAAACTATTAAGGCATTGTTCTCTTGGATTCTGAAACATGAATGGATAAATGCACTAATATGCTCCCTAGGGTCCTCAGTTTTTTAGAATTTGTCAAAATTTGGTAATGTTAAATATGCTAGATAAGGTAATGATGGTACAAAATAATGAATGAGTTGATTGATCAACTATCTCAATGTAGGTTTCTGGTACATCATACCAGACATGTGCATAATTAAGTTATCAATATGTTGTTACATAGCTTGGATCTTAAAGTCTTCCATTTATGTGTGGAAGCTATGGTTTGCTTTATGGGTGTATGTGGGTGGTTTGTATTGGATGATGAGCTTTTGGTATAAAATGTGGTTTTGATTAACTAATGGATTTATGGGTATCCGATGATGTTGGATGTGTTGTTGGAATGAATGGTGTTAATGGAGTGGGGATGAATTTTAGGGGATTTGAATATGTTGGGTTGTGGAAGTGGTTTTGTTGTGGTTAAATGGAGGTGTGGGTATAGTTACCTTAGAATATTGCAATACCCAAGATGGATTAGGGATGAAAAAGGTATTTTGGTTGAAAATTGATTGAGGTTTAAAATTTTCCACCTATGACTACTATTGCAAGAATGAAAGGGCACCTTGATTAGTGTTACCAAGTAATTGGTTTAAATATTTCTATGCTTTTTGTATAGTAGTTGTAGATGTAGATTGCAAAATTGTATGGGAAGTGGATGTTTATGTGTTGTGGGTATTGGAAATGTGAGTTGAGGTTGGTGGAGGGTAAGTTGCAAAGGGAATTGCAACTGAGTGAGGGATATCATGCTGAGTTGTATTAACAAACCCAAATGATGTGTGTGATATGGATGAAGGTATCTGTGAAGCAACATTAACTTATGCTTCAAAGAGTGGGTTAGAGTGGGTGGTAGTGTAAGTATACAGAATGGAAGTGCACTGGCTAAGTGGTTGTGGAAGGGCTTGATGTGAGGGTGCAAATGTGGCCTCAAAAAGAGGGTTGGTGATGACTTGGTTGAAATTGTTTGGATATGAATGTGAAAGTTCCTACTAAAAAGGAGGAATATTTCAGGGTGGGATGTTAAGCTATTCTAGAACTAGATTGGTTGGTCTTAAATAAGTTCCAACTTTGTCCATGTCTATGTAGGTGGTGCGGTAGTTGGTTGGTGTGGATGGTTCAGTTTTAGGGATGGCAATGTGAATTGTTCTCTATAGTGTATCTACATCCAAAGTGGATGCCACATGAGAGTGTCCAATAGATGAGTAAAGATGTCTTGTATGTGTCATACAGGCTAAGCTAGCCATAAAAGTGGTTGGGAAAGGAGTGGAGCACTCCATACATGGGAATGGTTGGCTGGTGAGTGGTTGACTCATAGTTATAGCTTGATTTTAGATCAATATCATAAGCTATAAGTAAGCTAGGATAATGAATGTGTGGGATGCATGTGTGAAAAGTGTAATCATAGTGAAAAGCACATAAATCAAGCATACAAATGTGTCCTAAGTCTTTGCAATAATTTTTGATGTTTTTTTTGTATTTTTTTGTGTGTTTGACGTTAAGACTCCCTAAGCCTAAAACAACTATGTAAGGTAGATGATGAAATGCAACTAAAAGGGTATGTTTGAACCCACCATTCTGGTGAAGAATGAATTATGAATGGATTAAAAATGGCTTCCTAAGGGCTGATTGGCTCAAGGTAAAACCTAAGGAATCAAAATTACCCCCGATGGAGGCTATTTTGTCTAAGTCCTGCTACTTGCCTAATACCTAAGGAATGGTCTCACAAGCTTTCACTTCACACTCGGGTATGCTTGGAAAAAAAATATAGCTACCTTCCATTGATTATTTCACCTCATGGTAAAATAGCACTACTAATCCTTCCTACCCCAGGTGCACCCAAGAGTAGGGGACCTTTCGATGATGAAATCCAAAAAATAACTTGAATGAGCCTACTACGATGACTAGGGAGTGATCTGACGGATGGAGATAAAGCCCACCATCACTAGTCTTGATCAATGGTTGGTGATTATATCTAACTCGTTCATGTTAGAAGTGGAATGTGCAATGTGTGTGATTCCTTTTAAGTTTTTGTTCTCTATGGTGTTTTCTTGAAAAATGTAAGGAAAAATTAGCCTAAATGCAACTAATATGCTTTTCATTTTTTTGCCTAAAGCATAATAAAAAGAAATACACAACACACAAGGTAGAAGTAAAAACACCATAAATAATAGAAAAACTTAAACCAAATGTAGTGAGTGTATTTCAGATGAACCTTAAATTATTTTAACACAAAAATTCAGAAACAACATAAAATAAATTTGAAAGCCCTAATGCAACTAAAAATGGATTTATAATTGTGGATCTACTCCTATATGCAGTCTATATGATAAATGAAATGCTATTCTACAATGCACTTCCTTTTACCCTTTTTTTTTTGTAAATAAAAATGCCTACAAATGCTTAGGATGCCTAACAATGCATGATGTATCACTTTTAAATAGAAAAATATTTTTTTTCCTTTCTCTTTTTAAAAAGAAAAAAATGTAAATGGGGTTTAACATGACTTACTAGGAAGCCTACGTATTCTTTCCCTAACTCCATGAATACGGAGTAGAATCTCCTAGATACTCTATCAAATCTCTTAGATACTCTATATAATATCCTAGATACTCTATGGCATCTCCTAAATAATCTATGGCATCTCCAAGATACTCTATGGCTTCTCCCAAATGCACTGTGGTATCCCCAAAATGTTGTATGACATCTGTACAACCACAATTCGAATCCCACATCTCCTAGAAACCCTAGTTTTGGATTTCATGATTTTCATGTGATTCAAATTTTTGAAACCTCCAATAAAAAACAAGAAAAACATAGATCAAAAACTTAATATTGACAAGGCAAATTAGAATATGAAACCCTTTGGGGGTCCCACCATGATCACCATTTTGTAAAGCAAAAATGATCAACACCAATAACAGTAATTAAATAAAGCAAATAACAGTTATATGTGCACCAAATGAATAACATTATTTATTATCAAATGAGGGAACCTTGATATCTACTTTGTACATATATATGCCCCAAATCAGGGGTTAAAAAATAATATTTACTTTGATACAATGATTTACAATGGGAGAGGTGAAACACTCAATAAAACAATAGTGGTGTCTTCATATATTCTTCACTCCAAACAAGGGTGAGTGGGCTTGTGTATCCCTATGGGACCACTCCAAGTTGCAACAACCATCAATAAGAATATCTCCTACACCTACATACAAATCACAACACAAAAATTATCAGTAGAATATGCAAGGGCTCCACTGTGTGAGACCCTCTATAAAAAAATCTACAAACCCTAAGTGTAGTATTGATGAAATGTAAACTAAATGTAGGAAAATATGAGTAAGAACAAATAACAACCTTGGTAATATCTAAGTTTCTTGATCTATACTTATGCTGGTTCAATATGATAATGTACGAATGCCTAAAAGCATTCAAGGGCTTGGTGGATGCAACGTGATATTTGGAGGATGATCTATAGTGTTTGGGGATGGCTATGGACACCCTACAACATTCTAAAAATTCTCTATAGCATTCAAGGAATACCCTAGGGTATTTATGGGTTGTGGGGGATGCTTTGCAAAATCTAGATCTAGTTTACATATGTCATGGAGGTCAAATGGTAGATAGGGCCAGTGGCGAATGGTGGATATGATTAATGAAAGGAGGGAATGTGGTAACAGAATGCTAGGGCTCACAAAATGATCGATGATTGACCTTTTAGATACTTCATTCACAAAATTGAATGATATTTTAATCTTACCCTTGATTTATGTTAGGGTTTCAACAACACAAATGGGTGGCCTATATTAAAACATGATGAAGGATTGTGATTGTGTGGGTGAAATTTTGCATCCTTCACCCACTCTTCCTTTTAGAAAGTTATTCCCTCTATCTAAAATGAGTCCACTCATTATTTTAAGGAATTAATAGATGGGTGGAAGGTACCAAGTGGTGGTGACAGAAATCACGGGTGAACCAAAAGGTTGGGTGGATGGTAGAATGAAGCAGGGCAAGCCATAGCACAGGTGGAATTTTCACTAAAATACTAAGTGGAACATTTTCAAAAACCTACCTAAATACTGGGATGGATTTTCTAAAGTGACCAACAAGGGTGAAAGAATTGGTTGACCCCACCTTGGAGGACAAGGAAAACCCTCACCCATCATGGGCAGGGAAATGGAAGCACCAAACAGATGAAACATATGACAAATACCCGCCCTTTCTCTCTAGAATCCCACCAATGGAAATAAGAACCCATAAGACACATGAAGTTCCCACCATCTCTAAAAATACAAGGTAATAACTACCTGCTATTGCAGAAGCCCAAGTACCCAACGCTGTACGTAGAACTAACTAATTTATAATGCGGTATTCTCAAGGCTTTGCACTATCTATCATACATCATATGATCAGGGGATCGCTATTCGAGGAGAAGAACAAGGTAGCTAAGCAATAATAAGCTAGACAAAATATCAAAGGATCTATATTGATCCCAAATAACCTACCACCATTATAGAATATCGATGCTTCCCAGAGGAGCAATGTACCAGGGCATCACTCATCAATTGCAAAAGTCATCTTCCCACCTTTTATCATTAATATACAAATTTTGAAATCTATGTAAATGTAACTATAAATAGTGGAATTTTGGTCATTCCAAAGGGCATCTCTTTAGCCATTATAGTTCTTATGTAAGGTTTCCCCTCTATAAATACAAATTTTGTACTATTTGGTCTCTAATTGTGTCATCTTATTCTTTATTGAATGTATGAATATTCAATTCTTTAGCCACTTAAGTCGTCCTATATTACTCTACTATCTAGATTCCATGGGGTATGCCTGAGTGACTAAGGGGGAGCATATTCATTATATGGGTTGGGGTTTTATTTTTGCTAATGCTACCCAAATAGGAGTTCTCTGATTCTACATCTTGGATCTCATGCTCCTATTCATTGGTACTGGAATTTGCCTCTCGCCCATCACTGATAGAGAGCTAGGACAAAGATGTTGTTGGGTGATATTTTAGGTGTAGGACTTGTATTTTTTATAGGTTACTACAACTACATAGGTCTTGATGTGGCTATACCTATCCTTGTGAGTTTTAACTATGGAATTTTTATTTCTTTCTTTTTACTTTCCCTTTTCCCTTGTTTTATAATGTAGAGTAGTTGGAATCATCCCAAAGGAACCATACTTTTTTGAATATTGTATGCCCCATCCTTCTAATGTGGCAACCATTCTATGTTGCTTGGCACTGATTTTTCTGCCCCACCCTATGCATGGTGTCATATTTTCAACCAATATTTTTTGGTGACTCTATGGGGAACTCATTGAGTCCCCATGTTTTAGAAAATCAAAGTTTGGTGACATCTGATTTGCCTAGATCCTCTAAAATTTACCTGGTGAATTCAACAGAGAGACACATCTATATCATGAGATCAACTTTACACCCATACAAATGTGGCTTCTATGGCCATCCTTCACAATATCGTGCATGAATATGCAATGATCAGGCTACTAGTGGCTTCCCTTGAAGGTAGAGCATGACTCTGGTAAAAGACCTTGCAATCGAGGAGCATCTCTAGATGGATGAATTTGGTGGGGCCTCTCATGGATGCATTTGAAGAATTGGAGGACCCCTTCCAGTCTCTAAAACAATTCACATTTATGAAGATGAACTCTCTTGAAAGTATGGTAGACTTTAATGTTTGTTTTGATAAGATTTGGAAGAGGATTCCACTGTAGATCCTCCCAACCTCCACCCAGGTGCATCTATTCTACATTCGGGCTCTTGGCCCTAATATCAGTCTCCTTCTACACCAATCAGGGGAAACTCATTTTCCCCAACTCTACGAGAAGGTTTTCAAAGCTAAGAAAGTTTTTGTGTGGAGGATCAAATCAACCAGTTCCCTCTAGGAGATGGTGCCAGATCATAAAGTGGGTATAGACCAGGAGTAGGTCTATCATGAATCCCACATCCATGAAGATGGTGTGACCAATAAAACCTAGAACCTCGATGATCTGGGAAAGGACATGTATGTCCATGAGTGTAAGGAGAGCCTCAATACGAAGGAAGAGTTAGCCACATGATTGGCATAGTTGGTCGATCTCAAAAAAGGGACAACACAAAAATTTGGTCCCTAACAGCTCACCGCTTGAGATGTGGAATATAGTGGCAAAATCCATTACCACCCTAGGATTCAAAGGCTTGAGTGCTCAAAATATTAGAAAAAATAAGAAAAATTATGATTTTATCATAATTCTAAGCCATTGTGGATGGTTCTAGATGAATCACAAGTGACACCTCAAATACAATATGATCTGGTTTGGCCGTTGTAAATTTAGAGGATGATTCATGGATAACACCCTGCCTCAAGTGTGCTTGTCATGCCATAATTTTGTGACCAATAAATAAAGCCTTGCATTATGTAGGGCAATTTATTTAGGAATCACAAGTTTTATCACCGACCATTGGTGCAACAAGGTCCTATGAAAAGTTACCACCTGGTTAGGCACCACAGGGCATTAACAAGGATTTTTCTATAAATTGTTTAGAAAATATAACATTCCACTCCATATCTATGTTATATTCCTAGTTTACGATTATTATGTCTATTATTGTCATGACCACATAGCCCAATGGATACATTCAACAATTTCCAAGACCTCACACTCATCCCCAAGAGTTACAACAAGCCTTGGAACTCATAAATGCAAGCACAAGGTAGGATGGGTATGCTATAAATAACCCATATGGTAAGGCACAATTGGGACCATAAATTGAAAAATATAAGCTATGGTTAAAGCTAAAATTTCCTCATAGTCGATGATAGTTAGTAAAAGAGGATCATTGCTTGCTTGTGTGAAAAAGAGGGCCTGGGATAGAAGAGATAAAATATAATGGTAATATGTCTACTCTTGGAATGTCTCAGGTCTTCGGTGGGTTGCATTTTGGAAAATTCAATATATAAGAATATCTTGTGAAAAGGGTCTATGCCCCATTTATTTCACTTGATATGCTTTGTACAAATTTTCCCTTTGTATCTCTCTTTTTCCTTGCCCTTTCCCCACTCTACATTCTTCTCCCCTTTGTTTCTCGTAATTCTTTTAGTTGGTAACAAAGGTGTCCCTATTTTTTTTGTTTCCTATTCCTCTTTCCTCATGTATGTATCTTATACTAAGCTTCTTGGAATTTTACTTGATGTTTCCACTACTTGTCTTCCTGCTGCTCTTGTCCACAGTAGTTCTCTCTATGTCGACTACCTTGGCCCAGTCCTTCTGGCTATCTTTTCCTTCTTGATCCCCTCTACTCTCATCAATTGGGCCCTTGTTCCTTTCCCTCCACTCTTATTTTTGCAATGTTATATGCCTCATTTATTCTAACTTCTTTTCACACTCATTTTCCTCCTTGCATCTTCTCCTTCATCGTGTCCTCCTTTCTTTGGTGCCCTTCCTTCCCCTCCATTTCCAAGTTGTGTTAGTTATATTTGCTAATATTTTTGGGTTCTTTTTTTCCATGAGATGGAAAACCCCTGTAAGTCACCAAAGTGTGGGTGAAAATTTACATCCTTCTTTGACTCTTCCTTTCAATAAGTGATTTCCTGTATCTGAAAGGATTCCACTCATTTTTGTAAGACATTATTGGATGGGTGAAAGGTACCAAGTGATGGTGGCAATAGTCACAGGTAGACAAAAAGGTTGGACGGATGGTGAAATGAAGCAGGGTGGGCCATAGCATGGGTGGATTTTTTCCTAAAATTCTAGGTGAAATATTCCCAAAAACCTACCCAACTCCTGGGGTGGATGTTCTAAAGTGACCAGTAAGAGTGGAAGAATTGGCTGACCCTACCCTGGAGAACAAGAAAAATCCCTGCCCATATTTTGCAAAGAATTAGAAGCACCAAATGAGCGAAACATATGAGAAATACCTACCCTTTCTCTCTAGAATCCTGCTAGAAGAAAAAAGAACCCACTGGACACATAAAGTTCTTGCCATATCCCAAAACCCAAGGGAATAACCACCTGCTACTGTAGAAGCCCAATTACTCGATGTTGTACATAGAAGTGACTAATTTTTGGTATGGTTTTCTCAAGGCACTGCACTACCTATCATATGTTGTCTGATCAAGGGATCACCAGTCGAGGAGAATAATGAGGCATCTAAGCAATAATGAGTTGGGTAGAAGATCAAAGGATCCAAATTGATCTAAAAGCATGTACCACCCTTTTAGAATATTGATGATTCCCAGAGGAGTAGTGTACCATGGTGGAACTCATCAGTTGCAAAATTCATATTCCCACCTTCCGTCATTAACATCCAAATTTTGAAATATATGTAAATGTAACTATAAATATTGGAATTTTGGTCATTCCAAAGGGTGGCTCTTTAGCCATTATAATTCTTGTGTGAGGTTTTCCCTCTGTAAATACAAATTCTACACTATTTGGTCTCTAGTTGTGTCCTCTTGTTCTTTACTAAATGTATGAATATTCAATTCTTTAGTCACTTATTGTTGGCAATTTTGGGTACCTTGGGTACATTGCTCTTGCTCAAGTGAATAAGTTGTCATTGATGTCAAGAAGCTTTTGAAGGAATTTGATTTGATGTAAAATAATTTGTTTTGATGAAGGTTCGGCATGACAGGTTTGAAAGAAAGTAAGTTTGAAAAATGTCGCGATATCGCGACATGTCGCATTTTCACGACTTAAGCAGGAGAGAGAAAGATTTTTAGAAAAGTGTCGCGATATCGTGACATGTCGCAGTTTCGTGACTCAAAGAGGAGAGAGAATGTTTAGAGTCAAAAATGTCATGATTTCGTGACATATTGCAAGGAAGGTTGAACGGACGGAAAAGTGTCGCGATTTTGCAACATGTTGCAGGAGAGAGAGTCCGAAAGAAAAAATGTCACGATTTCGCGACATGTTGCAGGAGAGAGAGTCCGAAAGAAAAAATGTCACAATTTTGCGACATGTTGCAGGAGAGAGAGTTCGAAAGAAAAAATATCATGATTTCGTGACATGTTGCAGGAGAGAGAGTCCGAAAGAAAAAATGTCACGATTTCACGACATGTTGCAAGAGAGAGAGTCCGAAAGAAAAAATGTCACGATTTCGTGACATAATACAAGAGAGAGAGTCCGGGAGAAAAAGTGTCATGATATCGTGACATGTCGGGTTTTCGCGACCCAAAGAAAAGAAAAGCGCTAAGGAGAAAAAGTGTCGCATTTTCACGACAAGTCAGAAGACAAAATGGAAGCAAGATAAAGTGTCACAATTTTGCGACATGTTGCAGATGAAAATGTTCCAAGTAAGAACTGTCACGATTTCATGACATGCAACAAAGGGAAGAGTCTGAAATGAGAACTGTCGCGATTTCACGACAGGTTGCAAAGAAGATGTACGGATGCAAAAAGTGTCACGATTTCATGACATGTTGAAGAGAAAGCGTACGGATGTAGAAAGCATCATGATTTCACGACAGGTTGAGATGGCAGCATACGGTTGGAGAAAGTGTCACGATTTCATGACAAAAATAGAAAGCAAGTCTTCAACAGAAGAAGCGTCGTGATTTCACAACGATTTCAAGAAGGAAGAGCTCGAAGGCAAAAGCGTCATGATTTCGTGACATGTTCTAGTTTCACGGGCGTAAGGTAGAGAAAAGCATAAGGCAGCGAAAGTGTCACGATTTCGTGACATGTTCCATTTTTGCTAGTGCAAGCCGAGAAGAGGTTGAGAAAGTGAGAAGTGTCACGATATCACGACAAAAGCTAAAAAGAAGACGAAGGAGTTAGAAGTGTCGCGATATCACGACATAAGAAAAGAAGAAGAGTATGCAAGCAGAAAGTGTCACGATATCGCGACAAAAGCCAAAAGCAAGTGTACGGAGGCAAAGATGTCGTGATATCGTGACATGTTGTAGTTTCGTGGCAAAAGCTACAAGAAAGTTACAGAGACAGTGAAGCCGACAGAGTCAAATATTAGCCAACGCAGTTTAGGGTTACAACCGACTAAGATCAAGGTTTTGATATTGAAAATGTTAGTATAAAAGAAGGGCTATTTGGAGAGTTGTGTATCGATTTGTGGTGTGCATTCGGAGTGCGATGTTCATAGATAGAGTGCGAGGGAGGAGTTAGATCACCGAGAATAGAGTGCATTTTGTCGAAT
The DNA here is from genome assembly GCA_028583015.1 of Wollemia nobilis. Lineage (NCBI taxonomy): Eukaryota > Viridiplantae > Streptophyta > Pinopsida > Araucariales > Araucariaceae > Wollemia > Wollemia nobilis. Next base: position 20,116,699 of record JAQPPZ010016947.1, on the reverse strand, counting down.
CGTCTAAGTGAGAGAGATCACAAGGAATCAGAGTGCACGAAGACGGTGCTGTTGTGTTTGTGCAAAGGAGAAAAAACGGTCATTGGATGCATCGTTGAATGAGCATCGAAGTGTGTGAGATACAACCGAAAGAGTGTAGTTATTGTAGGTGGGGTTATGCCGAGTGCAAGACGATGGACATTTGTGCGGGATAGACCGGAAGGACTCGTGTTTAGTGCAAATTCGAGGACCAACTTTGGAGGTGATAGAGTTGAGGACAAGAGGTCTCCAGCCAGAGCAGGGAGGACAGGTGTCTTCTGTGGATAGAGTTCCATTTGCTAAGGGCAGCGGAGGCAGAGGTCTTCTAGAGGATCACCAGCCAGAACAGAGCTAGGGGATTGGTGTCTCCTTTGGGTTGGTGCCCATAAACATTGTAATCGGGAAAGGTATTCCCAAAATTTGATTTGATAAAATTTAGTGAAAGATTTTATCCGTGGAGTAGCCCACTTTGGGTGAACCACGTAAATTGTTGTGTCTCTATTGTGGATGGTGTTTTGTGCATTGCTTTGATTACTGCTATTGATATTGCTATCTATACACTGCATAATATTGAATTGAAAGTTGAATTGAAGGAAAAAGTAAAAAGTGGTCTTATACTGTTCACCCCCCTCTCAGTATAAGCTTGTGTTCTTCAATTGGTATCAGAGTCGGTGCCTTTGGAAAGTTTAACATCTTGAAGGAAAAGCTAGCAAAGAACACAATGGATTATTCAAGTGGCAATGCAGCACCTATTCTCGATGGATCAGATTTTGGTCTTTGGAGTGCAAGGATGAAGGTTCATCTAATGGCACTTGGGAATGAGGTTTGGGAAGTGATTGAAGATGGGTACACTATTCCTAAACATGGTCCTTATACTAAAGAAGATAGGCTCCTACATCACAGCAATTCAAAAGCAATGAATGCAATCCTGAAAGGTTTACAGAAGGTAGATCTTACCAAGGTGATTCACTGCAAGACAACTAGTGAAATGTGGAAACAGTTGTAGGTGGTTCACACGAGTGATGTAAATGTCCGAAAGGCTAAGTTGAGACACTTCAAAGGTATGTTTGAACAACTCAAGATGAATGATGATGAAAATATTAGTGACTACATGCTTCGTATGGATGAGGTTGTTAACTCCATGAAAGACTTAGGTCTTGAGCTTGCTGAAAATGATGTTTGTGATAAGATTTTAAGATCTCTTCCTAATAGATTTAGTGAAAATATTTCTGCTATTGAGGAAGCTAAAGATTTGGATAAGTTGAAAAAGGATGAGCTCCATAGTATACTTGCAGCATTTGAGTTGAGAACTCAAGTGAAGGTTGATGTCAAGAAAGAGGCAGCTTTCAAGGCTACCAAGAAATCCAAGGGTAAACGGCTTCAAGAGAGTGATGAAGAGGCATATTACAGCAAGAAAGGCAAGTTCTCTAGAAAGCACAAAAGCGTGAAAAATATAAGATGTTTCAATTGTGGAAAGTTTGGTCATTATGCTACCGATCGTACTATTTCCAAGAATGAAAGTGATGAAGATATACAGGATTCTAAGAGCAAGGATTCTGAAAAGCACAAGCATCACAGGAAAAACAAATATGAGCACAACAATCAAGGAAAGAGGTATTCTCACAAGCACAAGAAGATTTTATACCTAGACAAAGCAAGTAAGTGTTCTAGTAGTGATAGTGAAAGTTCTTCAAGTGATACTAAAAATGAGATGTTGTTCATATCAGAAAAAGAGGAAGAACCGAAACATAGATTCATTATCATGAAATGTCTTAGATGTGGAAATTTTGGTCACCTTGAGGATGATTGCACAAATAATGATTTGGTTTCTAGTATGTATGAGGATGCTTCAGAAAACTATAAGGAAGATGCATGTATGGTTTTTGAAAAAGGTAGCACCTCTAGTGATAGGAAATCTGAAAAAGGGTTTGATGATTCAAAAAGCAAACAAATAAAGGATCTAGAAAGTGAACTTACTAACGCTCTTAGTGCTTTGAAAAAGGAAAGAAAGAAGAATGCTAGACTCAAGGATAAGTTAGATGAATGTTGTATGGAGAGAGATGATCTCATAGAAAGTCTCGACGTCTCTATGGCTAAGACACAAGAACTCAAGGATGAGTTAGAGTCTAAGGTTCTTGAGTATAGTGAGTTAGAACAGAAAATGGCTTCTTTGAAAGAGGAAACTAAAGAGTACAAGGATAAGCTTTAAAGGTTTCAAGATAGCTCCAAAAAGGTTAAGTCACTCATCAAAGGTCAAAGAAAGACAACGGATAAAACAGGCCTTGGTTTTGTCAAGGAACAAGTTGGAGAGTCTAGTAAGAGACTCCAAAAGGAAGAGAGTTTTGATGAGGAAAGTATTCTAGATTATGAGTCCTTGGATGATAGATGCGCAGAAATAGAAAACAAAATTCAGAATGAGAAGAAGTTTTCAGGACCCAAGAGGTCGAATAAAGGAAAATTTCATGATAGATGTTTTGCGTGTTACAGGTTTGGTCACATGGCTGCACATTGCATGGCTCAAGTGAAGAAGGTGAATGGCAATTTCAGAAGCGCTAGTTTCTTTCGAGGGTATTGCTACTCTTGTCAACAGTTCGGGCACAAGGCAGTCTATTGCAAGGTAAATAACAAGAACAGGTTTGATCAGAACAGGTTTAGGTAGAACTGGCAAATTCAAAGAACAGGTATGCCTAAAAGAAATAACATTGTTACTTGTTATAAGTGCAACAATGAAGGTCACACAGCTAGACAGTGTAGAGCTGAACTTTCAAGGTACAGGAACAGGAACAGTGGTATAAATAGGTCCAAGGATCAAGGCATGAACAAGAATAGGGATGAGAACAAGAACAAGAACAGTGACAAGAACAAGAATGATAACAAGAACAGGAACAGTGACAGGAACAAGAACAGGAATATGGACAAAGAGTTCAAGAAAAGGCCCGACAAGGAAGTTATAGACGCTGATGATGATCAGTGCCTAATGGGAGTTTTACTCCCACCCCAGAATTAATCACCTCATCAGGAGGTGGGGGAGGGACTAAGCTAAGAGGCTCATTCTTAGTCCCGAGCCCCAAAGGTGACCCTTTGCCATTGATGACAAAGGGGGAGAGATATGAGTAAGGGGGAGAGCTTCATAGTGAAGAGGAAAGCTTCAAGTCAGGGGGAGAAAAACTTCAAAGAAATTTTGTCAGTTGTTAAGCACAGTTGGTTTCAATTTTGGCTCTTGAGAAGCGTTTTTAGTAAAGGTTTGCCATCAATGACAAAGGGGGAGATTGTTGGCAATTTTGGGTACCTTGGGTACATTGCTCTTGCTCAAGTGAATAAGTTGTCATTGATGTCAAGAAGCTTTTGAAGGAATTTGATTTGATGTAAAATAATTTGTTTTGATGAAGGTTCAGCATGACAGGTTCGAAAGAAAGTAAGTTTGAAAAGTGTCACGATATCGCGACATGTCGCATTTTCGCGACTTAAGTAGGAGAGAGAAAGCTTTCTAGAAAAGTGTCATGATATCGCGACATGTCACAGTTTCGTGACTCAAAGAGGAGAGAGAATGTTTGGAGTCAGAAATGTCACGATTTCGTGACATATTACAAGGAAGGTTGAACGGACGAAAAAATATCACGATTTCGCGACATGTTGCAAGAGAGAGAGTCCGAAAGAAAAAATGTCACGATTTCGTGACATGTTGTAGGAGAGAGAGTCCGAAAGAAAAAATGTCGTGATTTTGCTACATGTTGCAGGAGAGAGAGTCCGAAAGAAAAAATGTCACGATTTCGCGACATGTTGCAGGAGAGAGAGTTCGAAAGAAAAAATGTCGTGATTTCACGACATAATACAAGAGAGAGAGTCCAAGAGAAAAAGTGTCACGATATCGCTACATGTCGGGTTTTCGCGACCTGAAGAAAAGAAAAGTGCTAAGGAGAAAAAGTGTCGCGTTTTCGCGACACGTCAAAAGACAAAGTTGAAGCAAGATAAAGTGTCACGATTTCACGACATGCTGCAGATGAAAATGTTCCAAGTAAGAACTATCACGATTTTGTGACATGCAACAAAGGGAAGAGTCTGAAATGAGAACTATCGCGATTTCACGATAGGTTGCAAAGAAGACGTATGGATGCAAAAAGTGTCGCGATTTCGGGACATGTTGAAGAGAAAGTGTATGGATGCAGAAAGCATCACGATTTCACGACAGGTTGAGATGGCAGCATACGGTTGGAGAAAGTGTCACGATTTCGTGACAGAAACAGAAAGCAAGTCTTCAACAGAAGAAGCGTCACGATTTCACAACGATTTCAAGAAGGAAGAGCTCGAAGGCGAAAGCGTCACGATTTCGTGACATGTTCCAGTTTCACGAGCGTAAGGCAGAGAAAAGCATAAGGCAGCGAAAGTGTCGCGATTTCGTGACATGTTCCATTTTCGCTAGTGCAAGCCGAGAAGAGGTTGAGAAAGTGAGAAGTGTCTCGATATCACAGACAAAAGCTAAAAAGAAGACGAAGGAGTTAGAAGTGTCACGATTTCGTGACATAAGAAAAGAAGAAGAGTATGCAAGCAGAAAGTGTCATGATATCATGACAAAAGCCAAAAGCAAGTGTACGGAGGCAAAGATGTCGTGATATCATGACATGTTGTAGTTTTGCGATAGAAGCTACAGGAAAGTTACAGAGACAGTGAAGCCGACAGAGTTAAATTTGAGCCGACGCAGTTTAGGGTTTGCATTTGCATAACAGCCGACTAAGATCAAGGTTTTGATCTTGAAAATGTTAGTATAAAAGAAGAGTTGTTTGGAGAGTTGTGTATCGATTTGTGGTGTGCGTTCGAAGTGCAATGTTCACAGATAGAGTGCGGGGGAGGAGTTCAATCGTCAAGAACAGAGTGTATTTTGTCGAATTGTCTAAGTGAGAGAGATCACAAGAAATCAGAGTGCACAAAGACAGTGCTGCTGTGTTTGCACAAAGGAGCAGAAGCGGTCATTGGATGCGTCATTGAATGATCATCGAAGTGTGTGAGATACAGTTGAAAGAGTGCAGTCAGCGTAGAAGTGGGGAGTTGATGCTCAGAGTGTGCGAAGACAGTGCACAGTGTGTGCAGAGAGACACCTAAGAGAAGGACTGTGTTTAGTGCAAATTCGAGGACCAATTTTGGAGGTGATAGAGTTGAGGACAGAGGTCTCCAACTAGAGCAGGGAGGACAGGTGTCTTCTATGGATAGAGTTCCATTTGCTAAGGGCAGCGAAGGTAGAGGTATTCTAGAGGATCACCAGCCAGAGCAGAGCTAGGGGATTGGTGTCTCCTTTGGGTTGGTGCCCATAAACATTGTAATCGAGAAAGGTATTCCTAGAATTTGATTTGATAAAATTTAGTGAAAGATTTTATCCGTGGAGTAGCCCACTTTGGGTGAACCACGTAAATTGTTGTGTCTCTATTATGGATGGTGTTTTGTGCATTGCTTTGATTATGGCTATTGATACTGCTATCTATACACTGCATAATATTGAATTGAAAGTTGAATTGAAGGAAAAAGAAAAAATTAGTCTTATACTGTTCACCCCCCCTCTCAGTATAAGCTTGTGTTCTTCACTTATGTCATCCTATGTTATTCTGCTATCTAGATTCCATGGGGTGTGCATGAGTGACTAAGGGGAAGCATATTCATTATATGGATTGGGGGTTTATTTTTGCTAATGCTTCCCAAATAGGAGTGCTCTGATTCTACATCATTGGATATCATGCATGTATTTGTCAGTACTAGAATTCACCTCTCACTCACCACTAATAGAGAGCTAGGACAAAGATATCATTGGGTGATATGTTAGATGTAGAACTTGTGTTTTTGATGGGGTATTGCACCTACATAGGTCTTGATTAGGCTATACCCATCCTTGTAAGTTTTGGCTATGAAATTTTTATTTATTTCTTCTTGCTTTTCATTTTCCCTTGTTTTGCGATGTAGAGTAGCTAGAATCACCCCAAAGGAACCAACCTTCTTCGAGAGACCATCCACCTTTCTATGTTTCTTGGCACTAATCCATCCACTCCACCCTGTACGTGGTGCCAGATTGTTGACCAAAAAATTATGATTTGATAAGTGACATGGATCATGTTAAATGAGTGGCCAGGATTAAGACGTGATGGATGGCTGAGATTTATTCATATATATGTATATATTTATATAAATATATAAATAAATACATAAAATATTTATATTTATACATTTATATAAATAAATTATGAATGACTATGATTTGATGATGAGTGGATGACAAGTGGTTAGGATTTGGTGTCTATAGGAACATCTAGTCGAGGTGGTGTCAATGTAGGTGGGGAAGAAAGATATTGCTTGATGGTATAAAAAGCATCTTGACAACTTGATTCCATGTAAAGGTGACCCCCTTTTTCAATAGTTGGTTGAAAGGTTTACATTTATCAGATAGCTTCATGATAAATATATGGATCACTTGGAGTTTTCCTTATAAACTATGTATCTCTTTAAGGTTTATTTGGGGTGACATCTTGATAATTGGTTTGGATTTATTCGGGTTGAATTTGATTCCTTGTTTGGAGACTATAAAAACTAATATTTTTCTATATGTGAAACCAAAAAAATATTTCTTGGGGTTAAGCCTCACCTTGTGTTCGAGTAAAAAATTGAAGATCTGATGCAAAATGCTTATGTTCTCATGATGCATTATTATTTGGCCAATAGATCATCTACATAATCTTCCACTATCTTATGCATGTATTCATGGAATATATAATTCATGGTGCATTGATATGTTGCACCTACATTTTTCAAGCCCAATGGCATAAATTTTTAGCAAAATGTCCCCAAAGGTGTTGTGAAAGCAATTTTATGCTGATCCTCAAGATTAACTCAAATCTAGTTAAACCCTGAGAAACAATCCATTAGGGAGAGCATTTCATGGCTAGTGGTAGAATATACAAGTGTATCTATGTTCAAAAATAGGAAATCCTTAGGGAACACTTTTTTGAGGTCATAAAAATCTATGTAAATGCATATCCCCCCATTAGGCTTGCTAACGGGTACCATATTAGAGACCCATTATAGGTAGTCGATGGGCTGAATGAAACTTGCATCTAATAATTTTTTTAACTCTTCTTTAACCATCAGGGCTATGGTAGGATGAAGCTTCCATAGTTTTTATTTTATCAGTGTAGACACCTAAAACGCATCATGTCGAGGCGACTACTCATATGGGACATGCTAGAAGACCATATGGAAGACCTTCGACAAATACCAAGGTATAGTAGTGGTTTTAACCACTCATTTGGGAACCTTTGCCTAGTTAGTGCTAGCCACTACTGACACCCACGGTTAGTAGAGCTGACCACACTTGTCAGTCATAGTTAGGCCTCAAAATCAGTTGGCCTTTGACCGATTCAAAGTTGGTTCCAAATGGCCAATTGGTTGCATATTGGATCGGTTTGAGTGAGGAAGGTTCTGGATATTTCCATACAAAAAACTCAACTAAACAATATTGATCTTTGCTTCCTCATGAAGCTAGGACATAGCCCTCCAAGGTTTTATAAAATCCCCCTCAAAATTGGGGAAACGATCCGAGATGCATAGGCAAATTTGAGCAGTGAAGCCCTGTCAAATTCAACACTCACCTAAGTGCATTGAGACATTGCTTTCTTTTCCCTCATTGAAATATTGAAATGGCAATTCTAGCCATGGAGGTCCTAGGAGGTTAGGAGAGCCAAGAAATGTAATTACACCAATTTCACGTGCAATCAGAGCAATTCAACTTTTAATCTGTCAAAGGAAATAGAAGTGACCCTTGACCATCAATTTTGCAAGAGGATTCAGTGATTTAGTCCTTGAATTGGAGGATAAACACACTTCAAGCTCCATCGTGGCTATAAGCTACGGCTAATAGTGTTCACCACACCACAGAGCATGGTTAGGGTTTCATCCCTATTTTCCTTGATTTTTCACCGTAGGATTTGTTAATGGTATTAGATTAAGCATAATTTAGGTTTAATTGCATTATTAGAGACTTCTAACTAGTAGAATTAGCCTGTTTAGTTGTTGTGCTTTCAATATTGCAATTGGATATTAATGAATATTTTTCATGCTTCCATGTATTTAAATTCATAATTAAGCCATTAGATAGATACATATGCTTTTTCTTTACATGATTCATAGCATATTTTCATGTTTTTCATAGGTTTACTAGGTTTCTCGCATTTTCTTGATTATATGCTAGTTATGTCATGCATTCATATGATTTCCATAAAAATCCTCATCAAGAGAGGCATCCTTTATTACTAATGCTTCTTGTTGTTTATTGCACGTAGGATCAATATGGTTTTAATATGCAAGGCAAAAAATGCCTCTAATAATGGAGAAGAAGGTCATCGACACCTTGGAGTAGTTCATATCATTTTGAAAGGCATTTGGAATTATACCTACCCTTGAAGGGAATTTCAAATTATTGTAATTGTTGTATCAAATGGGTATCCCTAAGAGGGATAGATTTGTAACTTGACTCAATTTGAAATTAATAAAATATCTTTGTATTTTGTTTCTTTTCATTCTTGTCAATTTGTGTATGCCTATTTGTATCATTTTCAGCAATTTCAATATTAGGTGCAAGCCTTGATGGATGTTACAGAAGGCGATAACAGCGGGAATTTTGTATTAAATACCAAAAATAACTAAATTTTAGGTTTTGTGATGACAGGTGCTAACCGTGGTTGATAGCCATGATCAAAATTTGTCACATGGTTGACACCCGTGGGCAACAATCGCAGCCACACCATAGAGTCACGGTCAGCATCTAATTGGTCGTACAGTAGGGAGAAAAAGCTTAATCAGAGGAGAATCTGAGGTAGGATCCATTTTTATCTGATTTTCCCTATTCTCTGTCTATGTTTTTTTTAGAATGATTAAAATGATAGCATAATTAGGGAATGTGACAAGAAGATAAAATGCATTGAGTCCCTAGGTCTTTTATTAGGTTCTACTAGTCGTTGCTAGGAACAGTGGACCTCTAAGTGCAGTCCGCCCTAGTATCCAGCAGTCTAGGCCCTTATCATATGTTAGTTTGCTTGCATGAGGCCCATCTAGTGGCCACTTCATCATTTTCATTAGTGTGCATTTGCTTTGAAAGTCATATAGTTTAATCATGCATACTTCTAAAAGTTAAAATGTTCTTTTTAATTTGCATAGCATGTAGAAGAGTCATGGATGCTATTTTATGCATTTACTTTCATGCAAAATAAAAGGAACCCCACACACCATGACACATTGTAAATTCTAGTGAGTTGGAAGTCACATCCAACCACTAGTAGGGTTCAACTACGGTGGTAATGATTTCCATCCATTGGCCCAACTCCCTCGATCCTTTTTTGTTACTAGACCAATATCGTATCCAAGATGCCATCATAGCCTATGAAAAATAGCACGCATTACTCCTTGGAGGGGTGTATCACTGTGGACGGGTGAAATGGATGAGGACCGGGAGGACCTGTGCTCCCTGCCCGAGTGTGGGTTTCATTTTCACATTTTAGGGGGTTTGCATGACCATGACTTTCATTGCAGATTTTTGAGCTGCGAGTATACAAGTGAAAGCCCTTTAACAATTGAGTACATCATCAACATTCTGAAAACATTATGAGAGTTACTTATTGATACAAAAAATTATGAAACACATCAAATAGTTTAGGGTTCACTTTAAATTTTAAAAGAGATAATCACCATTATTTACTTTATTTGTTTTAAAACTTACATAAGAGATAATACAATATCATGGTGGCTACATGGAGAGGTTGACCCAGGCATAGATCCGAGGTTGAGGCTGAAGCTCCACCTAATACACAATAATATGTGCAACACCCTCAATAATATAATCCTCTTGAACGTCATTCAGTGAGTATTAGAGAGGATAATTCTACGCGTGAGGATATTGTTGGGAATACCCCAGAACGAGGAGCTACTAGACACTCCTCAAGACATAGATCAGAGCATGGAGCTTCCCAACATGGGGGTTCTAAACATATTAGCATTTACCATGACTACACTCCGTGTGCATCCATAGGATCTACTAAGGATTTTTTTATTGAGGGATCCATATTGGCACCCATTTTTCCTATGTCTAAGGTAGGCTTGAGGCCCCCAACATTTGAGTATAGATGAGGTCAAGATCTACCCATCCAGGGGAAAATAGATAGGGCCACTTCCAAGCATAGGCTCACTCAAACTTCCAACAAGTGTAATCCTTGTAGGATCACCATAGGCATATCTAAAGTGTGAGCCAATGACACACCACCTCATGAGCCTTGGCATAACAAATAGTTGGATGGTGTAAAGTTCAAGGATAGTTAGATTACAAACCTACTCTTGCACCTTCTCATCCTTTAGGTGTGCATAGCGGTAGTACCATTAGGACAATCAAAGAACCTAAATATTGCTCCAAGCATTCTCGAGATATGCATACCCCTGAATCTCATGCAGGCATTGAGGGTAGGCAATATCTAGATGTGAATGTCATCTTCAAAGATAAGGGCAAGAGCATAGCATATCATACCCTTGGGGAACACACCCACAAATCCACTCAAATAGAGTGCACACACCAGAGGCCTCAAATTACTAATCATGTAAATAGATCTCACAAGATGATGTTAGAGCAAATACATCAGATTCTCCAAGACCAACTGGAGGATGTTTGCATAGAATGGGAACACCTTGAAAATGAGAACACTCAAAGGTAGAGGTTCATAAGACAATGCTTATATGAACAATGAATGCATGATCAATGCATCCTTGATCAAAAAGAGTATGTTGAGAGGGAGGATTGACTAGCCAATGTTGGTTTACATCCTCGTAGTGATAATAGGGAGTGCATTGACATATGAGTTTCTTTGCAACCAGATTTGCACCCTGATTATATAGATACCCATACTCGCTATACGACCCAACATAAATATGGGTGCCCTTCACTCAAACATCATGGGTATAGGTAGTACAGAGAAGAAGCTAGAGATGAATTAGATCAAGAGTATCCCCAAATCTCCCAATTTGAAGAGGAGGATGAGCCTATTCCTTCGCCTTGACCAAAGAGGAACGTGCCTGCAAAGTTACCTCCGAGGTAGTCCATAGAAGAAGAGTTATTATCTTCGTAGGCTTATAAATTCCTAGAAGAAAAGGTCAAATCTATAGAAAATCAAGGAACAACTTATCAAAATCCAACCTTGAATAAAATCCATAATGAACCTTTATGTCCATCAGTGCTTACTCTGCCTTATTCCGAGCATTTTGAAATGCCTAAGCTGGAAAATTTTAGAGGAGAGGAGGATGCTCAGGAGCATGTCATGAGTTTTTTGGACATATGCTTTCAGATTGAAAGAAATGATACCCTACTCCTATGTACTTTCATCATGACCCTCTCAGGCTTAGCCTAGGAGTGGTTTAATCAATTCAAGAGGTATAGTATCACCAATTTCGAGCAATTGGATGATGCATTTCTTGAACGCTTCTCCTTTGGTATTAAGAAAAAGGTGAACTTATCTGAGATGGATACTTTAATGCAACATGATGATGAGCTAGTTATGGATTATGGGAAATGATGGAGAAAGAATATGGCAAAGATACCATTCTCCATCCCTACTTTTAAATTCACTAGAATTTTTATGAAAAGTTGCACCAAGCACATTTTGTTATTATTACAATTGCAACAATATTAGACCTTCGAGGAGGCTTTGGCATAGGCCAAAGTGATTGAGGATATCAAGTGATAATAGGGTAACTTGAAGCTCAGGAATAATAAGGAATGGAACAAGAAAACCACTAAGAAACAATAGGCCAAGATGGCCCACATCAATCATGTGGCTTTGAACCTTTAGAAAGGGGTTAAGGGACAACAACAATGAAACTATCAAGACCAACCTCCTCATGCACAGTATGAGCAGTGCAAAAACAAATAGAAGGGTAAGAATAAGGAACAACATCCACCTCTCTAGTTCACACCTTTGTCAAAATCAATAACTTCTATATTCAATCAACTATGTGAGACCAAGGCCATACGCTTGCCAGAGATCAAAATGTTGGACCCTAATCAACCCAAACCAAAGGGGTATAGGGATGAGTTGTACTATATTTTACACAGAGCAAAGGGACACGACATTGAAGTATGTTAGATTTTTAAACATTTAGTAAAAAACATGATAGAAAGAGGTGAGCTAATTGTGGATAACCCTTAGGAACTGAATAATCAAAATATAGGAATTTACAAAAATCCTCTTCCCAACCATGAGGTACTAAGGCACAATATTGGCTAGGTCAATCAAGTACGCATCGAACCACCAACCCATGGGTTTGACGAAATGGTCAATATTGTCACAAGACATGCGAGGTATGAAATACCAAATAAACCTCCAAATACCATTAGAGTCCAAGCTACGCCTCCTCCAAGGCTAACCCAAAATGCACTAGGCCCACCAACTAGACCGATGGTGATAATCAGTAGGTTAGTTCAAAACCTATAGATAACTCCAATGAAGGTGTCAATTTATGAGCTGATTCAGCAGTCTCCCAAGCATAGGGAGACACTTATGGATATTCTAAGGTCCATAGAAGTGCAGTCCCAAGATCCAAAAGTGTTCACACACTTTGTGGGACACGTGCAGCAGTGCTAAGAACCGGTCAACAATTTCACAATCATAAAGTCAAGACAGTTTCCACTGTCATAGCGGACCCACCGCTCCATATCATTGTATGTGTGAACTATAAACTTTTAAGTGGGTGTTGATTGATATAGGGTCATAAATAAATATTATCATGACCAAGGTATTAACATACCTGAAGTTACCAAATATGCATATCATACCTTTTTCCTTCACGTTGAGAGCTTTTAATGATGCATTATGCTCAACTATCGACACGATAGTCTTACCTATTCAAGTGGGGCTGAAGACCATCCTTGTGATGTGTCATGTGATTGAAGGTGCTATGCAATATAATATACTTCTAATATGGCCTTGGATATGATAAATGAATTGTGTCCCCTCTATTCTCAATCAGTGTATCAAATACGTGCATGAGCGATATATTCACATGGTGCCTTCCGATGAAAAACCATTTAAATACATGAATATAGCATATTTGTTAGGGAATTTTGTGCTCCCATCAATGCACCTGGACATACAGCCTGCATCACCTATCAAGGATATAGGAGGTAAAATAAGAGAAGTATGTGCCGAAACTATGACATATATATCTCAATGATCAGAGCACATGATATCTGCTTCTACTAGACCATCACCATCTATAATGCATCGGGATGATGAGAAGCTAAAAGAAAATATGGGAAAAAAAGAGAAGAAAGCACCCAAACCAGTTGTGATCAAGGTTCCTACTCCCATGGAAGTAGATAATGCTCAAATAGAAGCCAAAGAGGCACCTCAACCTGCTTCACCTGCATATTCATCAGGGTCATCAGCACTGTAGGTGACCATTCATTTGGTTAATCTCATATTGGGGGAATATATTGTGTAGAATGTGACATTTACACTGATCATCGAAACTATGAAAGACATGGGCTAACCACAAGCCCATAACCTTCTCATGGGGATGGTGCTACCATTTGGGGTACCTCCTAACCAAACTAATTTCATCTATGAATGGCTCAACCAGGTCACATATCACACCCCCATGGATGAATATGATGATGAGTCATTTGCTATGAATATTCATTATCTGTCTAACCCAGAGTATGCCTTACGATATTTTGAGTGTTAACATTGGCATGGTTATAGTCTTGGACTATCTAAGAAGGGATGTAGGAGGTCGTATGAACCTCAGTATCAGTTTCCTATAGATAGGTTCAGGTTAGGATACCATATTGGAGGATAGGCTAAAATCCTCGTGGCATCTTTAGACTGCCTGTACCTTAGTATAGGGGGTGAAGTCAACTTCAATACTTATCACCCTAATCCTACCTATTTTTGAAGGGATAACTAGATAATGTCTTATATCACTATAAGACCACCTGAGACATCACGAATATATCTTGGTGGAGACCGGTCCAGAGCCTATACCAAGAAAAAACTTAGATGAAAAAATCCATGCAGTAGTTGATGACACAAGCCTACAGGTTCATAATGTTGGCATAGCAAAAGACTCTAAGTTAGAATATCATTCTGACAAGGATATAGCAGATTCCATATTCGAGAGAGGGGGACCGATTTGCATATATGACATTGATGATGATAGTGAGTCCTCAAACAGTGAGCAATATGAGGATAAAACTGAGTTGGTTTATCTAGGCCTTATTAATTTATTTCATCTATTACCTTCAAAGATAGTCATTGAGGATAATCAATCCTTTATTAAATATAGTAGTTATTGAGAGTGGGATTTCATGAGGCCTCACATTCCCAATCACTTGATTCCAATCGGTAGCGATGAAGGTCTCTATTATGACAATGACAATGAATATGAAACAGAGAGAGCCTATCTAGGGCCTCTCTACTTACATCATAATAATGTACCATACACTACAGTGGATATGTGTAAAGATATAAATATTCATCCATGCTTTAGAGGAAGAGATCCTAACCTAGATAGGATTTATCATATGGTCTTCCCTAATCCATTGACATATAGAGAGCTCCTTGAACCTAGAGATCCTATTTTTGAGTCTATTCATAGACCATATCCAGAGATCCCCATACCCCAAGAACCACATCTTAGGGATGGATGTTATATTATTATAGTGTCACACATACGTGGTCCTGAAGACATGACCCATTCCATCAATATGATCTCCATTTATTTGACCACTCCACTTCACAACCCAACTGATCCTTCCAATACATTGTGTTTGAATGTAGATTCTATTGATTGGGATCGTGTTGACTCACCACTAGAGCCTAAAAAATTCTTCCCTAATGAAGAAATGCTACAAACTTTTCACTTTGTGCCAAACTATGCACATGATGTTTATCATGTTGAGGATGCTTCCAATGCGGAACCCATAAACCCAACATATGACATCCACTTGATCCCAACGTCTCATCAGCTTGAGGAGGGATCCCATATGTCAATAGAGGAAACCTTCAAAGTGGATATCGGTAATGATCCCACCAATCCAAGGAAGGTTAAATTTGGAGAAATTTTATCTCCCGATGAGCGTACCAACCTCATAACTCTACTGAGAGAGAGACCTACTCTCTTTGCTTGGACTTATAAGGACATGCCAGGTATAGATCTAAAATTGGTTACTCATAACCTTTCACTAGATCTATAAAAGAATCCAATCAAGTAGAAACTCAGGAAGATGCATTCGATAGTAGCATTAATAGTTAAAGATGAATTCAAGAAGCTGTTGGATGTAGAGTTTGTCATTTCAATCGACTATTCGAAATGGATATCAAACATGGTGCCTATAGGAAAACCTGATGGAAGGATCTGTATCTGTACGAATTTCAAAGACCTCAATAAGGCAACACCAAAGGATTCATTCCTATTGCCAAATATAGATGCTCTCGTAAATGCAACTGTGGGTCATGAAATGTTGTCCCTAATGGATGGTTTTTTTTGTTACAATAAAATTCAGATTAAGCTCGAAGACCAGTATAAAACCATGTTCATAATGCCATGGGGGAAATTTTTCTATAGTGTTATGCCATTTGGTCTTAAAAATTTTGGTGCTACATACCAGTAGGCTATGACATATATCTTTCATGACTATATGCATAAGATTTTAGAAGATTATATTGATGACTTATTGGTAAAGTTATTGTTACATTCAGAGCATGTTGAGGTCCTGAGAAAAGTCTTTGATCGCTTGATAGAGCATAATATTAGGTTGAATCCTAAGAAGTGTGTATTTGGATTAACTTCAAAAAAACTTTTTGGGATTCATAGTTTCAAAGTGAGACATCGAAATTGATATAGCAAAGGTAAAGGTAATTTTAGAAATATATCCCCCCATGAATATCAAGGAATTAAGGAGCCTACAAGGCAAAGTAGCATCCATAAAGTGATTTATCACATAGTTATCAGATAAATGTCGACCCATGAATTGATTGCTACACAAGGGGGTCCCATTCAATTAGGATGAGGACTATCAAGCAGCCTTTGCTGAGATTAAAAAATACCTAGCAATGCCATTAGTACTAGCTCCACCAAGATCAGATGAGTTGTTTCTGCTATATATCGGCAAATGACTTTGCATTGGGAACCATGTTAGTCCAAAATAACATGCAAAACAAAGAACAAGCCATATATTACATTAGCTAAACCTTGGTGAGTTATGAGCTAGGATATGCATATGTGGAAAAACTATGTTTAGCAATAGTGTTTGCTACAAAGAAATTATGACATTATATGTTAATTCATACGACGTATGTCATATCAAAACAAAATCATTTACAGTATATAATGAGCAAGACATATCATAATACACATACTGCAAAGTGGATCATGCTATTGATAGAATTTAATTTAGAATTAATTAGCCAAAATTCCATTAAGGGATAGGTCATAGCTGATCAACTGGCTGAGGCAACTCTTAAAAATAGCATGCCCCTCACCATTGAGCTTCCTAATGACGTAGTTTTTGCATTATCAGAAGCACCCAAACTGGAAGAACCAGATAATAAAGCTGATATGACCTTTTTCTTTGATGGTTTGAAGTGTGAGCAAGGGGATGGTGTAGGAATAGTGTTATTCACACCACAAGGTGCTCCTATGCCCTTGTCATTCAAGTTGGATTTTCCTTGCACTAACAATAACACTGAATACGAAGCCCTAATTTTGGGCCTCTAAACAGTTATCACCATGAAGATTAAAATATTAAATATCTTTGGTGATTCCCTTCTCATTTTTAACCAAGTGAAGGTACTTTTTCAATGTCGATGTCCTATCTTGAAGTCTTACAAAGATCTTGTTGATACATATTTAGCTCAGTTGGAATGGTATGACATCGAGGCAATACCTCATTTGTCAAATAGATTCACAGAAACTATGGCATATTTTGGATCCTTAGTCCCTTAGAATCCATCTACCAATTTTACTACCATCCATGTAAAAACGTTCTCACACTCTATTGTGCAATGCAAATTTACGGATAACAAAGTGTTGGAAATTTTGGGTACCTTGGGTACATTGCATTTGCTCAAGTGAATAAGTTGTCATTGATGTCAAGAAGTTGTTGAAGGAATTTGATTTGATGTAAAATAATTTGTTTTGATGAAGGTTCGGCATGACAGGTTCGAAAGAAAGTAAGTTGGAAAAATGTTGCGATATCGCGACATGTCACATTTTCGCGACTTGAGCAGGAGAGAGAAAGATTTTTAGAAAAGTATCGCGATATCACGACATGTCGCATTTTTACGACTTAAGAAGGTGAGAGAAATATTTTTAGAAAAGTGTCGCGATATCGCGACATGTCATAGTTTCGCGACTCAAAGAGGAGAGAGAATGTTTAGAGTCATAAATGTCGCGATTTCGTGACATATTGCAAGGAAGGTTGAACGGACGAAAAAATGTCGCGATTTCGCGACATGTTGCAGGAGAGAGAGTCCGAAAGAAAAAATGTCATGATTTCATGACATGTTGTAGGAGAGAGAGTCCGAAAGAAAAAATGTTGTGATTTCGCGACATAATGTAGGAGAGAGAGTCCGGGAGAAAAAGCGTCGCGATATCGCGACATGTCGGGTTTTCGCGACCCGAATAAAAGAAAAGCGCTAAGGAGAAAAAGTGTCACAATTTCATGATAAGTTAGAAGACAAAGTGGAAGCAAGATAAAGTGTCACGATTTCGTGACATGTAGCAAAGGGAAGAGTCTGAAATGAGAAGCGTCGCGATTTTGCGACAGGTTGCAGAGAAGTCGTACGGAAGCTGAAAGCGTCGCGATTTCACAACAGGCTACAAAGAAAATGTATGAAAGCTAGAAGTGTCATGATTTCATGACAAATTTAAGGAGGAAGAGATCAAAAGCGAAAGCATCATGATTTCATGACATGTTTCGTTTTCACGGGAGTAAGACAAAGAAAAACACAAGGCAGCGAAAGTGTCGCGATTTTGTGACATGTTTCGTTTTTGCTAGTGCAAGCAGACAAGAGTGCAAGGAAGAGAAAGTGTCGTGATTTCACGATAGATTGAGATGGTGGCGTTCAATTAGAGAAAGTGTCACGATTTTGTGATAGAAATTGAAATCATGTCTTCCATAGGTGAAGTGTCACGATTTCATGACAAAAGCAGAGAGGATGGCTATGAAGACAAAAGTGTCATGATTTCATGACAGAAGTGAAGACGAAGTCTACAGAGGCAGAAGTGTCACGATTTCATGACAAAAGTAGAAAGGAGGTCGACGAAGGGAGAAGTGTCACGATATCATGAGAAAATCAAAGTTGATGCTGACAAAGACAGAAGTGTCGCGATATCATGACAAGAACGTAGTTGAAGTCGACAAAGGCTGAAGTGTCACGATATCGTGACAAAAGCCAAAAGAAGGTATACGGTTGCAAAGGTGTCGCGATATCACGACATGTTGTAGTTTCACGATAGAATCTATAGAAGAGTTGCAGAGGCAGTGATGCCGACAAAGTTAAATTTGGGCCGACAAAGATTAGGGTTTGCAATCGACGTAGTTTAGGGTTGTGCAGCCGACTAAGATCAAGGTTTTGATCTTGAAAGTGTTAGTATAAAATGAGGGCTATTTGGAGAGTTGTGGTGTGATTGAATGTGTTGTTGAAGTGTGCAAGTTAAGTCTATGGTGCGCAAAGAGCAAGTCATGCAGAATCAAGCTAAGTGTGAAGCAGAGTGCACAGAGAGTAGAAAAGTGCAAAGTTGTTGGGTGCATCATTTTTGTGACATTTGGAGATAGTGCGCAGGCCTTGATGGTTTTGGAAAAATCATTAAGAGGGATTGTTGGACAGATTTGAGCAAGCCTTTGTTGAGCTTGTGGAGCAGTTTGGGCAGGTTCTAGTGAGAACTTGCAAAGCAGATATGAGACAAGTCTTGGTGAAGACTTGGGTGAAGATCAAGCAAGCTTTAGTGGAAGCTTGTGAACTTCTGTGAACCAAATTTGAGGACCAGTTGAGGACAGAGATTGGTGTGGTTTCAAGGAAATTTGTGCCAGGCCAAAGGACTGTGTTTGGTGCAGATCAGAGAAAGAGAATGAGGACATTTGTGCTAAACCGTAGGACTATGTTTAGTGCAAATTCGTGGACCAATTTTTGAGGTGACAAAGGTCTCCAGCCATAGTAGGGAGGACAGGTGTCTTCTATGGATAAAGTTTCATTTGCTAAGGGCAGCAAAGGTAGAGGTCTTCTAGAGGATCACCAGCTAGAGCAGAGCTAGGGGATTGGTGTCTCCTATGGGTTGGTGCCCACGAATTCGAGATTAGGAGATTGGTGTCTCCTTTGGGTTGGTGCCCATAAAAATTGTAATCGGGAAAGGTATTCCCAGAATTTTGATTGATAAAATTTAGTGAAATATTTTATCTATGGACATAGCCCAGCCATTTTGGGTGAACCATGTTAAAATTGTTGTCGCTTTGTGGATGTTTTCATGCATTGCTTTGATATTGTTGTGGGTATATTGCTTTACTTTTTTGTAATATAAAGTAAAAAATAAAAAGATATCTTATACTGTTCACCCCCCCCTATCAGTATAAGCTTGTGTTCTTCAATTGGTATCAGAGTCGGTGCCTTCGAAAATTTTAATAGCTTGAAGGAAAAGCTAGCAAAGAACACAATGGATTATTCAAGTGGCAATGCAGCACCTATTCTCGATGGATTAGATTTTGGTCTTTGGAGTGCAAGGATGAAGTTTCATCTAATGGCACTTGGGAATGAGGTTTGGGAAGTGATTGAAGATGGGTACACTATTCCTAAACATGGTCCTTATACTAAAGAAGATAGGCTCCTACATCACAGACAATTCAAAATCTATGAATGCAATCCTGAAAGGTTTACGGAAGGCGAGATCTTACCTAGGTGATTCATCGCAAGACAGCTAGTGAAATGTGGAAACGATTGCAGGTGGTTCACACAGGTGATGTAAATGTCCGAAAGGCTAAGTTGAGACACTTCAAAGGTATGTTTGAACAACTCAAGATGAATGATGATGAAAATATTAGTGACTACATGCTTCGTATGGATGAGGTTGTTAACTCCATGAAAGACTTAGGTCTTGAGCTTGCTGAAAATGATGTTTGTGATAATATTTTAAGATCTCTTCCTAATATATTTAGTGAAAATATTTTTGCTATTGAGGAAGCTAAAGATTTGGATAAGTTGAAAAAGGATGAGCTCCATAGTATACTTGCAGCATTTGAGTTGAGAACTCAAGTGAAGGTTGATGTCAAGAAAGAGGCAACTTTCAAGGCTACCAAGAAATCCAAGGGTAAACAGCTTCAAGAGAGTGATGAGTCTTCCAGTGATGAAGAGGCATATTACAGCAAGAAAGGCAAGTTCTCTAGAAAGCACAAAAGTGTGAAAAATATAAGATGTTTCTATTGTGGAAAGTTTGGTCATTATGCTACTGACTATACTATTTCCAAGAATGAAAGTGATGAAGATATACAGGATTCTAAGAACAAGGATTCTGAAAAGCACAAGCATCACAGGAAAAACAAATATGAGCACAATAATCAAGGAAAGAGGTATTCTCACAAGCACAAGAAGATTTTATACCTAGACAAAGAAAGTAAGTGTTCTAGTAGTGACAGTGAAAGTTCTTCAAGTGATACTGAAAATGAGATGTTCATATCAGAAAAAGAGGAAGAACCGAAACATAGATTCATTATCATGAAATGTCTTGGATGTGGAAATTTTGGTCACCTTGAGGATGATTGCACAAATAATGATTTGGTTTCTAGTATGTATGAGGATGCTTCAGAAAACTATAAGGAAGATGCATGTATGGTTTTTGAAAAAGGTAGCACCTCTAGTGATAGGAAATCTAAAAAAGGGTTTGATGATTCAGAAAGCAAACAAATAAAGGATCTAGAAGGTGAACTTACTAATGCTCTTAGTGCTTTGAAAAAGGAAAGAAAGAAGAATGCTAGACTCAAGGATAAGTTAGATGAATGTTGCATGGAGAGAGATGATCTTATAGAAAGTCTCGACGTCTCTATGGCTAAGACACAAGAACTCAAGGATGAGTTAGAGTCTAAGGTTCTTGAGTATAGTGAGTTAGAACAGAAAATGGCTTCTTTGAAAGAGGAAACTAAAGAGAACAAGGATAAGCTTTACAGGTTTCAAGATAGCTCCAAAAAGGTTAAGTCACTCATCAAAGGTCAAAGAAAGACAACGAGATAAAATAGGCCTTGGTTTTGTTAAGCCGCACAAGGAACAGGTTGGGGAATCTAGTAAGAGATTCCAAAAAGAAGAGAGTTCTGATGAGGAGAGTATTTCAGAGAAAGAGTCCGTGAGTGATAGATGCACAGAAAAAAAAATAGAGTTCAGAATGAGAAGAAGAAGTTTTCGGGACCCAAGAGGTCAAATAGAAGAAAATTTCAAGGCAGATGTTTTGCGTGTCATAGGTTTGGTCACACGGCTTCACATTGCATGGCTCAAATGAAGAAGGTAAACAACAATTTCAAAAGTGCTAGTTTCTTTCGAGGGTATTGCTACTCTTGTCAACAGTTCGGGCACAAGGCAGTCTATTGAGAGGTAAATAACAGAAACAAATTTGATCAAAGCAGGTTTAGCCAGAATAGGTTTGGTCAAAACAAGTTTGGGCAGAACTGGCGGATTCAAAGAATAGGTATGCCTAAAAGAAATAACATTGTTACTTATTATAAGTGCAACAATGACAGTCACACAACTAGACAGTGTAGAGTTGATCTTCCAAGGTACAGGAATAGGAACAATGGTATGAATAGGTCCAAGGATCAAGGCATGGACAAGAACAGCGATGAGAACAAGAACAAGAACAGTGACAAGAACAAGAATATGGACAAAGAGTTTAAGAGAAGAACCGGTAAGGAAGTTATAGACGCTAATGATGATCAGTGCCTAATGGGATTTTTACTCCCACCCTAGAATTAATCACCTCTTTAGGAGGTGGGGGAGAGACTAAGCTAAGAAGTTAATTCTTAGTCCCGAGCCCCAAAATTGACCCATTGCCATTGATGAAAATGGGGGAGAGATATGAGTAAGGGGGAGAGCTTCAAGTGAAGAGGAAAGTTTCAAGTCAAGGGGAGAAAAAATTTAAAGGAAGATTCTCAGTTGTTAGCATAGTTGGTTTCAGTTTTGGCTCTTGAGAAGTGTTTTTAGTAAAGTTTTGCCATTAATGACAAAGGGGGAGATTGTTGGCAATTTTGGATACCTTGGGTACATTGCATTTGCTCAAGTGAATAAGTTGTCATTGATGTCAAGAAGCTATTGAAGGAATTTGATTTGATGTAAAATAATTTGTTTTGATGAAGGTTCGGCATGACAGGTTTGAAAGAAAGTAAGTTGGAAAAATGTCGCGATATCGCGACATGTCACATTTTCATGACTTGAGCAGGAGAGAGAAAGCTTTTTAGAAAAGTGTCACGATATCACGACATGTCGCATTTTCACGACTTAAGTAGGTGAGAGAAAGCTTTTTATAAAAGTGTCGTGATATCGTGACATGTCGTAGTTTCTTGACTCAAAGAGGAGAGAGAATGTTCGGAGTCAGAAATGTCACGATTTCGTGACATATTGCAAGGAAGGTTGAACGGACGGAAAAATGTCGCGATTTCGCAACATGTTGCAGGAGAGAGAGTCCAAAAGAAAAAATGTCGTGATTTCATGACATGTTGCAGGAGAGAGAGTCCGAAAGAAAAAATGTCATGATTTCATGACATAATGCAGGAGAGAGAGTCCGAGAGAAAAAGCGTCGCGATATCGTGACATGTCGGGTTTTCGCGACCCGAAGAAAAGAAAAGTACTAAGGAGAAAAAGTGTCATGATTTCGTGACAAGTCAGAAGACAAAGTGGAAGCAAAATAAAGTGTCATGATTTCGCGACATGCAGCAAAGGGAAGATTCTGAAATGAGAAGCGTCGCGATTTCGCGACAGGTTGCAGAGAAGTCGTATGGAAGCTGAAAGCATCACAATTTTGTGATAGGCTGCAAAGAAAACGTACAAAAGCTAGAAGTGTCATGATTTTGTGACAAATTTAAGGAGGAAGAGCTCAAAGGTGAAAGCATCACGATTTCATGACATGTTTCATTTTTGCAAGAGTAAGGCAGAGAAAAACACAAGGCAGCGAAAGTGTCATGATTTCGTGACATGTTCCATTTTCGCTAGTGCAAGCAGACAAGAGTGCAAGGAAAAGAAAGTGTCATGATTTCACGATAGATTGAGATGGCAGTGTTCGGTTGGAGAAAGTGTCACGATTTCACAACAGAAACTGAAAGCATGTCTTCCATAGTCGAAGTGTCACGATTTTGTGACAAAAGCAGAGAGGAAGGCTATGAAGACAAAAGTGTCACGATTTCACGATAGAAGTGAAGACAAAGTCTATAGAGGCAAAAGTGTCACAATTTCATGACAAAAGTAGAAAGGAGGTCGACGAAGGGAGAAGTGTCACGATATCATGACAAAAGCAAAGTTGATGCTGACAAAGACAGAAGTGTCACGATATCACGACAAGAACATAGTTGAAGTCGACAAAGGCTGAAGTGTCACGATATCGCGACAAAAGCCAAAAGAAGGTATACGGTTGCAAAGGTGTCATGATATCGTGACATGTTGTAGTTTCATGGTAGAAGCTATAGAAGAGTTGTAGAGGCAGTGAGGTCGACAAAGTTAAATTTGGGCCGACGAAGATTAGGGTTTGCAGCCAACGTAGTTTAGGGTTGTGCAGCCA
Organism: Wollemia nobilis; assembly: GCA_028583015.1. Lineage (NCBI taxonomy): Eukaryota > Viridiplantae > Streptophyta > Pinopsida > Araucariales > Araucariaceae > Wollemia > Wollemia nobilis. Next base: position 20,092,864 of record JAQPPZ010016947.1, on the reverse strand, counting down.
ACTAAGATCAAGGTTTTGATCTTGAAAGTGTTAGTATAAAAGGAGGGTTGTTTGGAGAGTTGTGGTGTGATTGAATGCATTGTTGAAGTGCGTAAGTTAAGTTTGCGATGCGCAAAGAGCGAGTCATGCAGAATCAAGCTAAGTGCGAAGCAGAGTGCACAGAGAGCAGAAAAGCGTAAAGTTGTTGGGTGCATCATTTTTACGACATTCAGAGATAGTGCGTAGGCCTTGATGGTTTTGGAAAAATCATTGAGAGGGATTGTTGGACAGATTTGAGCAAGCCTTTGTTGAGCTTGTGGAGCAGTTTGGGCAGGTTCTAGTGATAACTTGCAAAGCAGATCTGAGACAAGTCTTGGTGAATACTTGGGTGAAGATCAAGCAAGCTTTAGTGGAAGCTTGTGAACAACTTATGTGAACCAGATTTGAGGACCAGTTGAGGAAAAATATTGGTGCGGTTTCGAGGACATTTGTGCCAGGTCGAAGGACTGTGTTTGGTGCAGATCAGAGAAAGAGAATGAGGACATTTGTGCTAAACCGAAGGACTATGTTTAGTGCAAATTTGAGGACTAGTTTTGGAGGTGACAGAGTTGAGGACAGAGGTCTCCAGCCAGAGCAGGGAGGATAGGTGTCTTCTGTGGATAGATTTCCATTTGCTAAGGGCAGCAGATGTAGAGGTCTTCTAGAGGATCACCAGCCAGAGCAGAGCTATGGGATTGGTGTCTCCTATGGGTTGGTGCCCATGAATTCGAGATTAGGGGATTGGTGTCTCCTTTGGGTTGGTGCCCATAAACATTGTAATCGAGAAAGGTATTCCCAGAATTTTGATTGATAAAATTTAGTGAAATATTTTATCCCTGGACGTAGCCCAACCATTCTGGGTGAACCACATTAAAATTGTTGTCGCTTTGTGGATGCTTTCATGCATTGCTTTGATATTGATGTGGGTATATTGCTTTACTATTTTTTAATATAAAGAAAAAATAAAAAGAGGTCTTATACTGTTCACCCCCCCCCTCTCAGTATAAGCTTGTGTTCTTCACAAAGAGTCGATCAACATGATTCAGGTAGAACCGAACCATGAATAGTTCTATAGAGCCATATACTTTCTCAAGAGAGTACCTTTAGGGTCATTAATATCGTAGGGTCATACAGGGAATGGTACCACCATTCACCATAAGGTTGTTTCCCAATATGCATTTGTGAATATTAAACTGTAAGGGGAGCATGTTGTCTTGTCAGTTGAGGTTGAGAGCTATTAGAACTGGATGTTGCAAATATATGACTTCCTTAATCTTGGTATAATCCTTTAGGGATTATCGTGTGCCTTAAGTATGTCTTTTTAGGAGACATTTTGTATCTTTGAAGCTACGATGGATTTCTCCTTCATTGTCTTGAGTCCCAAGAATCATCTTGGGAAATTTTACAAGCTCACAATGGTATGTGCGGTGGTAATTTCATTGACATGGCTATCGTCAAGCACATCCTTTGCATGGGTTATTATTGGCCCACTATGGATAAGGATTACAATATGTATGTCATAAAATGTGTTAAATGCCAATATCATGCTAATATTGCGCACATGCCATCACAGGCCTTACAACCCATTCAATCGGCTTGGCCATTTGCTCAGTGGGGTTTGGATCTCATTAGTAATATCTCTCCTCCATCATCAGGTCAACATACATTCATTATTATGGCTACTAAGTACTTCACTAAGTGGGTGGAAGCAATCTCGTTAACAATAACAACTAGAGCACGTATTTCTGAGTTTATACTCACCAATATCAGAAGTCATTTTGGGATACCATGTAAGATAATTTTACATAATGGCACATCATTCAAAATAAAAAATGTGAGAGCTTTAACGTTCAATTATAAGATCAAACACATTTTTGCGACTCCATATTATCTATAGGTAAACGGGCAGGCTGAGACCTTGAACAAGATAGTGATATCCATCTTGAAAAATATGGTATAAGAACATCATAAATATTGGCACAGCCAGCTACCCCTTGCATTATGGGCTTACAAGACTAGCATTTGGACACCCACTGGGGCAACTCTATTTTTGCTAGTATATGGCACTGAGGCCATTATATCCTTAGAGTTGGAAATTCCAATGCAGTGTGTCACATTGAAAGAGTTCATCAATGATGATACTACACGGTAAGATTACCTAGATCAATTGATGCTACTTGATGAATGTCATGTGAATGCCCTAGAGCATCTCCATGTTTATTAGGAGCACTTAAAATGAGCTTACAATGTCAAAGTCCATATGATAGACATTGAGGTTGGTGATCTTGTGCTGAAAGAGAACCAATAGAACTCAAATCTACCGCCAGAAATGTGAGATAAATTTACAGATAATTGGTTAGGTCCCTATATCATCTTTGAGAATATTAGACTTGGGACATATCACTTAACATAATTGGAAGGTGTTGAAGAGCCTGAACCTCTCAACATCCTTCATCTTAAATAATTTCATGCCTAAAAACATCAAAAGTCCCCATAGGCATCTATAAGCCCTTTGTTCATCCATCAAAATGCTCCAAAGGTGTCTGTAAGCCCTCTGGTCAAGTCAAAAAGTTATTAAATTAAAAAAATTTGGAAAATATCAAAAATTTAAAAAAAAATCATTTCATTTTGCATTTGCATTACATTAGGCATATTCATCCATTGTACTTGCATTAGGATAGGTGTTAGTATGGTCAATATACAACTGTTGATTAGACAACTAGGGTGTTTGAGTTTCATGGAAAACCTCAAAAATTCCCAAATAGCAACAATCAATCTTCAATGAAATCATCAAAAATCAATTTCTTTTATGAGATTTTGTTTGTTAGAACTATTTATAGTATAGGATAGATACCAGATGGATGTCAGAAATGATATTTAAATGACCATTGACTATATTATACATATTATTCTAATCTAAAAAAACTTATGAATAGAAACCATATATAATTACATCTCATATATGGGTGCACAATTTATCAATTTTCATAAAAAGATATAGCAATTACATCTCATGATTGTTATACATTTTGTGGTGTCATCCATTAGATTTTTAAACCCACATTGCATTCATACATTATGTTTTAAGTGATTAAAACATACATGTTCATTTACATAGCATTTATCATAGAAAAAGTTGTGCAAATACATACATGGCATAAATTATGGCATAATAGCATAAATTAAATGCATACAAGTACAGTAAATCAAACATGCATTTAACAACAAACATTACATTTATATAAATTCATCATAAGTAGTCCATCTACACATATATATCATTGTATCTAAAATCATACATCCATTTTACAGCTAGTGCATGTCATCCATACTCATATAGCATAAAATAAACATCGCATCCAAGAATTGCATCCATATGCATCTCAAAAAATCTAAAAAAATTAAAAAATAATAAATTGCACATATAATGAGTCTCAAATTCAGGTCATATAGGTCGAGGACCTACACAGATGTAGCTTGTGGGTATTTTTGACACATGCTAGTGTACTGCTCACTATGTATATTTTTGATACATACATATATATATATATATATATATATATATATATGTATGTATCAAAAATATACATAATGAGCAGTACACTAGCATGTGTCAAAAATACCCACAGGCTACATCTGTGTAGGTCCTCGACCTTACACACAAAAATGGTACAATAAAATTTGTAATATATGTACTAAGTAGTAGGGCTTGTGCCCCTAGTTTATGAGGCTCCGTTTTCACCTCCACCATCCTTGTGAGTCCTCCTAGAGCTAGAACCCAAGGTCCTCTCTGACCTATGTGATCTATGATTAGAGCTAGCCGAGGACTGACCTGTCTCTCGAGTGTGAGTCCTATGAGACCCTGAAGCCATGGGCATATTTGAAATCTCACCCTTGAGTAGTCCAATCTCTCCTCTTAGAGTAGAGATGTAGGCAACACTCCATGCACCATCATTGATGTGTTGCTCCACAAGGACCCGAAGTCTCTTGATCTATGCTCCCTGGTCCAACCCTGCTAAGCCCTACGCTGCTAGCACTACTAGTACTACGGGAGCAGTTAGAGATGCTAGAGTAACCTGTGATGATGAGGGATCTGTCCTCCCATCCTGTAGTGCAATAATCTATGTCGTCATAGCATTTATCTATGACTGTAGAAGGATGTGCTACCCTGTAACCTTTTGGATCTCTATATATGTTGTAGTGATCCTAACCTATAGAGTGGTTTTCTCCTCCTCATAGCTATGCCACTACGTCTGCCCTACTGTGATCTTAGATTGTAGATCCCCCACCTTTTTCCTATAAAGTGGCAATGGTGGTGTCCCGATGTAAGAACTACATCTACAGAGAGCCTACCTAAGTCTATAGGTTGGCAACCTAGGCCCTGAGCTACCCAATCTCACTATCAGGTGGTGCTTCACCCTCCTTGAGAGTTTCATCCTCCTCCTCAACTAGAGGTGCATCCTATGCAAATACCTCATCCCATACACCCTCAGTCCTTTAACGGACTCAACTATCATGAGTATTGACCTCTACGCCCTATGCACCCTCTGTGGCATCATTAAATACCCTACCTAAGGGGCCCTCAAAGCCCTACCATAACCTGAGGTTCCATCAAGTGTCATACTCAGGAGTGGTATCTGCATCTATTAAACTTGACTCCTAAAATTCATCATCCTCATCCCCCAGTGGAGTCACCCTAGGCCAGGCCAAGTCCCTCTCTAAGGTGAGGCGACGGTAGATAGTAGGTAGCTCTAAAATGTCCTGCCTAATCCTAAACTATCAAGTGATGCAGGAGAAGTAAAAGAACTCTCGTACCTTAGACTTGCATCCAAGGAGGCATCTATCTCTGTGTGCCCAATGTAGTTGTTCATCAGCCTTTGTCCATGGAGGGTAGTCTAAGTATGGGCTCCAATAAATATGATCCACCTGGAGTCCTACGAACTATACAATATAGTGAGCTATATCCCCTATGTGAGACCTGCTCCAGAAGCTCTTCTGCTCATGAGGCCAACATGCTACATAGCACTGGTGCACCTCCTCAATGGTTCCAATATTGAGGGGTAGGCTAGTGGTATGCTTGATCTTGATGTGCTACCACCCCTAGATTTGAAGTAGTAAGTTGTAGCCAATGCCAACTTTGCTCCTCTGGGTAATTTAGTACAACTCATTATATAACTATGTTAGTAAGGAAATCCCCTAGGAAAGGATCAAAGGATGATCAGTAGGAATCTCTAGGACCTCCATCATCCTATCTAGGAGGTTCCATGAGAACCTTGTTCTAGATATATCAAGCATGACAATCTACACAATTAGGTGCATGAATATGGCTACTCAATCAATGAAAACCCATTGTCTGAACCATTGCTCAATGTGGACCCCTTCGTGATTTAAATGTTGTTGTGCTACCTCACTATGGTAGCCAAAAATACCATCAAAGGTTGTATCCTTTATATCAATCGATGAAGATGTGATGGCCTTGCCATCTAGTAGGATTTGGAATATGTGGTAGACATCCTCCAAAGTGATGGTCATCTCACCTATCGATAGGTGAAAGGTGTTGGTCCACGCATCCCAACGTCGGGCCAATATAGTCATATAGGCTTGGTCGACCTTGATGGAAGGGAGGTGTAGGACGCAACCAAATAATATAGCTTCAATAAGAATGTACCAATATCCTTCTTTGGTACCTTCCATCCTAAACATTTCTCTGTCCAATTGTAGCAATTTAGGGCATTTTCCATACATAATTTTCAAAGCTGGCCCTAGAAATTCTATATTAAATCTATAAAAATACTTAGTGCTCCTCAAAAGAGTAGTCCAATAGTACACAGGGATAGGGTCTCCCTTGTAATTATTCTCTTTTACAATAATCTAGGGTATCATCTACCTTATAGTAGCAAAGAACATCCAAATCAAACTCGAACAATGCCAGAAAGAGGGCATCTTTGAATCCCTTTTCATTCTTATCAATTTCTCATGTATTCTTTTGGAAAGGAAAGCTAGCCAATCAAAATAAATAGCCTTAATTCCCTTCTTCTCTATTTTTAGTTCATATATTTTCTCATTTGAAATGTAGTAAGCATTGGCTATTTGCCAATCCCTCACAAATTGATTTGAATCTAAACCCCCCAAACAAGCTAATATGGAGTATAACTCTGGGTTAGCAAATTGGTCAATGGGTATTGGGACTTCAAGCATCTCATATTTCTCCTTTATACATTTTAATTGGAAACAAAGCCATTTTTCCATGACTTCCTTCTCATCAGAAGCCATTAATGAAGAATAAACCCTAGCTTGTTCCGCTATATCAAATGGTTTGGGTTCTAAAGGAGGGCCTACCCCTATGGCAAAAAAATCATGACAAGCTTCTTTGGTAATGGTAAATAGTGTTATGCCATTAGCTATTTTCACTACCCTTTTCTTAGGATCATAAAACTTAATGATTACAAAAATTAACTCGGGGTAATGGTGGACAGAATCATAGATGTAAGAAAATAAGAAAGATTCTACATTAATGATACCTTGAGGTTGAATTGGTCTCTGTTGAGAAGCAACACACCCCCCACTGAAAAATGAGAGTCCATCCTTAGAAAACCTCAAGCTTCCCATTTTGCAGCAAGGACCCTCTTGATAATTTTCAGGTTCAAATCCAAATTTGCTTGCCTCCTTGATTAAGTTGTCCTTTTCCTTGCATTCTGGTTTTGTTGCCTTTCAAATTTCATTTTGTGCATGCTAGAGTCCTTCATGGGCAAAGAAAACCTTGCACCGATGCAAAAGAATGCAGAAAACAGATAGAAAATTTCATGAAAATCCAAAACTTTCCCTTTTCGGCAAAGCCGTGAAATCGCGACACTTCCATTTATGGAAATGTCGCGAAATCACGACAGGAAAATAGAAAACCCGCCAAGTCAGTTTTGCGTCGTGATATTGTGACATTTCCATTTTTGGAAAGCGTCGCAAAATTGCTACCGACCAGAGGAGAGAGAAGAAAGTTGTACGGAAAGGAGCGATTTCACGACATATCACGAAATCACGACATGTCGCATTATCGCGGTAGGAGAGAGAAATGGGCTACAGGAGTGAAAATCGAATAAGTCGCAAATGTGTCACAAAATTGTGGTCAACGTGGTCAACGCATGCAGCTACGGGAACTGTCGCGATATCGCGACGTGTTCTATTTTCGCGGGTTGTTGATGGAAAAACGCTTAAATACAAAAAGTGCAGCGCGTCGCTAACATGTTTCAAAATCGCGCTGCAGGTTGGCCGAAGGGGAGCCTGAGTTTAAAAGTTGCAGTGATTCGTTGCATATTGGTCAAGAAGGCACTCCAAAGTAAAACTTGCAGCGATGTGCTACACGTCGCATTTTCGCAACGCGGGCGGTTCAAAGGCTTGAGGGTTAAAGGGTTGCAGCGACGCGCTGCAAGTTTTAAAGTTGCAAAGGCGCAAGACATTGATTGAGGAGAAGGTAAAGCGTCTAAGTGTTCAAAGTGGCAGTGATGCACTGCAATGTTGCAAAGCCACGGGTGTTGGTTGCAAAAAAGGACTAAATACAAATGTTGCAGCGATGTGCTGCATGGCTAGTGCAAAGAAAGTCTAAGGGGCAAAAATTGCAGCAATGCGTTGCACATTTTGAAAGGGTCTTCCAAAGCAAAGGAATGTGGCATATTCGTGATAAAATTCCGTGATTGGTACGGAGAAGAGAGAAGGTAGCGAAATCGCTACCTATAGCAAAATCATTGTCATTTTGATTTAAAAGGCAAAGACATGAAAGTTGCAGCGACTCGCTACACTTTCAATGATAGAACCAGCCAAGATGGAGACGTCGTAAAATCACGATAGTTGGGAGGCAAAAATTCAAATGGAGCCACCATGTCACGATTTCGTGAAATGATGAGAAGAAATTTGCCAAATTGAAAGACATAATGGAAAATCGGCCAAGGGCCAGAAGGAAGCAAAGAGGAGAAATCAAATTTGCATGAAATCGACTAAGGCAAGATGCATGTCGCGAAATCGTGACATGCTTGAAAAGAGTTGTACGATAGCTAGCAAGAGGCACAATTTCGCGACATGTCATGAAATCGTGACATGTCACATTTTCACGGTGAAATAAAGGAAAGAGAAACATGCTGCGGACATGTCGCGAAATCGCGACATGTCGCATTTTCGTGACCTGCACAGAAAGTTGACCAGAATGCTTGCAGCTATAAATAGACACGTGTCACGATTCTGTGATACGTGTCAAGACACGTATCAGATGAAACAGAGGCCGACATGCAAGAAGGATTAGGATTTTAATCTGTTTTAATGTTAAAGTGTTGATTTAATTTTTATTAAATTGCTAATATAATCTTTTTGTCTTTCATGCAGGAATCCATCTGTCACTTGCGGGATAGCGGGAAAATGGCCATAAGGACAAAGTCAAATGCAATTTAATTAAAGGTGGCCATGTTGAAAAGGAAGGTGTCGAGAGTTGATGTTTCATTCCAATATTTACAGATTTTTCCACAAATGACTAAGCAGCTGCCAGATTTTATCGGTGAAGGCATTCAATGAGGATTTATGGCGAGTTAATAGCGAGCGAGATATTTTCAACTCCGAGATAGATTTGCAGATATGGAATAGTGGAGAAGTGGTGACTCATCCGGCTCACCAACGAAATTAATGAAGGCATTTATTTGCAGTTGCGGGTGAATGCAAGCTGCATTTGATTCTATCTTCTCCATTTATGACAGTTGACCGCCCTGATTTGTAGAAGGGTTAGGTTTTATCCAGTATTTGTTTTAAAATGGCTTTTATTGTAAAACCCGGTCCTAGGGTTTAAGATGATAAGATTTGCAGTTAAGAAAAGATATTTTCTGTAAAGATTAGGATCTGTCCTGAGTCTATAAATACAACTGCAAAATGTAATCGCGGGAGGCGGAGACTTAGAAATAAAAGGCTTATAAGCAATTTCTTGCAAATTTTGTGAAATCCTTTGTTTTCCGGATTGGGAGTTGATGTGCTTTTGCTATTTTACTGTGGTAGCATGGCCAGGAGCCTAATCTTTTACAGATCTGTGATAAGTGTATCTTCTTCTGTTATCCGTTCCATTAAATTTTGTTAGATATATGTTGTAAATCTGCCATTATCAAGTTTAAATATGTTGTTAGGCTTCAGTTGTTCCATTGTTTTCTTGGGAAATTACAGATTTCAGGTGTAAGCTTGTTCTAATTGCTTTGTCTTCACTGTGTGAGCTAGGCTACCGATGAAAGATATCAGTTTTAACCAGCTTCTCTTTGGTTTATAATTTTCTGTTAGACCTGTTCCATTTTTCCTTGTGCTCTTGGTTGAAAGTGATCTTAGAAATTTGGATGCTTTTCTCTTTGATTTGTTCTGTTGTGAAGCTGATAGTATAGATGAAATTGACAGTTTAAGTTTTACAGTTTAAAGTTTGATAAACTTCCCTTTCTGCCTTACCCTACCCTCTCTTTTCTTACCGTGAATGATCCATTTTTACTTTCTTTATTTGTCTTTTATTTGAATCTGTGACCCATGAGAGCTAGATCAAGAATCAAGTTAAATCTGATTGTTAACAAGTAACAACTTCTGCAACTATTGAACAAGTTCAAGAACCCCCTGTAAGGTAACAGACAGTCCATATTGAAATCTATTCCAGAAGCGAAAAAGAGTGAATAGACATTCGAACCGACTCTGTAACTCACACCTTGGATAACCAGCTAGATCCTAAAGTGAGTGGGATTCATCCCGTGGGTGTTACCGGTGTTTATGCTCATTCTTCATGGGGTGTGTATGAAATCCGAACCAACATTTAATTGGCGCTAGAAGGAGGGCCCGAGAACATCTGTTCTTAGTGCACTTGAGTTGGGAAATCCGACTGTATGTGGTGCTTGACAAATACTATATTTTATCCAGAGTCTGGCATTTTAACATTTAAAAGTGGCTTAATTTTATAAATTGTCAGTACAATTTTTGTAAGTTGTCAGTGCAGTGTTTTAAATTTCCAAATACAGAACCTGTTGAGAACTGCAAAGTTATAAGTGCTTGTGAAAACTGGATTCTACATACAGGGTAACAAGGTCCCACCCCAAAGCTGGAGAGATCCTTGTTCCTGAATTAGAAACTCCGAGAAGAAGTAGCCACAGAAGGGCCACATCTCTATCATAGACAGTTTTATCACCATTGATAGTCACTCCAACCAGAGCTCAGAATATTCTTGTCAATCCATTAGCTATGGCAAATTGGTTGGGCTCCACAGCTTTGAACATTCCGGGTATAGCCCATGACCTGCCCAAAAATCTAGAAAGATATCTCCCCAGGCACAAACATGATGGGACAAGAACCGCAGAAGAACACTTGGTTGCATTCAAGAATGCACTGAAGTTATTAAATGTACAGCATGAAGATGTTCCCTGTAGACTCTTCCCGTTCACTCTCCAGGAGGGATCATATGGCTGGTTTTTAAACCTCACCAATGATTCTATCACCGGTTGGAATGATTTAGAGAAAGTTTTTGTGTCACGGTTCGGGGAAGTGATAGACCCCAATATTTTATATCAGCAGTTTTCTAGCATCAAAATGGAATTAAGTGAATCTATCAGATCCTATAATGTCAGATTCCAAAAAGCTTATGGTAGACTTACTGGGTATTATGTACCTAATGCTGACTTGGCATTAGAGATTTTTAGAAATTCCCTGGATCCCATGACCTCTGTCTTCTTGAAGAGAGATGCCACTGTTACCAATTTGACAAAAGCCTACAAAGAAGATTTGATTCTAGAAAGACAGTTGGGACCCCAGCCTTTAAATGCTCAGCAAGTTCCTCTGATCACACAAGCTGCTCCTGTGTTTAATCCCATTCCACATCAAATGATGCTACCAGTCTGTCAGACTCTACCATCAACAAGTCCATCAAGCTGCACTCTGTTGAGAATGTACGAACCCAGTGAAAGAGGTTGACAATGCAAGGATTGAAGAAGTCTCAAAGATTTTTCGAAGCTGGCCAATGATTTTCCGAGTTTTAAAAGGCAAACTTCTACTGGTGACAATCCCAACAGATACTCATATCAGCAAAACAGATTTAACAGGCCCCCATATGAACCTAATAAAGATTACAAGGGTAAAACTCATGATGTGAACATCTGTGATTTAGCTACGCCCAACTGGTGCGAGAATACATGCCACTTCTCAGCATGGGGAGTTGGACTGTCTAGAATTTTGCAATGCATTTGAAGCCTTGTCTGGTGATCTGATCTCCCCTGAAAATCAAAGAATTGCTGATGGCCCAAGTTCATCTGGCCACAGTGCAGCCATGGTCCTGGATTCCTTTTCTTTCCTAGATGAATCTGAGAATGTAGTTGAAATGCCTATAGATGAAGTATAGGCTTTCCAACAGTACAGAAGAGATAACTACAACCTGAGAAATAGGAATCCGGAGCCCAACACTACATCAACTCCTCCGGATAACTCTCACAATGTTCCTCCGGACCCCTCTCCAAGTAATAATCCACCTCCCCCAAAGGGAGGGGCTCAAAGAGTACCAGATGTTACTGTTCCTCCACTTAACAAAGGATATAACATAGTGGAGGATATTAAAAATATTAAGGCCAACATTACTCTGCATGAGCTGGCACAGATTTCAGAGCAGAGAGAAAACCTGATAAAGACATACTCTGGCCCTGCTGCTAAACCTGTAGACAAGGGAAAGAAAATAGCAAATGCCAATCTAGCCATGTACAAAGAAAAAACTGAAGTTCCCCTCTTTTCTTGATTGTCAGAATTTTTGGGAAGAACTTACATAATTGTTTGGTAGATTCGAGTGCATCTGCTAATGTTATGCCACTGGCCATTTGTCAGCGGTTGGGACTGACCCCAATGAAGTCTGAAAGGAGAGTTGTCCAATTGGACAAGTCAGAAGTTAAATTTGTTGGAGATCTTCAAAATATTCACATACAATTAGCATCTAAGCCAAGGGCTCAACATAAAATTGAAATCCAGGTTGTGGATATCCCAGTGGGATATGGGATGCTGTTGAGTAGGTATTGGTCTAGGTCCTTGAGTGGATATCTGGCAATGATTTTTCACACATGTGGTTGCCATGGAAAGGAGTGGCAAATCAATTGCGGGTTGACAGAGAACCCAGGTACAAGCACACCATTACATAGTACAATGCAGCAAATGAGACTGTCAATGTTGCAGAGGTAGACATTGGAGTCTACAATTTAACAACTGGGTAGAGTAACAAGTTTAATAAAGCTCATCCTGCACATACTAATGAAGTTTGGACACTTCATGTGGATGGAGCAAGATGTAAGCAGGGTTCTGGAATAGGGGCAGTCCTCAAAGGGCCTCGAAGTCAGACATTTTTTATGTCTTACCGCCTGCAGTTCCCATGTACTAATAATTTAGTAGAGTATGAAGCTCTGATTTTAGGTTTAAAGTTTGCTTTGGATAAAATGTGAAGAACATTCAAGTTTTCACTGATTTAGAATTAGTGGCAAGTCAAGTCAAGGGTAAATTCCAGTGTAAAGCCTCCTATTTGAAGGGATACAAACACAGGGCCTGGGATCTTGTAGAAGGCTTTGATGCATTCAATCTAACACACATACCCAGGGAACAAAATTCACATGCTGATGTCCTGGCATCTTCGAGTGCAAGTTTAAATCCATTAGAAGATTTTAAGTGGGATAAGTTCTCAATTGAGTTAGTCCCTGTCCTTCGAGTTCCAAACAATATAGACAGACTTTCAAGTTTTCTCGGATGATCAACAGATTGTAAACTTTTTGCGGGTACTAACACATTTGAGAATGCTATAATTGATGAAGGCCAAAGAGACACCTGCTTGGAGCAGGTTGGGTGATGACAGAGGAATAATGAGGTTGAAGGACAACAGGATCCCAAAAGGAATGGTGGAGCTAGAAATGCCATTTGATGTTGACAAGATCAGGCAAAGGGTGAATTTTGAGGATTTTGTAGCTCCCACAGACAATGGGACTGAAGACCTGAACATAGGCACTGAGGAGGATCCAAAGAACATCAAGTTGGCAAAGGACTGTGATCCAAAAATAAATAAAATTCTGGTTGATTTTCTGCACAGGTCCAAGGATGTAATGGCTTGGTCATACAAAGATTTAAAGGTATTTGACCCAAAATTTTACACTCACATCATACCTTTGAAAGAATTTTGCAAGCCTTTCAGATAGAAACAGAGGCATGTTAATGCTCTGTTAGAACCCTAATCCAAACAGAAGTGGAAAAGCTCTTGAGTGCAACAATTATTTTTCCCATCAGGCATTCTACCTGGGTGGCCAATCTAGTGCCAGTCAGGAAGAAAAATGGGGAGATCCGCCTGTGTTTGGATTTTAGGAATTTAAACAAGGCTTCTGAAAAGGACAACTATCCCCTGCCTTCTATGGATGAAGTATTGCAAATTGTTAATGGGTCAGAGATGATGTCTTTCCTGGATGGCTTCTCAGGGTACAACCAGATTTTGGTTGAGAAGGAAGATAGAATGAAGACTGCTTTTACAACTAAGTGGGGGACTTTTGCTTACAAAAGGATGCCATTTGGGTTAATAAATGCTGGAGCAACATTTCAAAGAGCAATGGATCATGCCTTCAAAGGGCTTATGGGCAAATGCATTGTAGTTTACATGGCTGATCTAACAGTCTTCTCCAAATCTAGATTTGACCATGTAAAGCACTTAGAGTCTGTGTTTAACAAGTGCAGGGAGTTTGGCATTTCCTTGAATCCAAAGAAGTGTATTTTTGGTGTAACAGAAGGCAAATTGCTGGGACACTTGGTCACAAAAGATGGCATTTCTATGGATCCAGGCAGAGTTGAAGCCATATCTGGCATACCATTTCCCAACTCCAAGAAAGAGTTGAGGTCATTCTTCAGAAATATTAACTTTGTCAGAAAGTTTATCTCAGGCTTTGCAGAGATAGTTAAGCCAATGAATGACATGTTAAAGCAGACTGCCTAGATTTTTTGGACCCTAAAAGGTAAGACTGCCTTCCAAGAAATCAAGATAGCCATTAAACAGGCACCAGTTCTGGTAAGCCCAGACTTCAGTGCAGATTTTTATCTGTACACCTTCTCTTCTGAACATACACTTACTGCAGTTCTGACCCAACGAAGAGAAATTGGGGAACATCCAATTGCTTTTAAGAGCACCAATTTGAAGGGAGCTGAGCTGAAATATTCCCGTTTAGACAAACAAGCTTATGCTTTGGTAAAAGTAGTGAAACAGTTCAGACACTATATACTAAGGAGCAAAATTCATGCCATAGTGCCGGACCAGTTGTTAAATACCTTCTAAGTCGAGAATGAGTTGGGTGAGTGAGGGGAAATTGGGTCACAAGGTTGCAAGAGTATGACTTGGAGATTAGGCCTGCAAAACTGATCAGGGGGCTTGGTTTGTCTAGACACATTGCTGAAGTGCCTCTACGGGAAGAAGTTAATCAGTTAAATTCTGAATCTGATGATTGGTATGGAGATATCATTCATCTGCTACAGTTTGGAATTTGCCCATCCCATTTGAACAGAACTCAAAGGAGAGCATTAAAGTTAAAAGCTGCTCATTATCTCCTCAAGGTAGGTACTACGTACGGGGAGAATTATGCTTGGCATTTTCCTAAGATGCATTTCTCCCAGTGAAGTCAGTGAAGTCATGGCTAGTTTTCATGAAAAACTAGGGGTAGGGAATCCATCAGGATCTGCCATTGCACATAAAATACTAAGAGTAGGCTATTATTGGCCTACACTTTGTAAAGATGCACATCAGCATGTCAAAACCTGCCATCAGTGCCAGACATTTGCAGCCAAAGAGGCCAACAGGGCCCTGCCATTGCAACCTGTTGTGATCAGTAAACCTTTCATGCAATGGGGGCTTGATTTTGTGGGAGTCATTAACCCAAATTCTTCAACAGGGCATAAATATGTTCTGACAGCTACTGAATATTGCACAAGGTGGGTTGAAGCAGCAGCCACCACAAGAAGTACAACCCAAGAAGTGATTTATTTTTTTGAATCAAATGTCATAACTAGATTTGGGGTTCCCCTGAATTTGGTCTGTGATAATGGGCCAGCCTTTCAATAATTGGATTTTGCAGATTGGGCATACCGGATGGGGATAGTTATCAGATTCTCATCCAACTACTATCCCCAAGGCAATGGACTGGCTGAGTCAACAAACAAGAATTTAATGAATGCCATCAAGAAGTCTGCAGCAGATAAACCCGGGCAATGGCATACATTGTTGAAATATGCACTTTGGGCTGACCGGATAAAACATAAGGTTGCTCTTAAGACTTCTCCCTTTGCTTTGTTGTATGGTACCCATCCAATTGTTCCCATCTCTCTCAAGTTGCCTACCTACCAATTTGCCTTAGATTATTTTGAGGATCATGATGATGCTGAAGCTCGTGTTTTAGATCTCACTAACTTGTAGGATGAAAGACTCCAAGCCCTGGAGCACTTCAGTAGACATCAAGAAACTGTCAAAAGGTGGTTTGACAAGAGGGCCAAAGTGAAAGCTTTGGATTGGCGAGACTTGGTGCTCCTGTGGGACAAGGCTCATGAGAAGAAGGGTAAGCATACAAAGTTGCAGCCACTGTGGATAGGCCCCTACCAAATTGCTGAGATATTGGGTAACAATGCATTCCGTTTACAAGATCTGGATGGTAATTTTTTGGACCTCCCTGTTAATGGTCAATACTTGAAACATTATTTCTCGGCTGTTCCATCCAATCTATCATTTGAATGAGTCATAAAGAAGTTGTAACATATGTATACATTGTAAGTAAGCTTTGAAGTTTTTCAGTTTTATTTCTAAGTCTGTGTAATTTTATTTTTATTTTGTTCTTGAGGCCTGTCTCTGTCCTTGGAGGTCTGTCCAAAGTTCTTCAACTTTTGAAATTTGTCCTTTAACCTTTGCCTGAGCAATCAATGAAAAGTCAGCTTCCTAAAAAAAAAAAAAATTGTTTTATTCCTAGCTGATCAATCCAGTCTCCACCCATTGTTTATAATTCTAATTGAGGTAGTCTGCTTAAATTGAACAGTGGAACTATTTTGTTAGTCAGGACAATGGTAGAGAGGTGATTGGATCTTGTGTCTTGCTTGCCACAGTTGTTTTAATGATAGAAAAACTACTATGCTGTTTAGTTGGAGGAACTCCCGGGGGAATCCAAGAAAAGTTTGGTTATAAGAGGGGACTATGGTTCATGCAATTATTTGGGTATCCACAGAGGCTATCGGTGCCTAGACTGAAACAGTTCCGGATTGATCAAATGATAAAAGAAAATTGTGATTTCTTTAAAGCCTTTCAGATATTGATGCATTTCAAAAATAAGAGAGATATAAAAAAAAAGAGTTATATGAAAGAGAGGCGACCGATTCCAAAAGTTATTTTTCTTTTACCAAGTTGCAGATTCTACCTTACGGTTGTAAATTTGGGTCGTGTAAATCTAAAGGGTAACTCTGTCTAGGTTGTAAAAGGCTAAACTAGTAAACAGAGCTCTACTCGGTTTCCCCTTTTACAATCTAGAAAAGCTGATCAGTCCAAAGTTCATCATTCAATCTAGTCATCCTTGAAGAAAGTTTTATACCCTTTGTAATTGCACATCAGAAATCTTCCTTGAAGTAATTCAGCCTAGTATGTCCTTGGGAATTTTTAACAGCTAGCAGTTGGCATTCAATTTATTGTGAAGAATGTCTGTGGCAAGGCATGATGCATGGTCTTTTTGTTTTGAAACCAGAGTCCTGGGTTCTAAAATAATGCTACTATTTTACCCGCAGATATCGCCATTTTTTGAGAAGCAACACACCCCCCCCATTGAAAAATGAGAGTCCATCCTTAGAAAACCTCAAGCTTCCCATTTTGCAGCAGGGACCCTCTTGATAATTTTTAGGTTCAAATCCAAATTTGCTTGCCTCCTTGATTAAGTTGTCCTTTTCCTTGCATTCCGGTTTTGTTGCCTTTCAGATTTCATTTTGTGCATGCTAGAGTCCTTCATGGGCAAAGAAAACCTTGCACCGATGCAAAAGAATGCAGAAAACAGATATAAAATTTCATGAAAATCCAAAACTTTCCCTTTTCGGCAAAGTCACGATATCGCGACATTTCCATTTTTGGAAAGTGTCGCAAAATTGCTACCGGCCAGAGGAGAGAGAAGAAATTTGTACGAAAAGGAGCGATTTCACGACATGTCGCGAAATCGCGACATGTCGCATTATCACGACAGGAGAGAGAAATGGGCTGCAAGAGTGAAAATCGACTAAGTCGCAAATGTGTCACAAAATAACGATCAACGCGGTCAACGCATGCAGCTACGGGAACTGTCATGATATCGCGACGTGTTCTATTTTCGCGGGTGGTTGATGGAAAAATGCTTAAGTACAAAAAGTGCAGCGCATCGCTAACATGTTTCAAAATCGCGCTGCAGGTTGGCCGAAGGGTAGCCTGAGTTTAAAAGTTGCAGTGATTCACTGCATATTGGTCAAGAAGGCACTCCAAAGTAAAAATTGCAGCGATGCGCTACACGTCGCATTTTCACGACGCGGGCGGTTCAAAGGCTTGAGGGTTAAAGGGTTGCAGCGATGCGCTGCAAGTTTTAAAGTTGCAAAGGTGCAAGATATTGATTGAGGAGAAGGTAAAGCGTCTAAGTGTTCAAAGTGGCAACGATGCGCTACAATGTTGCAAAGTCGCGGGTGTTGGTTGCAAAAAAGGACTAAATACAAATGTTGCAGCGATGTGCTGCATGGCTAGTGCAAAGAAAGTCTAAGGGGCAAAAACTACAGCGATGCGCTGCACCTTTTGAAAGGGTCTTCCAAAGCAAAGGAATGTGGCATCTTCGCAATAAAAGTCCGCGATTGGTACGGAGAAGAGAGAAGGTAGCGAAATCGCTACCTATAGAAAAATCGCGGTCATTTTGATTTAAAAGGCAAAGACATGAAAGTTGCAGCGACTCGCTGCACTTTCAATGATAGAACCAGCCAAGATGGAGACGTCGCGAAATCACGATAGTTGGGAGGCAGAACTTCAAATGGAGCCACCATGTCACGATTTCGCAACATGATGAGAAGAAAGTTGCCAAATTGAAAGACATAATGGAAAATCGACCAAGGGCCAGAAGGAAGCAAAGAGGAGAAATCAAATTTGCATGAAATTGACTAAGGCAAGATGCATGTCGCGAAATCGTGACATGCTTGAAAAGAGTTGTACGACAGCTAGCAAGAGGCACAATTTCGTGACATGTCATGAAATCGTGACATGTCGCATTTTCACGATGAAAGAAAGGAAAGAGAAACATGCTGGCGGACATGTCACGAAATCGCGACATGTCGCATTTTCGCGACCTGCATAGAAAGTTGACCAGAATGCTTGCAGCTGTAAATAGACACGTGTCACGATTCTATGATACGTGTCAAGACACGTATCAGATGAAACAGAGGCCGACATGCAAGAAGGATTAGGATTTTAATCTGTTTTAATGTTAAAGTGTTGATTTAATTTTTACTAAATTGCTAATATAATTTTTTTGTCTTTCATGCAGGAATCCATCTGTCACTTGCGGGATAGCGGGAAAATGGCCATAAGGACAAATTCAAATGCAATTTAATTAAAGGAGGCCATGTTGAAAAGGAAGGTGTCGAGAGTTGATGTTTCATTCCAGTATTTACAGATCTTTCCACAAATGACTAAGCAGCTGCCAGATTTTACCGATGAAGGCATTCAATGAGGATTTATGGCAGAGTTAATAGCAGGCAGATATTTTCAACTCCGGGATAGATTTGCAGAGATGGAATAGCGGAGAAGTGGTGACTCATCCGGCTCACCAACGAAATTAATGAAGGCATTTATTTGTAGTTGCGGGTGAATGCAAGTTGCATTTGATTCTATCTTCTCCATTTATGACAGTTGACCGCCCTGATTTGCAGAAGGGTTAGGTTTTATCCAGTCTTTGTTTTAAAATGGCTTTTATTGTAAAACCCGGTCCTAGGGTTTAAGATGATAAGATTTGTAGCTAAGAAAAGATATTTTCTGTAAAGATCAGGATATGTCCTGAGTCTATAAATACAACTGCAAAATGTAATCGCGGGAGGCGGAGACTTAGAAATAAAAGGCTTATAAGAAATTTCTTGCAAATTTTGTGAAATCCTTTGTTTTTTGGACTGGGAGTTGATGTGTTTTTGCTGTTTTCTATGGTAGCATGGCCAGGAGCCTAATCTTTTATAGATCTGTGATAAGTGTATCTTCTTCTGTTATCCGTTACATTAAATTTTGTTAGATATATGTTGTAAATCTACCATTATCAAATTTAAATATGTTGTTAGGCTTCAGTTGTTCCATTGTTTGCTTGGGAAATTACAGATTTCAGGTGTAAGCTTGTTCTATTTGCTTTGTATTCACTGTGTGAGCTAGGCTACCGGTGAAAGATATCAGTTTTAACCAGCTTCTCTTCAGTTTATAATTTTCTGTTAGACCTGTTCCATTTTGCCTTATGCTCTTGGTTGAAAGTGATCTTAGAAATCTGGACGCTTTCCTCTTTGATTTTTTCTGTTGTGAAGCTGATAGTATAGATGAAATTGACGAGTTTAAGTTTTACGAGTTTAAAGTTTGATAAACTTCCCTTTACGCCTTACCCTACCCTCTCTTTGCTTACCGTGAATGATCCATTTTTACTTTCTTTATTTGTCTTTTATTTGAATCTGCTGACCCATGAGAGCTAGATCAAGAATCAAGTTAAATCTGATTGTTAACAAGTAACAACTTCTACAACTACTGAACAAGTTCAAGAACCCCCTATAAGGTAACAAACAGTCCATATTGAAATCTATTCCAGAAGCGGAAAAGAGTGAATAGACATTCAACCCAACTCTGTAACTCACACCTTGGATAACCAGCTAGATCCTAAAGTGAGTGGGATTCATCCCGTGGGTGTTACCGATGTTTATGCTCATTCTTCACGGGGTGTGTATGAAATCCGGACCAACAGTCTCCCTCTAAAGTATCTAAACTCAAAATTCCTCCTCAAGAATATTCTCCTTGAGTCATTACAATATTTGCCAACCATATCGTCTAATTTACATAGTCATACAACTCTACCTCTCTTTGTTGCATATATTTTGGAGCTTTCTTAGGAACTATTTTTACAAAAATGCTCAGAGTGTTATTTCACTGGTGTTTGCAGATAATACTTTTCTATTCTCCTAATATTTAGCTGGGTAGGCATAAATTTTGTCAAATGAATGTGTTTTGCACTTTTGAGCACTTTTAATTGCCACTACATTTACACCTTTCACCATTAATGCGGCTGCTACGGGAACTATCCTTTTGCATGCTGTTAAAATTAAAATCATGCATATTTGTAGCTTGAATATGTTACATTGCTTTCTGATTGCCTAAAGCATGAAGCACTTTTCTAAACTTGTAGTATCTCTCATAATATTTATTTCCTTCAAAGCAACACGGGAATCTCATGGGACAATTTGTGAATATTTCTTTCTTTGAAAGTGGCATGGTGCAAGATTTCGGTTTCCGCTCAAAAATAGTCATGAACTCCAGCAGATTGGAACACAGGCCATGATCCATTGCCACCTTATTCTTTTTAAGAGTGGTGAGGAATGCATGCGGTATTCCACTATCATCTTAGTTCATTTGAGAGTATATTGGGACCATGTTGTATTCCACTACCACTTAGATTATTTTGTAACTCATCGCTTTATTTTTTGAAGAAACTTTTTCTCTTTTTCTCCTCTTTTTTTAAATTTTTATCAAAAAATGAAAACTTTGAAATAAAAAGTAAATAAAAATATATGATACAACAAATATGTATATATTACAACGAATATTTATCTCAATCAAAATAGAGTTTAAGGTGAAAACCATTGACTGGGATCGGCTGTATGTTTACTTCAATATCTTCAAGCTAGAAAAAATTGGTTTCCTTGATTTCTACTATTTTGAAAGGACCATCCCAGAAGGAATCAAACTTTTTATGGTGTCCCGGTTTAGCCTTTTCCACATTCCACTTGAGGAAAAAATCTCCAACTTGGAACTTTCTGAATCTTGCCTTCTTATCAAACCATGCCTTGATGTCAAATGAATGCTTCTAAAAATCCTCATATGCCTGAGTTCTTTTCTCCCCTATCTATAATAAATGTGTCATCCTAATTTCAAATGGATTTTTTTCAAACTCATCCTTGATATTTACCAACTTGAGGGCTAGAATTTCCAAGTGCATAGGTAATATTGTTTCCTTGCCATATACTAAGGCATAAAGGGAGGTCTTTATGGATATTTTTATAGTGATTATGTCTGCCCATAGAGCTTGTTCTAGTAGTAGGTGCCATATTCTCTTATTACCCTCTAATGACCTTCTCAAAATTCTTAGCAGATTCTTGTTAGTTCATTTTACCAGTCCATTTCCTTGGGGGTAGTAGTTTGAAGTATTTTTTATGGTGATGTCATACTTACTGGCAAACTCAATGTATTTAGCCCTGTTTGTCAAAAATCTGCCTAATCAACAAAGACTGCATTTGTGTGCCCTAGATACGGCCAACATTGAAATGCCAGAGGAAAGAAATATTCTCCATGTCAATATCCAAAGAGGGTTGGTTCCCTTACTAATCCTAAAAATGGTAGAAGACAAGAGATGCAGGAAAGAGATTACAAATTATGAAAAGAAATTAGAAATATGGCCACAAGCCAAAGTGCAGAACTTGAAGCAGACTAAATAGCAGGAAAAACACCCAAGCAAGAAATAGCATCTAACAGAAGGAAAAGCAAGAATTTACTTGCAATATTGCAATGATAACATCCAAAATGTCACTCCAACATTCCCTCCCTCAATAGCAACACTTAAATCTGAATACAAAATTTAAATTTCATAGGAAAATAGAAAGGTAGATGTAAAATAGAAGTGCAACACACAGAAAGATATCATACATAGAATCGCTCACAAATTCACAAGCCTGAATGCCTTATATTAATGCAGAAATCTTGGAGATATTTCTCGCAAAAATCTAACTTCCTCCTTTTACAATGAAATTTTCTTAGTATTTATAGAGGTTTCCGCCTCTTTCATTTAATACATAGGAGAACAAAATTTTGAGGGATCAGAGACAAAACAAAGAAAATCCTCCTCGAATTCATTGAAAATCCATCTCCCTTGAAGGACAACCTCCAAAAAATCTGCAACTCGAGCATCGGTGCACAGATAGTTAGAATGGCATTGAATATCTTGGAAGCACCTTCAGTGCTTTGGAAATTAGGAAGATTCATCTATTTCCCTTCTTTGCTTCAATATCCACAATTACGAGTTACTTTGATGCCTCCTTTATTTAATACGTAATATCTTGGCACTTTCGAACCTTTGACTAGATTTCAGTTTCACCCCAAGATCACATTCTCCCCAAAAACTACTTTGTCCCCATATCATTTGAAAATACATGTGCAAATCCTTCATAAAATGTGTTCACCCCTAGAAGGGGCGAACGGTGTATTCACCCTTGTAAAAGGGTGAATACAACATCACTTTGCCTTGGAGGTTCATTCGGCCATGGGAGGGGCAAACGGGATGTTCGCCCCTCAACCAGGGCAAACCAAAATTATTATTATTTCGGGTGCACACACGACCATGCTTTTGTTGAGGCACGTTCACCCCTAGGAAAGGTGAATGGCGTGTTTGCCCCATAGAAAGGATGAATGCGAATTTGATTTTTAAACTATGCCTTTGTCAAATTTTTGAACTCGTTCATCCTTCCAAAGGGCGAATGGGGTGTTCACCCATCTTTTGGGGTGAATGTGAATACAGTTAGAATTTCTAAAGTTTTTCTCAGGCCTTTCACTTCTCCATTTTTTGAAGTTTCAACAAGCATTTCCTTTTCTCAATTGAATTTATAGTGAAAAAATTCAAAGAGGTATTTGAAATAAGTCTTCAAAAATGCATCAAAACTTAGAGAATGTGAAAACATAAAAATAATACATATGGAATCAGAACATATAAATTTACTTTCAAATATACTGTCACCATATACAAAAAACTGAGCCAAAGTCTTCAACAAGTCCCCAATGTGGCGAAATGCAAAATAAAAAATATTTCTGGCGACTCACAAGGTATCCATCTTGCATGGATACAAGCGATTTGAGGCCTTGATTCATTAGGCTATGGAGTCCTTTTTGCCAGCCATTTTAGCGGGCGCACCTACTTTTGTTGTAGATGTCTTCTTTTAGGCTGCTTCTTCCTCTGTGCGCTCCTTCTACTCTGCCTCTATTGCTACTCAAAGCACTTCAGCCTGCTCTGCTTTCTCTGCTACTTTATCTTCCACCATGTGCTCTATCGCTACCTACTCTTCCTGATACTAGATTTTTTTAGTAAGAACCTCATAAGCATGAACAACCTCATCCCAAGCATAAGTGGTGAACAAGCAGGGAATACTAAGTGACTCGTAGACAAAGTGGAGATTCTACACATCTATCAAACCGAGATGCTTCAATCGCTAAGCCAAATCATAAAGTGATAGCTCCAAGCGCGTATAATTTTGCATTAAGAGTAACACTTGCACTTCAGTGAGAGGTTCTTCCAAAGCATCAATTTCAGAGGTATCCTCAATGAATTTTCTCCAGAGCACCTCCAGTTCTTCCATGGGAAGAGGTTCTCCCCAATTGTCAACAAAATTTGGAAAACCCAACCCGTCGATGGTCTCAAAATGAGTCATAGAAATGTTATGCTCATGCTCAATAACATTGAGGATAGTCCGCACTTACCTCACTAGGTACATGCACTAAAAATAGTTGTGTAGTTTTATCCGTGCCTTGGACCAAGCATAATCCATCTCACTGAGAGGGTGAATGTGCAAAGTAGTGTTCAATAGGGCTTCTATTTTTATGGTCTTCTCCATGTAAGGTGAAAGCATCTCTTTTGTGGTATTAATTAACTGTTGCCTAAGTTGAATCTCTATTCGTGCTTCCCAAAGATACTGTAGTACCTTGACAGCATGTGCAGCTAATTTTTCTAAATTTTGAGCATAGAAAAGGTAAGCATTCTTAACGCTGTCACGCGAAAACCCTACAACAGGTGTTACTTTCTCCTCCAATTTATTCTTGAGTTCTCCAACCTGCTACTGAAGATTATGCATCTCGATTCTGGTAGCATTGTGCTCCTTTAAATTCACTTTGACCTAGTCGCAAGTAATCATTTTCTATGACCATATTTTCTTCAGTCGCTCTACTCTTGGCCAAGGCGTTCTCGAGCTCAATTATTTTATTCTGGGATTCAAAATATTTTTCCTTGTAGTGTTCACCGTGCAAATACACTGAGCTCATATCTACCTAGATATTGTCAATTTTTCAATTGGATCAATTTGCATCAGATCTTCTGTAATTGTTTCAGAGATGAGATCACCAAGTTGCAATTCACCCTAGGGCTTCTGAACTAGTGGAGTAATGGTGGTTATATGGGCTTCCTTGGTGATAGGATCAAAGGCTATCTTTTTTATAGGTCATGTTGGTGTTGAAGCCTCCTTTCACCGCATAGCCACTATGAAGAACTCAGGTGTGTCCTATTTATTTTTTCAATATTTGGCTATTTTTGGGAAACCTGTATCTTAGGGACTATCTACAGCTCCAAAAATTGGGTAAAAGGTACCAAAAATTTTGGGTGACTAGGCCCAACGAACATGGATGACACAGTTAGAAGAGGAGGGACAAAAATGGTGGATGGAAGAGAGATGGCAGAATCGGTGGTGGACATGAGCTCCACTTCAGTTACACTGACCTTGGGAGGGGCTTGTGTACTTACAACTTCAAAAATGGAGGCATTAACAACTGAAGGGATAGGATGTGAAAAATGATTTGACCCAGATGCAAAAGAACTAAAATAAATGGAGGATGAAGGGGTGGGAATGGAAGAAAGAGCAGTAGTGATTTTGAAAGTGGAATAATATGATAGGGAAGATAAGTGTAAGGAATACCAAAAGGCAGAGAGACTGAAACCAGAGGAGAATAAAATGTAACAGATGAAATTGAAACAGAAACCACTACTTGCTCTAGAGAAGAAGAAGAAGAAGGTAAATAAAATGTACCTTCGGGTGTATGCACCACTTTTTGAGGGGACAGAGGTGGATGTACAACTACCTCCTATTCTTGCTCACCTATCTGCTTGCCAAAATCAAGGACCTCCTCTTCATCCATGATTTCTACATGAGAGTCCTCTGATAACTGCTCCTCTTCCTCTTACTGTGCCATTGGAAATATTTGTGCAAATGAGGTTGAGAGCTCCCCAATAGATGGAGGATTCATAGCCAGCACACAAGCCACTACAGGAACTATTATACTTGGCACAATAGAAGTTATATCAATTGAAACCATGGGTACCATAATAGTGGAAGTCATAGCCGCACTAGTTTGGGGTCTTTTCGCTGCTTTCGAGAAAGGAGACGCCATTGGTTGTTTTGGCTACTTAGGCGTGGGTGCCTCCTCCTGAGGGCACTTTGACCTTTGAGACCTTCTCTAAAAGACATATTGCTGCTCTTCTTCTTCTTTGGTCTCTTCTTCAATTGTAGGATGCTCTTACTCTATTTTGCTTTCGCTACTTTTGGATTGTTGAAAACTTTGTGGCAAAATGTTGGCAAAGGTGACAGGATGATATGAGTCCACAAATTTGTCATAAGCTTCAAAAAACTGCTCATCCAAATTCAACCCATAAGGATCATGCGACTTCCTACGATGAATGTGCATAATCCACCAATTCATAATTTTCTCTTCGCTCCAATCAGGCTTAGTTTCTTTGACTATTCCAAACAAACCTAAAGGAGGAATATGCACCGTATTTTTAGCTAGATTATACTCTACCTCCTACTCATAATAATCATTCCATGGCAGGAGGGAGGACATCTTCTCTACATGCCAATTCATATCAAGCCCATAAAAATTATTTCTTAGCTTCTGAATATCAGGGTGAGGGCAACAATGAAATGCCTTAGCTTTAATAAATGCCAAAAATTTGCCCAAGGGATCATATCGCCAACACTAAGGCAATTCTATTAATCCCAAATCTTGGAGCGCCATCATTAAAAGTTGATTTTATCCAACTTGATTAACTTCTATGCTTTCACAACTGAAGGGTATAGTACATGTGGTCTTTTTTCCATGTCTAGCACCATTTATATCATTCATATAATCCATATGGTGCATGACCTCAATTGCAAACACATGTTGTGAAAAAATAAGGTAGCAAAAATGGCTTACCTGTATATCCAAAATTTTGGATGACAACACCCTGAGTAAGCAAAAATATGTTGCCCTTTTCTTCTGCAACAACTATGTCTTTCAAATCGTGTGGTACTCTATCATAGGTACCATAGAGCAATTCAATCGCTGGCCCCAAAAACCAGCTATTAAAATTGTAAACAGACTCTTTTTTTGTCAAAACTTGAATCCACATATAAATAGGCAAGGGCTCATTCTTTTCATCCACTTGCGAAACCGCAATGAATGAAAAATGATGATGCATCTAGAATAAGAAAAACCATACCAAAAATGATGTGTGCCAAAAATATTTGGACTCCCTGATTTGCAATTTTTCTAACTGAGAATTAATCCTCCAGGAAATAAAAGTAGCCCAATCAAAATAAATGGGATTTCCTCCTTGTCTCATGGAATAAGGGAATAAAATTCCACCTTACAAATGCATTGAGCCATAGTTGCCTGCCACTTATGCACCATTTCATCTTAAGGTAATCCAACAATCCAAGATAACATAGAATAAATTTCTTGGCTCTTAAACTCTGAAAGCGGCTTCGAAAATGTTGTGGGCCAAACACAGGTTAATTTTGATCCTATTTTGTCACTGCCCGTGCATTTAAATTGTCAACCCAGGGAGCTTCGTAAACTTTAGAAGTGTCTCAAACAAGATCACTACAATACCCACTTTGAGATGAGTCCGACTAATTCTATCATTGGGGGGTTTAAAAGATCAACAATCATTCATCCACACCACAATAATTTACGTATGAATAATTAAATCCTTAGAAATTAAATATTCATACGTGCATAATTAACTAGACATGAAAATAATTTCACTACGACAATGAAAATAATAGTACAGAAAGCAAACCTATGAAAGCAGGAAATTAATCTAGGAAAGCACAAGTAAAAGGGAAGGAATACTGGCTTGGAGTGGGCCCAGGCTCCAGCAGCTCCCTTCCAGCTGAACACGCGATTAGGAACTCTCAAACTTTATTATGATTGCAAAATAATTATTACAATACTTCTATCTCCTCAGAATGATAAATGTATTCTAGATATTCTGGATATCTATCAGAGAGGTCTATGTGTGTTTATATAGCACACACACAGATCTTCTATTACAAGGAAGTTACAATAGTAGTTCAGTCCAGACTAAACTGGGACAGTCTGGTAACCGCAATCGACATCTGCTAAAAATAGTCATCGTTCCTAATGGTGGCGCATTCACTTGATTGGTTCATGCTTCACCTAGCATAGGTAAGACATTCTCATCCATTGGTGCAATTCCTAGAATTGTCTTGCGTGACGTGGAACTAGAACTGCACCGGTCAACACTGCCCACGTCTCTTTATTTGGTCAACTAGCGAAAAATGGAGGTGCCTTCTCTATGAGGAAGGCGCCTTCCTCATGTGCTTTGGTAGGCGCCTTCCTTATGCGAAAGGTGCATACTAATGTCGAGCACCTTCTTCATGCGGAAGGCGCCTACTGATGTTGGGCACCTTCTTTATGTGGAAGGTGCCTTGCCTTGCATGGGGCGCCTTCCTTATGCGGAAGGCGCCTAAGTATGTCGGGCACCTTCTTTATACGAAAGGTGCCTACCTTATGGTGCCTTCCTTGAAGAGGAAGGCATCTTCCTTGAAGAGGAAGGCGCCTACTCACCATGCCTTGATCCCAAAAGAAATAGAGTGCCAGGTCCATGAAGGACCTCGACTGATCCAAATCTATCAAAACCAACTACATTTCCACAAAAACACACTAAAACACACAAATTAGATAACACACATAATTCTATTAAATAATTACATAATAATTCATAAAAGTACATAGTTCCTATTATATTTCCGCATAATAATCAATGAAACTCATACAAAATATGAGCATTTTTGAGGCTCATCATCCCCCCATGCCTAACATATGCCATGCCCTCATGGCATCAAACTATAGGTAGCCCTTCATACTCCTCATCATCATCATTTTCTAGTAGATCTGGTTGTACCTATGACCTGTGATTGCTTTTTCTATGGACCGACATCGGGAGGTGTGGTCTTTCTTTTCTATGGAACTATGGTGTTGAGGTGGCTAGCTTCTATTGTCTACCTCTGCTCAATCTGCTGACTCTACCTATTCGGGTTTCCCACCCTTGCTACTAGAGGTGGTATAGCTAATGTAGTCCCTACTTCCTGGAATGCAGCTTCTGTAGCCTACCATAGGTCAGCATCCGGAGGCCTGACAACTACAAGAGGGATGTTAGAATTGTCCCTCCTGAGATGAACTACCTGGGCCTTGTGTAATTGGGTTGCTTCAGGGGTAAGCCCTACATTTTCTTTTGCAATGGTAGTGACTTCTAATTCAGGCCCATATACCCCCCATCTCTCAAAATATCTTCGTATTTTAGAGGGGCATCCTCGGGATGACCCATAAATCTCCCAAAATTGATCATCATCCATCGGATTAATGCAAATACTAGGGTCTCCCTTGACCTTTGAAGCTGATTTCTTGGCCTCCTTTGTTGTTACCATCTCTTCACATAGTTGTTTGAATCACTTTTGCCTCTCTATGAATGGCTGCATATCCCACTCATCTTCGACCGGTTTGGTGAAGGTCACCTTCGCCTTCTTTCGAGCCATCATGGGCCCTTTTCCTTTGGCCCTTGTAGAAAGTGCGGTGGCTCGAGCAAGGGGTTTCTCCTCCTTCCCGGTGGGTGTCTCTTCATTGTGAGGGACTTGCTCTAATGTCCCCGGAGTTGTCCCTCCTTTCTCTGGTTGCTCTGGTGTTGACCCTATAGGTCCCTCGGTCCCTCCTTCCTTAGGTCTAGGGAATTCTTCCTTGACCCCTGGTTCTATCTATGGCTGTTGGTCCACACCAGGCTCTGTATCACTCAAGTCTATAATAGGGGGCTCTATTGGGCTCCCTCTCCCATCAATCTCAAAAATAGAGGAATTCTCCCCTACTTTCGGGCTACTTTGATGAGCATCCGATCAGAATTCCCTCGAAGAGAATACTCATTCTAATGAGGTAGGGGAATTCATCGGGATCTCCATCGCCTAGTCGGTTTGAGTGGATGCATCCCTCTTCTCTATCTCCTTGGCCTAGAATTATCGATTCTCATCCTACAACTATTGGACCAGCTACTCAAGCTGAGCTATCCTTTGTGCTTGCTTCTCCAATTCCTCCCTATGCATTGCCTGGAAATCCTCCAAAATTTGTTGGGCCATCCAACAATCGGTTTGCCATTCTAGGGCTTCCTCTAGGGCTGCATCAACTTGCTGATTAATGCCCTTAGAGGTCCCTACATCCTATGGACTTTGGATTATTAATTCCTGGAGGGTCTGGGCTACAAGACCAACCTCTGGGTCATCTTCTTCCTCCTCTGATGATAGGAGCAGACATCGCAGGTGCCTTCTCCTAGGAACTGGTTCTAGTTGTCGTAATTCGGTTCCACCGCTGGTGAGTTGTGCCCCTTCCTCTATGAAATTGGGCAATGGTGATTGCCCTCTTTCTTCTACCTCCTCTATGGGGCTTTCTTCATCTTGCCCTTCCTCGATGGTAGAATCTTCTCGTCCTTCCTGGCTATCATCTTCCTCTGCATTGGAGTCTTCCTTTTGTGCTTCTGCATGGTGAACCAGTGTTGTTATCAACCCATGGTGGGCCAAGGCGGAAGGTGCACCCCTCTGGTATCGAGCCGCTTCCTCCTTCAGGGCATTTTCTAGGTAGAAGGGCACATTGATTTTTCTTCCATGCACCAGGTGATTTAAAAATTGCACATGATTAACGTGCAGGTGGGAATATTTCCCTATGCATGTGAAGAATCGAGCAATCTGCTCGAACATCTTCCACAAGTTCATTGGAAGTCTACTTTTTGGCAGCCCTTCCTTCTCTATCTGCACACTTTCTCCCTCCAACAATAATTTGGTGCACTGTTTCAACATACCACCCTTGTATATGCTCTTGCCTGTGAGAGGCAAGCCGGTCACCTAGGAGATGTATTATGGGGTGACCGAAATCTCCCTTCTACACACTTGAGCTGTGTCACCTCTCAAGGAGGCAACAAATTCCTTGGCTGCCTCCATATCCTAGTTCTGATAGACTAGGGTATAGTAATCGAGCCATCCCTCGACTTCAAACTGAGTCCTGACCACCCCCTGATCCCTTCCATGTCACTTGGCTCATTTTTCTTGATGGCATGGTTCTTTGATCATCCTCCCATGGCACCTTCCTTAATCGCTCCTCTATTTTCTTGCCCTACCTTCTCAGGAAGGTGCCTTCTTATAAGGAAGGTGCCTAACCCTAGCATTCAATTTTGGGGTTGGCAAGGTATGCCTCTCGAGCCATAACATTGGCATGATGTTTCGGCCATGGGGGGTGCATGATTTTTATGGTGGTACTATTTTTTGGTACTGCATAGTTCATGAAAAATTATATAAAAATTTAATTAGAATTATGCACGTACCTGATTGGATGCTTCGTGCATCATGGAAAATAGTGATTCATCGGTCTGTGACATGGAGGATGGGTATTTTACATGTGCGGATTACGTTGGACTTCGTTGCTACGTTGTTCGAGGTTTGATGTCAAAGATAGACTCTTGATTGGCTTGAAAACCATCTGTCCATCATCTTTGGGGTATGCGTAAGGATCCCACCCTGTAACTCTACAAGATTTTTGGTTGGGGTGGATTTCCATCATGTGGGGTGATGGTGGTAATCTGGTGCTACCCAATCATGTGTTGATCTCATTTGAATCGAGGTGCACGTGAAATCAAAGTATCGACTGTACTGGAAGGCGCTTTTGGTGCCTTCCCGATGTGAAAGGCACTTTAAATGACTAGCACCTTCCCTAGGTGGAAGGCACTTTTGCTTGATGGTGCCTTCCTACTGTGGAAGGTGCTTTTGAAGAATGGTGCCTTCTCGCTGTGGAAGGCACTTTTGAAGAATGATGCCTTCCTACTATGGAAGGTGCTTTTGAAGAATGGTGCCTTCCTACTATGGAAGGTGCTTTTGAAGAATGATGCCTTCCTACAGCAAAAGGCACTTTGAATGGATACGCCTTCCTAGAGTGGAAGGTGCCTTCATCATTTTTATTTTTTTTAGGAACTCTCAATGGGTGCCTTCTTTATAAGGAAGGTGCCTTATTTTAGTTGGGCACCTTCTTTATAAGGAAGGCACCTTATTTTAGTGGGTGCCTTCTTTATAAGGAAGGTGCCTTATTTCTATGGGGCACCTTCTTTATAAGGAAGGTGCCTTACCTCCAGCTTGATACCTTCTTCACGGTGGGAAACGTCCACCTTAGTTAGGCACCTTCTTCGAGGAGGAAGGCACTGTTCCTTAAGTGGAGAGTCTTCTTTGAAGATGAAGGCTTTCTGCAAGGCATTTTTCTTAGCAGCCACGTCGTGATCATCCGGGCAAGGGTGATCAAGCCTCCTCAGACTTACTTCATGCTGCCCCAACATCTTCCTACTAGGCCTGGCATGTGATTTTTCCCTTAGAGGAGAGTTTGTTGCCATCCCCAAGCTTGGATAGATGTTGCTTCTAAACTATATGCGCAGGTGGCGGGATGCTGAGCCGGTTCAGGCCTGGTTTCCCAGATACCTATTTTTCATGTTGTCAGGCCCTTCACCTACAAAAAGCAAACAAAAAGAAAGAAAAATATAGGCAGTTAGATGCATTCCATGCCTGTTAGGCCCTGAACTCAGGATGCCTATAGCTTGCATGCGGGTGTCATCCCTACAAAACACATCATAAGAAATAAACAAATCTAAACTAACTAATTTTTGTGGACACCTCCATGTCCACCATTCTACTTGCTGAGAGTTTTGTCCAGATTTACAAGGATGGGGTCTCCCCCATGCCTGCTCTGGACTCCACCAGTAAATTCTCGGACGTGTTGTAGGGCCGCAGTCGGTGGCCATTAACTGTCAATACAATGTTGCTGCCATCAATGGTCCTGATGCACACAACACCATTCTTGATGAGCTCTACCACCTCATACGGTCCCATCCATCTCTGCATTAATTTTCCCTTCCATTCTTGGAACCTAGAATCATACAACAACACCCATTCTCCCTCCTGGAACTGCTTTAGCTTAATGTGATGATCATGCCACTATTTTCTTTGCTTTTGTATGATCTTCATTCTTTGTAAAGCATCCATTCAGATTTCATCCAGCTGATTCAGCTATCAAACTCTTTCTTTTTGAGCTTCTTCCAAGCTCAAATTTAATTCTAAAGTAGTTCTCAATGTCTTAATCTCAAACTCGATGGGCATCATTGCACTCTTCCCATAGACCAGCTGGAAGGGTGTGAAGCCTATGGTGGATTTCCACATGGTGTTATATGCCCATACTACCTTCGATAGTCATGTAGCCCAATATTTTCTATGTTGCTGCATGGTTTTTGTTAGGATGTTCTCAATCTCTCTGTTCATCACTTCCACTTGCCCGTTTGCCTATGGGTGGTAGGGTGTAGTCTTGTTGTGCCAAATTCTATATTGCTTCATCAACTCCTCGATCAACTTGGAGGTAAATTGAGGCCCCTGGTCTATTGTTATCTCTCTAGGGACCTCGAATCATGTAAAAATATGAGCAAATAAGAAATCGGCTACTGTTCTTTCCTTCGAATCCCTTAATGCTTGAACCTCCACCCACTTGGTGACGTAGTCTGTACAGACTAAAATAAATCTCCTTCCTATCGAAGGTGGATTAATTGGCCCCACAAAATCCATGCCCCACTTATCGAAGGGCTCTAGGTGCACTTGAGGTTGAAGGGGCATTTCATCCCGATGGGTTGGTCTACCCATTCTTTGGCATTCATCGCACTTGCTGGTGTAGGCGGCCACATATTTAAATAGAGTGGGCCAAAAGTACCCAACCTGTAGGATTTTATAAGCAGTCCATTTTC
This sequence comes from Wollemia nobilis, assembly GCA_028583015.1. Taxonomy (NCBI): domain Eukaryota; kingdom Viridiplantae; phylum Streptophyta; class Pinopsida; order Araucariales; family Araucariaceae; genus Wollemia; species Wollemia nobilis. Next base: position 20,059,703 of record JAQPPZ010016947.1, on the reverse strand, counting down.
CCATAAAGTGTCCTCCACATGGTTCATCATGACAAGCTTTGAGTATTTCTGAGAACTCCTGTTCTGCTATGCATCTCCTTATAATCTGATCACGTCCTATTTTAAATAGGAGGTCATCAACCCATAGAAAGGAGGTGCTCTTCTCTATTACCGCCTACTTTTCTCATGAGGAGAGAGTAGGCGAGGTTCTTCTAGTGGCTAAGTAGTTGGCTATGTCTGCATACCATGACATTTGTTCATTGATGGTGAACAAATGTTCATCCAAAAATTGGTCTTCCACTACCGCATGATCTACTGGTATCAATCTGGATAGAAAATCTGCTACTACGTTGTCCTTGCCTAGTTTTTCAACTATTGTTATGTCAAACTCTTGCAATAGTAGAAGCCATCTGATAACTCTTCCACCAATAGTTGGTTTTCTCATTAAATACCTGATGGCTGCATGGTCCGTATGGATGAACACCTGGTATCCGATGATATAATGGTAGAATTTATTTATGGCATGCACAACCACAAGGAACTCTTTCTCCATCATTGTATAGTTGAGCTCAGCCCCTGCTAAGTTTTTGTTGATGTAGTAGATGGCATAAAATTCCTCACCATCCTTCTACTCGAGGACTGCTCCAATCGCATTGTTGGATGCATCACAATAGATATGGAAGGGTATGGCCCAATTTGGTCCCCTTAAAACTGGTGTAGATATCAACTTTTCTTTGAGTGACTGAAATGCTCTTTCGTAGTCTTCCATCTAGTTGAACTCCACATATTTAGACAATAGAGTGTGTAGTGGTTTTGCAATCTTACTAAAGTCGATGATAAATCATCGGTAATACCTGGTAGATCCAAGAAAACTTCTCACCTCTCATTGCGTTCTGGGGCTGGGTAAGTCCTTGATGACCTCAATATTTCTTTTATCAACCTTTATTCCTTCCATGGAGAGATGGTGTCCCAATACGATGCCCTCTTGCATCATCATAAAGCACTTTTCATTACTAAGGGATAAATTATTTTCCTCACTTCTTTCGAGCACTCTTTCCAAGTTCATCATTGCTTCTTCAAAGGTTTCTCCATAAATGGTGAAGTCATCCATGTACACTTCGACCACATCTCCTATCATGTCTAAAAATATGCTAAGCACCACCCTTTGAAAGGTGGTTGGTGCGTTGCATAACCCGAAAGGCAACACTCGATAAGCAAACGTTCCCCATGGGTAGGTGAACATTGTTTTATCTTGATCTTCTTCTCCTATCTGGATCTGGTTGTATCCATTGAATCCATCCAGGAAGGAGAAGTACTTTCAACCTAAAAGTGTATCCAAGACCTGATCGATGAATGGGAGTGGGAAGTGATCCTTTTTGGTCGCTTTGTTCAACGCCCTATAGTCCACACAAATCCACCACTTCCCATTCTTCTTGGGGACCACCACAAGTGGTGACACCCACTCACTATCAAAAATTGGATAGATGAATCCGATAGACAAGAGTTTTTGTAGCTCCACCTTGACAATGTCTTTCATTATCGGATTCATTCTTCTTTGTGGTTGCCTGCTTGGAGTCACCTGCTCTTCGAGGTATATTCGATGGGTACAAATTTTTGGGCTGATACCTTTCATATCTGAGTAATCCCATGCAAAATCCCATTGGTGTTTTACCAGGAGCTCTTCTACTTTTGTTAGTTATGTGGGGGTCAACCCACTATTGATGTTTAACATCTTTCCCGGCCCAACGTTTATCTATTGAACATGGTGGTTTTGGGCACCGACCAATGGTGACTCAGGCATGGTGATGGAGGATTCTCCTTGGAGGAATTCCATGATAGCACCATCCTCATCTTCATCCTCCACCAATTCATCTAATGCCATCATCGGTTGGATTATGGATAACTCATTGTCTCCATGCTTGGTCAACGTAGGCTCTCCCAATGAATCCATAGATTGCATGAGGGGTGAAATGGTCAACATTTTGATATTTTGTCCATTGGAGATGGTCATCAGCCCATCATGGTAGCTGATGTAAGCATCGACTATCACCAGCCATGGTCTTCCCAAGATAAGTGGGTAGCCACCCAACCTTGTTTTAGACTATAAGACTAGGAAGTCGATCGGATATTCCCATGCATCAACCATCACTATTATATCTTCCAGCATTCCTTTTGGTGCTATGGTTGATCGATCAGCCAATTGCAGCACCATTGAGGTAGGTCTCAGGTCTGTGAGTTGTAGCCTCTGCATGGTCTCCTGAGGCATCACGTTGATGGTTGCATCGAGATCGACCAACGTATTGGTCAAGGAATGTCCCTCAATTTTTATAGTCAATACTGGGCTGCCTGGGTCTACGTATTTAGGATGACATGCCTTCCCCATCATTAAATCTACCAACTTACCCATGATATTGATAGTCTGGGTTACTTTCCATCCTAGATTTCTTAGGCACATCTCCTTTATCACCTTAGTATATATCGGGACGTCTCGGATAGCTTGAAAAAGTGGAATTGTCACTATGAGATTTTTCAAGCTAGAAAGAATATCATACTTTGGCTACGTTAGTTTCTTCTATTCTTGCAGCCGGTTAGGAAATGGAGCCTTTGTTCTCTCAGCCACTTCTTCTTCCACCTCTTCTATAAGAGGTGTTTCTCCTACATCTACCTCCTCTTCTATCAGTGGAGGTGTCTCTACTCCTAGTTGTCTACCTGATCTAAGCTGAATAGGATTGCAACTAATATGATACATCGGATACATCTCACCTTCTACATTGTATGTCGATTGATTTACTCTATTATTTGGATTCATCGTCGGTTGTGCAGGTAGCTACATAGGTCTCACTATAGGCAAGGCTGGATAGGTTTTGATGGGGGTGAGCTGGCGCTACGTTCTATGGAGCTAGATTCCATGGAGCATGGCCTCTCCACTATTGCCCAGGATATTGATATGGCATCCAGGGCTACTGGTTCAGAAATGTTGCTCCTAGGGGTGCGTTGGACCAAGGTGATGGCCCCCACCACCCCATGTTAGGTGGTTGAGGCTGGCCTTGTGGCATGTATGGTCCTCCCCCATATGATGGCATTCCTGGTGGCATATTCCCCCTAGGGGTTGTGGCCAACTCCTCCGATTGCCTATAAAATAGGCTTTCATGACATCAACATCCTCCTTGATACTGGGCAATTATGGGCACAATCGAGTCTTATGATTTAGTTTGCAGACCATGCATACTCTGACTTTGTTCTCTGGGCATGCATTCTTTGCATGCTTCCCTCTACATTTTGGGCAGAAATAAGCCAATGCTGCTTCATTTTCTTGCTTCTTTTTCTCCAATAATAGCGTGTCCATTTGTAATGCTAGAGATGAAAGCATCTCACTTTTCAAATCTTCTAGCATGTTGCCTATCTCTATTTTTGTGACCGAAGTAGTTGCTTTCATGGTTCTAGAAGTGGTCTTGCCTCTCCTTCTTGAGTAGTTCTGGCATAATTTTTGGATATCTTCCATAGCATGCTGGTAGACGTCACCTCCAGAAATCATGTTGAGAGCTTCTAATGATTCATTGTTAAGTCCTCTCAAAAATATGCTTTTAAGAGACTTTTCGGCTAACTTTGCGTGAGGAGATCATTGAAGATTGAAATTGAATCTCTCCCAGTACTCCTCAAGAGACTCATCTTCTTTCTACGTCATGCTCAGGACCTCTTCTCTGGAGTCTCTTGCTCTCTCGAAGTCTTGATATTGCTCTAAAAAGAGCCTCTTCATTTGATCCCATGTAGCAATGTGTTTGTCTCCTAGACCGATGAACCATCATAGAGCTGCATCATCTAATGTGGAAGGAAAGAGCTTCAACTTCTACGTATCATATTTGTAGTCCATAGACCTGCATAGAACATCAAACTTAAATAAAAATAGGTCAGGGTCTTCGGTTGGGTATCCTCTGAAGGTAGGAAGGTGAGCAGGGGATATGTTTTTCATTTTGGTTTCTCCTACTCCTTCCTCTATCGGGAAACTAAAGCTAGATGAAGTCTCTTCTTCGGCCATTTTTTTAGGAAATGTGGTCTCTAATGCAGTTCTTATGGCCTCACGATCATTCAAAACTTTCTGAGTCAGGGCTCTAAAATCGGCTGGTGTTATCGTCCGATCCTCTATAACTTTCCACAATAGGGCTTCCTCTGAGGGTGTCCTCTTAAATAATGGGTTTACAATGGTTCGTTCTTCCCAGGTTGGTGGGATGAGGAAGCACTTTGCACAAAGTGAGGATTCTCACTCTAGTGGACTGCTGGTGATAAGTCTAGGGAATCTAATTCAAATTTAGAGTGTTCGGCTGACTCAGATTTTTGTGGACTTTGTTTTATAAAATGACCGTCAGGTCCTCTTCTTCTCGAGGAACTCATACAAATTCAGATGGAAGGTTTTTAGGTATTGCAATTAATCTAGTAGAGGCGCTTCCCTGAAAATGGTGCCAAAATGTTGCGGGCCAAACATAGGTTAATTTTGATCCTATTTTGTCACTTGCCCATGCATTTAAATTGTCAACCTAGGGAGCTTCGTAAACTTTAGAAGTGTCTCAAACAAGATCATTACAATACCCACTTTGAGATGAGTCCAACTAATTCTATCATTGGGGGTTTAAAATATCGACAATCATTCATCCACACCACAATAATTTATGTATGAATAATTAAATCCTTAGAAATTAAATATTCATATGTGCATAATTAAATAGACATGAAAATAAATCTACTACAATAATGAAAATAATAGTACAGAAAGCAAACCTATGAAAGTAAGAAATTAATCTAGGAAAGCACAAGTAAAAGGGAAGGAATACTAGCTTGGAGTGGGCCCAGGCTCCAACAGCTCCCTTCCAGTTGAACACGTGATTAGGAACTCTCAAAATTTATTATGATTGCAAAATAATTATTACAATACTTCTATCTCCTCAGAATGATAAATATATTCTCGATATTCTGGATATCTATCAGAGAGGTCTATGTGTGTTTATATAGCACACACATAGATCTTCTATTACAAGGAAGTTACAATAGTAGTTCAGTCCAGACTAAACTAGGATAGTCTGGTAACCGTAATCGACATCTGCTAAAAATAGGCATTGTTCCTAATGGTGGCACATTCGTTGATTGGTTCATGCTTCACCTAGCGTAGGTAAGACATTCTCATCCATTGGTACAATTCCTAGAATTATCTTGTGTGATATGGAACTAGAACTGCACCGGTCAACACTGCCCACATCTCTTTATTTGGTCAACTAGTGAAAAATGGAGGCACCTTCTCTATGAGGAAGGCGCCTTCCTCATGTGCTTTGGTAGGCACCTTCTTTATGCGAAAGGCGCATACTAATGTTGAGCACCTTCTTCATGTGGAAGGCGCCTACTGATGTTGGGCGCCTTCTTTATGCGGAAGGCGCCTTGCCTTGTATGGGGCGCCTTCCTTATGCGGAAGGCACCTAAGTATGTCGGGCGCCTTCTTTATACGGAAGGCGCCTACCTTCTTGGCACCTTCCTTGAAGAGGAAGGTGCCTACCTTCTCTTGGCACCTTCCTTGAAGAGGAAGGCGCCTACTCACCATGCCTTGATCCTGAAAGAAATAGAGTGCCAGGTCCATGAAGGACCTCGACTGATCCAAATCTATCAAAACCAACTACATTTCCACAAAAACACACTAAAACACACAAATTAGATAACACACACAATTCTATTAAATAATTACATAATAATTCATAAAAGTACACAGTTCCTATTATATTTCCGCATAATAATCAATGAAACTCATACAAAATATGAGCATTTCCAAGGCTCATCAGACAAATTCGATAGTTGCCCCATCTACGACTCCTTGACAAGTTGAGTCTCCATGAATTGACGTAGAGTCACTGTGGAAATGTACCTGTCTTCTTGTTCATCTGTGTGGATCTTCTTATGCACTGCATAGCTTGGAGGTTTCAACCCACATGCAAAAGCCTCCAGGATTTTGTCAGGCGTAATTGTGAAGAGGATCTTTCTCTTGGCATTTCACGTGCCCTTGGTAAAAGGATCATAAAATTGTGCAATTAGTTGCACTAGCTAGGGACAGGGATGAACAGGTGAACATAAAAACCATGAAAGCTATGAATTATAAGGAACTATGAGTGAGCTATTATATGAGACACCCTGAATCATTATTGCCTCTACATCCTACCTTAATCTATCAATCCCCTTGTGTGTAATTAAACAGTCACCAATTTCTGCCATGTCATCTTCGTAGGGGTCCAAATCAACATAATTATTCTTTCAAGCTTTCTTAGCCCTTGAGCTCCTTTATCTTTTCTTTGTCTTCTTAGGTTTTGTGGCTTCCTCGGTGTCCTTGGACTCTTTGCTGCATCTACCCATTTTATCTAATGAATTCTTGAATAACTTTTACGATTCTCTTTTCTGAAAAAGCCTCTAAAAACTCTCGACACCTAAAACGTAGAACACAGCGGAGCAAAAAATTTTAAAATAAACAAATTTGACCTTTTACCTTTCAAAATTTATAGGAAGCCTTCGACACCTACTGTAGTAAATGCGAAATTAAATACAAATATTTTTGGGAGAGAATAATCCTCGAGTTGGTAGCCTAGCACCATTCCCAAATCTCAAATAGTTTTCCTTTGATTCGCTGTCGAATCCTCCTAGAAAACTATACCCTATGTGTTGTGTAATCACATTGAAAAGTGTGCCCTGGTATTTGAATCTTGTAAGGGAAGCCAATTTAGATGTCCTCCAACTAGTCATAAATGTTTGGAGCTGCCTTGGAAATATAAACCTGAGCACCTCCCATGTTTTAAAATTAGGACTCAATTTTGGCGCTCGTCACTTCCAATTATTGCCACGTAAATCGAAGGTGTATTAACTTCACAACATGCCTCCAAAGCTATTATTTTCTCCATTAGCAAAAATTCCTCGGGCGCTTGAAATTTTAACCCTTTTGCTAGTGACTTTGATTTTGCACAAAAATGACCTACTTTTGGTATTCGAGCGACTGTGTTTTAAAAATTTTCATTGGCACACATCTTTAAAATCGAATTGCCTCAAAATTGCTTTTCTTCTTTAAATCTTAAAGCACCTCGCATTTTTTTTTTCTTCAAAGCATAAAAAATAAATATATTTTTCTCTGTTTTCAAATTTGACGTCATCAAAAATACGTTTGCCCAAAAGATACGCGAACGGCCCGTTCACCCCTTCTCTAGAGCGAACACGAAGTCAATTTAAAATAAGTTGTCACCAAACTTAACCTCTTTACTATGCACCTTTTTTAGAGGGAAAAGGAAATTTTAATCGTCTACTTTATTAAGAATTCACTTCTTAAGGCAAAAATACTTTTAACAGTCTTCACCTTTCCCCTCTTTATTTTTTTTTCTTTTTATATCTTCTATATACAAAAATCATCAAATACAAAGAGGATATTTACATATGTACAAGGTGTTACCTTCATCAGACTAAAATCATGAAACATAGGCCTTCAAATGAAGGCCATTCACAAGAATGGGAAGCTCATAACCTTCCATATCACATAGATGATAAACATTAATAGAATTTACCATAGAGATCCGAAATGGTCCTTCCCATATAGCATCAAACTTGTGGTGATTTCTTGGCTTGGATTTCTTTTCATTCCATTTTAGCACTAGGTTGCCCACCTAAAAACTTCGGTCAGTTATCTTCTTTCCAAACCATTTCCTCATTTTTGTAGCATGTTCGACAAAAATTTGGTAAGCTTGTTCCCTTTCCTCTTCTAATTGCAGCAACTACACCAACCTCACATCCATGGGATTATATTCTTCATCTTCATCTTGGAACATCTGTAAATTTTGAAGTACTAGGAGTTCAATATGTGTAGGAAGAACAACTTATTTTCCATACACCAAGGCATATGGAGAAGTCTTTATGGACTTCTTTACTGAAATGTGATCAGCCCAAAGTGCCTGATTCAATAACAAATGCTAGCTTCTCTTGTTATTACCCATCGTTCTCTTTAGAATTCATAATAATTTTTTATTGGTAGACTCAACCAATCCATTCCCCTATAGGTAATAGTTGGAATATGTATTTAAATAAATTTCATATCTACTGGTGAATTTGGTGATCTTAGCTCTGATGAAAGGAGTGTCATTATCCATGACTAGATAATCTGGTATACCAAATCGAGTGATAAGTCCTTCCAAAAAATAAATAACCATCACCTGATCAGCCTTCTTAGTAGGTATAGCTTCTGCCCATCTGGTGAAATAATTTGTCGTCGTCAAGATATACTTGTGTTCCGCATAGGAGTGTGGATCAATGACACCAATAAAATCAAGATCCCACTATTGATAGGGTGCTTCCACCTAAATTGGATGCAAGTTCAATGCTTCTTTTCTAACCTTTCCTGCATATCTTTGACAACTATCACATTGTTGGCTTATCTTATGGGAATTGGTGAACAAGGTAGGCCAGTAATAATCTGCTCGAATAATCATCAAAGTCATTGGTCTACCTGCATAATGACCTCTAGATAGCCTAGAATGAAATTCCTCTAAAAATTTTTATTTTTTAGAATATTTTACACACCTAAGAAGTATGCCATCTATATTTCTGTGATATAACCTAGTAGGCAACAGTACATGTTTGAGCGCTTGCAATATGAACCTTCGATGTTGTGAGAAATCAATGTGATTCGAACATTTTCCAGAAGTAAAATAGTCAACCAAATCTTCTTTCCAATCCTTATCACTTGCATTATGATTTGCATAAACCACTTCACTCATGGATTCTTCATGAATCATATTTAATGCCTCAACGACAGCACTTTTAGCCAACTCTTGACACAGAGTGCACCCGTGGATCAACTTGGTCGGTCGGATCTCCATATCATATTCTTGAATATTTGAGACCCATCCTACCTTTTTATCACCCAATTCACCTTGAATTATGAAATTATGAACATCAGGATGAATGACATAAACAACAGTCTTACTTTGAGAAAGAAAATACCAAAAAATTTTGAGTGCTTTCATCATCGCATAAACTTGCTTCTCTATGAAATTGTACTTCTCTTGATGCGGTGCAATAACTTGGCTCAAAAAATAAATGGGCTTCTCATCGTCGTCATCTTGCTTTTGTGTCAGCACAACAACATAGCTCTCTTGTTCACCTACTGCATAGAGGATGAAATATTTTGAATAGTCAGGGTTAATCAAGATTGGCGCTTGGGTAATTCTTTCTTTGATTTCTTGAAAGGCTCGCTTCCTAACTTCAGTCCATTTAAATTCTGCATTCTTTTTCAAGAGCTCAGTCATAGGCTTAAAAACCTAGGAAAATTCAGTGATAAACTTATGAATGAAGTTTATTTGCCCAAATAAAGACTACAAATATTTCTTGTTCGTAGGTAGCGGCAATTTCATGAGTGCTTCAGCTCTTGTAGGATCTATCACCAATCCTTCTTATGAGATCACATAACCCAACAAATTTCTCTCTTTAATAGAGAATATTGATTTCTTCAAATTTATAGAAATCCCAAATTCTCGGCACTTCTCAAACACTTGCCTTAGATGAGCAACATGATCTTTTTTGCAATGTGAAAACACAGTCATATCATCAAGATATATTACAATGATTCTATTTAGTAACTCATCGAAGGCGACGTCCATAGCTCTTTGAAAATTTACACCAACATTTGAGAGCCCAAAGGGCATCCGTTGAGAGGTAAATGTGCCCCACTTGGTAGTGAATGTTATTTTATATTGATCTTCATCTTTTACCCAAATTTTATTTTACCCATAGAAGCCATCTAATAGTGAGAATCTCTGAGCACCAGCGACTACATGAAGAATCTAATCTATCTGGGGCAAATGATAATGATACTTGAGTGATGCCTGGTTCAAATTACATAAATTAATGCACAACCAAATGTCTCCATTCTTATTTCTTACAAGAACCAGATTCACCACCCAAGTCAAATGATTTATGGGGTAAATAATCTTTGCCTCGAGCATTTTTAACAATTCTGCTTTCATGAGGACTTCAATTTTAGGATTGACAGGACACTGCTTTTGCCAAAAATGTTTAACTCCTTCCTGTAGCTCTATAGTGTGTTGGATTACATCCTTGTTATATCCTTTTAAATCTTGATAACTCCATGCCACAATATCGGGGTATTCATGGCACATATTTTTAATGCCTTCCAGCTCCTCTGACATACAATCGGTCCCAATATTGATATTTTTTCCAGGTTCCAACTGCAATTATCTATACTCTTTGGCATCCACCTTAATCCTGTGCTTATCATATCTATCATTTTGGTCAAACAAACTCTCGAGTGAAATAAAACCCCATGGGATATGATTATTTTTTAGATAAATCATTCCTTCTTTTTCTTCATTCGCAAGTGTTCGACCATCCGCACTAGCAGCCTCTCTAAGCAGAAATTTAACTATTTACTCATCATTATTGAATACTTGCCAATAAGCATTCTTGTCTAGAATTAAAGGTCTATAAATTATTCTAATAGTCTTGGGTTTATGGACAACATGTTCTATCGAAGAATAATTTGCACCAAGGGAGGCTAACACATCAGCATGTTTATTCTTTTCTCGAGGAATTGCTTGAACGTTCAAGGCTAAAAAATATTCAAACAAATCCCATATCCTTTTGTGGTAAGCTTTCAAGTAATTCTACTTTGACACACACTTATTAGTTATATGATTGATGATGAGCTCAGAGTCACCAAAAATTTGCAGCTGCTTAATGCTCAATTTCTTAGATTTCTTTAATCCAAGATATAATGCTTCATACTCAGTTGTGTTATTGGTACAGCTCTGGGTGAATCTATAAGAATAATTCTTTTTTATTTCCTCTAGAGAGACCAGTACAACACCAGCTCCTACGCCATTCTTACATCTTGCGCCATCAAAATATAGCTTCCATAATTGGTGCGCAACAAAGTTTGAAGAATCAAAAATTTCCTCTTTGTTCTATACAGGCTTATTGATTAAGTAACAACCAATATCTGTCCCAATCATAGCATTAAAATCAGTTAGGAGAAACTCATCCTCCAGGTGAAGCTCATCCAATGATTCTTCTACCAAATCAACTTTTCCAGTTCCTAGGTCATAATATTTATAGCGCCTGAAGGTTGTTCCTCCTCTTCGAGCCTTTCTATATGAAAAAGTGAAGGCATTTCATTTTGGATACGAATCCGCTTTCCCTTGAATGGTATTTCCAAATGAGAATAGTCCAGGGATAGGTATCCTCCCAAATTAGTTGTGAACTCCCTTGAGAGACACATGCTAAAGTAAGGCTCTAAATCGACCACTACCACTTCTTGGATAACTGTGATTTGTGGTATACTATGGAGAACAATAAGAATGCCCTTGATTACCCCCACAATATTAATTGGGGTTCCATCCAATTGCAACACTCTAGGGCTACTCCTGGTATATTCCATCCCCATTACTTTGCACACTGCCTTTGGCATGACTATAGTTGCAGCTCCAGATTCGATCATACAATTATGCACAATCCACCCTTCTATTCTCAAATACAAGTAAAATGGAGGAGGTCTATTCTTCCTAGTTGTAGAAGTGGAGAGCACCTACGCTAGGAATTTTTGAGAATGATATTTATTTTGGTCTTTAGAAGTCCTCAAATATTTTTGTAACAAATTAATTTGTCCAAGTAACTGTAGCGCATCATACAGGCTAATTTTTACAAGGATTTTCTTCATTTCTTCTACAATACTATAACTTGGAGCAGTTGAAACCTTCTCCTCTGGGACCCATTCGTATCTATCCCTATATTGCTGAGTAGCCTCAACTCTTTATCTTTTTGTTAATTATGGGTACTTAAGTCGCTCCTTAGCTTGCTCTTTTGTTTCATTCGAAGTTTGAGTAGTCGTTGCAAGTTGTGAAGTTGAGGGATTATCTTGCACCTTATATTGAGCTTGTTTAGATAACAAATATTTTATCCTAGCAACATCTTGTTCCTTAAATTTGATAATAGGTACCTTCACCAAAGGTAATTGCTTTTATTCTGATACCTTGGGTTCTACGGGTACCTTCAAAGGTTCAAGCTCTGATGGATCAACAGTCATCGACTTCTTCCTAGACCTTGTAAGGACTGACACCTATTCTAAGGATGGCATCATACAGTTATGCTCGATCTCCTGAATCATATTAACTCATCCACTCGTAGAGCTTTCTGCTAGTGTTTGAACATAATTCATATGCACCATACATGTATCTTCTCCATGGGGATCATTGCATGTAGAACACCAATATGACTTTTCTACCACATTAGTATCATCATTTACTTGCACCACTACATTTTTGTTAGGTCCTCTACTAGTATAAGCTTATTCTCAGATAATATGTGGAGTTTGAAATATTCATGACCATAATTTGACTTCAACCTACTTTCTTACTGTCGTAAGTTCGTTGGATATTGTCCTCAAAGCCACATCATTAGACTTAAATTCTTGCAATAAGGCTGTAAGAGGATCGGGTTGAAGTGATGAAATCAAGGCTGGAAAATGTAGAGGCACTTGTGGTGCAGACAATGGCAATGGAGTCAGAGGTTCTGGTAATGTGGGAATAGGAACAGATGGAGGTTGTTGGGATGCTGGTGGAGTAGTGTATCGACCCAAATTTTTTGTGCCCTTACCTTCAGGCTAAAGGATCCATGCCCGAAAGGGGGATGCGAGAAGGATGGAACAATACCTCGGACTGAGAGGCCCTTTGAAGGTCGCGCCTCTCGGGGGAGGGGTATAAGGGTGAATTTTTGATGGATGGTGGGGTTCACCGAGGAAACTTTGAGTGGCAGTTTCCACGCCTAGGTTGAGAATGGTTTTGATGTGTTCATTTTATACTCGATCATTCATAATCCTAGGTTGGCCAAAATGAATCTAAGCTATTCTATATGAAAATGCCGATTTATATGAATACAAAAAGCATGAATGAATCCTAAATACCAGGAATATACTAAATGAGAAAGAATGCACCTGATTTCGGATGTCTGATGAAGATTCTGAAGCTTGTAGGAGTCCAGATCATCCTGAATATGATAGGATCATCTGCAATTGTACAGAATCATCCCAGATAATAGGCGATCATCTGAGATCAGACAAGATCATCGTCGATCTAACGAATTCATCAGAAACCTGCAATCACAGAAACAGACACCAAAAACCAAAAATGCTACTACGAGAATAATGCAAAATGATAGAAATGATAGTATAAATGCCTAACTGATAAATCTGGATAGCATATTAAAGGAAATGCATTGTTTTAATAACTTATTTTAACTTTATCATGCATTTATGTTAAAATGAGGTGAACTCCAGGATGCAGAATGAAAATAATCAAGCTAATGCATAATAAAAATAAGGAAGAAAGATGAGAAATGCAAACTCAGGGCTCTGATTGCCCCCAATATGAACTACAATCGAGATCACCTCCAATCGTACGAGATCATCGCCGATCTATGACAGGATCATCCGAAATCATCTGGAATCGCCTGCGACGATCCGAGCTTCCTCCAGCTGAAGCACAGTGAAAACCTGCAATGAAAACTTAGAACTACGAGTGCAAAGCTTACATGGTAGGGAAAATCAACCAGGGAAAGAGTTAGGAGGAGAGCCAAGCAGGGGATCCAGGGAGTCAGGGGGATAAACTAAGAAAATCCTAGTTTATATAGGATTAGGGGGAGGTTAGGAGGTTGGGGATCATCCCAATCTGGGAGATCTCCAACGGAGGAATCTCCAACTGCGCAGACACGCTTTTGCCCAAGTTGGAGAGGCTATTGAAACAGAAGCTAATTATGAAAATTTGGTTTTGGGACGAAATCGTCTGGACGTTCTGTTCCAGATGAATTCGTCCGATCTAGGACGATTTCGTCTGATCGGCGACGATATCGTCCAACGGTCAAAACAACTCCTAAAAATGGCACAAAAAATGGGGGGAGCGGTTAACGGGCGGTTTCGGGGTTAAAATTCAAATTTTTATCTTTTACTAAGGGTTTAACTACGCCAATTTTAGGGTGCTACATTTTGCCCCCTCTTTAGCAAATTTTTCGAAGAAAATGCGTTAAAGACGAGTTCTCCATGCTTTACGAGAAAGCAAAAATTTACTCAATTTTTTAGACGATGATTCTAGGTCGAATCGTACGACTGCTTGCTATGGTGCCCCCTCCGTGTTTTTACCCAAATCGAACGTTTGAGGTAAAAGCACGGAAAAGCAAAATTTTAAAAGAAAAAGTTGTTTTTTAAATAAAATTAAAAAAATAGGGTAAAACCCTAATTCATTGTTACTGTTCATTTTTGTTGTTTTAGAGCTCTACAGGCAAAATGGTGGAAACAACGCACAGATCGACAGAGGTCCGACGCGGATTGCGGGTAAGGATCTAAACTTGATGAATTATGTTTTTAATTTGATTTGTGTGATTTTTAATTTAAATTTTGACTATTTTTTGGGGCATCACGGCCATTTTTAGGCCGTCGACGACGTCGGGATGAAATCGTCCCAATTTCATCGAAATCGTCCCTAGATCATCGATTTCGTCTAGGGGCGAAATCGATGAAATAGGGGCGATCCCGTCCAACAAGGGGCGATCCCCAAGTTGAGAAATCGGAGACGATTTCATCCTACCAAGGACGATTTGACTCAATTTAGTATGATATCGTCCAATAATGGACGATATCATTTTTTTATGAGATGAAATTGATTTTAATTGATTTTAATGATTATGTATTAATGATTTTTGTTGTTTTATTGTTTATCTTGTAGAGGGGATTACTAAAAAGTTGGGAGTGGAAATACGGGGGGCTAAGAGATGATGTAGCCATGCTTGATCAGGCAGAGCGAGACCGACTATCAGAGGTTGGGCTACAACATGTGGCAGAGATGCCACAAATACCTACAGACATGGGGCTACTGACAGCCCTAGCAGAGAGGTGGTATCCGGGGTCATCCTGCTTTCGGCTATCGATAGGGGAGATGGCTCCCACTCTAGAGGATGTATGGAGGATTTTGAGGATCCCCATACATGGACGGTTGATGACTCCTATGGCCAATCAGGGCCATGCCATGATGCGACTATGCGGAGACCCTAGCTTCGCCCTAGAGAAGGGTGGAGTGAACATCGAGACATTGCGACAGATGCCTGGGGCATCTCGATTGACTCAAGTTTTGGTAGGGGTAGTGGGTGGCTTACTGCTATGCCACCAGAGCGGATGCAGGTTACCATGGCTGCTCTCATATGTGGTCTACGATATGAGAGACCATGACTACAGATTTTCTTGGGGCAGCTTTGTACTATGCCGCTTGTATAGGATCCTATACGGGGTCGTATACAAGGGAGGTCGATGTCTGGTTTTGACATCACTGCTATAGGTTTGGTGTTGGGAGCACATTGTGGTGCGGAGGCCGGTAGGGCTTCCACTGATAGGGGTTGATCGGGAGAGACCCTAGGTTTTCTATTGGTGGCTCTAGAGAGGGTCATAGTGGTGGATAGATCTATCGATGTCCCGAAGGTTGCTAGATGACCTCATCCCTGACCAGATCACCTAGAGGCCATGGAGAGAGCACCCAGGGTGGGGAGAGGATAGGCAGGAGTTGGCTCACATCAGGTGAGTCTTCTGGCTGAGGATGGAGTGGGGAGAGGTAGAGCTCCATCGCTATGACCAAGTTTTGAGGTAGTTCGGTCTACAATAGGGGATCCCTTCCCTTAGAGACTATGAGTACTCCTAGACTATCTGGGATAGTACTACACTGAGCGGGGCTCTAGATATGCAATGATTTTAGAGTCAGGATGTGGATGATGCCCCCATTCAGCTAGTGGATGGGGATGACGTTGGGGTCACAGATGGGTATGATGCCTGGTATGCAGGCATCCACCCTCCTCGGATGATGAGGGCATAGGGTTCGATGCACACTATTGTGCGATGGATGGGGAGGCGGTGCTAGGCTGCTATCGATGCAGCGAGGGGTCATAGAGGGAGGGAGCAATGATGGTCTCCTCAGGAGAGATGTCGAAGAGTGCCACAGGCTTCAGAGAGACCATGATAGCTAGAGAGGAGGGAGGAGGGACTCCCTTCTCAGTAGAGGGAGAGGTCACCATCGCTCGATAAGGGCAAGGGTATCGAGGTGGGGGAGAGCAACGAGATGGTGGCTCTCCGGGCTGAGGTTGCCCACCTTCGGGCTCAGGTAGACACTATAGGATGAGGCTACATGACTCAGGGCTCGGAGCGAAGGGGCGAGCACTCAGGATCTGGCATGGTCTATTGCTCAGACCACGTTCTACCAAGGATTATACTATCATGTGGTTCCAGAGGGGCAGAGGATACCATTGCCAGCTAGCATTATGGAGCCGATCATGATGGGATCATCGAGGACATCCTCACGATCGATGTTGAGGACCCATGATATAGCATGGACCTCTATGGGACCACCTCCTCCATGCCAGGGTGGGGGAGGAGATGAGGCTGAGAGCTCGAGGGCTTCTCGAGACTAGCTGCTACTATAGACTGTATATTTTTGAGAGGATTGAGTATGCCAGGGTATAGATTGTGGCATACCAATCCAGTTTTGATATGATGTACATATTATATATATATATATATATATATGATATTTTTGTGATATGACTTGTCCATATGTTTTATGATGCTTTAAGTTTTGAATTGTTGATTGATTATTCATGTAATTATGTCATTGGAAATAGTATAATTTTATGTCATGCTATAAAATTTAAATGAAATAATCTGATGTAAACAAATTGGTTGTTTGTGGTGTGATTTAATGAAAAATAAAGGGACTTCTAACAATAATTTCAAAGGACATTGTCGCTGTTATATGACCATTTCATGGAGTCGCCGCTCGCTAGGTCGTCAAGCTAATCCCAGTATAGAAATATTGCTAAAAGTAAAAGAGTGCTTAAGAGACTGTCTTAAGACTTTGTGTTGTGATGATGAAAAATGATGATGGTGATAATTTGTTTTCAGATTGTCATGAAAATATTATGCATGAAATATTAGAAATATGATTTTTGCTAGGCATAAAATTCCTAAGTGTGATAGAAATTTGAACAATTGCCTAGGAATTATACCATCGTCGCAAAACTGAATGTTGACATAATGAAATGAAAATAGAAAAAGTGTTCGTTCTTTTTAAAGCACAATTGTGGAACATAATGATTTAAGCCATATGTTTTTATGAATTAAAATGAATGGGAAATAAAACTAGAACAATGGTTTGCGCTAGGCATAGAATTATAGGTATAGACTTATACCATCATCGCGAAATCCAAAAAATAATTTTATTGCATAATTGATTTTTGATTTTGAGATAAACAGAAAAATATATATAAACGTGACTTTATTGCTAGATTTTTGAATATGTTGTTGAAAGAAATTTTGGATTTTTGAAAACAATGTATGTAATTGTTTTTATATGAAACAAATGTTCTTTTAAATAAGAAGATGAAATTATTCCAAAAAGAGTTGCAAAAATATTTTAAATTATCTCAAAGACAAAATGTAGATTTATAAGGAACCCTCATGTGCATATGTGAGTTCATTGCTGATCTTGATTTATCATAATGATACAAAATCTCTCAAATACAAATGTGTGTGCAATTGTATTGTTCATTTACCAATTTTGAGCAAGATAATTTGATACAAGTAATTTGAATTAACCAAATAAGTGTTCGTTGACCATGATTTATATGCATGTAACCATACCGAGACTACTATGTAAGTCGGGTCATCAAGAGCTAGCTGATCCATAAGCAGACATAGGTCTGTACAAAAGAAGGTCGCTAATGTGACAGGACATATCACCATGCTAGGAGTTACCCAAGGCCAAGCGGGTTGGGCACAAACCACCTGTTATGGGGCTTACCTCACAGTTTTCGAATAATTGAGAATTCCAGGGATTCAAGCTCATTCACCCTTCTTTTCTTTTCAAGGGGTAGGGAAAGGATTTTATTGCTTTTGCTTTTGCTTTTTCTTTTCGTCTCTCTTTTTTTTTTTTTGTATTTTGCTTGGAACTTGAGATAATGCTGAAATATTGCTACGATGGTACAAAATGATATTTTTTTCTTTTTCTCATTTTCTTTGACTTTTCTTTTTCTTCCTATACTAGGGATACTTGCTCGGATTGGTTGTAGAGCAAGGGATTTTTATTCTAGGTAGGGGTGAGCTTGTCCTTTTGTCAATTCTCAAAGATTCTAGACCATGTGCATGATAGGATAGCAGGGGAAACTTTTCGCTCAAGAAACCACTTCTACTATGTAGCATCATATTGAATTTGCAATGAAATCATTTTAATGTGAAGAGATATACTTGGTTCAAGTAAATAACAAGATCAATTCTCTATGCTCAAAACTTTATTTAATTCAACTTGTGGACTTTGATATAAGAGAGATTAATAATCATACCAAATAAAATCAAGATATTTATTCATGTGAGTGTGAAAGTGCGGGATTCCAAATAAATGCTAATTTATCCAAAATAATTGAAAATATGACTGCAATACTTCAAGAATTGATGGGTGCAAAAATGTTTTTTGAAGATTTTGATGATTTTGTTTTTTTATATTTTGATTTTAATTTATGAATTGAAAGAATAAATAATATTATTGTTTTTGAAATTTTTATATGGATGACTAAAATGAAACAATATGCAAAATAACAATATATACAATGATGAAATGACCAGATTTATGCATAATAGCGTTTAAGATGCATAATGTTCATAGGTTCTTTAAGATCTTTACCATCTAAGGTAGCTAATATGTATGCTCCCGATCCGAATTTGGCAGTGATAATATATGGTCCAAGCCAATTGGGCTCGAATTTACCTTTAAGATCTTTAGTTGCATTAGTATTTTTTTATTTTCTTTTAAGACAAGGTCATCGATCTCAAAGGATCGATGATGAACTTTCTTGAGGTATGCTCGTTTAAGCTTGTTCTGATAGGCTCGAAGATGTTCCAAAGCATTGATGCACTTCTCATCTAGGAGTTCCAGCTGACTAAATCTGCTAGCATGATATTCATCTCCTACTTCAGTATCTTGAAGTAGTAGAGCCAAAGAAGGAACTTCTAATTCAAAGGGAAAAACTGCTTCAGCACCATAAACCAAAACAAAAGGTGAAGTGCCCGTGGGAGTACGAACGCTAGTACGATAAGCCCACAGAGCAGGATATAATTGAATGTGCCAATCATGGCCAGATTTATTGACCAGTATTTTGAGGATTTTAATTAATGTTTTATTAGATGCTTCTACTTGGCCATTACCCTGAGGATAATAGGGAGTGGACCAACGATGTTGAATTTTATATTTTTGACATAATTTCTTGACATCTTTATTTTTGAAACAAGTTCCATTATCTGAGATGAGATTTGCAGGAATTCCGAACCTACAAATAATTTGATTAAAAATAAATTTGGAAACTTGGGTTCCAGTGCAAGAAGCTAAGGGCATAGCTTCAACCCACTTCATGAAATACTCGATGGTGGTTATGATGAATTTGTGTCCATCAGATGACACAGGATTAATTTTTTTGATAATGTCTAAGCCCCATTTTGAAAAAGGCCAAGGAGATGAAATAGCCTACAGTTCTTGTGCAGGCGCATGGACAAGGTCAGCATGTTTCTGGCACTTGTCGCAATGGCGCACGTAATCATGTGCATCATTCTCCATGGTAGGCCAAAAATATCCTATCCTAAGGAGCTTCTTAGCAATGGCGCTACCACTAAAGTGTCCCCCACAAGATCCATCGTGGGCTTCACTCAAAGCTGATCTAGATTCTTCTAGATTCAAACATCTCAGTAGGATACCTTCAAAAGATCTCCTATATAATGTATTTCCAATTATTACAAAGCGACTTGCTCGTCTACGTAATAACCGGGATTGGTTTCTATTAAAACCTTCAGGGAAGGTCCCATTTTGAAGAAAATTGAATATATCAGTGTACCAAAGTTTAGGAGTAGTTTCGTTGATTAGAAACACATCCAAAGGTTCTAAGCATGATTTATTTGAAGCGGGTTCCTTGGAGTCGATGAATAATGATGGTAGCATATTCGTCATCTAACTCCAAGGGTAAAAGAGATGCAGACCATAGCGTCAGCCACATGATTGCTAGTTCGAGGAATAGCTTCCAAGGTAACTTGATCAAATAAAGATATTAATTGTAATACATATGCTTTATATGGATGCAATTTATCATCTCTGGTCTGATAAACATCATTAATTTGATTTATAACAAGTTGAGAATCATCAAAAACTAATAGATTTTTAATTTTTAGTGCCAAGGCAGCTCGTAAGCCAAGGATTAGAGCTTCATATTCAGCAGTATTATTAGTACAAGCAAACGTTAATTTAAAGGATAGAGGGATAAGATGTTTCTATGGAGATATTAAAATAATACCTGCACCAGCCCCACTCATGCATCGGGCTCCATCAAAGTATAAGGACCATTGCTCTGGATGGTCTGCCTCTAGTTTAAGGCATTCGTCAGGAAACTCAATGATGAGGGGATGGGTAGATTCTAAGGGTGCAACAACTAATTGATCTGCTATGATTTGACCCTTAACAGACTTTTGTCCTATAAACATGAGTTCAAACTCGCTTAGCGCAAGAACCCACTTTGTTGTGCGACCAGATAAATAAGGTCGACTCATGAGATACCGCAAAGGATCGGATTTAGCAATAACATAGGTTTTTTGACTGAGCATATAATGGCATAATTTTTGTGTAGAAAATATGACTGCTAGACATAACTTCTCTAATGCTGTGTAGCGGGTTTCATAACTAATTAAGGTTCGGCTGATATAATAATTAGCACGTTCTCTTTTCTCATCATCAAGTTGAGCTAACATAGCTCCTAAGGCAAAATCTGAAGCAAAAATATACAAGATAAATGGGTGATCAGGTCGAGGTGGCGAAAGCACAGGCGGGTTAAGAAGATATTGTTTGAGGAGTTCAAATGCTTCCTGACATTCGTTGTCCCAATGGAAAGAGACATCCTTCTTAAGAAGCTTAAGAAAGGGTCCGGTTTTATCCGCCGACTTATCGATGAAGCGACGGATAGCTTGAAGCTTACCTTGTAAACTCCGTAATTCAGATATGTTTGTGGGTGCGGGCATATCAGTGATAGCCACAATCTTGAGAGGGTCAATTTTGATGCCACGTAAAGAAACTATAACCCCCAATAATTTACCGGACTTAACTCCGAATATACATTTAGTTGGATTCAATCGGATAAGATATTCCCTTAACCGATTAAATACTTTTCTCAAGTCATCTAAATGGTCATCTTCTTCAGTAGAACGAGCTATAATGTCATCTACATAATCATGTAGTATATCATGCATCATATCATGAAAGATATAAGTCATGGCTCGTTGATATGTTGCACCTACATTCTTCAAACCGAATGGCATCACTTTCCAACAAAAGGTTCCCCAAGGGGTAATAAAGGTTGTTTTAGCCTGATCTTCAGGAGCTATCTTGATCTGATTATAGCCAAAAAATCCATCCATTAAGGATATCATTCCACTCCCAGTAGTAAAATCAATGATCTGATCCATATTGGGAAGAGGGAAATCATCTTTAGGGCATGCAACATTAATATCTCTAAAGTCTGTGCAAACCCTAACCTTAGTAGCTTCTTTCTTAGTTACTGGAACTACGTTCGAGATCCATTCAGCATAATCAATGGCTTGTATAAAAATAACATTTAAGAGTTTTTCTAACTCCCCTTTGACCAGTAAGGCCACTTTAGGATGCATTTTTCTAAGTTTCTGTTTAATAGGTTTAGCATCCGGATGGACTACTAGGTGATGCATAACTACAGAAGGGTCTAATCCTGGCATATCTTCATATGTCCAAGCAAAGACATCTTCATATTCTTTAAGAAATGCGATGTATTTATCCTATTTTTCTTGACTCAATTCTGATCCAATGTTGATTATGTGAGGATTATCCTCAGTTCCAATGTTAACTTTTATGACATTTTCTACTTCCATGTGTAGATTTTTCTCAAAATTAGGTGGGGCGGGTGAAACGCCCAATTCTTGTAACTCTTCCAAGGTTAGCTTGGATAATTCATCTTGAGGAGTCGTGGCCTCAATCTGGGCTATACTAGGTATAGAGCCATCAAAATAAAATTCATGATGTAATAATTCCTCAATGGAGACATCATGGAAGATATCTCCCTCCAACTCATCGTCGGATTCAGCGATCATCTCAGGGTAGGCTATAGATAGCATATTACATGTAAATGGCTTATTCATTAAATGCAAAGCATCACGTTTATCCAAATAATCTTGGTAACATATGAGATGGTCATCATCCTCAAATGGGAAAGGTTGACCCTTACTAGGAAATAGGCCCACACCACATCGGGCAGGCCATGGTTCTACCTCAAAAGGTTCTTTCATACCATTTTGGAAAGGTCCCAAACCTTTCCCTTTATATCCCAATTTAAGCATTATAGATTTGGCTTTAATATACTCATTAGTAAAATAACATCGAGCATATCCATCATAATGAGTCTTGATGTTTCTGGGTATTCTACCCCAGTCATATCCCTTATAAATAAAAGCACAGCTCCCGACTTGGTAAATACTTCCCATAGGTTGTGGGAGGCCCAAGGTATGAGGAGATGGTGGCAAATTATTTAAAATAAGGGAATCTTGCATAGCAACATTCGTTTTCTCTGATATAAGAATTTTAGATAAATCGGGTAAAAGCTCGTCAGTAAGAGCATAAGAGGTAGAAGGAACATTTCCTACATCTTCTGATGTGGAAACTATGCCTTTGGTGGATGTAGATGTTGTAGAGATGTCGATGGATGGGCCTATTATAGGTATAAAAGTGATAGGAGTAGAACAAGAGGCATTGGCTGTGGGATTAGGATCTTTCTGAGGTCCTAATGTGGTTTGTTTAGAGGATGGTTGAGTTGTATGTAGAGGTGGAACTGATGGAGAAGAAGTAGATGGCATTGTGGGTGTGTGTTTCACATGTTTAGATGGATAATGAGAATTAGGGTGTGTGGATGACAGAGCAGGGCAAAATTGAACTCCAACAGGTTCTACCAAAGCACACATATCAAAGGGTCTAGGATCACCATGAATGGTAACCAACTGATTCTTAAATTCGAATTTAACACATTGATGTAAAGTTGAGGGAATGGCTCGCATTGCGTTGATCCAAGGGTGACCCAAGAGTATATTGTATGATGCAGGGCAATGTACAATAAACACGGTCGTATCCAAGGTTCTCGGACCAACCTGCAATGGAATGGTAATAACTCCACACGTTTCTTGTGTTTCGTCATTGAAGGCTTTTATGATCATATCAGTTCTTTTCATTTCATCACTTCTAAACCCAAATATTTGGTAGAAGTCAAAAGTGCAGATGTTTAAAGATGAACCATTATCAATCAAGACTCGTTTAACTGCTACATCTCCAATTAAGGCAGTAATATATAAGGGGTTATCCTTATGTAAACTATGTTGAGGTATGTCTCTATCTCGAAAGTCAATACAATCAACTTCACGAGTTATTATAGTATTAGCCATGGCTTCAGGTTGAATGTCTTGTGGTACCATCATCTGGCTTAATGTGAGCATTAATTCATCTCTATGGGTAGGAGAAGATCTTAAAAGGTCCAAAAGAGAAATTCTAGCTGTAATATTTGATAGTTGCTCATTAATATTATAAGGAGGTTTAGGTTGAACATTAGGTGCCTGATTCCCTTTATTAGGAACTTTCAAAACAAATGGAGTTGATCCATCATTCTGCATTTGATCTTGTTGAGAGTTTTGAGCCTGTTGTCTAGTAACAGCTCCGATGGTACCCACAATATTATTCTGTGGATGATGAATGGGTCTTGGTCTAGCATTTATGGCTTGCTCATTAGAAAGTAATTGGTGAGACGATGGTCTAGTAGTGACTCTTCTTGGAAATGGTTCTTCTGGAACCATATAACTTGTGATGGGGAGAATAGGATCTGATTCATCTTCAGAGCTATTCGATTGATTTGATGTGATTTCCATATCACTCTCAGTCTCGTATTCTGTATCACTGAGATTAGGTGTCTGGATATTGTATAGAGGCCTAGTTGTAACCATGGATAAGGTTGTGTCAAATATTTCTGGCTCATGAGCAGGTAAATGCCCACTAATAGTTCCTACATATCGGGTAGGAGGGGGAACATTATGATGTTCAATTTGATTAGCCACTTCCTTGCCATGTTTTGGTAAAGGATGTTGAAATATGTCCAATGACTGATTGGCATTCTGATTCTGGTTTTGGGGGATGTTCTTTTGAGCATTATTAGGAGGATTTTTCTTAGGTTGAAAGGCTTGCACCTCCATCTCATTGTTATCAATCAGGTCCTGTATTTTATGTTTTAATATTTTACAAGAGTTGGTAGTGTGTCCAGGTCCTCTATGGAAGTCACAGTGTAAATCAGCTCTGTATCCGGGTATAGTTGGATCAGGTTCCCGGATAGTTGGTAATTGAATCAAACCTCGTTCTAATAATTGTGGTAGAATAGTTGATAAAGGTTGATTTAACCTAGTAAATTCTCGAGGAGGTTTATCAGGAGGTTTCAGTATAAACTTCTCCGTTGTCTTCGCAGCATTAACATTAGCGATATTTCTATTATCAGTGACTCCATCACCCACAACTTGTTTATTTTTATATTGATTTCTGGATGTTTTCTCATCGTCTTTCTTTTTAAGTTGTCCTCTCCTAATGAGAGCATCTTCCACTCGTCTGGCTAAGTCTATAGCCTGATCGAAGGTGGTCAGGGTAGCAGTTGATAATTCGTAGGATAGTTGGTCTTGTAAATTATTAATAAAGATGTCCAACATCTCCCTATAAGGTAACACAAAGTGCAATTTTCCTATCAATTGTCTCCACCTAGCTAGGAAATCGGCAAAACATTCATCTTTGTCTTGTTTTAAGTTATACAAATCTTTAATGGTCACATGTCTTTCGATGTAGGCACTAAATTGATGCACAAAAGACTCAGCAGTTTCTTCGAAATTCCTCAAAGAATTAGTGGGTAATTGATAATACCACTCTAATGCCATTCCTCCTAAACTTTTTGGGAACATTTTTAGTAATAATAAGTCATCATGTGATATATCATGACATGCTATCCTAAACATACGAAGATGCTCTATGGGATCTTCGGTTCCTTTATATATGGGCAAGACAGGCATAGGAAAATGTTTAGGATATGGTTGTGCTACAACTATAGGATCTAAAGGCTGACTACACATCTCTCGATAATTGTACGAGGGATGGTAGGGATCTATCTGGTCCATGCGGGAAACTAACTGTTTCACCACGGTTTCAAGATTACTAGTTTGTCCACCATATTGGTTCGGTGGGACATAGGCATGGGATTTATGAGTGTATGACGGTGTGACATAAGGATTAGATGCTATATTGCTATTATGCAAAGCGTTGGTAGGAAGAGTATTATGAAGAGGATTTGTAATAGTATTATGTTGTATCCCAGATTGTTGGTAATTGGTGTTTGGTTTTGTTTTGGGTTTTTGTTGATTTGAGGTATATTGCTCAATAGCTTGGCGAAATAGAGTAGTAAATGATGGTTTCTTTTGTGCGGGAATAGCCCTAGGCTTGCTAACAGGCACTTTAGATGGTTGGGTAACCTGTTGTTGTTGCATGTTCTGGATTATAGCTGCCATATCCAAATTGGATGGTCCAGCTTGATCACTCTCTTGATCAATAAAGGACAAGGGATTAGTGCGTGTGTGAAATACGTCTTCTAGAGTTGCTTGAGTGTCACTAATTCGATCCTTGTCCATATGGACTGCTCTATTAAGAACACCAATATTAGTATTAATGAACTTCCAGAATTGTTCCATGTTTTCAAAAGTAACAACTCCTCCCGGAGACATTTTAGGGGATGAGGATCCTTCCTCTCTAACATTTTCTTCTTGTTCATTTCTTACAGCAAGCTCTTCTTCTTGCTGGTCTAGGATTTCTTCTTCCTGAACTTGATCTTCAGGAAGGACATCTGGGTTATTTAATGGTTTTCCTAACCAATCTTCTTCTTCTTCAGTTTGTTTTCCATTCCTAAGTCTAGGCATTGTGCTTAAACTTAGATTTCAGAAAATATATATATTATATATATATTTTTTTTTTATATATATATGCGATAGGTTTGAGAGGTATATATTTTAATTATATACCTACTATAAAAAAGGAAATGTTTTGATTTTTTGTTTTGTTTTTATTTTTTTTGTGTTTTATAATATTATTATAAAGATAACAAATAGCATTCTAGTTGCAAAAGGAATAACAATAATAAGAAGAATGACTTAGTTTTCTATAAATAGTTTATGGATATCGTTGATAGGATCAAGTTCATCAGGAGTCATGAAATGCTCCTCTTCAAATTGGAAATGGTTTTTCAAAAATTTGACAAAGTGTGCTATAGTAATATGATCTGTCTCGGATTCTGACTTGTAGAAATAAATTTCATGGCAATACTCTCGATATAACACAGCTCTAGGAACTCTATTCCATATTTTTCTATCCGTAAGAATGACTTCTTGATCCTCTATACGAGATAGAAACTTATGTACTACAACTGCATTCTCAAGGTATTCCTCAAAGGTGTACAATTCTGAAGACACAAGTGCTCTTTTATCTGCTAACCACCTATGGCAAGCTCTCTGAAGTTCATGGTACAAAGTTACCTGATCAGGATCCAGGATTCTATCTAGGACAAACCTCTTAATTTGCCTAAGTTCTGTAGATCTGGATTCAATGATACCCAATCTCCTATCAAGTTCATCCCACAAAGGTTGGACCCTATTTGTTTGAGGTACTCTAAGTACAGAAGTAATCTCTATGGCCGTTAATTGATTTTCAACATTTATGGTGACAACTCGTCTTTTATTATAATCTACCATCTAAATATGATATGCAACTTTTAATTGTTTGTCTAATGATTCTAGATGTTTTTTAATAATAATTTTTTTTTGGATTGTTTTCAAAAGGTTTTTAGTTTCACGTCGGGTTCACCAAAATGTACTGACCCAAATTTTTTGTGCCCTTACCTTCAGGCTAAAGGATCCATGCCCGAAAGGGGGATGCGAGAAGGATGGAACAATACCTCGGACTGAGAGGCCCTTTGAAGGTCGCGCCTCTCGGGGGAGGGGTATAAGGGTGAATTTTTGATGGATGGTGGGGTTCACCAGGAAACTTTGAGTGGCAGTTTCCATGCCTAGGTTGAGAATGGTTTTGATGTGTTCATTTTATACTCGATCATTCATAATCCTAGGTTGGCCAGAATGAATCTAAGCTATTCTATATGAAAATGCTGATTTATATGAATACATAAAGCATGAATGAATCCTAAATACAAGGAATATACTAAATGAGAAAGAATGCACCTGATTTCGGATGTCTGATGAAGATTCTGAAGCTTGTAGGAGTCCAGATCATCTCGAATATGATAGGATCATCTTCAATTGTATAGAATCATCCCAGATAATAGGCGATCATCTGAGATCAGACAAGATCATCGTCGATCTGATGAATTCGTCAGACGAATTCGTCAGAAACCTGCAATCACAGAAACAGACACCAAAAACCAAAAATGCTACTACGAGAATAATGCAAAATGATAGAAATGATAGTATAAATGCCTAACTGATAAATCTGGATAGCATATTAAAGGAAATGCATTGTTTTAATAACTTATTTTAACTTTATCATGCATTTATGTTAAAATGAGGTGAACTCCAGGATGCAGAATGAAAATAATCAAGCTAATGCATAATAAAAATAAGGAAGAAAGATGAGAAATGCAAACTCAGGGCTCTGATTGCCCCCAATCTGAACTACAATCGAGATCACCTCCAATCGTACGAGATCATCGCCGATCTACGACAGGATCATCCGAAATCGTCTGGAATCGCCTGCGACGATCCGAGCTTCCTCCAGCTGAAGCACAGTGAAAACCTGCAATGAAAACTTAGAACTACGAGTGCAAAGCTTACATGGTAGGGAAAATCAACCAGGGAAAGAGTTAGGAGGAGAGCCAGGTAGGGGATCCAGGGAGTCAAGGGGATAAACTAAGAAAATCCTAGTTTATATAGGATTAGGGGGAGGTTAGGAGGTTGGGGATCATCCCAATCTGGGAGATCTCCAACGGAGGAATCTCCAACTGCATAGACACGCTTTTGCCCAAGTTGGAGAGGCTGTTGAAATAGAAGCTAATTATGAAAATTTGGTTTTGGGACGAAATCGTCTGGACGTTCTGTTCCAGACGAATTCGTCCGATCTAGGACGATTTCGTCTGATCGGCGACGATATCGTCCAACGGTCAAAACAACTCCTAAAAATGGCATGAAAAATGGGGTGAGCGGTTAACGGGCGGTTTCGGGGTTAAAATTCAAATTTTTATCTTTTTACTAAGGGTTTAACTGCGCCAATTTTAGGGTGCTACAAGTAGGTAATTATGGAAAACTAGGGACCAACTATTATGGGATCTGGATGGGTGCAACTAGTAGAGGTGTCGAGTTCCATGAAGGGACTGGGTACATTGATGGCATAGGCTGTGAAAATGCACTAGAATAAAGGTATTGTGGGAGATAAGGGACAATCAACATGGTTTCCTTTGGAGGAAGCCTACCTACAATAATCAAATCAGATTCAGCCTTTTGAGCCTGTGTATACAAATTTGGGAATGTGTTCACATTGGCCTGGTGCATCGCCATACCAATGTTGATACTAAGGAAAGAAATTTCCTCTATGCCAATCTCCAGAGAGGGCCGGTTCCCTTACTGATCCTAAAAATAGTAGAATACAAAAGGTAGGAAAGGGATTACAAATCATAGAAAGAAATTAGAAATATGGCCACAAGCCAAAGTGTAGAACTTGAAGCAAACTAAATAGCAGGGAAAAAATCCAAGAAAGAAATAACATCTAACAGAAGGAAAAGCAAGAATTGACTTGCAATATTGCAATGATAACATCCAAAATGTCACTCTAGCATTCCCTCCCTCAATAGCAACACTTAAATCTGAATACAAAATTTAAATTTCATAGCAAAAGAGAAAGGTAGATGTAAAATAGAAGTGCAACACAAAGAAATATATCATACACAAAATCACTCACAAATTCAGAAACCTGAATGCCTTGTATTAATATAGAAAGCTTGAAAAGATTTCTCACAAAAATCTAACTTCCTCATTTTATAATTAAATTTGCTTAGTATTTATAGAGGTTTCTACCTCTTTAATTTAATACATAGGATAACAAAATGTCGAGGGATCAGAGATAAAAACAGATAAAATCCTCCTTGAATTAATTTAAAATCCATCTCCCTTGAAGGAAAACCTCTAGAAAATCTGCAACTCGAGCGTCGATGCACAGATAGTTAGAATGGCATTGAATATCTTGGAAGCACCTTTAGTGCTTTGGAAATTAGGAAGATTCATCTATTTTCCTTCTTTTCTTTGAGATCCACAATTACGAGTTACTTTGATGCCTCCTTTATTTAATACGTAAGATCTTGGCACTTTCGAACCTTTGACTAGATTTCAGTTTTACCCTGAGATTACATTCACCCCAGAAACTGCTTCACCCCCATATCCTTTTAAAATACACTCGTAAATCCTTCATAAAATGTGTTTGCCCCTGGAAGGGGTAAACAACGCATTCACCCCTGGAAAAGGGTGAACGCGACATCATTTCACCCTGGAGGTTTGTTCGCCCATGGGAGGGGCAAACGGGATGTTCACCCCTCAACCAGGGTGAACCAAAATTATTATTATTTTGGGTGTACACACGACCATACTTTTTTTGAGGCACATTCACCCCTAGGAAATGTGAACAACACATTCACCCCATAGAAAGGGTGAACGCAAATTTGATTTTTAAACCATGCCTTTGTCAAATTTTTGAACTCGTTTGCCCTTTCAAAGGGCAAATATTTTTGGGTGAACGTGAATACAGCCAAAATTTCCAAAGTTTTTCTCAGGCCTTTCACTTCTCCATTTTTTGAAGTTTCAACAAGCATTTCCTTTTCTCAATTGAATTTACAGTGAAACAAATTCAAAGAGGCATTTGAAAGAAGTCTTCAAAAATGCATCAAAACTTGGTGAATGCGAAAACATAAAAACAATACATATGGAATAAAAACATATAAATCTGATTTCAAATATATTTCCACCATAAAACTAAGACAAATTCTTCAATAAATCCCTAATGTGGAAAAATGCAAAATATCCAACAAACCCCTATGAATGATGGTCCATTGTCACTCACTAAAGCTTTTGGAACACCAAAACTTGTGATTAAGCTTTCAATGAAATCTATCACCACCTCTTGGTATGATTTCTTTGTAGGAGTGAGGTAGTATGTTGCAGTCAGAATGTACTTATGTCCAGTTGAGGAATTTGTATTGATAAACCCTATGAAGTCCAACCCCCATTGCTGAAAAGGTTCTTCAACTTGAATTGGCTTAAGGGGTAATGATGCATTCCTTGTTCTTCCCACATACCACTGGCATTCATTATAGGATCTTGTAACTTTGAAGGTGTCAACAAATATGGTAGGTCAGTAATAGCCTATCCTAATGATATTCAATATTGTAACTCTTCCTGAGAAGTGTCATCTAGATAGTCCCCTATGGAACTCCTCTATGACATTTTGTTGTTGATCATATTTTAAGCATCTTAGGAGGACTCCATCAAGTTTTATCTTGTATAGAACTTCTAGAGATAAAATATATTTCAAATCCTAAATCCTATATCTTCTCCTCTATGATGGGTTAATATTAGGAGGGCATACCCCAATATAAAATTACTTAGTCATTTGGTCCACCCAGTCTGATTCTTTTGACTGTAGATCTTCAGTTTGGTCTTCTGTTGTTGATTGACAGGCTGTCACTTCTACTAAAACCATTGCTTCTATCAACCCTTGGCATAGGGATATGCCTCTAACCAGCTTGGTAGGATGGATTTCCACATCATTTTATTTTATCTTAGTAATCCAAATAGCTCTCTTATCTTCCAATTCACCTTGTAAAATGAAACTTCTCACATCCAGATAAACCACATAAACCAGGGTTTTCCTTTGAACCAAGTATTACCTAAATTTTAACAATGATTTCATTAATTCAAATACTTGTTTCTCAATAAAATTATACTTGAATTGATATTAATGAAGAGTTTGGCTCCAAAAGAATATGGGATGTTCTTCTCCTTCCACCTTCCTCTAGGTGAGAACTGATGTGTAGCTCTCCTTAGCTCCATAAGCATAAATAATGAAGTCTTTGTTGAATTCTGGATTGACTAGCACTAGATTTGTAGCAATGGATTGCTTTATTATTTTGAAGGTTTGCTTTCTCACCTAAGTCCATTTGAAATATGCATTCTTATTTAGTAGTTCTAATATAGGCTTCACCTTCTAAGCAAAGTCAAATATGAATTTCTTGATAAATTTTATCTGATCAAAGAAGTACTGCAAGGCTTTCTTATTCATGGGAAGTAGAAGGGCAAGGGTTGATTTGATTCTATCTAGATAAACGGCCATACCTTATTTGGAGACCACATGGCCTAGCAACTTTCCTTCATGAACTACAAAAAATGACTTCTTAGGATTAAGAGAAATGCCAAATTCTCTGCACTTTTGAAAGACTTGTTCTAGGTGTTCCAAGTAATCTTGCTTGTTGTGGGATAATATAGTCATGTCATCTAAGTAAATTATAATGACCTTGTTGATTATCTCCCTAAAGGCATAGTCCATTTCTCTCTAGAATGTTGCTCCAACATTAGATAGCCCAAAAAGCATTCTCTGATAGGCAAAAGTGTCCCATTTGGTGGTGAATATTGTTTTAAACTAATCTTCATCCTTCACCCAAATTTGGTTATAACCAAAGAAGTCATATAATAGTGAGAACTTTTTTTCTCCTACCACAATATATAAGATTTGATCAATCTATGAAAGGAGGTAATGGTCCTTTAGTGACGCTTTATTGAGGTTTCTAAAATCTACACACAAGTGGATATCACCATTCTTTTTCCTTACTGGGATCAATTTGGCTACCCAGGTTGAATATTTGATTGGATAAATGATCTTATCCTTTAGAAACTTCAATAATTATTCTCTCATTATGGCTTGAATTCTAGGATTCACAGGCCTCTATTTCTACCTAAAATATTTTGTGTTTGGCTCTAGCTCAATTGTGTGTTGAATGACCTTCTTGTCATATACTTTAAGTTTCGCATATGCCCAAGCTACAATATCTTGGTACTTTAGTCATAAAGCTTTGATATCCTCCTCTTCTTCTAGAGAACATCAGACTCCAACCTTGAGCTTATTTTCTTTTTCAATTTCAATTTCTTTATATATATTCTCATTGATTTCCATGGATATGATATTTTTCCTATATTCATTGTCAAACAGGCTCTCTAGAGTAACCAACCCTCTAGGTATATTATTGTTCTTGAGTTGGATTACATCCTATTGGTCAGTCTCTTCTAGATTTTCCTTTTGAATAGTAGATAAACAAGCTTCTCTCACAAAAAAATCAATGATTTGTTCATCACTTTCTACCATAAAATCTTCTTATCTAGTACCACAGGCCTGAAAATCATTTTGATCCCTTTGTCTTTCATGGATCCTATATCTACAAGAGGATTGAAATTAGCTCCATTTACTGCTAAGAAATCTGCCAAGGTATTCTTTCTTTTGGGAATAAAATTAATTTTTAGGGCATCAAAGGATTCCATCAAATCCCATACCCTATTTCTATATGCTTTTAGGTAATGATGCTTACTTTTGCACCTCTCCCTTACCTGATTTACAATCAATATAGAGTCACCATATATATTCAATATTTTAATGCCCATTCTTTCAGCTTGCATTAGCCTAAGGTATAGAGCCTTATATTCTACAACATTGTTAGTGCATGACCATGTTAGCCTATATTCAAAACTCTTTGTCTATTTTTATTAGGAATGTAATAACACATCGGTACCAACACCATTTATACATCTTGCACCATCAAAGTGCATGGTCTAGGTTTCTATTTATCTCAAGTACTGGTTAGATATAGCAGGAATTATTTTATTTGTTTTTGTGTAAATACTATATGTACCCATACCTATCCTAAATTAACTATAATTCTCCCTGAAAGGTAGTTCATATTCAATCTCCAACTCTTCAAAGTTATCCACTAATTCAAATTCCTCTAGAGGAGTGAGATTGCACATGTCTTCTTAAATTTTATCAATGTGATAAGACACAGGATTCTCTGGTGTTATTCTTATCCTCTTTCATTTGAAAGGAATCACCATGCTAGAATAGTCCACGTACATGCATCCACCCAAATTTATAGTGAATTCTATTGAAAGGCATAAGCCAAAATAAGTTTCTAGATCCACCACCACTATCTCTTGCACTATGGTTACCTCAGGTGCTCTATGTAGTCTCATCTAGACATCTTTTATCACTCCCACTATCTTCACTAGTGTCCCATCTAACTACAAAAATTTAGGGTAGGATCTGGTATATTCCATACCCATATCCTCACAAACTACTTTAGGCATAACTATGGTGGATGTCCCTGATTCAATCATACAGTTGTAGAAAATCCAACCCTCCATCCTTAAAGAAATGTAAAAAGGAGGGGGTTTTTTCTTTAAAGTGGTAGGGGATATTTTATCCTTTTTAGAGGGAATATTGAGGATTGTGGTGGCCTACTTTTCTTGCAAATATTTATTCAAAGAAGCTTTTAGCATATATTTTTCCAGGAATAAAGAGATTATCATATAGGCTAGCTTTGGATGGTATCTTCTTTATTTTCTCCACAATGTTATATTCAGACTTGGTAGAGGTGGGTTTCTCAGGCCAACTCTCTGGCTCACCATACTTTCTTTTATACTATTGTGTGGCTTCAATTATCTACCTCTTGGTAATAGAGGGAAATCTAATCCTCTCTTAGGATTTATTCTTAGATCTCATTCTATCTCCCTTAGTTTCTTTCTCAAATCTCCAAGGAAAACTGACCTCCTTTTATTGGACTTCAAGGACCATGTCTCTTCTTTCATTGTCCTGGGGGATAGGGAATGTATCACTACTTTGGAAAGGTGGATCTTTATTTTTTTGAGAGAGGATCTAAAATTGACCAATATTTTATGGGTCAACCTATAGTGTTTTCTTCCCTGACCTTGACATGATAGAAATGGCTCCATCCTCATCAAGATATTTTCCAACCATGATCTAATTTTGTTGCTAGAGCATGTTCACTCTTTATTTCTTATTTCTCTCTACTTTCTCCATAGCCTGGTGTACATGGTTTTGGTACATAACACAAGATTGTGAATCATGGGGATCATTGCACACCAAACACCATACATTCACCAAATTTATTTCTAAAGAACACTCAGGCTCTTCTTGTACTACATTTACTCTGACCCTAGTGTTATTTCTAGGACCAGGTCTTTGATCCTTGTTAATATAATGAAATATCCTTTGTTGATATCTCTTCATCTCTCTCTTTTTCGTTGAATTCATCTTGTTTCTAAGAGTTTTTAAGGTATTCTGGATATCAAGGAGGACATAGGATTCTTGGGGACTCTAAGAAGGAATGGGAGGGAAAGGAAACATAGTAAGTGGTGCTTTTGAATGAGGAATGGGAGTCATATGCAGGAATGGAAATGAAAAGGTAGGAGATTCCATATAAGATGAATTAGTTGTTTGACCTTGGACATTGGGGGTTTCCAAATTGTAGGGTAATACAACTTTTGGGGGTAATCTTCCCACATTAATAAGGATATTTTTAGGATGAATAGTTGCATTATAAACCTATGGAAAGGTCTCCACCCTAGATTGTTGGGTTTGCAGGCCTAACTCTAATCTTAGGGCTCTAATATAATACATATAAGTGAGGCTTGAAGCTGGTATAGCTGCAGGGGGAATCCTCTTCCAGGTCCTACTAAACCTCAAGTTGAAGTCTAAAATAGTTTCTTGTTGATGCTTTTGCATGGATGTGAATTGATTAAGGAGGTAAAAAGGATCAAAATATTCATTAAATTCTTCTACAAAGGGCTCAGCTAATGATACCCATGAGGTAATGGTATTGTCTTCAAAGGTCTTGAACCAATGCAAAATAATTCCTCTAAAGGATAGGGCTAGGATGCTAACAATAACATCTTCATTTTTTATATTTTGGATTGTTGTCAGATTTAGAATATATTGGTAGTGCTCATATGCAGTATTACCAGATCCATCATAGGTAGGGATGGCCTTAGACACAACTTGGAGAATGTCATGTATATGGGCCAGTCTAAGGGGGCCAACTATATTCCAGCTAGGATACTTTTACAAGGGCTGATTTGGAACTACATTTTAATTTTGATTTTAGGCCATGTTCCTAGGTGTATCTCCTATTGGAGGTGGCCTTGGTTGTACTATAGGATTCTCCTCAAGAGGATTTTCATCTAAATGGAAATTCTAACTCAAATCCCTTATGATAGTAGACCTTCTATAAGGTAGCTCACAGTAGAAAAAGGAGTTTGGGTTATTCCTTGTGGATGACCTAGTATTCATGAAAAAATTGCAAGCTACAAGGATAACTTTTCTGGATTCACAAACCAGGGAGTCACCAGGTGAATTTTTTGATCACCACTTAGCAAGGTCAAGACAATTCACCAAATATTGATTCCTTCAAGAAAAGATAAAAATAATAAAGAATGTGATGGATTTTAGTGTTTCTTATAAACAGGTCCCATCAAACATGACAAAACTATTGGGATTTGATTTAACATCAAGTAAACTTGATACTACAACTATTTATCTTACAATTTTCTAGCCATGATTGCACCCATAGTCATAGCTCAAAAATCAAAATTGGATGGACAAAATATTGCTTCAGCCCAACCTCTAGAGTAGGTTGGTTCCTTGTCAACTAATAGAATGTTGACTCAATTAAGCTCAATAATAGTTTTGAGATATAGGGTTAGAAAAGTGTTTAGGGTTAAGAAATGATGAATTAATAGTGGTTGGATAGGGCTAACAGCATAGGCATCCATAGGGAAAATTTTCATAAAAATATTTCTAGTGTCATACACTTAGGATTAACAACACACAAAATAGAATAATCTTCATACAATAAAAGCAAAATAGAGATGTGCTTCAAGAAAGCAATTTCAATATCTAAGATACTAACAATTCAATTTAGCAGAATAGATTAGTATTTAGACTTCACAAAAATAAACTTCTCAACAACATAGATCTAACTATGAACAGATTTCAATTGCCTTACAACTAGTAATCCAATACAGGTGGAATGAACTAACTATAATAACATTGATAGAAATGCAATTCACAACTCGAACCTCTCAATAAAATATATCAAATATGACAAATATTGAGTCAAAAATCTGAGTAATGCTCCTACCTGTAGACACCTAAAATGTGTCATGCTTAGGGGAGCTTCTCACATAGACACATTCACAAGATCATATGACATAATCTTGGACTTTCCAAGCATCAACAGTGGTTCTCACCACTCATTTGGGGCCTTTTCAAGCCATCCAAGCCTAGCCTCTCAAACCAAGAGTGTCCAGATCCTAGCCTCTCAAGCCTAGAGCATCCAGACCTTAGCTATTGTAGATGATAGCGGCTAGATCTTAATCATTGCAGACGACAGTGGCTAAACCCTAGAAGTATTTTTATCGACAAACAGGCCTAATCACGAGCGAAAGTGGTAGTCTACATGCAATAAAGGTGAGCGGGAGTAACTTTGCATTCCTTTTCATGACTAGTTCACATAGGAGACTTGATTTTGCATTTAAACTTTAGTTAAATGACCTCCAAACATAGATAGAGGACAAAATCTTCTCATGCTAACAACCAATTTTCATAGGAGACTCAAGTGGGTAGTTAGATTTCAGTTAACTAGCCTTCAAACATAGACAAAGGACAAAAGCTTCTCATGCTAACTTACACTACGCATGAGAAATTCATTCCTAGGGCTTGGACATAGACCTAGGGTTTCACACTATAAAAGGTGTAAGCCTAAGAGCACCAAGGGATCATCGATATTTTATCCATCAATCTTGGTCATTGAGGAGAGCTTTCAAGACTCGGAGAGTTCCCTTGGAGATCACATGTATGGCAAAGCCCTAACAGATTGAAGAGCATAACACCTATTATTTCAACATCAGATACAGGCTTTGACCCATAGCTTTGGGGCAAAGAGAGCAAGGTTTACCTTAGCGGTCCTTGTCTTGGATAGTGGCCCGTAGGCTTAGCTTAGGTTTTAGACATACCTTCTTTTATTTTGTTTATTCATGTTTTCATATCATTAGCATAGATTTACATGATTTCATAGCATAGTTTCATCACATTTTTGTTAAGTTCTTTTATTACTAACAACCTCATCCAGGGAGGCAATCTTGGACATCTAAGTGTGTGTTGTTGTTTCATTGCTCACAGGGCCACAGGTTCACCGAATGGAATTAGAAGCATACACGAGCAAAGGGATCCCTCTAGGAAACAGACCTAGAGAAGGAGGCATTTGTAAGCCCTCATACATTTCCATGTGTGGAACCGGGAAGCCTTTAAAAGTGCACCATCCTTTTGCAAAGGGGGACATTCTACCCACTTGTAGTCATATTGTATCAAAATGGGTATCCCTAAGAGGGACCGACATGTAACCGAGTTTCAATACGAATAAAGAGATCCATATTTTTTATTTCCATGTTATATGCTTTTTCATTGTCTTCCATTTCATATTGGGTTTTTAATAACATTGAAAGTAGAGTAGAGCGGTGCATGCATCCTGAGGTCACTACAGATGGCGATCACGGTGGGACCCCCACTAATTTTTTATTTTCTACCCAAATATTAACTTAATTTTGTGTGCAGGTCTAGCCACTCTGAGCTACAATGGCTAGAAATTAATCGCTCTAAGCTACAACGGCCAATAGAGCTTTAGCCGCTCTGAGCTACAGTGGCCAAGAACCAGCCGCTCTGGTCAATAGTGGCCAGAACTAGAGTGCAACAGAGGTCAAAACATCGACTCTCTGAGCTGGATCAAAGGTTGGTATAGCTTCTCTGATATTTTATAGCTTTATATTTGCTTCTATGTGTCTAAAATAGAGAACTTAAAACACATTTATATTTGGAAATTGAAATAATAAAAGGAGAAAGAATTAAGCATTTTGCATATCTTAGATCTTCTTTTAAATTTTCCACTAGGCGTTGCTAGGAACAACGGCTTATGCCTAAAAATTTTACCCTAGAATCCAACGTGCTAGACATTGTATGTTGTTTGCTTTCTTTGAGGCCCTGCTAGAGGCCATAGTTGCATGGAATAAAGTGTGCTCATACAAATCATAGTAGTTCATGCATCTTTCTAAATATTGAAATGTATTTTTGCACTTAGGCATATAGGAAATATTCATTGCTGCTATATGATGCACTTTATGTTATGCAAGCTTAAAATGAACACCACACATGCATGTCTCATTTAAATATTAGGGAGTTGGATTTCATCACCAACCTTCAATTCAGTCCAGTGACATTGGAATTCATCTCCTTCCACTGGTTTTCCCCCTAGAGCTTCCTAGAAATAGATTGAGAAACTTATTTATAGTGATACTAAGTTACTTGTGCTCAAATTGTCTCCCACTGTTGGAACAATCATTGGTTCAGAGTGGAAGAGCTAGGCGAACCCCCCATTGGGTCTTCAGTGGTGTACCCTAGCTTCTTTTGAGAAAATAATTTTTGGCATGGGTGTACTTGATTATCACTATGGATGAGTCTTATCATTCTTAATCCAATAACAAGAGCAATAAATAGAAAGAACAACACATCAAAACACACCAAATAGTTTAGGGCACACTTAAATCGGTAATCAAGATAAACATTTGTTTGGTATTGTGTGGCTATTCCTAAATTACAACTCAAAATATCAATTCATAGACAACATGGTCAAAACAAGAAGTAAACACCCTCGATCTGATATCGAGGGAGAGACTGAAGCAACTCATACCCATAGGCAAAGTCCTAGCAACATTGAATGACCCACCCATAAGATAGTGAGACGTAGCTCCATGAGCCTAAGGGGTGATAAATCAACCCTTGGGGGATCTCCTCGAGAAACCCCAAGTAAGGAACCACATCATGGAACAAATTCACATAAACAAAAAGAGGCTTCACATCCATCCTCATCAAGGAGACATGAGGAGACCTCAAGGGCCTCCTCTAAACACACAGAAACATCTCAAAGACATGAGGAAGTTTCAAGGGCCTCCTCCTCACATGGACATAAAGAAGGTTCTAAAACTTATTCTTCACATAGGAATGACGAGACTGCTACATCTCCATCCACATGGAGAAAACATGTCACAAATCCCTCTTCATCAAGAAGGCATGCAAGAGTCGCAACACCCCAAGATTCACAAGAAACATATGAAACAGGTCTGCCTACTGAAGGGCAGGAAACTAGATCTACATCTATTCATGGGAATAAAATAGAAGAAACCCTTCACGCAAAAGGAAATATTCCTATAGACTATGACCTCATAGGAGTGAATGGCACCCCATGGGACCAACCATGGAAAACAAGATAGCTAGACGGGTTGGATCGGTTTCCTACACGACCAACTCAAATAACTATAGCTACTAAGAACTCTGCATTTGGAAGCTCATGAACTATGACTTCGAAACACATCTCTCAGTATGGGGGTACCTCAGAGTGACCCCATAGGAGACACCCAGAGTTTTACCATAGGGATACTCAACAATACACTAAAAAAGTCACATTAGCTAGCAAGAGTACAGGTACAACATAAACCTCCTCGAGGAATCTATGAGTCAATACAAAAAGAATAGAGTTAGATAAACATGAGTCTTCTATGACAACACAAGATGACCGAATGAGGCGGTTAGAAAATGCACTACGTAAGGAGTGAGAGCTAGTGGAAGCTCTCGAACAAGATAAACAAAGAGAAAGACTCTTGCGCCAACATGAGCAGCATTTAAGAGAGCAGGCTGAGCGGCTAGCTCTTAACAATTTATAGAAAAATGGTGGTGACCACCAAAGAACAAGATGCGCTGACTCACCTAAGGAGAG
Source organism: Wollemia nobilis (assembly GCA_028583015.1). Classification (NCBI taxonomy): domain Eukaryota; kingdom Viridiplantae; phylum Streptophyta; class Pinopsida; order Araucariales; family Araucariaceae; genus Wollemia; species Wollemia nobilis. The sequence goes on along the minus strand of JAQPPZ010016947.1, from coordinate 20,019,566 downwards.
GTGCACTAGACAAGATAGCCCATAACAAAATCCCCCACCAAACCATGAATGAAATCCAACTAGTGGGGGAAGGGCAAACACAACAAACCAGGATCACAATCCTGAGTCCCCTCGTAGGAGGGAGGAAAATAGAACAAATAAAATGGATAGAGAGTTACCTCCATTGCCACTATGAATAGGCTTACAAGAGGAGGAAATCCTTGCATCAAAGGCATTTCAAGAGCTTGCTGAAAATATGAAAACCTTTGAGAAATAAGAGGCAGCTAGGAACTCGCCAACATTAAGAAAAATACACAACCAACCATTGTGCCCATCAATCCCTAGCCCTCCATATCCTAAGCACTTTGAGATGCCTAGGTTAGAAAATTTTAATGGTGAAGAGGATGCACAAGAGCATGTCACCAATTTTATCAATGCATGTTTTCATCTTGAATACAATGACGCTCTCATGCTAAGAACATTTATAATGACATTTTCAGGTGCTGCCACTCAATGGTTCAACCAACTACCTAAGCATAGCATAACCAAATTTGAACAACTAGTAAATGCATTCCTAAAGTGTTTCTCCTTTGGTGCTAAGAAGAAGGTGAACCTTTCAGACCTGGCTAACTTGAAATAGTATGATGATGAGCCAGTAATGGATTATGGGAATAGATGGAGAAAAGTCATGGCAAAATTATCATTCTCTGTTCCCATAGAAGATATCATTTGCATGTTCACAAAAATTTGCTCTAAACACATCTCCCTCTTGCTACAACTTTAGTAGTATCCTTCATTTGAGGAAGCTTTGGCACAAGCCAAGCTCATTGAAGAAATAAAAGTAGATGAGGGAACCATTAAACTCTAAAAAAAAAGGAGTGGAACAAGAATGGTAAGAATGACAAGTAAAAGTACAAGTAGGCCAACCCTACTCCAGTCAATCAAGTCATATTGGCTACACCCAAGGATGGGGGTGGACAAGAACCCTAGAACTATCAAGCACATCCCCCACCAGCCAATTACAACCAAAGGAACAATTAGGAAATAAATAGAGAATGCAAGTCACCTCGTTATTTCATGCCTCTGATAGAATCAATGCAATCAATCTTTAATCAGTTGAGCGAGGCTAGGAGGATCAGATTTTTTTGATATACCACTTATAGATCCCAACCATCCTAAGCCAAAATGATATAGGGAAGATCAATTTTTCCCTTACCATAGGATATCGGGGCATGACATTGAGGCTTGCATTGGGTTTAAGCATCAAGTGCAAAACATGATTGAGGCAGGAGAACTCAAAGTTGACAACCCACTAGCTCTCTATAATAGATACATGGGCATATACAGAAACCCATTACCCAATCACGAGGCCCCTCGAGAGCAAGGGGCCCAAGTCAATCAGGTTTGAGCTGACATACCGACCCATGGATGCATTGGGATGGTTGAGATTGTTAACATAGCAAAAAGGACTAGGCGGTATGGTCAACCACAACCGCCTGTAGCTCCCATGAACATCCCAGCCACTCCTAGGCAAAGGTAAGACAACCTTCTAGGTCCACCAACGTGACCTGTGGTAACTATTCGGAGTAGATTGGAGCAAAACCTATAGACGAATCCAGCTAAGTTATCCATATATGAGCTCATACAACAATCCCCAAAGCATAGGGAGACTCTAATGGAGATCTTAAGTATAATTGAGCTCCAACCACAAGATGTGAATGCATTCACTCACTTTGTAGGACAAGTACAAGAATTCTAGGAACCTATAATCTGATTCTATGATCATGATATTAAGATAGTTCTTGCTTCCTTACCAAACCCTCCACTAAACATTGTAGTGGCAATCAACAAATTACCTTTCAAGAGGGTCTTGGTCGATACAGGTTCATTGATAAACATCATTACAACAACTGCAATAGAGCACCTCAAGATCCCCAAGTCCAATATCGTTCCAGGAGCTTACACATTGAGAGCTTTTAATGATGCTTTATGCAATACTATGGGAACGATAGTCCTACCCATCAAGGTGGGGCACAAGACCATCCCCATGATGTGTCATGTATTGGAAGGAGCTATGCAATACAAAATCCTCTTAGGGCATCCTTGGATAAGGGCCATGAAGTGTGTGCCTTCGATCTTGCACCAGTGTGTCAAGTATGTGCACGAAAATAAAGTCTATGTGGTTCTGGCCGATGAAGAGCCTTTTAAATACGTCCATCAGGTGGACATTCTGAGATAATTTGTAATCCCTTCTACCCACCTGTATGTAGCACATTCATCCCCAACCACACAAATTGATAATGAAGATAAAGGGGTAAGAAAAGACCCATGCACTTCAACACCTCCTGGTGCACTCAAAGTAGTCAATGCTTCTAAAGTACCATCAACGTCAAAACCAAAAGACAATCAGAAGATAAAGGCACCTTTAGTTAAGGAAGTTTCAAATTTAGCCATTACTAAAATGCCAAGTCCTATGGAAGAAGAAGATCTTCAAGATCAAGATGAATATAGTGACTATCACCCTACTTCACCAGTGTCATCCGTAGGGTCATCTACATCACATGCATCAATACACTTGGAAAACATAGGCATAGGGGAGTACCTTGTGAAGAAAATTACCTTTACACCTATCATTGAGTCTGCACAAGACATGGGAAGGCCTAAGGACTTGAGGCCGCTAGTGGGGATAGTGGTTCCACTCGGAATCCCTCCCAACCAAACCAATTTTGTCTATGTCGACCTGGACTACGCCCATAAGTCTTCAAATATAGAAGAGGAGAATGATGAATTATTCATGGTCAATTTTCATTACCTCTCTAACCCCAAGTTTTCTCTAAGCTACTTTGAGCATTGCCATTGGCATGTCTATGGCCTTGGCATATATGAGTAGGGGTGCAGGCGGCCATACGAGCCACAATATCAGCTTCCCTCCGACATATTTGGGTTAGGCTATTATATCGAAGGTCGAGATGACTCTCTTGTAGTAGTGTTGGACAGATTAAGCTTAGGGTTAGGAGAAGACATTGATTTCATTTCTTATCACCCCCTAAGAACAGGAAATTTGAGCAACAGACAAGTGGCCACGGTAAACATACCACCACCAAAAATTTATCATCCAAACATCTCAATTGATTCCACCCCAATAGGGTACAACTCGTGGGATGAGGAGAATGGATATGAAGCAAGTGATGATGAGGCACAACTTGGCTTAGCCTATCAGGGGCCTTGCTATTTACAAATATTCACATGGTCCATCCACAAGGAGAGTGGGTATGCACCAAATGAAAGTGACTATGAATCAGAAGACTCAACAGAAAAAATCTACTTAGACCTAAGCCATCAAACCCTGAATTTGGGGCAAGAGACAAATGCAAATGGATTCTTCATAAGTGATGAATAATATGAAGATGAAATAGATATGGCCTACTTAGGACCAAGAAATGAGCCCCTTGTCTTAGGGTTTCATACCAATGCTAATGGTTTCTAGATAAGCGATGATGACTTTGAGGATGAGACCGAGATGGCTTATCTTGGACCTCACCACTTGTGATAAGTCAATGAGCTAGTAGAGAGAGAGGTGGAACTTCATGCTATAGACCCTCATCTATGATTTTTGGGGAGACCTGTTGACCTAGCTGCCATTCATCAGATGATCAATCCCCCTCTACATACATTCAGAGAGCGATTAGAGCCCAATGATCCTATTGTCCACCCTACTCATGGGCCAGATCCAAAAATTCCCATTCCTCCAGAACCTCATCGTGAGTATGGAAGGGAAACCCCTAAGATAATATTACACCCATGTGGTCCTGGAGACTTCATTCCATCCATCAACATGATCTCCATTGATTTGACCACTCCACTTCACAATCTAGAAGATCCTACAAAATCATTGCATCTTGATGTAGAGGCTATTGATTGGGGTCACGCCAATTCGACCATAGAGCCTGAAGACCTCTTCCCCAACGAAGAGATGTTACATCCATTCCATTTTGCATTAGGTTGTGCATATGACGTCTTCCATGTTGGTTTGGAACTTGAGTTAGTAGGTCCTATAAATCCTACCAATGACATTCATTTGATACCCACACCTCATCAACTAGAGGATGGATCACATATGGCTATAGAAGCAACTTTCAAGGTGGACATCAGCGATGATCCTACCCAACCAAGAAAATTCAAGTTCAGAGAAAGTCTATCTCCAAGGAGGAACAAGCCATCCTAATTCCTCTCCTCAAAGAGAGGCCAAATATTTTTGCTTGGAATTACAAAGACATGCCAGGGATAGATCCAAAGTTAGTCATTCACAACCTTTCATTGGATCCCATGAAGAATCCAGTCAAGAAAAAGCTGAGGAAAATGCATCCAACCGTTGCTTTGATGGTGAAGAACAAATTGCAAAAACTACTGGATGTAGTATTCATAGTTCCTATCGACTACCCTGAGTGGGTGTCAAACATGGTACCCATGGGGAAACCCGACGGAAGAGTTCGTATCTACATAGATTTTAGAGATTTAAATAGAGAAACACCAAAGGATTCATTCTCATTGCCAAACATAGATGCTCTTATGGATACAACCATAGGTTATGAGATACTCTCCCTAATGTATGGTTTTTTCGAATACAACCAGATCCGGATTAAGCCCGAAGATCAACATAAAAATGCTCTCATTACTCCGTGGGGAACATTCTATTACAAAGTGATGTCATTCAGTCTCAAAAATTTTGGTGCCACATATCAGTGGGCCATGGCATACATATTCCATAACTAAATGTATAAGATCATGGAGGATTACATGGATGATTTACTGGTCAAGTCCCTATTGTGACAAGAGCACACCGAAGTCCTTAGACAAGTCTTTGAACACCTCATAGAACACAACGTGATGAGGCCCAAAAATGCCTCATTATTGCACAATGTTTTACTACCATATGATAATTTAATTTCCAAATAGTTGACTAAAATATACTATTTTTAAAGTGTTTGCATGATTTTATGTTAGGAATACTATATCTCTGTTTTTGACTATTTTCAGCATTTTGTGACTGATTTTGCTTGATTAAGTAGCAAGTAAAAACATGCATTTAAATTAATTAAATGTGGTATGCTGATATCTATTAACTTTTGAATGGTTATTGAATGTTTTCCTGCCCTTAAAACTTGTTTTAAATCCACATTAAAGCCAAAAGTTTAGGACTGTCATAAATTTGAAAATCTGGAAAAAACAGCCATATAAAAATTAGCAAGTTGTCACTTTATAGGAACACCTTGAAGTTGTCAAGCAAAGCATGAAGATATGGATGGAATGAGTTCATAAGGACTATAGAAGACATCTGACCTATTTATAATCATTCCCACATGGTCTAAATAGGGAGCAACAGGGTATAACAGAGCAAGGACAATTGTGCAGCACTGTTGCACTATTTCAGCATGGTTACTTGGTGAATGAAGTGTATAAATTCAGTAGCAACTTGATGCACTCCTTCATGTTGATATTTGAATAATTTTTCCATGTTATAATTTGTAATAAATTCCAATATTTTACAACTGTGCAACAGAATTGGAAAATGCAGTAATTTACCATGTAAATTCCAGCAAGCTACCAATGAATGGCAAGGCATGAAATTCACATCCAAGGAAGAATGAAGACTATTGCAATATTATACTGAGGGCTAATACACATTATAAATGCAGCCAAAACCATTTTGAGTCAACACATTTGGTCATTCTAAAGATCTTCGAAATGAACACAATGTCTTCAGAATGAGAATTGCAGTATCTTCGAAATGAGAATTGCAGTATCTTCGAAATGAGCCACTTATCTTCGGAATGAAAACATAATGTACTTTTTGACTTGTTGAATGACTTTTGGTGATGGAAAATGGGATAATAAGGTTGATAAAGTTAAGGGAAAATATCTCCCATCTAATTTTGTCGTCCTTGCCATCCAAAGCCACCATGCATGGAAAAGATCAATTTTGATCCTCTTCTAGGATAAACCCAGAAAAACTGCAGCATAATAGAAAGTTGTTTGCAAGATAGGAATGGCATATTATGAAGTGGAGAATTATGTGTGAGATATTTCTAGACTCCTCCCATGTACTCCCACCACTGAAGATGCTTTCTAAGGGCCAATGACTACTACTGCAACACAAACTGTCTAGATTTGCATTTATTTCAGATCCAGAATTATTGGCAAATCACTATAAAACAGCACATAGGCTGATTTGAGCATGGGATATATTGTAAATATTTATATAAATAACATATCTCCCTCCTTGGTTGAGCATTTAGGAATTATGATAGAGGAGAGTTTTCAATTGCAGCAATTAGGACTGTACAATAATTTTTTGTAACAGTTTTCAGCATGTTTTGTCATCAATAAAAGTGCAGCTATTTTATCATTTTCTGTTGAGTGTTAATTAGTTAAGGAGTTCTTTTCACCTCCTTCTATATCAGGAAGTATGAGCCCACTTTCAGATCTATAAGGAGGGATTTTATGGCAGGTTTTAATCTGTAATTTTGCTGCAGCAGAATTAATAGATTGCTTGCCAGATTTCATTTTCTTATTTTTATTTTGTATTATGTGATTTATGTTTTCTATTATGTTTGTGTACAGCATTTGTGTGTATTTCAGCTAACAAATTATATTAAACATTTTTCCTTTGTTTTCCATGTTTTCCCTGCTTTATAAACTTTCCATTTTCAGCATATTTCATTTTGCTATCAATTCCTGTAGCAGAAGCTTGATGACCTTTTGTGGTAGGGCATTGACAGGTGTTTTAGAATAAGTTTCAATTATGCAAAAGTAGATTAGATTTCAATTCTACAAAAGTAGATTAGATTTCAATTCTACAAAAGTAGATTAGATTTCAATTCTGCAAAAGTAGATTAGATTTCAATTTAGCAATTTCAATTCTATCATTTCAATTATGCAAAAGTAGATTAGATTTCAATTCAGCAATTTCAATTCATGCAATTGTAGTTAGATTTCAATTCTTGCAAATTAGAATTAGTTTTTATTTCTTGCAATTTTCCATTCTACAGATTAGGTTTAGTGTGACACCAAAAGGCTAAACCAAATCTGTCTCACCCAATAAATGCTTGAAATCTGAATGTCTGAATTGTAATCTACCCTAGCTTTCTATCGTAGACAGCCTTGGACACCACCCTGGATTGATAAATCATTGAGATTAAATGATGAGATTCAACGACACTCATCACAATGTCCGATTGAATCCTAAGAAGTGTGTGTTTGGCGTAACTTCTGGAAAGCTTTTGGGATTCATCGTATCCAAGAGAGGCATCAAAGTCAATCCTACAAAGGTAAAGTCTATACTAGAAATGGCCACCCCTACCAACATTAGGGAATTGCGGAGCCTACAAGGCATGATAGCATCCATAAAAATATTCATCGTGCAATTATCAAAAAAATTCTGACCTATGAATCAATTGCTATGCAAGGAGGTCCCCTTTCATTGGGACGAATAATGCCATCAAGCCTTTGCAGAGATCAAGACTTATCTGGAAACATTGCCAGTATTGGCCCTACCAAGGCCAAACATATTGTTTTTACTATATATCACCTACTGATTTTGCATTGAGAATCATGTTAGCCCAAAAGAATGAATAAGATAAAGAGGAAGCCATATATTACATTAGTCACACCTTGGTGAGTTATGAGCTAGGATATGCGTATGTCAAAAAGTTGTGTTTAGCAGTGGTCTTTGCAACTCAAAATTTGCGACACTACATGTTGAGCCATATGACCTACGTCATATCAAAATAGAATCCTTTGCAATACATGATGAGCAAGACATATCACAATACATGTATCGCAAAGTGGATCATGCTATTGATAAAATTTGATCTAGATTTCATAAGCCAAAATTCCATCAAGGGACAAGTCATAGCAGATCAATTAGCAGAGGTGCCTCTTCAGGATAACAAGCCTCTCACTATAGAATTGCTTGATGATGCGGTCTTTGCATTATCAGATCTACCAAAACTCGAATAACCTAAGAAAGAAAGAGACATGTCATTGTTCTTTGATGGTTCAAAGTGTGAACAAGGAGGCAGAGTAGGGATTGTCTTTATCACACCACAGGGTGCTCCATTACCCTTATCATTCAAACTAGACTTCCCATGCACAAAAAACAATATAGAATATGAAGCATTGATCTTGGGACTCCAAATAGCCATAGCAATGGGCATTAAAATATTGAATATCTTTGGTGACTCCTTGCTCATAGTAAACCAGGTCAAAGGACTATTCCAATGCAGGTGCCCACTCCTAAAGACTTACAAGGAACTTGTTGACACCTACCTAGCCCAGCTGGAATGGTATGACATCGAGGCAATCCCTCGTACATCAAATAGATTTGTAGACACCATGGCCTCTTTGGGATCCTTAATCCCTTAGAATCCATCTACTGATTTTACAACCGTTCATGTGAAAGTGCTTTCGCACTCAACAATACGTCGTGAAGCTTTTGACAATCAAGAATCAGTCAACATGATCAACATCGAGCCAAATCAGGATTGGTCCTTCACAACTAGATATTTCTTACAAATGACACCTTGGGGGTCTTTGATTTCCTAAGGACCTGTGGAGTGTGGTGCAACCATACACCATAGAGGTTTTCCTCAATCCGTGTTCACTAGCTCAGAAATACAGGAAGAGCAAGCCGTCTTTTCTATAGAAGTCGTGGCTTATCAGGATTGGCTTTCCCAACTGTGGGACTTCCTAAAGCTTGGAATAGTACCTCAAGGTTTGTTGCATACTGAAAGGTGAAAGTTCAAATAGAGAGCAACAAGATACATATTGCTAGGAGAAATCCTCTACAGACGAGGATATGATGGAGTATTACTCCATTTTCTTGAGCCCCAGGAAGCATCCTGGGAAATTTTGCAAGCTCACGATGGTACATGTGGAGGGCATTTCAGTGGCATGGCCATCGTTAAGCGCATCTTGAGAATGGGTTACTATTGGCCCACCATGGAAAGGGACTATTGTGAGTATGTCAAGAAATGCAGTAAGTGCCAACATCATGCAAATCTAATGCACTTGCCATCGCAAGCCTTGCAGCCCATCCAGGAAGCATGGCCATTCTCGCAATGGGGACTAGACTTGATTGGGAAGATCTCACCCCCATCCTCAGGTGACACACATTCATCATAATGACCATAGAATACTTCACTAAATGGGTGGAAGCGATCCCCTTAACATCAACAACTGGACCAAGGATTGTGGAGTTTATACTCCACAATATCATAAGTCATTTTGGGGTCCCTTCGAAGATAATATCGGATAATGGGCCATCTTTCAAGAATAAAAATATGCATGCTTTAATGAACAAATACCATATTCAGCATAGTTTTTCAATACCTTATTATCCACAAGCAAACGGGCAAGTAGAAGCCTCAAACAAAACAATAGTCTCCATCTTGAGGAAGACGGTGCAAGACAATCACAAGGATTGGCACATGTAGTTGCCTCTTGCACTATGGGCATATAGGACTAGTATACGGATGCCCACTAGGGCAACACCATTTTCACTAGTATATGGCACTAAGGCCATCATGCCACTAGAGTTGGAAATTCCAACTCTACGCATAGCATTAAAGGACTTCATAGATGATGATGTTGCACGACAAGGCCACCTTGATCAGTTGATGCTTCTTGATGAATGCTGAGTCAATGCTTTAGAGCATCTTTGCATTTACCAAGATCACCTTGTGCGAGCTTACAATAGTAAAGTCCACTTAAGGTAATTCAAGGTTGGAGATCTAGTGCTCAAAGAAAACCAATAGAATTCAAATCTGCCACCGCATCTGCGAGATAAGTTCATGGTAAATTAGATAGGCCCATACATGATTTCACAGAGAGTTGGGCCTGGAGCATATCGTCTTATATCATTAGATGGTGTTGAGGAGCCTGAGCCTCTCAATATCATTCACTTAAAGGCATTCTACACATAAAACACAAAAACATTCAAATATGTCAAAAACACAAAACATTCAAATACATAAAAACATAAAATTTCAAAATACAATTCAAAGTGCTCCAAGGGTAATTCATCCCTCTTGGTCAAAATCAATTCAAAAATGCTCCAAGGGTAATTCAAATCGCTTGGTCAAACATCAATTCAAAATGCTCCAAGGGTATTCAAGCCGCTTGGTCAAAATCAATTCAAAAAGCTCCAAGGGTAATTCAAACCGCTTGGTCAAATTCAATTAAAAAGACTCCAAGGGTACTTCATGCTACTTGGTCAAAATCAAAAAAGCCCCAAAGGCATAATAAGCCCTTTGGTCAAATTAAGCAAAAATACAAAAACAACATAAAAATCAAAAAATACAAAAATAATTGCATCTCACATATTTTGCATCCACATCATTGCATTACATTTTCATATCCACTACAATTGCATATGTCATGAGAGCTTTAAAAGTGATACCACAGTTTGTCACACAAATCATTCAAATCCATACCTCCATCAACACATGTGTGTAATTGTGTTTTTCAACACAACCATTATTTGTTGCTATACATAATATACTAAGGTTTTTTTGGTTAATCAACCACACCTAGTGATCTTATCAACTTTTGTGGAAAACAACTTTGATTAGTAGAAGGTAAGGTCTAGCTGTGATAATGCCTTGGATATTCAAGATCCCATCACTAATTGAAACACTAAAATCCTAGTTGGTACAAGGAAAAGATGAAAGCTGCAAAGCGGTCTAGGTTACCTTAAGCAAAAAGGATTTTCCTTGCTTATCCCCCTGTGCAACCGGTTTAAAGGTGCTGAGAATTGGCAAAAGGACAAGCTTTACCCTATCCAAATCCCTTGCTTAAATCAAAATAAGCAAAATCCCAAAGCAAAGTACATATTCAAAAGGCCAAGCATACAATCCAGATTTCAAAGCAATAATCCAATACACAAATCATAAATTCAAAAAAAAAAATCATAGCTCAAAAAATAAATAAATCAATAAAAAATAAACAATTATTTTCATCACTACATATGAGCAAAATAAATAGTGATTATCATCACTACAAAAATCCCTTGCTCAAAGAAAAAATCAATAAAAAATAAATAGTGATTTTCATCACTACATATGAGCAAATATCCAAAGCTAAAAGGAAGCCAAAAAAGGGAATAAAGCTTGAATCCCTAGAATTCTCAAGCATTGTACAAAAATGGAAGGAGAAATCCTTACGCATGATGATATGTCTATCACAATTGCTTCATGCATTTGTGTAGACCAATGTTTGAATGTGGATGAGCTAGCTTAGGTAACCCAATATTGCCTAGTGGTATAGTCCAACTAAGTCCAACATAAGGATGAGATGAACACTTGAGGATCCCTGATCTTAGCAATGGGCTGAAAGAATCCCGCTTGACATCGGAGGAAATGCTTGAGTTCTACCTCAAAATATACAATCACTTGCACACACAGAGATCATGAAAATCTAGGTCCATGGTAAAAGCCTTACTTTTCAAAAGTCTAAGTGGTCAGTAGACAATTGTTGATAGGGTAACTAGAGTGTTTGAATCTCCGAAAAGCCCCAAAAATTCTTACATAGCAACAAATCATAACATCATTCACACCATCACTTTATTTATAAGATTCTATAAATTAGGGGGTATCAACATAGTAGGACAGATACCGCATATATATTAGAAATAGTATATAGATGGCCATTGACTACTTTATATCTTTTAATTTACAGAAACTTATCAAGAAAATACATTACACACCATTACATCTCATATATGAATACTTAATCAATTCTTATGATAAGAGTGATTATTTAAATTCATGATTATTTTTTTACTTTATGTGGTATCACCCATTAAGATTGTCAAATATCATATGCATTCCGTATGTTTTAAGTGATTAGAGCATACAGGTTCGTTTATACCATCCCATCACATAAGTTAGATGCATACAATTAAAGCAAAATTAAAACATGCATTTAACAATAACATCATATCCACAAAAACAAGTCATTAATCATCCATAAACCACATCATAAAACATGTAGGCAATTTTCATTTGCATACAACCATGAATTCACCATTTATCAAAATTCAAAATACATCACATCATATCATCAAATCATATAAGCATCTACACATCCATCTAAGCATCTTCAATATCATCTATCATCTAACATATTCATCAAATCATCATAATACCATCATCGCATCATATCATAAAACAAAATAACAACAAAAATATGAGCAATAAACGATACACATAATAAGTCATAATGCAAAGATATCATAAAAGTATGTGTGTCAAGTCCAATGGATGTACAAAAATGCCCATGGGCTACAGTCATATAGGTCAATCGACCTCAAAAATGAATCAAGGACCAAGTAAAGCATCAATCAAATACCGGGCATGAGCCCCCTGCATCACCTCCTCTAGTGCCACCTCCCCCTATGGTGGTGTTGTGAGTCGAATGATGTGAACCTATCGGTCTCTCTGTCTGAGTCTAGGTCCTCTGGCTAGGATGGGTGGAAGACTACCCCGAGGTGGAGCACCCACTGACCTACGAACCACCCACATCGGGTGGCTCCTTAGGGACAATCCCATGCCTCCTGAGATGCATCTAAAGAATGGTGATGTGATCCACATGTCCCCGGATCCGCTCCTCATACTCATCCAACAAAGACTAAATTTGTCCCACATCTGCTCCTGAACCTACCACTGGAACCTCCTGTGGTGTAGAAGGAGGAACAACAAACTGCATCCTAGCATCGCCACCCCCAATAGTAGCCTATAGAGCCTGTATCTATGTTGTGAGCTACTCAATGGTAGCATCTCATCGTTGTACCTGGATCTTAGTTGCCTGAAGCTCAGCCTCGACCTCATGTAGCTGTGCTCTCAGAGGAGAGTCTCTCTCCTCGGGCTCTAACTCCTCCTCCTCCTCAGGAACATCAAGATCCTCCACTACCACCTGCTCTACTAGCTGGCCCCATACCTCGGTCCTGGCTCAAACTCTATGTCCTATCGGATCTGCACCATCACCCCCGCCATCATCCTTGTGCCCTAGGCTACCGACACCATGCCACATCCGATCACCCCACCACTGAGTGTATGCCTCTGTAACTCCCCCAACCACTCTAGGGTCAACAGTTGGGGCATCCTCCTCATCTAAAAGCTCTATAATCTACCATGGAGGTAGGTCCCTCTCTGTTGTGAGGCGCCTATACAAGAATGGTACTAGTGGCACATCCTACTGCAACCCGTACTGACGAAGAACCCGAGAGTAGAAGAAGTACTCCTGGATGGTAACCTTACGGCCAATGAGCCATCACTCACGTCGTGTCCTGGAAGTAAAGCTAGCTGGATCATCCCAAGCAGGACACTCATGGTAAGGCCACCACACGACATCTCCAACCAAAATTCTAGTAAAAGCATCAGTATAATGGGACAACTCCCCTATGAAAGTGTGGCTCTTGCACTCCTCATGCTCTCGAGCCCATCTAGCAACATAGCACTATGTCTGAGCGTCGATCACTATAATCTTAGATCGAGAGCCCCTTAGGGTGATCTACCCTAATATGCTCCCATCCCCAAACCTGTAGGAGAAAGCTACAGGAAATGCTGACACATCCTCATTGGTGGATGTGGTACAACTCATCATAGCACTGAGCCAATAGTGATCTACCCCATGCATAGATGATAGGCTCCTTGCTATCCAATAGATCCTACACCATCGCCAAAAGGTTCCATGGGAACCTCAAACCCGAGCAGTCTAGGATAAGAACATTGTTGATAACCATCAGCAATACGACATGCCTCACCGTAAAAACATGCTCCCCGTGCCAACGGCTGATAGACACTCCTCCGGACTTGGTGTCCTAGAGGGCCTCCATAGAGTGTCCTCTAAACACCCGAGCATAAACAACCACCTGATCATTAGTGGCCAAAGAGACAATGGCCACCCCATCAAATGGAATCCAAAAGATCCTATATACATCCTCCGACGTAATGGTCATCTCGTCGGTCGAGAGGTGGAAGGTATTAGTCCGTGGGTCCCAATGATGGGCCAGGGCCATAAGGTAAGCTTGATCTACCATGATGTAAGGTAGCCTAATGACATACTACAACCCATGGGCTTTGAACCATGCCCAATCCATGTCATCAAAGCTAGGAAGTAGCTCAAGCAAGAGCTTTGGGTCCCGAGCCCAAGCAGAGAGGATCTAATAACAAAGGAAAATAAAACATAAACTCTAGTGCATCTAAGGCATAAATCAAACAAATCATAACAACATCAACACTCCTAAGTCTAAAAAAATGAAGGATAAATGCATATAGTCGGGAAGCACAAAGCTTAGGAGTGGTTCAAAACTTTCAAAAATAAAAAAAAAATCAAAATATGTCTTAAGAAAATCATAAAAAGGCAAAAAATATGGCTAAGGGTTTAGCCGTTGTCACCTACAGTGGCCGAAACCTGGCCGCTGGAGACAACAACGACCAAGACCCAACGATCAAATTTTTGACCATTGGGGTTCAAACCTGGCCGCTCTGAGCGATAGCGGCTCATAACCGGCCACTCTGAGTGACAACGGCCGAGGGGCGACACGACAAACCCGTGAACCCTAGGCCATAAAAGAACAAAAAAATCCAAATATTGCAAAATAACATAAAAAGCACAAAAGGGAGGGAAAAATAAAAAAATTAAAGGCAAATTCCCACGCAGGCATCAGATCAAAGCTAAGTTCAAAAATGGTTAACATGGCAGTAGCAGGTGAACAACAAAAAATTTTAGGAACCCTAGGCTAGAAACTACCAAGGCAAAGCAACGAGAACAAAATGGGGACTAACCCACCATAGCAAAAGGTAAGCTAAGCCTAACTACGGAGTTTATTCATTACCAACAGGTTTAGTGAGGTTCATTTTACCCATTACTTAGTGAGGTTCAGTTTTACTCAGACAAGAGAAAAGAGGGTTAGGGTTTAGAAAAGAGAAATACCCGAGAAGCTCCAGCTCCTCTAGCAGTTGATGTCTCGCCCTGCACAGCCATGTCCTCAATGCCAGCAAACTCCAAAGTTGCAATCGTCACTGTCACACCAGAGCTCCCAAAGCGAATCTTCAAAATAGTGAAAGTGAAAGGTCAAACCCTAGAAAACATAATTTTTATATTCCTTAATTATGCCTTGGCCGTTGCTAACATCAGCGGCCCGAACATCATGGCCACTCAAGGCGACAATGGCCACAAGTAGGAACTCAGAGGCCACTGGACCTGACAACGGCCAGATCCACAGATCAAAATAAAGGACTTCCTCCTTGAGGGATCCCACAAAAATAGCAAATAAACACACTTTGATGGTTTAAGATCATCAGAATGTTCAAAATAACAAAAAAAATCACATAAAAGCACAATCTCAGGTAGGCCTCATACCTAGTCACCTACTCTATCCACTCGGTGATTGCAACGATTTGCACTCCATGTATTTTGGTGAGATGAGTAGATAACCATAAGGCCACTTGGGGCAAAAACAACTCATTTTGGAATTACGATGTGCCACCCTTCAATCCCAAAGAAGACCAAGATGGTCGGACTGCTCCATGGGTGCGAAAGGATCATCCTAATTCCCCTATGATACCAAAAAAATTAAGTCAAAGTGATACAATATAAACATAAATAGAATCACTCATCCTAACTCCCTAAGAAGGCTATTGATAGTTGGACCGCTCCTCGGGATAAGGATGGATGATTATCATAAACAATTGGAATCACACTTGGATGTGGGATTGCCCATTAAAAGCAACAAATGCTAGAAAGGAACCAGATTAGTCATATTGGTCAAGCGACTTGTCACTTCATTCATTGTCATTTCTTCACCAATCCATTGTGTGAGGAAGTAGTTCAAAAATTCAACATAATCATAATCAAAATCAACAAAATATCACTCGATCATAGCAAAATCATGTTCGTCCTACGAATCATTGCATACAACAATCACAAATTTCCCTTGTTTGTTGGGAACGTAAGCAGACATGACATCTTCAATTGTAGCTCTCCTATCGATCGAAATTGTTGTAGCAGTTGAAGCTACCCGATTGAGTTTGAGGAATGAGTGCAATTTAACATGCCCAAGCCACTGAGCTAAGTCCTCCAAACATTGAGGCAATGATTCAAGGGATGCATACCATCTTGCATGATTGGGCCATCCGGTGTTGATCAGACCATTGATCACCATACACCCTACAAACAGATCAGTCTACGTTTTTGCTCAACATTGTGTTTTCCACATAGTGCATCACAAAAAGGGGCATCTATAGACACCTAAATCATGTCATGCTTAGGGGAGCTACTCACATAGACACATTCATAAGATCATATGACATAATATTGGACTTTCCAAGCATCAACAGTGGTTCTCACCACTCATTTGGGGCCTTTTCAAGCCATCCAAGCCTAGCCGCTCAAGCCAAGAGTAGCCAGATCCTAGCCGCTCAAGCCTAGAGCGGCCAAACCTTAGCCGCTATAGATGACAATGGCCAGATCTTAGCCACTGCAGACGACAACGGCTAAACCCTAAGAAGCAATTTTACCGACAAACATGCCTAATCACGGGCAGAAGTGGTAGTCTGCATGCAATAAAGGTGAGCGGGAGTAACTTTGCATTCCTTTTCATGACTAGTTCACATAGGAGACTTGAGTTTGCATTTAAAATTTAGTTAACTGACCTCCAAACATAGACAAAGGACAAAAGCTTCTCATGCTAACAACCAGTTTGCATAGGAGACTCAAGTGGGTAGTTAGATTTTAGTTAACTGGCCTTCAAACATAGACAAAGGACAAAATCTTCTCATGCTAACTTACACTACGCATGAGAAATTCATTCCTAGGGCTTGGACATAGACCTAGGGTTTCACACTATAAAAGGTGCAAGCCTAAGAGCACCAGGGGATCATCGATCTTTTATCCATCAATCTTGGTCATTGAGGAGAGCTTTCGAGACTTGGAGAGTTCCCTTGGAGATCATGTGTACGATGAAGCCCTGACGGATTGAAGAGCATAACACCTATTATTTCAACATCAGATACAGGCTTTGACCCATAGCTTTGGGGCAAAGAGAGCAAGGTTTACCTTAGCGGCCATTGTCTTGGACAATGGCCCACAGGCTTAGCTTAGGTTTTAGACATAGCTTCTTTTATTCTGTTTCTTCATGTTTTCATATCATTAGCATAGATTTACATGATTTCATAGCATAGTTTCATCATATTTCTATTAAGTTCTTTTATTACTAACAACCTCATCCAGGGAGGCAATCTCGGACATCTAAGTGTGTGTTGTTGTTTCATTGCTCATAGGGCCACAGGTTCATCGGACAGAATTAGAAGCATACACGAGCAAAGGGATCCCTCTAGGAAACAGACCTAGAGAAGGAGGCATCTGTAAGCCCTCATACATTTTCATGTGCAGAACCGGGAAGCCTTTAAAAGTGCACCACCCTTTTGCAAAGGGGGACATTCTGCCCACTTGTAGTCATATTGTATCAAAATGGGTATCCCTAAGAGGGACCGACATGTAACCGAGTTTCAATATGAATAAAGAGATCTATCTTTGTTATTTTTGTGTTATATGCTTTTTCATTGTCTTCCATTTCATCTCGGGTTTTTAATAACATTGCAAGTAGAGTAAGAGTGGTGCGTGCATCCTGGGGTCAATACAATTTCCATTAATTTGCAAAATATGTTACATAGTAGGGTAAGCAAACACTCTAGATCCAACCCTAAAAATTGAGGGTTTGACCTCTATATATAGTTTACAATGAAATAAATTAGGGGAGACTTTATATGGATTTAGAATATGATAGATCAACATAAATATATGCTAACATTATTTTGTTCATCTGTAGGGTCTGAGAAATTTGCTCGACATCGCACACCATGGCAGCTTAGCTTTGCAACTTGCTAGTTTGGTAACGGTAGTTAGGCTTTAGGCCGTTAGAAACTAGATCTGAACTACTCATCCTTCTTGAGAACTTCACATTACCGTAGATCTGCAACTAACCTAGTTCTTCATTCTTCATTATTTATTCTTGGTACCACGAACTCTTCATCTACCCACTCAAACTAACTAGTTCTCATTCACCAAGAATCCACATTTGTATGCTCATAAAAATATCACCATAATATCCATCATTGATTGACTTCATTGACGATTGTGATTAGACTTTAATAATGTTCAAAAGATGATCAGGGTAGAACAAGTCACCAATCCACTCTAAAAAGAATGTTCACATCATCTAGAATGGCTTTAGGCAGCAAATTTGAGACTTTGTGATAAATACACTAAGTGCTAAGTGGAACGTAGCTTGTTGCCAATCCACTCTAAAAATAATGCTGACATCATCTAGAATGGATTCGGCCAATGGATTTAAGACTTTGTGAGAAATACATTGATTTTTTAGTGAAACATAGTGCATCACCAATATGCTCGCTTAAGTCTTCAAAATAGTTTATTTCCTTCTCACATCCATGGCATAGGATATAAGTCGCAATCCACTCCTCGATTCTCGCTCCACCAGCTTTGACTTGAATTGACTACGAAATAGAGTATAACTCCAATCCACTCAAGAAGTAATGGAAAATGACTTTTGCACTATTCTACTACCTTTTACTTCTTCTTGATGTTTTAACCTTCTTACCCAATGATGTGGAGCTTGTCATCATTTCACTCTAAAATAACCTTGGAACTCAGCAGAATGGGACATTTCCAACACTTAGTTTCTTGAGCATGTAGGATGAAGTTATGTCGCTAATCTGCACTTTGAAAGCTACTAATGTCATCTAGACTCGATTTAATTGCATATTGGGACCTTCGCACTAGGCCGCTACAAAATACACTGAGTTTTGGGAGGCATGGAACACTTTGCTTATTTTTTGAAAAATAACCAAGTGTTGAGTGGATTGGAGCATCTTGCAAGGATCTGATCTGAAATACTCTATATCTTCAGTGGATTGGAGTATCTTCATGCCTATAAATTTTTAAATTTTTCTAAGGATGTGTCCATTTTGGGCCTACAATAATGACCCCACACTCTATTTCAAGAATGAAGGTGATGATATTCTTCTTGTGTGCCTATATCTTGATGATTTGACCTACATGAGAATTATTTCAAAGATGAATGATTTTAAGCATGCTATAATAAAAGAAATTGATATGGAAGATTTAGAATCGATGCAATACTTTCTTGATGTGGAATTACATCAAGGTGATGGAAAATTTTTCATTTGTCAATCAAAATATGCAAAATATATGTTGAAGAAATATGTTATGAAAAATTGCAAACCATTTTGGACACATGTGGCACATACAGAAGTGTTGTGTAGATATGATGGAGAAAATAAAGCTAATGAAAAATTATTTAGAAGCATTTTTGGGAGCATAATTTTCCTTACTACAAGAATATTTGATATTGCATTTGTAGTTTCACTTGTTAGTCTCACAATGACACTGAGAGGGGGGGTGAATCAGTGTAGCTCTTTAAATATTAAATCTTCAACTCTTAAAGTGAGAACAATGAAAACTTAAAACCACATAAAGAAAATATAACAAGAGAGCATCACACAACACAAGATGTACCGAGGTTCACCAGTTTTGGCTACTCCTCAAAAATTGATTGTTTGGACTCCCATCCAAATCCAGCCTTTGCAAAGCAACAACTTTACAATCAATTTACCAGCACACACTGGAAGGAGCACCAACCCCTGATTTATCTGCACCAACAGAAAGGAGCACCAACCCCTGATTTATCTGCACTAACAGAAAGGAGCACCAACCCCTAATTTATCTGCACCAACAGAAAGGAGCACCAACCCCTAATTTATCTACACCAATAGAAATGAGCACCAACTCCTGATTTACCAGCACCAACTAGAAGGAGCACCAACCCCTGATTTACCAACACCAACTGGAAGGAGCACCAACCCCTAATTTATCTGCACCAATAGAAAGGAGCACCAAATCTTGATTTACCAGCACCAACTGGAAGGAGCATCAACCCCTGATTTACTAGCACCAACTAGAAGGAGCACCAACCCCTGATTTATCTACACCAATAGAAAGGAGCACCAACCCCTGATTTACCAGCACCAACTAGAAGGAGCACCAACCCCTGATTTATTTGCACCAACAAAAAGGAGCACCAACCCCTGATTTACCAGCACCAACTGGAAGGAGCACCAACCCCTGATTTATCTGCACCAATAGAAAGGAGCACCAAACCCTGATTTACCAACACCAACTAGAAGGAGCACCAACCCCTAATTTACCAGCACCAACTGGAAGGAGCACCAACTTGGACTTCGATTCTAAAACTATTAGATTGACATAAAAATGCCTTCACTTTTACAAGATCCTGACTGGTCTATTACTTACTCAACATCGCCCACAAATCACATAACACACACCCTTCTTGGTCACCTGTCGCGCAGCTCTCACTCTCCTCTCGCGCTCTTCGCAAGATAAAATCCCCAACAGAAATTCTCCAAGCAACGCTCCTTTTATAACCATATTGTCTCTTTGTAACTTCAGTTGTAACTCCTTTCATTTCTCATACACCACTTGTCAATTGTAACGCCTTCTATATGTAACTCCTTTTGTATATATAGAGTAGGCATTTCATCAAACACATTACATGCAATGAATTGACACCATATACTCTTACTATGATTGTTCGTCTTCTCGATCATGACTGTTCATCTTCTCGATCATGACTGTTCTTTTTCTCTTTGCATGTCTATTCTTTTTCTCCCTGCATGATTGTTCATTTTCTATTTTAACGACTGTTCATTTTATCCTTCCATGACTGTTCGTTCTGACTTCAATTCACTCGTTCTTATTTTAGTTGCATGATTTTTCTCTCAGTATCGCACTAGTAATCGTCATATCGACTTCGATTAAGCTGTTCTTATTTTAGTTGCATGATTTTCTTCTGCAATGGCCCCTGTAACTGTTGTATAACTTCAGTTAACTATCACATATCTTATTTTGGTTGGGTTCTCTTCTTAGCTCACGCCAAGGCAACCTGTCACGAAATCGTGACACTTCTGCCTCTTTGTCCTCTTCTCGGGTTTCACCCGTGAAAACACAACATGTCATGATATCGCAACACTTTCGCCTCCTTTCTACTCTTCTTGGCTTGTACCAGTGAAAACACATGTCATGATATCGTGACACTTTCACCTCCTTGCTACTCTTCTTAGCTTGTACCAGTGAAAACACAACATGTCGCGATATCGCGACACTTTCACCTCCTTGCTCTTCCTCTTTACTTTTGTCGTGATATCGCAACACTTCTGCCTTCTTACTTTCTCTCTCCTCCTTTAGTCGTGAAAATGCGACATGTTGCGATATTGCGACACTTTTTCTCCTTTGCTCTTTCTCTTGCCTTCGGGTCGTGAAAATGCGACATGTCGCGATATCGCGACACTTTTCCTCCTTTGCTCTTTCTCTTGCCTTCGAGTCGTGAAAACCCGACATGTCGCGATATCGCGACACTTTTTCTCCTTTGCTCTTTCTCTTGCCTTCGGGTCACGAAAACCTGACATGTGATATCGTGACACTTTTTCTTTCGGACTCTCTCTCCTGCAATATGTCGTGAAATCGTGACACTTTTTCTTTCGTACAATCTCTCTTGCAATATGTCACAAAATCGTGACACTTTTTCTTTCGGACTCTCTCTCCTGCAATATGTCACGAAATCGCGACACTTTTTCTTCTATACAATCTCTCTTGCAATATGTCGTGAAATCGCGACACTTTTTCTTTCAGACTCTCTCTCCTACAATATGTCACGAAATCGTGACACTTTTTCTACTTGCCTTTCTCTCTTCCAGCATGTTGCGAAATCGTGACAGTTTTGCTTTCTTGTGCTTTCTCTCCGAACATGTCGCAAAATCACGACAGTTTTTCTTGCTTGCGCTTTCTCTCCGAACATGTCATGAAATCATGATAGTTTTTCTTGCTTGCGCTTTCTCTCCGAACATGTCATGAAATTGCGATAGTTTTGCTTGCTTGCGCTTTCTCTCCGAACATGTCACGAAATCGTGACAATTTTTATTTCTTCTCAACATGTCACGATATCGCGACAGTTTTTCTTTCTTCTCAACATGTCGCGATATCACGAAAGTTTTCTTCCTTGTGATTTTCTTTTGATTTTTAGCATATGGGCCACTTCAATATTTTGGAGAATCACTGTACATACTCTGAAGAACCTCTTAACTCATTTCCACTGCATCAACTGATCTGTCTGACTGTGTTGACAACAATGACAATACTATTCCTGCACCTTGCTCAACATCACTTTTATCAAGGTACATGAATTAACCTTCACAAAACTACATGAGAGAAAATCTTGAGAATATTGAGGTATGTCAAAGGAACCTTGAATTTTTGCATACATTATGATGCTAACAACAAAATGGAGCTTGTTGGATATTGGGGAAGTTGCTTGGATGATAGAAAATAAAATTTTGGAAATTGTTTTTCTCTTGGTTCGAGAGTGATAACATAGATATCAAAGAATTAAATTATTGTTGCTTTATCTTCTATAGAGGAATAATATGTTGTAGCTACTGCAACAAGTACACAAGCACTTTGGTTGAGAAAGGTACTTGAAGAGATTGGTGAAGTTCAAAATAGTCCAATAATATTTTTTGTGACAACACAAGTGCAATCAAGATTACAAAAAATCTAGTCCATTATAGTAAAACTAAACATATTGATTTAAAGGTTCATTTCATAAGAGATATAGTGGAAAAGAAGGTTGTAGATTTGAAATATTGCAACACCAAACAACTTGTAGACCTATTTACCAAAGGTGTCAATAAAGAATAATTTTTGAGATTGAGAGATAAACTTGTCTCACCACTTAGCATCAAGGGGGAGTATATTGGAGATTGATGCTGACTAAGAAAGAGAAAACCAAAAGTTCTATAAATTTGAAGAAGCCCAAAATTTTCTATAGACCTTGAAGAGTCACCATGACTGTTGGACTTCCTAAAATGTGAAATGAAGCGTTGTAACATCATTTTATTTCTTGTAAATAAAAAATGGAGTATTATAGTTGTAGAAGATTATGATAAAAGCCTAATAATATTTTTGAGTTTGTTTTAAATGAAAAACAACATTCTATTCCATTCATTTGTGAAAAACATGCTTGTTGTCCCTGTTTTAGGAAACCTCCAATCAACTTTTTAGAGCTCATAAATTTTGTTTTATAGATCCATTTTTTGCATGTGATACACCATTGGAAATGTATTTTTTTTGTATAATTCACTTCCAAAATTTTATCAAATTTTAAGCACTTGTGGTCCCTCAAATTTAGATTGTCATGTGCTGTTGCAATTTTTGCTATGTTTTTACTTCTGCAATTTTTTTTGTTGCACTTTCGTGCTCTTCATTCTTAGGTCATTTACTTCATCATTGATGCTAAGAATTCAAGGATATAAACCACAATTTTATTGTTTTTCAATGGGAATACAATTAAATTTTATGGTATTTTTTTTTCATGGTATTAAGGTACTTATTTAAGAGGAGTCGCCCTACTATTGCGCATGCACACCTATGGTGATTTGCCTAGCAAGAGTGGCATAAGGATTTGGCAGCACCCATCACAACACCTGTGCAAACCTAGGTTTAAAAATCTTATTCCTCTTTGGAATGAAAGTGAATTTGTGTTAACATAGCCTAAAATTGGGAACTCATTAATTTTTTTTACATATATACCTAGAGTCTAGCATATCCTTTTATACTATTTGTTAAATTCCCATTTGTCAATCCCATAGTTGAAAATGATTATGTCAGCGATAGAGGTGATATTTATAAGGTGACAAATGGTAGGTTTAGATTGGTTAAGATTTCTCTAAGGTTTCAAAATTTAACTTTTTCTAAATTTTTCATAGTAAGACTTATCATATTGAGGTTTACCTTGTTCTAAAGGATCTAAACTGCAAGGAATAACCTCAATGGCATAATCTTCTTTATGTTGTCCTAGAAACCCTAAAGTGTGAGGATGCTCTTCTATAGCAATTACCTTCTTATTCTACCCTAAAAAACCTAAATTGTTATGGGTTTCTTCCATCCTTATTTCTTCATTATGCTTCTCTTGAAATCTTATAGTGCAATGGACAACATCTTCACCCGTTCACTTTTATTACATAGAGAGGATTTTATACTAATCAAGGAAAATGAAGAATATTTACCTAGAATTAACTTGACCTCTTTTATCATATTTATTTTAGGATTTCTCTCTACATATTATTTTGCACATTTAATTCCTTATAAACTTGCCAAATTATACTATAGCTAGGCTTTATTTACCTCTTATTTCGGAGTGGAATATCCTTGATCTGATCTAGTTTCTATTACTATATTATTTCCTTACTTTATCTTGAAGTTTATCTCATCACTAGAATTTTATATCTTTCTTCATAGTTTTTGTAAGCAGAAAAATGACAACACAAAAGCAATAGATAACAAAATCAACACAAGAAATTATTGCATCACTGAAGACAATAATATTGATATTATTATGGGAGAGCCTTGATCTCCAATGTTACAATATGATGTTGTATTGATACAATGATTACAAATATAGGGTTTAGAAACCCTTATTCACAAGTGAATATATGGTGTCTTCTACATTGTCTTTTGCTCCAAACAAGTGTGTGAGTGGATTTGTGTATCCCTATGGGACCACCTAGCTACAATAGCTTCCAAAAATGTGGTACCTACACCTATAAACATAATACAACATAAAATAGTTAGTATTACCTATGAGGGCTCCACTGTGTGAGGTCCTCTAAATAGTAAAAAAAACCTACAAACCCTAATATTGTAATGTTAAACTATAAAAAAATGTAGAAACATAAATAGATGCAACAAAATATCTTACCTTGTTAAGAAAATAGTTGTGATGTTGATCTATGATCTTTTTCATGTGGTTTGGAGTCACATGAATACCCTAAAGTACTCAAGGGCTTGTGGACTATAAATCAACTGTAATAAAATACCCAAAGGTGTTTGGGGATGACTACAAGTGCCCAATAGCATTCAAGGAATGCTCAATAACATTCTGTGAACTCTAAGAGGTATTCAGGGGTGGATGGGAGTGATGCAATACTAGATCTAGTTTATGAGAGTTTTGCGGTGGTAGAAATAAAAGGTGTGATGGCAATGGCAAAGGAGGAAGATGGTAGAAAAATGGTTGGGGTTTGTGAGAGTGCTCAAGTGCTTGTAACCTCATGGATCTAGACATTGATTCATCAAAATGAATCATCTTTTATAATTTGCCCTTGATCATATTAGGGTTTCAATGACACTAATGAGTGATTGAGATTAAAACATGAGGAAGGGTTGAGATTATTATTTGAGCATGTGACATGGATTAAGATGGATGGGTGCCTGAGATTAAGTCATGACGGATGGCTAGGATTTATTCACATAAATACATATATATATTTATTAAATATATATAAAATATTAATATTTATATATATTAAATAAATACATATATATATAATGAATGGTTGTGATTTGAGTAAGCATATGGATGACAAGTGGCTAGATTTTGGTGTCTACAAATACCCCTTTTTGTATCGTATTGCATGGAACATAATGCGGTGCAAAAATACGAGACACCTGGTGAAGCAACTTTCTTTCCTTGGAGCACAAAGAATATCTTGAAGACAGAATTTTGTGGTGTATCTTATACCCTCAATTTGTGAATGAGTGAAAAATGAGTCTCACAAGTCAATTAACAGAATTGTGGGTAATGATGCAAGTGAATGATGTAAATGCAATTGTATGATGTAAGTGCTGATGATATGAATGATGTAAATGTGTATGAATGATTGATATTTTTGCCCTAACAGATAAAAATGGTTTTTGTATAATGCAAGTGATTTATTTTGTTTTTCCCCAATAGAGAAGGGTTTTTTTCTAGGTGTGGATGTAAATGAATTATGTTTTTATCCCAACAAAAAATAGATTTGTGCCAAATGCAGATGTAAGATGAATTTTGTAAATGAATCATATTTTTGCCCCAACTAAAAAGAGGTTTTTACAAAATGTATATGTATGATGTGAATGATGTATCTCGATGTGGGAATTCAAAATCAAATTTAGTTCCCCCAAGTTTTGGGTGATTCCATCCTACTGAAAAACATGCCAATTGGCATCATTGAAATGTAAGGTGATGAAAATGCAAAAATAAAAAGATTCAACCTTGGAGGGCCAAATAGTGACTATAGGATAATTCCCTCAATTGGAACCAATCAACCTAGGAAGGACCTATCTCCATGATGAATTTTAATGTAAATGAAATATTGATATGTGATTTATCTATGTTTCAAGCCCCACGAACAAGGCCACCAATAATAGTTTTTTGAGCAAGATAACTAGGGTACAGTATCACTTGAGAAATGAGTAATCCAAAATTATTTTGTGTTCAAAAAAGAGGATTTTTATTGATGATGGAAAAGTGTCCTTATGGTTAATTACTCATCTTACCAAATTGCATGGACAACCAATCGCTACAATCGCCAAGGGAGTAGAGTAGACCACTAGATACGAGGTTCACTTGAAATTGTAGATGAATTTGGAAAATATTTAATGAAAATGTAATATTTAATGGATTTGAAATGAGAATATGTTGATGAATAATGCATTTATGATTGGATTGCATGAATTTGTGAAGTTTTGCATGGTTTTGGAGCACTTTGAAAAAAAACCATTTTGAACAATTTTGCAACTTTGTGGTCGCAAACAAAATTTAACTGCCCAAATCAATCCATGTTATCACAAAGAGTGGTGAAATGATAGGATGGATGATTAGAATTATGAATATGGTCATTTTATGAAAAATCAAACTGTTTTGAGGTGTTTTGCAGTTTGTAATACGATTTTGTGACTTTTTGTAGCATGCAAAAATTAAGTACCCAAATTGATTTTTGTTTGCACAAAATATTATATGATGATGAAATAAATGCATGGATGCAATGTGGAGTGATTTTCTAGAGGTAAGAAATATTTTGGGGTTCTTTTGGTACCTTTTTCAATATTTTAAAACCAAACATCGGCCAATGTTCTTATTTCGATAGACGTAGGCAAGTGTCTACCATGCTGCAAATGTTGGTGAGCATTTGGGTGCACCAGGAAGACGCCCAAGGGTGTTTTAGTGTGCTCCAAAAAGTTATAAAAGGCTGTAGATACCATATTAATTTTATTCTTGCATTCAAAATTTCTAGAAGTTGTGTCTTAAGGAGAGTGAGTGAGTGAAGAAGTATGGTGGAGTGAAGGCCATGGCTATGGAGGGAGTGGATGCAGCAGCATGAGTAGAGATACAAGTGGCTAAGGTAAGTGCCCTTGGAACTCTTTTTTAGACTTGTGGAATTTTTTTTGAATTATTCAATGAATTTGGTATTAATGTGCTTACATTGTGCATGTTTTATGATGTAGTTGAGGATCCTGGAGGCTCGACATCGGTTCTCGCCTCTCATACCAGGGGTGAGAAAGGTATTGCTGGAGGAGCATTGGAAGTAGTTGGAGGTCATGGGGCTAGTTGGAGCTACATGGATTGATGTGGTGAGGGCTGATGAGGGGTATCTATATAACTTTGCAGAGATATGGGATCCAAATAGGGGGACTTTTTAGCTCTCAACTGGTGAGGTGATAGTGACACTTGAGGATGTATACCGCATTCTTTGAGTGCTAGTGGAGGGGTTACGTGTCTAGGTTGGACACAATAAGGAGAATGAGATGATTTGGATATTTTGAGATCGATGGAGGGATGTGAGTGTGAAGGGTGGATGGATCATGTACTTGGCCATGTATACCAAGAAGGAGTTGGAGGCATTGCCCACCTTGGTCATGTTCTTGTTGGCCAATATAGTGGTGTTTAACAATAGTGGCTATCGGTTCCCATGGAACATGATTAGGCTGGTGTATGATATGATCGATGAGCCTTGAGTATATGCATGGGTTCTTATTCTATTGGCTCATATGTACTTGGATTTTTACAAGGTGAGGAGGCAAGGGAGGAAGGGGTTAGGTTGTAGTGTATTGTTGCAATGTTGGGGCTGGGAGCACTTTAGTGTCGCTCGATCTATGGGTCTGCATAGTGAGGCATGGGATGGAGAGCAACCTTATACTTTGATATGGTGGGTGTTTTAGGAGGTTCATTCAAGTAATCCAAGCCATAGTGGCTAGGAGTATAGAGATCTATGGGTAGGGCTGACACCTAATCAAGTGTATCAGAGACCATGGTGAGGTGCTAGTTGGACTTGTGATCAGGAGTAGCTGTGAAGAGTTTTGTAGGCTAGATGAGTGGTTGGATGGCATGGGAGTGAGGTGGATCTGATATAGTTCTCATAGGTGCTATGATATTTTGGGCTATGGTAGGGGATACCTAAGATACCAGTAGTAGACAGGCATCATTGTTGGAAATTTTGAGTAGTTATGTTGTCATTGATGTCAAGAGTCAATGATGTCAAAAGTCAGTGCAAGGAATTGACAAAAGGAGGGTTAAAATATTTATATTTTAAGCCCAAGAGATTTGGTTTAAAGATTCACATGATTGGTCAAAATATTGTCTAAATACCCTAAAGGAAGGAGATACCTAGGCCCAAAGGAAATAATATTATAATATTTATTATTATAATATTAAAGTTGTTAAGATAAGGCCTAAAGTGAAGGAAGGAAATACCTAGGCCCAAAGGAAATAATATTATAATATTTATTATTATAATATTAAGTGTTAAAAGAAAAGCCTAAGGTTACTTATAAATTAATTATAATATTTATATTATAATAAATTTATAACCCTAAGTAAGGGGTTGGCGCAAAACATTAAGTTTAAATGTTTTATTCCCATCGACGTTCGAGCAAGGAAGGAATATGGTATTTATACCATAAGGTTTGAAGGCATAAGGTAAGTCTCCGAATGCACATGCGAATATTGAATTAATTTGTCGATGCGAATTCATGAGCACAAGAGGACAAAAGGCTTTTATTTTTAAAAGTGAAGTGGAGCACGTGGAAGGATAAAGCGACAAGGGTTCATGCCCCTATCACCAACCATGTGGTTGGGCTAGTGGCAAAGCTTGGTAGTGCTAAGTCATTGGTGAATGGCAGGTCTCGCGTTCGATTCTCGATGGTAGTAGAGGGGAGAAAGTTTTTGTTTTATGCAAGTTGAGCACCAACAAAAGGGATAAAGAGGTCTTGGTGCTTTAGAGGTCTCAAGTGAGCGCTTAGCTCACACGGTGGTTAGGCCACGGCTAAGGCACAGATGGTAGTGCAATGGGGGATCGAATCCTGTGAGAGGCAACATGCAAAGGTATTTATTTTGCATTAATAAATTTGCGCCTATGGTTCTAAGTTGTATGGTATGCACTGTTGTGGAGGTATAAGGTGTTAAAAATAATTTTTATTTTTTCCATATAAAGGGTGTTGAAATAATTTGAGTTGTGATTTAGTAAGTGCATTGGAATATTATTTTGAATGGTGGTTATAATTATTTTGGAAATGCATTTATGATAAGTGGGAGATATAAGGGAATAATTTTTATTATTCTATGCATTTAAATTTTGAAGGAAGTTATAGTGAATTATTTTGAAAGTGAATTATTGGAGTCCTTGTTGATTGTGTTTTGAGTGTGTTAAGAGGGAGTTAAAAGGTGTATGAGGTAATTTTGATTATTTGTATATTTTTCTAAACATTTTGAAGGGTTTGATTATTTGAGAAACCAAGAGAGTGGTTTGGAATTTAATTGGGCACATTTTGGAAGGAATACTTTGTGGATGTTTTGAAATAGATTGTTGCTATCTAACCTTTTGAGTGGCACAAGGAGAATTGATTGTGAAATAGATTTTGAAGATATATCTCCATCAAAGTAAAAAGGTATGGGCACATCATCCTTTGATTGAAGTGTTTTTGGATTGAATGTTGTGAAATATAAGGTGGAGTGAAAAGGATTGTTTGATAAGCATTGTTGGAAATATTTGAGTGAGTTTTTATATGCATGATTGGTGAATGTTTAGAGAATATTTGAGATAGAGATTGAAGATTATTTGAGTTAGGGTTTGAGACCCACATTGTGCTCTTTGTTTGAAGAAGTATGAAAACACTTGTTTAGGGTTTGTGAGCAAGTTGTGTTTCATTGATTGAATGATTGAGTGAAACTTCTTGAGCATTGGTTTTGAGTGATATTGAAAGTGAATGTGCAAACATTAGAAATCAGATTTGTGAAAGCGATAGACTTAATGATTGAGTAGAACATATTGAGTCTTTGATAGAGTACATCATTCTCTATATGTTCTAGAGGTTAAATGAATTTTGAATAGAATATGTCTAAACTGCTTCAAGTTAAAGGAATTACTTTGAAGATTAGACAAAGCAATTGATAGCATTGTGTGCAAGATTTGAGATTGATTGAGCATATCTTGTGAGCTGTATTGAGCATGTGTTTGAGCATATTTGAGGTAAGTCTTGGTGAAGACTTGAGAGTAGATTGAGCAAGTTCTTGAGAGGACTTGAAGGTAGATTTGAGGTAAGTCTTGGTGAAGACTTGAGAGATATTGAGCAAGTTCTTGAGAGGACTTGAAGGTAGATTTGAGGTAAGTATTGGTGAAGACTTGAGAGAAGTTAGTATTGAGGAAGTTTGAGAAGACTTGAGTAATTTTGGGAGTTGGATTGAGTAAGCTTGAGAAGAGTTGATTGATTGATTTGTTCAAGATTTGTGTTAAGGCTTGGGGTAAATATAAGTAGAGTTGATTTGTGATTTGATCAAGATTTGTGTTAAGGCTTGAGGATAGATTTGAGGATAAGATTTGAGAGTATATTTGTGCTAGACCTGAGATAGAGTTAGAGCATATTTGTACTAGACTTGGGATAGAGTTTGGTGTATATCTGAGATAGAGTTGAGAGTAAGTTTTGGAGGTGATATAGTAGAGGATAATAGTCTCTAGTGGATAGAGATCCATTAGCTAGGGTAGTGAGGATAGAGGTCTTCTATGGAGAGAGATCCACAAGCTAGAGTAGTGGGGTATAAGTCTTCTAGAAGATCATCAACTAGAGTAGAGGGGAAAGAGTTCTCCTGTGGATAGAGATCCATAAACCAGAGCAAGGGGAAAGAGTTCTCCTATGGAGTGTGATCTATGAACTAGCTGGGAAGATAGAGTTCTTCTATGGAGAGAGATCCACGAACTAGTTGAGGAGAAAGAGTTCTCCTGGGTCAAGTTCCATGAATTAGAGAAAAGGGAAAGAGTTCTCCTATGGAGAGAGATCCACAAATCAGAGCATTAGGGGATTGGTGTCTCCTTTGGATAGAGGTCCATAAACATTGTAATAGGGAAGTGATTCCCAAGAGATTTGTTGAGAAAATTTAGTAGAAATATTTTCTCCATGGAGTAGCCCACATTGGGTGAACCACATTAAATTGGTGTCTCTATTGTGTGTGATGATTTGTGCATTGATTTGATTACTGCTATTGATATTGCCATTGATAATATTGGATAATATTATTTGGGAAAGAAAAGTAAAATTTGATCTTATATTGTTCACCCCCTCTCAGTATAAGCTTGTGTTCTTCAATTGGTATCAGAGTGGGTTCCTTCGAAAGAGTTTAACAACTTGAAGGAAAAGTATATAGGAACACAGATGGCATCTCAGAGTGGATCTTCAAAAAATAAGGCACCATTGTTCTATGGGAACAATTATGCTTTTTGGAATATAAGAATGAAGACTTACTTGATGGCACAAGGATATGAGACATGGCAAGCAGTTGAGGATGGATACACACCTCCAACTAGTCCTCCTACAGATAAATATGGTAAGCTCCTACATCTGTATAATGCAAAGGTAATGAATGCAATATTAAGTGGTTTACATGAAGCAGAGTTTGTAAAAGTTATGCATTGCACATCAGCAAAAGATATTTGGGAAAAGTTGAAGAAAACATATGAGGGAGATAAAAAGGTCAAGATGGCAAAATTGCAAAATCACAAGAAAACATTTGAAGACTTGAAGATGAAGGATGAGGAAGACATTGCTACATACTTACTTCATGTGGATGAGGTTGTTAACTCCATGCGAGGACTTGGGTTTAAAGTTGAAGAATCAGATGTTTGTCAAAAGGTTTTAAGGTCACTCCCTATGAGGTATAGTGAAAAGGTTTCAGCCATAGAAGAAACAAGAGATATTGAAACTTTGACTATGGATGAGTTACATGGAACTCTCACAACTTATGAGATGAGAATAGGAAAGGATCCTATCCCCAAGAAAGAGGTAACCTTCAAAGTAGCAAAGAAAACAAAATATAAGAAGTTAGATTCAAGTGATGAGTCATCCAGTGATGAAGAAGCAAACTATGGCAGAAGGAACAAGGACTCAAGAAAGCACAAAGGTATGAAAATAGTTAAGTGTTTCAATTGTGGTAAATATGGTCACTATGCATCTAACTATCTAGAAGTTGGAAGTAGCAGTGGTGAAGAGAAACAAGATCATAAGAATATGGAAGTAAGAAAATCCAGGTATCAAAAGAAAAATAGGTATGGACAAAGCAAGCATGAAAAGAAGTTTTTCCAAAGACATAAGAAGAGTTTCTATGTAGATAAGATAGGCAAGATTTCAAGTGATAGTGATGGAAGATCCTCAGATAGTGAAGAAGAAGAAATTCTCTTCTTGGCAATAGAGGAAGAAGGAAGTGATCCTATTGAAGATAAATTAGAAAGATATGAAGATGCTCTTGAAGAAGTAGAGGAAGAATCAAAAAATGAAGAGGAAGGAGTAGTTGATCTAGAAGCTGAGCTTATTTTTGCTCTTAAGGAATTAAGAAATGTTAGAAAGCAGAATTCAAAATTCAAGATTCAATTTCAAGAATGTGATGAAGAGAAAGGAAAGCTTATACAAGATCTGACAAACTCAATAGCTAAGACAAGGAGATTTAAAGAAAATTTAGAGGTAAAAGTCTTAGAATGTGAAATATTAGAGCATGAGGTAGTTTCACTAAGGAAGGAAGTGAAAGAGTCTAAAGACAAGCTACACAAGTTTGGGAAAAGCTCAAAGACTTTGGATAATATTATCAATGCACAAAGATCTTCATCAAACAAGATAGGACTTGGTTTTGAAGAAGGACAAAGAGAACAAGGAGAGGATTCAAGCTCAAGCTCCAAAGAAGAAGAAGTTTCAAAAAAGAGAGTGAAGGAGAAAGTGAGACTTATGAGGATAAGTTGAAAAATAGAAGGTTCACCAAGGAAGGAAATAATGCACAAATAAGGAACATATGGAACATGAAACATCACAGGGAAGAAAGGACTAAGAGACCAATGGGTTCAAGGAAATATTTCTTCAAAGGATATTGCTTCTCATGTAACAGGTTTGGTCACAAGGCTATGCAGTGCAGGACACATGAAAAGAAGGAATATGGTTTCACTAAGAGGAATTTCAGAAATGGGTATCTCTTTCAAGGGTATTGTTACTCTTGTAATCATTTTGGTCATAAAGCAATTGATTGTAGGGTTCATGATAGGAATGGGTATGGCTTCACCAGGAGGAACTTCAAGATATTTGCACCTTCTAGGAACCACAACATTAAGTGTTATAAGTGCAATAATGTTGGGCATATGGCTAAGTGGTGTAGAACAAAATTTCTAGAGACAAGCAAGAACAAGGATATTCAAAAGAATCAAAAGAATCAATTGAGGAAGAAGGTGGACAAAGAAAAAGAGCATTGTATGCTGGGAGTAGAGATACTCCCACCCCAAAATTAATCACCTCAAGGAGAGGAGGTGGGGAGGGGGCTGAGCTAAGAGTCTTATCTTTAGCCCCAAAGGAGTCCCTTTGCCATTGATGACAAAGGGGGAGAGATTTGAGTTAGGGGGAGAGCATTTAGTTAGGGGAAGCAAAATTGGAAAAAGGAAAAAGGAATGGTTAAGGAAAAAGGGTTGCCATCAATGACAAAGGGGGAGATTGTTGGAAATTTTGAGTAGTTATGTTGTCATTGATGTCAAGAGTCAGTGTCAGTGATGTCAAAAGTTAGTGCAAGGAATTGATAAAAGGAGGGTTAAAATATTTATATTTTAAGCCCAAGATATTTGGTTTAAAGCTTCACATGATTGGTCAAAATATTGTCTAAATACCCTAAAGGAAGGAGATACCTAGGCCCAAAGGAAATAATATTATAATATTTATTATTATAATATTAAAGTTGTTAAGATAAGGCCTAAAGTTAAGGAAGGAAATACCTAGGCCCAAAGGAAATAATATTATAATATTAAGTGTTAAAAGAAAAGCCTAAGGTTACTTATAAATTAATTATAATATTTATATTATAATAAATTTATAACCCTAAGTAAGGGGTTGGCACAAAACATTAAGTTTAAATGTTTTATTCCCATCGACGTTCGAGCAAGGAAGGAATATGGTATTTATACCATAAGGTTTGAAGGCATAAGGTAAGTCTCTGAATGCACATGCGAATATTGAATTAATCGGTCGATGCGAATTCATGAGCACAAGAGGACAAAGGCTTTTATTTTTAAAAGTGAAGTGGAGCACGTGGAAGGATAAAGCGGCAAGGGTTCATGCCCCTATCACCAACCACGTGGTTGGCCTAGTGGCAAAGCTTGGCAGCGCTAAGTCATTGGCGAATGATAGGTCTCACGTTCGATTCCTAGTGGTAGCAGAGGGGAGAAAGTTTTTGTTTTAAGAAGTTTAGCACCAGCGAAAGGGATAAAGAGGTCTTGGTGCTTTAGAGGTCTCAAGTGAGCGCTTAGCTCACATGGCGGTTAGGCCATGGCTAAGGCACATGTGGCAGTGCAGCAGGGATCGAATCCCATGGGAGGCAGCATGCAAAGGTATTTATTTTGCATTAATAAATTTGCGCCTATGGTTCTAAGTTGTATGGTATGCACTAATGTGGAGGTATAAGGTGTTAAAAATAATTTTTATTTTTTCCATATAAAGGGTGTTGAAATAATTTGAGTTGTGATTTAGTAAGTGCATTGGAATATTATTTTGAATGGTGGTTATAATTATTTTGGAAATGCATTTATGATAAGTGGGAGATATAAGGGAATAATTTTTATTATTCTATGCATTTAAATTCTGAAGGAAGTTATAGTGAATTATTTTGAAAGTGAATTATTGGAGTCCTTGCTGATTGTGTTTTGAGTGTGTTAAGAGGGAGTTAAAATGTGTATGAGGTATTTTGATTATTTGTATGTTTTGTTAAACATTTTGAAGGGTTTGATTATTTGAGAAACCAAGAGAGTGGTTTGGAATTTAGTTGGGCACATTTTGGAAGGAATACTTTGTGGATGTTTTGAAATAGATTGTTGCTATCTAACCTTTTGAGTGGCACAAGGAGAATTGATTGTGAAACAGATTTTGAAGACATATCTCCATCAAAGTAAAAAGGTATGGGCACATCATCCTTTGATTGAAGTGTTGTTGGATTGAATGTTGTGAAATATAAGGTGGAGTGAAAAGGATTGTTTGATAAGCATTGTTGGAAATATTTGAGTGAGTTTTTATATGCATGATTGGTGAATGTTTAGAGAACATTTGAGATAGATATTGAAGATTATTTGAGTTAGGGTTTGAGACCCACATTGTGCTCTTTGTTTGAAGAAGTATGAAAACACTTGTTTAGGGTTTGTGAGCAAGTTGTGTTTCATTGATTGAATGATTGAGTGAAACTTCTTGAGCATTGGTTTTGAGTGATATTGAAAGTGAATGTGCAAACATTAGAAATCAGATTTGTGAAAGTGACAGACTTAATGATTGAGTAGAACATATTGAGTCTTTGATAGAGTACATCATTCTCTATATGTTCCAGAGGTTAAATAAATTTTGAATAGAATATGTCTAAAGTGCTTCAAGTTAAAGGAATTACTTTGAAGATTAGACAAAGCAATTGATAGCATTGTGTGCAAGATTTGAGATTGATTGAGCATATCTTGTGAGCTGTATTGAGCATGTGTTTGAGCATATTTGAGGTAAGTCTTTGGTGAAGACTTGAGAGCATATTGAGCAAGTTCTTGAGAGGACTTGAAGGTAGATTTGAGGTAAGTCTTGGTGAAGACTTGAGAGTAGATTGAGAAAGTTCTTGAGAGGACTTGAAGGTAGATTTGAGAGTAGGATTGATTTGTTCAAGCTTTGTGTTAAGGCTTGGAGAAGATTAGAGCAGAGTTGATTGATTGATTTGTTCAAGATTTGTGTTAAGGCTTGGGGTAAATCTAAGTAGATTTGATTTGTGATTTGATCAAGCTTTGTGTTAAGGCTTGAGGATATATTTGAGGATAAATTTTGGTACATATTTGAGAGCAAATTTGTGCTAGACCTGAGATAGAGTTAGAGCAAATTTGTACTAGACTTGGGATAGAGTTTGGTGTAGATCTGAGATAGAGTTGAGAGTAAGATTTGGAGGTGATAGAGTAGAGGATAATAGTCTCTAGTGGATAGAGATCCATTAGCTAGGGTAGTGAGGATAGAGGTCTTCTATGGAGAGAGATCCACAAGCTAGAGTAGTGGGGGTATAAGTCTTCTAGAAGATCATCAACTAGAGTAGAGGGGAAAGAGTTATCCTATGGATAGAGATCCACAAACTAGAGCAAGGGGAAAGAGTTCTCCTATGGAGTGTGATCCATGAACTAGTTGGGAAGATAGAGTTCTTCTGTGGAGAGATATCCATGAACCAGTTGAGGAGAAAGAGTTCTCTTGGATCAAGTTCCATGAACTAGAGAAAAGGGGAAAGAGTTCTCCTGTGGAGAGAGATCCACAAATTAGAGCATTAGGGGATTGGTGTCTCCTTTGGATAGAGGTCCATAAACATTGTAATAGGGAAGTGATTCCCAAGAAGATTTGTTGAGAAAATTTAGTAGAAATATTTTCTCCATGGAGTAGCCCACATTGGGTGAACCACGTTAAATTGGTGTCTCTATTGTGTGTGATGATTTGTGCATTGCTTTGATTATTGTTATTGATATTGCCATTGATAATATTGGATAATATTGTTTGGGAAAGAAAAGTAAAAGTTGATCTTATACTGTTCACCCCTCCTCTCAGTATAAGCTTGTGTTCTTCATCGCTGTGATGAGATGAGCCTATCCTATGTGGACGTATGGCGGGTGACCTATGAGTATAATGAGGAGATAGATCTTCCAGATGTAGATAATGTGAGAACTACCACTGAGTATGATGCATGGTTCACTGCATATCCACCATGTGTACCTATTCAGGTGATGGATGAGGATAGCAAGGATGATGATGAGGTAGAGACCAAGGCGAAGGAGACTTCCCATCATAAGATACATCATCAATATAGAAGTTAAGGGAGGTGAGAAAGAGATGCGATAGAGTAGCCTCTAGATATTAGAGGTGATGATGGAAGCCAAAATGACATGGAGGAGGTTCTTGAGAGACCTCCATGTCAGGATGATGAGGAGTGGGTGAGGCTCAATTATGAGCGAGGCCAAATTTGATAGATGGTGGTGGAGTGAGATGCAAAGATAGCTCAACTATAAGTGGAGCTAGAGGTACAGATGGCTATAGGTGGAGGTGAGGATAGGATCATGAGGCTCTAGGTAGAGCTAGCATAGAGGGACCATCATGATGTACTATGCCTTTGATCTTGAGAGGGATACATCTAGGATTTGGAGGATCTATTGATGCAGCACCACATTGGGCTATCAGATCGACCCTCTTCCTCCATATCTGGGACTTTTAGGCATAGTGAGTCTAGGCATAGTGGCTCTAGGTCTAGGGCTCCTTCAGGGTCACAGGGGTCTTCCTATAGGTATTAGCTAGTGCTTAGATGCACTTTTTGTATATGAGCCTTGGTGCTCCATTGTATATAGCCTTTGGGCATTCATTGTACATGTGATATTTATATATATATACATGGATTTTACTTTTGTGTTATGATTTTGTGTGGATGTTTTGTTTGAATGCATGTGTATATGTGTGATGGATGATAATGCAATGATAATGTGTATGAATGCAAATGAATTAATGCTCTAATGATCATTCGTAGTTTAGATTTTACTTGACCATTTATAGCATTGTTGTTTAATCAAGGGCACCAAAATTGTGGCATGTGAAATGGAAGACTCATGTAATGATATGGATGTTGATATGGAAAACTGATTGTTTTGTAGAGACTCAGACATACTAGTGATATCAAACAAACTCACTAAATTCTGTCTAATTTCTCTAAGACCAAATGTGTGTGCAGTGAATTCATTTACCAAATCATGAGTATGGTAATGACTCGAGGTAATCAAGAACCAATGTGTGTGCAAGTGAGTTCATTAACCCATCTTGAGTAAATTGAGATGAAACCTATCATGGAGGAGACCAAGAAGCTAGCTTGTCCTTATGTGTGGTCAGAGGTCTCTTCAAGAGAGACGTGTCACCATGCATGAGCGTACTCCACTACCAGTCAAGCATCTATAGCCCTGATGGAGATTAGCTCCATAGTCCAATAATATGATCTCTAAGCTTTGGGGATTCGGACTACCTAACCATCTGACTGGAAATGTAGTTCTATCCTTACAACTTGAGGATTTATGGTGTGTGATGTGTAAAATATTTAGAGCTTTGGGGAATCAGATTCTCAACCAAAGTGTGATGAGAATTTTACCCTATCCTTACTACTCATTCTTTTTGTTTGGAAGTAATTGTGATAGTGGTGAAAACCACTATTTTTTATTTTTGGACTATGTGCATAATGGGACAAGCAAGGAGTACCCTTTTCACTTCGAGGTTCAACCCATTCATGGTATTATCCCTCTTTGACATAAGATATTTTTTAAGATGTGTGATTGTGTTTGGTTCAAGAGTGTTAGAGTCAATTCCTAGAACTCAAGATTTTCTTAGTGAAAATGTGTCTTGGTCCTAAAGAAAACTCGACATGTATTGGAGGTTTCTAGAAACACTAGGAGTGGTTGAGTGACCAAAAACACCTAGGGATTATGGAAATGTGGTTTGCAAATGATAATTTGACTTTATGGAATGGTGCAATGAAATGGATGATGATTTGAAGGTGCCCCTGATTAAGGCAACAAAACTTTATTGGACCAATTATTATCTAAACTGAATAAATGACCCCCTAATATGAAATGAAATGTGTGAAGATGATAGTGCACAATGAGTGTGTGAATGCAATGTATGAAATACAATTTGTGAAATGTAATGTGTGCAATGCAATGTGTGAAATGCAATGTGTAAAATGTAATGTGTGAAATGCAATGTTGTTTTTGTGTATTAGCCATGTATATATACATATATAAATCACATTAAGCATAAAATGCTCTCAAGTGGATGATGTTAAGTGGTTCGGGCTCTTCGACTCCCTCTAGACTGGCAAGCCTATAAGTTCCTTGACCCACTTTTTGAGTGACAATGTATGGACCTAGCCAATTAGCCATGAATTTATCATGAAGGTGTAGTAATGCATTGGTGTTTTGTTGATTCTCCTTAAGAACAAGATCTCCTACTTGGAATTCATGTAGATGAACTTTGGTATTGTAAGCATACTTTAGGTGGTCTTGATAAACTCGTAAATGCTCTAAAGCATTGACCCACCTTTCATCAAGAAGCGTGAGTTGGTCAAAATGTGCTTGTCTAGCAGTATCATCATCTATGAATTCCTGCAATGAAATTCGCAATGAGGGGATCTCAAGCTCAAGAGGTATAATTGCTTTGGCTCCATAGACCAGTGAAAATGGTGTTGCCCTAGTAGGCATGTGGATGCTTGTTCGATAAGCCCATAATGCCAAGGGGATTTGAGTATGCCAATCTTGATGATTTTCTTTGACTAGTTTCTTGAGAATAGCAATTAAGGTCTTGTTGGTAGCCTCAACTTGTCCATTTTTCTATGGGTAGTAAGGAGTCAAGAAACTATGTTGGATATTATATTTCTTGCAAAGTGCTCAAACATCCTTGTTTTTGAAATACTTGCCATTGTCAGAGATGATTTTTGATGGAATACCAAAATGATAGATGATATGATGAAGTATAAACTCCATAATTCGAGGTCCTATTATACTAGTTAGAGGAATTACCTCAACCCACTTTGTGAAGTATTTAATGGTTGTGATGATGAATGTATGTTGTCTTAAGGAAGGAGGTGATATTTTTCCAATCAAATCAAGACCCCATTGTGAAAAGGGCCAAAGGCTTTGAATAGGTTGTAATGCTTGTGATGGCACATGAGTTAAATTAGCATGTTGTTGATATTTTTGACAATGCTTGATGTAAGTGCAACAATCATGTTCCATGGTGGGCCAATAGTAACCCATGCATAGAATACACTTTGCAATGGCCATTCCACTAAAATGACCACCACAAGTACCATCATGAGCTTCAACTATGGCTCTTTGTGCCTCTATAGGCTCGAGATAATGAAGGAGGACTCCATCATAACCATGTTTATACAACACGTCCCCCAAGAGAGTAAAATGAGCTACCTTTTCTTGAAAGTGCATTTAGCAGTCCATGACATGTCTGATGGGAGTGTTCCAAACTTGAGGAAGGCTATTATTTGGTTGGACCAAGGCTCATACGACTCTGTATGGATAAAGCAAACATCCTTCTCATCCTTAGATTCAGCATGGAACAATTGCAGATTTAGAGATCATTGTGACAATGAGTGGTTGTACCTCTCCTATGGAGTTCTTTGGAATCAATGATCCTAGAGAGGCCATCACATCTACAAATCTATTAGTTGAACATGGCAAACTATCAATTTCATACCAATCAAATTTAGCGAGCAATGTCATTGCTACTTCATGGTAAAGCTTTATTGTTGGTTCCTTGCATTGGTATTCTCTATTTATTTGATGAACAACAAGTTGGGAGTCACCAAATATCTTGATACACTTTATGCCCATAGCTATGGCTGCTTGAAGACCTAATATTAAGGCTTCATACTCTGCATTGTTGTTTGTGCATTGGAAGTCAAGTTTGAAATATAGGGGAATAGGTACCCCCTGTGGTGTATGAAACATGACTCCAACACCTTGACCTTTTTTGCACTTAGAACCATCAAAGAATAGTGTGATATTGACATCTTCCTTTGGAATGACATCTTCTTGTTCAGTGATAGTGAATACCGAATCATCTGGGAGCTCAATAATCAAGGGTTGATCACTAGGAAGTGGAGCTTCCACAAGCTGATCGGCTATGACCTGACCTTTAATGGATTTTTGGTTGATGAACTCAAGATCAAATTTAGTGAGAAGCATTATCCATTTTGCGGTGCGGGTGTTATTGTAAGTGCGAGACATCATGTAACATAGAGGATTTTCGTGAGCTATGACATATGTGGTGTGACTAAGCATGTAATGTCTGAGTTTCTTAGTGGTAAAAACCACTGCTAAGCATAATTTTTC
The DNA here is from genome assembly GCA_028583015.1 of Wollemia nobilis. NCBI lineage: Eukaryota > Viridiplantae > Streptophyta > Pinopsida > Araucariales > Araucariaceae > Wollemia > Wollemia nobilis. Next base: position 19,978,155 of record JAQPPZ010016947.1, on the reverse strand, counting down.
CATGTAAGCATATCTGGTTTCATAGCTTACCAATGTTCGACTAATGTAGTAGACAACTTGCTCTCGATTATTTTCATTCTTTTGTGCAAGCATTGTCCCTAATGCAAAGTCCATTGCTGAAACATAAATATGGAAGGGGACCCCTGATGAGGAGGAGTTAAAACTGGTGGAGAAGCTAGGTATTTCTTGATGTCATCAAAAGATTTTTGGCACTCATCTATCCATGAAAATGTCACCCCTTTTGTAGTAGGTGATTGAATGGCCTACATTTGTCAGAAATTTGCGCAATGAAATGATGGATTGATTGGATATTTCCTTGTAAACTATGCAATTCCTTCAAGTTTTTTGGGGGAGGCATCTCCATGATGGCCTTGACTTTGTTTGGGTCCACCTCAATGCCTCTTTTGGAGATAATGAATCCTAGTAGTTTTCCTGAGGTGACACCAAAGACACACTTTTTGGGGTTCAACCTTACATTATGCTCTAGAAGTCGATCAAAGACTTTTTCCAAGACACCAATGTGCTCTTGTCGAGTTTTAGATTTTTCCAAGAGATCATCCACATAATATTCGATGATCTTATGCATGTAATCATGGAAGATGTATGTCATGGCACGTTGATAAGTGGCACCTACATTTTTGAGGCCAAAGGGCATCACCTTGTAACAAAAAGTCCCCCAAGGTGTAGTGAATGTTGTTTTGTGTTGGTCATCAGGATTGATTCGAATCTGGTTGTATCCTAAAAAACCATCCATTAGAGAAAGCATTTCATGGCCAGCGCAAGTGTCAACAAGAGTATCAATGTTTGGTAGAGGAAATTCATCCTTAGGACATGCTTTGTTAAGGTCTCAAAATTCAGTGCAAATGTGTATCACCCCGTTAGGTTTATGAATGGGTACCATGTTTGAAAGCCACTCAGGATAGTCAATGGGTACAATGAAACCCACATCTAAAAGCTTTTGAAGCTCTTCTTTGACCATGAGGGCAATGGTAGGATGCATCTTTCTCAATTTTTGTTTGATCGACTTAGCATCAGGGTGCAAGGTGAGATTATGGACAACCAAGTTAGGGTCAAGACCAGGCATGTCTTTGTAGGACCATGCAAAAATGCCCTTCTTCTTCTTGAGGAGAGCAATTAATTGCTCTTGTTCATCTATGGATAAAATTTTTCCAAGTTTGATGATTTGAGGATTGTCTACATCTGAACTAAGGTTCACATCGATGGTATCTTCAATGGACATATGAGAACCTTCCTCAAGTTGATGGGGTATTGGGATCATATGAATGTCATCTATGATGTTATCAAACTCTTCTGACATAGTCTCTTCCATGTCTTCCTAGAAAACCTTAGGATCTAAAGGTGAAGGTGAAGGTGAAGGTGGAGGTGATGGAGGAATGTAGTTGGCTGAAGCCCTTAACAATTCCTTGAAAAGGATGAATTCAAAAAAGGATGGAGGTGAGGAAATCTGGTCCATATCAATAAGGCTCATGTCAATTGGAATTGGCTTTGCCAAATCATATGGATTATGAAGTGGGGTGAATAAGTCAATAGGATTCATGTTAACTTAAAGGGGAAACTAGTGGTTGGCAATGTGAAGGATGGATAGATCCTATCTACTAGAACCGATGCAAGAACTCTGGGAACCTAAATAACAATGAGCAACACAAATAAATGCAATAGGAAAAAATCCATGCACATGCAATGCAATGATGATTTTTTTTAAATTTTTGTGTGTTTTTATTTATTTTTTTTATGTACATATATTACAAAATTTTCCGGTGAGGTGGATCAATGAAGTGGAGGTGGTTCACCGGTTGGTTCAGCTCACTCCCTAGGGAGGAGAAAATGAAATATGGGTTGATGGATGGGGAACATTTTGAGGTAATACTCATCCTGTTCGGTGAATGGAGTGATGGGTGTTGATTCCTCATCAGATTCATCAGAAGCTATCGATATAACATCATATTCTTCATAGATTTCCTCCTCAAATTCATCGGTGTGATGGGTTTCTTCTTCTGAATTCAAATGGAGATTTTGAAAAGCTTGTTCAAAAGAAGAAGTGGAAGAATGAGAATGATAGCCTAAACCTGAATGGTCATGCACTTCTCGATATGGAGTATCGATGAGCTCGTGCATTCCCTATTCATGTCATCCTAGGCCATATCCTTACCAATTGACTCGATGGAAGTATCAGGATGGAAAACCCGACATGTGTTGTATATTGGCAAGGGTTGGTTGTTTGGGTTCATCTAGGGAAGATGGATTGGATGATGAATCAATCCCCCATACACAAAATTGATGTTGTTAGGCATTGAACCCATGTTGTACACCGCTCCTATGGATAAGGGTGGGTCACATGGGTGATCGTAATCCCTAGTGGTTTGGATGCTAAGTAGTGTAATAGTGATGTCTTGGACCATGTATTCACCAATGCTAGGACTAGTGAGGTGGACCACAACTTGGGATGATGTGGAGGTGGATGTGGAAGGCTCATGATTGGCTTGTGGCTCTGATAATGGGAGAGGTGTGGGCTGGAATGGCATCTCACAATCCATTAATTCGACTTGTGAGACATCATCTGATGTGGATGAAGGTGGATTTGGCTGAGGTGTTTGATGAATGGGTGATGATGTGGAGGGAATAATGATGGGGGATGTTGATGTTGATGATGTGGACAATGTGGATTGGGCTCGACCACATGTACATGTAGTCGATGGTGATGAGGATGGGGGCATGGAGGTGGAAGCTTGATGTGGGGTAGTGATGGGGAGCTCCTTAGGAATAGGAGCTTTGGATGAAGAGATGGATGGTGTGGTGGATGATGTGGTTGATGGGGTCAAGAAAATATGAGTGGATGGAAGAGTGGATTCATAGGGATTTGAGATGAAATTGCAATACTTAAATGGTTCGACGTCCATTGGTATGCAATGAATTTATCCCTCATGTACATATTTTAGACATTGATGGAGTATAGAGGGGACACATCTCATTTCCCTAATCCAGGGGCATCCAAGGAGTACATTGTATGCCATGGATCCTTCCAAGATGTGGAACATTGTATGCAACATTTTTACCCCCACTTTGATGGGTAAAACAATAGTGCCAACTATGGAATAGAGAGCATCATTGAATGCTTTCAAGGTGAAGGTGGATTTGGTTATATGAGATGGTGGAAGATTAAGATGTTGAAGAGCAGAGGTGGTGATGATATTGATGGAGGAGTCGGTATCAATAAAAACTCATTTGAATGGCTTCCTATCAATTTGAGCCATAATGTGTAATGGAGGGTCCACCGATTCTGATGATATTGGTTTGATTTCAAAATCATAAAATGTAATGGAAGGCTCCACACATGTTCGGATATTCCCCACAAAATTGCTAAAGGTATTAGTATCCTGAGATTGGATTTCAATGGATTTTAGAATCTCCATTAATGCCTCATGGTGTGGGGGAGATTGTTGTATTAGCTCATAAATAGATAGTTTGGCTGAAGCTATTTTAAGGCTAGTGGTTAGCCGGCTACTCAGAGAGATGATTGGCCTTTGTGGATGATTGGAAAGATGAGTGGGTGGAGATGGATGGCTTGGAATGTGAATTGGTTGGGGAGAATTGGTGGAGAACTGAATGGGTGATGATGAATTGGTAGGTTGAGGAGACACACTTGCCTGAGGTGCTACGGGAGATTGGATAGTCTATTGTTGTGCATTTTGTTGATTGGTGCATTGTTGACCTTGGGTGACTACATGAATAGCACCCACAAAACCTTGGTATTGTTGCACATGGTTGACTTGATTAGGAGTCTTGATGTTTGACCCTCCTATTGTTGGTTGCACTTCCTCATGATGAGGAAGTGGTGTTTGATAAATGCCAAGGTTCTAATTTTGTTGAGCCAAGGGACTATCAAACTTGATGGCCCCTAGGTCAATTAGGTCTTGCACTATATCTTTAAATTGATAGCAGTTGTTAATATCATGCCCATTCTATCGATGATAAGGGCAAAATAAATATTCCCTATAGCTTTTTCTACGCTTGGTAGGATCATCTGGTTTAACCTCAGGTAAGGCAAGTTGATTTGTGTCATACAACCTACGAAATATGGAAGCATATGATTCAGACAAGGGTGTGTAATGGTGATTTTGTCAAATATATTATCGACGTTGATGATTATCCATAGTTGGTACTATGTTATGAATTTTTTGGGGTGGGGGAACCACTTGATATGAAATTTGTTGTGGTTGTTGTTGCATTGATTGTTGTTGTTGAGCCATTACCGGCTGACTCATGACCACTTGATTCACTTGATTTGGCTTAGATTGGCTAGAATAACTTCCTTTTGATTGGCCCTTGTTCTACCATTCTTTCTTCTTAGGCTTTAGCACACCTTCTTGGATTTTTATTTCCTCAATTATGCTAGCCTAGGCAAGAGCTTCTTCGAATGAGCTATATTGTTGCAATTACAATAACCAGGAGATGGGTTTTAAGCAACTCTTGGTGAACAATCGAGTTAACTCTTCCATTGGTAGGGAGAATGGTAGTTTTGTGATAACGGCCCTCCAATGGTTGCCAAAATCATAGACTGACTCATCATCAAATTGCTTAAGGTTATATAAGTCAGACAATGTGATTTTCTTACGAACATTGAGGGAGAATATTTCTAGGAATTGGTTTACCAACTGTTCAAATGTATAAATACTATGATGAGGTAGATGGTTATACCACTCCATGGCATCTCCCCCAATGTCTGAGGAAAGGTTCTGAGCATTAAAGCATCTTGATTTTGGATTCTGAAGCATGAGTGAATGAATGTGCTTACATGCTCTCTAGGGTCCTCAATCCCTTTAAATTTATCAAATTTTGACACTATAAAATCTATCGGATATGGTGGTGATGGTACCAAAAAGTGAATGGGTTGATTGATTAGCTGTCTTAAGGTAGGCTTCTGGTTCATCATACCAGGAGTGTGTTGTATCAAGCTATCAATCTGTTGTTGCATTGCTTAAATTCTAGGATCTTCCCTAGGTATGTGGAAGCCCTAAATTACTTGGTGATTGTGTGGAGATGAAGTGGTGAAATGTTGGGGTGTGATGAGATTTTGATGGCTTGATGGATTGGATTGCATTTGATGATGTTGGGCTTGATGAGGGAATGATTGTGGGTGATGGAATGGAGATGAGGTTTGGGGACTATGAATGTGTTGACTTGTGGGAATGGAATGGGTGTGGGTTAATGGAGGTGTGGGGATGGAAACCATAGAATATTGTGATACCCATGATGGATTTGAGGTAAAGAAGGTAGGTTGGGTTGGAATAGACTAGGGCTTAAGATCTACCACCTGTATTTGTTGTTGGGGATAAGAATGAGCATCTTGCTGACCCATGAGCAATTTGTTGAGGTGTTGCCATGCTTGTTGTATGGCAATTTCTGAGGTAGATGGTGTAGGTGTGGTGGAAATGGATGAGGTGGGTGGAGGATAGGTTGCAATAGGGATTGCAACTGAATGGGGGACATTGGATGTAGTGGATACTGGCATTTGTGAAGCAGCATTGACATGTGCTTCATACAATGGATTGCCATAGGTGGTGGTATAGGAAGATGGGATGGAAATATTTTGGCCACATGATTGTTGTGGGAGAGACAAGTGATGGGAAGGTGCAGATGACACCTCAAAAAGAGGGTTGGTATACACCTGGGTGAAACTAGAAGGATGCAAGTGGGCAAGTTCCTACTGAGAAGAAGGATTATGCCTATTGTAGGCCTAAAATTTTTGCACTCCTTTCCTCTATGCCGATGGATCCGTGCCTCAGAGGAGAATGGAAAATGATAGAGCTACACCTCAAAAGAGAGGCACTTGATCGTGCCTTCTTGTGGTGATTTTTCGATGAATTGTGGGTTCACCAGGAAACTTTTGATGGCAGTTTCCGCACCTAGGTTGAGAATGAGGTTTAATATGTTTGTTTTCGAATCACTCATACAAACACCTAAGGTTGGCCTTTGAAATGCAACTAACCTATCTATGATGCAATTTTTTTTTACTTTTTTGATGAAAACAATAGATAGGAATAGAAATGACAAATGCAGTTGCTAATTCTATGCTTAAAAGAAATTCAAAACATACCTGAATCAAGATATCTGATGAAGATTATGATTTTTTTGATGCAGAGCAGGATCGCTGCTATTTTTGCAGAATCGTTGTTGTTCCAGGCAAAATCGCTCAACAATTTATTGAAATTGCAATCGATTTTGCTGCAATTTTGTAGCAAAAAAAGCACAAATATGATTCAAACTTTGATATGTTTCCTATTTAAGCATTCCTTTTAAACTAAATGAAAGATAGAAAAGGTTTGTAATAGATGTAAGTACAAGATTCTAAATGTTCATGAATTTTATGTAAGCAAAATGCAGATTTAAATTAAAAAATGATTAACATGATGGTGAATACCCGAGATGCATTGCTGGATTAATGAAAATATAATTAAATAACTAAATAAAATGGAAGAGAAGGAAGAAGAACAAACAGAATAAAGGTTTTTGCCCCCAGATGATCTATGAGCAAAATTGCTGCCAAGTCAGCAGGATCGCTGCCAAGTTAGCAGGATCACTGCTATTTTTTGCAAAATCGCACACCTACTCCACATGCTCGCAGCATGATTCTATCGATTGTTTTGCGATTTTGTCATTCGCTGTGCAATTTTGACTGCAACCTACAAGTGAAAATTTGTTAAAGAGGGTAATGGGACAATGATGGATTTTAGGCAAATACATGCAAATTGAAGACGGGAATATTATACTAATGGCTTCTCAATTCTGCTATCTGCTTAGGGGATCACTTAGCACGCTTTGCAATTAGGGAGTCAGGGTAAAAAATGAATTAGAGGGGGTATTAAATAGAATTAGGGGATCTAGGAAATCAGGAGGTTAGGCCAAAATAGGGAGGGAGTTGGGATCCCTCCTATGTTTGCCCCCTGCCTAATCTCGCCAGAGTCCTTCGTTACAACATCTTTTCAAACTCAGAAACGCAGTTTGAAACGGATTTTTGGCATTTTGCAAACTTGGGAAATTTCTATTTTTGAGAAAAATCGCTTGATGATTTTGCTAGCCGCTCAAGCGATTTTGCTGAAGTTAGACGATTTTTCCCAACGGTCAAAACAACATTGGTTTGAGGGCACAAAAATTGAGGCAAATGGATTTTTGCTACTTTTGAATGATTTTTGGGTAGACTTAGGTAAATTTGATGTTTTTATCAATTTTAATGTTTTTACTGAGTTAATCAATTTAAGTGCGTCAAATTTAAGGTGCTACATTTTGCCCCCTCTTTAGCGACTTTTTGAAAAAGTCGTTAAAGATGAAATGACACGTTTTTTGAGGTAGCAAAAAAAAATTGTATGCCTTTTTTAGTTCATTGTTTTAACTTTGTTATTTTGACGTCTTATTATGCTGCCCCATTCGATTTTTGCATTAATTTGACAAATTAATGAAAATTCAAAAAAAAAGGAAATTTTCAGGTTGACTTAAATAGAGAAACAAAATAAGAAATTTCATTTTCATTTTTATTGTTCACTTTCCAGAGAGAAAAAGAGCTCTAAGTGCATGATGGCAGTATTGACACATAGAGCGGATCTAGTGCATGAAGGAGAGAGGGTAAGCATTAATTTTCATTCTTTTTAATGCAATTTTCATGTTTTTTATGATTTTCTTTTAATTTTAATTTGGACTTTAAATTCGGGTATGTCGTACTTTTCGGTGCGAGGTGAAATTGCCTCTATTTCGGTGAAATTGCCTTGATATCACAAAATCGCACAGGGTTTGGCAAAATCACTACAAAAAAATGCAGCGATTTTGACGAATCGAGGGCGATTTCGCCAAAAATAGGAACAATTTCGTAAAAATCGAAATGATTTTGACAACTCGAAACGATGTACGAGCCGCTGACTTGGGCAAGTCAGAGATCCCAGTCTTCCACTCGAGAGACTACTGTATCTCAGGCTCCTCCATCTCTCCTGGAGGTGACGATGCACAGAGCATCAGGGGTGTTGTAAGGATTGGACTTTTGATGATGTATTGATGATGTATTTTTGGATGACTGAGTATGCTGATGATGGCTATTGTGGCATACCAATCTACTATTGTATATATACTTTTTTGATGATATATATAGATTTTGATCTTTTGCCTTATGTGTCAATGTGTTTGATGATTAATTTTTCATTTTGATTCTAAAGAGTTGTATTTTAAACTTGATAAAATGATTTGATGTAAAATTGCATTAAGATGTGTAAAATGGTTTTATTGTTTCTGAAAATAGGAAATGTGAATTTAGCAATAAACCTCAAAGGATGTGGCCCTGTTATGTGACTGTTGTGGAGATGTAAGCTCGTTAAGTCATGAAGTTGATCCTGTTATGAGGTGTATTTTGATATTGCTAAATGAAATGGTTGGGTGCTTAAGAAAATTCTTAAGGCTTTCTGATAGGATGAGATGTATTGATTGTTGATCAAAAATATGTAAGTTTGGGCATACAAACTTCGAACGATGGCTTTTTCTAAGCAAGGAATCGCTAATTACTTAGGAATAATACTACCATCGCAAAAAGTTATCATGAAAATGCAGGATAAAAAATATTTTTTGTAAAATGCAAAATTAATGTTGTGTAAATCATTGTATCACATATGCAAAAGGTTTTATAGATGCTTACGATGAATTTTTGGGCATGAAAAATTAGAAGTATGGTTTTCGCTAGGTAAGGAACTTAGGAATAATACCATCATCACAGTAAAACCAAAATGCAATGCAAGATGAATATATAACTTTAGATATAATATTTTTGAGTTATTTGGAATATTTTGTTAACATGACAAATTTATGAAGATGGTTTTCGCTAGGCAAGGAATCCCTAATTGATTAGGAATAATACCATCATTGTAAAAAAGATATATTTTTTTGAATTTTTGTAATTTTAAGTTTGATATGTAGAAATTTAATAAAATATCAATGCAATATTTTAATTTATCTCAAAAAAAAAATTCAAAATTCAAATTTATCTAGAACCCTTGTGTATGAAGTGCATTTATTTCCATTTTGATGCTATCATAATGATACAAAATATCTCAAATAGCAAATGTGTGTGCCTTTTGTAAAATTTTTTTAATGATTTTAAGTAGATAAATGATGGAGCAAACTTAATGAAACCAATGTGTGTGCAAGTGAAATGTTCTTTAACCATGATTTTGTGCATGCATTAGGAATGAACTGCTATGTGAGTCAAATTACCATAAAGCTAGCTAATCCACAAGAGGACATTGGTCTATACAAAAGAAGGTCGCTAATGTGACAGACATGTCACCACATGAAAAGGAATTACCCAATGTCAAGCAAGTTGGGCACAAATCACCTGTTATGGGGCTTACCTTCATGATTTTTGATTGAATGAGAAATTCCAGGGATTCAAGTTTCGTATTCCTTCTTTTCTTCACTTTCAAGGGGTAGGGATTTTGTTCATTTTGTTTTGAACAAGGGGATTTTATTACTTTTCTTTTTCTCTTTTCATTCTCTTTTTTATTTTTCTTTCTTTCTTTTTATTTTGATTTTTGACTTTTTTCTTTTCTTGATTTTTCTTTTGGGATACTTGCTCAGCTTAGATGTGGAGTAAGGGATTTTTATTTGGGTAGGATGGAATCTTGTCCTTTTGCCAATTTCTCATTCATTCTAGATCATGCACATGAGAGGATAGCAAGGAAAACTTTTCGCTTAAAGCATTAAAACTCACTATGCAGTACCATTATTCGAAGATTGCAATAAATCATCTTTAATGTGTAACGTGTGGGTCTTGGTTCCAAAAAGTAGCAACATCATTCATAAACAAAAAAATTATTTAGTGAAAATAGTGTTCTTTGATATAAGAGAGATTTATAATCAAAATAACAGATATCAAAAATTATTTAATTTTACGAATTTTTAAGTGCGTGGTTCAAGATAAATTTTGAATTTAATCCTAGATAAAGGAAAATATTACTTGCTATTTTAGTAAAATTTGATTAAAGCTTTTGGGAATATTTTTGTATATTTCTTATTTTGTAATTTGTTTGGCTATTTTGAGGAACATTTTTGAAAGTGCATGACAAACCTATTTACAAATATGTACCAAGATGAAGATTTGAATCTATGCATAATATTGTTTGAGGTGCATAATATTCATGGGTTCCTTAAGATATTTTCCTTCCAAGGTAGCCAATCTATATGCACCTGACCCAAATTTAGCAGTGATGATAAATGGTCCCAGCCAGTTGGGTTGGAATTTTCCTTTAAGGTCTTTTCTTGCATTAGTATTCCTCTTATTTTATTTTAAAACTAAATCTCCAATTTCAAATGATCTATTATGAACTTTTTTAGCATATGATCTTTTAAGTTTGTCTTGGTAAGCATGAAAGTGCTCTAAAGCATGAATACGTTTTTCATCCAGAAGTTCTAGCTGACTGAGTTTGCTAGCACGATATTCATCTCCTACTTCAACATCTTGAAGTAGAAGTGATAGGGATGGAACTTCTAATTGAAATGGAAAAACTGCTTCAGCACCATATACCAAGACAAAAGGTGTAGCACCAGTGGGAGTATGAATGCTAGTTCGATAAGCCCACAAAGCAGGATATAATTGGATGTGCCAGTCATGGCCTGTTTTATTAACCATTCTTTTTAAGATTTTTATTAAGGTTTTGTTATATGCTTCAGCTTGGCCATTTCATTGTGGATAGTAAGGAGTGGACCATCTATGTTGGATTTTATACTTTTGACACAATCTATTAATATATTTATTTTTAAAACATGTTTCATTATCATAAAAAATATTAGATGGAATTCCAAATCTGTAGATGATTTGATTAAATATGAATCTTGAGACTTGGATTCTTGTGCAAAAAGCTAAAAGCATAGCTTTACCCACTTTGTAAAACATTCAGTTGCAGTTATGATGAACTTGTGACCATCAAATGAAACAGGGTTGATTTTACCAATAATGTCTAAACCCCATTTAGAGAAAGGCCGAGGGGATGCTATGGTTTGAATTTCTTGGGTAGGAGCATGGACAAGGTCAGAATGCCTTTGGCATTTTTCACATTGATGCACATAATCATTTGCATCTTTCTCCATTTAAGGCCAGAAATAACCTATCCTAAGAAGTTTTCTAGAAATAGCACTTCCACTAAAATGTCCTCCACAAGACCCATCATGAGCTTCACTTAGGGCTTTCTTAGACTCTTTAGAATTTAGACACCTTAATAATATACCTTCAAAGGATATCCTATAAAGGATATTAACAATTATTACGAAGCTAAAAACTCACTTGCGTAACAATATACGTTGGTTTCTATCAAATCCTTCAGGGAAGGTTCCATTTTGTAAGAGATTAAAAATGTCTATGTACCATGGTTCTGGGGTAAATTCATTAATTAGAAAAACATCTAATGGTTCCATACATGACTTAGTAGAAGCAGGTTCCTAGATTTTTTTGATGATAATAGTAGCATATTCATCGTCCAACTCCAAAGGCAACAAAGAAGCCACCGCAGCCATAGCATCGGCAATGTGGTTACTAGTTCTAGGAACAACTTCTAAAGTTACTTTATTAAAAAATGATATAAGTTTTAACACATATTCCTTATAAGTACAAATTTTCTCATCTCATGTTTGATAAACTTCATTAATTTTATTTATGACGACCTGAGAATCTCCAAAAACTAATAATGTTTTTACCTTTAGTGCTAAAGCGGCTCGTAATCCAAGGATTAGAGCTTCATATTCCGTAGTGTTATTAGTACAAGCAAATTGTAATTTAAAGGATAAAGGGATTAGGTGCTTTTGAGGAGATTTTAATATAATACCTGCACCTGCTCCACTCATACATCTAGCTCCATCAAAAAATAATTTCCAAGTTTTCGAGTGATCCTCTTCCAAGTTGAGGCATTCATCAGGAAATTCGATGCTCATAGGCTGAGTAGATTCCACAGGAGCAACAACTAATTGATATGCTATAACTTGGCCTTTTATAGATTTCTAGCTGATAAATATGAGTTCAAACTCACTAAGAGCAAGAACCCATTTAGTTGTGTGTCCTAATAGATATGGTCTACTCATTAAATATCTTAATGGATTAGATTTAGCAATGATATATGTTGTTTGACTTAACATATAATGGCACAATTTTTGCATTGAAAATACTACTGCTAAACATAATTTTTCCAATAGAGTATACCTTGTCTCATAATTTATTAAAGTCCTACTTATATAATATGTTGCTCATTCTTTCTTTTCTTTATCAATTTCAGCTAACATAGCTCCAAGTGCAATTTATGAAGCCAAAATATACAAAATAAAAGGTTGGTCTGGTTTAGGTGGAACAAGCATTGGAGGATTAAGAAGGTATTTCTTAATGTTATCAAAAGCTTCTTGACACTCTTTATCCCACTGAAAGGATACATTCTTCTTAAGCAATTTAAGGAAAGGTTATGTCCTATCCGCCAACTTATCTATGAAGCGGCGAATATCTTGTAATTTTCCTTGCAAACTTCTTAATTCTGATATATTCTTAGGAGATGGCATATCATTAATAGCTTTAATTTTTAGAGGGTCTATTTCTATACCTATATTAGGTATTCCAAAAGTGCGGGGAGATGAGGAAGACTCAAATAATATCTTAGAATCTTGTGTAGCTAGATTAACTTCTTCAATTGGTGCCAAAATTGAGGATAAATCTACTAATCCTTCATCTGAAACTGCATATGAGGTAGATGGATTATGTTCTTTATCATTTTCCTTAGATGTTGAAAATTTAAACTCTATAGGGTCTATAGGTAATTCAATCACTATAGGTTTAGGAAAAGGATTAGATATTCCTTTAGAAGGGGATGGTTCTTTTATTTTTATTGATACTTTATCACATGCTTTAGGTGATGGTGATTTAGAATATGATTTAGGCTTATAGTGCTTTATGGGTGCATTTGGATTTTGAGGGATAGAAGTCATGGCTGGAAAAAATGGAACTCCTATGGGTTCTTCCAGAGCACACATGTCAAAAGGTCTAGGGTCTCCATGGATGATAACCAATTGATTTTTAAATTCAAATTTTACACATTGATGTAATGTGGAAGGAACTACTCTCATTGCATTGATCCAAGGTCGACCCAAAAGAATATTGTACGATGCAAAGCAGGGTACAACAAACATAGTCATATCCAAAATCCATGGACTAACTTGCAATGGGATTTTCATTACTCCACATGTTTCTTGAGTCTCATCATTAAATGCCTTAATAAGCATCTCAGTTTTTTGCATGTCTTCTTTCTTAAACCCAAATATTTGAAAAAAATCATAAGTGCATATATTCAGTGAAGATCCATTGTCTATTAGAACTCTTTTGACTCCTACATCTCCAATCATTGTTGTAATATATAAAGGATTATCTCCAAACATACTTTGAGGAGGTATTTCCTTATCTTTGAAATCTATGAAGTTTACTTCATTTAAAGTTACAACATTTACTATAGCGTTTGGTTCAATATCTTCTGGAACCATCATTTTTTTTAGAGTTTTCATTAATTTGTCTCTATGAGTGGGATAAGTTCTCAAAAGATCTAGAAGAGAAATTCTTGCTATAATGGTAGATAATTGTTCATTAATATCATAGGGTGTTCTCTGTTGCGAACCAAACGCATTATTTCCTTTGTTAGGAGTTTTAGAATAAATGAGTTTGCTTTATCACTTTGGTCTTGTGAATTCTGGTTTTGGGCATGTTGCCTTGTAACCACTCCTATAGTCCCCACAAAATTACTATGAGGTCTTGCATTTTGTGTTTGTTCATTTGAGATCCACTGTTGTGACGATGGTCTAGTGGTCACTCTTCTTGAAAATGGTTCTTCTGGAACCATCTGCTCTGTAATAGGAGTGATTGCTTTAGATTCATCTTTTGAACTATTTGAATTATTTGAAGTGATATCCATTTCACTTTCATCATCACTTCCTTCACTATTCTCTTCATTACTCTCTACAGTTGTTATTTGACAATCTCTTAAGGGTCTGACAGTCATCTGAGATGTCTTAGTAGCATATGGATTTTGTAAATTTTGATGAGGCATAGAAAAACTAATAGTTCCCACATATCTAGTTGGATGGGGAAAATTATGTTGTTCTACTTGATTTATAGCTTTGTTACCGTGTTTTGGTAAAGGATGTTGAAAAATATCCAGATTTTGATTTGCATTCTGTTTTTGGGATTGTCTTTGAGCATCATTTTGGACATTTTTAAGAGGAAATTTCTCTACCTCCATATCTCCTTTATCAATTAAATATTGAATCATATGCTTTAACCTTTTACACATTTTTTTTGAATTTCCATCAACTCTATGAAAATTACAATGCAAATCATCTCTAAACCCCGCTATGGTTGTATCGGGTTGTCTTATTTTAGGCAACCGAATTAAGCCTCGAACTAATAACTGAGATAAAATCATATGTAATGGTTGATTTAATCTGGTAAAATCTCTTGGAGGTTTATTAGGATCTTTTAGTATGAACTTCTTCACAACTTCAGTAAGGTTGATATTCTGATTATTCCTACTATTGGTAACTCCGTCACCGATTACTTGCTTATTCTTATACTGATTTTTAGAATTCTTATCTTCATATTTATTTTTATATTGACCTCTTCTAATAAGGGTGCTCTCTACCCTTCTCCCTAGGTCAATATATTGGTCAAAAGATGTTATAGTAGCCATGGAAAGTTCATAGGACAATTGTTCTTGCAAATTATTTAAGAATATGTTTAGCATTTCTCTTTGTGGTAAAGCAAAATGCAACTTGCTTAAAAGTTGTCTCCACTTAGTTAGAAATTCTGCAAAACTTTCATCTTTACCTTGCTTAAGATTGTATAAATATTTAATAGTCACATGCCTCTCTATGTAGGCACTAAATTTATGTACAAACATCTTAGTTGTTTCTTCAAAATTCCTTAAGGAGTTGTTAGGAATTTGATAGTACCATTCCAAGGCTATGCCTCCTAAAATTTTAGGAAACATCTTAAGCATCAGCAAATCATCATGCGAGACATCATGACATGCTATTCTAAACATGCGTAAATGCTCGATGGGATCTTCAGTTCCCTTATATATAGTGAACACTGGCATAGGGAAATGCTTAGGGTAAGGTTGAGCTATTACGATGGGATCCAAGGGTTGACTACACATCTCTTGATAGTTGTATGAGGGATGGTAAGGATCTATTTGGTCTAATTGGAAAGCCAATTGCATTACCATTTCTTCCAACCCTTGATGTCCACAAAACTGGTTTGGTTGCATTGTATCATTATATCCTTGATAATAATTAGGTGCAACTGTATTAGGATTTCCCATTGAGACAGTGTTATGCAAAGTATTTCTTGGTGGAACTATCTTTTGATAATTAGTATTTTGTACTTGTTTGCCCTTCCGTTGTTGATTAATGGATTGGGAAAGTATAGAAGCAAAGGGTTGTTGCTTAGCATTTGTTCTAACATTATTAAGAGGAATCTTAGAGGCTTGAGTTGTTTGTTTCCGAGGCTTCTGATTTATATGTATCATATTTTGTCTTGGTGTTTCATCTTGATCCTCACTAGATTCCATGTAATGTAAGGGGTTGTTATGCACTTTAAGTGCGGCTGTAAAAGCATCTGCTAGGTTTCCTTTTCCTTGCTTCTCTACTTCTATTGCTTTATTAAGATCATCCATATTATCTCTCATAAAATATATAAAATTTTCAACGGATTCAAACTTAAGATTGCATTTAGAATTTAATTTAGATTGATTAAGTTCTACATCCTCACTTTCATTGTCATGATCTGAAGAAACATATTCTTCTTCAGACCAAGTTTCTTCATTATTATTTTGTTCTCGGTATGGTTCTCGTTCTTGCTCTAGTTTTTGATCTTCTATTTCATTCTCAGTTTCTTTACCATTCCTTAATTTAGGCATTTTTAATTAATTTGATTTCACAGATATATATGTTATATATATATATATATATATATATATATATATATATATATATATATATATATATATATAGTGCTAGGTTTTGGGGTATATATATTATTTATATATACCTAACTAATTAAATTAAATTACTATTTTTATATTGATTTTTTTTTTTATCTAGGACACGTAGAGCAAGAAATTAAACACACAAATAATCACATGCTAGGTAATAGTAGATTTTAATCTTCTTGAAATAATTTATGTATATCATTAATGGGCTCCAATTGATCAGGTGTCATGTAATGCTTTTCTTCAAATGTGAAGTTGTCTTGTAGGAACCTTATGAATTGTGCTAAGGTAATGCAATCTACTTCTAGGTTAGACCTATAAAAATATAGCTCGTGATAATACTCTCTATAGAATACAGCTCTAGGGACGGTATTAAGCCTTCTCTTATCGTCTAGGATTATTTCTTGACTTTCTAAATGAGCTAAAAACTTATGTGTCGCTACAGCGTCGTCTAGGTAGGTTTCAAAGGAGTAGAAATTAGGTGAAATCAAGGCTCTCTTATTATTCAGCCACCTTTCGTAAGATCTTTGAAGGTCAAAATAGGTAGGTTCTCTATAAGGATCCAATATTCTAGCCAAGTCTATCCTATGGATTTGTGTCTACTCTCAATAATGTCTAGTGTTCTATCTAATTCAATTTGGACTCTCCAGATGTTATATTTTCACTTTCATTAAAGTATGAGACTTCTTGAATTGCTAAGATTGTAGTAACATTAAGACGAATAGCTCTCCTATAATTATAATATACCATCTAAAATGCAAATGCAATTTAACTATTATTTTTTTTGTTTTTATTTTGGTTTTTGTTTTGATTTTGATTTTAATATTTAATTTAAGAATCAGAATATAATCTAATGTTTCACGTCGGGTTCACCAAAGAATGTAGGCCTAAAATTTTCACACTCATTTCCTCTAGGCTGATGGATTCGTGCCTTAGAGGGGAATGGAAAATGATAGAGCTACACCTCAAAAGAGAGGCACTTAATCGTGCCTTCTTGTGGTGATTTTTCGACGAATTGTGGGTTCACCAGGAAACTTTTAATGGCAGTTTCTGCACCTAGGTTGAGAATGAGGTTTAATATGTTCATTTTTGGATCACTCATACAAACACCTAAGTTTGGCCTTTGAAATGCAACTAACCTATCTATGATGCAATTTTTTTTTACTTTTTTGATGAATACAACAGACAGGAATAGAAATGACAAATATAGTTGCTAATTCTATGCTTAAAAGAAATTCAAAACATACCTGAATCGAGATGTCTGATGAAGATTCTAATTTTTTTGATGCAGAGCAGGATCACTACTATTTTGGCAGAATTGTTGTTGTTCCAGGAAAAATCGCTCAATAATTTGTTGAAATCGCAAGCGATTTCGCTGCAATTTTGTAGCAACAAAACACAAGACACAAAATGGTTTTCTGGCACAAATATGATTCAAACTTTGATATGTTTCCTAGTTAAGCATTCCTTTTAAACTACATGAAATATAGAAAAGGTTTGTAATATATGTAAGTACAAGAGTCTAAATGTTCATGAATTTTATGTAAGCAAAATGCAAATTTAAATTAATAATTGATTAACATGATGGTAAATACCCGAGATGCATTGCTAAATTAATGAAAATATAATTAAATAACTAAATAAAATGGAAAAGAAGGAAGAAGAACAAACAAAATAAAATTGTTTGCCCCCAGATGATCTGTGATAAAAATCATTGCCAAGTCAGCAGGATCGCTGCTATTTTTTATGAAATCGCACACCTACTCTGCCTACTCGCAACACGATTTTGTCGATTGTTCTGCGATTTCACCATTTGCTATACAATTTTGACTGCAACCTACAAGTGAAAATTTGCTAAAGAGGGTAATGGGATAATAATGTATTTTAGGCAAATATGAGCAAATTGAAGACGAGAAGATTATACTAATGGCTTCTCAATTGCTATCTGCTCAGGGGATCACTTAGCATGCTTTGCAATCAGGGAGTCAGTGTAAAAAATGAATTAGAGGGGGGATTAAATAGGATTAGGGAAAAATATGGGAAATGAGGAGGTTAGGCCAAAATAGGGAGGGATTTGGGATCCCTCCTATGTTTATCCCCTTCCTAATCTCGCTAGAATCCATCGTTACAACCTCTTTCCAAAATCAGAAACGCGGTTTGAAACGGATTTTTGGCATTTTGCAAACTTGGGAAAATTTTATTTTTGAGCAAAATAATTTGACGATTTTGCTAGCCGCTCAAGCAATTTTGCTAAAAGTCAGGAAATTTTTCCCAACAATCAAAACAACATTGGTTTGAGGGCACAAAAATCGAGGCAAATAGATTTTTGCTAACTTTGAATGATTTTCGAGTAGACTTAGGTAAATTTGATGTTTTTATCAATTTTAATGTTTTTACTGATTTAATCAATTTAAGTGCATCAAATTTAAGGTGCTACACATATATGGGCTATTGATTTGCTTTAGAACAGGGTTAGTAGATCTTAGATAAGCTCCAACTTTACCCATATCTATGTGGGTTATGTTAGGGTTGGTAGGGGATGATGGATCCTAACTTATGGTTTCTCAAGAAAATTAATAAAGATATTAGAAATTTAAGAAAAACTAATCATAATTTTACAAAGAATCATGGTTTCACTAGTAGGAAGTCCCTCCAATGTATAAATTAAACAAATATATATTATTTTTCATGGATACCTTATGATAATATCAAACCCTAATATTTATATCTATCCTAGGGCTACATGGATGAAGGGATGTGACTATTCACGTTAGTAATTAATAATATAATAATAAATGAATTAATAATATTAACTATTAATGTTAGGATGGAGGATCCTAACATGCCACCCCTCTCGAAAGAAGCTTTGTCCTCAAAGTTAGGACTAAGGAAATTGTTGTTGAAATTGATGAGGTGCTTTCCAAGTAGTATTTGCACAATTTTAATGTCACTTTTTCGAATGCAAGGATATCTTGAGGATCGAAGCATTAGTGGGGGGGTTTCCAAGAAGAATAATAGGAGTGTGATGATGATGGAGGGGCAACCCTTGGGGTTCCTAAAACACTTTAGAATGATTCATCAAAAGTGGTGGTAATGCTTCTACATCTTCCTGTTGTTCCCTGGGAGAGGTAACATAAAATGAGTGTGTAGTCACCTTTTTGCCTTGTTTTTGGATAGGTTTTACCATGTGGTGAGAACTCACTATTTGTGAGGAACTTGTGGGTAGTCTTTTTAGAGTGTATTTCTGGCCTTCATTGGTCACTTCTTGTATGTCTACCTTATATTTTCCTGGGGTATCGATCACTTCTTGTACATCGACCTTATTACCTTCATGGTTGTGATTAGGTGTTTCGATCATTTCTTGCTCATCTTCCTCATCTTCACCCTTTATAGATTGACAAGGATCAACTACCTTCAATAAATACAATGTTTGTGTAGAACATTTATGGTGGGGTCCAAATTGCTCATCACAAGTATTGCAGAGGTCTTTTGCTCATCGTTCCTTCATCTCCTCAAATATAAGATGTTTAATTGGTAAAGTTTGGTTAGGTTTGGGGGTGGTGTAAGTGGTTTGTGATTTCCCCATAGGTGGTTTTCCTAATTGAAATTGAATATTGAGTTTGTCTTTGGTTAATAAAGCTAATCCAAAGGTGTACTTTAGAGTGTAGAGATTGAATATTTCCACCTCATTCCTAATCTCATCATTTAATCCACTGGCAAAGGAACTTATCAGAAACAATTCATCTAACTTTGAGATGTGATTGACAAGATCCTAGAATTTATTTCGATGCGCATGCACAAAAGTGATTTGATGAAGGTTTTCAGTAATGTTGTCAAAAGTTGAGTCGGGAGATATTCCTCTGTCGACCATTGTGAGAATAAAATTTGTGAAGTGGCAACAATGAACATCCTTTTACAAAATTGTGATAAAATGGTGCAAAAAGTTAGCAATTTTGCAAAAAATTATTTTTCCCTTGTTGAATTAGCAAGAGCAATGTTGCTTCCACTTATTGTAAAAAAATTGGCAAATTATAATGTAGTTTGGCAAAAATTGAAGTTGGTCTAAAAATTTTTTTAGCAAATTTTTCGAACCCCCAATGGTCACTTAGTTTTCAATTATTGAATTTACAACAAGCACGAGAATTCAATTTTTTTGAATTTACCACATTCACTGGCAGGTACAAGGAAAAACACAAAGCACTAGGTAGCGATAGCAAGGAGGGACAAGGAGGAAATAGTGAAGAGGGATAAGATAGATCACAAGGCATGAGGTAGTGATGGTAGGGAGGGATAGGTGGGGAGCACAAGGTAGATGGTGTCATTAGCAGGAAAGTGAAGGGACAGTTATTATGAGGTAGGATCGAGGGAGAGAGTATTATGAGGCACAAGGTAGTGATAGGCGTGCATGGAGCACGAGGTGAGACCAGCAAGGAGATAGGCACGTGGGGGTTCTGATGACTACCAATTGGTAGTCACTTATATGTGAGGAGAATACATTTTAAACCACTAGCTTCCCTTCATGAGGAAGAATGTGGAATAATTGCCCACATATTCCCTACTAAAATTTGAACTAGACAGTGGTAGAAAAATTAACGACGATCACAATTCCTTTTTGAAAACAATGCAAATTTTAACCTTAGGTTTTAAAAAAATATTTAATCTTTTCTCCTAGTTTTTTCTATCATCTCACTGAAAAATGATATCACACGAATGATCAGGTCTTTTTATGGCTTCCACGGTGTTGGATGATATCATTTATGATCTAGCAGTGATCGATTTGTTGCTGGAGATAACACCACATAGAGAGATGAACTGTTTTCATTATTGCTTCATTACACAAGTCCTAAAATTTTATGAACAATAGCAAGTTCTCTATAAATTCAACTGTCTTCAATGTATCTCTTTGGTTTTCAATTATTTGACCTAAAATATTTCCCTGTTGATCTCCAGTACAACTTGGAATGGTTGTTATTTTAGTAATGGCTCCTTTAGTGTCATCATAGATAAATGTTACACTACTCGTAAAATGGTTCTTTCTCCTAATTGCAATCAATAGGGTTGGCTAAGTGATAGGACAATACTAGCTAACAAACATTAGCAATGTAAAAAATTTGGTAATAATGGTTTCTCTGCAAGTGAATCACAGTAACCCTCAATAGTTATCAATGCTATGTTTCAATCTCCTTCAAAATATAAATTATGCTATATCTATTTTTAGCTACGATAATTTTTAACGGTTGCTATCTACTATTATCATGGAAGAGGGGAATATTTGAAAAGGATAGTAGATCACTAGCTCAAAATTCCTATTACTTACAATGATCTGGAACTGAGATAGTAAATCAGTGGTCTTGCCTTTACGTGAAAAAAATTTCTATCACACTGGAAGTTTTTAGTTGTTTCCAGCAGTATCAAATGGGTAGTCTTCGTTGTTTGAGAAAAAAATGGATATCATTCTTGATTAACTACCAGAATTAAAAAATAGTCACCAGAATACTACCGTTTGGATACCATATATTAGGATACTTGATCCTAACTTATGGTTTCTCAAGGAAATTAATAAATATATTATAAATTTAAGAAAAATGAATCATGATTTTACAAATAATCTTGATTTCACTAGTAGGAAGTCCCTCCAATGTATAAATTAAACAAATATATATTATTTTTCATGGATGCCTTATGATAATATCAAACCCTAATATTTATATCTATCCTAGGGCTACATGGATGAAGGGACGTGACTATTCACATTAGTAATTAATAATATAATAATAAATGAATTAATAATATTAACTATTAATGTTAGGATGGAGGATCCTAACAGGGTTATTGATGGCTCTATGTAATACATCATCACTTGAGGTATACATAACATGTTAAGGTCCTATAGACAAACTATAATGGCTTACCTGTATCACATTTATGTGATTAACCACAAAAGTGGTGGGGAAAGATGTGGAACACTCCATGGATGAAGTGGTTTGGCTAACAGAGGCTTGACTCAAAATCTTTACTTGGATTTGAGTTGAAACCATAAGCTAATGGGTCATTTGGGGATGGTAAATGTATGGAATGTGCAAAAAGGATGCAATAGAAACCACATAGAATCAAACAAGCAATTCAATCATATGTTTTGCAACAAATTTTGCTTTTTATATTTTTTGTGTGGTTTTATGTGTTGTAATATGCAAACCTAAAATTGTAGACACCTAAAACATATCATGTTGAGATGACTACTCATATGGGTATGCTAGTAGACCATATGAATAATCTTGGACAACTCCAAGGTGAAACAGTGGTTTTAACCACTCAATTTGGGCAAAGTTGGCTAACTCAACCTTAGATACGATTGACACCCATAGCTAATAGAGTTGGTCATGCCTTATAGCCATGGCTAGCATCAAAACTATTTTGAATCCCAGGTCAAGCCAAATTTTATTACAATGGCATGGGTAATGAATGTTCAAATGGTTTTGTGCATGGAAGCTTTGAGAGCTTTCCTCCCAACTGATCTAACCTCCTAGATCTTGATCTTGGCTTCCCAAGCAAGACAAGATTAGAGATTAGGAGTCCTATAAGACCCCCCTCCAAATTGGAGAGAAGTCTGGAGAAATTTTGCATTTGAACATACTGAATCTCTACCAAAATGGGTAGCAAATTAATAATCCCTTGAGGAGAGTCAAAATGTTGCCCAATTGTGGAGTGAAAAGCATGAATCCATCAATGGAGATTTCAAAGGATTAGGAAGCACAATCACACATTCAAACCAATCGAACATGAATATCAAAAAATTTGACTACCAATCCATCATAGGACATAGAGGTGACCCTTGATCATCAATTCCACAAAGTAAATTGGAGATCTGAGCCCTGATTACAAGAGAAAGGATATTTTTGGCTTAGCCATGGTTGTCAACTATAGTTAACAGTGCCCACTATGCCTCGGACCCACAATGAGGGTTTGATCCCTGATTTTCTTTGTTTTAGCATTAGATTTACATTTTTAGCTATGTATATAGTTTAATCTAGCATAGATTTACATTTTGGCAGACATCTAACTGGTTAATTTTAGGATTTAAAGGTAGATTTGTTTCCATTTCCTTGCAATTGTCAATTTAGACTAGTTTCATGATTTTCAAGTTCTAATGATTAATTAGGATTTCTAATTGTTAGATTTCATGCTTTCTTTACATGCTTTACAATAGTTTGGTGATTTATTGTATATCTTCATATATTTACATGCTTTCAAGCTTTCTCTATCATTAATTTATACAATTTTCCATAAAAATCCTCATCAAGAGAGGCCTCATTTGTCATTAACTCCTTTCATGTTGTTTCTTGAATTGAGGGTTTACAAAACGTAATCATTTTCAAGGTATTCAAGACAACATATACCTCCAAATGAAAGAGAAGAAGACTATCCTTGGCCTTAAGTAGTTTATGTACATCTGTGAAGAGTCTACGGATTATGCCACCCCCTCTTTTAGAGGGTTTCCAATATTGTATTAATTGTATCACAAATTTGGGTATCCCTAGGAGGAATGTATATGTAATTGATTTACATTCCATCAATACAAAGAAATTCTTCTTTCTTGTCAAATTCATGATTATTGTGGTTTAATGCTTTAAATTTGCACTTAATTGGTATGATAGCTTAGATATATGCTTTTCATAATGATACAGATGGTGATCATGGTGGGAACCTACAAATTATGCTATCACTGACTGAATTGTTGTGTTTTTTTATGCAGGTCTTAGTCGTGGTTAACAACCATGGTGAAAATTCGTAGCCATTCTTAGATGCCATGATTAACAGTCTCATTCATGCCCGACATCCATGGCTAGTAGAGAACAAAAAAATAGTAGATAGTCGAATCTACATCAGACTTGGATTTTAGGTAGGAGGCATTTCTCTATGTTTTCCTATGTTTTTCTATGTTTATTTTTTTGAATACAGTAGATGAAGTCGGTTTAAATAGAAAACATAGAGAAAGGTTAAAAGTAAAATTTTAGATTCTCTTAGGTTTTCTTCCAATCATTACTAGGAATAGTAGACTTTTGATATCCACCCTAGTCTCCAGTGGTCTAGGTTATGTTTGTAGAGTTTGCTTGCTTGAGGCCCAATTAGTGGCCAATTTATCATGTAAATGCATTCTCTAAATTTCATCTAAATAATGTAGATGCATATTTTTGAACGTTAAACATATTCATTATTACACATTTAGTATAGAGCATTGAGTATTTGGTGTTGCATTTTTACTTTCATGTAAAATCTAAAATGAACAAACACACACCATGCACTATCTAAATTCTAGTGAGTTGGAAGTCATATCCAACCACTAGTAGGGTTCAATGACGATGGCAGTGATTTTTTTCCATTGGCCCAACTCCCTTGAACCCTATTACTTAGCCAATGCCAACTCCAAGATCTATCCTAACCATGCAAAATAGCATGATTTCCTCTTCAGAGGGGTGTATCACTGTGCACGGGGTGTTGGGTGAGGATCGACAGGACCTGTGCTCCCTACCCGGGTGTGGATTTCATCTCCATATTTTGGGGGGTTTACGTGATCATGACTTTCATTGCCGGTTGTCGAGCTATGAGCATACAGGTGAAAACCCTTAAACTATTGAGCATTACATCAACAATTTCAAACATGATGAGAGTAGTTTAAGTTTTCAATAAATTTCAAAACACATCAAACCAGTTAGGGCTCACAAACAAAATTTAAAAAGAGATAATCATCATTGTTTGCTTTTTTTGCCTTAAAATATACATATGAGATAATACCACATCATGGTTGTCACATGGAGAGGCCGATCTCGATATAGATTTGAGGTAAACCAAAGCTCCACCCAACGCACAACATAATGTGAAGAACCCTCAATCACAAGATCCTCCCAAAAAAATTTTGGTGAGCATTAGAGGGGATAACTCTACACACGAGGGTTATCATAAGAATATCCCACTTAGATGAGTCAATGCACACACCTTGTAAGATAGATTCGAGAATGGAAGATCCCAACATGGGCCCTTCAAGCATGGAAGTATATATCATGATCATACACCTCGTGGATCCATTGGATATACTAAAGAGTACATTGTGGAGGAAGGAGTTATAACTAAGTTAGTGCCCATCCATACTTGAGACAAGGGAGGCTCAAGGCCCCCGTTAGTCCAAAATAGACAAGTAGAAAATCTGCCCATTCAAGGGTAGGAAGAGAGGGTTGCTTCATGGCATAGGCCCTCATAGACTCTAAACAATAATCAATTTTGCAAGTTCACATTTGACATGTCTAAGGTTGGAGTCAATGGTACACCACCACATGAGTCATTGTGCACTAGGCAATTGGATGATCTAGATAGTCTTAGGGCAACTAGGATATGAATCCTCAATTGTGCATTCTCATTATATGAGTTCTCATAGTGGGAGCACATGTCAGACCATTAGAGAGCCAGTATAATGCTCCAGGAATTCTCGTAGTATATTTTTCCCATCAACCCACATGGGAATAGAGTATAGATAACACCATAACACAAATATCATCTACACAGACAAGGATAAGAGCACGGTAAACCAGTCTATCAAAGTTCATATCAACAAAGTTGCTTGGATAGAATGAGTACACCAGAGATCACACACATCTGATCTTATAGATTGATCACAAAAATTGGTATTGGAGCAATGGTAGTAGATTCTCCAAGATCAATTGGAGGATGTCCATGCAAAACATGAGCACCTCAAAAATGAGGATACTTAGAGATAGAGGTTGCTAAGGCAACATATTTTTAAGCAATGCATGCACGAACAAAGCATCCTTGATCAAAAGGAGTGTGCTGAGTGAGAGGATCAATTGGCTTAAGCCAATTTACCCCCTCATAGTGAATACAAGGAGTTCACTCATAGACAAGCTGCTTCGTAGCCTGATTTGCACCTAAGCATATTGAAAACCATATTCGTGATATGGCCCAAAACACGATGCAACACCAAGAACTTAAACATCATGGGCATATGCAATAAAAAGAAGAAGTAGGAGATGATAAAGAATAGAAATATCTTGAGATCTCCCTAGTAGACGTGGAGGATGAGCCTATTCCTCCATCTCATTCAAAGAAGAATTTACCTCCAAAGGTTCCACAACGACCTCTCAAAGAAGAGGAAATTCTATATTTGAAGGCATATCAAGCCTTAGCAGACAAGGTGCGAGCTATAGAGAAGCAAGGGACAACTTATCAAAATCTGACCTTGAACAAGATTTATAATGAACCTTTATGCCCTTCTATTCCCATTCCAGCATATCCTAAGCATTTCAAGATGCCAAAGATGGAGAAGTTTCAAGGTGAGGAGGATGCTCAGGAACATGTTATGAGCTTTATGGACATGTGCTTTTATATCGAAAGCAATGATGCTCTTTTACTGAGAACATTCATCACAACCCTTTTAGGCCCTACCCAAGAGTGGTTTAATCAACTTAAGAGGTATAGCATAACTAGCTTTGAATAGTTGGATAATGCATTTCTTGAATACTTCTCATTCGATGTTAAGAAGAAGGTAAACTTATTTGATCTGGCTAATTAATGCAACATGATGATGAGTCGATCATGGGTTATGTTAAAATATGGAGAAAGATAATGGTGAAGTTGTCATTTTCTATTTCGACCACATAGCTAACTCATATATTTACCAAGAGTTGTGTGAAGCACATCTTTCTATTGCTGTAGTTGCAACAGTATAAAACATTCGAAGAAGCCTTGTGATGAGTGTCATCAAATCTTCATCATTTAATCATTATGTGTCAATCCAGGGTGGTGTCCAAGGCTATATACGAAAGCAGGGGTTAACAGACTGATTTTTAGTTCATTTAGATCATGGATTTATTCATGGAATAGTTAGAGATTGGGGTGTTTGGGGTCTCCTTTCTTACTCCTAAAAACTAAAACTAAACTCCTACTTATCCTTGCAGAATTGAAATTCACACTATTGCAGAAAAATAAAACTAAACTATTGCAAAGCTGAAAATAGCAGAATTTAATTGACAGGAAATTACTAAATTGAAATTGCAGCATTAACATTCAAACTGGTAAATAATGAAACTTTCTGAAATTGCAGAAAACAATGTCACTTTCTGAAATGGAAATAACATTCAAAAACTGATAAATAAAGTTGCACAATTTGTAACAAATTAGGCTGACAAGAAATTATGGAAATATTGCAAATTCTGAAACAAATTAGAAACAGAAAGTACTAGTGTTAAATTCTACCCTAGATGAGTTACCTACCATGCATTCAAATGCCACATTATCCTAATCACTAACCATGCAAAAATTGTCAGATCTCTCTCTGACCTACTATAGCCAAAAATAGCAGAATTCTATCAGGTAAAAACCCTCCTCTGGACCTGGAAGTGGCCCTTGCTTCCTGAACCAAAAGAGGGCAAATAAACTTGCTCTAAACTATTAAGTCTTCACACTCAACTCAGAAGCAAACATGAATGTCAAATATTGCACCTTTATTTCATTCTCAGCAGCATGACAATAGTGTAGGGGAAGATCTGCAGGCTACTGTGTTGCTGCAATACACAATTACAACACTTAAAATAGTTCTAACTCTTATCACTTATTTCCTATATTCTTCTATATGCTCAACCAAATGGGAGCATTTTATTTATACAAGTAGGGTACAACATTGATAAGGTTTTGTGTTGCCATGTAGGAATGTTACAACTATTACAGGACTGTTTCCCAGAATGCAGGGATTAGGTCTATTATCTCTTATCCATTCCATCTGTTGGGCTTCATCCATTGAGGGACAGGTGTTGGAAAATATAGGGATATCCCTAAAATAGCTGCAACCACCGTTTACCACCCTCTATTGCAATTAAAGGTGCTTTTGACCCAAACTATTGCTTCTGCGCTTATTCTAGAGCTGCTCCGGAATATCAGGCAACAGAATAGAGTTTATATTAATTCATGCTCCAGAAGTGCATGAGAATAGTTGTGACGATGGAAATAGTCTCCATAAGTGCCTAGAAGACTGATTCCATATTTTGCATGAGTTGGAGTGGACAAATTCCAAGCCATGTTGTATATGTACAACTGGTTGGAATTTGTATGGAAAAGTTCCTATTTTCTGCACAGTCAAACTGTTGACAAAGTTTTGGCACCTTTTGGTTATTTAAAATGGTTTAAATGATGGGGAAATCTTATGAAAGAAGCACAAAACCAAATAGATAGCAGCACCTTAATATTACAACATTAACTTAATGCAAAATATACTAAATAATACAATTGAAACAGACTATAAAATATAGAAAAATAGTCAAAATAGGATATATGCACTTTAACATTTACAACATGTAAACATCAATACATAATGCATTCTATCACTATAATTAGCATCAAAACATAACATAAGGTGTTCAAAAGTGTTTATAAGTTATCAAAACTAGTCCATGGATGAGGCATTTGTAGGCCTCATCATTTTTCCCCCAACCTATTTTAATGCATGTCCTCATGCATTCTATGTAGCCACAATAGCACAGAGATCTACATCCAGATTTCATTCTTCATAACTCAGCTTTGGTCCTGGAACCTTATAATATCCTCTGATTGCTTGTATTTTCTTGAGCCATTCCTGGAACTGCTCATCTGATTGGGGATCACTATCAAAGAAATAAGGAACTAGAGTTATCACATTTGGCAGCCTATACCTCAAACCTACCTAGTGATCCTGCAACTTGTGGATAACCTATACTATGCCTTCTGCTCTCCTTCTGGACCATAATAAATTGTTAGGTGAGATAGGTTCCCTCTTCTGAAGTGATATTGACAATTCTCCCCACCTGCTTTTACAAGCTGAGAGAGCATTACCAAAATGTTGATTACAGAAGACCTAAAAATTCTTGATACAATCAGTAAGATTGCTCTTATATACTTCTCTGATTTTCTGTTCTCTCATCATAGTAAAATGTTGATTGATGGACTCCCTATAATTAGTATGGGTTCTTCTGATCAGTAACTCAACTGTTAACTCCATTTCCTTGCTTGCCTTTTTCTCCTCCTCCCAATAAATCTGATTTTGTACTAAAGATATAAAGGCTCTCAGCTGAATATCTCCTGTAAAGATGTGTGGCAAGAAGGTTCCATTTTTAGGTAAGAAGAAGTTATGCAAAAATAGTTCACAAAGTAGATTCCTCTATTTCTCTGGACTATGCAAATATGTTTCCACAAATTCTTCAACAGTGTCCAGTTTATATGGAAGTTTGGAAATAATTCTCATTAATTGCTAGTGGAGGTATTTTTCCTTTAATATTAGAGTATAAAACCTTGCAGGCCTTCTACACTGAACTAAGTACTCTACAATTTGGCACATATCTTGTATTTGTTCCTGTAACTTAGTTATATCTACAGTTTGGGCTTCTAGCTTCTGCTTCAAAGGTTTTAAGGCTGAAATTTGTGCCTCCATCTGTTGACACTATAACATCCAATGTGCTATGTCCTCATTATATTTTGTCATTGTAACTATTTGTGGGGGCCTTATAACTGATTGTATTTTTGGAGGCAAGTCCACTTGTATACCAACTTCTGATGTGTTAATAGTGAATAGATCTACTTGCACTCCAATTTTTGTTGTTTCAACTTGAGGTGATTCAACTGTAATTAATTCAATAGATAGTTGAGGAGATTGTATATTTACCTATTCTTGCACTTCCTCCTATTCATTGGCCTCCTCAGCTGCTTGTATTGTTTGTGCCCCCTATTGTGAATTTTTAGAATGTTCTACAGAGGCTTCTGAATCTGTCATGCTGACATCCTGCTGGAAAATTTGGGTTGTTGTTTCTTCTATTTCCACTCCTCTGATGGGTGATTCTTCCTCAGGTAAGGCCAATTCTCTATGATCTTCTGCTAATTCTAATATAATTCTGGCCAATTCATCCTCAGAACTAGTTTTTGTAGACTGTTGCTCCAGAGTGGACAATCGAGCCCTTAGTTTATTCACCTCTTCCTACAAATTAGCAATAAGCTTATATTTCTCTATGTGAGAGGCTTCATGTTGTTCAATCCAACCCATTTGTGTCTTAATGACACTTCTAGCAGCATGTAACTAGGTTTTTATATCAGGCTCTTCCTCTTTTCTTATTGATTCTTTGCCAGAATCAGAATCTTCAGAGTCTGAATAGTCAACAAGTGAGACTATAGGTATTTCTGTATCTGTGACTATTGTCTCTACCTCCAATTCTTCTATGTCCATATATACTTCCTCTGATCTCTCTTCTGTAAATTGTTCTACAAGAACTTCCTACCCCTGCTCTGTATTTAACTGCTGAAATAGTGGTGTAGCTTCTTCATCCATTATTTCTTCTGTTACTTTTTGTTTTTGAAGTCTGGAAGACCTTCGTAACCCCATAGGAGCTTGTTTAACCTTTTTAGGTAACTCCAGAACAAATTCTGATGATTCTAGAGTAGAACCTGCTTTAGGCATTTCTTTCCCTATTTGCCTTTCTTTACTTGAACTACCAGACTGCTCGACAGGTTGTGTTCGACAAATAGTTACATTCTCAAAAAATGTAACTTTCCTTCTTTTTCCCATGGGACTAGACTTGGACCATTTTTCCCTTTGTTTCCTAGTCCTAGAGGATGGAGGTCCTTGTGGTGAGGAGGGGATTCCCTTGTCAGAGGATTCAGTTTCAATTTCAGGTTCAGATCTTGTAATTTTTGCTTCATCTTCAGATTCACCTTTTGCCTCTCCTTCAGATTCAGGGCTTTCACTCTCTAATTCATTCTAGGCAGAAAAGAACCATTCAAAACTCCTAGGGTTTCCTCTGAAGTGATGCTTGCAGATGAGCTTGATGAGCCCATGGTGTTTGGGAGTGCCCCTTCCTTGTTGGTATTTTCTAGCCATATTGCTCAATTCTTGATGAAGATATAAGGGCAGATTTATCTTGACCTCCGGGTTTGAATGACCATGTCATAGATGATTCAAAATTCTGATATGATGCCCAGATAGAACAGGAAATTGTCCATCATAGGTTAAAAACCTAATAACCCACACAACTACTTCATTCCAGGGAGGTGGTAGACTAGACCGTTTAACCCCTTTACAAACATTTTTGCTCATTAAAAATTCAATTGGCTTGTCCCCTTCTTCTCTAAATTGATTGACAATTTCTACCAGGGCATTCTTTCTAGTTTTTACAATTTGGACCCCTTGCAAAGGCATTTCAGTAATAGAACTAAGAATTTTTGGAGTTACCTAGATGGTCATGCCGCTAATATGGACTTGGTTGTTTCTGAATGTTCGGGCGAATTCGATTGCCAACCCTTCAGAGTGTCCATCGAATTTTCATAGAAATGACATAAACCCTTCCTCCGTGAAGATACACAAGTGATTCAGGATCTCCCTGTAGGCAATCTACATTTTTTGGCTCAATCCGATTCTTCTTACCCCCATTTTTATTTTTTTATGTTCTATCTCTTCTTAGTGCCGAAACAACAACGTTGTGCCTGAGTCTGGATCAAATTATTTGTAGTTGCAGGGCAAAAATGGCTTCTGGGCTACAGAATTAAAATTTTACAGCACTAAAAAAATGCTTCAAAACGTGTTGAAGCATTTGAAAAATTAAATTTCTCCTTTACGTATCATGTGGCAGATTTCTATTTCTCTGAGGGAACGTGATCCGCTGCATTTGATTAAATGATTACGATGCATTGACGTGGCAGTCATCTGTTGGCCGCATCATGTACCACGTACAGAGCTTTCCTTTTTCTTGAAGTCCTTGTGAAGTGTGCCAAAGATTTTTGCTTATCACAAAATGTGCGATGATTCCCAACACCTCCGTTCCCATCGTTGTGTTGGAAACCTACGTCTTAAAATTTGTGCCATAATTTTTCCTTACTTCAAACAATAGGAATTGGATTATGATGCCACATGTCATTTCATTTTTATCTTTATTCATTTCAAAGTTTTTTCTTCGAGGTTTGAACAATTTTTATTCTGAAGCACACCCCTTTTTATGTTGAAGCCACTTTTGTTAAAACAATAGTTTTTCATTCCAGAGCTTCCATCATTCCGAAGCTGAACATAAATCTTATTCCGGAGCATTATCATGCTGAAGCATTTGAAGGTAAAAAATTTCTTGCTATTTTCACAACTTCCATTGACTAGATGGATAACTTTTTTTTTTAAATAACCTTATGTATGCCTCATATACTAACTAAGGATATTATGCACTACATACTTGATATCAACAATGTTCTAAAATGAGAAAGGCACATACCTGATATAACCATTTATCTACAATTGTACAATGGTTGTTTCTACTGATTCTCTGTTGGCTGCTCTACTGACTAAGACAGGTGCAATCTGAAAATAGGTGAAACAGAGGTGAGAATGAATGGAATGGTAAATAGTGAAACAATGGTGAAAATGAATGGAATGGTAAATAGTGAAACAATGGTGAGAATGAATGGAATGGTGGCGGGTCCATGAGGCAAACATGCCGAAAAAACGGTTTTCATGTAAGCCCAATTCAGATGCGCCTCAAAGAGGTTTTCACATTCTGAATTATTATTATTTTTTTATATATATATTTTTATTTTTTTCATTTTTTTTATATATTTTGGTTCATGTCACTTGATTGAGTCCATCTTGGAAGAAGTGGTTTCTTCCAATACTGATACATCCAAGTTTCCTACTTGCTTGAGAAACTCCTCCTTGGTTAACGGTTTGTGATATATCCGAAGACGATGACCGTTAACCACCATTTTCCTTCTTGAATCATCTATTGGTGAAAGACGTACAACTCCATTTGCAAACACTTCCTCAATATGATATGGTCCAAGCCACCTAGTCTACAATTTTCTAGGATAGTCTTCATAACGTGAGTCAAACAACAAAGCCTAGTCACCTTGTTGAAACTTCCTTTGTTGAATGTGACTATCATGCCATAATTTTTGTTGTGCTTGGATCAGCTCAGTCTGGTGCAATGCATCCCTCCGTAGCTCATCCAATGCATTGAGCTATAGAATCTGGTCCATCTATGCCTATGACAAATCAATACCAACTTCTAAAGCAGTTCAAAGAGTTAGTAATTCAAACTCAATAGGCAAAAGAGGCTTTTTACCATAAACCAATTCATAGGGAGTAAATCCAGTAGTGGATTTCCAAGTGGTGTTATAAGCCCAAATTGCTTCAGGTAACTTCTCCACCCAATTCCTCCTATGGGCTGCTATAGTTTTGGTTAAGATCCTCTCTAATTCCCTATTTGTCACTTCAACTTGGCCATTGGCTTGTGGATGGTAAGGTGAGGATTTTCGGTGTTTGATTTCATACAGCTTTGTAAAGGCTTCAACAACTTTTGAGGTAAACTGAGGTCCCTGATCAGTGGTGATAGAATGTGGGGCTCCAAATCGTAGAAATATTTGTGAATACAGGAAATCAACAACTTTCTCTTCTCGGGCATGCTTAAAAGCATGGGCTTCTACCCACTTGGTTACATAATCGGTACATACCAAGATATGCACTTTCCCTTGGGAAGGTGGATCAATGGGTCCTACAAAATCTAGCCCCCACCTTTCAAATGGTTCTGTACCTAATTGAGGTTGTAAAGGCATTTCACTAGTAAAAGTAGGCTTACCCATCCTTTGGCATGCATCACAATTTTTGACATACCTTTTGACATCTTTGTGCAAGGATGGCCAGTAGTAACCAGTACCCAAAATATTTTGAATGGTACTTTTCATTGAATAATGCCCTCCTGATGGTTCATCATGACATGCTCGTAGGATGTCATATACCTCGTCCTTGCGAACACACCTACGCAAAACATGGTCAAGACTGCATTTAAACAATAAACCTCCTATCCATTCAAAAGAAGAACTTTGCTTGATCAACTGTTTCTTTTGTTTAGGAGTAAAGTGAAGAGGAATCTTCCCTGTAGCTAAATAATTAGCTATATCTGCAAACCATGGAGATTGTACAAAAACAACAAACAATTTCTCATCAGGAAATGCATCCTCAACCAATTCCTTCGTATCTGCATTTGACAATCTTGACAAGAAATCTGCCACTACATTAGACTTCCCTGGTTTATTGACTATAGTAATATCAAATTCCTGCAATAGTATTAACCAGTGAATAATTCATGCACTAACCAAGGGTTTATTCATCAAATACTTTATAGCAGCATGGTCTGTGTGGATGAATACGGGATATCCTGTGATATAGTGTCAAAATTTGTTAATAGCATACACCACAACTAAAAATTCCTTCTCGATTGTGGTATAATTCTTTTCAGCTCCAGTCAAATTTTTACTAATGTAGTATATGGCATAGTGTTGTCCATCTTCAATCTGCCCTAATGCAGCTCCAATAGCAGTATTGGAAGCATCAGTTTGAATATGGAAGGGTAACTCCCAATTAGGACCTCTCAATACAAGCGGAGTTGTTAACTTTTCCTTTAAAACTTCAAAGGACTATTGACACCCAATAGACCAAACAAATTCAGAATCCTTTGTTAACAATGCGAACATTGGATTAGCAATGGTACTTGAAATTAGCAATAAATCTGTGATAAAAGCCAATATGTCCTAAGAAACTACGGACATCAGTTTGAGTTTTTGGAGGAGGAAGGTTCTTGATGACCTCTACCTTTTTAGGATCAACTTTAATTCCATAAGCAGAAATATGATGTCCAAGAACAATTCCTTCTTCCATCATCAAGAAACATTTATCAAGATTCAGAGACAAATGATATGTTTCACAACTGTATTAAAACTTTTTCAAGTTGTTCTAAAGTATATTCAAATGTATCTCCAAACACTGTGAAGTCATCCATATAAATCTCTACACTTTCATTTGTTAGATCAGAAAAGATAGCCAAAATAGCTCTCTGAAATGTTGTTGGTGCATTGCACAAACCGAAGGGTAATACTCTATTGTAAGCAAATGTTCCCCAAGGACATGTGAAAGTTGTCTTTTCCTGGTCTTCTAGTGCAACTTGGATCTGATTATAACCACTAAAACCATCAAGGAAATAAAAAAATTTCTTACCAAGCAAGGGTGTCCAACACTTGGTCTATAAATGGTAATGGAAAGTGATCTTTATGTGTGACCTTATTCAATTCCCTGTAGTCCACACATACTCTCATCTTCCCATTTTTCTTTGGAACAATGACCAATGGTGAAACCCACCTACTGTCTAAAATTGGATAAATGAATCCTACATCCAATAGTTTTTTGATTTCTTCCTTAACAATATCCTTCAGAGCGGGATTCAGATGCCTTTGTGGTTGTCTTACTAGTTTGACATCTTCAGTGTATATCCTATGTGTACACACATCAGGGTGAATGCCAGTCATGTCCTTATAACTCCAAGCAAAATCTTGAACATGTCTCTGTAAAACAACAAATAATTTGGCTTCTTGCTCATTAGTCAACCAACTATTAATGTTCAAAAATTTTCCTGGTTGTATCTCAATCTGCTTAATCCCTGGATAAACAGAGTTGACAACCTCATATTTACTCGATTAAAGCATTTAAGGGACAATGATGTGGCTGTAGAGTATGAAATACTCTTGATTTGGTGTAAATGTGATACCTGATGGGATCATTTGCATAGGACAGATGAAAGAAGTCAGAAGATGATGATGCCATCCATGTGGCAATGTGAAGGAGCTTTCTTGTAGTGGAATAGATGATAGATGTTCAGCAGTTTGTTCTTCATATTTCCATAACAAATGATGGACAAGAATTTGATCATCCCTAAGGCCTTCTTCTTGCAATGTTTTCACCAAAATTGTTTCATGTTCAAAGATTTCTCTTTCTGGTGAATTAAGTTCTTCAATATGTTCTTTTACTACAATGGTGGCCAAGGTGACAATAGTTTCCTGTTCTTCATCAGACTCAGGATACCATATCTGTCCAAAAAATTTGGCTGAAGGTTGGGTTGGTGGATACAAGGAAATATTTTTTAGGTCTACACCATTTGAAATGGTCATCTCACCTGACCTGCAGTCTATAAATGCAGTTGCGGTGGCAAGCCAAGGTCATCCTAGAATAATAGGATAGCCATTAGCTGAGTTTCTAGGCTGCAACACTAAGAAATCTATAGGGTATTCCCAAGAAGACACTTCAATGGCAACATCCTCCAGAATTCCTTCCGGTTTAGCCACTGACCTATCTCGCCATTTCCAAAACTATGGTAGTAGGACTAAGGTTATTGAGCTACAATTTTTGCATGGTTTCCTTAGTCATCACGTTGATTGCAGCTCCTAAATCGATAAGTACATTTGGAATTTGAACTAACCCAAAAGTAATTGTAACTACTGGACTCCCTGGATCACCATATTTAGCAGGTACTAATTTCTAGAAAGTAGGTCAGCCAACTTACCTTCTACTTGTAGAGTCTTAGGAAAGGCTTTCTTCTTCTTGCCAAGTTTCCTAATACACAACTCCTGAATGGTTTTCCTAATCAGAGGTACATCCTTTATTTCCTACAACAAAGGGAGTGAGATAGACATTTTCCTCAATTCTATGATTAATTCTGATTCAGGAGCAGTGATAGTGTGGTCAAACCTTTCAAGATATGGTAGGTCTGTCAGAGGCAGGTTCAATTTTTCCTTGTAAACTTTCTATTTTTTCTTCTTTTTGCTCTGTTTGTGGTTTTTTTGGACTTGAAAATTCTTGCTTTCCATCAATTTCTTCAATAGTGGGTGGTGCAGGGTCAGGTAAAACCTTCCCTAAATGTAATTGGATGTTACTACAGTCAAGGACATGGACTGTAGCAGTCTCTTCAGACTCAGCTCCATAAATAGGGGCTGCTTGTCTGTTGTTATTGGGGTTAGCCATAGGCTGAGCTGGAAGTGGAGGTTGCTTAACTGGCTGTGTTTGCTATGGTTGAACTCTTCCCTAAAAATTTTGATTAGGGGCTGGCAACAAGTGTTGATTTGGTGATTGATACCTCTATTGCCCTTGATAGGATGGGTATTGTGGCCCCCATATTTGCCCTGACTGATTTGGTACCCAAGATGGATTAACTGGATGCCATGGCTGATTCCAACTAGAATGTGACCAATCTTGAGGGGCTGCCCAAGATTGATTCCAAGTTTGGGGAGGAGGTTCGGTATACGCCCATGGCATATTCCAAGGATTCTGTCCCCAATTTGAAGAAAAGCGAGGGGTATTTTGGTTTTGTATGAAGTTGCCTCCTGGCCTTTGCCCAATAGCATGAAGTTCTTCAACTTGGGTTTCTAAAACACTCCGAAGATGGGGCAAAAGGTGACATTTATCAGTTTTATGCTCCTTTGAGCAAATGCCACAAATTGCTGAAATTGAAGTCTTGTCCAAAGGACAATCTTGCAGAGCATGCTTATTTCTGCACCTAGGACAATAGATAGACAGGGGTGGTGAAGAATTGGCTCTTGTATTCCTTTCTCCTAAAGCAATGTTTAGTTGAACAAGTATATCAGTTTTCATATTAGCCATTTCCTCCATCAAATATTTTATATCAGTATTACCAGGATTCCTTTTCCTTCTTCTTTGCCTAGTGCAGGAATAATTTCTGCACAACTCTACAATATCATTAATATCAAGCTGGTTTATATCTCCTTTTCCCATTAAGTCTAATACTTCTCTAGAATCATCCTACAAACCTCTCAGAAATATAGTTTTTAATAAGTCAGTTTCCATAGGACCACATCTCTTTTGGATAAAGGTAAATCTATCAAGATAATCCTCTAAGTTTTCATCCTCTTCTTGTCTTATCCAAAATAACTCATCCTTCCTATTTCTCACTCTACAATACTCCTGATACTTATCCAAAAATGCAGTTTCCATTTGATCCCAAGTGCGGATTGAATCTGGTTCAAGGCTCATAAACCACCGTAAGGTTGCATCTTTGAGTGTAGAGGGAAATAACTTCAGTTTCTAGTTATCATTGACATAGTCATAAGTCTAACATAGGACCTTGAATTCAAATAAAAATTGATCAGGATCTTCAGAAACAACTCCCCTAAATATTGGCAATACTGAGGGTGAAATTGTTTTCATAGGAGCATTCTAAGTAGGATTCAGATGAATAGGGTATTCAAAAGTTCTAACAGGAGGATTGTCAGCATCATGACCAACAATATCCCTATCATGTTCTCCTTGTTCTTCCATAGGTGCTTCCTCAACTTTAATTTGTTCAACTGGTTCAGATGGATCAGCCCTATGGGTATGTCTAGAAGCAAGTGCCTCTAAGAGCTCTTCTTGCAAAGATCCTACAATTTTAGTTGATGAAGAAGATGATTCTCTTTTAAGTCTTTCAGGAAGTTCATACATAGGTAGATCTTCACCTGATCATGAAGAACGCCTTGGTGGAAAAGATCTAGTTCTGATAAACCTTCCTCTTTCATCTCTTGGCCTATGCATTCATGCCTATTTACTAAATAAACTAAACCTCAGGTTTCCAAAAACTATTTCCTAAAATAGGATAGTTTTTGGACTGCTAGACCTCTCCTAACAACACCTAAGTTTCCTCGACAATGGTGCCAAAAATGATGAGTGTCATCAAATCTTCATCATTTAATCATTATGTGTCAATCCAGGGCGGTGTCCAAGGCTATATACGAAAGCAAGGGTTAACAAACTAATTTTTAGTTCATTTAGATCATGGATTTATTCATGGAATAGTTAGATATTGGGGTGTTTGGGGTCTCCTTTCTTACTCCTAAAAACTAAAACTAAACTCCTACTTATCCTTGCAGAATTGAAATTCACACTTGCAGAAAAATAAAACTAAACTATTGCAAAGCTAAAAATAGCAGAATTTAATTGATAGGAAATTACTAAATTGAAATTGCAGCATTAACATTCAAACTGGTAAATAATGAAACTTTCTGAAATTGTAGAAAACAATGTCACTTTCTGAAATGGAAATAACATTCAAAAACTGATAAATAAAGTTGCACAATTTGTAACAAATTAGGCTGACAAGAAATTATGGAAATATTGCAAATTCTGAAACAAATTAGAAATAGAAAGTATTGTGTTAAATTCTACCCTAGATGAGTTACCTACCATGCATTCAAATGCCACATTATCCTAATCACTAACCATGCAAAAACTATCAGATCTCTACTGACCTGTTGCAGCCAAAAATAGCAGAATTCTATCAGGTAAAAACCCTCCTCTGGACCTGGAAGTGGCCCTTGCTTCCTGAACCAAAAGAGGGCAAATAAACTTGCTCTAAACTATTAAGTCTTCACACTCAACTCAGAAGCAAACATGAATGTCAAATATTGCACCTTTATTTCATTCTCAGTAGCATGACAATAGTGCGGGGAAGATCTGCAAGCTACTGTGTCGCTGCAATACATAGTTACAACACTTAAAATAGTTCTAACTCTTATCACTTATTTCCTATATTCTTCTATATGCTCAACCAAATGGGAGCATTTTATTTATACAAGTAGGGTACAACATTGATAAGGTTTTGTGCTGCCATGTAGGAATGTTACAACTGTTACAGGATTGTTTCCCAGAATGCAAGGATTAGGTCTATTATCTCTTATCCATTCCATCTGTTGGGCTTCATCCATTGAGGGACAGGTGTTGGAAAATATAGGGATATCCCTAAAATAGTTGCAACCATCGTTTACCACCCTCTATTGCAATTAAAGGCGCTTTTGACCCAAACTATTGCTTCTGCGCTTATTTCGAAGCTGCTCCGAAATATCAGGTAGAATAGAGTTTATATTAATTCATGCTCCAGAAGCGCATGAGAATAGTTGTGATGGTGGAAATAGTCTCCATAAGTGCCTAGAAGATTGATTCCATATTTTGCATGAGTTGGAGTGGACAAATTCCAAGCCATGTTGTATATGTACAATTGATTGGAATTTGTATGGAAAAGTTCCTATTTTCTGCACAGTCAAACTGTTGACAAAGTTTTGGCACCTTTTGGTTATTTAAAATGGTTTAAACGGTGGGGAAAGCTTATGAAAGAAGCACAAAACCAAATAGATAGCAGCACCTTAATATTACAACATTAACTTAATGCAAAATATACTAAATAATACATTTGAAACAGACTATAAAATATAGAAAAATAGTCAAAATAGGATATATGCACTTTAACATTTACAACATGTAAACATCAATACATAATGCATTCTATCACTATAATTAGCATCAAAACATAACATAAGGTGTTCAAAAGTGTTTATAAGTTATCAAAACTAGTCCATGGATGAGGCATTTGCAGGCCTCATCACCTTGGTGCAAGCCAAGGTAATAGAGGACATCAAGTTATAGGAGGGTAACTTGAAGCTCCAAAACAAGAAGGAATGGAACAAGAAGAACACCCACAATCAAAAGGAATAGGCCAAGCCGGCCCATGTAAACCAAGTGGTGTTAAACCTCTATAAAGGGGATAAGGGGCAACAATAAAATTATCAAGCCCAACCTCCTCCTATGCGGTATGACCAATGCAATAATAACAAGAAGGGTAAGAATAAAGAATAACGCTCACCTCACCAGTTCACACCTTTTTCGAATCGATGACATCGATATTCCATCAACTGTGCGAGGCCAAGGCCCTTAACTTACCAAAGATCAAGTTGATAGACCCTAATCAGCCCAAGCCAAAGGGGTATAGGGATGATCTGTATTGCGCTTTCCATAGGGTGAAGGGACACGACATCGAAGGATGTTGGAGTTTCAAACACGTAGTACAAAATATGAT
Organism: Wollemia nobilis; assembly: GCA_028583015.1. Classification (NCBI taxonomy): domain Eukaryota; kingdom Viridiplantae; phylum Streptophyta; class Pinopsida; order Araucariales; family Araucariaceae; genus Wollemia; species Wollemia nobilis. The sequence continues at coordinate 19,937,366 of JAQPPZ010016947.1, read as the reverse complement.
CGAAAGAGGAGAGATAACTATGGAAAACCCTCAGGATCTAGACAACTAGAATATGGGGATCTTCAAGAACCCCTTACCAAATCATGAGCCATCGAGGAACAATGTTGGCCATGTGAATCAAGTACGGGTTGAACCGCCAACTCAAGGATTCATCAGCATGGTTAATGTTGTCATGAGACAAGGGAGGTATGAGCATCCAAATCTACCTCCAACTCCAATTAGAGTGCACATTGCACCTCAACAAAGGCTAGCATAAAATGTTCCAGGCCCACCAACTAGACCGGTGGTGACAATTAGGAGTAGGCTAGTTCAAATCCTACAGACAACTCCAGCAAATTTTTCAATCTATGAACTGATTCAGTAGTCTCCTAAGCATAGGGAGATGCTCATGGATATTCTAAGATCAATCAAAGTTTAGTCCTAGGATCCTAAAGCATTTACGAACTTTGTGGGACATGTGCAGTAGTGTAGTGAACCGGTCATTCAATTTAATGATCATGAGATTAAGATGGTCTCCACTACTATAGAGGACCCACCACTACATATAATTGTGTGTGTAAATCACACACCATTCAAATAGGTTTTGATTGATACAGGGTCATCAATCAACATAATTACTACCAAGGCATTGACACATCTGAAGTTGCCAAAATCACATATTGTACCTTCTACTTTCACCTTGAGAGCATTCAATGATGTGCTATGCTCAATGGTAGGTACTATAGTTCTCCCAATTTAGGTTGGACTTAAGACCATCCCTGTGATGTGTCATGTGATTGAAGGTACCATGTAGTATAACATCCTCTTGGGGAGGCCTTGGATTAGAGAAATGTATTGCATTCCCTCGATCTTACATCAATGTATAAAATATATACATGAGGGACAAGTTCACATGGTACCTTCTGATGAAGAGCCATTCAAATATGTGAACTTAGCTAATTTTTTAGGGGATTTCATTCTCCCCTCAATGCATCTGGATATATGACTAATGTCACCAATCAAACATCCAGAAGGTAAATTAAAAGGAGTGTGTGCAGGACCTTCCATGGCAGCACCATAATTATTAGAGCACACAATAGTAGCTTCGACTAAACCTATGACATCCATAGTGCTAAGGAATGATAAGAAGCTTAAGGCAAAATTGGGTGAGAAAGAGATAAAGCAAGCACCCAAAGTAGCCACTATCAAGGGTCCTAGTCCCATGGATGAAGGGGATGCTCAAAATAAATTCGAGGAGGCACCTCAACCTACCTCGCCTACTTCTTTAGCAGGGTCATCTACACCGTAGGTGACCATACATTTGGTTAACCCCGATTAGTAGAATATATCATGTAGAACATGACGTTCATACCATTTATCAAAACTGCATAGGATATGGGCCAACCTCAAGCCCATCACTTTCCCATGGGGATGGTGGTACCACTGGGGGTGCCACCCAACCAAAAAAACTTCATTTATGGAGGGCTTGATCAACTGACAAATCACACACCCATAGATGAGGATGATGATGAACCATTCATGGTGAATGTTCATTACTTATCTAACCCTGAATTTACCTTATGCTATTTTGAATGTTACCATTGGTATGGTTATGGCTTAGGCTTATTCGAGCAAGGGTGTCGAGTTCCCATCGAACCATAGTATCAGCTACCAACTAATAGGTTTGGGTTAGGCTATCATATTCGAGGATAGGATGAGCTCCTAGTAGCATCTTTAGATCATCTGAACCTCACTTTAGGGGATGATGTGGATTGGAATCCTTATCACCCTAACCCTTCTTATCTATGAAGGGGTAATAGGCTGGTAACCTATATCTCAGAAGTACCACCAGAGATCTATCATGAGCACATCATGGTAGAGGTAAATCAAGGAGACAATCCAAGAGCCAACTTGGACAATGAAAGTCATCAAGCTACCGATGACACTGGTATGCAGATCTAGAATCTGGGTATAGCAATCGACACTGAATCAGAAGTTGCTTTTGAGGAAGTGCAAGTAGAGTCCATTATCGAAAGTGATGGACCCGATTGTGATTTTAGGACAGATGATGATGAGCAATCCTCACACAATGAATGATATGAGGATGAAACTAAGTTGGCCTACTTAGGCCCTCTAAATCTACATCATCTATTACCCATGGAGCAAATGGGTGAGAATGAGGAATTCTTCATGGTTGATAGTGACTATGAGGATGAAATAGAGTGGGCCTACCTTGGGCCTCATCTTGCTAATCATCCGATTCCTATCGATTGGGGTGAAGGACTCATTTATAATAGTGATGATGAGGATGAGATAGAGAGAGCTTATCTTAGGCCTCACTATTTGCACCATCATCATGAGCCGGTTGACATCGATGAGATGTATCGATGAGTCTATCCTAGCCCATGCCTTAGAGGGAGACCACCCAATTTGGATATGATTTATCATATAGTCTTCCCTGATCCACCGACATACATGCAACTCCTGGAGCCAAGCGATCCCACTTTTGAGTCTATTCATAGACTGGATCCAGAGATCCCCATACCCCTAGAGCCACATCTCAAGGATGGAAGTTATATCAATGTAGAGTCACACACATGTGGTCCTAGAGATCTAATCCATTCCATAAATATGATCTCCATTGATTTGACCACTCCACTTCGCAATCCAACCGATCCCTCCAAACCATTGTATCTGAATGTAGATGCTATTGATTGGGATCACGCTGATTCACCACTAGAGCCTAAATATTTCTTCCCTAATGAAGAAATGTTGCAACCTTTTCATTTTGCACTAGGTTGTGCACATGATGTTTATCATGCTGAGGGAAATTCTGATGTAGGACCTTTAAACCCAGCTGATGACATCCACTTGATTCCTACGCCTCACCAGCTTGAGGAGGGATCACACATGTCAGTAGAGGAGACCTTCGATGTGGATATCAGCAATGATCCTATTAATCCTAAGAAGGTCAAATTTGGAGAGAGTCTATCTCCTGATGAGCATGCCATACTCATCCCTCTACTGAAAGAGAGACCTAACCTTTTCGCTTGGACATACAAGGATATGCCGAGACTAGATCCAAAATTGGTTACTCATAACCTTTCGCTAGATCCCTCCAAAAGACCTATCAAGTAGAAGCTTAGGAAGATGCATCCAATAGTCACTTTAATGGTTAAATATGAGCTACATAAGTTGTTGGATGTAGAGTTCATTATCTCCATCGACTATCCAGAATGGGTATCAAACATGGTACCTATAGGAAAACCTGATGGAAGGATCCATATCTGTATGGATTTTAGAGACCTCAACAAGGCAACACCAAAGGATTCATTTTTGTTTCCCAACATAGATGCTCTTGTAGATGCAACTGCAGGTCATGAGATGCTCTCCCTTATGGATGGTTTTTTTGGTTACAATCAAATTCGGATTAAATTCGAAGACCAGCATAAAACCACGTTCACAATGCCATGGGGAACATTCTATTATAAAGTTATGCCATTCGGCCTTAAAAATATTGGTGCCACATATCAGCGAGCCATGACATACATTTTCCATGACTACATGCACAAAATATTAGAAGATTATATCGATGACTTGTTGGCAAAGTCATTGCTACATTCTAAGCATGCAGAGGTCCTGAGGAAGGTCTTCGATCTCTTGATAGAGCATAATGTCAGGTTGAATCCTAAGAAGTGCGTATTTGGCGTAACTTCAAGAAAGCTCTTGGGATTCATCATTTCAAAATGAGGGATCAAATTTGACCCAGCGAAGGTCAAGGCCATATTAGAAATGCATCCTCCCACAAATATCAAAGAGCTAAGAAGCCTACAGGGCAAAGTAGCATCCATAAAGTGATTTATCACACAATTATCAGATAAATGTCGACCCATGAATCGATTGCTACACAAGGGGGTCCCATTTAATTGGGATGAGGACTATCAAGCGGCCTTCACTAAAATTAAGCAATACCTAGCAACACTACCAATGCTAGCTCCACCAAGACCAGATGTGCCTTTCTTGCTATATATATCAGCTACTGACTTTGCATTGGGAACCATGTTAGCCCAAAAGAACATGCAAGACAAAGAGCAAGCGATATATTACATCAGTCACACCTTGGTGAGTTATGAGCTGGGGTATGCATACGTGGAGAAGTTGTGTTTAGCAATAGTGTTTGCAATGAAGAAGTTGCATCATTATATGTTAAGTCATACAATGTATGTAATATCCAAACAAAATCCTTTGCAGTATATGATGAGCAAGACATATCATAATACATGTACTACGAAGTGGATCATGCTATTGATAGAATTTGATTTGGAATTCATCAGCCAAAAGTCCATCAAGGGATAAGTCATAGCTGATCAGCTGGTAGAGGTACCTCTCAAAAATAGTAGACCTCTCACCATAGAGCTTCCTGATGATGCAGTCTTTGCATTATCAGAGGCACCCAAACCCGAAGAACCAGATAACAAAGCTGACATGACTTTGTTCTTTGATGGTTCGAAGTGTGAGCAAGGGGGTGGTGTAGGAATTGTCTTCTTCACACCACAAGGTGCTCCAATGCCCTTGTCATTTAAGTTAGACTTTCCTTGTACTAACAACAATGCTGAATATGAAGCCCTAATCTTGGGTCTCCAAATAACTATCACCATGAAGATTAAATGATTAAACATATTTGGTGATTCCCTTCTCATAGTCAATCAGGTGAAGGGACTTTTTCAATGTAGGTGTCCCATCCTAAAATCTTACAAGGATCTTGTTGACACTTATCTAGCCCATCTAGAGTGGTACGACATCGAGGTAATCCCTCATATATCAAATATATTTATAGACACTATGGCATCTTTGGGATCTTTAATCCCTTAGAATCCATCTATCGACTTTACTACCATTCATGTAAAGATGCTATCGCATGTCACGATGCAGCATGAGGCTTTCGATAACAAGGAATCAATCAACATGATTCATATAGAACCAAACCATGAATGGTTCTATAAAGCCAAAGACTTTCTCAAGAAGGCATCCTGGGGGTCTTTGATCTCGTAGGGTCCTATGGGGAATGGCACCACCATTCACCACAAGGTTGTGTCCCAGTCTGCATTCATGCATAGCAAAATGCTAGGGGAACAAGTCATCTTATCAGTCGAGGTAGAAGCTTATCAGGATTGGATGTCATAATTACATGACTTCCTCAAGCTTGGTTTAATCCTGTAGGGATTGTCATGTGCCACAAAATGCACATTCAGATAGAAAGTGACAAAGTATGTCTTGCTAGGAGATATCTTGTACCGTAGAAGCTATGATGGAATTCTCCTTCATTGTCTTGAGCCCCAAGAATCAGCTTGGGAAATTTTGCAAGCTCATGATGGTACATGCGATGGCCATTTTAGTGGCATGGCCATTGTCAAGCGCATCCTTTGAATGGGTTATTATTGGCCCACTATGGAGAAGGATTGCACCACGTATGTCAAGAAATGCATCAAATGTCAGCATCATGCTAATCTTATGCACTTGCCATCGTAGGCCTTACAGCCCATCCAAGCGGCTTGGCCATTTTCTCAGTGGGGTTTGGATCTAATCGGTAAGATCTCTCCCCCATCATCGGGCTGGCATACATTTATTATAATGGCTACTAAGTATTTTACAAAGTGGGTGGAAGCAATCCCTCTAACAATGACAACTGGAGCACGTATTACGGAGTTTATACTTCACAATATCATTAGTCATTTTGGGATACCATCCAAGATAATCTTGGATAATGGAACATCATTCAAGAATAAAACTATGAAGGCTTTAACATCTAAGTACAATATACAACATATTTTTGTGACTCCATACTATCCGTAGGCAAATAAGCAAGTTGAGGCTTCAAATAAGATAGTGGTAGCCATCTTGAAAAATATGGTACAAGAAAACCACAAATATTGGCACATCCAACTACCCCTTGCATTATGGGCTTATAGGACTAGCATACGGATGCCCACTAGGGCAACCCCATTTTTACTAGTATATGGCATTGAGGCCATTATGCCCTTAGAGTTGGAGATTCCAATGTTGCGCATCACATTGAAAGAGTTCATCGATGATGACACTACATGACAAGCTCACCTTGATCAATTGATGCTTCTTGATGAACATCACGTGAATGCCCTAGAGCATCTTTGCATTTATCAAGAGCACTTAAAATGAGCTTACAATAATAAGGTCCATCTGAGGGACTTTAAGGTTGGTGATCTTGTGCTGAAAGAGAACCAACAGAACTCAAACCTACCACCGCACTTGTGAGATAAATTTATGGCTAACTGGTTAGGTCCATATATCATCTCAGAGTAGATTGGACCTAGAATGTATCACCTGACATCGCTTGAAGGTGTTGAAGAGCTTGAACCTCTCAACATCCTTCATCTTAAGGTGTTCCACACATAATAATTCAAAAATCTAAAAATATGGAAAATTTCAAAATCCATAAAAATAAAAAAGCAATAAAATCTAAAAATATTGCAAAATATTCAAAACTTCAAAAATATTTGCATCACGCATTTCATTTTGCACATGCATTCATATTAATTGCATTGCATTTAGGCATTTCCATCCATCACACTTGCATTAGGATAGGTTGTGTTTGCAATCTTACAAATGACACCATGTTTGTATTTCAATCATGCATCTATGCATTATCATCATCATCCATCACCCTTGTGAGTAATTGTGTTTCTCAACACAACCCCTCCTATTGCTATGAAGAATATACTAGGGTTTTTTGGTCATTCAGCCATACCTAGTGGTCTTCTCAAGAGTTTGTAGAAAGCTTGCTTTGCTTTTGTAGATGAGGTCTAGTTTTGATAGCACTTAGCATATCAGAATCCCATCACTAATCAAACACATTAACAATCCTAATTAGGGTAAGGAAGGATGAACACTACAAAAGTGGTCCAGGTCACCTTAAGTGAAAGGTTTTGTTACTTGCTCATTTGTGAGGTGCAATGGTCTAGAGTAGAGGTCATTGGAAAAAGGACAAGTTTACCCCCTACCCAAAGAAATCCCTTGCTTACATCAAAAGGAGCAAAATCCCAAAATCAAATCAAATCCCTTGCTCAAAACAAAAAAAAAAAACAAAATACAAAATAAACAGTGATTTTTATCACTATATATGAGCAAGTATCCCAATAAATTGAAGAAAAGAAGGGGGTGAACTTGAATCCCTAGAATGGTCAATACTCAAAAGCCATAGGGTGATCCCCAATACAACAATGGGCTGAATGAATCCCTCCTGACATTGGGGTAGGTCTAAGCAATTTACAAATGAGCTAGCTTTAGGTGGCTTGTATTGCCTAGTGGTCTAGTCCAACTAAGTCCAAACCTAGGATCGGGTGGACATTTGAGGATCCCCAATACAACAATGGGCTGAATGAATCCCACCTAGCATTGGGGTATGCTTATGTCTCATCTAATATATTCATTTGCACACACAGGGGTAATGAATAGCTTGGTCTTTCATAGTGAAAGCTTTATCTTACAAGAGTCTAGTATAGTCATTATACAACTTTTGATAAGTCAACTAGGGTGTTTGAGTCTCATGGAAAACCTCAAAAATTCCCAAATAGCAACAACTCATATCAAATCATTCAATTATCAACTTCCTTTTATGAGAGTTTATTTGTTAAGGGGTGTCCATAACATAGGTTAGATACTGGATGGATATCAACAATGATATTTAGATGGCCACTGACTATGTTGTGCATATATTTTAATTTACAAAAGCTTATGAATAGAAACAATACATCATTTCATATCACATATGGGTGTCTAATTGATTAATTCTTATGACAAGATATATCAATTACATTTCATGATTATTATACATTTTGTGGTGTCATCCATTAGATTGTTAAACTCATATTGCATTCATACATTATGTTTTAAGTGATTAAAGCATACATGTTCATTTACATTAGATCATCATCATGTAAATAATGCATTACATACATTGCATTCATCATATCATAACAACATAAATTAAATGCATACAAGTAAATTAAATTAAACATGCATTTAACATCAAACATTGCATCCACATATGCATACATCATAGTAGTCCATCTACACATCTAGATCACAATATCTAGTCATACATCCATCATCTAGCTAGTGCATGTCATCCATACATCACATCATATAGCATCAAATAAACATAACATATAAGCATTGCATCCATATGCATCTCATAAACATAAAATAAATAAATATACACATATAATGAGTCTCATAAATTTCATATCATATATATATGTGTGTGTGTGTGTATCTCAAAAAAAGTACATAAGCATATGTCCAAAATACTTGTAGGCTACAACTATGTAGGTCCTTAGACCTTACACTCAAAAATGGTATAAATATCTATCAAGATCTATACTAAGAAGGGCCTAAGTTCCTCCTCCACCAGTGCCACCCTCCCTGTGAGTCCACCTAGAACTAGTGCTTGAGGATCTCTCTATCCGATGTGTCCTATGGTTGGACCGAGCTGAGGACTACCCTATCTCTCGTGTCCTGGTCCATTGAGACTCTATAGTTATGGGTCACTCTAGCACCTCATCGCCTAGTAGTCTGATCTCTCCTACCATGAGAGAGATGTAAGCCACATCTGTTGACTATTATGCATTACCCTCTTGGATGAGGGTATGTAATCTATGGATCTCTGTGCCTGCATCCAAACCTACTAATCTTAGTATAGTTAGAGTGGTAGGAGCAACCTGAGAAGTTGAGGGACCTCCCCTCATGGCTCAGAGCAAGTCTCACTCTATGGTGATAGCATCAAGCTGAGCTCAAAGAAGATCATGTTGTCTAGTGACCTTCTCTATCTCTATGGTGGTAGTGGTAATATATGCTCAGAGAGCTACCCTCTCCTCCTTGAATCCCTACCACTATGCCTATCCCTATGTCAGTTGATCCTGTACTACCCTCACCTATGCCTATAGAGTCACCACAAAAGTATCCCTCTCTAGGATCTGAGTCCCTGATGTCTGCAGTCATAACTCTAAGCTAGCCACCCAGGCCCAAATCTGTGATACCTCCTCATTAGGATCCTCCTCACACTCCTCTACCTACGGATCATCCTCAACTATAGCCTTACCCGATCCACCCTATATCTACTGGTGAAATCTTTGCCTATGAGGATCTACTCCCTCTATATGTTCCTTAGCTACCTCTGCTCCTGTTGCTCCATCCCTAGCCCTGCCTAGTGGGCTATCACATCACCATAACCTAGTAGTCTAATGTGGTCCTGGCATATACAAGCCCTAAGTCCTACCAGGTATCATCCTCATCACAAAGTGGAGTCATAGTAGGCCAGGATAAGTCCTTCTTTTCCTTAATGCAATAATAAATAGATGGCTCATCTGGGATATCCTGACAAATCCCAAATTGCTTGGAAATACATGAGTAGTAGAAGAACTCACATATCTCAAGATTGCACTCGAGGAGCCATCTCTCGTGTCATGCCTGCCTAAGATAATAGTATACCTCCTCCCATGCAAGTCAATCCATGTAAGGTCACCAGTGTATGTGCTCTAGCTATAGTTTGGTCAACTGATCTAGGTAGTACTCTAGATTCCCCACTAAGGTCATACTCCTAAAGCTCTCAACATCCCTAGGCTAGCAAATAGCATAGCACTATAGCTCCTCATCAATATTTCCAATCTCTAGTTGTAGTCCTCTAGGGTGATCAATAATAATATGCTCCTAGGCCCATATCTGAAGCAATATGTTGCAACCGACTCCCACGTGACTCCATCGTGTGATTTGATATAGCACATCATAGAGTTGTGTAAGTAGAGTGCTCCCCCAGGATAATATCAATGGCTCTCTAGTGTTGCTCGCTAGCACATCCTATATCTTGGCCAAGAGATTCCAAGGGAACCTCACTCCTAATGTGTCAAGAAGCACAATCTAGACTATCAACTACATGAGTATAGTTGCCTGCTATGAAAAGACCCTTTGATGGTACCAATACTCGATGTGGACCCCACCATGGTCAGAGTCTAACTATGCTCCATCACTCCTGGTACCAAATATCCTCTCGAACACTCCATCCTTCACCATGGTGGGTGAAGATGTGATGGCCTCACCATCAATGGGGATATGAAAGATGTGGTATACATCCTCCAAGGTCACTATGATCTCACCTGTAGGCAGGTGAAAGGTGTTGGTCCATGCATCCCAATGGTGGGCCAAGGTAGTCATATAGGCTTGGTCGTCCTGGATAGATGATAGTCTCAACATGTAGCCAAAGCCTATAGCTCCAAACCAATCTCGCTCGACATCAGTCAAGCCATCGTGGAGCAAGGATATCAGACTCCCTCACTCTAGCAGTCAATCTCTGAAGGGAGCAATAATAAAATCAATCAAACATCAAAAATATACTAAAAATACAAAAAAATTCAAAAAATATTTCAAGGAGGCAAATACAAGCATAAATGTATACAACACATTCATAGACATCAAAGCCTCACTTCAAAAAAGTCAAAAAAATCAATTAAATCAATTAAAAAATTTAGAAAAAAATTCCAAAGTTGCTCAACCGCGACTGCGACCCATGACCGGTGGCAATGGTTAAATTTTTGACCATTGGGATTTGAATCCCACCATGATTGACAATTGTGACCCCCAATTTACCAATTGGGAGTTGCATCTGCCACCCATGGCTAAGAGAAGCACCCCTTTCGAGGTCACTTCTCATCTCGAGCAACCCAAAAAAAAAAATAAAATTTTTAAAAACCCTCCCATCTAAGCTAACCTAGACTAATCCTAAACTAGGTGAGGTTCTTTACCGATAGTTTAGTGTGGTTCATTTAACCCATTAATTAATGAGGTTCATTTTAATTTGGTAAATCAAATAAATGAGTGAGTTGCAAGGCTACCTTTGTAGCACCGGCTCCGCCACTGGAAGATCCCTCTGGTAGGTCAGCCATTTTGGGTTTGGGTGTGCGTTTCAACAATGTTCTGTATCAAATTTTTAACCTCACCTCTCAGAGCTCTCTAGATAACTACAACGAATTGGAAAATAATGAATTGAAAATGATAGATTTTTCTTTTATATTTCTAATTTTACCCTCAACCACGGTTGGTAATCGCATGTGCAGAATTAGGGTTTTTCGACCGTGGGTATCAGTCATGGCTAAGGAATCTACAAAATTTAGCTATGTCTGACAAGCATGACTAGCATCCAGACATAGATACCCTCAAATTTTCACCATGAGGGGCTTCAAAATGCAAAATCAAAAATATCTAATGGTTCAGAACCTTCAAAATTTTCAAAAAATAACAAAAACATTCAAATAATTCAAAATTCAAATGTGCCTCGTATTCAGTCATTTATTCTATACACTTGGTGGTTACAGTGACTTGCGATCCATGCAATCCAGCAAGATGAATAAGTCACTATAAGGACATTTGGGGTAAAATCAGTCGTTGGTGGAATGGAGATGCTCCAGTCCAGGACATCATTCCACATGCATGTAAAATTGCACTAGGAGGACCGCGGAGACACCGCACCTCCTAGCATTAAAAATTTGACGAAAGGAAGTTTACATTGTGATTCAACACAAGCCTAAACGGAATTGTTATCATATTGATTGCCTCCATGGGATAGAGATATACAATTACTATTAACAGTTGCAATCATGGCTGAATTAGGCCTTGCCAAGTAATATCAAAGTGCTAAAATCTTAAATTGTTCAGATCAATCATGTTGGTCAAGTGACTCATCACTTCATTCAATTGTCCTACCCTCATCGACTCATCGCTTGAGGGGGTAGTCATAATATCAATTATCATAATCAAATTCAATAGGAGATCACTCGATCTTGTCAAATTGTGTTCATCTTACGAATCATTGCCAATGACTATCATAAGCTTACCCTTTGTTGGGGCAAAAAGCAACTATGATAGTTAAGTTAGTAGCTCTCCACCTATCGGTACTATTGTAGCATTGAAGCTACCCGATCATTGCTGGAGCTTGCAAAAGCTTTGCAAATTTAAGCCTTCCCTCAGTTGGAAGCAATGATTCTAAGATGTGTGTCCTTTGGTAGGACTAGGCATCTAATGTTGATCAGATCAATGATCATCATTCAACCTATGATATGGTTTTAGGAGGTCTATTTTTTCTCAACGTTGTTCTTTCTCATAATGCATCCTAAAAGGGGCATCTGTAGACACCTAAAATGTGTCATGTCGAGGTGACTACTCATATGGGTATGCTAGTAGACCATATGAATGATCTTGGATAACTCCAAGGTGAAGTAATGGTTTTAACCACTCAATTTGGGTAGAGTTGGCTAACTCAGCCTTAGCCATGATTGACACCCATGACTAATAGAGTTGGTTATGCCTTAGAGCTATGGCTAGCATCAAAACTATTTTGAATCCTTGGCTGAGCCAAATTTGGTTGGAACAACCTGGGCAACGGAGATTCAAATGATTTTGGGTGGGGAAGCTTCGAGAGTTTTCCTCCCAACTGATCCAACCTCCTGGATCTTGATCTTGGCTTCCCAAGCAAGCCAAGATTAGAGATTAGGAGTCCTATAAGACCCCCCTCCAAATTGGGGAGAAGTTTGGAGAAATTTTGCATTTGAACATAGCGAAGCTCTGCCAAAATGGATAGCAAATTGATAACCCCTTGAGGAGAGTCAAAATGCTACCCAATTGTGGAGTGACAAGCATGAATCCATCAATGGAGCTTTCAAAGTATTAGGAAGCACAATCGCACATTCAAGCCAATAGAACATGAATCTCAACAAATTTGACCGCCAATCCATCAGAGGACACCAAGGTGACCCTTGATCATCAATTCCATGGAGGAAATTAGAGATCTGAGCCCTGATTACAAGAGCAAGGACATTTTAGCTTAACCACGGTTGTCAGCCATGGCTAACAGTGCCCACCGTACCTCAGACCCACGGTGAGGGTTTGATCCTTGATTTCCTTTGTTTTAGCATTAGATTTATATTTTTAGTTATACAATTAGTTTAATCTAGCATAGATTTACATTTTAGCATACATCTGACTGGTTAATTCTAGGATTTAGAGGTAGATTTGCTTCCATTTCCTTGCAATTGTCAATTTAGACTAGTTTCATGTTTTTCAAGTTCTAATGGTTAATTAGGCTTCCTAATTGTTAGATTTCATGCTTTCTTTACATGCTTTATAGTAGTTTGATGATTTCTTGCATATCTTCATAGATTTACATGCTTTCAAGATTTCTCTATCATCGATTTATACAATTGTCCATCAAAAGCCTCATCAAGAGAGGCCTCCTTTGTCATTAACTCCTTTCATGTTGTTTCTTGAACGCAGGGTTTATAGGACCTAATCATTTTCAAGGCATTCAAGACAGCATATACCTCCAACCAAAGGAGAAGAAGGCTATCCTTGGCCTTAAGCAGTTCGTGTACATCTGTGAAGAGTCTACGGATTATACCACCCCCTCGTTTAGAGGGTTTTCAATATTGTATTAATTGTATCATGAATTTGGGTATCCCTAAGAGGGACGTATATGTAATCGATTTACATTCCATTAATACAAAGAAATTCCTCTTTCTTGTCAAATTCATGTTATTGTGGTTTAATGCTTTAAATTTGCACTTAATTGGTATGATAGCTTAGGTATATGCTTTTCACAATGATAAAAAACTAATATGCAAGATGGAATCTTAGTATGGATGGAAAATGAGAACCTTTATGGTGATGAAATCTAGAAATATTGCTCATGGGTTACAATGGTTTCTATGGGGTGATATGACATATAGAGATGAAGCCCACCATTTCCAATCTCGAACAATGGTTGGTGATGAAATCCAACTCACTATTGTTAAAAGTGTGACGTGCAGAGTGTGTGATTCATTTTTAATATTTATGTTGTCTACAATGTTCACTCAATTCTAAAAACACCATATTTCACCTATCTAAGCTAGAATCCAAGGATATTAACACCAATTTTCTCAAAATAACTTAGGGTACACCACTTACGTTCCACTTTAAATCATCAAGTGATTCCAATAGTTGAGGGTTCCTTTGATGCTTCTACCCTTAATCATCAAGTGATTCCAATAGCATGAGTGTACTAAAGTATTATGAACTTGTTTGAGATTAGAAAATAAAAAATGGAAGTCTTTAGCCCTAATATGTAGCTATTTATGCTTTTATCATTTCAATTGCAAACAACATACAAAATAACAAGTGAAACACCATAAAATAGTAGAAATATAAATCAAATGTGACGATGCAACTATAGTGAATGCATAAATGCAACTCTACCCTATATGCAAACTATATGAAAGATGTAAATACCTAAAATTAAAATGCAACTACTTTTTAAAATAGAAAATAGATGTTTTCCTTTTAATTTCATTGTTAAAAAGCAAAAAAAAATAGGAGTTAGGGTTTGAACTAGGCTTACTAGGAAGCCTACGTATTTCTTCCCCACTATAAATTCTGACCAGAGCCTTATGAATACCATGAGGCATCTCCTAGACTCTACAGGGCATCCCTCAAATGCTACAGGGCATCTGAGAAACCACTAATCAAACTCTACTGCTCCTAGAAACCCTATTTTTTGCAATTTTTTTGTAATCAAACTTCTAGAAATCTACAAAATAGAAACGAAAACATAAATCAGTGACAAGGTAAATAAAAATGAGGAACCCTTTGGGGGTCCTACCCTGAGCACCATTTTGGAAGCAAAAAAATGACAACACAAAAGAAATAGATAATAGAATCAACACAAGAACTTATTGCATCACTAAAGATAATAATATTGATATTATTATAGGGGATCCTTGATATCCAATGTTACAATATGATATTGTATTGATAGAATGATTACAAATCTAGGTTTTAGAAAGCCTTATTCACAAGTGAATATTGTATGTCCTCTACATCGTCCTTTCCTTGAAACAAGTGTGCAGGTGGGTTTGTGTATCCTTACGGGACCATCCTAGCTACAAAAACTTCCAAAAATGTGGTTCTTGCACCTACAAATAGAATACAACATAAAAGGGTTAATAGTACCTACAAGGGCTCCACTGTGTGAGGCCTTCTAAATTGTAAAAAAAACCTACAAACCCTAATGTTGCAATGTTAAACTATAAATAAAATGCAAAAACATAAATAGATGCAAATGAATATCTTACCTTATCAATAAAATAGCTATGATGTTGATCTATGCTCTTGTTCCTATGTTATAGAGTTGCACGAATGCTTGAAAGCACCCGAGGTCTTGCACACTGCAAATTGACTACAAGAAAATACCCAAAGATGTTTAGGGATGACTGCAAATGCCCAACAACATTCCAAGAATGCTCAATAGTGTTCTATGAACTCTAGGAGGCATTCATGGGTGGATGGGAGTGATGCAGAACTAGATCCAATTCACAATGATTATGCAGTGGTAGAAATAGAAGGTGTGATGATGATGGTGAAGGAGGGATATGGTAGCAAAATGGCTAGGATTTGTGAGTGTACAGAGTGCTTGGGTGTTTGTAATATCAAATATCTAGATCTTTATTCATCAAAATGAATCATCTTTTATACTATGCCCTTGATCATGTTAGGATTTCGACGACACCAACGAGTGGTCGAGATCAAAACATGAGGGGTTGATATTAAAACTTGATCATGTGACATGGATTAATATGGATAAGTGGCTAATATTAAGTTGTGACAAATGGCTAGGATTTATTCACATAAATACATATAAATTTATTAAATATATATATATATATATAAAATATTAATATTTATATATATATTAAATAAATACATATATATATATAATGAATTATTGTGATTTGAGGAAGCGGATGGATGAAAAGTGGCTAGATTTTTGTGTCTATAGTTTTTATTTTGCAAACGCTTTCCATGTATCCAATCTCATAGCAATTGTGGAAACAAAATGCAATATTTTCAAAATCTACTTGTTGATCCCATTATGTTGATTCATATTTAATATTAATGGATTGTGGCAAAGGTTTTGAAATATTCATAGCAACACATATTCTCATATATAGCATGCTTTCGCTCCTTAGTAGTTAGTTCTTCCTTGATGAATTCCCTTAGGGTATTTCCAATATTCTTCAAAACATCCTTATTTATAAGCTGATATGGAAGTCCAAAAAGCCTAACCCATACTAGAAGCTTTTTAATAGTTTTTTTCTCAACAAAAAAAATCATTCCATGGTCTCAAATAAAGTGCACCTCTTCTCCTAAACCATGGGCCGACAACTATTATTTTATCCCTAATTTTTGAACTAGAAAATATGATGAGGAAAAAACCTTTAGGAATAAAATTCATAGAGTAATTTGAATTTAATCCTCACTTCCACTTGATCCAATTTTGAATCTCTAAAAACCCTGATCATGATCTATGGAACTTACATATTAACCCTCTACTTCTAAGAATAATTATATCATGCTCAATTATTTCATTCTTTTTACTTACTTCTGATGTAACATCTACTGCATGGATCATGAAGAGAAATAAAGAGCCTCAATAAACTAAAATAGAAAAGTAGTAATAACATAATCAAAAGAAGAAGATCGTAGATTCACACATTACACAATATTTATCCTGGAAACCCTCAACTGGGAAAAAACTAGCATAGTATTATCTTATTATTACATTAACTTGACCATCTCCAATACAATAATATTCTTCTTTTGTCTCTCCAAACCCTAATGTAAGTATGATATATATAGCAAAGTCACATGCACAAATTTTTTTTAATATCATGGGCAAAAAAACATAAGTTCAAATATAGTAACCCTAAAAGCCCATATGGGTCTAAAAATAACTTAAACCCTAACCCAACGAGTATAGGTACGGAGTGTTCAGTACCTTTTAGTGTTAGCCACACCAGAATAACATGGAAAATACTCAATATATTTCCAACATTCTCCCATTTGTTGAATACTTTTCCATAGGGTCCAAAAACTACCATTGTCAACTGTCAAGGGTAATCATACCCATAGATCTTCTTAACCAATAAAATTTCTGAGCAGGTATAGCCTTTGTTAATGAATCAACAGTATTCTTCTCTATATCAAATTTCTCCAATATCACCTAGTTCTCTTCAACCATATCTCTCACAAAATGGTACTTGATATCAATATTTTTTTACTGATCATGAAAACCAATATTATTGGCCAAAAATATTGCACTTTGACTATCACTATTAATTCTCATAGCCTTCTATTTAATACCAATTGTTGAACACAACCTCTATAGCCACACTGCTTCTTTACAGGCATGAGTTGCTACAATGGATAAAGCAACAACTGATTGCTTTTTACTCATCCAAATTACTACCCCTCCAAATAGCTTAAACATATAAGCACTAGTTGATCTTCTCTTGTCAAGATCTCCAGTCCAGTCAGCATCTATAAACCCTTGTAGATTTACAATATCATTACCTCCAAAATTTCCTCCATAATAGATAGCATAATCTATAGTTCCACGCAAGTATCTGAAAGATCCTCTTCAAAATAGTCCAATGTTCCTTTCCTAGATTTGACATATATCTGCTAACTACTCCCACTACATGTGTAAAATCAAGTCTAATACAGACCATTACATACATCATGCTGCCCACAGCACTAGCATAAGGAACATGATGGATTTCTTCAATTTCCTCATCTATTTTAAGACATTGTTTAGCAGATAAATTTTGACCAACCGGATATGGAGTACATATTGGTTTGCAATCATGCATCCTAAACTTTTGTAGTATCAAATCAACATATTTCCTTTTATTTAACCACAACTTTCTATTTGCACAATCCCTTATTATTTCCATACCCAAAATAAATTTTGCAACACCCAAATCCTTCATGTCAAACTCAGAAGATAACTAATATTTTAGTAACTTTATCATCTCCTTACTGTTACCAATTAATAGCATGTCATCCACATACAATACAATGATAACAAAATTTTCACCTTCCTTTTTGAAATATACACATGGATATACTTTGCTTTTTCCAAGCCCAAGTGTCAAGACAAACCTGTCAAATTTTTGGTTCCACATCCTTGGAGACTGCTTCAACCCATAAAGAGACTTCTTTAGCTTGCATACCAGGTCCTCCTTACCTTTTACCTTAAATAATTCTAGTTGTGACATATATATATCTTCATCAAGTTCACCATGTAGAAAAGTTGTCTTTACATCCATATGTTCTATTTTAAAATCAAAAGCAGTAGAAATAGACAACATAAATCTAATTGAAGTTAGTTTAGCCACAGGATAAAAATCTCACCAAAGTCAATTTCCTCAACCTAAGAAAATCCTTTTGCTATCAAGCGAGCCTTGTATTTCTTCAACTTTCCTTCTACATTGTACTTCTTCTTTAATAACCACTTATAACCAATAGGTTTTCTACCATGAGGTAATTTCACCAAGTTCCATGTCTTATTTTTACCTAGGGATTCAATTTCTTCTTCCATAGCCCTTTTCTAAGACTTATTCTCAATTGACTGAAGTGCCTCCTTTATAGTCTTGGGATCTTCAACAGTAACTGATAAATTAAATGCAGAATAAAAATTTGAATGACTATACCTATCTTGAATTCTTCTCTCTCGGTCTAATATCCTAAAAATTGGAGTTCTAGGTTCTACATCTTCAGCTTCCTCCTCACCTTCTTCCTCTAAATATTCCTCTTCATAATCTCTCTGTAATTCAGGTTCTACCATAGGTTCTTCCTCCTATTCCAATTTTACCTGCACTATTTTTGGTTCTTTGCTTGGTTGCATTTCCTATTTTAAAACCCCTTTTGTTTCTCTAAATATCACATTACGACTGTAAACAACCTTCTGTGTTTCTAGGTTCCACAACTTATATCCTTTAACACTAGTACTATAATCCACAAATATGCATTTTTCATATTTATAGTCTAGCTTAGTCCTTTTCTCTTTTAGGACATACATATAAGCATCACAACCAAAAACCCTTAGATGTCTGAGAGAGGGTTTCTTACCAGTCCATACTTCTTGTGGAATATTTTCCACCATAGATAAGGTAGGAGATCTATTGATGAGATAACAAGTTGTTAACACAGCTTCTGCTTAGAATATATTTTCTAACCCTGCACCACTTAGCATGCTTCTAGCCTTATCCATAAATTTCTTGTTCATCCATTCTACAACCCCATTCTATTTTGGAGTATACAAAGTTGTTCTCTGCCTTTCTAATCCATAGTCCTTAAAAATCTACTCAAATTTATTAGAGCAATACTCACCTCCATTATCACTTCTCAAAACATTTATCTTTTTCTCTCTTTGATTTTCTACAAGAGCCTTAAACTCTTTAAATTTATTAAAAACCTCATATTTATTCTGTATAAAATATCCCCAAGTCTTTCTTGAGAAGTCATTTGTAAATATAACAAAATAGATAGATTTACCTAATGATGGAACTTTTGCAGGTCCAAACACATCATTGTGAACTAGATGTAGAATTCCTTCAAACCTTGTAGCAGTACTTGGAAACTTGACTCTAGTTTGTTTCCCAAAAACACAGTACTCACAAAAATTAAAAATTAATGGGCAATAAAAAAGTCCTTCATCCATACCTTTCATTTTCAATGTTCAAAGTCCTTTCTCACCAATATTCCCCATGTGTTGATGCCACAACATTGTCTTCATTGTAGGAATACTCGAAGCCATTTCAGCCGTATTATTTTCCTGTACAACTAAAGAGTTATTGCAATTAATACTTACAGTGCTAGCCTCAAGTATAAACAAAGTTCTTGTGCGAACTCCTCTTACCAACACCAAGGATCCATGGACCATATTGCAGCTATCCTTATTGAATACCACATTCACACCTGCATCATTCATCTTACTCACAGATATCATATTCCTTGCCAAACTTGGAATATGCAACACACCAGGAAGGGTTTTAATTCTTCCATATTTTAGCATTATCTTGACTCTTCCTTGACCTATTATGTTATATGTTGAATTCTCTCCCAAGAAGACTTTACCTCCATCTATATTTTCATTTGAAAAGAAGCACCTGATTCAATCATATGAAAAGAAGCACCCGATTCAATCAACCATGAGTCATCACATTCACTTAAATATGCTACAACTAATAATAAGTCCCCTGAATATTCATTTGTGGTCTTCATTTCTATAGAATTTCCTTCATTATATGATTGACTATTATCAGCCTTTTTAGATTTGTAGTCTCTTTTATAATGCCCTGCTTTACCATAATTCCAATATTTTCTCTTTTTTGGGGCAACAGATTTACCCCTAGATTTTGATTTCTTTTCTCCTGATTTCTTTTTGCTTCTTTCTTAAGAATGACCTCTCACAATAAAGGCTTCTTTTGATGATAATCCTCAGAATATTTTTGTCTCATCTCCTCAGATAGTAAAGTTCCTACTATATCCTCTACTTTTAATGTAGATGTAGTATTGGTGATAGCCATAACAAGGTTATTCCATGAATTAGGTAATGAATAAAGTAAAGTAATACACTTTTCCTATTCATCCATTTTTACTTATATAGAGGTTAATTGACTTACCACAGTGTTAAAAGCATTCAAATGTTTAGCCACAGAGTCACCATCATTCATCCGAAGTGAATACAACTTCTTTCAAAGAAAGAGTTTATTTACCAGTGACTTTGTCTGATACAATATTCCTAGCTTCTCCCATAATAACTTTGCCATGGTCTCTGTAGATACATTCAAAAATACCAAATTAGATAAGCAAAATATGATAGAGCTCCTTGCCTTCCTATCAATTTTTAGCTAATCCTCATCTATCATTGATGTTGGTTTTGTTTTCGAGACTGCAATCCATTGATATCTATAAACCAACAGATCCTCCATCTTGAGTTTCCACAACTCAAAATTCTATACATTAAATTTTTCAATCTCTATTCGTGTGCTTCCCATATTTCTCCTTTGTTTGGATTGTTTCGTGTACAGCTCCCACTCAAGAATTAATTTATCACAAGAACCCTTACTCCTCGAACAAAGCTAAAACCTAGCTCTAATACCAAATGAATAAAAATAAAGAGCCCTGATAAACTAAAATAGAAAAGCAATAATAACATAATCAAAATAAGATCATATATTCACACATTATACAATATTTATCTTAGAAACCCTCAATCGGGCAAAAACTAGCACAATATTATCTTATTATTGCATTAACTTTATCCAATACAATAATATTCTCCTTATATCTCTCCAAACCCTAATGCAAGTGCAATATATATAACAAAGGCACATGCATGGATTTTTACAATATCATGGGTAAAAAAGCATGGGTTCAAATATAGTAACCCTAAAAGCCCATATGGGTCTAAAAATAACTTAAAACCTAACCCCAATAAGTATAGGTATAGAGTGTCAAGTGCCTTTTAGTGTTAGATCCACCAAAATAAAATAGAAAATATTCAACATATTTCCAACAGATCAAACTCACCATGTATTCACTCTTTTGCTTATCTCCAACCTGGGCCTCCATACTTCCAACTAGGCATCTTTTTTTTATTAATTAGAGGAAGGGATTTTGAAATGGATCCCAAACCTTTTACATTAGTGGATACAAAAATGATATAGTCTCCATAGGACTAAGATCAAAATACCAACATCCTAGAGAAACCAAAGGGAGTCTCTACGGGACAAACCAACAGGCACCAACCTGAAGGAGGGCATCTCCAAGAGACACCACAAAAATAAATAGAGGAGAATAAAAACCACCCAAACATGAGCCATAGAAAAAGAAACATGGGTAAAGATAGCAATATAGAAACCTTGGGCACTTCCTGCTCTTCATTGGCAAAATTCATAAGCCACTTATTCTATTTTTTAAGATCTTCCACCATAGTTGTGACTTGTTGAAGGAGGGAATAGACCATCTTGGTAGCTCTAGACATGGAGTTCAGCATATCCTCTAGATATTTGAGGTTTGACATCATCTAGGGCATCTTGACTTTCCATTATGGCTTTCAAATATAAATTCCCTTCCATACTAGGTAATGGGGCTTGCTCTTGGCCTGCACACCCTCTTGGTTCATACTCCCTCTTGGCTTGCACTTACTCTTGGATTACACTCAATCCCAGCTTGCACTCTCTCCTACCTTGCACTCACTTTCAGCTTACACTCCCTCTTGGCTTACAATAGCTCTTATCTCTTCTTTTTTCCATTGTTTCTTCACTTCAATAATTTTTTGAAAAATATGTTCCATGCATTCATGGTAAGGGTTTGAAGCATTGATGCACTCCAGATGAACATTTTTCTCTTTCTCTATGACTAAATATTAGCTTGCACTCTCTCTTTACTCACACTTCCTCTAGGATTGCACTCACTCTTGGCTCACACTCATAAAGAACAATAATAACCTTCAATTCATGTTATTTTGGCTTGAGGTTAACATTTGATTAGGGATTTGACATAATTATAAATACCCCTAATGATAGATCTATTTTTAGACTCCTAAAACATGTCATGTTGAGGAGGATACTCATGTCGACACCTTTGCAGGCCATATGACTCATCCTGGACCTTTCCAAGACCTAACATTAGTTCTAACCACTCGAATAGGGCAAGCTAATCCTTTTTACCCTAGGTCGTTGTCCCTCCTAATGGGTGCCTCGCAATCATTGGAGCTAATGACGATCCCCATGTGGGTCATTCCTGTTGAAGATGACCTCATTTGTAACAATCTCAAGCTCCCTGAGCCAAGTAAAATCAGTTACAACGCAACTAATCTTGAACGGTTTTGGTTCAAGAAGCTTCCATAAGTAATTCCTCACCTCCTTGAGCCTAACCAAATCTTGATCTTGGCTTCTTCAGCAAGCTAGGATCCCAATTTAGGAGTTCTATATAAGGTGCCAAAAAAACATGATAAAAGAGAAAGAATTGATCCCCAATTGAATATAACGAAGTGCTATCATTTTGTGATTAAAGAGTGCAATATCTCATAAAAATCATGGCGTTACTGAAATTTTCTTATGAAGTTGTCTTTTGCATTCATGGAGCTTTGAAGAGCTTGAAGGATAAGTTACATTGTTTTTCATCATCAATTCACCATCAATTTCAGCCAATTCTATGATCCAACTATGTTTTAGGACACAATGAACCTTGAACATCAATTAAGTAGTCGAATTGAACATCACCAAGTATCGAGCTCAAAGAATAAAGTCTCTATTTGGTGACTGCTATTTTCGATAGTAACCCACAAGAACCACCACCAGACTCGATGACGGCTAGCAGAGCCAATCATTTTGAACAATGACAGTGTTGATATGAAGTTCATTTTGCTTTATTTTCTTAATGAGATCAGTTTTAGTAGCCTTTAATTCTATTTTTAATCTAGTTTAGCAGTATTTATTTTAGTATTTCATGCATTTTTTGTATTGTTTTTAGCATTTCATTTCATTGGTATTATCATGAGACCGGTCTCATCTTGAGAGGCTTTAGATTTGTTATTGATGCTTTGTATGTGCTTATGTATGTATGTTAAAGGTCTTATTAGGAGTATATCATCATCAATATCACCCTTCTTGGCATCATCAAGATAAGGTTATTAGAAAAAACATTCATTATTAGTTTAGGAAATTACAAGAGATCTTTAGAGAACACCTATTTTTGGAATATTGATGTAATTTTTGTATCAATTTAGTGAATCCTAAAGAGGGATCTATTATAACCTGTTATAAAGATATTTCCTGAATATTAATGAGAAGAGCACTCTTGTTTCTTTATATTTTTTGTTATGATGGTTACATAAATTTCATATTATCAAGTTGATTTCATTATTACATTCTATAGATGTTAGATCTTTTGTACATCTTACAGTAGCAATCATGTATAGGACCATTCACACAATTTCCTAAAATTATTGCTAACTTGCTTTTTCTTGCTATTTTGAACTTGTAGGTATCATCGTTCTAAGTTTGTGTGGCTCATAATGGTCATCGTCATAAAATCTGAAGGCCAGTAGGGTTGTCGCCCTGACCTCGAATAGCCTTAGAATAGAGTGTAGAAAATTCAATTTGCGATATCTTTGTACTGCTCCAAATTTTTTGCATCCTTACCTTCAGGCTATAGGATCTGCGCCTAAAATGGGGATGCAAGAAGGATGGGACAATACCTCAGACTGATAGTCCCTTTGAAGGTCGTGCCTCTCGGGGGAGGGGTATAAGGGTGATTTTTTGACGGATGGTGGGTTCACCAGGAAACTTTGAGTGGTAGTTTCCATGCCTAGGTTGAGAATGGTTTTGGTGTGTTCATTTTATACTTGATCATTCATAATCCTAGGTTGGCCAGAATGAATCTAAGCTATTCTATATGAAAATGTTGATTTATATGAATACAAAAAGTAGGAATGAATCCTAAATTTAAAGATTATATGAAATGAGAAAGAATGCACCTGATTCCAGATGTCTGATGAAGATTCTGAAGTTTGTAGGAGTCCAGACCATCCCGAATATGACAGGATCATCTGCAATTGTATCGAATCATCTCAGATCATAGTCGATCGTCTGAGATCAGACAAGATCATCGTCTATCTGACGAATTCGTCAGATGAATTCATTAGAAACCTGCAATCACAGAAACAGACACCAAAAAATGAAAATGCTACTGCTAGAATAATGCAAAATGATAGAAATGATAGTATAAATACCTAACTGATAAATCTAGACAAAAAATTAAAGGAAATGCATTTTTTTAATAACTTATTTTAACTTTGTCATGCATTTACACTGAATGAGGTCAACTCCAGGATGCAGAATGAAAATAAATCAAACTAATGCATAGTAAAATAAAGAAGACAAATGAGGAATGCAAACTCAAGGCTCTAGTTTCCCCCAATATGAACTATAGTAGAGATCGCCTCCAATCGTATGAGATCATCGCCGATCTACGATAGGATCATCTGAAATCATCTGGAATCACCTGGGATGATCCGAGCTTTCTCCAACTGAAGCACAGTGAAAACCTACAATGAAAACTTAAAACTACGAGTGAAAACAATGGTGGATAGGACGTCTTGACATAGCAAAGCCAAATGGCAATGAAAATCAATCAGGGAATCATGTGATCAGCCAACCAAGGGGATAAACTGAGAAAATCCCAGTTTATATAGGATTAGGGGGAGGTTAATAGGTTTGGGATCATCCCAATCTGGGAGATCCTCAGCGGAGGAATCTCCAACTACGCAGACATGCTTCTAACCAAGTTGGAGAGGATGTTGAAATAGAATCTAATTATGAAAATTTAGTTTTGGGATGAAATCGTCTGGACATTCTGTTCCAGAAGAATTTATCCGATCTGGTACGATGTCGTCTGATCGGCGATGATATCGTCCAATGGTCAAAACAACTCCTAAAAATGGCATAAAAATCGGGGTGAGCGGTTAACGAGCGGTTTTGGGGTTAAAATTCAAATTTTTATCTTTTTACTAAGGGTTTAATTGCGCCAATTTTAAGGTGCTACATTTTGCCCTCTTTAGCGAATTTTTTGAAGAAAATGCGTTAAAGACGAGTTCTTCCCGTTTTACGAGAAAGCAAAAATGTACTCAATTTTCTAGATGACGATTCTAGGTCAAATCGTATAACTGCTTACTATGGTGCCCCCTCCGAGTTTTTACCCAAATCGAACATTTGAGGTAAAAGCGCAAAAAATAAAAAAAAATTAAAAAATGTTGTTTTTAAATAAAATTAAAAAAAATAGGGAAAAACCCTAATTCATTTTTACGGTTCATTTTGGCTATTTTAGAGCTCTGAGTCAGGACGCGGATGATGCCCCCATTCCGCCAGTGGATGGGGACGACACTAGGGTCACAGACGGGTATGATGCCTGGTACATAGGCATCCGCCCTCCTCGAATTACAAGGGCATAGGGTCTGATGCACACCGTGGTGCGACAGATAGGGAGGTAGCACCAGGCTGCTATCGATGCAGCGAGGGGTTGCGGGGGGAGGGAGCAGTGACGGTCTCCTTAGGAGAGATGTCAGAGAGTGCCACAGGCTTCGGAGAGACTGTAGTAGGCAAAGAGGATAGAGGAGGGACTCCCTTCTCAGTAGAGGGATAGGCCAACATTGCTTGATAAGGGCAAGGGTATCGAGGTAGGGGAGAGCAGCGAGATGGCGGCTCTTTGGGATGAGAATGCCCGCCTATAATCTCAGGTGCAGACTCTGTAGGATGAGGCTACATGGCTCAGGGCTCAGAGCAGATGGGTGAGCATGCAGGAGTTGATGAGGTCTATTGCTCAGACCACATTCTATCAGGGAGCATACTTCTAGCTGGTTCTAAAGTGCCAGAGGTTACAGCTACCAGTCGGCATTGCGGAGCCGATCAGGATGGGGTCATCGAGGACATCCTCACGATCGATTTTGAGGACCCGTGACATAGGACGAACTCCGATGGGGCCACCTCATCCACCTTAGGGTAGGAGAGAAGATGAGGTTGAGAGGTCGAGGGCTTCTCGAGACTAGCTGCTATAGACTGGACTGTAGATTGTATTATTTTTTGAGAGGATTGAGTATGCCAGGGTATAGATTGTGGCATACCAATCCAGTTTTGATATGATGTACATATATTTTGATATATATATATGATATTTTTGTGATATGACTTGTCCACATGTTTTATGATGCTTCAATTTTGGATTTGTTGATTGATTATTCATGTAATTATGTCGTTTGGAAATAGTATAATTTTATGTCATGCTGTAAAATTTAAATGAAATAATCTGATGTAAACAAAATGGTTTTTTTGGTGTGATTTGATGAAAAAATAAAGGTACTTCTAACAATAATTTTAAAGGACGTTGTCGCTATTATAGACCATTTCATGGAGTCGTCGCTCGCTAGGTCGTCAAGCTAATCCCAATATAGAAATATTGTTAAAAGTAAAAGAGTGCTTAAGAGACTGTCTTAAGAATTTGTGTTGTAATGATGAAAATGATGATGGTGATAATTTTTTTTCAGATTTTCATAAAAATATCATGCATGAAATATTAAAAATATGATTTTTCTAGGCATAAAATTCCTAAGTGTGATAAAGTTTTGAACAATTCCTTAGGAATTATACCATGGTTGCAAAATGGAATGTTGACATAATGAAATGAAATAGAAAAATGTGTTCATCCTTTTTAAAGCACAATTGTGTGACATAATGATGTAAGCCATATTTTTTTTTATAAATTATAATAAATGGAAAAATAAAATTAGAACAATGGTTTGCGCTAGGCATAGAATTATAGGTATAGACTTATACCATCATCGCGAAATCCAAAAATAATAATAATAATTTTATTGCATAATTGATTTTTGATTTTGAGATAAACAGAAAAAATATATATAAACGTGACTTTATTGCTGGATTTTTGAATATGTTGTTGAAAGAATTTTTGGATTTTTGAAAATAATGTATGTAATTTTTTTTATACGAAACAAATGTTCTTTTAAATAAGAAGATGAAATTATTCCAAAAAGGGTTGCAAAAATATTTTAAATTATCTCAAAGACAAAATGTAGATTTATAAGGAACCCTCATGTGCATATGTGAGTTCATTGCCGATCTTGATTTATCATAATGATACAAAATCTCTCAAATACAAATGTGTGTGCAATTGTATTGTTCATTTCTCAATTTTGAGCAAGATAATTTGATACAAATAATTTGAATTAACCAAATGAATGTCGTTGACCATGATTTATATGCATGTAACCGTACCAGACTACTATGTAATTTGGGTTATCAAGAGCTACCTAATCCATAAGCATACATAGGTCTATACAAAATGTCGCTAATGTGACAGACATATCACCACGCTAGGGATTACCCAAGGCCAAGCGGGTTGGGCACAAACCACCTGTTATGGGGCTTACCTCACAGTTTTCGAATAATTTAAAATTCCAGGGATTCAAGCTCATTCACCCTTATTTTATTTTTTAAGGGGTAGGGAAAGGGATTTTATTGCTTTTGATTTTGTTTTTTCTTTCTCTCTTCTTTCTCTTTTTTTTTTTTGTATTTTTGCTTGGAACTGAGATAATGCTGAAATATTGTTGCGATGGTACAAAATAATATTTTCTTTTTCTCATTTTCTTTGACTTTTCTTTTTTTCTTCCTATACTAGGGAAACTTGCTCGGATTGGCTGTAGAGCAAGGGATTTTTATTCTAGGTAGGGGTGAGCTTGTCCTTTTGTCAATTCTCAAAGATTCTAGACCATGTGCATGATAGGATAGTAGGGGAAACTTTTCGCTCAAGAAACCACTTCTACTATGTAGCATCATCTTGAATTTGCAATAAAATAATTTTAATGTAAAGAGATATACTTGGTTCAAGTAAATAACAAGATCAATTCTCTATGCTCAAAACTTTATTTAACTCAACTGTGGACTTTGATATAAGAGAGATTAATAATCATACCAAATAAAATCAAGATATTTATGCATGTGAGTGTGAAAGTGCGGGATTCCAAATAAATGCTAATTTATCCAAAATAATTGAAAATATGATTGCAATACTTCAAGAATTGACAGGTACGAAAATAAAAGACGTTTTTTGAATATTTTGATGATTTTGATGTTTCTATATTTTGATTTTGATTTATGAATTGAGAAGATACACAATGTGATTGTTTTTGAAATTTTTATATGAATGACTAAAATGAAACAACATGCAAAATAACAATATATACAATGATGAAATGACCAGATTTTATGCATAATAGCGTTTAAGATGCATAATGTTCATAGGTTCTTTAAGATCTTTACCTTCTAAAGTAGCTAATTTGTATGCTCCCGAGCCAAATTTAGCAGTGATGATATACGGTCCAAGCCAGTTGGGCTCGAATTTACCTTTAAGATCTTTAGTTGCACTAGTATTTTTTTTATTTTCTTTCAAGACAAGGTCACCGATCTCAAATGATCGATGATGAAATTTCTTGAGGTATGCTCGCTTGAGCTTGTTCTGATAAGCTCAAAGATGTTCCAAAGCATTGATGTGCTTCTCATCTAGGATTTCCAACTGACCAAATCTACTAGCATGATATTCATCTCCTACTTTAGTATCTTGAAGTAGAAGAGCCAAATAAGGAACTTCTAATTCAAAAGGGAAAACGGCTTCAGTGCCATAAACCAAAACAAAAGGGGAAGTTCCTGTGAGGTACGAACGCTAGTTCGATAAACCCACAAAGCACGATATAGTTGAATGTGCCAATCTCGGCCAGATTTATTGACCAGTATTTTGAGGATTTTAATTAATATTTTATTAGATGCTTCTACTTCTCCATTACCCTGAGGATAATAGGGAGTGGACCAACGATGTTGAATTTTATATTTTTGAAATAATTTTTTGACATCTTTATTTTTGAAACAAGTTCCATTATCTGAGATGAGATTTGCAGGAATTCTGAACCTACAAATAATTTGATTAAAAATAAATTTGGAAACTTGGGTTCCAGTGCAAGAAGCTAAGGGCATAGCTTCAACCCACTTCATGAAATACTCGGTGGCGGTTATGATGAATTTGTGTCCATCAGATGACACAGGGTTGATTTTTCCAATAATGTCTAAGCCCCATTTTGAAAAGGGCCAAGGAGATGAAATAGCCTGTAGCTCTTGTGTAGGCACATGGACAAGATCAGCATGTTTTTGGAACTTATTGCAATGGCGCACATAATCATGTGCATCATTTTCCATGGTAGGCCAAAAATATCCTATCCTGAGGAGTTTCTTAGCAATGGCACTACCACTAAAATTTCCCCCACAAGATCCATCGTGGGCTTCACTCAAAGTTGATCTAGATTCTTCTAGATTCAAACATCTCAATAGGATACCTTCGAAAGATCTCCTATATAACGTATTGCCAATTATTACGAAGCGACTTTCTCGTCTACACAATAACCGACACTGGTTTCTGTTAAAAACTTCAGGGAAGGTCCCATTTTGAAGAAAATTGAATATATCGAGTGTACCAAAGTTTAGGAGTAGTTTCGTTGATTAGAAACACATCCAAAGGTTCTAAGCATGATTTATTTGAAGTGGGTTCCTGGAGTCGACGAATAATGATGGTAGCATATTCATCATCTAACTCCAAGGGTAAAAGAGATGCAGCTGCAGCCATAGCGTCAGTCGCACGATTGCTAGTTCAAGGAATAGCTTCCAAGGTAACTTGATCAAATAAAGATAATAATTGTAATACATATGCTTTATATGGGCGTAATTTATCATCTTTGGTATGATAAACATCATTAATTTGATTTATGACAAGTTGAGAATCATCGAAAACTAATAGATTTTTAATTTTTAGTGCCAAGGCAGCTCGTAATCCAAGGATTAGAGCCTCATACTCAGCAGTGTTATTAGTACAAGAAAATGTTAATTTAAAGTACAGAGGGATAAGATGTTTCTGTGGAGATATTAAAATAATACCTACACCAGCCCCACTCATGCATCGAGCTCCGTCAAATTATAAGGACCATTGCTCTAAATGATTGGCCTCTAGTTTAAGGTATTCATCAGGAAACTCAATGATGAGGGGATGGGTAGACTCTAAGGGTGCAGCAGCTAATTGATCTGCTATGATTTGATCCTTAATAGACTTTTGTCCTATAAACATGAGTTCAAACTCACTTAGGGCAAGAACCCACTTTGTTGTGTGACCAGATAAGTATGGTCGACTCATGAGATACCACAAAGGATCAAATTTAGCAATAACATAGGTTTTCTGACTGAGCATATAATGGCATAATTTTTGTGTAGAAAATACAACTGCTAGACATAACTTCTCTAATGTTGTGTAACGAGTTTCATAACTAATTAATGTTCTATTGATATAATAGTTAGCACGTTCTTTCTTATCATTATCAAGGTGAGCTAACATAGCTCCTAAGGCAAGATCTGAAGCAAAAATATACAAGATAAATGGGCGATCAGGTCTAGGTGGCGACAGCACAGGTGGGTTAAGAAGATATTTTTTGAGGAGTTCAAATGCTTCCTAAAATTCGTAGTCCCAATGGAAAAAGACATCCTTCTTAATAATCTTAAGAAAGGGTCCGGTTTTATCCGCCAGCTTATCGATGAAGCAAGATAGCTTGAAGCTTACCTTGTAAACTTCATAATTTTGATATATTTGTGGGTGCGGGAATATCAGTGATAGCCGCAATCTTGAGAGGGTCAATTTTGATGCCACGTAAAGAAACTATAACCCCCAATAATTTATCGGACTTAACTCTGAATATACATTTGGATGGATTCAATCGGATAAGATATTCCCTTAACCGATTAAATACTTTTCTCAAATCATCTAAATGGTCATCTTCTTCATTAGAACGAGCTATAATGTTTTCTACATAATCATGAATTATATCATGCATCATATCATGAAAGATATAAGTCATGGCTCATTGATAGGTTGCACCTGCATTCTTTAAACCGAATGGCATCACTTTCCAACAAAAGGTTCCCCAAGGGGTAATAAAGGCTATTTTAGCCTAATCTTTAGGAGCTATCTTGATCTGATTATAACCAAAAAATCCATCCATTAGGGATATCATTCCACTCCCAGCAATGAAATCAATGATCTGATCCATATTAGGAAGAGGAAAATCGTCTTTAGGGCATGCAACATTAATATCTCTAAAGTCTGTGCAAACCCTAACCTTGGTAGCTTCTTTCTTAGTTACTGGAACTACCTTCGAGATCCATTCAACATAATCAATGGCTTGTATAAAAATAACATTTAAGAGTTTTTCTAACTCCCCTTTGACCAGTAAGGCCACTTTCGGATGCATTTTCTAGTTTCGTTTAAGGGTTTAGCATCCGGATGGACTACTAGGTGATGCATAACTACAGAAGGATCTAATCCTGGCATATCTTCATATGTCCAAGCAAATACATCTTCATATTCTTTAAGAAATGTAATAAATTTATCCTATTTTTTTTTACTCAATTCTGATCTAATGTTGATTATGTGAGGATTACCCTCAGTTCCAATGTTAATTTTTATGACATTTTCTACTTCCATGTGTAGATTTTTCTCAAAATTAGGTGGGGTGGGTGAAACGCCCAATTCTTGTATTTCTTCCAAGGTTAGTTTGGATAATTCGTCTTGAGGAGTCGTAGCCTCAAGCTGGGCTATACTAGGTATAGAGCCATCAAAATAAAATTCATGATGTAATAATTCCTCAATGGAGACATCATGGAAGATATCTCCCTCAAACTCATCGTTAGATTTGGAGATCATCTCATGGTAGGCTATAGATAGCATATTACATGTAAGTTGATTATTCATTAAGCGCAAATCATCACGTTGATCTAAATAATCTTGGTAACATATGAGATGGTCATCATCCTCAAATGGGAAGGACTGACCTTTACTAGGAAATAGGCCCACACCACATCGGATGGGCCACGGTTCTACCTCAAAAGGTTCTTTCATGCCATTTTGGAAAGGTCCCAAACCTTTCCCTTTATATCCCAATTTAAGCATTATAGATTTTGCTTTAATATACTCATTATTAAAATAACATTGAGCATATCCATCATAATGAACCTTGATGTTTCTAGGTATTCTACCCTAGTCATATCCCTTATAAATAAAAGTGCAACTCCCGACTTGGTAAATACTTCCCGTAGGCTATGGGAGACCTAAGGTATGAGGAGATGGGGGAAAATTATTTAAGATAAAGGAATCTTGCATAGCAACATTCATTTGCTCTGATATAAGAATTTTAGATAAATCGGGTAAGAGCTCGTCAATAAGAGCATAAGAGGTAGAAGGAGCATTTCCTACATATTCTTATGCATAAACTATGCCTTTTGTGGATGTAGATGTTGTAGAGATGTCGATGGATGATTCTATACAAGTTATAGGAGTAGAGCAAGAAACCTTGGTTGTGGGATTAGGATTTTTCTGAGGTCCTAATGTATTTTGTTTAGAGGATGTTTGAGCTATATGAAGGGGTGGAACTGATGTAGAAGGAGTAGATGATGTTATGGGTGTGTGTTTCACACATTTAGATGGATAATGAGAATTAGGATGTGTGGATGATAAAGCAGGGCAAAATTGAACTCCAACAGGTTCTGCCAAAGCACACATATCAAAGGGTCTAGGATCACCATGGATGGTAACCAACTGATTCTAAAATTTGAATTTAACACATTGATGTAAAGTTGAGGGAATGGCTCACATTGCATTGATCCAAGGGCAACCCAAGATTCTATTGTATGATGCAGGGCAATGTACAATAAACACGATCATATCCAAGGTTCTCGGACCAACCTGCAATGGAATGGTAATAACTCCACACGTTTCTTGTGTTTCGTCATTGAAGGCTTTTATGATCATATCAGTTCTTTTCATTTCATCACTTCTAAACCCAAATCTTTGGTAGAATTCAAAAGTGTAGATGTTTAAAGATGAACCATTATCAATCAAGACTCGTTTAACTACTACATATCTAATTAAGGCAGTAATATATAAGGGGTTATCCTTATGTAAACTATGTCGAGGTATGTCTCTATCCCGAAAGTCAATACAATCAACTTCATGAGTTATTATAGTATTATCTATGGGTTCAGGTTGAATGTCTTGTGGTACCATCATCTGGCTTAATGTGAGCATTAATTCATCTCTATGTGTAGGGGAGGATCTTAAAAGGTCCAAAAGGGAAATTCTAGATGTAATGTTTGATAGTTGCTCATTAATATTATAAGGAGTTTTAGGTTGCACATTAGGTGCATGATTCCATTTATTAGGAACTTTCAAAACAAATGGAGTTGATCCATCATTGTGCATTTGATCATGTTGAGATTTTTGAGCCTATTGTCTAGTAACAGCTCCGATGGTACCCACAATATTGTTTGTGGATGATGAATGGGTCTTGGTCTAGCATTTATGGCTTGCTCATTAGAAAGTAATTGATGAGACGATGGTCGAGTAGTGACTCTTCTTGGAAATGGTTCTTCTGGGACCATATAACCTATGATAGGGATAATAGGATCTGATTCATCTTCAAATCTATTCGATTTATTTGAGGTGATTTCCATATCACTCTCAGTCTCATATTCTATATCACTAAGATTAGGTGTCTGAATGTTATGTAGGTGTGTATCGTTCCAAATTTTTCACACCCTTACCTTCAGGCTATAGGATCCGCGCCCGGAAGGGGGATGTGAAAAGGATGGGACAATACCTCGGACTGAGAGGCCTTGCGAAGGTCCCGCCTCTCGGGGGAGGTGTATAAAGGTGATTTTTTGACGGATGGTGGGGTTCACCAGGAAACGTTTAGTGGCAGTTTCCACGCCTAGGTTGGGAATGTGTTTTATGTGTTCAATTTTATCTTTAAACATTCAAATCCTAGGTTTGGCCAAATGAATCTAAGTTATTCTATATGAAATGCAGATTTAAATACAGAAAATAGATTTAATAGAAAACACAGAGAACAAACTAAGTGAAGAAATCCATACCTGGTTTCGGATGTCTGATGGAGGTTCTAATTTTTGAAGCAGTCCAGATCGTCTGGAATTTGACAGGATCGTCTCCTATCTGACAGGATCATCTGAGATCTGACGAATTCGTCAGACGAATTCATCAGAGACCTGCAAACAGAGAAATAGATACAAAATACCAAAATTGCAACTATTCTGATAAAGGAAAATGATATGAAACAATAATAAGGATGTTAATAAGATAATCCCGAATGGAAATGCAAATAAATTACGATACTTTAATAGCTAATCATGATCTTATTATGCAATTAAACTACATGGGTGAACTCCAAGATGCAAGATAACAGGAAATAATAATAAAACTGACTAAATGCAGAATAAAATAACAGCAAAGTATAGAAAAAGCGCAAACTCTGGGCACTGATTGCCCCAATGCAGACTGTAGTCGAAATCATCTCGAATTGATACGAAATCATCTCGAATTGGACAGGATCATCTGCGACGATCTGAGCTTGCTCCGACTGAAGAATGACAAGGTTCCTGCAACAAAATTTGGAAAGTACAAATGCAGATGGTAATCCTGGGTATTCTAATGCGTGTAAAGGTCAAGTTACAGGAAATTTCAGCCAGGGGAAAGTCAAGGGGGTTCCTAAGGTTTAAATAGGCTTAGGAGGGAAGTTGGGAGGTTGGAGATCATCCTAATTTGGAAGATCTCCAATAGGGGAGGTCTCTAGCGGCACAGACACGCTTCTGCCCAACTTAGAGACGCCGTTGAAACAGAGGCTAATTATGAAAAATCAGTTTTGGGACAAGATCGTCTGGACGTCCTAGTCCAGACGAAATCGTCCAATCTGAGGCGATATCGTCTGATCGACGACGATATCATCAAACGGTCAAAACAAACTCTAAAAATGGCACGAGAAATGAGGAAACGGGTTAAACGACGGTTTTGGAGCGGTTTTGGGGTTGAATTTGAATTTGAATTATTACTAAGGTAATTTTAATTATTGCTAAGGTTTTACTGCGCCAATTTTAGGGTGCTACATTTTGCCCCCTCTTTAGCAAATTTTTCGAAGAAAATGCGTTAAAGATGAGTTCTTCTCGATCTACGAGAAAGCAAAAATTATTCCCATTTTTAGGCGACGATTCTAGGTCGAATCGTACGACAGCTTACTATGGTGCCCCCTCCGTGTTTTTACCCAAATCGACGTTTGAGGTAAAAACGCGGAAAAGCAAAATTTTAAAAAAGTTGTTAAGTGTTTTTGAATAAAATTAAGAAAAATAGGGAAAAACCCTAATTCATTGTTACTGTTCATTTTTACTGTTTTCTAGAGCTCTGCAGACAAGATGGTCGAAACAGCGCACAGATCGACAGAGGTCCGATGCGGGCTACGGGTAAGGGTCTAAACTGAATTTAGAGTGCTTTAATTTAGAATTTCATGCTTTTTAGATTATATTTGATTGATTTTTGAGCATCACGGCCGATTTTGGGCCGTCGACGTCGTCGGGACGAAATCGTCTCGATTTCGCCGAAATCGTCTCGATATCGCCGATTTCGTCCAAGGGCGAAATCGATGATATGGGGACGATTTCATCCAATAAGGGATGATTCCCTCATGCAAAATCGGAGATGAATTTGCTCAAATTTGGGACGATATCACCCAATGGTGGACGATATCATCATTTGTGAAAGTGAACTTATTTTACTTGCATTTTGATTAATGATTTAATGATTTTTATTGTTGATTTTTTATTGTTTATGTTGTTTATGTTGTAGAGAGGATTACTAAAGAGCCAAGAATGGAAATACGATGGACTAAGGGATGACTTGGCCACTCTATCTCAGGTAGAGCGAGATCAGCTGGCTCAGGTAGGCTTGCAGCACGTGGTAGATATGCCACAAGTGTCTACAGACATGGGGCTATTGACAACCCTAGCAGAGAGGTGGTATCCGGGTTCTTCTTGTTTTTGGTTACCGACAAGGGAGATGACTCCCACACTGGAGGATGTATGGAGGATCTTGAGGATCCCCATACAAGGATGGCTGATCACTCCTACGGCCAATCAGGGCCACGCTATGATGAGACTATGCGAAGATCCGAGCTTCACCCTGGAGAAGGGCGGAGTGAACATCGAGTCTCTACGCCAGATGCCTGGGGCATCTAGGCTGACACAGGTTTTGGCTGGGGTGGTAGGTGGTCTACTACTATGCCATCATAGTGGATGCAGGCTACCATGGCTATTGATAGATGTGGTCTACGACATGAGAGACCATGGATACAGGTTTGCTTGGGGGAGCTTTGTACTATGCCGATTGTATAGGATCCTGTATGGGGTCGTATACAAGGGCGGTCGATGTCTGGTCATGACATCACTACTACAGGTTTGGTGCTGGGAGCACATCATGGTGCGGAGGCCGGTAGGGCTCCCACTGATAGGGATTGATGGGGAGAGGCCCCGAGTTTTCTACTGGTGGCTCTAAAGAGGGTCACAACGGCGAGTAGATCTGCCAGTGTCCCGGAGACTACTTGACGACCTTGTCTCCGACCAGATCACCTGGAGGCCTTGGAGAGATCATCCAGGGTGGGCCGAGGATGGATAGGAGCTAGCTCACATCAAGCGAGTCTACTGGCTGAGGATGGAGAGGGGAGAGGTGGAGCTCCATCGGTACGACCGAGTTTTGAGGCAGTTCGGTCTACAATAGGGGATCCCATCTCTCAGAGACTACGAGTTTTCCCGGACCATCCGGGATAACACTACAGTTAGCGGGGCTCCAGATATGCAACGATTTTGGAGTCAGGACATGGATGATGCCCCCATCCAGCCAGTGGATGGGGATGACGTAGGGGTAGCCGACGGCTACGATGCCTGGTACGTAGGCATCCACCCTCCTCGGATGATGAGGGCTTAGGGTCCGATTCATGCAGTTGTGCATCGAATAGGGAGGTGGCACTAGGCGGCCATTGAGGTGGCATAGGGTCATGGTGGGAGAGAGCAGAGGAGGCCACAGGCTCAGCAGAGGCCACGATAATGGGAGAGGAGGGAGGAGAGACCCCCTTCTCCATAGAGAGAGAGACCACCATCGCCCGATAAGGGCAAGGGTGTCGAGGTAGGAGAGAGTAGCGAGATGGCTACTCTCCGGGCGGAGACTATCCGTCTCCAGGCACAGGTGCAGACTTTACAGGATGAGGCTACACGTCACCGAGCGGAGGCTACACAGCTCAGAGATGAGGTTGCACGCCTCAGAGCACGGAGCGGAGGAGCGAGCACTCAGGAGCTGGCACGGTCGATTGCTCAGACCGTGTTCTACCAGGGTATCTACTTCCAACTGGTGCCAGAGGGCCAGAGGGTACAGCTGCCAACCGGCATTGCGGATCCGATCAGGGTTGGGTCATCGAGGACTTCATCCCGATCGACAACTAGGACTCGTAGTACCACACATACTGCGATGGGGCCACCTCGTCCACCTCAGGGCGAGGGAGGAGATGAGGCTGAGAGCTCGAGGGGTTCTCGAGGCTAGGCTACTGCACTGCATAGACTAGGATATATGATTGAGAGGATTGAGTATGCCAAGATGTAGATTGTGGCATACCAATCTAGTTTTGATATGATGTACATACATTGTTGAGATATATATATATATATATATATATATATAAAAAATAATGATATTTTTGATCATATGACTTGTCTTATGTATGGTGCTTTAATGTTTTTGATGTGATTGATTTGATGATTCATGTAATTATGTTGTTTGAAAATATTATAGTTTGAATGTCATGCTTTAAAATTTAAATGAAATAATCTGATGTAAACAAATTGGTTGTTGAGATGATAATTTGATAAAAATAAAAGGGACTGTTAACAATAATTTCAAAGGACATTGTCGCTATTATAGACCATTTCATGGAGTCGCCGCTCACTCGGTCGTCAAGCTAATCCCGGTATAGAAATATTGTTAAAAGTAAAAAGAGTGCTTAAGAGACTGTCTTAAGACTTTGTTGTGATGATAGAACTGATGATGGTTTGATGGTAATTTGTTTTCAGATTTTCATAAAAATGATATGCATGAAATATTTTAAAATGATTTTTGCTAGGCATAAATTCCTAAGTGTGATAAAATTTTGAATAATTCCTTAGAAATTATACCATGGTTGCAAAATTGAATTTGAACATAATGACATGAAAAATAGAATAAGTTGCATTTTGTTTGAAAGCATAATTGTGGAACATAATGATTTAAGTCATATGTTGGAATAAATGGGAAATAAAATTAGTTCGATGGTTTGCGCTAGGCATAGAATATTTAGGTATAGACTTATACCATCATCGCGAAATCCAAAAGAAGAAAATAAATAGTTTTATTGCATGGTTGATTTTTAATTTTTGAAAATAAACAGAAAATATGAAGATGAGGACTTGTGCTAGGCATAAAATTCCAATTTTGGTTTTGGAACTATACCATCGTCGCGAAAGTCAAAAATTATATGTAACTTTATTGCATGTTTTTGAAAATGATTTTGATTTGTTGGTAATGCATGTAGTTGTCTTTATACTAAACAACTGCTCTCAGAGAAGAAAATGAAATTATTCCGGACAATTTGCAAAAATATTTCAAAGTATCTTAAAGACAAAAGTTAGATTTATAAGGAATCCCATGTGCATATGTGAGTTCATTTCCAATCTTGATTTATCATAATGATACACAAAATCTCTCAAATACAAATGTGTGTGCGATTGTATTGTTCATTCACCAGGTTTGAGCAAGATACTATGATACAAGTGATTTAAATTAACCAAATAAGTGTTCATTAACCATGATTTAGATGCATATAACCATACCAGACTACTATGTAAGTCGGATTATCAAGAGCTAGCTAATCCATAAGCAGACATAGGTCTGTACAAAAGAAGGTCGCTAATGTGACAGACATATCACCACGCTAGGAGTTACCCAAGGCCAAGCGGGTTGGGCACAAACCACCTGTTATGGGGCTTACCTCACAGTTTTTGAATAATTGAGAATTCCAGGGATTCAAGCTCATCAACCCTTCTTTTCTTTTTAAGGGGTAGGGAAAGGATTTTATTGCTTTTGCTTTTGCTCATTTTGTTGTCTTTCTTTCTTTGCTTTCTCTCTCTCTTTTTTTTTTTGTATCTTTTGCTTTGATATTTGAGATAATGCTGAAATAGTGGTAAATGATTTTGCTTGATTTTTCCTTTTCTTTTGCTTCCTATTCTAGGGATACTTGCTCGGATTAGCTGTAGAGCAAGGGATTTTTATTCCGGGTAGGGGTGAGCTTGTCCTTTTGCCAATTCTCAAAGATTCTAGACCATGTGCATGATAGGATAGCAGGGGAAACTTTTCGCTCAAGAAACCACTTCTACTATGTAGGATAGCATGGACATTACAAATATAATCATTTTATTGTGAAAGGATATGTTTGGCTTAAGTAAATAACAAGATCAATTCTCTATGCTCAAAACTTTATTTAATTGAATTTTGTGGACTTTGATATAAGAGAGATTAGTAATCATACCAAATAAATCAAGATATTTATTCATGTGAGTGTGAAAGTGCGGGATTCCAAATAAATGCTAATTTATCCAAAATAATTTGAAAATATAACTGCAATGCATCACAATGTGAGAAGTACAAAAATAAAAGATGTTTTTGATGATTTTGAATGTTTTTTAGATTTTTAAGTTTATAAATTGAAAGAAATACAAGATAGTGATTTTTTTTTTGAAATATTTTAAACAAATATATACAATGATGAAATGACAAATTTTGTTATGCATAGTAACGTTTAAGATGTAAAATGTTCATGGGTTCTTTAAGTTCTTTACCATCTAAGGTAGATAATTTGTATGCTCCCGATTCAAATTTAGCAGTGATAATATATGGTCCAAGCCAGTTGGGCTCAAATTTACCTTTAAGGTCTTTAGTTGCATTAGTATTTTTTTATTTTCTTTTAAAACAAGGTCACCGACCACAAAGGATCGATGACGAACTTTCTTAGCATATGATCTTTTAAGCTTGTTTTGGTAGGCACGAAGATGCTCCAAAGCATTGATGCACTTTTCATCTAGGAGCTCCAACTGACTGAGTCTGCCAGCTCGATATTCATCTCCTACTTCGGTATCTTGAAGTAGTAGAGCCAAAGAAGGAACTTCTAATTCAAAGGGAAAAATGGCTTCAACACCATAAACCAAAACAAAAGGTGAAGTTCCAGTGGGGGTTCGAACACTAGTTCGATAAGCCCACAAAGCTGGATATAATTGAATGTGCCAGTCGCGGCCAGATTTATTGACCAATATTTTGAGAATTTTGATTAAGGTTTTGTTTGAAGCTTCCGCTTGGCCATTACCCTGAGGATAATAGGGAGTGGACCAACGATGTTGAATCTTATATTTTTGGCATAATTTTTTAACATCTTTATTTTTGAAACAAGTTCCATTGTCTGAGATGAGATTTGCAGGAATTCCGAACCTACAAATGATTTGATTAAAAATAAATTTAGAGACTTGTGTCCCAGTGCAGGAAGCTAAAGGCATAGCTTCAACCCACTTCGTGAAATACTCAATGGCGGTTATGATGAATTTGTGTCCATCAAATGACACAGGATTAATTTTGCCAATAATGTCTAAGCCCCATTTTGAAAAGGGCCAAGGAGATGAAATAGCCTGTAGTTCTTGTGC
Organism: Wollemia nobilis; assembly: GCA_028583015.1. Taxonomy (NCBI): domain Eukaryota; kingdom Viridiplantae; phylum Streptophyta; class Pinopsida; order Araucariales; family Araucariaceae; genus Wollemia; species Wollemia nobilis. The sequence continues at coordinate 19,896,207 of JAQPPZ010016947.1, read as the reverse complement.
AGGGGCATGGACAAGGTCAGCATGTTTCTGGCACTTGTCGCAATGGCACACATAATCATGTGCATCATTCTCCATGGTAGGCCAAAAGTATCCTATCCTAAGGAGCTTTTTAGCAATGACACTACCACTAGAAGTGTCCTCCACAAGATCCATCGTGGGCTTCACTCAAAGCTGATCTGGATTCTTCTAAATTCAAACATCTCAATAGGATACCTTCAAAAGATCTCCTATATAAAGTATTGCCAATTATTACAAATCGACTTGCTCGTCTACGTAATAACCGACGCTGGTTTCTATTAGAATTGGCAGGGAAAGTCCCATTGTGAAGAAAATCAAATATATCCGTATACCAAGGTTCAGGAGTAGTTTCATTGATTAGAAACACATCCAAAGGTTCTAAGCATGACTTATTTGAAGCGGGTTCCTGGAGTCGATGAATAATGATGGTGGCATATTCGTCATCTAACTCCAAGGGCAGAAGAGATGCAACTGCGGCCATAGCGTCACCGCACGGTTGCTAGTTCGAGGAATAGCTTCCAAGGTAACTTGATCAAATAGAGACATTAATTGTAAAACATATGCTTTATATGGATGCAATTTATCATCTCTGGTCTGATAAACTTCATTAATTTGGTTTATAACAAGTTGAGAATCACCAAAAACTAATAGATTTTTAATTTTTAGCGCCAAGGCAGCTCGTAATCCAAGGATTAGAGCTTCATACTCAGCAGTATTATTAGTGCAAGCAAATGTTAATTTAAAGGACAAAGGTATAATGTGCTTTTGTGGAGATATTAAAATAATACCCGCACCAGCCCCACTCATGCATCGGGCTCCATCAAAGTATAAGGACCATTGTTCAACATGGTCTGCCTCTAATTGAAGGCATTCATCAGGAAACTCAATGATGAGGGGATGGGTAGACTCTAAGGGTGCAGCAGCCTAATTGATCTCGCTATGATTTGACCCTTAACAGACTTCTGTCCTATAAACGTGAGTTCAAACTCGCTTAGAGCAAGAACCCACTTGGCTGTGCGACCCGATAAATAAGGTCGACTCATGAGATACCGCAAAGGATCATATTTAGCAATGACATACGTTTTTTGACTAAGCATATAATGGCATAATTTCTACGTAGAAAATACGACTGCTAGACATAGTTTTTCTAATGTTGTGTAGCGGGTTTCATAACTAATTAAAGTTCGGCTAATATAATAATTAGCACGTTCTCTCTTCTCATCATCAAGTTGAGCTAACATAGCTCCTAAAGCAAAATCTAAAGCCGAAATATACAGGATAAATGGGCGATCAGGTCTAGGCGGTGAAAGCACAGGTGGGTTAAGGAGGTATTGTTTAAGAAGTTCAAAAGCTTCCTTACATTCATCGTCCCAATTAAAAGGGATATCCTTCTTAAGGAGCTTAAGAAAGGGACCGGTTTTGTCCGCCAGCTTATCGATGAAGCGACGGATGGCTTGAAGTTTACCTTGTAAACTTCGTAACTCAAATATATTGGTAGGTGCGGGCATATCAGTGATAGCCACAATCTTGAGAGGGTCAATTTCGATGCCACGTAAAGAAACTATAACCCCTAATAGTTTACCGGACTTAACTCCAAATATGCATTTAGCAGGATTTAATCGAATAAGATATTCTCTTAACCGATTAAAAACTTTTCTCAAATCATCTAAATGATCATCTTCATTAATAGAGCGAGCTATAATATCATCTACATAATCATGTAGGATATCATGCATCATGTCATGAAAAATATAAGTCATAGCTCGTTGATAGGTTGCACCTGCGTTCTTTAAGCCGAATGGCATCACTTTCCAGCAAAAGGTACCCCAGGGGGTAATAAAGGCTATTTTAGCCTGATCTTCAGGAGCTATCCTGATCTGATTATAGCCGAAGAATCCATCCATTAGGGACATCATCCCACTCCCAATAGTAAAATCAATGATTTGATCCATGTTTGGAAGAGGAAAATCATCTTTAGGGCATGCAACGTTAATATCTCTAAAATCTGTGCAAACCCTAACTTTGGTAGCTTCTTTCTTGGTGACTGGAACTACATTCGAGATCCATTCAGCATAATCAATAGCTTGTATAAAAACAACATTCAGGAGTTTTTCTAACTCCCCTTTGACTAGCAAAGCCACTTTAGGATGCATTTTTCTAAGTTTCTGTTTAACAAGTTTAGCATCCGGATGGACTACTAGGTGATGCATGACTACAGAAGGGTCTAAACCTGGCATATCTTCATATGTCCAAGCGAAGACATCTTCATATTCTTTAAGGAATGCAATGTATTGCTCTTGTTTTTCTTGACTTAATTCTGACCCAATATTGATTATGTGAGGATTATCCTCAGTTCCCATGTTAACTTTAATGACGTTTTCTACTTCCATGTGTAGATCTCTTTCAAAATTAGGTGGGGCGGGTGAGACGCCCAATTCTTGTAATTCTTTTAAGGTTAACTTAGATAAGTCATTTTGAGGAGTAGTGGCCTCAAGCTGAGCTATAGTTGGTATAGAACCATCAAAATAAAACCCATTGTGTAACATCTCTTCAACGGAGACATCATGGAAAATATCACCTTCCAACTCATCATCGGATCCAACAATCATTTCAGGATAAGCTATGGATAGCATATTGCATGTAAATGGCTGATTTTGTAGAGGCAAATCATCACGCCTATCCAAATAATCTTGATAACATATGAGTTGATCATCATGTTCAAAAGGGAAGGGTTGACCCTTACTAGGAAATAGGCCCACACCACATCGGGCGGGCCATGGTTCTACCTCGAAAGGTTCTTTCATACCATTTTGGAAAGGTCCCAAGCCTTTCCCTTTATATCCCATTTTAAGCATTATAGGTTTAGCTTTAATATACTCATTAGTAAAATAACATCGAGCATATCCCTCATGATGAGTTTTGATGTTCCCCGGGTATTCTTCCCCAGCCCATATCCCTTATAAATGAAGGCACAACTCCCGACTTGGTAAGTACTTCCCATAGGTTGTGGGAGGCCCAAAGTACGAGGAGATGGCGGCAAATTACTTAAGATAATGGAATTTTGCATAGAAGCATTTGTTTTTTCTGATATAAGAATTTTAGATAAATCATGTAAGAGTTCATCATAAAGAGCATAAGATGTAGAAGGATCATTCCCTATATCTTTAGATGTGGAAGGTATGATAGATGTAGATAATGTAGAGGTGTTAATAGATGGGTCTATAGGTTTTGAAATTATAGGGACAGAACATGAAGGATTGGTTGTAGATCTAAGATCTTTTTGAGGTTCTAGTGTGGTTTGTTCAGAAGATGGTTGAGTTAAATGTATAGGTGTAGTTGATGGGGTAGATGATGTTATGTGTGTGTGTTTCACACGTTTAGATGAAAAATAAGAATTAGGATGTGTGGATGACAAAGCAGGGCAAAATTGCACTCCAACAGGTTCTGCCAAAGCACACATATCAAAGGGTCTAGGGTCACCATGGATAGTGACCAACTGATTTTTAAATTCAAATTTAACACATTGGTGTAAAGTTGAAGGAACCGCTCGCATCGCATTGATCCAAGGGCGACCCAAAAGTATATTGTACGATGCAGGGCAATGTACAATAAACACGGTTGTATCTAGGGTTCTAGGACCAACTTGCAAGGGTATAGTAATGACTCCACACGTTTCTTGTGTCTCGTCATTGAAAGCTTTGATAATCATGTCAGTTTTTTTCATTTCATCACTTCTAAAGCCAAATCTTTGGTAGAAGTCAAAAGTGCAAATGTTTAGAGATGAACCATTATCGATCAAGACTCTTTTAACAGCTACATCTCCAATTAGAGCAGTAATATATAAGGGATTATCCTTATGTAAACTATGTTGTGGTATATCTTTATCTCGAAAGTCAATACAATCAACTTCTCTAGTGATGATAGTATTGGCCATGGCTTCGGGTTGAATATTTTGAGGTACCATCATTTGGCTTAATGTAAGCATCAATTCATCCCTATGTGTAGGAGAAGATCTTAACAAGTCCAAAAGGGAAATTCTGGCTGTAGTATTGGATAATTGCTCATTAATATTGTAAGGGGGTTTAGGTTGAACATTAGGAGCATGATTCCCTTTATTGGGATTTCTCAAAACAAATGGAGTTGATCCATCATTCTGATTTGGTTCTTGTTGAGAATTTTGAGCCTGTTGTCTGGTAACGACTCCGATGGTACCTACAATGTTATATTGAAGATGCTGAACTGGTCTCGGTTGAGCGTTTATGGCTTGTTCATTAGGAAGGAATTGATTAGAAGAGGGTCGAGTAGTAACTCTTCTAGGAAATGGTTCTTCTGGAACCATAGCATCTGTGATGGGTTGAATAGGATCTGATTCATTTTCAGAACTATTCGATTGATTTGAGGTGATGTCTACTTCACTTTCAGTATCCGATTCTACATCACTAGGATCGGGAGTTTGAATATTATGTAGGGGCCTGGTCGTGACCATGGATAAAGTTGTGCCAAATATTTGAGGATCCTGAATAGATAATTGTCCGCTAATAGTCCCTACATATCGGGTAGGAGGGGGAACATTATGATGTTCGATTTGATTGGCCACTTCTTTACCATGTTTTGGTAAAGGATGTTGAAATATATCTAATGATTGATTAGCATTTTGATTCTGATTTTGGGGAATGGTCTTTTGAGCATTATTAGGAGCATTTTGTTTAGGCTGGAAAGCTTGCACCTCCATCTCATTATTATCAATCAGATCTTGTATTTTATGTTTTAACCTTTTACAAGAGTTGGTAGAGTGTCCAGGCCCTCTATGGAAATCACAGTGTAAGTCAGCTCTGTATCCGGGTATGGTTGGATCAGGTTCCTGGATAGCTGGTAATTGAATCAAACCTCTTTCGAGTAATTGGGGTAAAATAGTTGATAATGGTTGATTCAATCTAGTAAACTCTCGAGGAGGTTTATCAGAGGTTTCAATATAAATTTTTCTGTTGTCTTGGTTGTATTGATATTAGCAATGTTTCTACTATCAGTGACTCCGTCACCTACAACTTGTTTATTTTTGTACTGATTTCTCGGATGTTTTCTCATCATCTTTCTTCTTGAGCTGACCTCTCCTAATGAGAGCATCTTCCACCCTTCGAGCTAAGTCTATAGCTTGATCGAAGGTGGTCAAGGTAGCAGCTTGATAACTCATAGGATATTTGTTCTTGCAAATTATTGATAAAAATATCCAACATTTCCCTATAAGGTAGCACAAAGTGCAGTTTTCCTGTCAACTGCCTCCATCTAGCTAAGAAATCAGCGAAACATTCATCTTTATCTTGTTTTAAGTTGTATAAATCTTTAATGGTTACATGCCTCTCGATATAGGCACTAAATTGATGCACAAAAGATTCAGCAGTCTCTTCAAAATTTCTCAAAGAATGAGTGGGCAATTGATAGTACCACTCTAATGCCATTCCTCCTAAACTTTTCGGGAACATTTTTAGTAATAGCAAGTCATCATGTGATATATCATGACATGCTATCCTAAACATGCGAAGATGCTCTATGGGATCTTCAGTTCCTTTATATATAGGCAGGATGGGCATGGGAAAGTGTTTAGGGTATGGTTGTGCTACAACCATAGGATCTAGAGGTTGACTACACATCTCTCGATAATTGTACGAGGGATGGTAGGGATCTATCTGGTCCATGCGGGAAGCTAACTGTTTCACCATGGCTTCCAGATTATCGGTTTGCCCACCATATTGGTTCGGTAGGGCATTAATATGAGATTTGTGAGCATATGATGGAGGGACATGCATATTAGATGCTATATTGCTATTGTGTAAATTGTTGGTAGGAAGGGTGTTATGAAGAAGTTTTGAAGTTGTATTATGTTGTATCCCAGATTGTTGAAAATTGGTGTTTGGCTTCATTTTAGGTTTTTGTTGATTTGAAGCATATTGATTAATAGTTTGGCAAAATAAAGCAGTGAATGAAGGTCTCTTTTGTGTGGGAATGATTTTAGGCTCAATAACAGGTTCCTTAGGGGGTTGGGTAACCTGTTGTTTTTGCATGTTCTGAATCATAGTGACCATATCTCTATTGGATGGTCCAGCTTTATCACTTTCTTGATCAATGAAAGACAAGGGATTAGTGTGTATGTCAAACATATGTTCCATGGCTGCTTGAGTGTCACTAATTTGTCCTCTATCAATACGAACTGCCATATTAAGAGCACCAATATTATTATTAAAGAATTTCTAGAAATGATCTAAGTTATCAAAAGCAATAGTTCCATCTCGAAGCTATTCTAGGGGATGAGGATCCTTCCTCTTTAAGATTTTCTTGTTGTTCATTTTCTTCACCCAGTCTCATCTTCTCGTTGTTCTAGAGTTTCTTCTTCTGGAATTGATTCCTCGAGAAGGATATTTGGGTTTTTTGTTTTGTCTTCCTAACCAATCTTCTCCTTCTTCTTCAGCTTGTTTACCATTCCTAAGTTTAGGCATTGTGCTTAAATTTAGATTTCAGCAAATATATATATATTATATATATATATATATATATATATATATATATATATATATATATATATATATATGCAAAAAGCTTAAGAGGTATATATTTTAATTATATACCTACTATAATATTTGAAATAAAATGTTTTTGGTTTTGTTTTTTGTTTTTGGTTTTTCTTGTTTTTGTAACAATATTATAAAGATAACAAACAACACACTAAATGCAAGAAATAATAATAATGAAAGCAATGATCTAGTTTTCTATAAACAATTTATAAATATCATTAATGGGCTCAAGTTCTTCAGGAGTCATGAAGTGTTCTTCTTCAAATTGAAAATTTTCTTTCAAGAATTTGACAAAAAGTGCTATAGTGATATTATCTGTCTCAGATTCTGGTTGGTAGAAATAAAGTTCGTGGCAATATTCTCGATATAACACAGCTCTAGGAACTCTATTCCATATTTCTCTATCCATAAGAACGACCTCTTGGTCTTCTACATGACCTAGGAATTGGTGTATAATGGCTGCGTTCTCGAGGTATTCCTCGAAGGTGAACAATTTTGAAGACACAAGAGCTCTCCTATAAGCTAACCACCTATGGCAGGCTCTCCGAAGTTCATGATAAAAAATGAGTTGATGAGGATCCAGGATTCTATCTAGGACAAGCCTCTTGATTTGTTTAAGTTCTGTTGACCTAGATGAAATGACACCTAGTCTTCTATCAAGTTCGTCCCACAAAAGTTGGTTTCTATCTGTTTCATGCACACTAAGCACAAAATTAATTTCTAAGGCTGCTAATTGGTTTTCAACATTTATAATAACTGCTAGTCTTTTCTTAGGAGCTACCATCTAAACATGATATGCAACTTAGTAATTTTCTAATGATTTTAAATGCATCTATTTTTTTTTTGTTTTTGTTTTCATTTTCAAAAGGTTTTAGTTTCACGTCGGGTTCACCAAAATGTATCGCTCCAAATTTTTCACACCCTTACCTTCAGGCTATAGGATCCATGCCCGAAAGGGGGATGTGAAAAGGATGGGACAATACCTCGGACTGAGAGGCCTTGCGAAGGTCCCGCCTCTCGGGGGAGGTGTATAAAGGTGATTTTTTGACGGATGGTGGGGTTCACCAGGAAACGTTTAGTGGCAGTTTCCACGCCTAGGTTGGGAATGTGTTTTATGTGTTCAATTTTATCTTTAAACATTCAAATCCTAGGTTTGGCCAAATGAATCTAAGTTATTCTATATGAAATGCAGATTTAAATACAAAAAATAGATTTAATAGAAAACATAGAGAACAAACTAAGTGAAGAAATCCATACCTGGTTTCGGATGTCTGATGGAGGTTCTAATTTTTGAAGCAGTCCAGATCGTCTGGAATTTGATAGGATCGTCTCCTATCTGACAGGATCATCTGAGATCTGACGAATTTGTTAGACGAATTTGTCAGAGACCTGCAAATAGAGAAATAGATACAAAATACCAAAATTGCAACTATTCTGATAAAGGAAAATGATATGAAACAATAATAAGGATGTTAATAAGATAATCCTGAATGGAAATGCAAATAAATTATGATACTTTAATAGCTAATCATGATCTTATTATGCAATTAAACTACATGGGTGAACTCCAAGATGCAAGATAACAGGAAATAATAATAAAACTGACTAAATGCAGAATAAAATAACAGCAAAGTATAGAAAAAGTGCAAACTCTGGGCACTGATTGCCCCAATGCAGACTGCAGTCGAAATCGTCTCGGATTGATACGAAATCGTCTCGAATTGGACAGGATCGTCTGCGACGATCTGAGCTTGCTCCGACTGAAGAATGACAAGGTTCCTGCAACAAAATTTGGAAAGTACAAATGCAGATGGTAATCCCGGGTATTCTAATGCGTGTAAAGGTCAAGTTACAGGAAATTTCAGCCAGGGGAAAGTCAAGGGGGGTCCTAAGGTTTAAATAGGCTTAGGAGGGAAGTTGGGAGGTTGGAGATCATCCTAATTTGGAAGATCTCCAACAGGGGAGGTCTCTAGCGGTGCAGACACGCTTCTTCCCAACTTAGAGACGCCGTTGAAACAGAGGCTAATTATGAAAAATCAGTTTTGGGACAAGATCGTCTGGACGTCCTAGTCCAGACGAAATCGTCCAATCTGAGGCGATATCGTCTGATCGACGACGATATCGTCAAACGGTCAAAACAAACTCTAAAAATGGCATGGGAAATGAGGAAACGGGTTAAACGACGGTTTTGGAGCGATTTTGGGGTTGAATTTGAATTTGAATTATTACTAAGGTAATTTTAATTATTGCTAAGGTTTTACTGCACCAATTTTAGGGTGCTACAAGGGGCCTGGTTGTAACTACGGATAAAGTTGTGTCAAATATTTCCAAATCATGAATAGGTAAATGCCCACTAATAGTTCCTACATATCGGGTAGGAGGGGGAACATTATGATGTTCAATTTGATTAGCCACTTCCTTGCCATGTTTTGGTAAAGGATGTTGAAATATTTCCAATGATTGATTGGCATTCGATTCTAGTTTTTAGGAATGTTCTTTTGAGTATTATTAGGAGGATTTTGCTTAGGTTGAAAGGCTTGCACCTCCATCTCATTGTTATCAATCAAATCTTGTATTTTATGTTTTAATATTTTACAATATTTGGTAGTGTGTCTAGGTCCTCTATGGAAGTCACAATGTAAATCAGCTCTGTATCCAGGTATAGTTGGATTAGGTTCCCAGATAGTTGGTAATTGAATCAAACCTCATTCTAATAATTGTGAGAAAATGGTTGATAAAGGTTGATTTAACATAGTAAATTCTCGAGGAGGTTTATCGAGAGCTTTCAGTATAAACTTCTCTGTTGTCTTCACAGAATTAACAGTAGCAATATTTCTACTATCAGTGACTCCATCACCCACAACTTGTTTATTTTTATATTAATTTTTGGATGTTTTCTCATCGTCTTTATTTTTAAGTTGACCTCTCCTAATGAGAGCATCTTCCACTTGTCTGGCTAAGTCTATAGCTTGGATCAAAGGTGGTCAAGGTAGCAGTTGACAATTCATAAGATAGTTGGTCTTGTAAATTATTAATAAAGATGTCCAACATCTCCCTATAAGGCAATACAAAGTGCAATTTTCCTATCAACTGTATCCACCTGGCTAGGAAATCAGCAAAACATTCATCTTTGTCTTGTTTTAGGTTGTACAATTCTTTAATGGTCACATGCCTTTCGATGTAGGCACTAAATTGATGCACAAAAGACTCAGCAGTCTCTTCAAAGTTCCTCAAAGAATTAGTGGGTAATTGATAATACCACTCTAATGCCATTTCTCCTAAAATTTTCGGGAACATTTTTAGCAATAATAAGTCATCATGTGATATATCATGACATGCTATTCTAAACATACGAAGATGCTCTATGGGATATTCGGTTCCTTTATATATGGGTAAGATAAGCATAGGAAAATGTTTAGGATACGGTTGTGCTACAACTATAGGATCTAAAGGTTGACTACACATCTCTCGATAATTGTACGAGGGACGGTAGGGATCTATCTGGTCCATGTGGGAAACTAACTATTTCACCACGGCTTCAAGATTACTAGTTTGTCCACCATATTGGTTCGGTGGGACATAAGCATGGGATTTATGAGTGTATGAGGGTGTGACATAAGGATTAGATGCTATATTTCTATTATGCAAAGCATTGGTAGGAATAGTATTATGAAGAGTATTTGTAGTAGTATTATGTTGTATCCCGGATTGTTGGTAATTGGTGTTTGGTTTTGTTTTAGGTTTTTGCTGATTTGAGGTATATTGCTCAACGGCTTGGCAAAATAGAGTAGTAAATGAGGGTTTCTTTTGTGCGAGAATGACCCTAGGCTTGCTAACAGGCACTTTAGATGGTTGGGTAACCTGTTTTTGTTGCATGTTCTAGATTATAGCTTCCATATCCAAATTGGATGGTCCAGGTTGATCACTTTCTTGTTCAATAAAGGACAAGGGATTAGTTCATGTGTGAAATACGTCTTCTAGAGTTGCTTGAGTGTCACTAATTCGATCCTTGTCCATATAGACTGCTCTATTAAGCACACCAATATTAGTATTAAGGAACTTCCAGAATTGTTCCATGTTTTCAAAAGTAATAGCTCCTCTCGAAGACATTTTAGGGGATGAGGATCCTTCCTCTCTATTAGTTTCTTCTTGTTCATTTCCTACAACAAGCTCTTCTTCTTGCTGATCTAGGATTTCTTCTTCCTAAACTTGATCTTCAGGAAGGACATCTAGGTTATTTAATGGTTTTCCTAACCAATCTTCTTCTTCTTCAGTTTGTTTTCCATTCCTAAGTTTAGGCATTGTGCTTAAACTTAGATTTCAGCAAATATACATTTATTTATATATATATATATATATATATATATATATATATATATATATATATATATATATATATGCGATAGGTTTGAGAGGTATATATTTTAATTATATACCTACTATAAAAAGGAAATGTTTTAATTTTTGTTTTGTTTTTATATTGTTTTTGTGTTTTATAATATTATTATAAAGATAACAAATAGCATTCTAGTTGCAAAAGGAATAACAATAATAAAATAAATGACTTAGTTTTCTATAAATAATTTATGGATATCATTGATAGGATCAATTTCATCAGGAGTTATGAAATGCTCCTCTTCAAATTGGAAATGGTTTTTCAAAAATTTGACAAAGTGTGCTATAGTAATATGATCTATCTCAGATTCTGACCTGTAGAAATAAAGTTCATGGAAATATTCTCGATATAACACAACTCTAGGAACTCTATTCTATATTTTTCTATCCATAAGAATGACTTCTTGATCCTCTATATGAGATAGAAACTTATGTACAACAACAACATTCTCAAAGTATTCTTCAAATGTTGGCAATTTTGGGTTTGATATCCTAGCTTCTTGTCTATGAGTTGTCATTGATGTCAAAAGTAAATGGCATTAATGTTAAGAGGATGTGTTGGCTTCAAAGGTGGAATATTCCAAGAGAATATTTTTAAGAGAATCCGAAGAGATTCCATTGGCAAGGGTTTTTCATTAAAACCAAGTTAAATGGTTTTTATTAAAACCAATGGAGGTTCTCTTTATTATTTATTTAATTATTATTTAAAACCCTTCAAGGTTTTAATTAATTAATTATTTAATTAATTAAGGGAGAAATTATTTTTAATTTATTAAAAATACTTAAAGGTTTTTAAACCTTTTTTATTCTTAATTTATTAAAATTAATTAAGGTTTTTTAAACCCTTTTTGAAAATACTTTTGATTAATTTTGAAATGGTCTTTATTTTCGCCGACGTCAAGGTGTCTTCGAAGAGACTATTTATTCTCCAACTCCTAAGGTTGAAAGACTAATTAATTCAAAATTCCTCGAATGTAATTTGCGATGGTTGTGCTCTGTATTCACTGTGATCGAAGGAAGACTTAGAAGTACGTGCGATTGAAAAGTCTTCGGGAGTTTTTTCGAGGGTGAAGTGGAGGGAAGTTCACTTGTGAACTTCATAGCCCACATGGGCTGGTGGTAGCGAAGGTTGATGTTGGGCGCTGCATTGGCGGAGGTCACCGTTTCGAGTCTCGTGGGGGTGCTTTGCTAGAGTAACACATGTTTTTATTAAAACGTCTTTATGCCACAAAATTTGGAGTTTCTTGGACAGCGATTTATAAGCTTGAAGGTTCAATTATCTTCTACTCCAATAAGGTATGGGCACATTCTTCTTATGAGTATGATTGGTGTATGTTTTTTGAAATAAGGTTGGAGTGAAAAGGTATTCTACTAGGTATCCTTTGGCTAGGTGTAAATCCTATTTTCTGGTTTGTTGAAGACTACTTATGCATTGTTATCCTTAAGGAGAGTTTTTGGTGAATGCATAATTTTTGGTTTGAGATAGTGGAAGCTTTGTGCACTAGGGTTTATATTTGTGAGTCTAGCTACTTGCATTGAGTTGGTGGAACCCTTGGTTGGTTGTTTTGAGTTTGATGGTTGAGTTGCTTCCATAGAGGTTGTTTGATCAAGTTATTGCTTTACTTGATTCATGATATTGGGCTTACTCCATTGACTTGATTTGAGCAAATTATTCTTTGCATTTGGTGATATTGTGTTGGTGGTTGTTTTGTTCAAATATCTTTGGAGGGAAAAGGATTTCTACTTGTTTCCTTTTCTTGTGATGATTGGTTGAATGCTTCAAGGTTGATGTTGAGTTGAATGGTGTTGGTTGACTAAACCTTGTTTGATGAGCATTGTTTTTGAAACCCTAATTGATGGTGAAAATAACATGAGTATCATTGTTATGTGATTATTTGCATAGTTGGAAATTTTTGGGGTTTCATGTTCTTGAAAGAAAACATTCTATCCTATCCATTTCAGATATTGAGTTGAGTTTTCAGATTTGAGATTGAGATTGAGCTGAGTTGATTTGAGTTGAGTTTTGAGATTGGGATTTGAGTATAGAACATATTTAGTCTCTAATAATTCTCTTTATGCTTCTATGAGTTTGAAAAATCACATTAGGTCTCTAACAATTCACTTTGTGATTTCCTACTAAGAAAGTTTTTCTTGGTGAGCTTGCTGAGTTTTTGAACAGGTTTCGGTGGGGACTTGTGAGCAGATTTGGACAGGTCCTAGCAGAGGACTTGTGAGCTGAGTTTGATAGTTCTATCAGAGAACTTGAGGACAGAGGTGCATTGGTTCTATGAGAAGAACCTGAGGACAGATTTGGCAAGTCTTTGAGAAGGCTTATATGCACAGGATTGATTTGTTTAAGAGTTGGATAGATCTGACAGACAGAGGAAGACTTGTACTAGACCGACTAACTGTGTTTGGTACAGGTTGTTGAGCTACTGTGGACATGATCATAGAAGATAGAGGTCTCTTAGGCTAAGCATTGAGGACAGGAGGTCTTCGATGGAAAGGAGTTCCATGTGCTGGCAAGAGGTAGAGGCAGTTGATCTTCTAAGGGATCATTTCTAGAGCAGAGGGGAAGGTATCTCCTTTGAGTAGAGGCTCATAAATTCTATTTGGGGGAAGGTATCTCCTTTGGGCCGAGGCTCATAAACATTGTAATTGGGAAGGATTCCCAAAGAACTTTGAGATAAATTTTAGAGAAAATTTTTGTCAACGTAGCCCAGCCATTCTGGGTCAACCACATTAAAATTGGTGTCACTTTGTGGATGATATTGTGCATTGCTTTGATATTGCTTTGGGTATATTGCTTTACTATTTTGAAGTATAAAGGAAAAAGTAAAAAGAGGTCTTATACTTGTTCACCCCCCTCTCAGTATAAGCTTGTGTTCTTCAATTGGTATCAGAGCCAGGTTCCTTCAAAAAGTTTAACAGCTTGAAGGAAAAGCTAGTAAATAACACAATGGATCATTTAAGTGGCAATGCAGCACCTATTCTTGATGGGTCAGATTTTGGTCTTTGGAGTGCAAGGATGAAGGTTCATCTAATGGCACTTGGGAATGAGGTTTGGGAAGTGATTGAAGATGAGTACACTATTCCTGAATATGGTCCTAATACTAAAGAAGAAAGGCTCCTACATCACAGACAATTCAAAAGCAATGAATGCAATCCTGAAAGGCTTACAGAAAGTAGATCTCACCAAAGTGATTCACTGCAAGATAGCTAGTGAAATGTGAAAACAGTTGAAGGTGGTTCATACAGGTGATACAAATGTCAGAAAGTCCAATTTGAGACACTTCAAAGGTATGTTTGAACAACTCAAGATGAATGATGATGAAAATATTAGTGACTACATGCTTCGTATGGATGAGGTTGTTAACTCCATGAAATACTTAGGTGTTGAGCTTGCTGAAAATGATGTTTGTGATAAGATTTTAAGAACTCTTCCTAATAGATTTAGTGAAAAGATTTCTGCTATTGAGGAAGCTAAAGATTTGGATAAGTTGAAAAAGTATGAGCTCCATAGTATACTTGCAGCATTTGAGTTGAGAACTCAAGGGAAGGTTGATGTCAAGAAAGAGGCAGCTTTCAAGGCTACCAAGGAATCCAAGAGTAAACAGCTTCAAGATAGTGATGAGTCTTCTAGTGATGAAGAGGCATATTATAGCGAGAAAGATAAATTCTCTAGAAAACACAAAAGTATGAAAAATATAAGATGTTTCAATTGTGGAAAGTTTGGTCATTATGCTACTAACTGTACTGTTCCCAAGAATGAAAGTGATGAAGATAAACAGGATTCTAAGAGCAAGGATTCTGAAAAGCACAAGCATCACAGGAAGAAAAAATATGAGCACAGCAATCAAGGAAAGAGGTATTCTCACAAGCACAAGAATATTTTCTACCTAGATAAATCAAGTAAGTGTTCTAGTAGTGATAGTGAAAGTTCTTCAAGTGATAATGAAAATGAGATGTTGTTCATATCAGAAAAAGAGTAAGAACCGAAACATAGATTCATTATCATGAAATGTCTTAGATGTGGAAATTTTGGTCACCTTGAGGATGATTTCACAAATAATGATTTGGTTTCTAGTATGTATGAGGATGCTTTAGAAAACTATAAGGAAGATGCATGTATGGTTTTTGAAAATGGTAGCACCTCTAGTGATAAGAAATCTAAAAAAGGCTTTGATGATTCAAAAAGCAAACAAATAGAGGAAGATATAGAGGAAGGTGAAGTAGATCTTGAAGGTGAACTTATTAGTGCTCTTAGTGCTTTGAAAAAGGAAAGAAAGAAGAATGCTAGACTCAAGGATAAGTTAGATGAATGTTGTATGGAGAGAGATGATCTTATAGAAAGTCTTGACTTCTCTATGGCTAAGACACAAGAACTCAATGATGAGTTAGAGTCTAAGGTTCTTGAGTATAGTGAGTTAGAACAGAAAATGGCTTCTTTGAAAGAGGAAACTAAAGAGTACAAGGATAAGCTTTATAGGTTTCAAGATAGCTCCAAAAAGGTTAAGTCACTCATCAAAGGTCAAAGAAAGACAACGAGATAAAACAGGCCTTGGTTTTGTTAAGCCACACAAGGAACAAGTTGGAGAGTCTAGTAAGAGACTCCAAAAGGAAGAGAGTTCTGATGAGGAAAGTATTTCAGAAAAGGAGTCCTTGAATGATAGATGCACAGAAACAGAAAACAGAATTCAAAATGAGAAGAATTTTTCAGAACCTAAGAGGTCAATTAAAGAAAAGTTTCAAGGTAGATGTTTTGCTTGTCACAGGTTTGGTCACATGGCTTCACATTGCATGTCTCAAGTGAAGGAGGTAAATGATAGTTTCAAAAGTTCTAGTTACTTTCAAGGGTATTGCTACTCTTGTCAACAGTTTGGGCACAAGGCAGTTTATTGCAAGGCAAATAACAGGAACAGGTTTGGTCAGAACAGGTTTGGCCAGAACAGGTTTGGCTAGAACAGGTTTGGTCAGAACAGGTTTGGTCAGAACTGGTGGATTCAAAGATCAGGTTTACCTTAGAGAAACAACATCGTCAAGTGTTTCAAGTGCAACAATGAAGGTCACATAATCATACAGTGTAGATCTGAAATTCTAGAATACAGGAACAAGAACAGTGGCATGATCAGGTCCAAGTATCAAGGCATGGACAATAACAGGGATGAGAACAAGAACAAGAACAGTGACAGGAACAATAATATGGACAAAGAGTTCAAGAGAAATCCTAGCAAGGAAGTTATAGACGCTGATGATGATCAGTGCCTAATGGGAGTTTTACTCCCACCCCAGAATTAATCACCTCATCAGGAGGTGGGGGAGGGACTAAGCTAAGAGGCTCATTCTTAGTCCCAAGCCCCAAAGGTGGCCCTTTGCCATTGATGACAAATGGGGAGAGATATAAGTAATGGGGAGAGCCTCAAGACAGGGGGAGTTGTTTATGTTGAGTTTCTGTGTTGTTGAGAAGCATGGTTTGCCATCAATGACAAAGGGGGATATTGTTGGCAATTTTGGGTTTGAGATCCTAGCTTCTTGTCTATGAGTTGTCATTGATGTCAAAAGGAAATGGCATTAATGTTAAGAGGATGTGTTGGCTTCAAAGGTGGAAGATTCCAAGAGAATCTTTTTAAGAGAATCCGGAGAGATTCCATTGGCAAGGGTTTTTCATTAAAACCAAGTTAAATGGTTTTTATTAAAATCAATGGAGGTTCTCTTTATTATTTATTTAATTATTATTTAAAACCCTTCAAGGTTTTAATTAATTAATTATTTAATTAATTAAGGGAGAAATTATTTTTAATTTATTAAAAATACTTAAAGGTTTTTAAACCTTTTTTTATTCTTAATTTATTAAAATTATTTAAGGGTTTTTAAACCCTTTTTGAAAAGACTTTTGATTAATTTTGAAATGGTCTTTATTTCCACCGACGTCAAGGTGTCTTCGAAGAGACTATTTATTCTCCAACTCCTAAGGTTGAAAGGCTAATTAATTTAAAATTCCCCGAATGCAATTTGCGGTGGTTGTGCTCTGTATTTGTTGCGATCGAAGGAAGACTTAGAAGCACGTGCGGTTGAAAAGTCTTCGAGAGTTTTTTCGAGGGTGAAGTGGAGGGAAGTTCACTTGTGAAATTCATAGCCCACGTGGGCTAGTGGTAGCGAAGGCTGTTGTTGGGTGCTGCATTGGCGGAGGTCACCGTTTCGAGTCTCGCGGGGGTGCTTTGCTAGAGTAACACACGTTTTTATTAAAACATCTTTATGCCACGAAATTTGGAGTTTCTTGGACAGCGATTTATAAGCTTGAAGGTTCAATTATCTTCTACTCCAATAAGGTATGGGCACATTCTTCTTATGAGTATGATTGGTGTATGTTTTCTGAAATAAGGTTGGAGTGAAAAGGTATTCTACTAGGTATCCTTTGGCTAGGTGTAAATCCTATTTTCTGGTTTGTTGAAGACTACTTATGCATTGTTATCCTTAAGGAGAGTTTTTGGTGAATGTATAATTTCTGGTTTGAGATAGTGGAAGCTTTATGCACTAGGGTTTATATTTGTGAGTCTAGCTACTTGCATTGAGTTGGTGGAACCCTTGGTTGGTTGTTTTGAGTTTGATGGTTGAGTTGCTTCCATAGAGGTTGTTTGATCAAGTTATTGCTTTACTTGATTCATGATATTGGGCTTACTCCATTGACTTGATTTGAGCAAGTTATTCTTTGCATTTGGTGATATTGTGTTGGTGGCTGTTTTGTTCAAATATTTTTGGAGGGAAAAGGATTTCTACTTGTTTCCTTTTCTTGTGATGATTAGTTGAATGCTTCAATGTTGATGTTGAGTTGAATGGTGTTGGTTGACTAAACCTTGTTTGATTAGCATTGTTGTTGAAACCCTAATTGATGGTGAAAAGAACATGAGTATAATTGTTATGTGATTCTTTGCATAGTTGGCAATTGTTGGGGTTTCATGTTCTTGAAAGAAAACATTCTATCCTATCCATTTCAGATATTGAGTTGAGTTTTCATATTTGAGATTGAGATTGAGTTGAGTTGATTTGAGTTGAGTTTTGAGATTGGGATTTGAGTATAGAACATATTGAGTCTCTAACAATTCTCTTTATGCTTCAATGAGTTTGACAAATCACATTGGGTCTCTAACAATTCACTTTGTGATTTCCTACTAAGAAAGTTTTTCTTGGTGAGCTTACTGAGTTTTTGGACAGGTTTCGGTAGGGACTTGTGAGCAGATTTGGACAGGTCCTAGCAGAGGACTTGTGAGTTGAGTTTGATAGTTCTATTAGAGAACTTGAGGACAGAGGTGCATTGGTTCTATGAGAAGAACCTGAGGACAGATTTGGCAAGTCTTTGAGAAGGCTTATATGCAAAGGATTGATTTGTTCAAGAGTTGGATAGATCTTACAGACAGAGGAAGACTTGTACTAGACCGACTGACTATTTTGGTACAGGTTGTTGAGCTGCTGTGGACGTGATCATAGAAGGTAGAGGTATCTTAGGCTAAGCATTGAGGATAGGAGGTCTTCGATGGAAAGGAGTTCCATGTGCTGGCAAGAGGTAGAGGCAGTTGATCTTCTAAGGGATCATTTCTAGAGCGAGAGGGGAAGGTATCTCCTTTGAGTAGAGGCTCATAAATTCTATTTGGGGGAAGGTATCTCCTTTGGGCCGAGGCTCATAAACATTGTAATTGGGAAGGATTCCCAAAGAACTTTGAGATAATTTTTAGAGAAAATTTTTGTGGACGTAGCCCAGCCATTCTGGGTCAACCACATTAAAATTGGTGTCACTTTGTGGATGATATTGTGCATTGCTTTGATATTGCTTTGGGTATATTGCTTTACTATTTTGAAGTATAAAGGAAAAAGTAAAAAGAGGTCTTATACTGTTCACCCCCCCCTCTCAGTATAAGCTTGTGTTCTTCATCAAAGGTGTACAATTCAGAAGACACAAGTGCCCTTTTATCATCTAACCACCTATGGCAAGCTCTCTGAAGTTCATGATATAAGGTTACTTGATTAGGATCCAAGATTCTATCTAGGACTAACCTCTTGATTTGCCTAAGTTTGGTTGATCTAGATGAAATAATATCCAATCTCCTATCAAGTTCGTCCCATAAAGGTTGGACTCTATCTGTTTGAGGTACTCTAAGCACAGATGTAATCTCTATGGCTGTTAATTGATTTTCAACATTAATGGTGACAGCTCATCTTTTATTATAATCTACCATATAAATATGATATGCAACTTTAATTGTTTGTCTATGATTCTATATGTTTTTAACAATGCATTTATTTTCTTTTCTTTTTTGTTATTTTTTACTTTTGTTTGTTTTCAGAAGGCATTTAGTTTCACATCGGGTTCACCAAAATGTACTGCTCCAAATTTTTTGCATCCTTACCTCAGGCTATAGGATCCACACCCAGAATGGGGATGCGAGAAGTATGGGATAATACCTCAGACTGAGAGGCCCTTTGAAGGTCATGCCTCTCGGGGGAGGGGTATAAGGGTGAATTTTTCGACGGATGGTGGGTTCACTAGGAAACTTTGAGTGACAGTTTCCATTCCTAGGTTGAGAATGGTTTTGGTGTGTTCATTTTATACTCGATCATTCATAATCCTAGGTTTTCCAGAATGAATCTAAGCTATTCTATATGAAAATGTTGATTTATATGAATACAAAAAGTAGGAATGAATCCTAAATGTAAATATTATATGAAATGAGAAAGAATGCACCTGATTCCGGATGTCTGATGAAGATTCTAAATTTTGTAGGAGTTTAGACCATCCTGAATATGATAGGATAGTCTACAATTTACTTAATCATCTTAGATCACAGTCGATCATCTAATATCAGACAAGATCATCATCGATCCGATGAATTCGTCAAACAAATTTGTCAGAAACATGCAATCACAGAAACAGACACCAAAAAATGAAAATGCTACTGCTAGAATAATACAAAATGATAGAAATGATAGTATAAATGCCTAATTGATAAATCTAGATAGCAAATTAAAGAAAATGCATTGTTTTAATAACTTATTTTAACTTTGTCATGCATTTACGTTGAATGAGGTGAACTCTAGGATGCAGAATGAAAATAAATCAAACTAATGCATAGTAAAATAAAGAAGATAAATGAGGAATGCAAACTCAGGGCTTTGGTTTCCCCCAATCTAAACTACAGTCGATATCACCTCCAATCGTATGAGATTGTCACCGATCTACGACAGGATCATCCGAAATCATCTGGAATCGTCTACGACGATCCGAGCTTTCTCCAACTGAAGCACAGTGAAAACCTACAATGAAAACTTAAAACTACGAGTGCAAACAATGGTGGATAGGATGTCTTGACACATCAAAACTAAATGGTAGGGAAAATCAATCAGGGAATCATGTTATCAGCCAACCAGGGGGATAAACTGATAAAATCCTAGTTTATATAGGATTAGGGGGAGGTTAAGAGGTTGGGGATCATTCCAATATGGGAGATCCTTAGTGCAGGAATCTCCAACTATGCAGACATGCTTCTTCCCAAGTTGGAGAGGATGTTGAAATAGAATCTAATTATGAAAATTTAGTTTTGGGACAAAATCGTCTGGACATTATGTTCCAAATGAAATCGTCCGATCTAGGAGGATGTCGTCTGATCGGTGATGATATCGTCCAACGGTCAAAACAACTCCTAAAAGTGGCACGAAAAATGGGGTGAGCGATTAACGGGCGGTTTCGGGATTAAAATTCAAATTTTTATCTTTTTACTAAGGGTTTAACTGCACCAATTTTAGGGTGCTACAATCTTCATCAAACGATGGCTACACCCAATAAGTGGCTCTGTACCTCTAACAGTTTAATTGCAAAATCTAGAGAAATTTAAAGAAAAATTTTAAGTTTCTATTTTTTTGCTAGCAACCACTACTGGGAATAGC
Organism: Wollemia nobilis; assembly: GCA_028583015.1. Classification (NCBI taxonomy): domain Eukaryota; kingdom Viridiplantae; phylum Streptophyta; class Pinopsida; order Araucariales; family Araucariaceae; genus Wollemia; species Wollemia nobilis. The sequence goes on along the minus strand of JAQPPZ010016947.1, from coordinate 19,875,292 downwards.
AGCTTCTACTGTTAGCCACCCCAGGATACAGTGGCCCACATTTCTGACTAACTCTGTGTCTGACGATCTCTGCTGCAGACCATTTTTCATAGAGATGACCCCTGATAAATTGATTGTTAGGGTTTGCTTGCATGTGGCCTACTTAAAGGTTGTTTTCATTTAGGGTTGCATTTCAAATTTCTAAAATTAAAATATTTTTATCTTCATATTTGGAAATTTGAAATATCTTTTCATGCATTAGTGAAAAGTCATTGTATGCTCTATTTTGCATTTTACTTTTGCATGAAATAAAAGGAATCCACACACACATCACGTATCAAATTTAACATCAATGAGTTGGAAGTGACATCCAACCATTGATCAAGACCAACGGTGGCCTTCATCACCACCTGTTTGGCTTGTATTATGGATTTTTGTACCCTTATTTTGGCCAAGGCTAGCTCCAAGAACCATCGTAGCCATGAAAAATTGCATGCACTCTTCTTCGAAAGGTGTATCATTGATCATGGTGAACTAGGTGAGGACTGGTAGGACCTATGCTCCCTCATCGGATATGGGCTTCATCTCCATATTTTGGTGGGTTTCACAATCTGGACTTCATCACCAGATTAGTGTGAGAGCGTATAGGTGAAAACCCTTTAACATTGAGCATTACATCAACATTTTCAAACTCGAACAAGAGAAAGGTAAGATATTCAATGAATTATAACACACAAGCCAATTTCTAGGAAACACAATTAATTCTTAAATGAGATAATCATTTGTATACATTGTTTATTTCCTAATTACATGCATAATCAAAATAAAATGGTCACTACATGAAGCCACACCTAGTTACAAATTGAGGCCACTAGCAATGCACAAGAAGGCTCAGAACACCTTAGATATAGCCCACATGACCAACCTTTACCTGAATGACATTCAGGTAGTCTTCATGGAGACAACTCTACCCATGGGGGATCTTCTCATCGAGAGACCCCTACTAGGAGGACTCTTGTGGGAACTCCTCATGACCATGATGAGGATCCTTCTAGACCTCATTCATCACATGTTGTTTCTAGATAAAATCCACCCAATGAGGGGCCTAATAGAGGGGTTGCATGCATCCATGTACCCAATATATCTATAAACCCTTCAGAGCTTGGCATAGAGTACATGCCCTTGCTTAGTCAATATGGGGGAGATACTCCTCTTGACCAACCTTGGAAGACTCATAAGTTAGATCATTTAGATAGGTATGGTCCTAATGCAACCCGTAGAGCCCCTTCTTCTACTCATTCTCATTTTGAGAGTGGGCATGATGAATATATAGTTCATCCTACACATATGTGAGGAGAGTGTTCTACGTGAACATGCCATACTCCCACACCATCATTACATGAGGATATTACACCTAGGGTTGAACATAGAGTGAATGCAACCTTGATTGATTGAGGTAAGAGGGTAGTTGTCCCTTATATAAGAACTAAAATAGCTAAAACCCCTCGTATCAAGGTGAGAAGTTATTGACCTTACATAGTGGATCACATAGATCGGCTACCTCGGCCTAATGCTAGTCAAAGAGAGCAATTACTCCAATATCAATTGGAGGATTTGTGTAATGAGTGAGAGTACTTAGACCATGAGCATGTAAAGCAATAGAGGTTGCATCACCAATGTTTGTATGAACATAGACTGCATGAAGAAAGAATCCTCAAATAAAAGTTGCATGAAGAACAATCACGTAGGGTAGCTCATGATGAGGTACCCACTCCTAGTACCTATAGGCAACAACACACCATGAGGTGCACTATGCATCATCAAGAGTTGCCTCCTAGGTAGATAGACACCCATCCTCTTCACACCTCTATGCATAATTCTTGGAAAAGATAATGCCTAGCACCAAACCTATTGAAATATGAAGCTTATGAAGAGATAAAAGTAGATGAATAGGACCAAACATATCCTGAGCCATCTTGCAAAGACTTGGTGGATGATCAAAATATTCCAACTCGATCAAATCAAAACCTTCCACCTCTTGCTCCCAAGAGATCTCTTTGAGAAGATGAGATTATCTCATCACAGGCTTATAAAGTTCTCATGGAGTGAATCCAATCACTCAAGAAACAAGGTGTGGTTTATCAAAAACCCACATTGAGCAAGTTATATAACCAACCCCTTAATCCATCAGTGCCTAGTCTAACTTACCCCAAGCATTTTGAGATGCCAAAGTTGGATAAATTTAGAGGGGATGATGATGCCCAGGAGCACGTCACAAGTTTCATGAACTTGTGCTTCCAGCTCCAAAATAATGATGCTTTGCTATTGTGCACATTTGTGATAACACTCTCTAGCTCTACCTTGGAGTGGTATAATCAATTACCTAGACATAGCATCTCTAGCTTTGAACAACTAGCTAATGCCTTTCTTGAATGCTTCTCTTTCGGAGTCAAGAAGAAGGCTAACCTTTCTGACTTGTCGAATCTATGCCAATATGATGATGAGCCAGTAATGGATTATGAAAATAGATGGTGCAAGATCATGTCAAAATTACCATTTACCATCCCTATTTTTGAATTAACATGGATGTTTACTAAGAGTTACTCTAAGCATATATCATTGCTATTACAATTATAGTAATACCAAACATTTGAGGAAGCTTTGGCTCAAGCCAAAGTGATTGAGGACATTAAAGTCTAGGAGGGAGAGCTAAAACTTTAAAAGAAATAATGGAATAAAAACACTCATAACAATCCTCATCAGGTGAAACTAGCGCCTATGAATCAGGTTGTTCTAAATATTCCAAAAGTGGAGAAATCCCAACAATAGCCTAACTATCAGGCTCAACCCCCTCTGATGTAATATAACAACCAATGCAACAAGAATCAAGGGTAATATAAACAATTTCACACCCCTCACACATACATGCCATTGCCTGAGTCTTTGGCATCTCTTGTTTAATAGATTATGTGAGGCCAAGGTGATAACCTTACCAAAAATCAAATTGCTAGATCTAGCACACCCAAAGTCTAAAGGGTATAGAGAGGATCAATATTGTTCTTATCATAGACAAAATGGACATGATATCTAAGGGTGCTATGGTTTCAAAAACCTAGTACAAAATATGCTTGATAAGAACCAACTACAAATTGATAATCCTCTAGCCCTAGATAATCAATAATTAGGAATATTCAAAGAGCCCTTGCCCAACCATGAGGTTAAGGGAAATCAAATGGGGCATGTCAATGAAATTCACATGGATCCACCCATGCAGGGGTTTGTTGGTATGATTAACATAGTAACCCACAATAAGAGGTATAACCAACCTGAGCCACCTGTGGCTCCCATTCGGATACCTACTATACCCTAACAAGGGCTAGTCCAAAATTATCTACCAGGTCCACCGGTCACAACCAGTGATCACCATTAGATCTAGACTTACTCAGAGTCTACAGATGGCCTCGACCAAGCTTTCAATCTATGAGCTCATTCAATAATCCCCTAGGCATAGGGAGACACTTATGGAGATTCTTAAATCCATTGAGCTCCAGCCCTAGAATCCAAATGCTTTCACCAATTTTGTGGGGCACATCCAAAAATACAAAGAGCTTGTGATCACCTTTTATGATCATAAAATCAAATCAGTCCCAACTAATGTAGTGGATCCTCCATTACACATCATCACTTGTATAAATCAAATTTCATTCAAGTGAGTGTTGATCGATATGGGCTCATCGATTAACATCATTACGATGATAGCTTTAGGATATTTGAGTCTTCTAGAGTCACACATAGTGGCATCAACCTTCACATTATGAGCATTCAATGATGCGTTATGCTCAATAGTTGGCACCATAGTCTTACCTATTCAGGTGGGACTTAAAACCATATCCATTTTATGCCATGTGCTAGAAGGTGCTATGCAATATAACATCTTACTCGATCATCCTTGGATCTAAGATATGAGATGTGTCCCTTCCATTCTACATCAATGCATTAAGTATATTTATGAGGGATAGGTCCATGTCATCCCATCAGATGAAGAACCTTTCAAATATGTTAATCAGGTTAGTAATCTAGGGGAGTTCATCCTTCCATCTATGCATTTGGATATTAGACCCATATCTCCTATTAAGCATCTAGAGTGCAAGTCTAAGGTAGTGCATGCTGATCCATCCACTTCAACACTATCACAGTCTCCTAAATTGCTCACTTCTGACAAGCCTTCATCATCATCAGATCCAAAGAATAAATAGAAGCTCAAAGCACCTATGGTAGAAGAGCCTAAAGTCATCCCAAATATAGCTATAATGGAGATTCTGACTCCCATGGAGGTGGATGATTCACCTGACCTAATGGATGATGTACCTCAACCTACCTCACCTACTTCATCTACTACATCATCCACACCGTAGGTGATAGTTCATCTAGTTAATCCTGGGCTAGCAGAATATTTGGTTTAGAATGTAACCTTTATACCAATAATCGAATCCACACAAGATATGGGGAGACCTCGGGTTCCTCCATTACCCATTGGAATGGTGGTACCTCTAGGGATACCACCTAACCAAACCAATTTTATCTATGGGGGCTTTGACCAAGCCATAGATCATTCTCCTATCATCAATGATGATGATGAACCTTTTATAAGAAATATCTATTACATGTCAAACCTCGAGTTTGCTCTTAGATATTTTGACCATTTCCATTGGTATGGTAATGGATTAGGCTTATATGAGTAGGGTCGTAGAACACCCTATCAACCATAGTATCAACTACCAATAGATAAATTTGGATTAGGGTACTCTATCTATATGCTGGATGAGCTACTAGCTATTTCCTTAGAGCACCTAAGCTTAGGCTTTGAGGTAGATATTGATTGGAATCCATACGTTGACCCCAACCCTTCTTATTTATGGAGGGATCATCATCCAGTCACCATGGTTTCTATAGAACCTCCTATGGTTTATCATGAGACCATCTTTGAAGAGGAATCTGAATCAGAAGACATTCCTAAAAATGATTAGGTTAATGTAGATGATGAGTATGAGGATGCAACTAAAATTGCATATTTAGGTCCTACTCACCTTCGTCATCTCAATAATGACATAGAAGCCATTGAGCCTGAAATACCCCTTGTTGACATAGATGATATCTATCATAGGGCATTTCCCCATCTACCTAACTTAGCATAGTTGCTTCCACCTAGAGGACCTAGTTGTCCTATCTCCTCCTAGAGTGGATCCTAAAATCTTGATGCCTCCTAGTCTAGACTTGGAGTATCTAGAGCAACAAACAATTAATAGGTCCTACCCCTATGGTCATGGAGATTACCTTCCATCCATCAATATGATCTCCATTGATTTAACCACACCACTCCACAATCCAAGCGACCCTTCAAAGCCATTGTACCTCAACCTTGAGGCCATTGACTTTGATCACACTGCATCACCCCCATCACCTAAGGATTTCTTCCCCTATGAAGAAATGTTACAACCTTTCCATTTTTTTCCACCAAAGGTTGAACCTAACATGGTAGATCACCTAAACCCAATAGATGACATCCATTTGATCCCTACACCTCACCAGCTTGAGGAGGGATCCCACATGTCAATAGAGGAGACTTTTGAAGTGGATATTAGTTCAGATCCTAACCATCCTAAGAAATTCAAGTTTGGAGAAATTCTATCTCTTGAGGAATGAGCCATCCTCATACCTCTATTGATAGATAGACCTAACATTTTTTCTTGGATGTACAAAGACATGTCGGGTCTGGATCCAAAATTGGTTACACATAACCTTTCATTGGACCCTACTATGAAACCGATCAAGAAAAATCTTAGGAAGATGCATCCAACCATCGCTTTGATGGTGAAATATGAATTTCAAAAGTTGTTGGATGTAGAGTTCATTCAGCCCATCGACTATCTAGAATGGGTATCAAACATGGTACCTATAGGTAAACCTGATGGGAGGATCCATATTTGTATGGATTTTAGAGACCTAAATAAGGCAACACCAAAGGATGCATTCTCATTGCCAAATATTGATGCTCTTGTAGATGCAACTATAGGTCATGAGATGTTATCTCTCATGGATGGTTTTTTTGGCTATAATCAGATTTGGGTCAAACCCGAGGATCAACATAAAACAACCTTTACCACTCCATGGGGTACATTTTGCTACAAAGTTATGCCATTCAGCCTCAAAAATATTGGTGCCACCTATCAATGGGCCATGACATACATTTTCCATGACTATATGCATAAGATCTTAGAGGATTATATTGATGATTTTCTTGCCAAGTCATTATTGCATGAAGAGCATGCAGATGTTCTACAAAAAGATTTGATCACCTGATAGAGCATAATGTCAGGCTGAACCCCAAGAAATGTATTTTTGGTGTTACATCAAGAAAACTCTTGGGATTCATCATCTCTAAATGAGGGATCGAAGTCGATCTAGCAAAGGTCAAAGCTATCTTAGAAATGCTTCCCCCAATGAACATCAAAGAACTTCAAAGCCTACAAGGTAAAGTAGCATCCATTAAGTGCTTCATAGCGTAGTTATCAGATAAATATCGACCCATGAATCGACTGCTACACAAGGGGGTCCCATTCAATTGGGATGAAGACTATCAAAAAGCCTTTGCTGAGATCAAATAGTACCTAGCATCACCACTAGTTTTAGCTCCACCTCGACCAGGTGTACCTTTTCTACTGTATATATCAGCCATAAACTTTGCTCTAGGAACCATGTTAGCCTAGAAGAACAAAGAAGATAAAGAATAGGCTATATATTATATTAGTCACACCCTGGTCAGCTACGAGCTAAAATATGCATACGTTGAAAAGCTCTGTTTAGTAGTGGTTTTTGCTACTAAGAAGTTGCACCACTATATGCTAATTCATACTATGTATGTCATATCCAAACAAAATCCTTTGTAGTACATGATGAGTCAAACGTATCATAATACACGTATCACAAAGTGGATCATGCTATTGATAGAATTTGATCTTGAATTCATTAGTCAAAAATCCATCAAAGGATAGGTCATAGCAGATCAACTAGTAGAGGCACCTCTTTAGGATGATAGGCCTCTTATCATAGAACTACTTGATGATGCAGTCTTTACATTATCAAAGTCACCCAAACTCAAAGAACTGGATAACAAAGTAGACATGACTTTGTTCTTTGATGGTTCGAAGTGCGAGCAAGGGGGTGGTATAGGGATCATGTTTTTCATGCCACAAGGAGCTCCAATGCCCTTGTATTTTAAACTCAACTTCCCTTGCACCAACAATAATATTGAATATGAGGCTCTAATATTAGGTCTCCAAACAACTCTCACCATGAAGATTAAAAAGCTAAATATCTTTGGTGACTCCTTGCTCATAGTAAACCAAGTGAAAGGAATTTATCAGTGTAGATGTCCCATCCTGAAAGCTTACAAAGAGCTTGTGGACACATATCTAGCCCAACTAGATTGGTATGACATCGAGGTAGTCCCTCGTACATCTAATCAATTTGTGGACACTATGGCATCTTTGGGATCCTTAATCCCTCATAATCCTTCCATCGATTTTACTACCATCCATGTCAATATGCTCTCACAATCAATGATGTTGCATGAGGCTCCAAACAATAAGGAATCAGTCCACATGATTCAGATAGAACCAAACCATGAATGGTTCTACAAAGCATAAGACTTTCTGACATAAGTATCCTGGGGGTCCTTGATCTCGTAGGGTCCTTCAAATAATGGTACTACCATTCATCATAAGGTTATTTCCCAATCTACATTTGTGCAAATCGAATCATAATGGGAATAAGTTATTCAGATAGTTGAAGCTATAGCTTATCAAGATTGGCTCATCTAATTAAAATATTACCTAAAACTTGGTAGTATCCCTCAAGGATTATCACATGCTATAAAATGAGCATTTAAATAGAAAGTGACTAGATATGTCTTGCTAGGAGATATTCTGTATTGATGGAGCTATGATGGAGTCCTCCTTCATTGTCTTGAGCCCCAAGAATCTACTTGGGTAATATTGTAAGCTCATGATGGTACCTATGATGGCCATTTTAGTGGTATGGCTATCATTAAGTGCATCCTTAGAATGGGCTATTATTGGCCCATGATGGAGAAGGATTGCTATGCATATGTTAGGAAATGTATTAAATGTTAGCATCATGCTAATCTTATGCACCTACCATCTTAGGCCTTGCAATCGATTCAATCGGCTTGGCCTTTTTCTTAGTGGGGATTCGATCTAATTGGGAAGATCTCTCCTCCATCTTTGAGCTACCACACATTCATTATAATGACCATTGAGTACTTTACTAAATGGGTGGAAGCAATCCCTTTGACCACTATGACTAGACCTCATATTGCGGAGTTCATACTCCATAATATTATATGTCATTTTGGTATTCCATCCAAAATCATATCGGATAATGGAACATCATTTAAGAACAAATATGTGTGGGCTTTAACATCTAAATATAACATTTAACATAACTTTGCAACACCATATTATCCACAAGAAAATGGGCAAGTAGAGGCCTCTAACAAAATCGTAGTTGCCATATTGAAGAAAATTGTTAAGGATAATCATAAGGATTGGCACCTTCAATTACCTCTAGCTTTATGGGCTTATCACACTAGCATTCGGACACCCACTAGGGCAACCCCATTTTTGCTAGTATATGGCATTGAGGCCATTATGCCCTTGGAATTAGAAATTCCATTATTGTAAGTCTCATTGAAAGAGTTCATCGATGATGACACTTCACGACAAGCTCACCTAGATCAATTGACCCTTCTTGATGAATGATGAGTGAATGCTCTTGAGCATCTCCATGTTTATCAGGATCATCTTAAATGAGCTTATAATACTAAATTCCATCCAAGAGACTTTAAGGTTGGGGATCTTGTGCTTAAAGAGAACCAACATAACTCAAACCTACCGCCTCATCTGAGAGATAAATTTATGACCAATTGGTTAGGTCCCTTCATCGTAACAGAGAAGATAGGACCTAGAACTTATCACCTAACTTCGCTAGAAGGTGTTGAAGAGCCTGAACCTCTCAACATTCTTCATTTATGGGAATTTTATACATAGATCATAAAACAATCAAAATCACAAAAACAATAAAAATCATCAAAAATTCCAAACAAATCAGAAAACATAAAATCACAAAAACAATACAAAACATCAAAAATACAAAAATTTTTCATTATATGCACTCATTAGTTGCATTGCATTAGGCATATTCATCCATTGCACTTGCATTAGGATAGGTTGTGTTTACATTCTTATGAATGACACCATGTTTGTATGTCAATCATGAATCCACATATCCTTATCATTCACATTTCCATTGTGAGTAACTGTGTTTTTCAACACAACTTATGAGTTGCTATAGGGTGTATACTAGGGTTTTTCAGTCATTCAGCCATCCCTAGTTATCTTTTCAGATTTTGTAGAAAGCTATCTTGGCTTTTGAAGGTAAGGTCTAGTTTTGATAGTACCTTGCATATCTCAAAATCCCAACACAATTTTACACATTAACAATCCTAGTTTGAACAAGGAAATATGACACTACAAAGTGGTCCTTGTCACCTTAAGTGAAAGGTTTTCCTTGCTCATATTATTATGCACATGGTCTAGAATGTTGATCATTGACAAAAGGACAAGCTCCCCCCTACCCAAACAATCCCTTGCTCTTCCACAAAATGAGAAAATTCCCAAAACAATGCAAAATAAATAGTGATTTTCATCACTAAGCAAATCCCTTGCTCAAAAAAAAAAAAATGCAAAATAAATAGTGGTTTTCACCACTAAGCATGAGCAAGTATCCCAAGCAATTAAAAGAAAAGAAGGGGGTAACGAGCTTGAATCCCTAGAATCTTTAGTATTCAAAAGCCATGGGGTGATCTCCATTACAACAATGGGTTGAATGAAACCCACCTGGCAATGGAGTAGCCTTACGCGTGGTGATATGTCTATCACATTAGCGACCTTATTTTGTACAGACCAATGTCAGCTTATGGATGAGCTAGCTTTAGGTGGCTTGTATTGCCTAGTAGTCTAGTCTAACTGCATCCAAACTTAGGATCATGATGACCATATGGTGATCCTCATTACAACAATGGGTTGAATGAAACCCGCCTGGAAATGAGGTAGTCTTATGCCTCATCTAATATATTCACTTTGCACACACAGGGATAGTGAATATCATGGTCTTCTTAATAGGCTTGTATCTTTCAGGAGTCTTGTGTAGTCATTATACAACTTTTGATCAATCAACTAGGGTGTTTGAGTCTCATGGAAAACCTCAAAAATCCCCTAATAGCAACAAATCATCTCATCAAACAATCACAGTTTTCCTTATGAACTTTTGTTTATTAAGGGGTGTTCATAGAATAGGATAGATACCGGATGGATATCAACAATGATATTTAGATGGCCACTGACTATTTTATGCATATATTTTAGTTTGCATAAGCTTATAGGGAAAGCCCCTACATCTCACATCATTTCATCTCACATATGGATGTATAAATGATTAATTCTTATGATAAGAGTTAACATTTTCATTCATGATTTTCATACATTCTGTGGTGTCTACCATTAGTTTGTTAAACATAAATTAGATTCATTCCTTATGTTTTAAGTGATTAAAGCATACAGGTACATTTGCATTAGACCATCCTCATGAAATTAATGCATTACATATACCACCATATCATATAAACAAAAATCAATGAAACAAATCAAAACATGCATTTAACATTCACTACTACATCCATATAAGCATACATAGTAGTGCATTCATACATCTAGATCATAACATCTAATCATACATCTATCATCTAACTATTGCATGTCATTAGTACATCGCATACATATAGCATAATCACATCATCATATAGGTATTACATCCATTAATGCATCCATGAACATAAAATCAAAACCATAACACATAATGAGTCATAAAAGAGGATATCATATATATGTGTGTGTGTGAATAAATAAAGTACATAATGGTACAAAAATACCCATAGGCTACAACTATGTAGGTCCTCAGACCTTACACTCAAAAATAATAAATACATGACATAATATCAAGCTGGGCCTACACCCCTTGAGTCACCTCCACCCTCAACCCCATCTCTATGAGGCTACCTAGAGCTAGTACCTATCGATATCTCTAATCACGCAGTTGACCTATGACTAGGCTGCACTAATGACTACCTAGACTCACTCTACCTACTCCATTGGGAGCCCCCTATTGTTGACCTTACTAGAAGAGTACCACCACATAGCCTAACCTAAGTCTCTAGAGAAATTATGTATGCTATATCTATTGTGTGTTGCATATCAGACTCCTCCATGAGGCTTCTTAGTCTCCTAATCTTTGCATCCCCACCTGATACGATTGGACCCTATAGTTGCAATTGCAATTGTACCTTAAGAGTATCCCTTTATGTAGTCCTAGCCTCTATCTCAATGGTCTTAGCCACTAGATGTGCACATAGAGTATCTATCATAGTCATAGTAGTATCCACCTGATCTTGGAGAGTAGCTCTCTCCTTAGCATACCTACATCACTGTTGCTATTGAGTGATAAGCTGACTTTAGGCAACCATAAGATATGTATCTCACTCCATCAACTACCTCTGATAGGTTTGTAGCTATGTCTATAAACTCTACACTTGCACTCATAGCTATGCTACCTCATCACTCAAGGCATCCTCCTCACCCTCCTCCTTAGCCTAGGGCTCATCCATCTATCCTGTAACCTACCCCCACTCACCCTCTATCCTATGATGCACTCATCGCTCATCATCATCTCCACCCTCCTCTGCTTTTACCACTACTAGGTCTACCCATAGGACCACCACCATGCCATAGTCTAGAGATCCACCAAGTATCATACTCAATAGTGGTCCCTGGGTCCTCTAAACCTGTCTCTACAACTAGAGGGTCCACCTCCTCTGATAATTACTCTACCTAAGGTGACTCAAACTATGTCTTGATGCACCTATAATGATAGAGGATTGGCTCCTCTAGCACATCTTGAGCTATACCAAACTACCTAGTCACCTAAGAGTAATAGAAATACTCTCTCTCCTTCCTATGGTACCCCATGAGCCATCTATCATATCTCACTCTAGCTAGGTACCTCCTTACCTCAGGCTAATCAGGATAATCTAAGTAGGGCCTCCATATAATATGACCATGTTGTAGTCCCTCTAGTGACTCTATATAGTGTGCTAGTATACCTCCATGTGGTTAGATCTAACCAACCTCCTCATCTCATGGCCACTATGCTATTTAGCCAATATCATCATCCCCTAAGTCATCTTGGGACATTGGTAATCCAATGGGTTGATCTACTTATATGTGCTCCCATCCCTAGATCTAGAGTAGTAGACTACATCCCACTCCCACTCATCATCGATGTTGTATCTCATATAACTCATCATAGAGATGTGCTAAGAGAGTGCTCCCCCATGCCATAATCATTGGATCCTCTAGGTCACACTCCACTAAGTCTTGCACCATGTCTAGGAGGTTCCAAGGGAACCTCACTCTTGATGAGTCTAGTAGTAGCACATTCGAGATGATGTGCATCAACACTACCTAGTGATGAGAGAATATATGTGCATCATACCACCTCTGGACTAGGACCCCACCATGATCTGTATCTCCCTACATCTCAGTCGTCCTAGCACCAAAAACTTGCTCCACAACCCTCTCTCGATCCCGAGTCAGAGAAGTGATAGCCAATCCATCAATGGTGATCCTAAAAATCTATTAGATATCCTCCAACATCATCATCATCTCCCCAATGGGGATATGGAATGTGTTGGTCCTATTGTCCCAATAATGAGCTAGGACCGTGAGGTAATACTAATGTGATATTACAATCGGTAGACACACAACTTGTTTGAGTTTGATCGCCTAAAACCACTCTTAGTCATCATCATCCAAAACCATCCATAGCTCTAATAAAATGTTAGGATCCCTAGACCAACCTATAAAAATATTATACCCAGTAGCATGCAATTCAAAGCAAATAATCAATCAATCACAAACATCAAAAAAATCAAAAAAATCCATCAAAAAAATTAAAAAATCACTTAGAAAATAAAATAAAAAAATCCAAAGTTTGGTAGCCATTGAGGGCCTTGACGGTCGCCATGGCCATCGTCGAAGCCTGTGATGGCCACCACCAATGACCAATTTTTTAACCACTGGAATTCAAACATGGTCGAAAAACCCCCTAATGGCCCCTTTTTTTGCTAGTCAAGTGTCGCTCCTGCCTAGGATGGCCCCATAGTGGCACCCATGTGGGGTCTTTTCCCAACCCAAAAATGCAAAAATTAAAAATTTCCCTCCCCTTAAGCTAACCTAAGCTAAATTCCTAAACTAGGGGTGAGGTTCATTACCTATAGTTTAATGTGGTTCATTTAACCCATTAATTAGTGAAGTTCATTTTAAATTTCACAATTCATGAGGGTTGGATGGAGAGTCTACCTTAGGAGCTCTAGCTCCACCACTCATCGATGCCTCGGGTTGATCCACCATGCTTGGTCTATCTCGATCTCAATAGCATTTCATGTCAAATTATCTCTCTCCTCCCTTAGAGCTCACTTTTCTCTCACTACCAGCTATAAAAATGATAATAAAATTTGCCAAAAATCCTTTTATATTTTCTAAATTTGGTAGTCATTCCTTTGAAGGGTGGTCACATTTTGATGTGGTTGTCGAACCTCATGATGACCCTAAAATTTGTAGATCATCACCATTGTTACCTCAGGATGGCCTCCAACTAGCAATAAATGCACTCATTTTATCACCACCATGAGCTTCATATTGGACATTTAATCACATCTACCGGTCCATATTCATCATAAATTCCAAAAATTAACAAAAAAATCAAATAAACAAAATCTCAAATGCACCTCGTACCTAGTAATTTACCCTATACACTTGGTGGTTGCAATGACTTGCTATCCATGCAATCTGGTAAGATGAGTAAATTACCATAAGGCCATTTGAACCAAATCATTCATCGATGAATCAAAATGTCTTCACTTCAATCCCCAAGAAGGCCATTGCGATCGGACTACTCCATGGGAATGAGGTGTATATTTCATTCTTCTATGAATTTTCATCTAATCATCGAACATAGTGATTCATCACATGCTTTAATTGAATTGCTATCATCTTGATTCCCTAAGAAAGCCATGTGGTTGGACTGCTCCATGGGATAGAGATGTACAATTACTAATAATGGTTGAAATCATAACTGTAATAGGACTTTCCCTTTACAAAGGTTATCATCTTGCAACATCCAAATCAGTCATCTTGGTCAAGCGACTCATCACTTTCATCACTTGCCATTTCCTCATCGACTCATCACTTGAGGGGGTAGTCATAATCATAGAATTCATAATCAAAATCAATAATTAAACACTTAATCATGCAAATTATGTTCATCCATGAATCATTGCTAACAACTATCATAAAGCTACCCTTTTTCTAGGGAAAAAGCAAAAATACTGAACTAAACCTTTGTCAGTCTGGACTAACGGTTCATGTAGCTTGACAACGCTACCCGAATACCTTCAGATTCATCAAAGTTTTACTCAAATTAAGCCTACCCATTTTTTTGGAGGTAATGATTCAAAGATGCATGCTCTTTCCATGATTGGGGTATCTAAAGTTGACTAGATCAATGAACATCAATCAACCTACAATGTGATGTTAGGTTGTCTATTTTTGCTCAGTGTTGTGCTTTCACACAATGCATCTCAAAAAGGGGCATATGTAGACACCTAAAATACATCATGTTGAGGAGGCTACTCATGTGGACACCTTTTTAGGCCATATGACTCATCTTGGACCTTTCCAAGACCTAATAATGGTTCTAACCACTCAAATAAGGCAAACTAATCCTTTTTATCCTAGGTTGCTATCCCTCTTAGTGGTTGCCTAGTGGCTGGACTCAATCATGGTCCTAGAGCGGGTCACACCTATCAAGTATGGCCTTGTCTATAACAAACTTGGGCTCCTCAAGTCAATTAAAACCCATTACAAGGCAATTTATCTTGAATGGTTACTTGCTAGAATCTTCCAGAGGTGACGCTTCATCTCCCTAAGCCTAACTGAATCTTAATATTGGCTTCTTCAGCAAGCCAAGATTGCAATTGGAGGAAATTATATAAATTGAAGCATTTCATTCACTTAAATAATATGGATTTTAATGCAATGAAGTGCTACCATTTTGTGATTAGAGAGAACAATCTCTCATAAGCATCAAGGTGCTACCAATATTTCATCATGAAGTTTACATTCACATCCATGGAGTGCATTAGAGCTTGAAGGACAAATTACACCATTGTTCATCATCAATTCACCATGAATTCGAGCCAATTCCCATGATCCAACTATGTTTTAGAACACAACGAACCTTGAGCATCAATTCGACAGTAGAATTGAACATCGCCAAGCATCGAGTGTAGAGAACAAAGTCTCTGTTAGGCGTTCATTGTTCCCAACAATGTCCTAGAGGTGTAGCCATCAGAACCAATGATGACTAATAGAGCCCATCATTCTGATTAATAACGACCTTGTTGTGATGTTCAATTCTCTCTATTTTCTTAATTAGATCAATTTTAGCAGCTTTTAATTCTATTTTTAACATAGTTTAGCATTTTCATTCGATATTTCATGCATTTATTCACTATTTTCAGAAATTTAATTTCATTTGCATTATCATGAAATAGGCCTCATCTTGAGAGGCTTTACATTTGCTATTGATGCTTTGTAGGTGCTTATGTGTGTAGGTTACAGGCCTTATCAAGAGCATATCATCATCAAGATCATCCTTCTTGGCATCATCAAGCGGAGGTCGCTAGGAAAACCCTCCATTATCAGTTTAGGAGATTACAAGAGATCTTTTGAGAACACCTATTGTTGGAATATTGATGTAATTTTGTATCAATTTGGTGAATCCCTAAGAGGGATCTATTGTAACCCTTTGTAAAGATATTTCTTGAATATTAATGAGAAGAGCACTCTTATTTCTTTATTTTCTTGTTATGATGGTTACATAAATTTCATATTATCAAGTTGATTACATTTTACATTTTGTAGGTTGTTAGATATTTTGTCAATTCTACACCATTATATTATTTTGTGATATGTGAGATCATTGGGGTGCCTCCAACAACCCAACCATTATCCCTTCTATCTATATATGGTATTTATCTCTTTCTCTATTGTTATCTATATGCTCTTCTATTTTGCTTTTATTCCTTTGTCTTTATATTAAAGTATTTAAGTATAAATATCTATAGGAAAATAGTCCAACTATTTAAAGATATTTCAATCAAGTTGATTTAGTTATACTTATTTTAATTCAATGAAACAAAGTGTCATGAAAATTATTCTTTATGGGCCAACCATCTCATATCACTTATAATATTATACCATTTAGCTAACTTAACATCTTAGAAAATAGTATTCTTTACAATTGCATAGTGCCATGGTACCTAGGGATATGTATATGGGGATATAATATTATATTATATGTGGGTATTATGGATAGTTGGTATGGGACACACATAAAACAATGTTGATTGTATTATAATATTAGATTATAATAATAAGTTGGACAAGGGTTTAGGATTCAACTAAGGTTAGGGTTATACCCTTCCCAAAATAGCATTAGAAGATGGGTATATAAAGAAGGGATATTGTCATTGTAATAATCATCATTCATATCAAGTATTCTCTTGTAATTATCTTTATCCATGGAGTAACCTCTCATCTTGGGAGATCTTTTGGAGTTATTCCTTTCGTAAGAAGTATTATTGGTGTTGCCTTACCTTAAGGGTATTATCTATATTTATATCTCATTATGTGGATTATATTTGTAGAATATTATTTCTAGATGAATTATTTGTTACTTTTATATGATAGTGAATTATTTTTATTAATGATAATATATTTTTATAACAAGTGGTATCAGAGCAATAATTTTGGCAAAGTAGAGATTATTTTTTGTGGATTGAAGAATTAGGGCAATTTTTTTCTAGAAAACATCTCATTTTTTAGGAGTAATATCTTTATAGACTTGTTTGATTCAAATGATTATTATGTTATTTTATTTAGAATTTGAAGAGATTCAAAACAAGTGGTCTTATGAAGGAATCCAAGCAATGTTGAGAGAGATATATGACTCTAAAAATTTTTGAATAGGGGTGGTGATACTTTTTCAAATCATGTTTTTTTCCAAAAAAAAAAGAAAATTGAGATATATTTAGGTCTCACTAAGCAAATCAACTACCACTTGTTATATTTTGAAGGATATTTGTGGGTCTACTTATTTATGTGTAATTTTATATTTAAATCAATGATGAGATATATATTTTTATGAAACCTTGATTTTATGCTAGTTTGCATTGTCTCTTTTCGGGTGTGAGCTTATGAAGATAATAATTTTTCTCAAAGAAAGGATATTGGTGTGAGTGGTTGAAATTATTAAAATAATACTTTTTTGAAATCACATGGATGTGATATACCTTTTATGGTTATTTATGTGGAGAAGCTTTACAATGGGCATAAATATTTACTATGCTAAATTTCAAGTGCACTTGGAAAAAATGGAACAATCATTCTTGAGCAGATAGAAACCTAAGCATGTGTAGATAAAAAAGAATTATATATCTATAAGAGAGATCTTAAGGGAAAGGATTAAAAAAATTTAGCCTAATGGGTGTCATCAAAGACTTTAAAAATGAAATACAAAGGATTCAAGAGGCGAGAAATGAAATAAAAAAGAGAGTCAAAAATTTTCAAGAAAAAAAATGAAGGTTATAAAAAATAAATTAAATTACTCAAGGAGGAGAAAGAGGAAAAATTTAAGGAAGATAGTGAGAAGAATGAATAAGCGACGTCTTTGGATTTATAAAATTAAGATAAGGATCAATAGGATCTAATGTTATCTTAAAATTGTTTTTTTGTAGGTTTATGGATGCATTTAGAAGAAAAATGTGATTATTTTCATTTACCCTAGCATTTATAGTTTCATTAATATTGCTTTGGCTAAGGGGTTGTAGTTTCAAGCAACAAAACTTAAGGACATACAACTGGAGGGTGAGAATGTCAATATTTTTGGAGATTTGTAGATAACCATGGATAAATATGTTTTACACTCAGATTTTCATGCTAATGCCTTTTATGGTTATTTATGTGGAGAAGCTTCACAATGGGCACAAATTTTTACTATGCTAAATTTCAAGTGCACTTGAAAATAAATGGAACAATCATTCTTGAGTAGATAGGAAACTAAGCATGTGTAGATAAAAAAGAATTAGATATCTTTAAGAGATATCTTAAGGAAAGTATAAAAATATATGTAGCCTAATGGGTGTCATCAAAGACTTTGAAAATGAAATATGAAGGATTCAAGAGTATAAAAATGAAATTAAAAAAAAAGAGTAAAAAATTTTCAAGAAACAAAATGAAGACTCAAAAATAAATTAAATTACTCAAGGAGGAGAAAGACGAAAAAGCTAAGAAATATTACAAGAAGAATGAAGAAGCCACATATTTGAATTTACAAAAGTAAGAGAAGGGTCAAAAGGATTTAACTTCATCTAAAAATTACTTTTTTATAGGTTTATGGATGCATTTAGAAGGAAAATCTTATTATTTTAATTAACCCTAGCATATGTAATTTCATTAATATTGCTTTATCTAAGGGGTTTTAGGTTCAAGCAACAAAAATCAAGGACATACAACTAGAGGGTGAGAATGTTAAGATTTTTGGATATTTATAGATAACTATCGATACATATGTTGTACACTCAAATTTGCATGCTATTGAGATGGATTATTTGGATATTTTTCTTTGTTATCCTTGGTTGGGTTTTGATGGCAAAATTAATTTTATTTATTGAGGCAAAAGCCTATTTAATACATGTCTTAGGGTCAGAAACTAGAATATCAATACTCCTGATTAGGAGATTGTTACATGTAAGAATTATCAAAATATTCTCTTAGATAAATATGCATGATCTAATAATAAAATAATTTAGTAAAATATTTCTAACATCCCCCCTTATTACATTGTTTGGATAGAAAATATTAGGACACCCCTTAATTTAGAGGATTCTAGACCCTTGCTCTTGGGTCTAGCTCTAGCTTTGGATCCTGGATCTAGCTCCTAGCTCTATGGCTCTAGGCTCTAGCTCTAGCTTCTAGCTTTAGCTATAGCTCCTAGCTTTGGCTCTAGCTTTGGCTCTTGGCTCTGACCACTCTAGCTCTTGGCTATGGTTACTTTGGCTCTTGGTTATGGTTGCTTTAGCTCTTAGCTCTTACTCTGATCTCAAGTATTAGGTCTACCACTAGGTTAACCTCTAGATTTAGCATTGGGTCTGCTACCTTTGGGTGTACCACTTGGTAGGCCATTGAGTCGACCACTAGGTTTGTTACCTCTAGGTTAACCTCTAGGTTGGATGACTTTGGTTTAGCCACTAGGTCAACCTCTGAGTCTACCATTGGGTTTGTTTCCTATGGTTCTATCATTGGTTTTATCACCTTTAGGTATACCTTTGGGTATGCCATTAGGTTGACATATGGTTCTACCATTGGGTCTACCTCTAAGTCTACCTCTAGGTTTACCTCTTGTTTTGATTCTAATTCGACCACTAGGTTGGCCACTAGGTTTACCTCTTGGTCTGTATCTTGGGCTTCCACCTTCTTCTATAGAATATATTCAACATTTATTTTGTCATTCCATTGTGTTACATTTTTTCATCCATAATCAATATGTATTTTTTTGGTCTTATTTTGTTTGTGCCAAAAATTGGTTCTAAAAGTGGCATGGGATTTTTATTTTATGAACTTAGTGTTACTAGTTCTTGCTTTACTACCATAGCCAAGGCCTTTATTCTCTAGCCTTATACTTGGTATTATGGTATCTCTTATACCTTGTACATATTTTCTCAATATTATTCCTTTATAACCCATTTGTTTCATTAGCTTGGAGCCAATTATTTTGGTATACCTTTCAAAGCACCCAAGTTCTTGCTCTTTAACATGGCTTTCAACATCTGTACAATTATTATCAATAACATTCAAGTTATTAGTGTCATAATCTAAAACTATCTTAGTGATAAGATTGCTCGTGTCATAATAAACATTTGTCATTAAGGGTTTGAGGTCATTTGTGTGACAACAAGCATCTACCACCATGGGCTTAACATTTAATTACTCCTTTAAGTCCTCTTTTATTTTACACTTATAGATGTCAAGTGTGATTAAAATCATGTATATTATCCTAAAAGCATCTATAGGAATTATAATACTAGTTTGAAGAATATCTTTGGAACCACCAACATCTTTGAGAATTATTTGCAAACAACTTCTTAGAGTGATGAATTTTTCATTTTCATAAAGATCCTTCTCTTTTGGAAAATAATGACTCCTAAGGCCCTTCTCTAGTATGGTGCACTTGTGAACTTATGATGGATTCTTGGTGTGATTTCTCTTTGCCTTTCCCATTTTTGAAGGTTTCAATCTCCATAAAAATGTACCTTTTACAATATTTGATGATTTTTGCAAGAAGGGTGAAGGTATCGAAATATATCGATATTGCACCTTTTACAATCATAATTTTTTTTTATATACCCTTATCAATGCAAAAGAAGGAAAAAAATTAACTCATACACCCTTATTCCTTAGAAATTCACTTAAAAATAGTGTTTATGACAAAATTGCTTTTCTTTTTTTTTTATAAAATATTTTTATTTATTTTTAAATAAAAAAACATGCTTATTAAAAAAACAATTTCCTTCTTTTTTAAATTAAAAAATCATGCGCATTATAAAAATGGTTATGTGAGGGATACCATAGTGGTATGTCTTTGGGTTTTCATCCAGGATATCTAAGTTAAAACCCCACTATAATGGTATGAGGAGCCCTTTCAAAAAACTTGTGCTTTACCCTAACATTTTGCCCCATGAGGTATACCATAGTGGTATGTCTTTAGGTTTTCATTCAAGAGATCCAAGTTCAAACCCTAATATGAGGGGACTAGGACCCCTCATAAAAACTCATGTTTTTAACTCATAAAAGTCTTATTAGGGATACCATAGAGGTATATCTTTAGGTTTTCATTATGGAGATCTAAGTTCAAACCCCAAGATCAGGATCCCTCATAAAAACTTGTATTTTTAACTCAAAAGCCCATGAGGGATACTATAGTGGTATATCTTTAG
This sequence comes from Wollemia nobilis, assembly GCA_028583015.1. NCBI lineage: Eukaryota > Viridiplantae > Streptophyta > Pinopsida > Araucariales > Araucariaceae > Wollemia > Wollemia nobilis. The sequence goes on along the minus strand of JAQPPZ010016947.1, from coordinate 19,854,003 downwards.
TTTTTTCATGTTGCAAGACTTCCCTTATCTAATCAACACTATGGAATCTAGTGGATCCACCTCTTTGACTCAAGAAAAAAGTATCTTAGGAATTTATATAAACTGAGCAAGGTAAGGAAACCCTAGAGGTGAGCCTATAATATTTCTCATATGCTCATGCTCATCCAGATTTGCAAAAATTTAAAAAAAAAATCTATTATAATATTTGAAAAAGCTTCAAAGTAACTCCTAGCTAGTGCTTCAATCAACATACCGATGTCTTATCCATTGGGTAAATGTAGCCAGACTTTAAACACTAATGTGAAAGGGAAATAAAGAGATGAAGATAAAATTGATCCAACCACATTCATTCAAATAATTAAACAAAGATGATTAAACATGCCAATGAAGGAAGACATCATTTACATATTCAAATTATGTAATATGTAAACAAAACAAATAAATGAAACTGCACATAAAATGCTAAAAGGAGGAATTAGGATTGTATTAATGTAAAAGATCATTACAATAGAAATCTGATCAAGATAACCAGAACTCATTAAGAAAATACAAATAAGTTCTCCATTCAAATGATGCAATAGATAACTTTAACTCTTCATTCAAAAAATGTAACAAAGAGCCTCCTGGATTCTAGCCTCAACCACTAGAAATGCTCTCCCTATTTTGGGCATCTCCTCAGAAAAACCTACACAATAATGGGGAAGAAAAAAGGGTGACTAGACAAGACACAAAAAAAGAAAATACAACTGACAAAGGATGGGCACTCTAGTATGCCCCTTGTAGAATTTCACTATGCAAAAACTTTATTCTTTTTCTACTGCAGCAACTCTTTCATATAGTTTGATTATTGGTCTCAATGTGGCTCTCATTCAAAGCTCGACGATGGCCCATAATGGTTAAAATTGCAATTTCCACCATGATGGCCCATAACTACTACAAATAACTCCATGATTAGTCCTCACTATTGATTGCATTTATTGTGGCTCTTGTTCATATCTTGATAGTGGTTTTAGTTGGTTAAAACTACCCCCATTTAAAGCTTGATAGTGGACTTATTTTTATTTTTGCCTTTGTTTATATTTGTCATAACTGCCTCCTTATTTGGCAAAAAAATAATTTCAAGTTAATAATTAAACCTTAGTCGTTGATTTAATTAAGTGGCTAAGCTTAGCCATTATAATCAAATAAATAAAATATTTTTAAAAAATGAAGTATTTAAACACTTTATCCAATCACTAGTCATTAGGGATGGTCATTACGAACCTTATTCATTCCATTTGGCTGCTATCCTAATCAAAAAAAATTGAGTCATCCAACTCAATTTAAAAGGGACCTTAAACAAAAGCTTTAGCCCTTTGGTTATATGTGATTGCATGAGCCCCCTCATGCCCAAAAGGTACCAATGGGCACTTGGGTTGATCATGTGACCCACACATTGGCAAGCCATATGGAACCTCCAAGTGGCCCCACACGGGAGTCCATCCTAACCACCGTGAGGTGGTCATTTCAATATGGGTGCTATTGCATCTTTAAATGACTTGATGGACACTGCACAAGAGATGTAAACCATAATAAAATGCACTCATGCATACACCTCTACTACTAAAAATTAGTAACCACCTATCACACTCTGATTGGTGCACTTAATACTTTCATCTCCTCTATGATTGCATCCATATTGTTGGATTTGTATGCTCCTTTGTGCACCGTTGATTTGCATATTTGACTTCTCACATGTCTCTACTACCAAACATAAATCACCACTTATCATGCTTTGATTAGAGCACTTGAACCTTTCATCTCCCCTATGCTTGCATTCATACCATCAAATATATGTGCTCCTTTGTGCACCATGGATTTACGTGTTTTACTTCTCATGTGTCTCTACCACCAAACATCAATCACCACCTGTCATGCTTTGATTGAAGCACTTAAACCTTTCATCTCCTCTACACTCCTATTTGTATCATTAGATCTATGTGCTCATTCATACATCATTGTATCCTCATGTTTATTTGACCTTAACTATTGTAGATACCAAAAAGTCACACATGATTATCTGTAGTCACTTGTAGGCTTGCATAGGTACGTGTAGGCATCGTAGGTCATAATAGGCTATCGTAGTCATTCATAGGTACAAAACCTACAAAACTACACAAAACACATCCCAAAACTACACAAAACACGTCCAAAACACCTCCTATTCAATAAAGGGACACCTACAAGCTTCTTTAGGCCATCTAATCCCTTTCTACACCTAATTAGGGCCCCATGGGACCATTCCCTCAAAAAACACTAATTATGCTAATTACAATTCTAATATGAAAGTCACTTTTCACTTAAGTGCACTATATTGCCTAAATAGATTTAATTAACCCTAATCCTATCCTCACACATGTGTGCACCCACTTAGTTAGGATATTTACAAAGATACCTAACCTAACCTCCAACTAACCTAGGGATTAGTTATTCAAGGTTAACCCTAATCCTAGCTCACACATGTGTGCACCTAGGATATTTTCTTTAGGGCACATGAAGGAATGACTAAGCACTCCACTTCATCACCCTAACCTTACTAGGGTAGAATCTAACCTAGATTTTAGGACACCTAAATCCCCTCTAACCTTGTCTCACTCTATAAATAGAGGGTCATTTCCTTCATAATTCTCTCTAACTCCTTTTGTCTAACATACCAAAACTCTACTAAAATTGCTCTAGAATATCTTCTAAAATTTCTACTTCGATCACACATCAACAAACATTACCTATATCACTTCTAGATAGAAAGTTACAACAACCATTCAACAAAAACATAGTTTGCATCCTGTCATGTGAACCTGAGTCCAGGTTCGCACCCCACCATGTGAAGCTAGTCTACAACAACTCTACAACTCCAAATCAGGTAGGTATACTTTGCTTATGGTTTTTATAGCATTTCCTCTAGTTTTTATCAAGTTTTATTGCATTTTCATGTTATTTTGTTTGTATAAACACGGGGTCTGATCCATGACAGGTCCCTAAATATATTAACACATTTTTGTAGGTTTATGAAAATCCATGCAAGTCCATACAGCACTCCCAAGCATCCAACCGGTGGTACACATACAAAGAAGACCACCATCATTGAGGGCACCAAAAAGCATTAGCAAGTTCATCTACATTTACATTGAAAGAGAAAGAAAAATATGTCTCAAGAGAGACTATTTTGTAACACTCTTTTGAAATCAATAGTAAAGGATACTTTGCATATTTCCATTAGTTTTGGAATTGATGTTCTACTTTTTGTGTGTTACATTTTGGCACGCCCGGTGGGACCCCCACAAAATTATTTTAGACTAGCTTTCTTGCTATCTAATCTAATATATGGCTTTATTTTTTATGTTACCGATACTGTATACATAAAATAGAGTCTATAAAAGCCCTAAAACACACCTCAATATTTCAGATCTAAAGTTACAAGCTTCTAAACCCAGTTTGCACACCATCATACGAACCACCAGATAGGTTTGTACCCCGCCATACAAACCCTGCCAAACAACTCTAGAACAACCTAAAATTGTAAGCCCCTACAACAGAGATAGAAGAAAGACTATCTGACACCATAGGATTCATGTATTCTTCTTAGAACCACAATTTTTCATCACTCTTTTGCAAATAATTTTCTCTTTCAAAGGCATCAACTCATTTTGCAAATTTCATTTCCAAAGCACATCAATTAGGGTTTTAATTCCTTTAAAAATCACTTAGGTTAAATCTTTTCAAATCTCTTTCATGTCTTTATATTAAAATTTCAATCTCTTTTCAAATTATTAGAGAACATTTTGATTTCTTTTGAAATTTTAAATCACTTTTAAATTTGCTTTTAAAGCACTAGAATAGGCTTTTCAATATCTTTCCAAATCACATTTAGATCAGATTTTTCAATTTCTTTTCAAAATCATTTAGAATAGGCTTTTTAAATCTCTTTCAAAATCACATTTAGATCAGATTTTTCAATTTATTTTCAAATAATTTAGAATAGGCTTTTAAATCTCTTTCAAAATCACATTTAGATCAGATTTTTCAATTTCTTTTCAAATCATTTAGAATAGGATTTTAAATCTCTTTCCAAATCACATTTAGATCAGATTTTTCAATTTCTTTTCAAATAATTTAGAATAGGATTTTAAATCTCTTTTAAAATCACATTTAGAATAGGATTTTAAATCTCTTTCAAAATCACATTTAGATTAGGGTTTCAAATTTCTTTACATCATTTAGATTAGAAATTTTCCATTTCTTTCACAAATCCCTTGGGTAACTTGTATTTTCCCTTCATGTCATTAGATTAGGGTTTTCAAATTTTTTTATATCATTTAGATATAAATTTTCCATTTCTTTCACAAAACCCTTAGATAACTTGCATTTTCATTTAATGTCATTAGATTAGGGTTTCAAATTTCTTTACATCATTTAGATTAGAAATTTCCCATTTCTTTCACAAATCCCCTAGGTAACTTACATTTTTTATTTCATGTCATTATATTAGGGTTTCAAATTTATTTACATCATTTAGATTAGAAATTTCCCATCTCTTTCACAAATCCCTTGGGTAAATTGCATATTTATTTTTGTGTCATTAAATTAGGGTTTCAATTTCTTTCTGATGTACATAGATAGATTTCATATTTCTTTTTCATGCACCTTATATCTACTTGCTTTCATGCTTCATAGAGTATATTTTTGTTTCCAAAAAGGCATCTAGGTTTAGTTTCATTTCAAAATACATACAAATTTAGTTTCATTTCAAAAAGGCATCTAGGTTTAGTTACCTTTCTGAAAATTCATTTAACTAGTTGTTTTTTCTTTCACATCATCGATAGCAAACACACTCCCACACACTCACGTCTCATACACAGTGGTAATATTGGACTTCATCACCAATCTCCGCTCGAGATTTGTGACGTTGAAATTCATCTCCTTCCACCAGCTCACCCCCTAGACACCATAGTATCCCCCAGGAGTGGTTTTTCGAACTTCATCACTGGAAGATCCCCTACTCTTGAGACTGGTTTTCTAGATTACATCACTAAAAGGGACCTTCAAAGTGGGATAGGATTAGATGCCTTTGTTCACAAGGCTCATATAATTCATTAAAATATAACTATCATTCTTGACTAAGCTCACCCGAGAGTGAAGCGATCGCTCGGTTGGGCCAATAGCAGGTCTTAAACAATGTTATATCTTCTCATGAGAGGATTTTGGAATCATTAGCTCATTTTGAGTTCCTCCCCTTTGATATAATTTTATTGCACCTTTATATTTAGTTCATCATTCACCTATTGAGACATTATTCTATTATGTGCACCCTTGGGTGCTGCAGGAGGTTTCGTGTCGATGACACTCTATTTTTTCTAGATTTTCACTCTTCCCATGTCATGTTTTAGAGCTAGTACTCTCATAAAAACATATAAAACAACCAAATATTTTATTTTACACTCTCACAAAAATTGGTTTTAGCACATTCATATGTTAACCACCCACTTGCAAGCTATCCATAGTCTGTCACTATTAGTTTTCTATCATATTCACTTTCTGGAGTAGGTTCGCATAGCATTGTGTAAACCTATAGTATAGGTTTACACAATGCTATGTAAACTATGTTCTAGTACATAAAAACATACTAAATTTCATTGATTGGCCTAAAATATTGCATAGAGCACACTCATAGGTTCAGATTTACATCTCTAAATAGTTTTGAGCACTAAATCATAATACATAGCATCATACCTATTGTTACTCATAGTCGAGTGTGCGATCAAGCGCATCTTAAGGAGGAGGCTTCTTGCACCACCTCCAGATATTCTATTCCTCCCCCTCCCATCATGAGGGAAGCATCTATATTCACATTCGATCTACTTACTTGTTTTGCGTCATCTTGCATACACACCATGTCCCATGGTGAGGCCTCTATCTCTAGTAATATGCTCCCCATATCTTCTGGAAAATATCATACTCTTCTGCCTTATTTACCCCCACCTAATCCACTTTCCACATTTTGTGACCATGTCATCTATACCACTCTAGGAGACCCCTCTCCCTTCTTCACTATTTATGAGGAAACTCCACCTACCTCACCTAATTTTTCTCATCTCTTCCTCTAGGTTCCATATTATTCCCTTCTTTGGAATGACCCTTCTTTGCTTAACCATCCTTGCCCTAAGGCTATGTCATCCACCCAAACTATAGGGATGATTTCAGATCTTAGTCCTCCACTCTGAGCACTCAAGTGCCTTTGTCACAATCACCCTCACAAAAGTCATTGTTTTAATAATAGCATACTTTGCTCACATCATCACACCAATACTCTTATCAAGCACCACAACAACCATCTTCTCAATAGTCATATTTTCTATATTTTAATACCACATCACAACCACCATGTCAATCACAACAATCCATTCCTCAACAACATCAGCAAATCTCATATTCACAAATCTTTGTGGACACATTCACCATACCCTCTTCTCAAGATTTTACCTATCATGCCTACACTCCTTCCTCATCACATCCTCCACCTACATTTCCCCCTTCCAGGATGTATGGTATGCCATCTCCTACTCTACTTCCACCTTAATCTAATTCCACCTTTCATCTTCCTCCATCTCATTCCCATTTTGACTCAACTCCAAGATGGTTCCAACATGCTTGTGGAGGACACTATCAATGTTGACATTGGTGATGACCTTACCAACCCCCACATTATTAAACTCATCGCCAGCCTCTCCTTAGAGTAGCATGCCTTATTTACCTCTTTCTATAAAGAGTACATCAATTTTTATGCTTGGTCCTACATGGATATGCCTGGACTCGACCCCTCATTAGTCATTCACAACCTCACACTTGATGGGGATGCCAAGCACATCAAGCAAAAATTATGATGTATGAATCCCACAGTTGCCTTAATGGTAAAATCTAAACTCCAAAATCTTCCAGATATGGGGTTCATACAACCAAATGATTACCCATAATGGGCATCCAACATGATTCTAATACCAAAATCCATTGGAGAGGTTAACATATGCACTGATTTTAAATATTTTAATAAATCTTGTCCCAAGGATAACTTCCCCCTTCTTAACATCAATTTGTTGGTTGACTCCATCATAGACCATGAAATGATATTGCTCATGGATGGCTTTTTTGCTACAATCAAATCAAGATCAACCTTGCTAATCAACACAAGACATCCTTTACAACCCCTTGGGAGATTTTTTGTTACAAGATCATGCTCTTTGGCCTTAATAATGCTAGGGTAACTAAACAATGTGCTATGACTTATATCTTCTATGACTACATGCACAAATTTGTGGAAGATGACATTTATGACCTCATAGCCAAATCAAAATAATGCTTATAGCATCTTATCAATCTTTGTAATATCTTTGATAACCTTCTCGAACTTAATGTGTGACTAAACCCAAAGAAGTGTGTCTTTGGTGTCACTTCGGGTAAGATCTTGGGGTTCATTGTCTCTTAGTGAGGCATTGAAGTTTATCCCAACAAATTAAAATCCATCATTGAGATACCTCCTCCCACTAATCTCAAGAAACTACATAGTCTCTAGGGCAAACCCCAAGCCATTCGTCGCTTTATCGCCAAATTGTCTAACAAGTGTAAACCATTTAACCACCTCTTACAAAAAAGGTTCACCTTAAAATGAGATACCAACTGCCAGTAAGCCTTTGACTCAATAAAATCTTACCTTATGTCACCACCAGTTATATCTCCACCACATCAATAATTGATATTCTTCTTATACATCTCTGCTATGAATTTTACAATCAAAATGTTATTGTCTTAGAATAATGTGCTCAACCATGAGCAAGCCATCTATTATATTAGTTGTACTCTGGTTAGCTATAAAATGCAATACTCCTACATGAAGAAGCTATGCCTAGCTATTATGTTTGCTATATAAAAGCTACACCACTATATGCTTAACCACATGACTTTTGTTATCGCTCGTAATAACCCATTATGCTACATGATGAATAAGAGTTCATAACTCTCATACCACCAAATGGATCATGCTCTTTATTGAATTTGACCTCAATTTCATTTCCCAAAAGTCCATCAAGGGATAGGTCATTGTCGACCAACTCATTGAGGCTCCATTGCCTGAAAACCAACCACTCCTTATTTAGCTTCCCGATGATTCCATATTCCACATCATAAAAGTGGAAGAATATGTGGAACCCAAAATGCTAGTTGATCTAACACTATTTTTTGATGGTTCCCATTACGCCCATGCTGGGGGTGCTAGAATTGTATTTTCACACCTTTTGAGGAACCTCTCCCCTTCTCTTTTAAATTAGGTTTTCCTTGCATGAATAACAATGTTGAATATGAAGCTCTCATTCTTGGCTTGAAGAAAGCATTGTCTATGCACATTAGACACCTTCAGATATTTGGAAACTCTCTTCTTATTTTCAATCAAGTCAAATAAATTTGGCAATGTCTTTGCTTAATACTCCAACAATACAAACAAATTACTCAGCAACTACTCACTCAGCTTGAGTGATATGATATCTAGGCCACTCCCCACTCTTCAAAATATTTTACAAACACTATGGCTTCCATGGGGTCTTTAATTCTACAAAACTCCATTTTTGACACGACACATGTGTCCATCCATACTTTAATGCAATTTGCTATTTCACCTTCATCCCCCATCAATGATGATGGAATTAATCTCATCCACACTGAGCTACATGATCCTTGGTTTTCTCAGATTAAGGATTACATCAAGTTAGGATTTCTTCCTTGCGACTTACCACATGATCATCGTAAAGAATTCAAACAAAGGGTAATTTATTATACACTATTGGGGGACATCCTCTACCACTACAGTCATGATGGCATCCTTTTATGTTACCTCAAACTACAAGAAGCTCAATGAGTGGTCCAAGAAACCCATTATGGCACTTGCGATGGCCACTTCATTGGCATGGCCATCACTAAGAACATTTTATGCATGGGATACTATTGGCCCAAAATGAAACACGACTATTGTGAGTATGTTAAATGATGCATCAAGTGTCAAAAATATACCAACCTCACACACTTACCTTCACAAGCATTGCAGCCCATTAAATCCATGTGGCCCTTCTCACAATGGGACCTAGATCTTATTGGGTAAATTTTACCCGATTTCTCTGGAAACCATGAATTTATCATCACTACCACCAATTATTTCACTAAATAGGTTGAAGCCATCCCACTCATCCAGACTACGGGAGCCAAAATCATGGCATTCATCACTGATCATAATATTTTTCACTTTAGAATTCCCTCACAAATCATCTTTGACAATGGTACGCCATTCAAAAAATATTATCTATGCACTATGCACCAATTTTAATATTCATCATAGTTTCTCTATCCCTAGAGTAACGACGAGGTGAAATCTACTTACAAAACCATCTACGATATCCTTCATAAAACTGTCACAAAATCTCATTGTGATTAGTATAATCAAATGCTATTGGCCTTGTGTGATGACTAAACCAGTATCCATACTACCACTGGGGCAACACCATTCTTTCTTTCATCTATGGCATTGAAGTCATTATGCCCATGGAACTTGAAATACCCTCTTTATGCATCTCCATGCAAGAATTTATTGATGACAACACTGCTCACCAAGCCAGGTTGGACCAACTAATACTCCTAGACAAACATTGTATTTATGCTATAGAGTACACACGTATCTATCAAGATTATCTTCATCGTGCCTACAACAGTAAGGTACACTAGTGCAAATTCTAGATCAGTGACTTGGTTCTCAAAGAGAACCAATAGATCACTAGCCAACCCCACCAACAACAATACAAATTCACCCCTAATTGGCTAGGTCCTTACATTATCACATACAAATTTAGTTTTGGGTCCTATCAACTGGCCAACCTCGAAGGACTCATAGAACCTGAACCAATTAACATTATCCATATACGCACATTCAATGCCTAGTTGTCTCAAGTACAACTCAATAGTCATTGTACATATCACCTCACTAATACAAGCATGATCCACATTGCACCCAAACACATACTTTGCACTTTTTGTTATACAATAGAAACAAATTTGCTTTATATGTCATTTTTATGTTATTTGTATCTTTTGTCTTACAGGTTCACTATCACCGATTGTGACACCTTTACAAAGACACATTACTCTGAATCTACAACACAAGCATACTCTCGATATATCATGTAGGATTTTTCAATAATCCTTCCAACACCGATCACCCTGATCGATCATGTAGAGCCACCTAGTGTTGTTCATTTCTGTCAATCATCCTTATCACACTCAGACCATGATGCTTCACTCTCATCTCATTCACCTAATCATAGAGATTACTCCATTTCTCCTCACTCATCAAGTTTTCTTATCCTCCTTTGTAGATACGGGGTAACGTTCCCACTCCCATACACTCATGCAAGGGGACCATCCCCTCCCATTTTAGTCAAAGAAAGATATCCCTACCTACCGGCCACTTCAACTCAAGGACCTTCATTTGGCTACTTTCCTCCTAACAGGGGAATTCACCTTCTCACCCACACTCCTCAAGGTTACCTCCCCCCTTGTAAAATGGGATGTCACCTTATGACCAGTCCCTTCATCAGCATCTTGCCCAAGCCATCCCTTCACATACCCACCCATATTGGCCATGTCACTCCTTGTAGCCATCATAGGCCCCACCTATTCTTTGAATACTTCTATCCTCCTTTTGTGGTATTCATCTTTAGCCTCTACCATGACCACATCACCAATATCAATATCCTCCCCCTTACCCTATCCATTCTTGTATTCACACCCATATCCCAATGCCACCATTCTACTAGGCTCTTGTTCTCCTCTTACCTCGATTCTATCTTTCCCTCCTATCGATATCCAACACATACTCTCCTACCTTGACAATCTTAAATTACATTTGATCCATTATAAATGTAATTTATCCACACACCATTCTCGTACACCTCATACTCTCACTCTCTTCCATGCATATCCTTCATTCCTACACATTAGATCCACTAGAACCATGGTCCACAGTCCACTCACTAAATATGATACCACCTTCCTCATGCTTATCCCCACTTGAGCCTTACATTTATCCCACACCTATCCTTTTATAGCCTCTTTCCCACACTTTCCACTAGTTGCTTCACATAGGATTCCTCGTATTCCCAAAAATCCATCCAATTGACCCACTTTACCCCAAATCGAGGGGCTATAATGAGAACCAATTTTGCATCTACCATCACCAATCGGGGTATGACATCAATAAATACTACATATTTGAATACCTTGTCAATGATATGGTGGATGGAAAACCTCCTCCATAATTTAAGCATACCACCTCTTCTACTGGATTTCAGATACCTTCACCTCCTCCCATACCTTACCCCATGTCATCACGTATGTCATTCACATCTACACCTCACTATTTACAATAGCTATCTAGCTACACTAACTATTGCAAGTGTGAATGCCACTTCATCCTAAGTGGCCAAGAAAAAACCTTACTCTCATCCTAAGTGTGAACGCGCTTTGTTTTGTCGGCATGTTTTGTGTCGGCAATTCTTTATCCTTTTTATCTCCCCTTATTTCTCCACTTCTTCCTCCTCTTCTCCCTCCTATATTCCCACTACTTATCCCTCCTTTTCTTCCCTTATCCCTCCTATATTTTCTTCCCCTTATTCCTCCAACTTCCCGTCACATTCCCTATATATTTATGTGAAGCGTTTGCTATGATTTTGAAGAATAAAAAATTGGTTTTATTCCCACAGTTTGGTATCAGAGCTACCAGGGAGCGAGGCGCTGGGCATGGAAGCTGAAGCCAAGGAGCTGGGCATGGAAGCCGAGAAGCTGAGGTGGCACACGTAGGTCGAGGAGCGCACGCAGGTCGAGGAGGAAGAGCTGAGGTGGCGCATGTGGCACGTGCGGGTTCGGTAGGCAGAGGAGAGGATGCAGACACAACGATCACCCGAAGGTAATCAACTATTTACGTGTCGATTAAGGGTTTTCAACCCTTTCGATATCCCCATCCTGCTCGATGTGGGATAATCGAATTGTTTTTTTAAAAAAAACATAACCGCCACCTCAATAGAAAAGGGCGGTGATCGGACTTCATCTCAGCCAAGGCGTGTAGCGCGGTTGGCAAAGCCTGCTTGCTGACAGACTGGAGGTCTCGGGTTCGAAACCTGCTGAGGAGAAAGAACCGAGTTTTTTATTTTTATTTTTTATAACCGTCGACGAACGGTAATAAAAATGCGGGGTGCCTTTTTTGCTTCCAGCGGAGGTCTTGGTGCAGCGGTTGAGACGCCCGCCCGTAAAGGTCGAGGTCGCGGGTTCGAACTGCGGAGATAAAGAAAATAAAAAGTTTTTTTTAGTTATAAATTTTTTAAAGAGTTTTTATATTTTTTTTATTAAAGTTTTTTTTCTTGATATTAATTTAATAATTTAATAACTGCTTTTTTAATTATTTAAAAAAAGTTTTTTTATATAATTTAAAAAGGCATATTTTATTATTGAATTAAAAATTAGGAAAAGCTTTATAAAATTTATTGTAAACTCTTATAAGAGAAAGTTTGTGCCAAATTGTAAATCGCCCAAGAGGCTTAAAAAGCTTGATTTTTTGGAAAACTTTGAAAGGGCCATCTTTGTAAAAAGAGGGAGCATAAAAGTGTCGGGAAGCCTTCCGGAGCGCCCGTTTAGCACTGCCCCTTGGAACCCCGTTCAAGGTTAAATATTTGTTTTGTAATAGCCTCAACGGCTGTAAAAAGGTGAAAATTTTAACCTTAGAGGCTCTAATGAAGTTGTTTTTTGCATTGATGAGTAGATGATCAGATCAACCGGATGCTATCATGCCCTTTGTTCTCTTTTACGAAGAGAGAACGCCGAATGGTTTGACGAAAAAGTTCGGAGATATGGTTTGCATACAATTTTCAATCAATTAGAAAATGCGGTCATAGCCCACCAAAGGAATCCGGATTCGGGATACGAAGCTGACTCAGAAGACAACATATTCGGACAACGAGTGGAGGAGTCCGATTCAGTTGAAGTCATACCTGAGGAACAATCCAACGATAGTTATACACCTGCAGTGCCCGAAATAGAATCGAGTGAGAGCTATACACCTCGCTCTCCTGATTCAGAACCAGAAGAAGAAAAGAAGAAGAAGAAGAAGAAGAAGAAGAGGAAGAAGAACCAGTGGAGGTGAAACCTGCAATTGAAGAACGAAATGTTCTCAAACGAAGTTATGAACCAGCAGCAGCACCTGAAGTCATTATAATTAGTGACGACGAAGCAGACAATTTCACCTTTCCAGTTTTGGGTGATCCTCGAGAAGAAGAACGCCAAATCAGTGAGCATATTAAGAAAGCTAGATTTGATTTAAATCAGTAAATCAGTGATCTATTTTGTACTTCTTTGTACTACTTGTTTGAAGTTGCAATAAAGTTTGCTTTCTAAAATGGCTTCCAATACTAGTCTACCAATCCCTGAGTTCAATGGTGGTGATTACGAGTATTGGTCAATTAAAATGAAAACTCTTTTGATAGGCAAAGGTCTTTGGGATGTGATTGAAGAGGGATATACTGAACCTACTGCTGCTGAATGGGCAGCTTTGAATGTGGCTGATAAAAGGGCTAGAAAGGAAGCACAGAAGAATAATTCTTCTGCCCTTTATCATATCCAAGCCGCCCTTGATAGAAGTATTTTCCCTAGAATAGCTTCTTTTATAACTGCTGAATCTGCTTGGAATGCTTTAAAAGAAAGTTATAGGGGTAGTGACCAAGTCAAACAAGTTAAACTACAAACCTTGAAACGAGAGTTTGAGACTCTTAAAATGCAAGAGAGTGAAAAGGTTGGTGATTACTGCGTGCGTGTGAAAGTCGTAGTAGATAAGATGGTCACTTTAGGAGAAGATGTAAAGCCTGAAGTTATAGTGAAGAAAGTGTTGAGGACACTTCTTCCTAAGTGGAATTCAGTTGCCATAATTATAGAAGAATCCAAAGACCTAACTTCTCTATCTTTTGAATCCCTAATTGGCTCACTTCTCTCACATGAAGAGAGATTACAACAAACTCCTTCCACAAGTTACGGAGGAGATGATAAAGCCTTTGCTTCACAAGAAGGCAGAGGTAGAGGCCATGGCAGAGGACAGAATAGAGGTAGAGGCAAAAATAATCAGAGAGGTGGAACTCCTAACAGAGGAGGAAATCAGAACAGAGGAGGATTCTCAAACAGAGGTGAACAACAGAATAGAGGAGGACAACAAAATAGAGGAAAACAATCAGGCAGAGGCAAAGGAGGAGATAAGTCAAAACAATCTTGCTACAACTATGGCAAACTTGGCCATTATGCTCGTGACTGTTGGACAAAGACTTCACAAGGAACTAGTAGCAGCCAGAGCAGTCAGTTTGGAAATTTTGGAGAAGAGGAAGAGGCCACAAATCTCTTTCTCTCTTATGGTCAGGCAGATCAGAACATGAATGATACATGGATCTTGGACACTGGGTGTTCAAACCATATGAGTGGCAAAGAAGGGCTCTTTGCTACTCTAAACTCCTCATACAAATCCAACATCAAATTGGGAGATGATAAATCATTGGCAGTTGAAGGCATTGGAGCAATGGCAGTTCCAACTAAAGAAGGCGTCAAACATGTAAGTGATATCTATTACACACCCCATCTTCAACACAATATTTTAAGTGTTGGTCAAATGTTAGAAAAGAACTACAAGTTGCTTTTTGATGAGGGTAAATGCACTATTTTTGATAAAAATAACAGTAATAGAATCATTACACAAGTGCCAATGTCAAAGAATAGATTGTTTCCTTTAAAGTTTGGCCAGCCAGGGGGAGATAAGTTAGCAAATGTTGCTATTTCCAATCCAAGTGTCCTATGGCACTTGAGATATGGTCATTTGAATTCAGCTAGTTTGAAAATGCTAACTTCACAAGCGATGGTAACCGGACTTCCTAAAGTTCAGGATAGTAAGGAAGTCTATGAAGGGTGTGCTCTTGGGAAGCATGCCAGATCAAAATTTCCTCATGGACAAGCATGGCGGGCCAGCTATCCACTCCAGCTAGTGCATACAGACATCTGTGGTCCGATGCAGACCAAGAGTCTTGGTAACAACTCTTACTTCCTACTCTTCATTGATGATTTTACTAGAATGTGTTGGATATATTTTTTGAAATATAAGGATGAAGCATTTGAATGCTTTGTCGATTTCAAAACAAGAGTTGAAAGTGAGAGTAGATATTTTGTAAAATGTCTTAGATCAGATAGAGGAGGAGAATACTCCTCTAATGAGTTCTTGATTTTTTTTTGAATTTGTAAGCAAAATGGCATTAAGAGGCAGTTCACAGCTGCCTACTCTCCACAACAGAATGGTGTCGTAGAGAGGAAGAATCGCACCATTGTGGAGATGGCAAGGTCTATGCTTGAGACGAAGCATTTGACTAATTCATATTGGGCAGATGCAGCCAGGACCAGCGTACATATCTTGAACAGAAGTCCTACTACAAGTTTGGAAGGACAGACACCTTACCAAGCTTGGTATGGTAAAAAGCCAAATGTTAAGTATTTTAGAGTGTTTGGCTCACTGGCATATTCTCACATTCCTGATGAGCTTAGAAAGAAGCTCGATCCAAAGAGTCAAGCATGCATCTTTGTAGGATATTGTGAGAATACAAAAGCTTACAGACTCTACAATCCCAGGACAAGAAAGTTTGTGCTTTCCAGGGATGTGATTTTTGATGAAGGGGGAGAATGGGGTAAGCCTCAGATTTTCAGTGATGATGAATCTAGTGATGTAGGTTCTCAGCAGGTGCAACAACAGACACCACAGAAAAGTAAGCAGTCTCCTCCCAGAGATCCGAGGTTCATCTTCCGATTCAACTTCTTCACCAAGTCCTTCTCCATAGAGATCAGTAAGTTCCTCACCAATGGACATCGATTCTCCATCCAGAGGTAAGAGAACTCTACAGAATCATCCATCATATCAGATGTTGGATAAGAATTTTTCAAAAAGATATACTAGGAGTCAAGCTAGTGAAATGAATTCTGTTCTACAAAGATTAGAAAATATGCACTTGTATGGTGATGATGTTTCCCAGCAGGAACCTAGGGGAGATTTAGTTAACTATGCTTTGTTAACTAATACACAGCTTGAACCTTCTAGTTATGAGAAGGCTTGTACTCAAAATATTTGGCAAGATGCCATGAAAGAGGAGATCACCTCTATAAAAAACAACGACACTTGGGAGCTGGTGAAGCTTCCTAAAGGAAAGAAACGTGTTGGATGTAAGTGGGTCTACAAGACCAAGTTCAATGCTGATGGTAGCATTGAGAGGCACAAGGCGAGATTAGTTGCAAAGGGATTTACTCAGAAATATGGAATTGATTATGAAGAGACTTTTGCTCCTGTAGCTAGACAGGAGACTATCAGAACAGTTCTTGCCTTAGCTGCACACAAGGGATGGACAGTCCAACACATGGATGTAAAGAGTGCATTTCTAAATGGTTACTTGACAGAAGAAGTGTATGTTGAGCAACCACAGGGATTTGAAGAGAAAGACAAGGAACATCTTGTTTACAAACTGAAGAAGGCTCTTTATGGCCTCAAGCAGGCACCGAGAGCTTGGTACTCATGCATTGATGGGTACTTTAAAGATTATGGGTTCATCAAAAGCAAAAATGAACCCACGCTCTACTACCTGAATCAAGGAAATGACATCCTCATAGTTTGTTTGTATGTGGATGATCTCATTTTTATGGGTAGTAATGAAAAAGTTAACATGGAGTTCAAGCACTCCATGATGCAGGAATTTGAGATGAAGGATCTTGGCTTGATGAAATACTTTCTTGGAATGGAAGTACATCAGACAGATTCAGGGATCTTCATCTGTCAACTTAAGTATGCTCGAGATATGATTCAGAAGTTTGCTATGGAGCAATGCAAAGTAGTTGCAACTCCAATTGGACATGGGATCCAATTAAGCAAGAATGATGGAGCACCGAAAGTTGATGTGACCACTTTCAGAAGCATTGTTGGGAGTTTGATGTTTCTCGCCAACACCAGACCAGACATTCAGTATGTTGTATCTCTTGTTTCTAGATTTATGTCTAATCCATCTGAGCTGCATTTGCAGGCAGCTAAAAGGATTTTGAGATATGTGAAGGGTACATTGGATTTTGGAATCCAGTACTACAAAAGTGATACTATCAAGCTTGAAGGCTTTAGTGATAGTGATTGGGGCAGCAATATTGATGATAGAAAATCCACATCGGGTAACTATTTTAGTCTTGGTTCAGGCCTAATAACTTGGAGTTCCAAGAAGCAGACAGTAGTAGCACTATCTTCAATAGAAGCTGAGTATATAGCGGTGACTCATGCTAGTACTCAAGCTCTATGGCTCCGAAAGGTATTAGAAGAGATTGGAGAGCAACAAAGTGGTCCAACTCGAATATTCTGTGACAACATCAGTGCCATTCAGTTGGCATACAATCCTGTCCACCATAGTAGATCCAAGCATTTTGATATGAAGTACCACTTCATCCGAGATATGGTGGAAACTGATATTGTTGAGCTTCACTATTGCCACACTTTGGAGAACGTTGCTGACATCTTCACCAAGGCGCTGGCTAAAGCTCAATTTATAAAGCTGAGAGACTGTCTAGTCAGTCCTCTCAACTTTAAGGGGGAGAATGTTGCAAGTGTGAATGCCACTTCATCCTAAGTGGCCAAGAAAAAACCTTACTCTCATCCTAAGTGTGAACGCGCTTTGTTTTGTCGGCATGTTTTGTGTCGACAATTCTTTATCCTTTTTATCTCCCCTTATTTCTCCACTTCTTCCTCCTCTTCTCCCTCCTATATTCCCGCTACTTATCCCTCCGTTTCTTCCCTTATCCCTCCTATATTTTCTTCCCCTTATTCCTCCAACTTCCTGTCACATTCCCTATATATTTATGTGAAGCGTTTGCTATGATTTAGAAGAATAAAAAATTGGTTTTATTCCCACACCAACTACCATAATTCTATTCGTGTCATCACTCCATCTATTAATTCATACTCTAATATTTGCCACTCCCCACATCCTTATTTTAGCCCACTATTCCTTTATTTCCCCTCTTTTTCTCTTCTTCCTTCTTCTCATTATTTTGCATTGTTGTATGATCACACTTCGAGCGGCCTATGTTATTTCCCTTCTCTTATTCTTTTTTCTTGATATTTTGTATTGTTGTATGGTCACACTTCAAGTGGCTACATACCCATACTAAAAAATTTATCTCTTATTATTTTTCCCTTCTTCCCTTCTTCCCTTATTTGTCTTCCTTTATCCCTCTTCATTGAATTTCTTCACTTTTGCTTTCTTCGCCATATTTTTTACCTATCACTTTCTTCGTTATGGGTAATCATGTGTATTTTCCTTTTTACAGTAATATCTTACATATTCTACCCCTTTCCCACATGCTGGGGCAACCACATCTACTGTTCATCCTTCTTGTTATTTTATTTTCATCTATCCACCTTTTTCTAGATATTTCTCAAACTTATCTCATTTGGTTTCACAAATTCCTCCTGTACATATTTTCTTGCATATTATATCTTTCAAATCACTTCCATTACATATAAACATATCTCTTTTGCATTCATCTCCACCCTTGTACATTCTCCTTATATAAATGTGCTCATAATGGATTAAAACATGCACTTGTTAGCATCGCCACTTGGATGTCCACTCCTCTTTTCAGGATTATGAATTGTCTAGCATTTTGCGTGATTTTGACCAATCGCCAGTTGAGTCAATCAAACATCACCTCTAGTTGATAAGTTCTTATGCTTCTCACAGCCTTCCTTGGTTGGTTTGATTTCTTTTAGGGACCACTTACATATGTCACATCTTAAGCAAATTTTGAGACTAGGGACGACAACACCTTGCATAGACATTGCCATCTAGTGAATGGTTTCCCCTACTCACCCTATCATTTGTGTGACCAAAATATGACTTGGGGATAAAAAAATGGAGAAGCATAAATAAAAACAAAAAATGGGCAGAATAAAAAATCAAATGCCCACACAAAAAAAAATAGCACCACAAAAAGAGAATAAAAAAAAGAGAGGCAAAAAACAAAAGGAAAAGCCTCCAAGAGCACTATCGTTATGCTTGATCTCCTTTAGTTCTTAGGTTTAACATAACATCATGAGTCGAGTTCCATCATCAGCAATTGGCTCCAAGATCCTACCTGCTAGTGGAATACTCTTACAAGTGGTGACACATATGTCACATTAACAACCTTATTTTGTACAGATCACTGCATGCTTATGGATGAGCTAGCTATTTTGGCTAAGTTTACAATGGGTTAGTCCTACCTCCCTCAAAATGGATAAATGAGAATCACTTATTGTACACACTGGTCCAAGATAGACTTTGATCCAGTCAAGTTAGTTATGGGTTTTAGTTGAACCTTTCTCAGTTTCTTGTGAGGTTTGATTGCTATAACTATGATTGTCAACTTTACTTCATATGCCATCGTACATCCTTGAAACAACGAAATAGATCGCATTGTTACTAGTTCTGCTATGATACAAGTGCTTCTCTTGTGTATTTCATCATACACATACATGTATTATTACATTTATATTACCTTCACACACCTACATCACATCCTTTTCGATTACATCTAATCTACAATGATATCATTCTCATACATTTTACCACATACCTACATGTTATTTCATTTACCATATCTACGCTATGTATCCATACATAAATTATAACACATAAATATAGAGTCATAAATAGAAGCATATATATATATATATATATATATATATATATATATATATATATATATATATATATATATATATATTATGATCAAAATACCCTCAGGCTACAAAAATAGAGTATATATATCATACATTTATGGTTTGCCTCTCTAGCCACCACCTCACTAGACAACACTACACATACATCTCAACCCTGTTGTCCACTAGGAGTCTCACCACTCTCCTATACCATCATCACCACCTCCATCCATCATATCTCTACTGCCCCACTCGACACTGGAGTATCCTCCATAAATTGCACCGCTATCGATACTGTAGTTCTACCCAACTTTGGGGTAGCTCCCACCACCTGTGATACCACTGGTTCTACCATCCTTGACTTCCATAGCACTACATATGGATCACTTCACTAAATTTTCTATGAGTGTGTATGTATCCATGACCACAACCTCAACCTCATCAAGTACTCTAGGGGCACATGATCATATATGCCAAAGAAATATCACACTTCACCTTCATCACTACCTCCCCTTGATACCTATCTAAAATATCTGCGTTCACTCATCACAAATACTCCACCTCATCCATCAGACCTACCATCTCATCCATGGCTTGCTTGGTTGCTACCCTAGCATGATCGGCCTCCTCCTACACCTATTGTTATATATCTATCTCCCCATGAAAGTACACTACCTCCACCTCGGTGCAACCAACACCATATTAGTGTCAAACTAGACATGTTGCATACTCTCTTGTAGCACTAAAATATCAACTCTCACTCTCACTTCTATGGCCATGGTCTCCGCTGCCCAGCATCATAGATCTCCCACACACTCAACATGCCTTATTTGCTTGGCTACTATTTAAGCCCTCATCCCATATCTCTCTGTGGTCAACTCCTCCATCTCCCTCATAGCTACCATCAATATCCTCTCTATCTCTTATCACTCCTCCAATGATATCCCCTGATATAGGGCCTAATCTATCTTGATCTCGCTAAGTCTTCCCTCTAGATCAAGCACTCTCTCTCATAGTATTACCAGCTCATCATGAGCATCCATCATATCTTGGATGTTGAATGGCATATCTAGCATACCTCCATCATCATCCTCTTTCATCTCTACCACCTCATCCAATGGTTATCTCTCACCACCCTCCTCCTACCTTAGTGACTCACCCTATAGATATCCTACTACCTCATCTATCATTATGCCACCTCCCTTCACCTCCATAGACATAGCCTCCTCTAATGGTTGACCTCCACCACTACCCTATCACTCTGGCAACCTCACAAAAGGAAATCTCACCCCATCATCTCAACATCACCTTTATCATCGGATAGGCTCCTCTATATCCTCCTATGAATCTATATCGGGTATAGATACAACCTATCTAGGTACCTACCCACCCGTTGTAATAAAACCCACCACTAGATGCACCCAGTCATCTATCACCCCAACTCCTGGATTCCATATCTATCTCACCCACCATACATCATACTCAGGATTCATCCCCACATCATACACATCTAGAATTACCATAAATGGATCCCTCATCACATCTAAGGGAGGCACTATATGTCATCCTCTCAGCTCACCATCCCTCCTCTGTATCATGACAAGTGGATCTAGTTATCCCTATCGTAGCGTAAACTATCGCATGACCTTACTGAATGGTAAGAACTCTACCTACCGCTCATACTACCCCACTACCCATCACCCTTGATGGATATTCCCCAACTACTCACCATCCTTATCCCAAATGATCCTGCCCTTCTAGGGCCTCCACTAGATATGCTTCAACTCCAAATCACCTAGCATCCCTCTCTAAAATAGGCCATCACCCTCTTGTCTCCTCTTTATTCTCTTATCCATATTCGTACACCATATCAATGCATAGGTTAAAAATTCCATAAACTTGTGTGTTGGGTAAGGCAATAACGATGGCCATTCCATCATGATATGCTCCCATGCCCACACCTATAACAATAGACTAAAACTCAAGCCTGATCACCCTGCCCTCACTACCTATTATAGATCCCTGTACACCTATGCTAACAATGTGGATGCCCATGCAAACACCACATTATGCTTCACCATATCACATACTACACCCATAACATTTGTCATGTCCCAATTTTTACCCATTTCTTGTGTTTGCAACATATGGCTTAAGGCTTGATTTATTAGGAGTGATTGTGAAATAGAAATTGTTATTATGCTTTGCTAACTAAGGTTTGTTTTGTGCTAAATATGAGATGTTAATGGCATTTAAAGCATTTATTTAAGGTGTTTCCTTGTCTCCTTAGTTATTTGGAAATTAGTTGTTGAGATTGATTAATTTAGTTAACTATGGTCTTTAATTAGTGTTAAGCTTGATTAAATGACAACATTAAAAATACATTTAATCTAGTGTTACTTTATCCCTAGATTAGTTGCAAGCTAATTGTAATTAACTTAGTTAAATATTAGTTGTTTAATGGTGAAGCAAAGATTAGTTGAAGGGTTTCTAGGTGTTTGAGTGTGATTGGACCACCTTGGGCACAAAGTCAAAGATAACTTAATAGCAACTCTACTCTCTAGACAACATTTATTGTGGGTATCCCTCGAGCAATTTTTAATAATAAAATAATGGTTATGGGAGGGGGGTGAGTTCCATTATAAATAGAAGCATTCGGTAAGGCAAAGGGGGAAGAAAAATTTACAGAGTTGAGATCAGGGACTATGCTTTCCAACTAAGTTGGATCAGAAATCAGAAATCTCAACACTCTAGCAAGTTGGCATAGGTAGTCTCAAGAAATTTAGGGAGTATGCTCTCCGATTTTGTTTGAATTAAAAACTAGACAGTCCTTGAGATTTACCATAGATTCCTTCACCTTATTGCTTTACTGAGAAAAAATTTTGTGGAGTAAGTCGAAGTGCTTGAAGTCTTTCTGGAGCTTGGATTGGAGAAAGTCTGTGGAAAATTTTAGGTCAGGATGAAGAACCAAAACTATAGGTTAAATGATGAGCATGTTGTTTTGTGTATGTGTTAATGGTATAATGGTAATCTTTCTTATTTTTGAGATTAAGGGTTTGAAATGAACTATGTGTTAGAAGGTTTTTGATCTGATTTTTATGAGGTTTTTCTTGAAATCATGTTTGGTTTTACTAAAATATAGATGAAGAGGTTTTCTTGAAATAGCTATTGGTCTCATACATATTTAGAATATTGTCTGGGAAATAAATGTAGCTTAGCATGACTTGTTGATAGTTCTTTAGGGCCAATATTTTAACCTCACATATGCTTAGAATGGTGTCCAAGAGCTAATGTATCACTATGAGGTTTGTTTTAAAAGGTTAAACAAAGTGTAACGATCTAAAAAGCATACACCTAACTAGTGCATCAATTGAAATCAAGTATTAAAGCAATAAAGAATAGACAAAAATGAATTTAATAAGAAAATAGGGTTTCCTTTTATTAAAACTTTGTCAAATCTAGATTACAAATACGTCCCTCTTAGGGATACCCAATTTTTGATACAATTGATACAATTTTGAAGACCCTCTAAATGAGGGGGTGGTGTAATCCGTAGACTTTTTAGAAGGTACACGAACTGCTTAAGGCCAAATATAGCCTTATTCTCCTTTGGTTGGAGGTATATGCTACCTTGAATGCCTTAAAAATTATTAGGTCCTATAAACCCTGCATTCAAGAAACAACATGAATAGGATTAATAACAAAGGAGGCCTCTCTTGATGAGGCTTTTGAGACAATTGTATAAATTGATGATAAAGAAAGCAAGAAAGCATGTAAATCTATGAAGATATGCAAGAAATCATCAAATTACTGTAAAGCATGTAAATAAAGCATGAAATATAGCAATTAGGAAGCCTAATTAACCATTAGAACTTGAAAAGCATAAAACTAGTCTAAATTGATAATTGCTAGGAAATGAGAGCAAATCTACCTCTAAATCCTAAATTGATCGGTCAAATATCTGCTACAATATTAATCTATGCTAGATTAAACAAATTGCATAACTGGAAATGGAAATCTACTACTAAAATAAAGGAAGTTAAAGATCAAACCCTCACCATGGTTCTGAGGTGCAGTTGGCACTGACACTCACGGCTAAGCCGAAAGTGTTCTTGCTCTTGTAATCAGGGCTTAGATCTCTGATTCCCTCTATGGAATTGATGATCAAGGGTTGCCTCTGTGTCCCAATATGGATTGGTGATTGAATTTGATAAGATTCATGTTTGATTGGCTTGATTTTGTGATTTATGCTTCCTAGTCCTTTAGAAGCTCCATTGACGGGTTCATATTTGTCACTCCTTAATTGGGTAGCACTTTGACTCTCCTCAAGGGATTATCAATTCACTGTCTGTTTTGGTAGAGCTTCACTGTATTTCAACTCAATATTATTCCAAACTTCTCCCCAATTTGGAGGGGGGTCTTATAGCCCTCCTAATCCCTAATCTTGGCTTGCTTGGGAAGCCAAGATCAAGATCTAGGAGGTTGGATCAGTTGGGAGGAAAAATATTGAAACTTCCTCATCCAAAATTGTTTGAATCTCCATTGCCTAGACCGTTGCAACCAAATTTGGATTGACCCAAGATTCAAAATAATTTCAATGCTAGTCATGGCTCTAAGGCACAACTAGCTCTATTAGCCACGGGTGTTAGTCATGGCTAAGACTGATTAGGCTAATAGTACCTAAATTGAGTGGTTAAAACCATTGTTTCACCTTGGAACTATCCAAGATCATTCATATGGCCTATTAGCATACCCATATGAGTAGTACCCTACACATGACATGTTTTAGGTGTCTGCAAATGCCCTTTTTGGGATGTGTTGTGAGAACGAACAAAGCTAAGAAAAAATAGACCTCCTAAAACCATGTTGTAGGTTGAATGATGATCATTGATCTGATTAAAATTAGATGCCCAGTCCTGTAAAAGGATGTGCATATTATAATAATTACTTCCAACTGAGGAAAGACTTAATTTGCAAAGCATTTGCAAGTTCCATGATGGTTGGGTAGCATTAGTGCTACAATCGTATCGATAGGTGGAGAGATACTAGCTTAACTATAATATTGGCTTTTTGTCCCAAAAAAGGGTAAGCTTATGATAGTTATTGGCAATGATTCATAAGACGAACGCAATTTGACAAGATCGAGTGATATCTTATTGAATTTGATTATGATTTATTGATATTATGACTACCCCCTAAAGAGACGAGTCGATGAGGATAGGATAATTAATGAAGCGATGAGTTGCTTGACCAACATGATTGATTTGAATAATTGAAGACTTTTATACTATTGTTAATACTTGGCAAGGCCTAATTTAGCCATGATGTCAACCATTAATAGTAATTGTATATCTATATCCCATGGAGTAGTCTGGCCAAAATGGCCTTTTTAGGGAGTCATGATGATAACAATTTTGTTCAAGCTTGTGTTGAATCACAATGTGAACTTCCTTCTATCAAATTTTTAATGCTAGGAGATGCAGTGTCTTCGCGGTCCTCCCAGCATAATTTTACATGCATGTGGAATGATGTCCTGGACTGGCGTATCTCCATTCCACCAATGACTAGTTTTGCCCCAAATATCCTTATGGTGACTTATTCATATTGTCATATTGCATGGATCGCAAGTCATTGCAATCACCAAGTGTATAGAATAAATGACTGAATACGAGGCACATTTGGATTATTGAATTATTTGAATGTTTTTATTATTTTCTAAAAAATTTGAAGGTTCTAAACCATTAGATATTTTTTATTTTGCATTTTGAAGCTCCTCATGGTTGAATTTTGAGAGCATTTATGTCTGGATGCTAGCCTTGGATGTCAGATGCAACTGATTTTTGTAAATTCCTTAGTTGCAACTTTGACCAGTGATCGGCAAACTCTAATTCTACACCCATGGTTTCCAGGAATGGCTACAAGAAAAATCGTAATTATAAAATAAAAATTTGTCATTTTCAATTCATTATTTTCCAATTTGCTATCGTTGTCAAGAGAACCCTGAGAGGTGTAAATTAAACTTTGACACAAAACGTTGCTGAAACTGAACACTCAAACCCAATGGCTGATCAACCAGAGGTATCTTCTAGTGGTGGAGTCGATGCCATGAAGGTAGCATTGCATCTCACTTATTTGATTACCAATTTAAAATGAACCTCATTAAGAAATGGGTTAAATGAACCAAATTAAACTGTTGGTAACAAACCTCACCTTAGTTAGGATTAGTCTAGGTTAGCTTAGTGGGTGGGAATTTAATTTTTTTGGGGTTTCTCGGGATGGGAAGTGACCTCGAAATGGGTGCTTCTCTTATCCGTGGGTGGTAGACGTAGCTCCCAATTGGCAAATTTGGGGCCATGGATGTCAGTCGTGGTAGGATTTAAATCCCAATGGTCAAAAATTTGATCATTGTCATCGACCGTGGGTCCCAACCATGACTAAGCAACTTTAGGAAATTGTTTCCAATTTTTTATTTTTTGACTTATTTAATTGATTTTTTTTATATTTTCTTGTGAATTTATGAATGTTTTTATCTTTTTGAAGATTTTTTAAAAAAAATTGACTTTTGAAGTACATTTTTTGATGATTTGATTGATTTTATGTATTGTTATTATTTGCCCTTTTAGCTGACTACCAGAGTGAGGGAGTTCGAGCTCTTTCGTGACCTCCTTTGCCAGATTAGTGATGTCGATCAGGAGTGGTTTACCATTATATGCATCGGTTATGTTATCCGCCTACTATCCATCAGGGCTGACCAGGCCTATATGACTACTTTGACCCATCGCTAGGATGCACAGACCAAAACGTTCCACCTACCGACCAAAGAGATTACAGTCATCTTGGAGGATGTCTATTGCATATTCCACATCCCTATCGATGGTGATGCCATCACCTCTTCACCTACCATAGTAAATATTGCAATATTTTTGTGGATATTTGGTTCTTAGAGCGATGAGGTACTAGAGGACATTGACCATGGGGGTGTGCCCATTGAGTGCTGGTACAAGACACACATCCTCATAAAGTGACGGGTCATCTTGATGTACCTTTGCATACACGTGCTACTCCCAGATACATTTGGAGCGATGTTCCCTTGGAGCCTCTTAGCTAGGATGCAGGATCTTCTGGGGAGTACTAGAGAGTAGCCATTGATTCTATCATGGGGTAGCACCCTCCTCACATAGCTCTATAATGAGTTGTATCGGATAACTCAATGGTGTTGCATTAGGATTTCTTGCAGCATTCTCCTTCAGATTTGGACATGGTAGCACATCACTATTGACCACCCAAGGGTACTTCCATATTATATTGGATATATTGTAGAGGCCTCCTAGTTCTATGCTACTTTTTGGCCCAAAGAGGCTGATGGGTTTAGGAGCAGGTCCTAGGCAAGGAATTTGTAGTTTACTTGGATCAATTGATTGCACTGCGGCCAGGACAGGTCTTATGGTGACCTTACATGGACTGTTCTCCATGGAGGGAGGCTGATAGTTACCTAAGGTGGATGAGATGAGACAGGTGGCTCCTTGGATGTAAGCCCAACATGTGTGAGTTCTTCCACTTCTCACATGTCATGATGTAGTTTGGGATATGCCAAGATATTCCACCAGTGCCTACTATCTACCACCACCTTAAGGTGGAGAAGGATTTGACTTGGCCTACTATGACTCCACTAGGTGAGGAGGATAATGACTAGTAGGATTCAGGACTGGTAGACGTGGGAACCACTGCTAACTATGATGCCTGGTGGAATACTAGGATATGGCAAGGTGGCAGCCCACTAGGTAGAGTTTGGGATGAAGCATTAGGAGTAGAGGTAGCTATGGTATATAAGGCATCAGATCCTCATGGGTGATGAGTGTTCTAGAAGACAAATATTAGATAGGGCAAGGTCACAACTATAAATGAGGAGCCCCAGATAGAGGAGAAGGGTGAGGAGGAGCCAGATGATGAGACCTCATAGCTTAGAGCCTAGGTAGTTAGCTTGCAATCACAGTTGGGGATCACGTAGATGCATATCTTAGGGAGGGACACCTCCATTGCCACTCTGTAATGTCCCCATCCTAGTCAGCTAACAAAGCATAATATGGACTTGCCTATTCATAAGGTTTCATGGGCAATGTCGAGTGTTTAGGAACCACTAGGTGTTATGGAGATATTGTTGGACGATTTGCATTCACAGTTGTCAGCTTTTAGGACCGTTTTTGGCAGTATTTTTAGAGACTTACTATTTTTAGTAAGTTAGTTAGGGTTGCATTCTTGGGAAATGGAAAGTACGACTGGCATCTTCGACTTAATGGGTATCTGTTTTTGTAAGTTGTTTGGTGGTTGGATGTTGGGAGAGCAATAATTTTAATGCCCGAAGATTTATAATGTTATATTTAAATATAAAAGTTAAATATATTAATGTTGGGCATTAATTTAATCTTAGAAGGGGTCATGTAACCACTTGAATTAAAGGGGATTTTATAAATTTCATATTTCTAATGTCATAAAAGTGGTATGGTCTCCTTGGAAAGTAAAAAGTGAAATAAATTACAATTTATGGTAAAAAAAATGCCTTCAAGGTGCAACGTAGCATTTGGAAAGATAAATTATCCCACATTCAAGAAGTGAATGGATCAACCAACTTTGGGAAAGAATAAAAGTGGCATTGAAGAGTTGATTGTGACATCTTTGGTTATTACATTTCATGTTTGGAGAAAGGAGCTTGCTTGCAGTAGAGTTTGCAGGAAGATATCTAGCTTGTTTGTGACAAAAAACCACAGGCAAGGGCAAATTTGGCTTGTTTGGAGATGAAACCCTCCAGCAGGAACATCACTTTTGGGATTGCAAGATATCCTTGGAGTGATTATGGCATTTCCATGATGGGGAATGATTTGAGCTTCAAAGTGGCAGTTTGTTGATGAGTTTTGGGGTGCACTTGGTGCCATTTCAGAGTTACTTCAGATTGTAGATGTTTCCAGTGAGGCCAAACCATTAGAGGCTATTTTGAATTAGATTTCTTGGGTTTTTAAGAAGCTTGTATTGCTGATTATTCATAGTTTTTTATCAGCTTATCAGCCGTACACTTCAGCAGTTTGGAAGGGATCTATGTCATTTGTGAAGGGTTTTAACAGGTTGTACAATCTCAAGAGGGACGTGATAGCTGGGAGGAGCAGAAACACTCCATTTGGGGGCTCTAAGTCATATACATTATGATTTTTGGCTTAAAGGGTACTCAAAAATAAAGGATATATGTTGAAGAAGTCTGTACTTTGGATTTTATGATCAAAATATGAGGATTTATGTATGCTAATGAACATTTCTAGACTTGTATCAGACTTCATTTTATCTGGGTATTTTCAATATCTCGTAATTTCCTCTATTGGGTTTGTTTATTTTAATATAAAGAAGCTTGTGTCCGAATTTCATTGTATTTGGATTTGTAGTGGAAAAGTTAGAAGCTATTTTCATTTCCAGCAGTGTGTTATTTATATTCAAAAAAATACATAAATATATATATATATATATATATTGAAAAACACAAAAAAAATCACAAACCGAAACTCTTAAACCAAGGGTAGAAATTTGGTGTTCAAAAGAGGGTAGCACATTACACACTCTACAAGAACAGCTTAAAGTAGCTCAGGATCAACTTACAGAGAGATAGACTCAATGGTGTTGATACCAGGAGAAGAGGACTCTTCACCTAGCTCAGATTGAGTGTGCCACTCTAGCTCTAGATAAGATGATGCTTGAGCGGGATATTATATAGTCTCAAATAGACCTCAGGACTCAGGAGAGGGATATGGCATTTATGCAAGGTGGGCCCTTGACTCCACAGGCTACTCCTGTGGCTCTAGTTTTACATGGATCTACAATATTGGATTCATCTATAGAGATCAGGTGACTACAGGATTTAGTATAGACTCATATCAGGTAGTATGCTTTAGATGTTTCCCACATCGATCTCCTAGAGGGAGAGGTCACACTCCATGATGGGAAGATTCTTGAGAGATCTAGAGCTCCAGGGACTCAAGGGGCTCATACACGGGAGACAAGGCAAACCTCAACTTGGCCCAGCCATAAGACTCATAGGTCTGAGAGGTCCATCGGTATCGACTCTAGGTAAACTCACCGAGACGGTGGAGGCGATGGAGGAGCCTCACAGATAGGGGGTGCAGGACAATCATGATTATGCATTGGGTATATTGTATCATTTTTTAGTGTAAGGTCTGAGGACCTACACATTTGTAGCCTACGGGTATTTTGGACATACCTATGTACTTTTTGAGACACACACATATATATGATCTGACATTGGATTTATGACTCATTATATGTGTACATTTATTTATTTTATGTTTATGAGATGCATATGGATGCAATGTTTATACATTATATTTATCTGATGTTATATGATATGATGTATGTATGACATACACTAGCTAGATGATGGATGTATGACTAGATATTGTGATCTATATGTGTAGATGGACTACTATGATGTATGCATATGGATGTAATTTAGATGTCAAATGCATGTTTAATTTGATTTACTTGTATGCATTTAATTTATGATGTTATGATATGATTAATGCAATGTATGTAATGTAGTATTTACATGATGATGATTTGA
Organism: Wollemia nobilis; assembly: GCA_028583015.1. Classification (NCBI taxonomy): domain Eukaryota; kingdom Viridiplantae; phylum Streptophyta; class Pinopsida; order Araucariales; family Araucariaceae; genus Wollemia; species Wollemia nobilis. The sequence continues at coordinate 19,823,521 of JAQPPZ010016947.1, read as the reverse complement.
TGTAAATGAACCTGTATGCTTTAATCACTTAAAACATAAGGAATTAATGCAATATGAGTTAACAATCTAATGCATGACACCACATAATGTATAACAATCATGAAAATAATTGATATATCTTATCATAAGAATTAATCAATTAGATATCCATATGTGAGATGAAATGATGTATTGTTTCTATTCATAAGCTTTTGTAAGTTAAAATATATGCATAAAATAGTCAGTGGTCATCTATATATCATTGTTGTTATCCATTCAGTATATAACCTATGTTATGAACATCCCTTAATAAATAAAATCTTATAAAAAGGAATTGATAATTGATGACTTTATTTGATTGAAATGAGTTGTTATTTGGGAATTTTTGAGGTTTTCCATGAGACTCAAACACCCTAGTTGACTTATCAAAAGTTGTATAATGACTATACTAGACTTATAACATATAAACTTTTTTCTATTAAATACCAAGTTATTCATTACCCCTATGTGTGCAAATGAATATATTAGATGAGACATAAGTGTACCCCAATGCTAGGCGGGATTCATTCAGCTCATTCTTTATTTGGGATCTTCAAATATCCACTCGATCCTAGGTTTGGACTTACTTGGACTATACCACTAGGCAATACAAGCCACCTAAAGCTAGCTTATTTATGAATTGCTAGACCTACCCCAATGTTAGGTAGGATTGATTTAGCCCATTGTTGTATTGGGGATCACTTCATGATTTTGAGTATTGACCATTCCAGGGATTCAAGTTCATCCCCTTATTTTCTTCAATTTATTGGGATACTTGCTCATATATAGTGATAAGAATCACTGTTTATTTTGTATTATATTTTTTTTTGTAAAGTAAGCTATTTGATTTGACTCTGGGAATTTTCCTCCTTTTTGTGTAAGCAAGTGAGTACTTCAGGTAGTGGGGAACTTTTCCTTTTTCCAATGACCTCTACTCTAGACCATTGTGCCTCACAAATGAGCAAGTAACAAAACCTTTCACTTAAGGTGACCCGGACCACCTTGTAGTGTTCATCCTTCCTTACCCTAATTAGGATTTTTAATGTGATTGATTAGTGATGGGATTCTGATATGCTAAGTGCTATCAAAACTAGACCTCATATACAAAAGCAAAGCAAGATTTCTACTAAATTTGAGAAGACCACCAGGTATGGCTGAATGACTGAAAAACCCTAGTATATTCTTCATTGAGAAACATAATTACTCACAAGGGTGATGGATGATGATGATGCATAGATGCATGATTGAAATACAAACGTGGTGTCGTTTGTAATATTGCAAACACAACCTATCCTAATTCAAGTATGGGGGATGTAAATGCCTAATGCAATGCAATTAATTGTATGCAAGTGCAAAATGTAATTGCATGATGCAAATGTTTTTGAATTTTTGAATATTTTGCAATATTTTTAGATTTTATTACTTTTTTATTATTATGGATTTTAAAATTTTCCATGTATCTTAATTTTTGAATTATTATTTGTGGAATGCCTTAATATGAAGGATGTTGAGAGGTTCAGGTTCTTCAACCCCTTCAAGTGATGTCAGGCGATATGTTCCAGGTCCAATATGTTATGAGATGATATAAGGACCTAACTAGTTAGCTACAAATTTATCTCACAAGTGCAGTGGTAGGTTTGTTTTATGTTGGTTCTCTTTCAGCACAATATCACCAACTTTAAAGTCTCTCATATGGAATTTATTATTTTAAGCTCATTTTAAGCGTTCTTGATAAACATGGAGATGCTCAAGGGCATTCATGCGATGTTCATCAAGAAGCATCAATTGATCAAGGTGAGCTTGTCGCACTATGTCATCATCGATGAACTCCTTCAATGTGATGCACAACTTTGGAGTTTCCAACTCTAAGGGCATAATGGCCTCAACGTCATATACTAGTAAAATTTGGGTTGCCCTAGTGGGTATTCGAATCCTAGTCCTGTAAGCCCATAATGCAAGGAGCAGCTGGATGTGATAATATTTGTGGTTTTCTTATATCATATTTTTCAAAATGGCTACCACTATCTTATTTTAAGCCTCAGCTTTTTTGTTTATCTACGGATTGTATGGAGTCATAAAACTATGTTATATATTGTACTTGGATGTCAAAGCCCTCACAATTTTATTCTTGAATGATGTTCCATTATCCGAGATTATTTTGGATGGTATCCCAAAATGACTAATGATATTGTGAAGTATAAACTCCGCAATATGTGCTCCAATTGTCATTTTTAAAGGGATTGCTTCCATCCACTTTGTAAAATACTCAGTAGCCATTATGATAAATTTATGTCAGCCTGATGATGGGGGAGAAATCTTACTGATTAATATAAACCCCACTGATCAAATGGCCAAGCCACTTGGATGGGTTGTAAGGCCTATGATGGCAAGTGTGTAATATTAGCATGATGTTGATATTTGACACATTTCTTGACATATGTGGTGCAATCCTTCTCTATAGTTGACCAATAATAACCCATTTGAAGGATGCGCTTGATAATGGCCATGCCACTAAAATTGCCATCGCATGTACCATCATGAGCTTGCAAAATTGTCCAAGCTAATTCTTGGGGCTCAAGAAAATGAAGGAGAATTCCATCATAGCTTCGATGATACAAGATGCCTCCTAGAAAGGCATACTTTGATGCTTTCTATCTAATTATGTGCTTCACAGCATGCGACAATCCCTGAGAGATTAAACCAAGCTTCAGGAAGTCATGTAATTATGAAATCCAGTCCTGATAAGCTTATACCTCGATTGACAAGATGACTTGTTCCCTTGGAATTTCACTATGCATGAATGCATACTGGGATACAACCTTGTGGTGAATGGTGGTGCCATTCCCTATAGGACCTTATGAGATCAAAGACCCCCAAGGTGCCTTCTTGAGAAATTCTCTAGATTTATAGAACCACTCATGGTTTGGTTCTATATGAATCATGTTGATTGATTCCTTGTTATTGAAATCCTCACACTGCATCATGGTATGCGATAGCATCTTTACATGAATGGTAGTAAAATCGTAATATGGATTCTAAGGGATTAAATATCCTAAAGATGTCATAGTTTTTGTGAACATGTTCAACATATGAGGGATTTCCTTGATGTCATACCACTCGAGTTGGGCTAGATAAGTGTTAGCAAGATCCTTATAAGCTTTCAGGATAGGACACCTACATTGAGAAAGTCCCTTCACTTGATTAACTATGAACCTTTTAATCTCCATGGTGATAGCCATTTAGAGGCCTAATATTAGGGCTTCATACTCAGCATTGTTGTTGGTACAAGGAAATTCTAGCTTAAATGATAAGGGCATTAGAGCACCTTGTGGCATGAAGAAGACAATACCTACACCACCCCCTTGCTCACACTTTGAACCGTCAAATAACAAAGTCATGCTAGCTTTGTTATATAGTTCTTTAGGTTTGGGAGACTAATAACGTAATACTACATCATCAGGAAGCTCTATGGTGAGGGGTCTACTATTCTTGAGAGGCACCTCTACCAGCTGATTAGCTATGACCTATTCCTTGATGGACTTTTGGTTGATGGATTCTAAATCAAATTCTATCAATAGCATGATCCACTTTGCAATACGTGTATTATGATATGTCTTGCTCATCATATATTGCAAAGTATTTTGTTTGGATATCACATACATCATATTACCTAGCATGTAATAATGCAACTTCTTCATTACAAAAAACATTGCTAAACACAGCTTATCCATGTATACATACCCCAGCTCATAACTCACCAAGGTATGACGGATGTAATATATCACTTGCTCTTTGTCTTGCATGTTCTTTTGGGCTAACATAGTTCCCAATGCAAAGTCATTAGCTGATATATATAGCAAGAAAGACACATCTGGTCTTTGCGGAGCCAGCATTAGCAACATTGCCAGGTATTTCTTGATCTCAACGAATGCTGCTTGATAGTCCTCATCCAAATTGAATGGGACCCCCTTGTGTAGCAATTGATTCATGGGTTAACATTTGTCTGATAATTGTACGATGAATTGCTTTATGGATGATACTTTGTTGTATAGTCTTCTTAGCTCTTTGATATTTGTGGGAGGATGCATTTCTAGTATGGCCTTGACCTTCACTGGGTCAACTTCAATCCCTCATTTTGAAATTATGAACCCTAAGAGATTTCCTGAAGTTACGCTAAATACACACTTCTTGGGATTCAACTTGACATTATTCTCTATCAGGTGATTGAATACCTTTCTCAGGACATTTGCATGCTCAGAATGCAATAATGACTTTGCCAGTAAGTCATCGATATAATATTCTAATATTTTATGCATGTAGTCATGGAAGATATATGTCATGGCTCATTGATATGTGGCACCAGTATTTTTAAGGCCGAATGGCATAACTTTGTAATAGAAGGTTTCCCATGGCATTGTAAACATATTTTTTTGTTGGTCTTTAGCTTTAATCTAAATCTTATTATAACCAGAAAAACCATCCATAAGGTAGATCATATCATGACCTACAGTTGAATCCTTTGGTGTTGCCTTATTGAGGTCTCTAAAATCCATACAGATACAGATCCTTCCATCAGGTTTTCCTATAGGTACCATGTTTGATACCCATTCCAAATAGTCAATGGATATAATGAACTCTACATCCAACAACTTTTGTAGCTTTTCTTTAACCATTAAAGCAACTGTGGGATGTATTTTCCTTAGCTTCTACTTGATAGGCCTTTTGGAGGTATCTAGCGAAATGTTATGAGTAACCATTGTTGGATCTAGTCCTGGCATATCCTTGTATGTCCAAGCAAAGATATTAGGTCTCTATTTTAGTAGAGGTATGAGGTTGGCATGCTCATCAAGAGATAGAATTTATCCAAACTTAACCTTATTAGGATTAGTGGTATCATCACTAATATCCACATCGAAGGTTTCCTCTACCATTATATGTGATCCCTCCTCAAGCTGGTGAGGTATAGGAATCAAGTGGATATCATCAATTAGGTTTAAAAGTTCCACATTAGATTTTCCCTTAATGTTATAAACATCATGTGCATAGCCTAGTGCAAAATGGAAAGGTTGTAACATTTCTTTGTTAGGAAATAAATCTCCAGGCTCTAGTGGTGAATCAGCACAATCCCAATCAATAGCATCTACATTAAGATACAATGGTTTGGAGGAGTCAGCTGGATTGCAAAGTGAAGTGGTCAAATAAATGGATATCATATTGATGGAATGGATTAGATCTCCAAGACCACATGTGTGCAATTCTAAATTATATATGCTATTCCCATACCCAAGATATGGCTCTGGGGGTATGGGGATCTCTGGATCCGGTCTATGAATAGACTAGAAAGCGGTATCACTTGGCTCAAGGAGATGTATGTATATCAACAAATCAAGGAAGTCTATATGATAAATCATATCCAAATTGGGTGATCTCCCTCTGAGGTGTGGGCCAGGATAGACTCTTTAATACATATCATTGATGTCAACTGGATCATGATGATGTCATAAATAGTGAGACCTGAGATAGGCTCTCTTGATCTCATCCTCATCATCATTTTCGTATATGAGTCCTTCACCGTGGCTGATAGGAATTAGGTGATTAGCAAGATGAGGCCCAAAGTAGACCCACTCTTCATAGCCACTATCATTAATGAGGAATTTCTCATTCTCGCCCATGGTATCCATGGGCAACAGATGACTTAAATGTAGAGGACCTAAGTAAACCAACTCATTTTTGTCCCTATATCGTTCATTGCTTGAGGACTGCTCATTATCATATATTCCAAATTTACAATTAGGTCCATTGCTTTTGATAATGGACTCTGCTTGCACTTCCTCAAAAGCAACTTTTGATTCAATATCTATTGCTATACCCAAATTTTGGATCTATGTATCGTTGTCTTCGGTAGCTTGATGGCTTTCAATATCCAATTCAGCTCTTGGAATGTCTTCTATATTTACCCCTACCATGATGCTATTATGATAAATCTCAGGCGGTTCAATATATATGTAGGTTACCAACCTATTACCCCTTTGTATGCGATAAGTGTTAGGGTGATAAGGATTCCAATCCACATCATACCCCAAACTAATATTTAGATTATCTAAATATGCTACTAGGAGCTCATCCTATCCACTTATGTGGTAGCCTAAACCAAACCTATCGGTTGGTAGCTGATACTATGGTTCAATGGGAACTCAGTACCCTTGCTTTAATAAGCCTAAATGGTAACTGTAGACACCTAAAATGCATCATGTCGAGGTGACTACTCATATGGGACATGTTAGAAGACCATATGGAAGACCTTGGATAGATACCAAGGTATAGTAGAGGTTTTAACCACTCATTTGGGCACCTTTGTCTAGTCAGTGCTAGCTATTATTGATAGTCGTAGTTAGTAGAGTTGACCGTACTTGTCAGTCGTGTTCAGGCCTCAAAATCAGTTGGCCTTCATCTGACCCAAAATTGGTTGCAACAGCCAATTGGTTATGGATTGGAGTGGTTTGAGTGAGGAAGGTTTTGGATCCTTCCATACAACAAGCTCAACTACCCAATATTGTTCTTGGCTTCCTCATGAAGCCATCCCTAGCCCTTGGCAAATGCTATAAAACCCCCCTCCAAATAGGAGAAAGATATAGATAAATCTTAAGTTGAAATGCAGCGAAGCCCTATCGAATTGCATACTCACTTACATGCATTTAGAGGAACACTTTTGTTGCCCAATTGGAGATCACATGCCATGGAGGTCCTAGGAGGCTAGAAGATTCAAGAAACGTGAATTCATGCAACCCGTGCACCAACTAAGCAATTCAACCACCAAATCTATCAGAGGACATAGTGGTAACCTTGATCATCAATTCTTCAAGGAGAACTGAATATTGGACACCAAATTAGGAGGGCAAGAAAATTTTAAGCTTAGTCATGGCTATTAGCCATGGCTAATAGTGCTCACCATTCATTAGACCCGCAGTCAGATCGTCATCTTCAATTTCCTTGTTTTCTAGCTGTAGGATTTGCTTAATTGCATTAGATTAGACATATATCATGTTAATTTGCTTTAGTAGAGACTTTGATCGATTCAATTAGATTTTTTAGTTATTTTCCTTCACTTTTTCAATTATGGCACTAATGGTTTTTTTCATGCTTCCATACTTTCAATTTTGTAATTAATTCAATAGATAGCTAGATCTACTTTTGTTTATATGTTTGTAGCAATATTTTTAGGTTTAACATAAGTTTAGTATGTTTCTTGCGCTTTCTTGATTTCATGTTAGTCATGCTAACTTTTACGCAAATACCTCCTAAAAGCCTCATCAAGAGAGGCCTCCTTTGTTGCTGATTTCTTCTTGCTTTTTGTTGCACGCAGGACTAACAGGGTTTTGAGATGCAAGGCAGCAAATGCCTCTAATCATGGAGAAGAAGGTCATCGACACCTTGGAGCAGTTCGTGTCCATTTAGAAAGTCTGTGTATTGCACCTACCCTATGGGGGCTTTCAAATTGTGTTAATTGTATCAACATTTAGGTGATCCTAAGAGGGGCATGATTGTAACCAATATTTGATTCAATATTAATAAAAGAAACATTCACTTTCTTGCCATATGCAATCTTGTCTTTCATTTATTGCTTTAATGATTGATTTCAATTAATGTATTAGTTTAGGTGTTTGCTTTTTAGTTGGTACAGAAGGTGATCATGGCAGAACCTCTACATTTCATGCCATGGATCACTGACATCTATGATTTTTTACTGATAGGTGCTCACTGCGGTTAACAATAATAGTCAATAGTTGTCATTACGGTTGACACCAATGGGCAATAGTGGTCATCGCATTATAGAGATACGGTAAGAGTCTAACAGACCATACAGCAGAGGAGTAAAGCTCAATCAGATGTGGACCTAAGGTAGGTGCCATTGTCACCTTTTATTTCTATTTTTACTCTATAAATTTCTAGAATGCAAAAATGTTAGACTAATTAGGGAAGACAATGAAATTAGCAATAGGCATATGATTCCTTAGGTATTTCTCTTTTTAGGTCTTTACTAGGTGTTGCTAGGAACAGTGGACCTCTGAGTGTAGTCCACCCTAGTCTCCAGCATTCTATAACATATTTTGTATTATGTTTGCTTTCTTGAGGCCCGATCAGTGGCCATACCATCATTAGTATGCATTGTAAAAATATCATGTAGAACTAATCATGCATACTTTCTTAATTTGAAACGTTCCTTTTTCTGCATTGTATATAGAAGAGAATCATTTGAATGTCTCCTGTATTGACCCCTACCACGATGCTATTATGATAAATATCAGGCGGTTCAATAGATATGTAGGTTACCAACCTATTACCCCTTTGTATTCGATAAGGGTTAGGGTGATAAGGATTCCAATCCACATCATCCCCCAAACAAAGATTTAGATTATCTAAATATGCTGCTAGGAGCTCATCCTATCCTCTTATGTGGTAGCCTAACCCGAACCTATCAGTTGGCAGCTGATACTTTGGTTCGATGGGAACTCGGTACCCTTGCTTGAATAAGCCTAAATGGTAACCGTTGACACCTAAAATGCATCATGTCGAGGTGACTACTCATATGGGACATGCTAGAAGACCATATGGAAGACCTTGGATAGATTCCAAGGTATAGCAGTGGTTTTTACCACTCATTTGGGCACCTTTGCCTAGTCAGTGCTAGCCATTGCTGACACCCATGGTTAGCAGAGCTGACCACGCTTGTCAGCCGTGGTCAGGCCTAAAAATTAGTTGGCCTTCATCCGACCCAAAATTGGTTGCAATGGCCAATTGGTTGCGGATTGGAGTGGTTTGAGTGAGGAAGGTTCTGGATCCTTCCATCCAACAAGCTCAACTACCCAATATTGTTCTTGGCTTCCTCATGAAGCCACCCCTAGCCCTTGGAAAATGCTATAAAACCCCCCTCCAAATGGGAGAAAGATATAGACAAATCTCGAGTTGAAATGCAATGAAGCCCTGTCGAATTGCATACTCACTTACATGCATTGAGAGGAACACTTTTGCTGCCCAATTGGAGATCACATGCCATGGAGGTCCTAGGAGGCTAGGAGATTCAAGAAACATGAATTCATGCAATCCATGCACCAACTGAGCAATTCAACCACCAAATATATCAGAGGACATAGTGGCGACCCTTGATCATCAATTCCTCAAGGAGAATTGAATATTGGACACCAAATTAGGAGGGCAAGAACATTTCAAGCTCAGCCATGGCTATCAACCATGGCTAATAGTGCTCACCATGCATCAGACCCATGGTCAGGTTGTCATCTTCAATTTCCTTGTTTTCTAGTTGTAGGATTTGCTTAATTGCATTAGATTAGACATATATCATGTTAATTTGCTTTAGTAGAGACTTTGACCGGTGCAATTAGAGTTTTTAGTCATTTTCCTTCACTTTTGCAATTATGGCACTAATGGTTCTTTTCATGCTTCCATGCTTTCAATTTCGTAATTAAGCCAATAGATAGCTAGATCTGCTTTTGCTTATATGTTTGTAGCAATATTTTTAGGTTTAACATAAGTTTAGTATGTTTCTTGCACTTTCTTGATTTCATGCTAGTTATACTACCTTTTATGCAAATACCTCCTAAAAGCCTCATCAAGAGAGGCCTCCTTTGTTGCTAATTGCTTCTTGTTGTTTATTGCATGCAGGACTAATAGGGTTTTGAGATGCAAGGCAGAAAATACCTCTAATCATGGAGAAGAAGGTCATCGACACCTTGGAGCAGTTCGTGTCCATTTAGAAAGTCTACGTATTGCACCTACCCCATTGGGGCTTTCAAATTGTGTTAATTGTATCAACATTTGGGTGACCCTAAGAGGGGCATGATTGTAACCGAGATTTGATTCAAGATTAATAAAAGAAACATTCACTTTCTTGTCATATGCAATCTTGTCTTTCATTTCTTGCTTTAATGATTGATTTCAATTAATGTATTAGTTTAGGTGTATGCTTTTTAGATTGGTACAGAAGGTGATCATGGTGGAACCTCCGCATTTCATGCCATGGATCACTGACCTCTATGATTTTTTTATGATAGGTGCTCACCATGGTTGACAGCCATGGTCAATAGTTGTCACCATGGTTGACACCCATGGGCAATAGTGGTCACCGTGTTACAGAGACATGGTCAGAGTCTAATAGACCAGACAGTAGAGGAGTAAAGCTCAATCAGATGTGGACCTGAGGTAGGTGCCACTGTCACCTTCTATTTCTATTTTTACTCTCTGTAAATTTCTAGAATGCAAAAATGTTAGACTAATTAGGGAAGACAACGAAATTAGCAGTAGGCATATGAGTCCTTAGGTCTTTCTCTTTTTAGGTCTTTACTAGGCGTTGCTAGGAACAACGGACCTCTGAGTGCAGTCCACCCTAGTCTCCAGCGTTCTAGAACGTCTTTTGTATTCTGTTTGCTTGCTTGAGGCCCGATCAGTGGCCATACCATCGTTAGTATGCATTGTCAAAATATCATGTAGAACTAATCATGCATACTTTCTTAATTTGAAATGTTCCTTTTTCTGCATTGCATATAGAAGAGAATCATTTGAATGTTGTATTATGCATCTTTCTTTCATGCAAATTAAAAGGAACCACACACACCATGATTCACATTAAATGCTAGTGAGTTGGAAGTCACATCCAACCACTAGTAGGGTTTCAATGATGGTGGCAGTGATTTCCATCCATTGGCCCAACTCCCATGTACCTTATGTTCTAGACCAAGGCTGGACTCAAGAACCTTTCATAGCCCAGAAAATTTGCATGTGCTTCTCTTCAGAGGGTATAACATTGACTGGGTGAAAATGGGTGAGAGTCTAGGAGGACTTGTGCTCCCTGCCTAGGTGTGGACTTTCATCACCATATTTTGGGGGGATTACGTGACCTGGAGTTCATAGCCAGGTTGTCGAGCTATGAGTATATAGGTGAAAGCCCTTTAACAATTGAGTATATCATCAACACATTGAAAACATGATGAGAGTTACATACTGATACAACACATTTGCAAAACACATCAAATAGTTTAGGGTTCATAAGAAAAACTTAAAATGAGATAATCATCATTGTTTACTTTGCTTGCCTTAAAATTTACATATAAGATAACACAATGGTGCAAACACGGAGGGGTCGATCCGGGCATAGACCTGAGATCGAAGCCCAAGCTCCACCTAATGCACAACATGATGTAGAACACCCTCAATCATAGAATCCTCTTGGACGTCATTCAGTGAGTATTAGAGGGGATAATTCTACATGAGGGGATTCCATTGAGAATACCTCGATTAGAGGAAGTACTAGACACTCCTCTAGACATAGATCAGAGCATGGGACTTCCCAGCATGGGGGTTTCACACATGGTAGCATTTATCATGACCGCATTCCTCATGCATCCATGGGTTTCTCTAAAGAATATGTCATTGAGGGATCCAGATTGGTACCCCTTCGACCTGTAGCTAAGGGAGGCTCATGACCTCCACCATCCGAGTATAGATAGGCTCGAGATCCACCCATTCAGGGGCAAGTATATGGGACCACTTCTGAGCGTAGGCCCATGCAGACTCCCTATAGGGGTGAACCTTGTAAGTTCACCATAGATATGTCAAAAGTGGGAGCTAGAGGTATGCCACCTCATGAGCCTTGGCATAGTAGTCAGTTAGATGGTCTAGATAGAGTCCTAGGGTAGCTAGGATATAAGCCTATGCCTGCACCCTCTCGACCTATGAGTGAGTGTAGTGGAAGCACCATTAGGACCACTCGAGAACCTGGAGAGTGCTCCAAGCATTCTCATGACATACGTGCTCTTGCATCTCATGCAGGCATAGAGTATAGGAGATAGCCTGACATGAATGTCATATTTATAGACAAAGGCAAGAGTGTGGCAAATCAGTCCATTGGGGGACATACCCATAAAGCCACTCGAATAGAGCGCACACACTAGAGGCCTCAGATGACCGATCATGTTGATAGATCTCATAGACTAGTGTCAGAATAGAGATGGTAGATTCTCCAAGACCAATTGGAGGATGTTCACGTAGAGAAAGAGCACCTCAAAAATGAGAACTCTCAGAGGCAGAGGTTCATAAGACAAAAATTATATGAACAATGCATGCATGAACAATGCATCCTTGATCAGAAGGAGCGTGTTGAGAGAGAGGATCGATTGGCTAGCACCGGTTTACCTCCTCGTAGTGAGACCAGGGAGCGTGTCGATAGATGAGTGGCTTCACAACCCGAGTTATACCCTGAGTACATAGACACACATACTCATCATACGACTCAACATAGAGATCGATATCCAACATCTAAACAACGTGAGCATAGGTAGTATGAGGAAGAAGTGGGAGAGGAATTAGAACAAGAATATCCAGAAATCTCCCAATTCGAGGAGGAGGATGAGCCTAGTCCACCACCTCGATAGAGGAAGAATCTACCTCCGAAGGTGCCTCCAAGGCAATCTCGAGAAGAGGAGTTCCTTTCTTCGTAGGCCTATAAGGCCTTAGAAGAGAAGGTCCAAGCCATAGAGAAGCAAGGAATGACTTATCAAAATCCTACCTTGAACAAGATCCATAATGAACCTCTATGCACGTCAGTGCCTATTTCGGCCTATCCTGAGCATTTCAAGATGCCTAGGCTAGAAAAGTTTCAAGGAGAGGAAGATGCACAGGAGCATGTGATGAGTTTTCTAGATATGTGCTTTCATATTGAGAGCAATGATGCTTTGCTCCTGTGCACCTTCATTATGACCCTCTCAGGCCTAGCTCGGGAGTGGTTCAACCAATTAAAGAGGCACAACATCACTAGTTTCAAACAACTAGCCGATGCATTTCTTGAATGCTTCTCCTTCGACATCAAGAAAAAGGTAAACTTATCCGACTTGGCTGCTTTAACGCAACATGATGATGAGCCAGTGATGGATTATGGAAAATGATGGAGGAAAATGATGGCAAAGCTACCATTCTCCATCCCATCCTCTGAATTAACTTGAATGTTCATGAAGAGTTGCACCAAGCACATTTCATTGTTGCTATAGTTGCAGTAGTACCAGACATTCGAAGAGGCTTTGGCGCAAGCCAAGGTGATAGAGGACATCAAGTTATAGGAGGGTAACTTGAAGCTCAAAAATAAGGAGTGGAACAAGAAAAGCATTGAGAGACAACAGGCCAAGCCGGCCCACGTTAATCAGGTGGTGTTGAACCTTCAGAAAGGGGATAAGGGGTAACAACAATGAAACTATCAAGCCCAACCTCCTCCTGTGCAATATGAGTAGTGCAACAATAATCAAAGGGGTAAGAATAAGGAACAATGCCCACCTCATGTATTCACTCAGTTATCGAAGTCGTTGGCTTCGATTTTTCATCAGCTATGTGAGGTGAAGGCTATACACTTACCCGAGGTCAAGTTAATGGACCCTAATCAGCCTAAGCCTAAGGGCTACAAGGATGATCAATATTGCATCTTTCATCGATCGAAAGGCCATGACATTGAGGTATGTTGGTCTTTCAAACATCTTGTGCAAAATATGATCGAAAGAGGTACGCTTCTTGTCGACAACCCACAAGCACTTGACAATAAAAATATGGGGATTTACAAAAATCCTCTACCAAATCATGAGGCACCAAGGAATAATGTTGGCCAAGTCAACCAAGTATGCATCGAACCACCAACCCATGGGTTCATCGGAATGGTCAATATTGTCACAAGACATGCGAGGTATGAATGACCAAATCAACCTCCAATGCCCATTAGAGTCCAAGTTGTGCCTCCTCCAAGGCTAGCCTAACATGTGCCAGGCCCACCAACTAGACCGGTGGTGACAATCAGGAGTAGGTTGGTCCAAAACCTATAGATGACTCCAACAAAGTTGTCAATTTATGAGTTGATTCAGCAGTCTCCCAAGCATAGGGAGATGCTTATGGACATCCTAAGGTCCATAGAAGTGCAGCCTCAGGATCTCAAAGCATTTACACACTTCATGGGGCACGTGCAATAGTGTCAGGAACCGGTCATACAATTTCATGATCATGAAGTCAAGATGGTTTCCACTGTTATAGCAGACCCATCATTACATATTATTGCATGTGTGAATCACAAACCATTCAAGTGGGTTTTTATTGACATGGGGTCATCAATCAATATCATAACTACCAAGGCATTAACTCACTTGAAGTTGCCCAAGATGCATATCATCCCTTCTACCTTCACGTTGAGAGCTTTCAATGATGCATTATGCTCAATGGTCGGTACTATAGTTTTACCTATCCAGGTAGGACTGAAGACCATCCCGGTGATGTGTCATGTAATCGAAGGTGCTATGCAATATAACATACTTCTAGGGAGGCCTTGGATCAGAGAAATGCATTGCATCCCTTCTATTCTACATCAATGTATCAAATACGTTCATGAGGGATAGGTTCATGTGGTGCCTTCAGATGAAGAACCCTTTAAATACGTGAATCTAGTAGATTTTTTAAGGGAATTCATGCTCCCCTCAATGCACCTAGATGTGCGGCCAATATCATCGATCAAAGAGCTAGGAGGTAAAATCAAAGAAGTGTGTGCTAAACCTACAATGTCCATATCTCAATGATCAGAGCACATGACAACTACTTCTACTAGACCATCTGCATCTATGATGCATCGGGATGATAGGAAGTTGAAAGCAAAGATGGGTAAAAAAGAGATAAAGCAAACGCCCAAGCCAGTTATCATTGAAGCCCCTACTCCCATGGAAGTAGAGGAAATTCAAGGAGAAGTCGAAGAGGCACCTCAGCCTGCTTCACCTGCATCTTCAGCAGGGTCATCTGCACCGTAGGTGACCATCCATTTGGTTAATCCTAGATTAGGGGAATATATCATGCAGAATGTGATGTTCACACCGATTATCGAGACTACATAGGACATGGGCCGACCATGAGCCCATCACCTTCCTGTAGGGATGGTGGCACCATTAGGGGTGCCACCTAACCAAACCAACTTCATCTATGGAGGGCTAGACCAACTTGCATCTCCCACGCCCATGGATGAGGATGATAATGAACCATTCACTATGAATGTTCATTATCTCTCTAACCTAGAATATACCATGTGATACTTTGAGCATTACCATTGGCATGGTTACGATCTTGGACTATTCGAGCAAGGGCGTAGGAGGCCATATGAACCATAGTATCAGTTGCCAACTGATAGGTTCGGGTTAGGATACTATATTCGAGGATAGGATGAACTTCTCATGACATCTTTAGACCACCTGTACCTCAGTCTGGGGGTGAAGTTGACTTCAATCCTTATCACCCTAATCCTTCCATGTTTTAGAGGGATAACCAGCTAGTGACCTATGTCACTGTAGAGCCACCCGAGAGATACCATGCAAACATCTTGGTGGAGACCAGCCTAGAACACATTCCAAGAGCCAACTTGGACAATCAAATCCATGAAGCTATCGATGATATTGGTATGCACATCCATAGTCTAGACATAGCTATAGACATCGAATCAGAAGTTGCTTCTGAGGACATGCATGCAGTATCCATCATCGAAAGTGATGGACTAGACTATGATTCTGGAATAGATGACATTGAGTTATCCTCAAACAATGAGCAATCTAAGGATGAAACCGAGTTGGCCTACTTGGGCCCTACACTCTTACATCATCTGTTACCCATGGAACAAATGGAAGAGATCAAAGAGCACTTCATAGTTGATAGTGATGATGAAGATGAAATAGAGAGAGCCTATTTAGGACCTCCCTACTTGCATCATCGTAATGCACCATATATTACTGAGGAGATGTATAGAGAGATCAATCTCCATCCTCACCTTAGGGGAAGACCATCGAATCTCAATGTGATTTATCACATGGTGTTTCTTGATCCACCAATGTACATGGAGCTCCTTGAGCCCAATGATCCCATCCGATAGTCTATTCATGGACCGGATCCAGAGATCCCCATACCCCCAGAACCACATCTCAGGGATGGAAGTTTTGCTAATATTGAGTCACGTGCATGTGGTCCTGGAGACATGATCCATTCCATCAATATGATCTCCATTGATTTGACCACTCCACTCCACAATCCAGTCGATCCTTCCAAGCCATTGTGTCTTAATGTAGATGCTATTGATTGGGATCACGTTGATTCACCTTTGGAGCCTGAAGATTTCTTCCCTAATGAGGAAATGTTGCAACCTTTCCATTTTGCGTCAGGCTATGCACATGATGTCTATCATGTTGAGGATGCTTCCAATGAGGAACCTATAAACCCAGCAGATGACATCCACTTGATCCCTACACCTCATCAACTTGAGGAGGGATCCCATATGTCAGTAGAGGAAACCTTTGAAGTGGATATCAGTAATGATCCCACTAATCCTAAGAAGGTTAAATTTGGAGAAATTTTGACTCTTGATGAGCATGCCAACCTCATCCCTCTACTGAAAGAGAGACCTGATCTCTTTGCTTGGACTTATAAGGACATGTCGGGTCTAGATCCAAAATTGGTTACTCATAACCTTTCGCTAGATCTATCAAAGAAGCCAATCAAGCAGAAACTTAGGAAGATGCATCCAACAGTAGCCTTAATGGTTAAGGATGAATTGCAAAAGTTGTTGGATGTAGAGTTTGTCATTTCCATCGACTATCCAGAATGGGTATCAAACATGGTGCCTATAGGAAAACCTGATGGAAGGATCCGTATCTGTACGGATTTTAGAGACCTAAATAGGGCAACACCAAAGGATTCATTTTTGTTGCCAAACATAGATGCTCTCGTAGATGCAACTACGGGTCATGAGATGCTCTCCTTAATGGATGGTTTTTTTGGTTACAACCAAATTCAGATTAAGCCTGAAGACCAACATAAAACCACATTCATAATGCCATGGGGGACATTCTGTTACAAGGTTATGCCATTCAGTCTGAAGAATGCTGGTGCTACATATCAATGGGCTATGACATATATCTTTCATGACTACATGCATAAGATCTTAGAAGATTATATCGATGACTTGTTGGCAAAGTCATTGCTACGTGAAGAGCATGCTGAGGTCCTGAGAAAAGTCTTCGATCACCTGATAGAGCATAATGTCAGGTTGAATCCTAAGAAGTGTGTATTTGGCGTAACTTTAGGGAAGCTCTTAGGATTCATCATTTCAAAATGAGGCATCAAAGTTGACCTAGAAAAGGTCAAGGCTATTTTAGAAATGCGTCCCCCCACAAACATCAAGGAATTAAGAAGCCTACAAGGCAAAGTAGCATCCATAAAGTGATTTATCACACAATTATCAGATAAATGTCGACCCATGAATCGACTACTACACAAGGGGGTCCCATTCAACTGGGATGAGGACTATCAAGCAACCTTTGCTGAGATTAAGCAATACCTAGCAACGCCACCAGTGCTAGCTCCACCAAGGCCAGATGTACCATTCTTGTTGTATATATCGATGATGGACTTTGCACTAGGGACCATGTTAGCCCAAAAGAATGTGCAAGATAAAGAACAAGCCATATATTACATTAGTCGAACCTTGGTGAGTTACGAGCTAGGATATGCATACGTGGAAAAGTTGTGTTTAGCGGTAGTGTTCACTACAAAGAAATTGTGGCACTATATGTTAAGTCATACGATGTATGTCATATCAAAATAAAATCCTTTGTAGTATATGATGAGCAAGACATATCATAATACACGTACTACGAAGTGGATCATGCTATTGATAGAATTTGATTTGGAATTCATAAGCCAAAATTCCATTAAGGGATAAGTCATAGCTGATCAACTGGTTGAGGTACCTCTCGAGAATAGTAGGCCCCTCACCATAGAGCTTCCTGATGATGCAGTATTTGCCTTATCAGAAGCACCCAAACCTGAGGAACTGGATAACAAAGCCGATATGACCTTGTTCTTCGATGGTTCAAAGTGTGAGCAAGGGGGTGGTGCAGGAATAGTGTTGTTCATGCCACAAGGAGCTCCAATGCCCTTGTCATTCAAGTTGGACTTTCCTTGCACTAACAATAATGTTGAATATGAAGCCCTAATTTTGGGTCTCCAAATAGCTATCACCATGAAGATCAAAAGGCTAAATATCTTTGGTGATTCCCTTCTCATTGTTAACCAAGTTAAGGGATTATTTCAATGTCGATGTCCAGTATTGAAATCTTACAAGGATCTTATTGACATTTATCTAGCTCAACTGGAATGGTATGACATCGAGGCAATCCCTCGTTCATCCAATAGATTTGTAGACACAATGGCATCTTTGGGATCTTTAATCCCTCAGAATCCATCTATCGATTTCACTACCATCCATGTAAAAATATTGTCACATTCTATTGTGCAGCATGAAGCATTGGATAACAAAGAGTCAATCAACATGATTCATGTAGAACCAAACCATGAATGGTTCTACAGAGCCAGAGACTTTCTCAAGAGAGCATCCTAGGGGTCTTTGATCTCGTAGGATCCGATGGGGAGTGGTACTACCATTCACCACAAGGTTGTTTCCCAGTCTACATTTGCAAATGTGGAACCATAGGGGGAACATGTTGTCTTGTCAATCGAAGCTGAAGCTTATCATAACTGGATGTCATAGATACATGACTTCCTTAGACTTGGTGTAATCCCTCAGGGATTATCGCATGCCATGAAACACACATTTAAATAGAAAGTGACAAAGTATGTCTTGTTAGCAGACATCCTATACCATAGAAGCTACGATGGAGTTCTCCTTCATTGTCTTGAGCCCCAAGAGTCATCTTGGGCAATTTTGCAAGCTCACGATGGTACGTGCGGTGGCCATTTCAGTGGCATGGCTATCATCAAGCGCATCCTTCGCATGGGTTATTATTGGCCCACTATGGAGAAGGATTGCAATGTGTATGTCAGGAAATGCGTTAAATGCCAACATCATGCTAATCTTACGCACTTGCCATCACAGGCCTTACAACCCATTCAAGCGGCTTGGCCATTTTCTCAGTGGGGTTTGGATCTCATCGGTAAGATCTCTCCTCCATCATCGGGCCGGCATACATTCATTATTATGGCTACTGAGTATTTTACAAAGTGGGTGGAAGCCATTCCCTTAACAATGACAACTGGAGCACGTATTGCTGAGTTCATACTCACTAATATCATAAGTCATTTTGGGATACCATCCAAGATAATTTTGGATAATGGAACGTCATTCAAAAATAAAACTATGAGAGCTTTGACGTCTAAGTATAGAATCAAACATAGTTTTGTGACTCCATATTATCCGTAGGCAAACGGGCAAGCTGAGGCTTCAAATAAGATAGTGGTTTCCATATTGAAAAATATGGTACAAGAGCACCACAAATATTGGCACATCCAGCTGCCCCTTGCATTATGGGCTTATAGGACTAGCATTCGGACACCCACTAGGGCAACTCCATTTTCACTAGTATATGGCGTTGAGGCCATTATGCCCTTAGAGTTGGAGATTCCAACGTTGCACATCGCATTGAAAGAGTTCATTGATGATGACACCGCACGACAAGCTCACCTAGATCAATTGATGCTACTTGATGAACATCGCGTGAATGCCCTTGAGCACCTCCATGTTTATCAAGAGTGCTTAAAATGAGCTTACAATAACAAATTCCATCTGAGAGACTTTGAGGTTGGTGATCTTGTGCTGAAAGAGAACCAACAGAACTCAAATTTACCACCAAAATACGAGATAAATTTATGGCTAACTGGTTAGGTCCTTATATGATCTCTGAGAAGATTGGACCTGGGACATATCGCTTGACATCGCTCGAAGGAGTTGAAGAGCCTGAACCTCTCAATATCCTTCATCTTAAAGCGTTCTATGCCTAAAACCATAAAAAGGCCCCAAAGGCATCTATAAGCCCTTTGGTCAATTTAAAAAGGCTCCAAAGGCATTTGTAAGCCCTTTGGTCAATTTTAAAAAGGCTCCAAAGGCATCTGTAAGCCCTTTGGTCAATTCAAAAGGCTCCAAAGGCATCTATAACCCCTTTGGTCAAAGCACAAAAGGCTCCAATGGTTTTTAAAATCCCTTGGTCAAAATATAAAATCCAAAAAAATATCAAAATTACATTTCATTTGCATCATGCATTTCATTTTCCATCCATTCATTTAATTGCATTGCATTAGGCATTTCCATCCATCGCACATTGCATTAGGATACATTGTGTTTACAATCTTACAAATGACACCACATTTGTGTTTCAATCATGCATCATTGCATTTTCATCATTCATCACCCTTGTGAGTAATTATGTTTTTCAACACAACCCTTCTTGTTGCTATGAAGAATATACTAAGGTTTTTCGGTCATTCAACCATACCTAGTGGTCTTCTCAAGAGTTTGGTAGAAAGCTTGCTTTGCTTTTGTAGATGAGGTCTAGTTTGTATAGCCCTTAGCATATCAGAATCCTATCACTAATCAACAAATTAAACAATCCTAATAAGGACTAGGGGAAGATGAAAGCTATAAAAGTGGGACCAGGTATCCTGAGGTGAAAAGTTTATTCTTGCTTATCCCCTGTACGAATGGTTTGGGAAATGTTGATAGTTGGCAAAAGGACAAGCTTACCCCTTACCCGAATAAATCCCTTGCTTACAAATGAAGGAGCAATATCCCAGAATGATATCCCTGAAATATATCCCAAAGTGAAACTCCCAAAGTTAAATCCTCAGAAGTCAAATCAAATCAAGATCAAGTTTTATCAAAGAAATCAAATCAGTATCAAATCCCTTGCTCAAAAAGAAAGTACAAAATAAACTATGATTTTTATCACTAAAGTACAAAAATAAATAGTGATTCTTATCACTTTACATGAGCAAGTATCCCAAAAAATTGAAGAAAATAAGGGGGTGAGCTTGAATCCTTGGAATTATCAATACTATTGTACCTTACACATGATGATATGTCTGATACATTAGCATTTTGCTTGTGTGTAGACCAATGTTTGAATGTGGAAGAGCTAGCTTTAGGTGTCCTGTATCGCCTAGTGGTCTAGTCCAACTGAAATCTAAACCTAGGATTGGATAGACATTTGAGGATCCCCAATATTAGCAATGGGCTGAAAGAATCCCACCTGACATCGGGGTATGCTTATGCCTTATCTAATATACTCATTTGCACACACAGGGATAATGAATAGTTAGGGCCTATCCTAGCGAAAGCCTTATGTTTCAGAAGTCTAGTATGGTTAGTATACAACTTTTGATAAGTCAACTAGGGTGTTTGAGTCTCATGGAAAACCTCAAAAATTCCCAAATAGCAACAACCAATTTTCAATGCAATCATCAAAACATCAATTTCTTTTATGAGAGTTTGTTTATTAGAATTATTCATAATATATGTTAGATATCGGATGGATGTCAGAAATGATATTTAAATGGCCACTGACTATGTTATCCATATTCTTTTAATTTACAAAAGCTTATAAATAGAAACAATATATAATTGCATCTCACATATGGGTGTACTATCTTCCATAAAAAGAAAAAGCAACTACAATCCATGATTGTTATACATTCTGTGGTGTCATCCATTAGATTGTTAAATCCATATTACATTCATACATTATGTTTTAATGATTAAAGCATACATGTTCATTTCCATATATCATCATAGAAAAATTATGCAATACATACATGGCATAAACTATGTCATAACAACATAAATTAAATGCATACAAGTGAAGCAAAGTATACATGCATTTAACATCAAAATATGGCATTCATATACATCCATCATAAGTAGTCCATCTACATACATAACTCATAGCATCTAATCATCTATCACATAGCTATCTAGTGCATGTCATCCATACATCACATCATATAACATTAAATCAATATAAGCATTGCATCCATGTGCATAACATAAACATAAAATACCAAAAATAAAGTACACATATAATGAGATGAACTGTCATATCATATATATATATATATATATATGTAGCACCCTAAAATTGGCGCAGTTAAACCTTTAGTAAAATATAAAAGATAAAAATTTAAATTTTAACCCCAAAACCGCTTGTTACCCGCTTCCCTTCTTTTTCATGCCATTTTTAGGATTTGTTTTGACCGTTGGACGATATCATCGCATATCAGATGAAATCATCCCCGATCTGACGAATTCATCTGGAATAGAGCATCCAGACGATTTCGTCCTAAAACTGAATGTTCATAATTAGCTTCTATTTCAACAGCCTCTCCAACCTTGGCAGAAGCGCGTCTGCATAGTTGGAGATTCCCCCATTGGAGATCTCCTAGATTGGGATGATCTCCAACCTCCTAGCCTCCCCTTAATCCTATATAAACTAGGATTTTTCTAGTTTATCCCACTGACTCCCCTTCCCTGACTCTCCTGAACCCCCTAGCTGATGGATTTCCCTATACATTTAGTTCCTTATACACTAGAGCATCCTCGCACTACTGTCTGCATCCTGTATTTCATGTTTTCTTGCAGGAACTCTACTATTTTTTAGTCGAAGCTAGCTCGGATCGTCGCAAGCGATCCCGGACGATTTCGGACGATCTTGTCGAGGAGCGCAGACGATCTCGTACGATTGGAGGCGATCCCGACTGTAGTCCAGATTGGGGGCAATCAGAGCCCAGAGTTTGCATTTTCTTAAACTATTTCTGTATTTTCCCATTGTAATTCTACATTATCTTAAGTTATTATGTTTATGCATCTTGGAGTTCACCTCATTTAGCATAACCGCATGATAAAGTTAAAATCAAACATTAAATCTATTGCATTTCTCTTGTTTGTTATTTAAATCCATTATTTAGGCACGTTTACTATTATTGCTATCATTCTCTATTGCTTCTGTAGTTGCATATTTGGTATTTTGTATCTATTTTTGTGATTGCAGGTTTCTGACGAATTCGTCAGATTTCAGATGATTCCATCTGATCTCAGATGACCGACTATGATTTGAGATGATTTTGTCTCATTTCAGATGATTATGTGTAGTTTGAGATGATCTGGACTGCTACAAGACTCAGAACCTTCATCAGACATCCGAAATCAGGTATGATCTATCCTAATTTGCATATTCTCTGTGTTTAGCACTCATTTCTATTTTTTGTATCCATTTAAATCAGCATTGGCATATAGAATAGTTTAGATTCATCTTGGCCAAACCTAGGAGTTGAATGATTAAAGTACAAAATGAACACATTAAACCCATTCTCAACCTAGGCGTGGAAACTGCCACTCAAAAGTTTCCTGGTGAACCCACCATCCGTCAAAAATTCACCTTTATACTCCTCCCCCGAGAGGCGGGACCTTCAAAGGGCCTCTCAGTTCGAGGTATTGTCCCATCCTTCTCGCATCCCCCTTCCGGGCGTGGATCCTATAGCCTGAAGGTAAGGATGCAAAAAATTTGGAGCGATACATTTTGGTGAACCCGACGTGAATAACATAGGCATATTTCTGATTCAAAAATATAAAAAACAAAAAAATATATATATGTATACAAGAAAAACAAAAACAAAATCATCATTTCAAGTTTGTATGTTTTAGATTCAATTCTAAATAGTAGATACTAAATATTACTTTTAGAAGTACTAAAGAAACCATGAGTTTTTACTCAAATCAATATGAGCCCATCAGTAATGTTGGAAGAATTCAGCCAAATACATTTGTTGATTATGACCAACCTCATCCCTATTCAACATCACCTCCATCACACTTTTCTCATTTTTCATCCTTACCCCAACAGGACAATCCCTTTTCCAATCCTCTTCATAACGATATTATCTATTCTCCCATATATCCATATTATGTCTATCAATCCACATACAATCCTCCTCCACCCTTTCAATATTCTTCTTTCAATACAACACATCCATTTCAACAAGAAAATACTTATTCTTCCAATCCTACCATGCACTCACATCATACTTCACAATCTTCCTATCATCATTCTACCCATAACAAAGAAAAGAGAGGTAAAAAACCATTAGGTCCTTTTATGACTGAACTCCTAAGGCACTTATCAAAAACCTCTCGAAAACCTTCATCACGTACATTTACAAAGCTCAATCAACCAATGGATATAATTCTCAAGCATTTACTTGATACAAATAAGATTGAACTCCCTTCCATAAGACAACTTGATACCACAGCAGATTGGTTTAAACCCGAGCTACATTGTGAATATCATAGAGTAGATGGACATATGACACAAAATTGTAAAGATTTAAGATGTGCAATTCAAGATTTGATTGATGAGGGTCTTTTTAATATAAAGGAATTACAATCTACAATTGATTATAAATCTCCAAGTAAACAATCAAACTCCTACACAACAAATACCAATAATCAATCAAGACATGGGGATCTCCCAAGAACCCCTATTCAATTATCAACAATAGGAAACCAATCAAATATTGCATGTTAATGTGTCCCATCATGATGATATTACTAATATTGTAATAGAAACTACAAATGAGCAACCTCAAGTTCAATCAACTCAATCTGATATTCAAGAGATGGATTCCTCATTTGACCAACCTTCAAAACTATCTTTGGCTCTAGAGAATGATCCAAAATGGAATGTAAGCATAGAAAGCTCATCTTTAGAATCAAAATCTCAATCTGAAATCCACTTTGATAGCCAACAACAAGTGATTAATCCTCAAGCAAAGATATCCCTTTTAGAAGTATTACAAAGTTCTCATAAGGAAACTTTGTTCAAGATACCTAGCCAACAATTTGTTCCTCATGATATTTTCCCTAAGAACATAATTAATGGTGTAAGCCCTCTTGAGGTTAACCATATTTCATTCTATGATGAGGAGATTCCTTCCTCTACTCCACAAGAAGACTCCTCTCTTTACATTACAGGATCTAGTAAAGAAACACCTGTCAAAACTATCATGGTAGATAATGGCTCCTCTCTTAATTTATGCACTTATCAATTATTCCAAAAACTCAAATTAAAGGAAGAAGATCTTAATGAATCAAATGTTATTATAAAATATTTTAACAATGAAATTCAAGAAGCTCAAGGTACTATAATTCTTCCCCTTAATATTGGATCCAAGATCCTGGATACTTTGTTTTATGTAGCATATTGCCCTTCACCTTACAACCTACTTCTCGAAGTCCTTGGATTCATACGATGAGGGTTGTCCCTTCTACTCTTCACCAATGTTTAAAGTTTGAACTTGCAAGTAAAATTGTTACCATACATAATGACCCAACACCATTTGAAGAATATTTAACGGTTGAAACATCAAGTTCTATACATTCTCCATTGTCACAATTACCTTCTATCCATCACTTTTCTTCATCCATATATGATCATCCTTGTTTACCAAATAACACCCATGCATATCTTTCACATATGCTCCCTCCATATTATCAAGACTTGGAAGATAGTGATAAGAATGAAGAACCTTCTTATCCTTCTCGACATTTTATTTTGTAACATGATCAATTTTACACATATAAAAGTAAAATCTTTTGCTACATTATTCTACATTATAACAAAGCTTTTGTTATCACTACCTTTTATTCATCACCTTTTGTTCTTACCTTCACCACAACCAAATTATCCTTCAAAACCTCCTTTGATTTTGAAGCAACCTTAGACATGCTATACTCAAATAACCTTGTATAGTGTATATAGATCATCTTGTATATACCACCAATTTCATAAATTAAAATCAAAATATAAAAACATCAAAATCATCAAAATCTTCAAAAACATCTTTTATTTTCATACCTGTCAATTCTTGAAGTATTGCAGTTATATTTTCAATTATTTTGGATAAATTAGCATTTATTTGGAATCCCGCACTTTCACACTCACATGAATAAATATCTTGATTTTATTTGGTATGATTATTAATCTCTCTTATATCAAAGTCCACATTTGAATTAAATAAAGTTTTGAGCATAGAGAACTGATCTTGTTATTTACTTGAACCAAGTATATCTTTTCACATTAAAATGATTTCATTGCAAATTCAATATGATGCTACATAGTAGAAGTGGTTTCTTGAGCGAAAAGTTTCCCCGCTATCCTATCATGCACATGGTCTAGAATCTTTGAGAATTGACAAAAGGACAAGCTCACCCCTACCCGAAATAAAAATCCCTTGCTCTACAGCTAATCCGAGCAAGTATCCCTAGTATAGGAAGAAAAAGAAAAGTCAAAGAAAATGAGAAGAAGAAAAATATTATTTTGTACCATCGCAACAATATTCTCCCCAAGCAAAAATACAAAAAAAAAAAAAAGAAGCCAAAGCAAAAGAAAAGGCAAAAGCAAAATGCAATAAAATCCCTTTCCCTACCCCTTGAAAAGAAAAGAAGGGTGAATGAGCTTGAATCCCTGGAATTCTCAATTATTCGAAAACTGTGAGGTAAGCCCCATAACAGGTGGTTTGTGCCCAACCCGCTTGGCCTTGGGTAATTCCTAGCGTGGTGATATGTCTGTCACATTAGCGACCTTCTTTTGTACAGACCTATGTCAGCTTATGGATTAGCTAGCTCTTGATAACCCGACTTACATAGTAGTCTGGTACGGTTACATGCATATAAATCATGGTTAAGGAACACTCATTTGGTTAAGGCAAATTACTTGTATCAAATTATCTTGCTCAAAATTGGTGAATGAACAATACAATCGCACACACATTTGTATTTGAGAGATTTTGTATCATTATGATAAATCAAGATCGGTAATGAACTCACATTTGCACATGAGGATCCCTTATAAACCTACATTTGTCTTTGAGATAATTTAAAATATTTCTGTAATTCTTTTCGGAATAGTTTTATCTTCTTATTTCAGAATTTTTGTTTTGTATAAAAACAATTATATACATTGTTTCACAAAATCACAAAATGATTTCAAACAACATGTTCATATTATTATTTTTCTGTTATTAAAAGTCAAAAATTAATCTTGCAATAAAACTAAAATATCCATTTCTTCTTTGGATTTCGCGATGATGGTATAAGTCTATACCTATAAGTCTATGCCTAGCGCAAACCATTGTTCTAATTTTATTTTCCCATTCATTTTAATAAAAACACATATGGCTTACATCATTATGTTACATAACTAAGCTTTAAAATGAACGCACATTTATCTTATTTCAGGTCATTATGTCCACATTCAATTTTGCAATGATGGTATAGTTCCTAGGAACTTATGCACAATTTTTATCACACTTAGGAATTTATGCCTAGCAACAAATCATATTTCTTTTTTATCTCATGCATAATATTTTTATGAAAATCTGAAAACAAATCATCACCATCATCATTTTCATCATCACAACATCAAGTCTTAAGACAGTCTCTTAAGCACTCTTTCACTTTTAACAATATTTCTATCCTGGGATTAGCTTGACGACCTAGTGAGCGGCGACTCCATGAAATGGTCTATAACAGTGACAATGTCCTTTGAAATTATTGTTAGAAGTCCTTTTTATTTTTTCAAATTACACCAAAACAACCAAATTATTTACATCAGATTATTTCATTTACAATTTTATGCCATGATATCAAAAATATAATATTTCAAAATGACATAATTACATGAATATTCAATCACAAATTAAAGCATCATACAACATATACACAAGTCATATCATCAAAAACAAGACCATATATATATATATATATATATATATATATCAAATTATGTACATCATATCAAAACTGGATTGGTATGCCACAATCTATACCCTGGCATACTCAATCCTCTCAAAAATCTATACAATCTCTATGCAGTCTATAGCCAGCTATCCTTGAGAAGCCCTCGAGCTCTCAGCCTCATCTACTCCCCCACCCTGACGTGGAGGAGGTGGTCCCATAGAGGTCCGGGCTGTGTCTCGGGTCCTCATCGTTGATCGTGAGGATGTCCTCGACGATCCCATCATGATCGGCTCCGCAATCGGGGCTGGCAGTGGTACCCTCTGGTTCTCTGGAACCATGTGATAGTATAGCCCCTGGTAGAATGCGGTCTGAGCAATAGACCATGCCAGATCTCGAGTGCTCGCTCCTCCCCCCGAGCTCTGAGCCGTGTGGCCTCATCCTGCAGTGTCTGCACTTGAGCTCGAAGGTGGGCAACCTCAGCCCGAAGAGCCGCCATCTCGTTGCTCTCCCCTACATCGACACCCTTGCCCTTATCAGGCGATGGTGGTCTCTCCTCCTATGAAGGGAGTCTCTCCTCCCTCCGCCCTGTCTCCTGTGGCCTCTGTGGAGCCCGTGCCATCCTCTGGCATCTCTCCTATGGAGACCATCGCTGCTCTCTCCCATCGTGACCCCATGCTACCTCAATGGCAGCCTAGCACCGCCTCCCCATCCGGTGCACCACGACATGCACTGGACCCTATGCCCTCATCATCCGAGGAGGATGGATGCCTACGTACCAGGCATCGTATCCATCAGTCACCCCAACATCGTCA
The DNA here is from genome assembly GCA_028583015.1 of Wollemia nobilis. NCBI lineage: Eukaryota > Viridiplantae > Streptophyta > Pinopsida > Araucariales > Araucariaceae > Wollemia > Wollemia nobilis. Next base: position 19,795,042 of record JAQPPZ010016947.1, on the reverse strand, counting down.
CCATCCACTGGCTGGATGGGGGCATCGTCAGCGTCCTGGCTCTAGAACCACTGCATGTCTGGAGCCCCGCTCAATGTAGTACTATCCCGAATAGTCTAGGAGTACTCATAATCCCTGAGAGAAGGGATCCCCTATTGTAGACCGAACTACCATAGTACCCGATCGTAGCGGTGGAGCTCTACCTCTCCCCACTCCATCCTCAGCCAACAAACTCGCCTGATGCGAGCCAGCTCCTGCCCATCCTCTGCCCACCCGGGGTGCTCTCACCATGGCCTCCAGGTGATCTGGTCTAGGATGAGGTCATCCAGCAACCTCCGTGACATCGATAGATCTATCCACCATTGTGACCCTCTCTGTAGCCACCAATAGTAAACCTGGGGCCTCTCCCGGTCAACCCCTATCAATGGGAGCCCTACCGGCCTCCGCACCATGATGTGCTCCCAGCACCAAATCTGTAGCAGCGATGTCAAGACCAGACATCGACCTCCCTTGTATACGACCCCATGCAGGATCCTATACAAGCGACATAGTACAAAGCTACCCCATGTAAACCTGTACCCGTGGTCTCTCATGTCGCAAACTATGTCTGAGAGCACCCACGGTAGTCTGCACCCGCTCTGGTGGCACAACAGTAAGCCACCGACCACCCCTGCCAAAACCTGAGTCAGCCTGGATGCCCCAGGCATCTACCATAGAGACTCAATGTTCACCCCGCCCTTCTCTAGGGTGAAGCTCGGGTCTCCGATCAGTCTCATCATCGCCTGGCCCTGATTGGCCATAGGCATCATGAGCCATCCTTGTATGGGGATCCTCATGATCCTCCATACGTCCTCTAGTGTGGGAGCCATCTCCCCTATCGGTAGCCGAAAGCAGGACGACCTCGGATACCATCTCTCTGCTAGGGCTGTCAGAAGCCCTATGTCTATCGGTACTTGTGGCATCTCTGCCACATGCCGTAGCCCGACCTGTGCTAGTCGATCACGCTCTGCCTGGTCGAGAGCGGCCAAGTCATCTCTTAGCCCGCCATATTTCCATTCCCGGCTCTTTAGTAATCCCCTCTACAAAACAAACAATAAAACAACAAAATTTCATTAATAACCAATCATTGCAATCAAATTAAACACATTTCAATCAAGCTTAAAGATGATATCGTCCACCATTGGATGATATCATCCCAAATTGGGCAAAATCATCCTTTGTAGGACTAAATCATCTTCGATTTCGCAACTTGGGGATCGCCCCTTGTTGAACGGGATCGCCCCTAGTTCACCGATTTTGCCCTCCGACGAAATCGATGATCTAGGGACGATTTCGATGAAATCGGGACGATTTCGTCCCGACGTCGTCGACGGCCTAAAAACGGCCGTGATGCCCCAAACAGTCAAAATTTAAAACAAAAAATTGCACAAAGTAAAATCAAACCTAATCTACTAGGATTAGATCCTTACCCGTAGCCCACGCCGGACCTCTGTCGCTCTGTGCGCTGTCTCCACCATTGTTTCTCTCTGCAGAGCTCTGGAACAGTAAAAATGAATAGTAAAAAATGAATTAGGGTTTTTTCTATTTTTCTTAATTTTATTCAAAATCAACAACATTTTAATTTTGCTTTTTCATGTTTTTACCTCAAACGTTCGATTTGGGTAAAAACACGGAGGGGGCACCATAGTCAGTAGTCATACGATTCGACCTAGAATCATCATCTAAAAAATTGAATAAATTTTTGCTTTCTCGTAAAACAGGAAAAACTCGTCTTTAACGCATTTTCTTCGAAAAATTCGCTAAAGAGGGGGCAAAATGTAGCACCCTAAAATTGGCACAGTTAAACCCTTAGTAAAAGATAAAAGATAAAAATTTAAATTTTAAACCCAAAACCGCCCCAAAACCGCTTGTTACCCGCTTCCCTTCTTTTTCGCGCCATTTTTAGGATTTGTTTTGACCGTTGGACGATATCGTCGCATATCAGACGAAATCGTCCCCGATCTGACGAATTCGTCTGGAATAGAGCGTCCAGACGATTTCGTCCTAAAACTGAATGTTCATAATTAGCTTCTGTTTCAACAGCCTCTCCAACCTTGGTAGAAGCGCGTCTGCGTAGTTGGAGATTCCCCTGTTGGAGATCTCCCAGATTGGGATGATCTCCAACCTCCTAGCCTCCCCTTAATCCTATATAAACTAGGATTTTTCTAGTTTATCCCCCTGACTCCCCTTCCCTGACTCCCCTTCCCTGACTCTCCTGAACCCCCTAGCTGACGGATTTCCCTACAAATTTAGTTCCTTATACACTAGAGCATCCTCGCACTACTGTCTGCATCCTGTATTTCATGTTTTCTTGCAGGAACTCTACTATTTTTCAGTCGAAGCTAGCTCGGATCGTCGCAAGCGATCCCGGACGATTTCGGACGATCTTGTCGAGGAGCGCAGACGATCTCGTACGATTGGAGGTGATCCCGACTGTAGTCCAGATTAGGGGCAATCAGAGCCCGGAGTTTGCATTTTCTTAAACTGTTTTTGTATTTTCCCATTGTAATTCTACATTATCTTAAGTTATTATGTTTATGCATCTTGGAGTTCACCTCATTTAGCATAACCGCATGATAAAGTTAAAATCAAACATTAAATCTATTGCATTTCTCTTGTTTGTTATTTAAATCCATTATTTAGGCACGTTTACTATTATTGCTATCATTCTCTATTGCTTCTGCAGTTGCATATTTGGTATTTTGTATCTATTTTTGTGATTGCAGGTTTTTGACGAATTTTTTTGACGAATTCATCAAATTTCAGATGATTCCGTCTGATCTCAGATGACCGACTATGATTTGAGATGATTTTGTCTCATTTTAGATGATTATGTGTAGTTTGAGATGATCTGGACTGCTACAAGACTCAGAACCTTCATCAGACATCCGAAATCAGGTATGATCTGTCCTAATTTGCATATTCTCTATGTTTAGCACTCATTTCTATTTTTTGTATCCATTTAAATCAGCATTGGCATATAGAATAGTTTAGATTCATCTTGGCCAAACCTAGGAGTTGAATGATTAAAGTACAAAATGAACACATTAAACCCATTCTCAACCTAGGCGTGGAAATTGCCACTCAAAAGTTTCCTGGTGAACCCACCATCCATCAAAAATTCACCTTTATACTCCTCCCCCGAGAGGCGGGACCTTCAAAGGGCCTCTCAGTCCAAGGTTGTATCGCTCCAAATTTTTTGCACCCTTACCTTCAGGCTATAGGATCCGCACCCGGAAGGGGGATGTGAAAAGGATGGGACAATACCTCGGACTGAGAGGCCCTTTGAAGGTCCCGCATCTCAAGGGAGGTGTATAAGGGTGAATTTTTTATGGATGGTGGGTTCACCAAGAAACTTTTGAATGGCAGTTTCCACGCCTAGGTTGACAGTGAGTTTGATGTGTTCATTTTGTGCTTTAATCATTCAACTCCTAGGTTTGGCCAAATATGAATCTAAACTATTCTATATGCCAATGCTGATTTAAATGACTACAAAAAATAGAAGTGAATGCAAATAATAGAGAATATGCTAACTAGAAGGTGTCATACCTGATTTCGGATGTCTGATGAAGATTCTGAGTCTTGTAGCAGTTCAGATCGTCTCAATTTATACGTAATCGTCTGATATTTCTCGAGATCATCCCAAATCATAGAAGGTCGTCTGAAATCAGACAGAATCGTCTGAAATCTGACGAATTCGTCAGAAACCTACAATCACAAAAATAGATGCAAAATACCAAATAGGCAAATGCAGAAGCAAAGGATAATGGTAGAAATAACAGCAAATATGCCTTAAATAATGGATTTCAATAACAAATAAGGAAATGTAGTAGATTTAATGATTGATCTTAATTTTATCATGCGATTATGCTAAATGAGGTGAACTCCAAGATGCAAAAATGTAATAACTTAAGACAGTGCAGAAATACAATATGAAAAATGTAGAGAAAGCTAAGAAAATGCAAACTCTAAACTCAGACTGCCCCCAATCTAAACTACAGTCAAGATCACCTCCAATCGTACGATATTGTCCGAAATCGTTCGAGATCGTCCACGACGATCCAAGCTAGCTTCGACTGAAAAACAGTAGAGTTCCTGCAAATAAAAATGCAAAAAAATACCGAATGCAAGCAATAGTGCGAGGGAATAAGGAGCTAACTCTGCAATGAAATCCGTCAACTAAGGGGTTGGGGGTTTAGGGATAATCAGGGTCAAGGAGATTCAGGGTTAGTCAGGGGGATAAACTAGAAAAATCCTAGTTTATATAGGATTAGGGGGAGGTTAGGAGGTTGAGGATCATCCTAATCTGGGAGATCTCCAACAGGGAAATTGCAAACTACGCAGACACGCTTCTGCCCGAGTTGGAGAGGTTGTTGAAACAGAAGCTAATTATGAAAATTTAGTTTTGGGACAAAATCGTCTAGACGTTCTGTTCTAGACGAATTCATCAGATCGGGGATGATTTTGTCTAATCTGCGACGATATCATCCAACGGTCAAAACAAATCCTAAAAATGGCATGAAAAATGGGGAAAGCGGGTAATAGGCGGTTTAACGGGCAGTTTGGGGTTGAAATTCAAATTTTAATATTTTATCTTTTTACTAAGGTTTTAACCGTGCCAATTTTAGGGTGCTACATTTTGCCCCCTCTTTAGCAAATTTTTTGAAGAAAATGCGTTAAAGACGAGTTTTTCTCGTTTTACGAGAAAGCAAAAATATATTCAATTTTTTAGACGACGATTCTTGGTCGAATCATACGAATGCTGACTATGGTGCCCCCTCCGTGTTTTTACCCAAATCGAACGTTTGAGGTAAAAATGCGAAAAAGCAAAAATTTAAAATGTTGTTGGTTTTGAATAAAATTAAGAAAAATAGGGAAAACCCTAATTCATTTTTACTGTTCAATTTTATTATTACTTTTTGAGGGGATTGAGTATGCCAGGGTTTTGATTGTGGCATACCAATCCAGATGATGTACATAATTGATTGATGATATGTATAGATTGTCTTTTTGATGATATGACTTGTTCATATGTTTTTATGATGCTTTAATGTTTGAATTGTTTGCTTATTTGATTGAGGATTCATGTAATTATGTCATTTGGAATATTATAATTTAATGTCATGCTGTAAAATTTAAATGAAATAATCTGATGTAAACAATTAGTTGTTTTGGTGTGATTTGATAAAAAATAAAAGAGACTTCTAACAATAATTTCAAAGGACATTGTCGTTGTTATAGACCATTTCATGGAGTCGTCGCTCACTCGGTCGTCAAGCTAATCCCAGTATAGAAATATTGTTAAAAGTAAAAGAGTGCTTAAGAGACTGTCTTAAGACTTTGTGTTGTAATGATGGAGATAATGATGGTTTGATGATTTGTTTTCAGATTTTTATAAAAATAGTATGCATGAGATATGAAAAAAATATGATTTTTGCTAGGCATAAATTCCTAAGTGTGATAAAATTTTGAACAATTCCTTAGAATTTATACCATGGTTGCAAAAATTGAATTTGAACATAATGACATGAAATAGAATAGGTGTTCGTTTGTTTGTAAAGCATAATTGTGTAACATAATGATGCAAGTCATATGTTTTGATGAATTTGTTTTAAAATAAATGGAAAATAAAATTAGAACAATGGTTTGCACTAGGCATAGAATTATAGGTATAGACTTATACCATCATCGCGAAATCCAAAGAAGAAAATAGATTGTTGGTTTTATTGCAAGATTAGTTTTTGATTTTTGATAGACAGAAAAATAATAATATGAAATTTTTGTTTGAAATTATTTTTGAGATTTTGTGAGAAGATGTATGTAATTGCTTTTATACAAAACAAAAATTCTGAAATAAAAAGGTAAAATTATTTCGAAAAGAGTTACAAAAATATTTTAAATTATCTCAAAGAGAAATGTAGATTTATAAGGAATCCTCATGTGCAAATGTGAGTTCATTACCAATCTTGATTTATCATAATGATACAAAATCTCTCAAATACAAATGTGTGTGCAATTGTATTGTTCATTCACCAATTTTGAGCAAGATAATTTGATACAAGTAATTTGCCTTAACCAAATGAATGTTCGTTGACCATGATTTATATGCATGTAACCGTACCAGACTACTATGTAAGTTAGGTTATCAAGAGCTAGCTAATCCATAAGCTGACATAGGTCTGTACAAAATAAGGTCGCTAATGTGACAGACATATCACCACGCTAGGGATTACCCAAGGCCAAGCGGGTTGGGCACAAACCACCTATTATGGGGCTTACCTCACAGTTTTTGAATAATTGAGAATTCCAGGGATTCAAGCTCATTCACCCTTCTTTTCTTTTCAAGGGGTAGGGAAAGGATTTTATTGCATTTTGCTTTTGCTTTTCTCTTTTGCTCTTTTTATTTTTTTTTGTATTTTTGCTTGATATTTGAGATAATGTTGAAACATTGTTGTGATGATACAAAATAACCTTTTTCTTTTTCTCTTTTTCTTGAACTTTTCTTTTTCTTCCTATGCTAGGGATACTTGCTCGGATTAGCTGTAGAGCAAGGGATTTTTATTCTGGGTAGGGGTGAGCTTGTCCTTTTGTCAATTCTCAAAGATTCTAGACCATGTGCATGATAGGATAGCAGGGGAAACTTTTCGCTTAGGAAACCGTTTCTACTATGTAGCATCATATCGAATTTGCAATGAAATCATTTTAATGTGAAAAGATATACTTGGTTCAAGTAAATAACAAGATCAGTTCTCTATGCTCAAAACTTTATTTAATGCCAATGTGGACTTTGATATAAGAGAGATTAATAATCATACCAAATAAAATCAAGATATTTATTCATGTGAGTGTGAAAGTGCGGGATTCCAAATAAATGCTCATTTATCCAAAATAATTGAAAATATGACTGCAATATTTCCCAATTTGACAAGTAAAAAAATAAAAGATATTTTTTGAAGATTTTTATGATTTTTATGTTTTTATATTTTTATATTTTAATTTTAATTTATGAAATTGGTGGTATATACAAGATGATCTATATACACTATACAAGGTTATTTGAGTATAGCATGTCTAAGGTTGCTTCAAAATCAAAGGAGGTTTTGAAGGATAATTTGGTTGTGGTGAAGGTAAGAACAAAAGGTGATGAATAAAAGGTAGCGATAACAAAATATTTGTTATAATGTAGAATAATGTAGCAAAAGATTTTACTTTTATATGTGTAAAATTGATCATGTTACAAAATAAAATTTTAGAAGGATAAGAAGGTTCTTCATTCTTATCACTATCTTCCAAGTCTTGATAATATGGAGGGAGCATATGTGAAAGATATGCATGGGTGTTATTTGGTAAACAAGGATGATCATATATGGATGAAGAAAAGTGATGGATAGAAGGTAATTGTGACAATGGAGAATGTATAGAACTTGATGTTTCAATCGTTAAATATTCTTCAAATGGTGTTGGGTCATTATGTATGGTAACAATTTTATTTGCAAGTTCAAACTTCAAACATTGGTGAAGAGTAGAAGGGACAACCCTCATCGTATGAATCCAAGGACTTCTAAGAAGTAGGTTGTAAGGTGAAGGGCAATATGCTACATAAAACAAAGTATCCAGGATCTTGGATCCAATATTGAGGGGAAAATTATAGTACCTTGAGCTTCTTGAATTTCATTGTTAAAAGATTTTATAATAACATTTGATTCATTAAGATCTTCTTCCTTTAATTTGAGTTTTTGGAATAATTGATAAGTGCATAAATTAAGAGAGGAGCCATTATCTACCATGATAGTTTTAACAGGTGTTTATTTACTAGATCCTATAATGTAAAGATATGAGTCTTCTTGTGGAGTAGAGGAAGGAATCTCCTCATCATAGAATGAAATATGGTTAACCTCAAGAGGGCTTACACCATTAATTATGTTCTTAGGGAAAATATCATGAGGAACAAATTGTTGGCTAGGTATATTGAACAAAGTTTCATTATGAGAAATTTGTAATACTTCTAAAAGGGATATCTTTGCTTGAGGTTTAATCACTTGTTGTTGGCTATGAAAGTGGATTTCAAATTGAGATTTTGATTCTAAAGATGAGATTTCTATGCTTACATTCCATTTTGGATCATTCTCTAGAGCCAAAGATAGTTTTGAAGGTTGATCAAATGAGGAATCCATCTCTTGAATATCAGATTGAGTTGATTGAACTTGAGGTTGCTCATTTGTAGTTTTTGTTACAATATTAGTAATATCATCATGATGGGACACATTAATATGTAATATTTGATTGGTTTCTTGTTGTTGATAATTGAATAGGGGTTCTTGGGAGATCCCCATGTCTTGATTGATTATTGGTATTTGTTGTGTAGGAGTTTGATTGTTTACTGGAGATTTATACTCAGTTGTAGATTGTAATTCCTTTATATTAAAAAGACCCTCATCAATCAAATCTTGAATTGCACATCTTAAATCTTTACAATTTTGTGGCATATGTCCATCTACTCTATGATATTCACAATGTAGCTCAGGTTTAAACCAATCTGTTGTGGTATCATGTTGTCTTATGGAAGGGAGTTCAATCATATTTGTATCAAGTAAATTCTTGAGAATTATATCCATTGGTTGATTGAGCTTAGTAAATTTATGTGATGAAGGTTTTCGAGAGGTTTTTGATATGTGCCTTAGGAATTCAGTCATAAAAGTACCTAATGGTTTCTTACCTCTTTTTTCTTTATTATGGGTAGAATGATGATAGGAAGATTGCGAAGTAGTATGTGAGTGCATGGTAGGCTTGGAAGAATAAGTATTTTCTTGTTGAAATGGATGTGTTGTATTGAAAGAAGAATATTGAAAGGGTGGAGGAGGATTGTATGGGGATTGATAGACATAATATGGATATATGGGAGAATAGATAATATCGTTATGAAGAGGATTGGAAAAGGTATTGTTCTATTGGGGTAATGATGAAAAATGAGAAAAGTGTGATGGAGGTGATGTTGAATAGGGATGAGGTTGGTCATAATCAACAAATGTATTTGGCTGAATTCTTCCAACATTACTGATGGGCTCATATTGATTTGAGTAAAAACTCATGGTTTCTTTAGTACTTCTAAAATTAATATTTAGTATCTATTATTTAGAATTGAATCTAAAACATACAAACTTGAAATGATGATTTTGTTTTTGTTTTTCTTGTATACATACATATATATTTTTGTTTTTTTTTTATATTTTTGAATCAGAAGGATGCCTATGTTATTCACGTCGGGTTTACCAAAATGTATCGCTCCAAATTTTTCGCACCCTTACCTTCAGGCTATAGGATCCGCGCCCGGAAGGGGGATGTGAAAAGGATGGGACAATACCTCGGACTGAGAGGCCCTTTGAAGGTCTCGCCTCTCGGGGGAGGTGTATAAGGGTGAATTTTTGATGGATGGTGGGTTCACCAGGAAAATTTTGAATGGCAGTTTCCACGCCTAGGTTGACAGTGAGTTTGATGTGTTCATTTTGTGCTTTAATCATTCAACTCCTAGGTTTGGCCAAATATGAATCTAAACTATTCTATATGCCAATGCTGATTTAAATGACTACAGAAAATAGAAGTGAATGCAAATAATAGAGAATATGCTAACTAGAAGGTGTCATACCTGATTTCGGATGTCTGATGAATATTCTAAGTCTTGTAGCAGTTCAGATCGTCTCAATTTGTACGTAATCGTCTGATATTTCTTGATATCATCCCAAATCATAGAAGGTCATCTAAAATCAGATAGAATCATCTGAAATCTGACGAATTAGTTAGATGAATTCGTCAAAAACCTGCAATCACAAAAATAGATGCAAAATACCAAATATGCAAATGCAAAAGCAAAGGATAATGGTAGAAATAATAGCAAATATGCCTTAAATAATGGATTTCAATAACAAATAAGGAAATGCAGTAGATTTAATGATTGATCTTAATTTTATCATGTGATTATGCTAAATGAGGTGAACTCCAAGATGCAAAAACATAATAACTTAAGACAGTGCAAAAATATAATATGAAAAATGTAGAGAAAGCTAAGAAAATACAAACTCTAAACTCGGATTGCCCCCAATCTGAACTACAGTCAGGATCGCCTCCAATCGTACGAGATAGTTCGAAATCGTCTGAGATCATCCGCGACGATCCAAGCTAGCTTCGACTGAAAAATAGTAGATTTCCTACAAATAAAAATGCAAAAAAATACCGAATGCAAGCAATAGTGCGAGGGAATAAGGAGCTAACTCTACAATGAAATTCGTCAACTAAGGGGTTGGGGGTTTAGGGAGAATCAGGGTCAAGGAGATTCAGGGTCAGTTAGGGGGATAAACTAGAAAAATCCTAGTTTATATAGGATTAGGGGGAGGTTAGGAGGTTAGGGATCATCCCAATCTGGGAGATCTCCAATAGGGAAATCGTAAACTATGCAGACACGCTTCTGCCCGAGTTGGAGAGGCTATTGAAACAAAAGCTAATTATGAAAATTCAATTTTGGGACGAAATCATTTGGATGTTCTGTTCCAGAAGAATTCGTCAGATCAAGGACAATTTCGTCTAATCTACGATGATATCGTCCAACGGTCAAAAAAAATCCTAAAAATGGCATGAAAAACAAGGAAAGCGGGTAAAAGGCGGTTTAACGAGCAGTTTGGGGTTGAAATTCAAATTTTAATATTTTATCTTTTTACTAAGGTTTTAACCGTGCCAATTTTAGGGTGCTACAGAGGTATTGTCCCATCCTTCTCGCATCCCCCTTCTGAGTATGGATCCTATAGCCTGAAGGTAAGGATGCAAAAAAATTGGAGCGATACAATATATATACATATATATATATATATATATATATATATATATATATATATATATATATATATATATATATATATATATATATATAATGTATATATATATATATATATATATATATATATATGTATGTATCAAATATACATCATAATGGGGTACATCAGAATGCCTACAGGCTACAGCTATGTAGGTCCTCATACCTTACACAAAAATGGTACAAAAAGTGGTAAAGTTTGTGCCATGCCAATGTGCTAGCTCTGGCCTGCAACCCCTGATCCCCTTGCATCGGAGCTCTCTCTGCCTCCCTCAACCACATCCCTGGCGGCCTTCTTTGGAGCCTGTTGTAGGTCCTATTGTGGATCCTGTGCTCGGCCTAAACCAACTATACTCAGTGCATGCAAGGTAGTCCTCTGGTTAGATCGTGCACTAGACTGCCCTATCTCCCTGGTCTTGGTCCTGCTCTAGTGTGACCCTGTAGTAGTGGTCCTCTCTAGAATCTGCCCACCTAGCAACCTGATAACACCCTCCAGATGAGCGATGCAAGCTACATCTATTGTATATTGGTCATTACCCTCCTCCACAAGGGTATGTAGCCTCCTAACATCTACCATCAGGTCCAAACCTACAGGCCCTAGAGTAGATGGTGCCGCTAAAGGTGCCATGATAGCCTATATAGGTGATGGAGCTACCCTCGTCACCCTGAGTAGGTCTCACTCAGCAGTCACTATGTCTAGCCTCACCTATAGAAGATCATGTTGGCCAATGATCTTCTCAATCTAAGTGTTTGTTGTAGCCACCTGTGCTTGGAGAGCTGCCCTCTTCTCCTTGTAACTGTGCCACTGGCTCTGGCTATGAGATAGCTTTGCCTCTATAGTGGTGATAGTGGTGTCCCTATGCAGAAGCTAGGTGTGAAGTGTCCCAATCAAATTTTAGAGGCTGGCAACCGGTGCCCTCAACTGTCCAACCTTGTTGTTAATAGGTGTATCGCCCTCCTTGGATGCCTCCTCCTCTGCCTCTACCTATGGCTCCTCCTCTATAGTGGCCCCTACGTCCCATGCATCCTTTGTCCTTTGATGGATCCTGCATCCATGAGGATCCACCTCTGAGCCCTTTGCACCTTTTGCTACAAAGTCATACACTAGTTGACCTAGATGTCCCTCTCCGTGCCATTGTAGGCTAGTCCACCATGTATAATAATCAGCAGTAATGTCTACATCCACCAGGCCTAACTCCTGAAAGTTGCCATCATCATCCCCTAGTGGAGTCACTTGGGTCCAGGTTAGGTCCCTCTCTAGGACCAAGCGTCTATAAATAGTTGGCACCTCTGGGACATCCTACCGAATCCCAAACTACCTCAGGATGCAAGAGAAGTATTAATACTCATGTATATCAGCCTTACGGCTGATAACCCACCTATCTCTATGTGTCTAGCATAGGTATATATCTGCCTCTGGCCAATTAGGTCAGCCCATTTATGGTCACACCTCTATCTTCTAAGGGTGGAGCTATGAAAAATGAGAAATGTAATGGTCCAAGTCTCCTACATGAAACCTACTCCTGAAGCCCTCCTGCTCCTGAGGCTAGCAAGCTGCATAACACTGACGATCCTCATCGATATCAGTTATCTCCAGAGTAAAATCTATGGGGTGCTCTATCAAAATATGCTACCAACCCCAAATATAAAGAAGTATGAAGAACACAAGCTTATACTGAGAGGGGGGTGAACAGTATAAGAGCACTTTTTACTTTTCTTTCCAAATCAATATTATGCAATGTATAGATAGCAATATCAACAACAGTAATCAAAGCAATGCACAAATCACCACACACAATAGAGACACATATTTAACGTGGTTCACCCAAATATGGCTACTTCCACGGAGAAAATATTTCTTCTAAATATTTCTCAAATAATCTCTTGGGAATCCTTCCCAATTACAATGTTTATGGACCTCTGTCCAAAGGAGATGTTGATCCCCTAAATCTGGTTTGTGGATCTCTATCCATAGGAGAACTCCTTCTCCTCTGCTCTGGTTGGTGATCCTCTAGAAGACTACTGCCTCCACTGCACTGGCTTGTGGATCTCTCTCCACTTGAAGACCTATCCTCACTACCCTGGTTGATGGATCTCTATCCACTGGAGACTACTATCCTCTCTACTCTATCACCTCCAAAGCTCTATCTCAAATCTATACTAAACATAGTCTAGTCGGTCTAGCACAAATCTGCTCAACAAGTCCACTCAAATCTGCACTAAACATAGTCCAGTCGGTCTAGCACAAATCTGCTCAATAAGTCCACTCAAATATGCACTAAACACAGTCCAGTCGGTCTAGCACAAATTTCTCAATAAGTCCACTCAAATTTGCACTAAACATAGTCCAGTTGATCTAGCATAAATTTCTCAACAAGTTCACAAGAACTTGCTCAACTCTACTCAATAGGTCCACTCAGAACCTGCTCAAATCTGCTCAACAAGCTCACATAAAACTTGCTCAACTCTGCTCAATAGGTCCACTCAGAACCTGCTCAAATCTGCTCAACAAGCTCACACAGAACTTGTCCCAATCAGCTCAATAAGTCCTCTCTAGAACTTAACCAAATCTGTATTGTAAGCTTCCACAAAAGCTCACACAAAATCAGTCCACAAGTCTTCTCAAAGACTTACCTCAAATCTTCTTAACAAGTCCACACATAGAACTTGTCCAATCTCATAGAAGCATAAAGAGAATTGTTAGAGACTCAATATGTTCTATTCTTAATGCACAATCACTTTCTCAATTTTCTCAATCTCATAGAAGCATAAAGAGAATTGTTAGAGACTCAATATGTTCTATACTCAATGCTCAATCACTTTCACAACTCAAATCAGAATATAGAATAGTTTGTTTTATGGAACTTGAACAATCACTTTATACAACCACTTGACTAGGCTCAACCAACTCAACTCAACCAATTACTTAATGAAACTCCCCTTTCTCACAAACCCTAGTCCAAGCATATATCAACCAACTCAAAATATTTCCAACAATGCTCAACAACAAATCTCACATAACAATGATACTCATGTTCTTTTCAAACCCTAGTTCAAGTTCTTTGCACAACAACTCACTTCAACAACAATGCTCATAAAACACTCTTCACATAACAATGATACTCATGTTCTTTTCAAAACCCTAACTCAATTCTTCACACAATTCAATGACTTCAACAACTATGCTTATCAAACAAGGTTTTAATCACAACTCTTAATTCCAGAAAACCTTGAAGCATTAACTCAAGCACTTTCGAAAAGGAAACCCTAATCAAATCCTTTTCACTCCAAAATTTATTTTCTAGTAAGCAATCAATCAACTCAACCAAGAAAGAATTTGCCCATACCTTTTTGCTTGTCAAGAAGTTGATCTCACAAATCTGCCACACTCACAATTACTTCTTTGCCAATCTCAATAAGGGTTAGAAGATAATAATTTCCTCAACAAAACACAATGCAAAATGATATCAAAATTACACCTTATCACTCCAACTTAAATAATATTCAATACCTTCACAATAATCTTCTTTAACACAAAAACCCCTTATTAAAATTAAACAACCCTCAAAAGTCTTAATCCTTCAATATGCCAATATAGTAATTTAAGACTTTATCAAAAATAATTAAAACCAAAACTTCCTTATTACTCCAAATGATAATATTCAACTACCACCACTATCCAACAAACACCCTTTCTAAACAATTCCACTAACAATCCTTATACCTCCAAACTTAGGCAAATAATAAAAATTTAATGCAAAATATTTACCTTACCTTCGGAGGGATTCGAACCCTCAATAATGCCCATGATGTACGCCTTGTCATGGCTCCAATAGTCGCATGAGCTACATGCTCGTTTGAGATGGAGGAAGCACCACGTGCTTCAAAATGTATCACGCTCTTGCCCCTTTGCAAAAATGTGCACCTTTGGCACCTTCAACCAACACGCCTGCCAATGCACACCATCGCATTTCGAACGTTGGCTCCCTTGCCAACAAACATTTTACCACCTGCCCACTTGCCACTAGGCCAAGCTTCCTGGTTGGGCTTCGACCATTCGATGCCTTCCACTTAGTTTCTATTCACTGGCAATTCAAACACGAAAATTGCAGTCCTTCTTTCACGAGCTCTTCACTTTAAATAATTCGTATGCAAAATAATCGATCGAGCAAGGATAAGGTTCAATGCCCTTTGGGCATAGGTATTTATATTAAATTCCTCCATGCTTTGTAAAACATTGGTGCCTTTGAAGCTTTCATTACCATGAGACGTCGACGAATATTAGAACCTTGATAAAGTGCTTTGAATATTTTAAACTCCAAGCCCATCTTTGGGTAATGTAAAATATTAAATATTTTACTTTGGGCTTTTAACCAAATCACTTTAATATTATAATATCAAACATTATAATATTATATCCTTTTAACCATTATAATATTATTGCTTCCTTCACATTGCATTCCATGGTGTAAATAATATTTATTTATAAAATTTAAATTCTCATTGAATTTAAATAATTTATAAAAAATATTATATCTCCTTTTTAACTTTGCATTGAATCTCTTGACCTTTGACCTTCTTCCTGGATATCAAATAACAACTTTGACAACTTTGTTCCTTGATGAAAAACCTTGATATTAATGTTGACTTCATTTCTTGACATCAATGACAACTTTAACTTTTAGGACTCAAAATGTCCAACAATCTCCCCCTTTGTCATTGATGGCAAACCAAAAACTTTTTACCGAAAACTTGACTTCTTCTTCTATGCTGCTCCCCCTGGGACACTGCTCCCCCTGGCTCAATGCTCTTTCAAATATCAAATCTCTCCCCTATACTCAAATATTTCTCCCCCTTTGACATCAATGGCAAAGGGTCACCTTTGGGGCTCGGGGCTAAGAATGAGCCTCTTAGCTTAGCCCCTCCCCCACCTTCTGTTAAGGTGGTTAATTTTGGGGTGGGAGTATTTCTACTCCTATAAAGCATTGTTCTTTACCTTTATCCTCTTCTCTTCTTTTCTAAATTTTTTGAATCCTCTGACTATTTCTATCCGTGTCTATGTTCCTATCCATGTCATCATTCCTATTCCTATTCTTGTTCCTGTTCACATCCATGTTCTTTTCTTGTTCACATCCATGTTCTTGTTCCTATTCCTATCCATGTTCCTGTTGTTTTTTTTTTTCATGTTTTTTTTTGTTCATATCCATATTTCTGTTCTTGTTCCTATTCCTGTTTATGTTCAAGTTCCTATTTATACTTGTCTCTGGAATGTCTGCTCTACACCACTTTGTTGTATGACCATCATTATTGCACTTATAACACTTA
This sequence comes from Wollemia nobilis, assembly GCA_028583015.1. Lineage (NCBI taxonomy): Eukaryota > Viridiplantae > Streptophyta > Pinopsida > Araucariales > Araucariaceae > Wollemia > Wollemia nobilis. Next base: position 19,778,838 of record JAQPPZ010016947.1, on the reverse strand, counting down.
ATGTTATTATTCCTTGGAGGTGCAAATGTCTTAGGATTTCTCCTAGTGAAGCCATATCCTCTTCTGTCATGAACCCTGCAATTCATTGCCTTGTGACCAAACTGATTACATGAGTAGCAATACCCATGGAAAGGTTGTCCATTCCCATATTCTTATCTTTCATGTGTCCTGCACTGTGAAGCCATGTGCCCAAGCCTGTGACATGAAAAACATCTTCCATTGAAGCTTCCTTGTCTTGACCTCATTGGTCTCCTATTCTGATTGTTGTTCCATCTGTATCTTCTTTGTGCACTGTTCCTGTTGAATTCACTATTGTCCAACCCATCCTCTGATGTCTCACTTTATTTTACACTGTCTTCTTCTGAAGTATCTTCATCTGAGGTTTCTTCTCCTCCAAAACTTGAAGTTGACTCTCCTTCCCATTTCTTTTGAACCTGTTCAAATCCAAGACCTGTTTTGCTTGATGTAGGCTTTTGTGTCTTGATGAACTTATCCAAGTTCTTTGAGCTATTTTTAAATCCCTTCATCTTGATCTTGGAGTCCTCTAAATCTTCTTTTAGTAGTGCCACTTCTTGTGCTAACTTCTCACATTCCAAGATCTTTGCTTCTAACTTATCTTTGAACTTCTTTGCTTTAGCCTTTGATTTTTCTAAATCCTCTATAAGCAATCTTCTTTCTTCATCACATTCTTGAAACTGAATTTCAAGTTTAGAGTGTTGCTTCCTTACCTTCTTTACCATGTCAAGGGCATAGATGAGTTCTCCCTTGAGATCATAACCATTCTCTTTTGAATAATCCTCTATTTTTTTACCTTTGTCCACATCATTACTCTCTTTAGGCTTGTCTTCTATAGGATCACTCACTTCTTCTTCTAATGCCATTAGAAGATTTTCATCTGGTCCTTCAAGTGCATTCTCATACTCATCATCACTAAAACTATAACCATCCCTTGTACAATCATCTTCAAGATGTCCAAAGTTACCACATCTAAAACACTTGAGAATAACTAGAGTTTTCTTAACTGGTTCTTTTTCTTTAATCATAAATAGAACTTCATCTCTATCATTGTCTGAAACACTAGCATCACTATCACTTGAGTACTTACTTGCATTATCCGCATAGTAGCTCCTCTTTTGTCTTTGAAAGAACTTCTTCCCTTGTCTGCTTTGTCCATCCTTGCTTTTCTTCTGATGCTTATCCTGCCTATATCTTTCTGATTCCCTGTACCTGTGATCTTGTTTTTCTTCACCATTGTTGTTCTTTGGTTCTTTACAATCTATTGCAAAATGTCCAAACTTTCCATAATTGAAGCACTTAACAGATCTTAGATCTATGGATCTTCTAGAACCTTTATTTCTTCTACCATAATTAGCTTCTTCATCATTGGATGACTCACTGCTTGATTCTGACTTCTTACCCTTTGTTTTCTTGATTGCTTTGAATGTTGCTTCCTTCTAGGGAGTAGGATCTTTTGTTCTTATCTCAAAAGTTGTTAGCATACCAAGCAACTTATCCCTTGTCAAAGTATCACCATCCAATGAAATTTCTATAGCAGAAACCTGTTCACTGAATCTATTTGGAAGAGATCTTAAGACTTTATCACAAACATCTGATTCATCAATCTTCATTCCAAGTCCTTGCATATCATTAACAACCTCATCAATTCAAATTAGATAAGCACTAATATTTTCCTCTTCATTCATTCTCAATGTTTCAAATTGTCCTTTGAGATTTCGTATCTTTGCTTTCTTGACACTTTTATCTCCTTCATATATACCTTGCAATTTATCCCACATTTCTTTTGCAGTTCTACAATGCATAACTTTCATAGACTTTGTTCTACGCAAACCTCTCACAAGTGCATTCATTGCTTTTGAATTATAGTGTTGTAGAAGCTTACCTTCCTTATCTGTAGGAGGATTGACTATTGGATCATATCCAAATTCCACTGCATCCCAAACTTCATTGCCAAGTGCCATTAGGTAGATCCTCATCATCATACTCCAATACATGTAGTCATTTCCATCAAATACTGGTGCTGAGTTAGTTGAGGACACCTCCTTAGGATCCATTGTGTTCTTGTTAGCTTTTCCTTCAAGTTGTTAAACTCTTATGAAGGCACCCACTCTAATACCAATTGAAGAACACAAGCTTATACTGAGAGGGGGGTGAACAGTATAAGAGCACTTTTTACTTTTCTTTCCAAATCAATATTATGCAATGTATAGATAGCAATATCAATAATAGTAATCAAAGCAATGCACAAATCACCACACACAATAGAGACACAGATTTAATGTGGTTCACCCAAATATGGCTACTTCCATGGAGAAAATATTTCTTCTAAATATTTCTCAAATAATCTCTTGGGAATCCTTCCCAATTACAATGTTTATGGACCTCTGTCCAAAGGAGATGTTGATCCCCTAAATCTAGTTTGTGGATCTCTATCCATAGGAGAACTCCTTCTCCTCTGCTCTAGCTGGTGATCCTCTAGAAGACTACTACCTCCACTGCACTGGCTTGTGGATCTCTCTCCACTGAAGACTCTTGTCCCCACTCAGAAGACCTATCCTCACTACCCTGGTTGATGGATCTCTATCCACTAGAGACTACTATCCTCTCTGCTCTGTCACCTCCAAAGATCTATCTCAAATCTATACTAAACATAGTCCAGTCGGTCTAGCACAAATCTTCTCAACAAGTCCACTCAAATATACACTAAACACAGTCCAATTAGTCTAGCACAAATCTGCTCAATAAGTCCACTCAAATCTACACTAAACATAGTCCAATTGGTCTAGCACAAATCTGCTCAATAAGTCCACTCAAATCTGCACTAAACATAGTCCAGTCGATCTAGCACAAATCTTCTCAACAAGTTCACATAGAACTTGCTCAACTCTGCTCAATAGGTCCACTCAGAACCTGCTCAAATCTGCTCAACAAGCTCACACAGAACTTGCTCAACTCTGCTCAATAGGTCCACTCAGAACTTGCTCAAATTTGCTCAATAAGCTCACATAGAACTTGTCCCAATCAGCTCAATAAGTCCTCTCTAGAACTTAACCAAATATGTATTGTAAGCTTCCACAAAATCTCACACAAAATCAGTCCACAAGTCTTCTCAAAGACTTACCTCAAATCTGCTTAACAAGTCCACACATAGAACTTGTCCAATCTCATAGAAGCATAAAGAGAATTGTTAGAGACTCAATATGTTCTATTCTTAATGCACAATCACTTTCTCAATTTTCTCAATCTCATAGAAGCATAAAGAGAATTGTTAGAGACTCAATATGTTCTATACTCAATGCTCAATCACTTTCACAACTCAAATCAGAATATAGAATAGTTTGTTTTATGGAACTTGAACAATCACTTTATACAACCACTTGACTAGGCTCAACCAACTCAACTCAACCAATTACTTAATGAAACTCCCCTTTCTCACAAACCCTAGTCCAAGCATATATCAACCAACTCAAAATATTTCCAATAATGCTCAACAACAAATTTCACATAACAATGATACTCATGTTCTTTTCAAACCCTAGTTCAAGTTCTTTGCACAACAACTCACTTCAACAACAATGCTCATAAAACACTCTTCACATAACAATGATACTCATGTTCTTTTCAAAACCCTAACTCAATTCTTCACACAATTCAATGACTTCAACAACTATGCTTATCAAACAAGGTTTTAATCACAACTCTTAATTCTAGAAAACCTTGAAGCATTAACTCAAGCACTTTTAAAAAGGAAACCCTAATCAAATCCTTTTCACTCCAAACTTTATTTTCTAGTAAGCAATCAATCAACTCAACCAAGAAAGAATTTGCCCATACCTTTTTGCTTGTCAAGAAGTTGATCTCACAAATCTGCCACACTCACAATTACTTCTTTGCCAATCTCAATAAGGGTTAGAAGATAATAATTTCCTCAACAAAACACAATGCAAAATGATATCAAAATTACACCTTATCACTCCAACTTAAATAATATTCAATACCTTCACAATAATCTTCTTTAACACAAAAACCCCTTATTAAAATTAAACAACCCTCAAAAGTCTTAATCCTTCAATATGCCAATATAGTAATTTAAGACTTTATCAAAAATAATTAAAACCAAAACTTCCTTATTACTCCAAATGATAATATTCAACTACCACCACTATCCAACAAACACCCTTTCTAAACAATTCCACTAACAATCCTTATACCTCCAAACTTAGGCAAATAACAAAAATTTAATGCAAAATATTTACCTTACCTTCGGAGGGATTCGAACCCTCAATAATGCCCACGATGTACGCCTTGCCACGGCTCCAATAGCCGCATGAGCTACACGCTCGTTTGAGATGGAGGAAGCACCACGTGCTTCAAAATGTATCACGCTCTTGCCCCTTTGCAAAAATGTGCACCTTTGGCACCTTCAACCAACACGTCTGCCAATGCACACCATCGCATTTCGAACGTTGGCTCCCTTGCCAACAAATATTTTACCACCTGCCCACTTGCCACTAGGCCAAGCTGCCTGGTTGGGCTTCGACCATTCGATGCCTTCCACTTAGTTTCTATTCACTGGCAATTCAAACATGAAAATCGTAGTCCTTCTTTCATGAGCTCTTCACTTTAAATAATTCGTATGCAAAATAATCGATCGAGCAAGGATAAGGTTCAATGCCCTTTGGCATAGGTATTTATATTAAATTCCTCCATGCTTTGTAAAACGTCGGTGCCTTTGAAGCTTTCATTACCATGAGACGTCGATGAAGATTAGAACCTTGATAAAGTGCTTTGAATATTTTAAACTCCAAGCCCATCTTTGGGTAAAGTAAAATATTAAATATTTTACTTTGGGCTTTTAACCAAATCACTTTAATATTATAATATCAAACATTATAATATTATATCCTTTTAACCATTATAATATTATTGCTTCCTTCACATTGCATTCCATGGTGTAAATAATATTTATTTATAAAATTTAAATTCTCATTGAATTTAAATAATTTATAAAAAATATTATATCTCCCTTTTAACTTTGCACTGAATCTCTTGACCTTTGACCTTCTTCCTGGATATCAAATAACAACTTTGACAACTTTGTTCCTTGATGAAAAACCTTGATATTAATGTTGACTTCATTTCTTGACATCAATGACAACTTTAACTTTTAGGACTCAAAATGTCCAACAAAATATACTGCAGTCGATGCTCACTCTGATGCGGTGTGTAATCTAGTATAGCTCATGATAGAGTTGTGCTAGAAGAGTACTTCCCATGCCAGAATAAGAGGCTGCTCGATCGAGCTAACCATAACCTCCTTGGTCCTGGCCAGGAGGTTCCATGGGAACCTCATGCCTGATGAATCTAGGAGGACTATTTGGATAATCAAATGCATAAATACAGCATCCCGCTGTGAGAAGAATCTGGATTAGTACCACTCCTCGATGTGGATGCCCCCATGATCAATATGGCCCTGAGCCTCGATGCTCCATCTACCAAATATCACATCAACCAAGACCTTCTTCATCGTGGTAGGAGAGGATGTGATGGGCTCGCCAGCAATACGTAGGCAAAATATGTAGTAGACATCCTCTAGAGTCATAGTCATTTCACTCGTTGGCAGGTGAAATGTATTAGTCTGTGCAACCCAGTGATGGACCAATGCAGTCATATATGTTTGATCTGATATGATGGTGGGGAGGTCCAGGATGTATCAAAACCCCACGGTAGCAAACCAATCCCACTCCACGTCAGTTAGAGTGTGGCGTAATTTCCAAAGGAGATCAGTCTCCCTCACTCTATTCATCAAGGTCTGAGTGAAAGCAATCAAATAAATAAATAAATAATTAAAAATGACTAAAAAATGGTAAAGAAATCAGAAAATCTTATGAAAATGTAAAATCATGCAAAAACATGATCAAAAATTTCAAAAAAATCAAACAAAAGCACTTCAAAGAAAAATGGAAACAAATTGAAAATTTTGAAAAAATTTCCTAAAGTCATCGCGTCGTGAGTTAAAACCACGGTCGACGAGGCGGTCAAAAATGTGATCATTGGGATTTAAATCCCGCTGTGGCTAACAGTCGTGGTCCCCAATTTGCCAATTGGGGACCGTTTCTGCCACCCATGGCTAAGGAACATGACCTTTTCAAGGTCATTTCCTTCCCAAAATAATCCTAAAATAAAAAACCCTCTCTATAACCTAACCTATGCTAAACCTAACTAGGGTGAGGTTCGTTATCGACAGTTTAATGTGGTTTGTTTAACCCATTGCTCAGTGTGGTTAATTTTAATTTTGTAATTTGCAAGCATAGTCTTGGTTTGTGTGTTACCTTGGAAGCACCGGTTCTCCCGTTGGTCGAAGCTTCTAGTTGGTCATCCATCAATTTGGATAGAAGGGAATCAGTAAGGTTTGTGATAGCGTTCTATGTCAGAATTCATTTTTTACCTCTTAGAGCTCTCATTTTTACTGTCAATTTTAGGTAATAATTAATTTTTTTCAAATGGAAAAAGCCTTATATATTTTTTGAATTCGGTTCAAACCGCGTCTGACAACCGTAGTCCTTGAGTTAGGTTTTTCCACCTACGGATCTGAGCTATGATCAAGGAAATTGAACTTTTTAACCACTTCTAACAGACACGGTCAGCAAACTACAATAAATACTCTCAATTCCCACCATGGAGAGCTATAAAATAACAAATTAAAAAATACCCACCAGACCAAATAATTCAAAAAAATACAAAAATACAAAAAAAAATTAGATAACATTAAAATCCAAATGCACCTCATATTTAGTTGTTTATCCTATACACTTGGTGGTTGCATCAACTTGCGTTCCATGCAATCCGAAAATATGAGTAAATTACCATAAGGACATTTGGAGCAAATTAGTCATCACTGAATTGTATGCTTCATTTTAATCCCTAAGAAGGCCCAGGCGGCCCGACTGCTCCAGGGGAATGAGATATTCATGTCAATTCTCCTATGATATTTTTAGCAGATCATCGAAAGTATGATTCAACATAAGCCTAATTAGAATTTTCCTTATTTTTATTTCCTAAGAAGGCCTTCGTGGTTGGACTGCTCCATGGGATAGAAATATACAATTACTATTAATAGTTGCAATAATAGTTGATTAGGCCTTGCCAAGTATTAAAATGCTAAATCTTAGTTTATTCAAAGTAATTCATAGTGGTCAAGTGACTCGTTGCTTCATTTAATTGTCATTACCATCATCGACTCGTCGCTTGAGGGGGTAGTCATAATATCAAATCATAATCAAAGACCGCTTGAGGGGGTAGTCATAATATCAAATCATAATCAAAGACCGCTTGAGGGGGTAGTCATAATATCAAATCATAATCAAAGACAATAGGAGATACCTTGATCGTAGATCCCTAGATCTTGTCAAAATTCTATTCATCTTATGAATCATTGCCAACGACTATAATAAGCTTACCCTCTACTAGGAAAAAAGCAAATATGACAGTAAGTTAGTAGCTCTCCTCCTTTCGGAATCTATATGGTGTGGAAGCCTATAGTAGCCCTAAGCTGACCGATCGACGCTAGAGCTTGCCAAAGCTTTTTCAAATTTAAGCCTTCCATCCAGTTGGAAGCAATAATTCTAGGATGTGCATCTTCTTTGCAAGACTCGGGCATCTAATGGTGATCAAACCAATGAACATCATCCAACCTACGACATCATTTTTAGGAGATTTGTTTTTTCTTAGTGTTGTTCGATCTCACAATGCATCTCAAAAGGGGCATTTGTAGACACCTAAAATGCATCATATCGAGGTGACTACTCATATGGGACATGCTAGAAGACCATATGGAAGACTTTGGATAGATACCAAGGTATAGCAGTGGTTTTTACCACTCATTTGGGCACCTTTTCCTAGTAAATGCTAGCCACTTTTGACAACTGCGATTAGCAGAGCTGAACACGTTTGTCAACCATGGTCAGGCCTCAAAATCAGTTTGCCTTCATCCAAACCAAAATTGATTGCAACGGCAAATTGGTTACGGATTGGAGTGATTTGAGTGAGGAAGGTTATGGATCCTTCCATCCAACAAGATCAACTACACAATCTTGTTCTTGGCTTCCTCATGAAGCCATCCCTAACCCTTGGCAAATGCTATAAAACCCCCCTCCAAATGGGAGAAATATATAGATAAATATTGAGTTGAAACGTAGCAAAGCCCTGTCGAATTGCATACTCACTTACATGCATTGAGAGGAACACTTTTGTTGCCCAATTGGAGATCACATGCCATGGAGGTCCTAGGAGGCTAGAAGATTAAAGAAACGTGAATTCATGCAACCCATGCACCAACTGAGCAATTCAACCACTAAATCTGTCAGAGGACATAGTGGTGGCCCTTGATCATTAATTCTTCAAGGAGAACTAAATATTGGACTCCAAATTAGGAGGGCAAGAACATTTCAAGCTCAGTCACAGCTATCAACCGTGGCTAACAGTGCTCATCGCGCATCAGACCCGCAGTCAAGTCATCATTTTCAATTTTCTTGTTTTCTAGTTGTAGTATTTACTTAATTGCATTAGATTAGACATATATCATGTTAATTTGCTATAGTAGAGACTTTGACCGATGCAATTAGAGTTTTTAGTCATTTTCCTTCACTTTTGCAATTATGGCACTAATGGTTCTTTTCATTCTTCCATGATTTCAATTTCATAATTAAGTCAATAGATAGTTAGATCTGCTTTTGCTTATATGTTTGTAGCAATCATTTTAGGTTTAACATAAGTTTAGTATGTTTATTGTGTTTTCTTGATTTCATGTTAGTTATGATAACTTTTACGCAAATACCTCCTAAAAGCCTCATCAAGAGAGGCCTCCTTTGTTGCTAATTGCTTCTTGTTGTTTATTGCACGCAAGACTAACAGGGTTTTGAGATGCAAGGCAACAAATGCCTCTAATCGTGGATAAGGTCATTAATACCTTGGAGCAGTTCGTGTCCATTTATAAAGTCTGCATATTGCACCTACCCTGTGGGGCTTTCAAGTTGTGTTAATTGTATCAATATTTGGGTGATCCTAAGAAGGGCATGATTGTAACCAAGATTTAATTCAATATTATTAAAAGAAACATTCACTTTCTTGTCATATGCAATATTATCTTTCATTTCTTGTTTTAATGATTGATTTCAATTAATGTATTAGTTTAGGTGTATGCTTTTCAGATCGATATAGTAACCATGACAATGGTAACGTTCTAAATAGTGTAAGGTGAATTTAGGGTTAGAAAAATAATGAACATTTATGATGAATGGTTCAACATCGTCCTCATCTATGGGCGTGTAAATTGCTAGTTGATAAAGCCCTCCATAAATGAAGTTTTTTTGGTTAGATGGCACCCCTAGTGGCACTACCATTCCCATGGTAAAGTGATGGGCTTGAGTTCGGCCCATTTCTTGTGCAGTTTTGATAAATGGTGTGAATGTCACATTTTGCATGATATATTCTGCTAATCTGAGATTTACCAAATGTACGGTCACCTAAGGTGTAGATGACCCTACTAAATAAGCAGGTGAGGCAGGCTGAGGTGCCTCCTCGACTTGATTTTGAGTGTCCCCTTCATCCATGGGACTAGGAACCTCGATAGTTTCTACTTTGAGCGCTTACTTTGACTCATTTTTGCCCATAATTGCCTTAAGCTTCTTGTCATTCCTAAGCATCTTGGATGTCATAGGATTTTTGAAGCTACTGTTGTGTGCTTTGATAGTTGTGGTGCTATCATGGAAGGTCCTTCACACACCTTTTAATTTACCTTTTGGATGTTTGATTGGTGGCGTCAGTCATATATCCAGATGCATTGAGAGAAGAATGAAATCTCTAGGTAAATCTGCTAAGTTCACATATTTGAATGGCTCCTCATTGGAAGGAACCATGTGAACCTGTCCCTCATGTATATATTTAATACATTGATGTAAAATCGAGGGAACACAATGCATTTCTCTAATCCAAGGCATCCCAAGAAGATGTTATACTGCATGGCACCTTCTATCACATGACACATCACAGGGATGGTCTTCAGTCCAACCTGAATTGGAAGAACTATAGTACCTACCGTTAAGCATAGCGCATCGTTAAATTCTCTCAAGGTGAACGTAGAAGGTACAATGTGTGACTTTGGCACCTTTAGATGTATCAATGCCTTGGTGGTTATAATGTTGATTGATGATCCTATGTCAATCAAAACCCGTTTGAATGGTGTGTGATTTACACACGTAATTATATGTAGTGGTGGGTCCGCTATAGCAGTGGAGACCGTATTAATCTCATGATCATTGAATTGAATCACTGGTTCATTGCACTCCTACACATGTCCCATGAAGTTTATAAATGCTTTAGGGTCCTAGGACTGAACTTCGATAGACCTTAGGATGTCCATGAGCATATCCCTATGCTTAGGAGACTTCTGAATCAGTTCATAGATTGAAAACTTTTTTGGAGTTATCTGTAGGCTATGAACTAGCCTACTCATGATTGTCACCACTATTCTATTTGGTGGGCCTGGAACATTTTGTGTGGCCTTTTAGGAGGTGCGGGTTGAACCTTAATGCGCATTGGAGGTAGATTTGGTCCCTCATACCTCCCTTGTCTTGTGATAACATTAAACATATCAATGAATCCTTGATTTGGTGGTTCCACTCACACTTGACTCACATGACCATCATTGTTCCTCAATGACTCATGATTTGGGAAGGGGTTCTTGAAGATCCCCATACTTTTATTGTCTAGAGCTTGGGGTTTGTCCACAATTAGCTCACCCTTTCGAACATGTTTTTCACTGTGTTTGAAACTATAGCATCCTTTGATGTCATGTCTCTTCATCCTATGGAAAGCGCAATACAGATCGTCCCTATACCCCTTTGGTTTGGGTTGATTAGGGACTATTAATTTGATCTTCGATAAATTGAGGGCCTTGGCCTCACACAGTTGATGGAATATTGATGTCATTGATTCCAAAAAAGGTGTGAACTGGTGAGGTGGGCATTGTTATTTATTCTTACCCTTCTTGTTATTATTGTGTTGATCATATCACGCAAGAGGAGGTTGGGCTTGATAATTCTATTGTTGCCCCTTATCCCATTTCTTGAGGTTTAACACCACTTGGTTTACATGGGCTGGCTTGGCATGTTCTTTCTGCTTATGGGTTTTCTTCATATTCTATTCTTTCTTATTTTGGAGCTTCAAGTTAACCTCTTGTAACTTGATGTCCTCTATTACCTTGTCTTGTGCCAAGGCCTCCTTGAATGTTTGATATTGTTGTAGTTGCAATAGTAATGATATGTGCTTCACACAACTCTTTGTAAACATCTGAGTTAGCTCTATGGTCGAAATGGAAAATGGTAACTTTACCATTATATTTCTCCATATTTTCCCATAATCCATGATCGTCTCATCATCATGTTGCATTAAAGTAGCCAAATTTAATAGGTTTACCTTCTTATTGGTGTTGAAGGAGAAGCATTCAAGAAATGCATTAGCCGGTTGTTCAAAGTTGGTTATGCTATACCTTTTAAATTTATTAAACCACTCTCAGGCAGGGCCTGAAAGGGTTGTTATGAAGGTTCTCAACAACAGAGCATCATTGCTTTCTATTTGAAAGGACATATCCATAAGGCTCGTAACATGTTCCTGGGTGTCCTCCTCTCCTTGAAATTTCTCTAGCTTTGGCATATCGAAGTGATCGGGATATGCTAGAATAGGCACTGACGGGCATAAAGGCTCATTGTGTATCTTGTTCAAGGTTGGCTTTTGATAAGTCATCCCTTGTTTCTCTATCACTCAAACCTTATATGCCAAGGCCTAATAGGCCTTCGAAGATAGAATTTCCTCTTATCTAAGAGGTCATTGAGGAGCCTTTGGATGTAAATTCTTCTAAGGTTGAGGTGGAGGACTAGGCCCGTCCTCCATGTCTACTAGGGAGATCTCAATATATTCTTATTCTTGTTCATCTCCTGCTACTTCTTCATACTGCGTACGGCCATGATGTTCTAGCGCTTGGAACTGCATCATGTTTTGGTTCGTGTGGTGAGTACGAGTTTCAATGTGCTCAAGATGCAAATCAGGCTATGATGTAGTTTTTCTATGAGTGTGCTCCCTGTATTCACTACAAAGGAGTAAATTAGCGTGAGCCAATCGATCCTCTCGCTTAGCACACTCATGATCAAGTATGCATTGCATGCACATGCGTTGCTCAAAAATATACTACTTTAGAAACCTATCTCTGATTATCCTCATTTTTGAGGTGCTCACGCTCTGCATGAACATCTTTCAATTGATCTTGGATGATCTGCTACCATTATTTTAACACCAGTTTCTATGATCGATCTATAAGATCGACCGTATGCGGTATTTGGTGTTTCTATTCTATCTAAGCAAATTTGTTGGTATGACCTCCAACAGACTTGTTTGCCACACTTTACCCTTGTTTGTATAGATGATATTTACATTATAGTGTTGTCTATACTCTATGCTCGCGTGGGTCAATGGGGCAAGTATACTATGAGAACGCTTAGATCATTCTCTTGGTTCTCTGATGGTCCTACATGTGCTCTCACTATGAGAACTCATAGAATGAGAGTGCGCAACTAAGGGTTTATACCCTAGATACCCTAGGACTCTATCCAAACCATCCAATTATTTAGTACACCACGACTCATGTGGTGGCGTACCATTGACTCCAATCTTAGACATATCAAATGTAAACTTACCAAGTTTATTGTTGTTTGGATTCTATGTGGACCTATGATTTGAGGCAACCCTCCCCTCCTACCCTTGAATGGGTGGATTTTCTACTTGTCTATTTTGAACTGACGAGGGCCTGGAGCCTCCCTTAGCTCGAGCACGGATGGGAACCAACTTGGTTATAGTTTCATCCTCAACAATATACTCTTCGATGGATCCAGTGGATCCATGAGGTGTATGATTGCAATATATGCTCCCATGCTTGAAGGCCCCATGTTGGGATCTTCCATACTATGATCTGTCTAGCGAGGCATGTACATTGCCTCCTATGGAAGGGGTATTCTGACAAGAACCCCCTACATAGAATTTTCCCCTCTAATGCTCATTGAATGTTATCTGGAGGGATCTTGTGATTGAGGGTTTGACATGTCATGTTGTGCATTGGGAGGAGCTTTGGCTTTGACCTCTGTTCTACATCGAGATTGGCATCTCTGTGTTCTAACCATGATGTGTTATTATCTTGTATGTAGATTTTGAAACAAAAAAAGTAAACAAGAATGATTATCTATTTTAAATTTTGTTTGTAAGACGTACACTGGTTTGATGTGTTTGAAATTTTTTGAAGACTTAAACTACTCTCATCATGTTTGAAATTGTTAATGTAATGCTCAATAGTTTAATGTTTTCACATGTATGCTCACAACTCAACAACCGGTAATGAAAGTCACGATCACGTAAACCCCCCAAAATGTGGAGATTAAATCCACACCCGGGTAGGGAGCACAGGTCCTGTCGATCCTCACCTAACACCTCGTGCACAATGACACACCCCTATCAAGAGGAATGTGTGTTATTTTACATGGTTAGGACAGGTCTTGGAGTCAATATTTACCAATAGTACAAGATTCGAGGGAGTTGGACCAACGGATGTAAATCACTGCCATCGTCATTGAACCATGCTAGTGGTTGGATATGACTTCCAAATCACCAATGTTTAAGTTTTACTCGGTGTGTATGTGTTCATTTTGTACTTTGTGAAAAAGGGGAAATCAACACCAAGCATGCAATGCTATTTCCTATATGCCTAATGATAAAAGTTTTTTAATATTCAGAAATATGCATCTAATTATTGAATGATTTTTAGAGAATGCAGGTAAAATATTCTAATCAACCTCTGATCGGGCCACCATAGGTAACCTCTACAAATAGATATTCTCTATTAGCCGTGGGATAGAGCCGCAAGTAATAGTGTTGGCCACAGGACAAAGCCATAGGCCAAGAATTTAGCCATGTTTGACAGGTGCAGCTAACAAATATAGTCGTGGCTAACAGACAGCATGAAAATTGCATCGAAGTTAATTCACTTTACTATTTTCTAAGTTTTATAATTACCTACAATAGTGAAAATAGCAAGCTAAAAAATTATAGAGGATTAGGGTTACCTAGATTCCTCATCTGATGGAGAGTCAAGTTGATTATTGTCTGCTTTTTTGATCTATTGCTAGCCATGGATGTCAAGCATGGCAGATGCTATGCGCCACAGTTGTCAAGCGTGGCTAACACCTGCAACCAAAAAAATTTCAAAAATCCATCAGTTCTTGTGAAATTTATGGGATTTCTGTCGTGATCGCCATCTGTAATGATCTAAAAAGCATACACCTAACTAGTGCATCAATTGAAATAAAATATTAAATCAATAAAGAATAGAAAACAATGAATTTAATGAGAAAATAGGGTTTCATTTCATTAAAACTTTGTCAAATCTAGATTACAAATATGTCCCTCTTAGGGATACTCAATTTTTGATACAATTTTGAAGACCCTCTAAACGAGGGGGTGGTGTAATCCGTAAACTTTTTAGAAGGTACACGAACTTCTTAAGGCCAAATATAGCCTTCTCCTTTGGTTGGAGGCATATGCTACCTTGAATTCCTTGAAAATTATTAGGTCATGTAAACCCTGCATTCAAGAAACAACATGAAAAGGGTTAATAACAAAGGAGGCCTCTCTTGATGAGGCTTTTGAGACAATTGCATAAATTGATGATAAAGAAAGCAAGAAATCATGTAAATATATGAATAAATGCTAGAAATAATCAAATTACTATAAAGCATCTAAAGAAATCATGAAATTTAGCAATTAGGAAGCCTAATTAACCATTAGAACTTGAAAAGCATAAAACTAGTCTAAATTGATAATTGCTAGGAAATGAGAGCAAATCTACCTCTAAATCCTAAATTGAATAGTCAAATATCTACTACAATGTTAATCTATGTTATATTAAACTAATTGCATAACTATAAATAGAAATCTACTACTAAAACAAAGGAAATTAAAGATCAAACCCTCACTACAAGTCTGAGGCGCAACTGGCACTATTAGTCACAGCTGAGCCAAAAGTGTTCTTGCTCTTGTAATCAGGGCTTAGATATCTGATTACCTCCATGGAATTGATGATCAATGGTCACCTTTGTGTCCTAATATGGATTGGTGGTTGGAATTGATAATATTCACATTCGATTGGCTTTATTTTGCGATTGATGCTTCCTAGTCCTTTGGATGCTCCATTGACAGGTTCATACTTATCACTCCACAATTGGCATTATCAATTTACTATCCATTTTTGCAAAGCTTCACTACATTTCAACTCAATATTGTTCCATACTTATCCCTAATTTGCAGGGGGGTCTTATAGCCCTCCTAATCCCTAATCTTGGCTTGCTTGGGAAGCCAAGATCAAGATCCAGGAGGTTGGATCAGTTGGAAGGAAAACTCTCAAAGCTTACCTGCCCAAAACTGTTTGAATCTCTATTGCATAGACCGTTGCAAAAAAATTTAGCTCAGTCCAATATTCAAAATAGTTTTATTTCTAGCAACGGCTCTGAGGTGCAGTTAGCTCTGTTAGCCGCGGGTGTCAACCACGGCTAAGAATTATTAGGATAAGACTACCTAAATTAAGTGGTTAAAACCATTGCTTCACCTTGGAACTATCTAAGATCATTCATATGGTCTATCAACATGCCCATATGAGTAGTCCCTTACACATGACGTATTTTAGGTGTCTACACAAAGGAGTAAAACCTTGTTTCTAGTAGTACACTGTTAGAACCTCCAAAAATTTCATCTTGATGTTGGAAACCAATTTGTGATGGTAGTTCCTAGCAAAAGCAGAGACCTCGAGCGCAGATTTACCTTTGGTAAAAGTGCTCGAGTCTCCATAATAAGCCCTTAAAGGCATCAAAGAGATGATATTTTGATAGCTACTAGTTAGAAAGCCTTCCCTCTATCGATTCATGCATAAATCGATGATTTCGCATAGAGACAAACCCTCCTTATAGTAATTTTGTGAGTGATTTTGGATAACATTTTGTGCAAGGTGTTTTAAGAGAAGGTACATAAGATCTTGCTACACCATCACTTGTTGTCTAAGAGTGAGTGCTATGGAAAAATGTAGGAGGATAGAAAACTCCCAAAAATGATGTGTAAACCTTATAATTTTGTGTCTGTGAGGAATATCGTCAGCCAATCCTAAACGTCGTTCATTGGGAGTGTATCAGAGCAACCATAGGGTGTATGTCGAAGCCATCGATCCCTATCGATGTGCGTAGGGCACCTCTAGAAAGCCGTAGGTCTTCAAGCCAATAATGTGGTTCAGATCATGTTCGATGATAGAGCACAGGCGGTGATCTGCATTCGTTTCAGATGGTAAGTGGAATTAAAGAAAAATTTAAGAATATTTTCTAAGGTTTTAAATGAGTAATGGTATCCATTGATGGGGTTTGCTAATGATCTGGATGGTGCCATGTGTCATAGCCCGATTGGGTGAATGTCTCATCAGGTTAGGGTTTTAAAGGTTTAGTGGGCTTAGATATCCCTCATGCTCGATGAAGCTTGCAAGAGCATGGTCTCATATCGCTTTGCATGTGAATATCGAGGTATGGATCACCACGGCGGTTCACGGTGGTAGAAAGAAAAAAACCTTGGTGGTCGTGCTAAGTGCTTAGTCGTTAGGCTAAAGCGCTAGCGCCAATCGTTGACTCTCCATTTCATGACAACTGGTCAATAGGTAGGAATTTCCTCACCAAGGGTTATGATGTCTTTCGCCCCATGAAGTGCTTAAGGGTTACGTAGGAAATGCTTGGTGTAGGAACGGTTGGCTTTGACATGTTATGTTGTAATGTCTGGTAGATATAATATGTAGAGCACTTACTTTAAGTTATGGTTAATGGATAGAACCATATAGTTAAAAAAAATAATAAGGGTTTTATGTGTTTAAAGAAACGAGATTAACACATACCAATATTATTGGGTCTTAAATATATATTTAATTGTTATATGGGAAAAAGGGTCTAAACAATAATATTAGACCCATTATCTTATAAAGACTCAAGCTTAGGACTTTAGCTAAAAGCTAAGTTCAACAAAGGAAAATAAGTATTTAAAAGAATAATAATAAAAAAACATCATAGGTAAACTTAACCATTTATTGAGTTATTTAAGGGTTAAGATATCCCTAGTCTAGTACCATGGAGTTATGACACAAACATATTATATATGAATAATTATCCTATGTCCCAACTTAGAGAATTAATCTATAGTTGGAAAAAGGATTGGCTTGCTCTAGATGACATATAGGACATGGTGTGTTTGGTTATATGAGTATAAGACAAAGCTTATGATTTAAATAGCTTTATCATAGAAGGTTAAGTCACTATGATGGTTGCTTTTAGACAGGCTATGTAAGATGAAATTATGTTAAAAGCCCTTGAAGAACATGACTATGTTTAGGCCAAAAAGGGTTGAATGAAAGAGTTTTCTCCTTTAATGTTGTGATGATGAGTTGTGTACAAAGTTTGTTTAAATGCTATTTCTGGGTGCTAATGTCTTAAAGAATTAGACAACCTAGTATAGAATGATTTGTTTTGCATTGTTGTGATTACAATGAAATGCATAAATAGAAACCATATAGCTACAAATCATGCATATGATAAATATGGAATTAAGGAATATAAAAGCATAATCTAATATGGGGGAAATGGTAACTGGGTTGCATTTCTCGAGAACTTATGGGGGTTCCTCGTGGCCATGACAATGAATGCAGTTAGTATAGATTCAAGGGCATGTATTTTGTGTGATGGGATATGGGATGAAATGAGGAAAGAGGAAAGTTTCATTCTTAGGAAAGTATGGGATTTCCTACTCTTGAATTGTGTGAATGCTGGTTTTTACAAATGCTTAAAGTATTTGTTAAAGAGCTTGTTTGCATTCTATGGATTACTACTGCATGGCATTGTGTGATTAGTTATGCATAATCATAAATGGATTGTCCTGATCCCTAAATTACCCAACTACTTAGTACTGGTGGAAATGAGACAACTAGTACCTGACGTTCCTGATGAACCTGAATTGAAGTGAAGACTAGAAGAAGCTGAATCTGCATTCAGACTTGTGAAAATATCATTGTACTACAAATATTCCCTAGAGGAAGAAGCTTTGTAATAGATTCTAGGAGCTTGTGATTTAAGCTATGAGCATGATTGAAGATTGTAGTTTCCAAATACTTGATTATGTACAAAGGATATGAGCTATGTAATTACATTGAAGATTATGTATATTGGAAATACATGTTTTGTTTATATGTTATATTATGTTATTAGAATGCTTTAGTAGATGCTTTACTTACATTTGAAGTAACTGATATTTACTTTCTTATGAGCATAAATGTGGTATCTATGAATGATTATAAGTGTTTCCAAGAGTGCTTAAATGAAAACCAAAGAGTGGTAATCAATGAGAAAAATGGTAGACAATAATCTATCTATGCGAATCTGTCTGATGATTCCCTTAACAACCATATGTAATATGGTTAGATGGTTAAGCATTGCACCTAAAATATTATCTTATTGTTAAACAATGAGTAGTCAACAAGGCATACACTTTTGGTTAGGTTGAAAGACACCTATGGTTGAGATGGTTTAACATGGGGTTAAACAAAAAGGGAAATGTGTGTTCTGGTTGAAACAAGACTAGAAAATTCTCATTGATCATTATGGGACACTGGCCACTCCCATGCACATGGATAGACTCTGATCAAGTTGATTCCTATGTGGTGCACAACCTTGAACTCATGTGATTACTTTCTCAAATGGAAATCATATAAAAGACTCTCATACATTACTTAAGGTTGTAAGTAAAAAAAAAAAAAAATCGATGGGTATTATGGTTAGTTTTTGGTTAGGTGAAAATGGGTTATTATAGTTGGTATCAGAGCCTAGGTTAGATAGGTGCAAAACTCTAAATTTGATGACTCTAAAATAAATATATGCAAAGTAAGGAAAGAGAAATGGTACGGATGTAGAAAATGAGCAAGTCTTGCCCCCCATGTTGAACCCCTGGTGAATCAGATTGGAAGAGCTAGATGAACCCTCCACTTTTATGGGTTTTAAGTGGTGTACTTGATGCTCTTTTGGGGATCGTACTTGCCATTTGAAGCTCCAAGTCAAGACTCTTCCTTATTTAGTCATTGTGTTTGCATTCAACTGAAGTCATCATATAGAAAGGAGAAAAATGCTGAAATATTTTAGCAAATTTAGTAGAACCATCAAAAAATTTAGTTAGTTAGATGGGAGTAGGTGCATAGTTAGTGAAAGCCTTCGGTATAATATTGTGAACTAACACATTTCTTTAACCAGGGAATATGCCACCAAAACTTGGTAGTGGAGCAAAGATGCCTCCTCGAAGAACTCGGCTAGCTAGTATTGATAATTTTGGAGAGGGTCATGTGGGAGAGAGTTTAGGAAACCTTGAGGGGATGGAGAATCTCACAAATTTGGTTCAGAATATGCAAGGTGAGATGTCAACCTACAGAGAGCAGATGACACAATAGAATAATTTGTTGGAAGCTCTTAGGGATGAAATTCGAAGAAATGATAATAGGGCACCCGAAGCTCCTACTGAAGCAGTTATGGAAGAACCAAATGACCCTGATCAAGTAGTTAAAGCTCGTATTAATGCTGAATTAGAGAAAGACCTGAAGCATGTTAAGGTTAGAAAATTTTTGGGAAAGGAAAGTGGAGATTCTACCGAGTCATGGCTAAATGAACTAGCAATTTACTTCTCTATGAGAAATTACTCCTCAACCACAAATACAATCTTTGTCATAGGACTTTTGATAGAAGTTGGGTTGGAATGGTGGGAAACTTACTGCAAGGATAAAAATATAAACATAATTCATTGTGAGTGGGACGTGTTTGAAAAGGCATTTAGAAAGAGATTCCTTACTGAGCAATACTACGCCAGGAAGCTAGATGAGTTTACTCAGCTAAAGCAAAGGGAGTAGTCAGTGGATATATACTATAGGAACTTCACTAGACTTCTTAAGTACATTCTAGCTTATGAAAATGATGATAAAATGAAGGTGCATCAGTTCCTTTCAGGGTTAGATCATCAACTCAGGATCTCTGTCAACATGTTCAAACCCACTAACTTAGAAGTTGCATATGATCTGGCTTGTCAAGTAGAGTATAATCATAGAAAGAGCAACAATCCCTCTCAAGGACCCAAGAAGAACTACCAAAATCCATAGAAGAGAAAGTGGAATAATGAGTCAACTCAAAAGAACAAATAAGGGTTTAAGTTTGGTAAAAGAAACAATGGGTCAGCAAAAATATTTAAGAAGTATCAACCAAAGGATAGAAACTCTACTAATGCGGAGAAGGCCAAACCCATGAATCAGGTAGAACCAACCCCTATTGATGGCAAGGATAAGTCAGTTCAAGGTTTGACTCAGAGTTTGAAGGTTGGATGCTATGAATGTGGAGGTCCTCACTATGCAAGAAATTTTCCATGTCGTACAGGTGCTAACCAAAGGATAAACGAGAAAGGACACAAAATTTATGCTGCTACTAGGAGTCAAAATCTTGATGGACAGGCAACCCCTATGCTTTTACAGGGTAAGGTTTTTGATAAAAATATTAGAGTATTGATAGACAGTGGTGCTACTGATAGTTTCATTTCTAGTAGCTTAGTCAAGGATATGCCAGAGAGTCCAAGATCTTTGGTGGAAGGGTGGAAAGTCGAGTATGGGTCTGGATAGACCTACTCCATGGATCGATATTACCCCTCAATGGAAATCTCCCTACCCACTAATTCTATCACTTGGAAACTCTATGTAGCTCCGCTACATGCCTTTGACATAATTCTAGGGATTGATTGGTTAAAGGCTCATAAGGCCTTGATCAATTTTTAGGAAATATGGGTCAAATTCACTGATGATAAGGAAAGGAGAACCAGGTTGTACAGTGAGAAAAAGTCGTTTGAACCCATATTAATCTCTGCTATGCAACTAAAGAAAGTGATTAGGAAAAGAGGTTTGGTTTATGTGGTCAAAATAAAAGAGGTTAAGGAAGATAAGAATGAATTTTTTAAGAGATTTCCAATCCTTCAGGAGTTTAAGGATGTCTTTACATCTGAATTACCGAGAATGCCCCCTAAGTGAGAGTTCGATTTTACTATCGACCTATTACCCGGTACTGAACCTATACATAGGGCACCTTATAGAATGAACCCTATAGAGATGCAAGAACTGAAAGTACAACTACAAGAGTTGTTGGATAAGGGGCTAATTAAGCCAAGTGTGTCTCCGTGGGGTGCACCAGTGTTGTTTTTCAAGAAAAAATATGGATCCCTGAGGCTATGTATTGACTATAGGATGTTGAATAAGGCAACAATTAAGAACAGATACCCTCTACCACGGATAGAGGATTTGTTTGATCAAATAAAATGGGAAACTATTTTCTCAAAGATAGATTTGAAGTCTGGTTACCATCAACTGAGAATCAAGGGAGAAGACACACATAAGACAACATTCAAAACCCGATACGGACACTATGAGTTCATAGTTTTACCATTTGGGTTGACGAATGCACCAACTGCCTTTATGAACTTAATGAATAGCGTATTCAGGGAGCTGTTGGACCGGTTTGTCTTAGTGTTTTTAGATGACATCTTGGTCTATTCTCGCAACAAAGAAGAACATGATGAACATCTGAGGATAGTACTGAGGGTGTTGAGGGAAAATTAGTTATATGGAAATCTGGCAAAGTGTGATTTTTATGTGTCACAAGTACATTACTTGGGACATGTCATTTCTGTGGATGAAATTGTGGTTGATCCTAAGAAGATTGAAGCTATTTTAGACTGGCCAACTCCTACGAATGTAACAGAGGTACGAAGCTTTATGGGTTTATCTGGATATTATAGGAGGTTTGTGAAAGATTATGCCAAAATAGCTTACCCCATAACCAATCTTCAAAGAAAAGGAAAGTCCTTCAAATGGATGAATAAATGTGAAACTACTTTCCAATTGCTAAAATAGAAGTTGACTACCACTCCAATATTAAAAATCCCAGATCCATAGGGTGATTTTTTGGTATGCACTGACGCTTCGTTAGAAGGACTAGGTGGAGTGTTGTCACAGGATAAAGTAGTAGTAGCTTACGAGTCCAAGAAATTAAAGAAGCATGAAGGAAATTATGCCACACATGACTTAGAATTGGTCGTAGTAGTTCATGCTTTGAAAATTTGGTGGTATTATCTGCTAGGTAGACCCTTTGAACTAAGGACAGATCACCAAAGTTTGAAGTACATCTTCACTCAACCTCTATTAAATGCACGTCAAAGGAGGTGGATTGAATTTTTAGCAGAGTATGACTTTGGGATAGAATATATAAAGGGTAAAGAGAATAAGGTGGTAGATGCACTAAGTAGAAGAAGGCATATCACTGTGCTAACTAGAAGTCATGTTGATCTAATGGAATAGGTTAAAATAGCACAACTTCAGGATCAGTATTGTAGGGAAGTGCAAGAGAAAATAGGTAAGGATCCGAAGATAGCTCAAGACTTCAGCTTCAAATATGGCTTCTTATGTTTTAAAGAATGGATAGTGATTCCTAAAACAAATGATTTACGAAGACTTATCATGAGAGAAGCTCATAGGTCTCCTTATTCTGCTCATCCTGGAGGAGCTAAGATGAGGGAGAATATGAAGAAAATATTTTATTGGCCTGGAATGAAGAAAGATATTACTAATTTTGTGGCTAAGTGTCTAGAGTGTCAAAAGGTGAAAGCAGAACATAAGCATCCTATTGGTCTGCTATACCCTCACGATGTGCCTACAGAGAAATGGCAAGTGATTTCTATGGACTTCATTGTTGGATTACCAAAGACTCGGTATCAACATGATGCCATAATGGTAATAGTTGACAAGTTGACCAAAGTAGCACACTTCATTCCTGGTAGTACTACTGATGATGCAGTAGTCATTGCTAACAAGTTCACTAAGGAAATATTCAGATTATATGGATTTCCAGAAATGATCATCTCAGATAGAGACTCGAGGTTTACATCAGATTTTTGGTAAGCTCTCCATCGAGAAATTGGTACTTCACTGAACATAAGTTCTGCATATCATCCTGAGATGGATGGATAGACTGAGAGAGTCAATCAGGTGTTAGAGGACATGCTTCGCATGTATTGCATGGACCAGAAGTCTCATTGGGAAGACTTCTTGCATTTAGTTGAGTTTGCTTATAACAATGGATACCATGCCTCTCTAAAAATGGCTCCTTTTGAGGCTTTGTATGGCCATAGGTGCAGAACTCCCTTGTCTTGGGATAATCCTGAAGATCGGGTCAGTATTGGACCAGATACTTTGAAGGAGATGGAAGAGCAACTAAAGATAATTTTTTAGAGGCTCAGAGAAGCTTCGGATCGCTAGAAGAAATATGTAGACTTGAGAAGGACTCCTTTGGAATTCTCCGTGGGAGATAAGGTGTTCTTAAGAGTCAAACCTATGAAGAGTACAATTAAATCCACTAAGCTTGATCCAAGATATGTAGGGCCATTCACTGTACTGGAAAAGATCAGTCTTGTTGCTTACAGACTTGATTTGCCACCTAACTTGGCAAAGATCCATGATTCTTTCCATGTGTCCCTACTTAGGAAATACATATATGATCCTACTCATGTTGTGGATGTTTCAAAGTTGCAGATGGTAGATCCGACGTACATCAAGGTCAAGCCCATGAAGATCCTCGAGTTTCACACTAAACAGATGAGGAAACAGAACCTAGAACAATGCAAGGTCCAATGGGATCTTTATTCTGAGAAAAATACCACCTGGGAAAAGGTGGAAGACATGAAAAGACACTTTCCATACTTGTTTGAAGACACGATATAGTGTTTAAATTTAGTTAAGACTTTATTATGGCATAGATGGTACTTATGCATATTGTATCGCTCCAAATTTTTCGCACCCTTACCTTCAGGCTATAGGATCCGTGCCCGGAAGGGGGATGTGAAAAGGATGGGACAATACCTCGGACTGAGAGGCCCTTTGAAGGTCCCGCCTCTTGGGGGAGGTGTATAAGGGTGAATTTTTGATGGATGGTGGGTTCACCAGGAAACTTTTGAATGGCAGTTTCCATGCCTAGGTTGATAGTGTGTTTGATGTGTTCATTTTTATGCTTGATCATTCAATTCCTAGGTTTGGCCAAATGAATCTAAACTGTTCTATATGAAATGCAAATTTAAATGAATACAGAAAATAGATTTAAACAGAAAATACAGAGAACAAGCTAGATGAGAAAAACCATACCTGATTTCGGATGTCTGATGGAGGTTCTAATTTTTGAAGCAGTCCAGATCGCCTCTGATATGACAGGATCGTCTGATATCAGACAAGATCATCTGAGATCTGGAAAATTCATCAGACGAATTCGTCAGAGACCTGCAATCAGAGAAATAGACACAGAATACAAAAAATGCAGCTATACTAACAGAGGAAAATGATGTAGAATGATAATAATAATATTAAACTGATAATTACAAAATAAAAATATAAGTGCATTACAATGATTTAATGACAATTATGACTTTATTATGCATTTAAGCTACATGGGTGAACTCCAAGATGCATAATAATAAGGAATAACAATAAACTTAATTAAATGCAAAATAAAACAATAGAAAAGAGTGAAGAAATGCAAACTCTAGGCACTGATTGCCCCCAATGTTGGCTGCAGTCGAGATCATCTGCAGGATACGAAATCGTCTCAAATTTTGGCGTGATCATCCGAGATCGTACAGGATCGTCTACGATGATCTGAGCTTGCTTCGACTGAAAAATAGTGAGGTTCCTACAAACAAACTTGGAAAAATACGAAGGCAAATAGTAATTTAAGATACTCTAATGCAAATAAAACTCGTGTTACAGAAAATTTCAGCCAGGGGAATGTCAAGGGGAGGGCCTAAGATTAAATAGGCATAGGAAGGAGGTTGGGAGGTTGGAGATCATCCCAATTTGGGAGATCTCCAACGGGGGAAGTCTCTAACCACGCAGACACGCTTTTGCCCCGGTTAGAGACGCCGTTGAAACAGAAGCTAATTATGAAAAATCAGTTTTGGGACGAAATCGTCTGGACGTTCTTCTCCAGACGAATTCATCCGATCTGAGGCGATATCGTCTGATCGGCGACGATATCGTCCAACGGTCACAACAAATCCTAAAAATGGCACGGAAAACAAGGAAAGCGGTTTAACAGGCGGTTTGGGGTTAAAATTTAAATTTTGAATTATTACTAAAGTAATTTTAATTATTTGCTAAGGTTTTACTGCGCCAATTTTAGGGTGCTACATTTTGCCCCCTCTTTAGCGAATTTTTTGAAGAAAATGCGTTAAAGATGAGTTCTTCTCGATCTACGAGAAAGCAAAAATTTATTCCCATTTTTAGGCGACGATTCTAGGTCGAATCGTACGACAACTTACTATGGTGCCCCCTCCGTGTTTTTACCCAAATCGAACGTTTGAGGTAAAAACACGAAAAAGCAAAATTTTAAAAATGTTTTTAATTGTTTTTGAATAAAATTAAGAAAAATAGGGAAAAACCCTAATTCATTTTTACTGTTCATTTTCTTGATTTCTAGAGCTCTGTAGAAAAAAATGGTCGAGACAACACACCGATCGACAGAGGTCCGACGTGGGCTATGGGTAAGGATCTAATCCTAGTAGATTAGGTTTAATGTAACTTTATGCAAGTTGTTTGATTTAAATTTGATTGTTTGGGGCATCGCGACCGTTTTTAGGCCGTCGACGTCGTCGGGACAAAATCGTCTCGATTTCGTCGAAATCGTCCCTAGATCGTCGATTTCGTCTGATGGCAAAATCGATGAATTAGGGGCGATTTCGTCCAACAAGGGGCGATTCCCAAGTTGCGAAATCGAAGATGATTTCGTCCTCACAAAGGACGATTTTTCCCAATGTGGGACGATATCATCCAATGGTGGACGATATCATTTTAAACTTGATTTTAAGTTGTTTAATTTGCATGCTTGAGTTATTAATGATTTTGTTGTTTTATTGTTTGTTTTGCAGAAGGGATTACTAAAGAGCCAGGAATGGAAATACGATGGACTAAGAGATGACTTGGCCGCTCTTGACCAGGCAGAGCGTGACCAACTAGCACAGGTCGGTCTACAACATGTGGCAGAGATGCCACAAGTATCGACTGACATAGGGCTACTAACAGCCCTAGCAGAGAGGTGGTATCCGGGGTCATCCTACTTTCGGTTACCGATAGGGGAGATGGCTCCCACTCTAGAGGACGTATGGAGGATCATGAGGATCCCCATATAGGGATGGCTGATGATGCCTATGGCCAATCAGGGCCAGGCGATGATGAGGCTCACTGGAGACCCGAGCTTCACCCTAGAGAAGGGCGGAGTGAACATCGAGTCGCTACGATAGATGCCTGGGGCATCTAGGCTGACACAGGTTTTGGCAGGGGTTGTCGATGGCTTACTGCTGTGCCACCAGAGTGGATGTAGACTACCGTGGGTGCTCTCAGACATAGTCTACGACATGAGAGACCACGGGTATAGATTTGCATGGGGGAGCTTTGTACTCTACCGCTTGTATAGGATCCTGCATGGGGTCGTATACAAGGGAGGTCAATGTCTGGTCTTGACATCATTGCTGTAGGTTTGGTGCTGGGAGCACATTGCGGTGCGGAGGCCGGTAGGGCTCCCATTGATAGGTGTTGACCAGGAGAGACCCCGGGTTTTCTACTGGTGGTTGCAGAGGGGTTCACAATGGCGGATAGATCTGTCGATGTCTCGGAGGTTGCTAGACGACCTCATCCTAGACCAGATCACCTGGAGGCCATGGCGAGAGCACCCCGGGTGGGCGAGAGGATGGGCAAGAGCTGGCTTGCATCGAGCGAGAGTCTGCTGGCTGAGGATGGAGCGAGGAGAGGTAGAGCTCCATCGCTACGATCGAGTACTATGATAGTTCGGTCTACAGTAGGGGATCCCTTCTCTCAGGGATTACGAGTACTCCCGGACTGTTTGGGATAGTACTACACTGAGCGGGGCTCCAGATATGCAATGATTCTAGAGTCAGGACATGGACGATGCCCCCATCCAGCTAGTGGATGGTGATGATGTTGGGGTTGTCGATGGCTACGATGCCTGGTACGTAGGCATCCACCCTCCTCGGATGATGAGGGCGTAGGGTCCGATACATGCTACGGTGCGCCAGATGGGGAGGTGACGACAGGCTGCTATTGAGGTAGCACGGGGTCACAGGGGGAGAGAGCAATGGCGGATCTCATAGGAGAGACGCCAGAGGATGGCACGGGCTCCATAGAGGCCATGGGAGATAGGGCAGAGGGAGGAGAGGCTCCCTTCGCAGTAGGGGGAGAGACCACCATCGCCTGATAAGGGCAAGGGTGTTGACATAGGGGAGAGCAATGAGACAATGGCTCTCCGGGCTGAGGCTGCCCACCTTCGAGCTCAGGTGCAGTCACTGCAGGATGAGGCCACTCAGCTGAGGACGCAGGTACGGACACTACAGGATGAGATGACACGGCTCAAGGTGCAGAGTGAAGGAGCGAGCAGGGATGATCTAGTGCGGTCGATGATGCAGACTGCATTCTACCAGGGTGTATACTTCCAGCTGGTTCCAGAGGGCCAGAGGGTACAGCTGTCGGCCAACATTGCAGAACCAGTCAGGCTAGGATCGACGAGGACATCCTCCCGATCGACGATGAGGACCCGAGATACATCCCGGACCTCTATGGGACCACCTCCTCCACGTCAGGGTGGGGGAGGAGATGAGGCTAAGAGCTCGAGGGCTTCTCGAGGCTAGGTGTCTATGGACTGCATAGATTTTATAGAGATTGTTGAGCGGATTGAGTATGCCAGGGTATAGATTGTGGCATACCAATCCAGTTTTGATATGATGTATATAATTTTTGGATATATATATGATCTTGTTTCTGATGATATGACTTGTTCATATGTTTTTATGATGCTTTACTGTTTGAATTATTTGCTTATTGGATTGAGGATTCATATAATTATGTCGTTTTGAAATATTATAATTTTGATGTCATGTTGTAAGATTTTAAATGAAATAATCTGATGTAAACAATTGGTGGTTGTGGTGTGATTTGATAAAAAATAAAAGGGACTTCTAACAATAATTTCAAAGGACATTGTCACTATTATAGACCATTTCATGGAGTCACCGCTCACTCGATCATCAAGCTAATCCCAGTATAGAAATATTGTTAAAAGTAAAAGAGTGCTTAAGAGACTGTCTTAAGACTTGGTGTTGTAATGATGGAGATAATGATGGTTTGATGATTTGTTTTCAGATTTTCATAAAAATAGTATGCATGAAAATATGATGTTGCTAGGCATAAATTCCTAAGTGTGATAAAATTTTGAACAATTCCTTAGAATTTATACCATGGTTGCAAAAACTGAATTTGAACATAATGTCATGAAATAGAATAAGTGTTTGTTTGTTTGTAAAGCATAATTGTGTAACATAATGATGCAAGTCACATGTTTTGATGAATTTTGTTTTAAAATACATGGAAAAGAAAATTAGAACGATGGTTTGCGCTAGGCATAGAATTATAGGTATAGACTTATACCATCATCGCGAAATCCAAAGAAGAAAATAGATTGTTGGTTTTATTGCAAGATGCATTTTTGACTTTTGATAAACAGAAAAATAATAATATGAAAATTTTGTTTGAAATTATTTTTGAGATTTTATGAGAAGATGTATGTAATTGCTTTTATACAAAACAAAAATTCTGAAATAAAAGGATAAAATTATTCCAAAAAGAGTTACAGAGATATTTTAAATTATCTCAAAGAGAAATGTAGATTTATAAGGAATCCTCATGTGCAAATGTGAGTTCATTACCAATCTTGATTTATCATAATGATACAAAATCTCTCAAATACAAATGTGTGTGCAATTGTATTGTTCATTTACCAATTTTGAGCAAGATAATTTGATACAAGTAATTTGCCTTGACCAAATAAATGTTCGTTGACCATGATTTATATGCATGTAACCATACCAAACTACTATGTAAGTTAGGTTATCAAGAGCTAGCTAATCCATAAGCTGACAGAGGTCTATACAAAAGAAGGTCGCTAATGTGACAGACATATCGCCACGCTAGGATTTACCCAAGGCCAAGCGGGTTGGGCACAAACCACCTGTTATGGGGCTTACCTCACAGTTTTTGAATAATTGAGAATTCCAGGGATTCAAGCTCATTCACCCTTCTTTTCTTTTCAAGGGGTAGGGAAAGGGATTTTATTGCTTTTGCTTTTGCTTTTCACTTTTGCTTCTCTCTTTTTTTTTTTTTTTGTACTTTTGTATTTTTGCTTGATATTTGAGATAATGCTGAAATATTGTTGTGATGATTCAAAATAACCTTTTTCTTTTTCTCTTTTTCTTGAACTTTTCTTTTTCTTCCTATGCTAGGGATACTTGCTCGGATTAGCTGTAGAGCAAGGGATTTTTATTTCGGGTAGGGGTGAGCTTGTCCTTTTGTCAATTCTCAAAGATTCTAGACCATGTGCATGATAGGATAGCAGGGGAAACTTTTCGCTCAAGAAACCATTTCTACTATGTAGCATCATATCGAATGTGCAATGAAATCATTTTAATGTGAAGAGATATACTTGGTTCAAGTAAATAACAAGATCAGTTCTCTATGCTCAAAACTTTATTTAATGCCAATGTGGACTTTGATATAAGAGAGATTAATAATCATAACAAATAAAATCAAGAGATTTATTCATGTGAATGTGAAAGTGCGGGATTCCAAATAAATACTAATTTATCCAAAATAACTGAAAATATAACTGCAATACTTCACAAATTGAGAGGTACAAAAATAAAAGATGTTTTTGAAGATTTTGATGATTTGGATGTTTTTGGTGTTTTGATTTTAATTGATGAATTGAAAGAAATACAATGTGATTGTTTTTTTGAAACTTTTATATTTTTATATGAATTTTTAGATGATGGAATTGGTGGTATATACAAGATGATCTATATACATTATACAAGGTTATTTGAGTATAGCATGTCTAAGGTTGCTTCAAAATCAAAGGAGGTTTTGAAGGATAATTTGGTTGTGTTGAAGGTAAGAACAAAAGGTGATGAATAAAAGGTAGTGATAACAAAAGCTTTGTTATAATGTAGAATAATGTAGCAAAATATTTGACTTTTATATGTGGAAAATTGATCATGTTACAAAATAAAATGTAAGAAGGATAAGAAGGTTCTTCATTCTTATCACTATCTTCCAAGTCTTGATAAGATGGAGGGAGCATATATGAAATATATGCATGGGTGTTATTTGGTAAACAAGGATGATCATATATGGATGAAGAAAAGTGATGGATAGAAGATAATTGTGACAATAGAGAATGTATAGAACTTGATGTTTCAACCGTTAAATATTCTTCAAATGGTGTTGGGTCCCCATGTATGGTATACATTTTTTTTGCAAGTTCAAACTTCAAACATTGGTGAAGAGTGGAAGGGACAACCCTCTTCGTATGAATCCAAGGAGGGAGGTTGTAAGGTGAGGACAATATGCTACAAAAAACAATAGTATCCAGGATCTTGGATCCAATATTGAGGGAAAAATTATAGTACCTTGAGCTTCTTGAATTTCATTGTTAAAAGATTTTATAATAACATTTGATTCATTAAGATCTTCTTCCTTTGATTTGAGTTTTTGGAATAATTGATAAGTGCATAAATTAAGAGAGGAGCCATTATCTACCATGATAGTTTTAACAGGTGTTTCTTTACTAGATCCTGTAATGTAAAGATAGGAGTCTTCTTGTGGAGTAGAGGAAGGAATCTCCTCATCATAGAATGAAATATGGTTAACCTCAAGAGGGTTTACACCATTAATTATGTTCTTAGAGAAAATATGATGAGGAACAAATTGTTGGCTAGGTATCTTGAACAAAGTTTCCTTATGAGAACTTTGTAATACTTCTAAAAGGGATATCTTTGCTTGAGGGTTAATCACTTGTTGTTGGTTATCAAAGTGGACTTCAAATTGAGATTTTGATTTTAAATATAAGCTTTCTATGCTTACATTCCATTTTGGATCATTCTCTAGAGCCAAAGATAGTTTTGAAGGTTGGTCAAATGAGGAATCCATATCTTGAATATCAGATTGAGTTGATTGAACTTGAGGTTGCTCATTTGTAGTTTTTGTTACAATATTAGTAATATCATCATGATGGGACACATTAACATGCAATATTTGATTGGTTTCTTGTTGTTGATAATTGAATAGGGGTTCTTGGGAGATCCCCATGTCTTGATTGATTATTGGTATTTGTTGTGTAGGAGTTTGATTGTTTACTTGGAGATTTATAATCAGTTGTAGATTGTAATTCCTTTATATTAAAAAGACCCTCATCAATCAAATCTTGAATTGCACATCTTAAATCTTTACAATTTTGTGTCATATGTCCATCTACTCTATGATATTCACAATGTAGCTCGGGTTTAAACCAATCTGTTGTGGTATCAAGTTGTCTTATGGAAGGGAGTTCAATCTTATTTGTATCAAGTAAATGCTTGAGAATTATATCCATTGGTTGATTGAGCTTAGTAAATTTACGTGATGAAGGTTTTCGAGAGGTTTTTGATATGTGCCTTAGGAGTTCAGTCATAAAAGGACCTAATGGTTTCTCACCTCTGTTTTCTTTATTATGGGTAGAATGATGATAGGAAGATTGCGAAGTATGAGGTGAGTGCATGGTAGGATTGGAAGAATAAGTATTTTCTTGTTGAAATGGATGTGTTGTATTGAAAGAAGAATATTGAAAGTGGTGGAGGAGGATTGTATGTGGATTGATAGACATAATATGGATATATGGGAGAATAGATAATATCATTATGAAGAGGATTGGAAAAGGGATTGTCCTGTTGGGGTAAGGATGAAAAATGAGAAAAGTGTGATGGAGGTGGTGTTGAATAGGGATGAGGTTGGTCATAATCAACAAATGTATTTGGCTGAATTCTTCCAACATTACTGATGGGCTCATATTGATTTGAGTAAAAACTCATGGTTTCTTTAGTACTTCTAAAAGTAATATTTAGTATCTACTATTTAGAATTGAATCTAAAACATACAAACTTGAAATGATGATTTTGTTATTTATTTTTCTTGTATACATATAATTTATATATATATATATATTTTTTTTTTATTTTGATTGAATCAGAAAGATGCCTATGTTATTCACGTCGGGTTCACCAAAATGTATCGCTCCAAATTTTTCGCACCCTTACCTTCAGGCTATAGGATCCGTGCCCGAAAGGGGGATGTGAAAAGGATGGGACAATACCTCGGACTGAGAGGCCCTTTGAAGGTCCCGCCTCTCGGGGGAGGTGTATAAGGGTGAATTTTTGACGGATGGTGGGTTCACCAGGAAACTTTTGAATGGCAGTTTCCATGCCTAGGTTGATAGTGTGTTTGATGTGTTCATTTTTATGCTTGATCATTCAATTCCTAGGTTTGGCCAAATGAATCTAAACTATTCTATATGAAATGCAAATTTAAATGAATACAGAAAATAGATTTAAACAGAAAATACGAGAGAACAAGCTAGATGAGAAAAACCATACCTGATTTCGGATGTCTGATGGAGGTTCTAATTTTTGAAGCAGTCCGAGATCGCCTCCGATATGACAGGATCGTCCGATATCGAGACAAGATCATCCCGAGATCCGGTGAATTCATCAGACAAATTCGTCAAAGACCCGCAATCAGAGAAATAGACAGAATACAAGAAAATGCAGCTATACTAACAGAGGAAAATGATGTAGAATGATAATAATAATATTAAACTGATAATTACAAAATAAAAATATAAGTGCATTACAATGATTTAATGACAATTATGACTTTATTATGCATTTAAGCTACATGGGTGAACTCCAAGATGCAGAATAATAAGGAATAACAATAAACTTAATTAAATACAGAATAAAACAATAGAAAAGAGTGAAGAAATGCAAACTCTGGGCACTGATTGCCCCCAATGTTGGCTGCAGTCGAGATCATCTGCAGGATACGAAATCGTCTTGAATTTTGGCATGATCGTCCGAGATCGTACAGGATCATCTACGACGATCTGAGCTTGCTCCGACTGAAAAATAATGAAGTTCCTGCAAACAAACTTGGAAAAATACGAAGGCAAATAGTAATTTAAGATACTCTAATGCAAATAAAACTCGTGTTACAAAAAATTTCAGCTAGGGGAATGTCAAGGGGAGGGCCTAAGATTAAATAGGCATAGGAAGGAGGTTGGGAGGTTGGAGATCATCCCAATTTGGGAGATCTCCAATGGGGGAAGTCTCTAACCGCGCAGACACGCTTTTGCCCCGGTTAGAGACGTCGTTGAAACAGAAGCTAATTATGAAAAATCAGTTTTGGGACGAAATCGTCTGGACGTTCTTCTCCAGATGAATTCGTCCGATCTGAGGCGATATCGTCTAATCGGCGACGATATCGTCCAACGGTCACAACAAATCCTAAAAATGGCATGGAAAACGAGGAAAGCGGTTTAACAGGCGGTTCGGGGTTGAAATTTAAATTTTGAATTATTACTAAGGTAATTTTAATTATTTGCTAAGGTTTACTGCGCCAATTTTAGGGTGCTACACATATTAAGTAAACTGATGAACTTTGTTATGTTAAGTATGGACTGGATAATTTTTGATGATACATGTTGGTATTATGGACAATACTATGTAAAACTAAAGTATGATTTTACATTTTATTATGTAGTATGAGTACTTTATCTTTTAGAATATGGTACTACTGATGTTTGTGTTTTTGCATTTCAGGTCCAGGTATTCTCATCAGGTGGAAGAGGTTGTTCTTCTCATTTTAAAAGGAGTTGCTCGACCAACAGGAATGGGAAATTGGCAAAAGGGAAAGGATGACAAAGACAATCCGAGGGTAAAAAATTAAAAAAAAAATAAGGGTAGGAAAATTTACCCTCATATCTCCATGACTACACTATTAGACTATGATATCCTAGACTAATCTCTTTGTGGGTTGTGATAATTGGCTATCTAAAAAAATGCCACCCACAAAAAAAATAGTGTGGAAATGGGGTTTGCATGATCAATTGCATGGTAGAGTGCATGGTTTGAATGTGTTTGCAAATAGCAAAATATTAGTGTGGTACTTGAGTTGTTTTTAATTATGAATGAAATTGCATTTTACTAACCTTGGGAAAGAAACACAAGGGACTTTGTTTAGTCTATGGGGGGAGTATGTCACATCCCAATTTTTACCCCTTTCTTGTGTTTGCAACATATGGCTTAAGGCTTGATTTCTTAGGAGTGATTATGAAATAGAAATTGTTTTTATGCTTTGCTAAATAAGGTTTGTTTGGTGCTAAACATGAGATGTTAATGGCATTTAAAGCATTTATTTAAGGTGTTTCCTTGTCTCCTTAGTTAGTTGGAAATTAGTTGTTAAGATTGATTGATTTAGTTAACTATGGTCTTTAATTAGTGTTAATCTTTATTAAAGGACAACATTAAAGAGACATTTAATCTAGTGTTATTTTATCCCTAGATTAGTCGTAAGCTAATTATAATTAACTTAGTTAAATATTATTTGCTTAATGGTGAAGCAAATATTAGTTGAAGGGTTGCTAGGTGTTTGAGTGTGATTGGACCACCTTGGGCACAAAGTCAAAGATAACTTAATAGCAACTCTACTCTCTAGACAACATTTATTGTGGGCATCCCTCGAGCAATTTTTAATAATAAAATAATGGTTATGGGAGGGGGTGAGTTCCATTATAAATAGCAGCATTCGGTAAGGCAAAGGGGGAAGAAAATTTTGCAAATTTGAGATCAGGGACTATTCTCTCCAACTAAGTTGGATCAGAAATCAAAAATTTCACCATCTATAGCAAGTTGGCATAGGTAGTCTCAAGAAACCTAGGGAGTATGCTCTCCAGTTTTGCTCGAATCAGAAACTATACAGTCCTTGAGACTTACCATAGATTCCTTCACCTCATTGCTTTGCTGAGAAAATTTTTTGTGGAGTAAGTCGAAGTGCTTGAAGTCTTTTCGAAGCTTGGATCAGAGAAAGTCTATAGAAAATTTTAGGTCAGGATGAAGATCCTAAACTTTAGGTTAAATGATAAGCATGTTGTTTTATGTATGTGTTAATGGTATAATGGTAATCTTTCTTATTTTTGATATTAAGGGTTTGAAATGAACTGTGTTAGAAGCTTTTTGATTTGATTTTTATGAGGTTTTTCTTAGAAATCATATTTGGTTTTACTAAAATATAGATGAAGAGGTCTTCTTGAAATAGCTACTAGTCTCATACATATTTAGAATATTATCTAGGAAATAGACGTAGCTTAGCATGACTTGTTGATAGGTATTTAGGACCAAGATGTTAACCTCACACATGCTTAGAATGGTGTCCAAGAGCTAACATATCACTATGAGGTTTATTTTAAAAGGTCAAACAAAGGAGTAAAACCTTGTTTCTAGTAGTACATTATTAGAACCTCCAAAAATTTCATCTTGATGTTGGAAACCAATTTGTGATGGTAGTTCATAGCAAAAGAAGAGACCTCGAGCGTAGATTTACCTTTGGTAAAAGCACTCGAGTCTCCATAATAATCCCTTAAAGGTATCAAAGAGATGATATTTCAATAGTTATGAATAACACAAGCTTATACTAAGAGGGGGGTGAACAGTATAAGACCACTTTTTACTTTTTCTTTCAATTCAATATTATGCAGTGTATAGATAGCAGTATCAATAGCAGTAATCAAAGCAATGCACAAAACACCATACACAATAGAGACACCACAATTTATGTGGTTCACCTAATGTGGGCTACTCCATGGAGAAAATATTTTACTAAAATTTTCTCAATCAATCTCTTTTGGGAATCCTTCCCAATTACAATGTTTATGGACCTCTATCTAAAGGAGATGTTGATCCCTTAATCTTAAGTTAGTGGATATCTTCCATAGGATAACTCTTTCCCCTTCTGTTTTGGCTAGTGATCTTCTAGAATTCTTTGTTTCTCTGTTGCACTAACTGGTGGATCTCTCTCCACTTGAAGACTCCTCACTCAGATCTATCTTCAATTATCCTGGATGCTAGATCTCTATCCACTGAGACTCTGTCCTCTATACTCTGTCACCTCCAAAGCTCTATCTCAATACTATACTAAACACAGTCCAGTTGGTCTAGCATAGCTTTGCTCAATCTCTTGCACTAAACATAGTACATTCAATCTAGTACAATTCTGCTTAATAGGTCCACATAGAACCTACTCAAATCTGCTCAACAGGTCCACACATAACCTGCTAAAATATGCTCAACAGGTCCACACATAACCTACTCAAATTTGCTCAATAGGTCCACACATAACCTGCTAAAATATGTTCAACAGGTCCACACAGAACTTGCTCAAATTTTCTCAATAGGTCCACATAGAACCTTCTCAAATCTTCTCAACGGGTCCACACAGAACTTGCTCAAATTTGCTCAACAAGCTCACTCGAAACTTGTCCAAATCTGCTCAACAAGCTCACTCAGAACTTGTCCAAATCTGCTCAACAAGCTCACTCAGAAATTTTCCAAATCTACTCAATAAGTCCTCTCTAGGACTTGCTCAAATATGCATAGCAAGATTCCACAAAAGCTTACTCAAAATCAGTCCACAAGCCTTCTCAAAGACTTGTCTCAAATCTGCTTAACAAGCTCACATAGAGCTTTTCCAATCTCATAGAATCATAAAGAGAATTGTTAGAGACTCAATATGTTATATACTCAATGCTTAATCAATATCTCAATTCAATATCATAGAAGCATAAAGAGAATTGTTAGAGACTCAATATGTTCTATACTCAAATCCCAATCTCAACTCAAATCAATCTCATAGAAGCATAAAGAGAATTGTTAGAGACTCAATATGTTCTATACTCAAATCCCAATCTCAAATCAAATCAATCTCATAGAATCATAAAGAGAATTGTTAGAGACTCAATATTTTCTATACTCAAATATCATTCCCAACTCAAATCAATCTCATAGAAGCATAAAGAGAATTGTTAAAGACTCAATATGTTCTATACTCAAATCTAATTCTCAACTCAATTCAGATGTAGAATAGTTTGTTTAATGGAACTTGAACAATCACAATACATCCACTTGACTAGGCTCAAACAACTCTTCTCAACCAATCACCTCAATGAACAACCCTTTCTCACAAACCCTAGTCCAATCATGTATCAACCAACTCAAAATGTTTCCAACAATGTTTCAGCAACAAATCTCACATAACAATGATACTCATGTTCTTCTCTAACTCAAGTTCAAGTTCTTTGCATAACCAATTGGCTTCAACAACAATGCTTATAAAATAAGGTTTTATCACAACTCTAAAACTAGAAAACTTTGAAGCATTTAACCAATTACTTTCAAAAAGGAAACCATAATCAATCATTTTCACTCCAAAGGTATTTTATTATCAACCACCATAATCAATCAATAGGAGAATGTGCCCATACCTTTTATTAAGACGAAGAATCCTCTTTGGGAATCTGCCACAATCATAATATTCTTTTGCTAATCCTCACAAGGGTTAGAAGATCACAAAATAATCAACATTACTCCACTTCACAATAATATTCACCAAGGCTTTTAATTATAAAACCTTCTTAAGAATTAATGCACAACTTCCTTATCACTCCTAAAACCACTTATACCATAAAATAAAATAAATCAAAATATTGCATAATCTTGTCACTCCAAAAACCACTTATACCATAAAATAACTCAAATATTTTATATCCTTCCTTTCAACACTTTGCACTTTAAAAAAATAATCACAAAGCCTTCTTAGGCAATATCCCACATTAATAAAATGTCAAACCTTAGTCGTATGCAAAAATTAAATCCACTATACTCTTCGTGAAAATCGACGCTTAACACAACCTTAGCAAATTCAAAATATTTCATCCACCTAAAAATTTTGGCAATCGAATTATGGCATACCTTGCAAAATGGCTTCAGGTGGTTTTGACCCCGCATTCCTCCTCGTCATGCACCTTAGCGCACTCTTTGCACACCGTGTGGGCTAGGCCTCCCACGTGGAGGCTTTAAGCCTTTAAGACTTATATTTCCATCCTCTCCACCTATGCCTTGAAACTTGCTCCCTTGTTCCACGTGTAGTGCGCAAACGAAATCGAAAGGAGGGAATCGACGATTGCGAAGGAGGGGATAATTGAATGCAGATAATATTTCTTTCACCTACTTGGTTGATAAAATCAACACCTTTAAATATTTTAACCTTTGCATGATAAAATATATGACGTCGACGGACATGGCGAGAAAACTCTTTTATTTAATTTTAAAATTTTAATTTTAATTTTAAATAAATTTAAATTTAAACTAAACCGTTAAAATTAAATTTCTCCATCATCGGGGCACCTTTTCGATGAAACGAAAAGCCAACTTGGGTTTTAAGAAAAATCCATTTCAAATCTGCCATCCATGGTTTTAAATAAAACCTTTCCTTGCCTTCCTTGGTTTTCATAAAAACCTTTTTCTAAGCTTCCCTTGAAGCTCCTTTTGGAACCAAATGCCATGCATCCCTTCTCGAACCTTTGATCAAAACCTTTGTTTCTCATGAAGATCTTTGTGGAGCAAAATCATAGTACTTACTTACATAGGTCCTTTTGACATCAATTATAACTTTTAGATTAAGGACTCAAAATGTCCAACAATATCCCCCTTTGTCATTGATGGCAACCCATATTCATTTTACTAAAACTTGACCTTATTTTCTGCTCCCCCTGGCTCAATGCTCTCTCAAATATCAAATATCTCCTCATATCAAATCTCTCCCTAATACACAAATCTCTTCCCATTTGACATCAATGGCAAAGGATCACCTTTGGGGCTCGGGGATAAGAATGAGCCTCTTAGCTTAGCCCCTCCCCCACCTCCACATGAGGTGGTTAATTCTGGGGTGGGAGTATTTCTACTCCCCGGAAGCATAGATCTGTGCCTTTATCTTTCTCTCTTCTTCTATGAGTTTTATGATTCCTCTAACTATTTATTTTCAAGTTATCATCCATGTTCCTATCATTACTTCTATTCATGTTCTTGTTATCTTTCTTTTTTGAGTCTTTATTCCTTTTTGAGTCTCTATTCCTATTCATATTCTTGCTTCTCTTCATATTCCTATTTTTGTTTATACCTGTTTCTGGAATATTTTCTCTACACCATCTTGCTATGTGACCATCATTATTACACTTATAAAACTTAATGTTATTATTTCTTGGATGTGCAACTATCTTAGGATTTCTCCTAGTGAAGCCATATCCTCTTTTGTCATTAATCCTGCAATTCATTGCCTTGTAACCAAACTCATTATATGAGTAGCAATACCCATGGAAAAGTTGCTCTTTTCCATATACCTGTCTTTCATGAGTCCTGCACTGTGAAGCCATGTGTCCAAACCTGTGACATG
This sequence comes from Wollemia nobilis, assembly GCA_028583015.1. NCBI lineage: Eukaryota > Viridiplantae > Streptophyta > Pinopsida > Araucariales > Araucariaceae > Wollemia > Wollemia nobilis. Next base: position 19,739,156 of record JAQPPZ010016947.1, on the reverse strand, counting down.
AAAAGCATCTTCCATTGAAGCCTCCTTGTCTTGACCTCATTGGTCTCCTGTTTTAATTGTTGTGCCATCTGTATCTTCCTTTTGCATTGTTCCTCTCTTTGGTGAACTCTTTATTGTCCAACTCATCCTCTGATGTCCCACTTACACTTAAATTGTCTTCTTCTAATGTATCTTCTTCTGAAGTTTCTTCTTCATAAAGACTTGAAGTATATTATTTTTCTTGTTTCTTTTGAGCATTTCCAAAGCCAAGACTTGTTGAACATGATGTTCGTTGTTGTCTATAGATGAACTTATCCAAGTTCTTAGAGATATTTGTGAAACTCTTGTTGGTCAAATATCTGCCTAATCAATAAACACTACGTTTATGCACCCTAGATACGACCAACATTGAAAGGCCGAAGGAAAGAGATGTCCTCCGTGCCAATCTCCAGAGAGGGCTGGTTCCCGAACTAATTCTAAAATGGTAAAATACTAGGGATGCAGGAAAGAAATTGGAAATAACAGAAAGAGATGGGAAATATGGCCACAGGCCAAAGTGCAGAATTGGTGTTAGACTAACTAGCAGGAAAAAACCCAAGCACAAATTAGCATTCATGAAAGGAAACAAAATAGAACAAGCTCACAATATTGCCATAATAACTATCAAAATGGTACTCCAGCATTCACTTTCTCCTTAGCAACTTTAAATCCAACGACATAATTTAAATTCAACAACAAATTAGATAGGCGAATGGAAATAGAAGCACACTACACAGAAAATAATTATACACAAGACCGCTCACAAATTCAGAAGTCTGATGCCTTCTATTAATGCAGAGAGCTTAAGGGAATCTCTCGCAAAAAATGTCTAACTCCCCTTTTACAATGAAATTTACCTAGTATTTATAGAGGTTTTTGCCTCTTTCATTTAATACATATGAGGGAAGAATGTCTGGGAATCAAAGACAAAATCAGCAAAATCCTCCTTGAATTCTTGGAAAATCCATTCGCCAGGGGAACAAATTCTTGAAAATCCAAACTTCGGACGGAGGTGCACCTGTTAGGAGAAAATATTAAATTCTTCGGATCGCCTCTGATACATTGGAAATCATGAAGGCTCGTTTCCCTTCGCCTTCCTCTTCGTGATCCACAAAATGGAGTAACTGAGAGTGCCCTTCATTTAATGCCAAATTCAACATCTTGACCAAAGTCCCATTCATTCAATTTATCTTCGCCCAACATTAGTTTCGCCCCTTCAGACGCATGATCTTGATACAAATAGGTTCACCCAATTCAAGGGCGAACGACATGTTCACCCCTAAGGGAAGGCGAACATGATTTTCCATCGTCGCTAGGTGGTTCACCCATAGGAGAGGTGAACGGTGTGTTCACCCCTCGACTAGGGTGAACGTAATTTCATTCGGCACGCACTAGGTGGTTCACCCATAGGAGAGGCGAATGGTGTGTTTGCCCCTCGACTATGGCGAACGTAATTTCGTTCGAGCATGACTACTCAAAGCGATGCCAAGGCACGTTCACCCCTAGAAAGGGCGAACGACACGTTCACCCCTAAGAAAGGGCGAACACAATTTGTCACTTTTTAATTTTTTTCCATTCTGCTTTCAAAAATGATTCACCCTTAGAAAGGGCGAAAGGGACGTTCGCCCCTAAGGAAGGGCGAACGTCAATACACAAGATTTTCTGGCGATTTCATTCAAGTTTTTTATGAAACTCATTCTCTCCATTTTTTGGACCTTGAAGGACATCTCTCCATTAATACATTCAAATGCATTGGATTTCTGAAAATTATTACAACTTATTACAACTATCCAAAAAATAAAGGAGACAAATATATTATCGCTTTATACAAAATTTCCAATGAATACAAAATGGCCAACATTTCTTGGTGACTCACGGGGTATCCAACTCGCATGGATGCAAGCGATCCCAAGCCTTTATCCATTGGGTGCAGAGTTCTTTTTTCCAGCTGCTACTGCCTTCTTCGTTGTGGAAGCTTTCTTCTTGGATGCCTGTTGTGCGCGTTCTGCTTCTTCTTGTTCTATCATGGCTGCAACGTGAAGTACCTTCGCATGTTCAACCTCTTCCATCACCTTTGTCACTGCTTCATGATCCGTCACTGCTTTCTCTTCTTGCTCTATGATAACCTCTGAAAGGGCCTCGTAGGTGCGAACAACCTCATGCCAAGCTTCAGTATTAAATAAGCAGGGAACGTTGAGAGATTCATAAATGAAGCAAAGATTTTGCACATCCATCAAGCTGAGGCGCTTCGAACGCTGGGCTAATTCATAAAGAGACAGCTCCAAATGTGTATACTTTTCAATCAGAGGCAACACTTGCACTTCAGTAAGGGGATCATTCAAGGCGTTAATGTCCGTAGTATCTTCAATGAATGCACTCCAGAGCTCTTGCAATTGCTCCATCGAAAGAGGTTCACCCCATTCATCCAGGAAGGTAGTGAAACCTAGCCGGTCGATAGTCTCAAAATGAGACATCAAAATAGTATGCTCTCGCTCAATAGTATTGAGGACAGCCCGCCCTTCATTTACAAGGTCCATGCACTAAAAATAGCTCCACAGGGTTACTCATGCTCGGGACCAGGCATAATCCATCTCACTAAGAGGGTGAATGTTCAGAGACGTATTCAACAATGCTTGTATCTTCACAGTTGTCTCCATATAGGGTGAAAGCAACTCCTCCACTGAATCAATCATTTGTTGCCCAAGCTGGATTTGTATCCCTACTTCCCATAAGTACTGCAACACCTTGATGGCTTGTGCGGCCAACTTGGTAGAATTTTGGATGGAGCGAAGGTGAATATCTCTTACACTATCACACGAAAATCCTACAATAGGTGCGGCCTTGGCTTCCAGCTGCTTCTTGAGTTCTTCGACCTGCTGTTGAAGATTATGCATTTCAATTCTAGCGGCATCACGCTCCTTCAGGTGCACCTGGACTTGATTGCGCAAATATTCATTTTTGGTGGCCGTATTTTCTTCTGTCGCCCTGCTCTTGGCCAAGGCGCTTTCAAGCTCCAACACCTTATTTTGCACTTCAAAATATTTCTCTTTAAAATGCTCCCCATGCAAATACAACGAACTCATATCAACTTGCATATTACCCATTTTTTCAATGGGATTAATCCACGTCAGATCTTCAGTGATAGTCTCAGAAACATAATCTTCAGGCTGCAACTCGCCTTGAGGTTTCTGAACCAGCGGAGTGAATGTTGTCATATGAGCCTCCTTGGAAATTGGATCGAAAGCCACCTTCTTGATTGGATGCACCAGCGCCAAAGCCTCCTTTCGCCGCATACTCTTCAACCATTGGGAAGAGCTCAGATGCGCCCGATTTAATTTTTCAACGTCTGGCTGCTTGCGGGCTACCTGCACATCTGGGACAGTCTGCAGCTCCAAAAATGGTGTAAATGGAACAAAAACTTTTGGGCGACCAGGCCCAGTGGACACGGATGACATAGATTGCAGTGAAGGAATGGACATGGGAATGGTGGAAGGAAGAGAAAGGGTGGAGGGAGTGGAAGACACAGGTGCGGCTGTAGTTATACTAATTTTAGATGGAACTTGGGTACTAACAATCGTAATAGTGGAGGAAGTGACGACTGAGGGAAGGGGATGGAAAAAAGGATTTGCCCCGACGCATACGAACTAAAAGAAATGGAAGACGAAGGAGCGAGAATGAAAGAAGGAGCAACAACGATTTCAGAAATGGAAGAAGTCGAAGCGAAAGAAGAAACCATAGAAAATGAAATGGAAGGACTACCAAAATGTGGAGAGATAGAAAGTGGAGGAGACAAAAATGTAATAGATGGGACCGAAGAAGAAATCGTTGTGTGCTCGATGAGAGAGAGAGAAGAAGAGGGAAAATATGACGTACCTTGGGGTACGGGTGCCACTTGTTCTGTAGATGGGGGAGGTTGCGCAACTGCCTCCTCTTCTTGATTTACCTCCGGTTCACCAACATTTAGGGCTGTCCCCTCATTCAGAATCTCAACATGAGAATCTTCAAAAAGTTGCTCTTCCTCTTCTTGTTGCGCCATTGGAAATATTTGTGCTACAGAAGTAGGAAGTTCAACATTGGGTGAAGGCATTGCTACCGGAATAGAGGCGACTGTAGAACTTGGCATGGCAAAAATCATAGTACCCAAAGACATGGGTGTTGTAACAGTGGAAGTAGTAGTTGCGCCAGTGCGAGGCCGTTTAGCTGCTTTAGGAAATGGAGGTGCCATCGGTTGTTTCTATTGTTTGGGCATGGGAACCTCCTCCTGAGGGCGCTTCATCCTTTGCGATCACCTTTGGAAGACATATTGTTGTTCTTCTTCTTCTTCTTCTTCCTCTTGTCATCCTCAACTATAGGATTTTCCTCTTCAGGTTCACTTTCACCACTTTCGGACTGCTAAAAACTTTACGGTAAAATAGTGGCAAAAGCAACGGGCTGATAAGATTTCACAAACTTATCATAAACTTCAAAAAATTGGGTATCAAGCTTCATCCCATAAGCATTATATGGCTTCCTCCTATGAACGCGCATCATCCACCAATTCATAATTTTCTCCTCCGTCCAATCAGGATTCGCTTCTTGGACAGTTGTGAACAAACCCGGAGGAGGAATATGTGTTGCATTCTTTTTTGGATTATACTCCACTTCCTTCTCATAGTAATCATGCCATGGAGGAAGGGAGGACATCTTCTCTATATGCCAGTTCATGTCTGGCCCATCAAAATTATTTCACCGCCTCTGAATATCCGGGCGCGGGCAACAATGAAAGGACTTCGCCTTAATAAATTCCAAAAACTTTTTGAGTGGGTCATAGCGCCAACGTTGTGGTAACTCAATTAAACCTAGGTCTTGAAGCGCCACCGTCAGAAGGCGATTTTGCCCAACCTGATTCACTTCTATACTTCCAAACTTGAAAGGCATAGTACAAGTTGTCTTCTTTCCTCATCCAGAGCCATATATATCATTGATATAATCCATCTGGTGCACCACTTCCATTGCAAAAATGTGCGCAGTAGCAAAATAAGGCAACAAAAATGGTTTACCTGTATATCCAAAAATTTGAACTACCATGCCCTGAGTGAGCAAAAATATGTCGCCCTCTTGCTTCGAAACAACTGCATCTCTCAAGTCGCGAGGCACTCGGTCGCAACTACCACAAAGCAATTCAATGGCAGGGCCCAAAAACCAGCTATTAAAGTTGTAGATGGACTCTTTCTTCGTTAACACCTGAGTCCACTTATAAACCAGTAGAGGCTCATTCTTTTCGTCCATCTGTGTAACAACGATAAAAGAAAAATATCACTGCATCTGAAAAAAGAAGAACCATACTAGCAGCGAAGTATACCAAAATGATCTAGATTTCCCTTCCTGCAATCTCTGTAACTACGAATTGATTCTCCATGAAATAAATTCGGCCCAATCAAAATAAATCGGATTTCCACCCTGCCTCATAGCAGCGGGCGAATAAAACTCCACCTTGGAAATACATTGAGCCATAGTTGCCTGCCATTTATGCACCATTTCATCTGAGGGCAACCCAACAATCCAGGCAAGCATGGAATAGATGTCCTGGCACTTGAATTCTGAAAGAAGTTTAGGCAAACTCGACAGCTACCCCATCTATGGATCTTTGACAAGCTGAGTTTCCATGAATTGTCTCATTGTAACTATGGAGACATACCTATCCTCTTGTTCATCCGTATGGATATTTTTATTTATTGCATAATTCGGTGTGCCTACCCCATAGGCGAAAGCCTCTCGGATCTCATCCGGTGTAATTATGAATAGAATCTCTTGTCTGGCATTTCGGATGGCCCTAGTAGAGGAGTCATAAAATTGTGCAGTTAACTGAATAAGCTCGGGGCATGGATGCACAGGCGAACAAAGATACCATGAAAGCTATGAATTATGAGGCGTTGTGAGCCAACTATTGTAGGAAACTCTCTGACTCACTATGGCTTTGACCTCTTCCCTCAACTGGTCAACTCCTTTATGCATGATCAAACAATCACCAATTTCAGCCATATTATCTTCATAAGGATCCAGGCCAACATAATCATTTTGTCGAGCTTTCTTGGCCCTTGAACTTCTTTCTCTTTTCTTAGCGGGCTTCGCTTCTATGACCTCCTACGCCTCTGTTGGTTCTTTACTGCGTCTTCCCATTTTGCTAAACAAAAAGCGATGACTCTTCTGCAATTCCCTACTCCGAGATCTCAAAAATTCTTCTACACTTCAAAGCACAGGATACAGAGAAGCAAAATATTTAAAAATAGGGAGAAAAAAAAAATTAGCCTTTTACCTCCCAGGATTTATAGAGTCACTACCAACTGCTACAGTAATTACAGAATTAAATGCAGGTGCGCCTTCGGGGAGAAATATTCTTCGAAAACTGCTCAAATGTCCTTTCCAAGGCATGAAAATCTTCTTTTCTGGTTCATCGTCGGATCCTCCTAAAAAAATGTGCCCTCTGCGCTACGCAATATTATAGAAAAATGTGCCCTGGCGCTAGAAGCTTGTTAGGGAAACCAACCCAACCATTACTCATTCAATCATTAATTTTGACTGCTACCTTGAAAAATTCAATTCGAATGCTTCCCACATTCGGAAATCATTACTCGAATTTATCACCCACTACTTCCGATTATCGCCACGTAATCCTTGGGAATATCTTCTTCAAAAACCCTCTCACGCGCTTATGAATTCATGGGCGCATGTGTTTTTAAAATCTCATAGCGCGCCTCCTAAAAAAATGACTTTTTTTTCTAAAAAAGAAAAACATCTTTTTTCTTTTCCTTTCTTATCCCTCCTTTTTTTTTCTTAATGACGTCATCAAAGTGCGTTCGCCCTAAATATAGGTGAACATGACGTTCGCCTCTTTCAATAGGCGCATGCGAAACTCTATCACTTCTTTGCCAATATTTGAGTTTCTTTTTTTTTCTTTTTCGGGTGAATGACGTCTTAACCATCATTTCTTTTTTTAGAACATATTTATACCTATGCATAATTGTTTAAAATGCATGAAAATATTTACATATATACAGGATGTTACCTTTGATTTGAAACCTTACGAAATATAAGCCTTCAGATGAAGGCCATTCACTGGGATAGGGAGCTCATACCCTTCCATGTCACAAAGTCGGAATGCATTAGAAGAAGTGACAACAGAAATTCGAAAAGGTCCTTCCCATATTGCATCAAATTTTTGATGTTTTCCTGGCTTTGATTTCTTCTCGTTCCATTTCAGTACCAAATCGCCCACCTGGAAGCTTCGATCAGTCATTTTTTCTTGAACCACTTCTTCATCTCAACAGCATGTTCTACGAAAGTATGGTAAGCACGCTCCCTTTCTTCTTCTAATTGCAACAATTGCGCCAATCTAGCCTCCATTGGATCATTTTCTTCGTTATCATCTTGAAACATCTGCAATGCTTGGAGCACAGGGAGCTCGATATGCGTAGGAAGGATAGCTTCTTTCCCATACACCAAAGCGTACGGGGAGGTTTTTATTGACTTTTTCACTGAAATGCGGTCAGCCCAAAGCGCCTGATTTAATGACAAATGCCAACTCTTCTTATTGTCGCCCATTATTCTTTTCAAAATCTAGAGCAGATTCTTGTTAGTTGACTCAGCCAATCCATTCCCCTATGGGTAATAATTGGAAGAGGTCTTCAGGTAAATTCCGTATCTACTGGCGAATTCTATAATTTTGGCTCCAATGAAGGGAGTGCCATTGTCGGTGACTAAAGAATCCGGTATGCCAAAATGGGTAATAAGGCTTTCCAAAAAAGAAATAACAGTCGCCTGATCTACCTTTTTGGTAGGTATAGCTTCTGCCCATCTGGTAAAATAGTCTATCATGGTCAGAATATATTTATGTTCGATGGAGGAATGTGGATCTATAACTCCTATAAAATCGAGACCCCACTGCTGAAAGGGCGCTTCCACCTGGATCGGATGCAGTGGTGATGCTCCTTTCCTAACTCGACCCACATATCTTTGACAACTATCACACCATTGGCTTATCTTATGTGAATCGACGAACAGAGTGGGCCAATAATACCCTACCCGAATAATTTTTAGAGCCATAGGCCTACCTGCATAATGCCCTCCTGATAGCCCAGAATGGAATTCTTCCAGAATCTTCTCTTTCTCGAAATATTTTACACATCTAAGAAGTATACCATCAATATTCTTATAATATAAGCCATTGGGCAACAGTACATACCTGAGCGCTTGTAATCTGAACCTTCGGCGTTGTGAGGGGTTAAGGTGGCTAGGACACCTTCCAGAAACAAAATACTCAATGAGTTCCTCGATCCATTCCTTGCTGACTGCTGCACTATTTGCACAAATTACATCTTCGCGACTTGTCTCAACAACAACGCTTTTGGCCAACTCCTGGCATAGAGCGCATCCATGAACCAATTTCATCGGTTTAATTTCTACATCATACTCCTGGATCTTCGAGACCCATCCGACCCTTTTATCACCCAGTTCTCCTTGAATGATGAAGTTTCGAACATCAGGATGAATGACATAAACCATAGTTTTACTCTGAGAAACAAAGTGGTGAAACTTCTTCAAGGCTTTCATCACTGCATAAACTTGTTTCTCTATAAAGTTATACTTTTCTTGATGTGGTGCTATAACCTGGCTTAGAAAAGTGATAGGCTTTTCTTCGCCATCATGTTGCTTTTGCGTTAGTACTACAACATAGCTCTCCTGCTCACCCACTGCATAAAGTATAAAGTCTTTGGAGTAATCAGGGTTGATTAATACTGGCGCTTGAGTAATTCTCTCTTTGATTTCTTGAAAAGCTCACTTCCTGGCTTCTGTCCACTTAAATTCCATATTTTTCTTCAAGAGCTCGGTCATGGGCTTGACGACTTGGGAAAAATCAGCAATAAACTTACGCACGAAGTTTATCTATCCAAATAAGGACTACAAATCTTTCTTATTAGCTGGTAATGACAATCTCATAAGCGCTTCAGCTCGTGCAGGGTCTATGGCCAATCCTTCCTATGAAATCACATGTCCCAACAATTTCCCTTCCTTGACCGCAAAAATTGATTTCTTCGGATTTATAGAAATCCCAAATTCTTGACATTTCTCGAATATTTGCCTTAGATGGAAAACATGATCCATTCTGCAATGTGAAAACACCGTCATATCATCAAGATAAATCACAATGATTTTATTTAGCAACTCACCAAAAGCGACGTCCATGGCTCTCTGAAAAGTAGCTCCGACATTTGAAAGTCCAAAGGGCATCCGTTGGTAAGCAAATGTGCCCCACTTAGTTGTAAACATCATCTTGTATTGATCTTCATCTTTAACCCAAATTTTATTGTACCCAGAAAAGCCATCCAACAAGGAAAATCTCTGAGCACCAGCCATGACATGAAGAATCTGGTCTATCTGAGGCAGAGGATAGTGGTCTTTGAGTGACGCCTGATTTAAATTTCGAAAATCGATGCATAGACGTATGTCCCCATTCTTCTTCCTTACAGGAACCAAGTTTGCCACCCAGGTGGAATGCTTAATAGGGTATATGATCTTCGCCTCAAGCATCTTTAGTAACTCTGCTTTCATGAGAACCTCGATCTTGGGATTAACAGGGCGTTGCTTCTATCAAAAAGGCTTAACTCCTTGTAGCTCGATAGTATGCTGAATCACGCTCTTGTCGTATCCTTTCAAGTCTTGATAACTCCATGCTACTATATCTAGATATTCGGAGCACATATTTCTAATGCCTTCAATCTCATCTGGTTCACAATCAGTACCAATCTTGATAACTTTTCCTGGCTCCAACTGCAATTCTCTGAATTCCTTAGCATCCACCTTAATCCTATGCTTATCAGCCCTATCGCTTTGATCAAATAAACTCTCTAGTGAAATCAAACCTCTAGGAATGTGATTATTTTTTAACTGAATCATTCCTTCCTTTTCTTCTTCCACAAGAATCCTATCTTCTACGCTGGCAGCTTCTTTTAGCAGAAAATTCACTATTTTCTCATCATTATCAAACACCTGCCAATAGAGGTTCTTATCTAGAATGGAAGGTCTATAAATCACCCTTACTTTCTTGGGCTTGCGAACCACTTGCTCAATAGGAGAATAATTAGCGCCCAAGGAAGCTAAAATGTCAACATGTCTATTTTGTTCTCAAGGAATTGCCTGAATATTCAAAGCTTTAAATGCTTCCAAAAGATCCCATACTCTATTGCGATAAGCCTTCAAGTAATGTTGCTTTGATACACATCTATTTGTAACTTGATTAACAATAAGCTCAGAATCACCAAAAATCTATAGTTGTTCGATTCCTAACTTTTTGGCCTTTTTTAAGCCAAGGCATAGCGCTTCATATTCAGCCGCATTATTTGTACAGCTCCAGGTCAATCTATAGGAGTAAGTTTTTTGTATGCCTTCAGGGGAGATCAACACAACACCTACTCCTGCACCATTCTTACATCGAGCACCATCAAAGAACAACTTCCATAACTGATGCGAAATAGGTTCTGGGGATTCAAGGACTTGCTCTTGGGACTTCTCTGTCTTCTGAATTGAATAACAACCAATATCTATTTCAATCATAGCATTGAAATCTGTTAGCAAGAACTCATCTTCCAGACCAAGCTCCTGGGGTATTTCTTCAACCAAGCCAACTTCTTCCAATTCTTCGGTCATCATGTTCACCGCACCTGGGACTTGTTCTACCTCCTCTATCTTTTCAATATGAAAAGGGGAGGGCTTCTCATTATGAATGTGAATTCGCCTACCTTTGAACAGAATCTCCAGATGTGAATAATCTAGGGAAAGATAACCTCCCAGCTTAGCTGTGAATTCTCTTGAAAGGCACATGCTAAAGTAGGGCTCTAAATCAACAACCACCACTTCCTGGATGACGGTAATCTATGGCATGCTATGGAGCACTATTGGAATGTCCTTGATTACTCCAATAGTCTTAACTGGCGTACCATCCAATTGTAAAACTCTTGGGCTGCTTCTTGTATATTCCATTCCCATTACTTCGCATACTACCTTTGGCATGACAGTAGTGGCAGCACCAGAATCGATCATACAATTATGCATGATCCACCCTTCCATTCTCAAAGATAAGTAAAATTGGGGAGGCCGATTCTTACCTGTCGCTGAAGTGGGGAGCGCTTGAGCCAAGACTATTTGTAAATGATCTTTCTTTTGATCTTTGGCAGTCTTCAGAGATTCTTGCAATAAATCAATCTGCCCAGGTAATTGCAATGCATCATACAAGCTAATCCTTGCTGGGATTTTCTTCATTTCTTCCATGATACTGTAGCCACGAGCAGGTGAGACCTTTTCTTCTAAGGGCCGCTCATATTTGTCTCGGTACTACTGCGTAGCGTCGACTCTTTGCCTTTTTGTCAATGAAGGATACTTGAGTCTTTCCTTAGCTTGCTCTTTAGTTTCGCTAGGAAATGGAGCAGTAGTGATGCATTGCGAAGTTGAAGGCTGAACCTGTGCCTTATCTTGTGCTTGATCAGGTGATGAGTTTTTTAATTTGTCAGCATCAAGAATCTTTGTCGGGGATGCCCGCTTTTCTTCCTATGCTTTTGGAGCCATAGGTACTTTCAAAGGTTGCAAGTCTACAGGATCAACAATCACTGGCTTCTTTCCAGACCTAGTAAGGACTGAAACTTGCTCTAGGGATGGCACCATACAATTACACTCCATCTCTCGAATCATGTTGACTTGCCCACCCGAAGAACTTTCTGTTAATGTCTGAACATAGTTCAGATGTACCATACATGTATCTTCACCATGAGGATCATTACATGTAGAACACCAATATGTCCTTTCGGATACGTTACTCTCATCATTTGCTTGGATCATGGTGTTTTTCTCGGGTCCCTTGTTGATAGATACTTGTTCTCGGGTTATAGGTGGAGTCTGAAACCTTCTTGATCGAAACTCAGCCTCAACCTGCTTCTTCCTCATAGTAGTAAGCTCATTAGATATCATCCTTAAAGCCACATTATTGGATTTTACTTCTTGTAACAAGGTCGTGAGAGGATCTGTATTGGGTGACGGAGTTGGCACTAGCAACGACAAGGGCATTGGAGGTGCAGGTAATGGTAAGGGCATTGGGGGTGCTGGCAGTGTTGGAAAAGAAATGGCTGAAGGCTGTGATGTTACTGACGGGATGGGAAATTGTGGAAAGCTCATAGCAGATGACTATGGAACAGGGATAGGAGCTACTTGAGGAGAGCCCGAATTCCATGAAGGGATAGGATACATCGATGGCATAGGCTACAAAAATGCATTAGAGTAAAGATACTATGGCAGATCAGGGAGGATAGGCATCGTCGCCTTCGAAGGAAGCCTACCTACAACAATCAAATCTGACTCGACCTTTTGAGCTTGTGTATAGAGATCCAGGAATGTAGTCACATTGGCCTAGCGCACCGCCATACCAATATCGGTACTGAGTGCTCAAAGATAATAAAATGTTGCTTGCTCATGAGTTGGTCGTAACCCATCTGGGACCCTCTACCAACTTCATGCAAATCGGACGTTGAAATCTACAAGTTCCTCTTGCGGATGTCTTTGGATTGAGGTGAACTGGTGCAACAGAGAATACGGATCAGCTTGTTCATGGAAATTCTTAATCAACAACTCTACCAATTGATCCCATGAGGTAATGGTACCCGACTGCAAAGATCGGTACCAATACAACAATTTCCCTCTTAATGACAGGACCAAAAGTTTTATCATCACATCCTCATCAGTTATATCATGAATAGTTGCAAGAGAGGCTACATCTTGGATATGCTCATAGGCAGTTTTTCTAGTACCATCATATGTGGGTAAAGCCTTCAGAGCAGCTTGAGGTACGGGATTTTGTGCCTGCAAATTCAGTGCTCCTGAGCTATTCCAAGCCAAAAACTACCTTGGAAGTTGTTGATGTGGTGGAGGATTCTGAGCCATGTGGATGGGAATATGAGGAGTAGGCCTCGAGACGTTAGCGGTTGTACTAGGCGGAGGTTGAGGGAAACTGGTGGCAGTGCTTACAGGACTCACAGGGGCAGAAAACACACCAGCTAACCGGGAAGATGAAACAGATGGTATGGATGAGATATGAGGAAGTGAAGATGTTCATCAAAAAGTGGCTATTTGAGGATGCTCTCCTAGCCTTTGAATGTCTAGTTCATAAAATCTAATCTGATTATCAGGATTTTTGGCTTTTGATCTTGTATTCATGAGAAACAACTTTCGTCGTCCTCACGCTTACGGAGTTCTGGGTAAAAATTGAGTCGCCAGATGTTCTAATCTCAAGCAGGAAGGTGAACACCAAACCTAATGTTGCTGGAAGTGGAACCTTAAAGGTCCCACCGGGCGTGCCAAAAATTGTTGGTCAAATATCTGCCTAATCAATAAACACTACGTTTATGCGCCCTAGATACGACCAACATTGAAAGGCCGGAGGAAAGAGATGTCCTCCGTGCCAATCTCCAGAGAGGGTTGGTTCTCAAACTAAATCCTACAATGGTAAAAGACTAGGGATGCAGGAAAGAAATTGGAAATAATGGAAAGAGATGGGAAATATGGCCACAGGCCAAAGTGCAGGATTGGTGTTAGACTAACTAGCAGGAAAAAACCCAAGCACAAATTAGCATTCATGAAAGGAAACAAAATAGAACAAGCTCACAATATTGCCATAATAACTATCAAAATGGTACTCCAACATTCGCTTTCTCCTTAGCAACTTTAAATCCAATGACAGAATTTAAATTCAACAACAAATTAGATAGGCGAATGGAAATAGAAGCACACTACACATAAAATAATTATACACAAGACCGCTCACAAATTCAGAAGTCTGATGCCTTCTATTAATGCAGAGAGCTTAAGGGAATCTCTCACAAAAAATGTCTAACTCCCTTTTACAATGAAATTTACCTAGTATTTATAGAGGTTTTCGCCTCTTTCATTTAATACATATGAGGGAAGAATGTCTGAGAATCAAAGACAAAATCAACAAAATCCTCCTTGAATTCTTGGAAAATCCATTCGCCAGGGGAACAAATTCCTGAAAATCCAAACTTCGGACGGAGGTGCGCTTGTTAGGAGAAAATATTAAATTCTTCGGATCGCCTCTGATACATTGGAAATCATGAAGGCTCGTTTCCCTTCGCCTTCCTCTTCGTGATCCACAAAATGGAGTAACTGAGAGTGCCCTTCATTTAATGCCAAATTCAACATCTTGACCAAAGTCCCATTCATTCAATTTATCTTCGCCCAACATTAGTTTTGCCCCTTCAGATGTGCGTGATCTTGATACAAATAGGTTCGCCCAATTCAAGGGTGAATGACACGTTCATCCCTAAGGGAAGGTGAATGTGATTTTCTATCGTCGCTAGGTGGTTCACCCATAGGAGAGGTGAACGGTGTGTTCACCCCTCGACTAGGGTGAACGTAATTTGATTCGGGCATGTGCACTAAGTGGTTCACCCATAGGAGAGGTGAACGGTGTGTTCGCCCCTCGACTAGGGTGAACGTAATTTGATTCGGGCGTGCGACCCCTCAAGGCGATGCCAAGGCACGTTCACCCCTAGAAAGGGTGAACGACACGTTCGCCCCTAAGGAAGGGCGAACGCAATTTGTCACTTTTTAAATTTTTGCCATTCTGCTTTCCAAAAGTGATTCGCCCTTAGAAAGGGTGAAAGGGACGTTCGCCCCTAAGGAAGGGCGAACGTCAATGCACAAGATTTTCTGGCGATTTCACTCAAGATTTTTATGAAACTCATTCTCTCCATTTTTTTGGACCTTGAAGGACATCTCTCCATTAATACATTCAAATGCATTGGATTTCAGAAAATTATTCCAACTTATTACAACTATCCAAAAAATAAAGGAGACAAATATATTATCGCTTTATACAAAATTTCCAATGAATACAAAATGACCAACAACTTTTCATCTTGATCTTGGAGTCCTTTAAATCTTCTTTTAGAGTAGCCACTTCTTGTGCTAACTTCTCACATTCCAAAATCTTTGCTTCTAACTTATCCTTGAACTTGCTTGCCTTAGCCTTTGATTTTTCTAAATCCTCTATGAGCAATAATCTTTCTTCATCACATTCTTGAAACTGATTTTCAAGCTTAGAGTGTTGCTTTCTAACCTTCTTTACTATGTCAAGGGCATAGATAAGTTCTCCCTTGAGATCATATCCATTCTCTGCTAAATATTCCTCTATTTTTTTACCTTTGACAATATCATTACTTCCTTTTGGCTTGTCTTCTATAGAATCACTCACTTCTTCTTCTAATTCCATTAGAAGATTTTCATCTAGTCTATCAAGTGCATCTTCAAAATAATTATCATTGAAACTATAACCATCCCTTGTGCAATCATCTTCAAGATGTCCAAATCTACCACATATAAAACACTTGAGAATAACTGGAGTCTTTTTCTTAACTGGATATTTTTCTTCAACCATAAATAAGACTTCATCTCTATCATTATCTAAAAAACTAACATCACTATCAATTGAGTACTTACTTGCATTTTTCGCATAGTAGCTTCTCTTTTCTCTCTGGAAGAACTTCTTTCTTTGTCTGCTTTGTCCATCCTTACTTTTCTTCTAGTACCTGTGTCTTTCTGATTCCCTGTATCTGTGGTCCTGTTTTTCTTCATCATTGTTGCCTTTTGGCTCTTTTCATTCTATTGCATAGTGTCCATAATTTCCACAATTGAAACATTTGATAGATCTTAGATCTATGGGTCTTATGGAATCTCTATCTCTTCTGCCATAATTTGATTTTTCATCATTGGATGATTCACTACTCGATTCTATCTTCTTTCCCTTTTTCTTTTTGTCTACTTTGAAAGCAACTTCTTTCGAAGGAATAGGATCTTTTGTTCTTATCTCAAAAGTAGTAAGCATGTCAAACAAATAATTCCTTGTCAAATAATCACTGTCAATTAATGTTTTTATAGCAGAAACATTTTCATTGTACATTTTTAGAAGAGTTCTCAAGATATTATCACAAGCATCAGATTCATCAACCTTCATTCCCAGACCTTTCATCTCATGTACAAGTTCATCGATCTTACTAATATAGTCACAAAATTTTCATCATCCTTCATTCTTAAGTTCTCAAATTCTCCTTTGATATTTTTTATCTTATCCATTCTAACTCCTTTATCTCCTTCATATATTTCATGCAGATGTTCCCACATTCCTTTTGTTGTTTTACAATCCATAACCTTCATAGATTTTGATCTACGCAATCCTTTTATAATTGCATTCATGGCTCTTGAGTTTGCATGCATTAGAAGCTTACCTTCCTTATCTGTAGGAGGATTGACTGTTGAATCGTATCCAAGTTCCACTGCATCCCAAACTTCATTTCCAAGTGCCATCAGGTAAAATCTCATTAGCATACACCAATATAAGAAGTCACTTCCATCAAAGACTGGTATTGCATTATTGAAGGGTCCATATCTTTGATCCTTTTGATCCATTGTGTTCTTAGACCGCTTTTCCTTCAAGCTGTCAAAATCTTCCGAAGGAACCCGCTCTGATACCAATTGAAGAACACAAGCTTATACTGAGAGGGGGTGAACAATATAAGACCACTTTTTACTTTTTCTTTCAATTCAATATTATGCAGTGTATAGATAGCAGTATCAATAGCAATAATCAAAGCAATGCACAAAACACCATACACAATAGAGACACCACAATTTACGTGGTTCACCCAATGTGGGCTACTCCACAGAGAAAATATTTTACTAAAATTTTCTCAATCAATATCTTTTGGGAATCCTTCCCAATTACAATGTTTATGGACCTCTATCCAAAGGAGATGTTGATCCCCTAATCTCAAGTTCGTGGATCTCTTCCATAGGATAACTCTTTCCCCTTCTGCTCTGGCTAGTGATCTTCTAGAAGACTCTGTCTCTCTGCTGCACTAACTGGTGGATCTCTCTCCACTTGAAGACTCCTCACTCAGATCTATCTTCAATTGTCCTGGTTGCTAGATCTCTATCCACTGAGACTCTGTCCTCTGTACTCTATCACCTCCAAAGCTCTATCTCAATATTGTACTAAACATAATCTAGTCGGTCTAGCACAACTCTGCTCAATCTCTTGCACTAAACACAATACATTTGGTCTAGTATAATTTTGCTCAATAGGTCCACACAGAACCTACTCAAATTTGCTCAATAGGTCCACACAAAACCTACTCAAATCTTCTCAATAGGTCCACACAGAACCTACTCAAATCTGCTCAATAGGTCCACATAGAACCTGCTCAAATATGCTCAACAGGTCCACACAGAACCTGCTCAAATATGCTCAACAAGCTCACTCAGAACTTGTCCAAATCTACTCAACAAGCTCACTCAGAACTTGTCCAAATCTGCTCAACAAGCTCACTCATAACTTGTCCAAATCTGCTCAATAAGTCCTCTCTAGGACTTGCTCAAATCTGCATAGCAAGCTTCCACAAAAGCTTACTCAAAATCAGTCCACAAGCCTTCTCAAAGACTTGTCTCAAATACTGCTTAACAAGCTCACACAGAACTTGTCCAATCTCATAGAATCATAAAGAGAATTGTTAGAGACTCAATATGTTCTATACTTAATGCTCAATCAATATCTCAATTCAATCTCATAGAAGCATAAAGAGAATTGTTAGAGACTCAATATGTTCTATACTCAAATCCCAATCTCAACTCAAATCAATCTCATAGAAGCATAAAGAGAATTGTTAGAGACTCAATATGTTCTATACTCAAATCCCAATCTCAACTCAAATCAATCTCATAGAAGCATAAAGAGAATTGTTAGAGACTCAATATGTTCTATACTCAAATCCCAATCTCAACTCAAATCAATCTCATAGAAGCATAAAGAGAATTGTTAGAGACTCAATATGTTCTATTCTCAAATCTCAATCTCAACTCAATTCAGATATAGAATAGTTTGTTTCATGGAACTTGAACAACCACATGCATCCACTTGACTAGGCTCAAACAACTCTACTCAACCAAACACCTCAAGGAACAACCCTTTCTCACAAACCCTAGTCCAAGCATGTATCAACCAACTCAAAATGTTTCCAACAATGTTTCAACAACAAATCTCACATAACAATGATACTCATGTTCTTCTCTAACTCAAGTTCAAGTTCTTTGCATAACCAATTGGCTTCAACAACAATGCTTATAAAACAAGGTTTAATCACAACTCTCAAACCAGAAAACCTTGAAGCATTTAACCAATCACTTTCGAAAAGGAAACCACAATCAATCCTTTTCACTCCAAAGGTATTTTATAATCAACCACCATAATCAATCAATAGGAGAATGTGCCCATACCTTTTATGAAGATGAAGAAGCCTCTTTGGAAATCTGCCACAATCACAATATTCTTTTGCCAATCCTCACAAGGGTTAGAAGATCACAAAATAATCAACATTACTCCACTTCACAATAATATTCACCAAGGCTTTTAATTAGAAAACCTTCTTAAGAATTAATGCACAACTTCCTTATCACTCCTAAAACCACTTGTACCATAAAATAAAATAAATCAAAACATTGCATAACCTTGTCACTCCAAAAACCACTTATACCATAAAATAACTCAAATATTTTATATCCTTCCTTTCAACACTTTTGCACTTAAAAAAATAATCACAAAGCCTTCTTAGGCAATATCCCACATTAATCAAATATCAAACCTTAGCCATATGCAAAAATTAAATCCACTATACTCTCCGTGAAAATCGACGCTTAACACAACCTTAGAAAATTCGAAATATTTCATGCACCCAAAAATTTTGGCGATCGAATTATGGCATACCTTGCAAAATGGCTTTGGGTGGTTTCGACCCCGCGTTCCTCCTCGTCATGCGCCTTAGCGCACTCTCCGCCCACCATGTGGGCTAGGCCTCCCACGTGGAGGCTTTAAGCCTTTGAGACTTATATTTCTGTCCTCTCCACCTATGCCTTGAAACTTGCTCCCTTGTTCCACGTGCAGTGCACAAACAAAATCGAAAGGGGGGAATCGACGATTGCGAAGGAGGGGATAATCGAATGCGGACAATATTTCTTGTCACCTACTTGGTTGATAAAATCAACCCCTTTAAATATTCGAACCTTTGCATGATAAAATATATGACGTCGGCGGACATGGCGGGAAAACTCTTTTATTTAATTTTAAAATTTAAATTTAAATTTTAAATAAATTAAAATTTAAACTAAACCTTTAAAATTAAATTTCTCCATCACCGGGGCACCTTTTTCAATGAAACAAAAATCCAACTTGGGTTTTAAGAAAAACCCATTTCAAATCTGCCATCCATGGTTTTAAATAAAACCTTTCCTTGCCTTCCTTGGTTTTCATAAAAACCTTTTGCTAAGCTTCCCTTGAAGCTCCTTTTGGAACCAAATGCCATGCATCCCTTCTTGAACCTTTGATCAAAACCTTTGCTTCTCATGAAGCTCTTTGTGGAGCAAAATCATAGTGCTTACTTACATAGGTCCTTTTGACATCAATGACAACTTTTAGCTTAGGGACTCAAAATGTCCAACAAGCTACTGGTTAGAAAACCTTCCCTCTGTCGATTCATTCATAGATCAATGATTTCGCATAGAGACAAACCCTCCTTATAGTAATTTTGTGAGTGATTTTGGATAATTTTTTTTGCAAGGTGTTTTAAGAGAAGGTGCGTAAGATCTTACTACACCATCACTTGTTGTCTAAGAGTGAGTGCTATGGAAAAATATAGGAGGATAGAAAACTCCCAAAAATAATGTGTAAATCTTATAATTTTTTTTCTGTGAGGAATGTCGTCAACCAATCCCAAACATCATTTGTTGGGAGTGTCAGAGCAACCGCAAGGTGTATGTCAAAGCCATCAATCCCTATTGATGTGTGTAGGGCACCTCTAGCAAGCCATAGGTCATCAATCCAGTAATGCGGTTCAGATCGCGTTCAATGATAGAGCGTAGATGGTGATCTACGTTTGTTTCAGATGATAAGTGGAGTTAAAGAAAAATTTAAGAATATTTCTAAGGTTTTAAACGATTAATGGTATCCATTGATGGCTTTTCTAACGATTTGGATGATGCCATGTGTCATAGCCTAATTGGGCGAATGTCTCATCAGGTTAGGGTTTAAAGATTTAGTGAGCTTAGATATCCCTCACGCTCGATGAAATTATGTTAAAATCCCTTGAAGAACATGACTATGTTTAGGCCTAAAAGGGTTGAATGAAAGAGTTTTCTCCTTTAATGTTGTGATGATGAGTTGTGTACAGAGTTTGTTTAAATACTATTTCTAGGTGCTAATGTTCGAAAGAATTAGACAGCCTAGTATAGAATGATTTATTTTGCATTGTTGTGATTACAATGAAATGCATAAATAGAAACCATATAGCTACAAATCATGCATATGATAAATATAGAATTAAGGAATATAAAAGCATAATCTAATATGGGAAAAATGGTAACTGGGTTGCATTTCTCGGGAACTTATGGGGGTTCCTTTGGCCATGATAATGAATGCAGTTAGTATAGATTCAAGGGCATGTTTTTTGTGTGATGGGATATGGGATGAAATGAGAAAAGAGGAAAGTTTCATTCTTAGGAAAGTATGGGATTTCCTACTCTTGAATTGTGTGAATGATGGTTTTTACAAATGCTTAAAGTATTTTTTAAAGATCTTGTTTGCATTTTATGGATTACTACTACATGGCATTGTGTGATTAGCTATGCATAATTATAAATGTATTGTCTGGATCCCTAAATTACCCAACTACTTAGTATTGGTGGAAATGAGACAACTAGTACCTGACGTTCCTGATGAACTTGAATTGAAGTGAAGACTAGAAGAAGCTGAGTTTGCATTCAGACTTGTGAACATATCATTGTACTGCAAATATTCCCTATAGGAAGAAGCTTTGTAATAGATTCTAGGAGCTTGTGATTTAAGCTATGAGCATGATTGAAGATTTTACTTTCTAAATACTTGATTATGTACAAAGGATATGAGCTATGTAATTACATTGAAGATTATGTATATTGGAAATACATGTTTTGTTTATATGTTATATTATGTTATTAGAATGCTTTAGTAGATGCTTTACTTACATTTGAAGTAACTGATATTTACTTTCTTATGAGCATAAATATGGTATCTATGAATGATTATAAGTGTTTCCATGAGTTCTTAAATTAAAACCAAAGAGTGGTAATCAATGAGAAAAATGATAGACAACAATATATATATGCGAATTTGTCTGATGATTCCCTTTAAAACCATATGTAATATGGTCAGATGGTTAAGCATTGCACCTAAAATATTATCTTATTGTTAAATAATGAGTAGTCAACAAGGCATACGCTTTTGGTTAGGTTGAAAGACACCTATGGTTGAGATTGTTTAACATGGGGTTAAACAAGAAGGAAAATGTACGTTTTGGTTGAAACAAGATTGGAAAATTCCTGCTGATCATTATGGGACACTGGCCACTCCCATGCACATGGATAGACTCTGATCAATTTTATTCCTGTGTGGTGTACATCCTTGAACTCATGTGATTACTTTATCAAATAGAAATCATATAAAAGACTCTCATACATTACTTAAGTTTGTAAGTAAAAACTAAAAAAAATCATTGGGTATTATGGTTAGTTTTTGGTTATGTGAAAATGGGTTATTATTATATTCCAGGATAACTTTACCCTTGAACTATCTGGTAGAGTATACATTGATATCATAAGCATTACCATACAATGGTTATTAGACAACATATCCTTCTTCTAATAATACTCAGTCTACTCCCTTCTCATGTTGCACTTCTTCCCACCTATCACCAAATATCTACTGCAACACATCATCTCGTGTACCATCTGGTGCCACCATCACTGTAGTGCCCTCTATCAGCAACTTGTATATCATGTATTTATCCTCCAGTGTAATCATCATCTCTCCCATAGGAGGATGAAAGGTGTTCCTATATGGATCCTACCTCTCACACAATGTTGATATATATGCCCTATTGGCATGAATACTTTGCACCTCCCACACACCCTTAATCCACACCCAGCCCATCCACTCTTCATCCTCCTTAGTTCATTTACCACTTAGGGTATCTCTCAACGTCCACACACGATGTCGTGACTCAATATTCTTCACTTGTTTTCATTCAAACACATCACATAAATTCTTTGTCAGTTTCCCTTATATCTCAATTCATTAGCATTATTACACATAAATATTCATCACACCCAAACATCATGCAACATATCTCATGCTTACACATTCCAAAAAAATTCTGGTTCGCACATCGACATGTGAACCTGATTCACACCCTGCCATGCAAACCTTGCAAGGAGGGCATTTTTGGATACCCATTATGCCCTTTCATGGTAACTTTTTTCTCAGAATCCAAAAACAACACACCTAATGCATACAAAACATACAATCAGCCTCATAAGCACACACTTCAAGGCACGCATTCACATACTTCACAAAAACATCACAAAATGGTAAACTTACAATATTTTTGGATACCCATTTTGGCCTTTCATGGTCAAAATTCATTTTGTAAGCAGAATATACGACAACAAATAACGAAATAAATGAACAAGAAAATGTGTAATAAAAATTGATTCTTGTTTTGATATTTTGAATGGAGCCTTGATCTTCATTTTACAATTTTTTTCCCCAAATATGCATGGGTATTATTACAGTATTGCTTGCTCTTAGATTACAATGGATAAAATAGAAGAAATACCCCTTTTCACTGAATACAAGTGATGTTGGTACCTCCAGTCTTCTCTGCTACAACCAAGTGGTGAGTGGGCTTACGTATCCTAAAATGGACCACTCCAACTTCAGTAGCCACTTCATATGCCTGTAAGCTGCACACAAATAGATCAAACAAGGGTTTCAATAGCACTTGTAGATATGATAGGAAATCATAATGTGAATCAAACCATTGAATAAATATGCAGAAAACATAGAAAGATAAATTTAAATGCCTTGCTAAATAGAAATGAAATAAAACCTTACATATCTGATATGTGCTTTACATTTTTGGTGTGTTATGAGTAACCACGAGGTGTGCAGTTTTGACTGGTTAACCATGGATGGTGCAGTTAGGCAACTATGGACTATGTTGTTGTGTCTGCGTAACCATGGACTAGGCGGTTGAGGCCGAACGATAGAATCCACCAAAAGTGCACTCTAGGGCATCGGATCTCGGATCTTCCTCGGGATGCATGAGAGCTTCCGACATGATTTTGACAGCATGATAGTGTATTTCTTTGACCCCCTTTGTTTTATGGGGTGAAACTTATTTTATAGATAAGTTTATGGATTTAGAGAAAGTTAGAGTGAGTCACTTAGAGTGCCTCACTTAACTGGGGTGATGTGGCTTGATGAGTGAGTGCAACTGGGGTGATGTGGCTTGATGAGTGAGTGCAACTAGGGTGATGTGCCCAATGAGTGAGTGCAACTGAGGTGATGTGCCCAATGAGTGAGTGCAATTGGGGTGATGTGCCTAATGAGTGAGTGCAATTATGATGAAGTAGCTAATGAGTACAATTATGGTGAAGTGGCCAATGAGTAAGTGCAACTGTGGTGAAGTGGCTAATGAGTGAGTGCAACTAGAATGATGTGTGGAGGATGTCCCATGTGAAGGGATAAAGTGTGTGATATATGGCATGGTGATGGGTAGTGGTGACTAGGACACATGTCCCATGGAGAAATAGGATATCCTAGGTGGATTTTCTAGATTTAATAAAAATTTAGAAAATATAATTATGTGTAGGATTTTATATGCCTAAGTTTGGACTTAGGCATATATTTTACTATGCAAATTAATGTGGTGTGATGCAAATGGTGATTTTGTGAATGCCTAGGTTTTGGTGTCTACAGATGCCCCTTTTTGTACTGCATTGTGCGAAAACATGATGCAGTGCAAAAACCAATAACACATGTCTTTATTGGATGGATGGACTCAAATCTTCTTAACGGACAAGAATAAATGATTTTTAAAAAAATTGGTTTGTTTGCTTACCCCCTCAATTGGTGAATGGGTGAAGGATGACCCCATGAGCCAATTGACCAAATGTTGATGATGAAAGGAGGTGGATGATTGATGATGTGATTTATGGACTCAAATGTGTGATATTTTGATCAACTTGATACCCCAAGTGTGGGATTATCCATGTTGTTTCGAATTTGCCTTTGGTTTTGATGATGTGCAAAATGTTGTGGTAAAACCATTAACCACGTTTGTGAGTTCTAGGTCCCTACTATTGTTAGCTACTCCTATGCATCGAAACTAGCACATGGAAAATTCGATACTCGAGTGATTGTACCAAATGTTTATTTGATTGTTTTCCGCTTTTGTACCCAATGGAAAGGGCTTAAGGATAACCTTGTGCAAATTGGATTTAACATAGCCAAGCTCAAATATTGAGGGACCTAGCTAATTTAATGCCATAGTAATTTGATTTGGATAAGTGTCCTTATGGTGAGCTACCCATCCGACCGGATTGCATGGATTGCTAGTCGTTGCAACCGCTAGGTGTATAGGGTAAGTCACTAAGTACGAGGTGCACTTACATATTGATGAATATTTTGCATGATGGTGAAAATGATAATGATTTTGTGGAGTTTGAGGGGTTGCTTTTTTTTTGGCTAACCATGCATTTCATGGTTAGGCCTGTCGGTAACCACGAGCTACACGGTTAGCATTGCCAACCGTGAGCTGCACGATTATGCACACCTGCAAAATCATCGATGGCACAATTTTACATGCACTAAGTAGCTATAAATAGCTGTCCTAGTAGTTATTTTCTCATTTGTGTGGCTAACTGATAGTTGGAGTGAAAGTGATGGAGGCGGCAGGTGAAGCTAGCGGAGCGAGTACCAAGGTGGATGTTGGAGGCTCGGCTAGAGTGGAAGGCGGAGTCTGCTATGCGGAGGTAGATTTCCAAAGCTCTTTGCTTGTGTTATTTGTGTTGTTTGTTTTTGTTTGTTTATTTTTATTTTTTGCAACCACTAAGAGGGGCTGGCAATAAGTTTTGTTTTATTTTTCTTGCAACCACTAAGAGGGGCTGGCAAAAATTTTGTTTGCTGTTATTTTTATATATTTTTTATTTTGAAAATGAGGAAGAAAAGATGTTTTTGTTGTTTATGTTTTATGTAAATGCATGGAAAAGAATGATGTTTTTGTTTTTTTAGAAATGCATGAAAGGGGAAGGTAATTTTTTTTTTTGCTTGTAATATGTAAAATGAATGCATGAAATATGGTGTTTTTGTTTTAATGCATTAAAGTTTTTTTTTTGAAAATGCATGGAAATGTTGTGTTTTTTTTTTAAAATTCATGAAAAATGTGAAAATGCATGAAAAATGTGTTTTTGTTTTTTTTTTAATGCATGAAAGACATGTTTTTTTAACATTCATGAAAAATGTAAAATTGCATAAAAAATGTGTTTTTTTTTTTTTGAGTTTCGATGTGTTTTGATGTTTTTGGAATTTTGAAGTTTTTTTTGGACTTAGAATGAGGGAACTCAACTAAGGTGGTGACTAGGAACACTAGTGCCAAACATGAGGTTCTCAAAAGAGTCTAGGGTACACTACTTAAAACCCACAATGTGTGGAGGGTTCGCCTAGCTCTTCCACTCTGAATCAACAAGTGTTTCCAACAATGGGAGGTAGTTTGAACACGAGTGACCTATTCCAACTTAAGAGAGTGCCCTATTCTATCTAAGGTATCTAAGGAGCAAGCCGATGGAAGAAGGTGAATTCCAACGTCACCGATATGAATTGGAGGTTGGTGATGAAGTCCAACCTTACCAATGTTATTGTGATGCGTATGAGTGTATGTGGTTTTGTTTATTATTGTTTTTTGCAAATTAACATGCAATTCTGATTATTGCCTAAATACAAAAATAGAAAAAAAAACAAAAAAAAATAAGAACACATAGATAAGCAAATTGTTGTGCAAAATTTAAACTCTTTTTTTTTCAAAAGATGTTTTTGGAGCTAGGTAGTGAAAAGATCTCAAAGTCAGCTTCGCAACATAACTTCTTGAACTAGAATCTGATATTCCAGTGAAAAGTTACATTATGCTAATATTAAGCTGCTCAAATCATGACCATCGGGATGACCTTGAGCTTTCGAACTTGGAATTTGTAACCTACACACATGCAAATAGATAAATGTTTAGTAGCACCTATCAAAATGAATATGATAAATGACTAATTCAAATTACATAAAAGAAAATGAATATGAGTATTGCTTACATGAGTCACAATTTGATCAACATAATATTAGCATTCCCCTTCCTCCTTTTCTTGGTCATGTGATGGTGCCTTTATAGGCCTTTGAATATTTTGTATGGAAGGATAGGTGGCAAGCCAGGTTTGTCATGTGGCAGGGGGAGTTAGAGTGAGTCACTTAGAGTGCCTCACTTAACTAGGGTGATGTGGCTAATGGGTGAGTGTAAGTAGAGTGAAATGTGGAGGATGAGTGAGTGCAAGTGTAGTGAAATATAGAGGATGAGTGAGTGCAAGTGAGGTGATGTAACCAATGAGTGAGTGCAACTATAGTGAAGTGGCTAATGAGTGAGTGCAAGTAAGGTGATGTAACCAATAAGTGAGTGCAACTGTGGTGAAGCGGCTAATGGATGAGTGCAAGTGGAGTGAAATGTGGAGGATGAGTGAGTGTAACTGAGGTGATGTGGCTTGATTATTCAGTGCAAGTGTAGTGAAATATGTAGTATGAGTGAGTGCAAGTGAGGTTATGTAACCAATGAGTGAGTGCAACTAGGGTGATGTGCCCAATGAGTGAGTGCAAGTGTAGTGCAATGTGGAGGATGAGTGAGTGCAACTGTGGTGAAGTGGCTAATGAGTGAGTGCAAGTGTAGTGATGTGTGGAGGATGTCCTAGGTGAAGGGACAAAGTGTGTGAGATGTGGCATGGTGATGGGTAGTGGTGGCTAGGACACATGTCCCATGGGGAAACAAGGTATCCTAGGTGGATTTTCTAGATTTAATAAAATCTAGAAAATATAATTATGTGCAGGATTTTATATGCCTAAGTTTGGACTTAGGCATATATTTTATTATGCAAATTAATGTGGTAGGATGCAAATGGTGCTTTTGTGAATGCCTAGGTTTTGGTGTCTATTTTGTATCGCATTGCATGAAACACAATGCGGTGCGAAAACCAATGATATCTATCATATTGGATGAATGGAATAAAATCTTCTCAATGCAAAAGAATGATCAAATTTTGAAATTTTTGATGAGATCTTGATTTGTTTGCTTACCCCCTCAATTGGTGAATGGGTAAAGGATGAAACCTATGAGCCAATTAACCAAATGTGGATGATTAAATGATGTTGATTCGATGTATGCAAATGTATGACTTTGAATCAACTTGATGCCCTAAGTTTGGGATGGTTGGTTTTTGCAAATTTGTGTTTGGTTTCGTTTATGCTCAAAATGTTGTGGTAAAATTACCAACCATATTTGGGAGTTCGGGGGCCCTGCTACTATTAGAAATTCTTATGTGTCAAAACCAATGCACTGGGAGTTCGATACTCTAGTGATTGTCGATCGTTACCAAATTGTGATTGATTATTTCTGCTTTTATGACCCAATGAAAATGGATTTAAGATAACCTTGTGCAAATTAGTTTGAACAAATTCATACACAAAAGTTGAGGGATTCAACAGATTTAATGTCATATGTGATGATGTTAAATATTTTAATATATCTTAATGGTGATCTATCCATACAACCGGATTGCATGGATTGCTAGTTACTACAACCGCCAGGTGTATAAGGTAAGTCACTTAATACAAGGCTCACTGCATTATTTGTTATTGTGTTTTTTTGGATGGATATGATGGATGCAAATATTGGAAATCAAGATCAAGTTGGATGCCCCAAGTTTGGGGTGGACTTGTGTTGTTGTAAATTTACCTTTTGGAATGATTGACATGCAAGATGATGAAGTAAAAGAACCAATCACCCTAGGAGCCCATTGTCCTAGTGACTGTAGCAAATTTCTTAATGCAAAATGATGAAGTAGGAATTTTTTGTGTTTTGTAATCCCACAAAGTAGCCGTCAATGACAACCTTGGGAAAATCTGCTTGAATGCAAGTCACTCGAATATTGAGGGACCAAATTGATTTAATTTCAAATGTGATGATAAGAAATGATTTTGAATAAGTGTCCTTATGGTAATTTACCTATCCTATCAGATTGCACGGATAATCAATCTCTACAACTGCCATGTGTCTAAAGTAAATTACTAGATACAAGGTTCTCTTGAGATGATCATGATGCGATATGATGATTTGAATGCATTTGTGTTGTTTGAGAGAGTTTTTTTTTTAAGCCATTTGCATTTGAAGGAGATTAGAATTTGTAGATGTTGTCTATCCCTTCAAGTGATGAGTCGATGGAGGAGAGATGAAATGATGAAAGCGATGAAGCTGATGACAAAGATGAAAATGATTAGAATGAAATGGATGTTTTTGTTTTTGTTTTTGTTACAATTGTGATTTTGACCATTATTGATAATTGTACACCTCTATCCCTTAGAGCAGTCCAATCGTATGGCTTTCTTAGGGAATTGAGATGATAACAATTTGATTCTTTCTCAAGGTGAATCATTGTTCAAGGACCTTATGGTAACCTACCCATCCTACTGAATTGCATGGAATTCCAATCTCTACAACCGCCAGGCATATAGTATAAGTTATTGTATACGATAATCACTTGAGGCTAAGTGGAAGAAGGAAATGTACACTTGTATCCCTTGGAGCAGTCGAGCCGCATGGCCTTCTTAAGGAGTTGATATGAGAGAATTTCTATTCTTTTAGGAGCCTATTGAATTTTTTTTTGACCAAAGTAATTGAGGTACCTTTGGGACTTTTTGCTTTTGTTGCTTTTTGTTTTTTGGGTTTTATATTTTTTTTTTGTTTTTATGTTTGCTAATTTTTTTTTTACCAAAGGAATTTGGGTACCTTTGGAGCATTTTGGATTGATTTGACTAAAGGGGTAGGTACCTTTAGGGCTTTTTTAATTTTTTTAATGATTATTTTCCTTATGGTAATCTACTCCTCCTACCAGATTGTATGAATATGTGGGCACGTGAGAATTAGGAGCAATAGGAAAATGCAAAAATATTATATTCAACCTTGGAAACATAATAATTACAAAGTTTAAATAGTGGTTGATTAAACAACCTTAGGGAATATAGGAGAAGTTAGGAAAAGAAGAATAATAGGGAGGAAAGGAGAAATGGAATTTGGTGTTGTCAGCATTGTCACCCATGCCATCCATTCTGCCCAGTCAGTTGTCATCCAAGTAGGTAAAAGGGTAAGATCCAAAGCTTACCATTGTAAATAAAATTTTTACTCCTTTTAACTAGCTTAATTTCAAACATTCTCCCCCTTAAAGTTGAGAGGACTGACTATACAGTCTCTCAGCTTTATATATTGAGCTTTAGCTATACCTTTGGTGAAGATGTCTGCAATATTATCTAAGGTGCTACAATATTGAAGCTCAACTATCTGTTGTTCCACCATATCTCGAATGAAGTGATACTTCATATCGAAATGCTTTGATCTGCTATGGTGGACTGGATTGTATGCCAACTGAATGGCACTTATGTTATCACAATACAGTTGAGTTGGACCACTTTGACTTTCTCTAATCTCTTCAAGAACTTTTCTCAACCATAGGGCTTGAGTACTAGCATGTGTGATGGCTATATACTCAGCCTCAGTCGATGACAATGCTACAATAGTTTTTTTCTTGGAACTCCATGTAATTAGTCTTGATCCTAGACTAAAACAATTTCCTGATGTAGATTTCATGTCATCTATATTGTTGCCCCAATCACTGTCACTGAAGCCAACTAATTTCACAGAATTACATTTTTGGTAATGGATTCCAAAATCTAATGTACCTTTTACATATCTTAAGATTATTTTAGTTTCTTGTAGATGCAGCTTAGATGGACTAGCCATAAACCTTGAAACTAGAGAAATAACATATTGAATATTAGGCCTTGTGTTTGTGAGAAACATCAGACTCCCAACCATGCTTTTGTAAGTGGTCATGTCAACCTTTGATGCTCCATCATCCTTGCTTAATTGGATCCCATGTCCAGTTGGAGTTGCAACTGATTTGCACTGCTCCATGGCAAATTTATTGATCATGTCTCGAGCATACTTGTGTTGACATATGAAGATCCCTTTATTTTATGATGCACTTCCATCCCTAGGAAGTATCGCATTAATCCAATATCTTTCATCTCAAACTATTTCATCATGGAGTTTTTGAAATCCATATTCATTTTATTGTTACTACCCATAAATATTAGATCATCCACATACAAACAAACTATGATAATGTCTAATACATGTTTTAGGTAGTATATATTTGGTTCACTTTTGCTTCTCGTGAATCCATTCTCACTGAAATAGCCATAAATGCATGAGTACCAAGCTCTTGGTGCTTGCTTGAGGCCATAAAGTGTTTTCTTCAATTTGTAAACACGGTTCTCCTTTCCTTGTTCTTGAAAAACTTGAGGTTGTTGAACATAAACCTCTTCTATCAAGTATTTGTTCAAAAAAGCACTTTTCACATCCATGTGTTGAACATTCCATCCTTTATGGGCTGCTAAGGAAAGAACTGATCTGATTATTTCTTGTCGTGCAACAAGAGCAAAGGTTTCCTCATAGTCAATGCCAAATTTCTGAGTAAAACCTTTTGCTACTAGTCTCACCTTATGCCTCTCAATGCTTCCATCAGCATTGTACTTGGTCTTGTAGACCCATTTACATCCAACACATTTTTTTCCTTTGGGTAGCTTTACTAGCTCTCATGTATCATTATTTTTTATAGAGGTTATTTCCTCTTTCATGGCTTCTTGCCATACATTTTGAGTACAAGCCTTCTCATAGCTAGCTGGTTCTAGCTGTGTACTAGCCAATAAAGCATAATTGACTACATCTCCCCTAGGATCATGGGAGTCATCATCCCCATACAATTGCAAATTTTCAAGTTGTTGCAAAACTGTATTCATTTCACTAGCTTGGATTCTAGTGAATCTTCTCTAGAAATTTTGATCCAACATTTGAAAATATGGATGATGTTGTAATGTTATTTTACCTCTTGATGGAGAGTCTCTGTCAATTTCCATCGATGAAGAACTTACTGATCTCTGTGGAGAAGGACTTGGAGTGGCGGTTGAAGTACTTGATGTAGTACTCCTGCTTGGGCTTGGAGGGGGTGGTGTACCTTTGATTTTCTTTGGAGACACATGTTGTACCTATGAAGAACTTACATCTTGGGACTCATCATCAACAAAAATTCTTTGATGACCCCATTCTCCCCCTTCATCAAAAATTACATCCCTGGAGAGTATAACTTTATGAGTCTTGGGATTGTAGAGTCTATATGTCTTTGTAGACTCACAATACCCTACATAAATACAAGATTTACTCTTTGTATCAAGCTTCATCCTTTTCTCATCAAGAATGTGTGCATATGATAAAGAACCAAACACTTTGAAGTGCTTTACATTAGGTTTCTTTTTGTACCACCCCTCATAAGGAGTGACACCATCTAAACTAGAAGTAGGACTTCTATTTAGAATATATGCATTGGTTCTTATAGCCTCTGCCTAGTACATATGAGTTATATGCTTAGTCTGAAGCATCGATCTCGCCATTTCAACTATGGTGTGGTTCTTTCTATCGGCTACACCATTCTGTTGTGGGGTATAGGCAATGGTGAATTGCCTTTTAATCCCACTTGCTTTACAATATTTCAAGAATGTTTTTGAGGAGTATTCACCTCCTCGATCTGTCCTAAGACATTTTACATAATTTCCACTTTGATTCTCTACATTGTTTCTAAAATCTATGAAGCAATCAAAAGCTTCATATTTATGTTTCAAAAAATAAATCCAACACATTCTAGAGAAGTCATCTATGAAAGTGAGAAAATAAGAATAGTTTTTGAGACTCTGTGTTTGCATTGGTCCACAAATATTTGAATGTACTAACTGAAGTGGATAGCTGGCTCTCCATGCTTGTCCTTTTGGAAACTTTGACCTTGAGTGCTTTCCCAAAGCACATCCTTCATAGAACTCCTTTTGTTCATTAATTTTGAGAAATCCTGTCACCATAGCTTGAGAAGTGAGAAGTTTCAAGCTAGCGGAATTAAGGTGACCATATCGCAAGTGCCAAAGCACACTTGGATTTGTTATAGCTATATTTGCAAGTTGATCTCCTTCTGGCTCACCAAATTTGAGAGGGAATAACCTGTTCTTGGTCATGGGGACCTATGTGATGAAACTATTACAATTATTTTTATCAAAAATGATACATTGTCCTTCATCAAATACAAGCTTGTAATTGGTTTCCATCATTTGTCCAATGCTTAGCAGATTGTGTTGGAGCTTTGGAGTATGATATATTGTCCTATGTTGGAATTGTCTCCTCTATTTTTATTGCCTCCTCTGTAGTTGCTTCTGCCTCTACCTCTTTGCTTGCCTCTGCCTTGACCTCTTCCCCGTCCTCTTCCATTATTTTCATTGGAATTTAAGGCCTTATCATCGCCTCCATAGTTGGTTGAAGGAGTTTTAGGAAACCTCTCTTCATGTGACATTAATGATCCGATTAATGCATCGAATGTTAAAAGGGAAATATCTTTGGATTCTTCTATAATTATGGCAATATGGTTCCATTTCTGTGTAAGTGTTTGCAACACTTTTGTTACAATTATCTTAGGCATGATTTTTTTGCCTAGTGTAACCATTTTATCCACAATTGCTTTTACTCTAACACAATAATCACCAACTTTTTCATCATCTTTCATTCGAATATTTTCAAAATATCTCTTCAGTATTTGAAGCCTTACCTGCTTCACTTGATTAATACCCTGGAATCCATCACTCAATACTTTCCATGCAGCTTGTGCAGTTGTACAAGCAACGATTCTAGGGAATATGCTTTTCTCCAATGTAGCTTGGAGATGAGAAAGAGCATAAGAGTTGCTATTTTTCTCTTCTTTTCATGTTTTCTTGTCTGTGACACTTAGTGTTGTCCAGTCTGAGGGTTCTGTGTAGCCCTCTTCTATTATGTCCCACAAATCTCTTCCTATGAGCAAGGTCTTCATCTTTATAGACCAATACTCATAGTCATAACCGTTAAATTTTGGTATAGGTAAGCTATTGTGTGAGGCCATAGTTACCAAAAACTCTCTTTATTTCACGGTTACAATAAAGTACTTTGTTGTTTGAAATAAGGAAAAAAGAAGAAGGAAGAAAGAAGAAAGAAGAAGGATGCCTTTGATGTGCTATCACTGCATTTTGAAGTTGGCTAAACACAATGTTGAGCCCATAACCTCTTACTTTTTCATCAAACCTCTATGCACCTTCTCTTGCTAGAATTGCACATAAGGCATGATAACAACCATTTGGTCTTATCATCAATGCCTCTTTACAATTTGTCAATTTGGATCTTTTGTCTCTGTTACAAAAAAAACTAAGCTTCTTAGGCTTATTACACAAAAGTTCTACAATTTATGATTCCTTGAATCAAGTGAAAAAGTTATCCTTCGATTACAATAATTGTCTCTTAGACAATGTCTTTCTTTCTTATATGATATATATTAAATATATATATATATATATATATATATATATATATATATTACTATTTAATAGATTAAAAAATAATTGCTTTAAAAAAACTTTAGAAAAGCAATTATAGTTAATATATTAAATATAATATAATTAATTTTAATAATAATATATAAAAAAAAAACTTTATATAAAAAATTTATCCTTCGTAGGAATCGAACCCGCAACCTATTTCATGCAATAATTCATCCTAACCAACTCGGCTACCACTGTCGATGAGAACCCAAGGGCAAGATTACAAGTATATTCTGTTTCGGATCCGATTTCAACAAAAATAAAAAAATTTCAAGCTTTCACTGTCATTGGGTTCGAACCCACGACCTGCAGGAATACGGGCACCTTATGGCTGGCTCCACGAGCCGTTCGAGCTATGCGGCTCAACGGGAAGGCAAGGGAAGCTTGCCTTCCTTATACTTCTCTTGGTCGTGCTTTAATTAAAAAAGAAAATTTGGATTTTTGTCCCACATCGACCATGCGGAGGGCAATGAAGTTGTTTAAAACCTTCAGCGAGCGAATACTCACTCGATTACCTTCAGGAAATTAGTGATCACCCTTTTACCTCCTTGAGCAATCACTCCCCACCACGTTGCTTCCTTTGAGCCTGTCGTTTGTTGCCATGTTGCTTGTCCTCCTTCTGCCACGTAATCAATATTTCTACCATGTAATTGGTCTACGTCAATTTTGATTCATCCAATCTATGTCAGCATTGTTCTCCTCTTGCCATGTGGCACTCTCTGATTGGTTCTTATGATTTGCTCCTCCTCGTGTGCTTACTATGTGGGCCTACTCTAGACCTCACCTCAGTTCACAAATCATGAGCATTCCTCACCTCGGATTGCATGCTGCAAGCCCCACTCAACCTTGCCTCGATGCTCGTGCTGCCTAGTTCCTCCACCTCGATCCTCAGGCCTAGTTCCTCCATCGACCTTGATTCTAGTGCCATCTTTGACTTTGGCTCTGATACTAGATGTGGGCACGTGAGAATTAGGAGCAATAAGAAAATGCAGAAATATTATATTCAACCTTGGAAGCATAAGAATTACAAAGTTTAAATAGTGGTTGATTAAACAAACTTATGGAATATAGGAGAAGTTAGGAAAAGAAGAAGAATAGGGAGTAAAGAAGAAAGGGAATTTGGTGTTGTTTGCCTTGCTGCCCATGTCGTCCAATCTGCCCAGTCAATTATTTTCCAAGTAGGTAAAAGGGTAAGATCCAAAGCTTACCGTTGCAAATAAATTTTTTACTCCTTTTAACTGGCTTAATTTCCAACATAATAGCCAATCACTACAACCGCTAGGGGACTAGAGTAAATCACTAGATATAAGGATCACCTAAGGATGAGTGGAAGAAGGAAATGCACATCTCTATCCCATGGAGCAGTCCAACTACATGGATTTCTTAGGGAGTTATGATTATAGCACTTCGATTTGTTCAAAAGTCATGTAACGATCCAAAAATCAAGAAACAAAACACAAAAAAAGAAAGAAATTTTTTTTGACTAAGGAGAGGGATTCATAAACCCCTAACCAACCTTAGATTGACTTAATGTTTAACAACCCCTAAGTTTATTAATAACTATACCAAACAATATTCTCCTCACGCAAGTCCCTTCTGCGTAGGCATATCTAATATCATGCACATAATATCATTAGAAGGTGTACACGTATCTCCATATTCCACACAAACTATTATGCATGGGTATGTTATGTGCACTGCAAGTTAAGCTATCAATCTTGTCCTCTAACAAGCTATCTTAACTCTAGTATGATCTTCTAAACCTAGTTATCAATCTCCCTAAGGGGGTCTCAAGCCCTTAGGTTAACCTCTAATTTCACCCTAGAACTTACTACTAAATTATATGAAAGTTAATCAAACAAGATTATATAGAATGGGTCTAGATACTAAATCTAACAAAACAAGAATAATTAAATAAGTAAAAGATAATTGAATCAATAAGCAATGAGTAAAGGATAACATGCGATAGAAAAGATATAAATACAATCACATTCAATAATGAAATACAAGGTGCATCAGTCACATTGTTCATTTATTACATAAGTATGTATGGTAAACCCCATACCTTCAAACAATACTTTACATCAATTCCATCAAGAAAATATCCCAACAAATCTAATCTATTGCATAATTAAGCAAGATGTAAGATAGAGAGCAAACTTGTGTATTGGTCCATATTATGACTTTGGTCCTCCCACTCTTTCTTCGATCAAGTGAGGATAGTAGAGGATCAGGACACTCATGGATTAGGATAGACATGCTTCTAAATGCATTTGTTTATTTTATTTCCAAATTGCAACTATACAATTAACCCAAGAAATTCAACTTCCCAATGTATAGTTGATATCATAGAAACTACTCTTTCTATTTCCCCTCTCATCTACTCATGAGAGTTATTCAACCATGTGTCAAGCCATATGCTCTACTTGTAATCGATGGTCTAACCTTTACTTAACAATTAAAGTCCTATACCTTTAATTACTAAATAATTTAGGTTCCCACATATTATTCAATTAAAGCCAACTACTTTAATCTTCAAATAATCCTTTTTCTTCATTTCATAAATTAAAGTCACATACCCTTAATTTACAAAATAAACCACATTCATATTCATTATCCAATTAAAACCAACTACTTTAATCTTCAAATAAATATTTTTCTTCATTTCATAAATTAAAGTCACATACTCTCAGTTTACAAAATAAACCACATTCATATTCATTATCCAATTAAATCCAACTACTTTAATCTTAAAATAAACCTTTTTCTTCATTTCATAAATTAAAGTCCCATACCCTTAATTTACAAAAAAAACCACATTCATATTCATTATCCAATTAAAGCCAACTACTTTAATCTTCAAATAAACCTTTTTCTTCATTTCATAAATTAAAGTCCCATACCCTTAATTTACAAAATAAACCACATTTAAAAACCCATTCTTTCATTACCCTAAAATACACTATTTTAGATAATGAAATACATTTTAAAATCCATTCTTTCATTACCCTAAAATACACTATTTTAGATAATGAAACATATTTAAAACTCATTCTTTCATTACCCTAAAATACACTATTTTAGATAATGAAACATATTTAAAATCCATTCTTTCATTACCCTAAAATCCACTATTTTAGATAATGAAACATATTTAAAATCCATTCTTTCATTACCCTAAAATCCACTATTTTAGATAATAAAACATATTTAAAATCCATTCATTCATTACCCTAAAATACACTATTTTAGATAATGAAACATATTTAAAATCCATTCTTTTATTACCCTAAAATCCACTATTTTAGATAATGAAACGCATTTAAAATCCATTCTTTCATTACCCTAAAATCCACTATTTTATATAATGAAATCACATAATATAAGTTCAGTTAAACCAACACAACCTACGCTCAATCATAAGTAAAGCCTACGACCAACTCAAGTGAAAGAGAGCAGATCATCATGGAGTGGTTTACAACAAAGGACGGTGAGGATGTGACGTGAAACAATTCAGTTCCACTATGCCACTTTACAAGGGCGGTATCCAAGAGTCTCCACGATGCTTACTATGGCCATGGCAGATTCTAACTTCACAACGCCAATGTAGCCCAACGGTGCTACACTAGCTATACCAAGGGCGATTATTGAGTGTAATTGCTAACATACTATGCAACCCATGCACTACTACAAACATCAGAAAGGAAATCTTATCTAACGATAGATGACTTACCTTAAGGCACTTCTACTCCATGTTATCTACACTTACCCACCTTAGATACCATCCGAACAATAGGCACGGTAGTGAATAGGGTTTTGCACAACCAGTAGACCAGACAAGGTTTACTATGGGTTGGTCGACCATGTAATACCTCGTTCATGGAGATTGAGCATCTAGACTTGGTCAAGAAGTTCAACAGGGTTGCAAACTCACAATGGTTTTGAGATAGACAACTGAATCATGACCAAAGGCAACCTTTCTAATCTTAATGTTGCACTCGCATGGAAGTGGGGTTTACCCTAGATTTAAAGGAGATATCATAGACAAACAAGAGCCCACAACCTAGCAACAACATAACCAAAAAATGAAAAATATAACAAAACATACTTTATTTAGTGTTACATGAGTTCAACCTAGTTTGCTTCATGTTGGCTGGTTGTTTGAGTCAAGCTCGGGTGTTTGTTGTCTACTTCCCCCTCCCACTGGTCTTCTCCCTTGGCTTCATTGTGCTCCCTTTTCCTTCATGTCTCTCCCTCTACTACCTTGTCCTAGCCTTCCCTTCTTCCCTTCTCCCATCTGTGCCCTCAGCTTTCGCCCGCCACCTACTTGCCATAATTTCTCATCTACATTTGTCAGACGGTATGGGGAACACATTCCTTCCTTCGCCTGCCCAAGACATTTGCCATTAAGAGGCCATCCCTTTATGTTAGAGGGAGCCTCGCATAGCTGGTTCGATCCCATCATCTGAAGGTGGTCTTTTTGCAAGAATACCATCTTTAGTTGGTCATTTAGATTAGGTGAATTCCCCATCAAGTTGAAATCCAAATTCTAATCTCCATAAGTCCAATGGAATGTGCTTTTCAAAGCAATTAGAGTGGTCATATGCTTATGATGGGGTTCTTTTATTTCTTAGTTTTTTTTAAACAACTAAAGTTTTCTTTATTAATCTGGAATAAATCATATTTTATTCAAGATGAAAACTTTTATAACCATAATATAAATCACTCATTTATTTAAAATGAGATCTCTTTATTAATTTAAATAAATTAACTATTTATTTTTAAAAAATAATCCTTTACCATTCTATTTAGATTGACTATTTATTTAAGAATAATATTTCTTTATTATTTCAATAAATCAATCATTTATTTAAAATGATATCTTTTACTATTTAAATAAATCAACTATTTATTTAAAATGATATCTTTTACTATTTAAATAAATCAACTATTTATTTAAAATGATATCTTTTACTATTTAAATAAATCAACTATTTATTTAAAATGATATCTTTTACTATTTAAATAAATCAACTATTTATTTAAAATGATATATTTTACTATTTAAATAAATCAACTATTTATTTTATTTTATTTTTATTAGGATAAAAACGGGATTTTGAAATGGCTTCCCTTGGCAAAATGGTGATACAATACTTCATATCATACTGCAATCAAAATGACACCCTATGAAGCACTATATGTCCAAGCACCACCAATAGTCACATCTTATATTCCTGGAAGCACCAATGTTCAAGCAATAGATTCTGAGCTTTCTAATTGGGCTAATATTCTTTGTCTTCTTAAGGAGAATTTACTCACAGCACAACATCGGATGAAATAGTAGGTAGATCAATAGCGGGTTGAACATAAATTTTAGGAGGGTGACATGGTGTTCCTGCGACTTCAACCTTACTGACAGACCTCTCTCAAGCTTAAGGGTCTGCAAAAATTAGCGCCAAAATTCTATGGACCTTACAAAATTCTACAATGCATAGGACCAGCAACATACAAGCTAGAGTTACCAGAGTCTTCAAATATTCCTCCAATGTTTCATGTTTCTTGCCTCAAGAAGGTCATTGGATCACAAATGAAGGCATAAATAGAGTTACCTGAATTTATCGAGGATGACTCCATAGTGGTCAAACCTGAAGCGGTCAACTTCATAATCGTACCATC
Organism: Wollemia nobilis; assembly: GCA_028583015.1. NCBI lineage: Eukaryota > Viridiplantae > Streptophyta > Pinopsida > Araucariales > Araucariaceae > Wollemia > Wollemia nobilis. Next base: position 19,699,699 of record JAQPPZ010016947.1, on the reverse strand, counting down.
ATCGAAGTCTTGATTCAATGGTGGGTATTGGCACCTAAGGATGCTAGTTGGGAAGTGCTTCATCAGTTTCAGCAACAATTTCCTCAATTCCAGCTTTGAGGATAAAGCTTTTTCTAGGAGGGGTGGCATGTTAGGATCCCACATCCTAACATTTAATTATTATTAGTTGTAGTATAGTTGATTGAAATATCAGCTTGTAATGTGAACCACCATATTGTAATTGTGCTTAGATTTGTTCATGTAAAGTGGCTTATTGATATATCAATAAGACTAACAATTTTCTTTACATGAACAGATTTGAGCACACTTTGATTCTAAAAAATGTTGATGCTTCTTGTGTCATTTTTTAAAGATATTAGTCAAGAACTAGACCCGCCTTCATTTTATTCACATGAATACATCTTAGCATATTTTAGATTCAAGAAAAATAAATTACTGTTATTTCTTGTGTTTTTTTTCTTTGTGCTTCACTTTGCAAATCTTAGCTTTGTTGTGTGCACTTCATGATTCTAGCCAATAAAAATTTTCAAACTATTGTTCACATGCACAAAAATATTCCTCCCTAGAAAAGTAACTCCTTTTACACCTTAGATTTAATTCCTTTGTGCTTCACTTTGCAAACCCTAGCTTCATTGCATGCATTTCATGATTCCCAATCAATTTTTAGGAACTTAACTTCAATCCTTTGTAATTTTTGCAAGCAATAATTTGTTGGACATCCCTTCCTCTTATAATATCCACAAGTGGTCATTGACTTCTTTAAATACTTAGCCTATCCCTTGATCCCCTAGGTCTTAACCTCATATTTGAATTCCTTTGCATGAATATATATCTGTAGAGTCCCATCGTAATTCCATATTACCACTTGAAAATGAATTAGGAAAGAAAAATTTTGACTGAGAAAGAGTCTTTTGAGATTCCAAGGACATAGAAATCATATGAACCGTTAGGTTCAACATCTGAAACAAGGAGGAGAGATTAGCAAGGATGATCTTCAGGCATTCAACATCATCTTTCTTTTTACCTCTTAAAGATGCAATATCTACCCTCAAAACCTTGATTTTTGTAGTATAGTGCTCAACATTATAAAACTCAATTAATTTAAAAGATTAATCCTCCAATTCCAAGTGATATGCTTCAATACTATTTACTTTTCCAAAAAAATCATGCAATTTTGACCATACATTGATAGGGTCACTCTCCTCTTTGATGTGGATAACTCTAGTTCAACCAATAAGGCAAATAGACCAAAAACCTCTTCTTCTCTTTGATGATAGGTTTCTTCATCAAGAAAAATTATTGTGAAATTTGCACCATAGGTTCTTATTACGTAATAGGCCAATAATTTGGGTTGACCAAATACTATAATTTCATCCATTAAGGTAAGAAACTAGGGCTTTGTGATTCATCTTACACAATCCAACCCCTAACACTATAGTAGGTTAGTGAACTAATTCCACTAGTGCATAGAGCTCAAAAAATCATGTGATTTGAAAAATCTTAAAATGCTTTTGTATGCAAAATTGATAGCCCCTAGAATTTTTTCCCTAATAAACCTCAAAAATTAAAACTCCAAACCATAGAAAAAGGAGATCCAAGTGCCTGTTACCACTTGGTGATCCATGATTCACTGGTATCTTCCACTTATTTCTCACCACATAAACACCTTTAATCCTTGGTAACTACAACACTTGGTTTTTTCTAATTGGATAAAAGTATTTATATAGTGTAATAATAGGTTTTTAGTGGCATACAATAATGCCCCAACTATGTAGTCATCCCAACTTCTTCATGAATTCAAAAGTGCCAAAATATACCTCCACGTGAGCCTATAGTTTACCCAAGATCCTTGGCCTAGCCAAGGTGCCAAGGCACTACTTTAATTGCTAAATACACCATATTGATGAAGAATTCAACCTTGAAGCACAAAGCATAAAAAACAAAGGAGACAATATTTGACCCCACAACCTCCAACCTCCAAGGTACTTTGCATAGCCAATTGTTCGCATATCCTTGTTGGCACAATCCTAGCTAAAGTCGTATAGAAAAGGTAAATCGAGTCATTTTATTTAAAAAAGAGTTACCACAAAGGTTTAAACATAAAACCTCCCCCATTTTATACTACAAATATTCCAATGCATATCACTATTCTATGCATGTCATTGGCGATCAAGAAGACAAACCTTATTTATCCAATTATTTCCATCAACATGAACTTTGAAAATGACTACATGTGGATTTATACCAATACCAAAACCCCAATTACATAATAAAGTTTAATCTAAGTTAACATAACAAGAAAGCTTAAGTTAATTACAACTTATAAAATGTGTTTAACCATAATAAAATATTCCAATAAGTTAATACATTGTACAATAATTGCCCTTAGGCCCACCCATTACATCATACAATGTCAGCCTTGACTATGAATCAAATTAGAATTTCAACACACTCCAATTAGAGTATTACACCTAGTCCATGGTACCCTGGTCAATTACTCTTGATCTCTCTTTATCCATCTAGATTGGTTAACTCATAATTTAAAATACTTATGCTTTTTCATTTAGAGATGCAGTCATATAATGTAGTAGTACCAAGATATGGAGAGTGCAACTAAACAAAAACTTCATCCATCATATGCAATAAAATCCATATGCAAGGGAGTAAATAGTCTAAAAGTTTTAATAGAACTTGTATGTGCTACTTTACAACAATCCTTCTAATTATAGCAATTGATATACAAGAATAGTAGTCCATCCTTATTTCTACTAATTGCCAAACAATAGGTTTTTTAAAGATACAATTCTTTTAAAAACAACCATCTTCTTTTCCTACTTCATTATCACGAATAATCATCCATTTATAGCAGTAATTTTGTGGAATGCAAATAGACTCAGTAGTAATTGTATTGTATGTAAATAGACTAATCAAAAAATGTATTCTTTTTTTTGTCACAATTATAGTAGTAGGCAATTAAAATGCATTCACTCATTGGTTTCCTCAAACTGTAATGCATGGAATAAAACAAGTCATTTTTAGTTGTTCAACTTCCAAGAATACATTCATATAAATTAGGAAATGCATTAAATGCTCTATCATGTGGTTAGCCTTATATGAGCAATCCAACCTAAATGAAATGTAATCATCCACTCTTTCCTAACTATACAACTTACAATAGAAAAGTAAATGACTTATTCTCTCAATACCTTAATGCATATCGAATCTATTATAACATGGTAAAATGGTGTTTTGTTAAGCAAGTTCAAGATAATTCAATGGGTATGACAAGTTTCAACTAGAGAATGCTCCTAATTTCTATCTCCAAGGGTCATTGAACAAGGTCCAAAAATTTCATTAAAAATAAAGTTTAATCCTATCTTTCCTTATTTTGAACATTCAAGAATATTTTCCACATTGAACAATGACAATTATTCCCTATCTCACTTAGAACCAATTGGTATAGGAGACAAGAATTAATCGTATTCTTGTGTCCTTGTGGTTTGTAGTTACATAGGATCAATTGCTTTAAATATAATATACAAGAGACATTTTGACAAACACTTTTCCTACATCTTTAAACCAATATACGATAAGCAAATTGACAAGCATTTGTATTGCATCCTTAAACCCTACCTAACTTAGGCTTAACACAAATTGCTACCTAGCATTTAGTTTATCAAACTTTCTATGCCCATATTAGAGGTTCCTACAATTAATGTATAATAGAGTAGACCAACTTGTAGCAAATTTATATAATTTTCGAGGGGAAAATCAAAATATTCATCACAATAATTTCATAAGCCTTGGTAATAGTCATCATAATATATAATTAGAAATAGAAAATAAAATATAAAATTATTGACCCATAATTTCATTCACTCAAGGCGTTATTTGTATAATCTAGAGTAACAAGCAATTTTCCTTTTGGAATTCATATGAAAATTTAATAATAGAAAACATTCAAAATATGCATTAAGAAAATTACCCAACCTACATAACTCTTTGTTGTCTTTTCTTCCCAATCCTTTGATACGTCCACCCATTTCCCCTTCCTCATATCTATGGTTTCTCCTAAATAGGCTTATCTAAAATATAAGAAGTCCCTTCTAGTTATGATTCTATGGCAATTCCATTTTGGTTTGCCCTTTGTGCATAGTGAAAATCAAACACTCAAAGTTTTATGTTTTCTCTCTCAACCTCAAAGACAAATGCTCATAGTCAGATGCATGTAAGTGGAGCTCATCCTAAGTGTAACATACAAGAGGTAAGATGGATATTAAGTTTAGTGATCATATTAAAAAGGAGAAAAAGCTTATTTCATAAACAAATAATTTATTTTTTTCATACTCAAGGACTAGCTCTAATTCAACGCTTATTTTTCTTCCAATGAAATCAAAACACATATCATTTCTTTTTCTTTTAACACAACCATAGACCTTATATGTATGTATAATTTTTGACTTACAAACAACACTATGGACTTACATAATCACATTCATTCAAACAATGATTAGTGTCACACATAAAATGAGTAGGGTGAAAGTGTGTATGGGTCTTTTAGACTACATGCTTCACATAGATTTGTTGCCTTCTCCCAAATGATGCTTACCCTATTTTTCTTTTTGGAGGGTGACCTATTCACTTACAAAAAATTGTAGTTAGTCTAATTTAATCATGTTAATCAATAAATAATAAATTTAACAATAAATTACCCCCAAAACAACACCTATTTTTAGTAATGCAGTTAGGTTGGTCCAAATCAGCTAATGGGTCCTTCATTCAATGGTTCGGATAAATAGTTGATGTAGCCCACACCAAGCTTCAAATCTCGGTGGTACCAAATAGCTGAATGTGACTAAATTGATGTAAAAAGGAAAGGGTACCCCTTTCAAAACCCTAGTTTTTTTAATTAACTTTAAATTAAATTTACTCTAATTTAATTTGATATAAAACAAGTAACCCTTCAAATATGAAGTTTTGAGGATGTGATAAAGCATTGTAAAAGATCTTGTAAGATATCATGGTGTTGTTTGAGACACTCACTTTTGACTAGATATTTGTCTTTGACTTGCCTAACTATTAATCATCAATCTCTAGTTGCATGCACAATATTTGCACCTAGATTTTTGGCAACTAAAACTCCTAAAACTAGACCTTCATATTTAGCAACAATATTTATATAATCATATTTAAGTCTAAAATTAGAAACAATATTTATATAATCATATTTAAGTTTAAAATTAGAAACAATATTTATATAATCAAATTTAAGTCTACAATTAAGGGGAATCAAATGTCTGTCAGGGGATTGAAATACTACTCTAGTTTCCACTTCAATTTGACTTTTAACCCTGTTAAAGTGTAATATCCATGTATGGGGATGTAAGCTAACTCTCTCTTAGGGTTCCTCCAACTCACTTTTAATTGTATATTCCTTAGGATTGGTCTTAAAAGGCTTAGGATTTCGAATTCTATTAGGTTTGGATCTATCTTGATGTCATTACTTTATAAAATATGGTGATCCAAAAATATTTTATTGAGAGGTGTAGAGTCATGCAAGGGTGCTCTTGCTAATTGATTGGCTATAGGTCATCTCTTGATAGATTTAAAACCTATTAATATTAAGTCATACATTTGGAGGGATTATATATATTTAGAAATTATATCTAAAACATGTATTTTGAAGATAACATCTCAAAGGATTTGAATTAATGACCATATAAATCATTTGTTATAGTATATAATATCTTAGGTTTAGATCGTAAAATATATGGTAATACAATCAATGCTAATTTGTTTATATTTAATATCCTTGTCTAAAAGATTTTGACTAGTATAATCAATGGTATATTGCATCTCACTGCCATATTCTTGAATCAAACTATCTCAAAGATAATTTTTCTAGCACAAGTATAAAGAATCAATGGTCTATCTAGCACAAGTGGTTTGAGGGTGGGTGTTTTAAGTAACACTATCTCAAGTTTATCAAAAGCTTCTTGATATTCCTTAGTCCATTCTATAGTAGCATCCTTCTTGAGGGATCATTGATCAATCTTATTTTTTCTCAAATCCTTATTCCTTAAGCTGAGAAACATTCTACAATATTATCTTCTTTTTCTTGAACCACAACTTCGTGAACATATTTTATACATTAGGAACCAACAAAATAATTATAATCAAAAGCAATAATGTTGTCCAAAGAAGTACCATTAGAGGAGCAAAAGGAAGAACCAAAAGAAAGGCATAAGAAATAAAAGCATTAGAATAATTTAAAATAATGAGACCAAAGGTTTAAGATTCAAAGGAATTAAAACATCTAGATAAGATTGCAACATATTCCACCTATACTACCATGACCAACAATAGTCATGGAGGTATGCATAGGGTATCAATATTATCATGGACCTACATGGAGTTAGAAAGGCTTCAAGTATAATAGTGCTTAGTAAAAAAAGAGCAATAATTATGGATGTCAAAGTGGTGCAACAACATGGAATCAAAAGAGCAATCATTCTAGATACCATAATGGAGCAATAGAAGCATGGAGCCAAAGAAGAACTTGTGGATATCAAAATGGCATAGTGGGAGGTTGGAACCATCAAAGATTGGTAATAATTGTTAGCAATGCTTAGAAGATCATATCATTTGATTTCTTCTCATGTTTCAAGGATAAAATATTTTTTAAGGGGGTGGAAGGTTATGTTACCTAGGGATAGGTACACTAGGATATAATATTATATTGTATATAGGTGTTGTGGATAGTTGGCATGGGTCACACATAACCCAAGGTTTATTGTATTTAATAATGAGTTAGATGAGGGTTTAGTATTCATCTAGGGTTGTGGTTATACCCTCCCTGAAGTAGCATTAGATGACCGATATATAAAGAAAGAATAATATCTTCGAAAGTGATCTTTGATCATATCAAATATTGCTTGTAATCATCTTTGCCTATGAAGTGGCTTATAAGAATTTACCCTCTCTAAGAGACACTCTTATATTGATAGATCTATTAGATTTATTCCTTCCTTAAGGAGTATTATCAATGTTGCACTACCCTAAAGGTATCATCTATATGTATCTCATTATATGGAATATTACCTTGAGTTTGCATATTAGTGAATGATTTATGTTCATGAGAATTAATTTTCTTAACAACATGACAAGGATATAATTTTTGAGATATTACCTTCTTCATATGAAAATTTTATTGTTTCCCCTCTATTTTCTTCAGTTATTATATTTCTTATTTCATAGAGACCATATCTTATGCAATAATGATTTGAATATTCATTTTATCCTTAAATATATTTCTCTCTTCCACTATAACCTCATATTCTACCTTCGCCTCTTCCTCTTATAAAATTTTAATTGTGATGATCCCCTTTTTGTCCTTGTTAATTGGAATTTGAGCTAGCCCCATTATTGTTTAGCACTCTAGCCTTAGAAGCAAAAGCTTGCTCCAAGTTTTCTTCTTGTAATTTTTAATTCTTTCTTCAAGGGACATTAGTGATCCCTCCAATTGTTCAAAATATATCTTTCTAAATATTTTCTCTTCTCCATAATTATTGCATGTTCCACTTTGGTGACAACGTTCTCAACACCTTTTTAACAATATTTACTTATGTTGGTTCTTCACAATAGATACTGTTTTTGTAGAAAATGACATACACCCTCATATAATACTCTTCCACATTCTCATTGTCCATTCTTAGATTTTCATATTATCTCTTCAATATTTGTAACTTCATTAATTATTTTTAATTAGACCCCTAATAGATTATCTTCAAAATGTCCCAAACTCCTTTGACAATTTTAACACTTACAATTCTCAAGAAAAAGTTTGCATTAACAACTGCTTGTATGTCATATTAAGCCAAGACATCCTTTCTTTGTGCTTCCTCCATATTCATTTTTTGGGCTAATAAAATTCTTCAATCTTCTAGTTCTTTGTATCTGTTGTCCACAACACTTCACACTTATTTAGAAATCAACAAAGTCCTCATCCTTTTTTCCAATTGGTTATATGGGATTGAAATGGGCCCCACCCATATTACATCATGACCACATAGTGGTATTACAACAATTTGACAATTATGTATGTATCACTTGACAAGATTTGAACCTTGGTCTTCTCCTTGAACGTTGAGGAGTATACCTGGTTGAGCTAATGCCATTTGATAACAAAGTCCTCATATCTATGCACCAATACTTATAATTTTATCCTTTAGGTTTTTAGATAGGCAATGAGGCATTCCCATGATTCATAACAACCACAATAATAATATATGAAAATTCTCTTCACAAACTTGAATTATGAATTCTCTAGTAAAAGAGAATTAAAATCTCTTTAAACCTCAAATTTTGATAATATGATATGAAATGTGCTAGTACTCTATATCATAGATGAACATAACATATGAAAAATGGATAGAAAACGAGGGGGGGGAGAAAGTAGAGAGGGGAGGGCTCTGGTCCCTCCCCTGCTCCCCCTCCCATGGCTCCTGGTTCTGCCCAGTCCCTGGCTCAACCCAGGTCATCCCTCCCGGGGAGTGGTTGTTTGCAGATGATCTCTTAGGGGGAGATCCTTCTCCACTATCTGCGCCCTTCCCGGTCGGCTAGGGTTTCCTTGGTTGTTTTTTTGGATTGGTGCTTCCCAGGGATCCCTGTTTGGTTGGGGATCCCTTCCCTTTTTCCCTGAGGCTTCCCCCTGGGGTTTTTTGCAGGTTATTCACGTGGATCTGGTCCCCTGCGTTTCTCGGTGCGGTGGAGGTGACGGTTTAGGGTTTGGACAGACTTCCCCCTTTTTCTTGTGAATCCTCGGCGAGCTCGTGCTTGGACGGGATTCTTGGTCCCTGCTTCTGGGATCCTCTTCTGTTTTCCCGGGGTGGGTTCCTTGTGGTACAACTCTTTGGTCACTTCCTGATGGGCTGGATCCTCTTTGTGCTGGTTGTCGGCTTCCTACAGGATGGCTCTCGCTGAACGGAATGTTTTCCTGGTGGGCGGCTGGTTTCTCCACAGGGCGGGATCCGCCAAATCCGTCGATTTTCCCGCAAGGCGGGATCCTTTCTTTTCTGCTGGTTTCCCGGATGGCGGGATTTCCCTATTGCTTCCCGCTAGGCGGGACTGTTTGTGGTGGTTTTGACTGCTTCCGCGAGGCGGGATTTTATTGTAACGGTTTTTCTTTGCTTCCTTCTAGGCGGGATCTTCTCGATGGTGGTTTTTGGCTACTCCCCGGTGGGCGGGATCTCCAAAACTACTTTCTTTCTTATTTGTTTGTTTCCCGCCGAGAGGGATTGTTTCATGCTTACTTGTTACCGTTAGGCGGGATTTCCGTTTTGGTGTTCAGTTTCAAGGGATTGATGCCCTAGGCCCATTGCTTATGTAATCAGGTTTTGGGATCCTTGTTAAAACCCGTTGTAAATACAAACACTACTTACCAAAAAAAAAAAAAGGATAGAAAACAAATTTGCACTAAAATCCCCAAAAACACTTATTTTACTCCTTACATCTCGACATACACTTTCAATACAATGCACTACATTTTACTTATGTTAAGAGAATTTAATACTTTAAGTTCCAAGCTTACTGCAGTGGTAAGGGCTTTGGCTTCTCTTTGAGAGGTCCAAGGTTCAAATCCCACTCGATATGAGCGGATCGAAACCCCTCATAAAAACTTGTGTAAACTCATTGACAAAAAAAAGAAATTCGAATGTTTTGCATTCTTTCCAAATATGGGTGTATATATACACACGACTCCAAAATTATCCTTATCATATTTAGTACCACACTTCCACTCTTACTACTAATATTTTTTAATATAGATCTTCTATTGATTTGACTTTTTAATTGTTGCAAATTAGTTCCAAGTTGAGCCATAATTAGTTTTATTTTTCATTTAACATCTAAGTAGTTTTGTTTTTCACTTAATATCTACCCACATAAGATTTTGTTGATGTTTAAAATAGGATTCAAGTTAGTAAGATAATATTATAGTTTTATCCCAAATTATTTATCTATATGCTTATTCTAAACTTCTTTGTCATATATTTATTGACTTCTTTCATGTGGGACACCCATTAGATTAATATATTAAATTCTCATCTATCTTTTTTTTTTGCATTCAAACTGTCTTTTTTATTTTTTTGTCTTCAACTATAATATTTTTCTATTAGAATTTTTTTATCATTTCTATTTACTCTATTATTCCAAGAAAAAATACACAGTAGTTGTTTCAGAAAAATAAAAAAATCTATTTTTGTCATTAAAATTTTGTGATACTTCTTTTTCAGAAAAAAAGTTGTTGATAATTAAGTTTCTTTAAGTTATTTTCATTTATCTTTACTTTAACCTTAATGTATCAGAATCTCACATCCATATAACTATCAAGACTACAATTAATTCAAACAAAATCTTAATAAATTTTTAATCTTATAATTTGTTTTTAATTTATTAAATGATGAAAAGAAGGGGTTTTTTGAAAGGGCCCCAACCCTTTTTTACAACTAGAGTCTCCTAGACAAAGATGAACACATAACTGCATCATGAGACAAACAAAACAAAAAACAACCAAAATGTTGCATCTAGAAATTGTAGCATTGCTTTATTTAACTCTGCTTATACTACTTTAATTAATGATCTAGATAAAATAGCTACATAAAAGCATCTGCAATGGAATCAGAACTAGAAAACACCCAAAATAGGGCTAAAAATTTAGCCCTCCCCCTTGTTCATCTGGGCCAAAGCAACGCATCTACAACATCCCAATCTTAGCAGAGAATACCCAAACAATCTTTTATATTGTCCACAACATTATTCAAGTCCTCTCAAGATGATTAATCTCAATTTCAATTTCTTGCAACTTTGAAATGGAGCTAAAAGCTAGTTGATTCCTCTATTGGCTCAACACTCTTCACATCCTTTTGACATTTAATTTTTATTCTTATGTAGAACAATTGTTTCCACCTCAACTTTACCCTACTCAATAGATATTATTTTCATAGACTATCTCTTTTGTATGAATTGAATAGAAACACAACAAGACATAAGGACATATGGAGAATTGAATAATTGCATAACTAAAAAATAGACATCGTTCGCATTTCAATATTTGCTAGAGGTCCTCCACCCAAACGGATCTGAATCTCCTTTGAGACCTAAACTAGAAAAGGTCGAACATTTACTGGTTATTGAATGCAAAACTATTCTAGGATCTAATACTATTCTTCCTAGGAATAGTTTTACTATTCATTACTCTTTTCAGAATTATCAACATGATATTTCTCCTTATTAATAATAGAGTTCAAGAAATTAGGAAGATCTTCCCTCCAAACAATTATATGAGGACTCTCAATTAACAACATGATATTTCTCCTTATTAATAATAGAGTTCAAGGAATCAAGAAGATCTTCCCCATGACAATTAGATGAGGACTTTCAACTACCTTATTTGCTAACCAATTGACTGTCCCATTGCCTTCCCTATAAATATGATTAATTTTCACTTCCTCAAGAGAGAATAGACTATTATCAAGTGCTATTAGCTCAATCAGTTAGATTCCTTAATATTTAAAGAGGAGACCAAGGTTCAAATCTTGCCAAGTGATGCATGGATAATATTCAGGCTTTGTTGTAATACCACTAAGTGGTGATGATGTAATACCACTAAGTGGTGATGATGTAATACAGGGGGGGCATGTTTCAATATCATATAACCAGTTGAAGAAAAAAAAAAGAATAGACTAATCTTAGCATCCTTAATGATTTTATTGATGTTCCAACTAGCTGCATTCCAATTCTATAGGCACTTTAGAATGTTCATAGAATCAATAATGATTTTCTTAATATTCAATTCTTTAATTAATTTGATGTCTATATACAAAGCTTTGGTTTCTACAAAGTGGTTAGTCTAGATCCCATAAGGTTTCACATAGGCAAAAACAACCTATCCCAAGTGGTCCCTTATAATTCCACCTCCTCCTACCCTACCTAGGTTGCCTTTTGTAGCACCATCAAAATTAAGTTTAAGCCAACCAAATCTAGGGGAACACCAAAAGGTATTTTTTCTAGCTATAATTTTTTGATCTATTTCTTAATTATGAAGAGGTGTAAGATCCCATAAAGAGACTATCCTTGCCTCTTGAACACTCTCCCAACCTTCAAGATCTATAATAGAAAAGTTATCTTTAACAACTACTTTTATTATGTAGAAACTAACCATCTCATTCTTGAAAATTTTCTTAAAGATTCTGTTATTTTTCTCAAACCAAATACCCCAAATGAAATGTGCTAATAACATCTTCCATAAAATTGTTAGCCTGCTACTAAGAAAGGGGGTATGCCATTGTTTAAAGAGCTCATCAAAACTGTTTGGACTAACCCAACATAAAGTCCTTAACAACAATTGGAAAAATTTAGAAGAAAAAAGGATAGTGCACAAAGATGTGATCCATTGATTCTTCATTGGACTTACATAGCACACACATATTTTGGAAATGGAAACCTCTTTTCCTCAAATTATCAATAGTTAGAATCTTGTTTTGCACAACTAACCAAGATAAAAAAAGAGATTTTAGGAATCAAATGCTTCAACCAAATTCTAGATGCTAGAAAATCCATACAGAAAGGAGAAGATAAACTTTCATATCCTGATTTAATCGAGTAAATTCTAGAAGAGTTAAAATCCTAAATGAGGATGTCATGGAGGAAGGATTGACTTAAATGATAAAGGTATAGTAGATTGTTGAGTTTCATCATAACTTGTTGAGTTATCTATTCATTTGATTGTAAAGAAAGAGTTTTCCATCTCTTGAAGTTGTTATCCATCTCAATGTAGTCCTTAACTTTTCTTTTATACAACCTTATTAAGGATTTTCTAATGACAACCAAGTCATCAAAGGAGATGAGACATTTATCTACTAACCAAGCATCTTCCCAAAACTCAAATTGGTCTCCATTTTCCACTATCCATCTAAGGCTCTTCCATAACACAGACCTAATTTTGATTATGCTATTCCAAAGCAGAGCCTGATGGGGGATTTTCACATCTCATTAATAAATAATTGCAATCCAAATATTTAGCCTTAATAATTTTTTCCCAAAGAGAATTATTATCTTGAATTAGCCTCCATCCCACTTTACTTAAAAGAGCTCTATTAAGATTCTTCATCTTCGTTAACCCTAAACCTCCCTCTTTCTTGGAAGTAAAAACTTTATCTCGGGCAACTAAGGGTATTATTTGTTTCTCTTCTGCTCATGTCCATAAAATCTGTATCGAATGTGTTCTATTCTTTCTACAATTTTAGTAGGGATTTTAAAAAGATAAAAATAGATTAACAAACTTTGTAAAGTAGATTTAACCAGCTGAAGCTTACCTGCTTGGCTCAACATAACTCCTTTCCACCTTGCTAGTTTCTTTTGAAATCTATCTAGGATCAGATTCCACAAATCCTCTTTCATCCTTCCTTTAAAGAGTGACATACCAAGATAGGTGCTCGAAAAGTTATCAATTCTATAACTAAAAATCCTTGAATATTTTTGTTGCCTTTCAATTAGAATATTGATGTAAAAAGTTATGCTCTTTATATAATTTATTTTTTGGTTTGAAGCATTCTCATAAGATTTCAAGATATTCTATTTTTTGATAGAAAGATAAAAAATTAAATAAGTTGAAAATCATATTACATCTCCTACCTTTCCAGAATTGAAGGCTTTTAAGCCAAGTTTTAACTAGAGGATGTGGGACTATTCTCCCTCACATATAATCTACTACAACTATCTATACAAAAAAAGAGTAACCATGTAAAGCAAGGATATATAAATCTATATACAACAAGCATTACTATCATCAATAGTAAAATAAGAAAAAAGAGCTTTCCTAGTCTAATAAGAGCACCATCTGGAAGGATATCCATAGCAAGTGAAGTCTCCTTGATCAAGAACCTAGTTAGCCATTACATATGCCACCTTGTTTTGATCTCTAAATATGTGTATAAACTCCACTACCTCAAAATATTGTTGGATCATTTGTATTTGCTCAAGTATTCTTTGTATTCTCTAATCTTTATTTTTTTGCTTGTTTTATCCTTTTAAGTAGTTAATCATAATTTGGGAGTTTGATTCCACCTGAATTTCCCTCCACCCCACCTTCAAAGCCTTTTATAATCCCCTTAAAATGGCATATCCCTATGCTAGATTATTAGATAAGATACCTAGATTTTTTGCAAAGATAAAATCAAGTGCAGCATTTGAAATATGGCCTATTCTCCCATACTTGCTCTTCCTAGATTTTCCCTTGAGGCTCCATCCGTATTAATCTTACCTAGTCCCTCTAGAGGAGGTTTCCACTTACTAATTCTAATTACTTGTGCATGATTTGGGGTTACCCTGTTCGATCTGACCATCGTTGAAGACACTCATAATCTAGATATTATTTAAATCCACTTTTGGTTAGGATTGTGGGGCTCTTATAATAGATATTGGATTGATTCCCTCATATTAGATATGATCCTTTGCTAAAAAAAGTGGTTATCTATGTATTCCTGGTTGAAGATACAATTATTTCTCTCCTTCCATAAATTCCACAAAAGGAGAGTTATCCCCACCCAAACAATTTTTCGAGTGGGTTGGTCCATTTCCTCCCATTTAGGCCACTCCCTCCAAAGTTGTTCTATAGAAGATATCTCAAACCAATGAATGCCTAGCAAAGCTACCATTTGTTTCCATAATTTGATTGTGATGAGGTATTCCTTTAAAAAGGTAAAAAAATGTTTCATAATTCTCCTAACACATGTCACATCTGAAAGGCCCATGCATCCCTCTTTTCATCAATTGTTCCCTTGTTAGCATCCTTCTATAAAGTAGAACCCAAATGAAGAATCTAACTTTGGTCCAAAGGTTTTATGCCCACAACTGCATGAATATATCACTTAATGGGCTTGGGATACTTTAAAAAGGGCTAAGTATCCAAAATCAATTGTATATTCACTCTAATTTTCCTATCCCAACTAAGAATATCCTCCTCTTGAGACCACGAGAGTGATCTCGTCTGGATGGTCTTATAGATTTATTTTCTCTGATCCTTTAAAATTTGGACTGACCACTCCTCTATTGGGATCCATTGCCTTCCTACCTCCCAAGTAATGCTTTGAGGCTTACAATATTTGGCTACCTTAACCCAATTATGTCTATGGAGATTCCCCATCAACAGTCTCCAAGTTGGAAATTAAGTTATTAGAGGAGGATGACCATCCCATGAATCTGTCCAAAATATAGCCTTTTGTCCATTATGGACAATCAAAAATAATCTTTCCTTGATCATATCGTCTCCTATTCTAAGTTCCATTAATATGAGAGATCCTTTGCTAGGAAGCGAAAACTAGATAAGCTCTATCGAGGTTTTTGACCCTCAAAATTTGAGCCCACAATTTCTCAATAAATTTTAACAATCTCCAATATAACTTAGCTACCAATGCCTTATTATTCTTGATAGTTGATCTGATTCCTAGTCCTCCCTTATTTTTCTATAAACATAAAGTATCCCATTCACGAGTGCTCATTTTCATTCTTTCTTGACTCCTTTCTAAAGAAATATATAACTTATTTGATCTATTTTTTTAAGAATTGCCTTATGGATATCTAGCACTCATGAATCATAAATAGGTAAAGCATTGAGAATTGTTTTTATAAGGGTCATTCGTCCTACAATAGAATGCCTCCTATTAGTTTGTCTTCCCAATTTGGCTTTCACTCTCTCTAAAAACCAAGTCCATTCCTCTCTTTTTTGTGTCCCAACTGTAAGTGGAATTCCTAGGTAGGTGATTGGAAGAGATGTCTTCTTGTATCTCAATTTATCCAACAACATTATCTCCTACCTAGGTGAGCAATGGAAAAATATGACCTTGGACTTTTCTTCATTTATAAGTTGTCCAGTTGCTTTTGTAAACCATCCTAAAATTATTTTTAAGCCAGAGGCCTCCCTTTCTGTTGCTTTTCCTAATAATGTAGATTCATAAACAAATTGTAGGTGAGTAATTGGTTTACCTCTAGTTATTATTATTCCCTCTGAAGCTCTGGTGTCCCTATCCTTAGCTAATTTTCTACCCAAATATTCAGCCAATATGATGAACAAGTATGGGGATAAGGGGTATCCTTGCTTGATACCTTTGGAACTTGTAAATAGTTGGGTAGGAGCTCCATTTACTAGAACTAAATAGGATACCAAGGAAATACATCACTTAATTCATTCTACCCAAGAATTCGAGAATCCAAATTATCTCGTCACCTTTAGGAGGAAGTGTCAATCAACTCTATCATATGCTTTGGATATGTCTAACCTAATAAACATGGAGGGTATTTTTTGAACCTACATAGAGTGAATGGCCTCCTGAGCTAGGACTATCTCATCCAAGATATGTCTTCCTTCCACAAAACCACCATGTTTTGGAGAAATAATTTTGTGAAGAAAGAGGTTTGACCCTTTCTGCCATGATCTTAGTGATAATTTTATATAGGACATTACAAAGAGTAATTGATAAATAGCCAAAGATATTTTCAAACTCTTGTGTTTTCTAAACCAATGATATATATGTCTTGTTCACCTCTTTGAGCACCACTTTGGCTATCCTAACCTCTTATATTACTTCCAACATATCTTCCTTAAGGATATCCCATAATTATTGGTATAATTATATGGGAAATCCATCTGGGCCTAGAGTTTTGCCTTTCTGCACCTTAAAAACTACCTGTTGTAGTTCTTTGGTAGTAATTGGGGCAGTCAAAGTTACATTATCTTCCTCTATGATGAGAACTAAAATCAATTTAAGTACTTCTTGTTGTCCCTCCTCATTTACTAGTTCTGCATTAAAGAGTTGGGAAAAGTAATCTCTTGCTATATCTTTCATCCCATCCCATGTGTATATTGAATCACCTGCAATTATTTTTAAGGAAGAGATGAATTTGTGCGACTGCCTTACTAGAAGAGATTTATGGAAGAAGCTAGTGTTCCTATCTCCTTCTTGGAGCCATTAGATCCTAGATTTTTATTTCCACAAGATATCTTATCTTTTGTCCCACTCCTCTAACTGAGTAGTAAGCTTAGCCTCCTCCTTGCTTTGGATCTCAGTAGTGCCACCCATTCATATTTGCTCATTAAGGTCCTCAAGTTTGGTTAAGATATGTTATTCCTTTATGTCACCAAACTCCTGTCATTTCCATGTTCTCAATTTGGACTTGAGGTTCTAAAGCCTCTTAACAAAATTGTACATCTTCATACCATGTATGGGTTTACCCTCTTGCCACCATTATTGAACCTTATCTCAAAAACTATTATCTTGAAACCACATTAGCTAGAATCTAAAAGGAGCACGATTAGATCTAGTCTGCTACACTTCCAACAACATCAACCAATGATCTGATCCTACATTATTCAATGTTTGTGCTCTTGGAATATATCCATTGCTATAAAACTCCTCTAATACCAATAATTTATCTAGTCTTTCGAGAATGCATGTTGGGCCTTACCTTTTATTATACCAGGTCATCATACCATTGTTTGGTTTGATATCTACTAGATGAAGAGATATAATATACTTTATCATGAGGTCAATACTACTATCTAGAGTGTGATTTCCCCTAATATTCTCTTCCAATGAGAGGATGGTGTTAAAATCACCACCTACAAGCGACCAAGCTCTAGGAAAATGACCAATAATATAAGCTGCATTCCTCCATTATTTTTGTTTTTCATCTAGGCTGATAGGAGAGTATACATTGAGACATAACCAATGCTAAGAAGAATGTCTACTCTAGGCTAGTAAAGCCATAATCCCCCAACTTCCCATTGTTTGGTGTATCACTCTCTTTTGGATTCCAAAGACAAGCCACTCCTCCAGAAGCTCCTTGGGAGCTTAGAGCTTCAATCCTAGATGCAAGCCAAATATTTGTGGGAAAAAATTGCATCTCTTCTATCGACACTTTCGTTTATTGAATAAAAACCATCTGTGGACGATGTTGTTGAATCATTCATTTTACTTCATTATGCTTTATCGGGCTACCCTTAAGCCCTCAAATATTCTAGGTGATGCACTTCATCAAGCATGGGGACTAAAAATGTGGGTAATATCCCATTTCTATTAGCTTTGCACCTTCTTTTTCATATTTTATGTTGAGTAGTCTTTCTATCTGCTCTTTGGTATGTATCTAGCTTCATCTTTTTAGTAGATTCCTGACTCACTCATGTTGGTTCTATTATAGACTCCAAACTTGGCATTGGTGAGAATACCACCATGGCCCTATCAAAAGATTCCTAAATATCATCTCCACTATCTATTCCTTTATAAGTTCCTCCATTTGATTGATTAGAAATATTTTTTTCTCTTGGCTTCTATTTTTCCTTTGGGATCTCTTCAACTTTTGGGGTGGGTTCTCTTGCAAGCTACTTAGTAAATCTAGAACTGGATCATTGCTACGATTTATTTCTTCAACTATCGACTCCTTTATTAGGGCTTCAAAAGGAGTTTCTAGGATCTCTATCTCCATGATGTTCTCCTCATTATTTATTGTGAGGTTAGCAAAATTATTGATAGAGATAATTACTTGATCTTTAGATGTCTGTTTTCTCTATATATTCTTTAATTTAAGCAATTCAAAACCTCCAGGAGTTGTTTCTTCTTGTGCATGCTCTGGGATCCAATATTTACAATCCCTAGCTAGGTGATCATATTCATGACACCTAAATTAAATGTTCTCATAGTCCACATCTTGTTCCTGTTGGTCATCAAATCCGCACAGGAAAGGACTTTCGGTGGGTTTGCGCGCCCTGGACCTGCGACCAACATTGAAAGGCCGAGGGGAAGAGATGCCCCTCGTGCCAATCTCCGGAGAAAGGCCGGCTCCTATACTAATCTACTTTTGGGGTTTGAGACAAGAGTGCAGGAAAGAAATAAACAGAGTAAGGGTTAGGAAAAGAAATAAAAAGGGGTAAGGGTTAGAGAAAGAAATAAAAAGAGTAAGGGTTAGAAGATGATGATTTAAGGTGGGAGAGAACAGGAAGCACGATTACTCGCTAACAACTCGAATAGCAGCAAGAAATACCAAGAATAACATGAAAGAAATGAAATGCCGAACTTCCTATGTATCCTCTGGACGGGTTCGCAGGGTTCTCCTTTCTCTCTCGCTGGAATTCGGGATTCGAAGTAACAGCGATTGAGATAAGGGAATAACAGAAACCTCAATCCACCGGGCAGCATAAAGGAAAGCGACAAGGCATTTTTCCTCTCCTATGTATCCTTCAGGGCGAATTTTAGGGGTTCAGTCCCCGATCGCACATCGGATTCAGGATTCAGAGTCTCAGTACGCGAACGAGAAAAGACAAAAGAATTAAGCACAGAAGGCAGCATAAAAGAGAGAAATGGAGTATAAAAGTCTTTAGTATTAAACGCAGGACATCAAGTTACAGCAGCTTTCTAGCAGAAAGTTCCCCCCCTTTTTACATTGCAAAGCCTAGGTTTTTATAGAGGACCCGACCCTCTGAATCATTATTACAAAAATGGCGGAGTACACCCTCGGGCCCTGAGAAATCGGCTCCTCGCTGCTGCTGCGGATGATCTCTCAAATCGGCTACCAAAACTGGTAATGGTGACCGAGTCAGCCGGGGAAAGTCGCATTAAATGAGCCACCTGGGTGTCCTTGGATTGTAGGTGCGGTGCTCGAGTGGCGGCCATGCTTGTCGGGCTCTTCTTCACGGACTGATACTTCGCATCCAATTGCCAAAAATGAGCAGCGGGCTTATCGGGCAAGAAAATATGCATTTATGAGGCTCTCTGATCGCCTCGGGAAAATGCCCAACTTGGGAAGCATTCTTGGGAAGCGCCTCGCTGATTTTCGCTTCGCAAAACTACTTCGGGGGCGTGGAGTGCCGAAGCCGATCTCCCTCTATCCTTCGCTGCTTCGCTGGAAAAACTGCTTCGCTGATGGGTCGGGAAAAACGCTTCGGGCCGATCTTCTTTTGAAATGGCGGTTCGGGGGAGTTTCGGCCGAAACACTTTCTCGACCTCTACTGCTTCGGGTGAAAACTGGCCGAAGTGGATTTTAGAAATACTTCGGGCCCGAAGTAATTTCTTTGCCTTAGCTGATTCGGGCTATCTTTTCTTCTTCGACGAAGTTGCTTGGATGCCGCTTCGCAAAACTCTTCACCCGAAGTAGCCGCTGGGAATGCTTCGGGTGCGAAGCGTTTCCTTCGTACTTTTTTGGCAAAGTTCTCGCCCGAAGTGATGATTTGAAGCGCTTCGGGCCCGAAGCTCTTTTCTTTTTCATTTTGTCCACCAGGGGGCGATAGGGAAAACCAAAATTGCTAAATCTTACAAACAAAAGAAAACTTTCAACAAAACAAATATCATACAAAGTTTTAATTTTTCTGCCCCTTGGTGGAATGTGACAATATTGTCAACATTCTTGGTGGCTCGCGGGGCAACGAGCTCGTCTCGGTGGTAGAACCCTCAGCTTTTATCCATTGGGCCAGAGTTACCTCCAGACCCTTCTCTTTGTTCCTTTTTTGGGGGCGCTTCCACAACTTGTCCTTCCTCTTCCTCTTCTCTCTCCTCTTCTTCCGCTACTGCTCCTTCTCCTCCTGTCGCCATTGCTTCTGCTACGTCTTCAACCATTGGCAATGGGGCCAGGTGGACGCGGATGTCTCTTAAGGTTCGGCGAACTTGAGACCAGACGCTTTTCATGAACAGCTCCTGATCTTCCAGGGGTTTGACCAAAGCGCGAAACCTATCGATCTGCCCGATTTTTGCATGTTGGGACCTGGTATACAGATCGTTTAGGGAGGCGACGATTCTATAGTATTTCAATATGTAATCAACAACCTGCTTCTCTGTTATTGGTTCGGCCCACTCGTCTATCTCCGAGACGTTGCCTTCAAACTGCTGCCACTTCGGCATGATTTCTTCCTTGGCTAAGGGCTTCCCATAATTATCCGTGAAGCTCGAGAAGCCTAAGGAGAAGAGGTCCTCGAAGTAGCCCATTGATGCGTGCCTCTCGCTTTCGAATGCGTCCAGTAGGATTTTTGCCTTTTGCGCTTTCTTGGCTATGGAGAAAAAGGCACGAACTGTGGCTTGGGTCGTTGACCAATCCCTTGTCTGTCCGACTCATCGCTGCGAGCTTCAAATCTTGATACCTTGCATCTTGGACCTTGAGGGCCAGCTTGAGTCAGGCTCTGACATTCTGAATGACCTCTTCGACGATTGGCCCTCCTTCGACGGTGGCAACCCGGGCTTCTATGGTGTAAGCTAAAACTGAAAGGGCACTGACAGCCCGAGACCTAAAATTCTTGAGCAGATGTGAGCGAATCTCCTTGATTTTGCTCCTGTCAAGTAGCCCTAGGCCTTCCTTCTCGTGCTGCTGGATCTGAGCTTGCAAGATCTTACTTTCAAGCTCCTTGGCCTTCAAATCATTTTTGGCCTGCCTTTGTGCTTGATTCTCACTGTGCACTCCATTGTGCTATCCGCAGCTTTAGGGCGTGTGCTTCTTTCTGCATCAGCTTGCACTGCTCCTCGGCCTCTGCCAATTTGGAGCGAGCCCTTGCTAGCTCCTCCTCCAGCTTGATGTTAGCACTCTCGGCTTCGAACCTGCGCTTGTTGGCAATGTTGGCATGCGCCTTGAAGGTCTCGATTCCAATGTGCATAGAGGCGGACTCCTTGTCCACGTTTAGATGTTCCAAGTCCTTTTCTTTATCTTGATATTCATAGTCCGCTGGAGTCATTTCATCCAGGGGCTTTTGGACTTTGGGTATCTTCTTTACTTTATGCAACTTTCCCGCCTCCAAATCGAAGACGGCGCACCTCTCAACTTGAGCGAGCGAGCGCCCTTTCTTCTTTCTTGCCTCTTTTAACATTCTCTCTGTGTTCCATCGGGCTTGGAGGAGTTTTTTGGCCAAGGGGGATTCCCGTATTGAGGACAGCTCAGAGTCGAATGCGGCTGGATCTCCAGCCAGGGGATTGAACAAATATAAAGAGTTGAAGGGGATAGCCTCACCCGAAGGTTCGACAACAGGGGTGACGGGGGCTTCGACGAGTGGGAGCACGTTGTGTACAATGGAGGAATGAGCCTCGGGGTTCGGCATTGGACTATTAGCTTCACCCTGGTTGATGACTGGAGGATTGGCGGTGTGGCTGGGCGAAGTAACTTCGACAGGTTTGTCCTGGCCGGAAGACTCGGGGGGAGTAGTTAGGGACACGGCGTAAGAAGGCGACTGACCTTGTGGAGGTAGGGTGAATAGGTGAGAGCTTTCGGCCAGGGCCGGGACAGACTTACGAGCAACCAGAGCATAAGGTGAAGAAAATGTACCTGCGTGCCCTCCTGGCAGAGCGGCCATGGTGATCTCCTGGGTGATTGGCCCTTGTTCCTCCTGGGCCTCGGTACTTTCGGCTTCCATGACTTCCACGAGTTCCTCCGCGTTAATGACATCTATGTTTGGGATCGTTTCGGCACTTGGTGGAGTTCCTCCGTCGTTTGCTTCGGTCGAGCCCGATACTGATCTTT
Source organism: Wollemia nobilis (assembly GCA_028583015.1). Taxonomy (NCBI): domain Eukaryota; kingdom Viridiplantae; phylum Streptophyta; class Pinopsida; order Araucariales; family Araucariaceae; genus Wollemia; species Wollemia nobilis. The sequence continues at coordinate 19,677,157 of JAQPPZ010016947.1, read as the reverse complement.
CGGTAGGGGCGCTCGGAGTGCCTGTACGTGGTCGCTTTGGGAAGTTCGGGGGTGCCTGTGTAGGTTCCCGCTCCTTTCTTTTCCTCCTCTCGAGGGGTTGCTCCGATTCCTCTATTGCTGTCTCGAGAACTTTGGATGGCCTCTGTAGTAAAGCTTTTGGCGTGGCCCTGGCTGCTTTTTCCTTAGGGACATTATCAGTCCTCCCGGGGCTTTCGTCCGAACTTGGGGTGGCCGGTGGAACGAAGTCGGCGAAGGACAAGGGTTCCCAAGACCCAATATTGGTCTGATATACAATTGCGAATTCCCTGTCCATTGTTAGAAGCCCGTAAGAATTCATCTTTCGACGATGGACTCTCATAATCCACCATTCTCTTAACTGCTCCTCGTCCCAGTCTTTCAACTCCTCTTTTAAATCGTCCTTTGCTTTTCTCCAGAAAGTGGAGTCGGGAGTTGGGAATGGGTACTGGTCTGGGTCGAATTCGACCTCCATAGGATAGAAGTCATGCCAAGGAGGCAACGTCCTCATCTCCTCTAAGTGCCACTCCAGGTCCGTACCATTGGGGTTATTTCTCTGCTCCAGAATTTTGGGGTGAGGACAGACATGGAAGTTTTTGCTTTTCAAGTGATCTCTCATCACCCCCAACGGGTCGTAGAGCCACCTCTGCGGTATCTGAATCAGACCAAAATCGGTGAGCTTCTCCTCCAGGTATATGTTCTACTTTAGGGCAAAGACTTCGATCACTCCCATCTTGAAGGGGAAGTCGCAGGTGTGTGCCCACTTCCACCCGTGGCCGTAAGCTTCGTCGGTCGCGTCGCTTTGTCGAGCAACTTCCAGGGAAAATTGGTACTCTGAAGGGAAAAAAGGCAGCAGGAAGGGTTTCCCCGTGAAGCCGAAAAGGCGGATCACAAGCCCTTGTGTCAATTGAAACACATCCCCCCTTTTCTCTAGTACCACTTTATCTCTAAGGCAAAGAGGCACCCGGGGGCTAGACTTTGTCAGAACGTGCATCGCAGGTCCCAAAAACTGTTGATTGAAAGGGTAATAGGACTCCGACCTCAGCAGGAGACGGGTCCACTGATATACAGGCAAAGGGATCCCATCCTCGTCGACTGGTGAAACATCACAATGGTGAAGGGCTTTATGTACATGAAAGAAGAAGAGCCAAACCAAGAAGGAACAAGGCTGGAAGTGCGGCTCCTCGCCAGCATTCTTCATGGATATCAACCGCATATGCAGATTTTGGGCCACCCATTCTGCCCAATCGAAGAAAACTGGGTTGGTGCTCGATCGCGAAGCGTCGGGGGCGTAGAACTCTCCTCTGGAAATGCATTCGGCTAGCGACACCTGCCATGGGTATACCAAAGTATCGCTTGACAAGCCTGCCACCCATGCAATGATAGAGAATATATCTGTGTTCTTGAAGGCCTCCAAGGGCAGGGGCATCTGGGGTCGCTTGCCGGAAGAAAGTCCGCTTTTGAGGTTTTCACGCAAAAAGCTCAGGATGAAGGGATTAGAGGTGAACTTCTCCGTTTGTTCGCTCAGGCTGACATTGCGAATGGTATAGCCTTTTGGTGGCCTTTGTTGTGGTGCGAACGCTGCCTGCACATCCTCCTTCAGAATGGAAAACAACTTTTGACCCGAGGCATCCAACACCTGCCTGGTTTGTGGTTGGTAGTTCTGAGCGATAGCGTACATGAGCTCGGGGCAGTGATGTGTAGGAGGGACTAGATACCAGTATATGTGGGAATAATACGCCGCGGCCCTCTTGTTCTCCGTCGAGAGCCTGCTTCGCATGAAGTCGACGGTATACCGAAGCTCGGCCACGGTTCTTGAGAGCTCTGGGTCTCTGATTTTCACCCACTTATCGATAGGTGGTTCTATGTTGGGCTCGTCATCGGACTCTTCCCTTCCTTCCATCACTTGTTTTCCTGGGCGTGGGGGAGGATTGACCCTCCTAGGTCTCTGTTTCTTTTCTTCCATGGCTCTCGCCTTCTCTGGAACCGTCGTCTCTGGTTCTTTTCCCTTCTGAGTGGGGTTCTTCTTTCCCATCGTGAACGATCGTAGCAGAATGACTTGTGATGTAGAAGAGTTCCGCACCTCAAAACAAGGGACAGGATAATCACGACGGACAGTGGAACCTTTGATGCAGAAGCTCTCCGAGGTGACAGAATGCAAACTCGACTCTCACACTTGCAAATGGTTTGTTCTTAACGGGCATCTGCATTTTATAGCTTCGGAGGGCAACTTTCGGCATTTATGGCAACTACCGTAATTACTTCGTGGGCCTGACCCAAAAGTATCGTTGTGGCATCTGATTGGCCATATGGCGGCGTCGTACGCGGGGCCATGCAATTCGGCGATTGGATTTTGTATTGGGAACGCGAATCGCTGCCACCTGGTACTTTAGCGTGGCTTTTTGGTTAACGAACTGCCTTGGGATGAGTGTCATTTCTTTCGTATTGAGTTCATCTGCTTCGGCCCCCTTTCGAGGCTGTTGTCGGCACGTTCCCCAAGGCACATCCTAAATGTGTCCGCCTCGTATGCGGGGTTCGGCGATATGGAGTTGGCGTAGAAAATACTTCACCGCGAAGTTCTTCTTCGGGCTGATTTCCTTCATTTCGGGCCCGAAGTTCCCCTTTGCCACGTTGTTGCTTCGGTTCACGAATACCGTCGATCGAAACCCATTTCATCGAGGAGGGCCTCGCCAAGAATTACTTCGGACAACGCCTTCGGCACATTTCTTTAGCGAAGCATTTTCCACGTCCTTGATTTGCATGTGGTTTGGTTCTACGAGGATGAACTGCTTCACGGCGAACTTCCCTTCGTCGGCTACTTCGGACCGAAACCCCCCGAAGGCGATTTCGATCATGCTTTGTGAAGCCGAAGCCAGGAATCTAGCTTTTGCGGTTGAAGTGGCGCTTGCTCTCCGCGATATTTTGAACAGAGTACAGACAAAGAACTGAAACCCTATATACAAAGATATATGCAATTTTTTTTTTTTTTGGAGTGTACATACCTCAGCGATTGAAGGTCTTCAGGTGGAGACCATTGACGGAGATTGGTAAAACTTGGCCATTCGCATCTTTGAGGATGAAGGAATTGGCCGAATTCACTTTTACTATTTCAAACGGTCCGTCCCAGAACGCATCCATTTTGTCATGATTCCCGGGCTTGGCCTTCCATGAATCCCACCTCCATACCAGGTCTCCTGCTTTGAATGTGCGATCGGATGATTTCCTTTTGAACCATTCTCGGGTGACCTCAGCATGCCGTGCGAAGTTCTGGTAGGCCTTTTCACGTTCCTCTTCTAGTTGTAGTAGCTGGACCAGGCGTTCCTCCATCGGGTTGGCTCCATCTTCTTCTAACAGCTGTAATGCAGGTATCTCAATGTGAGTGGGCAGGATGGCCTCTTTGCCGTAGACCATAGCATAAGGCGAAGTCTTGATTGACCTTTTGACAGAAACCCGATCGGCCCACAAGGCCCGATCCAGAAGGAGGTGCCAAGTTCTTTTGTTTTGATCGATCAGCTTTCTCAGTATCCTCAACAGGGTTTTGTTGGTGGATTCTGCCAATCCATTGCCCTGGGGGTAATAGTTGGAAGACACCTTGTGATATATCCCATACTTGTATAGGAACTCGTTGATCTTTGCGCCTGTGAAACCAGGACCGTTATCTGTAATAATTGCTTTGGGGATACCGAAGCGGGTAATCAATCCTTCCAGGAAGGTGACGACGGTATCTTGATCGACGTGTTTTGTGGGGACTGCCTCGGCCCACCTGGTGAAGTAATCAATCGCAGTCAGAATGAATTTGTGCCCAGCGGAGGAGTTTGGCGATATGGCCCCTACGAAATCCAGTCCCCATTGCTGAAAGGGCGTTTCCACCTGTATCGGTCGGAGGGGCATCGGAGCATTTCTGCTTCGACCGACGAATCTCTGGCATTGCTCGCACCTGCGACAAACGGAGAAGGCATCGACAAAGAGTGTGGGCCAATAGTAACCTGCCTTGATTATCTTCAGCACCGTCGCTCTTCCAGCAAAGTGTCCTCCAGATAGTCCTGAATGAAATTCGCCCAGGATTCTCCTCTTATCATCATCTTTTATGCATCTGAGGAGGACGTCGTCGATGTTCCTAAAAAATAGGCCTTTTGGGCGCATAGTGTATCGGGCGGACCGCATCCTGAAATGTCTTCGCTGCGAAGCATTCAGATGTGAGGGGCATCTACCGGTGTTGAAATATTCCACTATTTCATCGACCCAATATTTCTCGGCCTCTTCTTGATTAGCGAGGCATTCTCCTGTTGGCGAGTCATCCGACTGACAGTCTGTTATTTCGGCCGTTGCGCTCTTCGCCAGCTCTTGACATAATGCGCGACCGTGAACTAGTTTGGTGGGCTTGATCTCAATATCAAACTCTTGGATTTTGCTTACCCAACCAGCTCTCTTGCTTCCCAGTTCCCCCTGAATAATGAAACTACGCACATCGGGGTGAATGACGAAGACTGTGGTTCGACTCTGAGAAATGAACTGTTTGAATTTCTTGAGAGACTTCATTATTGCATGCACTTGACGCTCGATGAAATTGTACTTTTCTTCATGGGGATTGATTATCTGGCTGAGGAACGCGATGGGACGTTCCTCTCCATCTTCCCCCTTTTGCGTCAAGACCGCGACGTAGCTTTCAGGTTCTCCTATTGCATACAGGATAAAATCTCGATCGTAGTCGGGGTTGATCAAGACCGGTGCCCGAACAATTCGGGCCTTGATTTCTTTGAATGCTTTTCTCCTCTCTTCTCGTCCGGACGAATTCTGCGCCCTTCTTTAAAAGCTCGGACATCGGCTTAACGACTCAGGCGAAGTCCGGGACAAACTTTCTTACGAATTTAATCTGACCGAAGAAATATTGAAGGCCCTTTTTATTCGCTGGGATTGGGAGCTTCATCAGAGCTTCGGCTCTGTCGGGATCCACGGTGAGACCCTTTTCCGAAATTGCGTGTCCCAGCAGCTTTCCTTCGCTGATTGCGAAGATAGACTTTTTTGGATTGATTGAGATGCCAAATTCTCGGCATTTTTCAAAAATTTGTTGAAGATGTTCAGGTGGTTCTCTCTCCTTCGGGAGAAGACGGTCATGTCATCCAAATAGATAACGATAACCTTGTTCGAAGCTCACCAAAAGCTAGGTCCATCGCCCTCTGGAAAGTAGCTCCCGCGTTCGAGAGGCCAAAAGGCATTCGTTGGTAGGCGAATGTGCCCCACTTGGTTGTGAACGCGGTCTTATGTTGGTCTTCGTCCCTGACCCAGATTTGATTATATCCGGAGAAACCATCAAGCGGGGAGAATCGTTGAGCTCCAGCCATCGAATGCAAGATCCGATCGATCTGCGGGAGAGGATAGTGGTCCTTGAGGGAAGCATGATTCAGGTTGCGGAAGTCCACGCATAACCGGATGTCTCCGTTCTTTTTTTTGACAGGGACCAAGTTCGCTACCCAGGAAGAATGCTTGATGGGATAAATGATCTTTGCTTCGAGCATTTTTAGCAGTTCGGCCTTCATCAGGACCTCGATCTTTGGATTAACCGGCCTTTGCTTCTGTCGAAAAGGTTTGGCCCCTTCTTGTAATTCGATTGTATGTTGGATCAGCTATCGATCATATCCCTTGAGGTCGTGATAAGACCAAGCCACGATATCTGGGTACCTCTTACACAAACATCGGATTCGCTCTATTTCTTTCGAAGTACAATCGGTCCCGACCTTTATTACTTTCCCAGGTTCCAGTTCTAAATCTTGATATTGCTGCACGCTGATCTGGATCCTATGGGAGAGCGATCGATCATTTTGATCGAAAAGGCTCTCAAGCATGATCAATCCCTTGGGAACGTGGTTGTTCTTCAACTGGACCAATCCTTCGTATTCTTCCTCATCAGGGCTTCGGTCTTCGACTGTAGCGGCTTCTTGGATCATGAAATTGACAATCTGCTCGTCGTTGTCAAAAACTTGCCAGTGTAAATCTCTGTCTGGGACAGAGGGTCTATAGATCATCCTTACAACCTTCGGCTTATGCACCATATCGTCCACTGGAGAATATCGGGCTGCGATGGATGCTAAGACATCTGCATGTCGATTCTTTTCTCGTGGAATAGACTGTAGATTGAGGGATTCAAACTGGTCGAACAGGTCCCATACCCTATTGCGGTATGATTTAAGATAGTGCTTCTTTGAAGAGCATCTGTTGGTGACCCAGTTGCAAACTAGTTCGGAATCTCCGAAGATTTGAAGATGCCTTATGCCTAACTTGTCGGCTTTCTTGAGTCCTAAGCACAAGGCTTCATACTCTGCTGCATTGTTGGTGCAGCTCCATGTCAATCGGTAGCAATATTCCTTTTGCTCATCGGACGGCGAAATCAGAAGGATTCCTGCCCCGACGTCGTTTTTGCATCGGGCACCGTCGAAGAACAATTTCCATAGTCCTTCTTGAGCAGAAACCTTCCCCTCCATTTTGGTTGGTTTCTCGGACTTGGCGATGGTGTAGCACCCCACCTCAGTTTCTATCATGGCATTGAAATCTGCCAATGAAAATTCATCTTCACAACACAACTGTGCGAGGGATTCCTGGACCAGATCCACTTGCTCTAGTTCCTCCGCGATCGTATGCACAGGGTCACTGCTCTCTTCCTCGGACATCTTCTGAACTAGGAACGTAGAAGGCTTTTCATTATAGATCTTCACCTTCTTCCCTTTGAAGGGGATCTCTAGATGAGTGTAGTCCATGGACAGATATCCGCCCAGCTTTGCCATGAATTCCCTCGATAGGCACATGCTGAAGTAGGGCTCAAGGTCCACGACTACCACCTCTTGTATGACTGTGATTTGAGGTGTCTTATGTAGCCGAATAGGAATGTCTTTGATGACACCTATAGTCTTCACTGGGGTACCGTCCAACTGGAGGACTCCGTGACTGCTTCGTGTGTATTCCATGCCTATTTCCTCGCATACTGCCTTCGGCATGACTGTCGTCGCGGCTCCAGAATCTATCATACAGTTATGCACGATATACCCTTCCATTTGTAAGGATAAGTAGAATGGTGGTGGTCTATTTTTTCCCATGATGGACGTGGACAGGGTTTGCACCAGGGCGAGCGGCTCTGCCTTCTTTGTATTAATCCTCTTCAATGATTCTTGCAGCAGGTCCACTTGTCCAGGAAGTTGCAGAGCATCATACAAACTGATTTTGGCTGGAATCCTCTTCAACTCTTCTACAATGTTGTAGGTTGGGGAGCTATGCACCTCGGGTTCCTTTCTCGGTTCGTACTTGGTGCGATATTGCTCTATCGCTTCGACCCTTTGTCGCTTGGTGAGCGAGGGAAACTTGAGCTTCTCCTTAGCTTGTTCTTTGGTCTCCACCTGAGGTGGTTCGGCAGTGGCCTTTTGGGCCTTTTCTTTGATTGGAGCTGGCGGAGGAGCTTCGCTCGGGGCCGAAGAGGATGGTTGTCCCTTCTCAAATCGAGCGTGTACCTTCAAGGGAGCCATCTGAGTAGCATCCACCTCTATCGACCTTTTACCTCCCCTGGTAAGGACTGCGACTGGCTCTTCCTCGTCGATTGACAAGTTCTGATCCAATTGTCTGATGACGTTGACTTGACCGCCTTGACCGTTGCTTGCTAGTGTCTGCACGTAGTGTTGATGCAACATGCATGTATTCTCCTCGTGAGGATCATTACATGTAGAGCACCAATATACATGATCGAAAGTGCTTGGGGCTTCATCTATCGCAGCATTTCTTATCGAAGCTTTTCCTTGATGGACCGCTTGATCTCTGGTAAGCGCAGGCGTGGGATAAGACCTTCTTGGTAGAAACTCTTGTTGCGCTTGCTTCTTCTTGACAATGGTCATGTCGTTGGACAAGGTCTGCACTGTGGCATTTAACGATTGCATTTCTTGCAGTATCTTGGCTTGCATATCATCGACCTTGGGAACTGATGGTAAAGAAGCCATAGTCGGTATCGGAGGCAGGGCAGGATGTTGGAGGGGTGCTGGCAACATTGGAAATGTTGGAGTGATGGTGGGGGGCATAGTTGAAAGTGTGGGGAAATGTATCTATGGAGCGGTGATCTACGACACAATGGGATTCGGGTTCCAGGATGAGATCGGGTATGCAGGGATTGCAAAAATCTATGGAGCGACTGCGCTCGCGTACTGGGCTTGAAGGAACTCGAGGAGTATGGGCATTGGCATTCTTTGAGGGAGTTTACCCATGGCTATGAGGTCCATTTTTGCTTTCTTGGCTAACCCATACAACTCTGGAAAAGTATTGACATTTGAGTACCTTATCATAAGACCGATATCAGGGTTGAAGGCCCGAAGGAAGTAGTATGCCGCGGCTTCGTCGGTTGGGCGAAGTCCAACTGGGACTCTTTGCCAGGTTCGAGCGAACCTAACATTGAAGTCTACAATCTCTTCTTGTGGATGTCTTTGGATTGAAGTGAATTGCTGCAGAAGAGAAGTTGGATCGGCGGACTCGTTGAAGCCTTGCATCAACTGCCCGACTAACTGGTCCCATCTCGTAATAGTGTCGGATGGCAGAGATCTATACCAATAGAGGAGTTTTCCTCTAAGGGAGAGAACCAGGAGCTTCACCATCACTCGCTCTTCTGTGATATCGTGGATTGTCGCCAGGGAAATGATGTCCTGGATATGCTCTAGAGCAGTCTTTTCGGTTTCGTCGAACGTCGAGAGCTTTTTAATTGTAGCAGGTGGAACTTGCCCTTGGCCCACGAGATTCAACGGTGATGAAGAATTCCATGCTGGAAATAATCTGGGCGACGGTTGCTGCTGCATTTGCTATTGTTGTTGTTGTTGTTGTTCTTGGGCCATATTTGTGCCTGGGTTCTGTGGAACAGAGGTCCCCGAAGTCCCTCTTGGGTTGCTCGTCGAAAGGCCAATGGGAACGGAGGCACTAGGATGCTTCGGTGAGTTGGGAGGATTCGAAGGAAAACTAGCTGCTGTGCTATCGAAAGTTAGGCCTTGCTCGTCAACAGCAGCCTCTTGCGAGGATGTCCCGCGTAAGAGATATTCGGGGGTAACTAACCTAGAGCGTTCCCCAAAGGCGTCAATATCAAGCTCAAAGAACTCGGTTTCCTCTCCTCTATTCCTAACTCTCCATCTTGTTTGCATGAAGGCACAGGCTGGTCTTTACAACTTGAAGATTGTCGGGTAAAACAGAGTCGCCAGATGCTAAGAGTCTCTTAGTAATGAGAGCATCGATTCTCACTACTACTCGGGGGATGAGACTGACCGGATCTCACCAGGAACTTGTTGGAACTACTGGCTCCGGTGAAGACGGGCTAGAAATTTTCTCAAATATGGGACCTTGAGTCCCATCGGGCGTGCCAGAAACTGTTGGTCATCAAATCCGCACAGGAAAGGACTTTCGGTGGGTTTGCGCGCCCTGGACCTGCGACCAACATTGAAAGGCCGAGGGGAAGAGATGCCCCTCGTGCCAATATTCGGAGAAAGGCCGGCTCCTATACTAATCTACTTTTGGGGTTTGAGACAAGAGTGCAGGAAAGAAATAAACAGAGTAAGGGTTAGGAAAAGAAATAAAAAGGGGTAAGGGTTAGAGAAAGAAATAAAAAGAGTAAGGGTTAGAAGATGATGATTTAAGGTGGGAGAGAACAGGAAGCACGATTACTCGCTAACAACTCGAATAGCGAGCAAGAAATACCAAGAATAACATGAAAGAAACGAAATGTCGAACTTCCTATGTATCCTCTGGACGGGTTCGCAGGGGTTCTCCTTTCTCTCTCGCTGGAATTCAGGATTCGGAGTAACAGCGATTGAGATAAGGGAATAACAGAAACCTCAATCCACCAGGCAGCATAAAGGAAAGCGACAAGGCATTTTTCCTCTCCTATGTATCCTTCAGGGCGAATTTCAGGGGTTCAGTCCCCGATCGCACACCGGATTTAGGATTCAGAGTCTCAATACGCGAACGAGAAAAGACAAAAGAATTAAGCACAGAAGGCAGCATAAAAGAGAGAAATGGAGTATAAAAGTCTTTAGTATTAAACGCAGGACATCAAGTTACAACAGCTTTCTAGCAAAAAGTTCCCCCCCTTTTACATTGCAAAGCCTGGGTTTTTATAGAGGACCCGACCCTCTGAATCATTATTACAAAAATGGCGGAGTACACCCTCGGGCCCTGAGAAATCGGCTCCTCGCTGTTGCTGCGGATGATCTCTCAAATCGGCTACCAAAATTGGTAATGGTGACCGAGTCAGCCGAGGAAAGTCGCATTAAATGAGCCACTTGGGTGTCCTTGGATTGTAGGTGCGGTGCTCGAGTGGCGGCCATGCTTGTCGGGCTCTTCTTCACGGGTTGATACTTCGCATCCAATTGCCAAAAATGAGCAACGGGCTTATCGGGCAAGAAAATATGCATTTATGAGGCTCTCCGATCGCCTCGGGAAAATGCCCAACTTGGGAAGCATTTCTGGGAAGCGCCTCGCTGATTTTTGCTTCGCAAAACTACTTCGGGGGCGTGGAGTGCCGAAGCCGATCTCCCTCTATCCTTCGTTGCTTCGCTGATGGGTCGGGAAAAATGCTTCGGGCCGATCTTCTTTTGAAACGGCGGTTCGAGGGAGTTTCGGTCGAAACACTTTCTCGACCTCTACTGCTTCGGGTGAAAAGCGGCCGAAGTGGATTTTAGAAATACTTCGGGCCCGAAGTAATTTCTTTGCCTTAGCTGATTCGGGCTATCTTTTCTTCTTCGACGAAGTTGCTTGGATGCCGCTTCGCAAAACTCTTCACCCGAAGTAGCCGCTGGGAATGCTTCGGGTGCGAAGCATTTCCTTCGTACTTTTTTGGCAAAGTTCTCGCCCGAAGTGATGATTTGAAGCGCTTCGGGCCCGAAGCTCTTTTCTTTTTCATTTTGTCCACCAGGGGGCGATAGGGAAAACCAAAATTGCTAAATCTTACAAACAAAAGAAAACTTTCAACAAAACAAATATCATACAAAGTTTTAATTTTTCTACCCCTTGGTGGAATGTGACAATATTGTCAACAGTTCCCAAGTATCTTTCTTGAACTACAAAGTAATTTTTTTAGCAAAGGCTTGTCAAGGTTGATGAGAACACAAATTTTGGCATATATAATTTATTCAAATCGACTTATACTATCTGTTGTCTTCATAGAAGATCCTAAAGTATTGCCTATTGCCATGAAAACAACTTGGTTCTGAATCTCTTCTAACAACCCAAAAAGTCTCACCCAAACTGGGACTACTGAAGGCTTTTCCTCTTCTGCTTTGAACTTGGTATGGTAGGGCTTCATGAAAAGCCTTGCCCTACCTAAAAACCAAGGACCCCCTTGGAAAAATTGTTCTCTATCCTCCTCATTAGCAAAACGAACTAAAAAATAACCGTTGGGGTGAGTAGAAATATTTAACTCACCTCTAGTTTTCCATTGTCTAGTAGCCCACATCTTGAAAGTAGGTAGACTTGGATGAAGACAAAAAAATCGGCAGATTAATCCTCTATGTTCCATAACATCGATCTAGTTTGTATGTCTGACATCTAAAGTTGGACAATAGGAGAGCCATCTGCCGCTTTCATGCACCTTGAAGTTGTTTTCCTATAATCCATTTTAAGCATTCTCAAAGGTCTACGAGAAGCCCTAGAGTTATTAGCTCAATTGTTTATGGTTGTCCTCCTCGTAAAGCATCCCAAAAGGTCATCTTTGGCAATTTATCACTAGAATATCTCCCCATATTGGGGATCGACTCATTTTCTTTGCTATGATCAACAACATTGGTCCCTACTTGATTACTTCCCACCGATCCATAGTTATTCCTTTTTTAGACATTTCCACTTGTTGCAATATAACCCTAGCTTGTTGTTTTAAAGTTAGTCCTTTACCTCTTGTGCGTTTGCACCCTTGGTTCTGCCCTTGTTTAAGATTGGTTGCTATGAACTCAAATAAATCTTTAGATTTCTCTTGGTAGAATGAGATTTGATTACTGCTTTCTATTATTTGTTCCACCTGCATGTGCTCATAGTTATTTTGACCCTTCTTAGAATCAATCTTTGGCTTATGTTTTTTTTTTTTGAATTTACATGGTGGAATCGGTAGTCGCCACGAATCTGGGCAGGCTGTCCAGCTTTTTATGGCCACCATAGTATTCTGCGCTGTCTGCCCCAGAAGTCACCACATAGATCTTCGCGCAGTCCGCCCCTATAACCACCATGCCACAATCATTTTAAACCTTTTACGCCGCTGAAAGCACCAGGAAAGGGACAAGCGTTCAGTTCGGTGAAATATTTGGCTTATGTTACACATCAATTCTATTTCCATTAAATCTTCATTTTCCACCATCCACGAATTTATCAATTTATTATCTACTAATCCTTTAAAAAACTCCCTACAATGCTCTCAAAAAAAAAAAACACTGAAATCCACCAACAAATCCCGACAAAAAAAGATCAAAGAAAACTCAAAATAAAACCTGATCAAAACTCCGCTATGATAAATTCCTTCATCTTACCATTAAAGATCCTAGAAAATAAGTCAGTTATTAGCATAGCAGCATGTTATTTTGCTCCCAAGAATTCTAAATTCTATAAGAAACATGACCTTAACAGAGAAGACCCATACTCCCTAAAAAGAGACATTTCAATATATAGTAAGTTGGGGGATATTATATTAATTGGAGATTTCAATGCAAGGACATCAAATAAGCAAGCTAACATTCTAGAAGGTAACGAAGATATTGAGATTAATCCTCTTTAGATGCCAAAAGAGGAAAATCAACAGTGTACCAGGACTTCAGAAGATGAGCATGGGGCTATCACGCAATATGGAGAAGAGTTGTTAGGTCTTTGCAGCATATACAATTTGATTATTTGCAATGGGATGAACAAATGGAAAAATTCAGGAAAGTATACATGCAAAACATATAAGGGACAAAATGTAATAGACTATGTAATATGCTCACAGAATTACATACCAAAAATAGAGGAGCTAGAAGTGGAAGATTCTCCAGTGGAACTTAAGTCGGATCACAACCCAATTGTTATGAAACTTCGAATGCATGGAGACAAACCAAGGGAAAAACACTTGCAAGGCAATCAAAATAAATATCTTCACAAGGGAAACATTCTCTTAACGAGATGAAAATCGACAGAATTTTAGAGCAGTATTAAATAATAAGTTACAGGAAAGGGAAGAACTACATCACAGTAGTAGAGATTACAATAAGAGTGAATGGTTAATGCAAGTTATTCAAGAAGCTCTAAACAAATGCAAGAGAGCTAAACCTAAAAATAAAGAAAGGAATAGCTTCCCAACCAACCCATGGTTCGATGAAGATTGCAAAAAAATACGAAGATTACTAAAGGAACCAACGGGTAAAACAAGAGCAAACAAAAAAGCATATGAGAAACTGGTAAGGGCAAAAAAAGAAGAATACACTAAAACAAGGAGGGAAGAATTGATTTATTTAGGGAAACATGAACCAAAGAAATTTTGGAAGGAACTAAGCGTGAAAAGGATGCAAAATGAAAATAACATAATAGTTAATCAGTGGTTGGAGTATTCAAAACAACTGTATCAGCGTAGTAACTAGCAGGAGACACCCCCTACTATCATTGTCAAGAAAGAACTTTTCACAATTGAAGACATTATTCAAGGGATAAAAAAGTTAGCAACTAGTAAAGCCCGTGACATAGACAATCTTCAAGCAGAGCATATAAAATGGGGGGTAGATATCTTGGCACCACAAATCAAAGAAATTTTCAATGAGGTCATACAAAATGGCTTCCCTACTGAGTGGACAACTAGCTTGACCATTCCTTTGTTTAAAAGTGGAGATGTAAATAATCCCTCAAACTATCGAACTATCATGATCAACCCTCTCTTTGCAAAGTTGTTTGGGAGTATGATAGAGCGTAGGATCGACATATGGGCGAGAAGAAAAGGGAAAGAGAGCAAAGGGGCAAGCAAGTTTTAGGCCCAAGCACTCAACTATTGATCATTGTATCACGCTCAGACACATAGTGGAAAAAATATGGGACAAAAAAGAGGAGGCTTTTTGTTGTTTTGTAGACTTCAAAAAGGCATTTGACACAGTGCCAAGGAAAAAATTATGGAGCAAAATGGAAGAGCTAGAGGTTCCAATTCACTACAGGGCAGCAGTTCACAGACTATATGAGCATGTAAAGGCTAGAATCAGAACACAAGAAGGGTTATCTGAATGTTTTGGTAGTGACATAGGTGTCAAACAAGGTTGCCCTCTATCTCCGACCTTATTTGGTCTGTACATTGACAAGTTAGAAGAATGGATAAACAAATTTGGGGGAGAGGGTGTGCATTTAGCCAAATATGTGGTAAAACTCCTCATGTATGGAGATGATGTAATTCTTGTGGCCAAAATAGCCAAAGATCTAGAAGATCACCTTCAAGCTCTAGAACTCTTTTGTAAAGAAGTTGGGATGGAGGTGAACACGAGCAAAACAAAAATTATGATTTTTTCAGCAAAAAGAAGAAGCAACAACTCAAATTTCGGTTTGCAGGAGAACCGCTTGATGTAGTAGTAGAATACAAATACCCAGGCATAGACTTTCATGACAAACTTAATTGGAATACATGTAGGATGAAAAGAACTCAAAGTGGTTGGAGAGCACTATATGCACTTCAAAACAGGTGTAGGAATGCCGAGTTGTGGGACTGGAAGACCACCAAGGTCTTATTTGGCCTACTTGTTACACCGGTTCTGTTGTATGGTTGCGAGGTGTGGGCTAGTGGCACAACAAATGCAAAATGGAGGCAAATAGAAAGGATTCAAAAATATCTAATCACAAACTTTCTCAAAATTAAGGCCACAACCCCTTATGAAATTATTCTAGCTGAAGCTGGAATGTTCCCTTTAGAAGCAATTGCTATGACCAAGTTGTTATGTTACTTGAAAAAAATAGAAAACATGACAAATGATAGATGGCCTAGAGCGACTAGGGACGAAGAGTTGCATAGGCGAAAGAATACATGGATGAAACAAAATCGAGAAATGGATGAAACGTTGGGAAATCAACATAAATGAATGCCCAAATGTCAACAAAGACATAAAAAATTATGTGAATGAAAAGTTCGGAAGTGGAATGTGGAAAAATGCGAGGAGGAAAAGACAATATTATATTGCAAATTTTAACCCAACGTATGACCACAAGGAAAAAGCATATATAGGCGTTGAAATCAAGTGGAAGGAAAAAATACTCATTGCTCAGATAAGGACTAGTTCTCATGGGCTTATATGTGAAACGAGGGAGATGGACAACGCCCAAAGAACAATGGGAAGAAAGGATATGTACTCTATGCGGCACGAGGGCGGTAGAGACAGAGGAACACTTCATCTATAAATGCCCGAGTTTTTCGGATATCCGTGACAAATACAAAGAAACACTTGGGAACGAGTTTATGGCAGATTTATTTGAAGACAGTAAAATAAAAAAAGTTGGAGAATTGCTAACACAAATCAGCAGGAGAAGGAACAACCTTCTCAAAGATATTAAAGATCATATGATATGATTTGAGTAATTGTACTTCCATATTTGAGGTCCCATAGACCATATTTGGGTCTCGCGGACGTAATTAAAATCTTTCATTTCATTTCATTCTTATTAGTATAACATTTTTTAATAATATTAATTTAATATACCTATAAATAAACTCCAAAATAATTATACTCCATCGTCTTACCTATTCTCAAGCTTTCACATGCTTTTAAAATTCTTAGATGCTTTTAGTTTGGGTGACTTTAAGGTCGAATTGTTATAAAACTTGATTAGAGAGGAGAAAGTACTGAAATTTTACTAACCATATTAACAAAAGATTATTATTTTTGAAAATAATTAATAGGATTTTATTGTTAAAAACAACAATTTATTATAAATGATTAATGGGATTTTTTTAAAAATAATATAGGGAAATGTTCACATTCATAGTCTTTTTTACTAACAAGGTTTAAATCTTGGGGTAACCTTATTCGATCTTGTTGTTGTTGATCACTGGTGGTACAAGGTTGGTACAAGGTTCAAATCTTAGGGCTGCCTCCTATAACCCCTATTCCATCTGTTCTTGTTGATCACTGGTAGTTCAAGGTTGCTACCGCCGTCAGGTCATACTATTACCTTTGCAAAGAGGCATGTTCCAAAGTTTAAACCTAGATTTCTTTTTGATAAACTAAAACTTAAAGGTTGCTAAGAGGTTATACTGAAATGAAATGAAAGATATTAATTACGTCCGCGAGACCCCAAATATGGTCTATGGGACCTCAAATATGGAAGTACAACTGCACAAATCATATCATATGATCTTTAATATATTTGAGAAGGTTGTTCCTTCTCTATTGATTTGGGTTAGCAATTCCTCAACTTTTTTTATTTTATTGTCTTCAAATAACTCTGTCATAGACCCGTTTCCAAGTGTTTCTTTGTATTTGCCACGGATGTCTGAAAAACTCGGGCACTTATAGATGAAGTGTTCCTCTGTCTCTACTCCCTCTGTGCTGCATAAAGTACATATCTTTTCTTCCCATTGTTCTTTGGGTGTTGTCCATCTCCCTGTTTCACATCTAAGCCTATGAGAGCTAGTCCTTATCTGAGCAATGAGGATTTTTTCCTTCCACTTGTTTTCAACGCCTATATATGCTTTCTTCTTGTGATCATATGTTGGGTTAAAATTTGCAATATAATATTGTCTTTTCCTGCTTGCATTTTTCCACATTCCACTTCTAAACTTTTCATTCACATAGCTTTTGATGTCTTTGTTGAAATTTGGGCATTCATTTATGTTGATTTCCCAACGTTTCATCCATTTCTAATTTTGTTTCATCCATGTGTTCTTCCGCCTATGCAACTCTTCGTCCTTAGCTGCCCTTGACCATTTGTCGTTTTTCATGTTTTCTATTTTTTTCAAGTAACATAACAACTTGGTCATAGCAATTTTTAAAGAAAACTTATTAATTCACCTTACCCTTAAAAACATGATTAATAAAATTTTACCCTTAGAAAACAATTCATTATAAAGTTTTTCTGAAGATTGTTTTGGCCTGAGGAACGGTAAAAATCTTCTATTGTATTCCGAGAAGTTACTCCTCGAAAGAAATTGCGCAAACATAATTAGAAACAGCATAACAAAGTTATTAGAAAACTCAGGCGTCCGAAAGATTCGAAGTAAAAATTTGTCATGGAGGAGAACTCAAGGGAAAGCGAAGAATTATATTGGAGCAAAGAAGTTGTTCCCAAGGTTTTTCAGATAATCAGTACCAGACTTCCTCAACGGGACGTCATTTCCCTGCTCATAGTGAGCCCTTGGTGCCGTCAGCTTCTCGAATCCCATCGTCTACTTTGGAAGGTAAAGTACTCCCAATTCCTTTTTTTTCTCGAAACATCTTCAATTTTACTGCACCTGCTTTCCTAATTTCTCCAAACATCTTCAATTTCACAGCACCCACTTTCTTAAGGTCTCCAAACATGTTCTGTTTCACACTACTGACTTTCTTAGTTTTTTCAAACATCTTCAATTTCACAGCACCCACTTTCTTAAGTTCTCCAAACATGTTCTGTTTCACACTACTGATTTTCTTAGTTTTTTCGAACATCTTCAATTTCAAAATACCCACCATTTTAGTTTCTTCAAACATGTTCAATTTCATAGTACCTACTTTCTTATTTCGTCAAACATTTTTTAAAACATTATATATATATATATATATAATTAATTAATTGGTTACATGGAATTACATAATATTTAAGTATTAAACAATATTAGATATATATATATAAAATTGGTTACATAACAAACCACAAATTAAACAATTCTTGTTACGATTATGCATATACTATTTAGTAGGATTTAAACCTAAGTTTCCTCCTTGAAAATAGAGGCATGTAAGTAGTTCGTCTTAACCTCTTTGATCCTTGAACATTCATCTTACATATACCCAGTTGGAATTTATAGGCCATCTCCCAGACTTCTATTCATATTGATCCTAATGTCATGCAGCCAGGGTGAAATTTTGAAGAAAAAGGACTATAGGGTTGATAAAGTGATCATAATCTGTAGAAAATTTATAGTTCATGTTTTATTGGAATGGTTTCTGAATAGACTTGTTGAGTCAATAAGAGTGAGCATGTGGCCAATCAAGGCCAAGGGTGCAAGACTTATTCACATGATCAGTTGGTTTTGTTCTTTACTGAAGAATTGTTTTTTGACTTGAAGGTTTACATTTCGAGTAGATAATCAATCTTGTAGACTTTGTGATGATGTAACCACATTTATATTCATAGTGTGGATGGGAAAATCATCTATAATAGGTACATTGGTTGTTGGGTGCTAAGGTTTCCAATGACTCCTCTGCTGGTCATGCTTTCTTGATGCTTGAGTGAAGCCTTCATAGCTGCTCTTAGCTCTTTCAGTAACCAATATGATGCTACTTTAATGTTAATTTCTACATGAAATGGCCATCCTGCTTGACCCATATCTTCTACTCACTTCTTGGAGTGATGGCAATTGGCCACAAAGAGTTTCTCATGAGACTGCCTAGATAGAAAAATGTACAGCTCTATTATATGAAGATGAATTTTCCAAACCTTTGGACCCTTTCTGTTGAAGCTGTTAATTTTTGTAGCAATGCTTGGATCCTTGCTTTGGTTTGGGCATCCAAAGATGGATGGAATGGATTGGCATTCGCATCATGGTGTTCAAATTTGTCCCAAATCCCCTTGCATACTCCTTCAAAACCAAGTTTCAAAGCAATCTACAGTTCTTTCAATACACTCTTAACAAGCATCCTGAGTTCTCCAACCACACGAAGGAATCACACATCCTATTTGCTAAAATTATTTATCACATCCATACAAGTAGACATTGCTTGCTTGCTTGTATGCGGTGAATCTTCTAGTAGTCTACGGCCAATGTAATACCACTAGTGGAGCTCAACCCCAATAACCTTTCTGTGGTAGCCCTCAATTGGCTCACTCACATAGATTTCTCTTCATTTAAAATGAGGATACCAATTCCCCTCCTCAAACTTATTTTCTCAATCTATAAAGAGATTCCCTCTATGAAGAAATAAGAAATTAGGATCTGAAATGAACCTGTCAAAAGAAATCTACAAACAGATTTCAAATGGACTCCTCTTCCCCTAGTTTTCTCCTCTTCCTTTACCTGCCAAATCCAAAAAAGTAAACTTGCAAATTGAAAAAAACAACTCACTGGTTACCAAACTAATACTACAGGTTAGCAGACGAACATCATTGGTGCAAATGTAGTGTTGGATCCCATTTTTTACCTCATTCAGCTCCTGCAAGAATACTATGAGAAAATGATCTCCAAGTGCCGATATGGAGATCAAACATGAGTCCAATCAACAAAACCTTATTGCCACCATTCTTTGGAAAATCTAAATAGAAGTTTATAGCTGTCTCCTTGAAATAAATTCACTATCCATAAATACGTTCTTATTGAACAGTACAAGTGGCCACCCCTTGACTTCCATCTTCCCAGCTGATTTGCTAAAATAATTTGGCTGAAATACTTCCATGCATCAAATGCGGATTAAAGTCTCTTTCACCAATGATGTGGTTACAGACATAGTGTTTAAACTTGCAACTAACATAAACTGCATTATACAAAAACAACACACTTGGCTGGGACATACTTGATGAATGATTAGCCCCATTTGATGTATGACAAACTTTTTCCTTCATATATTGTAATCCACAACATGAGGTTTATCATAAACTTCTTATAGTTGAGAATTTGAATGCAAACATGGTTTTGAAACCTGTAACTATCACATTCCATTTGCTCGGACTGATCCAACCATATTCCAACCTCATGGGCTTTGCAATGAAATGATGAGAATCTTCATCAACCTTTGCTTTCCCTTTAGAGAGCTCTTTCTTGCATTTAGAAACCAAGAGCTTCCTACACATGCTACTGTCATGAGTTTTTTGCTACAATTTCTGCTAAGATGGAAAATTGGAAGGTTGATGTTTATACCTCTTATGGGCACTATTTGCTTGTGGATTCCTTACTTAGAGTTCACTTTATACCTTTGCTGCACTTCTTGTTTGATGGTTTCACTTCCCTTTTTATGCAAAGTGTGGGGCAATGGTGGCTTCTCCTCCTACACATTCAAATGCACACCTACATTCTTCATGGAAAACTCCTCTTTTCCAAAGTATCCAAGACCCATATGCTAAGGCCTGGAGAAAATCTAAATAGGATCCCTCACTTCTTGGCCATGCTTGCCAAGTCCTTGGCCTTGATAGCCCATCTTATTCAAAATCTTGGAACCTATTCCTTTAGTATGCATCTCAAAACTGACAAATGAATTACTGCATTTTTCCAAAGATACAAAATCAGAATCAAATTTGCTTGCCATACTTGTTTCTGTGATGGTGCTAGCTTCTTTGGTAGAACAATGAGAGAGACTCTTCTCTTTCTCCATATCTTCACACTTGGCTTGGAGTTGGGCCAACAACTCCTCTTTGGAATCTATCTCTTTTTGCAATTTATTCATTCCTTATAAACATTTGTTTTCCACTTGTGGGATTGAGTCATGAGCAATATCAACAATTTCAACACATTGGCTCTTGATCTTGGGAAACTTCTTTGCAACCATAACAAGTAGCTCTTCTTTCTCCTAGAGCTTTAACTTCAAATTCTCTTCTCTCAAATTTGCAATCTCTTGGAACTGCCTCTGGGTGGTCTCTAATAAGTCTTGAATCTTTTCTTCTCTCTCAGAGGTGGTTCTGCTGCTTTCTACTAGATATCCCCATGTTTTAGCAAAACAATGCACAGGACTTTAATCAAACACATAGTATGTAAACGTGTTTGCACATAAAAAAATTTAAAATGGTTAGCAAACCTTACACAAGCCTAAGGAAAACTTGCTTTGATACAATATGATCCGTGGTAGCCCTCAATTGGCCCACACACATAGATCTCTCTTCATAGAAAATTAGACAACACAAGAAAATTTGATCAGTGCATCAAAAAAATGGAAATCATAGCTGTAAGATTGCATAGGAAAATAGTAATGAATTAGACTTCCCATTGACAAAGAAATCAAACACGACGAAACAATAAGAGCACCATTATTTATGTGGGCAAACCCTCTAGGGGAAAAAGCCCACAAACGTATGCTGCTGCAGCTTATATTGTTAAAATACAATTAAGAGCACAATGTGTATAAGTTGAACAAAGTCTCTCCTACAGAAAAAGAGGAGAGCACACAAAATCTTACACAATTCTAAATTACTCCCAGAAGTTCCTGCCTTACCAATGGCTAGAAAATGGAGCAACATCCCCAATTTATGCTTTTCCAACGAGGTAGAAAGAAAGGAGGGCATGGAAAGTCAAAAATCATGTCCTTTCTTCATCAATTCCTCTTCTAGTGACCTTTCATATTCCACACTCTTTTCAAACCAAACAATAGAATTTGTCTTGTTTGATTAGCCTTGAATCCTGATCAATCTCTTGTTTGGATTGGTTGCTTTGTTGTTTTTTTTTCATGCTAGAAGCTTGCTTCACCTCCTTCCTTGTTGGATCGATGTACCTAGTGCTTATAGTTGAATAGCCAATTGCTCACTCAACTTATGCAATGATCCCTTTTCTTTGATGTGGAACCAACTATCTATACTCCTCATGGCATGTGCTCTTGACTACATATTGGCAGAATCTTTTCCAACTTCAATTTTTTTCCTTGTTGGATGAAATGTAAGTTTTTTGTTGTCTTACTTTGCATGCACCTAAATTGTGAACTTTTTAAAACTACATGAAGGTGTTCATAGATGCAATTTCAATTTGGAATCAACATTTTCTCATGTGTAGATGCCCATGCTACATAAATATGCATGACTACCATGATTCACAGTTTTCGTTTCCCTCATTTTGGAGGTAACTGCTTGTTTATTACTTTCACAAGACTCTATCTCTTGCCTGGTTGATGCACACAATGAAATTCTTTTTCTTGCATTGATAAGATTGACTGCCTTGCTCAAATCTGTTTTGAGCATGCATATTTCAACCAATGCCATGTTGATTTTAGCTTTCCATCTATGTGGTACAACCATTTTGACGTTCAAATAAGTTCATGAATGCATGACACAATCATTGTGATTCAAAGGAACATAAGTTATGCATTCCACAGCACTTTGTAATGCTTAAACCAGATTTTCAGGTTTTGGATTGGCGTGCTACAGCATACTGGTTTGATGAACATAATTGCATATATTGTTTGCTTCCGATATGGATTTACTAAGTCTAGTTGTCCTTGCTTTATGACTGAAGTGTCTTTCCATGCATCAAGTGGAAAACAACTCCATTCCTCCACAATGTGCTAAGGGTGCTTTCACTGTGTCCAAACAGTCTGCTGCCATGTTCCTAATCAGGTGCTATGTTGCTTGAATAAGCTGCTAACTTGATTGCTTTGACATAACATTTTGTGTCATTGTGTAAATGGTGTCACATACTCTTGACATAGAGGATTTGAGGGCATACAAACTGTTTAGGCTGTCATAAACCTTACTCCATCAGTTTAAAGTGCTCCAGCCATAGTCCATTTTCACCGGCTTTGAAATGACACATGGGAAATTTCATCCTACTCTTGATCTGTACTCAATTTTGTACTTAGAGATCAAATGTTTCTATATGTGCTTGCATCATGATTCTATTCCCCACATTACTTTCATGGTGGAGGTTCATACAAAAACGAGATATATGGCCTTCTCTTCTATTGTCATTATAACAAAATTGGAATTTAGAAAGTCTATGTTTATAGTTTATACCTTTTCTCTGGACCATGCACTGGGCTCCCTCTTTCGCTTCTTCCTTTCAAGGCCTCTCTTCTATCGGATAAGCATTGTACTTCTGTTTGGTTCCTTTTTTGATGGTGTCACTACATCCATAATGCAATGACAGCTTATTTTTCTTTTCTTTAGAAGGCACACCATTTTTGTTGGAGCATTCTCCTTCTTCAAAATAATTAAGGCCAATATGGTGATATTTCATGATTACTTCAACGGGGTCTCTCAATTCTTGACCCTCACAGCTCATTTTCTTCAATAACCTGGAGCCCATACCTCTACCAGGGAATTCAAAATTTGTCAATGCGTCATTGCTCTCTTCCATGGACATGAAATCAAAATTTTGCTTGCTTCGTGGTGCTAGCTTCCTTAGATGACGTTTGCTTCCTGTTTCAGTCCTTCGCATTTTACTTGGAGCTGGGCCAAAGACACTACTACAGATGCCAATTCTTGCTGCAAGTTTTACATCTCTTGCATATGCCTTCCTTTTACTTGTGTAACTCTCTCATGACACAACTGGTCCAACTTGTCTGTAAGAAGGTGCTCTTCTTTCTTGTGGAGCTTCAGTTGCAACTATTTGTTTTTCTTCTCTCAACTGTCCAATCCCTTTGGACAGCTGTTTAGTTTTCTCTGTCAACTCTTAACCTTTGTCTTCTTATCTTAGGGATTGAGTTGGCCATTTCTATCGGATTTTTCTCATTTCTCTACAAGCCATGAAGATCTGCTTTAGTACCAAATCTGATTTAAAATTCCTACTTCAGAATTCATCAAATAAATTTCTAAAGGATTTTGGAGTGATTTAATTGTATTCTCACTTAGACTCCTAGAAAACTAGGTATGAGTCATGAGTGAAACAATGACAATTTGCACCAATTCTGCTTCTTCATGCTTAAATAACAATGTAAATCCAACACCGGTGTGCAAACATGACATGAAAATCATTACATATTCAATAAAGAGAACTCCTTGGAGCAAATGACTGCTTTATTTTCTTCACAAATATAGAGAGAGTATGGTTTTACCATAAAAAATCAGCTCATTTTGAGATATTCTACTATTGTATTTTTTTTTTTAAATTTTTCTTTTTCCTTTTTTTGTAGTTGACACTAGAGAGAATATGGTTTTGCCATCAAAACCAGCTCGTCCTGAGATCTCCTACTATCGTAGAGTTTTTTTTTAAATATATATATTTTTAAATTTTTGGAGTTGATCCTTGACACAGTACCTCTAAGGCAATTTCTTGTTTGCTTCTCATTCAGATGCCTTTTGCTCTGTTTTGGATTCATGAGTAGAATTATGGAATTTTGCATCATTTTATATGAGTGCAAACATCACATGAAAAGCTTTACATATTTGATAAATAGAATCCCTGGGGTTTTTAGAACTCTTCATAGGGGAAGACTTCTTTATTTTCCTTGCAAATAAAGAGAGAATATGGTTTCACGATCAAAACTAGCTCATTGTAAGATATCCTAATATATTTTTTTCTTTTTTAATTGACATAGTGCCTCTTTGGCATTTTCTTGCTTTCTTCTTTTTTTTTTGGTAGGTAAAAATTTCATTAAAAGTGGGTTTTGAAAGGGGCCCCAAAACCTTCTTACAATAGGTCACCAAACCAAACACAAGGCCAAAGGAAAAGCACATTAAAATCCCGCCCAAAGCAGGAAAAAAAGAGAATCTCGCCCAGCGGGAAATTTAAAACAGGAAAATTTAAAAAAATCCCGCCCAAAGCAGGAAATTTAAAAATCCCGCTCAAAGTGGAAATTTGAAAAATCCTGCCCAGGCAAGAAAAGTACAATTTGAAAAATCCCGCCTAGGGGAAAACCAGAAACCGGTATCCCGCCAAGGAAAAACCGGAATACAAAACTGCCAGGAAAAAAACCACCCCAAGAAGGCAAGTGGACTAGAGAAACCCACTGGAAACACCAGGAAAAGCCATCCCGCTTAAGGGGGGCCGGGATAAACGCGAGGACGCAGGAAAACTGGGATCCCACCCAGAGAAATCAGAAATCGCTCCAGGAGAGCGGGAACTGCCGAAAGTTGAGGAAGAAATCAGGATCCCACCAAGGGATAGCCCGGGAAGGCAGTCTAGGAAGCAGCATCCTGCACAGAGCCTGGAAAATGGAACAACAAATCTGAGGATCGCCACAGGCCACGAAATCCCCTTGCACCCGAGGTTGAACTATGAGGAAGCCATAAGAACCAGAGGATGCAACGGAAGCAGAACTGCAAGCCATGGGAAGGGAGGCGAGAAGGTCCCAGGGAACCCAAACTGAAGGAGCCACAGGGTTAACAAGCTGCAGGCAATAAACACAGGTCCTGCCCCAAGACCAAAAGATGCAGCAGAAAACCCTAGGCAACCTCCAAATATGCCACCGAACAACTTCTAGGAATTATAATAGAAAAACCGATGAGATCTCAGCAACAAGAAAAGAAGAGGCCCCATCCCAAGCCGAAAAAAATACTGAGAAACCACCAAGTAGACCAAATATAGGAAACCCGAAGAGAAGATTCACTAAAAAAGGAAAGGCACGTGGCCCCCCCAAGACCATAAGGATGCAGTGAAAGCCTCTTAAGAAGCACAAGGGCAGAGCCAAGCCCCTCTCCCAAAGTCACGATGCACCACAACCGAAGAACCACTGGAAACTGACACCAAGTAGAAAACCTGCAACAACACTGGGAAACTTGAGAGCAGCAGGGAAAAAGGATCCCTGAGGTAGGGAGGGTCCCAGGGACGTCCTAGGACAGAGGCACAGGCAGGAAACCCTCAATCAGGTTGGGAAAGGAGCAGACAAGTGGAAAAGTGACCTGCCACCCCAAGGAGATTGTCTACAACCCCAGTCAGCCAAGAGAGAAGGATCTGGGAAGTGCCAAGGAACTGGGACAAAACCAAGGGAGGGGGAAGCAGGAAAGTGAATCAGGACATCCTGTGGGATTTCCCTTGCCTTTTCTTGCTTCCTTCTTATTGGAATGCCTTTTGCTCTGTTTTGGAGTTTATTTTTCCTTGCAAAAGTCTCTTTTCAATTTCCAAGTTGCTTTGTTAAGATGGATTCGATTGAATTCCAAAGGTAACTGATAAAATCTTGTGACCTTTAATTTCTTGATAGCGATTTAGATATTGCCACCAAGATCATGCATGCTTTAAATGGTATTGAGATCCATGCACAGGTATAAAGAAAGAAAGAATAAACAAATTTTTTTAATGTTCAAGTGTGAGCATATTAGGCCAATGAGACTTGAGAAGTACATAGGGTTACAATAACATAGGGAAGCTAATCAAGGTTTTTAAAGTAAACAAAAAAGAGGACATTACAAAGTTTAACTGTGTTTAACATGTGATATCATGTGATATAATTACATCTCAAATGTAGTACAAATATTAGATAGACAAGTCTCAAGTGGTTATGGGAGATTCACTATCAATAAAAGGGAGAGTGTTTAAATTGTAATTGTCAATAATCCATGTCCATATGCGAGGACTTGTCAACAAGCACCATGAATGAGCCACTGTAAGTCTTGATGATTATCGAAGGGAATGGTCTGGGTTAAAATGACCAGATTGGATCCTAGGAGAATTTCTTTTAGATGTTTTTCAGATATCCGTGACAAATACAAAGAAACACTTGGGAACGAGTTTATGACAGATTTATTTGAAGACAGTAAAATAAAAAAAGTTGGAGAATTGCTAACACAAATCAGCAGGAGAAGGAACAACCTTCTCAAAGATATTAAAGATCATATGATATGATTTGAGTAATTGTACTTCCATATTTGAGGTCCCATAGACCATATTTGGGTCTCGCGGACGTAATTAAAATCTTTCATTTCATTTCATTTTACCATTTGAAGGCTAAAGGTCCTCTAGATGCAAAGGAGAATCCTAAAATGCGTTTTTGTCTAGACCTCCTAGACTGTGCGCATGAGTGATGCAAAGGGACAGGTCTGCCTTGTATGTGTGAAGAAAGTCTATTAGTAACTGCTTATGAGTAAGATGTTGTCATACAGATCTAACATCACTAATGAAGGTGCCTATATTGTTTGGCAAATGTTTTGTGCCCCCTTTGATTTGAGCAAAGCAGGGGTTGTTCAAGTCTCCAAGAACAATGACACTGCAGCACTTTTAGCTTGCAGGCCTTGGCACTCATTTGGACTTCTAACCAGATAAGCTAACGCCATATTCACATGTTGATGTTAGACTCAACCATGGCACCAAATCGACTTGCAGCATCATGACTAGTATGGTGTCAACCTTGCCTTGGTGCCAAAGACTAAGGCAATCACACATAGAGATAGAGACACCCGTGTTGCCAACACCATGTGTCATCGTCAAACACCAAAATGCACAAAAGGCATCTCTCTAGTGCTAGGTGTCAGGGCACAACTGCAACAATAGTTATCAGGTTTGAAAATTTCAGTTCATTTGCAATTCAAAAAATCCAAAAATTTAGCGTCTCTAAAATAGTTAAAAAACAATCCAATTGGGAATAGCTATATATATTCAAATAAAATATTAACTATTAAGAACATTAAGTTCAAATTAATTACTTGATTCTTTTATTTATTTGTAATCAAACAAGAAGTCTTATTATCACCATAACAAGGATTGAAACTTTAGATTCATTTTAGAGGGCAAAAACTCCAAAAATTCAGAAATTTCAAAATGTATAGAAAATCTGTATGTAGTTGGAAAAAATATACATATAACACATAGAAATACACAACAATTCATAAGCAGAGCTTTATAGAAATATATTATATATAATAGATGTTAGTATTGTAATCAAGCCTAGCCAAACATGTGCATTGCTATTTGTGGGTTGGCTTTGGTGATTACAAAGAGAATTTGTTGAAAATTGACTTTCTTTGTCTAAGAAGAATTATAAAACAATAATCTGCAGAAAAGGATGATAGGTGAGTGCGAGGTAGACTGCAAATTATCTATACCTTATTCTCCTACACATTGTGTGAGTTTTAGGTATTTTTTCTTATGTTTTAGCTTCGTAATGTTAGAAATTATTTTTAACTTTACAAAGCTACAAAAATCCGGACAGTCCATAAACTCTGGTCTGGTTTTGATTTGGTCAAAGATCTGACAACGTTTGGTAACTATGGCTGCAACCATCCAGTCTTGCCACTTGGCATCTTATGGACTAGTGCCAACTCCAGAAGAGGTAGAGTAAGCAGTTTTGTAATTGCCATTGAAAATGCTTCTTGATCATTCGGGAGCTGAACTGCTTCACCTCCCAATTGCTTTATAACTAATATACATTTGTATATAGCTTGCAGGGAGCTGAACTGCTTAACCTCCCTATTGAAAATTATTTATAGCTTAAGGGTTCTTCGATTGTCTCTTTAGTGCTCTTGCTATGTTCCCCCTCCCTTCAATTCTTCCTTTCCCTCACCCTTGTTCTCACATTGTGCTCTTTGGTAGGCCCTAGCTATCCTTGTAGTGCCTAAGATTTTGTTCTGCTCCTTCTTTCATTGCACAGGAACAAATTGTACCTCTGTCCACTGTGCCACATCTCATGTACTAAATATTTATGTTGCTTCTAATCTTGATACATGAGCCTTTTATTTTGTAGTATATTTACATTTACATCATTTATAAATAAGACTCTCATTATTTGACAAAGATTTTGTTGTGCACTATTTTGCAACACAACTCTGAAGCATATCTCATTTGGTGGCACAAGTTGGTTTAGGGAGTTGTCCTCCACGCAACCATATCCTGGCCCTTGTTGTGTGGAGTAAGTGGTATCAAAGCATATTTCTCATTCATCTAGTTTCTTTCATATTGTTTTTATTTGTCTACAGGGGTTCTTTCTAGGAACAAAGCCTCTAGTACACTTCATTGTTGGATGTCTGCTCATACACGTTTGTGGTATCAGAAGAAAAGGCTTCACACTAGGTTTCTTGTCCGAGTCCCTTGAAGAACGCTACATTCGTAGGAAAATGTTTGATATGGAAAAGAAATCAATAGAGACAAACACTTAGGCCATCAAGAAGCTCATTCAAGATGCCCTTGAGTAATAGAGGAACACCTTATTCGGGTAGTTTCGGTATCTTATAATCAACATGGGAACACTGTCTAACAGTGCACCTTTCCAGAGCCACATCTTCCTCGTGGTGCGGACCAACATCAAAATTCCATTCTTCTCAAGCTAGATAAATGCTAAAGAGTTGGATACCTAGCTTCAACAACTAGAAGCATATTTTTATACCAATTGCTTATCTCACACATAGAATTACTTTTGTAGCCTTGAAGATGCCAAAATTGGTTGCTTGTTAGGAGATGCCACCCGTCGTAGGCTTGTATTGAAGGAGATGCCATCACCACTTCGACAATGTTTGTTAAATTGGTTCGCACTCTATTCTACCCATTGCATCATTATGAGGATTGTACATGCATTTCTAGCAATTGTGCTAGCATAGAGACCAATTTGTGTAGCAATACATTTATGAGTTCAATGAATTTTTTAGTCAAATTTGCATTGACAACGACGAGAAGCATCTCGTACTATAGTTCATTAGTGGACATCATTATCACATCCATTCTAAAATGGAGTTCCTTCTAGTAGACTCCTTGTCACAAACATTTCATTTTCATCTAGATTGGAAGAAAAGTTGTGGACAAAGCAAAATATTCCAGCAATAGTACCATATAGGACACCATCGGTGCCAAAATCATAACCAACACGTTGCACAACCGCCTATGGCACCAATGCCCAAGGGCCCTTCAACGCCACACAAACCTAAAAGTTGTCCAATAGCACATGGCAAAGGTAAACAAAAAGTGGGCAACAAGTGTTGCAACATCACAATACTCACATTCACAGTGACACTAACTATAGAGCTCAACAAAAGTCTTTCGTGGTGCACCCATAAGTTAGTGTATGTACTTCAGCAACAAAAAGTGAAGAGGAGGTCGACACAACATGTCTAAGCTCTTGTAGGATAAAAGACAAAATAGGGTAGAATTCAATGAAAACTGGCTAAGTGCTTGGAAGTAGTGCACCTTGCTCAATCCCCATGCATCCTGCTTTGCTCTGCTCTAGGTGAGCCCCACTCTGTTCAGATCACCCACTCGTATTGCCCTACATAGCACCTTGCTCACAGTGCCCCGCTTGAATTGCACTGATCTTCCCCACTTTTCAAAGTGCCCCGCTTGAAGTAGAGTATCCCACATTACATGCATCTATTTTTGGTGTTGTGGACAAGGATGGTGAGCCCATATGAAATTTTGAACTTATAGTCCAACCATAAATTAGGGTTTTACTTTTCAAGTATAAATAAGAGAATGATTCTCATTGTAAGGGTCTTTTGGCTGCCCAGCATACCAGAGCTACTCTCTAGAGATCATTGTACTCAACACTTTGAGATCAATAAAACAAAGAATTGTGCTTAACATTCATGGATGATTGTGTCTTTGACCTTTAATTTATGAATGTGTGGAACTAGTAGCTCTGCTCTTTTTCCCTCAGTTAGTTGTTTTCTTATGATATGGCTGATTATTTTGGAGGTCTGATCACAGTGAAGTTATTTTGTATCTGCTGGAATTGCTAATTGCACCAACCTTGAACCTCGCTACGACTTTGGCTAAATTTTTGTTTTCTTGTTTTCTTTCTCCTACCCTTTTCCTCGCAAAGTAGATTAGATTTACTTTTCATACTTTTTGCACTATTATATTAGTTTCAT
This sequence comes from Wollemia nobilis, assembly GCA_028583015.1. Lineage (NCBI taxonomy): Eukaryota > Viridiplantae > Streptophyta > Pinopsida > Araucariales > Araucariaceae > Wollemia > Wollemia nobilis. The sequence goes on along the minus strand of JAQPPZ010016947.1, from coordinate 19,646,602 downwards.
TTTAAGTTTTCAGCAAGGTTAAAAGGGAATTGGCCCAAGATCTGGAGGTTAGGGAGAGTAAAACTCTCACCATCCATTTGTTGACCAGGAGTCATGGGCGCAAATCGCATTTGACGATTTCTGCATTCAATAGTTTTGGCACGCCCGGTGGGACTCACAAGTGCGATTTTAGTATGAAATCTATTTTACCCCACTTGCACATAATTTTGTAGATTTGAAAAATTATACTCCATATCCTTTTAGATCTATGAAAAAGGTTGTGTGTTATACCAACATGCATGAACCAACAAATCTTTTTTGCATTGGAAATTTTTGAGTTCAACTTTCATATCCTCATTCATGCTTCATGCAAATGGCGAGTTTGTTTGAATTGATCAAGAATATTGCATAACTTGTGATTTGTGAATCTTACTTTTCTAGGAATGAACAAAAGTGGTGACGAGCAAAAATCGGAATGAGCAGAAACGAGATTGCTTGAAGATAAATTTCTCTGTTTGGTGTGCCTCACTCCACTTGACGTGCCCCACTCAAAGCACCTCATTTAGAGCGCCTTGCTCAGAGTGCCCTGTTTAGAGCTCTTTGCTCCCCATTCCACCTGGTGTGTCCCATTTGGAGTGCCCCATGCAGAGCAACCCGTTTAGAGTGCCTTATTTAGAGCATTAAAAATGATCTATTCAGAGCTCCCCGTTTTGTCGACACGCCCTATTCTAACTAGTGCACCTCACTTTTTATTTTTGTTCTTCGATGCAATTTTTGAGGTTTCTCCTCATTTTTGTTCATGAATATTAGATAAGGTCTTCAACCCAAATGGGTTTCAATCAAAAACATGACAACCCTGCTGGGAGGAAATGCTCCAATGATGTTGAGTATGTCCTGGGTACTGAATCACCAAATCCTTCAACAACCAACTAGACCACTTATATACTAAATGTCATATGAGCAAGGGAAACAAGGACAACCTGTACAATACGGGCAAGTACCCTAGCCGCCTCAATTAATTCACCAACAAAACCTTGTAATGTTCACTCAGCAAGGTTACCCCACCTATATGACCTAAATGCTCATCCTGCAATTCTAGTATCCTTCCCCACAATAATCACCCTAATATGCACAATTTTGCCAAGATCCCCAATGTCAATAGGTCCCTTAGGACCAACAAGAATTGCGAAGGCAACTAAACAAACTCAAGTATATCGTTTCAACCCTTTAGTAACTCTACATGAGTATGAGCTTAATGAAGGGAACATATCGATTCCTTATTTGGGAGATTTTTAGATGGTTGATCAAGGAAATTGGTCAACTCCTTAGGAAATTTTTAGATGGTTGGCCAGGCACAAAACTATATGTGTAATCAGCTTATTGTATTCGGTCAATCAATTGCTGATCAACTCATGATGAACCAACCAACAATGAGTCAAGTGGTTGTACCTCAAGCCAATATGATGCAAAGCAATGCAATACTCGAAACATCCTCAATGGGTGGAAATTGTTCAGCTTCCCTAGGTGTTTTCATGTACAATAATCACTTTGATGGGTTGATGATTCCTCTAAAAAATTCCCCGCCTCAAAGTCAAGAGTCATGCCCCCATCCACTAGGGATGGAACCTGATATGGTAAATGAATATCTCAAAGATGAAAGGTCAAAACTGATAGAGGAGTATGAAGTATATGTCCTTATGGATAGAAGAGAAGACTCTATAGAGGTGATGGAGGCAAGTGTGGAACTTGAACACAAGATCATTTTTTTGGTCCCTGCTGAAATTATATGGAAGGAAGAAAAACTGGTGAGACATGAAGAGTTATTAGACGAGCCCCCATTGGTGGAAGTGTTTCCCTTCCTTGAAGTAGAAATCCTAGAAGAAGGCTACCAATCCTGTGGAACATCTTGTGAACAAGAAAGAGAACTTGATGTGGAGAGCGAAGATTTGGAGGATGAGAATTTAGAGGTTGAAGCAGAATACATGGCATGCCTAGTTTCACTAGAAGAAGAAAAACCTATAGGAGTGATAGAAGCAGATTTTCCTCCAGAGTATGAAACATTCAATTTTATGTTGGAGGAAAAAGAATATTCAAGTCTTGAAGAGTTTACAATAGAAGGACCTATTGCAGAAAAATTCTATCTCCTTAAAGAGGAAATCTCAGAAATAGATATTGTTCAACCGATTGGTATGGATCCACCTGCAAGTGCCAAAGGTGTCCATAAGAGTTCCTATGAAAGAACTATAGTAAGCAATAGAGAGATAATAATTCTAAGAATGATGTGGTTTCTCGTGATTTTGGGGAGTAAAGCTAAGGTAGGGCTCACATTCCAACAATTCAATGCTATGAAGGACAATAGCAGGTTTTACGAAGAATAACATCAAGAAGGATTGCCTCTACTGAGTAATGATTTGTCATTTGGTCACATATGAACAAGGGCCCGAACTAGCCACTAACACCTGTTGCCACATTTTGCACGGGGTGCCATGTTTTCCGTTTTTTGTAAGTGATCTGCTCTGTTCCTTCCCTCCTCCTTTTTCCCATTCTTCATCTCTCCCTTTCTCCCTCTTCCTTGCAGCTTCATTCCTCCCTTTTCTTCCCCAAGAAAGTTTCCAGCAAGTGTCCCCTGAAAATGGCTAAGTGTCGGGCGCACCCCGACTTCGCAGCCGAGTCGGAGTGCGCCTCCGCTTGGAGCGCAGAGGGACAAGGCGAAGTGCGACAAAACAGGAAAATGAGCGAAATTTGACTAAGTGTTGGGGCGCAACCCGACTTCGCAGCGAAGTCGGGGTGCGCCCTTCTTCCTGGGCGCACTTGGAGAGCAGTGTGGCAGAAAATGACTAAGTGTTGGGGCGCAACCCGACTTCGCAGCGAAGTCGGGGTGCGCCCTCCTCTTAGTGCGCAGTCCGAACAACAAAGAAGACAGCAAGTGCCGGTGCGCAACCCGACTTCGCAGCGAAGTCGGGGTGCGCCCTCTGACCGGTGCGCAGTTGGGGAAGCAAGACCAGAAAATGACTAAGGCAAGATGACCCTCCCTATCGCGTTGTTTTCTACCTGCGCAACCCGACAGCGCTCAGATCCTGGGCGAAGTTGGATAAACTGCCTTTCAAGGCAGACACGTGTCATTCATCAGCATCCGACAAGTGTCCAACTTCGGGATTCGAGCCAAGACATGACCGGGATAAGGACAAAGCATGGGCTGCACTATCTGCGCCAACTGCCACCATTTAAGTTGATGAAAAGTGCCATCTGCCGCACCTACCCGCATTCCCCGCCGACCGAAGGTTTGACCCGACACACCGCCACGTAGCTGTACAGCCTTCAGGGACACCATGCCGCAAGTACAGCCCCCGCCCGACAGAGTCAGCATCGCAGCCTCCTCACCCGCTCGTGTCAGCTAATGTTTAGTCTGGGACTTTGTGCCCAAGAATGTAATCGGGGGACTTGAGGCTATAAATGGCCATGTGATTCATTGTAAAAAGGGTGGAAGGGGAATATATTGCTAGGGAACAATTGTAGCTGTGCGTTTGCCTCTAATACAAGCATATACTTGGCTCTGCTTACTGTCTTTTATCTTGTATGCTGCCTCTCCTTGTCATTTCTGCCTCATGTTTCTTGTATCATTGCTTGCCGTTGTACCGAACTCGGACTCGGCATTTGATGATCAAGTATTCCCCGGAATGCATAGATAGAGGATACATAGGATGAATGATAGCTGTAGTTTCAATGTATGCTTTGTAAAGGAATGTCGTTAGTAGTGGTGATTGATTCGTTGCCGTGTCGCTTATTCCCCCCACCCCAACTCCAATCATATTTGGAATCTCTTTCTGCACTTTTATCCCTTTCCCTGCACTCTTAACCTAAAACACAAAAACCCCACAGGAAGCCGGCCTTCTCCGGAGATTGGCACGGAAGGCATTCCTTCCTTCCGGCCTTTCAATCTGGTGGGCGAATCTGGGCGCAATAACAACAAATCCTTTCCTCATGGCAGATTCGTAACCAACAGCTTCTCGGCACGCCCGGTGGGACATGGTAGTTTCCCACCCCCAAACAGAATCGAAGCACGAGTGCTCGCTTCATTGCTGTTAAAAATCATAGCACCTGGCGACTCTGCAAATCTGAATACTCTCCTGAGTCCGTGAAGACCGGTCCTAACGCCTTCATGCAAACGAGAAGGTGGCGAGCAAGGAATCCGGGAAACCCGCCTGACTTTTACGAAATTGACATTGACGCTCCAGGCGAGCGCGTCAGGCTGGCTGATTACCAAGCTCGCGTGGAAGAAATTCAAGAGGCCGAGGCTGAAATTCAAGAAGTTGAGGCCGAAGAAGAATCTACATCTTCGGACAGTTCCGACACCGAGTACACTACCGGGTCAGAAGAAGACATGGCTGCCCACCAGGATGATGATGACCTCTTCCCGGCGGTGGACTCTACGGGGCCCTTGGCCCTAGTCGGACAGCAAGCTGTGCCCCCTGCCGCTTTAAAATCTATCCCTACGTATGACGGCTACGGCAAGACGGCGTATGAACACATCCAGGACATTCTGGCCCTGGCTGCGCTACATTCCATCACTGACGAAGGTGTGAAGACCCGTCTGCTGGCCCTTTCCCTAAGGGGAAAGCTTCTCTACTGGTGGAGATCACTGCCATAGGGATCTATCACAGGGTGGCGACAGTTAGCCGGCAGGCTCGTGAAAGGATGCAACGAGTCCGCTGATCCCTCTTCTTTGCTGCATCAATTCCAAAGTATACAGAGACACCCCCAAGAGGAGGTGTCAGACTTCAACATCAGGTTTGCGAGGTCTTGGAAACGAGTACCTCGCGAACTCCGACCGTCGCAGGTCGTGCCGCCTACTACTACCCGAGATCCTTCAACTCGTACATTTGCCTCGCCGCCGAAGGTAGCCGAATCGACACGTTCCCCGCTCCGTACGAGGCTGCCCAACAAGCTGAGATGGATATCATTTCCATCGGCGACTCCCACACAGTGGTACAACCGCCCATCTACCCCGACTTCCCCGATCTCGCATCCATCGCCTTCGGTCCGGAGCCGTCCACTTCAGGGCAGCAACCCCAACAGAATGGAATCCGGCGCCGGTCGTGAATCCTTACGGCCCGCCACAAATTCATTATCCGCCTCCTCCTCCGCATTTTCCAGCACTTCCTGCTCCCCCGCAGTATGCACAATATTCAACACCTCCTCCATTGGCTGCATTACCTCCCCCAGCTCAATTGCCGCCTCCCCGACAATGATATTCAGAATAAAATCCTCCAGGAGGTAAGGGCTCTGGCCTCTCGGATATCACACCATGTCCAACGACATGACTCGTTCTAAAAAAGAAACAGGCCCAGATGGACCTTGCTCCAAGGAGGCCATATCCGCCCCCGGCACTGACAAAGGATCGCCCCGCCGAGCAACAACTGCAAAGGCGGCCCCCTCCGAGAAATGCTGCCATTGAAGACCAACCTGGTACTTCTGACCAGGTCAACTGGTGCACCACGTGCAATGACCCGCATTCGGAGGATGACTGCACACTGCACCAACACTACCTCCAGACCTTGGCCGGCAGCGCCATAGAGGACGAAGAACTCTACATGATCCTGGGCGATGAAAGCAACTTCGCCGTCCTAGAGGAAGTTCCAGTGCCGCCTCCCGCCAAGGAAGATAGGAAGTCTGCTGAAGTAGCCGCAAAACCCTTGAAGGTATACGCCAGGAGAGATAAGGCGCAACCCGATGGGCTACCACCTTACAAGAGGCCGTGGCCCTACACAGCCAAAGATAAAGCTCCTCCAACAAAGACTCCCGCCGTCAAGCCTCCCGCTGCTAAAGCTCCCACTGCTCACCCTCCAGCTGAAACCAAAGAACAAGCTCAGGAGAAGCCGAGATATCCATCTCTGACCAAGAGACAGAGAGTTGAGGCCACTCAGCGAAGACCGGACGAAGTATGAGCCGACAAAAGAAGCGGAAGGAGCTAGCACCTCAGCCTACAGCATAGTAGACGAATTGAAGAGGACCCCCGCAAGAATCAGCATGTATGATGCTCTTCAGCTCCCAGGCCAGGTTGATCTGTGCAGGAATCTCTGAAGATCATGAAGAATGGCAAGCAGATACAGCCCGCTGTCCTGGTGCAACCCTTGACAGCCTCAGCCACCGGGAAGAACAGACCACCTCCCTTCTATCTGTCATTACGGATGCAAGGGTACATAGTACACAACTGCATGGTGGATTCTGGTGCTTCCACGACCGTAATGCCGAGAGCCGTCCCGCGATGAGATCGGGATGGAGTACACAAGGAGCAGCCAAGGCGTGCTGCAACCGGACGGCACCCCTGTCAAGACAGTCGGTGTCATTAAAGACATCCCCATTCGGCTGCACAAAGCTCTCGACATCGTGGTCATCCAAGAGGTCGTGGTTGTCGACTTGGAACCCTACTTCGGCATGTGTCTCTCCAGGGAGTTCACTGCGAAGTTGGGAGGGTATCTGTCTCTGGACTACTCACACATGGAAGTGCCCTTCAAAGGAAGGAGACTGAAAATTTACAATGAAAAGCCTTCCACTTTCTTAGTAGAGAAGATACCCGGAGAAGAGCCAGAGGACTGCATGGTTCAGCTAACGGAGGAAGAGCTGGTGGTGGTGGACATGACGGAGCAAGCTCTTGAGCCGCTGCATATAGAAGATGAATTCTCCTTGCGGGACTTCAACGCCGTGATTGAGACTGAGCAAGGCTGCTACACCGTTGTTCAGCTCGAGAGACTTGACAAGTCAGCCAAGAAAGAAGTGGGACCTGCACCAGAAAAGCTGTGGAAGCTTTTCTTTGACGGCGCACGATGCAAAAATGGCGCCGGTGCCGGTGTGCTTTTGGTTTCCCCAACCGGGATCCAAAAGGACTACACCTACAGGCTGGCCTGGAGCTGTACCAACAACGCGGCGGAGTACGAAGCCCTGTGCTTAGGTTTGCGGAAAGCAGAGAGGCTGGGGATTAAGCACCTGCAGATCTTTGGCGATTCTGAACTGGTGTGCCACCAGATTACGAACAAGTGCGCCTCCAAGAAGCACTATCTCAAGGCGTACCGTAATCGGGTCTGGGATCTGATGGAGTCGTTTGACTCGTTGAATGTCAAGGCTATATCACGTGAGAAAAACAAGCATGCCGACATTCTGGCGTCTGTTGGAGCCAGGTACGTTCCGGCTGATGACACTGTCCGTAAGCCGAAGCCGGTTCGCACCATTTACAGGCCTTCTGTGCCTGATAAGGACACCCACTGGCATGTGTTCGACTGTGACGAGGAGATCGTCACATTTTTGGTAAATGAAGCATGTTCAATCGAAGGTAGAGACCCTGATGACGAGCAATATGAGGGGTTGATACAACTGAAAAATAATCATGTCCCAAAAGGACTGATTACACTTGAGAGTCTATTTGATCAAAATGACAGAGCAATATCTCACCGGATCAAAGTAGACCCGAAGCAGTATGCCGATCTGGAGCTCGAACCTGGAAAAACAATCAAGGTCGGGACAGACTGCACCACAGAGGAACTTGAGCAAATAAGAACATTGTGCCGAGAGTTCCCTGACATAGTAGCCTGGTGCTACCAGGACTTGAAGGGGTATGACAGAAATGTTATCCAACATACCATTGAGCTAGAAGATGGCGCCAAGCCATTCCGGCAGGCAGAGGGCCGTAAATCCGAAGATCGAGGCCATGATGAAGGCCGAGCTCCTGAAGATGCTGGAAGCCAAGATCATCTACCCCATCAAGCATTCATCTTGGGTTGCGAACTTGGTTCCCGTGAGGAAGAAGAACGGAGACATCCGTCTCTGTGTGGACTTCAGAAATCTGAATCAGGCCTCCCTCAAGGACCATTATCCGCTTCCCCAAATCGATCAGATCCTCCATATAGTTGCTGGAGCCCAGAGATTTTCCCTCTTAGATGGCTTTTCTGGGTACAACCAGATATGGGTCAAGGATGAGGACCAGCATAAGACGGCGTTCACCACAAAATGGGGAACGTTCGCCTATCAGCGCATGCCTTTCGGCTTATCCAATGCTGGCGCCACATTCCGGAGAGCCATGGACTTGGCCTTCCGAGAGCTGCTCAACAAAGTTATTGTCATCTACTTGGATGACATGACTGTATTCTCTCACAGGAGAGAAGATCATGTTCCCCACTTGCGGCAAATATTTGAAAGGTGTCGTGAATTCGGCATCTCCATAAACCCGAAGAAATCTGTCTTCGCGGTAAAAGAAGGAAAGCTGCTGGGGCATGTCATCTCCGAGAAAGGCCTAGCCATAGACCCTGATAGAGCAGAGGCCCTCCTCCGCTTGCCCGCCCCAGTCGACAAGAAGGGGCTGCAGTCCTTCTTCGGCCAAATCAACTTCGTGCGGAAGTTCATACCGGACTTCGCACAGGTAATCAAGCCCATGGCCGAACTGCTGAAAAAGAACGCTGAGTTCTTATGGACTGATGAAAGGGGGCAGGCCTTCGAGGAAATCAAGGCCCGAATTGCACAAGCTCCGGTGTTGATAAACCCGGACTACTCCAAGGACTTCATCCTGTACGCGGTGGGAGAACCCGAGAGTTACGCCGCAGTCCTGACCCAAAAGGGAGACGATGGCGAAGAGCGCCCCATAGCGTTTCTGAGCCAAGTAATCCAGCCGCATGAAGAAAAGTACAACTTTATAGAGCGGCAGGTTCACGCAGTTATGAAATCCCTCCGAAAGTTCAGGCACTTTGTCTCCCAAAGCCGAACCACTGTCTTTGTGATACACCCGAACGTCCGAAGCTTCATCATACAAGGAGAGCCGGGTCACAAGAGAGCAGGATGGATTGCTAAAATCCAGGAGTTCGACATCGAAGTGCGGCCAACCAAGCTTATCATAGGCCGAGCCTTGTGCCAGGAGCTGGCCCGAAGCGCAGCAGCCCATATATCCGCCTGTAAGTGGGAGGATCCAGCAACAAACACCAACCTAGCCAACTCCTTACCCGAGGAGTGCGACTGGACAGATGACCTGGTGAAATATTTCTGCACCGGGAGATGTCCAGACCACCTGAATGCCTCACAAAGAAGGAGGTTTCGGCTAGGTGCACTGAAATACACTCTTCGCCCCGAGGGGCTGTACTTCAAGAACATTGACGGCATCCTGTTGCGGTGCGTCAAGAAAGCAGACCAACCCAGGATCCTCGGAGAATTTCACTCCGGGATGCCTGGGGGTCACCATTCTGCAAGGCCTACGGCCTTGAAAATAATCAGAGCTGGGTACTACTGGCCCACTCTATTCACAGACGCGCATGCGGTCTGTACGAAGTGTGATCAATGCCGTAGATTTGTCGGCGTAAATAGAAAAGCACCCCCGCCCCTTCAACCGATCCAAGCCGAGACTCCGTTTCAAGGAATGGGGTCCTGGACTTTATCGGGGTGATTACGCCGAACTCTGCAGCTGGGCACAAGTTTATCCTTACCGCCACCGACTACTTCACACGGTGGGCAGAGGCGATCCCTACAAAGAATGCGGACCAGGAGACGGTCATCAGGTTCCTCGAGAGCCTGATTACCCGCTTTGGGGTCCCCCGAGTCAATAGTAACGGACAATGGTCCGGGGTTCGCAGGCGCCGTACTCACGGAGTACACCAGCAAATACGGCATTTATCACAAAATGTCTTCCAACTACTACCCGCAGGGGAACGGTCTTGCCGAGTCCACCAACAAGAATCTGTTGAAGATCATCCGAAGGACAGTAGAGAAAAACAAGAGGACTTGGCACCTACTCCTGGATCGGGCGCTATGGGCGGACAGAATATCCTTCAAAAAGTCCATCAAAACGTCCCCCTATGCGCTCGTATACGGCAAAGAAGCAGACTTGCCGACCCACATCGAAATTCCCGCTCTCTAGATGCTTGATGAAGAAAGAGGCAGCGGGGATCCGGTAGAGGACAGACTTTGCCAGTTACTGCAGTTAGAGGAAGACAGAGAAAAGCATACCAGGCCTTCACCAAACATGCTGAGGCAACCCAAGGCTGGTTTGCGAAAGGCGCCACCGCCCGAGTTTTCAAAATCGGGGACCTGGTGCTGAAGTGGGACTCGCTGAAAGCGAAGCCGGGCAACCACGGCAAGTTTGACGCCCTCTGGGAGGGCCCTTATCAGATTGCCCGGTAAATCAGTTCAACTCATTCGTGCTCCGGGACATGGAGGGACATCTTCTCCCCATTCCCGTCAACGGGTTCCACTTAAAAATTTACCGCCACTGAAGGCGCCCGAATGGGTCCTTCCTTGTACAGATTTCCCTTCTGCATTTTCAGTTTTCGGAATGTAAATATTTCAGTTTTTTAGTTTTTAATTTTTCAAATAGCCCAAGTAAAATCTAAGGGAAAACCCCGACTTCGCAGCGAAGTCGGGTAGCGCTCCTTAAACGGTGCGAAGTCCGAAAGAAGGTAGCTGGAAAAGGGGCAAAATTGACTAAGTCTGGATGCGCAACCCGACTTCGCAATGAAGTCGGGCTGCGCCCCGTCCAAAGGGCGCAGCTTGGGTAACAAACAAGAAGATACAAGTGAGCAAACCCGGGCGAGTCGGATTGCGCCCGTTTGGCGAAGTCCGAGTGCGCTCCCATTCTCGGCGCACCCGGATGATCCGGCACGAGAAGCCGAAACGCTAAGTGTAAATCCGGTGCGCCCTTTTCGGCGAGTCGGAGTGCGCCCATTTTCGGGCGAAGTCCGAGTGCGCCCGTTTTTCGGGCGAAGTCCGAATAACCCACCACGGAGAGCATGAAAAATTCTAAGTGTGGGCCCAGGCGAAGTTCGGCAACGCGAAGTTGGGCACATGGGCTTTAAAGTTTTCCTTGTAAAGTGTGCCCAGACGGCGGCGATGACGTCAGCAATGGCACAACGTCCAAGGAGGTTTAATGATTGCACAACTTTCAAGAATGATGCATTAAAAAAGCAAGGTGCGTTTGGACCAACGGCTAATGGGGTACGCTTTTCAAAAATAAACCCATACCCAGCCGCCAAAAATCATAATGCCTCCACCAACTCCAAGTTAACCGCCCTAACTCCCTCCCTCGCGCCATTAATGTTGCAGTCATTGTCTACAAAAGGGACCCTGGCGCAACCAGAAAATTCAAATTGTTCAAGCTGACTCCCTGACTGCAAGGAATAAAGCTGACAATTCATGAATCGTAATTCCCGACACTGCCGTTTCGAAAAGGATGGACAAGGGGAAAGCGCCCGTACAGGCGCAATCAAGCGAAGAACGGCGCGAAGCTGAGGAATCACCGGAGTCAAGCGCTCATGAGAGCGGAGCGCCTCAGAAGGACCAGAAAAGAAAATCCCGGACGAAGAGGCGCGTAGTTGGCCGACTCCACCGCCGCCAATTAATCGCCTGGCCGGATACAAAGACGACTCTTCTCCATCGCCTCACCAATCGCGGCTGAACATTGCAAAGTGGGTGGACAAGGTTTCGCCCTCCCACCACCTCGGAGCTGCATATAAGTCGAACCTGTACCGGTTCTTGTGCCCTCCGACTCACTGGTGCCCGGAGTTGGTTGAAGCAATTGTAGAATATTACAAACCAGCTGCCCGGCAGGTCTGCGACAACAAAGGAAAGGTGTTGTTCACTCTTTTCCGGGAGAGCGTCCAACCAGCATTCGCCCTAGGGCTTCAGTATGAGCCTGGCGCAATTGTCAGAAGGGTAAATCTGGATGAGCAGACCGGCAGATTTGCGCAGACAAAGCGGATGAGAGAGTTTCTGGATTCGTAGTCGAAGACTCCGCCGGCAACTGGACAAGGCTAATCGGCCCCATACCGCTGGAAAAATTAGAAAATAAGTACATCTACATCATCCCGGCGTGGGTCCTTGGCTGCGACTCTGACAAAGTGGTACGGCCGTACCACCGGCGATGGCAGAGTGTCTCCTGCATGGGGAGTTCTACGACTCCACGGCGCAGAAGAGCGGAAAGCGCCCTATCTTCTTCGACTGGGCGGACTGGCTGGCATATGCGATACATTCCAGTCGGTTAGACCGCAGCAGTAGCGCTCAACGGATTTTCGGTTTTGCTCCTACCTCACATGGCTGTGCCTGTATCACATGCATTACCGGATGAACGTTCCAGACTTGAGGAAGGTGAACGAAAGAGGAGAGCCGCTCCCCGTGTACGAATGGACAGAAATTCTGTACGTAAAAGGGCTCGTTCTACGAGTTTAATATCAAATTTCTGTGCCAGGTCATGGGGTTGTTCAACCGTAAGGCATGTCGCCCACCGGAAGCCATGACCAAATACCTGTGGAGTAAGGAGTACGGGGACACTTTCCGGCTGACTCAGGGCATCATAGTCAGAATCTACGGGTTCAAGGGGAAGCCGTGCTTGCTGCCCTACTTCTGCACTGACCATCAGTTCGGGATGGAAATTGCGCGGCAGATGGACTACGTTGAAGAGGAATTTGGCCAGGGCAAAAAGAAAGGTCATATATTTCAATATCCCATGACCTGGGCGAATACCCAAGTGTTCGAAATCGGGCAGCACGTCTACCTCGAGCGGGAACTCATTGAAATGGGCCTGATAATGCTGCCGCAGCACTGGAAGTACGACCCAATTGGGGTCCGGGGAAAATTCACGCACATCTGTCCCAGAGCTGAAATCATGCAAGAAAGAAGAAACAGGACAGGTGCACCTCCACTGGCGCATTGACTTGATGCAATCATGGCCACCATGGCATGATTTTTACTGCGAAGAGGTGACGTACGATCCCGAGCGAAACCCGGACCACCGGATGGAGTCAGCTGGCTTCAAAAGATTCCTCGCTAAGGTGGCGCCCCTCAACTGGCATAAAGACAAAATCATCGAATGCTGGAAGATGAGGTGTCGCACGCAACACGATAAATCCAACCGGAGGAATCTAGCTGTCGATGATGAATTTTCTGCCCTATATGACCAGCACGTCGACACGTGGCGGCCCTTCGAATTCCGCAATTGCGTTCCCCGAGGCGCAAAGATAAGGTATAAAAGGAGGCCCACCTCCCAGCTATCGTCAACGCCCGCGACTTCCAGCGCAACTCCAACAAGCAGCCAAGTGGGCCCGATGCAGCCTGTAGCTCCTGAGGTTGTGCCCGAAAAGGCGCAAAGTTCAGAAAAGTCCACCCCTGAGGTGGCCCCTCCAGCAGAACAAGTATGCGCGCTGCCAACTAGCAGACCGAGTGCGGCAGGCATTCTTCCAGCCAGACCCAGGTACAAGTTTACCGTGGGAACATCAGCACCTGCCGCCCCGATATTATCTCTCTCCTCTGGATCAGCCGCTGCGCCAGAAGAGAAGAAGAAGAAGAAGGTTGAAAGGGCCAAGCGGCCTAAAGAGCCTGTACAACAATCAGCCGCAGAACAAACTAGTGCAGCAGCTCCAGAGGTTGTCTCTTTGGACAGCCCTGAACCAGCCGCAGATACCCGAGCTGCAAGCACCCCTCCAACGGCGGCTCAGGCGGAGCCCGCAGGTACGTCCACTATTTCTCTTCCCCAAGTCCAAGTCAGCCCTGCTAAAGCCCCATCTCCCATCTCATCAGGGCAAGCCGTAGCCGCGTCCTCCGCTTCCCAAGCTACCCAGCCCTCCAGCGGCCTACATTCATTCGACCAGTTTGCTCAGGATCCTAACGCTTTCCAATCACTGAGCCAAACCCTAGAGCCCTCTCCCGCAGCCAGTGCTGAAGCTGCGCCTTCATCACTGCGCTCTTCGCCCCAGCCGTCCGAAGCCTTGCCGGCACCATCCACTCAGACTCCTGTTAACCCTAGGACCCGGTCGCCCTCAAAGGCTGATACCCCTCTCTGGAATCCCTCCTACTTCGCTGTTCGCAGGGAAAATGCCGCAGCAAGACCAGACGTTGGAGGACCTCGACTTCATGAATATCACAGAGGACCAGCCTCTGGCAGTAAGAGCCGCGGGGGGTTCTGCCTCCTTTCTCCAGGGCGTCAAGCGCAGAAGGGCCGAGGAGATAGCCGCCCCGGTAAAACGCACAAAGTTTGACCTAGACCGGAGAGTGCTCACAACAGAGAAGTTGATCCCGAAGGTGAAGAAGCCTCTCCGGGAGATGACCGAGGCGGACTACGAGCATCAGAGGAAGGAGAAAAGCTTTGACGACATCAACGAGGAATACGAAATTCGTGGTATTCGTCGTAGGACTGACAATCTCCTTGTCAAACATCTCGAGACCCAGGAGGCGCTGTACCAGCTGCAGAACAACACAAGGCAGCTTGAGGAAGACCTAGCTAGGGCTACTGCGCAGCTGGGGTCAGCCCAGCAGGAAATAGAAGAACTTAAGGCCCAGCTGGCCGCCTCTCAGCAGGAGGCTGCAGAGCAGAAGCAATCAACCAAGCAGCTGTCAGAAGAGAAAAGAGCTGCGCTGGAGCAAGTTTCGCAGCTTCAAGATCAGCTGAAACAGGCGCAGTCGCAGCTTGCAGAGAAAGCATCACAAGCGACGGCCTTTTCAAAGAGCAAAGCCAAGGAGATGCGGGCTAGTCTGCTACAAGGTTGCAAGCCCAACCTTGTTAAGTCCCTATCAGTTCTGGACTTCGTATCCAGGATTGAAGAAGTATCTGCCCAGGGAAAGCCTGTGGTAGAGGAAGCCGAACACCAGGCGAGGCAACGGCTGGACCTGGCTATAAAACTTGAGGAGTTTGAGCGCAAAGGCTTCCAAATTGCCCCTATGTCCCAACTTGCCTCAGAGTGGGCAGATGCAAGGGTAACCTTGCATACTTATTTTGACAGGACAGAGAAGATTAGAACTGCCAGGAAGGCGCTGGACGCCCTAGAGCATGAAAGGAACATTCTCCTGGCTCCCTTTCACATTCTGTCCGAACACGGGTGCCCGAGCTACGTCAAAGATGGCGAGGTTCCTGACCCTTGAGCAGGTAAGAAGAATTGGCTGTCCTTCGAGACAGATACAGCAGAAATTGATAGCTGGGCGTAGCCAATTCAAGAAGCTCAGGTCACCCAAATGGTGTCAAAATATCAGAAAATCAACTCCTCCCTGAAGGAGTTGGGAAGAAGATATAACACCATCGACCTGCACGCGGTCGCTGCATTCCACGCAACATTAAGAGAGATCAGCGACCTCGCACCCTTCCAAGCAGCAGTCTGGGACCAAGCCAAGGCTGCATACCAACGCATCAGCGAGTGGGAGGCTGACAGTGGAGAACATTCAGATTCAGAAGGAGAAACCGAGGAGGCAACTGGTGAAAGTGAACCTGAAGAAGAACAGTTGCCTGGAAGGAAGCGGTTAGAGCAGCAGAAGGCAGGGGAAGGAAGTTCCTCTGCACCCAATGGATGAAGGCATGGTTCTTTGCGTCGAGGCGAGCTCGACACCCCGCGAGCCGCCAGGAATGTTGCCACATTTTGGCACGGGGTGCCATGTTTTCCGTTTTGTAAGTAATCTGCTCTTTCCTTCCCTCCTCCTTTTCCCATTCTTCATCTCTCCCTTTTCCTCCCTCTTCCTTCCTTCATTCCTCCCTTTTCTTCCCCCAAAAAGTTTCCAGAAGTGTCCCCCGAAAGTGGCTAAGTGTCAGAGCACCCCGACTTCGCAGCGAAGTCGGAGTGCGCCCTCAGATTGGAGCGCAAGAGGGAAGGCGAAGTGCGACAGAACAGGAAAATGAGCGAAATTTGACTAAGTGTTGGGGTGCAACCCGACTTCGCAGCAGTCGGGTGCGCCCTTCTTCCCGGGCGCACTTGGAGAGCAAGGTGGAAAAATGACTAAGTGCTGGTGCGCAACCCGACTTCGCAGCGAAGTCGGGGTGCGCCCTTCTCTTAGTGCGCAGTCCGAACAGCAAAGAAGACAGCAAGTGCCGGTGCGCAACCCGACTTCGCAACGAAGTCGGGGTGCGCCCTCTGACCGGTGCGCAGTTGGGGAAGCAAGACCAGAAAATGACTAAGGCAAGATGACCCTCCCTACTGCGCTGTTTTCTACCTGCGCAACCCGACAGCGCTCAGATCCTGGGCGAAGTTGGATAAACTGCCTTTCAAGGCAGACACGTGTCATTCATCAGCATCCGACAAGTGTCCAACTTCGGGATTCGAGCCAAGACATGACCGGGATAAGGACAAAGCATGGGCTGCACTATCTGCGCCAACTGCCACCATTTAAGTTGATGTGAAGTGCCATCTGCCGCACCTACCCGCATTCCTGCCGACCGAAGGTTTGACCCGACATACCGCCACGTAGCTGTACAGCCTTCAGGGAGACCATGCCGCAAGTACAGCTCCTGCCCGACAGAAGTCAGCACAGCAGCTCCTCAGCCGCTTGTGTCATCTAATGTCTAGTCTGGGACTTTGTGCCCAAGAATGTAATCGGGGGACTTGAGGCTATAAATAGCCATGTGATTCATTGTAAAAGGGGGGAAGGGGAATATATTGCTAGGGAACAATTGTAGCTGTGCGTTTGCCTCTAATACAAGCATATACTTGGCTCTGCTTACTGTCTTTTATCTTGTATGCCGCCTCTCCTTGTCATTTCTGCCTCATGTTTCTTGTATCATTGCTTGCCGTTGTACTCGAACTCGGACTCGGCATTTGATGATCAAGTATTCCCCGGAATGCATAGATAGAGGATACATAGGATGAATGATAGCTGTAGTTTCAATGTATGCTTTGTAGAGGAATGTCGTTAGTAGTGGTGATTGATTCGTTGTCGTGCTGCTTATTCCCCCCACCCCAACTCCAATCACATTTGGAATCTCTTTCTCGCACTTTTATCTCTTTCCCTGCACTCTTAACCTAAAACACAAAAACCCCACAGGAAGCCGGCCTTCTCCGGAGATTGGCACGGAAGGCATTCCTTCCTTCCGGCCTTTCAATCTGGTGGGCGAATCTGGGCGCAATAACAACAAATCCTTTCCTCATGGCAGATTCGTAACCAACAACACCAAAGTCCACCATGGGATGAGATGAGGAGCAAGGAGGTGGTCAATCATAAAATTTCATGGATCCACCCTTACTTCCAACCACTTTAGGGATGAGAGGGTATATTCTCCTCCAGACGTCTGGTATCAAGCCTTAGATTAGGGAGATATCAAAAGGGAAAAGGTCGCGTTAGCTTCCAAACTTTGGTTTTTGTTTTCAGATCTACAAAATCCTCTGATGAGGGGGTATATTGTTTACTAGAAGACATCCATGAAGTTCCGAGTCGGGAAAGATCTCTTGGCAATACATCCAATCTACTTTGTTTGCATAGGTGTTAGAAGATCCTGAGTTGGAATGTTGATGTCAAGAGAAAAGGCAACAACTTTTTGGAGTTGGTCAATGGAAGCAACCTACTCAACGAGAATAGCTGCTAGCGAATCTATAAAAAGTGGTTCATTATGGAAAAAAATTGCTAAGCCTGGTGTGCACCCTGCTCAAGGGAGTTTGCCCTACTCCCTTTAAAGCACACACCCCAATCATTTCAAGTGCTCCTTGAATTGGAAAACCAAAAAAACAAAAAATGAAGGAAAAAACAAAAATTGAAGGAATAAAGCAAAATGAAAAAAATGTCTTGCCTAAGTGAAAATCTCGTAAGAGACACATAGGTTTCCACTTATTCTCATCCCTTTCTTTCACCATCTGCTTCATGATCATTTCACCTCCACCTCCTTTGTTTTCTTCTATCACTATCCCCTCTTCGCCTCCTATTTCTTTTGTTCTTGCTTCTCAATCCTACCCACTTTCCAAAAAAACAAAAAATGAAGGAAAAAACAAAAAATGAAGGAATAAAGCAAAATGAAAAAAATGTCTTGCCTAAGTGAAAATCTCGTAAGAGACACATAGGTTTCCACTTCTTCTCATCCCTTTCTTTCACCATCTGCTTCATGATCATTTCACCTCCACCTCCTTTGTTTTCTTCTATCACTATCCCCTCTTCGCCTCCTATTTCTTTTGTTCTTGCTTCTCAATCCTACCCACTTCTTTTGTTGTGCCCATCTCACCTCCAATAAGCGCAGCCTTAGCTTGAGGGTCAATTTTAGGCGCACCTTCTTAAGTCTTAGGGCCATCATATTTGCCATTGCCAATTTACAACATCCCATACTAGTTTTTCGCACCATCGTTAATGCCACCATCATCAACTATTCCACCACCATCTATGCTTCCTTTGGTCCTCCATCATGCCATCTTATGTGTCCTTATCTCAACCCTTCTCATCACCCATCATCATTTTGTTTGTGTTGTCGTCTATGTTGTTGCATCAGTTTAGCATCCTTGCTCTCATCGATCCATAGGTCGTTGTATGTGCAATGACACTCTTCCCTCCAACGAAATCAACTTTGCTGCCAAACTACTTCAATTTTGACTCTATACCCAAGAATAAGGCACAATTTGGGATCTATTGTCAATTAGGATTGACATCCTTGTGAGTCGCTAGAATTGTAGTAGCTTGCTACTACCATCATGCTCTGAACGGAGAATTGTTACACAAGCAAAGGCATAAGACAAAGCAGGGCAAAAATCAACGAATTTTGTCTTAGGTGTTTGGAAGCAGTGTACCCCGCTCCATCCCAATGCGCCACACTTTCTCATGTGCCCCCCTCTACTCCGCTCTAGGTGAGCCTTGCTCCATTTAGAGTGCCCCACTTGGTGCAACGCCTTGCTTGGACCAGCCTGCTCCCAAACAACCTCGATTAGAGCACCTTGTTTAGAGTGCTCTGCTTGGTGCAGAGCCCTGTTTGGAGTGATTGGTGCACCTCTCTTCTAGCAGAGCACCCTGTTTTCAGTCCTCTACACCTCCCTCGAGTCCATGCATCTATTTTTGGCATTGTGGATAAGGATGATGAGCCTGTATGAAATTTTGATTTGCTAGTCCAAAATAGATTAGGGTTTTACTTTTCAAATATAAATAAGAGAATGATTCTCATTGTAAGGGTCCTTTGGCTACCCAACATACCAGAGCTACTCTCTGGAGATCATTGTACTCAACACTTTGAGATCAATAAAACAAAGAATTGTGCTTGACATTCATGGATGATTGTGTCTTTGACCTTTAATTTATGAATGTGTGGAACTGGTAGCTTTGCTCTTTTTCCTTTTGTTAGTTGTTTCTTTGTGATATGGATGATTACTTTGGAGATATGATCACAATGAAGTTATTCGATATTTGTTGTAATTGTTGACTGCACCAACCTTGAACCTTGCTTTGATTGTGGCTATATTTTTGTTTTCTTGTTTTCTTTCTCTTACCCTTTTCCTTGCAAAGTAGGTACTTTTCATGCACTTAAATTAGATTTTACTTTCTGCACAATTAGATTAGTTTCTTTTTATGTTTTTAGCAAGCTTAAAAGGGAACTGGCCCAAGATCCGAAGGTTGGGGAGAGTAAAACCCTCCCCATCCATTTGTTGAACAGTGGTCACGGTTGCAAATTGCACTTGACGATTTTTGTGTTCAACAACACTAGAACTCAACAAGCTAGTAATGCCTCAACCTTATATGAATCTAAAGTGCAAAAGTGCTTGTTCCACACCCATTTCCGGTATAAAACAAACCCTACTACATCATCCTTGACGTTGGGAGTAAAAAGAACATCATTGCTCATATACAACCAAGTGACTCGGCTTCCAGACTTTGGCGCTTCCACAACACTATTCACTTGGTTGGCTTCACCTTGGGAAAGGAGTAGATGCTCGATGCCAGTGCACACTTGAGTATGACATACCATAAATGCGTGACACAATCACCTGTAATGTGGCACCATTGGACATTTGTGATGTCCTACTTGAGAGATCTTACCTTTTTGATCACCAAGCAACCTGCTAAACCTATTTTCAACAATGATCATTGTGTGTCAAACGAATGATATATTACATACCAGAGTGCCTATTGTGACAAAGGAAATGCTGGTATTGACAAAACAATGCAAGAAGTTGATCTCTAATGTGCAAAAATTTGTTTTGCTCATGATTCGGCCAAAGAACCATGGCCTCAAGAAATTTTTCTTGCCATGCCAATTGGAAGCCTATTCAAGACAAACTCAACAAATTGATGCCCTTTTCCATCCATTGTTAGATGTGTTATAGGATCCATAGGGACTACCATTGAACTGCTCAGTGAAACACCAAACTGATTTGGTTCCAAGATCAACATTGTCCAATAGTCATCATACCGTCGACTTGTCTAGGAGAATGATGAGATTAGGTGACAAATTTGGGACCTGATTGACTAGGGCAAAATCTGTCCAAGTTCATATCCTTGAGGCAGTCCCATTGCATTGGCACCAAAGAAAGATGGGACATTGCACCTATGGGGCATTGAACAAAGTCATAATGAAGAAATGGTACCCACTGCCATGCATTGATGATTTGCTTCACTATCTCTGGGGGCTCGATACTTCACCAAGATCAACCTCAAATTAGGTTATCATTAGGTTCTTGTCAACTCCACAAACCTCTGAAAGACAACCTTCAAGACTAGGGAAGGACTCTATGAATGGTTGGTTATGCCTTTTGGCTTGACCAATGCACTTGCTACATTCATGTGGCTGATAAATGATCTCTTAAGACCATTCACAAGGTCTTTCATAATCGTCTACTTGGATGACATCCTTATTTTCATCAAGACATGGGAGGAGCATCTATAGCATTTGTGTCAAGTTCTAGACACACTATGCCAATGCAAACTTCAAGCAAACCTAGGCAAATGTACCTAGGCTACATCATTGACTGCCATGGCATACATGTAGATCCAAAAAAGATAAGCTTCATCCAAGAATGGCCTACTCCAAAGAACCTTACAAAACTTAGAATTTTTTTAGGCCTTGCCAACTTCTACTACAAATTCGTATCAGGGTTCAAACATTTTTCATGGCCGCTTAATCCAGTCATGCATGGGAAAGTGAAGTTTCACTAGACACCACCACAACAAGCATTTAACAAGCTCAAATGATGCCTTTGCTCCATGTGAGTGCTAGCCATGTTAGATAGCACTCAACCTTTCAATATTGAGACTGATGCATTGACCTACATGCTTGGTGCCCTTCTGATCCAAAATGGGCATTTGATGGCATTCCATGTTGAGACATTGAGTGACACAACTCGACTCTACTCAATGTATAGAAAGGAGTTGTACACCATTGTGCAAGTTGTTTGACAGTGGTGCCACTACCTTATGGGCAGGAAACTATAATTCATTCTGTTCATGGACCTCTACAATTACTTCATATACAAAGTAAATTAGAGAATGCATGCCATATGAAGTGGATGGATCACCTACAACAATTCCACCTTGTGGTCAAGCATCCCAAAGGCAAGGAAACTTAGGGAGTTGGCTACCTAAGCTAGCACAAATGCTACAAATAGTTCTAGACGCCAAAGGTCATAATGCCAATGATTGGAAGGAGCTATACTCCACTAACGCCGCCTTTGTTCCCATACATTTCTAGTTGGTACAGGGCCAGCCAACCCCAAACCGTCACCTCAATGACGGTTTGCCTCACCGTCTTGGGAAGCTCTGTGTACCTATTGGTACACTGCGTTAGCTGCTCATTTGGGAAGCACAATACCCTAAGGTGGTTGACACTTTGGTGTAATCAAGATGCTTATGGACCTCACATCAAATCTTGTGCAACATGCAAAATTTGCCAAACCATCAAACCGGAAGTTAGGGGTCTATACACTGCTACTAGTTCCTTTGAGGCCTTGAGAATCCATTAACATGGATTATCTCTTAAGGTTACTAACCACCAAGTATTAGCATGATTGCCTTTTCGTGGTTGTGGATAGGTTCCCAAAGATGGCGATCATGGTCTCATGTGAGAAGGGCGTTGATGTAGGAGAGATTACAAAGCTTTTCTTTTAACATGTTTGATCCACTTTGGCATCCCAAACTCTATCATCTTAGATTAGAACTTTTGCTTCATTAGCAATTTTTGGCATCATTTGTGGGAGCAACTCGACACCAAGCGGCAACATTCCATAACTTTCCATCCATAGATTGATGGACAAACTAAGGTGGTGAATGGAATGTTGGTGCATCTACCCTAGATGTACAATCATTAGCACCCTCAGATGTGGGATGAAAGTCTTCCTTGCATCCAAACATTCCTACAAACTAAGGTGGTGAATGTAATGTTGGTGCATCTACCTTAGATGTACAATCATTAGCACCCTCAGATGTGGGATGAAATTCTTCCTTGCATCCAACATTCCTACAACTGGGCTTTGCACAGTTTGATATGTCATTTTGTTTTAGGCATACTTTGGGTTTCTGCCAAGTGCACCCATGGACACCATCACATCTCTACTAGCACCATGATGCCAACACAGGTTAAGGAAGTTGATAAGGCTGAACAATTTCTGTAGCAAGTGCAACACAGGTATAAGAAATTCTTGAGTGCCAACAACAAAGGTATAAGGAGCACAATGATCATCACAAAACTTCACACAACTTTCAAGTTGTAGATAAGGTTTGGCTCCACTTGGAGAAGAAACAATTCTCCGCCCCGCATCGAAAGATCAAACCATTGCATTATGGTCCTTACACCATTCAACGCATGGGAGGTGAGAATGCTTTCATACTGGGTTTGCCATCTTACTTGGGGATGCATCTAGCATTTCATGCATTGCTCCTCCAGCCATACCATCCTTCTCTACTAGAGCCTATGGAAGTACAACATCCTATAGATTTGTATCCTGCTTACTTGGAGCCTGCGACAGTAGATCATTTGATCGATGTTACCAGCAAATGTATTCTCCAAGGAACACACAACTTGTTTAGGGTTGTTAAGAGTGGTCAATTTACAGCACAAGCCACTTGGTACACGCCTGATCAACTCAAGTGTTTGTTTCCACAATTGGTGCTTGACGGAGTGGGGACCATTGCTTCACAATGGGGGATGAATTATCTCAGCAAAGCAGGGGTTGCTGAATAGGCATTGGTGTCCATCCAAACTTCTAACTAGACAGGCTAATGCCATATTCACCTATTGCATCAAACTCGACCATGGCGCCAACTCAACTAGTGACATCATGACCAGTATAGCGTCAACCTTGCCTTTGCGCCAGTGACTAAGGCAACTACACATACAAGTAGAGACATTTCTGGCGCTAACACCATGTGTCATTACCAGATGCCAGAATGCACGAAAGGCATCTTTCTGGTGCCAGGTGCCAGGGATACAGTTGCAACTGTCAGTCTTGTCACTCGGCATCTTAGGGATTGGCACCAACTTCAAAAGAGGTGGAATGAGCAGTTCGATGACTGCCATTGTTGGGAGCTGAATTGCTTCACCTCCCAACTGGTTTTTAATTATTGTACATATCTTAGGAATGTTTTAGCTGAAGAGTTCTTTGTTCTCCCTGTAGCTCTCTTGCTGATTCCCTCAACCTTTCACTTCTTCCTGGCCATCCCCCTATTTTCACATCTTTTTATTCTGTAGACTTGGCTGTCCTTGTAGTGGCTAAGCTCTTGTTCTGCTACTTTCACTGCACACGAACAATGTACCTGTGCTCAGTGCTCGCACACCTCATGTACTACATACTTGTGTTATTACTATTCCTGATACATAAACCATGTATTCTGCAGTATGTTTACATTTGCATTATCTATAAATATAGCTCGTTGTATGAGAAAGATTTTGTTGTGCTCTGTTCTTCTGCACAACTAAACATAACTCATTTGGAGCCACAATCTGGTCTAGGGAGTTGTCTTTCTCGCTACCACATCTTAGGCCACGTGGTGTAGATAACCCTTCTACTGGAAAAGGATGGGAGGAGGAGGTAACCAGACTGGTAGTTCACAATGACTGTGATATCCCCTTCAAGGCATGACATCTGGGGTAATTGCTTCCTGAAGGTATAAAGCCAAACACCTTTGGTCAGGATAACGGAGAAACTTGACAATAAAATTGTATGGGAAGTTATTGACATTAACCCAAAACATAGCAATACCCGTTTATTAACTCTTTTAAACCCAATAGTTAACTCCTTTATAAATCAAAACATTAAAGCAGTTAATTTTTTCTCTTACATTTACTTTGAAGACATAGGCCAACCAATCTAGAAAGCATTTTCGCTTTTAAACCTTTTTATTTAAACAATAGATCTATACTTTGTTCTCATTCCTCCTATGGTGGGCTGAAAAGTTGCCACTTGAAACAGTTAAAAACTTCTGTTACAAGTAGACCAAATTTTCACTTTGTTGCTTTTGTCTTGTCCAAGTTAATTTAGTTTCTGTATTGCAGTGAACAAGAAAAGGTAGGGCAGACACACTTGGATTGCTAGCTTTGAAGTTTGCTTTTGTATTGTTATGGCTTTATAAAATCCTTGTTTGATTAAAATGCTTTGATGGAGAGAGTTAATTTTCCTTTTGAGTAACATGCACTTGACAGAGATAGAATAAAAGCATATTACCTGCCACTCACATGAGCCTGGTATCTGCAAATATACAGGTTCTTGACTTGCATGAAATGAACAAGGCAGGTGAACGGTTGATCGCAGCTCTTTCGCTGGTTTGTTCTGAGCTTCTCTTCTGATTGTACAAGATTAGCAATCTGGGTTATTTGCCATCCTATTCTAGTTGTTTGTACATTTATTTTCTCTCAGCTGGCAAATACATATGTGTATTAGCAGATTCTAAAGCAGATAGCATTGCTAAGTTGATTCTCTATTTTTTGAAAGTATAATTTCTTAAGAAATTGGGAAGTCTGCATATTGGTGGGTGAAGACAAAGAATCTCATTCCTTCTGCTACGTCTGTCAACTTTGAAGATAGTAGCACCAATATACCAAAGAAGATGATTCATTCTACAAAGTCATTTCACATTAATAAAAATGCAAGTCTACTACAAAAACATTTCACAAGAATGGAAGTTATAAATTTCTTCAAAATAACAATCTTAGTCTCATCTTCATTGAAGAGTGGAGGAGTACCACCTATATCTACTATTATGGACTCTTTGTGGTACAATGCATGTCATATGATATGTTTTATAAGGTTTAGAAGGGTGACAAGAAAACAGATTATTCTTGTAACACACGATGCCAAGCCATAATAACTTGGTAGTTATATCACTGCATGTAGAAGGTGATTCGTAAAGGAGAAATGAAATGAATGAAAAACCATCTTAATGTGCATACCCTCATAACCCACATTTAAATAATAAGCCTATTTAAGACATTAGAAATAACATTCCTACACCCAAAAATTTAAATTTATTTATATGGGGTTAAAATGGGCCATGCCGGTTATTGCATCTAATGTCAATGAACCACATTATTGTGGTATTACAATAAACCATATTATCACGGGTCACCTTGTTGCAGGAGTGTCCATCACCATGCAGAGATTTGAACTGGGATCGTGCTTACATGATTGCATACAATTACCACTGCTCCACGATGCTTTGGACAAGTGTTAAGGTTCACCCATTTGATTCAAAGATTGGCTTATGTTTTAAAACGTCTCTCTCCCCACCGCATGCCCCACACCTAATGGGCAACCTCTAAAGCTTGTTAGTACTGGTCCTAAAAAGCATTTTGTCCACTTGGATCTTGTTTATGCTGAATGTAACACCTCTTTGATAACAAGGTGTGTGGTTTGCCCTGAAGTAATGATGATTGAAATATTCTTTAATCTTTGTATTGTTATTACTAGTGTCAGTGTTCACTCCATAGTAGAGAAAATCGGAATCGGGTAGTAAATCGGCTGGGGAAAAATCGGCAAAAATTTGGCAAAGAATCGGTAAAAAGAAACCTGAAGAAAACGATTTTATTTTTATTTTTCATGCATATTACAATGAATTAACATTATGCAAATCAAATATTGCAATAAAAGCAACAATTCAAGTCAAGAGACTCAAGACATCATACAAGGCTCAAGCTTTAAGTACACATGAAAGTGACAAAACACATCATGTATTGGTTATAATATGAAAAGGTACAAATTTACAAGTAACAAGAAGGAAAAAAAGGTTTCATTTTTTATATGCCTGCACATGGAAACAAGTAACAACAAAGTTACAATCACTTGAAAAAAAGGAAAAAAAACCTAAACCCTAAACCAAAAGGCAAGGGTTTAGGGTTTAAAATTGAAACATTGACAGCTGAAAAATGGGCTTGCATACATAATTATCAGGCAGCAATATTTACTTAAAAAGAGGAGGAAAAAAACCCAAAACCCAAAACCCTAGGCCCTAGACTAGGTTTTAGGGTTTAAACTTCAAGTTCAAAGTTCAAAGTTTCAAATTCAAACACTAACAGCTGGGCTAGCATACATAGTTACCAGGCAGCAATATCTACTTATTTACTTTAAAAGAGGAGGAAAAAAAAAACCCTAGGGCCTAGCCTAGGGTTTAGGGGTTTAAACTCCAAAGTTTCAAACATTAAAGGTTGAAAAATGGGCTTGCATACATAGTTATCAGGCAGCAATATTTACTTAAAAAAAGAAAAAAGAAAAAAGAAAAAGAAAAAAACCCAAAACCTAAACTAAGGTTTCAGATTTAGGGTTTAAACTTTAAACTTCGAAGTTCAAACATTAACAGCTGAAAAATGGGCTTGCATAAAAAACCCTAAATTGGCCACAGCTTGAAAAAAAAATTATTATTAAAAAAAAAAAAAAAAAAAATTGCAGATTTTTGCCGATTTTTTCAAAAAATCGCCGATTCCGATTTTTTCAAAAAATCGGTAAAAAATCGTCAAAAAATCGCTGGACTCGCGATAAGTTGCCGAGTCACTCGTTTCGCGAATGACTCGCGATTAACTCGCGATTTTGGCGTTTTTTTGCTGATTTTCGTAACAGAGGTTCACTCTTTAAGGCAATTGCCTAATTCTCACAAAACGGGGTTGAACTGTGCTTAGGCTTTGAACTAATTTTCCTTATGGCTTGCCTAGTTCTGTCAATGTTTTAGTAGATTACCGTTAGCTACAAAGTAAAATGGGATTCACTCTTCCTTTCTTTTCATAGAACGGGAAATGTCTATATAAATAAGAGGTGAAAAATATGAAGATATGCTTCACTAGGGAATCCGAGTAGCTCCAGAGCAGACCATAGTTTTCATAAGCATATGGCCATCAATAGTAAACCCAGAAGCTTACCTGATCATTAAAGAAGTTCATTAAAACTATATAAAGGGCCTGTTAGAGCACAAATGAAAGTTGTATCCTGATTATACATCAGGCTTCAAATGTGAACAGTGTATAATAACAGAAAACACATTTAAAAGTCAATAAAAAATTCATTGGGTCTATGGAAATGCCTGCCCAAGTCAAGGCTTTTTTAACCATCACAATCAATTCCATTAAGTGATAATTCAATAGTTAGGCATGACACATGTAATTCAAGCAAAAAAGTGGAAGTTATACAAGAAACCAAAGACCAAGAACACTTAAAATAGACAAGGCAAATAACCTGAGAGAGAACTTCCTTCCTGGACTGAACATAGACAAGGCAAATAACCTGAGAGAGAACTTCCTTCCTGGCTGTGTTCAGTCTCTTAGTCTTCATCCAAGGTCATTGACAGGGTGGTGAATTCTGAGTTCCATCTACTTTGCAAAGCAGCATGTGACCCTGTGGGAACTTTTGAAATTCTTCATTATTGTTATTTATTGATTTTCAATGTCAACTTAACTGTCTTTGCTCTTTAGAATTTGCAATATCAAACCGATGGCCTAAATGGACTCCTTATGCATTTGTGTAACTCTCATAGCATGTTGTTGAGTGCCTTGAGTCTATGCCTAATCTTTCCTCCTCTGTTCTGAGTGGCAAATCCTTCTAAATGTCATCAGATGCGCTTAAGCCAGGCCTATTGATAGGTTTCATACCAATGCTGAGGAAATGATATCTAGTTTTAAAGAGAGAAATTTGTAATTAGTATCCACCATTGATCAAAGTAACCTTGCTTGCTGAATAAAAGAGGAAAGAGTTGAAAATTGTCAGAATTTTTGGGTGCCTGAATAAGTATGTATTTATTTGGCGAACATGAAGCATTCAAGCCTGTCTGGTCAAACTGTGGTCGACAAGGTTAAAAAAAAAAAATAATAAAATAAAAATTAGAAGTGCTGGATGAGTGTCATGCACTACTGTCTCCTAGTTGTGGATGGTGAGGTGAGTGATCAGCCAACCATTGGTGCTAGAACATTGTGGTGCCATGCTGATGCAACTAGGCCTTGATATGTTCTTTGCGGTGCTCTCCACCTTTTTCCAAGCGCAAGAACAACACAAGTTCAAGGTAAGGCCTCACATTGCTGAGCCTCTGTACTTCCTTGACATGGTTGAGAACAGAACCATATGCTAGCTTGAACACGTCCACTACCTTGAATTTGAGGCCTCTATCTTGGACCTCAATGCACATGATGTCTCTAAGGAAATCCGGGAGGCCATGATCTTTGTTTGGGATCCCAACTGCCCAACTGCTATATTTGGCTGCTAATGTGGTATATAATGGAGGAGTTAGGACTTCAAGTCGTATTGCATGTTTAGCTTATATTTAGCTGAGAAGTTGGGAGTTTGTTTAATGTATTTAGCTTATTTTATTTAATTTTTAATTGGTTATATGGGATGGAAATGGGCCCCACCCGTATTACATTGTGTTATTACAACAGCCTGGCAATTATGCATGTATTGCTTGGAAAGATTTTAACTTGGCTCTCCTTGAATGTTGAGAAATTTAACTGGTTGAGTTAATGCCATTTGATAATATATTTATCTTATTTTTTATTCACATTTTTAACTTAATTTATATGTGTGTGTGTTTCTGTTTATTGAACTTAGTGCTGAATTTTATAACCCTTTTTCAGTGGCAAACTTTTCCAGATGTTTATCCTCGTTGAACTTGAACTTGAACTCAGACACGGTTACTCAGACTAAAACTTTTTCCAATGTTTATCCTTGTTGAACTTGAACTCAAGACTTTATCCAACGTTTATCCAATGTTTATCAATTTTTTCTCTTAGAAGGAAATCTTGAAATATTATTAGCTTAATTTGTAACTTAGTCATTTCATAATTGTAGATATTTGGAATCTGTCTTTTATTGCAGATTTAGAATTTTGATTCTTGCTTCAACTCACTGATTGCTAGGCTTTTCAACATCATAGGATGCTTTCTTTTGGCAAAGTGTGAGGAGTGCTCTTTGTAGTGATTATTGGCTTTCTGGAAGTAGGGGTGCCTAAAATTATTTCCTGCTGTATTTAGATTATGCTTGGACCTTCCTTGTCAGTTGGCAATCCTGAGTATAATAGCACTTGTAGGATGTACTCACTACAGAAAATATGTATGTCTGCTGATATCCAAGGAGATGATACTGTTTGTCTTCTCTAATTGATGTGATCCTTACTGCTATTTTTGTCCCCTTTCACTTAGGGAGACTGGTCTTTCTTTATCTTCTGATGATTTTATCATGGTCCCACTGTAAGTTTAAATAGCTATTTGCTTCTGATGTGCTTAATTTTGTGTTTTCTTTTACAACTGCATTGCAGAAGTGTCTTCATCAACCTACAACATGGGATCTTCAGGAGATAGTGCTTGCAAACTCATTTATAGACCTCAGCTACTTGTGTATTTACATCTAGTCTTTGGAAGGGTTAATCAACTCATCTCTTTGTCAAAAATCACCATAACCATTTGAATATAATAGTGTTATGGCGATTGCATATGTATAGAGAATTACAATTTCAAAATCTGCATAATGAATTAGCTCTCCAATTGTTCTTCAGTCTGTTCGTGTGTCTGTGAATCCCTTGGTCATTTGCCATAATGTCCAGCATTTGTTGCCTCCTCTCATCAACTTATCAGAATTCTTGTAAACTTGTCAAGACATAATTCACAATGTTGTTCTCATTAGTAGCTATGGAGAATTATGACATGTTTATATTCTTCTGAATAGCTTGAGTGTGTACAAACTGTCATTGCTTATTTTGCATAGACAGAAACTGGGATTCTACTTTGATGGTCAAATGGAGTGTATATAATTGAACAGACAGATTGTCAGTTTGCAGTTACTGTCCATGCAACTCTGGCTATAGGGAAGGCTTATCCAATAGTATATACATGGTATATTATTAGCTTCAGTCGGCCTTTTGTGGTGTCAGTGACACTAAACAAATTTTTTAGACAAAGGACATATAACCACTTTTCATGCTGATTTCTTCCAGAATGTCATGGATGGAAAAGCTGTCCTTGAATCTGATTATAGTTTTTCTGAAGATGATACTACTAAGGCTAGTGTGAAGATTTTTTTTTTAATAATAGGGTTTTGAAAGGGTTGCCCTTTCCCCTTTACATCGATTTAGTCACATTGAGCTATTTGGTGCTGCCGAGATTTGAACCTTGGTGTGGGCTACATCAACTATTTGTCCCAATCGTTGAACCAAGGACTCGTTGGCAGGCTAGTGTGAAGAATTAGGCAAGAATACTTGTGAAATGTTTTTAGATTTGGGATAGCTTTCACACAGGCTATGTTGAAGATGAGCAAAGACGGGGTGAAGATTGGCACAGAAGGCAAGTTTCACAATGCCTCTTTTCAGTGAATTTGTTTGCTACCATGATAAATGCTCTTATAAATTGGTTTTATGATGAGTGATTTTTATTTGACTGTTCAGGAACCTTCAACCCTGGCCATCAATCCAGTATCAATGAATGGAAGTGCTACTTCCACAAATGATCATTGAGCACTTCTAATAGGTTTAGACCATAGTTTGACAAATGCCTCATGTAGGGATCTTAGCCAATAACTTCACCAATCATGTTTTTCAACTCTTGGTGTATGTGTGTGACTATTCTTGTGTATTGCAACTCCTTCGATGTTTTGTGTTAATGAACCAAGGATTTCAATCTTAATAAATCCACAAATAAAACTTTCAAGCATACGCAAGTGGTATAAAAATGGATAATGAAGAGAACCACTCCAATATCAGTAAGTGGAAGTGCCACTTCCACAAACGATCATTGAACAATTTAGGAGGTTCAGATCATAATTTGACAAATACCCTATGTTGGTATCTTAGCCAGTAACTTCACCAATCATGCTTTCCAACTGTCTGTGTGTGTGACTATTCTTGGGTTTTGGAACTCGGATGATTTGTATTAATATGATATTTATTACATACCACTATTTAGTTTTTACACACATGCTATCCATAAATGAGCATATCACTCCACATTTACAAAAATAGTATCCTCACCATCTTGATGCTAGGATACCTCTTTTCAATTTTGGTTTTGAGTATGGAATGATTTTAAGAGTCTTTAACATCTCTAGCAATTGTCATTCTTTCTTACACACCGGCAATATCTTTTCTCATTCTCTTTGATATTGGCATTATCTTTCTTCATTCTGTTTCAAAAGAATGATTTGGAAATTTTATAATATATCTTGAAGAATTGTATGTTTCCTTTAATCAGAGATACTGGAAAAATTACCTAAGATCATGGAGATTAGCAAAATTTTCCCTTGTGCAACGGGATGTTATTTTTCCATGAAAAATGAAGATTACCTAATAAAGAACTTTAGTCATTATCCTTGAAAATTTTCCTTGGCTTGTCATTCATCACTTGTGTTTTTACATTACTTTCCATCAAGGAAACGAGTATATCACGCAACAAAAAATATTTTCTCAAGACAAGGCATATAATGCTGTTTTTGACTTTTTGTAACATATCTTAAAGTTACAGGCTTGAACTTTGTTAATCTGTTCCATAGCCGAGAAAATTTGCAAAACAATCCTCATTTTTTGCTGAAAAAATCTGCCGCGGCAGCATGGGTAGAGGAAATGGTATAAATAGTTTTTTTTTTTTCATTTTGCTTGTTCCAAACTGGAGAGAGAGGTCTGCCTACCTGCTACCACACCAAACAAAACACTAAAGCACATTTTAACAGCGGATTTTTTGCAGTTTGAAGGAATCCGACATTTTCTTCGTTTTTTTTTTTGCCAATTTTTTACCCTTTTTTTGCTGATTCCCGATTTTTTCTGATTCTTTTGCCTTGCCGATTTTTTGCCAATTCTGATTTTATCAACTATGATCTGTTTACATTATTCTACTGACAAGGATTTATCATTTATGATATTTGAGACTATAGTAATTGGTTTATGTGTAAAACATGTGCGCTAGAAGTTATTACTCTATTTTACTAGGGCACACATAACTAACTCTACACTTTGTTACCATTTTTGCACTTCAATTGCTCCTTTTTATGAACTTCAACAGCTCCTTCAATTGCTTCTTAAAGTAAGTTTATAAATTCAGAAGCAAGCAGATGGTTGTTGTCATGATGATCGTCATCAAATCTGTTCCTGATTCATCATAGTCTAAAATGGAGTGTTTAGTAAATGCAGGGGTAGCGAATATCAGGGTAGTGGACATTACATGTTTTTTAAAGGGTTACTACTTGAACTTAGGTCTCTACGAAAAGATGATAATACCCGGTAAGACCTAGAAATCCTCACATGCTGGTTAACATGGTTGGTATGGGTCCTTTACTCCTTCCAAGATGTTTTCATTCTTTTTGACATGCAAACCAAAAATGTCTTGCTAGAATACTTGAAGAAATAAAAAGGGTAAGACATATTTTGAAAAAGCTGTAAGAGGTTGGACGATCAGCAGAGAATTCTGGGCTCTATAAGATTGGAAATTCTTAGGTTAATGGTTCTATATGATTGGAAATTCTTAGTTTAATGCAGATATTTATCATTTTCCTGTGGAACTCATAACTGGAAAACATGTTTCTATTGATCAGAATCACAGTTCAGAAACAGATTGGTATCAACATGGCAGTTAAGTTTATTACAAGCTCATAAAAGCTCACTCAAATGGCAGGTCCTTAATCATATGTAAGCTACACCAATATAATATCCTGGCCATGACATACTTCAATCTTCTTGAACAGGCCCACATTCTTCTTATTCATTGCAACCCATAGGACATTAACCATATCTGTGGACCTGTTAATGATCATCTTTGACAATATAACCCATTGATTGTACACAGTAGTCATAGAACAATGGATTTTGCTAAAGTATGATGTGTGGATGAATATAAAGGTACAATTCCTTCATATTCAGGCATAAAACTCAGAGAAAGAAAGAGCATCAGAGATCATGGGTTGCCATCAGATTATTGTACCACTTGTCTATAATGTCCAGCCTAATACTATTCTCTAGGATGACAGCATTAGAAGTCCATAGATTTTAGAATATTTAGCATTTTCTTGTCTTGGATATTCTTAATTGTGGTTCTTATATGATGCAAATTGATGTGGGTTCTGCAGTCGAGATACCAGGATGTAGAGGAGATAAACCTTGAATTTGCTCAAGATGTTGAAGATAAGCATCTTCTGTCACTCAAGTGCATGGTAACTAAATCCATATTTTTTCTGTTTGCTTTGCTTGATATTGCAATGACATTCATCTTAGCAAATCTTGGAATTTAATCATTGCTTCTCTAGTTGTCCTACTAAACATAGCCTCTTGAAAATACCTGCAGTCTTTCCAGAAATTAGAGTGCCTTAATTTAAATGGCTGTCAAAAAATCACTGACAATGGAGTAGAGGCAGTTGCTATTGCAAGTCCCAAACTCAAGTCTCTTTCTATCTATTGGAATGTAAGGTATTACGAGCATACAAACTTCTAAGGTTTTGTCGCCTAACTTTGGATTGACATACTGTATTGAGGTCCCCCTTTTTGTATCTTCTATTTATATAATTTAAGATTTTTTTTATTGCCTTAACTCATTTATGAGTCTCGTATGACTATCTCTGCTTTTACTTGATCTCATGCAATAGTTTATTCTGGCATCTCAGGGTCACTGACCAGAGTACCAAGTACTTGGTGAAGAACTGCAAGGAGATAGTCTCTTTGAACTTGAGTGGCTGCAAGGTAACTGTCTGTTTTATTATAGAGTACAGTGCTTATGTTATTCCTCTATATATGACTCTAATATTTAAATGCAACCATGTTTATAAATAAATATCTACTTCTAGATTGGTATTAATGATCATATGTATAAAATCCAAGATTATACAAGTTCTACAAAGGCAAGAAAGTTGTGCATATGAAATTAGTATAGAAAGCCTAAAAAATGCTAATGGTACTTGTCCTAAGTGTTGTTTGGTTATAGAACACTAAAATGAGTCAGAAGTGCTAAAGTTGAAGTGAAATAAGCCATTATAGAACAATGAAGGTACTAGTAAAGATATGCAAGCCCATGTTAGCGTAAAATGGCTTCTCGATTCTATGCAGTATAAACATAGAAATTTTAATTTCCATCGATAGAGCAATAAATTATAGAGTTGGAATAAATATATACGTGATTATCATTCATATGCTACTTCTAGGTGTTTTCTGTCTCCTCATACAAGGTGAGATGGGTTGTTGTCCTTCAGTGTTGTGTATCAGCTACTTCTTTCTGCTCACGTACCAGGCAGTCGAGATACACACGTATCAGCATTTTCTTGTCATTCTATACTGGTTCAATGGACATGGATGGTAGGAGAGTATGAGGGTCATTCTATACGTCCTCCTAGGAATAACCAGCCAGTTTCTTCTAGTCCTGGAAATTCCCCCATGGGAATCTCTAGGTATTGCATTGCCTTTTCCAGTATGGTCAGCAGTGATTCCAATACTGACCGTAGATACTAGTTCTGGACATAAACAGCAAAAACAGAAGTAACACTGTTTGCAGAAGTTTAAGTGTTGGTCAAAGTAAATGTAAATAAATGATTGGTCAAATGCTATTGAAATGTAATTGAAATATAAATATTATGTCATAGCCATCATAAGTTAAAATGTTTAATATTGCACATAATGTATGTTGGCAAATATGCCTAAAAGATCTTACAGGTAAAATTCATAGGATCGAATAATCACATTCACATAAACTCACATCAATATTTCACAAAATAACAAGCTTTATTGATCAACTTTCATATACAATAATGTATTAAAAAATCTATACAAACTCATTACATTGCATGGAGCTTTGTCTCCAATATATAATAAGACTCATGACTTTTGCTCTCTTCAAACTCACGGGAGATGCAACCTTTCACATGCCTCACATTATGACAAAGTCTCTCATGATTACATAACCTCCTACTTCACATCTTGACACATCTCACATGACTCTTCACTTCCACACTTGACACCTATCACTTATGACTCTTCACTTGCACACTTGACACCTTGCACACTCACAACTCACACATAAACACTCTTCACACTTTGACACCTACTATTAACACAAATATCACTCCTAATCTAAATATTTACAATAGTACTTAATGGTACTTCAACGTACCAAATAATGTAATACCGCCAACAACCCCCTATTGCATTATTTGGTGTGAAGACTTTTAGTCTTCTATATTTTTTTTTTTTTTTTTTAAGCGAAAAACCCCTTGTGGGGCCGCCTTGGTCTGAGAGACCACGAACAGGGGGTTCTACACCATCAAAGTCACCCGGGAGTCGCACCCGACCCTGCCCGCACCAACATTATCAATTGGATTTTGGATACCCAATTCAACTTTTTGGTAGGGTGGAGATTTGAACTTGGGACCTCCCTTGGAGGATTGCCCTCTCCTCTCCAACTCACCTACAACACCTGGGTAGTCTTCTATCTTTTGTCTTCTTGTCTTCATCTTCATTTTCTGGTGATGTCATCTCTGCTCCATTGGACTTTGAATTGGACCATTCCGCTCCTGCTTTGGTAGTGACTTTGATAGCTTCTGGAATTGTCTTAAAGATAAGTTTTTGAAGAAGTTTATCTAGTCCCATCATCAATATTTGTTTCCATCTATTACCTTGTGCCAGTAATATTCCTGAGGATGATTACTTCTTCCACAAAATTTATAGGGATAAATATTCCAACATTTTTCTTCTTCATGTCCAACTCTACTACAATTATTACATTTCATTGCACATGTTTGTGATATTTTTTTTGTATTCTTCCTTTGATGAAGATAATTAGTATTGTAGCTGTTGGTCACGAATCCGCCACGAGGAAAGGATTTTGTTGTTATTGCGCCCTGGACCCGCAAACCAACATTGAAAGGCCGGAAGGAAGAGATGCCTTCCGAGCCAATCTCCGGAGAAGGCCGACTCCTTGGGGGGGGGGTTTCTGATTTAAGCTAAGAGTACAGAAAATAAATAAATGTACAGAAAGGGACAAATGTACAGAAAGAGAATACAAATATGTCCAGAGGTTGGTGGGGGGAACTAACAGTACGGGAACACACCAATCACCGCTACTTACTGCATACAAACACAAAGCATGACAAAGAACTGCAAAACCTACGCGTACTTCCGATACACAAGCAGTGTATGCACAGCTTCAATGATCCCCTAGCAAACATTCCCTACAAGGAACTAACAGCACGACAATGCATCAATCACCAGATACGTACACTGACAGGGGTAGAAAGTAAACCTAGAGATATCAGAGCCAGGTATATGTGTTAGGTAGAGAATTTAACCGCACAGCTTCAATGGCTCCCTAGCAAACATTCCCTACAAGGAACTAACAGCAGGGGATCGCATCAATCACCAGATACGGGCCAGCAAAGTCACACATAACTGATGGAACTGCTACCACATCTATTATATGAAAATTAAAAGTACATAAATAATGCTAAAGGCGCCTGATCATCAAATGCTGAAATGAATCAACAAGCCATGACACAGAATCGCGTAAAGCATAAGCATAAAGAAATAAAAGCGGCAGAACAGAACCAGGCATACAGATTGTATTTATAAGCAGAAGCACGGTTACAATGGGCACAGTGGTTCCCTAACAAACATTCCCCTTCCACCACTTACAATGAAAACGTGGTGGCTATTTATAGCCCAAAGTTCCCCCCCGTTACATTAATGGGCACAACGTCCCAGTCAAACATTAGCTGACAAAAGCAGCCGCGGAACTGCTGATGCTGACCTCTGTCAGGCTGGACTGTACCCTCGGCATGGTCTCCCTGAAGGTTGAACAGCCACGTGGCGGCGCGTTGGGTAGAACTTTATATTGACGAAATGTGGGTAGCCGAGGCGGTGGAAACTCACGTCGCTCTTAAATGAGGCAGTGGCATAAGTAGTGCGGCCCATGCTTGTCCTTTTGCTCGGCATGTCTTGGCTCGGATCCCAAAGTTGGACACTTGTCGGATGATAATGCTTGACACGTGTCTGCCTTGAAAGGCAGTCTGTCCAACTTCGCCCGGGATTAGAGCGCAATCGGGTAACACAGGTGAAAAATACGCGATCGGGTAGCACTATTTCCCTCATCGCGCACCGGTCAAAGGCGCGATCCGACTTCGCTGCGAAGTCGGGTTGCGCACCGGCACTTGCTGATTCTCACCGCCGTTCGGACTTCGCACGGACACTTAGTCATTTTTCCTGCCAGCCTGCCAGCTTGCTACAAGGTGCGCCCAGAAATTTTGGTGCGAAGTCGGACTTCGCACCAAAACTGGGCGAAGTGCGCACTTCGCACCAAAACTGGGCGAAGTGCGCACTTCGCACAAAAAATTGGGTTTCCTGGTTCAGCTTCCCGGGGCCATAACTTTTGATCCGCTGACCCGATCGCCTATTATAATATATCGCTGGAAAGCTTGCGAGAAGATCTGCAATAATAAAACATCCAGGGCTCATTTTGTCCATTTTATCGCCCCCGTTTATGGCCCGCAAAAACCCGAACACCTCAGCATACCCTAACACTTAGCCATTTTTCAGGGCAACTGCTGTCAATTTTGAGAAGAATGAGAATGTAGGGAAGAGAGAGAAAGGGGGAGAAGGAAGAGCAGTTCTCTTACAAAAATTGAAAACATTGCACCCCGTGCAAAATGTGACAACAGTAGCATGCATTTTTCATTAAGGATTTATTCTTCAATCCTTGTCTTTCCGTCTTAATATCTTTTAGAATAACTATAGCCCTGTATGCATGGCTATTAGCATTCTTGAGAAGACAATGTAAACAATGTTGAAGTATTAAAGACATTCTGTCTTTAGTTTTCTCATAAATGAGTTGTAGATATTTCATTAATTCTAATGATTCGTTTTTTTCAACTTTAGTGATGTCTTTCAAATGATCTCTTGACGTCTTTCCTTTAACTACACTCTTCTTTGATGAAACACATTGAATACTTGTTTTCTTTTTTCCTTTTTTAGTTGCCATGATGAATTTAATGAATCAATCTTTTACTTCTTCCAATCAACTCTTCGATCCTTCCTTATTCTTTTTTTCAATCAATTTCAAGTTTTACACTCTCAATTTCAAACTTTAAATTTCCTTTTTTAAAGATCTCAATGTCATCAATCAATATTCACATTCATCAATTTTCAAATTTAATTCTTTTATCTTCTTATGACTCCCAAATTCACAATTTTCTAATTCCTCGTCTTTAATTAATTAATTTCTTAAATTAATTAATTATCCTCCATTCACTTCGGTCTTCAATTAATTAAATCTTTCCTTGTATCTCCCAACACCACAGAATAACACCTTATCCTTTTAATTAAGCAATACACCTTAAATAATCAACTCCACATTAAATATGTGCCCCAAATAATCAAACTTGCCTCCAAATTAAATATACGCCCTGTATAATCAAACGTGCCTGAAAATTTAAACCTTACCTTCAATGGCGCTTATCAAAACGTCTTGTTTGGTGAATTAGCTTCCAATCTAGCGAGAACGTTCCAGAAATAGCTCTGGCACGTTGTCAATGTTTTCAAAGGTGTTACAGTAACCTTCTGCATGTCCGTCTCCTTCAGATAATTCTTCATTGTGCGTATTCCCTTCCTCAAACTTCAATCCTTGCCTTTGCTGCGTAGATCGTCTTCATTGATCGCTTGCTATTGAATTGCAACACAACATATTACTTCTCTGGTCTCTTCTGGAATTCATATGATTCTTTGTTCTCCTTTGGTTCACTTCTTAGGTATAGGCTGTAGGCACTCTCCTTTAGTAACCTTCCTAGGCAACTTAGCTGCGTAATGATTTCTCCATGCATGTTCTTTCAAATTTGTAGCGCTCTTATCTTTGTTTTCTCTCCAAGCAGGCGCTCTCTTGGTGCTTTCTCATAACGTCCTCTTCTCTTTATTTTGTCTTCAAGCAGGTGCTCTCCAGGTGGTTTCTCACAACGTCCTATTTTTATTTCTCCTCCAAGCAGGCATTTTCTCACAATGTCCTCTTCTCTTTATTTCTCCTTCAAGCAGGCGCTTTCTCACAATGTCCTCTTCTCTTTATTTCTCCTCCAAGCAGGCGCTTTCTCACAATGTCCTCTCACGAATTACTTCTCCTTCAAACAATGCCGTACTATGTCTTCCTCCGTGACGTTTACTCTCCACTAGTCCTTCAAAACTTCAATCGTTCAGTCACGTTCAGTCTTCAGTATCTCCGTACCTCCAAAGCTTCAATATCTCCTTCTTCAGTCTTTGTCCAATCTTCAATTATCTTCTTGCAAACTTCAAATACTCTCCAATAAGTTTCTTCCAATGTTGTCCACGTCTTCCAGCAAGTATCTCCTGCAATATCTCCTTCCTCAAATCACTTCCCCAATCTGTCTCTTCTTAAAAGAAATAATCTCCTTCACTTCAATATCTCTCTCGACTCTTTACGCTTTCTATCAAGATGGCACTTGAGCCAAGGTGGATCTGATACCACTATAGGCAAATATGCCTGAAAGATCTCATAGGTAAATTTCACTGGATCGAATAATCATAATCACATAAACTCACATCAATATTTCAGAAAATAACAAGCTTTATTGATCAACTTTCATATGCAATAATATATTCAAAAATCATTACAAACTCTTTACATTGCATGGAGCTTTGTCTCCAATATATAATAAGACTCATGACTCTTGCTCTCTTCAAACTCACGGGAGATGCAACCTTTCACATGTCTCTCATTATGACAAAGTCTATCATGATAACATAACCTCTTACTTCACATCTTGACACATCTAACATGACCCTTCTCTTGCACACTTGACACCTATCATTTACGACTCTTCACTTGCACACTTGATACCTATCACTTATGACTCTTCAATTGCACACTTGACACCTTGCACATTCACAACTCACACATAAACACTCTTCACACTTTGACACCTACTATTGACACAACTTAAAAAGACACTCCTAATCTAAATATTTACAATAGTACTCAATGGTACTTCAATGTACCAAATAATGTAATACTTCCAACAACGTAAAGTTGTAATATGTCTAATGAACGTTGGAAGGGGGAAGTAGTTATGTGTTAGGTGTCCTAGAAGCGGTTGTTGGCAACGACTAGGATTGCCTTATAAAAGAGGTCCTCCCATTCATTGTTGCATACTATCATAGATCATGATATACGCATAGGAGGCATACGCGAGAGACGAGAGCATATGTGCAAGTGCACATGAGAGTATCTTGTGAGTTTGTATATAAGTGCTATAATCTATAATTACTGTACAGGCATATTATCAATGCAATCTATCCATTCTCTATCAATGTGTTGGATGTCTCTGTGTTGATATCTATATGATAGATCATTAGAATTTTGCATTGCCAAAGTGTTATGGTTGCAAGTTGGATGAAGAAGTGATGAAGGAACAAAAGGTGTTGCAGGTTGAAAGTTGCAGTTGGGAGTTGTAGATTGTAGTCAGACGTTGCCGACGACAGTTGCTAAAGATAACCGTTGTACTAGACTTGCTGTCATGTTGAGTGCAATCGCCGTCTAGAGACTTGCCATCTAGAGAGAGCTTGCCATCTAGAGGATTCCGTCATGCTGATGCTGTCATGTTGATGCCATCATGTTGAACCATCATATTGATTGCAGATTGAGTTCAACCTATTGTCCGATGCATTGCCGTTTGAGCAAGTGATCATGTTGATATTATTCAAGTGTGCTGACTGCAAACTTGTTGGCCTCTAAACCCTATCATTCTATCTCTATTGTTGGGAATCTCACCACCATGCCACATTTGGCGCCGTTGCCATTATCGTATCAAAGTTGGGTTGATAAGAAGAACTAGCACGTGTGACAAGTAGGAAGGTGAATGACATTCTTTGTGACGAGGGTGTGGAAGATGAGGTTGTAGAATAAGTCAGATCCCTGTAAGGAGAATTGCTCAACGACGAGTGGATCAAACTATTGCCAACAAGGTACTGTAGTCCCATAATATAGAACTCGAGGAAGCTGTGGTAGAACGTGTGTGCAGTCCTTAGGAAGAGGAGCATCCGAGAGCATTACACAAAAGGTGGCACACATTATTAACAACGAAGGGCGAGGTGGGAAGTGAGTTGCAACAAACAAATGAAGAAGACGTTTGCGTAAGTCAAGATTCCAACTAACAACGAAGGATGACGTGGGAAGTGAGTTGCAACAAACAAACGAAGAAGACGTTTGCGTAAGTCAAGATGCCAATGTGGAGGGTGCACAAGGAAATGATGAGTGGATGGTAACACCGGAGCAAGCGCGAAGGAGTTTGCCAAAGGGTATAGAGGACGAGAGTTAGGCACTACAACAATTGCACATAAGTGCTTGGGTGAGTAGACCGGATTCAACGTATGTGTATTCGCGAAGGAGGTCATGAAGTGAAGGTGCACTTGAAATTGATCAAAGATTGTTTGTGGGTAACAATACGAAGGGTGAGGAAGCACCGTGGGTCAAAGAAGTGCCAAGAACGAGGTTCCAAATGAAGAAGTACCAAGAACAGAGGCACTAAACGTAGAAGTGCCGAAAGTAGAGATACCGGAAGAAGAAGCACCATCTGAGCAATCATCGAGTGGGGAGGAATCAAGTGTAGAAAATCAACCTCAAATGGTGAATTTTGCGAACATGGTAGGGAAGCAAAAGTGCCCACCTTTTTTTGGAGATGGGAAAGAAGATCCCAAACGTCATATAGGGATGTGTACCACAATATGGAGAGCTAATGGGGTGCGTGACCCAGACGCATGGCTGCAATTGTTCCCAACCACATTGAGAGGAATTGCGATTGATTGGCACCTAAAGAGGATAAGAACAAACACTTTCACAACATGGATAGATTTAGTGGATGAATTTAAGAAGGAATTCAGATTGTTGTGAGATGATACAAAAATCATAACATAAATATATTCCACTAAGCAGAAAATGAAATGAACTATTATTAATGTCCGCGGTGGGCCAAAATAAGACCCAAGGGACTATAAGAAGTACAATAATGACTGCCAACTAGCAGGCTAAAAAACCCAACAAAGAAAAGGACTAAGAAAAATACAAGATAAAACTCGACAAACGGGCCAAAGAGAAA
The DNA here is from genome assembly GCA_028583015.1 of Wollemia nobilis. Taxonomy (NCBI): domain Eukaryota; kingdom Viridiplantae; phylum Streptophyta; class Pinopsida; order Araucariales; family Araucariaceae; genus Wollemia; species Wollemia nobilis. Next base: position 19,604,432 of record JAQPPZ010016947.1, on the reverse strand, counting down.
GGGAAAAGAAAAGAAAAGGGAGAGCAGAGTGGGGGAGGGCTGCAGTCCAACAGAGAGAAGTGCATGCCAAGAAGAACGGAGAGAGAGGAGGGGGGGGGAGCAGCTCAGGAGGGGCGAGCTTCGAGAATCCCCCAAAAACTAATCTCTCCTAACAGTCGAGGCCGAAGTACCGGAGCTGAAGAAGTCCATGATATGTCTCTGCCCATTGCTAGTTCAGAACCTTGACAAACTGTTGGTGCGCTGTCTAGTGACCCTGCTTCTGTTCAAACTGGATGGTGTGGGGCGTTTCCGGTCGAAGTCACTTGGTCCATCGGAGTTGATGAGGTATGTTGTGATGAGCCGATGTTGAGGAGGGTGAGATCCCTTTGGAGAACTTTTATGTCGTCGAAGCTGAGTTATCTCCCTAAGAAAGAGTGCGAGACAACGCTGGTCGGGGTATCTGAAGAAGGTAGAAACACATCGAGAGTTGTCCCTGAAAAGGCAATGGAACCTACCCCGGATCTCATAATAAATGGGACAACAAAAAATGAAGTGATGCAAGGTCTCAACTTCACCCAAGGAGCAAAACAAGCAAATCCGCTACTCCATCAAGGAAGAAAAACGAAGATATAAAGTCATACAACAGACAACTAAAGCAACTTATTGACAAAATGGAGATGCAACCGACAAATGAATTGCTGAAAAAATGGTTCATTGATGGACTATTACCACGTTATAAGAAGAAGATGAAGATAATACCGCCCACGACATATGAAGAAGCATACGAAAGGGCGAGAAACTTGGAAAGTGAAGCCAAGCAAATTGTAGTAGGAATAAGTCACTTCAAAAGCGATGACTCTGATAATGACAAAGAAGACTGAAGCAATCCAATCAATGAAGAAATTTGAGAGGATGATCAGTTAAGTGAAAGGTGAAAAAAAGAAGGAAATCTGGTGCATGGAGTGTAAAACAGAGGGTTATACGAATGTAACTTGTCCAAAGAATGCCTACTGTAATATATGTGATGTTATGGGACATGCAATCGAGGATTGTCCATTCAATCTAAGAAGTGTGATACATCAAACCTTATATGTGCAAAAGGAACAAGAAGAAAATTCAAGTACTATAAGGAATGGACAAGGAGCAATGTGCGACGGATATAGGATTAGCCGTTGTGGAGGAAGACAAAATAATCAGCAGCAAGGAGGGTAGAGTTGATTACAGTATGATTCAAATGGAAAACCCATCATACAATGCAGAGGATGCCAAGAATGGGGACATTTTGCAAGAAATTGTTCCAACCCACAAGTAGGGGGTAATAGTAGAAACCCTTGTTGAGAAAATCGCGAAAAAATTGGTGGAATCGCGATTCAATCGCGATTTTTTCGCTGGCCGATTCAATCAGCCAACTATTGTTCCATTGCCAATTCATTGCCGATTTTTTCAAAAATTGGCAAAAAATAGGCCACAACCGCGCGGGTAGAGGCTGCGGTCGATAAAAGGGAAAAGGCAGTTGTTTTTCCTCATTCTTTCTCCTAAGCTCTTGCAAATACAAAAAGATACTCTCCTACCTTGCTACCACCCCGACCAACTAAGTAAAGACATCCTAGGAGCGTGAGTGATTGCGTTGTGAAGGAATCCGACAGCCAACAACACCTGCCCAGAAGATTCATTCAAGGTCAATTTTTTTTTTTTTAAAACTCTTTTTTTTTTTTGAAAATAGATTAGGGCTTGTTTGAAATTAGCTTAGGGCTGTTTGAAATTAGCTTAAGACTGTTCTCAAACCCAAAATCCTAGTCAAGGGTTTAGTTTTTTTTTTTTTTTTTTTTTCTCTTGTTTGAAATTAGGTTAGGGCTGTTCTCAAATTTAAAACCCATAACCCTAGTCTAAGGTTTTGGGTTTCTTTTTCTCCTTTTAAATAGATACTAAATTGATATATGCAAGCCAAATTATTAGCTGTCCTATCAATATTTGTTAAACATTAAAGGGATTTAGGTCCTTAGGATTTTTTTTTCCTCTTTTTAACTTTTAAGTACTTAGTAAAAATTGATGCCTATCAATATATGTTAAACATTTAACCCTAAACCCTAGTCTAGGGTTTAGGGTTTTTTATTTTTTTTAGGGTTTAGGATTTTTTTTCTTCTCTTTTTAAGTAAATATTGTTGCCTAATAACTATGTATGCAAGCCTATTTTTCAGCTAGCAGTGACTCAATGTTTCAATCTTAAACCCTAAAGGGCCTAAACCCTAGCCTTTTGGTTTAGGGTTTAGTTTTTTTTCCTTTTTTTCAAGTGATTGTAACTTTGTTGTTACTAGTTTCCATGTGCAAGCATATAAAAAATGAAACCATTTGATCCAGCATGGGCGTACGCAAGGGCCAGGAAGGGATTTTAAATGCAATTTTTGTGGCAATAATTATTCTGGAGGCGTTTATTGCCTCAAATTCCATTTGGCATGGATACCAGGAAATAATGTAGCAATATGTGATAAGGTACGAGAAGATATTAAAAACAAAGTAAATGCCATGATCACTATGACAGATGAAAACGCTAGTCACAAAAGAAGTTATAGCGATGCCATTTCATCCCCCCTCCCAAGGTGCTCATACTAGTGACAACCTTAAGTGGTACTTTCAACAGAGTAGTTCGAGTCCTTCAAGTGCACAAGGAGCTAGTGGGACGGGAGAGTCCTCTTTTGTAGACGTTTTGTGCCAGGGGCACAATCCACGCTTGAGGGTATGGCAGCGTGGAACCAAGAGAAGCACAGTGGAGCGAGGACAACCATTGCCACTTTTTGGTACTGTTCTGGCTTTCCCTTCAATGTGGCAAGGTCTCCATACTGGCGGCGCATGATAGATGTCGTCGCAAGCTATGGTGCAAGATTTAAGGCGCCAAATTATGATGACCTTAGGGGCCCTCCCCTTCGACAACCTGTGGACCACACTAATATTTTTTTTTTATATATATTAATATGATAAAATCAATATGCAATGTGCATGACTAATTTTTTTTTTTATAATTCAAGTTGTGCTTGACAACTACCGTAAGGTGTGGAGGACCAAGGGTTGCACTATAATGTCTGATGGTTGGACAGATGGGAGGGGAAGAACCCTGCTTAATTTTTTGGTTGCATCTGCAGAAGGAATTGCATTCCTTAGGTCAGTAGATGCATCGGCACATGTTAAGAGTGCCGAAATGCTTGCATGGTTCTTGGAGGTTGTCTTGGAGGTTGGGAAGGAGAATGTTGTCCAAATCATCACGAACAACGCAGCAACATATAAGGCAGCCAGGAGGATTTTGGAGGAGAGATTCCCCACCGTTTTTTGGATCTCATGTGCAGCCCATTGTCTCGATTTGCTCCTCAAAGACATTGGGAAATTACCTTGGGTGGCGGAGGTTGTAAGGAGGGCTAAGGCCATCACAAAATTCATTTACAACCATTCATGGGTACTTAGCCTCACGAGGCGATTTACCAATGGGAGGGAGCTAGTGCGGCCTGGCATTACACGCTTTGCCACAAACTTTGTGACATTGCAGAGCATTTATGATGTAAGGGGCTCACTAAAGCAAATGTTTGTGAGTGATGAGTGGAATTCTGAACTAGCTGCAAGATACCGAACATCACCTGAGGGGCAAAATGTTTATACTTATTTGTTTGAGGACTTTTGGATGGCCATGGATGAGGCCATCAAGGTACAAGACTACGATAATTTAATTTGTTTTATTTTATTTATGTTGTAAAAAATATATATATATTTCAGGTCTTAGAGCCATTGGTGAAGGTTCTTTGTCTTGTTGATGGAGAAGAATTTCCAATGGGATTTGTATATGAGGCTATGGATAGGGCAAAAAAGGCAATTGCTGCATTTTATGAATATAACCATGCCAAATATGGACTATCATTGATAACAGATGGACATCACAACTCCATAGCTCTCTTCACGCAGCGGGTTATTATTTGAACCCCAAATTCTTTTATACCCCTACATTCCGTGCTGATTATGAGGTCAAGATTGGCCTTCAAGATTGCATGTTCTCCACGAGTAAACAATTGCACGATAAAATGCGTGTCGAGATACAAGATTATAAGGCATGCCGTGGTCGCCAATTCCCATCTGAGCAATGCACTTGTTGTCATGTGCTGAGAAAGAGAAGCGCTAGGGATGGTTTACATAGTGCAAACATTCAGACACTATTTGCTTGCTAACCCCTTTGCTATTTATGTAGACCATCATGCTTTATTGTACTTGATCAACAAGCCAACTATCCATGGACGAGTTAGCAGGTGGCTAGTCATATTGCAAGAGTGATGCAGGGGCATCCAATTGGCAAGAGCCAACTAAAAAAAAAAGTTGGAGTTTTTTTTACGAAGGACTGGATAAGGATAAGCATGCAATTGGCAGACACCTTTTGAGACAACTAGATGATTTGTGCTTTTAGAAAAAAGCTAGATTTTTAGAAAAGATGTGTTTTTAGAAAAAAACTAGAAACTTCATGCGAAGAGAAAAGCTTAATGCATAGTTGGAAAAAGGATGGATAAGGATGCTTAGTTCTCATTGATAGTTTAACCATCATGCGTAGCTAGCAAGTCATTGCTTTTTATGCTTATAAATAAGAAGTTGATGTAGAGCGTGAAAGGTGAGCAAGGGGCTCCAAAGAAATTAGCACTTTGTGTAGTGCTTGTAGGAGGTTTCTTATATGAAGCCTCAGAGGAAGGAAAATGACACTCTGTGCAGTGCTTGCAGGAGGTTTCTTATGTAAAGCCTTAGAAAAAGAAATTGGCACTCTGTTCAGTGCTTGTAGGAGGTTTGCTATGTAAAACCTCGAAGGAAGAAATTGGCACTGTGTAGTGCTTGTAGGAGGTTTGATATTTTAAACCTCGGAAGAAGAAGATGGAAGGAGACTGGTACTCTGAGGAGTGCTTGCAAATGTGAAGCTCTATGGAGAGCAATTATGTAATGTTGATGTGGCCATTGAAATATAATAAAATAGTATTTTGTGTGTTTCATGTGTTATGCAGTTCATTAAAATGGGGTTCTCTATTATTGTTTTTATGTGTGGTGGTATGAAAATGTCTGAGCAGCTAGGAGAGGTTGTTGTTTAATTGATCCCCTCTCCGTTGTTGCATCAAAAATTTTGTATTCCGGGTGGTGGCGAGGCTTGGTAAGAAACATGTGATCGCGGATCAGCTACTAAGGATTCGCTTGGGAGAACCTGCAGCAGGAGTATCATATGAACTCCTTGATGCTTAGTTGTTCATACTAAATGTGGAACCCTCATGGTACAAGTATATTGGAGCATACTTATCAAAAGGCGAGCTGCCAAAGGAGATGCCGACAACAGAGAAGAAGTGCATCATTGTTAAATCAACACCATTTTAGTTGATAGTGGGTTTGCTGTACAAAATCAGACCTAATGGAGTATTCTGAAGGTGTGTAATGGATGAAGAAGTGATGAAGGTATTGAAAAAAGCTCATGAAGGACTAGCTAGAGGACATATGGGGCTAGATGCGACAATAAGGAAGGTGTTGTTAGTAGGATTATGGTGGCCTACTCCCTATTGAGATGCATGAGAGTTTGTGAAGGCATGTGATACGTGCTAGAGAGCAGGAAAACCACTAAAAAGAGACTTTATGCCTTTACATCCATCGCAGCCTCAAGATGTTTGAAAGATGGGGTCTTGATTTTGTTGGGCCATTAAAAACAAGTGGAAGAGGGAAGTGTAGAGGCAAGAGCATTGCTTGATAGTTTTGCAAGGAGCACAACACGATTCCTATATGAACAGATAATTATGAGGTTCGGCATACCCTTGCAACTAACAAGTGATCGAGGTGGACACTTCGTTAATGAGATCATTTAGAGGCTCACCATCGAATTCAAGATTCTGCACTCATTGTCAAGCCCATATTATCCTCAAGCAAGTGGCCAAGTAGAAGCAACAAATAAGGTCTTGGTTTCTATTATGTACAAGTCTTGTGGAGTAGAAGGTGTTGATTGGGACTATCAATTTTGTGGGCGTATAGAACTACCTTTAAACCAACAACAAACCATACACCATTCCAGTTTATGTACGGGTCGGAAGTTGTTGTGCTGGTGGAGTTCTTGGTACCAAGTCTAAGAGTGGTGGTGCAGAATTGTTTGGGTGACCAGGAGAGCCTAGAGGAGAGGCTTGCGACACTAGTTCGACTGGATAAAACAAGGGTGATGGCACAATGGGCGATAGAGGTTGCCCAACATTGGAGAAAATCTTGGCATGATAAGCACCTAAGGAAGATGAATTTGAAGGCAGGTGACTTAGTCTTAAAGTTTGATGGCAAATGAGAGATCAAGCCTAGGAAATTGAAAACCTTATGGCTTGGACCTTTTCAAGTCATGGAAGTTTTAGACAATGGCGCAGTTAAGCTCCAAAAGTTAGAAGGGGGTCGATGGTTCAAGGCTAAAACCTTATAAGGTAGAAGTGCAAATCAATATTGTCAACCTTGAATCAGATGAGGAACAAATTGTGGGAAGATGGGTTGAAGCACCACAATGGTCTTCGGATAGTTTTGAGGGAATACGAGTTCAGGAGTGGGGAGAGCCAAGTCGTCCCACTCAAAATAATGGTCCAACACAAGAAACTGAGGACATGACCTTAGGGTGGTTGTTTGGGACAGAAGCTAGAGAGCAACTCGTTATGGAACTAGAAGAGTTGGAATCTCAACCAACTGAATGGTGAAGAACACGGGTAAATGTGAGATTCTTAGACATAAAAGAAGAAAGGAGATAGAAGAATATGAGACTTTGCAAAGACACAATGCACAAGGGAGGGAACAAATTGTTCAAGAAATTGATAACACTATACAAATACTTGATGAAAGGGAAACACAAAGACAACAAGAGTTGCATGATCTTGAACAACATAGGTTGACTAGAGTAGAAACAACGAAGATACTATGGAGAGATATTTTTGAAACTCCTACATCTCAAGAAGGGGATGGAAGGAATTGGCAAACTGATAGTAGTAGCTTATTCTCCACAAGCTCCTACGAAATCAATATTAACTCTAGTAGAAGTAGTAGCTTGAGCTCACCATTGAGGAGATGATCTAGGAGAAACTTGATGAGAGCTCAGCCAATTCCCTAGGCAGAAGAAAGAAGCAATGCCCAAAATAACTTTGACAAAGAAAGGCGGATTCAAAGGCGTTTGTATGATACACCAACAATGGTTGTCACAAGAGAAGCAAATCCTAGTAGTTTGCAAGGATTACTAGGTACCCTTATAGTCATGCAGGAAATTAATGTAGGCAACTTAGGGAGACTGTCAGGTCTTCTTGGTTGGCTAAAGTTACCCATCCAAGGGAGGAGTTTGGTTGGCCTTCCTCCTAGTAGCTCGAGGGAAAGAAATTTCCCTCCCCCAACCCCCCAGGCCGTATGGTCGATAGGATGGGCCACAAGGACCATCCTTTGATCAAGCACAAAACAACCAATCATCATGTGACCATTAGGTTGGCTCGTTAGGATCACCTTACGGTTCGTGTCAGAACCGGAGACATCGTGATAGACAATCGAGGACTTGGATGAACCTCGAAAAACTTGAAGATAGGAATAGGCAGCCCCACATAATGGAGGTTGGCCCAATGGAGACATCGAAGGTTAGGAAATCATCTCAAGCAGACAACGACGACAAAATTGAACTGTGAAAGAACAAAACCGAACAAGGCAAGCGAGATTTTGGGAAAACAAGGAAGAGTTATGACGATTAGGCCATCAGATAGGTCCAACTAGACAGACAAACAATGGCCAAACAAGGCAAGTGTCTAAGTGTCGTCAATAGGCTAGTAGTATGGCAAAGGGCCATCAACAGGTTGGTAGGACAACAAAGTGCAGTCAACAAGTTGTTCGTATGGCAGAGTGCAGTCAACATGCTGGTAGGACGACAGGGTGCAATCGATAGGATGACCAAATAGCAGGGCGCCATTAGGAGGGTCATCAGACGACAGGATGCTGTTACAAGGAAGGCTAGGCATCTGAGTTCCGTCAAGAGGAAGCCCAAATAGCCAAATGTTGTCAAGAGGATAGGAAGATGGTAGATTGCCATACAGATGGACCTTGGATGGCAGGAAACCGTAGTTACAAGACGAAGGAAGAGGAAGATCGTTGTTAGAGAGAAAATGCATGCGATTTGTCAGCGGAAGACGCAATAGAAATCCAAAGTTTGCATGGTCGTACGAATCGTACGACAGAGGTGACACGTGGACTTTGTCACATTGTAAATATGTAAATACCCTTTAAAAAAACTACATACGTACATATATATATATATAAATATAAAATATAAAAATAGAAAAAGATAAAAAGAGAAAGCAAGCAGAAAAAAGCACATGCAGGGTGGGGAGGTGGTGGTCATCTGATAGTTCGGGCTTGGCAAAGTGGAAGTTATTCGACGGTTACGTATGGGCAACAACTAACTCCTACAATTATAAATAAAGGGAGTCTGAGGGAAGTGAGAACTTAAATCACACAAGTCTACAATTAAGACGAAAGAGACACATAGCAAATTAAAGACGTAGGATAGTGCAGGAGGGAAACGTGGAGATTGGCCAAAATTGTTGTAGTGAAAGGAGAGAAGTATGCTATAGCAAGCTCTGAAAGGAAGACGGAGGATGGTTGTATGAATGGCTAACTGAAAACTGAGTTGTGGTTGCGAGGGTTTCCGGACGAGGGTGAAGTAGTTGGATTGACAACAAAAGGGCAAGAGGGCACCTATGCATGAAAACAAGGGCAGACGAAATTGCCATATGAAAGATGGAAGGGCTGTACAAGTCAAAGAAGATGACCAAGTTGCAACACCCATCATCGTATCTGTTTATCGCACAAAGGAAGCGCTGTCTAAAGTTGCAATCAGAAGAATCATCGTCTGAGAAGCTTGTCGTTTGAGAAGTGTGTAGTCTAGGGAAGTGCCCTCAGAAATTTGCCGTACAAGCAAATTGACAGCAGAGTTGTTGAGCAGGATACATAGAAAGTCAATTATTCTAGAAAGAATTCGGTAGGTGAAGCAACAGAGAAGAGCCCCACCTAACCTGTTGATGGAAGGGCGTACGAAGCGTAGTCACGCAAGATGCTCAAGAGCAAGTGATAGATTATGGCTCAAACACGGGACGAGGTAGTGAAAGGCAATTGCTGCAAAGGCCAAATGCTAGCATTCCGGAAGAAAGAGAAAGGGATGCGAGACCTCAAGAAGTAGAAAATAATAAGGCGAGGGAGAAGGTACCCTTGAAATACATTACTTGGGTACAATCAGCAGGAGAGTACTATTGGACGTGGTGGGAATTGGCTCCAAAGAATCATTCGTTCTGCCCTAGCCTACGGGAACCCGTGAGTAGGCTAAACTGTTCTGCACATTGACTGCCTAGAAAAAGGGGACATTACACAGAATTCTTTAAGGAGTATTTGCTGCAAATGCTGTAGACATACAACTTGCAACAACATGCTAGCAAAGTGAGAGTAGACGATTGAGAGTTAATTGTATTTTTAGCAGGTAACTTCAGGAGGACTTTTGGGTTGCCAAATCATGGAATACTAGTGGTCAAGGACGTAGTAGATTCAAATTGGTGTAGACAAATGATCCACGAAGTAACAGATCTCACTCCATATGAAGTACAAAAGTTGATGTTACGTGGGAGCCTAGGAGTCAAGTAGCAACAGTTGAGGAATGAGGAGTTGCAATGCACCATGAATGTCATAATGGCAAGACTCTCTGGAGAACAACGGGCCTCACAGATACCCATATGGCTCATACCTTACATGCAAGGGGTAGCAGCTGGTATAGCCTATGATTGGGCATCCTACCTCTCATACCGCATTAAGAATTTCTTGATGTGGAACACAAAGAACTTCTCATTGGCATTCCATGCCATTGGCTTGCTGATGAATGTTGTGATGTAGGCAAAGGTGCATATCCCATATTTGGACCCTCTCAAAGATGATTTATCGGAACTGGCACCAACAATTCTAAGGTGGATGAATGTAATGCCACATGCGAAGGGAGGCACTTCAATAAAAACATCAAGAACGAAAAATATATTGAAGAGGAAGAATCTGCTAGATGATATACCTAGAGAAAATTCAGAGGAAGATGCACCACTAGTGAGGCTGAAATCAACCCAAAAGGAGAAAAATCATAGAAGGCTGGAATTGGAAGGGCAACCTCTGTAGCAGGCCATAATGGATGCGGGTGATAGGATGGAGCAATGCAACAAGAGGCTGGGGAAAGAATTTTAGTTGGAAAACAACTTGAGGGGGCTCAACAAGAAGAACAACAGACACAAGTGTTCTCGGAAATTGTGCCTATGGATAGATAAATTTGGAAAGCAGTGGATACAATGGGAGGAGTGCAAGTTGGATCACTTGAATTTATTGTGGAAGCTCAACAACAATTTGAGCCAAGTGCATCAGTTTTAGTACAAGAGGAGGTACAATTCAAAATTAAATCCATAGTAGAGGAAGAACGAGCAAGGAAACAAACCAAGCCAGCCAAGACATCGAAAAAAGGAAAAGAGTTGGCAAAGAAAAACACAGTGCTAAAAGAACTAGAAATAGACTTAGATGATAGTGAGCCTGCAATAGTATATAGATTGATAAAAAGAGGAAGAAGTAGCCAAAGGAGGGAGAAATTGGTTGATATTGCGGAGCAGCCCGTAACGGAGGGCAAGGCAACTAAGAAACCAATTAATCTGTCTAGAGGAGGAAAAATGTGGTAGAAAAAACCACAAAAGATGACACGGATACAAAGCTGATGATCATGTTCTGATAGAAGTGCCAGATTTCAAACAACCACTAGAGTTGAGAGATCACATTGATGCATAGGTGGATACTTGTTTGTAGAGAATACCCGGAGTCATAGACATGTTGAGATTGGAGTTTCAAGTAGGCTGGCTGTGTTGGATAGTGGAGGAAACGATAACTGATGATAGAGAATGAGCTGGGCAAGCTGGTAAACTAGATCCATGATGAGGAATGGATGACGAGACTTGCCAACAGAATTAGACACTAACATGGGAGTTGGAGACTGGCAATATAAGAACTATGATTGGTATGCAAGTGTTAAGACCCAATTATAATGTTCTTAATAATTGTTAGACATTTGGTACTTCGGATGCCTAGGTTTATGTGCCCATACGATGTAACTATTAACTATTATAAAAAGACATTATTTAAAGATGTATCGATTATTATTTAGGAGTTATTACTAGTTCGAGCCCTCACTTGCACGTGGATGGGAACCCTTGAGCGTTAGGGTTAGGGTAGCCAAGTCTATAAAAGGACCAAGGGGGCAAGAGAAGAGATATCTCACATTTTGTTGTATCGAAGATCTGCTTCTAAGGAGGTTGCCCCCTCAAAGAGGCTTGCGATTCTGTAATGTGTTCTTGTTTTTTGAGATACCTATACCTTGGGTTTTAAAATATCACAAAGGAGCTATCATTATTGGCTAAGCTAGATTTCCCATAAAGCATCTAGTGAAGTGAGGGGTGATCAGACAACACCCGTATACGAACTTGAGCTCCAATGTCCTTCCGGGTATATAGGGAGACTCCCCTAGGATTAGGATAAATATTTAGCCATAGGAAGCTTTTCGATTGTGTATCTATCCATAATGCACCAATCTCAGCACTCGGAAAGATTACCCTCTCGTACTATCAAAGAGGCGGGTTATGTGCTCAAGGGTATGTGTGGAACTCTCCTTGAGTAGTGGCCTAAAATATTGGTCTGAGCATTATTGTTTGTTGCTGTAGTATAATAGAGGGCTATGGACAATGTGCACACCTTGACTTAGAGTTACCTTGTTTCAATCATACGTCAATTCTTAAAACAGAATGTCAAACCTCCAAAACCCTAACCACAAATTTGAGCATACTAAGGAGACTGCACCTATCATGAAATTGACCATATTTAAACAATTCTTGGCTGAAGAAGATAACTGTTGGGGTCAATAACAGTCGTGAACAATGTTAGATAGGGCAGTTCCAGTAACAGTCAAACTAGGGCTGTCATGTTAGTTATTGGTAACAAATGAAAATAGTGTTAGACAAGGCAATTGTTAGTAACAATCAAAACAGTCTGTCAGAACAATTGTCATTAAGAGTGTCAAACAGAGCATTGTTAGTGACAGACAAGATAGAGTCTGACAAGGTAGTTGTTGATAACAGAGCGAATAGTAACTGATATGGCAATTGTCAGGGACCAGAGAAGAAAGTCATTTTTCTAGGTGAAAAGCTTTAGGAGAAAAACGTCATTTTGAGACTTAGTCCAATGTAATCATCTTTTCAAACTGATCGTTTTGATATATAGCACCCAAATATTTTTTTTGGACCATTATTAAAAATAGTAACTTGATCCATAATATTATTGATGCTCTAACCCATGCCTCCAAGATTGTTGTCGCTCAAGGTGGTGTGGGTGGCGATATGCTGCAACCTTAACCTGATATTTTGTTTCCTTTGGTTCTTCAACATTTTGTTTTTTTATTTTAAATTCTTCTTCATGATCTCTCTTGTGCCCTTCTTTTAGTGTGTCCTTGTGCACTTCTTCCATGGATTCTGTTGCTGTTGCGACTATAGATTCAACTTTTGATTCTTCTATTGGTTGCTTAACTTGTTCCTTTACCATAACTGCTTCTTGCTTCTCCTTGGATCCTTTCTCATAAACTTCGCAAATTTCATATCCCAAAACTTCATAAACTTCATAAACTTAAGCTGAGAAATATCCTATAGCGTTATCTTCTTTTTCTTGTACCAAAACTTCATAAACTTCTTCTGCACATTAATGTTAATAGTACTCAAAGAATCCAACCAATAATAGTCAAGAACAATACGCACGTCATCCTTCTTAATAGCATGAAAATTTGAATGCAAAACATATTAATCAATGGTGATCTTCAAATTTTCAAAAATCTGAACATTCTCACCCTCAACTTTTATGTTCTTAATTTTTGTTGCTTGAACCTGCAACCTCTTAAGCAAAGCACTATTAATGAAATTATATCTATTGCTAGGGTTAATGGAAATAATAACTTTTTCCTTTTGAATGCATCCATGAACCTGTAAAATAGAATATTTAGATTCAAACAAATCCCTTAGTCCACTTTTTAGCTTATCATCGAACTTGCATGGCTGAAAAACCCTCTCGTATAGTAATAAAGGCATTTGTAGTTGGTTGTAATTACCAACGCACAACATCAACACTACATACAACTCAATCTCTCTCCGTGGCGGTTGCCCAACAATTCCTCTCCATGCAAGTTCCAAAACCCTCGTGTGCAACATGCTTGATTGAACCGGGTGCAGGTTAACGTCAAACCAAATGATTGATCGGGTGGACTGTTATACGCAGCAAAACAACAAATTAAAAAAATGATTATTATTAACTTGCACCTTCAACAACACATTACATGAATTTGAAAATGCACTTATATAATGCAGAATTTAGAAGGGAGATAATAATGGAAAGAAGCGTGGAGGGATAAGGAGGTTGGAGGGATAAGGGGAATGGAGTTGGAGGGATAAGGGGAATGGAGGAAACGTGGAGGAATAAGGAGGGAATATAGGAGAAGAAATAGGAGGGAGTTAGGGAGAATAGGGTTTTTAAACAAAACTGCCGACAACACTTGCCGACAAAAGTTAGGGAGTTTTCACACTTAGGGCTAGAAAAGGATTTTTCTAAGCCACTTAAGGTGAAACCCTTTTCACACTTGCAACATTCTCCCCCTTAAAGTTGAGAGGACTGACTACACAGTCTCTCAGCTTTACAAATTGAGCTTTAGTCATCGCCTTGGTGAAGATGTCAGCGACGTTCTCCAAAGTGTGACAGTATTGAAGCTCAACAATTTCATGTTCCACCATATCTCTGATGAAGTGGTACTTCATATCAAAATGCTTCGTTCTGCTATGGTGGACAGGATTATATGCCAATTGAATGGCATCGATGTTGTCGCAGATAGATTCTGGTCGGACCACTTTCTTGTTCTCCAATCTCTTCTAGTACTTTCCTTAGCCACAAGGCTTGAGTACTTGCATAAGTAAGCTGCTATATACTCAGCTTCCGTTGAAGATAGCGCTACTACTGTGTCGCTTTTTGGAACTCCAAGTTATTAGTCCTGATCCAAGACTAAAACAGTTTCTTGATGTTGACTTCCTGTCATCAATATTGCTACCCCAATCACTATCACTGAAGCCTACAAGCTTGATAGTGTTACATTTATGGTACTGGATTCCAAAATCCAATGTACCTTTCACATATCTCAAAATTCTTTTAGCTGCCTGCAAATGCAGCTCAGATGGGTTAGACATAAATCTAGAAACAAGAGATACAACATATTCGAATATACGGTGCGGTGTTGGCGAGAAACATCAAACTCCCAACCATGCTTATGAAAGTGGTCACGTCAACTTTTGGTGCTCCATCATCTTTGCTTAATTGGATCCCATGTCCAACTGGAGTTGCAACTGGTTTGCAATGCTCCATAGCAAACTTCTTGATCATATCTTGAGCATACTTATGTTGACAGATGAAGATCCCTGTATCTGATTGATGAACCTCCATTCCAAGGTAGTAGTGCATTAAGCCAAGATCCTTCATCTCAAACTGCGTCATCATGGAGTGTTTGAACTCCATATTCATTTTCTCATTACTACCCATAAAAATGAGATCATCCACATACAAGCAAACTATGAGGATGTCTTTACCTTGCTTTAGGTAGTAGAGTGTGGGTTCATTTTTGCTCCTGGTGAACCCATAATCTTTGAAGTACCCATCAATGCGTGAGTACCAAGCTCTTGGTGCTGTTTAAGACCATAGAGTGCCTTCTTCAATCTGTAAACAAGGTGTTCCTTACCTTGCACTTCAAATCCCTGTGGTTGCTCAACGTACACTTCTTCTGTCAAGTAACCATTGAGAAATGCACTCTTGACATCCATGTGTTGGACTTTCCATCCTTTGTGTGCAGCTAAGGCAAGAACTGTTACGATAGTCTCCTGTCTGGCTACGGGAGCAAAAGTCTCTTCATAATCTATTCCATATTTCTGAGTAAAACCCTTTGCCACTAATCTTGCCTTATGCTTCTCAATGCTTCCATCAGCATTAAACTTGGTCTTGAAGATCCATTTACAGCCAACACATTTCTTTCCTTTAGGAAGCTTCACGAGCTCCCAAGTGTCGTTGTTTTTTATAGAGGTTATCTCCTCTTTCATGGCATCTTGCCAAATCTTACGAGTACATGCCTTCTCATAACTAGAAGGTTCAAGTTGTGCACTAGTTAACAAAGCATAGTTAACTTGATCTCCCCTAGGTTCTGCTTGGGATTCATCATCACCATACAAGTGCATACTTTCTAATCTGTGTAAAACAGATTCCATTTCACTAGCTTGACTCCTAGTATATCTTCTTGAAAAATTTTTATCCAACATCCGAGATGCTGGATGATATTGTAAAGTTCTCTTACCTTTGGATGGAACATCAATGTCCATTGGTGAGGAACTTGCTGGTCGCTGTGGAGAAGGACTTGGTGAAGAAGTTGAATCGAGAAGATGGACTTGGAGGATGTGTGGGAGGAGACTGCTTTCCTTTCTGTGGGAGCTATGGTTGCACCTGTTGAGCAACTATATCAGTGGCTTCAACATCATTGAATATTTGGGGCTTACCCCACTCTCCCCCTTCATCAAAAATCACATCCCTTGAAATCACTATCTTTCGAGTTGTAGGATTGTAGAGTCTATAACCCTTTGTGTTTTCACAATATCCTACAAAAATGCATGCTTGACTCTTTGGATCCAGCTTCTTTCTCTGCTCATCGGGAATGTGAGCATATGCCAATGAACCAAATACTCCGAAATACTTCACATTTGGTTTCTTACCATACCGAGCTTGGTAAGGTGTCTTCCCTTTCAAACTTGAAGTAGGACTTCTGTTCAAGATGTGAACACTAGTCCTTGTTGCATCTCCCCAATATGAATTACTCAAATGCTTTGTCCGAAGCATTGATCTTGCCATCTCCACAATGGTGCGATTCTTCCTTTCTGCTACACCATTTTTTTGTGGAGTGTAGGCAGTTGTGAACTGCCTCTTGATGCCATGATGTTTACAAAAATTCAAAAACTGATTAGAGGAGTATTCTCCTCCTCTATCTGATCTAAGACATTTTATTGAATATCCACTCTCACTTTCAACTTTTGCTTTAAAATCAACAAAGCATGCAAATGCTTCATCCTTATGCTTCAAAAAATATATCCAACACATTCTTGTGCAATCATCAATGAAAAGTAGGAAGTAAGAGTGGTTACCTAGACTCTTGGTCTGCATCGGACCACAAATGTATGAATGCACTAACTGGAGTGGATAGCTGGCCCTCCATGCTTGTCCATGAGGAAATTTCGATCTGGCATGCTTGCCCAAGGCACACCCTTCACAGACTTCCTTACTATCTTGAATTTTGGGAAGTCCAGTCACCATTGCTTGTGAAGTTAGCATTTTCAAACTTGCTGAATTCAAATGACCATATCTCAAGTGCCATAGGACACTTGGATTGGTAATAGCAACATTTGCTAACTTATTTCCTCCTGGCTGGCCAAACTTCAAAGGGAATAATCTATTCTTTGACATTGGCACTTGTGTAATGATTCTATTACTATTGTTCTTGTCAAAAATGGTGCATTTACCCTCATCAAAAATCAACTTATAATTCTTTTCAAGCATTTGACCAACACTTAAAAGATTGTGTTGAAGATGAGGTGTGTAATAGATATCACTTACTTGCTTGATGCCTTCTTTCGTTGGAACCTCCATGGCTCCAATGCCTTCAACTGCCAATGACTTGTCATCTCCCAATCGGATGCTGGATTTGTATGAGGAGTCTAAAGTAGCAAAGAGTTCTTCTTTGCCACTCATGTGATTTGAACACCCGGTGTCCAAAATCCATGTATCATTCATATTTTGCTCTGTCTGGCCATAAGAAAGAAAGAGATTTGTGGACTCTTCCTCTTCTCCAAAATTCCCAAACTGACTGCTCTGGTTGCTGCTGCTTCCTTGCGAAGTCTTTGACCAACAATCTCGAGCATAATGGCCAGGTTTGCCACAATTGTAGCAAACTTGTTTTGATTTATCTCCTCCTTTTCCTTTGCCAGATTGTTTCCCTCTATTTTTTTGCTGTCCTCCTCTATTCTGATTTCCACCTCTGTTGGATGATCCTCCTCTGTTAGGAGTTCCTCCTCTTTGATTATTCCTGCCTCTGCCTCTTTGTTGTCCTCTGCCACGGCCTCTACCTCTTCCTTCATGTGTGGCAAAAGCTTTATCATCTCCTCCATAACTGGTGGTAGGAGTTTCCTGTAACCTCTCTTCATGTGAGAGAAGTGAACCAATTAGTGCATCAAAAGACAATGAGGTTAAGTCTTTGGATTCTTCAATAATTATTGCAACAGAATTCCATTTAGGAAGAAGTGTTCTCAACACTTTCTTCACCATAACCTCTGGCTTAATATCTTCCCCTAGTGTGACCATTTTATCAACTACGGCTTTCACTCGCACGCAGTAATCTCCCACTTTTTCATTTTCTTGCATCTTGAGATTTTCAAAATCTCGTTTCAATGTTTGCAGTTTTACCTGTTTTACTTGGTCACTACCTCTATAGCTTTCTTTTAGGGCATTCCAGGCATCTTGTGCAATTACATAAGAGGCAACTCTAGGGAAGATACTTTTATCTAGGGCAGCATGTATGTGATAAAGGGCGAAAGCATTGTTTTTCTGTGCTTCTTTTCTAGCCTTTTTATCAGCATTAGAGAAAGCTGCCCATTCAGCAGCAGTTGGTTCAGTATAGCCCTCTTCGACTACATCCCATAAACCTTTTCCTATCAAAAGGGTTTTCATTTTAATAGACCAATATTCATAGTCTCCTCCATTGAACTCAGGAATCGGAAGACTAGTATTGGATGCCATTGCGAGAATAAAAACAAACTTTATTTGAAGCAAACAAGTACTATAAAGCGGTACAAAGAGATTAATGATTCAAATCAAATCTCGCCTTTTTAGTACATTCAGGTTTTGCTTCGGAGCTGCTGCTGATGACAATGACCTCAGGTTCTTCAGGATCCACTTCCTCTGGATCTTCTTCTTCTTTTCTTCTTCTTCTTCTTCGTCTTCTTCTTCTGCTGCTGCTTCGGGTTCAGGAGAGCGTGGTGAATAGCTCTCACTTGATTCTGCTGCCCGTACACCAGGTGTATAACTGGCACTTGCTTGATCCTCTGGAACAACTTCCTCTGGTACAACTTCCACAGTCTCGGACTCTTCAATTCTTTGTCCGAAAATGTTGTCTTCTGAATCTGCCTCGTACCCTGAATCCGGCTTCCTCAGATGATCAATCACCTGATTTTCCAGTGAGACAAAACACTGTACGGAGACTTGTTCGTCGAACCCTTTCATCAAAGGATTCCGGTGTCTCTCGTCTCAAAATCGAGAGAAGTGCATTATAACACCCCCCAGACCGGATCATCTAACATTTCACGGGCAGATTATTTCTCTTTTTTCAAAAAAGGCTCTTCAAACAAGGTTTTTAAAATTTTTATAAAGTTTTTTTTAAAAATTTAATAAATTTTTTATATTTTTTAAATTACCTTTTAAATTAATTATTAAAAAGATAATTTTAAATAAAATATAATTTAAATTTATTAAATAATTTTAAAAAACTTTAAATAAAAAATTAAAAACCTTTAAAATTTTTTAAATAAAAAACATTACCTTTTGCGGGCGGGTGATTCGACCCCGCGACCTCCAAACAAGCGGCGGCCGCGCTTTACCGCTGCGCCAAGCGGCCCGACTGAAACAGAAAAGGACCTCCGCCCTTTTATTCTTCGGCGGCGGCGTAATTTCAAAAAAAAATAAAAAAATTCCGTTCTGGATACCGGCGGGATTCGATCCCGGGTCCGCCTGCTGGCTAGCGGACCACCTTGTCCGCTGGGCTACGTCCCTCGGACGTGAATGCAAAGGTGACGGGAGCAATGTTAAAGAATGGGGGCGGCAAATGTTTTAAAAAAAAAATTCTAATGTTTATCCCACATGCAGTGGGAGACGGCTGCGAGAGGGTTTATAAACCCAAAGTCGCACATACAATATCGACTGCCTTCGGGCAGTCAAACGATGCAATTTTGCCGCCCACACAGCCAATCGCAAACCGACACATCAGCACGCCACTCGTTGCCACGTGGCAAAATTTTGGACCAATCACGCGCCGCCTCGTCAGCCAATCGCACGCTGCCACGTCAGCCTCTCTGCCTCGATCCGCGTGTTGCTGCGTCCATTGCCTTGGGATGCGTGCCCGCCTGGTCTCGCCTTGGGAACAGTGCCCGCTCTGATACCAGATGATTGAGCCGGGTGCAGGTTAACGTCAAACCAAATGATTGATCGGGTGGACTGTTATACGCAACAAAACAACAAATATAATCGCAAAAATTTTATTATTAACTTGAACCCTTCAACAACACATTACATGAATTTAAAAAACACTTATATAGGGCAGAATTTTAGAAGGGAGATAATAATGGAAAGAAGCGTGGAGGGATAAGAATATTGGAGGGATAAGGGGAATGGAGGAAACGTGGAGGAATAAGGAGGGAATATAGGAGCAGAAATAGAGGGGAAGTTAGGGAGAATAGGGATTAAATAAAAACTGCCGACAACACTTGCCGACAAAAGTTAGGGAGTTTTCACACTTAGGGCTAGAAAAGGATTTTTCTAAGCCACTTAAGGTGAAACCCTTTTCACACTTGCAACAATGCTTTACGTGAATTTGGACAAACACCTCTTTATAGATGGCCACTCCGGGCTGCACTGGAGTTTGGTGGTCGATGACAACACCCTGGATGGCTTGCCATATGACCCTTGCCTCCCCCACTCGGATGAATTTTTCCTTGTCTTTGATGACTTTCCCTCTCTACCAAACAACTGGAGCACTCACCCTAACGACCTATGTGCTTGTTTCGATGGTAGGTTTCCATCAAACGACCTCTGTGGACTTCCAAACGGCCGGTCTTTGCTTCCAGACGACAAAATCTTCTCTCCAGATGGCAGGGTTGCCTCAGATGGCAGCCCTACCTTCTCTGATGACAACTTCCTTCTCCTGGACAATAGGGTTTCTCCAGAAGACCACTTTGGCTGGCAGACGATTAGGTTTATGCAGATAATGGTTGACTCCTCCCAAACGACAATTTTCTTCCCTCATACAATTGGCTCCTCCACTCAGATGACTTTTATGACCCTTGCCTCCTCCACTCGGATGACTTTTCCCTTGTCTTTGACGACTTTCCTTCTCTACCAAACAACAGGAGCACTCACCCTAACGACCTATGTGCTTGTTTCTATGGTAGGTTTCCATCAAACGACCTCTGTGGACTTCCAAACGGCCGGTCCTTGCTTCCAGACGACAAAATATTCTCTCCAGATGGTAGGGTTGCCTCAAATGACAGCCCAACCTTCTCTAATGACAACTTCCTTCTCCTGGACAATAGGGGTTCTCCAGAAGACCATTTTGTCTGCTAGACGATTAGGTTTATGCAGATAATGGTTGACTCCTCCCAAACGACAATTTTCTTCCCTCATACAATTGGCTTTTTTCCTTTGATTACCTATACACTCATTTAAATCATAGGTTTTCCTCAAATGGCCCAAGTCTCTTCTCTAACAACTAGGGATGCAATTAGTCAACAACTCTCCCTTATTTGATGACCCTCTTTTCTTCAAGGTGGTCTTCCTTGCGGCTAGACTACCTTCTTCTATCAACCCTCTTACTAGATTGCCATACGAACGACCAAAAACTTCGAATTTACCTCTAGGATGACCCTACAGTTGACAACCTTTGTGACTCACTCTTCCAACTTCACGACCATATGGATGAGTTCCTTCTTGCCCACCATGGATGTACAAGTTGCTTTCCTCAGTGCTCCTCCTTGGGTGACCAAACCTTATTTGGAAAACTTCATTAGACTCCATTGTTTCTCTTGGAATTTTTTAGGGTTTGATTTTGGGCCAGCCTATGTTCCATGAAGTTTTGGGACAAGTAAGATGAGATGGATTTTTGGGATGACAAGATGTGTAGGATGCAGGGATGTAACTCTGAGACGATCCCCAAATCCCAAGACAAGTTCCCATGGAACATAGATGTGAACTGATTTTGCAAAACCCTCCTCTCCTCGATGATTCCGTGCCTAACCCTTCATTTTTAATGGTGAAATTCTCTCCAGGAATGCATGCTATGGGTTGATGGACGCTTGGTGGTTGGTTGCTCTTTGGTGGCTCTTTAATCTCCCTTGCAC
The DNA here is from genome assembly GCA_028583015.1 of Wollemia nobilis. Taxonomy (NCBI): domain Eukaryota; kingdom Viridiplantae; phylum Streptophyta; class Pinopsida; order Araucariales; family Araucariaceae; genus Wollemia; species Wollemia nobilis. The sequence continues at coordinate 19,583,127 of JAQPPZ010016947.1, read as the reverse complement.
ATGAAAATGATTTGAATTTTGTTCAAAATTTCAAATTGTCTTTTGATAACTAACCGAGCAAAAGGGGACACTTGGCGAAGCACATGCAATTGTGCCACCAAGTGGTGCCTAAACAACTTGCCAAGGAGGCCAAATTGTCTACCCAAACAACTTGGATGAGGGGATTGTTTACCAAAGAACCTCTCGATGGCATGATAAGAGGTTCATCGGCTAGATAGCCAGATCAACTTTAGTCTGGCCTTGACAGACTCGGGGTCTTGACGACTCTCTGAGATAGTGAGATGGCCTAACCCGTTAGCTAGACAACCTGGCTAGATGCCGAGATAGCCTAGGTTGATGATCAAACACATAAGACGGCCTGGGTGGACGAACAGTCAACTATATTGCCTAACTTGACAGCTAGATGATTACCCCTGCTAGCTAGATGACTAGGGCTATTTGGTTGGACAACCATATGGTTCAAACGGCTACGACCTTGGGGGCTAGTTTGCTATTTGCCAAGGTAATACTGCTTTGTCATTTCACTTAACACTTGGTCATTTCTCTAACTCCGCCTCTTGTCGATGAAGCTCATTCCTCCCTTTGTTGTCGGGTTGGACTCCATGTTAGTTGAACTCTCCCCCATTTTCAAGCTTGTTTGCCTTGGTCCCCTAGTGGCTCCTGCCTGTTCATCTCCTTGTCCTGATGACCCACCACTTCTTGTTGGCTTGGACACCCCTTGTTAGACATCTTTAGGACTTGTCACTTCTTGTCGGCTTGGACACCCCTTGTTAGACGATCTACCGAAGAAGCCAGATGGCTTACCTGATAAACTTGTCAGCCAAATAGGTTGGCACCCAGAGTAGAGAGCTAGGGCCATAAGCTAGATAACTGAGGCCCACATGGCCTTGTCCCGGATGAATTGTTGCTAAATGACCAACCTATCCCATGACTTCCTCATTTAGCTTGCCATTTGTTTGTAACAGTTTGTTCACTTCATATGGTACATGCATCCATCTTGTTCCTCCTTTGTCGGGCGACATTGCACTTTAATTACGGCATCAACATATGCCAAGAGTGCCATTCGTGGAACACTGCGTTGATAGAAGCCTGAACACAAAGTAACAACCTTGAGTGGTTATCATCATAGTTGAGAAAATCGGAATCGGGTAGTAAATCGACTGGTTTAAAAATTGGCAAAGAATCGGAATTGGCAAAAAATCAGCATTTTTTATTGAAAAAACTGAAGAAAATGCAATTTTTCATTGAAAAGAAAGCTTTTTTCATGCATATAAGAATTTTTCGGGAAAAAATCGGCAAGATCAGGATAAAATCGGCTAGCCTGTGAATCGGGAAAAAATCGGGATTTTTTGCAGATTTTCTCAACTATGGTTATCATGACTGCTTAGGCAGTTACACAAACCCCTCTTGCATGCATTTCTACTTAGACTCAAACTCCAGCTGCTATTGCTCCAATCTTCCTTGTTATTGCTTGAGTTGGTTAGAATGATGCTATTGCTATTGTTTGGACTTCCATCCAAACGGTTGCTTGCATTGTCGTGCATGCTGTCACACAACCTACCACACACACTAGCTTGTTTGGTGCCAGCTCGAGAACTATTGATGGAGATTCAACGACATCTTCCCTTCTAGAAGCTCAACCTCCACAAAATAAATGACAAGATCTTCATAAACCTTAACAATCCTGTTCCTTCTTCAACAGTGTCTTTGGGACTTGTTCTCATGTCTAGACTTGTGTGCAATACCATGGCTTTGTAGTTGCTACAACCCTTATATGCGTTGTTTGCGAAGTCACACAGCCTACCATACACACTAGCTTGTTTGGTGCCAGCTCAAGAACTATTGATGGAGATTCAACGATGTCTTCCCTTCTAGAAGCTCAACCTCCACAAAAGAGATGACAGGATCTTCATAAACCTTAACAATCCTGTTCCTTCTTCAACAGTGTCTTTGGGATGTTCTCATGTCTAGAGTTGTGTGCAATACCATGGCTTTGTAGTTGCTACAACCCTTTTATGCGTTGTTTGTGAAGTCCCAAGATGCGTATGTTCAACTGTTCACTTCTAGAGAACTGCTTTGTCTCTTTGCACATGTTTTGTTGTGTATGACCAATGACAACCAACATACTAGGTTCACTCCTTTTGTCATTTTCTCAAAGCTCATCTATTGCATGCCTTAGACTGTGCACTTTCAACATTGTCTTTGGTTCTACCTATTTTATCATTAGGGGTCTGCTTCCAATTCAATAATCACAACGAGCAGAATATTTAGTTGTCTTTGTGTTGGCTTCAGGGAACCTAACATGCACGCACAACCACTTCTATCTAGGGTCTTCCATTTACAACTTCAACTGCTTGATCATCTGCTCTTGCTATTGCACGCTACTTGTTTCCCTTATGGTAGCCTCTTGGTCATACAACCATGCCAAATGCTTTGTTATAACTTCCTCACTGTTGTTAGAGCTTCCTTCACACTATGCATTGTTCGAGTAATTGCACTCACCAACTTTCTAGATAGTGATTCCGTCAAAGGACCCTAAAGACTTACTGGGTGTGTTAGGTAGTCCATTCAAACTAGAGTCTTCCAACGACTTGTGGTCTATAAGGTTCACATGTGCTTGGACCTTATAGGGTTTCAATTTTGAGCCTTTCACAGTATCAAGGCACTCTGTCCTATCCAATCTCCTTAGATAGACAACATTTTTCTCCAAGACCTCATTGACCTGAAAAAAACCAAGTCATAGGGTCTTCAACTTCCTTGGCTTGATCTCCTTGTTGAATCTTAGTACAAGGTCTCCATTTTTGACCTATCATGCAAGTGTTTTCGCATGGGCAAGGCAATCGTTGTGGCCCATTGTGACATCACCCACTTCTCATCCAACTTCGTCAATGCCATCAACCTCTCCTCTAGGATTTTATAATCCCTAAAACGACTCTGCACTACTACCCTCAAGCTTGGTATCAAGAACTCCAACAACACTACAATATCCGATGCTGACATGAGATGGAATGGAGTGAGTTTCATTGTTGTATAAGCCCAAATGACTGTTGGTATTCACTCTTTGCAGTTCGTACTTTCCATGCCATAGGTTTGTACAAAATAGAAATCAATAGCTTGTTCTTTGCTTCTACCTTCCTATTGGCCCTTGGATAGTATGAACTTGACAGTGAATGAAACACCTTGAACTTCATCGTCAACTTTAAATGATTTCATTCACATAATGTCCTCCGCGATTGCTCGTTAATTGCAACAACACACTAAACTGAATGATGATCTATTCTTACACAAAGCTTGTTGTACTTTTTGTAGAGTTGTCAAGCATTTCCCTTCCCTCTATCCACTTTGTCAAGTACTTTGACACTACCACAATGTACTTGAACTTCCTTCGTTGGTTGTTTGTAAGTGGTCCAACGAAATATAATCCCCATCTCTCAAAGAGCTCTTGCAGTTGTGGAAGGCCACCATAGCCCATCCAAAAGGACCTTCCTTGTAGTCGCATTCAACCCCATATGTCCTCCTGCAAGACCCTAATGGGATTCCTTCAATGCACTATATTCCATTGGGTCTCATTTTGTATAATGACTCATTGATCAAAGGGAATGGTCTTGTCTTCAATACTATCCTTTATTCTGTCGTTGACAACTCTCTTGGTAAATCTCTCATGGACAAGGATGCTCCAACATGCTCATACCAAGACAACAACGGAGTTATTGCAAACAAATGAGCATCGGGAAACTCATTTGACACTCTTCTTCAGTTTCCCCTAAGTGAATTTGTGACAGCTAATCTGCTATCATGTGCTTCTTCCTGTGTCTGACCAGCACCTTGAACACAAATTCTTGTAATGTAATGAGGCATTTGCTAATTCATTCGTGAATTGTCAGCTTGTTGATCTAGTACAATAGGACTTGATGATCAATAAAGAACACAAATGGATTCATGAATTAGTAATCCCGAAATTTTTGCCCCATGTACACCATCCCCAATGCTTCGCGTTCCATTGTGCTATAATTCTTCTTCGCATGAGACAAAAGCTGACTTGTAAAATATATGGGCTGGTCTAGCCCATGCTGCCCTTTTGTACCAACTTTCATCCAACTGCGAAGTTAGATGCATGAAGTGGACATGGAAATCCTTCTCCCACTTTGTAAACACCATAATGGGTGTGCTAATCAACATGGTCTTCAATTCCTCAAAGGTTTGATGGTGCTTCTCCGTCCACATGAAGGGAACACCCTTGTGCATGAGGGCATTCAATACATTGGACATTTGGGTAAAATTCTTGATGAATCTCTGGTAGCACCTCATGTGCCCCAGGAAGGATTTCAACAAGCTAACGTTGTATGGCTTCAACATGCTCACTATGATGCGCATTGAAGCTTGGTATATAAAAATTGATGATTACCTATTGCAGTATGGTTCCACTAGAAGTCCCTTTAACTCAAATCTCTATATTTTGGAAGGTTAGGCATATAATGATATTTGAGCTAGCCATGCTAATACTCTACGTTTGGAATCATTGTAAGAATTGTTTGAAGAGGAGAAAAAAGAGAAAGTGGGAGAATTCGTCATGAAAATCAATAACAAAAGATCAATGTTGAAGAAAGGAAAATGATTGGGTCACAGTTTAAGGTTCGCAGCCACAATTCTTTGTAAAGTTCCTGCCCCATAGGCTGCTTTTGACATCGTAGATGTTAAAAACCTTCTATACTATTCTATTCGTTTAGTTGGAAAAGCATACTCAATTTGTTACAAAATTTCTATATTAACCTTTAAGACAAAATCTTGCTTACTAACAAAATCAAATCTTTATAATCACATTAAACAAAGCTAGTACATATGACTACTAATGTTTGTAAACAAAGCTCCTACTTATTACTACTTATGCTTGTAGTGGGAAAAAACAGCACACTTACTTTATACACATTTAAACCATGAAAAAATTGAGATTCAAATATAATACTTTAGAATAGTAGTGATTTTTTTGACCCAAGGAAGTGGAAATAGGGACTGTCAATAATTCGTTTCAGACGCCCAATACTTGACGAAAGTAGAATTTAAGGGAATGCAGTAGATGAAGATTTCTTGGGCCAAAAAAAAAATCTTCTTGAGTTATGAAAGGTGTTTTGCCTAAATATTCATAATTTTGCTATTTTGATCCTTTGAGCCTTTTAGACAAGTTTTTGATGTCTTATATGAATCTATCAATCTACTCTTGTATTTGATCGATCAGATCTTTTGTATTGGTGGGAGAGGGTGGGGGGAAGGCAACCTACTATTGCTAAGCTAAAGGGAATGAAATCCATTCATTTATCTTTGACTTTACTAGAAATGGCACTAGTAAGCTTGGTGGCCATTTTCCAGCCTGTATGAGCATCTGTTCAGCTTTAATGACTTCCTTATAAACTGCTGGAAATGTGATCTGATTTGTCATATTGACAAATCAAGCCACATTAAGGTGTAAGGCCTTCACATAGTACATAAATGCTTGTGCATTACTTGGCTGGATGTTTATTGGAATCTTATTTCAAATCTTATTAAAGTACATATTGAGTTCATGGATAAGCTTCAAGAGGATGCTGGCTTATGCTACCATCCTCTAAAACTACCTTTTTGAGAGTTGACCACAAGACCTCCTACCTTGAGGAGACTACCACAACGTGTGGGTGCCAATAGGCCAACACCGTTGTCAAGGGTTGGGTGTCCTTGCCAATCAAAGCACTATCTAAAGTGTAATTGGAAAGGAATGGATCTGTAGGGTATACGAAGGTTGCTGTCCTCTAGGTCAGTTGCCCCTAATTCGACCTTTGCATGCTCTACCACCTAGGTGTCCTACTTTGCAATCACTAGGTTGACTGTGTCAAACCCTATCTCCACCATGTCTATAATCTTTGTCTCAATCTCGATGTCCCTAGAGTCATTATCATATATATGCAACAGAGATTCAGATCATGAAGTCGATCTCTAGAGTGAAAATTGTAGGAATTATTTTTCCACAAATCTGAACTAGTTAATGCATGAGAAATCATGTTTAAACATCAAAGATATTTATGAAACTAATTGATTCTTACTTGATAAGAATGGAATTCTTCATGATTGCCAATTTATCAACTTCTTTCCTTTATTACAGTTGGATTACTTTTAGAAATCAGGTGACAATGCATAGAAACAAAATTAAAGTTTAGACATTCCTAATAAGAAACCAAAGATCTCTAGGATATCTAGGAAAATGTGGGATAAAATTATGGGTAGCATATGGCCTTATTTTTCAAAGTATCACAAATGTGCAAAATAAATTACAAACAAAACCAAGGTTAAGTCAAAATCAATTAACTTTGGAGGTATTAGATCATGTATGAGAGAAGACATGCCTTTAGTGGCTTGAGTTTCATTGTCACATGGATCAAAGGAGGAATATAAGCTTTGAGTTTTATGTCCATGTTCATCTAAGTATGAAGTTAAATAAGCCCAAGTTTTGTTTCCAAATTGTTACGTTTCTTTAATAGTGTCAATATGAAAATTAGATTGAAAGATATTCTCAACTCCCTTTGTCTGGATTCATCTAGGAAGATGAGTGGATGTTCAACGTTAGTGCAATTACGAGTATGGCATAACACCAACGTGTGACATTGTCGTTTGCAATGTGGTGCCATTGGACATTTGTGATGTTCTATTCGGAAGACCTTACCTCTTCGACTGCTAGGCGACCTAGGAGGCTTGCCCATAGTAATGGTTATTGCACATCAAAAGGATGACATAGCACATACCATTGTGCATGCCCTGAAAATGGTAACTATAGTTTCAGCTCAGCAATATAAGAAATGGATTTCTTGTGCTCCAAAATTTGTGTTGCTCGTGGTTCGACTAGAAAGCCCGTGACGCAAAATAAATTTTCCCTTGTCGTGCCAACAATAGTCTATTCCATGCAGTCCCAACAAATGGACACATTGCTTCAGCCCTACTATGATGTTTTTGAGGATCCACGAGGAGTGCTACTTTACTGTTTGGTTAAACATCAAATTGATATCACTTTGCACATCTCTAGCTATGCCTTGATGAGAGCACAGAGCAAGGAGACTGATAAGTCTGAACACTTTGTGCAACACATTTAACTTGTCCAACATGTTTAGCAAATACTTGACATTCAATAGAAGTATAAGGAGCATGATGTTCATGACTGCACTCACACACACTTTCCAGGTTCGAGATTAGGTTTGGCTTCACCTGAATAAGGAATGCTTCGCTGACCCTCAATGAAAGATCAAACCTCTGCGCTATGGACCATACATCATACAACACATGACAAGTGAGTGTGTTTTTGTTCTCGCTTTGCCTTCATACTTGGGGATGTATCTAGTTTTTATTGCAAAATTCTTCAAGCCATACCATCCCACTCGATACCTATTACAACAGACCAGTTGATTGATCTCATCACCAAATGTACCTGCTAAGGGACACACAACATGTTTAGGGTTGCTAAGATTGATCAGTTTGAAATAGAAGCCAGATGATATTTACTTGATGAACTCAAGTGTTTGTTTCATCAGTTGGAATTTGACGTGATGGGGATCATTGCTTCTCAAGGGGGGACAAATGATCTAAGCAAAGCAAGGGTTTCTCAAGACCTCATAGATTGCGGTGCCAGAATGATGCCAGCTCATAGGCCATGGTACTTCTGAGGGATTTTCACTCGATAGGTAAATGCTGTAACAATGTATGGTGTCACCTATTCATGCATTAGTATCTTGCCTACTATGGCATCATCCATACTGTAGTTCTAGCACCGGTGGTGCCAATACCAACATACAGAGAGACATCTAGTGCCAGTGCCCCATGTCATCATTATGTGCCAAAATTTACACAACAGATCTCATCCTCAAGTGTTAGAGGTAAAGCTACAACTGTCCAACCTTGTCATTAGTTACTTTGCTAACTGTCGCCATTTCTAAATAAGCAAGGACAATTTTGTGATCATTTGCTTGGAAGCACTTCTCATTGTTTTGCAAATACGTGTACAGTTGTCTTAGGTGCTATATGATCATTTGAATATACTTGAGAGCTTTTTTGGTATCCTAGTGAGTATCAACAAAGAAAAAACAAACCATATTCTTAAATAATAACTCTCTTGATCATAACTAAAATCAACCTTCCAACTTCTGTCATAATTCAAGAAACAGGTTTCTGCAAAGTTTCAGCATAGGATGAATATTTATCTATAGTATGCCAATGTTTACATCTTGACATAAACTTAGAATCCTGGTTAAAAATTATTGGTGAGCTTACAGTTTTCAGAACTGTCTTGCTTGGTCTATGGCTTTCTGGATTTGGCTAGATGATTTATTTGTTTGAACAAAGGGAGGACTCACACTTGCATTGGCTCTAGTAAATCTTCATCAAATTGAGATCATTATGTCTAGTTTTCTAATTTGCATATGAAGCAGGTGATCCTGCATTATTATGAAAGCAATGAAGTGAGATTCCTTTGTAATTCACATGCATGATAAAATATCTTGAATTTTTATGTTTATTTCTTATTGGCACCCCATTGTTATCAAGTTTGTTTTCATGTTAGTAGTTGGAGGACCCAATGACTTTTATTTGTTATTTATTAAAATAAATCTGATTTAATAAAAGCAAATAAGAACTTGAAAAGGTCAAGAAGTAAATTTCAAAAGAGGGAAACATGACACTTTAATCAGTGCAAAGAAAAAGGGATCTAAGGAAAAGAGGTTGCAAGAATGTTTTTTATGTTATTGAAAAAAATAACTAAGCTATGTTCCTGCTGAATCATTTTGAACAGAAGTATATGCTTGGGTTGTCAGTCTAGAACCAACAATCTACTAGCATTTGATATTCCTATGTTGGAATTTCGTTCCACTTTAATACCTCTTCTTCTTCTCTTAAGTTCTACTTGTTTGCTTGGGCTTTGTAGAATATCACAGATCAAAGTTTGTACCTTCTTGCAAATCACTATAAGGAACTAAAGCATCTCAACTTGACCAGGTATGTGCAAATTCCCCTCGTATTCAAACATTCAACTTTACTACACATGCTCTGTTTCCTGTTTCTCTCTTACATGTTAAGAATTGTTAAGTGGATTATATAAACATGGCAAGGCAAATGATTATTCTATTTTTGTGAAGGACTATGGTAGCTTATTCAATAAAATCTCTACAAATGTGTTTTTCCCTTTTTTTCTCTCTTTTTAATGTTTTTGTAGATGTAGCTATCTATTTTGTAAGTGCCTATATAAACATAAAATTTGCTACATACAAACATAAAATTGTGGAAACAAAAAGGTGTGCATTACAAATAATGTTTAGTTATAACATCTATGAATGATTTAAGATTTGCTGAGTTTCCAGGGAGGGAACAAAAAGAAAGAAAGAAGGAATTGGCCATATTTTGCTGAGAGTCATATCTTTTTGCAGATGTTTCATATTCAAACAATTCTTATGCCATTGTATAGATCAATTCAAGTATTAAAAGAACAACTGTTCGCTTGCTAAATTCTAAGCAGTATTGAGGGAGTTGCAGTTGTTCAAAATTCCACTATCAGAGCTGATAAAGCGATGTTTTTTCACGGAACGAAATTTGTCATAATTTTCTGAGAGCCATATCTTTGCACATATGTCTCAAATCTCAATGATTCCTGTGCCATTTTGTAGATTTGTTTGAGTATTACAAAAAAGACTGTCACATGCTAAATTCTGAGTTAGTATTGAAGGAGATATGACCGTTTGAAGTTGGGCTATCAGAGCTGTTTTTTGACTGCAAAAAATTGTTAGACAGACAAAAATTCAGTCTAGGTGAACAGACAAATTGCTGTTTGTTCTGTTCTGAAGGAATTATTAGATCTAATAGTCTATGTGAAAATTAGGTGGGATTTGGTGAGGAGGAATTTTGTTTTTGAGAAAACCCTAATTTCACCAAACTCTAGTTACATTGGGAAATTTTTGTGTTGAGCTCATGGTGTTAAAATTTTTTCTTGGAGAGTATTTCTCAGGAGCATTAACGAAACTCAGGCAAACTCATTCTTTTCGTGAGTATCAGACAGTTTGAGAAATTGTCAAATATGAAAGAAGGGTTAGATGATGCCTTTGTTTGAAGCTGTTTAATTAGTGGCTTAAAGGAAGAATTACAGGCTGAAGTAAAAATGTTCGACCCCCAAAACATGAAGGAAGCCATTGGCTTAGCCATGTTACCAGAAGCCATATTTATAGCCTAGAGCCATACATATAAATCACCACAACTCAAAAATCCAGAGTCTGCCCCAACACAAACAAATCTGGGATCAAACACCAATAAAGCACGTGAGTGAGGAGGAGAAAGAAGGAACCATACCTGTGAAGTCAGATAAGCAAGAGGAAGGTCAGAGGGATTTATTTTCATTTAAAAATTCGATTTTGCAGGTTCAAGGATGTATTCAAAGAAAAAAGGTTATTGTATCCATAAACCCTAGAAGCAGGGATAACTTCATCAGTATGGACTTGGCTAACAGTTTACAAGTTCCAGCAAATTATATCAAAGATGGACAGCTTCACAGAGAGAAATTTCAGATTTTTGAAGACCTAAAGCTTATTATAGATAAATATGTTTTACATTCTAATTTTCATGTCATTGCTATGGATGGTTTGGATATTGTTCTTGGTTATCCTTGGCTTAACACATTGGGAACAATTAACATTAATGTGCAAAGGAAATTCATGAAATTGTGGTATAGGAAAAAGAAGTTAACTTTGCAGGATATTTCTCAGCTTAAGGAGCAAGAATTCAGGGAGAAGCAAGGGAAAGCCATTGTGGGGGAACAAATTGAAGAACCCACAAAAGAATTAGAAGTAGAGTCTGAGGAAGAAGGAGAAGCTAAGTCTAAGGAAGCACAAGTGGAAGAGCACAAAGAAGGGCATAAGGAGGAAGAGCATGAATCCAAGGATGACCATCAAATAGATAGTACAATAGAATAACAAAAGGTTGAAGAGTCAAAGGAAGCAAAACATATAGATAAGGTTGTAGCATATTGCCATCCACACCACCATGAGAGGCAACAATCTTGGAGACAGGGCATAAAAGAACTATGATGGAGTTAGTTGAAACCATATGAGCAAAAAACTTATTGATATGCAACCAACAATATTTACAAGAAAGTTTAGATGAAAAAGAGTGACATTCATGATCATTATAAAGATCAAAGTAGTGCAGCAAACACATGGAATTGAAGGAGCATTGATGAATATTAGAGTGGCATAGTAGAAGCATTGAATCATACAAGACCACCACCAATATTTCACTAGGATGGTTGGGTGATCAAGAATGGCACCAGTTGTTATCAATGATTAGATCATATTATTTGCAAGGTTACCAGGTGCGGGTGCGACCCCCGCCAAAAATAGGGTTCGCCGGGTGTGGGTGCGGCTAATTTTTAATATATATATATATATTTTTTTTTAATCCAAAATAATAAAATAAATTATAAATCATACACATTACAAAATAAATAAATAAATCATACACATTGGCATCATAAAAGCATATATGATATTCAACAGGATGTCAAAGTCATAAAAAGATTTAAGATAACAATATATAAGCCCTCCTCAAATAGTGCATGTACAATATATAGTAGTGCATGTACAAAGATAACAATATAATAATATATAGTAAAGTGCATGTACAATATATAGTAGTGCATGTACAAAGATAACAATATATAGTAGTGCATGTACAAAGATGACATCAAATATCTGATATTTGACTCTCATTCATCATATTCCTCATCATCATCTTCTAGGCCCTCCTCCTGTGGATCTGGTGGTGGTAGATCTGAAAAGCCGTTTTACCTTAGAGAAGGGTTTATATAGGAGAAGTGGACTCCAATTCACTTTACAATGAATTAGAGTCCACTTTATAAATTATAATTTAATATTTATTATAAAAAAGTTTAAAAACTAAAAAGTTTAACATATAAACTTTTAAAAATTAAAAAAATTAAAATGTTTTAAGTTTTTAACTTTTACTTTTAGTTTTAAGTTTTATTTTTTATGTTCTTTTAAAGCCCGTATGGGCTGGGTGGGCCCATGGCTGGGCCCACCTAAACATTAAAAAACTTTAAAATATAAAGTTAATTTAATTAAAAAAGTAAAAACCTTTAAAATTTAAAATATAAACTTTTTTAAAAATTATTTTTTTTTTCAATTTTTTTTAAAGCCCGTATGGGCTGGGTGTGGTTGGGCCCACCTAATAACTAAACAGAAATTAAAAAAAAAAAATTATGCATTTTAATGCCCAAATAGGGCAGGGTTCGACTGGCCGAACCCTAACTGGCCGCAGGGTTTGGCTGAGTTGAACCCTGTCTGACAGGGTTCGACCTAGCCGAATCCTATCAGATAGGGTGCGGCTAGGGTTCGGCCCAGCCGCACCCGTTCCCGCACCCCCGCTCCCGATACGGGTGCTGGTGCATGTTCGCGCACCCAGCCAACCGGGTGCGCGAACCCTGTTTCCTTGATTATTTGGTTTCATCTTATGTTTCGAGGATGAAACATTCTTAAGGGGGGTGGAACATTATGGTACCTGGGGGTAGGTACCTAACAATATAATATTGTATTGTACAACTGGCATGGGCCATAATTAATCCAATTGTATTGTATATTTGGCAAGGGCCATAAGTTACCCAAAGACTATTTCTGGGATATTATATTTAATGTGGAAGTAAACTCCAGCTGACTAATTTTATTGAAAAACAATAATATATAGGCATCGAAGATGCCAAATAACAAACAAGAGCTGGCAGATGAGATACCATCTAGAAAGATTAAAGCTTATCTAAACAACCTTAAGCTAACTTATGTATAGACGGTTAACTTAAGAACTAACTTTGAAACTAATTCTAGAAGATAGACTTAACAACCTATCTAGAAGCCAACATGAGTGCTTCACGTTTTACATAACAACGATAACAATAATATAATAATCCTAAGTCTTGTGCTAATCCTAGCTTTGAGATGTCCTCATCAATATTATAATAGGGAGCTGGCTAGGGTTAGGGTTATACCTTTTCAAAAATTGCAGTAAATGAGGATTATATAAAGAAGGGAGTTGGTAATTGTAAATCATCGTTCAAGTCAATTATTCTTGTAACCATCTTTGTTCATGGAGTGGCTCTCATATTAGGAGGTATTGTGGAATGATTCCTTCAATAAAGAGTATTCTTGGTGTTGTCCTACCTAAAGGGTACTTTCTTTGTGTGGATTATATTCTTTGTGGTTGATTTTTGAAAAGGTATAACCCTAACCCTAGCCAGCTCCCTGTTGGAGCTGGTAATTGTAAATCATCGCTCAAGTCAATTTTTCTTATAACCATCTTTGTTCATGGAGTGGCTCTCATCTTAGGAGGTCTTGTGGAATGATTCCTTCAATAAGGAGTATTCTTGGTGGTGTCCTACCTAAAGGGTACTATCAATCTTGTCTTTGTGTGGATTATATTCTTTGTGGTTGATTTTGGTATTCATTCATATTGGCGAATTATTTATGTTTATGAGAGTAGAGGTTCTTAACAAAAATAAACCTAAAATATGTGGCAATGCAAAGAAATATTTATGTCCTTGACTAGAAGGTTTTGATCTTTTAAAGCAGAGGTATTCTGCATAGTTGTAACTTATACCTTTTGCCAGCCCATTTAAATTAGTCGCCAACCTACTGGTCAAATTAGAACCATGAGACCCACTTGCCAACATGATTGAAAGAAGATCTTGATTGCAGTGGAGTGCAAATGTATTGGATATTGAGGCCACCATTGTAATATGAACTGAGTGTCTCCTTTAATTGATCAAGAATGGACAAAACACACAACTCCTCAATAAAGTTGTGTTTGTCTTCTGTGGTGAATATTATGTTCTGTACGTTTTGCTCAGTCATGGGTGGTTACATCATCCTTTGAGAATGAACCAACTTATATGAAATTATAACCATTCTATCACCAATTGTCAACGTGGACTCCATTGTTTTTGCATTTATCCTTGAACAGATGTGGAAAGGTCTTGTTGTCTGCCTTAGCACGATGAACTTGTTCCTTTGTCGACCAGCTACTCGAGACCTGGGACTAATTGTTCTTTCATCAATGCCTTGACATAGTCACATTGGCATATTCTATTTATCTTCCAAACCAGTATTTGCTCCTTTTTTTTCTCCCTTCGTTCATTGCTTCTGGTGGCGACCTTGCCCTTTCTTATCACAATCGTTTAACACCTTAGGTCTTTCCTTATCTCAGCACTTATTGGAAGCTTGAGTAATGCACACCAATGAAATCTAAAAATATGTCCTGCCTGAGCATGGGGAAATGTATTAGAAAATACATATCATATATCTCCCCAGTATTTGCTGCTTTGATCTCTTTGTTTGTTCAATGCTTCTGGTAATGACTTTGCCCTTCATTATCTTAATCCGTTAGCACCTTGGCATCCTAGCACTTATAAGCAGCTAAAGTAACACACTCTGGTGAAAGCTGAAAATATATGCTGCCTGACAGTGGGAAAATATGTGATAAAATTTTACTAAATTGTTGACAAGTAGAAGGGAAACTGAATGCAATGTACACTTTATAAGATGGAAGTGTCATACGACATAACAGTGAAAGTAATAGGTTTTAGGAAAGGAAAATGATCCCAACAAAGTGAATTAAACACTCCACAATGGAAAGAATGGTGGCAACAAAACCATTCCAAACGAAATTGAAAACCACGGACAACATCATCCTGAACAACAGTCAATTTGAAACATCAGTCTAAATGTGTTGAATCATATTTGAGAAAATTGGAATCGTGTAGTAAATCAGCTGGGGAAAAAGTCGGGAATAAATCGGAATCAGGGAAAAAATCGGTAAAAAAAAAAACTGAAGAAAACGATTTTTTTTTTTCATGCATATTACAATGAATTAACATTATGCAAATCAGATATTGCAATAAAAATAACAATTCAAGTCAAGACATCATACAAGGCTCAAGCTTTAAGTACACATGAAAGTGACAAAACACATCCTGTATTGCTGATAATATGAAAAGGTACAAATTTACAAGTAACAACAAGGAAAAAAAGGTTTCATTTTCTATATGCCTGCACATGGAAACAAGTAACAACAAACTTACAATCACTTGAAAGGAAAAAAACCTAAACCCTAAACCAAAAGGCTAGGGTTTAGGGTTTAAAATTGAAACATTGACAGCTGAAAAATGGGCTTGCATACATAGTTATCAGGCAGCAATATTTACTTAAAAAATATGAGGAAAAAAAACCCTAAACCCTAGGGCCTAGACTAGGTTTTAGGGTTTAAACTTCAAGTTCAAAGTTTCAAATTCAAACACTAACAGCTGAAAATTGGGCTTGCATACATAGTTACCAGGCAGCAATATTTACTTATTTACTTAAAAAGAGGAGGAAAAAAAAAACCCTAAGGCCTAGCCTAGGGTTTAGGGTTTAAACTTCACAGTTTCAAACATTAACAGTTGAAAAATGGGCTTGCATACATAGTTATCAGGCAGCAATATTTACTTTAAAAAAAAAAAAAAACCCTAAACTAGGGTATCAGATTTAGGGTTTAAACTTTAAACTTTAAAGTTCAAACATTAACAGCTGAAAAATTAGGCTTGCATTAAAAAACCTTAAATTGGCCACAACTTGAAAAAAAAAAATTATTATTAAAAAAAAAAAAAAAAAAATTGCAGATTTTTTGAAAAAATTGGCAAAACGCCGATCTTGATTTTTTCAAGAAATCGGCAAAAAATCGCCAATGAATCAGCTGCATCGCGATACGATGCTGATTAAATCGGCCCGGAATTGAGACCCGTTTTATTCACGATTTTGCCGATTTTTTGGCGATTTTCTCAACTAGGTGTTGAATGACTAAGACATTACTTAAAACATGGAGCGACAATAGGTTTCATGAAAAACAGAACTGGGGAGAGCATTGACAATCAAATGAGACTTCACAAACACAACAAAGAAAATGATGTAATCCAGAATGTAGGAAATTAAGAGAACAGTTCCATCAAAAATGGGAAGTACTGATTAAAAATGGGGACAATGTGAATCATTTCCTAAATAACCACATCGTCACTGAAAACATGGATGTTAGTGAAAACATGAAAAACGGTGAAGCGACAATCAAAACATAGAGAGTGGCAATGTTACTCAAAATCTGGAGAGTGGTAATTTCATGAAGAGGAATGACTATGTTCAAACCTGGGCAGTAAAAGCACTGTCATAAAGCGAACTAACTATACATTCAACATACTGGCTCTCAAGTTGATAAATTATTTTGGGTCTTGTAATCACACTAAGGAGTATCTCCTATGACATTATTATGTCCGATGTGGTGAACTCTGTGAAGGACTTAATGAATGGTACAATTGAGGAAATTAGACTGGGAATAGCATTAAATCTTAGGCTAAATATTTGAAAAGAAACATTACAAGGATGAGTTAGGCCTTTATGAATCCTAACATCAACCAAGACATAATTATCATGGAAGATGACGAGGGTCATGCCATTGTCATGTTGAATTAAAAAGATGTAGAAGAATCTCTTTATAAGTTGGAGGTACAAAAAGTCTGATTGAAGCCTGATAAATAAAATCAATCATCAAAGGCATGAATATCATGAAGGATACCTCAGTAGAGGACATTAAAAGGATGCTTATCCAAGTGCACTGAAAAATTCATCAGGCAGGCATACCATTGAGGCCTAATGTGAATCACATATGATCTCCTACTTATCTTGCTAGGTACTTGGCCATGAAATATATGTTAATGAGGGACTTGTCCTTTATGCTTGATACCAATGAGTACTCGTCCTCCCATCCCCTCCCATGGGTTGCATTCCCTTCATTTCTTTACCACGGACTTTCAAGTGCAGTTCTTGTTGTTCATAGTCACTGCATATGGGGATGAACCTCATTTTTTTTTCTGCTAAAACTTCTCATACATGCATAAATCAAAGCAGAAATGAACTATGAATCTCATTGTTTTCTGCTGTAAATTCTCAGCTATGTATAATTCATAGTAGAAATGAATTGTGTGCTTTAAAGTTTGTAATTTTTTTTAAATATTATGTACAGCCAACCCGTGTTATCCCCTTTTTCCGTGGATCTGGGGAAAATTTCTATTTGACCCTTTTCATGTCCTCATGTTTCCTCGTCCCCTTTAAGAATGGACTTGGTGGAACATAGCATAAAAGTTGAAACTAAAATTGCTAGCTGGAAACAGGTACTCCTTCATAAAGTGTTGAAAATGAAGAAACTGCAACATATAGGAAATATGGTTGAAATTGATTTTTTTTCTATTTTTGTGTGATTGATGAATAAACAGGTGGCATCACAATGGGATCTCCATTTTATCCAGCTGTGTAAAATTTGTATATGGGGCTTTTGGAAAGAAAGGCCATCAATTCCTTTCCACCAAAACGGTTGTACAAATTCATAGAAGCTCAACTCGCTGCATGGGAGATATATTTTGAGCAATTGTGGGGTAATCTCAATATTCCACCAGAGCATGTTAAGTTTATATTGGTGATTGAGGAGAACTGGTGTCTTCTCTTCCTAGAAATCTTAATAATGAGGAGTCCAGATGTTTTTTTGTCACATGAGGTCTACAGAAAAAGGACTTGTACTGATTGATACCTTAAAGCTGAATCTTATTACTATCCAGTCTCAAAATGCTGGAGTCATTAATACTATCACAACATTTGTACTTGGAATCTGAGATAGGGAGCATTAGAACAAGTAAAAATACACCTCTCATAAAATGCTTAAGAAAAATAGATATAAGAATTGATAGATTCACAAAACTAAAAAAAAGCCTTGTGGCAGAACAAGAAATAAAATGGAAGGACTCCAAATCACCGTACCTCACATTCAAGGCAAAACAGATGGAATTGCATGGAATATGAAAGGAAGACATGTTAAGGCTTCTTTTGGACCTCCAAACAAGCTTGGAATACTTCCCAATTATGCAAGGGATTTGACAGATCCTTATAATCACAAAAGTGTTATCTTAATTCTCCTCTCCACTGGAAAAACTTACATTTTGGAAAGAGGTTGTTCAGGAATGTAACTCCAATATCTTGCATAATAGCTTGGTACTGTCCACTTTTGGTAAAACACTTAGTAATTCTAAATGCCATATATACCTTGAAAATACAAAACCATATCCAAGATAGATCACTTTTAAAGGAGGCATATAAGGGAGGCAATTAAGCATGAGAAGCACAACAACATCTTGGACGATTAAAAATTGATGATGCTTATCTATGCTCTAAAGGAGCTTAAAAGCAATAGGCTGACTTAACATCTCTTAGAAATGTATCTTTAGAATCCTTCAATATTCAAAGTCCTAATGGTAGGTAAAGAAGTTTAGACTAGATTTACAGACTGGATGAATGGACACAAACGATTTAAAATTAACAGACCTGGATATTCATGGCAAATCCCTGAAGCATTTGGAGTGCATGAGGCTAAGATTGAAGCTCTCTTATTCAATACACAATAATTGAGGCAGCAATTCTTTGCAATCACCTCTCCCTTCTATGTTCGACCAGGGATGCAAAAAAGGGATGGCTAAAATGGGGAAATTTGTACCAAAAACAAAAAAGAAAAATTACAAGTTTTAGAAGCACATAGTTCATTTCTATTACAACTTATGCATGTCTATGAAGTTTTAACAAGAACAATGAGGTTCATGTCCTTTTCCAGTGACCATATAAACAGCAGGAACTTAATTTTAAAGTCCATGGTGAAGAGAAGAATTGCTTGAAGGGTAAATACAAGGGATACCTCTACATGGAGGGCTCGGGGGATGATCACCCATTTATATCAACTGTAGGGGACATGTGCCTATGGAATGCAGGTTTTTAACATTTTTCAATAGCTAAGCTTCCTGTCAATTTCCTTGGCATTCCTTCTGGCCAAAAAAGGACATCAGACATGACACTAGGATGATTTGCATCAAAAGCTGTAGTCATTCAAAAAACAAAAAATCAGTAAATTATTTGTTACTTGCAGTTAATCAATTTAGTGCTTGTGGAATTCTGTAGCACATGAGTTCTTTGTTATTTTCAATTTTGTGCCTTGATCTGTTGCTTCTATACAGAATACTTTACTTCGGCAAGCTACTTTGCATAATTGTAAAACTCTTGTGCTTGCCTGGAAAAAGTACCTGTGCCAGTTTGCAGGATAATCTAATATACGATGTTCCAATTATATCAGTCAATCTTTTTGCAGATAAACTGGCATGCTGCATAGATTGTAATCATGCAGCCATCAAATGGCATAAGTTCAAGTTGTTAAATTTCTCAACTTTCAAGGAGTCCCATGTTCAAATCTTGCCAAGCGATATATGCATAATTGCCAAGCTGTTGTAATACTACACTTGGATCATGATGTAATACAGTTGGGCCCATTTCAATCCCATATAACCAATTAAAAAAACACACCCAAAAAAAAAATTGTAGAGTAAAATTGTACATATCCACTGTGACAAGATTGTCAATCTAGAGTCAACTAAAACAAGACATTTGCATATTGAAACAAAAGTTGCGTGGCAAGAATGACAGTGGTACACAAAACCAACTCATAATTACCAACAAGTAATATGGGGTCTTCTACAATTCTAATTTGATGATATTTACTACCCTGTAAACTCCATTAATCTTAACAAATTTTGTAAAAAATTGGAATCCTTTCAAAATTTCCAGGCTCACCTGGTCCCAAAAATGTTATATGACTTGAGAGACTAAGACATGGTTCTCTAGCCTCATGATCCCATACTTACGAACAGCAGTTATACAATAAAGAGAAGATCTCCTGAGAGTTTTACAGGAGCATGCCAGAAATATAGTGAGTCCATCCTGTCTATTAGCAAAACTTTTCAATAGCTGCTATTAGATATCAAGAGCAGTTCCTAGTATCCATTTCCTTCAAAGAAATGCAATGAAAAATGTGGAGAATTAAAGAAAAGGCACTGATATCTAGGTTCATGGGACTCTATCTACAATTCAAGACACTACAGGACTAGATCTACACCAAATGCTGCCACTGAATTACTTCACAGTAATATTTTCCTAGAAAGCAGAAAATAATGCAGTCTTTCAAGGAGGAACATCTCTTAGGAACAATTCTTGTGTATTATGATGCAATGGCCTGCATGGGTGACTAAAGCAGGTCAATGTTGCCCTCAACAACGCCTTTCTGGGTTTTCTGTTCATCTTTTGCCGTGTAAAGTTCTGGGGAGAATCATCCCTCAAAGGAAAATTGGCAATGCAATAGGAGAATATGTAGTTGCATTAGAACTGACCCTTTAACAAGTGGCACTTATCTAGGTTAAAATCTATGATAAGATAATTCTATTAAAGATGGCCAAAGTAGGCCAATGAAACTCATTGAAAAGGGCTATCACAAATTACAATGCATTGTAGTAACCATAAAGTACTATGGAAATAAGCTAAACTAGAGTAAAGAATCTAGTGCAAACTACTCTAAAGTGGAACAACTGTATGGCATTAAATTACAGCCTCGAGGGTTATCTAAAATGGATAAACCAAAACATGCTAAAAGAAATGATTAAGAGAGATCTACAAGTTGAGGTACTTGAGGTACAACAAAGATAGAAAAGAGATCCAATGGATCCAAGCACCAATATTAATCTATGGTGGGATGTAAAGTAGAAGTGACTATCCCAAAAGGGATAACATAGGATCTAACGATGGTCCCAGGAGAATGGCCAAGACTAAGAGAGCCTGGTTGGATAATCCTCACATGGAGTTCTATCCCTCAAGACTTTTCTATTGTCCATGTATGTGTAACCAACAGAAGAGGACAAGAAACTAGTAAGCTGCGCCTGTCTACAACTCCTCGGTATGTGAGGGGTGGTTGAAACCCAACTGAAAACAACATTTTTTTCTTGTTGTAAGCAAGAAGAAATAATTGAAGCCCTAGTAGCCACTCTTGTATGCAAACAAGGGTGCACAGATTTGTCATTAATATTTTGGATAGTTGTAGCTTCCAATGAGCACTTATTACTCTCGATTGCAGAGATAGGGTGAAAGAATAAGGTGATTAGTCAGGTAGTAGTTTGTCTACCTTGTAATAAACTACATCGAAGAGTCATAGCTTCCTTGAGGTAAAGAGCCAAGCATCTTTGGTTAGGATAGCTGAAAAAAATGGCAAGTGATCCACTTGAGTCTCTATACAAGCAATAGTACCTCCCTCGAATCTCATAATAAACAGGACACCTGAAGATGAAATGTTCTTCAGTCTCCACTTTCCAAATAGAGTAAAGACGACATACCTTATCGTCTCAAGGAATATAGTGGTCCACCACCTACAACTGATGTGAGCATACTCTAAGTTGACCAAGAGGAATCCTAAGGTTATGTCCAATGTCGCTTAACATAATTAGGATTAGTAATAATGCCATTCTTAATCCTCATGAAATGCTTAGTGTTGAAGGCCAACATAGGACTAAGAGGTTGAGATGGAGTGACTCAAGTGATCTGAATATATTGTCGATAGACATCATCTTTGATTGCTTGATTAATTACCCTCTTATTAGGAAGAAAGCAGAGAGGAGAATTTAAGGAGTACTTGAAAGGAGGTAATTGTTCTATGGAGATGCCAACTGATTGAAGAAGAGAAATAACTTTTTAGTACCATCCACGATGAGGACCAAAAGAGGTCCTAGAGATAATGCATTATAACGAGTAAAGTGCCAAATATGGGTATCTCTCTTGGCTTGAGGTGTAGTCACCCATGGATCTAAGGTGATGAAGCTGAAAAATAATTCTAAAGATGCTCTCAAGATGAAGAGGATGAACACCAAACTCAGCTTGAACAATACATTGGAGAATTGTTCTTTTACATTGGATGAATCGCTGAAGCTAAATTGTTTGGACCCTCTCAATGTGAGCCCGTTTAACACACCCTAGAATTGGACTCCAAGTCTCCAATCCATAAAGGACTGTGGGTTTGATGATGTAATCAAAGAGGTGCATCTTTGTAGGTATGTCTTGAAAGTACTATTGGAAGCATTGGCATTCCACAACTGAGAGAGATGCATATCCCTTGCAAAGACGTAACTATGAAGCTGGCCTAAGATTAAGGGAAGGACCTATAAATTGAAAAGTCACAAAAGCGAGCAAGAGAATCTAATTGCCTTTGTAGACCCTCAAGAATATAAACAAAAAAAACATTTGTAAAAAGCGATATAGCTATCAAGATAAAATGTAGAAGGCAACCATCGTCAACATGTGTGTATTGACGAATAAATTCTTCAAGCTCATCAATGTAGATCCCAAAGAGTGAAGGAGAAAGAGGACAACTTTGTTTGATGCCAATGGTGCTTTGGACATCGTTTGAGAAACCAAAAACTGCTCGAAAATCGCCAACAACTACCTCATAGAGTCTCTTGATGGTAGTGATAAAGAGCTCTAGGATGCTGATGTCATGTAGTCTTTGGAATAAAAGATCCTTGGGAACAGTGTCGAAGGTCTTTTCTAAAGTCCATAAAACAACAAAACACTTTAAAGTACTATTGGTGAGCCTCCTCAATAAAAGCTCTGAGAATGAACATTATCAATAGTTTGATGATCCCTTCTAAAACCAGCCTTCCCTCTTGCTCTAATCTTGCCTTTGATCTAGCAATTATGAGAGCTTCATAGTTAAAACTACTGCATAAAGCTTAGCAAATGTTGCCTAATCATGATAGTTCTGTAATTAGTTGGATCTGAATAGTCCCTAGATTTGTGGATGGGGTGGATAATATCTTGTGACCAGGAGGCAAGGAACCCAGAACAAACAACCTCATTGAATAATTCTGCAATGGGATAGCCAAGATTTTCAACACCATACTTAAAGAACTTAGCCTGAAATCCCTCAAAATCATTAACCTTTCTAGTGTTTAACTTATTGTATAACTCAGCGTCGCGACTTGTCATCATGTCGCGGACATGGAGGTCATAAAGGCCTTGAGGGTAGAAGAGTGTTGTGAAAATCGCGACATGAGTCGCTGTCGTGGACATGGAGGTTAAAAAGGCCTTGAGGGCAGAAGAGTGTCGCGAAATCGTGACATGAGTCGTCGACGTGGACATGGAGGTTAGAAAAGCCTTAAGGGTACAAGAGTGTCGTGACCGCAAGAACTCTAGAAGTGCGCAAGATGGAATCATGACCACGACACTGTGACTTGTCTCTGCATCACATTTCTAGAGGTCCGAAAGGCTTCAAGGGAGGAAAAGAGGCGTGACGTCGCGACAGGTTCCTATGTTGTGGTCGCAAAGGCTAGAGAAGCCCAAAGACGAAGAAGAGGCGCGACATAGCTACATGTCTGAGTCGTGGTCGTCGCAGGTTACAGCAAATAGAATCTTCTGCGAAGGTTTCAGTATGCTATGGCCGTTACAAGATCAATGGTGATAGGGGGTTCCAAAGAATGAAGGACGGACTAGATTTCAAGCCCATCTCCACTACTTGTTTACGTGCATGAAGTACTTAATTGCAGTTAGAAACCGAGCACTCTGTTCCATTTTTGGATCAACGGTGCTGCATGATGGTTTTACCAGCTTGGTCACCTGGCATATTGTTGTAATGGTTTTCAATAAAAACTATTTTTGTATTTTGAATTTTGAACCATAGAGGTATTATAAATAAGAGAGATGGCCTCTTGTGTAAGGGTTGGCTCTTAGGCGTTTACAAGTTGCATGTGTAAAGACTTTTGGAAGAAGCAATACAAAGGAACTCTTTGTTTGGCCTTTGGTTCAACATCTTGCAGAAAATGTATGTATGAATGGATGAATGTTTCTATTTAGCTAGATGAATGTGCATGACATCAATTTTGCTTTCTAGATTCTTGTGCATGTTTGTTCTCTGGTCCTGGAACTTATAGTCTACTAAGCTAAATTGATTAAGATCATTCTGCATGAGATAAAAACTGGTTGGTATGTTAGGAGGTTTAAATGGTTGTTTCATTTCATGATCTCTAAACACTTCTTGTTGAGTTCTAGCTTCGACTACGTTTATTCTCTTTCAGCACTCTTTTCCTCCCCCTATCATAGTTTTAGCTAGTTAGAACCTCATAGGAGCCAACCTTCTCTGGAGATTGATGCGGTTAAGCTCTGTAGCTTGCCCTATTATTCAATGTTGGCCAAGTCTTGGGCACAATAATCAAGCATAGGCAGATTTTGGACCAACAGTTTTTGGCACGCCCAGTGGGACCAAATCCCACTATTCACTCAGGTCAAAGATTTGGTGTTTGTCTTTGCTCTGTTTAAATCTAAATCACCTGGCAACTCTGTTCAAAAGATCAAAACTAGAAAAGCTTTATATCCACTTATTGTTTAGTCTTAAAATACATGATCACCAGATCAAAGGCTAAAAATTTAGAAGAACCCATAGAGTTTCTAGAGTTGCATCTTGGTAGCCTTAGAGTGCATCCTATTTTATCATCTAGATCTACCCCGTCTTCCAGTATCAGTGCGGGCTTGATCAACACTACCAATCCTGCTCCCTTAACTCCTCTCATCACAGCCACTGGTGGATCTTCCAATACAGCCAATCTTGCTCTTGCAACTTCTGTTAGCATAGTAGCGATAATGTCCATCAACCCAAATCAAAACGTTCAGCCTTACCCCACATGGAATCATTCAGGTCCCTTGAATCCGACCGTTCAGAATCCCATTCCCCCAACAGCTTTGAAGGTGCTACCAACATATGATGGCACAAGCAAGACCGCTTATGAACATTGTTAGGATGTGGCATCACTGGCAGCCATACATAACATCACAAAGGAAAATGTGATGATAAGGTTATTAGTTATATCTTTAAGAGGGAAGATATTGTACTAGTACAAAACTCTCCCAGATCAAACCATAACCACATGGGTAGTTCTTGCTGGTAAACTTGTATAAGAATTTAACAAGCAAGCAGATCCTTTCTCCTTGCTTACGCAGTTTACTATCATACAGAAACATTCCCAAGAGGAGATAGTTGACTTCAATATTAGATTTAGTCGTACATGGAAGAGAGTGCCTAATGGTCTTAGGCCAACAAATGAGCAGGCCATGTATTATTATTTGAGGGCCTTCAACTCAGATTTGGGCATGGCAATAAGACAGTCTCAGGTGTTCACCTTCCCACAAATATTTCAAGAAGCCTTGAAGGCAGAAAAAGTCCTTATTGCTATTGGAAGGTTACCATCTAAAATGATAATGCCTATATTTCCAAAATTCTCTCAGGTCCCTAGTACGAATGCATCATATCCTACTTCTGCTCTTGCAGTAGATCTCCCAAATTGGCCTGGAGTACCAACTATCCCAGCAATACAAGCTCTCCCTGCATTTCTAGCTTTGCCTCTGATACCTGCAGTACCTGCTTTACCAGCCCCTGATCCTCAGATCACCAGATCAAAGGCTAAAAATTCAGAAGAACCCATAGAGTTTCTAGAGTTGCATCTTCGTAGCCTTAGAGTGCATCCTATTTTATCATCTAGATCTACCCCGTCTTCCAGTATCAGTGCGGGCTTGATCAACACTACCAATCCTGCTCCCTTAACTCCTCTCATCACAGCCACTGGTGGATCTTCCAATACAGCCAATCTTGCTCTTGCAACTTCTGTTAGCATAGTAGCGATAATGTCCATCAACCCAAATCAAAACGTTCAGCCTTACCCCACATGGAATCATTCAGGTCCCTTGAATCCGACCGTTCAGAATCCCATTCCCCCAACAGCTTTGAAGGTGCTACCAACATATGATGGCACAGGCAAGACCGCTTATGAACATTGTCAGGATGTGGCATCACTGGCAGCCGTACATAACATCACAGAGGAAAATGTGATGATAAGGTTATTAGTTATATCTTTAAGAGGGAAGATGCTGTACTAGTACAAAACTCTCCCAGATCAAACCATAACCACATGGGTAGTTCTTGCTGGTAAACTTGTATAAGAATTTAACAAGCAAGCAGATCCTTTCTCCTTGCTTACGCAGTTTACTATCATACAGAAACATTCCCAAGAGGAGATAGTTGACTTCAATATTAGATTTAGTCGTACATGGAAGAGAGTGCCTAATGGTCTTAGGCCAACAAATGAGCAGGCCATGTATTATTATTTGAGGGCCTTCGACTCAGATTTGGGCATGGCAATAAGACAGTCTCAGGTGTTCACCTTCCCACAAATATTTCAAGAAGCCTTGAAGGCAGAAAAAGTCCTTATTGCTATTGGAAGGTTACCATCTAAAATGATAATGCCTATATTTCCAAAATTCTCTCAGGTCCCTAGTACGAATGCATCATATCCTACTTCTGCTCTTGCAGTAGATCTCCCAAATTGGCCTGGAGTACCAACTATCCCAGCAATACAAGCTCTCCCTGCATTTCTAGCTTTGCCTCTGATACCTGCAGTACCTGCTTTACCAGCCCCTGATCCTCAGCTTGCAGTTATCCTCGAAATGCAGACGGCTTTGAAAAATCTAATTATTGATATCACTTCAATGAAGAGACGAGAAGCTGAAAGAAATTTTCAGCCAAGGAGATTCCCATAGGTGGCAAAAGATCAAGTTGCTTCAACTAGCTAATATCAGGAAAGATCAAGTACAGTGTATGCAAATCAAGATAGTGAAGCCTCCACATCCTCAGATGAGTTTGATCACTGGTGTTCCACATGTAATGACTCACATGGTGAGAGCTCTTGCATGATTCACCAGCACCATGTACAAAAGGTAGCTATTGAAAAGGCAGAGAGAGCTCAGAAGGGACAAATTAATATTATTAGTGGAATGGGCCATAATTTCATGATGCCATCTGTAGAACAGGTTGCAGTCCTGACTAGATCAGGGAAGAAGCCCCTTCAAGTGGACCCCAATGAGATTAGTCCTTTGAAAGTACCTACAAGGACAAAAAATCAGGCTGAAAAGGAAATTCTCATGATACTGCATCTCAAAATCCAGCCCAAAAATAGGGAGTAGAGACAAGCAGAAATGACACTCTGCAGAAGGAAGTTGAGACCCAAGAACAAGCAAGGGACAAATTGAGATACCCCTATTTAACCAAGCGCCAAAGAATAGAAGCAACCCAAGGGTATAGAAACAGATATGATCCGCCTGCTAAAGAAAAAGACAAGCAACCTAATATTCCTGTCTTCAACATAGTAGAAGAATTGAAAAAGACACCTTCAAAGGCAAGCATGTATGATGCATTACTACTTCTAGGGCAGATTGACTTACTACAAGAATCTCTCAAATCAATCAAGAATAAAGTCAAGCCTCATCCTCAGTTGAATCTAGCTCAAGCTAGCTCAATACCAGCCACAGGAAAGAATAGGCCTCCTCCGTTCTATTTATCCCTGCAAATGGAAGGATGGGTGGTACTTAATTGCATGATAGATTCGGGTGCAACAACTACAGTGATGCCTAAAGCTTTATGTGACATTATGGGGATGGAATATACCAGAAGTAGCCCAGGGGTACTTCAGTTGGATGGCACTCCAGTCAAGATTGTAGGAGTAATCAAAGATATCCCTATAGTATTGCATAGGATGCCCCAGATCATAGTTATACAAGAAGTGGTTGTGGTAGACCTAGAGCCTTACTTTGGGATGTGTCTTTCAAGGGAGTTCACAACCAAGATAGGAGGATATCTCTTGATTACTCACACATGGAGATTCCATACAAGGGTAGAAGGATTAAAATATTCAATGAAAAACCTTCTTCCTTTCATATTGAGAAAATTGAAGAAGACAACAAGCAGGTAAATAATGTGAATGTGATTACTGAGGAGATTGAGGGGCCAGATCTGATGGAAGAAGTCCTAAATGAGCCCCAAACTAAGGACCAATTCTCTTTGAAATATTTTAATGCTATGACTGTAACGGAGATTGGGACCTATTCAATCATAAAACCTGAAAAAGTTGAGCCCTCCTCTGTGATAAAACAAGACTCCCCCACAAGCCAGATCTGGAAACTCTTCTTCGATGCTGGTAGATGTAAAAATGGGGCCGAGGCAGGTATAGTACTGATCTTTCCAATTGGGGAGGAGAAAGTTTTTTCATATAGATTGACATGGAGCTGCACGAACAATGCAGCAAAATATGAGTCACTCTATTTGGGCTTAAGAAAAGCTGAGAAGTTAGGGGTCAAATAGTTGCAGATATATGGAGACTCAGAGTTGATGGTGAACCAAGTCATAGGAAAATGTATCAGCAAACAACATTCTTGTTGGTCACAAATCCGCCACAGGAAAGGATTTTCGTATGTCTAAGCGCCCTAGACCTGGACCAACATTGAAAGGCCGGAGGGAAGAGATGCCCTCCGTGCCAATCTCCGGAGAAGGCCGGCTCCTATACTAAACTACTGGGGTTTTAAGATAAGAGTGCAGGAAAGAGATTAAAAAAGGTTAAGGGTGCAGGAAAGAGATTAAAAGATACAAAAAGAAATGGAAATAACTTGATATTGCAGTGGGAAAGAACACGCAACACAATAACTCATCTATATCTAAACTAGCAACATTCAATAAAGAAAATGTAACAGAAACTGAAACTGCATATGCCTCTCTATGTATCCTCTAACAGAATTCCAGACACATTCATCTTCTCATGCTAAAATCCAGATAGCAGAATTATAGCAACCAGAAAGCTAAATGAAAGCAGAAATACTTGCCAGAGGCAGCATAAAAAGAAGGCACAGATTCAGAGCCAAGGATCTTCAGTATTGATAGCAAAATGTTTAGCTACAACAGCTTCTTTAGCAAAATGTTCCCCCCCGTTTTCATTACAATGCGTGGGTTTTTATAGAGGACCCTCCCCTCTGAGCCATTAATGAACCCGATTTACAAGAATGCTAGGGCGGATCTGGTAATGATGCTCGCCTACTTTTCACAATTGAACCCTCCCATCCGATTACCATAACTAGTTACAGGGCCGCGTTAGGCGGGGAAAGTTGCATTTATGTGCCGCGGGCGTGTCTCGGACTCATACCCAGTCTTGGAATGTGTGCCCCTCGGGAGGAGCACTATCGTCAGATGCGCCTTGGGTGAAGCTTCGCTGGATTTTCGTCCGAAGCGCTGCTTCGCAATGAGTTCGGGCCGAAGCGAAGGTCAGGATGGGGATCAAAGCCCTAAGTCAAAATATCCTTGTCTGGGTTAGTTCGCTGGAAAATGGCCTCGAAGACAGCTTCGCCAGATAAAATGGCCGAAGTGGCCAGTCTGCTTGTAGAAGACATGCTGCTTCGCTGAGAAATGGGCCCAAAATGCTACTTCGGCAAGGAACTTGCCCGAAGTGGTTGGCTGCTGGCAATGTGTTACAAAATCTTCTCCCTTTGCATTTGGATAGACGCTTCGCAGCGATCAAACCAGAAGGTGGCAGTTCGGGGAAACATTGGCCGAAGCTTACTCCCTGCCTTAGACATTTTCCTATTCTTCCATTGGCGCTTCGGCAAAACGGTGACCGAAGTGGGAGGTTCGCCAGGGGGATGGCCGAAGTAGCCAGCTCGCTAGACTAGGGCCCGAACTGGCGCCCATCTGAGTGACAGTTCGCTGGGAAGATGGGCCGAAGTAACACTTCGGCAAAGATTTTAGCGAAGTGACCCCGCTGACTTAGCACATTCTTGCTCAACTCAAAATTGCAGCTTCGCAGCTCCTCTGCCCGAAGTGACTACTTCGGCAGTCTTGTGAGCGAAGTGCCCTCCATGCCTTAGAAATATTTAGGCCAAAACTGGACTTCTCTGATTTCCTTTGCGAAGCTGCTCTTTTCTCTCTGCCTTCAGCGAAGCTTTCTATCTTTTCCTGTTTTCTGCTGGCGAAGCTCTTTATATACATGAATTAAATACAAGGGGGCCAAAAATGGGAACCAAAATTGCTGCAATGCTATGAAATACAAGAAAAAGCAAGGGAACAAATTCATGAAAAAATAAGAAAACACTTTACAAAATCAACTTATACTTCAAATTTCTTTACCCCTCCAAGCAATGTGACAGAATTGTCAACATTCCTGGCGGCTCGCGGGGTAACGAGCTCGCCTCGGTGCACGGACCCTCAGCCTTGATCCATTGGGCCAGAGTTACCTCCGGTCCCTGCTTCAGTTTGCTCTTCTCCTTCTGGGGGTCCCTCTGCAGCTATCTCTCTCTCCTTTTCTTCTCCTCCTCCTTCCTCATCGGGCTCTTGCTCCTGCTCCTGCTCAGGCGGTGGGGGAAGACGGTCACGGATACGCTCCATTGTCCGGCGGATGTGAGCCCAAGCTCCCTTCTGGAATGGTTCGCGATCTTGAAGGGATTTGACCAGAATGTGGAACTGGTCAATTTGGCCTATATCGGCATGCTTGGCTCGCTTGCTCAAATCGTTCAGACAAGCTGCAATTTGGCAATATTTGAGGATAAAATCCGTGACCTGTCTTTCTGTAATGGGTTCAACCCAATTATCAATTTCAGAAGTATCACTTTCAAATTCGAGCCACACGGGCTTGAGTTCTTCCTTAGATAAAAGGTTCCCGTCATCATCAGTGAAACTCGGGAAACCCAACTGCGAGAGATCTTGAAAATACGCCAGAGAGGTGCGTTGTTCTTGTTCAAATATATCCATCAGCCGTTTTGCCTTCTGAGCTTTCTTCAATTTTGAAAAGAAGGCATGGACTGTGGACTGAACGGTGGACCAATCCCTTGCTGTCCGACTCATGGCAGGCACCTGCAAATCCTGATACTTAATGCTCTGTGCCTCAAAGGCCAATTTTAGTCGGCGCCGTATCTCGTGCATCACTTCATCAACAATTGGCCCACTTTGCGAGGCTGCACTCTGGGCTTCTGTAATATATGAAAGGACTGACAGGGCACTGGAGGCCCGAGATCTGAAGTTTTTTAACAGATGGGTGCGGATGCTCTTGATTCTGCCCCTATCAAACAACTCCATATTTTCTTTCTCATATAGCTGTTGCTGCATCTCCATGATTCGGGCTTCAAACTTCTTAGCCCTCTCTTCATTTTCTGCTTGAGTGTCATCGTGACTTTTAGCAGCATCCTGGAGCTGAGCCACTTGCTGTTTTAGGGCAGTCACCTCCTGCTTCACTTGCTCACACTGTTTCTGAGCGTCTTCTAGCTGGGCGCGAGTCTTTGCAAGATCCTCCTCCAGCTTCATGTTGGCATTCTCCATTTCATAGCGGCGCTCATTAACTAGCTTGGCGTGAAAGCTGATCGAGTCAATTCTCACATGCATGGACTCCGATTCATCATCCACGTCTAGCTTCTCCAGGTCCTTGATCTTCTCATGATAGGTGTAATCTGAAGGTGTCATTTCATCTAGGGGCTTCTGAACCTTCGGCACCTTCTTTACCTTGTGGAGCTTCGCGTTTTTCGTGTCAAAGACAGCACACTTCTCCACTTTTGCCAAGGACCGCCCTCTCTTCTTCCTGGCCTCCTTGAGCAATTTGTCCGTATTCTGCCTGGCTCGGAGCAATCTTTCCGCCAGAGGGCGTTCTTCGATCAAAGCTAATTCATTATCCAATGAGGCTGGATTGCCAGCCAAAGGGGTGAACAAATACAAGGACTGATGGGGGGATGCTTCGCCCAATGGGTTGGTGACAGGTGAGGTGGGGGACTTGGCGGGTAGGGGCGAAGCGACGGGTTGCACTGCCGCGACTGGGTTGTTGGGGTTTGGGAGCGAAGAGTCGCCCCCGGGTTGTTCAGATGTTGCGGGGTTGGGGTGGATGGATGGTGGTTCGCTGGTGGTGCCCCGGCCAAGTGACGCAGACGACGTAAAGGCATTGGGGGACTCAGCGAAGGGATTGAATGCGGCTTGTACATTCTGGGGGGTGACGGCGAGTGAAACCTTTTCAACTGGTGATTGTAAAACATCAAGGGAGACTGTAGTCCGCGAGGGACTGCTTGCTGGCAATGATAATACTGCAGGCCTTTCGGCCGGGGCAACTATAGATGGAATTCCAGAAGAGAAAGAAAGGGAAAGGGGGCGCGTACCTTCGTGCTCTGCTGTGAGAGCAGTAGAGGCGAAGTCCTGTGTGTTGGGTCCTTGGCCGCTTTCCTCCTCCGTTCTTTCAGTATTTTCAACTCCTTTCTCTTCTACATCTCTTTCTTCCTGGAGGTGCTCCTCCACATCGATGACATCCACATCAACAATTTCCTTTTCCTTTTGCAGCGGAGGCTCGGGTGCTGCTTCACTAGTGTTTGTCTCAACTGAGCTTTCAGAAGGCCGTTCGCTAGCAGAGCCAGAGGGTTTGGTGCGAGGCCGCTTTGGGTGCGGAGGGGGCATCTGAACTTCGTCGGCCTTCTTCCTCTTTTTCTTTTTCTTCTTCTCCAGCTGCTGCGCACCCTCCTCGGCAGCTTGGCTGGAACCCTCGGCAGGCTCGTTCTGCTGCTCTTGTTGTGCCACCGCCTGTTCTTCTTCTTCTTCTTGCTCAGGCACTTCCTCTATCCTTCTTGGGCTCTTTCCTGAGCCCGGGACGCTAGGAGGCACGAAATCAGCGAAGGAGATGGGTTGCCAAGAGTCAACGTTGGCGTCATATATTTCGCAGAATTCCCCATCGATAATGAGGAAAGTGCTAGACTTCTGCTTCCGGCGGTGAACTCTCATTATCCACCATTCCCTCAACTTCGCTTCGGACCACCCGTTCAATTCTTCTTTCATTTTTCTCCAGAATGCTGAATCGGGATCTGGAAAGGGGTGTCGGGAAGGGACGTATTCGGCTTCGATTGGGTAAAAATCATGCCACGGGGGCAGAGCTTGCATGCGCTCGATATGCCACTCCAGATCCCTCCCGTTTGGGTTGTTGCGTTGTTCAACTATCTCTGGGTGGGGGCAGTTGTGAAAATTCTTAAACCTGAGGAAATCCCTCATTACTCCCAGGGGATCGTAGAACCATCGTTGGGGAATCTCCAGCAAGCCGAAGTTGCTAAGTTTCACCTCGAGGTGAGCACACTGCTTAGTGGCAAAGACTTCAATGACCCCCATCTTTAAAGGGAATTCGCATGTGTGCCCCCATTTTCGGCCGTGGCCATAAATTATATCTGTGAAATCGCTCTGGCGAGCAACCTCCAGTGAAAACAGATACTCAGAAGTATAGAAAGGCAGCAGGAAGGGTTTACCTGTAAACCCAAAAATGCAACCTACGAGCCCCTGCGTTAGCTGGAAAACGTCGCCCGTCCTTTTGTTGATGACCCTATCTCTGAGTGTCGCAGGCACTCGAGGGCAGGAGCCGCACATGAGCTGCAGGGCGCGTCCCAGGAACTGTTGATTAAAAACATAATAGGACTCGGTCTTCGCCAGGACAGAAGTCCACTGGTAGACCGGCTGCGGGGCTCCATCTTTGCCAACACAGTTGACAACAATATGCGGAAAGTGACTTTGAGTATAGTAAAAGAAAAGCCAGACTAAAAAGGAACACGGCCCGAAGTACTGATCTGGCCCTGAATTCTTCAAATTTGTCAGTCTAGTATGCAGGGTCCGGGCCACCAATTCTGCCCAATCGAAAAACACTGGGTTGGTGTTTGGCCTCGACGGGTCAGGGGCGTAAAACTCTCCGTGAGAAACACATTCCGCGAGTGCCACTTGCCAGGGATACACCGCAGCGTCAGAAGACAGGCCCGCCACCCATGCAAGAATGGAGAAAATGTCCGGGTATTTGAAATCGCCGAGAAGCAAAGGCATCTGTGGCAATTTGCCAGAAGGGAGCCCGTTTACCAACTGTTCCCCCAAGAACTTTATTATGTTAGGGGTGGGAGTAAATCTGCCCATCTGCTCACCCAAATTGACATTCCGAACTGTGTACCCCTTTGGTGGCCCCTGCCGAGGAGCAAATGCCTCCTGTATATCGCTACCATAGATTGAAAACAAATTGTTCCCCTCAGCGTCTCGGACCTGCCTGGTCAGAGGATGGTAGTTCTGGGCGATTGCATGGACAAGTTCGGGGCAGTGGTGCACTGGGGGACACAAGTACCAGTATAGTTGAGAATAATAAGCGACGACCCTTTTATGCTCCGCAGACAGTCGGCTCCGCATAAAATCAATTGTGTGCCGGAGCTCGGTAATGCTCTTGGTGAGCACGGTGTCCTTAATATTTTCCCACCCGTCAATGGGAGGTTCTACGGGCTCTTCTTCTTCGGACTCCTCCAGAATTTGTTTTTCTAGGCGGATGTTGAGGTCGACCTTTTTTGGCCTGTGCTTTTTCTCTTCTTTAGACTTCTTGGTTTTCTCGGCGCCCGCCTCCTTAGGCGCTTTCTCTCTTTTCTCCGTGGCTTTTTTCCCCATTAGAACACGACGGAACTACAACAGACAGAGTGTGTGGAGCAGACTGGTGGATTTGCAGCAGAGTCTTGGCAGAATTTCGACAGCTTCGCGAGTACCGCTGCAGAGAAGTAGCTGGAGGGTGAACAATTCTACAATGGGGGCATTCCGCTTTTATAAGTAACAGTCGGGGCTGCTCTCTTAATGGCGTCCGCTGGAAATAAATGCCCACATCAGACTGAAGGGATTACGCCACTGTTCGATTGGTCGCCTGGCTTCGCTCACGAGAACCGATGTACTTTGGAAATCTTACCTCCGCTTCGAATCCTTAACCCCTTGTTGTCTTGCACCTGGGCACGAGCCTCCATTCTAACTACATTCTCTTGGGACGTGTGCCGCCACCTTTGCATTAATTCTTCGTGCCTCGAATGTTCAATTGGGCCGCTATTTGGGCACGCGCCTCAAGGCACGTTTTAAATTAGCTCGCCCCCTTTTAACGGCTCAACTTGGGTGTTTCGGGCTAAAATCGAGCGAAGTTCCACTTCGGCTTTCCTTTTGCCCGACGCGGATAAGCATGCGCTTTGTTGCTTCGCTGGAATCGAGGGCGATCGGGTAGTTCGGCGTGCTTTTCGCCCGAAGTGGCCCTTGTGCACAGAAATCGGCGAAGTGAAAACTTCGCCGAACTTGTTCCCTTAGACTAGCCTTAAGTCCTCCCGTTACTCCTTTGCAAGAAGATGTTACTTCGCTGAATTTCGGAGCGAACCGAAGGTTCGGCGTTTCTCTGGCCCGAAGTAGGCCTTTTAATAGCAAAGTGATTGCTCATGCCTTGTCTCTTCGGCACACCTTGGTGGATGGCTGCTTCGCTCGGAATGGGCCCCGAAGTGGAGGTTCGGCCACCTTGTCGCCCGAAGTGCCTGCTTCGCCCATTCTGAGGCCGAACTGGCATTCTGAAAAGGGGTGGTTCGCTAGAATCATTGGCTGAAGAGAATACTTTGGCCGACGTTGAGCCTTTTGGTCGACATGAACTTTGAGCAGAGTGGAGGCCCGGAGTGGCAGTTCGGCCGAATTCTAGGCGAAGTGACCTGGTAGCCTTAAACCTTTTTCTGCCAACTTGATGGAGGTTCGCTAAAACTGTGGCCGAAGGGGATGCTTCGCCAGGCTCAAGCCCGAACTTAGCGTTTTTCTGGGGATGGTTTGTTGGAGTTAGGGCCGAGGTTGTGGTTCGGCGTGCTTTTCGCCTAGCTGATTTTGGAGATTTTGGCCGAACTGACCTTTTATGTCTATCCCTTCAGCGAGATTTCAAACGGGCCTCCCCAGAAGGCGTTGAACTTGTCATGGTTGCCTGGCTTGGCCTTCCACGAGTCCCATTTCCATACTAGGTCCCCGACTTGGAAAGTACGGGTAGAGGACTTCTTTTTGAACCAATTTCGAGTGGTCTCCGTGTGTTTCATGAAAACTTCGTAGGCCTTTTCTCGATCTTCTTCAAGCTGCAGTAGTTGAGCTAATCTGGCCTCCATGGGATCCAACTCCCCTCTTTCGTCGTCTAACATCCATAGTGCAGGAATCTCCTTGTGAGTCGGCAAGACAACTTCCTTGCCATAGACCAGGGCGTAAGGTGAAGTCTTGATTGATTTTTTGACAGATATTCGATCGGCCCATAGCGCTTGGTCTAGGAGCAAGTGCCAGGTCCTCTTGTTCCTCTCTAGAAGCTTTTTCAGGATCTTTAGCAGGTTTTATGTTGATTCTCCAATCCATTGCCCTGGATAGTAGTTCGAAGTGGCCTTGAGATAGATTCCATACTGCAATTCATTAATTTGCTGCCTATTAATAAACGGGGATTAAACCTTCTAGAAAGTGATGACCGTTTCTTGATCAACATGTTTTGGCCCATTTAGTGAAATATTCCGGTCAAGATGAACTTGTGTCGTGGGGATATTACCCCTACAAAATCTAACCCCTCTGAATGCCTGCTTGTACGGTTGGAGAGGCATTGGGCGTTTACTGATGGCGGATTGTTCACGGGGGGGGGGGGGGGGGGGGGGGGGGGGGGGGGTTTTTGTGGGGCGGGGGGCCCCGACTCTCGGAGTGAAATATCGGGACCTTTTCCTTCTCATCTCCTCGATGCATCGACAGATAAGAAACCTTCGGGCGTAAGACATAACGGAGGGATTGCATCTTGAACCGCCTTGGGGCGTTGCGGACATCTTCCGGTGTTGGGGGCCGGTCATCGGTCCGGTCTTCTCGTGGTGGTTGTCTCTCGAGAATCCATTGGCTGCTACCACTTGGGCTATACTTTTGCAAACTCTTGGCACAATGCGACCGGAACCATTTGGGGTTGGCGAATCCTGGATTTTATTCACTATCGCCTTTTGGTTCTCTTGGGGGGGGGGGGGCTGGTTTTCTTTGGGGATGGGTGCTGATTCCTTTGTGATTTCGGATGCACTTGGCGTTCTATAATTGTATTTCTCTTCGTGGGGGGTCACTTGGCTTAAGGGGTGGGCTCTCCTCATCCTTTTTGTTAGGTTTTCTGTTTTTGTAAATCTTTATTGTTACGGGGCTGGCTTTTTTTTTGTTTTTCTTTGTTTTTTTGAGGCCTGGTTGTGACTTGGCGGTAACTTCTCATGAAGTTAATTTATTATGCATATAGATTTTTTTTTGTTTTTTTTTTTTTTTTTTTTTTTTTTTTTTTTTTTTTTTTTTTTTTTTTTTATGTTTTTTTATTGTTTTTTTTACTTAAGTGCATTTCCTTCTCTTTTTTATTGATCATGTCTCAAATATCTCAAAGGCTTCATATATGAATATCTATGGTTCTATTACTTATTGGGAAGAATGATACCCTTCTTATTCATCGGGAGTGGGAGCTTGAGGAGCGTTTTGGCTCTGTCAAGGTCGACAACAAGTCCTCTTTCTGATATAATATGACCTAGCAATTTTCCTTCCTTCACCGCGAAGACAGATTTCTTCGGATTGATGGAAATGCTGAACTCTCTACACCTTTCGAATATCTGTTGTAAGTGTGAGGTGTGATCTTCCCTTTTATGCGAAAATACAGTCATATCATCCAAATAGATGACAATGAATTTGTTCAACAGTTCGCTGAACGCTGAGTCCATGGCCCTCTGGAATGTAGCTCCTGCATTTGAAAGACCAAACGACATACGCTGATAAGCGAACGTTCCCCACTTGGTGGTGAACGTCGTCTTATGTTGGTCTTCATCCCTAACCCAGATTTGATTGTACCTCGAGAAACCGTCCAGAAGAGAGAAGCGTTGTGCTCTTGCCACGACATGGAGTATCTGGTCAATTTGCGGAGCGGGTAATGATCTTTCAAGGAGGCTGATTCGATTGGGAAGTCGACGCACGGGCGAATATCTCCGTTTTTTTCTACTGGGACTAGATTTGCGACCCAAGAAGAATGCTTTATAGGATAGATAATCTTAGCTTCAAGCATTTTCAAGAGCTCGGCCTTCATCAGGACTTCGATCTTTGGATTAACTGGCCTCTGTTTTTGTCTGCAGGGCCTGACTTCTTGCAATTCAATTGTATGTTGAATAATATCCTGGTCATAACCTCTCAGGTCTTGGTAACACCATGCCACGATGTCTGGGTACCTCTTGCATAAAGACCGGATCTGTTCAAGTTCTGTTGAAGTGCAATCTGTTCCAACCTTTATCACTTTTCCTGGTTCGAGCTCAAGGTCTCGGTATTGTTTCGCGTCCACTTTGATCCTGTGGGAGATTGCCCTGTCATTCTGGTCAAACAGGCTTTCTAAAGTGATTAACCCCTTCGGAACATGATTGTTCTTTAGCTGTATCAGCCCTTCATACTCTTCATCTTCAGGATTCCTCCCTTCAACGGTGGCTGCCTCTTGGACCAGGAAGTTAATAATTTGTTCATCGCTGTCAAAGACTTGCCAGTGAGTGTCCTTGTCGGGTACAGATGGTCTGTAAACAGTCCTCACTGCCTTGGGTTTGTGCACCATTTCATCGGTTGGGGAGTATCTGGCTCCAATAGATGCTAAAATATCAACATGCCTGTTTTTCTCCCGTGGGATGGGCTGGACGTTCAGCGATTCAAAGTGCTCAAATAAATCCCATACCCTGTTGTGGTATGCCTTAAGGTAGTGCTTCTTGGAGAAGCATTTGTTGGTGATTTGCTTGCAAACTAGTTCTGAGTCCCCAAAAATCTGGAGATGCTTGATACCTAACTTCTCGGCTTTCTTTAGCCCCAAGCATAAAGCTTCATACTCGGCTGCGTTGTTGGTGCAACTCCAGGCAAGCCGGTAGCAATAGTCCTTTTGTTCGCCGGATGGTGATACCAAGAGCACTCCTGCTCCGGCTCCGTTTTTACATCGGGCACCATCGAAGAACAACTTCCACAATTCGTCTTGAGCAGCTTCCTTATTCCCCTGCATCGGCTCCATGGACCTTTCGGACCTAGTGATGGAGTAGCATCCCATCTCTGTTTCAATCATAGCATTAAAATCCGTTAATGAGAACTCGTCCTCAGTACACAGCTCGCCCAAGGCTTCTTCTACTAGGTCTACCTGCTCCAATTCTTCGGTCATCAAGTGAACTGAATCATCACGTTCTCCTTCCTCGGCCATCCTTTCTACGAGAAACGTGGAGGGTTTCTCATTGTAAATCTTGACTTTTCTTCCTTTGAATGGGACTTCAAGGTGCGAATAATCCATGGAAAGATAACCGCCGAGCTTAGCCGTGAACTCCCTTGAGAGGCACATGCTAAAATATGGCTCGAGATCAACAACTACCACCTCTTGTATTACTACGATTTGAGGTGCCTTGTGCAGCCGAATAGGTATGTCCTTGATCACACCGACTGTCTTTACGGGAGTACCGTCCAACTGAAGCACGCCATGGCTACTTCACGTGTATTCCATACCTATCTCTTCGCAAACAGCCTTCGGCATGACTGTGGTTGCGGCACCGGAGTCAATCATGCAATTGTGGACGATGCACCCTTCCATCTGCAGGGACAGATAAAATGGAGGAGGCCTGTTCTTTCCTGTGATCGAAGTGGGTAGGGGTTGAGCTAAGACAGGTTGCGTCAACTTTCCTGCCTTTGCTGATTTTAGCGATTCTTGCAGCAGGTCTACCTGTCCCGGAAGTTGTAGAGCATCATACAGACTGATCTTGGCGGGAGTCTTCTTTAGCTCTTCCACGATATTATATGCCGCAGTAGCAGGTATCTCTGGTTCCTTCGCTGCCTCGTACTTAGTGCGATATTGTTGCGTGGCCTCGACTCTTTGCCGTTTCGTTAATGAGGGATACTTCAGTTTTTCTCTAGCCTGCTCCTTGGTTTCAACTTGTGGTGGAGCTGCAGCGGTTTGCTGAGGCTTTTCCTTCACAGGTGGCGGTTGAGGAGCTTTGTCAGGAGCCTTGATAGGTGGCTGTTCCTTTTCACGGCGGGTATACACCTTCAAGGGGCCCATTTGAGCTGTGTCTACTTCGATTGGTTTCTTCCCACCCTTGGTGAGAACCGAAACTTGCTCTTCCTCTGCGATCACTAAATTATGATCTGCCTCCATAATCATGTTAACTTGGCCGCCAGTAGTACTGCCCGCCAGCGTTTGGACATAGTGTTGATGCAACATGCAAGTGCCCTCTTCATGTGGGTCGTTACATGTGGAACACCAGTGCACATAATCGGAAGTGCTCGGCTCCTCACTGATGGCGGCGTTCCTCGCAGGAGGTCTGCCTGACTGTGCTGCCTGGTCTTTTGTGAGTGTTGGTGGAGGATAGGGTCTCCTCGGCAGAAATTCCTGCTGTGCTTGTTTCTTTTTCATGATGGCCATATCATTGGATAAGGTTCGCACAGTAGAATTCAAAGACTGAACTTCTTGTAGCAGCTTAACTTGCACATCTACGGTTGCAGGTGCCGATCCTGCCGAAGTCGGCAGTGGGGCCATTGTTGGGACTGGGGGCAAGGCGGGATACTGGGGTGGCGCTGGTAATGCCGGAAACGGTGGAGGGACGTTAGGTTGTGGTGCCTGAGGTGCGGGGAAATGTATCTGCGGAGCAGAGAGCTGGGACACAGTCGGGTTCGGATTCCAGGGCGGAATCGGGTATGTGGAAGACGTTGAAGTCTGTGCAGCAGCGCTGGGGTATTGCGATTGGGGGAAATCCGGGAATATTGGCATCGACATCCTCGGAGGGAGTTTACCAATGGCGATCAAATCTATTTCTGCCTTTTGGGCCAGCTCATATAGCTCGGGGAATGTATTAACGTTTGAGAATCTCATCACCATGCTGATATCAGAGTTGAAGGCCCTAAGGTAATAATATGCCGCTTGTTCGGTTGTTGGCCGCAAGCCGGCAGGTACCCTCTGCCAGGTTCGGGCGAACCTTACATTAAAATCGGATATCTCCTCTTGAGGGTGCCTTTGGATTGAGGTGAACTGGTGCAGGAGGGAGGAAGGATCGACAGATTCATTAAATCCTCTCATCAACTGTCCGGCTAACTGATCCCATCCCGTGATGGTTCCTGGTGGCAGAGACCTATACCAGTAAAGAAGTTTTCCTCGGAGGGACAGAATTAACAGCCGAACCATAACCTCCTCTTCTGTGATGCTGTGAAGAGCAGCCAAGGAAGCGATGTCCTGGATGTGTTCGTAGGTTGTCTTCCTCGTTCCGTCGAACGTAGGTATTGACTTTAGAGCAGCAGGTGGAATTTGCCCCTGCCCAGCTAGATTTAATGGCCCAACAGAATTCCAGGCCGGAAATAGCCTAGGTGGTGGCTGCGGCAGCGGTTGCTGTTGCTGTTGCTGTTGCTGCTGTTGTTGTTGTTGATGAGCCATATTTGCACTCTGACTTGGTAGATAGGGGGTGAGCAATAGCTGGTTCGGCAGAACCGAAGTTCCCGAAGTGCCTAGGTGATCTGGAGAGTTCGGGGGATTAGGAGGGAGATTGGTCGCGGTGCTGTCCGAGGTCGGACCTTGTTCGTCAAAGACAACCTCTTGCGATGACCCTTTGTTGAGAGGTGGATCTGGCCTGACTAACCTAGGACGTTCCCCGAAGGCGTCAATGTCGAGCTCAAAGAACTCGGTCTCTTCTCCAGAATTCCTAACTCTCCATCTCGTATGCATGAAGGTACGGATATTTCAGTACCGGTCTCTAAGGCCTAAGATTTTCGCGTTGAACAGAGTCGCCAGTTGTTCGAGTCTTACAGTACTGAGATGAGCATCAACTCTCAATACCACTCACAAGGTGAGACTGACTAGGTCCCACCGGGCGTGCCAGAAACTGTTGGTCACAAATCCGCCACGGGAAAGGATTTTCGTATGCCTAAGCGCCCTAGACCTGGACCAACATTGAAAGGCCGGAGGGAAGAGATGCCCTCCGTGCCAATCTCCGGAGAAGGCCGGCTCCTATACTAACTACAGGGGTTTTAAGATAAGAGTGCAGGAAAGAGATTAAAAAAGGTTAAGGGTGCAGGAAAGAGATTAAAAGATACAGAAAGAAATGGAAATAACTTGATATTGCAGTGGGAAAGAACACGCAGCACAATAACTCATCTATATCTAAACTAGCAGCATTCAATACAGAAAATGTAACAGAAACTGAAACTGCATATGCCTCTCTATGTATCCTCTAACAGAATTCCAGACACATTCACCTTCTCATGCTAAAATCCAGATAGCAGAATTATAGCAACCAGAAAACTAAATGAAAGCAAAAATACTTGCCAGAGGCAGCATAAAAAGAAGGCACAGATTCAGAGCCAAGGATCTTCAATATTGATAGCAAAATGTTTAGCTACAACAACTTCTCTAGCAAAATGTTCCCCCCCCGTTTTCATTACAATGCGTGGGTTTTTATAGAGGACCCTCCCCTCTGAGCCATTAATGAACCCGATCTACAAGGATGCTAGGGCGGATCCGGAATGATGCTCGCCTACTTTTCACAATTGAAACCTCCCATCCGATTACCATAACTAGTTACAGGGCCGCGTTAGGCGGGGAAAGTTGCATTTATGTTCCGCGGGCGTGTCTCGGACTCATACCCAGTCTTGGAATGTGTGCCCCTCGGGAGGAGCACTATCGTCAGCTGCGCCTTGGGTGAAGCTTCACTGGATTTCCGTTCGAAGCGCTGCTTCGCAATGAGTTCGGGCCGAAGTGAAGGTCAGGATGGGGATCAAAGCCCTAAGTCAAAATATCCTTGTCTGGGTTAGTTCGCTGGAAAATGGCCTCGAAGACGACTTTGCTAGATAAAATGGCCGAAGTGGCTAGTCGACTTGTAGAAGACATGCTGCTTCGCTGAGAAATGGGCCCAAAATGCTACTTCGGCAAGGAACTTGCCCGAAGTGGCTGGTTGCCGGCAATGTGTTACAAAATCTTCTCCCTTTGCTTTTGGATAGATGCTTCGCAGCGATCAAACCAGAAGGTGGCAGTTCGGGGAAACGTTGGCCGAAGCTTACTCCCTGCCTTAGACATTTTCCTGTTCTTCCATTGGCGCTTTGGCAAAATGGTGACCGAAGTGGGAGGTTTGCCAGGGGGATGGCCGAAGTAGCTAGCTCGCCAGACTAGGGCCCGAACCGGCGTTCATCTAAGTGACAGTTCGCTGGGAAGATGGGCCGAAGTAACACTTCGGCAAAGATTTTAGCGAAGTGACCCCGCTGACCTAGCACATTCTCACTCAACTCAAAATTGCAGCTTCGCAGCTCCTCTGCCCGAAGTGACTACTTCGGCAGTCTTGTGAGCGAAGTGCCCTCCATGCCTTAGAAATATTTAGGCCAAAACTGGACTTCTCTGATTTTCTTTGCGAAGCTGCTCTTTTCTTTCTGCCTTCAGCGAAGCTTTCTATCTTTTCCTGTTTTCTGCTGGCGAAGCTTCTCACATACATGAATTAAATACAAGGGGGCCAAAAATGGGAACCAAAATTGCTGCGATGCTATGAAATACAAGAAAAAGCAAGGGAACAAATTCATGAAAAAAAATAAGAAAGCACTTTACAAAATCAACTTATACTTCAAATTTCTTTACCCCTCCAAGCAATGTGACAAAATTGTCAACAATTACGTCAAGGCCTACCGGAACAAAGTGGGGGATTTTCTCGAGCTTTTGAAGCTCTGAATATCAAGGCTATTCCCCGGGAGTGTAATACTCATGCTGATCTATTGGCATTTGTGGGAGCCAACTATTGCCCAATAGCCAATGTCATACAAAAATAAAAAATAGTAAGGCTGATATATAGACCTTCAGTCCCAGATAAAGACACCTT
The DNA here is from genome assembly GCA_028583015.1 of Wollemia nobilis. Taxonomy (NCBI): domain Eukaryota; kingdom Viridiplantae; phylum Streptophyta; class Pinopsida; order Araucariales; family Araucariaceae; genus Wollemia; species Wollemia nobilis. The sequence continues at coordinate 19,539,643 of JAQPPZ010016947.1, read as the reverse complement.
CTGGAAGGTCTTTGAAAATGATGAACAGGTGTTGGATTTCCTAATACATGAAATGAATTGTTCAGGTGATCGAGCTTTAGAAGATGAAGAAGATGAAGGGCTGATCCAACTCAAGAATAATCATATACCAAAAGGCCTAATAACTCTTGAAAGCCTTTTTGACAGTAGTGATCGGCCAGTGGATCACAAGATAAAAGTTGATAAGCAGAAATACAAAGAGATGCAGATAGAGCCTGGAAAAGTGCTCAAGGTCGGGGTTCTATGTTCAGAAGAAGAGGCAAACCAAGTTCAGGAATTATGCAAAAATTTCAATGATATTGTAGCCTGGACGTACAATGACCTCAAGGTGCACAGCAAGGAAACAATACAACACACCATCGAACTTGAGCCAGGTTCGAAGCCCTTACGACAAAAGCAAAGGCCTGTCAACCCAAATATAGAAGCCCTGATGAAGCAAGTGTGAAGTTGCTCAATGCCAAAATAATTTACCCTATCAAACACTCCACATGGGTTGCTAACCTAGTGCCAGTCAGAAAAAAGAATGGGGATATCAGATTATGTGTAGACTTCAGAAATTTGAATAGGGTCTCATTAAAAGATCACTATCCTCTACCTCAAATAGATGAAATACTACATACTGTAATAGGAGCAAAAAGATTCTTGTTACTAGATGGATTCTTTGGTTACAATCAGGTTTGGGTCAGAGATGAAGATCAGCACAAGACTGCATTCACTACCAAATGGGGAACTTTTGCATATCAACGAATGTCTTTTGGTCTATCCAATGCAGGGGCTACTTGTCAAAGAGCAATGGATCTAGATTTTGAAGAACTCGTAAATAAAGTAATGGTTATTTATCTGGATGATATGATAGTGTTCTCCCACAAAAAAGAAAAGCATATTGAACATCTCAGGATGGTTTTTGAAAAGTGCAAAGAATTTGGTATTTCCTTGAACCCAAAGAAATCTATCTTTGCTGTCCAAGAAGGAACTCTGTTGGGACATGTTATTTATGAAGCAGGACTGGCCTTTGACCCAGACAGAGTAAAAGACCTCCTAGATCTTCCCTTACCATTGAATAAAAAGGGGCTGCAGTCCTTCTTTGGACAGATCAACTTTGTGCAAAAGTTTGTTGCAGACTTTGCACAAATAGTGAAGCCTATGACCGAATTACTAAAGAAAGATAGACTTTAGATGGACAGATCTGTGGAAAGAAGGATTCAAGAAGATCAAAGAAGCAATTTCTCAGACACCTGTGCTCATCAACCTAGATTACTTAAGGGATTTCATTTTGTATGCAGTTGGTGAACAGGAAAGTTATGCTGCATTTCTTACTCAAAAGGGAGAAGACAACGAGGAGAGACCTATTGCCTTCCTAAGCCCCAAACTATGCAAGATCATGAGGAAAGGTACAACTTCATTGAAAAACAAGTGTATGCAGTTATGAACTCTTTGAAGAAATTCAGACATTTTCTGTCTCAAAGCAAGACTCTAGTGTATGTGGTGCACCTTGACATCAGGAACTTCATAATACAGGGAGAGCTTGGTGAAAAAAGGGTTGGATGGGTGTCAAAGATCCAGGAATATGACGTAGAGATTCACCCAACTAAGCTGGTAATAGGCAGAACTTTATGTCAAGAGTTGGCAAAAAGGGCTAAAACAGAATATGTAGCATGTCAAGCACCAGGATCAGTTCAGGAAGATAGACAATCCTCAGAAAGCTCAGATTGGGTGGATGACCTCACAAACTAATTTCAAACAGGGAAATGCCCAACAAACTTGAATGCCTCGCAAAGGAGATACAGGCTGCAAGTCTTGAAATACGTCCTATTACCTAAAGGTTTGTACAGAAAAAATTTGGATGGCGTTCTTTTGAGATGTATCAAAGCTGATCAAAAACAGAAGATCTTGGAAGAATTTGTTGGGGGCTTATCAGGTGGACATTATTCAGGTAGAACAACTGCCTTGAAAATACTAAGAACAGGTTGTTATTGGCCAACCTTCTTCTTTAATGCTTTCAAAATTGCAAGGACATGTGAAAGATGACAAAAATATGTGGGGAGAAACAACGATGCTTCCTTACCTCTTAAGTCCATCCAAGTGGAAGAACCCTTTCAGCAATGGGGTTTAGACTTCATAGGGGTGATAGAACCAAATTCATCTGCAGGTCACAAGTATATTTTGACTGCTACAGACTATTTCACCAAATGGGTTGAAGCAATACCCACAAAGAAGGCTAACCAGGAGGTGGTGATTGAATTTGTTGAGAGCCTGATCACAAGGTTTGGCATACCTGATGCATTGGTTAGTGACAATGGTCCATCCTTCATTGGAGAAAGATTGATTTTGTTGGTAAATATGGGATCTACTTAAAGACTTCCTCCAACAACTATCCATAGGGAAATGGCCTAGCAGAATTGACCAACAAGAATTTACTTAGGATTCTGAAGAAAAATTTGAAGGATAACAAGAGAAGTTGGCATTCACTGATAAATCAAGCATTGTGGGCTGATAGAATCACCATTAAGAAGTCCATCAACACATCTCCTTATGCTTTAGTATATGGAAAAGAGGCTATCCTCCCCATACATATGGAAATACTCGCTTTGAAATTGCTTGATCAGACTCATACTACAGAAGATGACCTAGTGGGAGATAGATTGATGCAACTTTTGCAACTAGAGGAATAAAGGGAGCAAGCTTATGTACAGTATCAAAAACATCTAGGGGAAACCAAAGGCTGGTTTGACAGAAAGGCCACTTTCAGAAAATTCAAAGTTGGAGATTTGGTTCTAAGATGGAATGAAAACAAAGCAAAACTAGGAAATCACCAAAAGTTCGACTCCTTTTGGGAAGGTCCATTTGAAATAATCGCTGAGAAACAATACAATGCTTTTCAACTACAGGATGAGCAGGGGAAGATTCAACCTATCTCTGTCAATGATTTCCATTTGAAGCTTTATTTTCACTAAAAGCTTCCCATCCTTTGTATTCTATGTATTATATGTATTTTAATGTTTTTTTGTCGATGTCACGATTTCGTGACATGTCTTAGAGTTGTAGGCAGGGAGAAGTTGCGCAATGTTGCGATATGTCAGCAGGTCGCGGTGACAAAGAATGAAAGCTTTTGAAGAAGGAATACTAACGTGATGTCACAATGCGTCGTTATCTCGCGGTTAAATAGTCAAAACATCTCCAAATCAAGAAGGGTCGTGGCCACGCAACGAGAGGGAAAACAATTTTCGAATTTCAAAAAAGTAATAGGAAGCGTGACAATTATAAATGCAAAGTTGGTTGTGATTCATCGGGTAGGGTGGCGCATGAACTGAAGCAGAAACGTCGCCCTGATTAAATCGTCGAAGTAAATGGCCAACCACTGCAATAATTGCATTTTGCCCTAATTCTCGTGGAAGCTCTATATACAACTGAGAAACCCTAGCAACTTTTCACTTTGCTGAAATTCTTTTACGAGGTTGCCTTTTGTTGCTGAGGAAATATTCTCCCGTACCAATAAAAGAAGTTTCAGTGAGATAGTGCTTAGAGAAACAGTCGTACCATAATGGCAGTTTCGTCCTCAGCCACTGAGACTGCAGTACAAATCGAGGATGAAGAGAATGTCAGGTTTCAAGACAGGGACACAACAATTGCAGACACTGTGGTCACTTATAAGGGTGCTGAATGGCTCAGAACGGACGTTGAAGACATGCTTTCGATAGGTATTTCCCCATCAAGCCCGAATTCCTTCGCCTTCCATTCTTTGCTTTCTTTCTATGTTTGCAGCCCAGTTCACCCATGCCCTGAACTGGTGCGTGCCATAGCCAAGTATTATAACCCTGAACGCAACAAGGAAGAACCCTCCTCACAATTAGCCCAGATGCTTTCTCAGTTGCATTTGTTGTGGGTTTAGTTCATGCTCAAAAACCTAAAGACTTTTGTCCCGATTAGCAGGCGAAGTATTATTTCCCAGGCAGCCATATGAGATCTTTTATAGAGCTGCAACTGAAAACAGTGCCATTCAGGAAATTTTTTCCAGAAACCCCCATCCACATTACTGAATTCAAGAATATTGAGCTCTTTACAATGTTAGCGGTGATAGTGGGGCTACCTTCTGTAATGTCCCCTTCTAATCAGCTAGTGGGAGCACATAGAGACTAGCCTATACACGGGTTCTCGTAGGCTATGTCATATGGATGAGAGCCTTTGGAGATATTTGAGACAACTTTTGAATTCTTAGAGCTCAGTTTTGGTGGTCGTTCGGGGTCAAACACAGCTAGGATGCTATAATTGCTATTTTTAGCAGTGTCGGGTTTTAGGGTTTCTTGCCGAGCGGACAAGGGGATGTTGTTCTACAACGAAATGGGTATCCGAAACAGGTTTCGGTTGGTCATTCGGAGTTTCATAAGGCAGAGTTTTTAAAGCGCAAAGCTTGGCTTTATTAAGTGAATTATTAAATTCATTTTATAAAGTTAAAACTTTATATTATAATTAAAGGGGAAGAAATATGTTTATCCCACATTGAGCGCGAAAAAGAGAGTTTGCCAAGGAGGAGCCTATTTATTCAGTGACTTGGTCTCATTTTAGATATTCTGGATTTTAGTTATTTCCTCTAGAGTTTGAGGCCAGTGGCTGAGACTTCTTCTCCGAAGGGACGGAAACCCCAACGGTGTGGCTGAGGACGAAACCCCTCAGATTTTTGGAGCTGGACGAAACCCCAGTTCTCTATTGGTGAATTCACATAGGATTCACGCTTTGGTGCTTCAACGATTTCAGAGGTACTTTGGTATTTGCTGATTTAGTATATTTCAAGGGTTTGCAGACATATTGTGGAAAGATTATATTTTTAAAATATTGTAATTTGAACCCTATTTTGAAAGAAATTTGAAAAATAAAATTGTTAGTTATTTCCTGTTTCTTGGAGTTGTATTTTCTGATTTTAAGAAACAGTATAGTGTCCCAAATATTAAAATATCAGAACAGGGGGGGACATTACACCTTCGGACGAGGAGTTCCACGGTTGGCAAATTGCCACAGCCCAATGCATTTCAAACCCTAAGTTCTATGACACCTCTGTTATGGACCAGAGCACTAGGCCCCTTTTCTTCAATTGGTTCGCTTCTTCAATTGGTTCGCTTTTTTGTGCCAACAAATCCATGAGCAATTGTCTAAATTGCAAAGAGGCTTCCAAATCTCTTTCAGATATTGTTCTCACCTGGGCTGGCTCTTCTATTTCATGGCACTAGAAATGCCTTTTATAGCCGTGGTAAAGGGAAGGCAATCTCCCAGGCTCAGCAACAAAGTGTCACAGTTACAACTTTTGCCTCTAAGAAGGGAAAGGCTATTGTGTATACCCCTACACAGGAACAATTAGAAAGATATTCAAAAGCACCTAACATAATGCAAAAAATGGGTTATACTGGAGAAGGCCTTGGGAAACATGGCCAAGGAATTATCGAGCCCATTTAGGTGCACAAAAGGTCAAAACATTGGCCTTGGGAGCAAGAAATTCAAAGGGTAAGAGTTTTGAGTCAGCCCCTCCAAAGTTTGTAACATCTGCTGGGACATCACCTCCTCTAGTCACCGCCATAGGCCCAACATCAAGATTCAGAAACAAACTTTGATCCCCTTCCTCTTATAAGAAGATCCAAGAGGAAGGTAAGGGATGCGACTGAGGAAGGTACACATAGGAAAAATAAGCAAGAGGAAGTTTCAGAGAAGATAAGTGCCTCAGGACATGAGGAGAATAATGAACAACTACCTTAGCATCAAGATGTAAGTGCCGCTAGGTAGGAAGAGGTGGTTGAACAACCACTACCCATGGAAGGTGCACAAGGAGGACTGCAACCTCAGACATTGGTGTAGGTATGATAAATATTCCTCCCTCTCCTTCTGCTAATCCCCTAGAGAAATATTCCTCTCTTTTTGGTGAAAAAGATGTCCAGTCTCTACCTCCGCGACATTCATCCTCACCTCCGCCATCCACCTTCACCACCACCATCTTGTTGGTCAAATATCTGCCTAATCAACAAAAACTGCGTTTGTGCGCCCTAGATACGGCCAACATTGAATGACCGGAGGAAAGGAATGTCCTCCGTGTCAATCTCTAGAGAGGGTTGGCTCCCTTACTAATCCTAAATGGTTAAGATAAGAGTTGTAGGAAAGAAATTGAAAAGTACAGAAAGAAAGGGAAATATGGCCACAGGCCGGAGTGTAGGAGTTGGGGTAGACTAGTAGCAAGAATTCCCACCGAGCATTATTTAGCATATCATAGAAAGTAAGCCGCAAAATTAACTCACAATTTCGCAGAGACAACTTTCAGAATCACACTCTAGTACTCACTCCTTCACCAACAATGTTCAAACTCAGATTGCAGAATTCAAACTTTACAACAGATAATGAATGCGAGTAGGAAATAGAAGTGCTAAAATAGAAAGAAATCACATAGAAATCACTTGCAAAATTCAGAAGCCAAGTTCCTTATATTTATGCAGAAAACTTGAAGGGTTTTCTCGCAGAATGTCTAACCTCCCTTTACAATGAGAATTCGGTAGTATTTATAGAGGATTTCGCCTCTTTCATTAAATGCACATAGAGACAAAATGTTTGTAGATCAAAGACATCAACGCGACAATTTCTCCTTGGAAATCTTCCTTCAGCAACGACAATCCAGTTTTAAGGGGAAACAACTCGGGATGGTCGATCAATTGGGCACGAGCACATTAAATTTTGGCTTCTTTCGTGCTTTGAAAATCACCACCGCTTCAATAATTTACTCCATATTAAATCCATCTTGGAGAGGGAGCGAAACCATTAAGAAGGCGATCCTGGGAAATGATGAAGATCCATGAAAATATCTTCCGTTTGGCCACTATCATTAAATCTCGGCATTCATTTAAAACTTACATCTTTAATTAACATCCATCAATATCCGTACTGCAATATTGCTTAAAATCAATTAATTGATTGTGCAATCTCTGCCATTTTTTGTCAAAAACATCTAATATTTTTTGTTCACCTTCTTTGGCGCTTCAACATCCATTTTATCATAGCAGTAATTGTTTTTTATTTCCGGCGAAAATGTTTTGATAACTGCGTCATTCCCTTTTAAATTGACATTCGCCTTCAGAAGGGGCGAAACTGAGTTTCGCCTTCCCTTTTAGGTGATCATAATTGCATTCGCCCCTAAACCTTAAAATGCTTTCACCCCTTAACTGGGCAATTTCACCTCTGAAAATGCTTTCGCCCATCAATTTCACCCCTGATATGCTTTCATCCCTTAATTTCGCCCTGAGATGCTTTCGCCCCTTAATTTTTCCCTGAGATGCTTTCACCCCTTAATTTCGCCCCTGAGATGCTTTTGCCCCTGAGATGTTTTCGCCCATTAATTTCACCCTGAGATGCTTTCACCCCTTAATTTCGCCCCTGAAAATGCTTTCGCCCCTTTCCTGGGCAATTTCGCCTTGAAGGAGGGCGAAAATGATTTTCGCTCCTCCTGAGGGGCGACTTTGACTTTGACCCATCTTATCACTTGCAAAATTTTTCCTTCTCCTTTATTCGGACAAAACCATTTATCCAGTCATTTTCGCCCCAAAGCAAGGGCACAAAGGATTTTTGCCCCGAAAGTGCTCGAACATGGATTTTCGATGGTACATCTTCCCGGTTTTCGCCTTTTTTGACTTCTGACTGTAGTGTGGCAAAAGTGCCAACACTTTTGGTGGCTCGCGGGGTATTCAGCTCGTCTGGATGCAATCGATCCCAGGGCCTTTATCCATTGGGCAACGAAGTCACAACCGCCTACTGCATCAAACTATTTACTGCTTGCATCAACTTCTTCCTGCATTGCCTGATATTGTTCAGTCGTCTGTTTGTATTTTTACCCAATGCGAGGCACTTCACCGAGCTCGACTGATTTTCTCCGCTTCAGGGTGCTTTAGCAAGACTTCGATTTCTGACACCAATGACTCCTATAATCCAAAAATAAAATGGAAAAAAAAAAAGGAAATAGAGGTTGCTGAGGGTTTGGCTCAATGGAAGGAGCAGAAATGGATGGGGCCATGGTTACGCTCACCCTGGACGAGGTTGGTATACTCACAACGACGATGGAATTAACGGGGGTGAAAGATGAGGCAGATGATGGTAGAACGGAAAACGAGTTAGGGGCAAAGGCAAACAAACTGGAAGATGAAGGAATGGAGGAAATGGGAATGGCGGAAGGAGCAATGGTGACTGATGACTATGAAATGGGGAGGGGAACAGAAGTGGTGGGTACAACGAATGAAAGCATCAAGGGAAGAGAAAATGCATACCTGCGGGCTCCGACACCATGCTCTCAGCACTTTATTTATCAACCGGCCTATTTACAATATTTACACAAAAATTTGCGACATGATTGGCATGCCGCCACCACAAACCTGGCTTTGGGTGCTTATCCGGTGAATCTATAGTGTCCGGACCAAATCTGATTGTACTTCAGGCAATCTTTGAATTTTGGCTGTCCTCTTCCCAAAGTTTGCCAGGTTGCAAGCCAGCTACAATGTGGCAGGTTATCATGCATACCAACACTTATACAATTACTGAATAATATGGCAAAAAGATTTACCATATGGGAGCCTTCTTTGAGTACCAATTGCGGTGATGGTTGGAACCAATGCTGCCACTTTTGAGAGTCTACTGGCTGCGGGATCTTGGGCACATGCTCCTCTAACCCCTTGGTGTGACAACAAGATTTTTCCGACGATAGCCCTTCTGTCAAGATCTCCTCAGGATCAACCTCCTGATGAGGCATGCTTATTGGGTCTCGACCACGTATTTGCGTGCTATGCTCAGGTATACAAAAAGGGTGCAAAATTGTGCCCTCTTCACACTCAGAGCTTGTCGTTAAACTCTTCTCCGCTTCTCGGTCCTTCTCCTGAAGAAAGTTGCAAGCTACCATATTGTTCATTATTGGGGTAATGCTTGCATATTCCGTCTGCGGTGTTGGGAGATATTCACCCCTTCTTGCTTCATCTCCTGATGGAAACTGCAAGCAACCATATTGTTCATTGTTGGAGTAGTGCTTGCATATTCCCTTCGTTGGCCCTGGATGAGATCTACCTCTTGTGCTCCACACAGCTGCGTTCCAAGTCTTTGCACACTTTGAGGGATCTGCCATTGAAAATACTGCGCAAGACATATGGGAGCAGCAACTGTCGGAGAGAGTGATGGAAAGGCAGTTTCTCTCCACTGTATTTTTCCTGATTGGAGCAGGAGCTGCTCTGCTTGTACTGCTTCCTGAAAGACCTCAGGGAATCTTTGTTCTCTAGATTGTAGTAGGAGGAGGCTTATGTCCGGGTGGAAAGCCCGAATATAGTAGAGGTGGGCCTAGGCGGGTGTCGACTGGATCTTCTCTGGAATTATCCTCCAACTCCTCCAAAATCGGACATTAAAGTCTGTGATGCTCTCTAGAGGTGCTCTCGTGATGGTGGAGAGGTGCATCAAGAGTTGAAAGGGGTCCTGAGAGCCATCAAATGTGTCAACTAGTGCTCCCGCTAGGTCCGCCCATGAGCAGATGCTCTTACGCCCGAGCATTTTGTACCACTGCAGTGCCCTTCCTTCCAGAGACAAGACCAGAAGTCTGATCATGACATCTTCGTGGGCTATGCCATGGAGGGTCGCTAGAGCAACAACATCTTCAAGGTGCTCTCGGGCCATTCCCTCAGTGCCATTGTATTTCGCTAGGGTCTTCAGGGTACTTTTGGGAATCTCATGCTGACTTTGGAGATTCAGAGGACTAGGATCATTCCAGCTGGGATAGCATACCTGTGCCATTATAGCAGTGGTCCTCAGAGATCACGGTCCTTGCCACTGAGTCGGAGTCGCCAGGTGAACATTCTTTTCTCCGCTTGTGAGGTCAAGGCTGCTCACCAAACCTTCTGTTTGGCCACTATCATTAAATCTCGGCATTCATTTAAAACTTACATATTTAATTAACATCCATCAATATCCGTACTGCAATATTGCTTAAAATCAATCAATTGATTGTGCAATCTCTGCCATTTTTTGTCAAAAACATCTAATATTTTTTGTTCACCTTCTTCGGCGCTTCAGCATCCATTTTATCATAGCAGTAATTGTTTTTTTTTCCCGAGCGAAAATGTTTTGATAACTGCGTCATTCCCTTTTATATTGACATTCGCCTTCAAAAGGGGCGAAATTGAGTTTCGCCTTCCCTTTTAAGCTATCATAATTGCATTCGCCCCTAAACCTTAAAACTCTTTCGCTCCTTAAACTAGGCAATTTCGCCTCTGAAAATGCTTTCGCCCATCAATTTCGCCTCTGAAAATGCTTTCGCCCATCAATTTCGCCCCTGAGATGCTTTCGCCCCTTAATTTCTCCCTTAGATGCTTTCACCCCTTAATTTCGCCCCTGAGATGCTTTCGCTCATTAATTTCGCCCTGAGATGCTTTCACCCCTTAATTTTGCCCTGAGATGCTTTCGCCCCTTTCTTGGGCAATTTCGCCTTGAAGGAGGGCAAAAATGATTTTCGCCCCTCCTGAGGGGCGACTTTGACTTTGACCCATCTTATCACTTGCAAACTTTTTCCTTCTCCTTGATTCGGACGAAACCATTTATCCAGTCATTTTCGCCCCAAAGGAAGGGCGCAAAGTATTTTTGCCCCGAAAGTGCTCGAACATGGATTTTCGGTGGTACATCTTCCCGGTTTTTGCCTTTTTTGACTTCTGACTGTTGTGTGGCAAAAATGCCAACACATCTCCACCACCTTCTTCATCTATCCCAGCTGATACAGTTCATACTTCATCACCGCCATCCACAGTACCACCCCCTGTTACCTCTGCAGCCTCTGTAGCAGTGTCCATTGCAGCTCCCACAAGTGTGGACTCCACTCTTGTAACAATTCCATGTCCCTGTTGCTCACTTCCCATTGTTGCAGTCTCCACCTACTTTTGCTGAGACTCATCCCACCATCTCAAAGTTTAAAAAATTCAAGAAGGCCAACAAGAATACCTATGACTGGTGGAATACAAAATGTGCCCAATCTTCCAAGAAGTTTGCCCGTTTCAAAGACATGATTGCTTTAGATCCAACCACCCTCCAGCAGACTAAGATGACAATCAAGCCCTTGGTTGACAAACTAGAAGTGGACATTACTATAGAAGACTACTAGACCGAAGTGGTAACAGAAGATATCACTCAACTACTAATATAGGATGAGTTGGTGATTGCCAAAGCTCACATGGATACCATCTTCTTGCATGGAGATTACTACAAGGAGAGGTTTGCACAGTCCGCAGAAACAATTAAGGAGCTTGAGACAACGCTAAGTGAACAAAGGAATGTTGAAAAAGCCCTGAAAAATGAGGCAAAGAAATGGCAGGATAAGTTCCATGAAATGGCCAAATACAAGGAGACCAAAGATGCCAACAAGCAAAATCAAGTTCTGGCTGAACAGGTCAAGAATCTTCAGCAGCATATTCAAGAGAGAGCCAAAGCTATAGGGTTCTCCAAGGAGAAGGCCAAGCAAGTGAGGAGAGATGTCTGAAGATATTTTGGAAATGAGCCTAAAGGTACGACCTGTGCTACTCTACATGGAGGAGATGAAGTATTGGAGATCTCTGAAAATGAATTCAAGAATGTTGAGGGATTTATTTAGTCAAGATTGCCTGCAACAACAAATATTCAAATCCTGGTTGAAAGCAGATATGAGCGGGTAGCAAACAGAGTCCCCAACAAAAAATGGTCCAATGCCAAGATAGTGGCTAGAAGATTTTTTAAGAGACACAGACTCATAACCCAAGGTTGGCAACTCATCCAAGAGCTCAAGGCTGAATCCAAGGGGATATTGAAACATCTAAACCTAGCTAAAAAGTGTGGATTCCTAGGATTTTGGGGTGAAAATTCTAGCATCTTGGGAGAAGAGGAACTCAGAGCTACCCTAAAAGCGGCCATAGAGGATGAGTCTGAAGTAAATGTGTCTAGATCCCGTGCAATAAGAACATGTCTTCAAACTTGTGCAGAACCTCACTCAGATCAAGTCTTGCTTGTATGAGCTGATCTTGAGGTCCAAAAGCTTCTCCTATGATAGAGTCTTTGAACTGGAGTTCATTTGTCAACAATTCACAGAATCATCAGACCCTGACGATGAAACCTGGGAGCAGGCAATGACATTGCTACGAGGGTGCAAGACCAAAGCGCGGAAGACAGGATCCAGACAGTCAAAGAAGTAGAAGGAGAAACAGAGGAAGAAGTTGGAGGGGATACAGGGAAGGAAGAAGATGAAGAAGAAGATGGAGGAGCAGAAGGAGAAAATTCCCCCGGTGATCCAAGAGTTGAGTAAGAGAACCATCCATTCAATTTTTGCCATCTCATCCATCCCCTTTCAATCCTCATCGTCCATCCATTCCTCTTCTTTCAAATTTTTCATTTGTCCATCATTCCCAGTTTATCATTTTTTCCTTTCTTTTAAGACTTCGTTCAACCAATGGATAAGACCCTAAGTTCTGAAAATTTGGCGAGCAAATTATCCCGGGAGGCGCCAATAATGTAGGTCAAAATGATTACATCAGGAGAAATAAGGTGATAAGCCTCTGAAAATTTTGAAGTCTGAATCATGACATGTCTCAGTGCTTCGGTCGAAGCAGCCTGAAGGATCCCAAGTCGAGAATTGAGCGCGGCGTTGCGACTTGTTGTCATGTCGTGGACATGGATGTCAAAAAGGCCTTGAGGGTAGAAGAGTGTCATGAAATCTGGACATGAGTCGCCGTCGCGGACATGGAGGTTAGAAAGGTCTTAAGGGCAGAAGAGTGTCGCGAAATCGCGACATGAGTCGCTGTCGCGGACATGGAGGTTAGAAAGGCCTTGAGGGGAGAAGAGTGTCGCGAAACCGCGACATGAGTCGCTGTCACGGACATGGAGGTTAGAAAAGCCTTAAGGGCGAAAGAGTGTCATGAAACTGCAACATGAGTTGCCATCGCGGACACCGAGTCTTGGGAGGCTCGATAGTTGAAAAGTGTCGCAACGTGTTCCTATGTCGCGACCGTAGGAACTCCATAAGTGTGCAAGATGGAATCATGACCACGACACTCTGACTTGTCTCCGCATCAAGGTCGTAGAGGTCCGAAAGGCTTCAAGGTAGGAAAAGAGGCGCGACGTTGCAATAGGTACCCGCGTCGTGGTCGCAAAGGCTAGAGAAGCCCAAAGACGAAGAAGAGGCATGACATCGTGACATGTCTTTGTGTCGTGGCCGCTGCAGGTTATAGCAAACAGAATATTCAGCAAAGGTTTCAGTCTGCTATGGCTATTACAAGATCAACGGTGACAGGCGGTTCCAGAGAATGAAGGATAGACCAGATTTCAAGCTCATCTCCACTACTTGTCCGCATGCTTGAAGTACTTAACTTGCAGTTAGAAACCGAGCACTCAGTTCCATATTTGGATCAACAGTGTTGCACGATGGTTTTACCAGCCTGGTCACCTGGCATATTGTTGCAACGGTTTTCAATAAAAACTATTTTTGTATTTTGAATTTTGAACCATAGAGGTATTATAAATAAGAGCGATGGCCTCTTGTGTAAGGGTCGGCTCTTAGGCGTTTACAAGTTGCATGTGTAAAGACTTTTGGAAGAAGCAATACAAAGGAACTCTTTGTTTGGCCTCTGGTTCAACCTCTTGCAGAAAATGTTTGTATGAATGGAAGAATGTTTCTATTTAGCTAGATGAATGTGCATGACATCAATTCTGCTTTCTGGATTCCTTTGCATGTTTGTTCTTTTGTCCTGGAACTTATAGTCTACTTAGCTAAAAATTGATTAAGATCATTTTGCATGAGATAAAAATTGGTTGGTCTGTTAGGAGGTTTTAATGGTTGTTTCATTTCATGATCTCTATACACTTCTTGTTGTTGTCTAATCTGTACCATCTTGAGTTCTAGCTTCGGCTACGTTTATTCTCTTTCAACACTCTTTTCCTCCCCCTATCATAGTTTTAGCTAGTTAGAACCTCATAGGAGCCAACCTTATCTGGAGATTGACGCGGTTAAGCTCTGCAACTTGCCCGGTCATTCAATGTTGGCCAAGTCTTGGGCGCAATAATCAACCATAGGCAAATTTTGGACCAATAGGGCTGCCTTGGGATACATAAAGAATTAGCATGGGAGACCCAAGACTTTTCATTGATGCACATGGGATGGGGCTTCCTAGGAAGAAGAGTGGACTAAAAGGCTTTGGGAGATTGATGAAGAGCATCTAGAAGCTTACAACGCGTAGCTACAAGAAACTTTCTCTTCTTACTTTGAATGAGGCATTTATACTCCCTTCGAGTGGAAGATATAGTTGTAGACTCATGGATAAGAGCAAAACAGAGCTTTCGATGCATGGACTTACATTCCTCATCATACCAATGATTCATGGGGCAAGCACCAATGCAACGAATAGGCTTTGGCTAAGGAAAAGTGTGGGGAAAGGAGTCAAGGGCTGCATCCCATAATGTATGAGACAAAAATTCATATTTGGTTGTTGCTTTGGTGAAATTAAGAGAATTGTATTGGGACATAAATTAGGAGAGACGATTAGCTTAGTCATTGGCCAAACATGGATCAAAATGAATCATGGGATGGTTGGTAGCATTGGGCGATGGAGGAGGAAAAGATGGAAAGGCGAAAAAGGAGGAATTTAGCGAGAAAGTCAACATTGCATGGTCAGCCAACAGAAGCTGACTAGACCCCTGAAAGCCATGAATATGAGAAAGCAAATTCCTATTGTTGATGACATAGTCAACCACACTTGCACCTTTCGCATGTGGAAAACAAGTGAACCTAGAGGAGTTAGGAAACCAAGGAATCCCATTGAGAACCAAGAGGCCATGTGACTTGCACAACTAAATCAAGTGTTTTCCATAAGCTGTAACAGGATGCTTCTCATTTGCAGAGGTCCTAGTGAATGCAAGATCCTTGGGATTGAGTTTGAAGGGACAAAACTCATCCCCTGTAAGATTATGAATAGGTGCTTGGTGGGTCCTAGTGCGAGCATTGAAGTCACCTAAAAGAATGATATCACCCACTAATGAATATGTAGAAATCTCCAGGTAGAGATTCAAGTATGGGTCAACATCAAAGTGGATGGTAAAAGTTGATGACGTTGGAGGAAAATAACATAATGCTATGAAGATGTCTCTAAGAAGGGGTGCACCCCTCTTGATCTATAACCACGTATCTAGAGTGCTCATCTGACGCGTCGAGTGATGTTAGAAAACAAATATTACATGCAAGCAAAACAATAACACAAAAAATAGTAATACAAATATTTTTACGTGGAAAGCTTGTAGTGTGCAGGTAAAACCACGGGGCAATGGTAGCTTTTGTTCTTTTATTGATCTCGGCAAACTTGTTTTACATTCACTAACTATTACGTGCAAGGGGTCATTCTCCCTTTATAGATAATACAAAAAACTGTTTGAAAACTGTCCGTACGTTTCCTCTCCCAGCTAGGGAGAGGAAACGTTTCCTCTCCCAACTAGGGAGAGGAAACGTGTCCTCTCCCCAGTATGGTTGTATGGTTTCACGTGGAGAAGATCACAATAAGCTGCACCACCATGCACCTCTTTGCTGAAGAACATTGGAGATTTGGATATTGACTTCACCTCCTAACATTCTCCCACTTGAAGTCAATATACAAGAATTCTTTGCCTATGTTTTCCATCCAAGTGCCAATTGCCCAATGCTGTCCTTATCACATTTTCAGCAAGCCTAGAGAAGTTTTGCACCACTCAAACTTCTCTGTCTTGATCGGCTTTGTAAGCATATTTGCAGGATTCACTTCAGTACCAATTTTCTCCAACAGGATCCTACCTTCTTCCACCACATTTCATATAAAATAGTACTTAACATCAATGTGTTTCGTGCGATCATGGAATGCTGGGTTCTTCACTAACTGAATAGCACTTTGGCTATCACAGTGCATCATAATTTCTCCTGCATTATCTTGAAGTCTCCCGACAGTTGTTCTAGCCAAATTGCCTCTTTGCTGGATTCAGTTGCTGCAATAAATTCTGCTTCAGTGGTTGATAAAGCCACCACAGACTGCAACTTAGAAGTCCAACTCATAGCTCCACCAGCAAGAGTGAAAGTATATCCTGTAGTGGACTTTCTCCCATCTCTATCTCCACCATAATACGAATCCACAAAACCTTTAACTTGCAAATTTGTCGATTCGTAGTAAATAACAGCATATGAAGTGCCTCTTAAATATCTAAATATCCACTTCACTACATTCCAATGCTCCTTACTAGGATTTGCCATGTACCGGCTGACAACTCCCACTGCTTGGGCAATATTTGGTTCGGTGCTTACCATGGCGTACATGAGGCTTCCTACTGTTGATGAATACGGTACACGAGACATGCTTGTCTTCTCTGCTTTTGTTCTAGGACACTGTTTGGAAGACAATTTGAAGTGTGAAAGAAGTGGGGTACTAACTGGTTTTGCATTCTGCATATTGAAGTGTTGCAAAATCTTTTCTACATATGAATTTTGACTTAACCAAATCTTCCTTCCTATTCTGTCCTTGTGTATCTTCATCCCTAAAATTTGGTTTGTTGCTCCTAAATCCTTCATTTCAAATGTCCTAGCCAACTGAGCCTTAAGATCAATGATTTTCTTCATGCTGGGGCCTGCAACCAGCATATCATCTACATACAACAGCAAAATAATAAAATGGCCATCATCAAATCTCTTATAGTAATGCACATAATTGAGAATTTTTTTTAAAAATCCTGATTTGAAGCGATTTTTCCCAATTCATAGCCTGGCCAATATTTTGGTAAACAATTGTGATATGCATGAAAAAGCTTTTTTCAATGAAAATTTGCATTTTCTTCAAGTCTTTCAATGAAAAATTGCCGATTTTTTCCCCAAATTTTTGCCAATTCCTGATTTTTCTTGATTCTTTTCCAAGCCGATTCCAGTCCGATTTTGATTTTCTCAACTACGGTATGCACAATGGTCAACTTCACTCCTGCTGAAACCTTGGCTCTTCATGAAGGTGTCAAATTTTCTGTACCACATCCTTGGCGCCTGTTTCAAACCATACATAGATTTCTTGAGTCTACAAATCAAATGCTCTTTGCCTCTTTCTTCATAGCCCTCAAGCTGATCCATATAAATCTCCTCCTCGAGATCACCATGCAGGAAAGCAGTTTTTACATCAAGCTGCTCCAGTTCTAAATCTTGTGCTGCTACAAGTGCAAGTAAAACTCTAATAGTAGTCAGCTTCACAACTGGAGAGAAAATTTCATTAAAGTCTATACCTGACTTTTGCACATAACCTTTTGCCACCAAGCGAGCTTTATAGCGTTCCAACAACCCATCACTGTTCTTCTTTACTTTGTACACCCACTTGTTGCCAACAACCTTTCTTCCAGTGGGAGATCCACAAGTTCCCACGTTTTATTCTTGCGAAGTGCTTCCATTTCCTCCTCCATGGCTTTCCTCCACTTTTCTGCATTTTCAGATTCTCTAGCTTCCTGAAATGAACTAGGCTCACCATCATCAGTTAACAAAGCAAAAGAGGACTGAAAAACAGGAGAATACCTTTCCGGACACTTTTGTGGACGTGTAGATCTTCTAACCCAATGATCTGTTGGTTGTGGCTCTTGGTCTTGTGACTGTTGTGGCTGCTCTACTTGTTGTTCTGCATGCTGATCAGAAGCTTCAGCATGCTGATTTTCATTTTCATCTTCGTTCATATCTACTTCAACTGGTACAACATTAGGTGTTTGTTGTACCTCCTTCCTTTGCATGGATTTTTCATTAAAAATAACATCCCGGCTAATAATTACCTTGTGGGCAGTAGGATCCCATAGTCTATACCCCTTCATTGTATCTCCATAGCTGAGAAAAACACATTTGCTTGATTTGGGGTCAAGTTTGGACCTTTTTTCTTTAGGCACATGGGCAAATGCATCACAGCCAAAGGTACGCAAATGAGAGTAATCAATTGGCTTACCACACCAAACCTCCTCCGGAATCTGTCCATCCAACGCAGTTGTAGGTGACCTGTTAATGAGGTAAGCAACTGTATTAACAACCTCTGCCCAAAACCTTTTATCCAACCTAGATGCGTTGAGCATGCTTCTTGCACGTTCCATGATTGTGCGATTCATCCGCTCAGCCACACCATTTTGTTGTGGAGTATATGGTACAGTCTTTTGGTGCTTAATTCCTTCCTGCATACAAAATTTATCAAATTCCTTGGAGCAATATTCACCCCCATTATCTGACTTGAGACATAAAATAGGCTTGCCCAAACTTTTCTCTATTCGTGCTTTGAACTCTTTAAACTTCTCCAAAGCTTCCGACTTCTTTTTCAGAAAATAAACCCACACTCTTCTAGAATAATCATCTATAAATGTCAAAAAATATATAGCACCATTTAAGGACTAAGTGGGGACTGGTCCAAATATATCAGAATGTATAAGTTGCAGAAAATCAGAACTCTTACTAGAGCTTGCAGTAAACCGAACCCTCTTTTGTTTACCAAAAATACAGTGCTCACACAAGTCTAGATTACAAGACTTAATCCCAAAAAGCATACCTCGGTCATGCAGAATTTTCAAACCTTTTTCACTCATATGTCCTAGGCGTTGATGCCATAGCATTACTGCATCTTGAGCATTTCTTGAAGTTGTTGTTGCTGCATGGTTTGTCACCGTATCACCGCACAAATGATATAGGGTCCCATAAGATTCTCCTTTTGCTACTACAAGGGCTCCTCTGGTAATTTTGCAATAATTGTTACCGAAAGTGATAGAATACCCTAGCTTATCCATCATCTTGATTGAGAGCAAATTCTTCCGCAAATCAGGCACATGTCGTACATCACATAACATCCTTTCTCTACCATCGTCCAGCCTAATCCTGATGTCCCCTCTTCCCACAACTTCTAAAGGATGATCATCACCCAAGTAGACCATCCCACCACTATGTGGCTGATATTTGACAAACCAGTCTCTGTGAGGAGACATGTGGAAAGATGCACCCGAGTCCAAAACCCAGGTATATAAAACAGATCTGTTGTTGCTGATATAGAAAGCCTCACATGTTGCCGTCTCTCCTGAATCTACCGTAATGGCCTTAGCTGATGGCTGAAATTGCTTTTCACCATTCTTTTCCTTTTTCAGATGCCAACAGTCCTTCTTTGAGTGCCCTGGCTTCCCACAATGCCAACACTTCCCTTTCAACTTGCGTCCTCTAGACTTAGATTTGGACTGTGATCTACCTTGTTGACTCCTCTCGAAAGATCGACCTCTCACAGCTAGGGCTTCATTGGTTGAGGGTTCCAAAGACGTTTTCCGCCTCAACTCTTCTGCCAACAAAGCGACTACCACATCATCAAATTTTAGAGCTCCTGATGATGAATTGTTGATGGTCATCACCAAATGATCCCAAGTGTCCGGGAGGGAACAAAGTAGGGTGATAGCTCTGTCCTCATCCTCCATCTTCACATTAACTGAGACCAGTTTACTGATTAGGGTATTAAACTCATTCAGATGATCTGCCACAGATGAACCCTCCTTCATCCTCAAGCTATAAAGCTGTTTTTTCAAAAAAAACCTTATTTGTTGTTGATTTCGTCTCATACAACTTTTCAAGCTTCTTCTAGAGGGCTTCCGCGGTCTTTTCTTCAACAACATTGAACAAGACAGAGTCTGCTAGGCAGAGACGGATTGTAGAAACCGCCTTCCTGTCCAACGTTGCCCACTCCTCATCTTTCATGTTGCTTGGTTTATTCGCGACCCCTTTCAAGGCTAGGGCTTGGTCGTTTTGAACCAACAAATCCTCCACCTTCATCTTCCATAGGGCGAAGTTCTTGCCATCAAACTTCTCAATCTCGAACTTGGTTACACCTCCTGTCATTGTTGCAGCTCCCACTCGCACAAAACCCAAAGCTTTGATACCAGATGTTAGAAAATAAATATTACGAGCAAGCAAAACAATAACACAGAAAAACAGTAACACAGATTTTTACGTGGAAACCTTGCAGTGTGCAGGTAAAACCACGGGGCAATGGCAGCTTCGTTATTTTATTGATCTCGAAAAACTTGTTTTACATTCACTAACTATTACATGCAAGGGGTCATTCCCCTTTTCTAGAAAATACAAAAAATTGTTCGAAAATTGTCCGTACGTTTCCTCTCCCCAGTACGGTTGTACGGTTGCGCATGGAGAAGGATCACTATAAGTTGCACCACCATTCGCCTCTCTGCTGAAGAACATTGGAGAGACATTGACTTCACCTCTTAACAAATGACACATGTTGACAAAGGCAGTCCCAAATCAGGCATGCCACACCACTTGAACCACAAACACCACTTGATTGATATGTCACGTGCCTAAAAGCAAAAACAATAAAGTAACCATTGATTGGTGGAGAAGATCGTTTTGGGATCTCATGGGTTGCTGTGATAAAAACAAGATATTGTGAAGAAATAACTCCTTGGAATGTACCCGGGGAAGACCATATCATCCTATTAAGGTTCCAAAAAGCAACAAAGAGGCTATTCTTACATACTGGGACCGAGAACACCTTCATTTTATAAGCCAAGGACATGACCACCATGAAGGAGGGGAGTCATGAATCACAACTTTTCAGTCACAAATAACTACCCACTTGTCCTTTCAAGCAGCTATCACTTGTGCACATGCTTTTTGTAGTTCCTTCATTTGAAGATGTGTGAGGTCCTCATCCAAGTAAATTTTTGTGGACAAAGTAAAAAGTTTTTTCTTGGCTCTTAAAGCCCTCAAACGTTCCTCAGATGAGCAGAATCGGGTCAGAGAGTGCCATCAGGGGCTACCCAAGCCCACCCAAGGATAACATCCTTCATATCCAATGTATTATGCAAAAAAAATCATGGCCTGCCTTTAAGGGATCAGTAGTCTTTGGAAGACCTCAAACTCGAAGGTTGAGTTCTTTGGCTTGACATGCCCTTTCCTCATCAAATTTGACTTGCACTACTAGCTCCACAAAAGTTAACCACTTGAACCCATGAATTATGTTCTTCAACTTGTTTTTGAAGAGATTGTTGATGAGCATTTGTCTCGTTTTTTAGATTCTCATGTTGGACAAGGATCTTTGTTTGCTTATGTTGTATATCACGAATAACCTCTTGAAGATGGTGAAGATCATCAGTTGGAGATGCATGAGTTCGTTCAGATTTTTCTATTTTGACAATCTTTTCACCTTGTTCTTGGACTTGATGTTGTAGGGCCTCAATGGTAGCATCCTTCACGCGAAGTTGGTTTTGGAGTTGTGATATTTGTTGTTGAAGCTCAATGCCAAAATGCTCAACTTCTACAATCCATTTGGTAAGGCGATTGTTCAGAAATGAAATGAAATGAAATATTATTAATGTCCGCGGTGGGCCAAAATAAGACCCAAGGGACTATAAGAAGTACAATAATGACTGCCAGCTAGCAGGCTAAAAAGCCCAACAAAGAAAAGAACTAAGAAAAATACAATATCAAACCCGACAAACGGGCCAAAGAGAAAGGGAAAAGAAAAGAAAAGGGAGAGCAGAGGGGGAAAGGGCTGCAGTCCAATAGAGAGAGGTGCATGCCAAGAAGAACGGAGAGAGAGAAGGAGGGGGGAGGGAGCAGACCAGGAGGGGCAAGCTCCGAGAATCCCCCAAAAACTAATCTCTCCTAAGCTCAGAGAGCATGCAAAGGTGGAGTTTCCATGTTAGATCAGAAACACCAACTCTAGTTAAACTGTGTCTCCAATTTTCATTGGAGAAGAAAACGCAGAAAACCCCATCTCCGGTTTCCATTGGTGAAGCAAACCCAAAAACAATAGCTCTGGTTTTCACTTGAGAAGCAAACGCAGAAAACCCTAGCTCCAGTTTCTGCTAGAAAAGCAAACCCAGAAAACCTTGGCAAACATGTCTCCCACATAGAATCTAGATTTGGCAGCAACGATGGAGGATGATGAAAACTGTCAATAGACTACAAGAACATCTTAGGTGTAGAAACTCTCATCAACATGGACATATTGCAAAGGCCTGTCCATTGCTTGGAGAACACCCCCACCCCCACCACCAACACACGCACACACACACACAAATAAAATAGGGGAAACACTATAAACATGGAGGAAGCAATGCAGAAAAGCAAAAGTGACTGGCAGTAAGAAAGCACAGACAAGGTTAGTCAAGAAGAGGGATAATAAAGTGCAAAGTGTGAAAAGCGAAGAGAACCAATAATACAAACTTCATGATACCAACTTCAGATCAGTGCATCTTGCAACTTGACATTGCTTTTTTAAGTAGTGCAATCACACGCACCATTGGAAGACAATATTGTCGTTGAAGAATTTTTAGCAGAAAAACCAACTTAGAACAAGCCCATGCTTGGAAACTGACTAGACACATGAGCAGTAGATAGCATGCAAATAAAGAAAATTCAAGCAAGGCTCCTGTAGGCACAACGAAGGTTCCAAAATAAATGCTGGCAAGAACAAGTGCCAGAAAAATTCAGCAAGGCCTATGCAACCAATGTTTTCCTCTTGAGCTTAGGAAAATAGATAAACAGGGAAAAAATGCTGAAAGTATGGAACTAATCTGTACCAGGTTTTTGTGATAGAACTAATTTGTACCAGATGTTTGTGATAGGCAAATTTTCTCTACCCTTCATGTTGTGGTCAACAATATGCTCTTGCTCCAGCGAGGACTGCTGATAAAACACCCTTTTTAGTGCTCTGTTCTTAGATATCTTTCCCAAGTTTTGACAATGCCTAGGAATTTAGGGCTAGGCACACAGAAATGGAGAACTAAAAGAAATATTGTATTGTTGATAGAAGAAAGCACTGTTATTCAGAAGGTGGAACACAACTGATTTTGAACTGTCTTAACCCACAAGTTATCTTCACCTCACATTGGCTTAGAAAGTCTTTATCCTTGGGCATTATCATACTATGTTTATACATTATATGTAAATACTAAATCATTTATTGTTATATAGGGTATCACGCTAGTTCCATTGGAGTGTGGGATTATGTCACTCACAAGATGTTCACAAGGATGCACTTTCTATGTAGATTTTGCAGGCGAATTTAAAGAATATGCTCCATGTTCTCACCCACAATCAAGATCAGCCTAATGTCTCTAGCTCAGCTTTAATTCAACCTCTAGCAGCTGACAATATTGGCAGGAAATGACATAAACATGGAATAGATGATGTAAATTTTGATTAATAGGTACTTGCTAAGTGCTCTCAGTATTTCTAAAATTTCTCTGCAATTCATAATACAGCTTGCATATTTTGACGATTTCAATTTTTTATTGTTTCCATTATGATGCAACTGTGATTAAGTTATGAGACGTTAATGAATCATTCAGTCATTCATGCCAACAATAAAATAGAAACAATTAGAAATTCACAACATTGAGGTATATGACATATGTTTTGCTTTTGAGTATTGAATGATTTTTTTTTTTATATGTGTAATATTTGAAGAGGACGGGGGGCACTGGGGACTGTTTAAACCTTGCTCATAGTTTCATTACCAATTCCTTTTTCCATTTCTGCTAACATAGTTTAGTTTCATATATTGGATCACTTGATCTCTTCTTAATTTCAGTCTTAAAAACATTGGCAGATCCACATGTTGTCTTCCTCAAAAATTATGGTTAATAATTCTATTTTCTACTTTTAACTTATATATTTGACAAATGAAATATCAAATACATCCAAAGGTGGAGGTATAATGTAAAAGGCAACTTTTGCATGGTTTGGGAACTATCCAATAGGGGGGTTTATAGAGATCCCTGGCTGAGGGTTTTCAGGAGAGCCTTGGATGAGGGTTTATAGAGATCGGTTGAAAACGGAACGGTTCATCCTTGATGGTGGAAGGAGGATTCCATGGGAACATGACCAATATACAAAATAAGACAGAGGATGTGGACTCCAAGAAGGGCCAAAATAACCATGAGCACATGTAGGTGGAACAAATAATACAAGCCAGTGATCAGATCCCACCCCAAGAAGAGAATTTTGAAAATTTATTCCAGTTCACAGCAACCAATCCCAAAGAAGGGCAGAATCAAGGGCGCAAATGCACAAGAGATAGAGGACCGACTTTAAAACAACAAGTTAGGGTTGTATTGCAACAAGTGGAAATGCCTCAACAAGGGAATAAACTTGGACCGTTGGAAAGTAATCAAGAAGGGGCCAATGTTGCTGGTCATAGCAAGGAAAATGAGCCGATCCCCCATATGGGAAAAGAATTTGGTGAAACATTGCCAAAAATGACCTTTTGGGATGCCTTGAGAGGAGGACAGCTGCAACACTAGGAATTCTCGTAGACCTTTGAGAATGCCCAAAAAAGACCCTAGGAAAACAACCTCGGGGTGCATGAAAGCGGTAGATGGCTCTCCCATAGTCCAACTTCAGAGGTTGGACATACATACTGGGATCAACGCTATGGAACCCAGAGGATTGATTTGCCAATTTTTGGGTCTTCGTCCAACCCTCCTTGCTTTCAAGATGTGGGTTGCTAGACAATGGAGAACTAGAGGTGAGTTAAATATTTTTGCTTATCTCAGTGGTTATTTTTTAATTCTTTTTTCTAATGAGGAGATAGAGAACAAGTTTTCTAGGGGGGGTCCTTGGTTTGTAGGTAAGGCGGGGCTTTTCATGAAGCCTTGGCATACCAAGTTCGAGGTAGAAGAGGAAATTCCCTCAGTAGCCCCAGTCTGGGTGAGACTTTTTGGGTTGCCATCTGAGTTTTGGAACCAAGTTGTCTTCATGGCAATAGGCAATACTCTAGGATCTTATATGATGACAACCAATAGTACAAGCCAATTTGAACAAATTATCTATGCCAAAATTTGTGTTCTCATCGACCTTGACAAGCCCTTGTCGAAAAAGATTACTTTGCAGATTGGGGAGGATACCTGGGAACAAGACATGGACTATGGGAACATCCCCTTTAGGTGCAGGATTTGTCATGAACATTGTCACCTTGCTAGGGGTTGCAAATATTGGATCTTGGAGCCAACACAAGAGGAAATGACCCCTGGAGGTTTCCAACTGCCTAAACAAAAAAACATAGAGAGAAAGCAAACATCTACAAAGCATGTAGTCATCTCCACCAATAAGTTTGCTAACCTCCCAATGGATGATGAGGACATCATGGAGACGGAGATCCTAGAGACCCCTCTTCAAGCCCTAAGAAAGGAACAAATAGTTGAAGAAATAAACCACAACACTGAGCCAATTCTAGGTTTACCAAGTATCCAACCCAACAGTCGAAGAGATCCCAAAGGAAAAATAGAAGCCAAGAGAAAGATACTGACTCTAACCAATCATATGGAGGAACTCATAAAGGAATAGATAGTGGAGGTGACACCCAGGAATCTTCTGACAGGGCCATGGTGGTATACTCACCTATGCCAGCTTTGGAGTCCATCCTGGAACCAACAGGAGTGAGTTAGGAGTCTACTAAAAAGATGAAGCTAGACACACACCAAGGAGCAGGCAGGAAGACTACTGAGCATCAAATAGGCAAAGATGGTGCAAAGCTGATAGCAATGGGTAAGGTTAACCACATCTTCAATCCCCATGCTCAATGAAGTCCATCACTTGGAATAGCCGAGGGCTTTAGGGTAGCCTGGTAAAGCATAATGAAGTAAAACAAATGATTCAACAACATTGTCTATAGATGGTTTTCATCCAAGAAACAAAAGTGTCGGTGGAAGAGATGCAAATATTTGCCACAAAGATTTGGCCTGTGTAGAGTGGAATCCTTAAGCTCCCAAGGAGCATCTAGAGGAGTGGCTTGCCTTTGGGATCCGAAAGAGGTAGTGATACACCAAACAATAGAAAGTTAGGGGATTCTCGCTTTACTGGACTAATGTAGACATTCTTCTCAACATTTGTTAAATCAATGTATACACACCTATCAACTTGGATGAAAAATGACAACAATGGAGGAATGTAGCTTATATTATTAGTCATTCCCCTGGAGCTTGGCTGCTAGTAGGTGGAGATTTCAACACCATACTCCCATTGGAAGAGAAGATAGGGGGAAATTGCAATCTAGATCTGATCTCGCATTGTTCAACGTTTTTACTCTTCGAATGTATCCATTGCTTAGAAACTCCTTTGATAACAAAAACCTATCTAGTCTTACTAGAATGCATGTTGGGCCCTGCCTTTTGTTAGACCAGGTCACAATACCATCGTTTGGTTTGATATCTACCAGATGAAGAAATCTAATATGAGCAAATATGAACGAATGGCACTACTGAGATCCGAAGCAAGGAGGCTAGGCTTACTACTCAATTGGAGGAATGGGACAAAAGAGACGAGATCCTGTGGAAACAAAAATTTAGGATCCAATGGCTCCAGGAGGGAGATAGGAACACTAGCTTCCTCCATAAATCTCTCCTAGCAAGGTGGTCGCGCAATTTCATCTCATCCCTAAAAAAAACAATGGGTGATTGAATACACACATGGGATGGGATGAAAGACATAGCAAGAGAATACTTTGCCCACCTCTTTAAGGCAGAACCACTGAACAAGGAGGCACAACAAGAAGTACTCCAAGAGATTCCTTCTCTCATCATAGAGGAAAATAATGTAACTTTGACTGCCCTAATTATTGCCAAAAAACTACAATAGGTAGTTTTCAAGATGCGGAAAGGCAAAACTCTAGGCCAAGATGGATTTCCCATATAATTCTACCAAGAATTCTGGGATATCATTAAGGAAGAACTGTTGGAAGTGTGGTACAAGAGGCTAGGATAGCCAAATTGGTGCTCAAAGAGGTGAACAAGACATATATAGCTTTGGTTTCGAAAACCCGGGAGTCTGAACACATTTCTGGCTTCCGACCAATAGCATTTTGTGTTGTCCTATATAAAATACCATAAGATCATGGCAGAAAGGGTCAAACCTCTTCACAAAATTATTTCTCCAGAACAAGGTTGTTTTGTGGAAGGAAGGTAGATCTTGGATGAGATACTCTATGCAAGTATAGAAAATACCCTCCATGTTTATCAGGTTAGACCTATTCAAAGCATACGATAGAGTTGACTAGCACTTCCTCCTAAAGGTGATGAAACAATTTGGATTCTTGGGGGATTGGGTAAAAAGGAGGAATGGACTTGGTTGTTAGAGAGAGTGAAAGCCAAATTGGGAAAATGGACTAATAGGTGGCTTTCTATAGGAGGTCTAATAACCCTAATAAAATCAATCCTCAACGCCATACCTATTTATGTCTCCTTAGTGCTAGACATCCCCGAGGCAGTTCTTAAAGAATTAGATCAAATAAGCTATAGATTCCTTTGGAGTGGAGTGAAGGAGGAACAAAAATGGGCACTGGTGAAATGGGATACTATATGCCTACAAAAAAAGGAGGCAGGACTAGGAATCTAATTAGTTGTCAAGAATAACAAGGCACTAATGGCCAAGTTATATTGGAGGTTGCTAAAATCCCTTGAGGAATTGTGGGATCAAATTTTGAGGGCCAAATATGCAGAGAATAAAATCTCGATAGAGCTTATATGGTTTTTGCTTCCTAGCAGAGGATCTCCCGTCTTAATGGGACTCAGAATAGGAGAGGATATGATCAAGAAAAGATTGTTCTGGATTATCCATAATGGACAAAAGGCTAACTTCTGGACAAATTCGTGGGATGGTCATCCTTCTCAAATAACTCAATTCCCCACTTGGAGACCGTTGATGGAGAACCTACATAGAAATAATTGGGTTAAGGTAGCCAATTACTATAAGCCTCAAAGCAGTTGGGAGGTAGGACGACAATGGATCCTAATAGAGGAGTGGCCAATCCAAGTTTCGGAGGATTAGAGAAACTAAATCTATAAAACCATCCAAACGAGATCACTCTCATGGTCTCAAGAGGAGGATACTCTTGGATGGGGCAGGAAAAATTAAAGTGAATATATAGTTTCCTCTGGATACTTAGCCCTTTGCCAGAGTACACTAAGCCCGTTAAGAAATATATTCACATAGTTGTGGGCACATAACCTTTGGCCTAAAGTTAGATTCTTCATTTGGTTGCTACTTCATAGATGGGTGCTGATAGGGAGAATGAGGAAACAATCTCCCACCTCTTTATAGAATGCCCCATCACAATCAAATTGTGGAAACAAATGGCAACTTTGCTAGGCATCCATTGGTCTGAGATATCTTCTATAGAACAACTTTGGAGGGAGTGGCCTAAACAAGAGGAAATGGACCAACCCACTCAACAGATTTTTTGGGTGGGGATGACTCTCCTTCTGTGGAATTTGTGGAAGGAGAGAAATAATCGTATCTTCAACCAGGAATATAGAGACAACCACTTTGTCTGGCAAAGGATCACAACTAAAATGAGGGAGTCAATCCAATACTTGTTAAAAGGGCCCCAAAATCCTAACCAGAAGTGGATCCAGCTAATATCCAGATTACAAGTGCCTCCAACAATGGTCACATCAAAAAGGGTAACCCCAAATTGCACACATGTAATCCAAACTGGGAATTGGAAACCTCCTTCAGAGGGATTGGGTAAGATTAATATGGATGGAGCATCAAGGGGAAATCTAGGAAGAACGAGTATTGGGGGAATAGGCCTCCTCTTGAATGGTGCTCTTGCTTTTATCTTCACAAAAAAACTAGGTATCTTATCCAATGACCTGGCAAAGGGATATGCCATCTTAAGGGGATTACAGGAAACTTTGAAGGTGGGGTGGAGGAAATTTAGGGGGAATCGGACTCCCAAATAATGATTAACCACTTAAAAGGGCTAGGCAAACAAAAGAATACAGATTGGAGAATATAGAGAATAATTGAGCAAATACAAATGACCCAACAACGCTTTGAGATTGTGGAGTTCATACACATCTTTAGAGGTCAGAACAAGGTGGCAGATGCGATGGCTAACTGGACTCTTGATTCTCTTGCTATGGATATCCTCCCAGATGGTGGACTTAGCAGACCAGGGAAGCTCTTTTTTCCATTCTTACCATTGATGATAGTACTGCTTGTTGTATCTAGATTTATATATCCTTGCTTTACATGGTTACTCTTTTTTTGCATAGATAGTTGTAGTAGATTAGATGTGAGGGAGAATAGTCCCACATCCTTTGCTAAAACTTGGCTTAAAAGCCTTCAATCCTGGAAAGGCAGGAGATGCAATCTGATTTTCAATTAAATTAATTTAACAATCCTTTTTACCGGAAGAAAAAAAAACATATATATTCCACAAGTCCAAATATAGGCACTATGGTTGGATAAAACATAACTTCATTAAACATCAGTAGTCTTAATAATCTTTATCCGATGCATATTTGATTGACTATAACCATGTTTATGTGATGATGTAAAGGGTCTCTTATGCATCTCTCTTCTTGGTCCAGGTGTGTGAAGTTAACAGATAGCGGCTTGATGCAGCTATTAGATAGTTGCCGAAGCATTGAGGACCTGAACCTTTATGCAGATTCAAGGTTTGCTAATTTGTTATAACTTTTCTTCATGATAAGATAAATGGCCTTGATTTAAGTGTATTCTTATTGTTAGGATTGATCTCTTTTGCAGTTTTACTGACAAGTCTTATGTAAAGATGTCAAATCTTACTGATTTGAGAGTCTTGGACCTTTGTGGTGCTCAGGTACTTTTCTCTACTTATTTGCAATTGAGGTGCGCATGGAAGCCTTTTGCTTTGTTGGATTTGAATCATCATAGATCCATCTTATGTTTTGAGCCTGTTAATATTTTTGTTGATGAGGTTCATATGTTAAACTAAAAAATATCTTTGGGTTGGGTATTGTGTTAGAACCTCTCTGATCAAGGTCTTTTATCAATAGCCAAATGCAGAAAGATGGTGTCGCTAAATTTGACATGGTGAGTTTGTAATATCTTTTCTTTAATCTTAAAAATTTCCATTCTTATGATTCAAATGAGTTATGTTAGTTCTAATCGCTTTATATTCAAAAATATCTGAGACTCACCATTGTTGAAGCAGGTGTGTCCGTGTTACAGATGTTGGTGTCAAAGCAATTGCTCAAAATTCCCCTTTGCTTGGGTTTTTAAGGTACAGTTGTACTAGCTCTTCCAGAGCTGGGATTTGAATTGATTACATTTAACTTAAGGTGCTTTTTCAATTCCAGTACAGTGAGAGGATGAAAGTTTGATTTAACCCGATCTTACCTGTCTGTAGCTTGTTTGGAATTCTGGGAGTTACTGATTCAAGCCTGGAAACTCTTTCCAAGTTCTGCTCAGAGAGACTGACCACATTGGATGTCAACGGTTGTGTTAACATAAAGGTATCAACTGCAAAATACTGATTATGTTTTTCACTATTTTGGTATTTGAGTTGCTTGAAGTAAATCAGATTAACCTATAACATTTTATCTAATATTAATATTCTTTCCAACCTTTTTGTTCGGTATATGAAACTTCCTCTGAAAACTATTTTCTTCAATTTTTGCAGAAGCGTTCAAACAGTGAACTACTGGAACTTTTTCCCAAGCTTACTTGTTTTAAAGTCCATAGCTAATTATTACCAGTCATTGCTTGTACAGATGATGTCTTGATTATTTGCTTGGGAAAATATCCCTTGCTTTGATAATTTTCCAGAAGTTTCACTATTTTCATCACACTTCTTGCTGCTGTTATTTTAATTAACCATTCTTCTGTAAAGGCTGATCAAACATTTGGCTTGATTGCTTACATATCTTCAGAGCGATCTTTTCTGGATTGAAAGGTATTTTGCAACTACCTTTGAATCAGTGTATTGTTAAAAGTTAATAAAACATATGACATAAAGGAAGAAAACCCTGGAGCTAATTCACTAGAATGGAATATACCCAGTGGATGACCCTATCAATCCTGATTCCTAGGTGGGGGACTATTACTTTCAAATCTGGTGTTTTATAGGTAGACATCCATGTTTGCAGTGGCACTGTAAGGAATGCATTGTTCCATAGCTCTGCCAGGGTACTCTCGCTTCTTGCTTGAGAGCAAACTTTTTTCTTTTCATGTTACTCATCAGAATGCGAGTTAACAAGCAATTGTTTAAACAAAAGATTTCAAAATTCAATGACTAGAACATAGCTAGATTGATTTGTCCACCGACTTGCAGAAGTAAAAATACAGCTATTGGAAAAACAGTGTACCCAGGAAGTTGCAGCAAAAATTTCTTCAGTGATAGTGCATGTGCTGTTTCTATATCGAACAACTTTCAAATAACAGCAATTTCCACAATTTCACCAAAGAATTTGCAACAAGAACAGAATTATATAATTAGAATAGAAAATCGAAAAAAATATTGCAGATCGAGATCCAAATCTTAGAAAGCAATCCAAGCCACTCAGAGAAGGCAAAGTCTTTTAGCCACTTAGAGAGGGCAAAGTATCTTATATGCACCGAGGCAATGGAGGTTAGAATAATGAAATTTATGATCCAACTACAATGTATCTATTCCTATCTATAGACTATTAAAGTAACAAATCCTAACCCTAATGCTCAAGGGCCGACTAATCCTAACCTAAAGGGTCAATGTGGTTATATCGGGACCACTACATGGCCTTCCCCTTTAAAAAGCTTTGTCCTCAAAGCTGGAAATTTGTGGAGAATGGCCACTGGTTTCCAGGTTGTGTCTTTGTCTAGAAGATCCTGCCACTTAACGAGTAGCTCCTGCACCTGGTATGTCTGTAAATTAGGCAATGAGATTGCAGCACGACTTTCAAATTCAGTTCGATACGATCTTCTTTGTCCAACTCCAGAAGCTCCATTTGGGATTGCACCTTTCGACTAAGTACCTATCTAAGACAAGAAACATGAAAATCGAGGTGGGTTTGGATGTAGATGGAAGCTCCAACTAGTATGCCATATCCCCAATTTTGCAAACCACTTTGTAAGGGCCATAGAATCTAGGTTTAAGCATTTGGCTGGTTTTAGTCTTGAGAGAAAGTTGCTTGTATGGTTGGAGCCTTAAAAAGACCATATTACCAACTTCATAATGACGTTCTAAGTGGCGCAAATCCTGTTGTTTCTTCATATGATTCTAGGCCTGACAAAGATTGTCCTTAAGGTTTTGGAGAACAAATTGCCTTTGTTGGAGGAAAGTATCAACTTGAGTAACATGAGAGGACCCCAAAAGATAATCTGTCAAAGATGGGGGCTTTTGACCATACAAAGCCTCAAATGGGGACATTCTAGTCGATAGATGATAAGAAATGTTGTACCACTACTTTGCTAAGGGAAGCCATTTAACCCACTAATATTCCTTGTCTTGATTAAAGCATCTTAAATTTGTACCTAGACATTTTATTCACAATTTCTGTTTGCCCATCTGTTTGAGGATGGTAGGAAGAGCTCATGTTAAGCTAGGTACCATTGAGGGTGAACAACTCCTTCCAAAAGTTGCTTGTGAAGATAGGGTCGCGGTCACAAACAATAAACTTGGCTGTACTACGTATGTTGAAAAGAGAGTCAAGGAATACCTTGGCCACTTTGCTAGTGGTAAATGGGTGTTGCAAGGCACAAAAGTGGGCATACTTGGAGAGGCGATCCACAACCACAAAAATCACTGTTTTATCCTTTGACGTAGGAAGGCCTTAAATGAAGTCCATAGAGATGTGCTCTCACTAGCGATCAGGAATAGGGAGGGGCTGCAACAATCCTAGAGTCTTGATTGTTGCATCATTGGCATACTTCACATTCTGCAACAAACTGTTTGATATCCGCTTTCATCCCCTTCTAGGATTAGTTGACTTGCCGATAAATTTTGAGAAACTCAGAATGACCTGCTAAAGGAGAGACATGCAATTCCTGAAGGATTTTCTTCTTGGCTTGGGAGGATTGAATTAGAATGATTCGATCCTTCTTTCGCAGAATCCCATCGGACAAAGAGAATCACAGGTTATTAGAGGTACTTGCCTCAAGATCATGAATTAGGTGAGAAGTCCTCAGGATCAAAATGCCATTATTCACAAAACTGAGTGATTCAAAGAGGAAGGGGGCTGAATTTAGCATGAATATGCTACCACATTTGCCTTCCCTTTTTTATACTAAATCTTAAAATCATACCCAAGAGCCTGGTCAACCATTTGTTCTGCTCAAGACAAGATAGATGCTGCTCCAAAAAGTAGACGAGACTAATGGTTTTATTAAAGAAATGCCAACCCAACAAATAAGGATTCCATTTGTCAATTGGAGGATGGCTAACATCTCTTTCTCATAAGTAGATTTCCCCAAATTATTGCAAGAGAGCTGTTTGCTTTCACAAGCTAGGGATGACCCTCGTGCATCAATGCATCACCTATATCAGCCTTACAAGCATCACACTCTATGGCAAAGGGCTTGTTAAAATCACTAGTAGCCAAAATTGGAGTAGAATACATAGCTTATTTTAAAGAAGTAAAGGATCTTGTAGCCTCTTCGGTCCAAACAAGGCCTCCTTGGTGAGAGCCGTGAAAGGAGCTGCAATTTTCCCATAATTTTTGACAAATTTTCTATAGTAACCAGTGAAACATCAAAATCCCAAAGACTCTTTAAGAGATTTAGGTATTGGCCAATCTTGCATTGCCTTAATCTTGTTAGGATCCACCTTGACACCCTCTTGAGACATAATGTGACCCAAATATTCTACTTTAGAAACCCCAAAAAAACATCTAGATTCTAGATTGCTTGACAAATAATTGCTTTTGGTCAAGAAGTTTGACCACCTATTCCACATGGTGCAAAATGGTGTTCCCAAGTCTTACTGTAGACCAAAATATCATCAAAAAGGACCAAAACAAATGTTTACAAAAGAGGTCAGAAGACAAAATTCATTAAACTTTGAAAGGTAGATGCAACAATAGTAAGACCAAAGGGCATCACCAAAAAAACTCATAATGACCCTCAATGATTTTGAAAGGCAATTTTAGGAATATCCTCTTCTCCAACATGAATTTAATGATACCCGAAATGCAAGTCTAGCCTATTAAAAAATTGAGCATCATGCAATTCAACATATCATCTATAACAGGAAAAAGGAAAATTATCTTAATATAGCAAGCTTATTGAGTGGTTGGAAATCTAAACACGTCTGCCAGGAGTCATCCTTACGCTTCAGTATGATGACTGGGGAAGAGTAAGGGCTGGTATTGGGTCGAATAATTCCTTGCTACAGCATGTTGTGAACCAGCTTGTCAATTTTTGTTTTTTGAGGTTGAGGATAGCGCTAAGGGAAGACCTTTGGTGGATGGCTACTTGGAATCAGATGGAAAGCATGGTCGTGTTTGTGCTTGGGAGGAAGTCCTTTGTGTTTCTTAAAGACTTTAACATATTTGTTGATGAGGAGTTGCATCTTAGAGGGAAGAACAGGAGATTTCTGCTCCGTGGTCTAGACATCCATGCAACAAATTTGTGCAAATATATGCTGTGAGAACTGACC
This sequence comes from Wollemia nobilis, assembly GCA_028583015.1. NCBI lineage: Eukaryota > Viridiplantae > Streptophyta > Pinopsida > Araucariales > Araucariaceae > Wollemia > Wollemia nobilis. Next base: position 19,505,216 of record JAQPPZ010016947.1, on the reverse strand, counting down.
ACCATGGATGGTGGGGGTTGCAACTGGTCTTGTCAATTTTTGTTTTTTGAGGTTGAGGATAGCGATAAGGGAAGACATTTGGTGGATGGCTACTCGGAATCAGATGGAAAGCATGGTCGTAATTGTGCTTGGGAGGAAGTCCTTTGTGTTTCTTAAAGACTTCAACATATTTATTGATGAGGAGCTGCATCTTAGAGGGAAGAACAGGAGATTTCTGCTCCGTGGTCTAGACATCCATGCAGCAAATTTGTGCAAATATATGCTGTGAGAACTGACCACCGTGGATGGTGGGGGTTGCAACTCCTGGAGTCGGATGACCTGTCTATTATCCATCCATTGAGCATATACCTATTATAGATTCAAAGTAACATCACCCAATTATTGGGACAACCATTGAGCTCCAAGGATAATATTTATGCTGCCCAAATCCATCACAAATAGGCATCCTGTCCAAGAATAGCTATCCATCGTGAGACTGATATTAGGAACTCGTCCCACACAAGCAACATTACCACCATTAGGAATAAGTACATTGAATTTATTGGAAGTGTTAACATATAGCCCTAGGGCTTTGACTGTATTGTGGCTGATGAAATTGAGAGTGCTGCTTGAATCAATTAAAATAGTGACCCGTTGATTTTGATCAAAACCCTATGCCTTGATGGTGTGATGGGTTTGCACTTCCATTACAACAAAAAGTGAGAGGTCTGTAGGATCTGCACCTTGTTTGGCTTTATCTGGTTTAGCTGAGTCTTCCTGGTGTGGAGATGCTGGTACATCCTCATTACAACTAATTTCCTTGGCTTCAATGTGGACATTCTTCTTTTCCTCACATGCTTGATCTGAGGGTGTCTAGATCTGCATATGAAACAGAAAAATCCTTGAGGGCGATTATCATTGCTGTTGTTGAATTAAGTCCTATGGGGATTGAATATCCACCATGGTGGGAACCCAAACACCTGGAGCTTATTTTCTGCTTCTGTAGTTAACCATTCTACATCACGGAGGGTGTGAGGATCATGCATATCAACTTCCCACTAGATTTCTTCTTTGCACCTATGTCTGAATGCTGAAACTACCACCAAGGTATCCAATATATATATATCGATGAGTAGGCTTGTTAATTCAGTCTAGTATGCATCAAGTGGCCATTTTTGCTTAGTCTTCAGTAACCTGACCATGTAAGAGGAGAAATATTCTGTTCTTCCCTCTGAGTTGCAGCTTCTCATCGACAATTATGCTAAAGTTTTAGAGGAACCCAAAGGACTTCTTCCCAAGTGCACACATGATCATGCTATCCATCTAATTCTAGGTCGTTACAGTTTCCATGCAATAAGAATAATTGGGCTAAAAGTTATTTTTTATTTTTTTTTTTTTTTTTGGGGGGTTATACAGGGTTAAAAGTTATATGTTAATCAATCTACTTCAAGTTAGGATTGAGTCATTACTGGAAACATAAGTTGTCCAGCTAGGACAAATTTGTGGTGCTCAAAGTTACAGAACAGAAAATCTGTGATACTCCCCAGCAAGGGGTAATTCTTGGAATGACTTTTTTGGAAACTTGTAAAACTATACGTTAAAGAATTTTATATCATTGATTCTACTGTATATATTTCGAAGTTGGGGCAGGCACAAGTGGACTTCTGCTGGATCAGATTGTGGGTGTGAATATTGATGCCTAGGCAATAGATACTGTACATGGTCTATGTAAGGAAATGTCATATCTACCATCATATCAAGGGAAGTATATTACTACTTAGATGGGTCCATCTTTTCTAGCTGGTTGACTGTTATGATCATCTTGTGTCAGCCAATCTAGAGACACTTTAAAAAGATTACCATTGATGTAAAAAACCTCAAAAATACTATATTTTCAATGAAGGAAATAGTCTAAGAGACTGAAAACCCTCGTAAGTGTAAAATTGAAACATGCCATGAAATTTTAAAAGACGAAGATGGGAGCACAAGTAACACTGGTTTAATCAAGAGCATTTGATAAAAGATTTAGCTTTCATATACATAGCTGTAGTGACTGGCATCTTATTAGTGAGAAAGTGTGACAGTGGTGGGCCGTTGATGAATGAAGAGGCATGATAAAAAGACCTAAAAGATACTACAAAAGATTTGTGGGTTCTTCAGTTTTATGCTCAATGTTTGGTCATTCAGGAATAATTTCTGTGAACTAACCATTGCACACGTTGCAAAGAATGAATTTATAGACCGGGCAGATGAAAGCTATGAGAGTATTAAATTGATAATATCTCTAGTGTTATAACTGCATAATCTTATCAAAAATCATTCCATATCAAGATAATTTTTGAGACAGGTATATGGTGTATATGAACCAAACCCTTGCCCATTATCAGGATAATTTTCACCATATGCATGCTATCACTATAATAATTGCAATTGTATTTTGTTAAATGTGAATATTTTAGAGGAACTTCAATCTGCTCAGAAAGCATTTCTTCAATAGAAGTTAGATTCCATAATATAGTGTTAATTTCAATCATCACATAATGACTTGGAAGAAATATTGTTTGGTGCCATTGATAAAATGGAAATCTTGTCACCAAGTAAATAATCATAAAAGGACATGAAGATGAACAGTTTAATGTACTAGCAGAATGGAAAACAACAAATTCAAATTATAAGCAATCTTGCAACAGGAGTTCATCTTACGATTTCTCTCTTTCGTTATCGAGCATTAACTATATGCAGTGTTGGGTAAAAAAGTAGATTATTTATTTATTTTGCTTGATAAATTGGTACACATTGACACCCCACTAGATAGTTTACTTTGTCTGAGGGATATGTATCCTGTTAAAATTCGCCTGACTTGCACATCCTTGCTTGTCCAATTTTTGTGTGTATTAGCATGCCCATTGTTTGCATCAATCTAAGTCGTCATCATCTCAACACTCCATCTTACCATGGACTGTTTAATATGTAACTACTAAACATGAATGCATAGTAGTATAAAAATCTTGTTTAGATTTTTGATTCAGTTCGCTTTATCATAATGTCAGATAGATATTTAGTGAGCTTGTTATTAACAATTATTGTTTCTCACATTTCAAATGGATGTTACATCTGCAAATGTTCAACTTTTACGAATCTACCAAAGGAACATTTTGATTTTATAGTTTGCCTATTTTGGTAAAACTAAAAGAAATGTAAAATAATACCATTGCTCTATATATATATATGAATATGAAAAACATAGAATTCAACTGCCTGCCTTCTCATTTTTATATCAAGATGAAACTGAATATACAATGAATTCAAACAATTATAATAAATGGACAACGGTTAAAATTGAATGAATTTAGGATCACTCTAACAAAGGTGTTTTGTTTTACCATACCAAAAGGGCAGATAATGAAGAAAATGTTCCAATGAAAAAAAGAAAAAGAAAAAAAGAGTCAAACCAATTCCTTAAGATTGCTTAACTATAAAGGTTCTTATACACACGGTCCATACCTTTTACAGTTTTTTATATTAGCTTTCCTATTTATGTGACATTCTTAACTTCTTATCCTCTTTCTGTTTTTAAACAAATGAATGAAGGTTGTTTTTCATTAGCTGATTTGTACGTGACATTCTCAACTTCTTATCCTCTCTCTGTTTTTAAACAAATGAATGAAGGTGGTTTTTCATTAGCTGATTTGTTTGGTCGAGGGAATGTTGAACTTTTATTTGCAGCATGTTTTTTTCTACATGGGACAAATTTCAGAAACATTATTGCATTAGTATCTTTTATATTTCTTTCTTATCTTTGATATATTTAGGCTATTTTGAATGTGTTTGAGCTTCTTTAATAAAATATAAAGTATATATCTCTATGTTGATGGCAGTGTTAATTACACAATGTGGGTATGTTAAAAATTAAATCTAGGGTTATCCAGTGGCTAACAATCACTCTTACTGGTGAGCATTCGCTACTAAATGAATGAATGTAGAATAATTGTTATTGGTACCTTCACTTGGATGATTTAAATAGGAAAATGAAGTCTCTACATGATCTGAATAGTCAATTTGGTCAAAATTCGACAAATTAGATTTTGTCGGCAAATTTAGTCAACATTCACGTAGGTCCGAAGGTAAGTTCACAAAATAATCAATAGATTAATTAACCATTGCTAAGGTTTAGTCTATGCTTAAATAATAGACTAACCAACAGTTCTGAGGATATAGCGCTAACTACCCTCTAACAATAGAATAGGGAGGGAGTTGCGTGATGCTAACCACTAACCTAGGTAGAGAGTTCTAACCATAACACTAACCTAAATATCTAACATAGGATATTTAGGTACTTACCTAGTTTAACCATGAGGAAAATATCTCATGGTAATTACATAATTACATAGAAAAGTAAATGTAATAACCCCACGTAGTGTAATGCAATACACTACCTTATTTTACCCTAACATCCCCCCTTTATTACATTACTTTGATATACAAAGTTTGCTCCGAAACAGTTGAAATTTGACACGTCCAAGTGCCTTTGTAAAAATGTCTGCAACCTGTTCGTCGGTGGGAATGTGTTGGAGCTTGATTTTGTGCTTAGGAACTTCATCACGAATGAAATGACAATCTGTATCAATATGCTTAGTTCATTCATGATGCATTGGATTCTTGACCAAGTTCAAAACACCTGAGTTGTCGCAAAACATGTGAATGGGAAGTTTCTTTGGTAGGCCCATGGTAGCCAAGATGCGACTTAGCCATATCGCTTCACACACAACTCCACGTGCAGCGCGATATTCTGCCTCAGTTGAAGATAAAGCAACCACCTGTTGCTTTTTACTATGCCATGAGACAGGACCAGATCCAAGATGAAAAACATAGCCTGAGGTTGATTTTCTGTCATCTATGGATCCAGCATAATCAGAGTCAGTGTAACTCTGTAAGAAGAATGAGTTATTCTTCTTATACTCTAGACCATAATCGGCACTACCCTGAATGTAGTGTAAGACTCTCTTATCTGCTTTCCAATGGGAGACCTTTGGTTCTTGCATGAACCGTGAGAGATAGTTTACAGCATAAGTAATATCTGGTCTAGTATTAGTCAGATAGATAAGGCTTCCAATCATCTGTCTATAAAGTGTGCCATCTACCTGTGGTGAGTCTTCATATCGTGATAATTGTAGCCCTGATTCCATCGGTGTTGCTTTGGGCTTACAATCAGTCATACGATATTTTTCTACTAAAGTCTTGGCATACTTTGTCTGAGTCACCCTTAGATGATTCTTTTTCTGTTCTATCTCAAGGCCAAGACAGTAGTGGAGAAGTCCTAGATCTGTCATATCAAATGACTCTTTCAAGTCATCTTTCACGGTGTTAATCAAGTTCTCTGAATTGCCAGTGATGATCAGATCATCTACATATAACACAAGAATCACTATCTCAGAACCTGTGTTCTTGATATAGAGATTTGCGTCAGATGGACTTCTCTTAAATCCATGCTGCAGTAGGTGACTATCCATTTTTATGTACCATGCTCTTGGGGCTTGTTTTAGCCCGTATAATGATTTGACCAATTTGCAAACATGTTGCTCATGGCCTACCTCTGCAAATCCAGGAGGTTGAGTCATGTACACTTCTTCTTTTAAGTCACCATTAAGAAAGGCGCTTTTTACATCCATCTGATGTAATTTCCATCCGAATTGTGTTGCCATAGCACAAAGCACTCGAATGGTGGTCATCCTTTCTGTAGGAGCAAAGGTTTCCTCATAGTCAAGTCCTTCCTTTTGAGCATAGCCCTTTGCCACAAGATGGGCTTTATGCTTATCTATTGTGCCATCTGCCTTATATTTTACTTTGTAAACCCATTTGCAGCCTATGGGTTTCTTTCCTTTAGGCAAATCCACTAGCTTCCATGTTTTATTCTTTATGAGGGAGTTATATTCTGCATCCATAGCTGCCTTCCACTGAGGCAGTCTAAGTGCTTCATCAACTGTAGAAGGTTCATTCTCATCACATGTTGATAAGTAAACCCTCTCCTCATCTATTTCCATCTCATCTTCCCTTGGTAACTCTCTATCAACAGAAAGATCTTGAAAATCTGCACAAAGATCATCAACTGAAGTGGATGCTTCATTCTTTTCTTTCTGTGTCATGCTTCTTGTCTTTGGATGATTGAGAGTAAGATCAGGTGGGGAAGTGAGTTTAGAATCTTTCACTGTGCTTGTATACCATTTGGGTGGCTTTTTCTATTGTGAAGAAGGAAGTTGATGTTCCTCCTCATCATCTAGGTATACTGATGTAGTGTTGGGTGTGAAAGCTTCATCAAACACTACATCTCTACTTACATGTATCTTCTTGGTAAATGGGTCTATCAACCGATAGCCTTTTGAAAATTCATCATATCCAAGAAATATACAAGGTAGGGACTTCTCATCTAATTTCTTTCTTTTCTCCTTAGGTATATGCATAAATGCCTTACACCCAAATACCCTTAGATGAGTTATGGAGGGTTTCCTACCACTCCATGATTCCTGAGGAGTCATACCTTCAAGAGCCCTTGTGGGAGCTCTATTCAGAAGATATACTTGCAGTTTGAACAACTTCAGCCAAGTAAGTTTGCTCAAGGTTGGCCCCCTTAAGCATACATCGAACCATTTCCATTATGGACCGATTTCTTCTCTCAGCAACCCCATTGGATTGAGGAGTGTAGGTTGTTGTTAACTGTCTCTTTATCCCATGTGTCTGTAAAAATGAGGAAAATTCTTTTGATGTGTATTCCCCCCCTCGATCTGAATGGAGGGTCTTAATAAAGCATCCTGATTCCTTCTCAACAAGAGTTTTGAACTGTTGAAAATAGGAAAATGCTTCAGACTTCAACTGCAAGAAGAAGACCCACATTTTTCATGAGTGATCATCGACAAACAATTGAAAATACTATTTTCCTCCACAACTTGTAGACATGGGACCACACAAATCTGTGTGAACCAACTCCAAAGGTACCTTAGCTCGAAAAGAGCTAGGTTCAAAAGGTACTCTATGTTGCTTTCCTGACAAGCAATCGAGCACACTGGCAAAGTAGATGAAAGAGTAGGCAATCCTTTCACCATTTGATATTTACTCAACTCTAGTAAATATCCTGAACTCAAATGCCCAAATCTCTTATGCCAAAGAGAAGTGGCCTCCTTTGTGGTTACTGCCATTGCAGTATGGGTAGAGGTAATGGCATCTAAGACAAACAAACCATGTTTGTATGAACTTGTTGCTATCTATTTTTCCTTCTTAGTGATAAAGCAACGTTTCTTTTCTTTGTCCACTGTAAAATTGACATTCATGTTATTGTCCAGGATTTGTGGAACTGACAAGAGATTATTTTTCAATCCTGGTACATAAAGAACTTTTTGAATATTACATTCTCCATCTGGAAGGGAGACAGAAACACTTCCTTCTCCCTGAACTCGATAGGTCTGATCATCAGCAATGGTGACCGGTCTACCTTCTCGAGCCTCAAATGTTGCAAACCAAGATTTATCGCCAGTCATATGTTTACTAGCGCTTGAATCTATGTACCACATAGAGTCCTTGTGGGAGGAATCTGTATGTGTCATGAGCACTTTGTGTGCTCTCTCAGAATCTGAACTAGAATCTTCAACTGCAATGTGTCCCTTTTGTTGTTTGTTCTTGTTCTTAGGTTTGCCTTGGCCCTTTTTGTTTCCTTGTTCATTGGGCGATTTGTTCTTAAACCAACATCTTTTGGTTTCATGAGTGTCTTTGTCGCAAATCTTACAATACTGCTTCTTCTTCGGAATCTCTTTGGTTTTACCTTTTTCTTGATTAGAAGAAGAACCTTTTTGTTGATTCCACTTTTTCTTACCACCTTGTCTTTTTGAGAAAAGAGCATTGTTGGATGCCTCATCTCTTTGGAGTTGATTAGCTTCTTCTGTTTGAAGCATGTTTACCAACTCGACAAAAGTTACTGTCCTTCCAGAAACTTGTAGTGAGGTGATCAACGTTCGGTAGGAGTCAAGAAGAGCTCTCAAAATGATTGAGGTCAAGACTTGGTCTTCCACTTTCTCTCCTAAGGATTGCAGTTTTGTTTTCAATTCTGCGACTCTGTAGAGGAATAGCTCTACTGTTTCTCCAGATTTCATATGTAGAGTATGAAGTTGTGTTTGAAGGTTAAGAATCGTTGATTGATTCTTTCCCTCAAATATGGTATTTAAGGCATCCCATGCTGCCTTACCAATCGTAGCTTCACTGATATGAGGTTGGATATCATCAGTAATAGCAAGCAAGATCATTAAGGATAGTTTTTTATCCTTTTTATCAAAGTCTCTTTGATCTGCTCCGGGTGATTGAGGTCTAGTGACACTTCCATCCACTATTGACCACAAATCCTCTACGAGTTAAGATAGCTTTCATCTTAGTCTTCCAAGCTGAATAATTTGAACCTTTGAGTAGTTGGATCTCGATGAGATACTTGTGTATCATGGCCATGGTTTAGGTTTCAAATTTGATAGGACTAAGATGGTTATATCTTGCACTATACCCTCAAAAGAGTATATGGAAGTTGTTTTCAATTTGCCTCTATAAGATATTTAATGGCACCTGCCTTAACACCCTTACCAAGGGATGAAAAGTTGGAGGATTTTTAAGCCAAACAAAATAGAGCAAATGAAACAGGGGTAGGTTTGTTTAAAACTTTTGATTTTGCCCTCTAGGATATTTAATGGCACCTGCTTTAACACCCTTGAAGAAGGATGAAAAATTTGAGGATATTAAGCCAAACAAAGAGAGTGAATCAAGGTGATTTGGATTTTTGACCTTTTGATGGGGAGTAAAAAAAATGACTTGATTTAACCTATGCAAAGTTTAGCATGGTTTTTGAGTGAAGTTTGGGTTTTGTGAAATGCTTCTTTTAATGTTGTATTTGAATTTTTAATTGCACACAAAAAACATGGGTGTTAGTGCAATAATCAAAACATGAGAGCAACCCAAATTTGTATCACTCTAGGTGTCGGATGCAACCGAAAATGCACCTAGTACAAGCAATTTTTAAGAGAAGGTGTCGAGTAAAATCGAGAATGCACCTTTCTTACTCTGAAAGATCCCCCCTTTTTCGTTACAATTTTGCAAACTATAGAATAAAAAAAAATTGAATTCTATCCCCCCTTAATGTTTACAAAATGTAGAATTTAGAGCACTCCTTTCAAGACAAGTCGACACACGACCCGCGTTTGAAAGGCTTCCAGAACTAGTCGACACACGACTTAGTTTTTATGGACCCAAGGTTACAAGGTCTTCTCAATTTTGCAAAAAAAATAGATGTGCAATTTTATGTATTATATCTCCTTGGAGAAAACAAATGCACTCTTTGAACTTTTGATTCTTACAAAAAATTTCAGGAACCTTGTTGTCTAATTTGCAAAAAAAAATCAAGTGTGATCCTTTCTTGTATGCTAAATTAACAAGGTTTGAGAAGAGTTGTCTAATTTGCAACAAAAAATGTGCTCTTGCTATGTCTCATATCTCCATTTGGTGAGAAAATACTAGCACCTTTAAATTTCAAAGTTGCAAAAAAAATATTTCTTTAATTTTAATTTGCAATATTTAAGAAAAGTTTAATAAATCATTTTAATGAATAATAAAAAACTAAAAAAATATATATGTTTTAAATAAATCAACTTAAATATTAAAGAGAAATTGATTTATGAAATAAAACATTATTTTTTAAAGTTTAAATTATTAAAAAAAATAATACTAAAAAAACTTTAATGTTAATGCAAAAAAAAAAATTAATGTACCTTGGCGTCGAAGGCAAAAAATTGCCTTCTGTACCCGACGGGAGTCGAACCCTGGACTCCCCGCCTAGGGCCTTAGCTCGACCCGATCAACCGGTCGGGCTAAAGAGCCCGATGGGTACTGAGGCACACGATGTGCCTCTTAAACTCTGCGGACGGCGGGAGTTTTTTTTTAAAGTCGCTGGACTTTTATCCCACATGCATCCCGCAGTGGGATGCAGAGTGGTTTTTAAGGCGGAGGCCTCCCCTTGTACGTCGATTGCCTTCGAGAAATCGACCAGAGTCGCCTGCCCTTTTGGACGCCGCCACGTGGCGCCAGGGGTAGGCCAGTCAGTCCGGGTCGGTCCTGTGGCGATGTGCCACGTGTCGAGTCATGTCCGATCAGCGTCGTGCGTCGTCCAGTGGCTATCCGCCATGTGTCCGGTCCCGGTCCAGTCTACGTCGGTCGTCGTCCAGTGGCTTGTCCGCCACGTGTCCGATCTCGGTCCAGTCTAGTCAGCACCTCGGGGTGCATGCCAGGGTCCAGTCCACGTGTCCCTCGGGGTGCATGCAGGTTAGGCACAGAAAAGTGCCACGTGTCGGTCAGGGATTGGAGGGCCGCCTGCCCTCTCAGATCTCGAGGTCTGGGTCTGTGTCCACGGGGAGGGGAGGGCGCTCCTGCCCTCGTTGCTCTCCCGTGAATGGGCCACGTGGCCTGCTTGGCCTACGTGGCTCTGCGGGCCCTGGGCCGACGCGGGAGCCGAGGATTGATGGCCTCGGGACGTCGACCGCGTCCGGTCTAGGGGATCGCGGACCCTTGGCCTGCGTCGACTGTGTCGGCCAGGTCGACGGGCCAACACGCGGGCCCTGGTCGGCGTCGACCGTGCGGGCCAGAGTAGGAGCGCTGCGGCTGCTCCATGAGGGAGAGTCCACGTCGAGCGCCGCGGCTGCTCCGTGAGGGACTCCCTGTGTCGAGCACCTCAGCTGCTCCGTGGGAGTCCGCGTCGATGGGGAACGAGCGAAAGCTCGTATTCTCCTCCTTGGCGAATGATACCAATGTAGGTCCGAAGGTAAGTTCACAAAATAATCAATAGATTAATTAACCATTGCTAAGGTTTAGTCTATGCTTAAATAATAGACTAACCAACAGTTCTGAGGATATAGCGCTAACTACCCTCTAACAATAGAATAGGGAGGGAGTTGCGTGATGCTAACCACTAACCTAGGTAGAGAGTTCTAACCATAACACTAACCTAAATATCTAACATAGGATATTTAGGTACTTACCTAGTTTAACCATGAGGAAAATATCTCATGGTAATTACATAATTACATAGAAAAGTAAATGTAATAACCCCACGTAGTGTAATGCAATACACTACCTTATTTTACCCTAACACATTCTGCCAATTGAATTTTACTGGTTCAACAAATAAAACTTTATTGGTGAAATTGAATATTTATGTAAAATCAACATTAATTATTTGTGTTTTTTTGTAAATATTTGTTTTTTCTTGGAAATATTTTGTACCTTCCAAATTTGACAATTGACACTTCTTTATGTGTGACCGACCTCATCCCAAGAGGTGATTCTTAACTTTAGCAACTCATCATCTTACACTTACAAAATTTATGCAAGTGGGTTTGAATGTAATTAGACAAAGTTCAAAAGACAAATATCTATATCACAGAGATATCACTTATATACAGTCATCCTTGCAATTATGTGCCCATTTCTTATTGCACTTTGTAATTGTTCCTGTTTTCAATTCTATGTTTCTTTCATAACACAATTTTACATTTGTGTGTTGACCCCTCTTTGAATTACATAATGGAATTCAGATCAATACAAACTATTGATAAATATTTGTTTTTTTTTTTAATTCTACTAATATATAGGTGTATGGAAAAATTATGTTCAACCACATTCCAATAACAGTAATATTGGCTTGGTAACTTAGTCCTCAACTTATTGCTAGGGAAGATCAACTTCTATTATAAAGGAAATTTGGTTACACGACAAACAACTTTGCAAGATAATGAGCTTAGTGCAAAACATGAGTTTTAGTAATAAAAGAAACTTAAAATATCATTATTTTGCAAGATGGACATATTGGATATATATAGTTTAAGTAATCATTTGCTTATCTTAAGCAAGAGCTGTAAATTTTGATAACGACAAGGAACTCCATAAAAACTATTGGTAAATATCTATAATTTTTTTTAATTTTGCTAATAAGTAGGTGTATCAACATCAATTTTGTTTGTCTAGTAATGGTAACATGTTCCTCAACTTATTTGCTAGGGATGATCAAGTTGTATTATAAAGGGTATTTGGTTAAAAAACAAACAACTTTGTGAGATAATAAACTAAGTAGTGTGAAACATGAGCTTTAGTAATGAAAAAAACCTCAAAATATCATTACCTTTGCAAGAGGGGCATATTGGATATTTATAGTTGTTTAACTAGTCATTTGTTTATTTCAAGCAAGAGTTGTGAAGAAGAGAGCTAGATAGAGTTTGATAGAGTCTAGATAAACAATTATATGTGTTTTTGGATTCCTATATAACAGAATCACTTTCCCCTTTCCTCTTTTCTAGTTGAATGACTATATACATTTTGAAAAACTAGGGAAGAACAAAGAGGATTTTGCTGACATGTTTGAAATAATATTTTCTTCCATACTAGACAAGTAATTCTGGAGAACATGTTTGGTTATGATTTCTAAATGGTGACTACCTGATAGTTTGGGATATCAAACATTGAATAGGGAAAGATGATCCTATGAAACATGGAATAGGCAAAGGTGATCCTCCATCAAGTTGCATAAGATACAAGAAAGAACATTAGTTTGGACTTGCTAAAATAGTGGAGTTATTCCTTCTAAATATTAGATGACCAAGTAATGAAAGAATCTTAAGTGGCCTTCAAGGGTTGTAATAATAAGGATTGTAACGTATTGAGGAAAGTTATGTTATTAATGTGACACCTAAGGTGACCCATGAGGGATATCATAGTGGTAAGTCCTTGGGTTTTCATCCAAGAGATCCAAGTTCAAACCCCGATAAGAGGGGATTGGTACCCCTCATAAAAACCTGTGTAAACTCAAAATTTATGAAGTGGCATTAGCTCAACAGGTTAGATTCCTCAATATTTAAAAGAGGAGACTAGGGTTTAAACCTTGCCAAATGATATATGGATAATATCCAAGCTTTGTTGTAATACCACTATGTGGTGATGATGTAATACGAGTGGGGCCTGTTTCAATCCCATGTAACCAATTGCAAAAAATGTGACACCTAAGGTTCTTGTTTGAGTGGAAAAAAGGCTTGAGTGTTTGTCATTAAGGGCAACAAAGTTTGGACAATTATATTTTGTAAATGACATATATCTTTGATAACTTCATTGAGCTTGAAATGGTAGTACATGGGCCAAATTACCTTTTGAAAATTCATTGAAGTTGTATAACACGGTTAAACATATTTCCTTAGATCTTGATCTAAAGTCAATATCAATGCTTTGAACATCTTTATAGGAATTAGATTGAGTCCCAAGTTAATGTTATTAACAAATATTATGCTTGAGAGAACAATAAGACAAGTAATCCCTTGTGTATACTTTTTTAGAGTTTTAACCTTGGAATGGTATTACATGGGTCAAATTATTTTACCTTCTGAAAAATGATCTAAGATGTATGGCAAGGTTGAATTGGTTTTTACTATAAATATGCTTGTTCAAATATTGATCCAAATTAGAGTTCCAAGCTAGCGTTATTAACAAAGGTCCTTGTAGAATTTGGTTAGAAATCCAAGTTATCAACAAAGATTCAATTATAGAGAATTATCCTACATTTTTCCTTGTACATATATCTTATCAATTATCATAATTTAAGGATAAAAATAATGGAAATTTTCCTTATACATGATTAACAAGTGTTGTTACATTATGTCTAACTTCTAATGTTAGTGTAAAATGTAACCAACATAATGTTTGATTAGTTGCTTTTGAGATTTTTGATTCAATTGAATTCTCAATTACTTTGAAATCACTTGTTATTGAGTCTACACTTTGTAAAAAAGGAATACATGGTACATTAAAATTCCATTATGTATAAATAAACAAAGATATAGAATGAGAATAACTTAAAAGTACATGTGGATATACTACACATGTATCTTTCACGACCTAATTATCTACAATACATAATGATCTAGTCAAGCATACAACAAAAAAAGACTTGCCTTCACCAACATTAACAAACATTGTACTTCGACAAAACACACCATGCTTATCCACATCTACCTCTCTACCAACACAAATGCATACATATAGTTATAATGGGATTGATATGTGGTTGGCAACTGCCCAACTACCATAGAACTACCTATACACATTAAAACATCAAAATATACCCCATAAAATTATAAATATAATAATTATTTTAAACGCTTATCATCATGTCTATATACAATAATATTACACTACTTGACAACATATATGTAAATCTATTTTTAATGCAATAACTCAAGCAACATGGTACATATATTTGTGTGCTCATGCATATATGACATTCATTCATGTGCCACATCACTTGCCTACATCTATGCCTCCTTTAGACTTGTTAGTCTTTGTTGGCAGATGTTGGCTTTTTAGCTAGATTAATCATAGGTCCCAATATTTAGGATCAAATATAATTCACATAAAATATATGAAGATTCATTCATAGAATAATATCAATGTCAATGAATATAAAATTCATGAAATATAACAATAATATAACACAATGAACAAACTCATTGTATTATTGATGAATCAAATATACAAGATCTCTTTTACAATTTTTCCTTCTATACAACACATGGAGCTTTGTCTCCATAATATAACTTTAGAAGGTAACTCTTTAATGCTTGACTATTGCTCTCCTCACATATTTGGGAGATGCATCCTTTCCTTGTCCACATAGAAGACAAACATCTCATGTCTATAGACTTTACATCTTGCCACATACATGTGACTTTTTACTTGCATACTTGACATATACACACGAATCTTAACTAACTACACACTTGCACACTTTATTATATGACACTTGCACACTCCTACATATTACACACTTGCACATTCCTACATGTTATGTAGAAATGATTTTTATTGTACAAAAACTCAACTCCATTTCTACTTAAATGCATTTCCAAATCTGCAACATTTTAAAATAACAACACACACAAGCAATGCACAATAACAACAAATGATAAATAAAATACACAGATTATATATTAACAATAATTGTACATCAATAACATCCAATCTACCATTTGTATGGAATAACATTCCAGGGTTTCCTACACATAAAACCTCATATTGATTTAATTGGTTACAACAATGCACTCTCCCTTTGTTGCAATTATACATTTACAACCAACAAAAAACATATGCGTCCACCCACTCCACGTCCATCGACAAACCTTCATCAACCCTTTGTCCAAATGATGAGGCAAGGGTCATATTTATACAATTAAAAATTAGTTGCACCCTTTAACTACTTGACACCTCATCATTCTCCAAATTACATTTGACTTGAGCTTACATTTGCATTTCATTTCATTTCATAAGTCACTTTATGATTTTGCCATACATGCTAATATTTCACTTTATCACATATAATATTAAATTATGACTTTATAACTTTATAACATTAATTAAATATATGTATGCACATTTCGTCAAACACTTTGTGTACAACTACAAAATAACACCAAAATGACAAAACTTATTTACTAAAAGTAGACATATCAATTTGCCTACCTACATCTATCCCCTCTAATTTGGTTGCGCCCTTGACAACACATGAATTGAACAATGAGGCCAAAAGCACTAAACAACTATTGACATCTCTTGTTACACTCCTTCCATTTTCTCCTATTCTAGATGTCTTTTGCAACTAACATCACTTTAATGTGTTGCTCACAACATATTGAGCTCCGATTGCTCCCTATACTTTCTATAACTAGTCGCATCATCAATTGCATCAACATGATGAACATGACCAACATGATGAATGATATGGAAATATCCAAAGTGAAGCTGATTATTCATTAGGTGCAATAGAATATATAAGCTTACAATAGAATCACGTAGGTTACAGTGGTTGTAACAATTTGCCAAACAAGGCCAACCACTGTAACTAACAGATAACAATCTGCTAAACATGGATGTCAACTAACTGCTAGAAGACAAAGGATAACTCTAACAGTCTAACTGAACATCCTAACAAATAACAAACCTATTTCCAACATGGGCATACTATACCTCATGTAAATACAAAGTGTAAGAAATAGAAAATAATAACTTAGGCTTATAATTAAGCCTAAGGTACAATCATATCCTCAATACTCCTCCCAACCATAGAAGCATTGGATCCCAATGCTCTCAACAAATGTGGAAAGTCATGGGCCATCTGATGATGAAGAATACAACAAGCCATATGTGAAAAGTGACTGCATGGGCGATAAGGTAAGAAGTGGAAGAACCCTGTCGAGTGTGATGAGTCTTCATCTCGAAAACTCTATCTGTAATGAGTGAAAGTTGACGATCAGGTGCCACTACTGTTGTAGGGCTGATGACATGTTTAGGTACCAAAGGAGGATCTTGATATGGTGTCTTTGAAAAGCGTCGCTTATCCAAAGGATGCCAAACTCTGTCTCCAACCTGAGATGAGTGAGGACTGTAATGCTTGTGCATCACTTGCTGCTACTCTTACTGAGTCTTCTGCAAGTCGTGTGTTATCTTGCCCTGAAGGCTCTACCAGTGCTGAATAAAGGAAGTGACCTTAGCTTCCTCCTCCATATGTGGAATGGTGGAAGAGGGCAAAGCCAAAGGTAATTTCTATGGAGCAAGTGGTTGTGTGTTCTTAGGTGTACCTGAAATGATGCCAATGGAATGGTTGGTATCTTTCTCATGAGTGAGAGTGATGGGTTCCTTAACCACGAGTTCTTGTGATTGTTCATTTTGTGGAAGTGAAGCTTCTTCTTTATCATGTGTCTTTGATGGTGCTTGTTCTTTCTCTTGTGTGGGACTTATGCAAGTAGGAGCCAAAATAAGTGCTTGACTTAATGGCTTACGAACTTACCTACAACTTAACATCAAATTTGATGTGGGTGTAGTGCTTTGTATCAAATATGTTTTATCATGCAAATCCAATGTGTATGTGTTCTTTTAAGCATGATACACTGCATTCCTATTAAATTGATAGGGTTGACTAAGAAATACTCCACAACAATCCATCTCAGTGACATCACATCTTACTTTGTCCACAAACTTATTACCAAAACCAAAATTCAAGGTGCAAGTGTGTGTGACGTTAGATGTGGAGTCTATATCCTTCTACCCAAGTGCATAGGGTTGATGATGTGGCTTTGTGGGAAGCTTCAACTTCTCGACAATGGACCCCGTGATGAGATTCTTCTTCAAGCCATTATCTATGATACAATCCACATAAAATCATGTGTAAGGTGGGCTCTAGTGACAAACAAATGGTCACGACCCCCTTGTGCCAAAAATTTCGATATGAGGGTACCTTTGTTTAGTTTACCTTTAAAGCGGAATATTCTTCTTTTGCCCCTATAGTCACAATGGGACCATCTTGTGGTTCCTCATATGTAGGCTGTACAATTAGGGACTTCTTCATTCTTTCAAAAGTAAAGCATTTAGACTTTATATGACCATACTTTTTACAAAAATCACAATACATTGAAGAAGAAAGATCTTTAGAGTGAGAAGAAGAAGAATGTGCTTTAGGAGAAGTAGGAGGAGAAGAAGAATGTGCTTTAGGAGAAGAAGAATGAGAGGAAGAATGAGAAGAAGAATGAGAATTCTTCTTCACCTTTTGTTGATGCTAATTTGCGCCTTTGGAACGACTTTCCTGTCGATATCTATAAGAGGCACCAACTTTCTCCTCTACAAGAATGACATTCTTGAATGCCACATCTAAAGTGAGGAACTCATTGAACTTGATTTCCCTAAAAATCTGATCTTGCAATCCACAAATGAACTTGTTAATCAAATCCTTTTTTGAATCTTTCATACCAAGAAGTACCCTTAGCTTATTTAATTGAAAAATGTACTCAGTAACTGACATACTATAGGCTTACCTCAATCTATACCACTTGGTTGTGAGGTCACTTTGGTAATTTGGTGGGAAAAATGTGTTTTTCAAAATTTGGATCAATTCTTTCCAAGTCATGACAACATTATGGCTTTGTCTTTCTACAATAAATTTTTTTGCTAAGCCTGTGAGTTTGACTGTGGCAAAAGCAACTTGGTCATATTTAGGAATTTCAGCATAGGCGAACCAAGTTTGCATATCTAAAATCCATGTAGACAAGACATCAGGATCCCTTGATTCGTCATACAATTTGACCTCACATTTTGCTTTGTTGGCATGGTTGTGATAGATTTTGACATCACTAGGAGTCAATTGAACAACAATATCTTTTACCTTATCTGCCAAAATATCTACTGCAATAGTAAGGTTTTTCATGGTTGTTTTGAGGTCGATTGCCATTTGATTACGTATATATGTCATACTAGGAGGATTCCAAAATGGTTGCAAGAACTATCTAGGCAATTAGGAACAATTTTCAAGGTTTCCTAATGCACAATTTACAAAAATGGGCTACTACAGTGCTTTTATAAAATTACATCAAATTTTGCAATTACTAAAAAATGGCACTAAAACTTACAAAATTAGCCCTTCGAAATTGCAAAATTCTGACTTATGAAGGCAAAAATTAGTCAATCTTGCAAAAACAATGTTGAAAATTTGCAAAAATTGACCACAAAAAAAAAAAAATTGATTAAATCATCTTCTCTTGCCTCCTAAAAATTCAAATTTGAATTTTGATGGGTTTGGTAGGAAAATCTGTTTGCGGCCGTAAAAATTTGATTTTTAAGTCTTGCACTCTTGCTGCGTGGTCAACTGCGTAGAGTCAACGGACCAATCAACGATCGGCAATTTCGAATTTCATGAATGGCCAATCAACGGTCGGTAATTTCAAAATTTCAAATTTCAAATTTCAAATTTGGTGGTAATCAGTTGAAATTTTGGTGGTTATCAACTCCGCCTAGCGCCAGTCCACTTGTCACTTTGGCGCGCATGTACTTCAATAGGGCGTGCACGAGAGCTTTTAAACAACCGAAAGCCCTCCGCTCACTCTATGTGGGATTTTGTTTTCCCACGAAAAAACAATTCTCGGTCAACGTTCCCATCAAAAATTGAATCCATCATCGAGAAAACCCAAAAATGCTGAGTTGAAATACATCTACCAGAATGAAGCCACTTGCCCTCCACGGATTCAACGTCAATATTATCGCTAGGGTCTAGGGATGCCACGTGTCGCGTGCTAATTCATGAAAGAATTTAGAGCTTCAATCTCACGTTTTGATCGGCTATATTACAAAACCTTAGGAGGGATTTAATTTTCACCCTTGTCTTCAATTTTGTTTGCCGCCTGCGATTCTGCTACATTTGCCTGCAATTGTGCTTCAAATATTTTATGGCTGATTCTTTCCACCTGGCTCATGGATGATGGCCTTCGTGGCCCTATTTGGTTCCTTCGGCAAGTGGCTGGTGCATCAGTGTCTGCTACCTCCTTCAAATTTTTATCGTCTACCTGCAACTCGGTTTACGATCTTACTGCGAGGGTTTTCTACACGGCCCGAGCAGTGTCTGTTGCAAAAGAGGATGACGCTTCCTGTAGCTACAATACCGAGGGTAACCTTTGGGTATCCACATGTAATGTCTCTGCCTACGTTGGGTCTTCTGCGGTATGCTGCGGTCTGATTGACGTCTGGCTACGGCTTTCCTAGGCCAAATTCTGAGAGGGAAGAGCCATCTAAAATTGTATTCATCGGAGGGAGCGGTGTTTGCCGATCTGCGGGACCAGTCGAAAAGGTTCGTCGAGTCTGGTAGATTTACCCGTCGGTGGGCTGGTCGACCAGCAACAAGAAGTCGACCGTTGGTGGTCGATGGTGATGGCCCACCGGTGGCTTGGTGGCCAGGGTGTCGAGCGGTGGGCCGCCTCAAATGTTGGTTTGCACCAAAATAAGCCAAAAAAGAAGCCTATTTTTGACTTTAGGCTTTAAAAAATAGAATAAAATACTAATATTAATACTATTATTATTAATATTAAATTTTAATGCATGGAGAACCTCAAAAAAAAAAATGTTTGATTTTCATGCAAAGAGTTATCCACTCAATTCTTTTCTTGCATGAAGAAAATTTTGGTCAATATTTTGTTGCAATTAGACTTCCAAATCACCTTCGACAACTTTTTTCGGCAACTGGTGTTCTCACGACAAGGAGTGCCAATGCCTCCTCTTGGCCAAAATTTGGCCTCAAATTTATGCATCTGCATCTAAAATATATATCTCGACCTCTCTGATCTTCAAAGTAGACATTAATATTCAACAAGGAAAATTTTTCTTGCCCACACAAAGGTAAGTTAGGTTACCCTCTGATCTGTTAGGGGTATTCAGTGTAGGGGTAAATTCTACCCTTTGTCACCTCAAGAGCTTCACAACTGATGCTACGGGTTGGCCCAAACCAAAACCTCATAACAACTACCCTAGGATCTGGTGCACTAGAAAAATAGTACTAGTCACCTAAACTTTCCTATGGCTCTGATTACCACTGATATGGAAATATCCAAAGTGAAGCTGATTATTCATTAGATGCAATAGAATCACATAGGTTACAGTGGTTGTAACAATTTACCAAACTAAGCCAACCACTAGTAACTAACAGATAACAATATGATAGACATGAATGCCAACTAACTACTAGAAGATGAAGGACAACTCTAACAGTCTAACTGAACATCCTGACAAATAATAAACCTATTTCCAACATGGTCATACTATGCCTCACGTAAATACAAAGTGCAAGTAATAGGAAATAATAATAAAATAATAACTTAGGCTTATAATTAAGCCTAAGGTACAATTATATCCTCAACAACGAATATGATGGGCAACACCTGTTGCCACCTATGTTGGGGGTCAATGGGGCAGGAGCCCCCTTGTAGGGTCGAGGGGTAGCATCCCTTGTGGGGTTGAGGGGCAGTGTCCCTTATGAGGTTGAGGGACAATGCCCTTTGCACGTACCCTCAATGATAAAGCTACTAAAATCATCACCATAAGAACTAAAATTTTCTCTTCATTGGCACTTTGGTGGTCTTTGCTCGACCCACTTAAACAACTCACCCTTGACTCAACTTTGCTTCTTTCGAGCTCTAAACGATTGCACCTTAGCCTTGGATTGCCATGTCTTAACCTCTGACGAAAATTATTCTCCTTGTATTGTAGCACCTTGTACGACACCTCCTAAAATGATAAGGTCTTGTACAATACCATCTTGTATGGTTCCTCTTTGTATAGTTCCACCTTGTATGGTTCATATTTGTACTATTCCACCTTGTATGGTTCCTCTTTGTATGGTTTCACTATGTATGGTTCCATCTTGTATGATTTCACCTTGTATGGTTTCACTCTGTATGATTTTTCTTTGTACAATTTCACCTTGTACGGTTCCACTCTGTATGATTTCTCCTTGTATGTTTCCTCTTTGTATGGTTCCACTTTGTACAATTTCAGCTTGTCTGGTTTCGCTGTATGATTTATTTTTGTACAATTTCACCTTGTATGATTCCACTATGTACAATTTCTCTTTGTACAATTTCACCTTGTACGGTTCCACTCAATACAATTTCTCCTTATATGTTTCCTCTTTATACAATTTTGGTTGTATGATAGACTGTTCCATTTTAATGATATCCTCCAATTGTATGATAGACTGCTCCATTTGAATGGTATCCCCCAACTGTACATTAGACTACTCCATTTGAACAACCTTCAATTGTATGATAGACTTTATGCCACCCAATTTGTATGATAGCTCCTCCAATGATACTTCGTCCGATGACACTTCCTCAATTTATACGGTACACTATCTTGGATGACACTCTACCATACATTGTTCACTTGTATGGTAGTCTATTTTTCTTTCTTGTCTGCATCAACTACTACAACTTCCTACACAACCTTACTACCTGTTGTATGTCTGCCTCCTCTATTGAAATCAAGTTCAGCCTCTCAAATAAAATCAAGCTCATTAAGTTCACCTCCTCTACTTCTTGGCAAGGGTGATAAGTCTTCTTTGACGCTTTGAAATATGTATGCATCATTGGTTTAGCTTGAATCACAATACTTTGATAGTCACATGCAAAGTGCTCCCACAATTGGCATTGCCAACATCGTACAATGGGTCTACCCCTAGTAACATATTGTATTTCACATATTTTATTTTTGTGATGGTTGTCACAAACCGCATCGCTAGTGGCATTCCTCCTTCGTACAATCTCACTTTGTGTTACATATACCTATAGCGATGGTCTTGCGCTCTCGGAGTCACACTTATCCTCAGATCCATCATTCTTTTATTTGGGGTTACTTCCTTCCCTGACTTCTTGACTCCAACATTTGAACGAAGAACTATTCTTCAGCCAAAAATCATCTCTAACTACCTAAGTCATTCTCAATATCACAATTACTTTCATCCTCAAAGTTACTCTTGTTTGCATTAATATGAAGCTCATACTTTGGTGATGTTTTTGCATCACTTTTACAAATCGATAAAATCCAAAGTCTCTTGGTATGATCTTGGAGGGAACATCTTCATATTCATTCGATACGAAGGAAGGAGTCTTTCTATGAACCACATCCTATTCAATGACTTTGATTGGTCTTTCTCCAAATGGTTAAACAACTCACTCAACTTTCGATTGTAGGAATGAACATACTTGTTCTCACTTTGTTGCATTCTATAAATTTTAGCAATGATCGCACCATCATTTTTGTATAACTAAAATTCTTGCACAAATGCATCATGCAACTCTTCCCATATTAGGTACTTGTCTTATAATAATTTCATATACCAATCTATTGCAAATCCACTAAATGTCACAGGGAATAACCTCCTCCAATCCATCTCATTGTTCTACCCAGTTGCTCTTCACATTGTATGATAGATTCTCCAATGCCTAACTGGGTCTTTTGTTGATTCTCCATGAAACAATGGATATTTACACGATATGTCCAAATTGATCTTCAGTTTTATAGGTTGGCTTTTCATTGGTAGTAGTTGTTTGTGTATCTCTCCCTTACGCGCAACCTTAGGCGCATCACCCTAAAATTGCTCTTCCATTATACTCCCTTTTTTATTACTAGACAACGTTTCAACTTGCAGTTGATCTGATTTCAGACTCCCATATTGCTCACCATTGAGCACACTAATATGCAGTTTTCCTAGTACCAAACTCCTGTCTCTTGCATTGTTGGACATGCCATCTTCTACTTGCACTGATGTTAGACTCCCAACCTGCTCACCATTATGTACCACTACTTGCAATTGCTTTGATGTCAAAAACTCTTCGACATGAAATTTCTCAATGATACATTTCGTCCACCATTCTATCGTACAAACCCTACCTTTCTCCTCCCTTTTGTGCATTCACCGTATATGTCCTATTGTATGACTCATAATTAGCATCAACAAAAAAATCCTCTTCTTCATATATGTCTTTAGCATTATTGGCTGCATTCCATCGTTGTCTTTGTGCTCCCTTCCAAGGGTTTTGATGCTTAGAACTCATCACGAGACTTGACCCAATATCATAGAAACAACGATGCTTGAATGTAGAAATGTTTTTTAATGTACAAAAACTCAATTCCAGTTCTACTTAAATGCATTTCTAGATCTACAACATTTTATAATAACACACACAAGCAATGTACAATAACAAATGATAAATGAAATACGTAAATTTTATTTTAACAATAATTGTACAACAATAACATATAATATTCCATTTGTATGACAATAGAATTACAGGGTTTCCTACACATTCAACCTCATACAAATTTAACTAGTTACAATAATGCACTCTCCCTTTATTGTAATCGTACATTTACAACAAAAAAAAAGCATATGTGTCGACCCACTCCATGACCATTGACATACCTTCATCAACCCTAAGTCCAAATGAATGAGACAAGGGTCATATTTATACAATAAAAAATTAGTTGCACCCTTTAACTACTTGACACCTCATCATTCTCCAAGTTACATTTGACTTACATTAGCTTAAATTTGTATTTCATATCATAAGTCACTTTATGATTTTGTTGTACATGCTAATATTTCACTTTATCACATATAATATTAAATTATAACTCTATAACTTTATAACATAAATAAATAATGTACACACATTTTGTCAAACACTTTGCATACAACTATAAAATAACACCAAAATTATAATTTTTTTTTTACTAAAAGGGAACATCTATTTGCCTATCTACATATTACACACTTTCACACATTGTTACATAACACTTGGACTCATCCTACACATAGACACATAATTTTGAGGAAATATAAATCACACACCCTAATATAATAACTCACACACTAATCTAATATTTACAATATGTACAATGGTACCATGCCAAATAATGTAATATTCTTCAACACCCCCCGTATTACATTATTTGGTTATTGAAGACTTTAGTATTCAATTTTCATTTTTATTTTTTGCGTTGTGTCCATCCATTGACTCTATCCGTTAACCCTGCTTGCCAATCTTGCATTGTGCCTGATCCATTGTCCTGTTTTCAGTCCTTTGGAGAAATCAAACGCTTTATCATTAAAATTTTCTTGAGGTAAAAGTTGTTCTAAGATTTATTTTTAAAAACCCATTGTATCTAGAGCAAATATTCCATCCTTGATGGAACCTGTAGCTTCTATTTTGTTTTGATTCTTGATAACATATTTTGTGTGTCCATTTATGTATTTGAATTACACTATTCTACCTCTTTCAAAAAATTGGGCTACTGAGATAAGATAATTTGATAATCATAGAACATACAATACATTATCTAGAACAAAATCTAAAAATGACATGCTAGTGATAACTTTTCCAACTCCTTAGACATGATAAATCTTGTTATCTATAATTTTTAGTGGAATGTCTAGGTTGACTTCTAGTGATTCAAACCAATGTAACTTCCTAGTCATGTGATGACTGTCACTTGAATCTATACACCATGTACCTTTTTATTTTTTCATGTTTTGATGAGATTCAAGTGTTCTTGTTTCATGCCTACGAGGGAATTTTTTATTCTTAAAATTTTTTGCTCATAATCTTCTGAATTCATATGATTGTCTTGATGCATTCATTCTTCTTTGCCTTCTATCCATATTGATAGATTTTTCAAAATTTTCAAAAATTTCAAGAATGAATTCTTTTGGAGTAGAAATCTTTATCTCTCCAAAATCATGCAATCAATGTTTTAAATTTTCAAATTTCAAAAATTTCAATAATCAATCAATCAATATATTTTCCTTCTTATAACTCCCAGTCAAATCCTTTTCAATTCATTTAACTTATCAAATCAATAATTCATTTCAATTTCATTTCATCCTTATAGATCCCTTTTTATTTTTTAAAAATTAAATTTCACTAAGACTTATAATTGCACTTTCTATAAATTCAAATTCAAATATCTTCGACTTAGGCTTAAATGCTCAATATGAAATATAAGATTTTTTTATTTTATTTCAAGGAATATGATTCCTTACCTATAGGTCTGAAATTTTTGTTGCAAAAATTTGATTTATGAATTTTGACAAGTACATTACTTTCCAGTATGCAACAACCATTAGGCCAAATTCACTTTGGCTAATATATTTCCTTCCTCTTAGGCTTATTTGGCTTAGTTTGACGATTCATTTTCTATCTTCAAACATGTATTTCCCCCACTCTCAAGAGGCTCTCAATTTCATCAGTTGACTTTCAACTTTCTTCTATGTAGTTAGGCATATCCTTCTTCACATATTTAGTCTTGTTTTTCTCTACTAGTAGAATATTGCTGAACAACTCTTGACTCAAATGACTCCTTTCTTATCTTAGCTCTATAGAAAAAAATTTATTGGATGTCTCTTGACTTAGAATTCTCCTTTCTTATCTCTATTCTATAGGTAGACTTTTTGATGGATGTCTCTTGACTTAGGTGCAATAGATAACTCTCATATTATCCTTGCTTTCATAGACATACTTTTGCCTTAGCTCTTTAGCTTATTTTTTCTCTTTATTTTGCTGGTTCACAACACTATTGTCTTGGTTCACAAGTTATCTAAATCTTGATGTCTACCATGAAGAGAAATAATACCTTGATAAACAAAATCTATAAAAGCAATAAGTACATGATCAAAAAGAAAAAACAAAGAACATATTACACAAAAATTTATACTAGGAAACCCTTTCGAGAAAAACCTAGCAAGAATATCTCCTTATTGTATAAACTTGACCATCTCCAATAATATCCTTTTGCTCACTTTTCACTTGCAAATTCATTACCAAACCCTCATGCGAGTGCTATTTTATATACCAACAACAACAGAAGGGGTTTTACAATACCATGGGAGCAAAACCATGGGTCGACATTACATTAACCTAAAAACTCCCATATGGGTCTAAAAATAGCTTAAACCCACAAAACATTATCGTTGGGGGTGAGGATATGGGCAGAGTGTAAAGCCCATTTAGAGTTAGCCCCACTTTAATAACATGGAAAATATTCAACACAAGTCCAACATTCTTCCACTTGTTGAATACTTTCCTTAGGGGCTAAAAATTGCCATTATCAACTATCAAGGGAAAATATGCCCATAAATCTTCTACACTGAGAATTTTAACCTTTGTTAATGAATTAGCAGTATTCTTCTTTGTATCAATTTTCTCCAATATCACCCAATTCTCTTCAACCACCTCTCTCACAAAATGGTACTTGATATCAATATGTTTTGATCAATCATGAAAACCAGGATTGTTTGCCAAAAATATTGCACTCTAACTGTCACTATCAATTATTATAGCCTTTTGCTTAATGTCAACTATTGAAAATAGCCTCTGCAGCCACACTTCTTCTTTACAGACATGAGTTGCTACAATGTACTTTGCTTCTATAGTGAATAAAACAACAATTGATTGCTTTTTACTCATCCAACTTAATTCCCATCTAAACAACCTGAACACATAAGAACTCATGGATCTTCTCCTGTCAAGATATCCAGCCTAGTCTGCATCCATAAAACCTTATAAATTTATAATATCATTATCTGTAGATTTTTCTTCTTAACAAATAGCATAATCTATAGTTCCATGCAAGTATTTGAAGATCCTCTTCACAATAGTCTAATGTTTCTTTCCTAGATTGGACATATATCTTCTAACTACTCCCACTCCATGTGCAATATCAGATCTGGTATATATCATTGCATACATCAGACTGCCCACAATACTAACATAAGGAACATGATGCATTTCTTTAATTTTCTCATCAATTTTAGGATATTGTTCAGCAGATAAATTTTGACCAACTAGATATGGAGTACATACCAGTTTACAATAATGCATCCTAAACCTTTATAGTATCAAATCAATATATTTCCTTTGATTTAACCATAAATTTCTATTTGCACGACTCCTTATTATTTTCATATCCAAATAAAATTTGCAGCACCCAAATCCTTTATGTCAAATTTAGAAGATAATTGATATTTTAGTAAATTTATCATCTCCTTATTGTTACCAATTAACAACTTGTCATCCACATACAATACAATGATAACAAAATTTTCACCTTTCTTTTTGAAATATACACATGGATCTACTTTGCTTTTTCCAAGCCTAAGTGTCAAAATAAATTTGTCAATTTTTTGGTTCCACATCCTTTGAGACTACTTCAACCCATAAAGAGACTTCTTTAGCTTGCATACCAAGTCCTCTTTACCTTTTACCCTGAAGCAATCTAGTTGTGACATATATATATATATTCATAAATTTCACCATGTAGAATTTTATTTTTACATCCATTTATTCTATTTCAAAATCAAAAGCAGTAGAAATAGCCAAAAAAACTCTAATTGATGTTAGTTTAGCCACAGGAGAAAAAATCTCACCAAATTCAATTCCCTCAATTTGAGAAAATCCTTTTGCTACTAGGTGAGCTTTGTACTTCTCTAATTTTCTTTCTAAATTATATTTTTCTTGAATAACCACTTACAACCAATAGGTTTTCTGCCAAGGGGTAATTTCACCAAGTCCCATGTCTTATTTTTATCTAGGGACTCTATTTCTTCTTCCATAGCCTTTTTCCAAGACTTATTCACACTTGACTAAAGTGCCTCCTTTACAATCTTGGGTTCTTCATCGATAACTGATAAATTAAATATAGAATAAAAATTTGAAGGGCTATACATTTTTGGGAGTCTTCTCACCCGATATGATCTCCTCATAATTAGAGTTTTAGGTTCTACATCTTCAACTTCCTTATAAAAACCCCAGTTGTCACTACTCAACCACTCAATTATTTTTTATATTCATAAATCGTTCAAGAGACAAGGAACATGATCATGAATTAAGGTAGAACCATTCCAGATGGATTGTATCTTATCAAGGAGGATAGCATCATGTGCTATTGAGACGTGATAAGAGTCTCTTTGAGTAGAAGTGATCGGCTTTGACGAAACCCTCATACCCCACTGGTATGAGAACGCTGGTCAAGCATTGGTTTCATCCCACATAAAAGAAGAAATCACCAAATGGTGAATGCCTTGAATATGGAGAACCACACCAATGGAAAACCATCATAGATGAAATAACCACACCAATGGTTATTTATAGATATTAGATCTGATCCACATCTCTTTGATGGAACCTTTAGGATAACATATCACTATTCATGATTAAACTCATAGAATCCATGGAATGTCATCTTAAGCCAGATTATGTAACTTTAAACCTCTTCAAACTTATTTGTCCATTCTCTCATTTAGGTATCCAGTTTGCTATTCATAAGAGTCATTTAAAGACAATACTTGTCAACATAGAAGTACCCCTCCTCATGCACACTCAACTTCTTAGCTTAGAATATAAGGTTTGTTTTGGTTTTTAATTCTAAACCAACTTGTCATATTGTGGGTTTCATCCCATTCCAAATTCTAATGTGTTCTAATTTAAACCATCATGAGTGTTTAGGAGGTGAATATAAATCAATGATGTCCTTTTATGATAGGATTCATTACATCATAACCTTAGATTGAAACAACACATGAGAGGTCTATTTAAGTAGGAATTACATCCCATTATAATTAGTTTTATAATTCCACACAACCATTGATTATAGAGTAAAACTAACTAGTTGCATCATTCATAATTATTCAATTTAATCCAAAAAGTAAATGGCACAATTGCATAATATTAATTCAACAACATATTAAAAATTACGCATACATTCTTAGCATCATAAATGAAACTTCTGAATAAATAGTATTAAAGGTAAACATTGCAGTAATCTAGAAACATGCATAATTATCCCTTTTAAACATTTAGCCATTTCATCCACATATATCATTTTATTTAATAAATAACCCATCAAACCACACAATAGAGCGACATAATGATTTATCTTGGGAATCCTCATGGGAAAGAAACCCAACCTCCAAAATATGATCTCTCCTCATATTCATAAACTTGAGATGTAAATATTACAATTATAGAAGGGCATCCTCAGATCCCTTTTAAATCAATATACAAACCAAGGGGTGCAACTGTCCATTATAGGTTCCTACCGCAATTAAGGAACTTCCCAATTATTTTTCCTAAGTCACCGTTGTAACATGCAGGTACTTTTATACCCATAAGGAATCCAACTATTCCTTCAAGTATTCTTGATGTAGTTAAAGAACCTATTGGCACATCATTTTAACCCTCTATAACATCTCATATATGTTTATGATAATCATCAGATTATATTTTGGAGAAGTCGTATTAAGGTTAGAGGGAATTTCATAAATTTCCTCATATAATGAATTTAAAGTCCCATACCTTTAAATTCATAGACAAATCGATAATTAACCAATTCTTAGTAGATAAGTCAAAAATTAACTTAATTATTACCTAATATTATACTTTTTCAATAGAAGTTGACTACTTATGATATTACAACTTTACATTAGTCAATATTTGGGTTATACCCATTATAACTTATATCATCTATTATTACTATATCCTTTAGTACCTTTGATGATACAAACTTTATTTAAAAAGTCCCTTTATTACCTAACCTTTAAAAGCATCTCACATGTTCTAATGTTTTCTTACCTATCCGTTTCCATAGGGTGTCATCCCATGATAGTGATATACTCCAACCATGACTAGATTTTTGCCCATTGAAATCGCTATCTAGAAGTCTCTTTTAGATATCATGATTTATTACAACAAGGAGATTTAACCTAATGTTTACCAAGTCCTTACTATTTGATCATATAGTAATGGTCCAATCATTCCTTTAAAATGATATTACACTCCCCTTATGAAGTCATATTACCCAATAAACCTTGCCTTTAATTACCTTCTTAAAGGTATCCCTTCTAGTCAACTCAAGTTGCCCAAATTTTATTGTGTATATCGAATATGGCCCAAAAATTATTCTATATAACCAAAAATTATGTTTTTATTATCTTGGAATTAGCCCAATGTTGCATGAAAGAATCCCTAATCACAATTCGTATGGAGTATTTATCCATGACCTTCAATGGAATCAAATCTAGTTAGGAGGAAGCTGAAGAACATAAGCTTATACTGAGAGGGGGGGTGAACAGTATAACGTCCAATTTTTACTTTCTTTCCAAACTAATATCAATTAGTGTTCTCAATTACAATAACCAAATATAGTAGTGCGCATTAATAACATAGATAACAATAGTAAACAAGTGCACAAATCATCACACACAATTGAGACACAAGATTTAACGTGGTTCCCCCAATGTGGGGTAGTCCACAAGATAATATCCTTATAATATTTCATAAATAAATAGGGGTATTTATCCCAATACAAATGATTACTTTGATCTGCTCAAAGCTAGGCTATCCTGATCTACTCAGGTGGGCTCCACTGATCTGCTCAGCTAGGCTCTCCACTGATTTGCTTAGCTAGGATATCCACTGATATGCTCAGCTAGGCTACCACTGATCTACTCAGCTAGGCTCTCCACTGATCTTCTCAACTAGGCTCTCCACTGATCTGCTGAGTTAGGCTATCCACTGATTTGCTCAGCTAGGCCATCCACTAATCTACTCAGCTAGGCAACCGGTGTTGATGTGTTTTATGTTTATGTCTTGTCTCTTTCACTGCTCATAAATATGCCTTAATGCCTTCTCACAAGGCTCAAAAAATCTTGCTCAAATGTTGTCCCAAATCTGTTCTCAAAGCCTTCACAAAAGGCTCAAAAAATCCTACTCAAATGCTATCCCAAATCTGTCCAAAAATCTATCCCAAAAGCCTTCTCAAAGGCTCAACCAATCATGCATAAAAGCTGTCTTAAATCTGTCCAAAAATTCTGTCCCAAAAGCATTTCCAAAGGCTCAACCAATCATGCACAAAAGCTGTCTCAAATCTGTCCAAAAATTCTGTCCCAAAAGCCTTCCCAAAGGCTCAACCAATGACTCTCAATTAGCACTCAAATATCAACCACAAATCAACGAAGGAAAGGCTCAATGATGAACTCAACAATGGATAACAAATGAATGATGACAATACTCAACAATGTGCTCAGCAATGAATGGCAATGTACTCTTCAATGGATGACAACAATGATCCACAATGATCTCAACAATGTATGAAAAATGATCTTGTTTATTCATTATTTTGATTAATATTTTAGTACATCGCAATAATGCAAAATAGTGTACTTTTTACTAGAATCATATGTGCTCTTGGTGAATGGTTTCATAGCTCTTACTAAAAGATATAAAACAATACAATTAAGTAAATTTGGATGACATATATTTCTAAAAATATTTTTTATTAATTCGAATAAGATTTCATTACTTTACAATTTTGTAAAATAGTGTATTATTTACCAAAGTCATATGTGCTCTTGGTAATTGTTTTCTTAGCTCTTACTTAAAGATATTAAAAAAAACTATTATCTAAAATTGGATGACAAATATTTGCAAAAAAAAAAGGATTAATTTGAATAATATTATATTATATCACATTTTACAAATTGTGAACTTTCAACTCAATTTCACAATATTAAACTATGTGCCAATGTGGCCTGAAGCAGATATTATCTCTAAACAAGTATCAGATGCTATGACTATTGCTAGATCAGACTCACTTTGCACATTACTATGGTCAGTACCATCTAGTGGTAGTGCACCAGCTTTAATAAGGCTCTCCTACATTATTTGCAAACTTGACATTCATGCCCTTTCCTCTTTGGAAGGATCTTCCTTAGTTGATGAAGATACTTCTTTTTCCCTTTCCTTTAGTAATATATTAGGATCTAAATTATGTAAAATGATAATCTTC
Organism: Wollemia nobilis; assembly: GCA_028583015.1. NCBI lineage: Eukaryota > Viridiplantae > Streptophyta > Pinopsida > Araucariales > Araucariaceae > Wollemia > Wollemia nobilis. The sequence continues at coordinate 19,472,972 of JAQPPZ010016947.1, read as the reverse complement.
CTAAATGCATTGTTCTCTCTAATGGTGTAAGCTAAGCGTTCCTTCAATCAGATCGTTTTATATATATTTTTCTTAGTAGTGTTCAAATAAACATTCAGGATCTAAACCTGTTTCTTTAGATTTTCAAATTTAGACATCAAAATAAATAATTTGTAATATATTAGTTACAAATTGTTATAAAAATAAATAAATTAATAAATTCAAAATTAGAACTTACATCAACAACTACTTTGCTTAACTCTACAACTTTAACCTTATTCTTATCAATAGCCCATTAATTATAATATGCATGGGCTTTGGTATTTAGATTCTGTAACAACCCAGGTCTACTCACCTGGTTGTCAAAATATAAATTCAAAATTTTTCTAAATACAAACATAAATGTCACAAATTTACACAGATATACCCAACTTTGTATTTGTACCTTGGCATAGTGGATCACACTTTAATATAATTTACCACTGTAGCTGGTATCTTAAGTGCTTAAGACCAACCAACTTCCTGTGATAGGTTGCCATTTAAGATATCCTTACTCATTTCTCGAGTTTTCTCGATATTGGCATGGGGTTGTACTTATCGGGCCCATAACACCTGTAAGGGTGGACGCATTAATTCCCTGTCTCAAAGCATGGTGGACTTGGATTTATAATCCTACTCTTGTCCTTATTGGTCCACTGACCTGTAAATTCATTAATATTCATGATTTGGGGTTAGAGTAGCTATGTTAGTGCTTGATCATTGACCTTCAACTAAGGTTTAACTAGGGTCCACCATCACATGGCTTTCAGACTAGATGTCTTGGACCCAGCTCTGGTTGATGGTAATGCTACCCATACCATCTACCGCTGGACTTTCCAACCCCAAATATACTCCTAGATTGAGTCTTGTTGGCAATTCCACAACCGAAGTAGGATCATGAGTATCATCATGTACTACTTGCATGTTAACCTGGGATGACGTCCCATTCCGTCGCCCTTTACTCTCAATAGCAAAAGACCTTTGTCCTTTTCCAATTGTTGGATAACGGTTAACATCGATTCACAATAGTCGCCACCATGGCTATTAAAGTTGGGTGGATAACATCCTGCTCGATGCCATTCATGATAGTCACCATCGTGAAATACCGAGTTGGGTGGATAACATCCTACTCGATGCCATCATATACCATTTTTCACAATGGTTTCACGTAAATACACCATCCATACACATATTCTTCTTTCTTGGAGATTGTGTCTTAATTTTGGTTTTAGATTCAATCTGTGGATTTTTGTTAACATTTTCTTGTAAAATATATTCTAGGGGGTTTACTAATATCCACATAGTATTTTGAAGTCTAATTCCCTTAAGATAAGCATGAATTTTCATAAAAAGATAATTAAAATTATTATTTTAGCAATTCTAGCCATGAAGTAATATTTAAACATTCTGCGCTATCTATATAAAATTGACATTTAAATTATTAATAAGATAATAAATAAGTATGTAGGAATTGATTCCCCTAGAAAAAAAATGACTCTAATAGCGACCTCTACAACTTTGGCAGCTTCTGGCAAGATTTCCCATGCCCCTTCAAGGGGAGATTCCCCCTCGAACACATATCCCAAGGCGAACGATCCCAAGGGCCCTGACCCGAACCCTAGGAAAAATGATAATGTCCCTGACCTATCAAGAGAAGGTAATGGGCAAGCCGAATCCCAGCTCTCCTGGAACCACGAATCATCCCCCTTATGATCGCATTAGGGGAAAACCTGGTTATCCCCGTTTCTGTCATGGCAGAAAAACTCTCTATCAAATCCCTCTCCCTTGTTGGTAAATTCATGGGAGGTAGACCTGAAATGGAATCCATAATAAGATGGGCTAAATTCAAATGGTGCATAGTAGGGAGCTTTCAATTAGTAGCCCTATCAAGGGGCTTCTTATTGATCTGTTTGAACAACTAGGAAGACTACCTGAATCCTCACTAGCAGGCCATGGTTTTTTGGAAGAAAAAGTTTGTTCTTGAGAAAATGGGAGGAAGATTTCAACCCCAAACCTAGGACATCAACTACATCGCCGTATGGGTTTGTCTTCCCAATCTGCACATCCAGTTCTGCCATTAATACATCCTCCAATGGATCAAGGGATACATTGGGTATCTCGTTGCCATTGAATCTGCAAAAAAATCCTGTTCCTGCTTGGCCCAAGCCTGCATTTGTATCAACGCTAATCTAGCATCCCAGATCCCAACCCGCATTAACCTCATTTATGGGGATTTTCACTAGTGGCAAGCTATCGAATATGAAAATAAACCAGCATTCTACATTGAATGCAAATCCTAGGGACACCTCAGGTCCCAATGCCCATCCATGAAGCCCCAGTAGGAGGTGCCAAGCACCAAGCTTACCCCTCTCCATCACCATATTACCCACGTGGGAGTGCACAATAATTTATTCAAATGCCCCTTCGATAATAGGTGAGAGAAAGAGTCCAAAGGGAAGCAGGCTGCTCACCAGGAACCAATCATCAACAACCCCTCCTCAAGCTCAGAACATGTATGCTCTATGTTTGCTTTCCCCAATAGATTTGGGTCTTTATCCTGTTCAAACGATGAGGTTCTCTTCCCCGAATCCATCCCCATTCAACCCTCTTCCCCCTGCCCCAATACCCCCTCCCCTTCCCATCCCTAATGCCTCCCTCTCCCCAATCCCATTTAAGATCCCTTGACTAATTTGAACCCTCTCCTTTATGATGGTGGTTCTTTATGTCCCTCATCGTAAGACCCTCCATCCCCAACCAGATCCTATCCTGAATCCCTAGAGGATGTTTCTAGTCCCTCCCACACCAAAAAGGATCTCAGCTCCATCATCACTAGAAGCAATAAGGGCCCCATTGATACTGGAGGTGAAATAAAGAGAGGTAGACCTACCACCTTAGAGCACATCAGAAAATACACCGATGATCAGGTTGCAAATGGAGTGCAGTTAACCCTCTTTCCAGAATTATTCAACCAGGACAAGGATGAAGCAAAAAATCTCAAACCTCCCCCTCTACCAAGAAAGGGAGGCAAGAAACCCACCAAAGTGTCTAGATGAAAATCCTCTCTTGGAACATCAGAGGCCTCAATAGCATGAGCAAAAAAATGTTAGCTCAAACCATTAGAAAGAAGTATAAACTAGGCATCCTCATTCTTCAAGAAACAAAAATTGATGCTGCCAAAACTCACAACATAGCTCAGAAAGTCTGGAAGAACTGCCAATGGGCTTCATCCCCGATTGAGGGATCCTCAACTCTATGCACTTGTTTTGCCTAGTTTATCTGAAGATTTTTTTTGGTTTAAGATTTGGTTTGTATGAGAAGAACCAAAATTCGAACAATTGTCTTATTTCCAAGACTTTTTTTAAATGTTATATATATACATTCCACATTTTATCTCATCGTAATATTTTATAAGGGGAAAATTTGAGTTTTGGAATTTTTGGGACCCTAAAAAAGTGGAAGGTAGAGTCATATCCTCTTCTAATAGAACTCTGAATATGGTTTTCTACTGCAAGGAGAACAAATTCACTTGGGTGCTATCAAACATCTATGCTCCCAACAACCCCATGGAAAGATGCACCCTGTGGAGATCTCTATCCCTCATGAAGGATGCCTTCTCCAACCTCCCCTGGATGGTAGCAGGTGACTTCAATTCCCCCCTCTTTCATTCTGATAAGAAAGGGGGTGTTTCTACACCTTCCAAGAGCATCCTAGACTTCCAGGATTTTGTCTCTGAGAACGAACTCATGGATATCCAAATCAGAGGTTGTCAATTTATGTGGAGCAATAAAAGGTCTAGATTGGATCATATCCAGGTTAAGCTGGATTGGTTTTTTCTATCCCAATAGACCATTCCCCATTTTGGGGACACATCTCTCATCTCTTCCAAGAATTGATTCTGATAATTCCTCCCTTCTCCTCGAATTCAACAAGGCCCCATATTTTAAAACCCCATTTAGATTTGAAAACATGTATATTCAAAACCCTGACGTGAAGCAAAGAATTGGCGAATGGTGGAGATCCCCTTTCTTAGGATCAACCATATCCCAGGTATCCTAAAAGCTGAAATCAATCAAGGAAAATTTGAAGATCTGGAACAAGGAGGTATTCAGGAACATCTTTGAGAAAAAATAAAAGACTCTAAACAAACTCAAAACCTTGGAGCAATATATCTAGCATGACAGGTGGACCCCCTAATTGAGGGAAGAAGAGTGACAATTACTGTAAGAATATCACAAACTTCTATCTAGAGAAGAGACCTTTTGGAATAAAAAATTTTGAGCTCTCTGGCTCGAATATGGGGATGCTAATACAATCTTATTTCATGCCTCTGCATTGAGAAACAAGAGTACAAACAAGATCAAAGAGTTCACCATGGCGGATGGGTCAGTCACTCAAGACATCCTCAAAATTTGAGAAGAGGCTTCCTCTTACTTCAGTAACATGATGGGAGCGGCCCCTCCCACCAACGCAGAAGCCCAGGAAGCCCTCTTGCGCAATATTCCCCCCTTGGTCACCCCCGAGATGAACTTATCCCTGATCCAACCTCTCTTTGAGAAAGAAATCAAGACTACCCTATTTTCCATGAAAGCTGACAAGGCCCCGGGGCCAGATGGGTTTCCCCCTCGGTTTTTTCAAACCTTTTGGGATATAGTGGGGGAAGATACTTGCAATGCAATCTTAGAGATCCAACGTACCAAGATCATCCCATGAGGGACAAATTCCACTTTCATTGCCCTGGTCCCTAAAACCCCCCAAAGCAAATCTATGAATGACTTCAGGCCTATAAGCTTATGCAACATCATCTACAAGATCCTAACTAAATCCCTAGCTCTCAGACTGAAGAAAATCCTCCCCATAATCATAGATCCCTACCAAGGCAGCTCAATGGAAGGTAGATCCATCACTGATAGCATCATATCTCTTCATGAAACCCTCCACTCAACTTTGTGCAGTAAAAAAATGATAATGTTCTTAAAACTGGATATAAGAAAAGCCTTTGACAGGGTGGATAGGGATTTCCTCCTGAAAGTTCTATTATGATTCTACTTCCACACAGAATGGATTAACCTCATCAAGAGTTGCATCTTCACTCCCTGGTTCTCTGTTATCATCAATGGATCTGCTACAGGTTATTTTCCCAGTCACAAAGGAATCAGATAGGGAGATCCCCTATCCCCTTTCTTGTTCATCATCCTGGCTGAGTCCCTCGACAAATATTTCAAGTGGGCATGTGATTTTGGGTGTGTAACAGGGATCAAAGCTTCATCTGATTCCCCTCCCCTGTCCCATCAACATTTTGTGGATGATACCATCATTGCCACTTCAGCTTCCGTCATCCAGGAAAAATCCATAAAGATTATCCTTGATACCTATGCCTCAACAGCCGGTCAAGAAATCAACTATCTCAAAAGTAAATGTTATTTCCTCAACACCCCGGGCATCAGGCAACATAAGATTGCTCACATCCTACAATGTTGCATAGCAGATCTTCCCACATCTTACTTGGGACTCCCCCTGTTCACTAAGAGCCCGAAAGAATCAATGTGGGATAATGTTATTGATAGGATCAAGCACAAGCTCACAGCCTGGAAGGGCTCCCTTTTGTCCCAGGAAGCCAAAGCAACCCTCACCATGGTTGTTCTCCAAAGCATCCCAGTCTATTTCATGTCAATATTCAAGGCTCCTGCCTCCGTTCACTCCAAAATCGAGCAGATCTAGAAGAAGTTCCTTTGGACAGGCTCAAAAAACACAAGGAAATTTCACCTTGTCAGTTGGGACAAAGTCTGCCAACCCAAGGCCCAAGGAGGCCTCGGCCTAAGAAGATCAGCCAACATGAATCTCGCCCTCTTGGCTAAGCAGGCGTGGAAGTTGTTCACCAATTATAGGGCAGAGTGGGTGTCAATTGTTCAAAGCAAATATATTAAGCACATGTCCCTGATGAACAATGATATCCCTATAAATGGATCAGCTTTCTGGTGGGTCATGATTCAAGCCAAATCTCTTATCACTCGAGGCACCCGATGGTAGCTAGGCAGAGGAACTTTGATCAATTTTTGGGAGGACACGTGGCTGAAGGACAAACCCCTCAAGGAAATCCCTGAGATCTCCATCCTCAGACCATATTTGGAGAGAAGATGGGGAAGCAAAGTGAAATATTACATCGATAGGCAAGGTAATTGGAAGACACTCCCAGATGGCAATGAGTGCCTTACTAGGGCAGGGAGATCCTTATCTGAGTTACTAAGAACCACCATCATCCCCACCACAGCTACCCTGGACCTTCCGGTGTGGGCAGGAACTGACAATAGGGGCTTCTCAGTCAAGTCAGCCCATTCCCTCCTCAACACTGATATTCCCACTATTCCATTCAGGGTGGTGTGGGTCAAGCACCTCATCCCAAAAATAGGTTTTTTTTCTTGGACAACCATTCAAAACAAGGCCCTCACCACTGAAAATATCGTGAAGAGGGGCATCCTTGCCCCAAACATGTGTCACCTTTGTCTATCCAACTGGGAATCTGTCAACCACCTTCTAGTGGAATGTGAGTATGCTAGGGAAGGTCTAAACCACATATTTTCTACTTTCTAAACCCAGTGGGTCTACCCCAAATCCCTCTTGGACCTTTTCATCCAATGGCCTGCCCCTTTCAGGAATCCCAAAGTTGCTTTCCTTTGGAAAATCTGCCTTCACCACTTCATATGGCAAGTCTGGCTCGAGCGCAATCGCAGGGTGTTTTCCACTACATCAAATAACTCGATCTCCATGGCAGCCAAAGCCATGTCCTACACCTCTGAGAATTCACAAATTTTTCCTTGGTCCAGCTCCCCGCTCAGCAATATTGAAGTTGAAATTATCCAATCCCTCAAAATCCCCATTCCCACCCTGACCCATCCCACTCCCCATCCTAGAATCAAAGCCCGATGGAAACCCCCTCGGTAGGGTGGCTGAAGCTTAATTTCTATGGTGCCTCAAAAGGGAATCCTAGCTTGGAAGGGGCAGGTAGAGTAGCCAAGGATCACATAGGGGAGATTATCATAGCGTTTACATAAAATATGCACCACCAAACCAACAATGTGGCCAAGGCTTGGGCACTATGGTGAAGTTTACACCTAATTAGGGACACCCGGATCAAGCTCCACATTGAAGGGGATTCCCTCAATATCATAGGCTACTTGACCTTCGACAAAATTCCCCCGTGGAACATTAGATCTTTGATCCAAGAGAGCAGGAAGTTAATTGGTCAGCATCGCCAGGTGGAAGCAGCCCATGTGTACCGAGAAGCTAATCGGCTTGCTGACAAGCTTGCCAACCTGGGCATAGGCCAAACACCCATCTCGGTGTGGCGTGACTCCATTCCGCTAGTTGTCCTCCAAGTCGCAGAGGTGGACAAACATGGCAGGTGCTCTAACGTCCCCCACTCTAACCAATGATTTTCATTTTCAAGGTGATGCAAGTCTCGTTTAAAGGTTTTTATCATGGGAGGCTCCCATGGCATTTGCTCCGTTGCCACCTCATGATTGGCCATCCTGACGGTGCTCCCCATCATAATCTTCTCGAGTGGACTTTAATTCCTCATTCTGCCGCTTTCCAAAGTTTTATGCCCAATCCCAATACCGCGTGTGCAGCCGCATCCTCGCTCAATTTTTTGCCGCCTTCCACCTTTACTGAGAGCCTTGTAAATCTTAACTTTTTCCATGTGGATTTTAATCCTAGGCTCTCATCTAATCCCCATCCCCCTTGGTATTTCAACTGTTCATCCAACTGTCACCTTCCCTCGAGACTTGGCATTATATTCAAACTCCCCTTAGGATATTTAATTTGTTATGCTCGCATGCACCGCGACATCATCCGATGCCAACCCAACCTCTAGTTATTGTCTTTTGCCACCCTCCCCTTTCACCCCATCCCCACCACCATGACTTACCTGGAGCCGAGTACGTTGCAGCTCGATGCCCTGTCATCCGCTTTCCTGCATGGCTATAGACTTACCACCCTCTTATCAAAATTTTGAGGGGTTGATGAGGACATTACAACAGATTTCATAAGAACTTGGTAGAATGGCCATGTCTGCGTCAAGAACATCTGGTCCAAAGTGACTCCCACCCTTATTACAGAGGTTTCCTATTTGCCCCTTTTTGGTCGCTTGGTTCGGCATGACAAACACTGCTAGGAACCAAAGTTGGAAGGCTTCCCAAACTACCAGGATTTCAAATGGTCAGGTGTGGCCTTGGAGCGTGAGTCCCTTCCCTCCCCGTGGCCCATCATTGCAGTTCCCCTAATGCAATATCTTACCTGTGATGACCCTTCAAAGCCCATGTCCAGCTTCCATCTATCCTTGTTCAACCATGTCTACGACTTCAGGCCGTTGAACATCCCTGCTTTCTTACACCGATCAATCCATATGTCGGTGTTTGTAGTCCGTAAGAAGTTCGCTCCTACCACCCATCAGGGTTTTTTTATTGTACTTTATCACCATGTCTTGTCCAACCCTCCCATCGTAGCCGCACCTCTTTAGTCTAGTCCTCCCCCTCCCGCCCATAGCCCCACTCACTCTCTATCTAGTGAGCCCTTGGAAAGCGATGGCATCCCTGACACCCCTGCTTCCAAGAAAAGTGCCCCTGCTGTAACCCCTTCCAAAACCACCCCCTCAACAAAAAAAAAAAGTGACAATGGGCAAGTGTAAATTCAAAACAGATGAGGCGTCCCCTCAGATTCACAGGTTTATCAAAACTAAGAAATCCAAAGCTCAGTCTAGCTAGAATTCCCCCCTCGAGGTTGAATATTTGAGTGGGGATTCGAATCCCACCTCTAGCATTTCCAATCGACTAACCAAAATGTTCGTGAAAAGCTTCATCATGGCTTTCGAGAGTGCTAGCTCGGCCCTGAAGCATTCCATTAAACAAAACATAGGATGCACTAGAGAAGACACCCTGGAGATCGATCCCTAAATCTGCTATCCAGGACAGGTTGTTTTTTGAGGTGTTTTGTGGGTTTCTCTGGTTATGATTACTAATGGTTTTTTTGCGTCCTCTGTATGTCTATTAGTTTGGGTTTCACTGAGATGGCCCCTGTGAGGACCCTAGCTATGCTTGAAGGTTTTTGATGTCTATTTCTAGATGCCCCTGCGTGGGCAAGTATCCCCTGCTTACCGACACTACTATCCCCTGCGTGGGAATTCTAACTGTGATATCCCTTGTGCGGGAATGTTTAAGTTGGCATATGTCTATTTCCATGGAATGGGATTTTGTAACAGTGGATTATCTCGACCTGCTGAAGGTTTTTGTATATCTGGGGTTGGGACCCAGTTAAAACCCTGTTAATAGAAACACTAAATTACCAAAAACAAAGACAAGAAATAAGAAAATGAAAGATCCAATAATTAACTAACCACTCAACAATATAACAATAAAAATCATGTTTTAAAACCATATATTTAATTGGATATCATCTATCCTCTCTACTACAAAACTAAAGAACTCAACATTTAACCTCTTAATACATTTAATATTTACAAGGAAATTAACATTGACAGAAGAGCTAAAATTTTTACTAAAATCAAAAGTAAATAATTTAATCTCAATTTAAAACTCAGACAAGCCTTTATATATTCAATTAAAGAGCTAACTCAAGTTTTAACAATATTAATTATTCTGTCCAGGACTTTATTACATCTAAAGCTATAACTTCAGCTAAGGCTTTATACCCTCCTATCTAACATATCTTCTAGACCACACACAAAATTATTAAAAATTTGGTGGTTGAACTATTATGTGCGTCATGAGTAAAAATCCAGGGAAGTGTTATGTTAGGTATATTGCGAAAGCAAACACGACATATAAAGCACATCATATTCATTAACACAACATCAAACAACACATCTTACTCTTTTAAACACAGTACAAACACAATAATTATAGTGGCTTCGCATCAACCTTGGGTGATATATTTCATTTAATTAATTCCATGACCATTCAGGGGTGTTTGGTATTTTTAATCAACGTCGCCAATGACATCACACTGCACCATACTGCAATCATAATGCGTGAGTGACTTCTTGTCCCTATCCGGGAAACTCTATAATTTTTTTAAAAACTCACCAGGGTAAGATTAATAATTTACCAACTCATAATTAGTTTCCAGGCTCACATAGTCATTAAACTGAACAATTGAAATGATTTTCCAACTTAGGCCAAGGCGTCCCCTACCAGCTTCGAGCAAAAAATTCACTCTAGAAAAAGTCTCGGTAGTTGGACATTCATTTACTATGTTCATTCCATCGAAGCTTACAGTCATGGTAAAAAATCTTCACTGTTACTAACCGAATGCAAAATATTTTGCAAAGTACTCAACCCAAGCAAAATAAAGACACTTAATATTTATTTAGACATTTATTATTTTCTTAAAGGTGAATTTCGCTCAGAAGGGAGTCAGGTCTAATAAACAATTTCGTTAGAATTTTTCGCTTTAACATGGTAGGGAAACATTTTTATAATATCAAAGAATAATATCATTACTTAGTAATCCGCACAGTCGACAAAAATAAATCCATCATCATCTTGCAACTTCCATACAGGTGAGGGTAATCACTGCATGGTTTCTCATTTGAGGATATAACACATTTCCTCATGATAATTCACATAAGTGATATTCAATTTAGAATGCAATTCTCCACAATATAGCACAAACCTCACAACGTTTCTCACAGCTGACAGTATATGACAGTACAATTTAAATCCTCACAGTGACAACAAATATATAAATATATATCTTTTCTCAATCTTAATTCTTCACCAATCCTCACAATATGTATATACATAATTCAAGACAGTATATATAGTTTAATTCTTCACAAATCTTCACAGTATATAATCATAATTTATAATATATATTCACAAATCAATTCTTCATAAATTCTTACAGTATATAATCATAATTTAACAGAGTCCTTATCAGTTTTGAGTGTTGGTTCTAAAGTCATCCAACTCCATTTTTGTCCCTTGCCCCAGAGTGTCTTAACACCACACCGACAGAATTCCAAGAGATAGAGGAAAAGTTTTCATATCAATGGGAGTCAGAGCGGTTATATCTATCCATGTATGCAGGTATCTAATATGAATACAATATGAAATTTCCAAACAATGTCTCGTAGCACTGATAAAAGAATTTTATCACAGACCATTCTTCTTTTTTCTCAAAGGTGAAATATGCAAAGAAGGAAAAATACTCAATTTAAAAAATCATTCTTCATTTTCATGCATAGATACAAACATAGGTAGAAGAAAAAAACACTTTCAAGATAACCTAGAAGTACTCGAAGACTCCATCCGTGGTGGCCCACTCACATCTTCACAGTCGTCTATAAAGATAAATTTAGCAGAGTGAAACCAATATACTAGGATACCAAGAAATGCAATACCAAGAAATGCAATACATACCCAATTTCACACACCTACGCATACCTTTATACTATATCCCATTTTCATTATATAAAACAAAAGTAAATTCAACCATTTGACACCTGTAATTCCCATGTATTTTAATTATCTGAAAACATGCCAGGTGGAAATTTGGTTTCACTGACCTATGTGAGTTTTTTTTTTTTTTTTTTGGTAATATTAAGAGATGGGGGTTTTAACCAGGAATCCCCCAACCTATTACAAAAAATCCACCAAGGAGACACACCCACCCCCTCACACACTCACCCATGCCACGGTTTGAACCTTAGACCTCCCGAAGAAGAGCCAAAACCCAAACCGTTGTGCTACACCCCTAGGTGCTTGACCTATGTGAGTTTTATACACTATCTTATACTTGTATATAAGTATATAACATTATAATTGTTATTTTATTTTTTAAATTTATTATTATTATTATTATTTATTTCTATTCTTTATGTTTTATTAGTTATATATGTATGTTTATTTATCGTATATGTATTTTAATTTATATATATATATATATATATATATATATATATATATATATATATATATATATATATATATATATATATATAGTATATGTGTGTGTGCATACAATTTCAAAAACCCTAAATGCGACTAAATGTATGCACCTATATGAATCGCTAGATAGGTATTCTGATATTAGGATCACTATCCTACAACTGCAAGAATCCTACCGCTCATCATACCCCCGCACTTACCTTGTTCATCTATCCTCGATCGTCATGGGGAGGTGGTTTTTGTTCCCTTACTCAAAAATTCACCTGCTCCTGTAATCATCAAACTATCAACAATACCATATTCTTACCAATAAGATAAACAAGGTAATTAATAATTTTGGGGTATGTTACATTCTTTCCCCCTAATATTAAACATAGTATTTATGTTTGTAGATGAGCATATATATATATATACATTCAATTTATAGTAAAATTTGCATTCAAAATATTTTCATACATAACACAGATTTCAAAAATAGTAATTATAGCAAATATTGTTGTCACAATATTATCATTGATGCACATAGCACATATTTTCAAAATGTACATGGATCAGTAATTATATGCAAGTGTTTCTCAGTTTTCAAACAAAAATAGGAATTTTTTTTTTAGAGTAGATATCCCAATGGACTATACATTGATCTACAGTTCGTTTTCTCAACTGTTTGGTTTTGTATCCCAGTATCTTGATCGGTCACACCTTAATGAGTTGTGGGTCCACTGTTTGCAAATGTGAAATATCGAATATGTGTGAAGTATCAGCTACATATTTATGAAGGAGGAACACTTGAAAAGTATTATGGATATTGGACAGATTTGGTGTCAGAGCGAGCGTGTAGGCTACAGGGCTTATTTTGGCAATTATCTCAAATGGACCAAAAAATATAAGGCTTAATTTGGTAGACTTAATATATATTTTTCCTGGCTTGAATCTAAGGAAAAACTTATCACCAATTGTAAATTCTCAAGGGTTTTTTTTAAGATTCACATAACTCTTCTAACGGTCTGCGACTTCACAAATTCGTTGGTGGATTTCTTTCAATTGGGCATCCATTTTATTAACAACATCAGGACCGATCACTTCTCAATTGTCCAAATTATCCCACGTTAATGGTGTCCTGCACCTGCACCCATACAAGACCTCAAAAAAGGCCATGCCCAATGTGGTATGATAACTATTGTTGCACGTAAATTCCACCAAGAAGAGATATTCTTCCATTTACTTTGGTGGTCCATACAATATATGTGTAACATATCCTCCAACACCTGGTTTACCCTCTTGGTCTATCCATCCATCTTAGGATGATAGGTTGTGCTGATGTTTAGCTTTGTGCCCCATGCTCGGTGCAAAGCTTACCAAAATTTAGAAGTGAATCTTGAATCTTTATTTGAAATAATTATTACAGGAAAACCATGCAACCGCACAATTTTTTAGCAAACTTTGGTGCTATTATGGAAGAATCATCACAAATATTGCTTGGTAGAAAATGCACCACCTTGGTCATCTTATCCACAACTACAAGAATTGAATCATGCTATAACTGAGTCTCGGAAAGACCAATTATAAAATCCATGGAAATCACTTGTCATTTCTGTTTCGGTATATCAAATAAGTGTAGTTGTCCTCTAGGATGCTGATGTTCAGCTTTGGCCTTTTGATATTCCAGAAACTTTACAAAATATTGAACCACATCCCTCTTCTTTTAGGGATAGAAATAGTCTCTTTTCAAAGTTTCCCTCATCTTTATCACACTTGGATGAGCAAAATTTGGAGCATGATGTGCTTCTAGCAGAATTTTTCTTCTTATTTCATCATTTTTAGGCACTAGTATGCACTCTCTGAAGTATATCAGATCTTCTTTGATTTTAAAATCCATATGCCACTTTGATCCTTGCTCGATCTTAAGTCGGCATTGGTTGCAAAATTCATCCTATTTTTGTAACTCTTTACTTTTCTCCTGTAACCAATTATGACATCATGTTAAAGCTGTGATATGCTTCCTTCTAATAAGGGCATCAACTAGCTTATTTTATTTTCCTTTTGTGTATTCAATTTTGAAATCATATTCATCCAGAAATTTCATCCATCTTCGTTGTCTGGCATTTAGCAAGGGTTGAGTAAAAATGTACCTTAGACTTTGATGATCAGTTTTCAATTTGAATGGTTTACCCAAAAAGTAGTGTCTCCACATTTTAAGAGCATATACTACAACAGTTAGTTCTAAGTCATAAGTGGCATAGTTAACTTCATGCTTCTTAAGATTCCTTGATTCATATGCCACTATAGCCTCTTCCTACATTAGGACACCTCCTAAACCTTCCAAAGAGGAATTTGTACAGACTGTAAATGGTTTACTAGGATCTGGAATTTGAAGAATAGGTGTCGTGGTTAATTTTCCTTAAGAATTTCAAATGCCTTTCTCGCACTGAATAGTGCATTTGAATGCTTTCCATTTCTTTGTAGATTTGTGATTGGAAAAGCATTTTCTGAAAATCCTTTTACAAATCACTGATAGTATCCGACCATACCCATAAAACTTATTACTTTAGATATATTTATGAAATTTGGCCAACCTACTATGACTTCGATGTTTTAGGATCAACTGATACCCCATCAATTGAGACTATATGCTCCAAATACTGATCTCGTGGTGTAAAATTCATGCTTAGATTATTTTCCATATAACTAATTTCTTTTGAAAATATCTAAGACTATCCTCATAGGTTGATCATGCTCTTCCTTCAAGAGTAGATCAAAATATCATCCAAAAATACCAATACAAAAAGATCTAATTTTTCCCTAAATGCATTGTTCATCAAGTTCATGAAAGTAGCTAGAGAATTTGGCAAAACGAATGGCAATATAGTGAACTCATAATGACCACATCAGGTTCTAAAAGTAGTCTTGAAAGTATCTTCTTCCTTAATCCTCAACTGGTTATATCCATACCTAATATTGATCTTTTTGAAGATAGTCACTCCCCTTAATTGATCAAACAAATCATCAATTCTTGGTAGAGAATACTTGTTCTTTACTATCATTTTGTTAAGCATTCTATAGTCAATGCACAGTCTCAAAGACCCATCTTTTTTTCAACAAATAGAACCGGTGCTCCCCAAGGTGAAACACTAGGTTTAATATACCTTTTTCTAACAGATCTTGCAATTGGGTCTTAAGTTCTTGTAGTTTAAGGGGTGTCATATGGTAAGTGCTTCTGAATATAGGATAAGATCCCGGTAAAAGCTCAATGGAGAAGTCAAATTCTCATTTTGGAGGTAATCCAGGTAGATCTTCAGGTAAAACATCTCTAAACTCATTCTAAATAGGATACTTGTTGAAACAGGGCAGAGCTCGACTCAATTTCTTCCTTTTTTTTTAACTTGTCCACATAAAGTCTACATCATTTTCTTAAGGCTCTTTTGACTTGTATTGCAGTCATTAAGTGGGGTTCGAAAGATGCTCGATTACAGTGGACATGAATTCACTGATTGGAGTCATCTGTGAAATCCAACCACCTTTCTTCAAAATTTAGTAGGGCTTTGTGGACTTTTAGCCAGTCTACTCCTAAGACTATATCAAAGGCATGTAAGGGAGCCACATATAGGTGCCAATTAATATTTCCCTAGGGTATGTCTCTTTGTGGGTAAAATAAACATTGGTTGACCATATAGTTTTATCCTAGACCATACTCGAATTGCCACCCATTTGCCTAATACTTTCCTTTATTTCTATTATCACCTCTATATCAGCCACCATCTCTAAACTTCTTATACTGATTTTTGCCCTTTTCCTGCTTCGGGTATCTTCTTTTCTTGGAATCCTCCTTTTTAATTTGTTGATAATAAGCCTTTGCATTTTTTTGGCTTACCTCCTCATAATGAGCAGCATCATAAGCAACTGTCAAAGTTTTGGGTACCTTCCTTCCAACAGGTTGTCCATATTTGGGATGTAGCCCCATTACAAATTTTTGAGCTTTAAATTCTTCCTACTTATCGTATTCTAGAGCATGCTTCAATAGTTGAAGCAATCTTTGATAGTATTCTATTATAGTCATGTAGTCTTGGCATAAGTTGATGAATTCATTGTATTTATCAATATAAAACTGTAGCGTGAGGAAAAAATCCTTAAATTCTCTTTCAAATTCCTCCCAGGGAATATCAACAACTTCTTTTTGAGTAACTTTCTTATAGGTGGTCCACCAATCTCTGGCTGGACCTTCTAAGTGTGCCACTATCCAAGTTGTTTTAGACTCTACACAAAGGGTTAGATCGAGAAATATCCTTCAGCTTCACTCAACCAATTGATGGCTATTTTGCCATCTCCTTTACCATCAAATTTGGATATATTCAATTTCTATATTTCTTTCTGCAACTCTACCCCAAATTTTCTCCTTGAGGACCCTTTTGGAAATTCATTGTCGATTCAACTGCTCTTGCATTAACTAAATCATCTTGGCCATATTTTATATAGCCTTTGTAGCTACTGGCTCTTTTCTTTTCTGACAACTCATCAAGGTACATCGACATTTTGCACTCTTTTTTATTCTCTCACGAGTCATATTAGACCTCTCCTTGGGGCTTCTGCAACTTCCTATTGTATATTAACATTGGTTCTTTTCAAGGTCCCCACTCTCCTGACGATAAAAGAGTCACAACAATTCATACTTTATAGCCTAGGGTTTCACAACCTAGGCTCTGATACCAACTGCAATAACTCAGGTCTACTCACCTGGTTGTCAAAACACAAATTCAAAAATTTTCTAAATACAAATATAAATGTCACACATTTACGTAGATATATCCAACTTTGTATTAGTACCTTGGCATAGTGGATCACACTTCAAGATCATTTACCACTACAACTGGTATCTTAAGTGCTTGGGATCGACCAAATTCCTATGATAGGTTGCCATGTAAGAGATCCTTACTCCTTTCTTGAGTTTTCTTGATCTTGACATGGGGTTGCCCTTCTAGTGCCCATAACACCTAGAAGGGTGGACACACTAATTCTCCATCTCAAAGCATGGTGGAATTGAATTTACAATCCTACTCTTGTCCTTATTGGTCCATTGACCTGTCGATTCCTTAAGATTCATGCTTTGGGATTAGCATAGCTATGCCAACGCCTGATCATTGACCTTAAACTAAGGTTTAACTAGGGTCCTAAATCGCATGGCTTTCAAACTAGATGTCTTAGATCTAGCTTTAGTTAACGGTAATGTTTCCCATACCATCTATCGTTAGACTTTCCAACCCTAAATCTACTTCTAAATTGATTCTTGTTGGTCATTCCAAAACTGGAGTAGGATCATGAGTATCCTCACGCACTACTCGTATGTTAACTTGGGACGACATCCCATTTCATCACCATTTACTCTCAACAATAAAAGACCTTTGTCATTTTCCAATTGCTGGAGTTAACATCGATTCACAATAGTCACCATCACGACTATTGGAGTTGGGTGTATAACATCCTACTTGATGCCATTCACAATAGTCGCCACCATGAAATATCATATTTGGGAGGATAACATCCTACTTGATGCCATAATAAACCATTTCTCACAATGGTTTCACTTAAATACACCATGCATACCCATATTCTTCTTTCTCGGAGATTGTGTCTTAATTTTGGTTTTAGATTCAATCTCTGGACTTTTGTTAGCATTTTCTTTTAAAAGACATTCCAAGGGGGGTTTACTAATATCCACATAGTATTTTGAAGTCTAATTCCCTTAATATAAGCATGACTTTTCATAAAAAGATAATTAAAAATATTATTTTAGCAATTCTAGACATGAAGTAATATTTAAACATTCTACGCTATCTATATATATCTGACATTTAATTAATTAATAAGATAAGAAATAAGTAAATGAAAGATCCAATAATTAACTAACCACTCAACAATATAACAAGAAAAATCATGTTTTAAAACCATATATTTAATTAGATATCATCTATCCTCTCTACTGCAAAACTAAAGAACTCAACATTTAACCTTTTAATACATTTAATCTTTACAAGGAAATCAACTTTGACATAAGAGATAAACTTTTTACTAAAATCAAAAGTAAATAATTTAATCTCAATTTAAAACTCAGACGAGCCTTTATCTATTGAATTCAAGAGCTAACTCAAGTTTTAACAATATTAATCATTCTCTCTAGGACTTTATTATATCTAAAGCTATAACTTCAGCTAAGGCTTTATGCCCTCCTATATAACATGTCTTCTAGACCATACACAAAATTATTAAAAATTTGGTGGTTAAATAATATGTGCGTCATGAGGAAAAATCCAGGGAAGTGTTATGTTAGGTATCTTACAGCAGCAAACACGACATATAAAGCACATCATATTCATTAACACAACATCAAACAACACATCTTACTCTTTTAAACACAGTACAAACACAATAATTACAGTGGTTTCGCATCAACCTTGGGTGATATATTTCTTTTAATTAATTTCATGACCATCCAGGGGTGTTTGGTGTTTTTAATCAACGTCACCAATGATGTCACACTGCACCATACTGCAATCATAATGCGTGAGTGACTTATTGTCCCTATTTGGGAAACTCTATATAATTTAAAAAAAAATCTCACTGGGGTAAGATTAATAATTTACCAACGCAGAATTAGTTTCCCAGCTCACACAGTCATTAAATTGAACAATCGAAACAATTTTCCAACTTAGGCCAAGGCATCCCCTACTAGCTTCGAGCAAAAAATTCACTCTAGAAAAAGTTTCAATAGTTGGGCATTCATGTACTATGTTCATTCCATCGAAGCTTACAGTCATGGTAAAACATATTCACTGTTACTAACCGGACGCTGAAAATTTCACAAAGTACTCGTTCCAAGAAAAATAAAGACACTTAATATTTATTTAGACATTTATTATTTTTTAAAGGTGAATTTCGCTCAGAAGGGATTCAGGTCTAATAGACAATTTCATCAGATTTTTTCGCTATAACATGGTAGGGAAATATTTTTATAATGTCAAAGAATATGATCATTACTTAGTAATCCATACAGCCGACAAAAAAAAATCCATCATCATCTTGCAGCTTTCATACGGGTGAGGGTAATCGTTGCATGGTTTCTCATTTGAGGATATAACACATTTCCTCATGATAATTCACACACGTGATATTCAATTTAGAATACAATTCTCCACAGTATAGCACAAACCTCGCAGTGTTTCTCACAGCTAACAATATATGGCAGTACAATTTAAATCTTCACAATGACAATAAATATATAAATATATATCTTTTCTCAATCTTAATTCTTTACCAATCCTAACAATATGTATATACATAATTCAAGACAGTATATACAGTTTAATTCTTCACAAATCTTCACAGTATATAATCATAATTTATAATAGTATGTATATATATTCACAAATCAATTCTTCAAAAATTCTTACAGTATATAATCATAATTTAACAGTCCTTGTCAGTTTTGAGTGCTGGTTCTAAAGTCATCCAACTCCATTTTCGTCCCTTGCCCCAGAGTTAGAAATATTAACCCAGATTTCATGCCTTTGCTAGACTGTGCTCCTAAATTGGGCGAAGTCGAACTGTGCTCGCGTAGTTGGGGATCCCAGCAAAAAGGTCTGACATGACATTGCACCTACCCTCTGACAGATGTGATGTCTGACAGATTCGATCACTACAGAAGTTAATGTCAATTCGACGATTTAATGCTAGTTTGACAATTAGTCAAAAACCCTAGTTGAGGGCCTGTCAGAGAAAAATCCCTAATCCTCCTCTCCTTGTGGCTATATAAGACATTTCGGGTATTCCATACAGTAAGGTAGAGAAGGTAGAGAGCAAAAGAGGAGTGAGGAGAAGAAGAGTATCTCAATGAGCAGTGTGGCTCATCTGATTAATGTCCGAGCAGTCGAATCAAAATTTTGTCTTTTAGTTTATCCTGCAGCCTGGCCTGCAGATGTTATTTCCTTAGTGGAGGACCTCTGTAACCCTCATTTCATATAAATAAAGTTTTTTGTTTGTTTTAGGCATCTTTAGGGTTTGTAGTTAATTTATGTGTGTTAAAGCTTGTTGCTGTCTATACAAATTACCTTAGAGCGATTGTGTTCTGGTTCTAATAGTTAGAGCTCAGATCTGAGACTCTGATCATAGTTTCAGTGTTTCTCTCCTCCCAGCCAAGCAAGCAGTTGTTGTAGCCGCGCAAGCTTTTCGAGTAGAAAACATTGCTGAGCCAAAGTTGGCTAAGTCTAAAGAAGTTTTCCAAGTTTGCTGCCGCAACCCGACTGCGCCCGAGATCCGAGTGCAACTCGAGTGCGCGAGCGAAGCTTGAAGTCTGGTGAAGTATGCACTGCGCCATCCGTTGAGTGAAGTTCGCACTCCACCCCCACAGTCTGCACTGCACCATTTGGTGAGCGAAGTTCGGACTTCGCCCTCGCAGTTCGCACTGCGCCATCGGCTGAGCGAAGTCTGCACTTTGCCCCCGATATTTAGACTGCAACGATTAAAAGGAATTTAAAATTCCTTCAAATTGGTATCAGAGCTACTGATCCCTTGACACGGAGATCGAAGCAGAATGGCTTTCAGCAACAATAATTTGTAGTTGCAGATCCCGCGCTTCAACGAGAAAAATTACGATTACTAGAGCATCCAGATGAAGATCTTGTTCAGATCTTAGGAGTTATGGGAGTTAGTTGAGAACGACTACCCAGAATCAAGAACGGCTACCCAGAATCGGCAGATGCAGCAACACTGGCCGCCCTCTCCCAAGTAGACAGAGATCTTTTGAAGGAGAACCGAAAGAAAGACCAGGAAGTCTTGTTCTATATCATGCAAGCGGTTGAGGAGACCATCTTCCCACGGATCGCATCAGCCACCAAGGCAAAGCAGGCCTGGGAGATTTTGGCCAGTTCATACCAGGGCACCAACAAAGTGAAGTTGGTAAAACTACAGATGCTCAGAAGAGAGTTCGAGAACCTGCAGATGAGTGAGTCCGAGTCGATGAGCGACTTCTTCACCCAAAAAATAGATATCATCAACCAGATGCGGTTGAATGGTGAAATTGTGTAGAGCCAGAGAATCATGGAGAAGATTCTCAAAAGTTTGCCTGCCAAGTTTGACTCGGTTGTGATAGCAATCGAAGAGTCGAGGGATTTGACAACCCTCTCTGTGGATGAACTGATGGGTTCTCTGCAGACACATGAGCAGAGGCTAAGCCGCTCAACTCAGTCCTCTCTGGAGCAAGCTTTCAAGGCGTAAGTCTTAGTTCAAGACAACAACAAACAAGACTCCCACCATAGCACCTCTAGTTCTCAAGGAGGAAGAGGCAGAAGCAGGCATGGGAGAAGTAACAAGCAAGGAGGGAGATCAAACCCTCATGTCAATGAGACCAGCTGCAACTTTCATCAGAAAGGAGGAAGAGGCACTGGAAAAAACCAGCAAGGTAGCTCTCAACAGAAGAAGGACATGTCAAAGGTCCAATGCTACTACTACAAAAGGTTCGGCCATTACATCTCATAGTGTAGAACGAGGATGGCCACGAAGAACCAACAATAGACCCATTACACGGATGAAACTAGAAATGCGGTAGGAGGAAATGTTTTGTTGAATTGCAACATTGAGGAGGAGTGCCAGAAGAATGTCTGGTACTTAGACAGTGGGTGCAACAACCACATGACGGGGAACAAGGAGATGTTCTCACAACTGGATGAAATAGTCCAATCTAAAGTGAATATGGGGAACAACAATAAGGTTCCTATAATGGGTAAAGGAAAGATCCTCATCCGCACCAGGCACGACGAACGGAAGCAGATCTGTGATGTCTACTATGTTCCTGGCCTGAAGCATAACCTGTTGAGCGTTGGACAGCTCGTGCAGAAGGGACATATGGTCCAGTTCAAAGATGGAGTTTGCATCATCAGAGACAAGTCGCATGGGCAGATTGCTACAGTGTCCATGATGAAGAACAAAATGTTTCCGTTGCAGATTCAGAATGAATCATTGATGTCTCTAAGTGCAGTTGTGAAAGATGCTACCTGGCTGTGGCATCTCAGATTTGGTCACCTGAGCTTTAGTGGCCTGAATCAACTACACAAGATGCAAATGGTGAAGGGTTTACCCCTTATTGAGCAACCGAACCAAGTGTGTGAAGGTTGCCTAGTCGACAAGTAGCACAGGGATGCATTCCCTGTAGGATAGTCTTGGAGAGCATCACGACCATTGGAGCTGGTGCACTCAGACATTTGCGGTCCGATGCAGACCACCACATTTGCCGACAACAAATACTTCTTAACATTCATAGATGACTTCAGTCGGAAGACTTGGATCTATGCCATCAAGTTGAAGTCAAAAGCATTTGCCAAATTTAAGGAGTTCAAGGCTCTGGTGGAGAAACAGAGTGGATATTAGATCAAGACTCTCAGGACAGATGGTGGGGGTGAATACATCTCCAACGAATTCCATAACTACTGCAAGCAATGCAAAATTCAAAGGCAGCTCATTGCCAGATACACGCCACAACAGAATGGCATAGCTGAGAGGAAGAACCGAACCATCATGGAGATGGCATGAAGAATGATGAAGGCAAAGGTATTATCGCATGAATTTTGGGAAGAGGATGTAACATGTGTAGTCTACCAGTTGAACAGATGTCCCACAAAAAGTGTGAAGGAAAAAATCCTTCAGGATGCCTGGAGCGGTGTGAAGCCAAGTGTGGCTCACTTACGTGTGTTCGGGTGCATTGCATATACACATGTTCTAGAAGAAAAGCGATAGAAGTTGGATGATAGAGCTGAGAAGTGCATTTTCATAGGGTACAATGAGCAGGCGAAGGCTTATAGGTTGTACAACCCTATGACGAAGAAGCTCATCATCAGCCGTGATGTGAAATTTCTTGAAGATCAAGCCTGGAACGGGAAGTCATAGATTGACCAGTCAGAGCCAGCAGTCGTACAGTCTGTTGACTTGGAAGAAGGAAGTGTGCAGCCACCTGCAACTTCCAGTAGCAACAACGGTGCCAACAGTAGCACAACCACTCCATCTCGGTCACCTCCACTCACAAGTAGAATCCAAAACCTGGTGATGCCAACGAAGACAAGGAGCTTGCAAGAAATATATGAGGCAACCAAAACCCACATAGATGAAGAGTACTCTGACTTTGCATTATTTACTAAAGTTGATCCAGTAGAGTTCGAAGACGCAAGTCAGAATCAAAAGTGGGTGCATGCGATGGATGAGGAGATAGCAGCCATTGAAAAGAATGAGACATGGCAGCTGGCTAATCTTCCAGCAAGGAAGAAGACCATTGGGGTCAAGTGGGTGTATAAGACGAAGTTCAACGCCCAAGGAGATGTTGGCAAGCATAAAGCCAGACTGGTGGCGAAGGGTTACAAGCAAAAGTCAGACATCGATTACCATGAGGTATATGCGCCTGTAGCCTGACTTGACACAGTCAGGATGATCCTGGCATTAGCAGCCCAACAGGGTTGGAAGATGTTCCAGATGGATGTCAAGTCAGCCTTCCTCAACGGAGTGTTGGAGGAAGAGGTCTACATAGACCAACCACCAGGTTACAAAATTGAAGGCCAGGAGGGAAAAGTCTTGAAGCTGAAAAAGGCCCTGTACGGTTTGAAGCAGGCACCTCGAGCTTGGTACAGTCTGATTGATAGCTATTTTCAAGAAAATGGGTTTGTCAAATGCCCATATGAGCACACCATGTACATGAAGAAAAATGAAGCAGGTGAGCTCATTATCGTCTGTCTGTATGTGGACGATCTGATTTATACTAGCCACAACAACGTCCTATTCGACCAGTTCAGAACAACCATGAAGAAGGAGTTCAAGATGACAGACTTAGGGCTGATGATGTACTTTCTTGGCATTGAAGTTGACCAATCAACATATGGAATCTTCATTTCTCAAGGCAAGTATGTGAAGGATGTCCTGAAGCGATTCAAGATGGAGGACAGTAAACCTGCCATCACACCTGTAGCCACAGGTTTGAAGCTGAGCAAGCTGGATTTAGGGAGGAATATTGATCCAACCTTGTTCAAGAGGCTAGTTGGTAGTCTGATGTATTTAACTGCAACTCGGCTAGATCTGATGTTCGGAGTTAGTCTGATCAGCCATTTCATGGAGACTTCGAAGGACACGCACTGGTAAGCAGGCAAGAGGATCTTACACTATGTCAACGAGACGCAGAACCATGGCCTATTTTACGCCAAACAGGACCAACTGGAACTGGTCGGCTTCACAGATAGTGATTGGGCTGGTAGTACCGACGATCGAAAGAGCACCTCTGGGTATGCTTTCCATATGGGATCAGGGGCAGTCTCATGGGCGTCCAAGAAAAAACCCATCATTGCGTTGTCCACAACTAAAGTAAAATATGTCGCCGCCACGACAGTCGCATGCCAGGCAATATGGCTACGAAGAGTTCTCAGTGAACTGCACTATCCTCCGGAAGGCACGACAAAAATTTTTTGTGATAACAATTCGGCCATCGCATTGTCAAAGGATCCCGTGTTCCATGGTCGGACGAAGCACATCGATATTCATTATCACTTTATTAGAGAGTTGGTGAAGTCTGGAGAAATTCAACTCCTGTTTTGTAGATCCAAGGAGTAGTTGGCAGATATTTTCATGAAGCCTTTGAAGGAGGAAGACTTCAGCAGATTGCGAGAGCAACTTGGAGTCAAAGCACTCGTGAAATCAGGCTTAAAGGAGGGTGTTAGAAATATTAACCCAGATTTCATGCCTCTGCCAGACTGTGCTCCTAAATTGGGTGAAGCCGAACTGCGCTCGCGTAGTTGGGGATCCCAAAAAAAAGGTCTGACATGACATCGCACCTACCCTCTGATAGATGTGATGTCTGACAGATCCGATCACTGCAAAAGTTAATGCCAGTTCAACGATTTAATGCTAGTTCGACGATTGGTTAGAAACCCTAGTTGAGGGTCTATAAGAACCTGTCAGAGAATAAACCCTAATCCTCCTCTCCCCGTGGCTATATAAGACAGTTCGGGTATTCCAAACAGTAAGGCAGAGAAGGTAGAGAGCAAAGAGGAGTGAGGAGAAGAAGAGTATCTCAGTGAGTAGTGTGGCTCATCTGATTAATGTCCGAGTAGCCGACTCGACATTTTGTCTTTTAGTTTATCCTGCAGCCTGGCCTGCAGATGTTATTTCCTCAGTGGAGGACCTCTGTAACCCTCGTTTCATATAAATAAAGTTTGTTGTTTGTTTTAGGCATCTTTAGGGTTTGCAGTTAATTTATGTGTGTTAAATCTTGTTGCTCTCTATACAAATCGCCTTAGAGTGATTGTGTTCGGGTTCTAATAGTTAGAGCTCAGATCCGAGACTCTGATCACAGTTTTGGTGTTTCTCTCCTCCCAGCCAAGCAAGCAGTTGCCGTAGCCACGCAAGCCTTCCAAGCAAAAAACATTGCTGAGCCAAAGTTGGCTAAGTCTAAAGAAGTTTTACAAGTTCGCTGCCGCAACCCGACTGCGCCCAAGATCCGAGCACAGCCTGAGTGCGCGAGCGAAGCTTGAAGTCTGGTGAAGTATGCACTGCGCCATCCATTGAGCGAAGTCCGCACTCTGCCCCCACAGTCCGCACTGCGCTATTTGGTGAGCGAAGTCCGAACTTTGCCCCCGTCGTCTGCACTGTGCCGTCGGTTGAGCGAAGTCTGCACTTCATCCTCGCAGTCCGCACTGTGCCATTTGGTGAGCGAAGTTTGGACTTCGCCCCCTTAGTTCGCACTATGCCGTCGGCTGAGCGAAGTTTGCACTTCGCCCCCAACATTCGAACTACGACAATTAAAAGGAAATTAAAATTCCTTCAAACACCACATCGGTAGACTTCCAAGAGACAGAGGGAAAGTTTTCATCTCAATGGGAGTCAGAGCGGTTATATCTATAGAGCGGTTATATCTATCCATGTATGCAACTATCTAATATGCATACAATATGCAATTTCTAAACAATGTCTCACAACACTGATAAAAGAAATTTATCACAGACCATTCTTCTTTTTTATCAGAGGTAAAATATGCAAAGAAGGAAAAAAGACTCAATTTAAAACATCATTCTTCATTTTGTTCATAGATACAAACATAGATAGAAGAAAAAGGCACTCCGTCTGCGGTGGCCGAATCACAACTTTGCAGTCATCCGTAAAAATAAATTCAGTAGAGCGAAACCAATATACCAGGATACCGAGAAATGCAATACGTACCCCATTTCACACACCTACGCATGCCTTTCTCCTATATCCCCTTTTCATTATATAAAACAAAAGTAAATTCAACCATTTGACATCTGTAATTCCCATGCATTTTAATTATTTGAAAACATGTCAGGTGGAAACTTGGTGTCACAAGGAAAAAACAATGTTTTGACCTATGTGAGTTTTATACACTATCTTATACTTGTATATAAGTTCATAACATTATAATTGTTATTTTATTTTTTTATTATTATTTATTTCTATTCTTTATATTTTATTAGTTATATATGTATGTTTATTTATTGTATATGTATTTTAATTTTTATATATAAAAATAAAAAATAATCTCTTTAAAAGAAATATATATATATATATATATATATATATATATATATATATATATATATATATATATATATATATATATATATATATATATATATATATATATATGCATAAAATTTCAAAAACCCTAAATGCAGCTAAATGTATGCACCTACATGAACCGCTGGACAGGTATTCTGCTATTAGGACCACTGTCCTACAACTGCAAGAATCCTTTCGCTCATCATATTCCTGCACTTACCTTGTTCCTCTGTCCTTGGTCGTCATGAGGAGGTGGTTTTTGTTCCCTTACTCAAAAATTCACCTGCTCCTGCAATCATAAAACTATTACCAGTACCATATTCTTACCAATAAGATAAACAAGGTAATTAATAACTTTGGGGTATGTTACAGATTCTCCAACCTATTTAAAAGAATTTTTAAAATTTTATTTTTATAAACACCTGGGGTTGTAACAATTTTAGATTGAGATTGATCTAACAAAGCACCAAGCTTTTTTGGTTTTTGTTCAACCAATAAAAAAATTGGTCTCTTTGAGAAAAATTTGTGTATTGGTTGTATAACTCTTGAATTAAAATTTTTGCCCTATACTCTCAATCTCTCAATCCAAATATGCCAATCAATAGAATATCTTTAATGTTGACCTCACAATTATTGGCCAATAGAATATTTGGTGGAAATTTTAATTTTTGGTCATCAAAAATTGGACCAATGTCGCCCGTGTTGTGTGGAGGGGAAGAGCTCCCAACAATTGTCGCTTCTTGGTCAAGATCAAGTGCTTCTATCTAGTGATTTGTACAATGAAGCACATTGGTTGTTTGAAAAAACTCAAGCTCGTTTGATAAAGATAACCTTGTTCAAGATGAGGATTATCCAATTCTAATAAACCACACAGAGAAGACATTCCAATCGAAAGATTTGGAAGATCTAAAAAGGTTTGTGTACGTGTTATGCCCCAACTCCTAGTAGAAAATAGTTGCTTCCCACGAATACGTTGTTGATTCCTCATCGATGTTGGTCGCGATGGAGGTGGTAGCAACATCATTTGTTGTGTATGAGAAGCTGATCTAACCAGTGCTCCTACAAAAAATATAAAAATTATTATAAAATTTTGTTTAAAATGAAGAACTAAATAAAATTTTCTATGTCGCAAAAAAATGTAGTTTAGTTGATTATATCGAATGAAGATTCTAAAGGGTGTGCATTATGTTGCCCTAAAAATATAACAAAAAATTAAATGAATCTATAAAAAAATTAACCTAATGACTAGACTAAAACATCTGTGTGTGTCACATTACCTCTCGAGGGCTGACTAAGTTCTTCAAGATCGATGTGCACTTTACATGCAACTAATGAAGCAATAGGATGAGGAAGAGGGGATCTAGAAGACCTTAACCATTTGTGAGTTCTTACTAGTGGTTGTTCTTGCTTAGACTGAGTGTCTGAATCTCCTATGACCTCTAGTAGAATTCCCCTCATTGCAACCTCTCTCTTGGAAGAAGAGGAGGTTGCCCTTTTCTGCATTTAAGTAAAGATTAAATAAGTATCAAATAAACACTATTTTAAACTAACAATAATTATGTTAATAAAAATTAGAATTTTACCTGCACCTCTTCTTCTATCAAGCCAATTGTCCTCATTTTTGTGTGGAGCAAGGTGCCCGTATGATTCATAAAAAAAAAACAAGAAAATTGCATGTGGAAACAATTATCCCATTGTTTGAGTGGGCGTTGTTGAGATCATATGTTTTTTTGTTCGAAATATGTATTGACTAATCAAATATTTTGTGCGCTAATCAGTGCACCAAATACACTAGCCCACACATTGGAATGTTAATTGACTTCCCCTGTAAAATAATACGCACTTGGAAGAACTCTATCACTGCACGAAGAAACTGGTTGATGACATGCGAAAACTAGAGTCCCCTCTTGGAAGGATTTGAGTGAACTAAAAAATATATATAATATAAAATTTATAAAATACATAAAAGTAATGAATATAAGACTCAAGATTTATTGTCATTAGCTCCTTTGGCTTAGTTTTTCGTGATTTCGTTTGTGGTGTTTTTGATTCATTTTGTTGTTTCTGTTTTGGATTTATTTTGTTTTGTTGTTTTTGTGGTTTTTCTGTGTTCATGTTTTGTGATTTTTTGTTTGTGGTGTATTTGTTTCTTTTTTTTGTTTTTGTTTTGGTAGTGTTTTGTTATGCTATGTTTGGGGTTTTTTCTGTGTGTTTTGTGTTTTTTTTATCGTTTTTTATTTATTATGTTTTGCTATGTTGTTTGTGTGTTTATTCTATGTGGTTCATGTTTTTTTTTGTTTTAGCTTTTTGTGTGTTCTTGTTTTGTGTTGTTTCAGGCATGCTCCTTGCATGTGTCAAATGTGGTAGGCCAAGTGCGAGCCTTGGGCATTTTTGGCGAAAGAGATACCCCTGCCTCCTTGGGTCTTACCCAAAAGTGGCATCCCTTCTGGGATGTTTTCCACAAAAAAAAAATATGAATCAATATTTGGAAAAGAAAATTTAACTAACAAAAAGTTTGATGAGAGATCAAATATGATCTCCATGTAGATTTTGTCTTCATATATTAAAGAAAAATTAGATGCGACGAATGGACAATCCTTATGTGGGAGCCTTGTCAATATTTGTACATTCGTAGGGTTGATAGTGAAGGATAGAGCCTTGTTGTCGATGTTAATGTTGAACATTGAGCCGTCATGGTTGTAACCTCTAACAATTTTTAGTAGTAAATTATTATCGGTGTTGAATTAGGGCATTGATACTAACCCTAAAAGGCATGAATTTATTACCCATGTAGCGTTGTAGCCTGGCATTATGAGAACCTCATATATTGATGGGCAAATAAGGTTTTTGAATGTGAGTTTTGATGCAGAAATGGTGGGCAAGGTGGCCTTTACTACAATAGATGTAAAGGTCTCAAACAATTTTTGTAAGCTTCAAAGGCTTTGAGAGGCTTTGAAAGGTTGTGGAAGGTTTTCTAAGGCTCTAAAATTATTTGCGTAAAGTTGAAATGGTGAGGGTTATTGCTCTTTTATAATATTTTCCTTGTAAGAAATGTTGACACGTCCCTAAATAAATTTAGTGTTGACACATGGCGATGTTGCCAAAAGGCAGGCATTAAAAAAGTAGTGGCTGAAACCAGTAGTATGGAGGTTCGATGGTGCTGGTAGTATGCAAGTTTGCTGACAGTTTTAAGCTATCGATAGTTTTTTTGTTGTCGATAGTTTTGAGTTATCGGTAGTTTTCGATGATAGTAGTTTTAAGCACCAATAGTTTTACTGGTATCGATAGTTTACAGGTGTTAGTAGTTTTTAGCTACCTATAGTTTTAGGTGTCAGTAGTTTGTAGGTGTCGGTAGTTTTAGCTACCAGTAGTTTCAGGTGTCGGTGGTTTTGCAAGTGTTGGTAGTTTATAGGTGTCAGTAGTTTTTAGCTACCGATAGTTTATAATTGTTGACAATTTTAGGTACCGATAGTTTGGAGGTATTGGTAGTTTGTTGGTACCAATAGTTTGCAACTACCAGTAGTTTTCGGCTATCGATGGGTTTTTGTTGACGATAGTTTTTAGCTATGGGTATTTTTGTACTTGTAGCAAGTATCAGTAGTTTTTTGCTACCAGTAGTTTCCTACTACTAGTATTTTTGCATTTTCAGTTGCTTGACCTAACGTTGTTGGTAGACTGTTACTGTTTATTCTAAATATTTACAATTTCTATCAAATATTATGATAAATTCACCCAATTATTATATTTTTTGGTAAAAAAATGCAATTCACCATGTCTTCAACATGACTTTGGACACTTTTCATCTCATCTTCGAAATTGATTCGCCTCATTATCATAAATAGATTTCGGTGCTAACCCTTTTATGCATAACCTTGCTTCTCCCGCCATGACCCCTCGTAAAGCTGAGAGGTACACTTATCCAAACACCACATTTTGAACCTTAAACCTCCCAAAAAAAAAAATCCAAACCCCAAACCGCTACAATAAATCTACCGAGACATACTCCAAAATTATTTAAGTCCCCATCAATATCTATAATTTTTTTGAACTTTACCCTTAAATTAAAATTAAAGACTCCTATAGCACAAGTTATATTAACACATAATATAAAAGATTTTTTAAAAGGATAAAGGCAAATACCTTTTTTCATTAAAACTCAATAAAATTTTCAAAAAGTTAATTTCCTTTTCATAACTTTAAAAATTATCTAAAATCATATTACAAGTTATTTAGTTTAAATTTGATTTGATTTCATTTTTAGACCTATTCGACTTGAACGAAATCATCCCAACCTTTTGTTGTCAAAGTATAACAATCCTCCTCCTTTGAGACGAGGACATTTTTCTTTCAGCATGGTGGCTTTACAACCTTCTACGGACGGGTGTTACATCCGCACTATATTTTTATTATTTTTAATAATTGTTAATTTAAATCATTTTTAATAAGTTTATATTACAGTATTGTTGTTGATGACTTAAGTGTGAGGAAAACTATTGGTCTGTATTATAATTTAACCTAGACTAATACCTTTACAACACTCATACCCTAAAATTTAAACCTAATTTTTTTTAATAAATTTTTAACAATTAACAATTCACTTTGATAACATGAAACAAAAATAACACATGATCTACGGGGGAGGGCTATTCATTTATCAAGCCCACATAATCCATAGCATGAAACAAAAATATATAACACACGATCTACGAGGCGGGCTATTCATTTGTCCACGGGGGAGGGCTATTCATTTATCAAGCCCACATAATCCATAGCATGAAACAAAAATATATAACACACGATCTACGAGGCGGGCTATTCATTTGTCCACGGGGGAGGGCTATTCATTTATCAAGCCCACATAATCCATAGCATGAAACAAACAGATATAACACACGATCTACGGGGAGGGCTATTCATTTGCCCAGTTATCACATCAAGCCTGCATGAAATTTGAAGTGTGAACTTTTTGATTAGAGGTAATTAAGGTGTTATAGTAGCAGGATTTTTTTAATTGTAGTAATAAGTTTATAATTTTTTATTTAAATATTTAATTTTAAACTTTAATGTGAAAGGATTGAAATTTTTATAAAAAATTGTATAAATCTAAATGTAAAAGTTCAACAAGAACAATTAAATGATTATTAACTTTAACCTCAACAAACCGATTAACTTTAATCTAATCTAACAAACTAAAAAATTTTATAACAACACCAATAATATCACATTATTACTAATTCTATTTGAAAAAAATTAATTGTGAAGAATCCCTTTCAGTGTCCATCATCTAGAGTTCCGATCCCTCGTAATTTCAGGTGTCCATCATCTAGAGTTCCGATCCCTCGTAATTTCAGGTACCACGTGTAAAACTTAAAAAACAGTAAAGAAAATATAACTCTTCGAGATTCTCCCTTTTGTCTTGCTTGCAATGTTGTGCCCATCGTGACTTCAGGTGCCGTGTGTAGAAGTAAAGAAAAAAGAACACTTCGAGTTTTTTTATTGTCTTGCTTGCACTGTTGTGGCCTTCATATTATCATATCACTCACAAAAGCAAGTATTACCATCAGAACACGTTTTTGTACGGTTCTCATTTGTCCCCGGGCTTCACTGCACTTATTTTGGTCTTGTAGGGTATCTTCACCTTTAATGTGGAATTTCTTGTCCTCTCTAAATTATAACCTGTTCTGAGCTGTCAATTGGTGTAGAAAGAGAAGAAGAAGAAGAATGGGGGCGAGCAGACACATACAGATGAGCGCATTCTTTCTACTTCTACGATTATGTTGGGCTTATGAGAAGCAGCTTGAACAAGACCCACGTCCCGTATATGCTGAGAAACAAGTCCACTTCACCAAAAATTTCCCACCAGTGATGAAAAAAATTTACAGATCATCTGAATCACTTCCTTGTTTTAAAGACATTGATGTGATAAGAGACGCATCCTTTCCAATAAACATGGTGGTGTCCGTGGATAACTTCGGTGCAGTAGGAGATGGGATCACAGATGATACCAAGGTCCATTGCATACAATTTGAAATTCTTATTAGTTATAGAAGGATGATAAACACAAGTTTTCTTCATCAAAAGTACATTTAATATAATAAGGGAATTATGATATGAGATCATGTTATGAGAGTGGTTGATGGGTTTGTCCCTAACCTAGTATTTGATAGTCTTGTGTGATTGATATGTCTCAGGCTTTTAAGGACGCATGGAATGGAGCATGTTCAAAAGTGTTTCCAATTTTCTTGGTTCCTCGGGGAAAAATATACCTTGTCAAGCCCATCAAATTTTCTGGTCCATGCCGGTCTCCCTTAACTGTACAGGTAACAATTGCACGGCTTAAATCTTATCCTGATTTGATTTCATGAAGGAGATTGATTAGGTGTCTGTTAGATTCTGTTGACGATCCAGTTGTCTTCTCCAATTTTGAATCATTCTAGATTTCTGGGACAATAATTGCTCCTAAGGATCCAAATACTTGGACCGAGTCACAATCTAGTTATTGGCTGCTGTTTAGTGGAGTAAATAATCTAGTAGTTGGGGGTGGAGGGGTAATTAATGGAAGAGGAGAGGAATGGTGGGCACAATCTTGCAAAATCAACAAAACAAATGTAAAATCACTATCCATGTTTAGAATTCTATTGCTATTAAAAGCTTAATGAAGAATATGATGGCTGACTGATTATGATATTTCATTTTGTTTGCAGCCATGTAAACCGGCTCCAACGGTATGTTCCTCTTCTGCTCCATCTATGTTCTTCAATGGAGTGGTGTCTGATCTGGCACTTTGAGAGGTTTTCTCTTGAAGGAGCATGATAAAAAATATACATTTAATTTTTTTCTCTCTTCTATCTTCTATGGTAGGAGAAGTTCAATCATATAAGAATGTAGCATAGAATTTATACAACACAAAATTGAAGATCAACCTTATAAAACACAAAAAGATAAAAGGAAAATGCATGAAACCGTTCATTGTCAGTACATAACAATAAGTCCATCCATCCAAGCATATAGATTTATAGGCCATTTGAGCTAAATGCATTGTTATGCAAATTTACAAAGGCTTATACGAAGAAAAATCCGTAGTGTTCAAATATCAATACTGTGATGGCCTAATTAAACTACAATTCACTGCCATCTATCCAGAAAACCAAATTGTTAGTGTATGGCAAGGTAATGCATGCATTCCATAGTATAAGTCATCTGCTTGCATTATTGTGTGTAGTAACAATCAATAACTATCTTTCTAAGAAACAGGCGCATCTCTAAACCCTTGTACTTTGCAGGCAGTTATATTTGAATCAATCAACAACCTTTGGGTCAAGAATATAGTTGTGCAAAACAGTCCAAAATTTCATCTTACAATTCATAACTGTGTTAGGGTGGAAGCAAATTTTCTCGAAGTCTTAGCACCTGAACACAGTCCTAACACTGATGGTATTCACATAAGTGCATCCAAATATGTGATTGTTAGGAATGCCATGATTGGAACAGGTATATTTAATATCCTAAACAGATTTTGTTTTTCCTCTTACCTGGATAAGTTGCACCTTTTCAACTTACCCACTTCTTGTTTCCAAAGCTTTAATCGTTCTTTTCCTTTAAACATTATGCAGGGGATGACTGTATTTCCATAGTTAGTGAATCCTTTGATATTTTGATTCAGAGTGTCACTTGTGGACCAGGCCATGGAATCAGGTACCCAAAAAGAACTACATTGCATAAAACAAGAAGCACCAGATATATATAAAGTTTATTGATAAATTATTTTCTCACTATGACCTCAGCATTGGAAGCTTAGGCAAAGGGAATTCAGAAGCTCGGGTGTCTGCTGTGACGGTGGATGGGGCATTCATACACGACACCACAAATGGGCTTCGAATCAAGACCTGGCAGGTAAAATATCTAAACCAAAATATATTCTTCTTAGAGATTGTGTCTTAAACAAGCATTGGTTTATTTGTTTATTTGAGAAGTCACCGAGGTGTTAGAGGAGTGGTGAGTTGAGGATAATAGTTGTGAATAGGTTAAGGATTTCATAGTTTTAAGGTTAAAAATAGTTTTTATGTGATGGTTAAGCAGTTTATTTTATATATAATTCAACGAGTTATGTATTTTTTATATAATTCGAAAGAGTTTAATTTTAGGAATAAAATGTTTAATGTTTTTTTAATACATAAGGGAGTAGGTAACGCCATTGGGTGCTGTTACTATAAGTTTTAGTTCACTGCATTAGACAAAATTAATAGGAGTATCATCCAGCCTATTCTCCTGGTTTGAACCTTGGACCTTCTTAAAAGAGGCCAAAGCCCTAAAAATTTGAGTTTACATGGGTTTTTATGAGGGGTCTTAGCCCCTCACATTGGGATTTGAACTTGGGTCTCCTATGAAACCCAAGGACTAACATATCTCTCATGGATAAAAAAATGTTAGGATAAAGCACAGGTTTTTATGTGAGAGGTCCCACTCCAGTCCCGTTATACTTAAGTTTAAACTTGGATTTCCTAGATTAAAATCCAAAGACTTACCATTAGGTATCCTCTCAGAACTATAATACCATGAGTATAATTATAAACTATAATTAGGAGTTTGGTTGGATAAACTTATATTGTTTAAAGATTAAATAAATTTATTGACTAGACAACATTCATGAAAATTATCCCATATAACTTAGATTTAAGTGGGGTTTAATTAAATACATGTATTTTAAAAAATAGTTGGATAAATTTATGGAGTAGAGAACATCTTTATAAAGATTGTCGCATCAATTACTTTCCTATACTTGAGGATTTGTTTAATAATCACAGGCATATTTTTTTGGTTCGGAATTTGCATGTATAACTGACAAACTTAATCATGCTAGTTTACACATATATTTTATGAAATTTCTAAACTTTAATTTGCAGGGTGGATCTGGCTATGCTCAGGGAATCAAATATCAAAACGTTTATATGCAAAATGTCTCAAATCCTATTATTATAAATCAGTACTACTGCGACTCTTTGGAACCATGCCCAAATCAGGTCCCAGCTCAATCTGAAATGCTCCTTCTACTATATAATATAGAAATAAAGAGGAAGAGATTTAATTAGCATATTTATTAATAAAGTTGTATGGAAAAAAAAATGTCCCTGAATTGAAGAATAAAAACAGAAGGAAAGTGTGTGAATATATTTGATATTTGATCGCTTATATTCTGTTTAGGCGTTACATGTAAGAGGATTGTAGAGAAAGAAATGAATTTACAAAGTACTAAAAAATTTATCTACCTTTGAATGCAGACATCTGCAGTTAGAATTAGTGAAGTTGGCTACTTCAACATTATTGGAACTTCTGCAACAGAAGAAGCAATTAGATTTGCTTGCAGCTCAAGCGTTCCTTGTGAGAACGTTGTGTTAGAAAACGTATATCTCACACTTAATTCTGGAGATGCCGCAACAAGCATTTGTGAAAATGTCACGGGGTTCAATCTGGGAATAGTAACTCCGTCTGTGTGTTTTCAAGAATTGTACCAAGAAAAGAATAGAAGAAACTCTCAACACAGAATCAAGAAATGATATATAAACTACAAGCTATTTGTAGAATTGTTTCATGCTAGAAAATAAGTCATATGCATGAAGAAGTTTGTGTACTATGTTTTTCAACCATTTAGAATACGATTCAAATACGCGTAAAGTCTAATTTGCAGAGATTTAATAGCTGCTGATTAGCTGCACTTTAGACACGTTCGTTTTATTTTTGTTAGCAGGGGATCGGATCACATAAGTATGATTAATTTAATTGTTGTTTATCCATTTATTTATTTTTTAATAAAATATTTAAGATTGAATTTAATTTTATTTATGCTATATTATGGTTACATAGTTATATTATAACAACTTAGTTATATGTATCTCTGCATAAGATTTTAAGATTATTCCCATTAAGTTTATATGATTTAATAAGTTTATTGTTATGACAAATTAATCAAAAAGTCATTCAAAATATACAAAACCTTTGAAATATATTGTATTATAATTTAATTGTTGCCTCGAATGGATAACAAAGGCCATCTAACTTATAAAAGTATAAAATATAACAAATATATGAAAATAATAATAATAATTGGCATATAAAACTAACTTAGAATTAATCTTAGATGCAATTGTTTCTATAGATTAATGTTAAGAGAATTGTTGCCCCAAATAGATAACAAAGGTCATCTAGTATAAAATATAATAGATACATGAAAATAATAATTAGCATACAAAACTAACTTACGAATTAACCTTAGATACAATTGTTTATAGATTACTGTTATATAATAAATTATGTAATTTTTTAAAATTTGGATAGCGTGATAAATTTGTAGATTTAGTTTTTTCTTAACCTCTCTCTTCCTAATCATGACCCCTCGTAAAGCCAAGAGTTACACTTATCAACAGTAAATAATAATAATAATAATTAGCATACAAAACTAACTTAAGAATTAACCTTAGATACAACTGTCTATAGATTAATGTTAAGAGAATTGTTTCCCTAGATGGATAACAAAGGCCATCTAACTTATAAAAGTATAAAATATAACAGATACATGAAAATAATAATAATAATAATTAGCATACAAAATTAACTTACGAATTAACCTTAGATACAATTGTCTATAGATCAATGTTATATAATAAATTATGTAATTTTTTTTTTTAATTTGGGTAGTGTGATAAATTTGTAGATTCGGTTTATTCTAAACCATGACCTCTCTCTTCTTAACCATGACCCCTCGTGAAGCCAAAAGTTACACTTATCAACAGTAAAGCCAAGAGTTTCAACAATAAAGCCAAGAGTTACCCTTATCAATAGGGAATTTAACACACAACCATCACACACCCACCCCCTCACACACTCGCTAAAGTCGAGAGTTACACACTTATCAATAGTAAAGCCAAGAGTTACACTCATCAACAGGGAATTTAACACACAACCATCACACACCTACCCCCTCACACACTAAGTTACACTTATCAACAATAAAGCCAAGAGTTACACTTATCAAAAGGGAATTTAAAACACAACCATCACACACCCACCCCCTCACACACTCGCTAAAGTCGAGAGTTACACTTATCAATGAGGAATTTAACACACAACTGTACTGCTCCAAATTTTTTGCATCCTTACCTTCAGGCTATAGGATCCGTGCCAGGAAGGATGATGCAAGAAGGATGGGATAATACCTCGGACTGAGAGGCCCTTTGAAGGTTGCGCCTCTCGGGGGAGGGGTATAAGGGTGAATTTTCGACGGATGGTAGGTTCACTAGGAAACTTTGAGTGGCAGTTTCCACGCCTAGGTTGAGAATGGTTTTGGTGTGTTCATTTTGTACTCGATCATTCATAATCCTAGGTTGGCCAGAAAATCTAAGTTATTCTATATGAAATGCTGATTTATATGAATACAGAAAGCATGAATGAATCCTAAATACTAGGAATATACTTAATGAGAAATAATGCACCTGATTTCGGATGTCTGATGAAGATTCTAAAGCTTGTAGTAGTCCAGATCGTCTCGAATATGACAGGATTGTCTGCAATTGTATAGAATCGTCCCAGATTATCGTCGATCGTCTGATATCAGATAATATCATCATTGATCTGACGAATTTGTCAGACGAATTCGTCAAAAACCTACAATCACAAAAGCAGACACCAAAAACCAAAAATGCAACTGCAAGAATAATACAAAATGATAGAAATGACAGTATAAATGCCTAACTGATAAATCTGGATAGCCAATTAAAGGGAATGCATTGTTTTAATAACTTATTTTAACTTTTATCATATAGTTATTTTAAAATGAGGTGAACTCAAGGATGCAGAATAAAAATAATCAATCTAATGCATAATAAAATAAGGAAGAAAGATGAGAAATACAAACTCAGGGCTCTGGTTTCCCCTAGTATGAACTGTAGTCGAGATCACCTCCAATTGTACGAGATCATCATCGATCTGTGATAGGATCATCCGAAATCGTCTAGAATCGCGTGCGACGATCCGAGCTTCTTCCCGTTGAAGCACAGTGAAAACCTATAATGAAAACCTAAAACTACGAGTGCAAAACTTCAATGGTAGGGAAAACCAATCAGGGAAAGGGTTAAGAGGAAAGCCAGACAGGGGATCTAAAGAGTCAGGGGGATAAAATGAGAAAATCCTAGTTTATATAGGATTAGGGGGAGGTTAGGAGGTTGGGGATCATCCCAATCTAGGAGATCTTTAACGGAGGAATCTCCAACCGTGCAGACACGCTTCTGCCCAAGTTGGAGAGGTTGTTGAAATAGAAGCTAATTATGAAAATTCGATTTTGAGATGAAATCGTCTGGACGTTCTGTTCTAGACGAATTCGTTCGATCTGGGACGATTTCGTCTGATTGGCGATGATATCATCCAACGGTCAAAACAACTCCTAAAAATGGCACAAAAAATGGGGTGAGCAGTTAATGGGCGGTTTCGAGGTTAAAATTCAAATTTTATCTTTTACTAAGGGTTTAACTGTGCCAATTTTAGGGTGTTACATTTTTCCCCCTCTGTAGCGAATTTTCCAAAGAAAATACGTTAAATACGAGTTCTTCATGCTTTACAAGGAAGCAAAAATTTACTTAATTTTTTAGACGACGATTCTAGGTCGAATCGTACGACTACTTACTATGGTGCCCCCTCCGAGTTTTTACCTAAATCAAACGTTTGAGGTAAAAGCATGAAAAAACAAAATTAAAAAAAAAAAATGTTGTTTTTAAATAAAATTTAAAAAAATAGGGTAAAACCCTAATTCATTGTTACTGTTCACTTTCACTATTTTTAGAGCTTTGCAGGAAAAATGGTAGAAACAGCACACAGATCGACAGAGGTCCGACGCGGGTTGCAGGTAAGGATCTAAACTTGGTGAATTATGTTTTTAATTTTATTTGTGTGGTTTTTAATTGAAATTTTGACTGTTTTTGGGGCATCGCGGCTGTTTTTAGGCCATCGACGACGTCGGGACGAAATCATCCCAATTTCATCAAAATCATCCCCAAATCGTCAATTTTGTCTAAGGGTGAAATTATCGAAATAGGGGTGATCCCATCCAAAAATGGGCGATCCCCAAGTTGAGAAATCGGAGACGATTTAGTCCTCAAAAGGACGATTTGACTCAATTTAGTATGATATCGTCCAATAATGGACGATATCATCATTTTTTTATAAGATGAAATTGATTTTAATGATTATCTATTAATGATTTTTGTTGTTTGATTGTTTATTTTACAAAGGGGATTACTAAAAAGTCAGGAGTGGAAATACGGGGGTCTAAGAGACGATGTAGCCGCACTCGACTAGGCAGAGCAAAACCAGCTAGCAGAGGTTGGACTATAGCATGTGGCGAAGATGCCACAAATACCTACAGACATGGGGCTACTGAAAGCCCTAATAGAGAGGTGGTATCCGGGGTCGTCCTATTTCTGGTTACCGACAGGGGAGATGGCTCCCACTCTAGAGGATGTATGGAGGATTTTGAGGATCCCCATACAAGGGCGGTTTATGACTCCTACGGCCAATCAGGGCCATGCCATGATGCAACTGTGCGGAGATTCTAGCTTCGCCCTAGAGAAGGGTGGAGTGAACATCGAGACATTGCGAAAGATGCCTGGGGCATCTCAATTGACTCAGGTTTTGGCAGGGGTAGTAGGTGGCTTACTGTTATGCCACCAGAGTGAATGCAGGTTACCATGGCTACTCTCGGATGTGGTCTACGATATGAGAGACAACAACTACAGATTTGCTTAGGGCAGCTTTGTGCTATGTCGCTTGTATAGGATCCTATACGGGGTCGTATACAAGGGAGGTCGACATCTGGTTTTGACATCGCTGCTACAAGTTTGGTGTTGGGAGCACATTACGGTGTGAAGGTCGATAGGGCTTCCACTAACAGGGGTTGATCGGGAGAGACCTCGGGTTTTCTATTGGTGGCTCTAGAGAGGGTCACAATGGCGGATAGATCTACCGATGTCCCAGAGGTTTCTAGATGACATCATCCATGACCAGATCACCTAGAGGCTATGGAGAGAGCACCCAAGGTGGGTAGAGGATGGACATGAGTTGGCTTGCATCAGGCGAGTCTTTTGGCTGCAGATGGAGCGAGGAGAGGTTGAGCTCCACCGCTATGACCGAGTTTTGTGGTAGTTCGGTCTACAACAGGGGATCCCTTCTCTCAGGGATTACGAGTACTCTCAGACTATTCGAGATAGTACTACACTGAGCGGGGCTCCAGATATGTAGCGATTCTAGAGTCAGGACGTGGATGATGCCCCCATTTAGCTAGTGGATGGAGACGATGCTGGGGTCACATACGAGTATGATGCCTGGTACGCAGGTATCCGTCCTCCTCGAATGATGAGGGAATAGGGTCTGATGCATGCCATGGTGCGATGGATGGGGAGACGATGCCAGGCTGTTATCAATGCAGCGAGGGGTCATGGGAGAAGGGAGCAGTGACAGTCTCCTCAAGAGAGACACCAGAGAGTGCCATAAGATTCAGAGCGACCGCAATAGCCAGAGAGAAGGGAGGAGGGGCTCCCTTCTCAATAGAGGGAGAGGCCATCATCGTTCGATAAGGGTAAGGGTATCAAAGTGGGGGAGAGCAGTGAGATGGTGGCTCTCTAGGCTAAGAATGCCCATATTTGGGCTCAGGTGCAGACACTACAGGATGAGGCTACACGACTCAGGGCTCGGAGCAGAGGGGCGAGCACTCAGGATCTGGCATGGTCTATTGCTCAGGCCGTGTTCTACCAGGGATTATACTATCACATGGTTCCAGAGGGGTAGAGAATACCATTGCCAGCTAGCATTACAAAGCTGATCATGATGGGGTCGTCGAGGACATCATCATGATCGACGTAGAGGACCCACGATATAGCATGGACCTTGATGGGACCACCTCCTCCATGCCAGGGCGGGAGAGGAGATGAGGCTGAGAGCTCAAGGGCTTCTCGAGACTAGCTACCCTTTGGATGGACTGTATATTTTTGATAGGATTGAGTATGCCAGGGTATAAATTGTGGCATACTAATCCAATTTGATATGATGTACATATATTTTTGATATATATATATGATATTTTTGTGATATGACTTATCCACATGTTTTATGATGCTTTAAGTTTTGAATTGTTGATTGATTATTCATGTAATTATGTCATTGAAAATAGTATAAGTTTAGGTCATGCTAAAAAATTTAAATGAAATAATCTGATGTAAACAAATTGGTTGTTGTGGTATGAGTTGATGAAAAATAAAGGGACTTCTAACAATAATTTCAAAGGACATTGTCGTTGTTATAGACCATTTCATGGAGTCGCCGCTCGCTAGGTCGTCAAGCTAATCCCAGTATAGAAATATTGCTAAAAGTAAAAGAGTGCTTAAGAGACTGTCTTAAGACTTTGTGTTGTGATGTTGAAAAAAATGGTGATGGTGATGATTTGTTTTTAGATTTCCATGAAAATATTATGCATAAAAAAATATGATTTTTGCTAGGCATAAAATTCCTAAGTGTGATAATATTTTGAACAATTCCTTAGAAATTATACCATCATTGCAAAGCTGAATGTTGACATAATGAAATGAAATAAACTAAAAAAAGTGTCCGTTATTTTTAAAGCACAATTATGTGACATAATGATGTAAGCCATATGTTTTTATAAATTATAATGAATGGGAAAGAAAATTAGAACAATGGTTTGCGCTAGGCATAGAATTATAGGTATAGACTTATACCATCATCGCGAAATCCAAAAAATAATTTTATTGCATAATTGATTTTTGATTTTGAGATAAACAAAAAAAATATATAAACGTGACTTTATTGCTAGATTTTTGAATATGTTGTTGAAAGAAATTTTGGATTTTTGAAAACAATGTATGTAATTGTTTTTATACGAAACAAATGTTCTTTTTTTAAAAAAAGAAGATGAAATTATTCCAAAAAGAGTTGCAAAAATATTTTAAATTATCTCAAAGACAAAATGTAGATTTATAAGGAACCCTCATGTGCATATGTGAGTTCATTTGCCGATATTAATTTATCATAATGATACAAAATCTCTCAAATACAAATGTGTGTGCAATTGTATTGTTCATTTACCAATTTTGAGCAAGATAATTTGATACAAGTAACTTGAATTAACCAAATGAGTGTTCATTGACCATGATTTATATGCATGTAACCGTACCAGACTACTATGTAAGTCGGGTCATCAAGAGCTAGCTGATCCATAAGCAAACATAGGTCTATACAAAAGAAGGTCGCTAATGTGACAGACATATCACCACGCTAGGAGTTACCCAAGGCAAAGCGGGTTGGGCACAAACCACCTGTTATGGGGCTTACCTCACGGTTTTCAAATAATTTGAGAATTCCAGGGATTCAAGCTCATTCACCCTTCTTTTGTTTTCAAGGGGTAGGGAAAGGGATTTTATTGCTTTTGCTTTTGCTTTTTTTTTTTCTCTTATTTTCTTTTCTCTTTTTTTTTTTTGTATTTTTTCTTGGAACTGAGATAATGCTGAAATATTGCTGCGATGGTACAAAATGATATATATATATATATATATATATATATATTTTTCATTTTCTTTTACTTTTCTTCCTATACTAGGGGTACTTGCTCGGATTGGCTGTAGAGCAAGCAAATTTTATTCTGGGCATGGGTGAGCTTGTCCTTTCGTCAATTCTCAAATATTCTAGACCATGTGCATGATAGGATAGTAGGGGAAACTTTTCACTCAAGAAACTACTTCTACTATGTAGCATCATATTGAATTTGCAATGAAATCATTTTAATGTGAAGAGATATACTTGGTTCAAGTAAATAACAAGATCAATTCTCTATGCTCAAAACTTTATTTAATTCAACTGTGGACTTTGATATAAGAGAGATTAATAATCATACTAAATAAAATCAAGATATTTACTCATGTGAGTGTGAAAGTGCAATAAAAAAAAGTTTTTCTTTTTTGAAGATTTTTAATGATTTTGATTTTTTTTATTTTAATTTATGAATTGAAAGAATAAATAATATTACTGTTTTTTTTTTTTGAAATGTTTATATGGATGACTAAAATGAAGCAATATGCAAAATAACAATATATATATAATGATGAAATGACCAGATTTTATGCATAATAGTGTTTAAGATGCATAATGTTCATAGGTTCTTTAAGATATTTACCATCTAAGGTAGCTAATCTATATGCTCCTGAGCCGAATTTAGCAGTAATAATATACGGTCCAAGCCAGTTGGGCTCGAATTTACCTTTAAGATTTTTAGTTGCATTAGTATTTTTTTTATTTTCTTTTAAGACAAGGTCGTCGATCTCAAAGGATCGATGATGAACTTTCTTGAGGTATGCTCGTTTAAGCTTGTTATGATAGGCTCAAAGATGTTCCAAAGCATTGATGCGCTTCTCATCTAGGAGTTCCAACTGACTAAATATGCCAGCATGATATTCATCTCCTACTTCAGTATCTTGAAGTAGCAGAGTCAACGAAGGAACTTCTAATTCAAAGGGAAAAACAGCTTCAGCACCATAAACCAAAACAAAAGGTGAAGTGCCCTTGGGAGTATGAACACTAGTTCGATAAGCCCACAAAGCAAGATATAATTGAATGTGCCAATATCGGCCAGATTTATTGACCAGTCTTTTGAGGATTTTAATTAATATTTTATTAGATGCTTCTGCTTGGCCATTACCTTGAGGATAATAGGGAGTGGACCAACGATGTTGTATTTTATATTTTTGACATAATTTCTTGACATATTTATTTTTGAAACAAGTTCCATTAT
The DNA here is from genome assembly GCA_028583015.1 of Wollemia nobilis. Taxonomy (NCBI): domain Eukaryota; kingdom Viridiplantae; phylum Streptophyta; class Pinopsida; order Araucariales; family Araucariaceae; genus Wollemia; species Wollemia nobilis. The sequence goes on along the minus strand of JAQPPZ010016947.1, from coordinate 19,428,560 downwards.
CTGAGATGAGATTTGCAGGAATTTTGAACCTACAAATAATTTGATTAAAAATAAATTTGGAAACTTGGGTTCCAGTGCAAGAAGCTAAGGGCATAGCTTCAACCCACTTCATGAAATACTCGATGGCGGTTATGATGAATTTGTGTCCATTAGATGACACAGGATTAATTTTTTTGATAATGTCTAAGCCCCATTTTGAAAAAGGCCAAGGAGATGAAATAGCCTGCAGTTCTTATGCAGGTGCATGGACAAGGTCAACATGTTTATGGCACTTGTTGCATGGCGCACATAATCATGTGCATAATTCTCCATGGTAGGCCAAAAATATCCTATCCTAAGGAGCTTCTTAGCAATGGCGCTACCACTAAAATTTCCCCCACAAGATCCATCATGGGCTTCACTCAAAGTTGATCTAGATTCAAACATCTCAGTAGGATACCTTCCAAAGATCTCCTATATAACGTATTGCCAATTATTACGAAGCAACTTTCTCATCTACGTAATAACCGACGCTGGTTTCTATTAAAACCTTCAGGAAAGGTCCCATTTTGAAGAAAATTGAATATATCGGTGTACCAAAGTTCATGAGGAGTTTCGTTGATTAGAAACACATCCAAAGGTTGTAAGCATGATTTATTTGAAGCGGGTTCCTAAAGTCGATGAATAATGATGGTAGCATATTCGTCATCTAACTCCAAGGGTAAAAGAGATGCAACTACATCCATAGCATCAGTCGCACGATTGCTAGTTTGAGGAATAGCTTCCAAGGTAACTTGATCAAATAAAGATATTAATTGTAATACATATGCTTTATATGGACGCAATTTATCATATTTGGTCTGATAAACATCATTAATTTGATTTATGACAAGTTGAGAATCATCAAAAACTAATAGATTTTTAATTTTTAGTGCCAAGATAGCTCGTAATCCCATGATTAGAGCCTCATATTTAGCAGTGTTATTAGTACAGGCAAACATTAATTTAAAGGATAGAGGTATAATATGTTTGTGGAGATATTAAAATAATACCTACACCAGCCCCACTCATGCATCGGGATTCATTAAAGTATAAGGACCATTTCTCTGGATGGTCTGCCTCTAGTTTAAGGCATTCATCAGGAAACTCAATGATGAGGGGATGGGTAGACTCTAAGGGTGCATCAGCTAATTGATATGCTATGATTTGACCCTTAATAGACTTTTGTCCTATAAACATGAGTTCAAACTCGCTTAGCGCAAGAACCCACTTTGTTGTGTGACCAGATAAATAAGGTCGACTCATGAGATACCGCAAAGGATCGGATTTAGCAATAACATAAGTTTTTTGACTGAGCATAAAATGGTGTAATTTCTGTGTAGAAAATATGACTGCTAGACATAACTTCTCTAATGCTGTGTAGCAGGTTTCATAACTAACTAATGTTCTGCTAATGTAATAATTAGCATGCTCTCTTTTCTCATCATCAAGTTGAGCTAGCATAGCTCCTACGGAAAAATTTGAAGCAAAAATATACAAGATAAATGGGCGATCAGGTCTAGGTGGCAAAAGCACAAACAGGTTAAGAAGATATTGTCTGAGGAGTTCAAATGCTTCCTGACATTTGTTGTTCCAATGGAAAAAGACATCCTTCTTAAGAAGCTTAAGAAAGGGTCTGGTTTTATCCACCAGCTTATCAATGAAGCGACGTATGACTTGAAGTTTACCTTGTAAACTCTATAATTTAGATATGTTTGTGAGTGCGGGCATATCAGTGATAGACGCAATCTTGAGAGGGTCAATTTTGATGCCACGCAAAGAAATTATAACCCCCAATAATTTATCGAACTTAACTCCGAATATACATTTAGCTGGATTAAATCGGATAAGATATTCCATTAACCGATTAAATACTTTTCTCAAATCATCTAAATGGTCATATTCATCAGTAGAATGAGCTATAATGTCATCTACATAATCATGTAGTATATCATGCATCATATCATGAAAGATATAAGTCATGGCTCGTTGATAGGTTGCACCTGCATTCTTCAAACCGAATGGCATCACTTTCCAACAAAAGGTTCCCCAAGGCGTAATAAAGGTTGTTTTAGCCTGATATTCAGGAGCTATCTTGATCTGATTATAACCAAAAAATCCATCCATTAAGGATATCATTCCACTCCCAGCAGTAAAATCAATGATCTGATCAATATTGGGAAGAGGAAAATCATCTTTAAGGCATGCAACATTAATATCTCTAAAGTCTTTGCAAACCCTAACCTTAGTAGCTTCTTTCTTAGTTACTGGAACTACATTCGAGATCCATTCAGCATAATCAATGGCTTGTATAAAAATGACATTCAAGAGTTTTTCTAACTCCCCTTTGACCAGTAAGGCCACTTTAGGATGCATTTTTATAAGTTTATGTTTAACAGGTTTAGCATCAGGATGGACTACTAGGTGATGCATAACTACAGAAGGGTCTAATATTGGCATATCTTCATATGTCAAAGCAAATACATCTTCATATTCTTTAAGAAATGAAATATATTTATTCTATTTTTCTTGACTCAATTCTAATCCAATGTTGATTATGTGAGGATTATCCTCAGTTCCAATGTTAATTTTTATGACATTCTCTACTTCCATGTGTAGATTTTTCTCAAAATTAGGTGGGGCGGGTGAAATGCCCAATTCTTGTAATTCTTCCAAGGTTAGCTTGGATAATTCATCTTGAGGAGTCGTGGCCTCGAGCCGGGCTATACTAGGTATAGAGCCATCAAAATAAAATTCATGATGTAATAATTCCTCAATGGAGACATCATGGAAGATATCTCCCTCCAACTCATCGTCAGATTCAACGAGCATCTCATGGTAGGCTATAGATAACATATTACATGTAAATGGCTTATTCATTAAACGTAAAGCATCACGTTGATCTAAATAATATTGGTAACATATAAGATGGTCATCGTCCTTAAATGGGAAAGGTTGACCCTTACTAGGAAATAGGCCCACACCACATCGGGCAGGTCATGGTTCTACCTCAAAATATTCTTTCATACCATTTTGTAAAGGTCCCAAACCTTTCCCTTTATATCCCAATTTAAGCATTATAGACTTGGCTTTAATATACTCATTAGTAAAATAACATTGAGCATATCCATCGTAATGAGTCTTGATGTTTCTAGGTATTCTACCCCAGTCATATCCCTTTTAAATAAAAGCACAACTCCCGACTTGGTAAGTACTTCCCATAGGCTGTGGGAGGCCCAAGGTATGAGGAGATGGTGGCAAATTATTTAAAATAAGGGAATCTTGCATAGAAGCATTCATTTTCTCTGATATAATATTTTTAGATAAATCGGGCAAAATCTCGTCAATAAGAGCATAAGAGGTAGAAGGAAAATTTCTTACATCTTCTGACATAGAAACTATGCCTTTGGTGGATGTAGATGTTGTAGAGATGTCAATAGATGAGTCTTTTATAGGTATAGTAGTGATAGGAGTAGAACAAGAGACATTGGTTGTGGGATTAGGATCTTTCTGAGGTCCTAATGTGATTTGTTTAGAGGATGGCTGAGCTGTATGTAGAGGTGGAACTAATGAAGAAGGAGTAGATGGCGTTGTGGGTGTGTGTTTCACATGTTTAGATGGGTAATGAGAATTAGGATGTGTGGATGATAGCATAGGGTAAAATTGAACTTCGACAGGTTCTGCCAAAGCACACATATCAAAGGGTCTAGGATCACCATGGATGGTAACCAACTGATTCTTAAATTTTAATTTAACACATTAATGTAAAGTTGAGGGAACATATCACATCGTGTTGACCAAAGGACGAACCAAGAGTATATTGTACGAAGCAGGGCAATGTACATTAAACACGATCGTATCCAAGGTTCTTGGACCAACCTGCAACGGAATGGTAATAACTCCACACGTTTCTTGTGTTTCATCATTGAAGGCTTTTATGATCATATCAGTTCTTTTCATTTCATCATTTCTAAACCCAAATATTTGGTCGAAGTCAAAAGTACAGATGTTTAAATATGAACCATTATCAATCAAGACTCGTTTAACTGGTACATCTTCGATTAAAGTAGTAATATATAAGGGGTTATCCTTATATAAACTATGTTGAGGTATGTCTCTATCCCGGAAGTCAATACAATCAACTTCATGAGTTATTATAGTATTAGCCATAGATTTAGGTTGAATGTCTTGTGGTACCATCATCTGGCTTAATGTGAGCATTAATTCATCTCTATGTGTAGAGGAAGATCTTAAAAGGTCCAAAAGAGAAATTCTAGATGTAATATTTGATAGTTGCTCATTAATATTATAAGGAGGTTTAGGTTGAACATTAGGTGCCTGATTCCCTTTATTAGGAACTTTTAAAACAAATGGGGCTGATCCATCGCTCTGCATTTGATCTTGTTGAGAGTGTTGAGCCTGTTGTCTAGTAATAGCTCTGATGGCACCCACACTATTATTTTGCGGATGATGAATGGGTCTTGGTCTAGCATTTATGGATTTCTCATTAGAAATTAATTGGTGAGACGATGATCTAGTAGCGACTCTTCTTGGAAATGGTTCTTCTGGAACCATGTAACTTGTGATAGGGAGAATAGGTTCTGATTCATATTCAGAGCTATTCAATTGATTTGATATGATTTCCATATCACTCTTAGTCTCGTATTCTGTATCACTGAGATCAGGTGTTTGGGTATTGTATAAAGGCATAGTCGTAACCACAGATAAGGTTGTGTCAAATATTTCTAGCTCATGAGAAGGTAAATTCCCACTAATAGTTCCTACATATTGGGTAGGAGGGGGAACATTATGATGTTCAATTTGGTTAGCCACTTCCTTGCCATGTTTTGGTAAAGGATGTTGAAATATGTCCAATGACTGATTGGAATTTTGGTTTTGGTTTTGGGGAATGTTCTTTTAATAATTATTAGGAGGATTTTGCTTAGATTGAAAGGTTTGCACCTCCATCTCATTGTTATCAATCAGGTCTTGTATTTTATGTTTTAATATTTTACAAGAGTTGGTAGTGTGTCCAGGTCCTCTATGGAAGTCACAGTGTAAATCGAATCTGTATCCGGGTATAGTTGGATCAGGTTCTCGGATATTTGGTAATTGAATCAAACCTTGTTCTAATAATTGCGATAGAATGGTTGATAAAGGTTGATTTAACCTAGTAAATTCTCTAGGAGGTTTATCAAGAGGTTTCAGTATAAACTTCTCTATTGTCTTCGCAGCATTAACATTAGCAACATTTCTATTATCAGTGACTCCATCACCCACAACTTGTTTATTTTTATATTGATTTTTGGATGTTTTCTCATCGTATTTCTTTTTAATTTGTCCTATCTGAATGAGATCATCTTCCACTCGCCTGGCTAAGTCTATAGCCTGATCGAAGGTGGTCAAGGTAGCAGTTGATAATTCGTAGGATAGTTGTTCTTGTAAATTATTAATAAAGATGTCCAATATCTCCCTATAAGGTAATACAAAGTGCAATTTTCCTATCAATTGTCTCCACCTAGCCAGGAAATCATCAAAGCATTCATATTTGTCTTGTTTTAAGTTGTACAAGTCTTTAATGGTCACATGCCTTTCGATGTAGGCACTAAATTGATGAACAAAAGACTCGGCTGTTTCTTCGAAATTCCTCAAATAATTAGTGGGTAATTGATAATACCACTCTAATGCCATTCCCCCTAAACTTTTTGGGAACATTTTTAGCAATAATAAGTCATCATGTGATATTTCATGACATGCTATCATAAACATACGAAGATGCTCTATGGGATCTTCGGTTCCTTTATATATGGGCAAGATAGGCATAGGAAAATGTTTAGGATATGGTTGTGCTACAACTATAGGATCTAGCGGCTAACTACACATCTCTCAATAATTGTACGAGGGACGGTAGGGATCTATCTGGTCTATGCGGGAAACCAACTGTTTCACCACAGTTTCAAGATTACTAGTTTGTCCACCATATTGGTTCGGTGGGACATAAGCATGGGATTTATGAGTGTATGACGGTGTGACATAAGGATTAGATGCTATATTGCTATTATATAAAGTTTTGGTAGGAAGGGTATTATGAAGAGGATTTGTAGTAGTATTATGTTGTATCCCAGATTGTTGGTAATTGGTGTTTGGTTTTGTTTTGGGTTTTTGCTGATTTGAGGTATATTGCTCAATAGCTTGGTGAAATAGAGTAGTAAATGATGGTTTCTTTTGTGTAGGAATGACCCTAGGCTTGCTAACAGGCACTTTATATGGTTGGGTAACCTGTTGTTGTTGCATGTTCTAGATTATAGCTGCCATATCCAAATTGGATGGTTCAGCTTGATCACTCTCTTGATCGATAAAGGACAAGGGATTAATGCATGTCTGAAATACGTCTTCTAGAGTTGCTTGAGTGTCACTAATTTGATCCTTGTACATATGGACTACTCTATTAAGAACACCAATATTAGTATTAATGAACTTCCATAATTGTTCCATGTTTTCAAAAGTAACAGCTCCTCCTAGAGATATTTTAGGGGATGAGGATCCTTCCTCTCTAACATTTTGTTCTTGTTCATTTCTTACAACAAGCTTTTCGTATTGTTGGTCTAGGATTTTTTCTTCCTGAACTTGATCTTAAGGAAGGACATCTGGGTTTTTTAATGGTTTTCCTAGCCAATATTCTTCTTCTTCAGTTTGTTTTCCATTCCTAAGTCTAGGCATTGTGCTTAAACTTAGATTTCGAAAAAAAAAAAAAAAAAATATATATATATATATATATATATATATATATATATATATATATATATATATATATGCGCTAGGTTTGAGAGGTATATATTTTAATTATATACCTACTATAAAAATGGAAATATTTTGATTTTTGTTTTGTTTTTATTGTTTTTTTTTTATTGTGTTTTATAATATTATTATAAATATAACAAATAGCATTCTAGTTGCAAAAGGAATAACAATAATAAAAGAATAACTTACTTTTCTATAAATAATTTATGGATATCATTGATAGGATCAAGTTCATCAGGAGTCATGAAATGCTCCTCTTCAAATTGGAAATGGTTTTTCAAAAATTTGACAAAGTGTGCTATGGTAATATGATATGTCTCGGATTTTGACCTATAGAAATAAAGCTCATGGTAATACTATCGATATAACACAGCTCTAGGAACTCTATTCCATATTTTTCTATCCGTAAGAACAACTTATTGATCCTCTATACGAGATAAAAACTTATGTACTACAACTGCATTCTCAAGGTATTCCTCAAAGGTGTACAATTCTGAAGACACAAGTGCTCTTTTATCTGCTAACCACCTATGGAAATCTCTCTAAAGTTCATGATATAAGGTTACTTGATCAGGATCCAACATTCTATCTAGGACAAACCTCTTAATTTACCTAAGTTCTGTAGATCTGGATTCAATGATACCCAATATCCTATCAAGTTCATCCCACAAAGGTTGAACCCTATTTGTTTGAGGTACTCTAAGTACAGAAGTAATCTCTATGGCCATTAATTGATTTTCAACATTTATGGTGATAGCTCATCTTTTATTATAATCTACCATCTAAATATGATATGCAACTTTAATTGTTTGTCTAATGATTCTAGATGTTACTTAATAATAATTTTTTTTGGATTATTTTCAAAAGGTTTTTAGTTTCACGTCGGGTTCACCAAAATGTACTGCTCCAAATTTTTTGCATCCTTACCTTCAGGCTATAGGATCTATGTCCGAAAGGAGGATGCGAGAAGTATGAGACAATACCTCAGACTGAGAGGCCCTTTGAATGTCGCGCCTCTCAGGGGAGGGGTATAAGGGTGAATTTTTGATGGATGGTGGGTTCACCAGGAAAATTTGAGTTGCAGTTTCCACGCCTAGGTTGAGAATGGTTTTGGTGTGTTCATTTTGTACTCGATCATTCATAATCCTAGGTTGTCTAGAATGAATCTAAGCTATTCTATATGAAATGCTGATTTATATGAATACAAAAAGCGTGAATGAATCCTAAATACCAGGAATATACTTAATGAGAAAGAATGCACTTGATTTCGGATGTCTGATGAATATTCTGAAGCTTGTAGGAGTCCAGATCATCCCGAATATGATAAGATCATCTGTAATTGTACAGAATCATCCCAGATTACCGTTGGTATTTTGAGATCAGACAAGATTGTCATCGATCTGACGAATTCGTCAGAAACCTGCAATCACAAAAGCAGACACCAAAAACCAAAAATGCAACTACAAGAATAATACAAAATGATAGAAATGACAGTATAAATGCCTAACTGATAAATTTGGATAGCCAATTACAGGGAATGCATTGTTTTAATAACTTATTTTAACTTTTATCATGCAATTATTTTAAAATGAGGTGAACTCAAGGATGCAGAATAAAAATAATCAATCTAATGCATAATAAAATAAGGAAGAAAGATGAGAAATGTAAACTCATGGCTCTGGTTTCCCCCAGTCTAAACTGCAATCGATATCGCCTACAATCGTACGATATCATCATCAATCTACGACAGGATCATTTGAAATTGTCTGGAATTGCCTGCGACGATCCGAGCTTCTTCTCGCTGAAGCATAGTGAAAACCTGTAATGAAAACCTAAAACTACGAGTGTAAAACTTCAATGGTAGGGAAAACCAATCAGGGAAATGGTTAGGAGGAAATCCAGGCAGGGGATCCAAAGAGTCAGGGGGATAAACTAAGAAAATCCTAGTTTATATAGGATTAGGGGGAGGTTAGGAGGTTGGGGATCATCCCAATATGGGAGATATCCAACGGAGGAATCTCCAACTGGGCAAACATGCTTCTGCCCAAGTTGGAGAGGCTGTTGAAATGGAAGCTAATTATGAAAATTTGGTTTTGGGACGAAATCGTCTGGACGTTCTGTTCCAAAAGAATTCGTCCGATCTGGGACAATTTCGTTTGATCGACGACGATATCGTCCAACGGTCAAAACAACTCCTAAAAATGGCATGAAAAATGGGGTGAGCGGTTAATGGACGGTTTCGGGGTTAAAATTCAAATTTTATCTTTTACTAAGGGTTTAATTGCGCCAATTTTAGGGTGCTACAACAACCATCACACATCCACCTCCTCACACACTCGCCCATGCCATGGTTTGAACCTTAGACCTTTTGAAGAAGAGCCAAAGCCCAAACCATTGTGTTGTCCTCAATGGGACAATAAGTTGTGTAATTTTTACAAGTTTATTATTTTTTAATTGATATTATGGGATCACTTACATAATATTATATTTATAGGCTTGCTATTTATTTTTTTTAATTGCTTATAAAAACAGTTTTCTTAAGGCTCAAGAAAACTATTTTTAATTTATTGCATGCATTAATTCTTTTTTGTGATCTCAAATACCTACCCTCAACTAATTTAAAAAAATTATTTTCTTCATTTTATCCAAAAATATAAACTAATATTTAAGCATAATTTTTCTCTACAAAGAAGAAAACTTTAAGATTGTTAATTCATAAATATGTTTCATCTTGGACTTCTTGGAATGGACACAAACATTTATAGAATTTTTTTTAATGAAAAAAGAAAATTTACATTAAATTAAGATAAAAGCCTTTACAATAAAAAAAGGGTGGGTTAATGCATCCCATGGGGAATCAAACTAACCCTCATTGACAAGGGTTAGGAAATAAAGCCGCCAATAAAACACAAGTTTACCAATCATAATAATTGATGATCATTACATCAAAGAAAGCATATCATATGGAGTGTTATCCCATAAACTACTAGTGATTATGGGATGATAATATATCCCTCTACATCGTGATTAAGGCCTTTAGTACTCACATTGCTCCAACCAACAACTGGCCCAGGTGAAACTGGTTGAACATCATCCCACCCCCCAACTTAACGGGACAAACAAGTAATATCAACATGAGGCTGCTTCCTGACAGGCAAGGGCTAGGACTAGTGCTTGTCTACGAGAGCACTTCTTGCATATGACAGAGGATAGTGATGAGAGTGAGATCAAAAATACTCTTGAGAAGAGCGCTCTGTGGGGATCTGGTTGAATGTACATAGAGCATTGACCTAGTGCATTAGAAGAACTTGTAGGTGATCCAACTCCATAGAAACTTTGTTGGCTTGAGTAGAAATATGTAGCCACATGTCATTAAAAACTTTTAATTTGTCAACATGAGTAAATGTGACAGAAAGTGTATAATGTTTAAAAATAATTTTGTTACGGGCCTTTCAAATATGAAAGAGTAGGCTAATCCTGAAAATCTACCACTCTTCAAAAATAGGGAGAGACAAAGTAAAAGAGTCCCCAAGAAGATCTTGGGGCCAAGAAACTCTTGCAACTATAAATGGGAAAAAAAAGAAATAACCCATTCCCAAGCTTACCTAGATCTTCTGCAATTCTAAAAGAGGTGAGTACAAGACTCGGGTACACCACAAAAAGGATATTTAGGATCAAGAATTCCAAGGTGCTTCAAATGTTCCCCCAAGGGAAGGCCTTGAAACAACAAGCTCCAACTAAAAAAAGATTGCTTGGGATCAAGAGAGATAGCACAAACATTATGAAATCTAGAATTCCATCTAGTCCTTATAGAAAATAATTCTTAATTTTGATTGAGCTTAAGCACCAGAGGAAGACAACCATTTATACCCCAAACAAGCCTTATAATTAAGCAAAGGAGTGTAAACATGCCATCTCCAATTTGACCACCAAGGACGCTGCGAGCGCACACCAATATTGTACAACATAGAAAAAGGAGTGAGAGCAATAACAACATCATAAGTATATTTGTTCCCACCATTCACCTGAAGGTGCGTTTGAACTCATTCCATGGGATCCAATCCAAGGTCTGGAAAGAAAATAAATCATCTATTGTAACAATATCCTTTTTGAAAAATCATTGAGCATGAATCCATTGCACCCGAGCTAAGGGATAACCTTGATGAAGAAACATGGAGGGCCACCAAATATTCATAGAATTGATGGATAAAAATTTACGAAAGCTATATCCTCTCCAACAGATCCAAGAAGTGAGCTGTTGCTAGGATTTCCATATTATTTTAATAACAAAGAAGCCAAAAATATTAACAAAAACCTAAGCAACAATGAGAGTGGGAAAATCCAACCCTCTCCTTGCTCTACGGTTTAAGGGAAGACTAGATAAAATAAAACGTTGAACCAAAACTTTCCAAGATTCAAATCCCTGACCACCCACTTAGCACAAAGAACAATACCTTGCCATCTATAGTCTAGCAGACCGATTCCACTAGATTCTATGGAAAGACAACAAATATCCCAAGCAAATCTATGAAATCCCTTTGTTTCAGAAGAATTATTCCAAAGAAAATCTCGAAGGAGTTTCTCAATATTCTTATAGCAAGCTTGTGAAGGAACCCAACAAGAGGAATAGTATACATGAGTGGTAGCTAAAAATTTAGAGCAAATATGAAATTTACCTGCTAATGATAGCTTCTTTGTAAGATAGAAATCAAGTTTCTTTTCAACTCTTTGAAGCACATAATTCCAAATTTGGGAAAGGGAGCCTTGAAATGCAAAAGGAATGCTAAGAAACTTAAAAAATTATTGATAAGGGATCAAATTCCAATGATACCCTTGAAGCCAAGGCGACATATGCAAAGGAGATTGTCTAAAGCAAGAGGTCTTCCTCCATTGTATGCTAGAACCAGAGGTTGTGTAAAAGGTGTTCAAACAAAATAAAGCATTAGAAACAAATTGCACCTCTTCCCTTATAGTAAGAAAGAAATCATCAGCAAAGTGACCATTAATAAGTTGCCCCTGATCATTCGAAAGAGAAATTCCTTTAATAAGAGTTGTATAAGCTTGAGTAGTAAAAATATAGTCGAAGGCTTCATCATCAAGCACATATAAAAAGGGAGAAATATGACACCCTTGTCTAATAGACCTAAAAAGACCCACTGAATAGTTGAAGCATCTTTGAATAACATAGCAATAGTATGAATGAAAACTGGCTCGAATCCTAAAGATTTGAGCATAGCAAGAATGAATCTCCATTCAATATGATCATAAGCTTTTTCAAAATCAATATTAATAAAAAAATGTTCTTGTTTGACATACAGACCCATTACATGCCCTCCCAAATAGCCAAAACATTGTCAAGGATGTACCTTCCTTGATTAAAGCCAGTTTGTTCTGATCTGACTATAAAAGGAAGAAGAGGCCTAATGCAAAGAGCCAAAGATTTGACAATGATCTTGTAACTAATATTCAACAAAGTAATAGGTCTTCCATTAGTGATAAAATCTGGTTCCCCTTGCTTGGGTATGAATTTGATATTGTCCCTATCAATAATTTCTCCCAAAGAGCCTACTCGAAGAGCCTCCAAATAAAATTTTTGCATAATAGGACCAACTAAGTCCCAAAGACCCTTGTAGAACTCACGGGGAAATCCATCCAGAACTGGTGCTTTATAATTTGCCATTTGAGACAATGCATCCTCTAGATCTATAAGGGAGAGTAGTTTATCACACCCTACTCTTTGAGACCTTGAAACTTTAACTAGTACAACTGTCCTACAAGCTGCCAGTGCTTGCTCCCGCTCAGGAGAATAAGCTTGAGTGGTAAAAATATTAGTATAGTGCTTGATAAAAGCATCAATCATCTTAGGAAGAGAGGTAAGCCTTATTCCATTTTCTTGAATGGCCTTGAATTGAGTAGCTTACCTGGGAGGACAAAGCCTTTGAAAAAAATCTTTGGTGGCCCTATCACCAAATTTAAGCTAATGAAGTCGATATTTAATTTGAGCTCCTCGAGCCTCATAAATTTTAGTAATTTTAAGTTCATGCCTCAGTTAGGCAACATGATACTGAATTTCAGGATTAAATGGAGAGGTCTCAAGCTTGAGAGAAGCTTTGGCAATCTCATCATGAAGAACAACATTGGAATGTCTTCTGAACTGCACCACCTATTTTCCCAAAGTATAGAGCAAGACAATTGTACATAAAATGACATCATTCCACCATTCTATCCAACCCAATTCTCTAGTAGGTCTAGGAACTAGATTCCAGACTCTACGAATATGATAAACCATGGAAGGGTACTAAAGAAAGGAAGTATTAAAAAAAATTATGACTTGTAGTGTCTCTGAGGTAGGTATTTCATCAGCGTATTAAACATAATGGGTGAATGGTTGAATGTAGTGGTACCAGGAATGGTTTCCACAAACAGAGTTGAAGCATTTATCCTATGAAAGAAAAACTACACTTGATCAGAAAGCATGGCTCTATCTAGCCTGTTGGACATTTTGAGTCCCTAAGCTAAATTGTTTTCATTGATGTCCAAAGGTTATTTGATGTCAAAAGGATCTATGATGGCATGCACTATGTTTTGTGAAAGTGCAAGGAAGGGTTTTTGTGAAAACCAAGGCAGGCAAAATAAAATGTTTTATTTAAAACCATGGATGGCAGATTTGAAATGGGTTTTTCTTAAAACCCAAGTTGGATTTTCGTTTCATAAAAAAATGTGCCCCGGTGATGGAGATATTTAATTTTAAAGATTTAGTTTAAATTTTAATAATTTAAAATTAAAATTAAAATTTTAAAATTAATCAAAAGTTTTCCCTCAATTTTTTGCTGATGTCGACATTTATTCTTCCCCATCCGCATCGTGTATAAAAGGTGGCTTATAAAGCAATGGTTTATGCTCTCCTAAATTTGAATGATAAATCCTCTTTTGAAAAAGTTATCCTCCTCCGAAATCGTGCACTATTGACGATGAAGGTTTGGGAGAAGCGCAGTTTATAAGTTTGTGGGTGCCAAGAGGAAGTACTTCAAGCACGAAGTGGAATAAATTCCACATGGGAAGCTTAGCCCACTTGGTGGGTGGAAGGAGTGCAAAGGCACACTTGCTGCTGTAGGTCTCGGGTTCGAGTCACCCGAAATTCATTTTTTGCTTGTGTGTTGTCGCCACAATTTTCGGAGTAGAAATTTTTTTTTTCCAAGGTATGTCGTCACCGCAATTTTTGGAGATTGAGATATAAATATTTTAATTTGCCTAAGCTAAGGTTAATGCATCATTATTGAGGGTTTGCCATGGTGGTATAGTTTAAGAGTTGTGACTTATATTTTGCACTAGTTGATGTGGGATTTTTGCATTAAGGAGCTTAGTGAGTTGTGCATTAGTGCAAAGTATTTTTAGGAGAAATAAGGGAATGGTAAATTGTTGTGGTGATATTCATGCTATGCTTAATTAGATAAGGAAATAATTATCTTTAATTATTTTCTAGTAGTGGATGCGATTTTTGACTAGGAGAAATAAGGTGTAAAAGGTTATGATAATTGTTTTGTAATTTCTCCTAACCCTCATGAATATTGGCAAAAGAATATTGTGATTGTGGCAGATTTCAAAAGAGGTTTTTTCATATTCATAAAATATATGGGCACATTCTCCTATTAATTGTTTATGGTGGTTGATTTCTGAAATATCATTGGAGAGAAAATATTGATTGTGGTTTCCTTTTTGAAAGTGGTTGGTTGAATGCTTCAAGGTTTTATGTTTTGAGAGTTGTGATTAAACCTTGTTTTATAAGCATTGTTGTTGAAGCCCATTGATTGTGAAATGAACTTGAACTTGAGTTAGATAAGAACATGAGTATAATTGTTATGTGAGACTTGTAATTGAGCATTGTTGGAAACATTTTGAGTTGGTTGATTCTTGTTTGGACTAGGGTTTGTGAGAAAGAGTTGCTCCTTGTGGTGATTGGTTGAGTAGATTTTTTTGAGCCTAGTCAAGTGATTGTGTGAAGTGGTTGTTCAAGTTCCACAAAACAAACTATTCTATATTCTGATTTGAGTTGAGTTGATATTGGGATTTGAGTATAGAACATATTGAGTCTCTAACAATTCTCTTTATGCTTCTATGATATTACTGAGTTGAGATTGATTTGAGTTGATATTGGGATTTGAGTATAGAACATATTGAGTTTCTAACAATTATCTTTATGCTTCTATGAGATTGCTATGTTGAGATTGATTTGATTTGAGATTGGGATTTGAGTATAGAACATATTGAGTCTCTAACAATTATCTTTATGCTTCTATGAGATTGAGTTGAGATTTTGTTGAGCTAATTTGAGGTAAATATTTGAGAAGGCTTGTGGACTGATTTTGAGTAAGATTTTGTGAAAGCTTTCTATGCATATTTGAGAAATTCCTAGAGAGGACTTATTGAGCAGATTTGGATAAGTTTTGAGTGACCTTTTTGAGTAGATTTGGACAATTTCTGAGTGAGCTTGTTGAGCATATTTGAGCAGGTTTTGAGTGAGCCTATTGAGTAGATTTGAGTAGGGTCTAAGTGAGCCTATTGAGCAGATTTGAGCAGGTTCTGAGTGGACCTATTGAGAAGATTTGAGAATTTTTTGAGTGAGCCTATTGATAGAGCTTTGGAGGTGATAGAGTAAAGAGGATAGAGTCTTAGTGGATAGAGATCCAGTAGCCAGGACAATTGAAGACAGATCTGAGTGAGGAGTCTTCAAGTGGAGAGATATCCATAAGTCAGTGTAGTAGAGAGACAAAGTATTTTAGAAGATCACTAGCCATAATAGAAGGGAAAAGAGTTCTCCTATGGAAGAGATCCACGAACTTGAGATTTAGGGGATCAACATATCCTTTGGATAGAGGTCCATAAACATTGTAATTGGTAAGGATTCCCAAGAGATTATTTGAGAAATATTTAGAAGAAATATTTTCTGTGGAGGTAGCCCACATTGGGTGAACCATGTTAAAACTAATGTCTCTCATGTGTGTGATTTTTTATGTGATGCTTTGTGTCATGTTTAATGCTTTATTAATGTTGATGGTGCAATTTGGGGAAAATTTTTATATTATACTATTCACCCCCCTCTCAGTATAAGCATATGTTCTTCAATTGGTATTAGAGCGGGTCTCTCCGTGAAGAGTCTAACAACTCAGAAGAAGATCCTTTGGTAGAATACATGACCTTAGAACATGAAGAAGAAAATGAGTTTGATATAAAAGAAGAATTATTTCCTGCTCTCAGAAAACTAAAAATACTCAGAAAAAATCAAAATTGAAGGAAAAAATGTAGGAAGATGAAGCAAGAGTGGAACTTATACAGAACCTTACATAATTAAAGATTAAGGTAGAAGAAAGAAAGAATATTGAGAAATATATGACAAATATATTGAGAGACAAAGAAACAGAATGTGGAATATTGGAAGAAAAAATTGTTCTCCTAAGAAATAAAATGGAAGGGATCAAGATAGTACAAAATACAGAATATGTGAAAGAAGAATCAATCTTCCAAAAGGTAGAAACTTCAAACAAAGAAAATTAAGAAAAGGACATCAAAAAGAAATAAAGCAAAGAGGAACCCTGAATAAGAGTTAATTACAACAAGAGGATGACTTCTCCACAATATCCAAGATCTCCAAACATGTTACATAATCTCTTTCATGGTCATTGTTTTTCTTGCAATAAATATGGTCATATAGTTGCACACTGTACTCATCATGCAAGATACAATAGAGATTTCAATTCCTTTGCACCTCTCATAGATAATGATGTTATATGTTACAAATGCAATAATTTTGGGCACAAGGCTAGATGGTGTAAAATGATATTTCATGAGTTTAGAAAAACAATTCCAACAACTAGGAAGGATGAAAGAAAGAATGATAGGGCCAGATCTATGTTAGTTCAAATAGCCCTGCATGCTCAAAATAAAGAAGAACAATGGTATCTAGATAGTGGTTGCTCTAGTCACATGACAAGAGATAAAGATAAATTCATTGTTCTAAAGGAAACAAATCGAGGATCTGTAAGTTTTGTGATAATGCATCAACTAGGATTGTTGGGAGAGGTACTCTAAGTCTATACAATGGAAAAACAAAAATAGAGAATGTTTTGTATGTCAAAGGGTTAAAGAACAATCTTCTGAGTATAAGTCAAATTTGTGATCAAGGATATATGGTTACCTTCCATCCAGGTAGATGTGAGATAATGAAAATTAAAATAGGAAAAATTATTGCAAATGCAATAAGGACTCCAAACAACTTATATATACTTAGCAATGAGAAAGGGGGGAAGGGGGGGGGGGGGGGGAACTCCCCAACAAAAATGGAGTAGTTGAAAGGAAGAACAGGACTATTGAAAACATGGCTAGAGCTATGTTAAATGAATCTAAAGTGTCAGATGGTTTTTGGAAAGAAGTAGTATCTACAACTATGTACATAATTACTAGGGCTCAATTAAGGGTAAGTCATCACAAGACTCCTTATGAGCTTTGGAAAGGAAGAGCTGCTATAGTAAAACATTTTAAGATCTTCGAAAGAAAATGTTACATAAGACAGGAAGATCAAAATTTGGGCAAATTTGATCCAAGATGTGATGAAGGAATTTTTCTTGGCTATTCCACAAAGATCAAGGCTTATAGATGTTACAACAAAAGAACATGCACTATGGTGGAAAGTATGAATGTAATAGTTGATGAAAAGATAGATTCCAGAGAGCCAATTCAACAAGCAATATATCAAGAAGATGGATGTTGTCAAGAATAATTTTGTGAGGAATCAGATAATGATGAAGAAGAAATACAAAGGCTTCTTCCTAAGAATCCTTCTAGGTATGTACAAAAACATCACCCAAAATATCACATCATTGGAAATCTAGATGAAATACAGACAAGGAGAAGAATAATAAAACCATCTCAACAAGCAAATTTTTCTTTGCTATCTAAGATTGAGCCAAAAGATTTCTCTTAGGCTAGTGAAGATGAATTTTGGGTTAAATCAATGAATGAATAATTATATCAGATTGAGAAGAGCAAGACTTGGAAACTTGTTCCAAGACCAAAAGATAAAAATGTTATTTGCACAAAATGGGTCTTCAGAAATAAGTTGAATGAAGATGGACAAGTTGTTAGAAAAAAAACAAGGTTAGTTTGCAAAGGTTATGCACAAGTAGAAGGAATTTATTTTGATGAAACCTTTGCTCCAGTTGCACGACTTGAAGCTATAAGGATGTTTTTAGCTTTTTCAAGTTTCAATAATTTCAAAATATATCAAATGGATGTTAAGTTAGCTTTTCTAAATGGGATTCTAGAAGAAGAGGTCTACATTGAACAACCACAGGTATTTATACTATCATACACTCCAGATCAAGTATGCAGATATATGGCTTAAAGTAGGCTCCCAGAGCATGGTATTCAATATTGGATAGGTATCTATAGGAATAGGGATTTAGGAAAGGAATAGCAGACAGTAATTTGTATATCAAAAATGAAGGAAGTGATCTTCTGATAGTGGTTGTTTATGTTGATGACATAATTTTTGGGGGAAATAATGACAAGATGTGTAAAGAGTTTGCTAATAATATGCAAAGTGAATTTGAGATGTCTATGCTTGGTGAATTATCCTTCTTCTTGGTCTTCAGATTTCACAATAATAAAAGGGAGTGTTTCTTTCTCAATATGAATACATCAAGGAGATGTTAAAGAAATTCAGATTAGAAGATTACAAACCATTAAGTACTCCTATGATCATAAGGTGAAAGTTAAGTAAGGATGATGAATCTCCAGAGGTAGATCAGAGACTATACAGATCCATGATTGGTAGCTTATTGTATGTCACATCTACAAGAGCAAACATAGTACAGTTAGTAGGATTCATGGCAATATTTTAGGCATCACCTAAGGAAACACATGTGGCAACAATAAAAAGAATTTTCAGGTATCTAAAAGGGACTATGGATTTTTAACTTTGGTATCCTAAAAGTGATAGTTTCACACTCACAACATATACAAATACAGATTGGGCCGGTAGTATTTATGATAGAAAAAACACAAGTGGGGGAGCTTTATTTCTTGGAGAAAGACTAGTATCCTGGTTAAGTAAGAAGCAGGTTTCAGTATCACTATCCACAACAGAGGTAGAATATATTACAGCATTAGCTAGTTGTACACAAGTTTTATGGTATCTCAACACAAGTTTTAGTATCACTATTCAAGATAAAACATGATTCCTATACTATGTGATAATACTAGTGCCATATGTATCTCAAAAAATCTAGTAATGCATTCTAGGACGAAGCACATTCTGATTAGGTATTATTTTTTGAGAGAATATGTGTCAGATAAATAGGTCAGATTGGAGTATGTCATTACAAAGGAACAAATAGTAGATATTTTCACTAATCCACTCTCAAAAGACACTTTTGAGAATCTTCAAGGAAAATTGGGAGTGAGACTCCCACCCCAGAATTAACCACCTCATGTGGAGGTGGGGTATGAGATAAGCTAAGAGGATCATTCTTAGCCCCGAGCCCCAAAGTTGACCCTTTCCCATTGATGACAAAGGGGGAGATATTTGTATATTGGGGAGAGTTTTTGATATGGGGAGAGATTTGATAATTGAGAGAGCATTGAGCTAGGGGGAGCAAAGTCCCAGGGGAGCAGAAAATAAGGTCAGATTTTAGTAAAAGGATATGGGTTTCCATCAATGACAAAGGGGGATATTGTTGGAAATTTTGAGTCCCTAAGCTAAAATATTGTCATTGATGTCAAAAGGTTATTTGATGTCAAAAGGATCTATGATGGCATGCACTATGTTTTGTGAAAGTGCAAGGAAGGGTTTTTGTGAAAACCAAGGTAGGCAAAATAAAAGGTTTTATTTAAAACCATGGATGGAAGATTTGAAATGGGTTTTTCTTAAAACCCAAGTTGGCTTTTCGTTTCATCGAAAAAGGTGCCCTAGTGATGGAGATATTTAATTTTAAATATTTAGTTTAAATTTTAATTATTTAAAATTTAAATTTTAATTTTAAAATTAATCAAAAGTTTTCCCTCCATTTTTCGTCGACGTCAACTTTTATTCTTCCCCATCCGCATCATGTATAAAAGGTGCCTTGTTAAGCAATGGTTTATGTCCTCAAAAATTTGAATGATAAATCCTCTTTTGCAAAAGTTATCCTCCTCCAAAATCGTGCACTATTGACGGTGAAGGTTTGGGAGAAGCGCAGTTTGTAAGTTCGTGGGTGCCAAGAGGAAGTACTTCAAGTACAAAGTGGAATAGCTTCCATGTGGGAAGCTTAGCCCACTTGGTGGGTGGAAGGAGTGCAAAGGCACACTCGCTGCTACAGGTCTCGGGTTCGAGTCACCCAAAATTCATTTTTTGCTTGTGTGTTGTCACCACAATTTTTGGAGTAGAAAACAATTTTTTCCAAGGTATGTTGTCATCACAATTTTCGGAGATTGAGATATAAATGTTTTAATTTTCCTAAGCTAAGGTTAATGCATCATTATTGAGGGTTTTCCATGGTGGTATAGTTTATGAGTTGTGGCTTATATTTTGCACTAGTTGATGTGGGATTTTTGCATTAAGGAGCTTAGTGAGTTGTGCATTAGTGCAAAGTGTTTTTAGGAGAAATAAGGGAATGGTAAATGGTTGTGGTGATATTCATGCTATTCTTAATTAGATAAGGAAATAATTATCTTTAATTATTTTCTAGTGGTGGATGTGATTTTTGACTAGGATAAATAAGGTGTAAAATGTTATGATAATTGTTTTGTAATTTCTACTAACCCTCATGAATATTGGCAAAATAATATTGTGATTGTGGTAGATTTCCAAAGAGGTTTTTTTCATCTTCATAAAAGGTATGGGAACATTCTCCTATTGATTTTTTATGGTGGTTGATTTCTGAAATATCATTGGAGAGAAAAGGATTGATTGTGGTTTCCTTTTTGAAAGTGGTTGGTTGAATGCTTCAAGGTTTTCTGGTTTGAGAGTTGTGATTAAACCTTGTTTTATAAGCATTGTTGTTGAAGCCCATTGATTGTGAAATGAACTTGAACTTGAGTTAGAGAAGAACATGAGTATCATTGTTATGTGAGACTTGTGATTGAGCATTGTTAGAAATATTTTGAGTTGGTTGATACATGCTTGGACTAGGGTTTGTGAGAAAGGATTGATCCTTGTGGTGATTGGTTGAGTTGAGTTGATTGAGCCTAGTCAAGTGATTGTGTGAAGTGGTTGTTCAAGTTCCATAAAACAAACTATTCTATATTCTGATTTGAGTTGAGTTGAGATTGGGATTTGAGTCTCTCAATTTCTTTGCTTCTTTATTGGAGTTGGAGATTTGAGTTGAGATTGGGATTTGAGTATAGAACATATTGAGTCTCTAACAATTATCTTTATGCTTCTATGAGATTGTTGTGTTGATATTGATTTGAGTTGAGATTGGGATTTGAGTATAGAACATATTGAGTCTCTAACAATTCTCTTTATGCTTCTATGAGATTGAGTTGAGATTTTATTGAGCTGATTTGAGGCAAGTCTTTGAGAAGGCTTGTGGACTGATTTTGAGTAAGATTTTGTGAAAGCTTGCTATGAATATTTGAGCAAGTCCTAGAGAGGACTTATTGAGCAGATTTGGACAAGTTCTGAGTGAGATTGTTGAGCATATTTGGACAAGTTCTGAGTGAGCTTGTTGAGCAAATTTGAGCAGGTTTTGAGTGAGCCTATTGAGCAGATTTGAGCAGGTTCTAGGCTTTGGCTTGAGCAAGTTATGAGTGGACCTATTGAGCATATTTGAGAAGGTTCTGAGTGAGCCTATTGATAGAGATTTGGAGGTGATAGAGTATAGAGGAAAGAGTCTCAGTGGATAGATATCCAACAGCCAGGACAATTGAAGATAGATCTGAGTGAGGAGTCTTCAAGTGGAGAGATATCCACAAGTCAGTGCAGCAGAGAGACAAAGTCTTCTAGAAGATCACTAGCCAGAGTAGAAGGGGAAATAGTTCTCCTGTGGAAGAGATCCATGAACTTGAGATTTAGGGGATCAACATCTCCTTTGGACAAAGGTCCATAAACATTGTAATTGGGAAGGATTCCCAAGAGATTATTTGAGAAATATTTAGAAGAAATATTTTCTGTGGAGGTAGCCCAAATTGGGTGAACCACGTTAAAAATAATGTCTCTCATGTGTGTGATGATTTGGGTGATGTTTACTTCTTTATTAATGTTGATGCTACTATTTGGGGAAAGGTTTTATATTATACTGTTCACACCCCTCTCAATAGAAGCACAGGTTATTCAATTGGTATTAGAGAGGGTCTCTCCGTGAAGAGTATAACATATCATAAGAATATAATTTGGTAGCACACATGACCTCAGAAAGTGAAGAAGAAAGTGAGTTTGATATAAAAGAATAATTCTTTGCTACTCTTAGAAAACTAGAAATACTTAGAGAGAAAAATTCAAAATTGAAGGAACAAATTCAGGAAGATGAAGAAGCAAGAGTGGAACTTATACAGAACCTTACAGAATTAAAGATTAAGGTAGAATAAGGAAAGAATATTGAGCAAGATATGATAGATCTATTGAGAGACAAAGAAACAAAATGTGGAATATTGGAAAGAAATTGTTCTCCTAAGAAATAAAATGGAAGGGATCAAGATACTACAAAATACAAAATATGTGAAAGAGGAATCAAGCTTCCAAAAGGTAGAAACTTCAAACAAAGAAAAGTAATAAAAGGACATCAAAAAGGAAGAGAGCAAAGAGGAACCCTAGATAAGAGTTAATTACAAGAAGAGGATGACTTCTCCACAATATCCAAGATCTCCAAACATGTTACATAATCTCTTTCATGGTCATTGTTTTTCTTACAATAAATATGGTCATATAGTTGCACACTGTACTCATCATGCAAGATACAATAGAGATTTCAATTCCTTTGCACCTCTCATGGATAATGATGTTATATGTTACAAATGCAATAATTTTGGGCACAAGGCTAGATGGTGTAAAATGATATTTCATGAGTTTAGAAAAACAATTCCAACAACTAGGAAGGATGAAAGAAAGAATGATAGGGCCAGATCTATGTTAGTTCAAACAACCCTGCATGCTCAAAATAAAGAAGAACAATGGTATCTGGATAGTGGTTGCTCTAGTCACATGATAGGAGACAAAGACAAATTCATTGTTCTAAAGGAAACAAATAGAGGATCTGTAAGTTTTGGTGATAATGGATCAACTAGGATTGTTGGGAGAGGTACTCTAAGTCTAGACAATGGAAAAATAAAAATAGAGAATATTTTGTATGTCAAAGGGTTAAAGCACAATATTCTGAGTATAAGTCAACTTTGTGATCAAGGATATATGGTTACCTTCCATCCAGATAGATGTGAGATAATGAAAATTGAAATAGGAAGAATTATCACAAATGCAATAAGGACTCCAAACAACTTATATATACTTAGTAGCGAGAACTCCCCAACAAAATGGAGTAGTTGAAAGGAAGAACAAGACTGTTGAAAACATGGCTAGAGCTATGTTAAATGAATCTAAAGTGTCAGATGGTTTTTGGAAAGAAGTAGTATCTACAACTATGTACATAATTACTAGGGCTCAATTAAGGGTAAATCATCACAAGACTCCTTATGAGCTTTGGAAAGGAAGACCTGCTACTGTAAAATATTTTAAGATCTTCGGAAGCAAATGTTACATAAGATAGGAAGATCAAAATTTGGGTAAATTTGATCCAAGATGTGATGAAGGAATTTTTCTTGGCTATTCCACAAAGAGCAAGGCTTATAGATGTTACAACAAAAGAACACACACTATGGTGGAAATTATGAATGTAATAGTTGATGAAAAGATAGATTCCAGAGAGCCAATTCAACAAGCAATATATCAAGAAGATGGAATCATGGATGTTGTCAAGAAGAATTTTGTGAGGAATCAGATAATGATGAAGAAGAAACACAAAGGCTTCTTCCTAAGACTCCTTCCAGGTATGTAAAGAAACATCACCCAAAATATTAGATCATTGGAAATCCAGATGAAATATAGACAAGGAGAAGAATAATAAAACCATCTCAACAAGCAAATTTTTCTTTGCTATCTAAGATTGAGCCAAAATATTTCTCTCACGCTAGTGAAGATGAATTTTGGGTTAAAGCAATGAATGAAGAATTATATAAGATTGAGAAGAGCAAGACTTGGAAACTTGTTCCAAGACCAAAGGACAAAAATGTGATTGGCACAAAATGGGTCTTCAAAAATAAGTTGAATGAAGATGGACAAGTTGTCAAAAAAAAAACAAGGTTAGTTTGCAAATGTTATGCACAAGTAGAAGGAATTGATTTTGATGGAACCTTTGCTCCAGTTGCACGACTTGAAGCTATAAGGATGTTTTTAGCTTTTTCAAGTTTCAAGAATTTCAAAGTATATCAAATGGATGTTAAGTCAGCTTTTCTAAATGGGATTCTAGAAGAAGAGGTCTACATTGAACAACTAGAGGGATTTATACTATCAGATACTCCAAATCAGGTATGCAGATTGAAAAAAGGTATTATATGGCTTAAATTAGGATCCTAGAGCATGGTATTCAATATTGGATAGGTATCTACAAGAATAGGGATTCAAGAAAGGAATAGCAGACAATAATTTGTATATAAAAAATGAAGGAAATGATCTTATGATAGTGGTTGTTTATGTTGATGACATAATTTTTGGGGGAAATAATGACAAGATGTGCAAAGAGTTTGCTAAGAATATGCAGAGTGAATTTGAGATGTCTATGCTTGGTGAATTATCCTTCTTTCTTGGTATTTAGATTTCACAATAAGAAAAGGGAGTGTTTCTTTCTCAAGCCAAATACATCAAGGAGATGTTAAAGAAATTCAGATTAGAATATTTCAAACAAGTAAGTACTCCTATGATCATAGGGTGCAAGTTAAGTAAGGATGATGAATCTCCAGAGGCATATCAGAGACTATACAGATCCATGATTGGTACCTTATTGTATGTCACAGGTATAAGACCAGACATAGTACAGACAGTAGGATTAGTGGCAATATTTTAGGCAGCACCTAAGGAAACACATGTGGCAGCAATAGAAATAATTTTCAGGTATCTAAAAGGGACTATGGATTTTGGAATTTGGTGTCCTAAAAGTGATAGTTTCACACTCACAACATATACATATGCATATTGGTACAGTAGTATTGATGATAGAAAAAGCACAAGTGGGGGAGCTTTCTTTCTTGGAGAAAGACTAGTATCCTAGTTAAGTAAGAAGCAGGTTTCAGTATCACTATCCACAGTAGAGGTAGAATATATTTTAGCAATAGCTAGTTGTACATAGGTGTTATGGATGAAGAGGACTTTAGAAGACTTCAAGATAAAACATGATCAACCTATTCCTATACTATGTGATAATACCAATGCCATATGTATCTCAAAAAATCTAGTAATACATTCTAGGACAAAGCACATTCCGATTAAGTATCATTTTATAAGAGAACATGTGTCAGATAAATAGGTCATATTGGAGTATGTCACTACAAAGGAACATATAGCAGATATTTTCACTAAGCCACTCTCAAAAGACACTTTTGAGTATCTTCAAGGAAAATTGGGAGTGAGACTCCCACCCCAAAATTAACCACCTCATGTGGAGGTGGGGGAGGGGCTAAGCTAAGAGGCTCATTCTTAGCCCCGAGCCCCAAAGGTGACCCTTTGCAATTGATGACAAAGGGGGAGATATTTGTATATTGGGGAGAGTTTTTGATATGGGGAGAGATTTGATAATTGAGAGAGCATTGAGCCAGGGGGAGCAAAGTCCTAGGGGGAGCAGAAAAGAAGGTCAAATTTCAGTAAAAGGATATGGGTTACCATCAATGACAAAGGGGGAGATTGTTGGACATTTTGAGTCCCTAAGCTAAAATGTTTTCATTGATGTCAAAAGGTTATTTGATGTCAAAAGGATCTATGATGGCATGCACTATGTTTTGTGAAAGTGCAAGGAAGGGTTTTTGTGAAAACCAAGGCATGCAAAATAAAAGGTTTTATTTAAAACCATGGATGGCATATTTGAAATGGGTTTTTCTTAAAACCCAAGTTGGCTTTTCATTTCATCGAAAAAGGTGCCCCGGTGATGGAGATATTTAATTTTAAATATTTAGTTTAAATTTTAATTATTTAAAATTAAAATTTAAATTTTAAAATTAATCAAAAATTTTCCCTCCATTTTTTGCCGACGTCGACTTTTATTCTTCCCCATATGCATCGTGTATAAAATGCACCTTGTTAAGCAATGGTTTATGTCCTCCGAAATTTGAATGATAAATCCTCTTTTGCAAAAGTTATCCTCCTCCAAAATCATGCACTATTGACGGCGAAGGTTTGGGAGAAGCGCAATTTGTAAGTTCATGGGTGCCAAGAGGAAGTACTTCAAGCATGAAGTGGAATAGCTTCCACGTGGGAAGCTTAGCCCACTTGGTGGGTGGAAGGAGTGCAAAGGCACACTCACTACTGCAGGTCTCGGGTTCGAGTCACCCGAAATTCATTTTTCGCTTGTGTGTTGTCGTCGCAATTTTTGGAGCAAAAAATAATTTTTTCCAAGGTATGTCGTCACCGCAATTTTTGGAGATTGAGATATAAATATTTTAATTTGCCTAAGCTAAGGTTAATGCATCATTATTGAGGGTTTTCCATGGTGGTATAGTTTATGAGTTGTGGCTTATATTTTGCACTAGTTGATGTGGGATTTTTGCATTAAGGAGCTTAGTGAGTTGTGCATTAGTGCAAAGTGTTTTTAGGAGAAATAAGGGAATGGTAAATGGTTGTGGTGATATTCATGCTATGCTTAATTAGATAAGGAAATAATTATCTTTAATTATTTTCTAGTGGTGGATGTGATTTTTTGACTAGGAGAAATAAGGTGTAAAAGGTTATGATAATTGTTTTGTAATTTCTCCTAACCCTCATGAAGATTGGCAAAAGAATATTGTGATTGTGGCAGATTTCCAAAGAGGTTTTTTCATCTTCATAAAAGGTATGGGAACATTCTCCTATTGATTGTTTATGGTGGTTGATTTCTGAAATATCATTGGAGAGAAAAGGATTGATTGTGGTTTCCTTTTTGAAAGTGGTTGGTTGAATGCTTCAAGGTTTTTTGGTTTGAGAGTTGTGATTAAACCTTGTTTTATAAGCATTGTTGTTGAAGCCCATTGATTGTGAAATGAACTTGAACTTGAGTTAGAGAAGAACATGAGTATCATTGTTATGTGAGACTTGTGATTGAGCATTGTTGAAAACATTTTGAGTTGGTTGATACATGCTTGGACTAGGGTTTGTGAGAAAGAGTTGCTCCTTGAAGTGATTGGTTGAGTAGAGTTGATTGAGCCCAGTCAAGTGATTGTGTGAAGTGGTTGTTCAATTTCCATAAAACAAACTATTCTATATTCATATTTGAGTTGAGTTGAGTTTGGGATTTGAGTATAGAACATATTGAATCTCTAAAAATTATGTTTATGCTTCTATGCTATTGTTGAGTTGAGATTGGGATTTGAGTATAGAACATATTGAGTCTCTAAGAATTCTCTTTATGCTTCTATGAGATTGCTGTGTTGAGATTGATTTGAGTTGAGATTGGGATTTGAGTATAGAACATATTGAGTCTCTAAAAATTCTCTTTATGCTTCTATGAGATTGAGTTGAGATTTTGTTGAGCTGATTTGAGGTAAGTCTTTGAGAAGGCTTGTGGACTTATTTTGAGTAAGATTTTGTGAAATCTTGCTATGCATATTTGAGCAAGTCCTAGAGAGGACTTATTGAGCAGATTTGGACAAGTTCTCATTTGGACAAGTTCTGAGTGAGCTTGTTGAGCATATTTGGATAAGTTCTAAGTGAGCTTGTTGAGAATATTTGAGTAGGTTCTGAGTGAGCCTATTGAGCATATTTGAGCAAGTTCTGAGTGAGCCTATTGAGCAGATTTGAGCAGGTTCTGAGTGGACCTATTGAGAAGATTTGAGAAGGTTCTAAGTGAGCCTATTGATAGAGCTTTGGAGGTGATAGAGTACAGAGGATAGAGTCTCAGTGGATAGAGATCCAGCAGCCAGGATAATTGAAGACAGATCTGAGTGAGGAGTCTTCAAGTGGAGAGAGATCCACAAGTCAGTGCAGCAGAGAGACAGAGTCTTCTAGAAGATCACTAGCTAGAGTAGAAGGGGAAAGAGTTCTCCTATGGAAGAGATCCACGAACTTGAGATTTAGGGGATCAACATCTCCTTTGGATAGAGGTCCATAAACATTGTAATTGGGAAGGATTCCCAAGAGATTATTTGAGAAATATTTAGAAGAAATATTTTTTATGGAGGTAGCCCACATTGGGTGAACCATGTTAAAAATAATGTCTCTCATGTATGTGATGCTTTGTGTGATGTTTACTACTTTATTAATGTTGATGCTATTTGGGAAAATTTTTTATATTATATTGTTCACCCCCCCTCTAAGTATAAGCACATGTTCTTCAATTGGTATCAGAGCGGGTCTCTCCGTGAAGATTCTAACAGCTCAAAAAAAGATCCTTCGGTAGCACACATGACCTCAAAAAGTGAAGAAGAAAGTGGGTTTGATATAAAATAAGAATTCTTTGCTACTCTCAGAAAACTGGAAAGACTTAGAGCGAAAAATTCAAAATTTGAAGGAACAAATTTAGGAAGATGAAGAAGCAAGAGTGGAACTTATAAAAAACCTTATAGAATTCAATATTAAGGTAGAAG
Source organism: Wollemia nobilis (assembly GCA_028583015.1). Classification (NCBI taxonomy): domain Eukaryota; kingdom Viridiplantae; phylum Streptophyta; class Pinopsida; order Araucariales; family Araucariaceae; genus Wollemia; species Wollemia nobilis. The sequence continues at coordinate 19,399,952 of JAQPPZ010016947.1, read as the reverse complement.
AAGGAAATAAGATTGAGCAAGATATGACAGATCTATTGAGAGCCAAGAAAACATAATGTGGAAGATTTGAAGCAAAAATTGTTCTCCTAAGAAATAAATTGGAAGGGATCAAGATACTACAAAATACAGAATATGTGAAAGAGGAATCAAGCTTCCAAAAGGTAGAAACTTCAAACAAAGAAAAGCAAGCAAAGGACATCAGAAAGGAAGAGAGCAAAGAGGAACCCTGGATAAGAGTTAATTACAAGAAGAGGATGACTTCTCCACAATATCCAAGATCTCCAAACAAGTTACATAATCTCTTTCATGGTCATTGTTTTTCTTGCAATAAATATGGTCATATAGTTGCACATTGTACTCATCATGCAAGATACAATAGAGATTTCAATTCCTTTGCACCTCTCATGGATAATGATGTTATATGTTACAAATGCAATAATTTTGGGGACAAGGCTAGATGGTGTAAAATGATATTTCCTGAGTTTAGAAAAACAATTCCAACAACTATGAAGGATGAAAGAAAGAATGATAAGGCCAGATCTATGTTAGTTCAAACAGCCCTACATGCTCAAAATAAAGAAGAACAATGGTATCTAGATAGTGGTTGCTCTAGTCACATGACAAGAGATAAAGATAAATTCATTGTTCTAAAGGAAACAAATAGAGGATCTATAAGTTTTGGTGATAATGGATCAACTAGGATTGTTGGGAGAGGTAATCTAAGTCTAGACAATGGAAAAATAAAAATAGAGAATGTTTTGTATGTCAAAGGGTTAAAGAATAATCTTCTGAGTATAAGTCAACTTTGTGATCAAGGATATATGGTTACCTTCCATCTAGATAGATGTGATATAATGAAAATTGAAATAGGAATAATTATTGCAAATGCAAGGACTCCAAACAACTTATATATACTCAGTAGCGAGAACTCCCCAACAAAATGGAGTAGTTGAAAGGAAGAACAAGACTGTTGAAAACATGGCTAGAGCTATGTTAAATGAATCTAAAGTGTTAGATGGTTTTTGGAAAGAAGCAGTATCTAAATATGTGTACATAATTACTAGGGCTCAATTAAGGGTAAATCATCACAAGACTCCTTATGAGCTTTGGAAAGGAAGACCTGCTACTGTAAAACATTTTAAGATCTTCAAAAGCAAATGTTACATAATATGGGAAGATCAAAATTTGGGCAAATTTGATCCAAGATGTGATGAAGGAATTTTTCTTGGCTATTCCACAAAGAGCAAGGCTTACAAATGTTACAACAAAAGAACATGCACTATGGTGGGAAGTATGAATGTAACAGTTGAAGAAAATATAGACCATAGAGATCCAATTTAGAAAGTAATATATCAAGAAGATGAATGTTGTCAAGAAGAATTTTGTGAACAAAGGCTTCTTCCTAAGACTCCTTCCAGGTATGTACAGAAACATCATCCAAAATATCATATCATTGGAAATCCAGATGAAAGACAGACAAGGAGAAGAATAATAAAACCATATCAACAAGAAAATTTTTCTTTGCTATATAAGATTGAGCCAAAAGATTTCTCTCAGGCTAGTGAAGATGAATTTTGGGTTAAAGCAATGAATGAAGAATTTGATCAGATTGAGAAGAGCAAGACTTGGAAACTTGTTCCAAGACCAAAAGACAAAAATGTGATTGGCACAAAATGGGTCTTCAGAAATAAGTTGAATGAAGATGGACAAGTTGTCAGAAATAAAGCAAGGTTAGTTTGCAAAGGTTATGCACAAGTAGAAGGAATTGATTTTGATGAAACATTTGCTCCAATTGCATGAATTGAAGCTATAAGAATGTTTTTAGCTTTTTCAAGTTTCAAGAATTTCAAAGTATATCAAATGGATGTTAAGTTAGCTTTTCTAAATGGGATTCTAGAAGAAGAGATCTACATTGAACAACCAGAGGGATTTAATACTATCAGATACTCCAGATAAGGTATGCAGATTGAAAAAGATATTATATGGCTTAAAGTAGGCTCCTAGAGCATGGTATTCAAGATTGGATAGGTATCTATAGGAACAGGGATTAGGGAAAGGAATAGCAGATAATAATTTGTATATCAAAAATGAAGGAAATGATCTTCTGATAGTGGTTGTTTATGTTGATGACATAATTTTTGAGGGAAATAATGACAAGATATGCAAAGAGTTTTCTAAGAATATGCAGAGTGAATTTGAGATGTCTATGCTTGGTGAATTATCCTTCTTTCTTGGTATTCAGATTTCACAATCATAAAAAGGAGTGTTTCTTTCTCAAGCCAAATACATCAAGGAGATGTTAAAGAAATTCAGATTAGAAGATTGCAAACCAGTAAGTACTCCTATGATCATAAGGTGCAAATTAAGTATGAATTATGAATCTCTAGAGGTAGATCAGAGACTATACATATCCATGATTGGTAGCTTATTGTATGTCACAGCTACAAGACTAGATATAGTACAGTTAGTAGGATTAGTGGTAATATTTCATGCAACACCTAAGGAAACACATGTGGCAACAATAAAAAGAATTTTTAGGTATCTAAAAGATACTATGGATTTTTGATTTTGGTATCCTAAAAGTGACAGTTTCACACTCATAGCATATACAGATGCATATTGGGCCGAAAGTATTGATGATAGAAAAAGCACGAGTGGGGGAGATTTCTTTCTTGGAGAAAGACTAGTATCTTGGTTAAGTATGAAGTAGGTTTCAGTATCACTATCCACAACAGAGGTGGAATATATTGCAGTAGTAGCCAGTTGTACACAAGTGTTATGGATGAAGAGGACTTTAGAATACTTCAAGATAAAATATAATCAACCTATTCCTATACTATGTGATAATACCAGTGCCATATGTATCTCAAAAAATCTAGTAATGCATTCCAGGACGAAGCACATTCCGATTAAGTATCATTTTATGAGAGAACATGTGTCAGATAAACATGTCATATTGGAGTATGTCACTATAAAGGAACAAGTAGAAAATATTTTCACTAAGCTACTCTTAAAAGATACTTTTGAGTATCTTCAAGGAAAATTGGGAGTGAGACTCCCACCCCAGAATTAACCACCTCATGTGGAGGTGGGGGAGGAGCTAAGCTAAGAGGCTCATTATTAGCCCCAAGCCCCAAAGGTGACCCTTTGCCATTGATGACAAAGGGAGAGATATTTGTATATTGGGGAGAGTTTTTTATATGGGAAAATATTTGATAATTGAGAGACCATTGAGCCAGGGGGAGCAAAGTATCAGGGGGAGCAGAAAAGAAGGTCAGATTTTAGTAAAAGGATATGGGTTGCCATCAATGAAAAAGGGGGATATTTTTGGAAATTTTGAATCCCTAAGCTAAAATGTTGTCATTGATGTCAAAAGGTTATTTTATGTCAAAAGGATCTATGATGGCATGCACTATGTTTTGTGAAAGTGCAAGGAAGGGTTTTTGTGAAAACCAAGGCAAGAAATGTAAAAGGTTTTATTTAAAACCATGGATGGCAAATTTGAATTGGGTTTTTCTTAAAATCCAAGTTGGTCTTTCGTTTCATCGAAAAAGGTGCCCTAGTGATGGAGATATTTAATTTTAAATATTTAGTTTAAATTTTAATTATTTAAAATTAAAATATAAATTTTAAAATTTATCAAAAGTTTTCCCTTCATTTTTTGTCGACATCGACTTTTATTCTTCCCCATCCGCATCATGTATAAAATGTGCCTTGTTAAGCAGTGGTTTATGCTCATCGAAATTCGAATGATAAATCCTCTTTTGAAAAATTTATCCTCCTCCAAAATCGTGCACTATTGACGACGAAGGTTTGGGAGAAGCACAGTTTGTAAGTTCATGGGCACCAAGAGGAAGTAATTCAAGCACAAAGTGGAATAGCTTCCACATGGGAAGCTTAGCCCACTTGGTGGGTGGAAGGAGTTCAAAGGTGCACTCGTTGCTACAGGTCTCAGTTTCGAGTCACCCAAAATTTGTTTTTCGCTTGTGTGTTGTCACCGCAATTTTTGGAGCAAAAAATAAAATTTTCCAAGGTATGTCGTCGCCACAATTTTCAAAGATTGAGATATAAATATTTTAATTTGCCTAAGCTAAGGTTAATGCATCATTATTGAGGAATTGCCATGGTGGTATAGTTTATGAGTTGTGGCTTATATTTTGCACTATTTGATGTGGGATTTTTGCATTAAGGAGCTTAGTGAGTTGTGAATTAGTGCAAAGTGTTTTTAGGAGAAATAAGGGAATGGTAAGTGGCTGTGGTTATATTCATGCTATGCTTAATTAGATAAGGAAATAAATGTCTTTAATTATTTTCTAGTGGTGAATGTGATTTTTGACTAGGAGAAATAAGGTGTAAAAGGTAATGATAATTGTTTTGTAATTTCTCCTAATCCTCATGAAGATTGACAAAAGAATATTGTGAATGTGGAAGATTTCCAAAGAGGTTTTTTCATCTTCATAAAAGGTATGGGCACATTCTCCTATTGGTTTTTTATGGTGGTTGATTTCTAAAATATCATTGGAGAGAAAATGATTGATTGTGGTTTCCTTTTCAAAAGTGGTTGGTTGAATGCTTCAAGGTTTTCTGGTTTGAGAGTTGTGATTAAACCTTGTTTTATAAGCATTGTTGTTGAAGCCCATTGATTTTGAAATGAAATTGAACTTGAGTTAGAGAAGAACATGAATATCATTGTTATGTGAGACTTGTGATTGAGCATTGGTAGAAACATTTTGAGTTGGTTGATTCATTATGGACTAGGGTTTGTGAGAAAGAGTTGCTCCTTGTGGTGATTGGTTGAGTAGAGTTTTTTGAGCCTATTCAAGTGATTGTGTGAAGTGGTTGTTCAAGTTCCATAAAACAAACTATTCTATATTCTGATTTGAGTTGAGTTGAGATTGGGATTTGAGTATAGAACATATTGAGTCTCTAACAATTCTCTTTATGCTTCTATGAGATTGTTGAGTTGAGATTGATTTGAGTTGAGATTGGGATTTGAGTATAGAACATATTGAGTCTCTAACAATTATCTTTATGCTTATATGAGATTGTTGTGTTGAGATTGATTTGAGTTGATATTGGGATTTGAGTATAGAACATATTGAGTCTCTAACAATTATCTTTATGCTTCTATGATATTGAGTTTGGATTTTGTTGAGCTGATTTGAGGAAAGTCTTTGAGAAGGCTTGTGGACTAATTTTGAGTAAGCTTTTGTGAAAGCTTGCTATGTAGATTTGAGCAAGTCCTAGAGAGGACTTATTGAGCAGATTTGGACAAGTTATGAGTGAGCTTGTTGAGCAAATTTGGACAAGTTATGAGTGAGCTTGTTGAGCAGATTTGAGCAGGTTCTGAGTGAGCCTATTGAGCAGATTTGAGCAGGTTCTGAGTGAGCCTATTGAGCAAATTTGAGTAGGTTATGAGTGGACCTATTGAGAATATTTGAGAAGGTTATGAGTGAGCCTATTGACAAAGCTTTGGAGGTGATAGAGTACAGAGGACAAAGTCTCAATGGATAGAGATCCAGTAGCCAAGATAATTGAAGACATATCTGAGTGAGGAGTCTTCAATTGGAGAGAGATCCACAAGTCAGTGTAGTAGAGAGACAGAGTCTTCTAGAAGATCACTAGCTAGAGTAGAAGAGGAAAGAGTTCTCCTGTGGAAGAGATCCATGAACTTGAGATTTAGGGGATCAACATCTCCTTTGGACAGAGGTCCATAAACATTGTAATTGGGAAGGATTCCCAAGATATTATTTGAGAAATATTTAGAAGAAATATTTTCTATGGAGGTGGCCCACATTGGGTGAACCACGTTAAAAATAATGTCTCTCATGCATGTGATGCTTTATGTGATGTTTAATTATTTATTAATAGTGATGCTACTATTTGGAAAGAGTTTTATATTATACTGTTTGCCCCCCCTCTCAGTATAAGCACATGTTCTTCATAGCCTTCTCAGAATTCTTGCATGGCCAACCTAGAAATTTGACCATGTATACCATAAATTTTCAAGAAAATCTTGGGAAGAAAAACAAGAATTTGGTTTTGACAAACCCAATTTGTCTTTCATGAAGTACCAGACCTCTCTTTCCCCAGTAGCCCACTGCATGAAAAGTTGTCCTATGTTGTCTACAAGCTTTTTAGTCATATTAAATTCTTTGCACATAAACCAAATAGCAAGTGGTAAAGTAAAATCACACCATCACTAAAGGCTATAATGCTCCTAAGCATCATTGGAGGCATAAACATTAATAAGACCAAAATACAACCGACCAACCTTAAATAAAACACAAACTACGTGATTAGAGGGGTCCACACCCCATGAGACAAAACTATATTTCCACCAAGCTACCAAAATAATGATATCTCCCCTCTACCAAGGGAATTATTGGTGGCATAAAACACAACCTGGCCAAAGAAAATGTCAAGTACATTGCAGAATAAAGTCAAAAATATTAATCTCTTGAATATAGAGAAAGTCAGGACTACCATAAAACCTGGAGTATAAAGCAATCTCATATCGGACCAAGTATTTACAAACTAATTTTTTTAGCCCTCTGATATTCCATGATAAAAAAATCATGGAGATCAATCAAGACTCATATGTTCGACTACATATTCAACGTCTTCGAGGTTTGAAAGAGAATCATATATATTACTAAGAAAATGCTCCTGACTTGCTTTCAAAAAATTTATTTGATGATTTTTATCCTAGTTAACCAGGGAGTCTCCCTGTGGTGGGCTACGAGATCTTCAAAAATTTACAGAAGCCCATTTAGGTTCCATAAAGCTTGAGGAAGACTACCCATTGATATGCAGAACTGGAGAATCTAAATATTGAGTAGGAGCAAAATATGTAATAATTTTGATAAAGGAAGTACTAGTTGGTGGTACATTAGAAAACATCTGTGAATACCTAGCACTTAGTGTTGTCGACTGTGTGGTATGTTACTCCATCACCACACCATGCCCAGTTGGTGCAGAAGACATAAGGGGTTGAGATGAGCTAATTGAGAGCAGTCACAAGGTTTACATTTTTCCTATTCTTACCCTTCTTCTCGACTACCTTCCATTCATATTTCCCTCCTTTGGAATCAAGGATAGAGCTAGTAGTAACATGAGATGCAACCGTCTCCTTAGCTTTAATCTTATCTGTCATTAAAGGATAATATTTTATCTTATGGATAGTTGATTGGAAAGGGTAATATGTGTTAGGTAGGTTTATGTAGACAACACGTTGCTTGAACCTATAGCCAAAAGTCTCCCTGAGATCTTTAGAAAGATCAAATTTGATACAAAAATGATTTTGAGGGTGTCAAGCATAAAATTTATCCATTTCACAATAGATAAATTCACCAATGGGGACCACAAGGTTTTGATATAAGGCTAGAGCAGCATAGGAAGACTAGAGAATTCAACCCAAATCGAAACTCGTAAGGAAACATTATTAGTGACAAAAAAATCCTTGGTCCAGGGCTAAAAAATCAACAAGGAGCTATGAATAGACCAAGGCCCATGGTTGAGGACCGCTTTGGCCTGAGCAGGGTCAACAAAATGAAACAAAAAAAAACCTTTGGTGAGGTTCTGGATACCATCAACCTTGATGCCATGCCAAGCTTATTGGATCTAGTTTCGAAGGAGGGTCTTTCTAGGGATGCAACCTATAAAATACCCTTTCAACGTATGTCTTTCCAACCAAGAACAAGTAGTATTAAACTCACTCAATAGGATTACAAAATCCGATGGAGAAAGATTACCTCATGATAAACTTTAGGAATGAAATTATGTGGTTGCTTGTTCACCTTTAGCGCCATTGCTCCCTTATACAGATTAAAAATAAGTTAGAGATTTTGATTGAGCTCCATCCATAAAAAATAGGTTCAATCCACCAAACGACAAAGTAAAATCGATGAAAGCAGCAAAAAAATACCCTAAGAGGCGTCCCGCACACACTCTAGAGTGGAGAGGTAGTATGGCACCAAGAACTCGAAACCCTAATGCATGCAACTTCTTCCTCTGGCTTCTTCAGATCCGAACAACATTTTTCAATAAGTTAGTATATTTATAGAAGATTTTATAATCCATGTTTTTCAACTATTTTGTATTTCCATCATATTAATTATTGTTTGTAACTTGTCTTCTAGTAGCGATAACTTCAACATCTAACACTTTTGCTATTTTTCTTGGTTTCTTTACTAGAATATGTTTTGTAATCTATAATATTTTTTCTTCAATCTTATTAGCTTAGTGGAACTCAGATAAATTTATAAAATTAAAGATATTTACTATATTAAATGTTTTTGATAACTCATCTTGATATGCATTATGAGAAAATTTCTTCACCATTTTTAAGGCCCAATTTTCTTATATCTTAATTTTTTTATAATTTTTTATAGAAACTATTTCCTTTCTCAAATGCTCCATCAATTGGTCTACTTAAAATGATTTCTTCTTCCTATAATCATTTGCCCTTCTTTTATAATTTTGATTACTTGCTTGAAGTCATTCTTTAACATGTTTATATAGTTTCTACATTTATTCAACAAAGGCATAAACATCATCACTTCTTTTTTCTAAAGGTATTTCAAGCCTATCAAGTACTTCCTTAGGAGTCTTGGCATACACAAATTTTAAGAAAAAAATCTAAAAGACCTATTAATTGAACTATTGTAGGTAAACTCTACTTATGCTAGCATCAAATCCTACTACCCTGATTTATTTACTACAACACAACTTAACAAATTTATCCAATATTCTATTCACAACTTCTATTTGATGATGATATGCTACACAACTTAACAAATTACCCAAGCTTCTATTTACAACTTCTATTTGATGATGGTATGCTGAACTATACTAAAATTTAGTTCCCATTCCTTTCCATTGTATCCTCAAAAAATGACTCAAAAATTAGAATCTTGATCAAAAGTAACAATGGTTGGTAATCCATGCTATCTAATAATTTCTTTGAAAAATAAATTAGCAATCTTGTTAGCATCATTTATATTTTGCAAGAAATAAAATGGACCAACTTTAAAAGTCTACCACTACTACAAATATAAATCATTACCTCTTTGCATGTGAGGTAAAGCCCATACAAAATCAATAAACAAGTATTTTGAAGTTTTAATTGGAAGGGGTAATGAGTATACAAATGTATCTTTTGATCCCTTCATTTAGCCAACTAACATATCCTACATCCTCCAACATAGTTGATTATGTCCCTCTTTATACTAGGCTAACAATACATTTCTTTCAACTAGACTTGTGATTTATCTCTTCCCAGTGTGCACACAATTCTCCACTATGAAAATCCTTGATTAAATTTCTCTCATAAACCCTTAGAATATATAAATTTATTTTCTTTTAAAATTTCATCCTACAATAATTAATCCAAATAGGCTAAATTATCTACTAACCAAGGTTCTTTACATGCTTTCCATACCCATTAAAAAGATTTATCATATTTGTATAAATATTTGATAATTTAAAATTTAACCATCTTAATAGACATGGTTGCCAACAATGTATCCCCTTATTAAGTGTGTGTGTCTCTATGTGTGTAAATATCTTGGTTGATTCAACCTTAGGGTTATGCATATGGGGTAGGTCTGAAAATGTATTTATAATAATGGAGTGAATAAATTTCTAAATTGAGGCAAATAGTGTTCAAATTCATGTAGAAGACATGAGGAATTGCCATTTTTCATAAAAAAATATAAAAAGGTGGTAACTTTATCAAAAAATTTAAATATACCGATTGCATGGTGCATGATGACACATGACAACTATAGGTTGCATGGCACACGACGACTCCACGACACCTAACCAAAATATCGTCGCATCATGAGCACAATGCCTAGCAAGGGCCTATCAATAACATGCTTCATAATGCCTAGAGAGAGCCTACCAGTACCATGCTACATGATGTCTAGCTAGAGCTGACAGGTATCATGCTCAATGATGCTTGGTGAGAGATTTTTAGTACCATGTTGTATGATGCCTATAGAGAACCTATTTATACCATGTTGCACGATTCCTGGTGAGAGCTAATTGGTACTATTCTATGTGATGCCTAGCAAGGGATGACTAGTACCATGTTACACGATGCTTGGTGTGGACCAATCGGTACCATGTTGCGTGATGCCTGGCAAGAGACTGTAGGTACCATGTTGCATGACATCTGACAACACTTGCTATCACATATCATCTCCTCACTTAAAGCAACCATGTGTCAACACCTTATTTAATGTTATGCATGCAAACACCTATAATAGGACATGAACAATTTTATTTCTCTTCTTTGCATAGCAAAAAAACCTAGAGATTACACAAGCCTTTTGAAACATTTTGAAACCCTTCTAATCTTACCCAAAGCCTTCTAAAACCCTTCCAATCTATTATAGTAATGGATGGACTATCATCCATTCTTCCATCAAGAATTATTTTTCAAAAACCTCATTTTCTCGCTCATCTCCAAATTTCTCAATACTCTTGATTACGATTCAACATGGCTAAAAAGAATTGGGTTGCTAGGGTTAGTATAAATGCCCCAATACAACACAAACAATAATTTTTTTGCATAGGATTATTGAATGCTATGACAATTATGGGTCGATCATCACAATTAACATCAATAACAAAACCCTATCCTTCTCTATTAAATTAGCTGATGTTCATAGATTGATAACCCTTCCATATAAAAATTGTGAACCCATCACATCAAAATTATCTCTATCTAAAGAAGATAAAATATATCTTGAGACTAACTACAATCTCTCATCATATTTTTTATCAGGTAAGTCTTCCAAATTTAAAGTTTCCTCTTGCATAATTTCCAGATGTAATTTCTAACTTTGTTATTATTTTTTGCAAGGTATTCAAATCCATACAGAAGGGGCCTGCTATTTTCAACTATTATCCACAACTTCCTTTCCATGGTCATCGAGTTCTTCCAAACACGTGTTGTTTTGCAAAGGTGAATAATAGACATTCCCTTCTAGGCTTTAGCGTATATTGTGTGTTGTTTTAGTAACAAAAAATTTGAATGGTGCTTACATGTTTTGAACAAAATCACAAACGATATTAACGCACACACAAATACTTCTTCCACTATTATTGTTATTTCTACTACCAACTATTTGATTTTTTTTTTATGAAGAATTTTACAATGTAAAGAATGCCTCGGTACCCACCTCACTCCACCCAAAATTGAAGACAGTTGGCTTAACCATTGAAGAGGTGTAGGTAAAATTCATATTTTTAATTTTAAATTTTTGACAAATTTATTTTATTATATTATAATATAGTGTTTATGTTTTTAATTTTTAAATTTACGCTTGAATGCAGAAAAGAGTGACCTCGTCTTCTTATAGAAGAGAGGATGCAATTAGAGGACTTATCCCATAGGTTAGTGGAGATTATAAGACACAATCAGTGTAGCACCAGTGGATTATTCTCAATAGGGGGGTGTGATGAAATATTTTAGGATTATTCCCAATGATTTTTATCCAAATCTACACAATTGTACAATTATATGGTTACAACTATAAAACTTCAAAATTGTTTAACTTTTGACTGTACGGTTAAAAAATGTACAATTGTATGGTTACAACTTTTCAATTGTATGGTTTCTCCAATTGTACGATTGTAAATGTTCAACTGTATGGTTATAACCGTTCAATTGTATGATTTCTCCAATAATATTGGAATTGCCCAATTGACAATATCTCTACAATTGTTGACTTGGAAATTCATCGATATAACTTTAGAATGCTCAAAAATGCAATTTCATGCCATAATTGATCAACTATAGGTTTGGTAAACCAATTGTACAGTTTGGTAAAACACTCGTTCTGCCAAACAACTTAATCTTGTAACTTTTTGATTGCATACCGGTTGCACAAATATCATTGCCAATGATGATATATGTCAGTTAAGCATTTTTTACCCTTATTATACATTCCATACAATAGTACATGACTAATTGTATAGTTTCTAAACACACACTTCTTCCACAAATTTGGAATCAATAATACCTGCAATAACAATAAAACTCCATAGATAATATAGTTGGGGAAATTACACTCTAATTTCCATACATGCATACACAAATATAACTTAAATTGGGATTTATATTATTCATGGTTACTTTTACACAATAATTGTACAATACAACACTACACACAATAATACACAACTATAGCATTGCACCATTATACCCAACCTGTGAACAACCATGAACCAACTATGAACAACAACCACACCAACTACACCTCAAATGAACAACCTAAAAAAAATGAATAAGTTGCTTATAATGCATGTCTAGGCCGTTCCAAAGTGATTTCCTAATATAGTTCATCATTTACAACTATTACCTGTAACTCAAATTTATAACAATTATTTAATGTTTCTAAGGTTTAATTTGATTTGTATCAAATTACATTTCATTTGCATGTCTTTACATTTCATTTCATTTCACATGCATTTACATTTATTTTCTAATTGTACAATTACACCAAATTGTACATTTACTTTTCAATTGTACAATTACACCAAATTGTACGTTTACTTTCCAATTGTACAATTATAATAAATTGTATATTTACTCAACATTGTGCAAATCGCTTAATTGTGCATTGTCATTTCTTATTCTTTTGGAATGTGTATTTTCCTACCTACATCTATCCCCTCCTCTAAACTGGTTGGCATCCTCAATGACACATGAATGAAACATTGGAGATAGAAGCACGAAACAACATACTAGTATCACTTTTCCCGCTCCTTTCACTTCCTTCTATTCTAAAGGTCCTCTATAATTAGTGTCATTGCAATATTATTCTCACACCATATTGTATTCTAATTGCTTCTTATATTTGTTGTAATCGGATGCATCATCAATTGTATCAACATGATAAATATAACCATCTTGACAAATATGATAAATATTATCCTAATGATGAACATGATCAAGATGAACAACATCAAAAACATGATGGACAATGCCCATAGCCACCTGTTTTAGGGTCCAAGGGGTGGGAGCCTTGGCTTGAAAAAACTATTAAAACCATCACTATCAAAGCTAAATTTTCCTCTTTAGTAGCACTTTGGTGGCCTTTTCTTGATCCATTGAAACAACTCACCCTCGACTCTATTTTACTTCTTTTGGGCTCAAAATAACTAAAATTTGGCTTAGAACTACCTTTCTTAATCATTTATGGATATTCTTCTCCTTGTATGGTAGCATATTGTACAATTTCACATGGTACAGTTCCATTTTGTATGATTTCACCTTGTACAGTTTCATATTATATGATTTGGCTTACAATCGTACAATCTCTTTCAATTGTACGATTTAACTTACTAATTGTACGAGTTGTACCAACTGTACGATCACACCCATTAGTTGTATAATTTTTACCAGCTATATGATCACACCCAACAAACATACTATTCTCTTTTGCACAATTGTACTGTCCCATTCTTCCTTGAACAATTTTGATTGTATAATTGGTTGTTCTATTTGGGAAACATCTTCCAATTGTACAATTGACTACTCCTCTTGAACAACCTCCTCCCATTGTATAATTGACTATTCATCTTGAAAAACATCTACCAATTGTACACTTGATTGTTCCACCTGAACAATATCCTCTAGTTGCACAATTGAGTGTTCCTATTGAACAACATCCTCCAATTGTACAATTGACTGTTCCTTGTGAACATCTTCCAATTGTACTATTGGTTGTTCCATTTGAACATATTCCACTTTTATGATTGACTATTCCATTGGAACTACTTCCTCCAATTGTATGGTAGCTTCACTTGTATGAAATACACTTGAATGACAACACTTTTTAGTGCCCTCTATTTTTTCATCAAACTCTCCATTTAAGTAATAGTTTTTTGGACACACTCATATTGGATAATGTTAAGCCCTACTTTGTTATGTTGTTTTGTCTTATCTACATCAACCACTTTTGCAACTTCTTCATGCATAGTCTTGACTATTTGTGGTATTTCTACCTCCTCCATTGAAATCAAGTTCACTTCCTCAATTCTAAGCATGCTCATCAAGTTCACCTCCACCTCCCTTATTTCTTGGCAAGGGCTAGAACTAATTTTTGATGTTTTAAATTTAGTATACCTTAGTACTTTATCTAAATTTGCAATACTTTTATAGTCATGTGTAAAGTGTCCCCACAAGTGGCATTGCTAATATTTTATAATTGGTCTACCCTCAGTATCATATAATACTTTGCTTCTTTTATTTTTGTGATGGTTTTCACAAACTACATCACTAGTGGCATCCTTCATACAATATTGCTTTAGGCTACATATATTTGTGGCGATGATCTTGCACTCTCCAAGGCACACTCATCCTTAAAATCATCATTCTTTTCTTTAGAGTCATTTCCTTCCTTTACTTCTTGACTCCAACACTTGGAAAAGGGACTACTCTCCTACCCAAAATCAGCACTTTCATTTTTTGAGTCATCCTCAGTATTAGAATCACTTTCCTCCTCAGAGTTACTCTCAGATACATTATGATGCCAAATCATTGATGTTGTTTTTGCATCACTTTCCCAAATCAAGGCATAATCCAAAGCCTCTTGGTATGTTTTTGGGGGGAATATCTCCATATTCATTTGATATGTAGGAAGAATTCCATTTATGAACCACATCCTCTTCAATGCCTCTGACTATTCTTGCTCAAAATGATCAAACAACCCACTCAAATTTTGACTATAGGAACGAACATACTCATTATCAACCTGTTTTATTCTATAAATTATAATAATGATCTCATACTCATTATTATATAATCAAAATTCCTTCACAAATGCATCACGTAATTCTTCTAATGTTTGGTATTTTTCCTCTGGTAATTTCATATACCAGTTGATTGTAAATCCATAAAATATTATAGGAAACAACCACGTTCATTATATCTCATCGGTCTACCTAGTTACTCTCCATAGCATGCAAAAAATTCTTCAATGCCTAACGGGGTCTTCTGTTGATTCTCCATGAAACAATGAATATTTACATGATATACCAAAATTGGCCTTCAATTTGATATGT
Organism: Wollemia nobilis; assembly: GCA_028583015.1. Taxonomy (NCBI): domain Eukaryota; kingdom Viridiplantae; phylum Streptophyta; class Pinopsida; order Araucariales; family Araucariaceae; genus Wollemia; species Wollemia nobilis. The sequence goes on along the minus strand of JAQPPZ010016947.1, from coordinate 19,384,871 downwards.
TGAATTTTCATTGGTAATACATGTTTTCACATAGTCTTAGATGCATAACCCTGTAAATGCTCTTCTGCTATACTCCCTTTATTCTCATTAGACAATGTTCCACTCTGTAGTTACTTCGGTATCGGACTTCCATTATGCTCACCATCAAGCACACCAATTTGTAGCTTTCCTAGTGCTAAAATCTCATCTCACACACTATTGGACATACCATCTTCCATTTACATCGATGTTGGGATCTTGTTCCACTCACCATCGTACATCACTTCTTGCAATTGCTTCTATATCAAAAACTCTTCTTCGAGATGTAATTTCTCACCAAAACCTTCCTTCAAGTTTGGCAGAACTTGGCTTGTATAATCTATCAATCCATTTTTACTATTACATACATTTTTACAGTTTAACTGGCAATCATACGATTTACCCTACAACTGTACAATTGGTATATAAATTGTACAATTTGTCCCACCATTGTATAGTTTACTTAGTAATCATAGAATTTTCCCTCTCGCTATACAATTTTATCTAGCAATTGTATGATTCTTCCTTCGATTGCACAATTTCCTCTAGAAATCATACAATTCTTGCCAAACTGGTCTATTTTACTAATAACCATACATTTTTTACCTTTTATTATGCAGTTGTGTAATTATTTCCTCCAATCATATGGCTCTCTTTATACGATGCACACCAATTGAATAACCTTACAATGCTTTTAAATGACAATCATTTGTATGGTTATCATTTGTACAACTATACAAACCCTCTAAAATTTACCTTTCACCTCCCTTTTGTACATCCACCATACACATACCATTGTAAAATTTATCATCAACATAAAAAAATTGTCTTCTTCATTTGTGGCTTTTGCTGGATTGCATGGTATTTGTTGTGCACCTTTCCAAGCAACTTGCTTCTCATAACTCCATGTCATAAAGCTTAACTCCAACTCATAGAGACAACATCTCCAAGATGTAGAAATTAAATACAACATACTTGTCCAAATCCTTGATAAATTCACTATCATCTACCTCTCTACAATCTCATATTTCCACATCTTCCTAGAATTATATTTTTCATCCACCCCTATTTTCTTCCATTCTATTGACTATTCTAGACCCTCAGTCATTCTCAACAAAAATAATGTAGATCCTTCGACATTATCCACAATGACAATGGATCAACAACATAGGTCCTCCGCACAATGGAAACAAGCACCAAATGTAGCACCCTTCTAGATCCTCAATGTTCCTCCACAATAGCAATGATACAAAATTTAGCATAAGTGGAGTATTCTTGATAGGGGGTGTGATGAAATATTTTAGGATGATTCCCAATTATTTGTACCTAAATATGTACAATTGTACGATTACAACTATACAACTCCAAAAATGTTCAACTGTTGACTGTACGGTAATAAAATGTACAATTATACAGTTAAAACTGTTCAATTGTATAGTTTCTCCAACTATACAGTTGCAAATGTTCAACTATACGATTATAATTGTTCAATTGTATGGTTTCTCCAAGAATGTTAGAATTGCCTTACAATTTTTCACTGGGAAATTCATCGATCTAACTTTAGAATGCTCAAACATACAATTTCATGCCATAATTGATCAATTTTATAGTTTGGCAAACCAACTGTATGGTTTGGTAAAATCCTCGTTCTAACAAACAACTTAGTAAATTTTTGATTGCACATCGGTTGCACAAATATCATTGCCAATGATGATAAATTTTAGTTAAGCATATTTTACCCTCATTATACATTCCATACAATAGTACATGGTTGATTGTACAATTTTTTAACATGCACTTCTTCCATAAATATGGAATAAAAAATACCTACAATAGCAATATAACTCCACAGATAATATAGTTGGAGAAATTACACTGTAATTTTCATACATGCATACACAAATCTGACTTAAATGAGGATTTATATCATTCATGTCTGCTTTTACACAATAATTATACAATACAACATTACATACAATAATACACAACTATAGCATTGCACCTTTATGCCTAGCATGTGAACAACCATGAACCAACTACAAACAACCACCACAACAACTACACCTCAAGTGAACAACCTACAAAAATTGAATAAGGGGGCTTATAATACCTATCCAGGCCATTTCAAAGTGGAATCTTGAGAGAATTCATGGCCATTTCAAAGTGGAATCTTGAGATAATTCATCATTTACAAGTGTTTCCCGTAACTCACATTTTTAATAATTATTTAATGTTTATAAGGTTTAATTTAATTTTTATCAAATTACATTTCATTTCATTTCACATGCATTTACATTTATTTTCCAATTGTACAATTACACCAAATTGTACATTTACTTTCCAATTGTACAATTACACCAAATTGTACATTTACTTTCCAATTGTACAATTACACCAAATTGTATATTTACTTTCCAATTGTACATTTACTTTCCAATTGTACAATTACACCAATTGTACATTTACTCAAAATTGTGCAAATCCCTTCATTGTGCATTATCATTTCTTCTTCTTTTGGAATGCGTATTTGCCTATCCACAGTTAGCACAACCTCTAATAACAAGATCTACAAAATTCATTAGATCTTCTACATATCTTGTTTGTGTAGCCGCCTCTTCAGTTTCATGTCAAGAGCCCATTGATGTTGAGGAAGCTAGCCAGCCCATTATAGGTAATGTTACTCTTTCCATAGTTGGTTGTGTAATTTATTTATTTTTACTTAATTTTAGTTGCCTTTATATAATATTTTTTAAATGTATTTAGGCCAACATCTTCAACATACTACAGAACAACCAACCCAATCAGAACATGAGGCCACATCGACATATGGTATGGGTAATTATAGTTAATTAATCACTATATAGTATACTTATATTTTATCATCGTTATATTTAAATATTTTATAATAATTTTATTCAAATTTTTTTATAGGCTTTTTAACTCAATGATTAATCAAAAGACAATAAAGGATACCACCACCTCCTCCACATCAACAACATCATACACAAACTTCTCAAAAATTGGCCAAATAAAAACAAGATACCAAATCAACATCTGGTATGCATAATTTAAGTTATTTAATCATTATATAGTACATTTACATTTTTCATCATTGTATTTCAATATTTTATAATCTAGTTTTTTTTGTAGGGACCTTAGGTCAATCACAACGATTAGGAAAACAAATGATGTCAACACTACCTCCACCATGGCAACAGTTTATGAGGGATCAACAATAAATGCATGGAAAGTAATTATTTGCTTCAAGGATTGTAGGAGGAGGCAATACTCAAACCATTTTAGACTATTTGAGTTTTTCATTTGGAAATATTTCCATTATTAAGCATGACTTTATTGAGTTATATAATTCTTCACTAGATGAGGATTATATTTTACAAGGCAATATTCCTGAGAGTTTGAAAGCTTATGATATGTTTCAAACTGAAGCATGATAAACTGGAGGAAGAGTAGACACTGCACTGGAGGAAGAGTAGACACTGCTCATAGCTCCTCTTTGCACTGTCAAACTGGTGATCCTACTTCTCTTATAAATATGAGAAATTACACTTTTCAAAATATTTTTTATTATTAGATAATTTGGAAGGCACAATAAAAGATAGTGTGCTCTAAGATATTGAAGAACTAAAAGGTTGGAAGTATCAGGTAATAATTCTAATTAAATAAATTATTGCCTGATACAAAACTTTTTCAAGAAGAGACTATTTTTTCATTGGTTGAGCAACAACTTGAAAAACTTGATGCTCTATTACATTAAGCAAAATCTAGTAATGTAGAGACCATGCCACTGTACAATGATGAAATTTTAGATATCCTTTTGAATAGGTTGGAGAATATAAATGTTGTAGCCTAAGTGTATTTCAATAATGGGCAATTGATAAGAAAAAATTTAAAGTGGCAAAGGTTGCCAAAGTAGTTGTAGAGGTAAGTCACCAATATTTTTTAATCAATTTATTTTTTTCATACATTTAGCTCTTTATTAACTAGCACATTTTAAATTTTTTTCTACGTAGTCAAATTTTAACAATGTGAAGAATTAGGTGGAAAGATTGAAGGTTGTTTTGGCCATGTCAAAGCAGAGTCTATAAAATACTATTAAATTTAAAGAAATATTATATTGTGTTAGAAATAGAGTATATTCCATCTGTTGGGTCATGTAAGTGTATCTTCCAAGGTACATAATTAGGACATTAGATTACTTTAGGGGGAAGTTATCTAGTTACTTCATGCAATGTAATAAATGCACAAGTGTCAATGTGCAAGTTATCCTTTCACAACTAGGTAGGGTGATGGCCAAGGAATCTATTTTCCTATAAAATAAGTACCTCATTGTAATACACATATAGAGTCAGGGACATAGATAGATAGAGATACTTAGAGCACATTCGTAGGTGGTAGTACAATACTATGTAGATCACCATATATTGGCGATGGATGCAATGCAGTTTAGTAGCTTCATTAATGAAGTGTTAATTTCATCCATAACTACATTGTATTCATTTATGTTATTTTTATTTATAGCATACTTCAATCATCTTGTATATTTACTTTATTTCATATTATTTTACATCTTGTGATTGCTATCTCCCATTGCACACTATATCAAAAGCTAATAGTGGTATCAGAGCTACGGTAGAACTAGCCACAATAGATCAATATAAAAAACACCATTATTATTGAGTCGGAGTTTTGTGTCAACCTGACGTGCTACTGGATCAGCCACTGTCAAAAATCTCAGAAGAGTCTTTGTGGTAGAATTAGGGAGAGCCACAAGTGAGGATTGAAAAAATTTTACTTCCAAAAATACTGAGATTGCATTTGACTAGAGTCTTTCCATAGAGTTGCAGGAAAAACTCATGAAGACTAGGACTCAACATTCAATCCACTAGATTGATAAATCATCTAGTGAATATCATTCATGATATCTAAAATTTGTTAACTACTACCCAAATTTTATTTTATTCCAAAAAATTAATTCTTAGATGTCTGGGACTCCTCCTACAACAGAAAGCTAGAAAAATTCAACTTTGTTGCCCGAAGGTCAGTATGCCCTCATAGTGTAGAGACTAGTTCCTTGTGAAAGATAAGAATACTATGAAAGAAGACTTCTAGATAATATTCATAGTGAAGTTAGGATATTAAATATATCCATTGCTAGATTTAAGAACTTCATAATAGAATAAAATACCATATAAGCCTTGATCCAAAAGAAAAGGCCACAAAAGACTTGAAGAAAAGGCCACAAAAGCATTAATACTAGAAAAGGCCATATAAGCCTTGATACTAAAAAGGCCACAAAATCCTTGATACTAAAAAGGCCATATAATCCTTGATACTAAAAATGCCACAAAAGCCTTGATACTAAAAAGGCCACAAAAGCCTTGATATTGAAAAGGTCACAGAAGCCCAAATACTAAAAAATGCCACATAAGCCTTGATCATGAAGAAGACTCCAAAAGTCAAAAGTAGATTAATATTTTAGTAATAATACTTTTTTGTAGGTAAATAAGATTCAATGAGTTGGGAAAATTTCTACAAGAAAGTCAGGAAGAGTATCTTCTTCAGAATCAATTCAGTTCCTAAAGTAAAATTGAGGAGACCATGAGAAGATCTCATTGAAGAAATTCTACTCTTAGAAGAAGAAAAAGAACGAATAGGAGAGTCTTGCTCGAATTTAGAAGTAGAAAAATCAAAAATCCAGAAGAATATCTCACCACAAACACTTCCAAGAGTAGAAAATTGAAGAAAAAATCTCAAGGAAGACCAACAGAAGCTGCAAGATCAAAGACCTTGGAAAGGTCTCATCAAGCATCTAGTAAAAGTATAGGAGAGCCTTACTGAAGAAATGCTCATAGGAGAACTCATTGGAGAAATACACTACCAAGGAGAAGCTCCTAATAGTGAAGGACTTGGGACAATTGTCACCATCTGACAACAAGTCCAAGAGAAAAACAATTTGGTAAGGAGTTCCAAAATTATGAAGAAAAATTTAGCAAGGAGTGCCAAATCCTAGAAGAAGAATCCAATGAAGACCTCAAGATATTCAGAATATTGAGAAGAAGATCTTGAAGTCAAAATTTGACAAGAATACTTGAAGATAGAATAAGCTCACCAAATCTTGGATATTTGAAGATTACCTCTTATAGCAAGAAGGTACAACTTTAGAGATACATACTTCTATAAATCTACATAAGGAGGATACCACAATAGGAGAAGAAGCCACCAGATACTAGGCTCGTGAAAGAAAATTCAAGATCATATTTTGGTGAAGAAGGAGTTGTTTAGGTTAGTCTACAAAGAGCTGCAAGATCCTTCTCGAAGCAACAACTTGGTTATCTTAGATACCAAGATCTACATCCTCTACAGAAATGGCAAAAGAGCTACAATTTTTTAAAAAAATATAAATAACTTTTGGTGCAAGTAGATTCACTAATTGGATTACTTATCAGATTTGTTAAAGCACCTTGATTTGGATTAAATTAGCAAGAAGAAAAATTGGATTACAGTCTTCAAAAGTGTAAAAAGAGAAAAGTTATTTTTAAGATTCATTTTCACATTAATAAGAAGTTGATTAGATTTCATAATTGCATCTATCAACTACCTATCATCTACTTTGGAAAAGAAAAGAAGAATAAGTCCTATAATATTAATTGTAGTGAAATTGAAGAATAACTCTTGAAGATTCATTTCAGATTATTCTTGATTAGTTGTAGTAAATTGATTAAGTGCATTAATTTGAGAGTTGATTGGAGTGATAAGGTGAAATTTTTAGTGCATTAAAAGAAATATTATTATATTTATTTACACTATTCTATTGCTCTCAAAAGGATTATTGTTTATATTATCAAGAAGGGCACAAAATAAAAAATTATCAAAGTATCTAAAGACACTATTAGTGCATAAAAATATACAACATATAGTTGCCAAGTGAAGCTACCAAAATAGGTTATAATCCTCAAAAAACTTAGAGAAGAAGACGACTAACAAAAAACAAAAATAGAATCTTCAAAGATTGAGACTTTGTGAGTCTTAAATCCAAAGCATTACAGGGTTAGTTGCAAGGATAAAAGTGCAGAAAAATGCATCATAGAAGGAGCTTCTATCTAATTTTATCTAAACTTGGATTTTTCATCATAATATCCAAGCAAAAATGGGAAGATGTCTAAGCAAAAGAGACAACCTCAAAATCCCTACACAACATTCAAAATTTTTCCATATAAACCAAAATATCAGACCTATAAAAAGGAGTGCAAGAAATGGTGCAAAAGAAATCTTATTTACAAATATTGTTACATTGTATTGCACTTCTATAACTCATTCTACACAGGAAAAAGGGTAGATTGGAAAGTGCATAAAAGGCACAATATAAGCAAGTTGAACCATCCAAAGGTAGCCAAATGCTAGCATTATCCCAAGCATATAAAAGAGCCACTCATATAGGCTCATGTTCTATGTATCTTGTATGTTTGAACCTGCAAAAGACAAGGGATAAAGCCAAGGAGAAATCAAACACTGTATAAGCAAAGGAAATCTAAGCAAGCATATGTTCAATCAAGAAGTATTCCTGCCATAAGTGGAGCATCACATAATCTTCATCAAAGTGCTATCATATCTCCACCAAAGCTCCTCCATATCTCCACCAAAACTCCACCATAAGCATTTCTTGGTTGGAAATATCTCAACACCAATGAAGTACATCAAATAACAAGATGGAAGAATACATTGAAAGGCTTGCAAGAAGGCATTGATAAGACAAGGGCATGAAAAGGAAAGAGGGTTCCACTTGTCATCCTCCAAAATAAACCTAAAAAATTCCCATGAAGGAGACATTACAACATTATCTTGGCACCCATACTCCATGCGATAGATGAGTTATGTATAGCCATAAGTGTTTCAGCAAGATATACGTTGAACCATAAATGTCTCTTGGATAGCGCACAAAGAGAGAGTAAATACAAATATCTCAAGCGAAGGTGACACTTTTCACAAGTGTTAAGACAAGATTGGTGTCTCCAAAAAACACCCAAAGTATTCTTGGAATGTTTGAAAAATGATTGTGACACTTGTCACTCTATTGGTTGCCTATTAAATATGACTTGGATGCAACAAGCAATTCAGAAGAAACTTGACAAGCGACTCGACAAGCAACTCAGAAGCAACTTGACAAGCAACACGGTAGCAACTCGACAGTAACTTGAAGAGCAATTTGGAAGTATTGATAAGCAAAAAATAATAGTACTCTCAATAAAATGAGTCAAGAAAGCATTAAAGAGAGTGTTGAAGCCAATAGTAAGTGGGAGAATCTTTCATTACTCACAACACCCAAGAAGGACAGACTATCACCGATTTCATAAAGGTACAAATCCTTGTTAAGGTAAAATTTCCCCCATATAATTTGATTTTATTTAAAAAGGGAGTTATAAGGTTATATTATAAGGTTGAAGTATTAAATAAAATTAATATTTATTTGAAAGGAAAAATTAAGGAAATTTAATATCAAATTAGACTAATATTTGCAAAATACAAGCTAGGAGAAATAAGGAATACTACTTGGAATTAATCCATTTTATGTTTGCAAATATTAATGTTTTCTAATTTTCCAAATTTGGGAGTTATAATGGTTACAACATCAAACTAGGTTATTGGAAATTAGAAACACTTAAATAAAATCCTAAGGGATACAAAAAGAAGTTATTAAGATTTTTTGTTAAGGTTGGAAATTTATAATATTCTTATCTCAAAAATTTCTCAAAAGGGACAAAAGCAATCCGACATTAAAACCTCTTAAAAATTGAAAAGCGATTAGTTCAATAGGAGTAATAAGTTGTTGAAAAGTTAATTTTTTATCTTTACAAAACTGTATAAAATCAACCAAAACTAAACTATATTTTATAAAAGCACTATATGATATTCCAAAAATCATTAGGGAGACATAAGGAAGTCCACAGAATATAAGTATTGGGCATCAAACAAATTCTTCCTAGCATAATCTCAACTACTCAAGGGTCCTAATTATTTCTCTTGGAAAAATAAACTAAAAGCAATCTTAGTAAATAAAAAACTTTGGGATGTTGTCAAAGGGAAAACACACAGACCTATCATAGGTGAAACTGAAATCCTAAAGTTTGAGCAAAATGATTCAAAAGCTCTAATGATAATAACATTTGCTATCACTACTGAGATTCAACCATATATCAGTTCAGCAAAAATATCCTCAGATGCATGGACAAGCCTAAAGAAAATATTTGAAGAAAATAATAAGGCAACTATTCTTCATCTCCAAACTCAACTTCACTCATTAAAAATGAATAGTGGAGAAAGCATAGAACTATTCCTAAGGAAGGTAGCAGATATTAAAGGGAAATTTTTGACCTTAGGAGAAATAGTTAAGGATGAACTTCTTACTCAAGTAACCATGAGAGCACTTCCAAACAACTATAAGAATTTGATAACATCTTTGCAGGTTTTAAGTAAATATACTTCTTTTTATGACCTAGTTAATATACTTCAATAATATGAAGTAGAAAAAACTGTGAAATATGATATGACTAACATTGCATTGACATCAAAAGATAATCCATAGGAAAATATTGCTTCATCAGCAAGAGGATGGAAAACATGGTATTGTTAAATATGTAGAAAGAAAGGTCATAGTACCAACTATTGCAGATACAATCCCAAAAACTAAAACCAAGGAAATCAAATGAATAATGGGAATCAATTTCAACCTTGATAATATCAAATGAATCCTCATCAACAACAATCTCAGCGACCATCCAATTATTCTCAACTAAAATATCAGAAGAGAAATCAGAAAGGACACTTGGTACAAAGGATAGAAGAAATTGAAGAACTGGAAAAACTCACATATGACTATGAGGTGAAAGCTTTGTTAGCAAATGTTACATATTATAGAGACACTAAATATTTTCTTGAACATGTTACAAAGAATACAGAGAAAATATTCAATGCTCAAGATGAAGAAGAGTATATTCCATAATTTGGATCATGTAAATGTATCTTCCAAGGTACATACTTATGATATTAGATTACTTTAGGGGGGAGTTATTTAGTTACTTCATGCAATGTATTAAATGCACAAGTATCAATGTGCAAGTTGTATATGTGTAAGATATCCCTTGCACAACTAGGTAGAGTGTTGGCCAAGGAACCTATTTCCTATATAAGAAGGGCCTCATTGTAATAAACATATAGATTAGGGGACATAGGTAGATAGAGTTTCTTAGAGCACATTTGTAGGTAGTAGCATGGTGTTGTGTAGATCACCATATATTGGTGATGGGTGCAATGTAGTTCAGTAGCTTCATTAATAGAGTTTTCATTTCCTCCATAGCTACATTGTATTTATTTATGTTATTTCTATTTATAGCATACTTCAGTCATCTCGTAGATTTACTTTATTTCATATTATTATGCATCTTATGATTGCTATCTCCCATTGCACACTATATCAAAAGCTAACATATTGCACCATCCAAGAGAATAATGACCTCAGGAAAATAATCAAGAAACATAATATGGATCTAGAAATTTTACTTAAGAAATATGAGAAATAAATACCTTCAAGTTTGAAATAATATCTAGCTATAGTGGAAAGGTTATTGATCACGAATTTGGTGAATGCATAGGGTAGCCTAAGGAGAGCTGGTGTCCTAAATATTTTGGAATAGGGCATGAATAAAGTCTTCCTAATATTACATTAGAGGCAGAATTTGGGCAAGAGTATGAGGAAGCACCTAAATTAGGCCATGTAACTAAATAGTATCAAAGTGGATGTACAATTCACTAGTTTTATAAAATCATATAACAATAGTTTCAAAGTGGAGACACAGTTCACTAGTTTTGTAATGAAAAGTGATTCCAAATAAATAAAAACTATTTTCAAAATATGTATCTGATATTTTAAACCATTATTTTTTCAGTTAAATCTTTTTAGAGATTTACATTTGATTTCTATTGGAAATATGGAAATTTAGAAAATAAAAGTTTGAAAATGATGAAAATTATGCAATTATCTTACTTAGGTGTTGATTGAATAAGATCCAAGAGGACTTCCCAAACTTCCGAACTCGTTTCGGCCATATCTCACTCATCCGGACTCGGATTGAGCTAAAATTTTGAGGGTAGATGCCTAAAAAACCCTAGAACATCTCCACCAATTTTCATATCATTTGGAGCAACACAGATCCTAGCACATCCCTATGTGTGAATGAGATATTTGGCAAGTGACTATGCGAGGGTTTCATCTGGGTTGAGTGCAAGCAGCTCCAGAGGTTGGTTTTTAGGGCCTTCGGGCCCTAGCGGCCAATATTTTTGTGGTTTATGCTCAATATTTTAGCAGGAAATGTTGCAGGGGATCCAAGATGGGTTAGAAATTTATCTTTCAACAGATCATACTGTGAACTTGAGTGACAACGACTTCCAATTTGCTGCACAAAAGAAAAGTGAAAACCATACCTTTCCACGACGTCTAGGGCAAGGATTAAAGAGATCACGAAACAAGTTTCAAGTAGTTGATCAAAAAATGGCTCATATCTCAAGTGAATCTGGTGCTAAGGTGCACCCACAAAATAATTCTACTGTGAAAACCCCTATCAAGGGTAAGAATTTCGAAGACTCAGTCCCAAAAATGAATTTTAGGGATGCCCTTCGTGGTGGACAGCCTCAGCCCAATGCTAATATCAATCTTAGGGCTTCCCATAAACCTCTAAGAATGCCTAAGATTGATCCCAAGAAAATAGAGTCAGGATGTCTTAAAGCAGTTGATGGAACTCCTATTGTTAAGCTTGATATGGGTAACATTCAGACTGGCATTGAAGATTTGGAAAAAAGAGGACTAATTTGTCGGTTCGTGGGTTTTCGTCCGAGTCTATCTTCTTTCAAAGTCTAGGCTGCAAAAAGCTGGAAAACTAAAGGTGAGTTACAAATCTCTATTTATCCAAATGGTTATTTTCTTGTTTTATTTGCTAATAATGAAGATAGAGAGAAAACTTTTCAAGGGGGTCCTTGGTTTTTTGGAAGGGCAGGGCTTTTCATGAAGCCCCGGCATACTAAATTTAAAGTCGAAGAAGAGATGCCTTCTATAGCTCCCGTGTGGGTTAGACTCTTTGGCCTCCCTATTGAATTTTGGAATCCTACTATTTTTTCTTCAATTGGAAACTCTTTAGGAACTTTTATGATGACTGTTGATTGTACTCAAAATTTTGAACATATTATTTATGCTCGGATTTGTGTTTTAATGGATTTTGACAAACCCCTACCTAAAAATATCACATTACAATTTGGGGAAGACACTTGGGAGCAAGTAGTGGACTATGAGAACATTCCTTTTCGTTGTAGAATTTGCCATGAATATGGTCATTTGGCCAGTGCTTGCCCAAATAAAATTCCCGATCAAAAGAAAGAAGATATAAACTCAACAGGTTTCCAAATACCTAAGAAGAAGAACACTCAGAAAAAACAGTTATGAAGGATCAATCAAAGTCATCTGCTAATATGTTTGAAATCCTTTCCACAAATGATGTCCCAAGTGAGGAAGAGGAAATAATGGAAACTGAAATCTTAGAAACACAATTTAAATATGAAGGGAAGAACTCAGAGACAAACCAACAAATCAAAGGTTTTCAACGAAAAAAAGGGAGAAAATTTACACAAGAAAAACAATCTTTCAAATGTCAAAACTTCAAATAATGCAGGTCCCAATATAGACTCCATTGAACCATCTAGTAAAATTTTGGCTATGTACGAGCATTCTTCAAGGTTAGAAGCCATCTCAGATTCAATTGGAATAAGTCAAGAAATAGGGAAAAAAAATTGAAGATGGATTCTAATCAAAAAGCAGGTCGCAAGACCAATCAATATCATATGGTAAAAGAAGGTGAAAAGCTTGTAGAGGAAGGTAATATTAATGCCCTTCCCAACTTTTTTAGCCCTGGTATTAATGAAGATCATCACTTGGAATATTAGAGGACTCAAAGGGAGTCTTTCAAAACAAAATGAAATTAGAAGAATGATTCAGATAAATCATCCACATCTTGTTTTCCTTCAAGAAACAAAGATGTCAATGGAGGATATGGACTCAATTGCCAGTAAAATTTGGCCAGCTGGAAAAGTGGTTTCCCTCGGTTCCCAAGGGACTTCGGTGGCATTGCTTGTCTTTGGGACCCAAAAGAGGTAGTTATTCACCATATGGTTGGCAGTTGGGGTTTGTTGGCTATAGCTATTCAAAGTAGACATTCCAACCAGATTATGCTCTGCATTACTGTTTATGCTCCGACTTCTTTGGAGGAAAAAAGAAGACAGTGGAAGGATATTACTCATATTATCTCTCATTTTCCTGAAGCTTGGATCTTGATCGGAGGAGATTTCAATACCATCCTCTCTCTGGATGAGAAAATGGGGGGAATAGAAATTTGGACAAAAGCACTGACCTCATGAGCGAATATATTGCAAACCTCCATCTTGTGGATATCCAACCAGATAATGGCCTTATGACTTGGTCTAACATAAGGCAAGGCTTAGCTTGTATAATGGAGAGATTGGATAGGTTTTTGCTCTCTAAAAATTTCTTAATCCATGGTCACATTCCTAAAGTGAAGACTCTTAATAATGTTGGTTCGGATCATTGGCCAGTCATGGTGGAAATGTGGAAAACCAATGTGAGTTTCTCTCCTTTTTGTTTTCAATTAATGTGGCTTAGAGACATTTCCTTCAGACCTCATGTGCAACAATGGTGGAAGGAAGGTAAACCTAGGCATGGGACTAAGATGTTCTGTTTTGCCAAAATACTACAATACATTAAATCCAAAATCAAGACTTGGAACTGGAAAGAGTTTGGGGATGTTCATAAAAAAAACATGAAGTTATTGCTCATCTTGAAAATTTGAATAAGAAAATCCGTTTAGATGGCCTCACAGAGAAGAGAAGTGCAGATGAAATTAAACTCACAACTCGGTTAGAGGAATGGGAAAAAAGAGAAGAAATCTTATGGAAGCAAAAATCTAGAATTCAATGGCTCAAAGAAGGAGATCGAAACACAAATTTCTTCCACAAATCTCTTCTAGCTCGAAGATCTCACAACTTTATTTCTTCCTTAAAATCAGATTTTGGAGATGTTGTTTATACTTGGGATGGCATGAACTCTATTGTTGTTGATTACTTTTCCAATATTTTTGTTGCTACTCCTCTTGACTCAGCTTCACAACAAAATGTTCTTCAAGCAATCCCTTCTCTTATCACTTCTGAGGAGAACTCTATTTTGACTGCTCCTGTTACTATCAATGAGCTTCAACAAGTAGTTTTTAAAATGCAAAAAGGGAAAACCCCAGGTCCTGATGGTTTTCCCATTGAGTTCTACCAAGAGTTCTGGGATATCCTTCATGTTGATTTATTAGAGGTGGTGGAAGAAGCCAGGAAAGCCAAAGAAATTTTGAAGGTTATCAATAAAACTTATATTACTCTTGTTCCAAAAGCTCAAGAGGTTGATCATATCTCAGCTTTTAGACCTATTGCTTTATGTAATGTTCTTCTCAAAATCATTACTAAAATCATGGCGGAAAGGTTGAAGCCTCTTTTGCATAAGATTATTTCCCCGAGCAAGGGGGTTATGTGGAAGGACGTCAAATAGTAGATGAGATAGTTCTTGCTCAGGAAGCCATCCATTCCATGGATATGCAAAAATCTCCTTCCATGTTCATTCGGTTAGACTTATCCAAAGCTTATGACAGAGTGGATTGGCACTTCCTTATCAAAGTTTTGAGGCAATTTGGTTTCTCTAAGGATTGGATGGATTGGATTATGGGATGTATCTCTTCAGTTTCCTACTTAGTTCTTATCAATGGCAGGCCTTCTCAGTCATTCCCAGCTTCCAGAGGTATTAGGCAAGGTGACCCGCTATCCCCTTATTTATTCATCATTCTTGCTGAATGCTTGGGTAGGACTATAACCAAAAAGAGGGAAAACAAAACCCTTGAGGGAGTTACCATTGCTCATGGAGCTAGACCTATCTCTCATCTTCAATTTGTGGATGACTCTACTCTTTTAGGTAAAGCTACAATTAAGGAAGCTTCTAATATTAAGCAAATCATTAGTTGTTTTTCTAAGGCTACTAGGCAGTTGATCAATGAAGACAAATCTAAAGTTATTTTCTTTCACTGCTCTGCTAGACAGGAATCCATGGTCTTGGATAAATTAAGATATAAGAAGACCTCCCTTCCAATCACTTATTTAGGTATTCCCATAAATATTCAAAGGCAGAAAAATAAATATTGGAATTGGTTGTTGGACAAAGTCAAGAAGAAAATTGGAAAGTGGACCAACATGTGGCTTTCTTCTGGGGTAGAATCACCTTGGTAAAATCAGTCCTTCAAGCTATTCCTATTTATGTTTCTTCCATTTTGAATATCCCAAAGGCTGTTCTTCGAGAATTGGATCAAATCAGTCATCGTTTCCTTTGGAGTGGTACTAAGGAGAAAATAAAATGGGCCTTGGTGAAATGGGATACTTTATGTCTTCCTAAGAGTGAAGGGGGGTTAGGATTCTGGTCTTCTATTAATAACAACAAAGCTTTAGCTACTAAATTATATTGGAGGATGTTGCATAACCCCAATGCTCTTTGGGCCAATAATCTCCGTGCTAAATATGCTGAGAACAAAAGTCCCGAAGACCTTGTTCGCTATCAACTTCCTACCAAAGGTTCTCCCATTTTAGCAGTTCTTAAGACTGGTGAGGATTTGATAAAGAAAAAATTATTTTGGATCATTCATAATGGTCAACAGGCAAATTTTTGGATAGATTCTTGGGATGGTCACAAGCCTTTGATAACTCGGTTTCCCGATTGGAGGCCTTGGATGGAGGAGCTTCACCGAGCTAATTGGATAAAGGTGGCTAATTACTATCGGTACCATCACTGGTAATTCAAAGGTTGGTAGATATTGGATCCCTATTGAGGACTGGCCTATTCAAATCCCGGAAAGGCAAAGACAAGATATCCAAGGCATCCTTCATATGAGATCCCTCTCTTGGTCCCATGAAAAATATTGTTTTGGATGGAACAACACTACTAAGGGTGAGTATTCAGTTGCTCAAGGTTATTTGACCTTATGCCATAATAATCCCAACCATTCTTCTGACATATTTTCTCGATTGTGGGCTCAAAAGCTCTGGCCTAAGGTGAGGTTCTTTAATTGGCTTTTATTGCATCGTAGGGTGCTTATCGGTGAGCAACTTATGAAGCGTGGTTTTCATGGCCCTTTTAGATGTGAAATGTGTGAAGAGAATGTAGAAACTCTCAACCATATTTTTATTGAGTGTACTTTAGCCTCTGAGCTATGGAGGAGAATGGCCACTTTACTTGGCTTACAGTGGTCCAATTTTTTTACTTTTGAACAGATTTGGAGGGATTGGCCTAATCAAGAGGGTGTTGATCATTTTATTAGGCAGTTAGTTTGGATGGGTTCTACCATTCTTCTTTGGAATATTTGGAATGAAAGGAACAACCAAATTTTTAATCAAGATAGGAAGGATATTCACTATATTTGGCAAAATACCATAGCCAACTTAGTTGAATCAGTCCATCAACTCCTTAATCACCCCCAAAACTCCCACCAAAGATGGGATCAAGTGATGCAAATATTGAAGATTAAATCTTCTAAGGGCAACCAACTTAAAGGGAATGTGAGTATTAGTAAGATGGATAGGACTAGAAATTGGCAACCTCCTCCTAAGGATTTTGGAAAATTCAATACTGATGGAGCCTCTAGAGGGAACCCTGGAAAAGCCAGTGTGGGGAGGAATTGGTAGACTTTCAGATGGCTCCCTGGTTTTTACTTTTGCTGAGAATTTGGGTATTCTTTCCAATAACCTTGTTGAGGGGTATGGTATCCTCGAGAGGCCTTCAGGAGGCTACTAAGGTTGGATGGGAAAAGGTGTTAGTTGAGTCTGACTCTCAACTTATGATTAATCTCTTGAAGACTCCTTCTAAGAATCATAAGGTGGATTGGAGAATAAAAAGAATTATTGAGAAGATTCAATTAATCCAGATGGGATTTTTGAAAGTTGATTACAATCATGTGGTCAGAGATCAAAACAAGAGTGTTGATGCTTTAGCTAATTGGGCTTTGGACAAAGGTGATCTTACTTGTTATGGCCACCCTCCTATATGGTGGGCTTCTCAAATTAGGGAAGCTCTTCTTTCTATCATTTCTTTGGATGGCTCCAGTTCTGAAGGTACCTAGTTTCTTCTTGTTTTTTTTTTTGCTTCTCTTTGGTTCATTCAGTTTTTTTTAGTTCCCTAGCTCATTCTATTCTTTATTTTGTTTCCTCTGTTGATTCTTGCCTTAATAGTCTTCTGGTCTAGATAGGTCATTGTTATGTTCATTTTTTTTTTTTTTCTTTTTTTTTTTTGTTTAGTTTTTTAAGGTGGGTGGGTTCTTTTGTTTTGTTTTGTTTTTGTGTTCTTTGTGTTGTTTTTTGTTGTTCATGTGTTTTTGTTGTTTTGTGTTTTTTTTTTATGTTTTTTGTTATTGTTCTTGTGTTTTTTTCGTTCTTGTTCTTGGGTTTCTCTTTGTTTGTGTTAATTCGTGTTTTTATGTGTGAGTGTTTTCTATGTTTTTTGTTTTTGTTTATTGTCTGTTGTTGGTTGTTTTTTATTTTTTATTTTAATTTTTTAGGTTTTGGTTGTGTTTATTTTTCATGTTTTTTTTTGGGTTATGTCTTTGTAGTGTTCTGTTGTTTTTGTCTTGTTTGTGTTTTGTTATGTGGTTCTTGTGTTTTTCTATGTGGTTTGTGTTGTGGTTTCTTTTATCTTATTGTGCGTGTTTGGTTGTGCTTTTGTTTTTGACACACTCAAGGAGCATGTTTTTTATTTTATTTTATTATTTTTGTTGTTATTTACTTATTTTTAAATTGGTTTTGTGTGTTTGTTTGCTCCTTGAGTATGTCAAAGGTGGTAGGCCAGGTCCGAGTCCTGGGCATTTTTGTGGAATGGATACCCCTGCCTCCTTGGGTCTTACCCGAAAGTGGCATCCCTTTTGGGATGTTTTCCACAAATAAAAAAAAAGAATAAGATCCAATTTCTTATATGTTTAATGTATTTGTGCTATAGGATTCTTTCAATTCAACACAAATGAATATGCCATTTAGAAGTTTAAGTTTTATTTTATTATCAATAAGCCATCTAATGTTTACAATATTTAATAAAGCAAAGCAAAGCTATCATATAAAACATTAAATTTTATGAACAAAAATTAAAAATTATGACATATAATTTGGAAATATCATAAATCCAAAGAAAAAATCATAATCTTGAACAAAGGGTATGATATTATTTGAAAAACTTATTAATCTAAAGAAAAATACTTAATATTGATTCCCAACATCAGGATTATAAAAATTCATAATACATATTCATCAATGTGTATTGGCAAAAGCCTAATAAAATCATGCAATATATTAAAAACTCATCTATCCAAAAAAAATCATAATCCTAAAGATAAATGTTTACAAAAATATGCAAATATTATAATGAAGGAAGTTGAAACAAACACTTCACATCTTGTCTTAAATCACTTGTATGCATAGTTGATCTCTGTGTCTCAACAATATGATCACTACAGTTATCATTTTCCTCATTATCATAAATATTAGTGATACTTATTCTATCTATTATAAATTTCCAATATGCTAGAGCTCTCTCATAAGGATATTTTTCCACCTCATAAGATGAGACATATATTCTCAAGCAATTTTTTAAATTTTTATTTA
Source organism: Wollemia nobilis (assembly GCA_028583015.1). Lineage (NCBI taxonomy): Eukaryota > Viridiplantae > Streptophyta > Pinopsida > Araucariales > Araucariaceae > Wollemia > Wollemia nobilis. Next base: position 19,366,052 of record JAQPPZ010016947.1, on the reverse strand, counting down.
GTCTATTATGAACTTTAGATTTCACAAAAGATAATGCACTAAAAACCCTTTCATCTTCCATTGATCCCAAAATTATTGTTTGACACAATTCATATAAGTGAAAATATTCACTCATCGTATACTGCAAAACACTACTAGTGCACAATTTTTTTCACAAGCATATAATAGAACCTAGTTCATTAGGATTAGTCAAATGTGAAATTTTATCAACCATTTTCATTCTAAAATATGAAGATTTGTTGGTCAAAATTTTTGTATTTAGAATACCATTGATCTTAGTATCGTTGACTTCGATACGTTTAGCAAAATGTTGAATAAGTGTACCCATATATTTTATAAACAACTCATTTGTAGTGTTATAGTATGTTCCTAAATCTCAAAACATGGGGTTAACCACACCCATCACTTCAAGAAACTAGTCTCTTTGTAATCGGTCTTTGATTTCACTTATCAATGTTTTTGTTATTTTTCTCAATTTAATCCTTATATTGAGTAAAACTATATTAAATCTGTTGTATGTGATTGACATATGTTCAACATATTTAGTAACTATATCCAATCACTTATCAAAACAATATAAAGGTATCTCTTTTTCATGAATATTAATACAAAGATGATAATTGATGTTGAACTTCAACAAACTATTTTGATCATTGACATTTGTTAATGTTCTCCAATCATCAAACAAAGGATCCTTAAAACTTTCACTTGACAAGTATAACATATCAATACGCATACATATTTTTTTTCTAATCCTAATGAAATCAACAATATAAATGAATCTTTGTTACGTAAGTTTTATCAAAGTATTCATTTCATGCAACATCAGAAAAATACCACATAAAGTGAGTAGCATTTCTATGTTTATCATATGATATAGTAAATATTTTTCTTTATCAACTACCCTCTAATTATCATACATAAACCCTAGTAAATATTTATATTCTTTGAAAACTCTTATTGCAGGTTGAAACAATGAAATCCACCTAGTGTCTATACCTTTTAACAATTTTTTACCTTATATAAATCCTAGTGCAACCAATTGAAACTTTGTACACCTTTTTGGACTGCATAAAAAATAAGCATTTACTTCATAGATAAGTTATTTGACTCTTGCAATATTTTAAAATGTGCTCACAATTTTGTATGTAAAATTTATTCTATGATCCATGTAATGAATTGGGATCAAATATGAGGTAACTGATGTTTGAATTTGAACACAAAGACCATTTTTGTTACCTTGCATTAAAGTAGCACCATCAGCTCCAAAACATATTAATTTACTGGCTATTATTGCATCATCTATTCCGACATTATCCTTTAGTAACAACAACATTGTAAAGATTTTTTACATTATAGTTTTTCACCATCTTATGTATTGCTAGAAAATGAGGTTGCCTTACATGGTTTTGAAAGGTGGAAACATGCATGCAAATCTAAGATGTGTTGTCAAAATCAATTACCTCATCAACAAAACATGAAATGAATTTAGAACTTTCTCTTTTAGGTCTTCCTTCTCAACCAAAGAGAGATATTTTGTCATTCCCCAACCACTTCAATCTGATCAATGGACACTGGGGAGGTTCTGTACATTAGCTAGTTGAAAGAGATGCTTAAAATAAATAAAATCTGACATAGATCTACCATTTTAAAAATATTAAATACAACAAAAAACTATGAAACTTTTTTGAAACTATGCTAGAATCGTTCCACCATTTTGAACTAGTGTTTTTTGTTGTTTCATCTCTTTGTCATAGTCTTTTGCATATTTGACATGTACGCATTCTAATGCATTCTTCTACCTAATTATTTTTGTAGTTGTTCCATCACTTTCTTTTACTATAACATAAAATTTCCCACAATATTTTTCTATTGTATCCAATTTAAGTTGTATCTTATGATCTTTTCCTAGTTTCCAACTACAAATAATGCATCTATATTTTGTTGGTGTATCATTATTATTTTTCGGTTGTACTAGTTAAATAAATGAATATTTTGATGGCCATTCAAACTAAAATGACCTTCCAATAGTCCACATTGTTAAATTTCTATGTTTAGGTTTCTTAGGAGAATATTCCCAAAAAGTGTGCATTTGGTTGGAATGATCATTTTTATTTTTGGTTGGTGTGCTAGTTTCAAGATTTTGTTCAAGTTGTTGCATGTCATTGTTGATAAAATTTTCATGTTTATGTATTTTATCCTCAGGAATATCATCAAGTGAAGACATAGTAGAATTAATTGTGTATTCTACATTCAAAGATGTTCTATATCATTTTTGAAATTACTTATAAAAATTACTTTTAAGTAGGTAAAATAGGTATGTACCTTGCATCTGTGCATATTTCAATACCTCAATGGATTTACATACCTCATTGGATTTCGAGATATGGCTAAAATATTTTAGGTTTTCCCAAAATATTTTTCTTTCTTGTTTCCATTAGGAGTTAGAGCCATTGTACATGTAAAGAAAAATGTTAGAAAAAGAACACGAGATTGAATAAAATTGTGATAATTATATAATTGCTATAAGGGACATCGTGGTCTACCTATAATTGGTCATCATATTTTTTATGCTACTGATCATATTTATTTATGTTATTGGTTATATTCATTTATGCTACCAATCATTATCGTTTATGCTACCAATCATTATCATTTATGCTACTGGTCGTCGTGTCATATTTTGTTTGTAATATATTCTCTACTATTTGTTGTCATTTTTTCTTTACAATTGGGTATCCTTCATTTGTAGTCTATTCTCTATGATTGGGTATTGTTCATTTATAGTTTTTCTTTGCGGTCGAACATATTTCATTTATAGTTTGTTCTCTATGACCAGCCATATTTAATTTGTAGTTTGTTATTTGTGATCGAGCATCTTTCGTTGATTATGTTATCCACCATCCATAGCTTATGCTTTGCTACCCCTCATTTATATTATTAACCCTAATTTATTCTCTGCTATTGGTCATACATCTTTTATTCTACTTTCATTCTCCACTACCACTCATTTTTTGGCTTCTTTGTTGTCGATTGAGGAGAATTGATGTTTAATGTGTAAGATTATCACCATCACATTAGGTATATATATATTGGCGGTATAATAGGTAAATTTATCGATGTTAATAAAATTATATATAATTTTAAGGTGAAAAGTCCAAAATCTAAGTAGGAAGGCTAGCGATTTAAAATTTAAACTATAAAAGTATTATAATTTTGGGAAAACCAATCCTAAAAAAAAAATCTCCCAAAACTTTTAGGTGAATGGGATGACGTTCAAGGTCCTCATATTCATCAATTTTAAATTTAATAAATCCTAATATTTGTTAATTAACTATAATTTATCACTATGCATAACCTTGCAACCTGTGTTTAAATAAAAATAAAAAAATCCACCTATTTCATGTCTTTGATTCAATCTTGCTTGATTGATAAACTTCAAAGATTAATAATTTATAAATAAAATAGATTCATTCTTTTTGCATATATTAGAAGAATTGGTAACTCGTTACTTTTTTCATTACTTCTTTGTGGGTCTGAATCCTACATCTTTCTACCACTATAACCTCTAGTTGCACCAGGTAAATTTTTTTAACATAGATGACAACATTGGCATACACGCCCTTAAGTTCTACTACACCTAAGGGATTAAAATTGTGGTCTCTAGCCTCCCAAGGGAGCGCTTTGACCAATGGATTAGACCCTCCAACTTGTAAAAGAAGTAGATTCATTAGACATCAAATAATGTCTTCAATTTTTAGTGCTTGCATTATACCATATAATTATTAATCATAAGTACAATACTTTTTTTCTCCTAATTTAGATTTTCACTAAAGAAAGTTGTAGGCCTTCCTACTTATCTCAACACTACTCTAATTGTAATCTTGCTTGCATCATAATATAATTGGAATACTTTATTTAAATTAGGTAAAGAAAGTATTGAACCTTCTATTACCTCCCTTTTTAGTCATTCAAAACATTTATCCATATAAATATGTTTCCTTTCATACAATCTATTAATGGTCTATAAATATTATTTAATTAAACTTACAATTTTACTATAAAAACTAACCAAGACATGAGAACTTATTACCCTAGTTATATTATGTGGAATAGAGCATTTTTTAATGACCTTAAATATTTTAGGGTCCATATTCAAACCTTCCTTGAATATCACAAAGCCCAAATATACAAGCTCTTATATTAAAGAGTTTTTTCAAACTAATTTGAAATTGTTCTTGTTTTAACCTTTCCATTGCCTACTATAGGTGTTACAAATGCTCTTATTTAGTTTTTATAAAGTAAGCATATCATCAAGATATACAATTAAACATTTGCTCAAGAATTTAATATTTTTTTCATCCTCTTAAAATCACTTCATTCATTTGTCATTCTAAAAGGATTTATAAGTGTAGAAACCTAATTTTATGCACTTTAGTCTACCATAACCCCCATCTACCATCCTTTTAATCCACTTACTTAAAAACACCTTCCTCGTTCCTAAATTTGAAATATTTAGTACTCCAAAAGTAATGGCATATTTGGGGCATTAATATCTATTAAAAATAGACTTCAAAAGATATTTCCAATGAGTATATATATGTGTGTGTTCTTATACTTCTATAATTATAAATGCCTCAAAATGTGAAAAAAATAACACTTGGGTCTTTTTAAACTTTTCCCCACCAAAAGCCAACGTTTTTGAAATATATGAAAATGTTGGCATCAAAATTGACCAATAGCATATTAAAACAAAAAACTTAAACCTAAAACCTTAAATAAAGCTACCATTTGGGAAGGCCTATGATAGATTGCAAGGAAAAAAATATTATAGATTAAAAAAGAGATTATTTAGATTGAAAAGGTTGCAAGAAAAAATAATTACAAGAAATAAATAGATTGCAAAGATTGAAAAGATCAAAATAGAAAAGAGATAGTTCTTCTAAGAAGAAGAACTATCAGACAAGATATCCATATGTTGACGAAGTTACTTTATGACAAAACTTGTTTACTAAACCCACATCCTTTTAATTTTCTTTCAATTTATAGCAAGCATCAAATAATCAAGTCATTAATAAACATTGTTCAACAATATTTCATAATAAAGGGGTAACCTATGGTCTTATGTTGTGTTTATTCTCCCTTTTCCTATGTCTACTCAACATTTATCTTTTAACATTCAATATCCTTTTTTTGATTCTCATGTTTTTTATTCTTTTGTCATAGAAAATAGGGATCTAATTGTTGGAAAATGCACTATAAAATAAAATATGTATAAACCCTAGGAAATATTATTGATATTCAAGAGTTTATATAACATTAGGAATAGGCTATGAATAGATTAATTAATTGTCCCCCCCTAAAGGTAGGTAACAACGTAAATAGGTAGCCTTCCCCCTAAGGTAGCTAACAACATTAGAAAATAATGCTAACCACTAACAACTAACTATGTAGTCAATTTGACTATGACTACTAACCTACTAACCAAGATAATATCTAGGTCAATGGTAAAAAGTAAATACTAGTGGTAAAAAGTAACAAACTACTTTTTACCATGTGGTAAAGTAAATCTACCTAATGTAGGAATATGGTAAATATCCCGAATAATGGAATATTACTCTAACATCCCCAATTATTACATTATTTAGGTATTGTATATAACTATCCCAATACAGTAAAAAATATGTTGATCTGCTGGCTCTTGCTCTGTCATAGTGCTCTGACTGCTCTAAGAAAAAAGTGGGTCATTCCTCACTTTATCTTCAATCAATGAATGTTCTTATTGTAATCTTGTCATCCAACCCAGCCGCTGCAACTACTAGGTGTAGTAGAGTAGATCACTTCATACAAGGCTCATTCTATTACAATATGATTTTGCAAAAAGTTTTGATAAGGTAGCTAGGGTGTTTGTCGCTGCCAAAAATACACCCTTATAAGTTTTCCCCCTTGTTGTAAAACATGATGTAATGGAATTTCTGCAAGAAGTATGACTAAGGTGTCGATCACTGCCGAAAATACACCCTTATAAGTCATCTTCTCTTTTTACAAAAAATTGTGTGAAGTAGGAAAATAAATATTTATCCCCCTTTAATTGCAAAATATATGCAACTCATGGAGCTTGTTAAGGCTTTTTACAAAGAAAATTCCTCCTTTTTATTACAAGTACTTCAAACAAAAAGAGTTTGCTATTTATAAATCCTAAAAGAGGTACAATCACCCCTTTATTGCAAGTACTTCAAACAAAAAATTATGCTATTTATGAAGCCTAAAAAAAAGAGTGTAAATTATGTTTGCCTAAGGTGACAAATTTGTTTCCCTTTACAATACTGTTTTAGCCATGAGCACTTCGTGTGCTCTTTCTGAACTAGAATCAGAATCGTAATTAGACACTTCACTAGCAACATTGCCTCTTTGTGATGTGCCTTTGCCTTCTAGGAAATTTATCAAAAAAAATCACCAAACAATCCTTCCTTATTGCAAGTACTTCAAGCATGGTTGCTATTATGAAGCCTAAAAGAAAAAAGTATAATTTTTATGATTTATGCTTTTCTGATTGCCTTTACAAGTTTTATCTCCCTCTTGTCAAAATCTGTGTTTGAAGGAAGAAAGGAATTATCCCCCTTAGTGCAAATAATTGCTACTTTGAAGGTTCCTTATTTTCACAAAACTTGTTCTTCCTTTTGATATACCCTAAAAGAGTACTAAAAGATAATTGACTCAAAAATATATTTAATGGCACTTGCTTGAAAATCCTCCTGAAGAGGGATAATCAGTTTGAGGAAATTGAGCCAAAAAATTAAGAGTGAATTAGGGTTTTTTATTTAGGAGAGAATATCAATTTTAAAAATGGCTTATACTTGTGCAATGAATTACATAAATTATTGTGAAATTTTAGGGTTTTGAGTGCTCTTGATTTTGATAACTTATAATTGCAAAGAATAAGAAATTAGATGCAATAATCAATCAAAGAGTGCCTACAAATTTTTATTACATAGGTGTCAGATGCAATCGAAAATGAACCTAATTTGCTAATTTGTAATAAATATGACGAGTAATATCGAAAATGCACCTTTATTATTAATTTTTGCAAAAAAATTTGGATTTGTGTTGTGCAAAAATTTGATATTTTATGTCTCTTGTTTTTCAAATTTGCAAGTTTGATTTTTAAGTGCTCCTCACTTTGTGTTACAATTTTTCAAAGAATTAAAATTTCTTGTCTTCCCCCTTTTGTTTTGCAAAATTAACAAAATAGCACTCCTTTCAAATCAAGTCGACACATGACCATAATTTGAAAGGCTTCTAGAACCAGTCGACACACGACTTGGTTTTTATGGACCCAAGGTCTTCAATTTCTTCTCAGATTTGTAAAAAAGAATGTGCAATTTTTTTTGTTATATTCCTCCTTGGAGAAAACAAATGCACATTTTGCCTTTGAATTTTACAAATTTTTGTCACCTTGTGTTACAATTTTGCAAGAAAGAATCAAATTTCTTGATTTTGTCCCCTTTGATTTTGCAAAATTAACAAGGTTTTGAGAAGATTTTAGGGCTCCCTAATTTGCAAAAAAAAGTGCTATTTATTTGTCTTATATTCCCCTCTTGGAAAAAAACAAAAACACTCATTTGTTTGAATTTGCCAAAAAAAAAGGTCTCCATTTTTTTTAATTTCTTTTAACTTTCAAAAAATATTATCTTATAATTTGAATTAATAATAAAAATAAATTAATGTTTTATTTAAAAAATCAATTTATAAAAAAATTATTTTTAAAAACAAAAATTATATTTAAATTATTAAAACAAATATATATATATATATATATATAACTTTTAAATTAAAAAAAAAAAATTAAATTTTGAAACCTTTGTGTATTTTTGTTTTTTTTGTCAAGCATAAAAAAAATGCTTTTATACCCCGACCTCCCATTAGGAAGCACCTTAGCGCTAGCCTTGTCATTGGGCTAGCTAGCCCGATGGTGATAGGAGGTATTACCTTCTATTTGTAGCCAACCTGCGACTACTTGGGTTTTAAAAAAAATAGGGATTTTTGTCCCACATTCATCCCACTACTAATGAATAACATATTTAACAATGCTTTTGCTCACCTCCTTAGTTGATTACCTTCAGGAAATCCATGACTTTGACGAACCTTTTTCTGCATGATCCACAAATTAAAACATGCCAAGTTAATAACTGCTTCGAGGAATCAAACAATGTCATGTCAGTGCCATGAATGACACATCAACCAATCTAGTCAGTACATGCCACATCAGCTACAAGCTAGATATCCACATCAAATACCACGTCAACTCTAGCCACCTTAAAATTTATGCCATATCAGCTCTCAAAGGGTGCCATGTTAGTGTCAACCACCTCGAAAGTCATGTCACATCAACTATCAAAGGGTGCCATGTCAGATTTTTGGTTATCCGTACCCTTAGGATTTGTACCCATCAGTTGCTGTCATGGATCACATTAGTTCGCATTCAGGTTGTGTCGATCTGTCCGCTTATAGTTCAAGGGAGCATTTTGTTCGGAGGGTCCACTGTAGGGGGAACATCCCCCTATCAACTTGTGTGGGTTGATAGTTCACGTCAGTGGGTCTGCGCTGTCAGCACTGAGCATGTCTGTTCCCATCATGCTAGGGTGCGCTCGTGTAGCGAACATCCTTCGAGTGGGGCTACATTATATGTTGCTCCAAATGATGGGGATGCACAAAATTTCATGCAGATTTCCATTGTGCTAGATCCATATTTCAGTGCCCAAAAACCACTTCACGTGATTGTGCAGCCTTGACAACAGCCCACAATTACCTCAAGAAATGTGCAATCACCTCAATTTCCATGCTTGTCCCAGTTTGCTAGTATGAGGATAGAGCCTCGAAAAATATGTCGAGGTTGCTTAAGATCTACCTTGAGATCCATTCTGAGAAGTATGGTGCTGGAGGAGATCCCATTATCCAGTCACCTCGATCACCTCGCCCTTCTCCCAGGTACGCTTTGATACCAATATTGGCAAATACACTATAAAATAGAATATGCATAAACCATAGGAAATATTATTGATATTCAAGAGTTTATTTAACATTAGGAATAGGCTATGAATAGCCTAATTAGTTGTTTGCTCCTAAAGGTAGGTAGCCTTCCCCCTAAGGTAGCTAACAACCTTAGAAAATAATGCTAACCACTAACAGCTAACTACGTAGTCAATTTTACTATGACTACTAACCTACTAACCAAGATAATATCTAGGTCAATGGTAAAAAGTAAATACTAGTGGTAAAAAGTAACAAACTACTTTTGACCATGTAGTAAATTAAATCTACCTAATGTAGGAATATGGTAAATATCCCTAATAATGGAATATTACTCTAACACTAATCGTTAGATCAAGAAAGTCACCATATTCACTAAGTCCTAAAAAGTCCCTCTATATAGCTCAACACATTTTTTTCTATCTTGCAAAATTTTGATAGGTTCTACAAAAGCATTGACAAAGAGAAATAGCATTGACAAGGAGCCAATGGCACATTTTCAAGTGGGCAACATGTTCACTTCATGATAGAATAATGTATTTTGTATTTTTTTATTTCTATTTTAGGGCATTAGATTTGTTTCTTCTATGTAGTAATTAGGGTTTCTATTTCTCTTTGTTGATTAATTAACAAAGGAAAATTATGAATCTTATCTTAACTATGATTGAAATAGATAAAAATTGAATCATTATTTTGTAGTCATTGAAACAAAAATTACATGTAGCTTACATTTTAGAGAAAATTGTATTCTATACCTTTCTTGTCTGAACAAGGAAGAAGGAATCATTTTTTTTATTAAAAGTGCATCATTTTGTCTTAGTTTTTTTTTTGTACTTTCTATTTATGCATCATCGATCAAATATAAGATCAAATCCCAAAATAAATAAATAATTATTCTAGATAAAAGTGGATCTTAGGAAGAAACTTGGTTCCTCAGTTTCCTTAGAAACATAGGTTTTTGTAAAAATACACATTAATCGTAGTCTTAGTCTTATTAATTGTATTTCCCCTAATATCAAAGTGAGAAGTAGTAAGAGGAAAGGTGTTGGAATATCATCTCCATGCTCCTCCTTTTTTATCTTATCATATTTTGGTGAACCTAAAGTGAACACCATAAAAGTTCCTAGAAGGCTCTTTCTTTCCTAGCCAAACCTTAATCAACAAAAAGTCAATCTCACGTAATAAATATTACTTTAATATTGTTTGTGTAGTTAGACCATATTAATTAAGATTTATAAGGACATAACCAAGGTCTAGTCCTACTAGGGATTGTAATGATCATTTGAGTAATTGTAGTACAAGCCATTAAACATATTAGGTATATAGTGAGCCTAGGCTAATAGTCTTCCACATAGGGTCTCATGTGTAGTTATGTTTAGTGAAGAGTATATCGTGGTGGGCTAGTGGGAGTCATAATGAGGATTTCTATTATCCATAATGCACTTCCTTGGTCCATGTATCTAGAGGGTCACTTCCACATATCATTGGCTACCCATGTAACAATTATCGCCCATGTACTGATGAGTATGCACAGAGTAGTTAGGTATATAGGGAGACCCTTGAAGTATATAGGTCAAGTTCGTATGTTAGGATCCCATATCCTAACATTTCCTTATTATTAACAATATTGTAATTAATTTAATTATTAATAGTATAATTAATAATATAATTAATATTATATTATTAATTATTAATTATTAATAGTATGATTAATTATATTATTAAATTATTAATAATATAATTAATTATTATGTGAACTATCATATTGAGCGGACTTAGGATTAGGGTTAAGGTAGATATAAATGTGTGAAGGAGTAATATTGTCAATCATCAATGAAATATTAAAAACATATGACCTAGGATTAGGGTTAGGGTAGATATAAATGCGTGAAGGAGTAATATTGTCAATCATCAATGAAATATTAAAAACATATATTCAAACCATTGGATGGAATCCCTGCAAAAAGTGATTCAACCCTAAAAGTCAATTTTTTTTATGTTATTTTATTTATTATTTATTGAAAAATATGTTCCTAACATCTGGTATAGAGCATTATGGATCCAGCCCTATGGGACCAAAAATTTTAGGAAGAAGTTTAGAAATTGAAGGCAGAATTTCGAGAATTGCCTCAACCAGATTGGCAACGTTTCGAAAATATTTTTAGTGTGCAACATTTCGAAAAAATTATAGAAAAAATTATTAATAAGTTTAGTGAGGATCTAATGGAAGTAGAAGCAGAGGAAAATAAAGAAATACCCATTGCACTTCCGAAGGAAGAAGATAATTCAAACCCTAAATTTTTTTTCTCGAAAGAGACCGAAACCATAAATTTTCAAAGGGTACATAATGTACTTCGGAAAAAAACAAAAAATTATATTAAACCCTATAAATATAAATTTTATTTTAAAATAAGTGTATGGAAGAGGAGGATATGCAATTCCAAGTAGTACATAATACACTTCCAATGCATGATTCCACTATAACAATTCAATCAAGGAAAGAAAATTGCTCCTATGAAAACCCTAAAACTATATATGTGCACACAAAGCCAAGACTCAAATCTTTTATTTCAAAAATTAACTAAAAATAATTATGCAGTCTTAGTGTCGACAACTACCCAAAAGAAGTATGATGTGAAACACAAGAGCTCACAAAAAACAAAAAAAAATTGTAAAACCTCTACACACTCGCCCTCCACCTTGGCCACCACCATTTTTTTAATAATGAACCTCTCCTCCAATACCACTATCAAACATTAAACATTAGGAGGAAGATCAATGATGAAGACAATAAGTGGTTATTAGAACGCGCACATTGATCTCTCAGAAAATATGAAATGCAATTCCAATATGCACATCTACTTCTGACTTCACAGAGTAGAATGGAAAGTGCTCGATTTGGAAGGGATGTTGCCTGATACTGCATTTTCAAATTCCAACGCTAGGATGCTTACCAAAATAAATAAAGGAATCTGGTTTTCTAATTTAAAAATGTCTTTCATGATCTCCTGTGATTTGGGGTCCTGATGATTGCCAAAAACGAGGCTGAAAGGCATATCATCGTTTTGACTTGGACAACTCCTCAAGAACTCCAAAATGAAACATGCGTCCATGGTAAACATCCAGGCAAGAATCTCTGGACTGCAGTCAATTGTTTTATCTTCGTAATAATCTCTGATTTGTCCCTCTAAATCATGAACTACCTTCGCTAAGTCACTGACGCTCAGGGCGTTGAGCCTTGTCAAGGTCCTTTATATTGTTCAAGCAGTTCAAAATTTTGTGAAATCATCCTCTCCAAGACGTATGGCTGGACAATGCCAAGGCCGGAAGAAGAAATCCAAGGCAATAACTAAAGAAAGTGTCCTCACTCATACTTGTTGAGCCACAGATGATTACTGTTTAAGTGCCACATGAGTACAATGTTTATTATTTCACAACAAAATGTATGGGGAATTATGCCCTCTGAATTTCAAAAAAGGCCAAAGAAAGTGTGGAGTAGACCAAATTGTTCTTATCATCATTCAAATGTCTGCTAGCGTAATAAATCTTTTTGTGTAAATCTAGGCCTATCTGGAGGAAAAGAGGAACTGACCACCATGGCAGTTGGGGGATGCTAGCATGGCATCCATGCTGGCAGAATGTAGCAGTGGTAACAGGTACAGTTGGAGCAGCCACAGAATTTCTAGCCAATGCTAGTATAATGGATACTCCAGGCTCGTCATTTGTGGATTCATTGTTTAATCCATTTAAATTCTGATAGTAGGGGGTTATCACAAGGCCAATGCATAGAGCATTACTACAATATTCTATCTTGAAGGACACTTTCGAGAAAACACCTTGACACTCACATGGTGACCGTAATATCTACCATTACTTGTCATGACGTTAGTCGGGCACTTGTAAAACGATAAATGAATTTAGAGTCTTAAGATAAATTTGGGACTTACAGCTGGAATAAACTCTAGCATATCATATTCGATGAATTTGTAAAATATGGATTAAAATCCTCTATATTCGAAGAATTACAGATTATGGAATAAGTTTCAGCATGATTTATGATAGGTGTAAGAAAAAATATCTCTAAAACAAGTGTGTGTTCCACAATAGAAGCATGGAAAAGGGTGGAGAATACTAAGAGTAGAGGCTATAGAACGTATCATGTCATGTGGTTGTAGATGAGTTTTGTAACATAATAAATATAATTAATTTTATTATGAAAAATAAATAATAAAAAAAACAAACAAATGTTTCCACTACATCAAAGCTATGTACCAACGTAGTGAAAGAAAAGGAAGTTGCCTTTATATTTGTCATGTGATGTAGGAAATATTTTTCAGCTGTAAAAAGATGTCGTTCTATTTACTTTGCTTGGGGAATTTGTTATAATGGTTGAAAGACAATGGTCCTCCTCCATAAAGTTTATGGATTGAACGTTATACTGCTTATCCTCTGCATGTGATAATTTTAAATGATATAACATCCACGAGTGGATACCATGTTCATACGTTACACATGGAGTAAAATCAACAAACTACATACTATACCTTGTTCTGTTGATTAAATAGGATGAAGAGGAGGTATTCAAGTGGCATGCAAGTTTTATATCAGAATATGTTCCATAGTAAGCGGACGTCATAACGAACTTCCAAATGTTGCCATCTATCCTACAAACTAAGCCTTCCCAAAAAATATGCTTAAGGCACTATTGGCAATCGTACCGGCCTAGATATAGGTTTTCTAAGTCTACAGTGCCCTAGGCCCGTTGCCAAGCATTAAATACCCGAAGGAAAGGAATGTCCTTCATGATAATCTCTAGTAGGACTGGTTCAAAAAATAAAAATGGGGGATTGGAGATATGGGATAGAAAGAATACTGAAAGAAATGGGAAATTACGAAAAGGAATGGGAAATGGCCACAGGCCAGAAATTTGGGGTGATGGACGAGAAGCACGATAGACATCTTAGATACTTGAACCAACAGTAATCAAAACAATGACTTTTAATAGAAACTAGTATAAAATCCTCAGAATAATGTAAACTCCAACAAGTATTCCAGGGACTAGTATTCTATCAACAACAAAATCCAGAAACCAGAATTAAATTGAATGATAAAGATACTAACTTAATAGAAATCACAGAATAGAAGTCATACACAAAGATTGAGAACTCAAGCTAGAGCCAGAAGCCTTTATTTTGAGAGAAAATTTCAAGTACACAACTGCTTTTCTAGCAGAAGTTATCCATGTCGTGTTACAAGGAAGGAGCGGTTTATATAGGAGAAAGTTGTCACTTGAAATATTAATGCTCAACCACTTTCATGACGGGCTGATCCAATTTCGGTGATAGTCAGAAAAAATCTACCTTATCCTAATTTAGCATTAAAAGCAAAAGGTTTCGACGAAGACTTCGAACAGTCAGGCTGAAATTACAGGTAACTTGATATTGAAGTTAGAAGTTTCTAATGACGATCATCGATCAGACAGTCTCAATGATAGCTTCAGAGTGGTGAAACAGAGGATCCACTATGGACCTCTCCTTTAGTTTATTAGCTCCTTCTAACGAGATGCCCTTGGATATTTTAAACAAAGCACTTCCTTGTGGAGTGCTTTTTAGAAAAGCACTCCCAAGTTGAGAGCTTTCTAAACAAAGTGAAGATTTAGCACTTTGAAGACTTATAGGAGAAGTACTTCTAGAAAAGTGTAGATTTCTTTCAGACTTGGCCATTTTATGGAGTGTACCCATGTAGTACTCTAGCTACCTTTTGATAAAGCTCTTTGGAAGGGACTTTCCGTCAAAGTACTCCAAGTGGAGCGCTTTTTAGCAAAGTACTCCCAAATGGAGCGCTTTTGAGCAAAGCGCTCCCTTGTGGAGCACATTTTAGGAAAGTGCTCCCTTGTGGAGTGCTTTCTACTTTAAGAAAAGGACTTGGAATTTTTGGAGGTGTCTCTTTTAGATAAGCTTAGATTTTATCTTTACTTAGTAACTTCATCCATTTTGCCACCTTAGCCTCTCAACTATCTTACAAATAATCCTCTAGCTAAGAAAGGAAAATAATCCTAAACATAAGAGCTGTAAGTGAGAACTTAATATTTGATTTCCCATGCTAAAACATGTATGATTTTACATGCAACATACCAAGTTAAAAAACTTTAGAAGTATAGAAAAACTAAAATGTAAGAAAAGAAAAGTACAAAAAAGCTTAGAAAAACTAGAGCTTTTATGAGGAAAATCTTTAGAACCACAACACCTTAACCATTTTTTATGGAAAAATATGAGTTTTACAATGAGCGCTTTCAAAACAGTATCTACTATGCATTTTTACAAGGTGTGTCAAAACTGACAACACATCTGGCAGCTCGCAAGGTATTGAGCCTGCCTCAATGCAAAGATCCTAGGCCTTTATCCTTGGGCAACAAAGTCATCTTTCTTCTCTTGGTCTTCTTCTTTTGTGTCATCTTCACTGAGCTCTCTATATTCCTATTTCTTGTTGTCCTCAGACTCTTCATTCATTTCTTCTTCATGTTCATCTGAATCTTCATCTTTTGTACCAGATTCACTTTTTGTCTCATTTTCTTTGTTAGGCAAGCGACACTTAGGAAGAAATGGGTCTAATGACTTGTTAAAAACATGATTATATATAGTTGCAGCATCATCCCAATGATCATAAGAAATGGAGGGTGCTTTTGAAGCTCAAAAATAAGACAACAATAAGCGTTGATTCACTCCAGATCAACAAACACCATCATCCTGTCAAATTATTTTAAATAGGATTCAATCTGAGAATACTTGATCATGAGCATTATGATCTGTGTGTCTAAGCTAGAGGTATTTAAGGTGTTTACATCAGTAGAGTTGTCAACAAAATTAGCCCACATGGGTTCCAACTCCTCTATTGATAGAGGAGGATGCTCTGGATCTATGAAACCCGAAACCTTAATGTCGATGAGAGCGTCCAAGTACCGTAATGCAATTTTGTGCTCTTGCAAAAGGGTGTCTGAAGCTGAATGAGCTTTTTTGGCCATCTCAAATTTTGTGTAATAATATTGCAAGGTACATATTCTATCTTCCTAAGTTGGATAGCCAAGTCTAGCCAACAATTAACATCTGCTTGGGCTGACTCTAGAATTGGGTTCCCAACAAGAATAGCATCATGTGCTTCCTTATAAAATTGGAGAGCTTTGATTCCTTTGGCAGCTCTCTGAGGAAAATCCCTTAAGAAGTACAAGCGCATCTCTTGCAAGCGCTCCTTAGAAGGTAATCCAGGTGGTTGTGCCTTAAGTGCTTGCTTGGATTATAGCTCCCTAATATAAACAGTAAGCCATTGATTTATCTAATTTGCCTCTTCTACCTCCTAGATATGATGAGCATTTGTCGTTTCAAGGTCAACATTATATGCATCAAGTTCCTATACTTTCTTATCTAGCTCTTCAACTCTGGAATTAAGCTTTTGAATCTGGCCCTGATGCTCTCATTCTAGTTCTTCATTCTTCCTCCTTACCACTTCCAACTCTTCCTATAGTTGATAAACCTCAGACTAGGCTTTAAAATATCAAAATTTGTAATTTTCTCCATTTGCATAGATTGAGCCAATGCCAACTTGAACCTCTTCCATTTTTTATTGGGTATTCATCCTAATCATATTGAAACTTGTATGCATGAGAGCATATTTAGCTAGGGTTATTTCTCCCAAAGGCTTGCTCACCAATGGTATCTTTTCAAATGTATGCAGGTCCATTGACTCAGGATCCAAAATATAAGTTTTACATGCATGTGCCAAAGCTAAAGCCTCTCCCTATGATCTCTAAGCCATTTTGTAGAATTCTTCCTGGCTATGTGGACACTTTTAACTGTAGCTAACTGTTGTGACAACTCTAGCTCTGACTCCAAAGGCTCGGGGACCCCTAATCCGAGAATAGGTGTTGACAGAAGGAATGGAAAATCGAATTGTAGGCCTGGAGCTATAGAGGAAGCTGAGAGGGAAGCAATTGCGCTAACCCTCGAAGGGGCTTGAGTTTGTATGGCTAAAATAGTGGGTTTGGGTGTTATGAATGCGGATGAATCAAAAGGTGTGGTGGCAGTGGGAGGAGTGGAGGAAACGCTTGAGTTAGAAGCACAAAATAAGCAGGTAAGGGGAATATCTAAAAAGCAAGGGGAAGAAATGGTTGAAGCAGATACTGTAAAAATATTAGGGGCTTTTGCATAAGACATAAATGGGGAAGTTGAGGGTACAGGTGATTTGATAGGAGACAAGAAATATGCCTTGGAAACTTGAAAGTTCAGATTGCTTAGCTCTGGAATAGGAGATGTACTCAACGCAGGGGCCACTAAAATAGGTATGGTGGAGACTTCTAAAACTGTTGTTGTAGAGGCTATAGATACTGGCATTATCATGGTTACATCAAGGATTGAACAGGTTTGAAATAGAGGTGAGAACTTAAGGCCGAGGAAAAAATAAGATAAGGGGATGAGGACATACCTTTGAGCCCCATAGAGGAAGGGGTCGTGAGAGATTCTTCTAACACCTGGGTTCCACCTTCTTCCTTGTCTGGAGCATTGGGGCTATCCTCGTTTGCCTTTTCATCACCTAAAGGCTCTTGAAAGACCGACTATCCTCTGTATACCATGATTTTTTCTTCAATTTGTTTTGCCATAGGCGCTCCTTGAATAGGTGCTTCAATTTTGACCTTATGTTCTTCAATCTGCTTTATGATCACTTTGTCTTCAATATGTTCAGTCACAGCTGGTTCGAGTAGTTTATTGGCAGTTACTTCTTTAGCTAGAAATACCTCTTCAGCCACAGATACTTCAAGTATAGCTTCTTCTTGTACAAATATCTCAGCTCCCCTGCTCCCTTGATCTTCTTGAGCAGCCAATAGTTTGATACTGAGATGCTTTTGTCGATCTACCTCTATGGCCACAACCTCTTCTGTTACAGCTACTTCATTAGGGTTTGGAGGGGTTGAAGTGCTTGAATGCACCATCGATATAAAAAGCTTTTGGGCTTCAGTTCAAAGTTTTATTGTGATTTGCAATAGAAGAGATGCTTTAGTTTTTCTTTTTGAATGAGCGCTCTTCCTTTTAGGCATCTACTCAACAGAGGGAGGAGCGCTCATGATAGTTTTACCCATGCTTAGCAATTTATATCATGGATGAGCCAAGTCATCAACCTTATTAGGGTGGTGCCCTAATTTGGGCACAAAATCGGTGAAGGAAAATGATTGTAAAACACCAAAGTTGTATTCATAAAAACCTGAAAATTAATCATAAATCACTAGTTTATTAGCTGAGGGTTTGCCCTGGTGCACCCTCATGATCCACCATTGTTGTATTTTGTGGTCTAATGAGGCCCAAAAATGCCTCATTATTGCACAATGTTTGAATACCATATGATAATTTAATTGCCAAATAGTTGACTACAATATACTATTTGTTAAGTGTTTGTATTGATTTTATGTTAGGAATACTATATCTCTATTTTTTACTATTTTCAGCATTTTGTGACTGATTTTGCTTGATTAAGTAGCAAGTAAAAATATGCATTTCAGTTAAACAAATGTGGTATGCTGATATCCATTAACTTCTCAATGCTTTTTGAATATTTTCCTTCCCTTCAACTTGTTTCAAATCCACATTGAAGCCAAAATTTTAGGACTGTCATAAATCTGAAAATCTGAAAAAAAATAGCCATATAAAAATCAACAAGCTATCACTTTATAGGAACACCTTGAAGTTGTCAATAAAAGCATTAGGATATGGATGGAATGAGTTTATAAGGACTAAATAAGATATCTGACCTATTTAGAAGCATTCCCACATGGTCTAAATAGGCAACAATAAGGTATAATAGAGCAGGGACAATTGTGCAACACTGTTGCACTATTTCAGCATGGTTACTTGGTGAATGAAGTGTATAAATTTAGTAGCAACTTTATGTACTCCTTCATGTTGATATTTGAATAATTTTTCCATGTTATAATTTGTTTGAATTTGCAAGAAATGCCAATATTTTACAACTATGCAGTAGAGTTGGAAAATGCAATAATTTACCATGTAAATTCTAACAAGCTACCAATGAATGGTAAGGCATGGAATTCACACATGGAGAGGAATGAAGGCTATTGCAATATGATCTTGAGGGCTAATACACCTGAGAAATGCAGCTAAAATCACTTGAAGAGCACACAATTGGTCATTTTTAAGATCTTCGGATTGAGAAATACAATCTCTTCGGATTGAGCCACTTAGCTCTCGATTGAGAACAAAAAGTGTTTTTTGAATTTTTGACTATTTTTTGACGATGGAAAAAGGGAAATAAGGTTGAGAAGGTTAAGGAAAAATATCCCCCAGCTGTCTTTGTCATCCTTGTTGTCCAAAGCCACCATTCATGGAAAAAGATCAATTGATCCTCTTCTAGGATAAACCCAAAAATAACTGCAACATAATAGGAAGTTGTTTGCAAGATATAAATGACATTTTATGAAGTGAATAAATATGTGTGAGATATTTTTAGACTCCTCTCACGTACTTCCACCACTAAAGATGCTTTCTAAGGGCCAATGACTACTACTGCAACACAAATTGTCCAAATTTGCATTTATTTTAGATCCAAGATTATTGGCAAATCACTGTAAAGTAGCACATAGGCTAATTTGAGCATGGTATATGTTGTAAATATTTATATAAATAACATAGCTCCCTCCTTGGTTGAGCCAGTTAGGAATCAGAATAGAGAAAAGTTTTCAATTGCAGCAATTAGGACTGTACAGTAATTTTTTGTAACAATTTTTAGCATGTTTTGTCATCAATAAAAGTGCAGTTATTTTATCATTTTTTGTTCTAAGTGTTAATTAGTTAAGGAGTTCTTTTCACCTCCTTATAGATCAGGAAGTATGGGCCCACTTTTAGATCTAGAAGGAGGATTTTTATGGCAAGTTTTAATTTATAATTTTGTTGTAGCAGAATTAACAGATTACTTGTCAAGTTTACTTTTCTTGTTTTAAGTTTGTATAATGTTCTTTATGTTTTCTATTATGTTTATGTACATCATTTGTGTGTGTGTCAGCTAAAAAATTATATTAAGTATTTTTCCTTTGCTTTTCATGTTTTCCCTGCTTTTTTGTTTTAGCAACTTTCCATTTTCAGCATATTTCATTTTGCTATCAATTCCTATAGCAGAAGCTTGACAACCTTTTGTGGCAGGACATTGACAGATGTTTTTAGCATAAGTTTCATTTACAAGCATCATTTCAATTATGAAAGAGTAACTAGGTTTCAATTCTGCAAATGTAACATAGGATTTCATTTCAGCAACATTTAAATTCAGCAATTTAAATTCTGTTATTTAAATTCTGCAAAAGTAGATTAGAATTTAAATTTAGCAATTCAAATTCTTGCAATTGTAGTTATATTTCAATTCCTGTAACTTAGAATTAGTTTTTAGTTCCTACAAGTTTCCATTATACAAATTAGGTTTAGTGTGACACCAAAAGGCTAAACCAAATCTGTCTCACCCAATAAATGCTTGAAATTTGAATGCTTGAATTGTACTTTGCCCTAGCCTTCTATCATAGACAACCTTGGACACCACCTCGGATTGATAAGATCTTTGAGATTTAATGATGAGACTCAATGAAACTCATCATTTTGGCATCGTTTTCGGGGACACGATGTTGTTAGAGGGTAAAAGTAGCCCAATAATTGTTAATTATACTAAATTGTGAACTTCAGAGTAAAATATGGATAAATGATTGATATTAGTAATAGTTTTTGGTAAATTGCATTTCAGTCCATTTAGAAAACAAGCAACCATAGGGAGGTGATATTTACACCTAGGGGTTAAATTGCTTATATTTAAAATTCTTGATAAAAATTGAAAGAATTCATCATCCTGATTATCAAGAAACATAAGATCTCTTAAAGGAGCCATCTTCTAGTACTGTCATTTTTATATCCATATCATCAAGGTAGTATAAACAATTTTGTCCTAGGTATTGAGAAGACATCATGGTAGATGTACAATACTATCCCTTGAACAAAACAATCATACCAGCTACTTGTAGCATTTGTTCACAAGGACATATCACTGATACATACCATTTACTTTCACAACTCAAAGATGCAAAATTTTTTGCCTGGTCTAAATTCTTCTCGAGGGAGATCCCAACAATAACAAATAGAGCAAGTAAAACCACTACCTCCAGCCCAACCTATGGTCAATCTGAATAATACAGGATAGATAACCCCTGTCTATGTAAGCTGAATCTATTAAAAAAAAATCACAAAACTTTTGCACAATCAAAATAAGATTTTACAACTTAACAGTGATCCTAGAGTTTTCCATTATTACTTAAAGATTATTAGGATTTTATCGTGCTAAACCGCAACCTAACAATTCTTAGCCTACACAGACAATAGTTGATCTCATTAGAGGTAATCCTACATGACAAGTAGTTGATCTGCTAAAGTTGTACACTTCTTGTCTTATTGTGCAAACCAAAAATATGTCTTTTTTAGCCCAACCTGTGATCAGTATGAATAGCATAGGATAGGCAACCCCTATCTATGTAGGTAAATCTGGTAAAAAAATAAAAAAACTATAGGAAATGTTATTGACTGCAGCAAAATCCAACTATTCTCAAACAAGAACTTACCTGAGCTTGTAGAGACAAAAATCAATGGAGATACATAGAAAACCTTTAGTCTAAACACACAAAAATTAGCCTTGGATAAAAGAGAAAAACTAGAAAAACTGCACATAGAAAATTTACTTCCATTGAACTCCTTAGTAAGAAATTACAAAGGGGTAAATTTTGTCCTCCTAGAAATGAAACAAATTGAAGTGCAACCAAGAAAATTCTTGAACATTATTAGCTGGTTGACTTATAAACAAAAAGCAAAATTGTTGCTATTTTGAAACAATATTTCAATCCCTTTACATGGAATTACAAGGGTATATCAAGATTTTATCTTGATGTAAGCACTTAACATCTTTTAGGAATTGGTATTTAATTGTTTCAAGTATAGATTGACAAGATTTTGCAGACTAGGAGGCATGGACAACACTTGATTGAAAAAATTTTCAGATATGGAGCAGTGCTTCTTTCTCCCATTGGTAATTCATGGAGGATGTTAGTGGTGAATGGACATTGTCTTCGGGTATACCATGCACCATTAACTAAGGAGGAGTTTTTGAAGGAGATTCCATTGGATGTACACATAATGGAAGAGAATTCCTCTTCAATATCAGATTCAGAGTGATGATAAAAATTTTGACAAAAAAAAAATACAAAAAAAATCAAAAAGAAGAATAGTCTTGTTTGTGAACTTCCTTCTTGGGTACAAGCAAGATAAGAAAAATTGAAAAAAAAAAATTTGCAGCAAAGGCATGTCCCACAAAATTGGGATATATGAGGACAAGCATCAATTTTAGTAAGGAAGAGGAACAATGGAGTAAATACTTCATTTCCAGTGATAAGGAGGCAATTATGATGTAAGAAGATTCTTACTGCTCATCTAGAAAGGAAGGTTGCATCAATGTTGCAGGTTTCAATAGAAAGAGATGGTGTTTTCATACAACAATTGACATGTTTTTGCAGAATAAGGATTGGTCTTATCCAAATAAGAGTGAGATGAAAAAAAGGGACAGAAGTTGGTTGAAAACCAAAAATGATAGCCTCTTATGATGAAAAAAATGAAAAAAAAAATGAGATGAAAAAAAAGAAACAAAAAAATGAATAATTTAGTAGTGAAAACCTTCTTGGAGGCGCTACTGAGTTGGATTGCATGAAAACCAATTTTTCGGCATGCATTGCCTTGTTGATCTACCCACCATTGTGCAAATCTCACACTGCACATGTATTATGTTTATGTTTTCAGATAGCCTACTAACAATCATCAAAAGCAGCTTGTAAGGTGCATGACCAATTTTCAGGACAGTAAGGTATGTGTTTCTTGCATTTAATTCATAATAAATATTTAGCATTTAGTGTATGATAATCGGTATTTGGCATAAACTATTCATACAATATTGACAAGTTGAAAATGGAACATGTTCAAGATGTCAAGAAACACCCCCTTATGCCCTTAATTGCATTGAAATTCCAAAACTGTGCAAAAGCATGATTTTGGGACAGACATGGCAACAATTCTATTTTAATTTGTAGGGCAAGTTTTAGAAGGAGAACTGCAAGTTTATATCTCATAATTATCTGATAAATTGGAGGATAATCAGCAAAATGCACCTAAAGGTTCTATTTTAGTACTACTGGAATAAAACAACATACAAAACAAAGAATATCATCTAAACAAAAGGATGAAGAAGGGATTTTTGATTTTATGGAAGGATTATACACTCTAGATATGGGCCCACAATAGAATCTATAGCTAAATTTTGCATAGGAGGTCATTTCTACATTGTTTGATGCATCTTCAGAATGAACAGTAATATATTCGAAATGAACAGGCATATCTTCGGAATGAGCAAGATATCTTCAAAATGAGCAGAAACTATACCAGAATTGCTAAAAATGCTACATAATAGCAAAAAGAGTAGGGTACATCAAATATTGAGGTTCATAAGGCTCTACCACAAGTAAGTACATCCCTCAAGCATTTCAAATCCAAAATTTTTATCAATTTTGTTCAAAAGGTGCAAACAATAGAAATAAGCATTCAGGCTGAAATGTTGTTAAGAACAAAAAATTCCATCAGTAGTAGTGCATCTGCCAAATATGGTTCCTCAATAAGACTATTGCAAGATGAATCACATGATATCAAGCCTTTAAGAGGTACCTTGCAGCACTAAAACTTAAAAAATAGAAAAAGAGTCATACATGTGCTTAATTGCAAAATACTTGATATAGTGCAGAAAGGAGGAATTTCTCAGTTAGCAAGTAGCAAAGGATGTTGTTCACAAGAATAAAACCTGCATATTACTATGGCCTACTAAGATGCATGAGGGCATGCATCAGTTCAAGTTGGGGGGGATGATGAGGCCCAAAAATGCCTCATTATTGCACAATGTTTGACTACCATATGATAAGTTAATTGCCAAATAGTTGACTAAAATATACTATTTGTTAAGTGTTTGTATTGATTTTATGTTAGGAATACTATATCTCTTTTTTTGACTATTTTCAACATTTTGTGACTGATTTTGTTTGATTAAGTAGTAAGTAAAAACATGCATTTCTATTAACAAAATGTGGTATGCTGATATCCATTAACTTCTCAATGGTTTTTGAATGTTTTCCTACCCTTCAACTTGTTTCAAATCCACATTGAAGCCAAAATTTTAGGACTGTCATAAATTTGAAAATCTAAAAAAAAAAATAGCCATATAAAAATCAGCAAGCTATCACTTTATAGGAACACCTTGAAGTTGTCAAGCAAAGCATGAGGATATGGATGGAATGAGTTTAGAAGGACTACATAAGACATCTGACCTATTTAGAAGTATTCCCACATGGTCTAAATAGACAGCAACAAGGTATAACAGAGTAGAGACAATTGTGCAGCATTGTTGCACTATTTCAGCATGGTTACTTGGTGAATGAAGTGTATAAATTCAGTAGCAACTTGATGTACTCCTTCATGTTGATATTTGAATAATTTTTCCATGTTCTAATTTGTTTGAATTTGCAAGAAATGCCAATATTTTACAACTGTGCAGTAGAGTTGGAAAATGCAGTAATTTACCATGTAAATTCTAGCAAGCTACCAATGAATGGCAAGGCATGGAATTCACACATGGAGAGGAATGAAGGCTATTGCAATATGATCCTGAGGGCTAATCCACCTGAGAAATGCAGCTAAAATCACTTTAAGTTTCATTTACAAGCATCATTTAAATTATGAAAGAGTAACTAGGTGTCAATTCTGCAAATGTAACTTAGGATTTCATTTCAGCAACATTTAAATTTAGCAATTTAAATTCTGTTATTTAAATTCTGCAAAAGTAGATTAGACTTTCAATTTAGCAATTCCAATTTTTGCAATTGCAGTTAGATTTCAATTCTTGCAACTTAGAATTAGTTTTTAGTTTCTGCAAGTTTACATTCTATAGATTAGGTTTAGTGTGACACCAAAAGGCTAAACCAAATCTGTCTCACCCAATAAATGCTTGAAATATGAATGCCTAAATTGTAGTCTGCCCTAGCCTTCTATCGTAGACAACCTTGGACACCACCCTAGATTGATAAGATATTTGAGGTTTAATGATGAGACTCAATGACACTCATCATGGTTTGACCATTTTGGGTACCTAAATTTTATGCTTGCTATGATGGATCTGGTCAGGTTCTAATTTGGATTTATAGCGGGATTGTACTCAAACTCCATAGTATAAAAATCCAACCAAGGTGGTAGTGGTTCCATCTCATCTACATGCCATTCAAGCTCCAAGCCAAGTGGGTTATTGCGTTGGTTTTCCATGTCTGACCGTGGGCAGCTATGAAAAGCTTGTACCTTAAGATTTTTTTGTATTATACCCAGCGAATCCCATTTCCACTGATGGGGAAGCTCAATAAATCCAAATTGAGATAGTGCTATGATTAGAACCGCATTTTGACCGCACTGAGCTATCTTGACTCCTCCGAACTCGAAAGGGGTGGAGATTATGACTTTTCCCCCATGACCCTTTCCATACTCTTGATTAGTGTGGTCCATCTGGCAGAAAAAAGGCAGTAAAAAATGTTTTTTGGAAAACCCATATATTCTGATGACATAACCCTGTGTAAGGAAGAAAGTATCCCCCAAACATTGCTCCACTAATTGTTCCCTCAAATATATCGAGAAATGCTCATACTGGCCATAAATTAAGCTTAAAGCTGGACCTAGAAAAATCTGATTGAAAACATAGTATGAATTACTTACAGTAAAGCTATCTGTCCAAAGATAAACCGACAATGGCTTTCCCTCGTTGTCTGTCTGCTACTTTTGGATGAAGCCAAACTTCTCGTGCTGGTTCTAGAAAAATAACCACACCATTATGGAAGAGAGTCTGAACTGGTGGCTTTGATCATCATGGAGAAAATCCAAAGAGGCATGCAACTATCGTGCGATGAATTCGGCCCAATCATAATAAATTGGGCTAGAACCTGGCCTGGCTTTGGAAGGAAAATAATTCGGGTTGTCTAAAATGGCCTTGGCCATGACAACCTGCCAGTCGGTGACCCACTCATCAGTTGCCAATCCTATCACCCATGCTAGGATAGAGTAAATCTCAGGCTGTGAGAATTCAGCCAAACACCTTGGGAGTGCAGGTAGGTTACTAGTCACCATTGTATCCTTTAACTGGTTCGACATAAAATCTTTCATCCAGGATGTAGGCTGATATCTGGCAGCTTCTTCATTGGTGTACAACCTTTGTGGAACAATCTCAGAAGGATACTTTTCTCCTCTGGTGAATTCTTCTCAAGAAGATTCAGTGGTAATCAAAAATAGTGGAGCTCCTTGAGCATTTCGAACCATCCATGTCAAAGGATCGTAATTCCTGGCCACTGCATGAATGAACTCGGGATAGGCATGAACAGGAGTGCACATGTAAAAATACAAGTGCAAGTAGAGTACAACTGCCAATGGGTTTTCAACTGGGTCCTTTCTGTATGCTTCCTCAACATATCGATGCAGTTGCTCTATATCTTTGTTTGTCACCAGGCAGTCTCTATAGCGAAGGAAAGGGTGTTGCCAAGGCACCAGCTCTTCAATGTTCTTCTTTTTCTTCTTCTTCCGGAGTTTTTTGAATCTGATGGTTCTGCTGAAGCAGCTTCATTTTCTGGTTTTTTATTTCTTTGGACCTTTTTCTTATGCTTCTTCTCTTTTGGAGCTTCTTCAATTATCGTCTCTTCCATTATTTGCTTTCCTTTCTTACCCATGGTGGTTGAGTGCTTCAGAAAGTTTTCAGGTTTGTGTGTTACAGTGAAGATATTTGGAAATGAGCTTGAACCTTACCAGGAAATATTATGTTTTTATAATGCCACTACTTGGAACCACCACCTCTAATGCAGGCCACCCCTAATTAATGCCAGGGTGAACGTGCATGCAATCGGGCATTTTCAAGCTCCTTCGTGTGGGTGGATTTCTCTTAAAAAACTAAATACTGATGGTGGACAAGTATGTTTCCATGAGGCGCACTATTATTGGCCAGAAAGGGTGTCGGTAGATTTGAATAAAAGGTCAATTTTGGCTGACGGAGGATGAGGAATGTTTTGATTTGATGGGCGTATGACCCCTTCTCTTTTAAAACTCATGCCAACCTAGGGTTTTTAAAATGACCTTTCATGATGCACAAAATATTCCTGGACACTTGGCAAAATCAGAGTGGACAACTAAAATTTAAAATATTTAAAAAAAGGTAGGACAACGAGGAAATAAGATTATACTAAAGAAAAAATATTTAAAAACGGCTAAAAAAATGGGAGCGACTCCCAATGGAGCACCCCTGACATTTAATTATTTATTTATTTCTTTTGGGTGGAGCGCTCTCCATGTGGAGCACTTCGGCTTTGGGTAAAGCGCTCCCTTGTGGAACACTTTGTCCTTTGGAGCCCCCATGACTTTGCCCTGTGACACTTTGCCTTTGGAGCACTCCACTTTGGGCAAAGTGCTCCCTTGTGGAATGCTTTGCCTTTGGAGCATTCTCCATGTGGAGTGCTCTATTTTGGGCAAAGCGCTCCCTTGTGGAGCGCTTTGCCTTTGGAGCGCTCTCCATGTGGAGCACTCGATTTGGGCAAAGCGCTCCCTTGTGGAGCGCTTTGCCTTTGGAGTGCTCTCCATGTGGAGCGCTCTAGCTTTGGGCAAAGCACTCCCTTGTGGAACACTTTGCCTTTGGAGCGCTCTCCATGTGGAGCGCTCTGGCTTTGGGAAAAGTGCTCCCTTGTGTTCCTTGTGGAACGCTTTACCTTTGGAGTGCTCTCCATGTGGAGCACTTTGGATTTGGGCAAAGTGCTCCCTTGTGGAATGCTTTGCTCTCTTTTTTTTTTTTTTTGAGATACTCACTTAAAAGTGAATGAAGGATCATTTCCAGGAAAACCTCTCGGCCAATCGGGTGAGATTTTATTTCTAACTATCTCATCTTGGCTGCAAAAACCAAGCAAGGGATTTCTTGAAGAAACTTCTTTTAGACCTCCCAAAAACATTTTGGCCTAGAGGGCGCAACTCTTCTATTAACTACCTCATCCTGGCTGCCAAAGGCCTTAGAAAAGGTATTTTTGAAGCAACACCTTCCTTCTATTTTTCAATTAAGCTTAGGAAATAAAAACACTAACCTACTATACAAAAAAAGGGACTCCATACGAGAAATACCTGATCATCTAGAGAGGAGTGTCGGGTCTTGGTGGGTGGTAGAATTTTAATAAAAAACCATTTACTAGAATCGGGAGCATGGCACCTTCCATGTCTTCCAGCATGAATGAATTTATCTGATGAACGCTAGAGACTCGAAATGGACCCTCCCAGAAGGCATCAAACTTTTTGTGGTTTCTCAACTTTGATTTCTTCACGTTCCATTTCAAAACTAAGTCTCCAACACTGAAAGCCCGCTCAGAATTTCTCTTGTTGAACCAGCTCTTGGTAGTTTCGGCATGCTTGGTGAAGACTTCGTACGCCTTTTCTCTTTCTTCTTCTAACTCCACCATTTGTGCCAGCCTTGCATCCATCAGACTGTATTGGCCTCCTTCGATGTCTAGCCATTTAAGAAGTTGTAAGGCTGGTAGTTCGATGTGTGTAGGTAAGACCGCATCTTTGCCATACACCAATGAATAAGGTGAAGTCTGGATAGACCGCTTGATGGAAATTTGATCAGCCCATAGGGACTGATTTAAGAGTAGGTGCCAGCTTCTTTTATTTTTTTGCAAGGATTTCTTCAAAATTCATAATAGGTTCTTGTTCGTGGATTCAGCTAACCCATTTCCCTGCGGGTAATAGTTAGATGAAGTTTTTAAATAGATTCCATACCTGACCGTAAATTCACAAATATTTGCACCAGTGAAAGGAGAACCATTGTACAAGACAATGGACTCTGGGATTCCGAAATGAGTGATCAGACCCTCGAGGAAGGAGATGACCACCTCCTGGCTTGCCTCTTTGGTCGGAATTGCTTTCGACCATCTAGTGAAGTAGTCTGTAGCAGTCAAGATATATTTGTGGCTAGAAGAATAATTGGGATTGATGATCCCAATGAAGTCTAAACCCCACTGTTGGAATGGAGTCTCCACTTGAATGGGGTGAAGAGGAAGGGATGCATTCCTAACTCTTCCTGAGTAGCACTGGCAACTATCACAACACTGGCTGGCTTTGAAGGTATCCAAAAAGAGAGTGGGCCAATAGTAACCTACTTTGATGATTTTTAACACCATCGGTCTACCAGCAAAATGCCCTCCCAAAACTCTAGAGTGAAACTCTTCCAGGATTTTAGTTTTTTGGACTCTTTAATGCACCTTAAAAGGACTTCATCAATATTCTTATAAAAGAGTCCATTGGGCGTTGGGACATACCTTTTAGCTTGTAGGTGAAATCTTCTTCTTTGTGAAGCATCGAAGCATGAGGGGCATCGACCTGTATCAAAATATCTGATCAGGTCTTCTATCCAATCTGAATCGCTAGTGGATGGGATAGCCAAGTTGCTATCAAAATTTAGGCTATCTGAGTCTGGAATCATAGCTTCGGTCGCAGCATTTTTGGCTAACTCTTGATAGAGCGCTCTACCTCGAACTAACTTGGTAGGGCGTATCTCGATATCAAACTCTTGGATTTTAGTAACCCATCCCGCCCTTCTATTCCCCAACTCACCTTGGATGATAAAGCTTCGGACGTCAGGGTGTATGACATACACGATTGTTTTGCTTTGAGACACGAAGTGCCTAAACTTTTGGAGAGACCTCATCACCACATGCACTTGTCATTCAATGAAATTGAACTTCTCTTCGTGAGGCTGAATGATCTGGCTGAGAAACATGATCGGACGCTCATCTCCATATTCACCTTTCTGAGTTAAGACAATGGCATAACTCTCAGGCTCTCCGACCGCATACAAGATGAAATCTCATGAGTAGTCGAGGTTGATAAGGATAGGATCTTGAGAAATCCACTCTTTAATCTCCTAAAAATCTTACCTCCTTTCGTTAGTCCACTTGAATTCGGTGCCCTTTTTCAAGAGTTGGGCCATTGGTTTTATTACTTGGGAAAAATCGACGATGAACTTCCTAACGAAGTTTATCTGTCCAAAAAAGGACTACAGGGCCTTCTTATTTGTGGGGGGTGAGAGTCGGAGAAGTGCTTCTACTCAAGCTGGATCAATTGTTAATCCCTTTTTAGAGATAATATGCCCTAGTAGCTTTCCTTCTTTCACCACAAATATTGACTTTTTGGGGTTGATAGAGACCCCAAACTCTCGATATTTTTCAAAAACTTACCATAAATGTAGACCGTGTTCTTCCCGCTTGTGAGAAAATACAGTCATGTCATCCAAGTATATTACGATGACATGATTGAGTAGTTCACCAAAAGTGAGGTCCATCGCCCTTTGGAAAGTAGCCCCGACATTTGAAAGGCTGAAGGGCATCCGTTGATAGGTGAAAGTGCCCCACTTGGTCATGAATGTGGTTTTATGTTGATCTTCATCTTTAACCCATATCTGGTTATAGCCTAAGAACCCATATAATAAGGAGAACCTTTGTGCTCCTACCACCACATGAAGGATTTGATCAATCTGAGGTAGTGGGTAGTGATATTTGAGCGATGCTTGATTTAGATTTTGGAAATCTATACACAATCAGATATCGCCATTCTTCTTTCACACTAGAACCAGGTTAGCTACCCAGGAAGAATGCTTAATCGGATATATGATCTTAGCTTCGAGCATTTTCAACAACTTGGCCCTCATTAGAGTTTTGACTTTTGGATTTATGGGCCGTTGCTTCTGTCTGAAGGGTCTGACACCCTCTTCTAACTCAATGGTATGTTGGATGATGTTCTTGTCATACCCCTTTAGGTCTTGGTAACACCAGGCAATGATATCAGGGTATTCTTTACACATAACCTGGATCTGCTGAAGCTCTCCGACTATGCAATCGGTCCCTACCATGATGACCTTCCCTGATTCTAACTCCAAGTTGATGAAATCCTTCTGGTCCACCTTGATCTTATGGTTGATAGGCCTATCATTTTTGTTGAAGAGGCTTTCCAGCATGATCAGGCCTTTCGGGATATGATTGTTTTTCAATTGAATCAAACCTTCATGGTCTTCTTCATTCAGAGCCCGCTCTTCGATGGTTGACGCTTCATTGACCAAGAAGTTAACAAGTTGTTCGTCATTGTCTAACACCTGCCAATGGAGTTTTTTATCGGGAACAGAAGGTCGGTAAATTAATCTTACCATCTTTGGTTTGTGCATCATGTCATCAGCTAGTGAAAATCGGGCACCGATGGAAGCTAGAACATCAGCCAGCTTGTTCTTCTCCCTTGAAATAGATTTGACATTTAGTGCATTGAAGGAATCAAAAAAATCCCATACCTTGTTGCGATACACCTTTAGGTAGTGTTGTTTGCTGACACACTTGTTGGTAATTTGATTACATATCAGCTCGAAGTCCCCAAAAATCTATAGTTGTTTGATGCCTAGCTTCTCAGCTTTCTTGAGTTCGAGGCACAGAGCCTCATATTCAGTTGCATTGTTTGTATAGCTCCAAGCTAGTCTGTACGAGTAAGTCTTTTGTTCCCCAGTTGGGGAGATGAGAGCAATTCTTGCACCTGCACCATTTTTACATCAAGCACCATCAAAGTACAACTTCCAAAGATGGTCTGAGGTTGGGAGCGCTTCTGGGTGTGCTTGCTTTTCTTTCTCAGGCTTAGTGAGCGTGTAGCATCCTAATTCTGTACCATTAACCGCATTGAAATCCATTAAGGAGAAGTCATCCTCCAGTTGGAGTTCATCGAGAGCTTCTTCCATCAAGTCAACTTGTATTTCTTTCGCCATCAAGTTGACAGAGACTGAGCTTTTTCTTCATCCTCAAGCTTCTCCACATGAAAACCAGTAGGCTTCTCATTGAAGAGCTTGAATCTTCTTCCTTTGAAGGGGATCTCTAGGTGGGTGTAGTCGAGGGAGAGGTAGCCTCCCATATTTGTTGTGAATTCTCATGAAAGACACATACTAAAATATGGCTCTAAGTCGACCACCATGATCTCCTGTATAACGGTGACTTGCGACATTTTATGGAGTTGGATGGGAACATCCTTGATCACTCCTACTATCTTTACCAGAGTTCCATCTAACTACAGCACCCCAGGGTTGTTGCGGGTGTACTCCATACCCATGATCTCATAGATGGCTTTGGGCATGATGGTTGTAGCGGCACCTAAGTCGATCATGCAGTTATGTATGACCCATCCCTCCATTCAAAGAGAAAGGTAAAATGGTGGGGGCCTATTTTTACCTATGGCCAAAGTTATTAATGGTTGAGAATACACAGTCTGAGTTGGCTTGCTTTCCTTGTATTGAGCGGACTTGAGAGATTCCTGCAATAGATCAACTTGACCTAGGAGTTGAAGGGTATCATATAGGCTTACCTTAGTGGGAGCCTTCTTCATTTCTTTGACTATACTGTATGTTGAAGTGGCGGGCTCTCCTACTCCTCTTGTAGGTTTGTAGATCTTTCGATATTGTTGCATCACGTCTACCCACTGGCATTTAGTCAATGAGGGATATCGAAGCTTCTCCCTCACCTGGTCTTGTGTTTCAATTGGTGGCTGAGAAGTTGTAGCTTTAGGTTGAAGGACTCTTTCTCTAACACGAGGTGGTAGGTGGTCCTTCGATAGGTCAGACTGATGAGCAGTTGTCGTCGGATTGAGAGATTTTTCTTGGGGTTGAGCTCTAGTCGATGATTTAGCTATGGGCTTGGGTGTTGGGGGTACTTTCAGTGGATCCATATAAATTGGATCTACCTCGATAGGCCTTTTCCTAGCCCTGGTGAGAATGGAAACTTGCTCAGCAGATGACGTCATGAGATTCTGAACCAGCTTCCCTAATCATATTTACTTGTTCATAGGGACCGCCAGCTAGTGTCTACACATAATTTAGATGCACCATGCAGTCTTCTTCATTGTGCGGATCATTGCATGTGGTGCACCAATATAAAGAATTAGAGGTGGTGGCCTCTTCACTATTCATTACCATTGAATTTCACTCATATTGTCTGTGAGGACCAGCAGATGCCTGATCTTTAGTGATCGGGGGAGGAGGGAACCTCCTCTAATGAAAGCCTTGATCATCCTATATTTTCCTTATGGCGCTCATCTGGTTTGCCATCATCTTCATGTAAGCCTTAACTTCTGATAGCTCTTTAGCTTGAGCTTTGATCACAACCACTTGGTTAGTAGCTACTTGACTTATAGGTAGTTGAGCCAGCGTTAGCGGCACCGATAAAGCTAGATACTACGTTGGAGTGGGTAACTAGGGAATAATCGATGCTTGGTATTGAGGCACAGGCATAGGCTAGAGCTTTTGGGTGGATTCCAAGATTTTTTAGACTGAGCATGAGAATTGGGTAGAGCAAATGCGCTTGGATACTAGCTTTGGGGGAAATTTGGGTAAATCGGGGTCATAGGTTTTGGAGGTAACTGCCCGATAGACACCAAATCAATTTTTGCCTGGAGCGCTTGATGATATAGTTACGGGAATGTATTAACATTGGCCTATCAAATTTTCATGCTAATACTAGGGTGAAAATCTCTTAAGTAATAAAATGTGGCCTATTGTGGTGTAGGCCATAGGCCTTTAGTAACCCTTTGCCAAGTTCTTTCAAACCGAACATTGAAGTCAACGATTTCTTCTTGAGGGTGGCATTGAATAGTTGTGAATTGGTTTAAGAGGGAGAAGGGGTCTACTCATTCATTGAAGCCCCTTACCAACTCGCCTCCTAATTGATCCCATGAAGTAATAGTATCGAGTGAAAGTGATCGGTACCAGTATAGAAGCTTACCTCTCAGTGAAAGTATAAGCAACTTTATCATGACATCCTCATTGTTGATTTGATGGATGGTCACCAATCCTATGACATCTTGGATATGCTCTTGCACCATCTTTCCCTTGCCATCGTAAGTAGGTAGAGCCTTCAAAGCTACAGGAGGTACCGTGTGTTGGCCTACAAGGGCAAGTACTCCAGGATGGTTCCAGGTAGTGAACTACCTGGGTGGTGTTGGCTGCACCATATGAGCATGCAGAGTCATGTGAACTGGAGCAGTCGGGACACTCGAAATGCTTGAATGAATGTTTGGTGAAACCGAGATGTTATGGTGATCTAGTGAATTTGATGGATTCGGAGGTAAGATTTGTGTCATCAGGAGTGATAGTAGGAGACTCTAAGACCACTTCTTGTGATGATGTCCCGTCAAGCAAAATATTTGGTCTGACCACCCTAGGATGCTCTCCTAAAGTGTTGATATCGAGTTCGAAGAACTCTACTTCTTCTTTAGTTTGTTTAACTCTCCATCTCGTGTGCATGAGGGTAGGATTTTAGACTGGTCTACGAGATTTGGAGGTGTACTGGGTTCAGCTGAGTCACTAGATGTTCAGATTCAATAGTAGTAAGATGAACATCACTTCTTAAAACTGGTTTAACGTGGAACGTTTGGGTCCCACTGGGCGTGCCAAAAATTGTTGGAAATCAAACCGGCCTAGATATAGGTTTTCTAAGTCTGCAGCACCCTAGGCCCACTGCCAAGCATTGAATTCCCGAAGGAAAGGAATGTCCTCCGTGGCAATCTCCAGTAGGGCTGGTTCCAAAAATAAAAATGGGGGATTGGAGATAAGGGATAGAAAGAATACTGAAAGAAATGGGAAATTACGAAAAGGAATGGGAAATGGCCAAAGGCCAGAGATTTGGGGTGATGGACCAAAAGCATGATAGATAGCTTATCTACTTGAACCAACAACAATCAAAATAATGACTTTTAACAGAAACCAGTATAAAATCCTCAGAACAATGTAAACTCCAGCAAGTATTCCAGGGACTAGTATTCTATCAACAACAAAATCTAGAAAGCAGAATTAAACTGAATGAAAAAGATACTAACTTAATAGAAATCATAGAATAGAAGTCATACATAGAGATTGAGAACTCAAACCGAAGCCATAAGCCTTTATTTTGGGAGCATATTTCAAGTACACAACTACTTTTCTAGCAAAAGTTATCCATATTGTGTTACAGGGAAGGAGCGGTTTATATAGGAGAAAGTTGTCGCTTGAAACATTAATGCTCAACCACTTTCATGATGGGCTGATCCAATTTTGGTGATAGCTAGAAATAGTCTACCTTATCCTAATTTAGCATTAAAAGCATAAGGTTTCGATGAAGACTTGGAACAGTTAGGCCGAAATTATAGGTAACTTGATATTGAAGTTAGAAGTTTTTGATGACGATCATCGATCAGACGGTCTCAATGATAGCTTCAGAGCGATGAAATAGAGGATGCACTATGGACCTCTCCTTTAGTTTGTTAGCTCCTTCTAACGAGATTCCCCTGGATATTTTAAACAAAGTGCTCCCTTGTGGAGCGCTTTTCAGCAAAGCGCTCCCAAGTGGAGCGCTTTCTAAACAAAGTGAAGATTTAGTGCTTTGAAGACCTATAGGAGAAGTACTTCTAGAAAAGTGTATATTTCACTAAGACTTAGCCATTTTATGGAGTCTACCCATGTAGTACTCTAGCTACCTTCTGATAAAGCTCTTTGGAGGGGACTTTTCATCAAAGTGCTCCAAGTGGAGCACTTTTGAGCAAAGCGCTCCCAAGTGGAGCGCTTTTGAGCAAAGCGCTCCCAAGTGGAGCGCTTTTGAGCAAAGTGCTCCCAAGTGGAGTGCTTTTGAGGAAAGTGCTCCCTTGTGGAGCACTTTTTAGGAAAGTGCTCCCTTGTGGAGTGCTTTCTACTTTAAGCAAAGGACTTGGAATTTTTGGAGGCGTCCCTTTTTGGATAAGCTTAGATTTTATCTTTACTTAGTAACTTCATCCATTTCACCACCTTAGCCTCTCAACTATCTTGCAAATAATCCTCTAGCTAAGAAAGGAAAAGAATCCTAAATAGAAGAGTTGGAAGTGAGAACTTAACATTTGATTGCCCATGCTAAAACATATACAATTTTGCATGCAACATACCAAGTTAAAAAAACTTTAAAAGTACAGAAAAACTAAAATGTAAGAAAAGAAAAGTACAGAAAAGCTTAGAAAAACTAGAGCTTTTATGAGGAAAAGCTTTAGAACCACAACACCTTAACCATTTTTTATGGAAAAAAAGGAGTTTTACAATGAGCGCTTTCAAAACCGTATCTACTATGCATTTTTACAAGGTGTGTCAAAACTAACAACACATCTCTACTTTTCTAGAAAAATTTATCCATTTATTTCAATATTCTTTCTATCCCTTGTCTCCAATCCCCATTTTTATTTTTGGAACCAATCCTACTAGAGATTTCCATGGAGGACATTCCTTTCCTTCGGGAATTCAATGCTTGGCAGCGGGCCTAGGGTGTTGTAGACTTAGAAAACCTATATCTAGGTTGGTTTGATTGCCAACAGGTGCTACAAAGACTATTTTTCCAACATTTCTAGCTTTGAGGACAAAGCTGTTTTCCAAGAGGGGTGGCATGTTAGGATCCAATATCCTAACATTTCATTATTATTAACAATATTATAATTAATTTAATTATTAATAGTATAATTAATAATATAATTAATATTATATTATTAATTATTAATTATTAATAGCATGATTTTTTTTTAACATGGTGGAATCGGAAGCCACCATGAATTCGGGTAGGTTGTCCAGCTTTTATTGCTGCCACAGTATTCTGTGTTGTCCACCCCAAAAGTCGCCACACAGATCTTCGCGCATTCCGCCCCTATAACCACCATGCCACAATCATTTTAAACCTTTTACGCCGCTGAAAGCACCAGGAAAGGGACAAGCGTTCACTCCGGTGAGGCCCGAGACTTGAACCTTGGACCTCCGCCATCCTTATGGGGTTTGGATGAACCAATTGGTCTACACCTCGGACCTATTATTATTAGTATGATTAATTATATTATTAAATTATTAATAATATAATTAATTATTATGTGAACCGTCATATTGAGCGGACGTAGGATTAGGGTTAGGGTAGATATAAATGAGTGAAGGATTAATATTGTAAATCATCCATGAAATATTAAAAACATATATTCAAACCATTGGAGGGACCCCCCTATCAGTGCAAAAGTGATTCAACCCTAAAGGCGATTCTTTTTTATGTTATTTTATTTATTATTTATTGAAAACTATGTTAGAACCTTCAAGGTCCTAACATAGTATATCAAGAGAAGGTAATATAAGGACATCAAAAATTATTTCTTATTTAATTAACTTTATAAACAAAATTTATCCCTTGAATAGAAGTTAGACCATGGTTATGGTGAAGGCCATGATCATCAACTTACTAAAGCACTCTAAAGATTCACCTAGAGACTACTAAAAAATGACCCAAAAGAAAGCACCATCATAGGCTAAGGTTATGGTGGGAACCTTCGTCTTACCAGCAATAACACCCCCACCTAGTGACTCAACTCAAAGAAGAAGATCTACAATAAGCCACCCAAAAGAATACTAGATTGAGGTTTCAATTAATACCTCAGTCTATTTGCCTCTATAGCATTAGGATGCATTCACCTAGCAATTTTGTTGTAACCAAGATGGAAGGGTACAAGGAGCCTTTATAACTACTCCATAACCTATAATATTGCCAATCCAAGATGATAGAAGCCTATTGAAGCCCCCTAAGCCACCAACCAAATGGAAAAAGCTACCAGCAACAACACTAAAACCCTGCTAAAATATGTTGGTGAAGGCTCAATAACCTTGTTGGAATATCTATGAGAGATGGTTTTTATATACCCAAAACATAATTTCATAAAGCATGATGTGGCTCTTAGGTTGTTGGTAGCTTCACTCTAAGGAAAGGTCCTTCAAGGATTTGACTCTCTTCCCCCATTCTATCACCAATTGGAATCAACTGGCTACACTCCTCATGGATGGATTTGATGGAGAGATAACCACAATAGAGGATTAGGACCAACCAAAAATGCTAAACTCAACATTTTCCTAATAAGATCTCATGACTTCTAAAAAATATATCACTCCGATAGAAATATGTGTTGGTCAAATATCTGCCTAATCATACAAAACT
Organism: Wollemia nobilis; assembly: GCA_028583015.1. Lineage (NCBI taxonomy): Eukaryota > Viridiplantae > Streptophyta > Pinopsida > Araucariales > Araucariaceae > Wollemia > Wollemia nobilis. Next base: position 19,327,819 of record JAQPPZ010016947.1, on the reverse strand, counting down.
GCATTTGTGCACCCTAGATATGGCCAACATTTAATTACCGAAGGAAAGGAATTTCCTCCATGTCAATATCTAGAGAGGGCTAGCTCCCAAACTAAATCCTACACTGGTTAAAGACTAGAGTTGCAGGAAATAAATTAGAAATTGTGAAAAGAAATGGGAAATATGACCACAGGTTGAAGGTGTAGGATTTGAGGTAAACTAACAGCAAGAAATTCACCCAAGCATGAAATAGCATATAATAAAAGAAAAGCAGTAGGATTTACTTATAAACTTGCAGGAACAACCTTCAAAATAACACTCCAGCACTCACTCCTTCATTAGCAACATTTAAATTTAGATATAGAATTCAAATTTAACAGCAAATTAGGCACATGAATATAAAATAGAAGTGCATGAATACAAAATGAAATTGCACACAAGATCACTTGAAAATTATGAAGCCTGGTGTCTTCTATTGATACAAGGAACTTGGAGAGTTTTCTCGCTAAATGTCTAACCTCATTTTTACAATGAGAACTGAGTAGTATTTATAGAGGAGTTTGTCACTTTCATTAAATGCATATGGATACAAAATGATCGTACATCAGGTTCCATAGAGAGGAACTTCCTCCTTGGAAATATTAAAAGTTCATTTTCTTGTAACAACGATCCATATTTTAAAGAAACATTTCGAGGAAATCAATATCTTGAGATGTCAGTGCATAAACAATTAAGAGATATTTGATGCCTTGAAGGCGCACTCCCACTTTGGAGATTATGAAAATCCTCTTGTGATTTTAACAAGACTCTCTTCTCTACTTGGGATTCACAATCTAAGTTACTCATTACCACATTATTTAATGTTTATCAAAGTCTGCTCTGGGCACCTTTGAAATTTGGGCATTGTCAAAGAATATGCTTTTGATTGATTATGTTTCCTGTTGACCATGGCGAAACCATTCTTCTCATTTTAGGCAAAAATATTTAACAACTGAACATTCTTATCTTTGTAATCGCGTTTGCCCTTATCTCTTAAAAATTGCATTCGCCCCTCAAAAAGGCAATAAATACAATCACCTCCCTATTAGGGCGACTAAAATATTGACTTGTTAGCACCCCCTCATCTTAGGCATGTTCGCTTATTTTTGCTTTACCAGCACATTCGCATGATTTCATTCTTTGGAGTGTGTTCGCCCATGGAAGAGGCGAACAGGATGTTCACCTCTCAACCTGGGTGAACATAGTGTTGACATTTTGGTCACGTGCGTGCCTTTCATATTATGTGTGCCCCAAGGAGGGGCGAATGGAGATTTTGTCCCATATTTGGGGTGAGCGCATCCTTTCGATGAAAAAATTTTAAAATATGGGTGGTCACATATTTTTCAAAATTTAGGGAGATATTCGCCCCAAGGTGGGGTGAATGGGTCTTTTGCTCCATCTTGGGGGCGAACGCATTTTGCATATCTCATATTTTTTTAAATATTTAAGTCCTTCGCCATTTTTATTTTTTAATGCTTCTTTCCTTTTCATTTTGACAAAGTGTACAGAGTTGAATGTGTCTCCAATTCACAGTGCTTTCGAATGTTTCAAATTTAAATTTTTAATGAAGTTCTCAATTTGTTTTTCACTTCAAACATTTGTCACTTCCAAGAAAAAAAGGGTATAAATGCAAACAGAAAAGTAACATATAAAACTGATCCACAATGATATTTTTAGGATAAATATCATTGGATTACAATACAAATACTCCATAAAAATAAAAATAAAATCTCAATGTAGTAAAGTATAAAATTGTCAACATTTGTGGTGACTCACGGGGTATCCAGCTCACATGGGTGCAAGTGATCCCAGGACTTTATCCATTGGGACGTCATGGAGTCTTCTTACCAGTCACCTTGGTTGATGCCTTTTTTTTTATATAACTTCTGATGCACCTCCTCTTATGCTCTCTCCTTGGCCTTAGTCTCGGCCACCACTTTGAGAACTTCGGCTCGCTCCGCTTCTTCTACTACCTTCTCTGCCATTGCATGCTCTGCTACTGCCTACTCCTCATATTCTTTGAAACTCTCATAAATTACTTCATATACTATGACTACCTCCTTCCAAGCATGAGTAGTGAATAGGCATGGAACACTTAGTGACTCATAAACGAAGTGAATATTTTGAATATCTGTCAAGCTAATATGCTTCGTTCGTTGAGCCAGTTCATACAACAATAGCTCTAGGCACATATATTTCTACATCAAGGGCAATACATGTGCTTCTATTAGGGGTTCCTCCCATGCATAAATATCAGAGGTATCTTCCACAAAATTCCTCCAGATCACCTCCAATTGCTCCTATGGCAAGGATTCACCCCACTCATCTGTAAAGTTTGGAAATCCCAACTCGGTAAGACTATCAAAGTGAGTCATAAAAATGGTATGTTATCACTCTATGGTTTTGAGAATTATCCAACCTTATCTTACTATATCCATACTTTAAAAATAACTATGCAACATGACCTTGGTAGTTGACTAGGCATGGTCCATCTTGCTTAAATGGTGAATACGAATGTTAGAATTAGCTAGGGCCTAAATTTTGATAACCATTTCCATGTGCGGCTCTAGAATATCCTTTGTAGTGTCAATTAGCTATTGCCCTAGCTAGATCTATATTTGGGATTTCCACAAATAATGTAGTACTTGAACTACCTATACGGCCAACTTCTCGTAGTTTTAGGCAAAGCGAAGATGAGCTTCCTTGATGCTTTTTGATGAGAAACCAGTAGCATGTGCAACCTTCTCTGCTAGCTAATTTTTCATGTCTTCGAGCTACTGGAAGAGCTTATACATATCTATTCTGGTGGTATATCTTTCTTTCAAATGTACTGAACTTGTCCACAAGTGTTCATTTTCTATGGTAGTCTTTTCTTCTTGCACTCTGCTTTTCACCAAGGCATTTTCAAGCTCAATAATTTTATTTTCATTCTCAAAATATTTTTCCTTGTAATACTTGCCATGCAAGTATACCGAGCTCATGTCAACCTATATATTGCCCATATTTTCCATTGGATTTATCCTAGTGAGGTCTTCAGTTATAGTCTCACAAACGTAATCACTTGACAACATTTCTCCTTGCGAATTTTGAACCAAGGGAGTTATTTTAGTCATGTGAGATTCCATAGCAACTAGATCAAAGACAACTTTCTTAATCAGCCAAGCTAGAGCCAAGGCCTATTTTTTCCTCCTACTCTTCAACCATTGCAATGAACTCAGGGGTGCTCGATTAATTTTTTCCACATCTGGCTATTTTGGCACTACCTGTACATCGGGCAATGCTTACAATTCCAAAAATGGGGTGAATGGAATCAAAACATCTGAATGGATAGGATCAATAGAAGCAGATGAGATGGCTAGAATATGAGGAACTAAAATGGTGGTTTGGATGGAACTAGTTTCAGCCACAGTTATGCTTACTCTTGGAGGAGCTTGCGTACTTACGGCCTTGATGGTAGTGGTGGTGGCAATGGAAGGAGAAGGGCACAAAAAGAAATTCGGCCTTGATGCATACAAACTAAAAAAAATGGAGGCCAAAGATATGGGAATAGAAGTAGGAGCAGCAGTGACTTCAGAAATGGAAAAATATGGGAGCAAAATAGATATGGAGGACATACCAAATGACAAAGAAATGGAGATAGAAGATGGTAGAATTGAAACAGAAGTCGCTACATTCTCTAGAGAATAAGAAGAGGGAAAATAAGACATACATTTGGGCACGAGCATCGTGTGACATGGTTATGGGGGAGGTTATGAAATCACTTCTTCTTGCTACACTTTCGTCCTCTCCTCAATGTTCACATTCTCCTCACCGTCCATGACCTCTACTTGGGAGATTTTTGACTGATGATTGTCCACCTACTCTTGAGCTATAGGAAATATTTGTGCAACCATATTGAAGACCTTTGTTGTCAATGAGGGATTAATAAATACTGCTGAAACAACAGGAACTATAGGAACTACCACAACTGAAACCTCGATAGTAGAAGCAATAATGGCACCAGTCTTTGGTCTTTTGACTACCTTGGGAAGCAGTGGTACTTTTGACACATTTTGCTTCTTTGAATCAAGTGCCTCTTCAACTTTTTGTTTTGTTCACTATGATATTTTTCTAAAAACGTATTGTTGCTCTTATTCCTCTAGAGTCTCCTCCTCAACCAACGGATGTTTTCCCTATGTTTCACCTTCACCATTGTCGGAGTGTTGAAAACTCTACAGTAGAATATTGGCGAAGGTTATGGGCTTATATGAATCAACATACTCATTGTAAAGCTCTGAAAATGATTCATCCAACTTCAGCTTGTAAGGAGTTATCGACTTCCCTCGGTGAACCCATATTATCCACCAATTCATAATTTTCTCCTCAGTCCATTCAGCCTCAATTTCTTTAACCTGGCTAAACAAACCTAGTGGAGGGATTTGATATTTATACTTGGTTGGATTATACTCTACCTCTTGCTCATAGCAGTTGTGCCAATATGGAAGCGTTGTCATATTTCCTATATGCCAATTCATATCAGGCCCATCAAAATTATTTTAATTCTTCTGAATATCAGTCTGAGGGCAAAAGTGGAATGATTTAGATTTTATTATTGCTATAAACTTGCCCAACGGGTCATACCTCCAACATTGTGATAGTTCTATCAGTCCCATATCCTGCAACGTTATTGTAAGGAGTTGATTCTGTCCCACTTGGCTCACTTCTATACTATCAAATTTAAATGGTATATTGTATGTTGTTTTCTTGCCATGCCCAGATCCATACACATCATTAACATAATCTGACTGGTGCACTAATTCCATAGCAAAAACATGCTTAGTAGAAAAATAAGGCAACAAGAATGGCTTACCCGTAAAACCAAAAATTCTCACAACTACGTCCTGCATAAGCAGAAAACATATCCTTTTTCTTGGGAAACTATGATGTCTCTTAATTCCTGTGACACCCTCTCGCATGTATCGCAAAGTAACTCTATCGCAGGCCCCAAAAACCAAATTTTAAACTATAAAATGACTCCCTTTTTTTCAAAATGGAAGTCCACATATAAATTGGTAGAGGTTCAATTTTCTCATATGTCTGCGTAACTGTAATAAAAGGAAAGCGTCATTGGAGTTGAAAAAATAAATACCATATTAGGAAAGAAGTGTTTTTGAATGACCTTTCCTCCCCCATTTGCAATTTCTCAAACTAAAAATTCAACCTCAGGGAAATAAAATCAGCCCAATCGAAGAAAATTGGATTGGTGCCTTGTCTCATAGCTGAAGGAGAATAGAACTCCACTAGGCAAATACATTGTGCTAAGGTCACCTGCCACTTATGAATGGTATCATCTGAATGTAAACTCATGATCCATGCTAACATCGAATAAATATGTAGACTTTTAAAATCCATGAGCGAATTCAACAAATTAGGAAGCTACCCCATTGGTGACTCCTTAATCAGCTGGGTCTCCATAAATTGACACATTGTTATCATGGAGATATATCTATCCTCATGATAGTCAGTATATAGTTTCTTATAAATCCCATAGGAATGGGGCTTTAGTCCATAAGAGAATGCCTCCCAAACCTCGTTTGGGGTAATAGTGAAGAGTATTTCCCTCCTAGAATTTCTCACAGCTTTGGTGAATGGGTCATAAAATGGAGCAATAAGTTACACTAGCTTAGGACAAGGGTGAACTGGTGAGCAAAGGTACCAGAATAGCTATAAATTATAAGGTACTGTGAGCTAGCTTTCTGATGTAACCCCCTAGTTTACTGTGAACTCAACTTCCTGTCGTAACCTTTCCACCCCTTTGTGAGTAATAATACAATCACCAATCTCTGCCATTGTGTCATCATGCTGGTCTAGATTGATGTAGTCATTCTTTCAGGTCTTCTTAGACCTAGACCCTCCTTTTCTATTTTACCTTTTGGAATCTGTGATCTCTAAAATTTCTCTAGGCTCTTTGCTTTGCTTTCCCATTTTATTTTCCCTAACATATTTTGAACACTCCCTGGGAACTTCTGCAATGACAGTTCAAAATATATGGCAATAAAAATATGAAAAAATTAAACTATGGGCTTTTTACCTCGTATTTTATACAGAGCACTCTCCCATCTTCCACAATAAATGTGAAATTAACCTGGAAGCTTTTGAAATATTGTAAACATTGATCCACTTGCCCAACACCATTCCCAATGTTCTAACGGTATCGCCTTTGATTCACTACCAAATTGTATTGGGAAAGAGTGACATTCTTTGCTGCATAAATGCATTGTAAAATGTGCCCTGGATGCTAAAGCTTGCTTGTAAAAATAAATCAATCGCCTAAAAACCAATGGAAGGTATTATTTGCTCCTCGAGAACACAAATCCTCCATAGGGTGCATGTTTGAATTAATTGTTTTGAAAACATTCTTCTACCTGCATTCTTGATTTCTAATATTTACCACGTGTTCAAGGGCACAATTCTTCCACAACGTGCTTTCAAAATATCCTTTTCCTTTGGTGAAGTCATTTTGTGGGCGTCCAATAATCTCTTCTTTTTACTACGCCTTCAAAAATAAGAACAAATTGTTTCCTTTTTTCTCATTCCAAGGCACCTTTGATTTTCTTGGTAGTTCTATGGTGAATAACCTGCTTAAATAAACTTGTTTCCTTCACTACTTCACCCATATTTAGAAAATTTCATTTTCTAAAAAAAAAAAAATTGCTTTTAAAAGAAACTTTTCTCCTTTTATATTTTCCTTCATTTTTTTTCTTTTTCTTCTAAAAGGGGTGCCCTGCATTAATATCTCTCCTTTGTTTTTTTTTATATTATAAAATATAACGTGCTACCCTTTTAAAACAATGTGCTCAACCAAACTAAGGGCAGATGGTCATTTCACCCCTTAATTAGGGCGAATGTGTTTTTATGTTTGACCAAGGGTGCCAATGTTGTCAATGAGTTCGCCCTAACCTTGGGAGAATGGTCGCTTAACCCTCCCTCTGGAGTGAACACGACTTCAAATATATGTACTTTTCTTTTCTTTTCTTTTTTTTGATTCATTCACTCCCAAAGGAGGCGCCTAAGGCTTTGTCCTCCCTCATTTGGCGAAGGTTCCTGAAAGCGCCCCTTTTACTTTGATTACATTTCAAAAACTCAAATAGTGGGTGGTATCTTACTTCCTTTTATGCCCAATTTAGCCTTTTCAAAGGGGGTGTCTTTTCACTAGGCATCACACAACGCCATTTTTTCCTTTTTCTTCTTTTCTCTTTTTTATTTTTTTTATATTTTTATAAATATACCATCGCCAATTTAAAGCAAATAAAATACTATCAAAAGAATATATACATATTTACAATATGGTACCTTATTGAAATTTCATCATTGAATATAGGCCTTTAAGTGAAGACCATTCATCAGGATAGGAAGATCCCACCCCTCCATGTCATGAAGATGATAGGCATTTGCCAAATCTACTATGGAAATCTAAAAAGGGTCTTCCTAGATAGCATCAAACTTATGGTGTTTCCCTGGATTAGCCTTCTTCTCATTCCATTTTATGATTAAGTCTCCCACCTGAAATCTATGCTCAGTTGTTTTCTTTCCAAACCACTTTTGCATCTCTTTAGTGTGTCTAGTGAATGCTTTATAATACTGTTCTATATCTTCTTCCAACTATAATAGTTGTGTCTATATTGCACTCATAGGATTGTACTCTTCATCTTCACCTCAAGGTTATGCATAGCGGCTATTTATAGCCAAATTGGCTAAAATTAGGATTTTTAAAATTTAAAATTGACTAATATTTGGGACCCTTGACCAGGGTCCATTAGCCAAAAAAAATTGGGTGTAAATTTATTTTGGGTTAATTCGCTTCAAATTTATAATAATTTGACCATTTTAAGTTTAAATTTTCAACATTACCACTAATAATAGTGAACTTTCTACATGCATTTGGACACTATTCACTTGGATTTCAAAATCGATTCGCTAAATTTTTACAAAAATATTTTGGGGCCGATCCCTTACGCATAACCCTGCTTCACCTTGAAATAACTACAATGTTTGAAGGATCGAAAGCTCAATGTGGGTGGGTAGAACAAATTTTTTTCCATACACCAAAGAATACAAAGATGTTTTGATAGATTTTTTTACGGATATACAATCTACCCAAAGAGCTGGATTCAATAGCAAGTGCCAACTCCTTTTATTATTCTCGAGTATCCTCTTCAAAATCTGTAGCAAATTTTTATTGGTAGATTAGGCCAAGTCATTTCCTTGTGGGTAATAATTGGATGATGTTAAACCCAATGAATGGAGTTCCAATATCAATTACAATTGAATCTGGGATACTGAAGCAAGTAATGATTCCTTCCAAAAAAGAAATTACGATCGTCTAATCAGCCTTCTTGGTGGGAATAACCTCTACCCATCTGGTGAAATAATCATTTGTTGTTAATATGTATTTGTTTTCCACATAATAATGTGAATCAATGACTCTAACGAAATAAAAACCCCATTGTTGAAAAGGTACTTCCACTTGAATTGGGCATAGAGATAGGGCTCCTTTCCTTATTCTACCAATGTATCATTGATAGTTGTCACAGTGCTGACTTACTTTATGAGTGTCGACGAATAGAGTAGGTTAGAAGTAACCAGCTTGGATAATTTTTAAAGCCATAGGCCTGCCTGCATAGTGACAACTAGATAGCCTAGAATGAAATGCTTCTAATATTCTTTCTTTCTCAAATTAATTCATGCATCTAAGGATAACTCCATCAATATTTTTATGAAATATACCATTAGGCAACAAAACATACTTGAGTGCTTGCAGCCTGAACCTCTGACACTGTAAAGTATCCAGGTGTGGTGGGCACTTCCCAGAAGTAAAATAATCAACAAAATATTTTGTCCAGTCATGATTGTTTGTAATATGATTTACACAAATACTTCTGCCAATCTCTTCTTCTTGCATCATATCCAATGATTTAGATGCAATACTTTTAGCTAATTCTTGGCATAAAGCTCACCCAAAAACTAGCTTTGTTGGTCGGATCTCCACGTCATATTCTTAAATTTTTGAGACCCAACCTACCCTTTTGTTGCCTAGTTCTCCTTGGAGTATGAAATTTTGAACATCAGGATGTATAACATAAACAACAGTTTTACTCTAAGAAACAAAGTGTCAGAACTTCTTCAATAATTTCATCACTACATACACCTATTTCTTAATAAAATTATACTTCTCCTAGTGGGGTGCAATGACTTGACTCAAGAAGGCAATTGGATTCTCATATCCATATTTTTTCTTCTGCATCAAAATTGTAGCATAACTCTCTTGCTCACCTACTGCATAGAGAATAAAGTTCTTTGAATAATAAGGATTGATCAATACTAGAGCTTGGGTGATCCTTTTCTTGATCTTCCAAAAATCTCATATTTTGGCTTCTGACCACTTGAATCTGGTATTCTTCTTTAAGAGCCCAGTCATAGGTTTCACAACCTGAGCAAAGTCAATAATAAACTTGCGAATGAAGTTTATTTGATCGAAGAAATATTGTAGATATTTTTTGTTAGCCGACAATGGTAACTTCAAGAGTGCTTTAGCTCTTGTAGGATCAATCACCAATAATTCTTGTGAGATCACATGACCCAACAACTTCCCTTCCTTGACAACAAATATTGATTTCTTCGAATTAATAGAAATACCAAACTGACAACACTTCTCGAACACCTACCTCAAATGAGAAACATGGTCTTCTCTATGATGTGAAAACACAATCATGTCATAAATATAGATTACAATAATTATATTTACTAACTCACCGAAAGTGATGTTGATGGCCCCCTAAAAATTAGCGCTAGTATTTGAGAGTCTAAATTGCATCCATTGGTAGGAAAATGTGCCCCACTTGGTGGTGAATGTTGTTTTATGTTTGTCCTCATATTTCACCCATATCTTATTAAAACCAAAAAAACCATCTGAAAATGAAAATATCTATGCACAGGTGACCACATGAAGGATTTGATCAATATGTGGTAGAGGGTAATGATCGTTTAGTGACACCTGGTTCAGATTGCAAAAATAAACACATAATCTAATTTCTTCATTCTTCTTTCATACTGGTACCAAATTTGCCACCCATATCGAGTGCTTAATTGGGTAAATTATCTTTGCCTCTAGCATCTTTAAGAATTTCGCGTTCATGAGTACCTCTATCTTGGGAGTGATAGGTTGCTATTTTTTTTTTAAAAGGTTTTACTCCCTCCTGTAGCTCAATGGTATGTTGGATCATGTTCTTGTCATATCCTTCAAATCTTGATAGCTCCATGCAACAATATCAGGGTATTCATAGCACAAGTTCTTAATGTCTTCCAACTCTTCCAGTACACAATCAATTCTAATTTTTATGATATTTTCAAGTTCTAGCTGTAATTCCTTATACTATTTGGCATCCACCTTGATCATGTGCTTTTTAGCCCTATAATTTTAATCAAACAAAATTTCCAGTGAAATCAGTCCCTTGGGAATGTGATTGTTCTTTAATTGTATCATCCCTTCAATATCTTCATCGACGAGCTTCTTATCATCTGCACTAGCGGCTTCCTTGATCAAGAAATTGACTATTTGCTCATCATTGTCAAATACTTGCCAATAGATGTTCTTTTTAGGGATTGAGGGTCTATATATCACCCTGATAGTCTTGGGATTTTTGACTATTTGCTCCATAGGAGAATAATTCATGCCAAGAGAGGCTAAAATATCTGCATGTTTGTTTTGCTCTTAGTAAATCGCTTGAATGTTCCAGGCTGTGAAAGATTTAAATAAATCCAATACTTTGTTGTGATAAGATTTCAGGTAATGTTGTTAGACACATTTGTTAGTGGTTTGGTTGACAATGAGTTCAGATTCACCAAAAATTTGTAGCTACTTGATGTCCAACTTTTCAAATTTCTTCAATCCGAGACACAACGCTTCATATTCAGTTGTGTTATTTGTGCAGCTCCAAGTCAATATATAAGAATAGGTCTTCTATAACCCCATGGGAGAGATCAAACTAATACCAGCTCTTATGCTATTCTTACATCTAGTGCCATAAAAATAAAGCTTCCACAACTGATCTATGACAAAATTTGGGAAATCATGGACTCTTTCTTTAGTCTGCTTTGGTTTGGTTATTGTATAGCAACCAATGTCTATTCTAATCATTGCATTAAAATCTATGAGTAAGAATTCATCCTCAAGGTGAATTTCACCAAGTCCTTCCATCAATTCAAATTCTTCTAATTCTTCAGTCATCATGTTAACTATGCCTGGAGATTTTTCTTCCTCCAACTTCTCAATATGAAAATTTGATAGATTTTCATTGTATATGTGAATTCTATTTCCTTTTAATGGGATATCCAAATGTGAGTAGTCTAGATAAAGGTATCCTCTTAGTTTCTCTATGAACTCCCTTGAGAGGCACATGCTAAAGTATGGTTCCAGGTCAACCACTACTACTTCCTAAATGATAGTGATTTGTAGTATACTATGAAGGACAATAGGAATATCTTTGATTACCCCTACTATTTTGACCGAAGTCCCATCCAGCTACTTTTTGTATATTCCATCCCCATCACTTCACATACTACCTTTGGCATGACAGTGGTCGTAGCACCAGAATTAATCATACAATTGTGTACAATCCACCCCTCCATTATGAGTGATAAGTAAAATGGGGATGACCTATTCTTTCTAGTAGCCAAAGTTGGTAGTGCTTACACCAACACTATTTGAGAAGGATTTTTCTTTTGGTCTTTAGCGGTCCTCAAAGACTCTTGCAGTAGGTCAACTTGCCCAAGCAACTGTAGTGCATCATATAGGCTCACTTTTGCAGGTATCTTCTTCATTTCTTCCATAATATTATAATTTGAGACGATCAAAACCTTCTCTTCTATAACCAACTTGTACTTATCCTAGTACTACTGAGTAGCTTCTACCCTTTGTCTTTTAGTAAATGACGAGTACTTGAGTCACTCCTTGGCCTGATCCTTCATTTTATTTTGTGTTTGGCCAGCTTTTGTAGGTTGTGAAGATGATGCCTTAGTTTAAACATTTTACTGAGCTTGCTTAGGTAGTAAATATTTTAACTTGATAGAATCCTGCTCCTTAGTCATCACACCAGGCGCTTTTTTTGGAGGTCACCCTTTTTTATTTTGCATCTTTGGTTCTGCAGGCACTTTCAAGTGTTCAAGCTCAGATAGATCTATGGTTACTGGATTTTTTATGGACCTCATAAGGATTGAAACTTGCTCTAAATATGGCATCATAAAATTGTGATCAGCCTCCTTGATCATGTTGATTTTTTTGCCAATCAAACTTTCTGCAAGCATCTGCACATAGTTCATATGCACCATGCAGGTTTCTTCTCCATGAGGATCGTTGCAAGTTGAAAACCAGTACACCTTTTATGTAGTACTAGTATCTTCATTTGCTAACATAGTTGTGTTATTCGTAGGGCCTCTACTAGTAGATACATGCTCTCGAGTAATCGATGGAGTTTGAAATATCCTCAACTAAAATTCAGCCTTATCTTGCTTCTTCCTCACTACTATAAACCCATTTGATATCATATTTAAGGCTGAGTTATTTTATTTTACTTCCTATAATAACATTTTGAAAGGATCAAGGTGAGAATATGTGGGGGGTACTGGCAAAGGTAGAGGCGTTGGTGGCACGAGTAATGGTAATGGGATTGATGGTGTCGGTAATGTTGTAAAAGGAATGAATGATGGCAATTATGGTACTGACTGAATGGGCAACTGTGGAATACTTGGAACCAAATGTTGTGGGATAGGGATCGAAGTGATTTGAGGTGGGTTTGAGCTCCATGAGGAACTGGGTACATGGAAGGCATGGGTTGCAAAAATACACTCAAATACAAATTTTGTAGTAGGTCAGGCAGAATAGGCATCATCATTTTTGGAGGAAGCTTACCTATGGCAATCATGTCATATTCAGATTTTTGGGCTTGCGTATACATATCAGGGAAATTTTTTACATTGGTTTAACGAACAACCATACCAATATCAATGCTGAATACCCTAAGGTTATAGAATGTAACTTGTTCATGCATGGGTTGCAAACCATCATGGACTCTTTGCTAGCTTCAAGTGAACCTGAAATTGAAATCAACTATCTTCTCCTACGGATGTCTTTGGATCATTGTAAAATGATACAACAAGGATTATAGATTAGCTTGCTCATGAAATTTTTTTATCAATAATTCTGCCAACTGATCTCATGAGGTGATAGTAACAGATTGCAATGACCTATACCAATACAACAAATTTCCTCTCAATGACAATACCAACAACTTTACCATAACATCTTCATTTTTTATTCCATGGATCATATCCAAAGAAGCTACATCCTAAATATATCTGGAGGTCATCTTACCAATACCATCGTAGGTCGAAAAAGCCTTCAAAGTTGCTTGGGGCACTATATTTTGTGATTGCATGTTCAAGTCCCCTGAGCTATTCCATGCTAGGAATTATCTTGGTGGTTATGGTTACTGTGGTGGTGGATTTTAGGCCATGTGAAATGGTGTATTAGGTGGAGCTTGAGGAACACTAGTGGCAATACTAATTGCACTTGTAGGAGCAAAAAATACATTGGCTAGTCATCAGGATGTGGTGGATAATAAATGGGATGTATAAGGTAATGAAGATATACGATGTAAAGTGGCTAATTGAGGGTTCTCTCCAAGCCTTTGAATATCAAGTTCATAGAACTCAATTTGATGATATATATTTTTGGCCTTTGATCTTGTATTCATGAGACACAGCTTTTGATGTTATCATGTTTGGAGATTTATATGTATAATCGAATCATAAAATTTTATAACTATACAACATGAAGGTGAATATCAAACCTTAATACTCTCAGAAGAAAAAATTTTGAGGTCCCACCGGATGTGCCAAAAATAGATGGTCAAATATCTACCTAATCATACAAAATAGCATTTGTGCACCCAAGATATGGCCAATATTGAATGACCGAAGGAAAGGAATGTCCTCCGTGTCAATCTCCAGAGAGGGATGGCTCCCAAGCTAAATCCTACATTGGTTAAAGACTAGATTTTTAGGAAAAAAATTAGAAATTGCTGAAAGAAATGGAAAATATGGCCACAGGTCGAAGGTGTATGATTCGAGGTGGAATAACAGCAAGAAATTCACTCAAGCATGAAATAGCATATAATAAAATAAAAGCACAAGGATTCACTTATAAAATTTTAGGAATAATTATCATGTAACCACCAAATTTGGATGAATTATGTGTTACTAACTTCATGAGGATCACTTTATAACTTTCCTCATCATGCTCTTAGTGTAAAACGGTTAATGTTTCATCAACATGGTCCATTATTTTTAGATGGTTTTCTATAGCTATCTATAATCTAATTTTCAAGTTGCATCTTCTCAAGAACTGGAGCTAACTACATTTACTCTCTAAGTATAAGCATCATTAAAGCATAACAATATCTATACAATCTAATTCATTTTATACCCAACTAAATGGTTTGCTCAACATAATAATCACTTGTAAAGAAATCTCTTTAAATTAAGTAAGGCTTTTAAACAAAAGACAACAAATGCCAATAACATAATTATATATTTATTTATCATAATACAAATGTTATATATATATATATATATATATATATATTCATATGTATATATATTTCTATTTTGTTCTCTTAACCTAAGATAATTAGCTCACTATGCTTTTTTATTATAGACTTACTTAACATGAGCGTTATTGTTATTTTCTAAATCAATAGGGTACATTTGGTTGCAAGTAAATTTAGCCCATAAGCTCTCCTCCCGAAGTCATATGGTTTAATAGGGTTTTAAGCTTTATTCTCTAATTTAATTCAACCAATCATAAACTAAATGAATGCACATAATTCAATAGTGTTTTAATATTCATTACATTAATCTTAGTCACTCTCTCTTAAAGAAAAACTACTTTATCAACCATCCTTCTTTAAGTTTCTTCCAGTTGGTACAAGCTATTAGTCTATATGAGAATAACCATTGATTAATGATTCATTTATAACCATATGCATCAATCTTACCAAACTTCTATATTTTATTAGTTTAATGGTCAAGATCTGATCAACTAACACTTCCAAAATTTCACCAAAAATGGTTTAGAGAATAGCAACATTGGACAACAAATTTAAGTATTTCATTTTTAGAAGATCTGGACACATTGATCCCTTCACTTAAGTTTGTCAAGAACTTTCATATAACAAGTGTAATCCTTTCTAGATAAATTAGTTTCATTTTTCTAAAAAATGTCACATCATGCTACATATAATACAAGAATCCTATTTAGTTTGTTCATTCACTTACAAGGCTAAGAAGGATATTACCATTACTTGAATTCTTTTTGACATACAACAATGAGAAAATGTAAATAAGGAACATTTCCATTTAGCAAATCACAACCATACTACCCCGTGCTTCCAGTGAGTAATTAAGTTTTTTACTTAAAGTAGAATGCTTCTTACTCAAAAGCATTATTTCTATTTAATGCCACACACAATTAAGGGCTTAACATGCTGCACTGTGAAGGCTTTATTAAAGTTCCTCTCAGCTAATAATTTTAACAATAGTTTAATACTTACACTACGTATATAATATGAAATAACAATAAATCCATATTTGAATATTGCATCTATTAAGCTACCTCGCACAGGGAGATTAAAAGTTGTGAATCAACTTGTTGGTCACGAATCTACCATAGGAAAGGATTTTAAAATAAATGCACCCTAGACCCGACCAACATTGAAATGCTGGGAGAAAGAAATGTCTCCTAGACCAATCTCCAGAGAGGGTTGGTTCCCTTACTAAATCTAAGCTTGATTTCAGACCAAAGTTACAGGAAAGGGATTGGAAATATGCAGAAAGAAATGGGAAATTACAGAAAGAAATGGGAAATGTAGCCACAGGCCAAATTTATCAGATTGGGAAATATTAGCAGCAGATAACCTCAAGCACACTAACAACATATAACAAAAGATAACAACGTAATTTACTTACAACCTTGCGCATATAACCTCCAAAATCACATTCCAGAACTCACTTCCTCACTAGCAATATTTAAACTCAGATGCAGAATTCAAATTAAGCAGCAGATAAGAAATATGAGCATAAATGAGGAATGCATGAGATAGAAGGAAAAACACACAGAAAGTTGCTTACAAAACCAGAGGCCAAATATCTTTCATTCATGCAAAGAACTTGAAAAGCTTTCAGCAAAAGTCCCTCTCTCGATCCATCTTTCTGAGATATACATTGATATTTATAGAGGTCTTGCCTCTTTGTAGCATTTAAAACATGAAACAAACTTCCTCGAGATCTACAAAATGTGCAACAAAAATAAGGAAATGATCCCCTTAAACCAGCCTTGGAGAAACCAGAAATTGAATGAAATAAGGAACCGGTCGTCTTCATTAAATGGTCATTCTCAAAGCATGCTCGGACCGTTAGAAAATCATGAACAGAAGCTTTGAATAATGGAGGCATCTTCAATTCTGGTGGCTTCAAAAGCTATAGGCCTAGGCATGTTCTTCTATCTTGCACGCATTGGAAAGCAACAAAACATTCAATTTTGGAGTGCTTTTAATCCTTGGAAATCATAATGCTTCATCGGGTTGTTGAAATGCTTTCTGGCGCAAAACCATGACGGGTTGTGAAAACGCGACGTTTTCCTTCTCCGTATGCTTTTGCCACTTTGGGTTGCAAAAACCAAACATGTCACAAAATCATGATGTATTCGGATCTTTGTTCTCCTTCGTCACCTTAGGTCACGAAAATGCGACACGTCACGAAATCGTGACGTTTCATGCTATTCTGCTCCTTCTTTGCTTTGTTCCCGCGAAACTATGACCTGTCACGATTTCGCAACATTCTTCCCCATGTTGTCCTTGCGCTATTTCAAACTATGAAAATGCGACAAGTCACGATTTCGCTACATGTTTCTCTCTTTTGGCTTTCTCACTACTTCTCATATGTCTACCCGCGAAATTGCAACATGTCGCGAAATCATGACAGTTTTCTTTTCCTTGGCCTCCATCCACAATATGTCGCAAAATCGTGATGTTTCCTTGCTTTCTTTACTGTTGCCACTGTTTGTCACAAAATTGCGATGTCTACCTCTTGCTTAGTCTCATCTTCAAAAATGTCACGAAATCGTGACGTTTCCTTACTTTCTCAATTGTTGCTGCTTTCTGTCATGAAATCGCGACGTCTTCCTCTTGCTTGAACCTATCTTCAAAAATGTTGCAAAATCGTGATGCCTTTCATGCCTTATACTTTTTCTTGAACTTGACCACGATTATGCGACATGTCGCGATATCGCGACGTTTTTTACATTTTGCTCCTTGGTCACTTTTCTGTCGCGATATCACGATGAGGTTCATTGACATTGCCCTTTGCTCAATTATGTCATGATTTCATGACCTTTTCTATCATTCTGCTCTATGGCCATCGCAAGTCACAAAAACATGACGTCACGATTTCACGATAATTTTACTGCTCTACCTCCGTTGACCATTTTGATCACGATTTTGGAACACGTCGCGATATCGTGACATTCTCCGACTTGGTTTCTCTCTCCTCAAAAGATCCACGATAACGCGACAGTTTTGAACTCGTGCTCTCCATGTTATTTTTTGGTCACGATATCATGATAGTCTTCGGACTTAGCTATTTTGGGCACCAAAACTCATAGAGAAAACACAGAGGAGTGAGCACTCAACAATTTATGCATGAATAATCAACAATGAAACAATGTGGCAAAATTGCCAACATTCTTGGCGGCTCAAGGGGTATACAGTTCTGTTGTATGCACGAATCTCAGGCCTGAATCCATTGGGAAACAGAGTCAAGAAACATGAGAAGTAGGAAATGAAGTGCTGACTGATGGGAAACATCTCTGCGAACTGCTGCAACAACTCTTGCTGATTTATTGAAAACTCAAATAAATTTGTATTTGGCCTGGCTCACCAGGTGTTGTAAAAGGATTTTCATGACAGTTATGAAAGCACCGAGATGGCAAAACATAAATGAACGGAATGAGGAGTGAGGACTATGGAATGGAAATAGTAAATGATGGAATGGTGGGAATGGAAGGAGTGAAAGCGGTAGATACAGTAACTGAAGAGGGGCTACTGTGTCACTGACTGTGGGGATGGAGAAAAATGAAATGAAATGAAAGCAGGTGGAATGGTGAAAATGGTGGAAACTACGGATAAGTACTGAAATGACAATGAAATTAGAAGAAAAGGGAAATAAAGAAATGGGAATATCAGAGGGGGAAAAAGAAACAATAGTAGTGGCTTAATTACTGACGGTAGAAGAAAGAATGAGCGAGGAAGGGAATGAAAGAAGGGAGTGGAAGGAATAAATTGACAAAATCCACTATCTGTTGGGAAGGGAGAAGAAAAAAGAAAAAAATAAACGTACTTGCAGGCTCGCATGCAAAAAGAGCCGAATTTGACAGAGGAAATCCATAATACTTTTTTTTTTCTTTTTCTGTTTTCTCTTTTTTTTTTTTTGCTTTTTTTTATATATACAAAAATTTGCGACATGATTAGCATGTCACCACCACAAACCCAGTTTTAGGTGATTATCCGGTGAACCTGTAGTGACTGGACCACATCTGATTGTATTTCAGCTGATCTCCAGACTCTTCATGCTCCAATGTCCTTCCATTAATGATAGCAGCTTCTAGAAAAGAGGACGTATATGTCATTCTTACTGATTCTAGCCTGCATTTGTTCAGAATTTGATTCACAATCAATTTGGGACCACCAAAAATTTGTAATTGTTCACTCTCTAATTTTTTTGCTACATTGTCTTTGAAGCTCGTAGCATCAAAGTATAGAGTCCTGAATTGATCAGGTACAAAATTCTGATCATCTTGCATCTTCAGTTCAACCTTTTTAGGCTTTGTAATGGAACAACAACCAATCTCAGTCTCCAGCATGGCATTAAATTCAAGCATTGAGAACACATCCTCTAAGCAAGGTTCATCCATCAAAATAGGATCTTTTGGTTCTTCAGTTAGCAAGCTGACAGGTTGTGTGAACTTTTTTGCTTCTTCCAGCTTCTCTATATGAAAAGAGGAAGGCTTTTCATTATGAATCCAAAGTCTCTTTCCTTTAAAAGGGATCTCCAAGTGGGAATAATCCAATGAAAGGTAGCCTCCCAAATTTGCAGTAAATTCTCTTGATAAGCACATACTGAAATACGGTTCTAGATCAACCACAACTATCTCTTGAATGATTGTAATCTGAGGCATACTGTGTAAAATAATCGAGATATCCTTGATTACCCTCATCATTTTCATAGGAGTCTCGTCCAACTGCAAGACTCCAAGGCTACTTCATGTATATTCCATACCCATGGCTTCATAAACTGCCTTTGGCATGATAGTTGTAGCGGCATCGGAATCAATCATGTAGTTATGCACGATCCAACCCTCCATTCGAAGTGACAGATAAAATGGGGGTGGTCTATTCTTATCGATGATTGAGGTGGTTAACGCTTGAGCATAAATTGTCTGGGTAGGACTCTTCTCACTATCCTTCATAGATTTCAAGGATTCTTGCAATAAATATACCTGTCCAGGCAATTGTAATGGATCATAAAGACTAACCTTAGTTGGGATATTCTTCAATTCTTCAACAATGTTGTATGCAGCCACAACAAATTCCTTCTTTTCAACAGGGGGGTCATATCTGCTCTGATACTGCTGAGTGGCTTCTACTCTCAACCTTTTAGTCAATGATGGGTACTTTAGCTTTTCTCTTGCTTGTTCCTCTGCTTTCGATCTTGCCTGTGTAGCTACAACTTTTTCTTGTACTCTATGTGGAACAGGATCTTTTGGTAAAATAGGCGCATCTTCCTTTGATGCTAGCATAGGATTTTTCACTTGTTTTCTCAAATTAGTTGGCACTTTTAATGGCTCTAGCTTAGCAGGATCTATGGTAATAGGCTTATTTTCAGTCCTTGTGAGAACTAAAACTTGTTCTTCAGATGGAATCATTAAGCTATGACCTATCTCAGAGATCATGTTGACTTGACCTCTCGAAGAACTAGCGACCAATGTCTGCACATAATTCAAATGAACCATGCAAGTGTCTTCGCCATGTGGATCATTACATGTTGAACACCAATATGTTCTTTCTGTAAGGACTGCATCTTCATTTGCCAAAATAGTTAGGTTCTTCTCGGGTGCTTTGCTTGTTGAAGCAGCTTGTTCTCTAGTGATCGGTGGAGGTTGAAATCTCCTGGGCTAGAAATCTCGCTTAGCTTGCTTCCTTTCAATAAGTGTGATCTTATTGCCCATTGCTCTTATTGCAAAATTGGCAGATTTTACCTCTTACAAGAGTGCTATATAAAGATCAGGATTTACAAGCGTAGGCGATGCTGGTAAGGGCAAAGGTGTTGGTGGCATCGATAATGCTGGGAATGAAGTGGAAGCGGGGAATGGCAGAATGCTGGGTGCAGGCAACTGGGGATTTGTTGGAGTAGGGAGCTGAGGAACTAGGATGGGTGCAATCTGAGGTGCACTGGAGCTCCATGGATGGAACAGGATACATGGAAGACATAGATTGCAAAAATGAACTAGGATATAAATGTTGTGGAATATCAGGTAAAATGGGCATTGCTACCTTTGGAGGAAGCCTACCGATTGTAATCAAGTCTGCCTCTGCCTTTTGTGCTTGTTCGAACAGTTTCAAGAAGGTCATCACATTGGATTGCCTGATCACCAAGCCAATGTATGTGTTGAACGCTCGAAGATAGTAGAATGTAGCTTGCTCTTGGGTAGGGCGAAGACCTTCAGGCACTCGTTGCCAGCTTCTGGTAAATCGAACATTTAAATCTGCTATCGCCTCCTATAGGTGCCTCTAAATTGCATTAAATTGATGCAACAATGAAAATGGATCAGCCTGTTCATGAAAATTCTTAGCTAACAGTTCTCCTAGCTGATCCCATGATGCAATAGTGCTTGGTTGCAGAGATCGGTACCAGTACAGCAATTTTCCTATCAAGGATAGTACTAATAACTTCACCATCACATCTTCGTCTATTATATCGTGAATGGATGCCAAAGAAGCTATATCATGAATATGTTCATATGCAATCTTACGAGTACCATCATAGGTTGGCAAGGCTTTCAAAGCAGCTTGAGGAACTAGATTTTGAGCCTGCAAATTCAAGGCTCCTGAACTATTCCATGCTGAAAACTGCCTGGGTTGAGGATACTAGGCCATTAGGACTAGTGGATGCGACTGAGAAGATGGAAAACTAGTAACAATACCAGGGATTTGTGTGGATATGGCAGATGATGCAAGCGATGGGGAAACCAACATAGAGTGTTCACCTCTTTTTGTCCTGTCAAGTTCAAAAAACTCAACAATATTTTCAACTTTTTTGGACTTCGATCTCGTGATCATGAAGTACAACTTTCACTGTATCCACGTTCAGAGATTTCTAGGTACTTTAGAGTCACCAAATGTTCTAACTATACGGCATGAAGGCGAAAATTAAACCCTCAATACTATGGGATCTCTCTGAGACAGAAATAGTTTGTCCCATCGAGCGTGCCAAAAACTGTTGGTCACGAATCTGCCACAGGAAAGGATTTTAAAATAAATGCACCCTAGACCCAACCAAAATTGAAAGGCTGGGAGAAAGAAATGTCTCCCAAACCAATCTCTAGAGAGGGTTGGTTCCCTTACTAAATCTAAGCTTGATTTCAGACCAAAGTTACAAGAAAGGGATTGGAAATATGTAGAAAGAAATGGGAAATTACAGAAAGAAATGGGAAATGTAGCCACAGGCCAAATTTATCAGATCGGGAAATATTAGTAGCAGATAACCTCAAGCACACTAACAACATATAACAAAAGATAGCAACGTAATTTACTTACAACCTTACGCATATAACCTCCAAAATCACATTCCAGAACTCACTTCCTCACTAGCAATATTTAAACTCAGATGCAGAATTCAAATTAAGCAGCAGATAAGAAATACGAGTGTAAATGAGGAATGCATGAGATAGAAGGAAAAACACATAGAAAGTTGCTTACAAAACTAGAGGCCAAATATATTTCATTCATGCAAAGAACTTGAAAATCTTTCAGCAAAAGTCCCTCTCTCGATCCATCTTTCTGAGATATACATTGATATTTATAGAGGTCTTGCCTCTTTGTAGCATTTAAAACATGAAACAAACTTCCTAGAGATCTGCAATATGTGCAACAAAAATAAGGAAATGATCCCCTTAAACCAGCCTTGGAGAAACCAGAAATTAAATGAAATAAGGAACCGGTCGTCTTCATTAAATGGTCATTCTCAAAGCATGCTTAGACCGTTAGAAAATCGTGAACATAAGCTTTGAATAATGGAGGCGTCTTCAATTTTGGTGGCTTCAAAAGCTACAAGCCTGGGCACGTTCTTCTATCTTGCACGCATTGGAAAGCAACAAAACATTCAATTCTAGAGTGCTTTTAATCCTTGGAAATTGCAATGCTTCATCGGGTCATTGAAATGCTTTCTGGCGCGAAACCATGACGAGTCGTGAAAACGCGACGTTTTCCTTCTCCATACACTTTTGCCACTTTGGGTCGTGAAAACCAAACATGTCGTGAAATCACGATGTAGTCAGTTCTTTGTTCTCCTTCGTCACCTTAGGTCATGAAAATGTGACGTGTCACAAAATCATGACGTTCCGTGCTATTCTGCTCCTTTGCTTTGTTCCTGCAAAACTATGACCTGTCGTAATTTTGTGACGTTCTTCCCCATGTTGTCCTTGCACTGTTTCAAACTACGAAAATGCGACAAGTCATGATTTCACTACATGTTTCTCTCTTTTGGCTTTCTCACTGCTTCTCATCTGTCTACCCGCGGAACTGCAACATGTCACGAAATCATGACAGTTTTATCTTCCTTGGCCTTCATCCACAATATGTCACAAAATCACAACATTTCCTTTCTTTCTCTACTTTTGCCACTATCTATCGTGAAATCACGACGTCTGCCTCTTGCTTAGTCTCATCTTAAAAAATGTCATGAAATCATGATGTTTCCTTTCTTTCTCGACTGTTGCTGCTTTCTGTCGCAAAATCACGACGTCTTCCTCTTGCTTGACCCTATCTTCAAAAATGTCATGAAATCATGACGCCTTTCATGCCTTATGCTTTTTCTTCAACTTGACCACGATTATGCGACATGTCGCGATATCGCGACATTTTTTACATTTTGCTCCTTGGTCACTTTTTTGTCACGATATCGCGACGAGGTTCATTGACATTGCCCTTTGCTCAATTATGTCGTGATTTTGTGACATTTTCTATCATTCTACTCTATGGCTATCGCAAGTTGCAAAAACATGACATGTTGCGATTTTGTGACAATTTTACTACTCTGCCTTCGTTGACCATTTTGACCATGATTTTGGAACACGTCACAATATCGCGACATTCTCTGACTTGGTTTCTCTCTCCTCAAAAAACCTACGATAACATGACATGTCGCGATATCGCGACGGTTTTGAACCCATGCTCTCCATGCTATTTTTTGGTTGCGATATCACGATAGTCTTCGAACTTAGCTGTTTTGGGCACCAAAACTCGTAGAGAAAACACAAAGGAGTGAGCACTCAATTTATGCATGAATAATCAACAATCAAACAATGTGGCAAAATTTCCAACACAACTATAATAATATCTAACATTACAAAAAATTCAAGGAATCAAAACAACTTTAATAATGCTCTTCCTTTCTTTACAACATGAATTTAACATTACACTATTTTTACATATAAATAAATTGTCATGCATGCAATGCTCGAGCCTATCCCAGATTAAATTTTTAAAGGCACCCTTCTTCATTGCATCATTTAGTTTGCATCCAACTCATTATACCATGCTCTTTCATACGGTATAGCTAGCACACTGTACCTTTTCAACCCAGATGACATCTTGACTTTGCTCAAGATAATTTTCAATTTTTAATTAGGATCAAAAAGGCTCCTTTCATAATGTATGCAACTAAGTATGCATGCAATTTTCTAATAATTTCTCATGCATTCACTCTACTTAGATTTACACAACAATCATATTTCACTATAAAATTTGGGTTTCTAATTGATGTTTCAATATAAACAATCATAGATAACATCAATCTCAAAAAATAACAAAATGGAATCACATCAATCCTTTATGAGTTATCAATACCGCTTGATATACCAGATCATAAAAATGTCTTCTCTTTACATATGGAAACCCAAATATAATAGAGATATGGTCATACATATTCTATATTTATTTTTACCAATCCAATACTCATTTGTGTATGCAATCTAGCCTACTGAAACTAGGAAATATTTTTCACAACAAAACTTGTGACATAATCTCTACTTTTACAAGTGATAATTTAAGCAAGAGAGTTCATACACAGGCAAACACTTTGCTATATTTCAAGCCCATCCATTCACAGAACTAGTATAATTTTTCTTTTTAATCTAAATTTGAAAGAATAAGTAAACAAGTAAACAACAAGAAAACTCCATCCTATAAATTTGCGCTTCTCTTCCTGTGTTCCTTATGTAAAGCAAAACCAGTATTTTATCTATACCAGGTTCTTCATCTTTTCTTCTTTTTCCCCCCAATTCACAATAATCATCCCCTTTTCCTACCATACAAGGTGATAAAATATTTTCCCTCACTCCACTTCCTTTTTCCTTGCCAACTGAAACATGGAGGGAGGTTAATGTAATTATTTACCAATATGCTTTATTTCTGATATTCATGTTAGCACCATGTTGCTCATCGAACATAGAATGAGGACCAAATTTACTTATTTATTTTAATATCAATTCCATATCTAGTTTATCTTGCTTTTCAATTACTTTTATGCGATTTTCAAATTTTATATAAACCTCTTAGAAAATAACAAACAAGCAAACATCAAATAACCAATGAATCACTAAGTTGGCTTCCATGCACATGGAAGTTTAATTGCCAACAACCAATCATATAACATTTTGTCATTGTAGTAATGCACCCTCTCCTGCTCAGAGCATCAACAACCTTGTTCTCCTTACCCTTAATATACTCAATGCCAAAATTATACTCAACTAGAAACTCCATCCAGCGTCATTTTTTGGTGTTCAATAAGGGTTGAGTAAATATGTATCTTAAACCCTGGTGATCTATCGTCAATTCAAATGGTTTCCCCAACAAATAGTACCTCCAAATATTAAGGGTATGTACCACAGCTTCCAAATCCAATTCATGAGTGGTATACTTCACCTCATGCCTCTTAATTTTTCTTGATTTGAAGGTAATAACTGCATCATATTGGATTAAAACCCCTCCTAATCCTTCAATTGATGCATAAGTACACACTGTAACTTCTTATCAAGATTATGTAATTGCATAATTGGTGTGGTTTTCAACCTTTCTTTCAAAATTCAAAAAGCCTCTTCACACTGCTCTATCCATTTAAAGGCTTTACCTTTCCTTTGAAGGTTTTTAATGGGTTGGGCAATTCTTGAGAACCCTTTGAAAAGTAGCCTATAATAGAATACGATTCCCATAAAACTTCGTACATCAACCATGTTATAGTCTAATCAATAATTGCTTCTATTTTTTTAGGATCGAACGTAATCCCTTTAGTAGAGATAATATGTCCCAAATATTGTACTTGTGGAGTATAGAATTTGCACTTTGATAGCTTTCCATATAACCGATTCTTTCTAAGAATCTCAAGTACAATTCACATATGTTGATCATAATCTTCCTTGTTCTTGAAATAGATCAATATGACACCCAAAAACACTAGCACAAACCTGTCCAATTGCTCTCTAAAAATGCTATTCATGAGATTCATGAATGTGGGTGGGGTGTTAGTTAGCCCAAAGAGTAGGACTATAAACTCAAAATGTTATACCTTGTTCTAAAAGTTGTTTTAGAAGTGTCTTCTTCTTGTGTCCTTAATTGATGATAACCAGACCTTAGGTCAATATTCAATAATATGGTTGCTCCTTTCATATGATCGAAGAGATCATAAATTGTAGGTAACGAGTACCTATTTTTGACATTAACTTTATTCAAAATCTGGTAATTTATGCACATCCTCAAGTACCATCTTTCTTCTTAACAAAAAATAAAGGAGCTCCCTAGGGTGACACACTAGGCTTGATTAGCCCTTTTTCCAACAAATCCTAAAGTTTCATTTTGAGCTCTTGTAGCTCAATAGGAGTCATCCTATATGGTGCCCTTACAATGGAAGCAAATCCAAGTAACAACTCAATAGAAAAATAAAACTCTCTCTATGGAGGTAATCCTGGAAGGTCCTCCAAAAACACATCCTTGAATTCTCCAAAAATAAGATGCTTTTGAAAGAGATTAGATTTCACTTTAGTTTCTTCTTTCTTATTCATTTTAACTATAAAAATCATTCCCTTCTCTCTAATGACTTTCTTTATTTGCATTGCAAACAATAGATTTGGCTTAATTACACCATGTTCACAATGAATTCTAATCCTTTGATTAGATTCATCCATAAACTCTACCCATATTTCTTCAAAATTCAAAATATTTTTATGGGATTTTAACCAATCAACACCAAGAATGATGTCAAAGGCATGTAAAGGTGCTACATACAAATACCATCTAGTTCTTCCCTAAGGCAAAATGATATGAGGTTCAAATAGGTATTGGTTCACTTGATAAGTTTACCCTAATCCATACTCCACCTTCCAACCATTAGCCATGAACCTAGGTCTTTTAGGTATGTCCCTTACTAATCTAGTGGAAATAAAGTTATCAGTTGATGCACTATTTAACAAAATATGCACATCTAAATCATAAATTTTTCTATTTAACAAAAAAGGAGTAACTTGACCATCAAGTACAGGACTACCTATCACATCAAATATTCTATGAGTAGATTCTTCAGGGTCTTCAACAAATATCAACTCTATGGGGGCATTTTTTGGCATAGTAAGCTCCTTGACATATGTAAAAACCATTCAAAGGAGCTCTGGTTTCCTTGTTATTATTCTCGTTCCTATCTTGTGGCACAGTTTCCCTAGCCTTCTCCTGATTTTTTGGTCTCTGATCATACCTTTTGGGAAACTCTTTGTCATCCCTCATGAACTTACTATCCTGATAGTTAGCTTTATTTATGCCTCCATTTCTATTCTGATATCCTCCTTTAGGTTTCTTATTTTATTCTTTTTTCCACTTCATAAAACTAGCACTCTTCCACTTCATGAGTTCATCTTTTTTCTTTTTGAATAGATTTTAATAATTAAAGTATGATTTTCTAGTCTTTTGGTTTGCTTCTTCTTTCCATGCTAAATCAAAAGTAGTAGGAATATCTATAAGGTTGTGCATATTTACCACCATCCTGATCTTAGGATGCAGTCCTAGAATAAATTTTTGAACTTTTAAATCTTCATTACTCTCATACTGGGTTGTATACTTAAGCACTTGGATATACTTTTGGTGATAATTTCTAACTAACATGGCCTCTTGCTGTAGATTAATAAATATTGTGAATTTTTCCACATAACATTGTTTAGTTAGGAATCTATTCCTAAATTCCTTAACAAAATCCTCCCACTTGAAGTCTACAACTTCAATACCTTACCCTTTCTTAAAGGTCTTCCACCAATCCAGGGCTACTTCAACCATGTTCATTATTACCAAAGCAGTTTTAGATTCTGATGATAGAATCACCAAGGAAAAGTATGACTCCAACTCACTCAACCAATTCTCTGCTGCATCATCATCACCTTTCCCATTAAACTTGGATATAACAACCTTCTTTAGGTTTTTATCCAACTCCACACTCACTTTGGCCCTACCAATACTAGATCCTATAGGTTTGTTCGGTGCTCCCTCTATCCTGCCTCCTCTAGTTTCTCTTCCCCTATTCAAGTCTTCTATGACTTTTTGTTGTTGAACTATCAGCTCCTATTTTTGGGCCATATGAGTTTTTTGTTGGGTCATTTCTTCTCTTTGCTACTCCATATGAGTTTGTAATAGTTGCACAACTTTTGCAAGGTTTCCTTCCTCCCTACCAGGCTCATTTGGTGGAGGCTCATTCAATCATTTCATTATTCTTTCCCATTGAGGACCATCTCTACTAATTCTTGTCCTTGGTCCCCTTACAAGTCTTTTAGTGGCTTCTTCCTCCCTACCTCCCATAATATTTCTTGAAGATCCACCTTGCAACATTCATGTCATCTAACCTATAGGTGAAAGAATTATGTTAATATAAAAGTTCATATTTTCCTAAAAAAATATTTAATCAAAGTTCTACAATCTTAAGATATTTTATGCTATGATACCACATGTAACAACCCAATTCTACTCACCTGGTTTCATCATAAAAACAAGCCAATAAAATTCATAGGGGTTATTTTTCCTAAGTTTATTGTTTCAAACCTAAAACGTTTTTTCATGTTCATAGAAAGTTCTTTCAGGTTCATAGCATTTATGTTTCACCCAAAGAATATTTAATACAAAAATTTTAATCAATACAGGTATATCAAACCATATTTGAGTTTCAAAACTACTGTAGACAACCACCCAAGTGAACAACATTTGTCAAATCCCATAAAGGTGCCATTTTGTGGATTTGACTTATCTCATTTATCACCCTCTTGTTTTGGTATGAGGTTCAAACCACGATTGGGATTATCCTCTAGGTCCTCTAACACCTAGAGGGTGGATGCATACTTCCTCATATCTTGTCATATTGAACCTTCGACTAATCGGTTGACTTGTTCCATTAACTGTATATAAGGGGGTTAGCGTACATATACCTCATGTCTAGTTGAAATATCCTCTTTCTCAAAGTTAGCTAGAGCTATGTCATTGCCCTGACACTGGACTTGGTCTTAATGCACAATCTACCTTATGACAATTTGTCCCTGTACGATCGTAGGAAGTACGTACCCTTATTCTACTTGCAATATTATTTTGAAATGAAATTAAAGACCATGAAATGCATATAACATGGAAATGATAAAGAGGGATCATTTTATTTATATTGAACCCCGGTTACATGTCAATCCCTCTGAGGGATACCCATTTCTATACAATGAATTACAAGCAGAGTGATGTTGAATATATGTCCCCTTGCAAAGGGGTGGTGCGCTTTTGCAGGCCTCCCAATATTACACACAAAACTGTATGAGGGCTTACAAATACCTCCTTCTCCAAATCTGGTCTTGGAGGGATCCTTGTGCTCCTGATGCTTTGATCTGATATTGTAGACCTATACCTACATTCATGGAAATAACAAAGCACGCTTAGTAGGATGGGCCGCCTCTCCGGATGAGGCCTTTGTTAACAGATCTAGATAATAATGACTTACAAGCATAAACAAGATAATAAATGCATGTAAAGATGAGAAATACAGAATGAATGCGTTAATTGAAGCATATCTGAGCTATGACTTAACTAATCAAATTAAGCAATAATGAATCTAGACTAAAGCAAAAGAGAAATAATGTCTATGCCCTAAAATATATCTGTGGGCCACTATCCGAGATAGCGGCTATGATATGAAGCCCTTTTCCTCATGAATCAAGGGCTATTGTGCTATCCTCTTTATTGTAATTGATGTTCAAGGGTCACCTGGCGTGTCTCCTATACCAATTGGCAAAATCTAAAAACTAGTGCGTGATCATAGATCCACCAGACGGTGCTCCAATTCTCCTCCAAGGGGGTGTAGCTTGGTTCTCCGTTTCGATAGGGCTTCATTGCTTGACTCTAAAACTTTGTATATCCTTTTACTTTTTGGTGGGAGAGTCTATATGTAAAATTCCCTCTCATATATAGAACTTGGCTTCCTAGAGAAGCCTCAATCCAAATTGCATGCGACTGACCATCCCGAGTGAGAAGTGTCAGTCACAAATTGGCATGGAAGGGGTAGTTAGGAGGAACTCAAGGAGTTCCTCGCCAAAATATTCCCACTAACCATGTAGAGGTGGTCATACTGCATGATCTGGGCCCATATTCATGGCTAGACTATGTGTGATGCTGGCTGCTATCAGGTTCAGTGGCCAGGTGTGGTCGCTTTAGTCTTCAGCAGCTAATGTGTGGTCATTGTAGTCTTCAATGTCTAGGTGTGGTGGTCGCTCCTCTTAAGAGCGACCAAGCTTGGATGGGCTAGAACTACCTTTTTTTAGTGGTTAGGACCACTACTTGCTCTTGGAGAGATCCAAGAGGGTTCACATAGTCTGCGGATGTGTCCATATGGGTAGTCTCCTAAACATGATGCATTTTAGGTGTCTATAGATGCCCCTTTTTGGGATGCATTATGAGCAAAACATAGCACAGAGAAAAAATTAGACCACCCAAGTCCATATTGTAGGCTGGATGATGATCATTGATATGATAAATATAGGATACCCCAATCATGCGAGAGGACATAAATCCTAGAATCATTACTTCCAACGAAATGGAAGGCTTAAATTTCTGGAAGTTTACACTCACTCATCAAGCAATCAGGTAGCATCAATACTACTATAGGTTCGAAAGGAGGGGAGCTATAAACTTAACAGACATATTTGCTTTTTGCCCCAGTAAAGGGTAAGCTTATGATAGTTGTTGGCAATGATTCATCAGATGAACACAACTCTATCATGATTGAGATGATCTTTCATTGACTTTTATAATGATTGTTGAAAACTTTTGACTACCCCCTCAAGCGAAGAGTCTATGATGGAAATGAAAATTAGTAAAGTGATGAGTCGCTTGACCAAAATGAAAAATTTGGATCTCTTTAGAGGTTTGCATTTTTTGTTATAGAGTAGTTCCCATCCAAGTGTGATTTCAACTCTATTTGGAAATTGTGCTTCTCTATCCCTTGGGGAAATCTGACCACAATGGCCTTCTTAGGGAATCAAGGTGCTAACTATTCTATTGTAGTGTGTGTTGAATCATTATTTGCTATAGGATCCTCGTTCCCATGGGGCAGTCCAGCTTTTATAGCCTTCTTTAGGTTTGAGGTGAGGTGTCTCAATTCTACCATAATTGCTTTACCCCAAGTGGCCTTATGGCAATTTTCTCATCCTTACGAGTTGCAAGGAGCACTCTACAATCACCAAGTGTATAGAGCAGATAGCTAAATATGAGGCTCATCTAAGATTTGGTTGTTATGTGATTTTTTTTTAATTGAATTTTATGATGTTTTTGGATTTTGATGTATGCAAATTTTTGGTATTGGTTGAGATTTTGGATGCCTCTGACCAATAGGTGCTTTTTATGGCCTATTTTTAGATGCTCTATGATGAAAATTTGATAAAATTCCTCCTTATTTATTGGTCGTTGTCAGGTCCAATGACCCCTAATTACTACTTCATGGTTGTTGTTAGGTCCAGTGTCCAGGAAGTTTGGGCCACTAACATCGATAGTAGCCAAGTCGTGAATTGGAAAAATAAAAGGAAAATTAGGGTTTTGGGCTATCATTGTTGCCAGTTGTCATTTTGCTCCTTTTGGAGCTCTAGGATGTGTTTGTGTGACTACGATGTGAAGCACTACTGATTTGTCGTTGATAAGACACGATGGCCAAGCAGGGAAAAGCCTTGACCAGTGGAGGAGTTGAAGCTTTATAGGTACCCTTCAAAACCCTAACCCCTCTCTTATTAACTACATTTAAAATGAATCTCACTAAATAATTCGATAAAGGAACCTCATTAGCCCAATTGGCAATGAATCGAACCCGTAGATAGGCTCAATTTAGGGTTTAAGTAGATGGGTTTCTTTTCGATTTAGGATTTTTGCAATTTTTTTTGGTCTTGGAGGAGACACCATTTGTGTGTTGCCTGTTGGCAGTTATCACATAGAGTGGCCAATTTTTTCTATGGCTGGTCGTTGCTGCTATCAATGGCCAGTTTGATTTCCAATGGTCATATTTTTAACCGTTGGAACCTGGATGCTGTCAGCTGCAGTGACCACTTGGTGGCCGCTCTTGGCACGAGCGGCCAGGTTGATTTGAGCAGTTTACTTATATAAAAGTATAATGTTTGATATTTTTTTGGATAAAATGGTGCATTTAGTTAGCATGTTGCCTTAGGCTTACCTTTAGTTTACATCATTTTTTAGATTTAAGCATTTATTAGTTTATCAGTGCATTTGGTTTAAGCTTTATTTTGCTCTCTTATATTTTGTTTGCTCAGGATCGAGACCTAAAGCTACTTTGTGACCTTTTGCATGAGATGGATGATACATACTAGGCCTAGCTTAAGGCTCGTGGGCTCCAGTATATCACCAACCTACCCATGATCATGTTGGATCAGGCTTATTTGACTGCACTGGCCCATAGGTGGGACTCCAGGACAAACACCTTCCACCTTCCTATCGGCGATATGACCATCACATCGAAGGATGTTTATAGAATATTCAGGATCCATTTTTATGGAGTGCCCATTGTGTCTTCTCCCACTAATGCCTGAGATGTAGTATTTGCGAGGGTTTTTGGGAGACATGTCGCTACTACTTTCAAGGATACTCATTCTAGCAGGATTTATGTTACCCTCTAACACCAGGAGGATGTCTTTTCTCGACTTCATGTCATCTTGCTGATGGTCATTGACAACATCCTCATACCTGACTGCTCTAGATTGAGGTTCCCATGGAACCTCTTGGCGATGGTGCAAGATCTGATTGATAGTGAGGAGCCTATTATCTATGCCCGAGGGAGCGTATTGCTAGCGTAGTTCTATGACGAGTTATACCGTATGCAATTCCATGAACAGGCTAGTATTGTCTATAGCTTGCTCCTTCAGATCTAGGAATGGAAGCATATCATATTTGATCACTCGGTAGGACTTCCAATGGATATTACGATACTAGATGATGATGTCCAGTGTTATGGATCTAAGTGGCCCAGAGTGCTCAAGGAGTGTAAGAGGTGACCTTTTGTATGGAAGCTTTTCCACTACATGACATCTTTTATTGGTTGCAGGTTGTTGATATCATTTGGAGGTCTTATCACGAGTGCCCTAACTGGGAGGATTTGGCTAGCTTCACCACGAGGACTCGACACGATCGATGGCTGATCAATTGCAAGGACAACATCAGAGAGTTCTACTATTCTAGGGTGCTCTACCAATTTGGCATTTAGCAAGATGTTCCCCTTGATCCAATTGTATATCATCAAATTGTCATAGAGAGGAACCTTCCATTTCCCTGAGTTATTGTAATATTGGAAGAGGATGACCCTCTTGTAGTTGATCTTGGTGCAGTCAATGCTAGGATCACAAAGTCGTACACCTGTTGGTGGGGTATATGATTATGGCAAGGTGGTGGCCACCTAGGGTGGTCCTTGGAGGAGGCTAAGGCTGAGGATCTTGATAGGTATCAAGTGCAGGCTTGGATAGACGATTAGAGATAGGTAGGGAAGCAGAAGTATATGGAAGAGGAGCCAACTACAGAGGAGTAGGTTGCCTCCAATGAGGAGGAGGATTTAGCCCCTGAGAAGTAGGAGTCTCCTCTTTAGGATCAGCTACACCAGGTTGATTTCGAGCTGTAGACATCCCAATTTTAGGTTCAATAGAGGGATGCCATTATTGCAAACCTTCATAGATAAATTTCCCAGGTTACATCTGAGCGAGATGATACTCAGAGCTATATTGCACCACCTCCTACAGTGTCTTAGGGACCTGGTGGTCTAGATGCATGTGTGGATATCCAGTGCTTGCATGGACTGCTAGCAGATTATTTGGTAGAGTACACCCAATATGCCTCCTATATTTTGGCATTGGAGAATGAGGTCCGACTTTGGGGATACCGTCTATCAGAGAGGCCTGGGATAGGAGGGTCATAGAGGACCAATCAAAGCACTTCACAATATTCATCATCTTGGTCGAGCCACAAGACTAGGTCTTGAATAGAGTGGACTGGGGGTGCTAGTTCTATGTCACCTCCTAGAGGATGAGGTGAGGATAGAGTTGATACCAGTGGTGCAGGCCACTCTTGAGCACTGGCGCTTCTTAAACATTTTGTACCTCTTTTGGGTGTAATTTTAGCTGACCTACATAGTTGTAGCCTCATTGAAACTTTTTGTACCTACATGTACTTATTTGGATACACTTTTATATGATATCTAGACTTTGAGACTTACCATATGTGTATATGTTATGATTATGCTTTTATGTTTATGGATGCAGTATATGATTTTATGTGATATGATGTGATGTGATGTTTTAGATGTTATGATGTATATGGACAACTTTATTATCTAATGTTATGTGGCTTACATGACTTATGCTTTATGATGTGTGGATACTTAGATGGCATGATCTAGATGATGAGGATTGATGCATATATAGATGCAATGCTTATCGTGACATGCATGTTTTCTTTTGATATGTTTGTATGCATCTAACCTTATGTTGTTATGATATGGAAAATGAAATATGGTATGTTATGTTGATGATCTAACGTGAATGAACCTATATGCTTTAATAAATTAAAACATATGATATGATGTGATATGAGTTTGACAATCTAATGGGTGACACCATAGAATGTATAAAAATCATGAATAAATAACAATTTTCATAATAATAATTAATCATTTAAGCATCAAGTGTGAGGTGAGATCATGGGTTTCTTTATAGGTTACTATATATATGCAAGAATAGTCAGTGGTCATTTTATTATAGTTTCTAACATTTATCTGGTATCTATCCTATCTTATGCATTCATTTAGCGAACAAGACTTCTTAAAGAAAGTTTTATTATGTGACTGATGATATGGTTTGTTGCTATTATAGTATTTTTGAGATTTTCCATGAGACTCAAACACCCTAGTTGCTTCATCAAACAGTTGTATACTGATCATACAGAGCCTTTGGTCATGCTGAGAATTACAGGGATTCAAGTTTATACTCCCTTCTTTTCTTCATATTTATTTGAGATACTTTCTCATGATTTAGTGATGAAAATCACTGTTTATTTTGAATTTTATTTTTCCTTTTGAGCAAGGGATTTATGTAGTGATGATAATCATTGTTTACTTTGTTTTTTAATTTTTCTTTGTTTGGGATTTTTGTAGTGATGATAATCACTTGTTTACTTTGTTTGTGAATTTTGCTTTGTTCAGGATTTTGCTTTTTTTGATTAAAGCAAGGGATTTCTTTAGGTAGGGCGGAACTTGTCCTTTTGCCAATTCTCAATATATTCGAGTCGGACACACAAGGGGATGAGCAAGACAAACCTTTTCACCTTAGGATACCTAATACCACTTTACAGCGTTCATATTTCCCTTATTACAGCTAGGATTTTAGTGTTTTGGATTAGTGATGGGATCCTAAAATATACCAGGTGCTATAAAAACCAAACCTTATCTATCCAAAGCTAATACAACTTTCTACAAGTTTGATAAAACCACTAGGTATGGCTGAGTGATCAAAAACCCTAGTATATTCCTTATAGCAACATAAGGGGTTGTGTTGAAAAACATAGTTACACTCATGGGTGATGGATGATGATGGATTTTGAAGATGCATGATTGATGTACAAGTGTGGTGTCACTTGTAAGATTGCAACCGCAAGTGTATTTGATGCACATATGATTGATGGAAATGTTTAATGCAATGCAACTAAGTGAATACAAATACGAAATGCTAATGCAAATGTTTTTTTTGTATTTTTGATGATTTAAATTGATTTTGAATTTTGCTTATTATGAATGTTTTGATATTTTGTTGACCAAAGGGCTTTAATATGCCTTTGGAGCTTTTTGTTAATTGACCAAAGTGCTTTAAGAGGCCTTTGGAGCTTTTTGTGATTTGACCAAAGGGCTTTAAGATGCCTTTGGAGTTTTTTTTGATGTGACCAAGGGGCTTTAAGATGCCTTTGGAGCTTTTTGTGATTTGACCAAAGGGCTTTAAGATGCCTTTGGAGCTTTTTGTGAATTGACCAAATGGCTTTAAGATGTCTTTGGAGATTTTTGTGAATTGGCCAAAGGGCTTTAAGATGCCTTTGGAGCTTTTTGTGAATTGACCAAAGGGCTTTAAGATGCCTTTGGAGATTTTTGTGAATTGACCAAAGGGCTTTAAGATGCCTTTGGAGATTTTTGTGAATTGACCAAAGGGCTTTAAGATGCCTTTGGAGCTTTATGTTTTTGATTTTAATGTTTTCTAATTTGTTTGGATTTTTATGATTTCTCTTATTTTTGAATCTTTTGAAATTATTTGAATTTTTTTGATATTTTGTTGATTTATGTGTGAAATACCTTTAGATGAATGATATGGAGGGGCTATAGATCCTCACCACCTTCTAGCATTGTTATAGGGACCTATCCAATTGGTCGTAAATCTATCTCATAGATGCGGTGGCAAATTTGATTTCTGTTGGTTTTTTTTTAGCACAAGATCCCCAACTTTAAAGTCTCTCAAATGGACTCTATTGTTGTAAGCTTGTGTTAGATGATCCTGGTAAACATGAAGGTGCTCAAGGGCATTGATATGTCATTCATCCAGGAGGGTCAGTTGATCTAGGTGAGCTTACCATGCAGTGTTGTCATTGATGAATTCTTTCAATGCAATGCGCAATGTTGGAATTTCCAACTCTAGAGGCATAATGACCTTCGTTCCATATACAAGAAAAAATAGTGTTGCCCCAATGGGCATCCATATGCTATTCATGTAAGCCCATAATGCTAAGGGTAACTGTAGATGTCGATCCTTATGATTTTCTTTCATCGTATTTTTTAAGATGGCTACTATCATCTTGTTTGAGGCCTCCACTCGCCCGTTTGCCTATGGATAGTATGGTGTTGTAAAACTATGTTGCATATTGTATCTAGTCATTAGAGCTTGCATATTTTTTTTTTGAATGATGTACCATTATCTGAGATTATCTTGAAGGGCACTCTAAAATGACAAATGATATTGTGAAGTATGAACTCTGTAATCTGAGGACCAATTGTCGAGGTTAAGGGGACCGATTTCTTCCATTTGGTGAAGTACTTAGTGGTCGTTAAGATGAACATGTGCCAGCCCAAATATGGAGGAGAAATATTTCCAATCAAATTGAAACCCCACTGAGAAAATGGCAAAACTGCTTGAATGGGTTATAAGGCCTGAGATGGCAAGTGTGTCAGGTTTGCATGATGTTGACATTTAATGCATTTCTTGACATACTCATAGCAATCCTTCTCCATGGTCAACTAGTAATAGTCCATTCAAAGAATGTGCTTGGTAATGGCCATGCCACTGGAGTGGCCACCGCATGTACCATTATGAGCTTGCAAAATCACCCAAGCTGATTCTTGGGACTCTAAGCAACATAGGAGAATTCCATCGTAGCTTTGATGATATAATATGCCTCCTAGCAAGACATATCTAGCCATTTTTTCTTGAATGCTTATCTCTCAGAATGTGACAGTCCTTGTGGGACAATTTCTAGCCTAAGGAAGTCTTACAATTGGGATAGCCAATCCTGATAGGTTACAGTCTCTATAGATAAGATGAATTGTTCCTCATGCAATTCAATTTATACAAACACATATTTAGAAACAACCTTGTGGTGAATAGTGGTACCATTCTCCATAGGACTCTAAGAGATCAAGGACCCCCCACGGTGCCTTCTTTAAAAATTCTATGGCTTTACAAAACTAGTCATGTTCTAGATCTATATGGATCATGTTAACTAATTTCTTGCTATCAAAAGTCTCACACTAGATTGTTGAATGTGAGAGCATTTTGATATGCATGGTAGTGAAATCGGTAGACGAATTATAAGGGATCGAGGATCCCAAATATGCCATGGTGTCTGTAAATATATTTTATGAATGAGGGATTGCCTTGATGTCATACTACTCTAGTTTGGCTAGATATGTGTCAATAAGTTCCTTGTAAGATTTTAGGATTGGATCTCAACATTGAAATTTTTATGTGTGAAGTTCGTATGGCCACTAGAAATCTTACCTAGCATATGTCTATGCCAGACATTTGGGCTACCAAATGTTTGGACTGGCATACATCTAGGCTAGACGTATGTGCTACCAGACGTCTAGGTTGGTAGACATCTAGGCTAGATGTCATGTCAAGAAGATACTAAAGCAGTGGATGTCTAGGTAGATGTTAGTACGTGGAATATGAACAGTCTTGGAATACGAAAGACCAACAGTCTTGGAAGTGGAAATGAACAATAATTTAGATTTTTGCATTAGAATATGAAACGAACAGTTTTGGAGTCTTCCTCTACTCTATAAAAGGGATGAGATCCCTTACATTTATATTGATTTGTTGAAAATTTTCCAAGGACGTGAATGTAATCTTTACTAAAATTAGTAAGAAGAGAAGTTGCCATTACCCCATGGTTTTTCTTGCACATTGCAGGTTTCCACATAAATCTTTGTGTCACTTGTGTTACTATTTCCATGTTCTATATTTTTGTTATTGTGCTTCCTCTTGCAAGTGTAGAATCTTGGAGTGTATCCTAACATTTGGTATTAGAGCTAAGGTTTTGTGCAAGTGGGAGCTGCAACAATGACAAAATGTGTAACCAAGTTTGATATTGAGAAATTTGATGGCAGGAACTTCACTCTATGGAAGATGGTGGAGGATTCGCTAGTTCAAAATGACCAAGTGTAAGCTTTGAAAGGGATCATGAGTAAATTGAGCAGCATGAAATATGAGAAGTGGATAATGCTTGATAGGAAGGTGGTTTCTACAATTCGTCTCTATCTAGCGGACTCCATCTTGTTCAATGTAGCTGAAGAAAATACTGTGGAAGCCCTTTGGCAAAAGCTTGAAAAGTTGTATGAAACAAAATCAGCAACTAACAAGGTTTTTTTGAAAAATAATCTTTATAGCTTGAGGATGAAGGAAAGTTCATCTAGGGTAGATTATTTGAATGAGTTTAATACTTTGATCAGTAAACTAGTTTCATTTAATATGAATATGGACGATGAAGATAGAGCTGTCACCCTACTTTGTTCCCTCCCAGAAACTTGGGATCATAGGTGATGACCATCAGTAATTAATCATCAGGAACTCTCAATTTTATGAGGTAGTAGCTACTTTGTTGGTAGAAGAGTTGAGCCAAAAAATTTCTCTAGAACCCTCAACCAATGAAGCCCTATCTATGAGAGGTCGATCGTTCGAGGGGAGTAAACAAGGTAGAAAGTTGTCAAGATCTAAGTCTAAAGGACATAATATGAAATGGAAGTGTTGGCATTGTGGGAAGTCAGGACACTCCAAGGACTATTGGCAATTAAAAAATGGTGAAAAGCAAAATTATTCATCAACTGAAGCCAGTGCACCAGATTTAGAAGAGATAGCAATATGTGAAGCCTTCTACATCAGTAACAATAGATCAATTTTATATACCTAGGTTTTGGACTCAGGTGCATCCTTCCACATGTCTCCCCACAGAGACTAGTTTGACAAATATCAGCCATACTATGGTGGAAAGGTTTATTTGGGTGATGATCATCCTTTAGAATTTGTGGGAAAATGGGATAGAAGGATTAGGCTGGATGATGGTAGAGAAAGGATGCTATGTGATGTGTGATATGTGCTTGATTTAAGCAAGAATTTGCTATCAATCAAAATAATGGATAAGTTAGGGTATTCTATCACTTTCAGCAACAACTACTACAAGATTACCAGAGGAGTTGTTGTAGTATCAAAGGGAGAATATTATGAGACCTTATACCATTTATGCGGTGATACGATGACAAACCATGCAACAACAACAACTTCTGTTCAGGATGCAGTAATGCTATGGCATCAACGCCTAGGCCATATGAGTCAAAAAAGGCCTAAAAATTTTGCATGACAGAGGTATGCTTTCTAGGATTAAGTCTTGCAATTTAGACTTATGTGAGCACTATATTTTTTGTAAACAGAAGACTGTTCAGTTTATTGCAAGTCCTAGTAAGAGTTCTGATTTTCTGTAACTTATACATTCAGATATATTTGGACCAGTCCCCACTCAGTCCTTGAATGAAAGCATCTATTTTCTAAATTTTATATATGATTATTCTAGGATAGTGTGGGTGTATTTTTTGAAGAAGAAGTTGAAAGCTTTACAAAAATTTAGAGAGTACAAAGCACGGGTAGAGAAGATTTTAGGCAAGTCAATTTTATGTCTCAGGTCAGATAATGGGGGTGAATATTACTCCAAATAATTTGATAAATTTTGTATGTAGGAAGGGATTAAGAACTAGAAGACTGTACCATACACTCCACAACAAAATAGTGTGGTTGAGTGGATGAATCGCACAATCATGGAATGTGCAAGAAGCATGCTTAGTGCAGCCATGTTGGAGCAAAAGTTCTGGTAGAGGTTGTCAATACAGTTGTTTATCTTATTAACAGGTCACCTACAGTTGCATTGGATGGACATATTTCAGAGGAGGTTTGGTGTTGTAATCCAGTTGATTACTCTCATTTGCATACTTTTGGCTATGACGTGTTTGCCTATGTTCCCAAATAAAAAAGTTCCAAGCTTGACCCAAAGTCAATAAAATGTGTTTTTCTCGGCTATGGAGATATAGTGAAGGGGTATAGACTGTGGTATCCTACTGCCCACAAGGTAATCATTAGCCAGGATGTAATTATTGATGAAAAATCCATGTAAAGGAAGGAGCTACAACAAAATACTAATGTTGTACCTATTGAAGTAGAATTTAGTGAAGATGAACATGCTAAAGTTTTTGATCAGCATGCAGAACAACAATTAGAATAGGAAGTAGAGTAGCAACAACGGTCATAAGACCAAGAGCCATAACCGATAGATCATTGGGTTAGAAGATCTACACATCCACAAAAGTGTTCAAAAAGGTATTCTCATGTGTATCAGTCCTCTTTTGCTTTGTTAACTGATGATGGTGAACCTAGTTCATTTCAGGAAGCTAGAGAGTCTGAGAATGCAACAAAGTGGAGGAAATCCATGGAGAAGGAAATCGAGGCACTTCAAAAGAAAAAAGCTTGGAAACTTTTGGATCTCCCACCTGGAAGAAATACTATTGGAAACAAGTGGGTGTACAAAGTGAAGAACAACAATGGTCTATTGGAATGCTATAAAGCTCACTTGGTGGAAAATGGCTATGTGTAGAAGTTAGGTGTTGACTTTAATGAAATTTTCTCTCTAGTTGTGAAGATGACTACTATTAGAGTTCTACTTGCACTTGTAGCTGTACAAGATTTGGAACTAGAGCAGCTTGATGTAAATATTGCTTTCTTGTATGGTGATCTCGAGGAAGAGATATATATGGATCATCCTAAGGGCTATGAAGAAAGAGGTAAAGAGCATTTGGTTTGCAGACTGAAGAAATCACTGTATGGGTTGAAACAGGTGCCAAGGATGTGGTACAAGAAATTTGACACCTTCATGAAGATCCAAGGTTTCAGTAGGAGTGAAGTTGACCATTGTGTATACTACAAGAGGTTTGATGATGGTAGTTTTATTATTTTGTTGTTGTATATCGATGATATGTTGGTTGCAGGCCCCAACATGAATAAAATCATTGATCTTAAGGCTCAGTTGGCTAGTACATTTGAAATGAAGGATTTAGGAGTAGCAAACCAAATTTTAGGGATGAAGATACACAGGGACAAAAAAGGAAGAAAGATCTAGTTAAGTCAAAATTTATATGTGGAAACAATTCTGCAGTGCTTCAATATGCAGAATTCTAAACCAGTTAGTACCCCACTTCTTCCACACTTAAATTTGTCTTCCAACCAGTGTCCTAGAATGAAATCAGAGAAGACAAGCATGTATCGTGTACCGTATTCATCAGCAGTAGGAAGCCTCATGTATGCCATGGTGAGCACCAGATCGAATATTGCCCAAGAAGTAGAAGTAGTTAATCGGTACATGGAAAATCTTGGTAAGGAGCATTGGAATGCAGTGAAGTGGATATTCAGATATTTAAGAGCCACTTCAAATATTGCCATTTACTTTGGATCGACATATTTGCAAGTTACAGGTTTTGTGGATTCTGATTATGGCAGAGATAGAGATGGGATAAAATCCACTATAGGATATACCTTCACCCTTGCTGGAGGAGCGGTGAGTTGGGCTTCTAAGTTGTAGTTTGTTATGGTCTTATTAGCCACTAAAGCAGAATACATTGCAGCAACTCATGCCAACAAAGAGGCAATTTGGCTAGAGCGATTTTTGGGTGACTTCAAGGTAATGCAAGAGAAAATTATGTTGCATTGTGATAGCCAAAGTGCTATTTAATTAGTGAAGAATCCAACATTCCATGATTGCATGAAACACATTGATGTCAAGTACCACTTTATAAAAAAATTGGTGGAAGAAGGTAGGATCTTGTTATAGAAAATCGACACTGAAGTGAATCCTGCAGATATGCTTACAAATCCGATCAAGGTAGAGAAGTTTGAATGGTGCAGAACTTCTCTGGGCTTGCTAAAAAAGTAACAAGGCTAGCATTGGGCAATTGGCACTGGATGAAAATATTTTTGTAGAAGAGTTCCTGAATACTGACTTCAAGTGGGATAATATTAGGTGTGAAGTTGGTATGGCCACTAGACGTCTGACCTGGCAGACGTCTAGGCCAGACATCTAGGTTGCCAGACATCTAGGCTACCAGACATCTAGGCCAGATGTTTGGGCTACAAGACGTCTAGGCCAGATGTCTAGGCTATCAGACATTTGGATTGGTAGACATCTAGGCTAGATGTTTGGGCTACCAAACGTCTGAACTAGCAGACATCTAGGCCAGATGTCTGGGCTACCAAACGTCTGGGTTGGTAGACGTCTAGGCCAAACATCTGGGTTTGTAGATGTCTAGGCTAGATGTCATGCCAATAAGACACCAAAGTAGTGGATGTCTAGGTATATGTCAGTACGCAGAATACGAACAGTCTTGGAATGCAAAAGACCAATAGTCTTGGGAGTGGAAACGAATAGTATTTTGGAGGCTTGCATTGGAAGATGAAACGAACAGTTTTGGAGTCTTCCTATGCTCTATAAAAGGGATGAGATCCCTTGCATTTATGTTGAGTTGTTGAAAAACGTCCAAGGATGTGAATGTAATATTTGCTAAAATTAATAAGAGAAGTTGTCATTACCCCATGGTTTTTCCTGCACATTGCATGTTTCCACGTAAAATCTTTGTGTCACTTGTGTTACTATTTTTGTGTTCTATATTTTTGTTATTGTGCTCCCTCTTGCAGGTGTATAATCTTGGAGTGTATCCTAAAAAAAATAGTCCTTTGACCTGGTTGACTATGAGGAGGGAGTCATCGAAGATATTTAGCCTCTTGATTTTCATGGCAATGGTTGTTTGGAGACCCAAGAGTAGGGCTTCATATTCGGTGTTGTTATTGGTGAAAGGGAAGTATAGCTTCAATGACAAGGGCATTGGAGCTTCTTGTGGAATGAAAAAGATAATCCCCACACTGCCTCCTTGCTCACACTTCAAACAATCAAAGAACAAAGTTATGTCTACTACATTATCCGGTTCTTCAGGTTTGGGTGCTTCTGATAGTACAAAGATTACATCATCAGGAAGCTCTATGGTAATGGGCCTACTATTCTAGAGAGGCACCTCAACCAGCTGATCAACTATGACTTGTCCTTTGATGGAACTTTGGCTTATGAATTCCAAATCAAATTCTATCAATAGCATGATCCACTTTGTTGTATGTGTATTATGATATGTCTTGCTCATAATATACTGCAAAGGAGTTTGTCTGGATATTACATATATTGTATGGCTCAACATGTAGTGATGCAATATCTTGGTTGCAAAGACCACTACTAAGCGCAACTTCTTTGCGTATGTGTATCCAATTTCATAGCTCACCATGGTGCGATTGATGTAATATATCGCTTGCTCTCTATCTTGCATGTTATTTTGAGACAACATGGTACCCAAAGCAAAATCTATAGCGAATATATATAACAAGAATGGCATGTCTGGTCTTGGTGGAGCTATAACTGGTGGCATTTCTAGGTATGCTTTGATCTTAGCAAAGGCTTGCAGACATTCCTTGTCCCA
Organism: Wollemia nobilis; assembly: GCA_028583015.1. NCBI lineage: Eukaryota > Viridiplantae > Streptophyta > Pinopsida > Araucariales > Araucariaceae > Wollemia > Wollemia nobilis. Next base: position 19,283,743 of record JAQPPZ010016947.1, on the reverse strand, counting down.
CTAGAACAAGACTCCTTTGTGTAGCAGCCAATTCATGGGTCGACATTTATCTAATAGTTATACGATAAATCGCTTTATGAATGCTACTTTACCCTGTAAGATTATTAGTTCTTTGATGTTTGTGGGCGGAGCCATTTTTAGGATAACCTTTATCTTTGTTGGGTCTACCTCGATGCCTCATTTAGAAATGATGAATCCTAAGAGTTTTTTAGAAGTTACACCAAAGATGTATTTCTTGGGATTCAACCTAACATTATGCTCAATAAAATGATCAAAAATCCTTGTGAGGGATTCAACATGCTCTTCACGTAGCAATGACTTGGCTAGCAAATCATTGAGGTAGTATTCCAAGATCTTATGCATGTAGTCATGGAAAATGTATGTCATATCTCGCTGATATGTGGCACCAATATTTTTAAGGCCAAATGGCATTACTTTGTAATAGAATATCCTCCAAGAAGTGGTAAACATGGTTTTATGCTGGTCTTCAGGCTTAATCTAAATCTGATTGTAACCAAAAAAATTGTCCATTAGGGAGAGCATCTCATAACCTGTAGTTGTGTCTACAATAGCATCTATGTTGGGCAACGGTTATCTTGTTGATATCGCTAAAATCTATGCAAATGCGGACTCTTCCATCAGGTTTTCGTACGGGTACCATGTTTGATACCCACTCTGGATAGTTGATGGGAACAATAAAGACTACATCCAATAATTTTTGCAACTCTTTTTTAACCATCAAAGTGATGGTTGGATGCATATTTCTGAGCTTTTGCTTGATCGATTTCTTCATGGGTCTATCGATAGGTTGTGGACAACCAAATTTGGATCTAGACCAAATATGTCTTTGTAGGTCCAAGCAAAGAGATTTGGTCTCTCTCTTAGTAGAGGAATTATGATGGCATGTTCTTCTAGAGATAATATTTCTCTGAACTTGACTTTCTTTGGTTGAGAAGGATCATTATTGATGTCCACCTCAAAATTCTCCTCTATTGCCATATGTAATCCATACTCAAGCTAGTGAGGAATGGGGATCAAATGAATGTCATCTGTTGTATTTATGGTTCGCACTAACTCAGGGTTAAGACCAACATGATAGACATCATGTGCGTAACCCGCTACCAAATGAAATGGTTGTAGCATCCCTTTATTAGGGAATAAATACTCAGGCTCTAGAGGTGAGTCAACACAATCCCAATCAATAGCATCTATATTGAGACACAATGGCTTTTTAGGATCTGCTATGTTATGGAGTGGAGTGGTCAAATCAATGGAGATCATATTGATGGATGGGATGAAATCTTAGGACCACATGGGTGAAACTCTATCTATTGGATGCACCCTCCATACTCACAATGAGGCTCTTGGGGCATAGGGATCTCAGGATATGGTCTTTAGATAGACAAGATGATGGGGTTTTTAGCTAGTAGCTTCTCTCTGAAGGTGGGTGGATTTGGGTTGACCATGCAATGAATAGCATCTAGATTTACTGGTCTTCCTAGGAAGTGAAGATTAAAATCAATGGCACAAAGTGCCACTTCTCTCTCCACAAGTAGATTGATTGGCTATAAGTATCAAGATCCAAGATAAGCCATCTCGATCTCATACTAAAATTTGTCATTGCTTATGTAGAATCCATTGGAATTGGTTTCTGGTCCTAGGATGGGTTTGTGACTGGTTTTTTGATGCCTCATATAGGCCATCTTAGTCTTATCTTCATAGTCATCATAACTTATGAAGAACCCATTGGCATTTGTCTTTGATCCAACATCGTGGCTCGTATGTCTAGGTTGTAGGTAGGCCATATTTGTTGAGTCCTCCGACTCATAGCCACTTTCATCTGACATGTATCCACCCTCATCCATGATGTATTCACTCTCATTTGAGATGTAACCACTTTCTGTGTGGCCTATCCAAGTAAGGCTTTGCATATACTGAGGCCCATGGTAGGCCAAGCCAGTTCCATTTTTATCCTTGCTTGGAACATAATCATATTCCTCTCGCTCATATCCATGCATTGGCTCCTCCTCTCATAGGATGGTTCCTAATGGGGGCACTTCAAGAGAGGATTCCAAGTGATACTGATCAGGTGGTGCTACATTAACCATCGATACCCTTCCATCACCCAAGTAGTTTTTGTTGAGGGGTTGATAAGGATTCCATTCGATTTCTTCCCTAAATCCAATGCTTAATATGTCTAGGGCTACTTCCAAATATTCATCATGGCCTCGCATTCAATATCCCAAACCACACCTGTTAGTAGGTAGTTGGTACTATGGTTGAAATGGTAGTCGATGCCCTTACTCATACAAGCATAGGCCATAGCCTTACCAGTGACACTACCCAAAATACTTTAGAGAAAACTCAAGATTCGATAAGTAATGAACATTCATGGTGAAAGGTTCATCCTCATATTTTTCTAGATCAGGAGTAGTGTGGATGTAATATAGACCAGCATATATGAAATTAGTTTGGTTGGGTGGCACCTCCAAAGGAACCACTATCCCTACTGGTAGACTTGGGACTCTTGGCCACCCTATATCTTGTACAAACTCAATGATTGGCATGAAAGTTATGTTTTGTACAAGATTTTTATCTAGTGTTGTGTTGGCTAGGTGAATTTTCACCTACGATTCAGATGATATTGTTGATGATGCAAGCGAGGTAGGTTGCAGTACCTCCTCGGCTATTTCTTGGGAATGTTCCTCCTCCATGGGAGTAAGGACTCCTATTGCTAATATGGTCATAATTTCCTTGGGTCCACCTTCCACTAGGGGCACCTTCAGCTTCTATTTATCTCTTGCCTTATCTATCAAAGGTTTTTCAGAAGCACTAGTAGCTTTGGATGCAGGAGGTGATGCCAACGTGGATGGATCACCTCGCACTGATTTGCTTTTTCTTCCTGGCTGCATGGTTGGGGATGAAGGTCTTATGTACAAGTGCATTGATGGAAGGATAAACTCCCCCAAAAAGTTCACTTGATGCATGTACTTGAATGGCTTTTTGTTGGATGGAACCACATGAACTTGTCCCTCATGCACATACATGACACATTGGTGCAGGATTAAGGGCATGCACTGCATGTCTCTAATCTAGGGATGCCCTAGAAGGATATTATATTGCATCACCCCTTCTAACACATGACACATCATGGGTATGGTCTTATGTCCTACTTTTATAGGCAAAATGATCGTACCCACTATGGAGCACAGCGCATCGTTGAAAGCCTTGAGCGTGTAGGAAGTCAAGACGATGTTGGAATTATGGATCTTTAAGTGCACTATAGCCTTAGTGGTGATGATTTTGATCAATAAGCCCATATCGATTAGAACCCACTTGAATGGAATATCATTTATTGATGCAATAATGTGCAAAGGTGGTTCTGCTAAGGCAATAGGGACTACCTTAATTTCATGATCATAAAAATGAATCACGGGCTCTTGGCACTGTTGCACTTGCCTCACAAAATGTGTGAATGCATCTGGGTTCTGGAGCTAGAGCTTGATTGATTTCAAAATCTCCATTAAAGTCTCAATGTTCCTAGGGGACTGTTGTATGAGCTCGTAAATGGATAACTTAGCTAGAGTAATTTGTAGATTTTGTTCTAGTCTACTCCAAACAGTCACCACAGGTCTTGCTAGTGGACCTGGAGGGTTGTATTGAACCTATCTCTATCGAGGTGCAGTCGGAATATTGTTGAGAGTCGCTGGAGTCTATGGTTACCCATATCTATAACTCTTGGTTGCCACATTAACCAACTCAATCATTCCTATGCACCCCTGAATGGGTGGCTTGACTCAGACCTGGTTAACTTGGGTGCCCTGATCCTTAGGGACCTCGTGATTGGGCAACGGGTTCTTGTATATAACCATATCTCTATTTTTAGGAGTTAGCGAGTTGTCAACTTTTAGTTATCCCTTTTCAATCATGTTTTGTACAACATTCTTGAATCTAATGCAATTCTCGATGTCATGCCCTTGTCTCTTATGGTATGGGCAGTATTGATCTTCTCTGTATCCTCTCGGCTTGGGATGGTTAGGATTCAAAATTTGTACATCAAAAAATCTTATACTCTACACCTCATTCAACTGATTAAATACTAATTACATTGATTCATTCAAAGGCATGTAGTAGCGAGGTGGCCGACGCTCTTTTTTTGGCCTTGATTTTTCTTAGGATCATAGTTTGCTGGCAGAGGGTGAATCTGGTAATTTTGGGGTTATTGTCCATTTTCCTCCTTTGGTGTGGCCAACACAACCTAATTAACTTGAGCAAGCTTGGCCTGCTTCTACTTGTTTTTGTTATTCTGATTTTTTTTGGTCCATTCTTTCTTGTTGCAAAGCTTAATGTCTCCCTCTTTGACTTTAATATCTTCAATAAGCTTGGCTTGAGCCAAGGCTTCTTTGAATGATTCATATTGTTGTAGCTGCAATGGTAGGGAAATGTGCTTTGCACAACTCTTTGTGAACATATAGACAAGTTCCTCTGTAGGGATTGAGAATGATAGTTTTGCCATGATTTTTCTCCATCTGTCCCCATAGTCCATCAATATCTCATCATCGTATTCTTTCAAATTGACAAGATCAGACAGGTTTACCTTCTTCGCTCTAAAGGAAAACCATTCAAGGAATGCATTCACTAGTTGCTCAAAACTTGTGATGTTATGCTTGAGAAACTAGTTGAACCATTGTTTTGCCACATTCTAGAACATAATGATAAATATCCTCAGCATCAGGGCACCATTCTTCTCAATGTGGAAGCACGCATCCATGAAGTTGATCACGTGTTCTTGCGCGTCTCCCTCCCCCTTAAACTTGTCTAACCTAGGCATATCAAAGTGCCTAGGATAAGCTGGACTTGGGACTTAGGGGCACAAATGTTGGTTGTGAATCTTGCTCAGCATTAGCTTCTGTCCACCTGTGTCCTACATCTCGAGAGACTTGACTCTCTCGATGAGCATCTAGTATGTCTTCGAGGAAATAATCTCATGTTCCTGAAGGTTAGCTCATAGTGGTAAAAGAGGTAGCCCTGTGTTGGCCCATTTTGGGCATCTATACTCATCTCCTATAACCATGGATGGAGGTTCAGGATATGTTTATTCCTGGTCTTCCATCACTACCCTTTCCTCATTGAATTGTATCTGTTTGAGGTCCAGGTTTTGTTGATGTTGTGAATTGGGGTGAGCATGCTCATTTTATAACCTAGTGCTTCTCTCTTGTTGAGAATCGACACGTCTCTCATGTTGTTATCTCTCACCACCTATGTGCACATTTGTGCAAGCCAGCCTCTCTGCTAGCTCCTCACGCTCAACTATTTATTCTTATGAGCATTGTTCCTGTAGGCGCATGCACTTCTTCCTTCACTCTTCTTGCTCAAGAGCTTCTATGCGTTCTCGCTCAATGTGTGGTTCCTCTTCCAACCTATGTAAGCAGTCAAAGAGACCTACTATTGAAGACTCATGTCTTTCTAACTCCGTGCAAGGATTTCTAATGCTTAGGTCCTTAGAGGAGGCTCCCACTGTGTGCTTTCCTTTGTCCACTAGGGTGACCTACTTTGTGTACTGTGTTATGGGTTGAGTACCCTCATGAGCTGAAGTAGTGTATATGATTCGGGGTCACTTTGGAGCTTCCCCTAGTTCATTGGTGCATCTAGTGGCTATGCTACATGAACATATTGAAGTAGAATGTTCGATAGTAATACTTTTAGGAGTTGGTCTTGAGGGAACTCAATCCAACTCATAAATTTTTTAGGTTCTCCACGGTTGATCCCACAGAGTCCCATTGGCACCAATGAGCTCATGGTTTAAGGGTACCCTCCCATCTACAAGGAGGTTGTAATATGTCCTGGGCCTACGATTGAGCATGGACCAAATGTCTTACCCCTCAATGGGTTGATCTATCCTATTGGTATCATGCGAGGTTTGTAGCCTTGCACTCTATATGTGCCTATGCGATGAGGATGGCCTTGATGATTCCTTACGTCGGTGCAATGATGGCGGTCTTGCAGCCTCTGTATGTCTGTGCAACAAGTGAGGTCAGTATGCCTTTGCATGTTAGTGTGAAGAGGTAGTTTATGATGCATTTGCTTGTCTATGTGATGAGAGATGCCATGAAGACTCTTCATTCCTGTGTATCAATGAGGATCTTGAGGCCTCCTCATGTCTATGAGATGAGTAACTAGTATGTGAATCTCTTACTGGGGTTTCTCATGGAGTCCCCTAAGGATTGAATTGTCACCCCTAAGACTTTTTGAAATTCATCCGATGATACTACGGGTGGGTGGCTCAATGCCAATGTGATTGTGAGTATGAGGAGCATTAGTTTCCCCCTCAATGTTGTATTGAGGGTGGTTGTTCTATGTGTTCACCATTCTGATTGTGTTATCTTGTTAATTAGTTTTCAAATTATGCAAACAAAACAAGCAAGTGTTTATCTCTTTTAAGGATTAGTGTGTTCCCTAAATTGTTTGGTATGTTTAGATTTGTTGTTGATCTTGACTTCTTGTTCATGTTTGGACTTAGAATGAGGGAACTCAATCAAAGTGGAGACTAGGAACACTAGTTCCAAACATGATTTCTCAAAAGAGTCTAGGGTACATCACTTAAATCCCAGTGGGATGTTCGCCTAGCTCTTCCACTATGAGATAGTGGGAGACAGTTTGAACACAAGTGACCTGCTCCAACTAAAAAATGAGCTCTCTATTCTGTCTAAAGACGTCTAGGGGGAAAGTCGATGGAAGGAGATGAATTCCAACAACATCGGTATGAATTAGGGGTCGGTGATGAAATCCAACCTTACCAATGTTAGTGTAGAATCTGCAAGTGTATGAGGTTCTTTTTAAACTTTGAAATATAAAATGATGCATCAACCAACATTTATGCTTACATAATTATATACCTAAAAAATAACGTTTTGCCTTTAGAGATATGCATATCTAATTTTTTCTAGATGATTTTCATGCAATGCACCTCCTAATTTATGAATGGATGGCCACTGGTTGGGCCACTTGTAAGTAGACTAATCACACAAAAGCCTAGCACGCTGGATGCTAGGGCAGACCTTACAAACAGAGGCTCGTTGTTCCTAGCAACACCTAGAGGAAACTAAATAAATCTAAGAAATATACAATGCATTTTTCTTTTCATTTTCTTCATTTTTCCCTAATGAGACTACATTTTTGCTTGTTGTTTCTGGAAAATAAATGCATACAAAAGATCACAAAGAAAATAGAGGATGAAACCAACCTCAAATCCTGCTCTAGTGATGAAACTTTTAAGCTCTGTTGCACTTTTTTGTTGGTCATTGTCGACTAGAGTGGTTGATTCTAGCTGTTGTCAGCTACAATGACTAAGATTTGCTGGTCATTATCGATTAGAGTGACCAAACCTACACACAAAAGCATGCTCGAAACATTAGTGAAATGGCCCAAAAAAAAAACTTGGTGAGGGTCCCACCATGATCACCATTTGTGCGACCTCAGGAAGCGTGCATCCTTATTCTACTTGCAATATTATTTCGAAATGAAATGAAAGACCATGAAATGCTTATAACACAAAAATGATAAAGAGAGGTCATTTTATTTATAATGAACCCCAGTTACATGTCGGTCTCTCTGAGGGATATATATTTTGATACAATGAATTACAAGTGGAGTGATGGTGAATATATATCCCCTCACAAAGGGGTGATGCGCTTTCACAGGTCTCCCAATCTCGTACATGAAATTGTATGAGGGCTGACATATGCCTTCTTCTCCAAATATGGTCTTGAAGGGATCCTTGTGCTCCTGATGCTTTGATTTGATCCTGTAGACCTATACCTGCATTCATGGAAACAATAAAGCATGCTTAGTAGGATGGTCCGCCTCTTCGAATGAGGCCTTTGTTAACGGATCTAGATAATCATGATAAAAATGATATGCAAGCATAAACAAGATAATAAATACATGTAAAGCTGAGAAATACAGAATGAATGCGTTAATGGAAGCAGATTTGAGCTATGACTTAACTAATCAAATTAATCAATAATGAATCTAGACTAAAGCAAAAGGGAAATAACATCTATGCCCTAAAATATGCCTATGGGCCACTATTCGAGATAGCGGCCATGATATGAAGCCCTTTTCCTTGTGAATAATGGGCTATTGTGCTATCCTCTTTCCTACAATTGATGTTCAATGGTCACCTAGCATGTCTCCTACACTGATTTGCGATTGAGAACAATGAATCTGAAAACTGGTGCGTGATCGTAGCTCCGTCGAATGATGCTCCAATGCTCCTCCAAGGGGGCGTAGCTTGGTTCTTCGTTTCAACTAAGCTTCGTTGCTTGACTCTAAAACTTTGCAGATCCTTTTGCTTTTCATGGGAAATTCTATATGTAGACTTCCATCTCAGATCTGGAACTTGGCTTCCTAGAGAAGCCTCAATCCAAATTGCATGCGACTGACCATCTCGGGTGAAAAGTGTCAGTCACAAATTGGCATAGAAGGGGAAGTTAGGAGGAACTCAGGGAGTTCCTCATAAAAATACACTCACTAACCATGTAGAGGTGCAGTCATACTATGTGATTTGGGCATGTATTCACAGACAGAATATGTATGATGATGGCTGCTATCAGGTTCAACGACCAGGTGTGGCCGTTTTAGTCTTCAATGGCCAATGTGTGGTCATTGTAGTCTTCAGCGACCAGGTGTGGTGGCCACTCCTCTTGAGAGCGGCTAGGCCTGGATGGGCTAGAACTACTTTGTTTGAGTGGCTAGGACCACTACTTGCTCTTGGAGAGATCCAAGAGGGTTCATATGGTCTGCGGATGTGTCCATATGGGTAGTCTCCTAAACATGACGTATTTTAGATGTCTATAGTCCCATACCAAACGTCATGGCTAGACTAGCTATAGGGTCATGCTAGCCCACTTCTAGTCAGACAATACATAGACTTATCACTATACTCCTGAGCAACGATTTGGAGATGGCATCTCATACCACCTTTCATTACTAGTATTGGCATGATCACTTGGTCTGATCCATTCTGCCATACCATGATTGTTCACGAGATGAAGATGTCACCATCCCGTAACCACCAAATTTGGGTGAATTATATGTTACTAACTTCACAAGGATCACATTCTAACTTTCCTCATCATGGTCTTAGTGTAAAAAGGTTCATGGCTCACCAACATAACCCGTTATTTTAAGATGGTTTGCTATAGCTATCTATAATCTAGTTCTCAAGTTACATCTTCTCATGAACTAGATCTAACTACATATACTTTCTAAGTAAAAGCATCGTTATAGCATAACAATATCCATACAATCTAATTCATTTTATACCCAACTAAATGGTTTTCTCAACATAATAATCACATGTATAGAAATCTCTTGAAATTAAGAAAGTAAGGCTTTTAAACAAAAGACAACAAATGTCAATAACACAATTATAACTTTATTTATCAATATATATGTATGTATGTATGTATGTATATGTATATATATTTCTAACATGTTCTCTTAACCTAAGCTAATTATTTCACTATGCTTTTCGATTACTTAACAGGAGTGTTATTGTTATTTTCTAAATCAACAAGGTACATTTGGTTGCAATAAATTTTGCCCATAAGCTCTCCTCCGGGATTCATATGGTTTAATAGGGTTTTAAGCTTTATTCTCTAATTTAATTCAACCGATCATAAACTAAATGAATGCAAATCATTTAATAGTTTTGTAATATTCATTACATTAATTTTAGTCACTCTCTCTCAAAGAAAAACTACTTTATCAACTATCCTTATTTAAGTTCCTTCTGGTTGGTACAATATATTAGTCTATATGAGAATAACCATTGATTAATGATTCATTTATGACCATATGCATCAGTATGGCCAAACTTCTATATTTTATTAGTTTTATGGTCAAGATTTGATAAACTAACACTTCCAAACTATTACCAAAAATGGTTTAAGGAATAGAAACACTCGATAGCAAATTTTATTTTTTTTTGTTTTTAAAAGATCTAGACACATGGATCCCTTCTAAAATATTTCGGCTCAAAAGCTTTCATATAACAACTATAACCCTCGCCGGATAACGTAGTTTCATTTTTCCAAAAAATATCACATCATGCTACATATAATACAAGAATCCTATTTATTTTGTTCATTCACTTACAAGGCTAAGAAGAGTATTACCATTACTTGAATTCTTTTTGACATACAACAATGAGATAACGTGGAACATTTCTTTTTAGCAAAGCACAATCATACTATCCCATTCTTCTGATGAGTAATTAAGTTATTTACTTAAAGTAGCATGTTTCTTACTCAAAATCATTATTTCTATTTAATGCCATAGATAATTAAGGGCTTAACATGTTGCACTGCGAAGGGATTTATTAAAGTTCCTCTTAGCTAATAATTTTAATAACAGTTTAATACTTACACTACGCATAGAATATGAAGTAACAATAAATCCATATATGAATATTGCATCTATTAAACCGGCTAGCACAGGGTGGCTAAAATTTGTGAATCAATTATAACAATGTTTGACGTTACAAATAGTTCAAGGAATCAGGATAGCTTTAATAATGCTCTTCCTTTCTTCACAACATGAAGTTAACATTACATTGTTTTTACACATAAAAAATTTTCATGGATGCAATGCTCGAGCTTGGCCCAAATTAACTTTTTAAAGGTGCCCTTCTTCATTGCATCATTCAGCCGACATCCAACTCATTGTACTATGCTATCCTGTCCGGCATAGCGATCACAATGCACCTTTTCAACCCAGATGACGTCTTGACTTTGCTCAAGATAAATTTGAGTTTTTAACTGGGATCAGAAAGGCTCCTTTCATAATGTATGCAACTAAGTATGCATGCAATTTTCTAATAATTTCTCATGCATTTACTCTACTCATATTTACACAACAATTAGATTTCACTATAAAATTTGTGTTTCTAATTGATGTTCAACATAAACAATCATAGATAACATCAATCTCAAACAATAATAACATAGTGGAATCGCATCAATCCTATATCAGTTATCAATACTACCTGATATACCAGATCACACATATGTCTTTCCTTTACCCAAATATAATAGAGATATGGCCATACATATTCTATATTTATGTTTCCTAGTCCAATACTCATTTGGGTATGCAATCTAGCCTACTAAAACCAGACAATATTGTTCACAACAAAACTTGTGATATAATTGCTACTTTTACAAGCAATAATTTAATCAAGAGAGTTCATACATAGACAAGCACTTCACTATCTTTCAAGCCCGTCCATTCACAGAACTAGTATAAGTTTTCTTTTGAAACTAAATTTAAAAGAACAAGCAAACAAGTAAACAATAAGAAAACTCTGGCCTACAAATTTATGCTTCTCTTCCTATGTTCCCTATGTAAAGCAAAACCAATATTTTCTCTATACCAAGTTCTTCGTATTTTCTTATGTCCCCTCAATTCACAATAGATATTCCTTTTTCCTAACATACAAGGTGATAAAAGATTTTTCCTCACTCCACTTCCTTTTTCCTCGTCCACCAAAACATTGAGGGAGGTTAAAGTAATTATTGACCAATACATTTGTTTATCGACATTCATGTTAGCACCATGTTGCTCATTGAACATAGAATGAGGACCATATTTACTTATTTATTTTATTATCAATTCCAATCTTGTGCATTCTCTATTTTATCTTGCTTTTCATTTCCTTTTATGCTATTTTCAATTTTTAAATAAACCTCTTAGAAAATAATAAACAAGCAAACATCAAATAACCAATGAATCACTAAGTTAGCTTCCATGCACATGGCAGTTTCATTGCCAACAACCAATCAAATGTTTAGCTATCCAAAAGTAAGTCATATATCACACAATGCAAACAAACATCCTATATGCTTCTATATGAGATGCAAAGTGAGTTTCCATGTACTCATGATCCAATCATCCTTTCTTGCTTACCTTTTCCATCGATCAACTTTATCCATCGAACGCATATACCTGGTCTTGCATGCACAATGTCCATCAAAAATACCACATTCCATAGGAAAAAGTAAGTTTAAATCATTAATATATCTGCTATCAAAAGTTGTGCGAGGAGGGTTGTTACAATGAAAGACATGACAACAAGAAGAGTAAGATTGTGCTAGGAAGAAGGATCATCAGAAAAGGTCCATCTAGATTTCCTCACACCGTTCAAAAGCAATGAAGAAGCAGACCTTGAAGAAATTCCTAAATTTGTAAAAGGCTAGGAATTTCTAGAGTGACAATTTCCCCAAGTTTTGACTCTGTACCCAATGGATAAGGCGATGACTTTTTGGGTTACTTATCCTCATCGAATTGAGGATCCCCTGTTAGCCTCTAGAACTGTAGTGATTTCTCACTACACTTGGGTAGAGTAAGGCCATTTGTCCAAATTTAAGGACCGGTTCTAGTGGAAGAACAAGCCATCCAAGGTCTAGGTAAAAGAGCAGGTGAAACTGAACGAATCAGACCCTTAAAGGAGATCGTTGGCTAGCACAAAATCCTGGTTACTAGACCCTTGAAGTTGAGCCAACTACAAGATAATAGGAGTGGAATTCCATTAGAATCCTAAGATACTATGGTGTGATAAGAGATCAAATTGAAAGAAAAATTTGGCCCAAGGTTACCCAACTAAATTCAAAATCCAAAAGCTTCGAGGTAAGTGATGACAACTGAGATGTCAGGTGAAGATCGTCATGAGAAATGCTAACTAAACCAAGGGACAAACAAAGAGGCGATTACCACCTCTAGCTATGCTCTAAAAATATAGGTCAAATTACTTCGAGGGCTCCTGCTCCCAAACCCCCACATGGAAGGCTATTGGCCCCTATCCCTGCCAGCCAACACAACAACCCCAAACCCTGCATATTGTGCAAAGGTGTATAGTTCCCCAAAAAGGTATGTTCCTATCTTCGCAAGGAAGGTATAGCATTGAAAGTGTCATCATTAGACCTCCAAAGAAGCAACCATAGACTTGGGAGCATTAAATGCAAAAAATCTCTACAATAGATCTCCTGCATGGGCAGAACGGATCTCACCTCAAATGGCCCTAGATATAACAACCTCAAGATTGTACACCATCAATACAAGAGTAACCTGTACGAGAATTTTGAATTTTAAGGAGGGAAAGAACTCCGAAATTATCTACAAATATGTACATTGCTTCTCATTGTAATTATCAAAAGCCATCCATTCTTCTAGGGGTTCTTTCCTTTATTCTCTTGTGTGTCAGCCTGGCTTGAGCCTTGCATTGACGACCAATTAGTTTTCAAACTTCTTCTTTCTACCTATATGTAACTTGGAATTCATACTAATAAGAAACTATAACTACTTATGAAATTCTTGTCCTAGTTTTGGTGTGGATGTTCCATTTTTATGTATGTTTGGAAAAAATTGTGATACAGAAATCAGTCAGTCTATTTAAATCTTTAGTGCATCACTACCTGTAAATAGATTAAATAAGTTAGTTATGTTTACTTTCCTGCATTGTAATTTTCATATCTTTTACTACTTTCTCCTTCTTTCCCTTATTCGTGGCAAGCACATCTGATAAAATAGGCTAAAATAAGAAAGAAAGACACCGAACTCACCCATTCGTGGCAAGCATATCTGATAAAATAGGCTAAAATAAGAAAGAAAGACACCGAACTCACCCACTCAAAGAGACAAGAACAACTGCAACCGCAAAGAGTCGCGACGCCCAAGATGCAAGGGTCGTTCTAGGCCCCATTATGACCCATACTTATGCGATTCCGTGCTAGTCACTCAGCTTTCGAAAATTAAACGAAGGTGAAAAGTTATCATGATAACATCATTTCTCCCCTATTCGTGTCTAAAGTGCAGCTAATCAGCAGCTATTAAATCTCTGCAAATTAGATGAATACCGTCACAGATTTAAGATGTTTACACTTAAAATAAAAGTTTAAGGTTTTAATCTTATAACTGGACAGTGAAATCATGGCCATCAGTCAGTAAAACTATTATCACATTGAATCTGTAGCTTATTGCTTCGTATTCTAAACGGTTGAAAAACATAGTACATAGACTTATTCATGCATATAACTTATGTTCCAGCATGAAACAATTTTAGAAATAGCCTGCAAATTATATATCATTTCTTGATTCTTTGTTGAGAGTTTCTTCTATTCTTTTCTTGGTATAATTTTGAAAACACACAGATGGAGTTACCATTCCCCTGCTGAACCCCATGACATTTTCACAAAAGCTTGTTGCGGTATCTCCAGAATTAAGTGTGAGATATACGTTTTCTAACACAATGTTCTCACAAGGAACACTTCCGCTGCAAGCAAATCTAATTGCTTCTTCTGTTGCAGACGTTCCAATAATGTTGAAGTAGCCAACTTCACTAATTCTAACTGCAGATGTCTGCATTCAAAAATACATAAATTGTTTAGTAGTTTGTAAATTCATTTCTTTCTCTACAATCCTCTTACATGTAACACCTAAACAGAATATAAGCGATCAAATATATGCACACACTTTCCTTCTGTTTTTATTCCGGTACGTTTTGTTTTCCACACAACTTGTATTAATAAATAGGCTAATTAAATCTCTTCCCCTCTATTTATATATTACAAGGAGCATTTCAGATTGAGCTGTGACCTGATTTGGGCATGGTTCCAGAGAGTCGCAGTAGTATTGGTTTATAATAATAGGATATGAGACATTTTCCATATAAACGTTTTGATATCTGATTCCCTCAGCATAGCCAGATCCACCCTGCAAATTAAAGTTTAGAAATTTCATAGAATATATGTGTGTAAATTAGTATGATTAAATTTGTCTGTTATACATACAAATTCTGAACAAAAAAAAATTAAACAATCTATAAAGCAATTTTCTTTTTTCTGAAGTCAATGAAGATGTTTACTTGATAAACCTGTCCAACTATTATCCAATATGCATTCATTCAATCAAACGTCAAGCAATTCTTGTAGAGGTTATTTAGTTAATAAGTTTATTTAATTATTATTAGTATAAATTTAACCAAACTCTTAATTATAATATACAACAATATTTCTTAAAACATTAAACTTCCATTCTTAATTGTAAAATATTTACTATTAAACCACTTATATTATATATAAATAAATTAACTACTGAACTAACAAATAAAAACTATTTTTAAAAACTTAAAAAAACAAACCCTTACTTATTCACAACTAATACAGTAACTTCCATTCTTAATTCTAAAATACTTACTATTAAACAACTTAAATTATATATAAAACAAACCCTTACTTATTCACAACTAATACAGTAACTTCCATTCTTAATTCTAAAATACTTACTATTAAACCACTTAAATTATATATAAAACAAACCCTTAATTATTCACAACTAATACACTCCTCTGAGACTTGGGCGACTTCTCAAATAAACAAATATACCAATGCTTGTCTAGGACACAATCTTTAAGAAGAATATATTTTGGTTTAGACGTTTTACCTGCCATGTCTTGATTCGAAGCCCATTTGTGGTGTCGTGTATGAGTGCCCCATCCACCGTCACAGCAGACACCTGAGCTTCTGAATTCCCTTTGCCTAAGCTTCCAATGCTGAGGTCATAGTGAGAAACCAATTTATCAATAAACTTTCCATATATCTGGTGCTTCTTGTTTTATACAATGAAGTTCTTTTTGGGTACCTGATTCCATGGCCTGGTCCACAAGTGACCCTCTGAATCAAAATATCAAAGGATTCACTAATTATAGAAATACAATCATCCCCTGCATAAGATTTAAAGAAAAAGAAAGATTCAAGCTTTGGGAATAAGAAATAGTAAGTTGAAAAGGCAAAACTTATCCAGGTAAGAGGAAAAACAAAATCTGTTTAGGATATTAAATATACCTGTCCCAATCATGGTATTTCTAACAGTCACATATTTGGATGCACTGATGTGAATACCATCAGTGTTGGGACTGTGTTCGGGTGCTAAGACTGAGAGATAATTTGTGTCCACCCCAACACAGTTTTGAAATGTAAGATGAAATTTCGGACTGTTTTGCAAAACTATATTCCAGACCCAAAGGTTGTTGATTGAATCAAATATAACTGCCTGTAAAGTACAAGGCTTTAGAGATGCGCCTCTTTCGTAGAAAGATAGTTATTGATTATTACTACACACAATGCAAGCAGATGCCTTATACTATAGAATGCATGCATTACCTTGCCATACATAAACAATTAAGTTTTCTGGATAGATGGCAGTGCATTTTAGTTCAATTAAGCCATCATAGTATGCAATTGATATTTGAATACTACGGATTTTTCTTCTTATTAGCCTTTGTAAATTTGCATAACAATGCATTTTAGCCCAAATAGCCTATCAAATTATATGCCTGGATGGATGGACTTATTGTTATGTATCGACAATGAACGGTTTCATGCATTTTCCTTTTTCTCCTTCTTATGTTTTATAAGATCTACATTATCAGGTTGATCTTCAATTTTGTGTTGTATAAATTCTATGCTACATTCTTAAATGATTGAACTTCTCCTACCATAGAAGATAGAAGACATAAAACCATATATATCATAAGAGAAAACCTCTCAAAGTGCCAGATCAGACACCACTCCATTGAAGAACATAAATGGAGCAGCAAGGGGAACATACCGTTGGAGCCGGTTTACATGGCTGCAAACAAAATGAAATATCAGAATCAGTCAGCCATCACATTCTTCACTAAGTTTTTGCTAGCAATAGAATTCTAAACATGGATAGTGATTTTACATTTGTTTTGTTGATTTTACAAGATTTTGCCCACCATTCCTCTCCTCTTCCATTAATTACCCCTCCACCCCCAACTACTAGATTATTTACTCCACTAAACACCAGCCAATAGCTAGATTGGGACTCGTTCCAGGTATTTGGATCCTCAGGAGCAATTATTGTCCCAGAAATCTAGAATGATTCAAAATTGGAGAAGACAAGTGGATCGTCAAGAGAATCTAACAGACACCTAATCAATCTCCTTGATGAAATCAAATCAGGATAAGATTCAAGCCGTGCAATTGTTACCTGTACAGTTAAGGGAGACTGGCATGGACCAGTAAAATTGATGGGCTTGACAAGGTACATTTTCCCCTGAGGAACCAAAAAATTTGGAAACACTGTTGAACATGCTTCTTTCCATGCGTCCTCAAAAGCCTGAGACATATCAATCACACAACACTATCAAATATTATGTTAGGGACAAACCCATCACCCACTCTCATAACATGATCTCGTATCATAATTCACTTATTATATTAAAAGTACTTTTGATGAAGAAAACTTGTGTTTATCATCATTCTATAACTAATAAGAATTTCAAATTGTATGCAATGGACCTTGGTATCATCTGTGATCCCATCTCCTACTGCACCGAAGTCATCCACGGTCACCACCATGTTTGTTGGAAAGGGTGCATCTCTGACCACTTCAATGTCTTTAAAACCAGGAAGTGATTCAGATGATCTGTAATTTTTTTCTAACAATGGTGGCAAATTTTTGGTGAAGTGGACTTGTTTCTCTGCATATATGGGACGTGGGTCTTCTTCAAGCTGCTTCTCATAAGCCCAACATAATCGTAGAAGTAGAAAGAATGCGCTCATCTTTAAGTGTCTGCTCGCCCCCATTCTTCTTCTTCTTCTTCTCTACGCCAATTGACAGCCAGAACAGAACAGGCTATAATTGAGAGAGAACAAAAGAAAGTCCACAGTATCAGACTATCAGCAAATAAGTAAAGTGTGTCTCTGACGCAGTAAAAGGTGAAGATACTCTAAAAGACTATAATAAGTGCAGCGAAGCCCGGGGACATAAGTAATGCAAGAAATGAGAACTGTACAAAAACGTGTTCTGATGCTAATACGCGCTTTTCTCAGTGATATGGTGGGCCACAAAAGCGAAATCCAAACAAAAAGGAGAAACTCGAGTATTCTTTTGTCTTTATTTCTTTCTACACACGGCACCTGAAATCACGATGGCCACAAGAGTGCAAGCAAGACAAAAAAGGAGAAACTCGAAGAGTTCTTTTTTCTTTACCTGTTTTGTACCTGAAATTACGAGGGATTCGAACTCTAGATGATGGATGATGGACACTGTCAGAGATTCTTCTTCACAACTAATGTTCTGCTGCCATCACTTCACTAAGACCTTAGTTACCTCTAATCAAAAAATTCACACTTCTAAATTCATGTAAGGTTGATCTGATAGACTGGAGAAATGAATAGCCTATCCGTTTGCTGTTAAATTTTTTTTGGTTGCAAAGTAGAATTGGTTATAGTCATTATTTTTAGTAATTAACAAGCATAGGGTTTAAATAGGGTTTAAATTACAGGGACTGTTTTCAATATTGTTATATATTTTTTTTGTTACACATGAAAGTTGGTTCCCGCCATTATTTTTAGTAATGCCATTATTTTTTATCGTCATCCTCAGTCTAGCGCACACTCAGAGGATTCCTACTACATTTGCGCACACTAAGAGGATTACTACTACCTTTGCAAACTGTTGGCCTCCCCAAGGTAAATGCCCAACTACACTTACACTTACCAACCCAACTAATTTTTAAAAATTATGTTGTTATATATTTTTGTTTGATGCTATCGAGGGGTTTAAATTACTGTGAATCATCATGTATGTTGTTCACGACTACTGACACGAAATTATCCTGGAGACGCCTATGAATATACTATTTATAGCGTTCAGAGGAAGAAAGCATCTTATTACATCATCGTCGTATTATAACAGTTTAAAGTACAAAACATTATTTAGAAAAATGTTTTGTGGGATTGAATTAAAATCCACCTCGACGATGAGAATATATAATACATTTTTCTTCTGATTTATTCGTTTAAAAATTCTGTGTACGAAGCATAAAACATCATTTATGGGAAGGTTTGTAGGACTGAAAAATATGAATATGGTAAAAAATGGAGAATATTAAGAGGTGGATTCCTTTTATATTTTAGTGTTAGTACAATAAAACTTTTACTTCTATATTTTAAGTATTTTATTTCGATTGTTAAAAACAAGACAAATCGTTAATTGCATCCACCCTGGAAAGAGACAGGGTCGTCCTGCCCTTTCAACTTTTAATATATTGAGTACTGGCATGTAGGTTTAAATTAGGTAAGTATTTAGGTAAAGTAATAGACTGTTCTATGAGTTATGCTTGTCATTAATAATAACGACAAAGTAAGTAGAAAATGAAGAAAAGTTATTATTCTTTTATGTATAAAAAAAGAGAAAGAAAAATATTATGGGATGATTGTTCTGATCTTTCGAAGGACATTTTTTTTTCGGATGAAAAAAAAAAAACAAATTTATATTAACCTCAATGGAGAATCAAACTAAAACAAAGTCGTCAACAAAACACAAGTTTGCCAGTCATGATTATTGATGATCATTACATTAAAAAAAACATATCATATGGAATAATTTTGCGTGTTGTCCTGCATTGACAATCAAGATAAAACACATTAAGATAAAAGCCTTTAAAATAAAATACAAAAAAGTGGGTGGGTTAACACATTCCATAGGGAATCAAACTAACCTTCATTGATCAGGGTGCCTTCAACAAAACACAAACACAAGTTTACCAAACATGATTATTGATCATTACATTAAAAAAAACATATCATATACGTGTTGTCCTGCATAAACTGCTAGTGATTATGGGATGAGAATCACCCCTGATTATTGATGATCATTACATTAAAAAAAACATATCATATGCGTGTTGTACTGCATAAACTGCTAGTGATTATGGGATGAGAATCCACCCCTCTGCATCCGATTATGGTTTTTAGTATTCGTGTCGCTCCAACCAACAACAACTGGCCCAGGTGAAACTAGTTGAACATCATCTCACCCCTAAACCTGGCGGGACGAACAAACAATGTCAACATTAGGCCTCTTCCTGACTAGCGAGGGCTGGTACTAGTGCCTATCTGCGAGAGCTTCCTACATATGATGGAAGTCGGTGGGAAGCGCTTCTTACATATGACGGAGTCGGTTGCAAGAGCGGGATCAAAAACGCTCTTGAGAAGAACGCTCTGGAGGGATTTGGTTGACTGTACATAGAGCATTGGCCCAGTGTGCTAGAAGAACTTGCAAGTGATCCAACTCCATAGCAACTTTATTGGCTTGAGTACATAGCCACAAGTCATTAAAAACTTCTAATTTATCTGCATCAGTAAATGTGACAGAAGGTATATCCTGTCTAAAAACAATTTGTTACGAACCTTCCAAATACGAGAGTTTCTTCTATTCTCATCCTTGTATATTTTGAAAACACACAGATGGAGTTACCATTCCCCTGCCGAACCCCATGACATTTTCACAAAAGCTTGTTGCGGTATCTCCAGAATTAAGTGTGAGATATACGTTTTCTAACACAATGTTCTCACAAGGAACACTTCCACTGCAAGCAAATCTAATTGCTTCTTCTGTTGCAGAAGTTCCAATAATGTTGAAGTAGCCAACTTCACTAATTCTAACTGCAGATGTCTGCATTCAAAGATACATAATTTGTTTAGTACTTTCTAAATTCATTTCTTTCTCTACAATCCTCTTACATGTAAGACCTAAACAGAATATAAGCGATCAAAATATGCATACACTTTCCTTCTGTTTTTATTTCGGGACATTTTGTTTTCCACACAACTTGTATTAATAAATAGGCTAAATTAAATCTCTTCCCCTCTACTTATATATTACAAGGAGCATTTCAGATTGAGCTGTGACCTGATTTGGGCATGGTTCCAGAGAGTCGCAGTAGTATTGGGTTAGAATAATAGGATATGAGACATTTTCCATATAAACGTTTTGATATTTGATTCCCTCAGCATAGCCAGATCCACCCTGCAAATTAAAGTATAGAAATTTCATAGAATATATGTGTAAATTAAAATGATTAAATTTGTCTGTTATACATGCAAATTCTGAGCAAAAAAATATTAAACAAGCTATAAAGCAATTTTCTTTTTTCCTGAAGTCAATGAAGATGTTTACTTGATAAACCTATCCAACTATTATCCAATATACATTCATTCAATCAAACTGTATGAAGCAATTCTTGTAAATATTATTAATATAAATTTATATAAACAAACACTTAATTACAATATACAACAATATTTCTTAAGATTAAAACATTAAACTTCCATTCTTAATTTTAAAACACTTACTATTAAACCTACTTAAATTATATATAAAAAAAATTAATTACATAACTATCAAATAAAAACTATTTTTAAAAAACATTTAAATAAAAACTCAAACTCAAACCCTTACTTATTCACAAGTAATACACTCTGAAACTTGGGCGACTTCTCAAATAAACAAATAAACCAATGCTTGCCTAAGACACAAAGAATATATTTTGGTTTAGATATTTTACCTGCCACGTCTTGATTCGAAGCCCATTTGTGGTGTCGTGTATGAGTGCCCCATCCACCGTCACAGCAGACACCTGAGCTTCTGAATTCCTTTTGCCTAAGCTTCCAATGCTGAGGTCATAGTGAGAAACCAATTTATCAATAAACTTTCTATATAGCTGGCGCTTCTTGTTTTATACAATGAAGTTCTTTTTGGGTACCTGATTCCATGGCCTGGTCCACAAGTGACCCTCTGAATCAAAATATCAAAGGATTCACTAATTATAGAAATACAATCATCCCCTGCATAAGGTTTAAAGAAAAAGAATGATTAAAGCTTTGGGAATAAGAAGTAGTAAGTTGAAAAGGCGAAACTTATCCAGGTAAGAGGAAAAACAAAATCTCTTTAGGATATTAAATATACCTGTCCCAATCATGGTATTTCTAACAGTCACATATTTGGATGCACTGATGTGAATACCATCAGTGTTGGGACTGTGTTCGGGTGCTAAGACTGAAAGATAATTTGTGTCCACCCCAACACAGTTTTTAAATGTAAGATGAAATTTCGGACTGTTTCGCAAAACTATATTCCAGACCCAAAGGTTGTTGATTGAATCAAATATAACTGCCTGCAAAGTACAAGGCTTTAGAGATGCGCCTCTTTCGTAGAAAGATAGTTATTGATTATTACTACACACAATGCAAGCAGATGCCTTATACTATAGAATGCATGCATTACCTTGCCATACATAAACAATTAAGTTTTCTGGATAGATGGCAGTGCATTTTAGTTCAATTAGGCCATCATAGTATTCAATTGATATTTGAATACTACGGATTTTTCTTCTCATTAGCCTTTGTAAATTTGCATAACAATGCATTTTAGCCCAAATAGCCTATCAAATTATATGCCTGGACGGATGGACTTATTGTTATGTACTGACAATGAACGGTTTCATGCATTTTCCTTTTTCTCCTTCTTATCTTTTATAAGATCTACATTATCAATCAGGCTGATCTTCAATTTTGTGTTGTATAAATTCTATGCTACATTCTTAAATGATTGAACTTCTCCTACCATAGAAGGTAGAAGAGATAAAACCCTTTATTTATATATAGATCATGTTCCTTTAAGAGAAATTTTCTCGAAGTGCCAGATAGACACCACTCCATTGAAGAACATAGATGGAGCAGCAGAGGAACATACCGTTGGAGCCGGTTTACATGGCTGCAAAGAAAATGGAATATCAGAATCAGTCAACCATCATATTCTTCACTAAGTTTTTGCTAGCAATAGAATTCTAAGCATGGATAGTGATTTTACATTTGTTTTGTTGATTTTGCAAGATTGTGCCCACCATTCCTCTCCTCTTCCATTAATTACCCCTCCACCCCCAACTACTATATTATTTACTCCACTAAACACCAGCCAATAGCTAGATTGTGACTCGTTCCAGGTATTTGGATCCTCAGGAGCAATTATTGTCCCAGAAATCTAGAATGATTCAAAATTGGAGAAGACAAGTGGATCGTCAAGAGAATCTAACAGACACCTAATCAATCTCCTTGATGAAATCAAATCAGGATAAGATTCAAGCCGTGCAATTGTTACCTGTACAGTTAAGGGAGACTGGCAGGGACCAGTAAAATTGATGGGCTTGACAAGGTACATTTTCCCCTGAGGAACCAAAAAATTTGGAAACACTGTTGAACATGCTTCTTTCCATGCATCCTCAAAAGCCTGAGACATATCAATCATACAAGACTATCAAATACTATGTTAGGGACAAACCCATCAACCACTCTCATAACATGATCTCATATCATAATTCCCTTATTATATTAAATGTACTTTTGATGAAGAAAACTTGGGTTTATCATCCTTCTATAACTAATAAGAATTTCAAATTGTATGCAATGGACCTTGGTATCATCTGTGATCCCATCTCCTACTGCACCGAAGTTATCCACGGACAGCACCATGTTTGTTGGAAAGGATGCGTTTCTGACCACTTCAATGTCTTTAAAACCAGGAAGTGATTCAGATGATCTGTAATTTTTTTCTAACACTGGTGGGAAAATTTTGGTGAAGTGGACTTGTTTCTCTCCATATATAGGACGTGGGTCTTCTTCAACCTGCTTCTTATAAGCCCAACATAATCGTAGAAGGAGAAAGAATGCGCTCATCTGTATGTGTCTGTTCGCCCCCATTCCAGAACAGGATATAATTTAGAGATGACAAAAGAAAGTCCACAGTATCAGACTATCAGCAAATAAGTAGTGTGTCTCTTACGCAGTAAAAGGTTCTTGCTGCGAATCTATAGCTACACAGTGCTTATATAAAGCCTACTTTAGAGCGTTAAATATGCAAGTTGTTGCTTTTATAGAATAAAATATTTTTTTTTAATATTAAGATATAGGGTTTAATTAAGAATCTTTTAATCTGTTACAACAATTCCACCAAAAAAGATACACTCATCCATTTTTTAAACGAGATTATTAAGATGGGTAACACGAAAACATTTATTGGAAACAAGTGGACTCTCATGTCATTAGACTTGCCTAACAATTAATAAATTCACAGGTATCGCTTTCAGGGCATCCATCCATTGTCATCGTCATCGCCATCCCCCTTTTCTGCACGGTGTCCATTTAATATTTTCACATTAAGTCCTAAAATTTGCATTTAATATTTTCATATTAATCCCTTGTTGCTCTTGAAATAAGAGGTCGTTGAACTTACCAACATCCAAACCATTAATAATTAGGTCTTTAGGAATTAGAAAAACCTTATAAAAGTCTACATGGTATATAACATAAGAATCACCTCAATCTATACATTATGTGATGGGGTAGAGTTGTAGGGTAAGTATTTTTCACCCCCTTCAACACCCAAAAACTTCACGCCTTTTGGTATGTGTGCCTCAGATTTTCCATCTTGCCAAGTGATGTGTAGTAGATATACTTCGATAGCTTTGCTTTTGGAATTAGGGTTCTAATGCTCCCACTTATCCTCTATTTATATCTAATGGGTCGTAGCCCGATTTACCTTTTTCTCAAGTCGATCGACTCGACCTCGCAGTGGCTTTCTTTCCAACGTCGGGTGTTAAATTTATTCATAACCAATTCTTTGTTCTATAGTACGTTGGTCCAGCCTTATCTGGATGACACCCATCTCTTTCCTCAAGGCACCCAGTCCTTTTTTCTTAAGCCAAAACTACCTTACAATCTCCTTAGCCTTGGTCATCTCAGGCTTAACTTAACCTAGACCATGTCAAGCTTCCCTCTAAGCCAATCTACCTGCTCAGCCAATGTGAGTCTAGACCAAGGTCGGTCTTTTGCACCTTTGTTTACTAACATGAACTTGACCTTACCCACGACGTCTCGAGGGATGTTTCTTTGGTGAGGGGGATGGCTATCCCTATATCTCGTTCACTATCCCCTTTCCCTCGGTTGCTTTCATGGGAGTTCTGAGTCCACATTGCATACATGGATGCCCGACGAACAAGCCTTTGCATTCTCCCTCTATGACCCAAGATGGTCGTCCCATACTGGATGCCTCAGAGTAGAAAAGAAAAACGAGCTACCGAAGGATGAGACTTCACATTCCCCTTTTGTGACCCAAGATGATTGTCCCATGCTGAACATCCTAGGGCAGGTAGGGAAAGCGAGTTGAGGTCAATGCCCAAGTGATGACCTCAAACTTTACAAGGATGATAAGGCTATAGGCGACAACCTATTACCGACTGCCAACCTAAGTCTACCCCAAGAAGCTTACCCCCAACATGGTTTCCCTATAGGAGCCAAGCTGCAGCCCATTACCGACTATCAGCCTATAGGGCCTAGGGAACCCATCCCCTAGACTCGAATCACCATGGTGCCTTACACCCAGCATAACTTGTTCCTTTACCTTCAACATGGAAATGTGAGGGGAGGGACAAGTTGACCATCGCACCCTCCACAATCCTCCCCTACTTAAATTCGACGTTATCCTTGATGTTGGGAGGGAATTCTTCGGACCCCTCGGGTCTTCATCTAGATCTTGGTGCTACATAACTGAGTGCCATGCCGAATCATAGGGTACAGTGCCAAGCTATGCCCCGAGGAGGACCTTTGCCCTCCTTAGTACATCTTGATGTGAGACATCCTCATCTCATCGTCCGAGGCAGTGGTTGCCCCCTAACTCTCTCAGTCGTCAACACATCTTTCTTTTTATACTTTTTTTGTTTTTCAGTGGCCTTGGCAGCCTTGTACGCTTCATATCGATCATCCTCATTGGCCCAATTGAACTTCTCTCCCTATCTCCTCAAAGCCAAGTTAGGGAGGCTACTCTGCAAGCTCGAGTATCTCTCTTCATCTTGGTCCTCTTTTTAGGAGAGAGCCAACTCCTGCAACCTCCTTCATGTCCACATTGTGGTCTCCTTGTGAGTCTCTCTTAATTAGAGTCAAGGTTGGATCACTTGTGCTACCATGCCAGAGTATCCTCGTAGGCATTGTGGTCTAAGACTCATCGTCACTTTGTTTTTGGCTCTCATCGAGGGCTCAAGGTTTTTGTAGCCCTCACCTCATTCTTGTCATTAGGAAAACATCCAACACGACTTACAACTCGCGAGGATCTTGCCAGCTTCATTTTGAACTTGACTATTCACCAAGATCTTAATGTCCTTTAGGGTATTATTTCTAGGTGTGAGGCCCGTGGCAAGTCCAACACCTTAACCATGAGCCTAACTTCTTCTTTTCATCCTTCTCAAGCTTCAGCTTAGGGCATGTGTACTCCTTGCCTTGGTTGTCTCACTTAGCCTATGACTTCTCCAATGGGTACTTCTTTTCTCCATGATTGCCACCACAAACCCAACACTATGTTTGTTGATCCCTCTTAACATGGGATACCAAACTAGGGGTTCTTACATCATAACCGATCTTGTTTGACAGGTAGCAAGTTATTTAATAAAATTGGCTTGCTCATTCACTTTATCCTCAAGTTTTCTCTATAGCTTAGCCACCTCTTTGTCTAAACTCTTTACTCTTACCTCCAACCCACTTGCATAGCTGGCTTCTTGGCATTCCAACTTGTTGAGCTCCTTCAACAACTTGACATGCTGAACACAAGCATCCATTTCCCTATTGTCATTCATCCTGCCAAATTGATCAACCTCAAGAGTCTCTTCAAGTTCACTTCGACATGCAGCTTCTAAATCCAAGCCCTTATATCAAGTGTGACAAGGGTAGAGTTTTAGGGTAGGTGTCCTTCACCTCACCCAACATTTGTTAGGATATAATTTAATTATTACATTATTTAGGTTAGTTTCTAGAAATAATGTTAGTGGCTTATGCATTGGCATTCCAAAAGCCAACATGCTGCAAATTGATATTTAGCATAGTGCTTAAGTTAGTGAATTTAATTTGGGTAGGATATAATTTTTTTATTTAGCATGATTTGTTACTGGTTAATCTCAGCTAATTCTTTGTAAATAAATTCATCACAATTGAATAAAAAATTGATTGCTTTATCCATTAGTGGTATCAGAGCAACAATACCATGGCTCTCAATTTTTTACCGTCCCTACCAATAGTTGATTATGAGCTCACATTGGCGAGCCTGTAGCTAGGCATAGGAGGTAAAACATTCATAGTTGGAAGATGGATTGGAGGCCTGTTTGAAAGATTATGACTGGATCAAAATTCTAAAACATTCTTTGTAATAGAGAATTTAATAAAAATAGGGACCCTATTCATTGTTCCCCTAGTTCAAAAAAATTGACATTGAAATAAAAAGTATTGAATTGGCCCTGTTCATTGCTTGGGCTAAGCACTTGTTCGCTACCCTTGCTAGGGCCGCAACCACCTCGACCATGCAGCCCATGATCAAATCCCATAAGGCCATCAGCCATAGGCCTACAAACAACCCCAACAAATCTGGATCAACCTCGACCTAAATAGATCACGACCTAAATAGAGTCGGATCAATCACATCCTGTAGAGTTGGAACACAACTGTGCTACACATTTGTAGACTGGTTGCACAACTTTGTAGCCACCTTCAACAACAAAAAAAATGTAAAATTAAATCTACCCTAAGTTTTAATAGAACCCACACTAGCCAATCAGAGCACTAGATCACCTTCCACTCTCTGCTGGACACGTGGAACATCGATGTTGGTTTGAGCATAAGGGGGAAGAGTTTTATTGTTTTTACGATGAATTGTCCCACATTCATTATGGGTAGGTGCTTTGAGCACCTTATATGTGTGGAGGAGCATAGTATTGTTCAACCACCTCTCGGTGGTCAGGAAGCCTCCACATGCGGTCACCCAAAGGTGCTAGTTGGTGGTGCCATGTGAGGGCCCATGTGGGTTGACTTTGTGCTCAGGCACTGATTCGTTGGTTGATGGACTTTATTGATCATTGACATGTTATTTGTCTAGAATCTAGACTCTATTGGTCATTGATCTATTGTCTGTCTAGACCGGTTGTTGACTTGGAGGAGCTGGAACCTAACCAGGTCAATAATATACCCCTATTTTTTAAGATAAATTTATATTTGTTTAAAAAAAATTAAATTATTTAGCCTTTAAGTTTTTTATTTTTAACTAATTAATTAATTAGTTAATTATTTTTTTAATTAATTAGTTAATTATTAGTTAAAATAATTTAATTTAATTGGCTAATTAATTTAAATTAATTTTTATTCAATGCAATTTTGAACTTCAAAAATCAAAATTAAAGCAAGACCAAAACAAGGGGGCTACCATTTTTTTTGCAAAACCAACAAAGGGGGAAACAGTATTTTGGTTTTTATGCAAAAACAATGGAGGAACAATTTTGAATTTTTTTGCAATTATACATCAAAACTATTGCAAAATCAAAAATTGAAACAAAATTGGCATTGTAAAAGGTGCATTTTCGATGGAATCCGACACCTTCAAAACATAAATTTGTGGGCATGATGAATGTTTAAATGCATTTAATTTTCTGTTTTATGCATTAATATATTGTGGCAGCAAAAGACCCCAAATTTATACCCTATTTTTGTGCAATTTTGCACAAGGTAGTGTTCGATAATTATGATGCCTCTGGCCCGCACTTATAGGTAATGTTGTCGTGATTGGGCTACTGCGTTTAGCGCCTAATATAGCTGCAACAACGATGTCTGGGGTCTATCCCTATAAACCATCGAGGAGAAATAAGGAAAGCCAATTTTATTTTCACTCCATCATTACCCTATTCATTACTATCGCTCGACGTAAAACCTGAAATTAAGTTCCTCCAAGTATTTAAGGGACTTGTCGCCCTACGTATGCGGAGGTCTTTTTAAGCAGGTGTCAAAGATAGAGTGAATCCCTTTTAGTACTACTTATGTGCCACGAATCGATCTGTTTCATGTACCTTAAAGTCTCTCTCATGTACGACCGCGTATATTGAGGGGACCAACTTATTCCATGTACCGACGGGTATTATAGGAAAAGTGGGTATATCAGACAGATCAGGTCTATCGGACTAGCGGTATAAAGAAAGGGGGACCATTTGGTGATATAAGGAACCCTCACAATGTCCATTGCAAAGGCCTATCTTTCAGATTCTCAGCTCTTGAGAGGTCTAAATTTTGCTCCATGGAAGACAAAGATGAGGACCATATTGCAGGTTGAAAAGCTATGGGACATCGTGACTGGTAGAGTCACACGCCCAAAAGTTGGAGATGATGAACAAGAAACATATGATGATGCAAATGCCAAAGCACTGATGATCATAGTTCTTGCCACTGCTGATGAGATTCAACCGCATATCTGTGAAAAAGAAAATGCAAAAGATGCATGGGATACATTGACCACCATTTATGAAGGAAAGAATCAAGCAACAATTCTTAACCTTCAATCCCAACTTCACACTCTAAGCATGAAGAATGGAGAAAGTGTAGAGGTATTTCTTTGCAGAGTTGCTGATTTGAGAGCAAAATTGCATGCAATGGGAGAAAAAGTGGAAGATAAGCTCTTAAATTCCATCATTTTGAGAGCTTTACCAGATTCTTTTAGAGTGCTTGTCACTTCCCTCCAAGTGTCCAATAGACAAGTCTCTTTTGAGGAGTTGGTTAATTTGTTGCAACAAGAAGAAGCAACTAACAACCTAAGAGACCAATTGTCCAACAATGCACTCTTTCCTAAGAAATCTGGGTATAAGAAACAAGGTTCTTTTCAGAAGGGATCTTCCTCCAAGGGTTCTATCACCTCAACCTCCTCACAAAAGACACCTCAAAAGCAAAAGAGGTACTGCCACATTTGTGAGAAAGACAATCATGACACAAAACAATGTTGGTTCAACTCTTCCAACAAAGGTGATAAGAATAGACAACCACCAAAGAAGAAAGGGCAATACAAACCACGACCCAAATATAGGCAACAAAAAGGGCATGTTGCTATTGAAGAATCTGATTCAGACTCGGAGCAAGCACACAAAGTGCTCATGACTCAGACTGATTCCAAACAAAAAGATAATGTTTGGTACATAGATTCAGGTGCAAGCAAGCACATGACAGGAGATAAGGGGTGGTTTGATACTTTTGAAGCCAAAGAAGGCAAACCTGTCACAATTGCAGATGATAAGACCTATCAAGTCCAAGGGGTAGGTGATGTTTCGGTAACTCTTCTAGATGGACAATGCCAAATTGAGAAGGTACTTTATGTACCAGGATTGGCCAACAATTTGTTGTCAGTTCCACAAATCTTGGATAAGAATATGGTGGTTGATTTCAAAGTAGTTGATGGAAAGAAGCGTTGCTTCATCACCAAGCATGGTAAACATATAGCAACTACTTCCTACAAGCATGGATTGTTTGCTTTAGATGCCCTCAACACACCTCATGTTGCCTTGGCTGCCAACACAAAAGAAGCAACCTCTTTGTGGCACAAACGGTATGGGCATCTCAGTTCAGGCTACTTACTCCAAATGAGTAAACATGATATGGTGTTAGGACTACTCAACCTCTCACCTACATTGCCTGTATGCTTGGATTGCTTAGCAGGGAAGCAACATCGAGTACCATTTGAATTGAGTTCTTCAAGGGCAAAAGCACCGTTGGAGCTAATACACACCGATCTGTGCGGACCCATGCCAAACAGTTTTGGTGGAAAGAAATATTTTCAGTTGTTTGTTGATGATTACTCCAGAAAGATGTGGGTCTTCTTCTTACAGCTGAAGTCAGATGCCTTCCTGTATTTTCAGCAGTTTCAAAAATGTGTTGAGAAAGAATCAGGATGTTCAATCAAGGCCCTCCGCTCAGATCGAGGGGGGAATTTACCTCCAACGAGTTCTCTAGGTTTCTCACAAAACATGGGATAAAAAGACAGCTTACAACAACATATACTCCTCAACAAAATGGAGTTGTTGAAAGGAGGAATCGTTCCATCATGGAGATGGTTCGATGTATGCTCATAGGAGCTCATCTTGGGCAACAATATTGGGCAGAAGCTGTCACTACTACTGTGTATCTCCTAAATCGAGCACCAACAAAAGCTCTTCAAGGAGTCACACCTGAAGAAGCCTGGAGTGGAAGAAAACCATCAATTTCTCATCTAAGGATATTTGGTTGCAAAGCCTACATGCACATTCCTAAGAAGAAAAGGAGCAAGCTAGATGAGAAATCCCTGCAGTGCATATTTCTTGGTTATGATGAAGAATCAAAAGGGTATCGATTGGTTGACCCTATTACCAAGAAAATTCATATCAGTCGAGATGTGATATTCGATGAAGCTCCCAAGTCGAATACAACAGATTCTAAAGAATCTAGCAAGGAAACATCTCCTGTTGTACAGTTGGAATTTGAAGAGCCTAAAGTAGTGGCTCCCCCTCAACAAAAGAAAATTCCAAAATGGTACACAAGCACAATGAGAGATGCAAAACTTGATGCACCTCCTGATCTCAATTCAAATCGGCCACGTACTCGAAGTATGTCACGAAGCAAGAAGAAGAAGAAGAAGAAGATAGGAGTGAAGAAGAAGATAGGGGTTTGATGACTTCAGAGTTGGAGCATGCAAAACCTACTTCAGTGCAGGATGCACTTAGCTTGCCTCAATGGAAGGAAGCTATGGATGCTGAACATAAGTCTCTTATGAAAAACAATACATGGGAGCTAGTTGATCTGCCTACTGGAAAGAAACCCATAGGCTGCAAATGGGTATTCAAAGTCAAGTATAAGGCAGATGGAACTATTGATAAGCATAAAGCCCACCTTGTTGCAAAGGGTTATGCTAAAAAAGAAGGCATTGATTATGAAGAGACATTCGCACCAACAACAAAGATGACAACCATTCGTGTACTCTATGCAATGGCAGCTCAGTTCGGATGGAAGCTTCATCAGATGGATGTGAAGAGTGCTTTCTTGAATGGTGATCTCAAAGAAGAAGTGTACATGGTTCAACCTGAAGGATTTGTTGTTGAAGGACAAGAGCAAAAGGTTTGCAAATTGATTAAGTCCTTGTATGGGTTGAAACAAGCTCCGAGAGCTTGGTACATCAAGATTGATAATCACCTATTGCAACATGGTTTTAAAAGGAGTCCCTCAGATGCAAATCTCTATTTCAAGAAAGTTGGTTCTGAAATAGTGATACTTGTATTGTATGTTGATGATCTGATCATCACCGGCAGTTCAGATGAGATGGTGGACGCTGTGAAGAATGACTTGAAGAAGTCGTTTGAAATGATAGATCTGGGACTTCTACATTATTGTCTTGGCTTGGAAGTTTTGCAACAGAAGAATCACATCAGGATCACGCAAATGAAATATGCCAAGGCACTAATAGAGAAATATCGAATGACAGAATGTAAGCCCAAAGCAACTCCAATGGAACCAGGGTTACAGTTGTCTAGATATGACAAATCTCCTCAGGTATCTGGAACTCTCTATCGACAACTGATTGGGAGTCTCATATATCTGACCAACACCAGGCCAGATATCAGCTTTGTTGTGAGCTATCTTTCGAGGTTCATGCAGGAGCCTAAGGTCAGTCACTGGAAGGCAGCAAAGCGAGTTTTACACTATGTCCGTGGCACAGTAGAATATGGCCTGGAATACAAGAAGAATGATAAGTTCTTCTTGCAAGGATACACGGACTCAGATTATGCTGGATCTCTAGATGACAGGAAATCAACGTCTGGATACATATTTCATCTAGGATCTGGACCTGTCTCTTGGCACAGCAAGAAGCAGCAAGCAGTTGCACTTTCATCCACAGAGGCAGAATATCGCGCTGCACGAGGAGCTGTGTGCGAAGCGATATGGCTACGTCGCATTCTTTCAAGTATGGGTCTTCAAAAAATCTTCCAATACACTTGAAATGCGATAACCAAGGTGTTTTGAAACTAGTCAAGAATCCAGTGTTCCATGAACGAACGAAGCACATTGACACTCAATGTCACTTCATTCGAGATGAAGTTCCAAAACACAAGATCCAGCTCCAGTACATTCCCACCGACGAACAAGTTGTGGATATTTTCACTAAGGCACTTGCACGTGTCAAATTTGAGTTGTTTCGCAACTCTCTATGTATTTCAAATAATGTAATAAGGGGGGATGTTAGGTTATAATTTAATTATTACATTATTTAGTTAGTTTCTAGAAATAATGTTAGTGGCTTATGCGTTGGCATTCTAGAAGCCAACGTGTTGCAAATTAATATTTAGCATAGTGCCTAAGTTAGTGAATTTAATTTGGGCAGGATATATTTTATTTTTATTTAGCATGATTTGTTACTGGCTAATCTTGATTAGTTCTTTGTAAATGAATTCATCACAGTTGAATTAAAAATTGATTGCTTTTACCATCAACACTATGTAAGCTTCGAAACCCAAAAACATCATGGAATACACCTCTTGGTATGTATACCTCTAATTTTTTTTCTTGTCAAGTGATGCGTAGTGGATATACTTTGGCAACTTTACTTTTATAATTACGGTTCTAATGCCCCCACTTATCCTCTATTTATACCCAATGGGTCATAGCTTGATTTACCTTTTTTCCAAGTTGGTCAACATGACCATCTTACTAATGTTGTCCTCACAATCGCTTTCTTTCCAATGTTAGGCCACACCTCCCAAGAGTCACGCTCACATGTTAAGTTCATTCATAAAAATTTCTTTGTTCTATAGTACATTGATCTGACCTTTCCTGGTTGATGCCCATCCATTTCCTCAAGGTATCCAGTCATTTTTCCTTAAGCCACAACCACCTTACAATCTTCCTTAGCCTTGGTCCTCTCATTTTTAACTTACCCTTGATTATGTTAGGCTTTCCTCTAAGCCAACCTACCTACTTAGCTAACATGAATCTAGACTAGGATCGATATTTTACACCTTTATTCACTAACATGAGCTTGGACTTACCCACAACATCTCAAGGGAGGTTTATTCAACAAGAGGGATGGCTACCTTTATATCTCATTCGGTGTCCCTTTTCTCCTGATCACTCTTGTAGGAATTTCAAGTCCACATTGTGTACACATATTCCCAACAAACAAGCCTTCACATTCCCCCTCCATGATCCAATATGGTTATTCCATATAAAATACCTCAATGCAGGAAAGAAAAGCTAGTTGTCAACAGATAAGACTTCTCATTCCTATTTTGTGACCCGAGATAGTCATCTCATATCGAAAACCACAAGGTAGGAAGGGAAAGTGAGCTGAGGTAAATACCCAAGTTATGACCTCAAACTTTACAAGGATGATAAGGCTACAAGCGGTAGCCTATTACTGATCGCCAACCTAAGTCTACCTTAGGAAGCCTACCCCCATCATGGTTTTCCCTATGGGTGCCAGGTTTTAGCCCATTATCAATTGTTCCTTTTTCTTCAGCATGACAATGCAAGGGGAGGGACACGCTAGCTATCGTCCCATCCACACATTAGTACTACTTTCCCTCAACCTTATAAATATCAAAGCTCTATATGGATAAATATCAATATTAGATGCAAAAATATCATATAGAGTGGCATGAAGAGGATGATACCTACAATTAACATATAAAAGTATATGTGTTAAGCACATAACACATGACATAATAAGCACATTGATACCCACATTTAATGCCTTAATAATCTATTTTTGTGCTTTATTCAATACTACCAGACACATTCTTCACATGGCTTTTGATATGGTTAGACTCATCCAATCCATTATAAAAATTTACACATTAACCTTTCATACAAAAAGGTTCTTCATATCACTCTTAGTTAAAGAAGGGGGATAAATATATATTTATGAATAATTTCTAATGTATTCATTTATATATCATAACCATGTCATATTTCTAGATAAAATATACATATCATTAAGTCATCAAAAGAGCATTAGTGTTCATGTATATAATGGCTTCTTGAATGATCATATGGCCTCTTGAATGAGCCTATATGGTGACCATTGAATATTATTTGTTCTCGTTGATGGATGACACAATCCTTTAATTAAAATACTAGATTGTGTGGCTAAACTATAATTATAGTAATTAAACATCCAGTAAATAGTGTCAATGTTGTTATAGTTTGTTCATAGTAGAGGGGATTTTAAAAACCTATCTAGAATTGACAACATGGTCATATTTTATTATAAGCTTATTTCCAACAACTAAACTTGCCATGAATGTATTTGAGAATATCAAAATAAAATGTTTTGTTTACAAGAGAAACATATGTAAAGAGAAAATACATTTTCTTTCATAATAGTTAGTGATTGATAATATGAGATGGATGACTATAACTAATATGTGAAACAATACCTTTACATTGTAGCATATGTCAAAATAAAAATATGTTCTAAATAATGACCAAGAAATTATACGATCTCCATTTTTAAAGAAAATATATTCTAAATATTGACCAATAAATTAAATGATCTTCATTCACTATGAAATCTCTTATAAAGGAATTGTAGCACCCTAAAATTGGCGCAGTGAAATTGTAATAATTACATTCATCCTAGTAAATAATTTAAATTCAAATTTTAACCTCCCAAACCGCCCGTTAACCGTCGGGTAATCCGTTTCCCCCTTTTTCGTGCCATTTTTAGAGGTTGTTTTGACCGTTTGACGATATCGTCGCCGATCAGACGATATCGCCCCGAGATCTGACGATTTCATCTGGGCTAGGACGTCCAGACGATCTTGTCGCAAAACTAATTTTGCACAATTAGCTTCTGTTCCAACGGGCCTCTAATCCGGGCAGAAGCGTGTCTGCGCCGTTAGAGACCCTCCCCCATTGGAGATCTCCCAAATAGGGATGATCTCCAACCTCCTAACCTCCCTCCTAAGCCTATTTAATCCTAAGCCCTCCCCTTAGCACCCCCTGGCTGAAATTCCCTGTAACCCGACTTCATACATGTTAAAACATCCTAAGTTTCTATTTTGCATTAGTTCTATATCAATTTTGTTGCAGGTACATTACTGTTTTTCAGCCGAAGCAAGCTTACATCGTCGTCGACGAACCTGTTCAGATCGGAGGCGAACCTGTCGAATCAGAGACGATTTCGTACCAATGCGAGACGATTTCGACTACAGTCAACATTGAGGCAATCAGTGCCTGAAGTTTGCATTTCTCTACCCTTTTTCTGTTGTTTTATTCTGCAATTAGCTTATTTTATTCAGTATTTTATACTATTTTGCATTTTGGAGTTCACCCATCTAGATTAAATGCATAATTAAGTCATAATTATGATTAAATTAGCATAATTCATTCCTGTTTCTGTGTTTAAGTTTCAGTTTGATAGTGCTACTGTCATTTTATACTATTTCCCTCTGTTATCATTGTTGTATTTTCTGTATTTTGCACCTATTTCTCTGTTTGCAGGTCTCTGACGAATTCGTCAGATCTCAGACGATCTTGTCTGATCTCAGACGATCCTGTCAAATCAGAGGCGATCCTGACTGCTTCAAGAATCAGAATCATCATCAGACATCCGGATCAGGTATTCTTCTTTTATATTCTGTAATTTCTCTATTTTTTTGTCCTATTCTATTTTTGTATTCATTTAATTTGCATCTTCATATAGAATAGCTTAGACGCATTTTGGCCAAACCTAGGATATGAATGCTTAAGGCTAAAATGAACACATAAAACACATTCCCAACCTAGGCGTGGAAACTGCCATTAAATGTTTCCTGGTGAACCCACCATCCATCGAAAAATCACCAATAATACACCTCCCTTGAGAGGCGGGACCTTCGCAAGTCCTCTCAGTCCGAGGTACCGTGACATCCTTTTCACATCCCCCTTCCGGGCACGGATCCTATAGCCTGAAGGTAAGGGTGTGAAAAATTTGGAGCGATACATTTTGGTGAACCCGACGTGAATGCATTATAAACCTTTTGAAAACAAAAAAAAAAAATAGAACAACTAAGACATAGATGCATTTTAGATCATTTAAGTTTAATATCATGTTTAGATGGTAGCTCCTAAGAAAATATTAGCAGTTACTATAAATGTAGAAAACCAATTGGCAGCCATAGAAGTCAATTTTGTACTTAGTGTGCCTGAAATAGATAGAAATCAACTCTTGTGGGACGAACTTGATAGAAGACTTAGTGTCATCTCATCTAGGTCAACACAACTTAAACAAATCAAGAGGCTAATCCTAGATAGAATCCTGGATCCTCATCAACTTGTCTTTTATCATGAACTTCAGAGAGCCTGCCATAGATGGTTAGCTTATAGGAGAGCTCTTGTATCTTCAGAATTGTTCACCTTCGAGGAATACCTCGAGAACGCAGCCATTGTACACCAGTTCCTAGGTCGTGTAGAAGACCAAGAGGTTGTTCTTACAGATAGGGAAATATGGAATAGAGTTCCTCGAGCTATGTTATATCGAGAGTATTGCCACGAGCTTTACTTCTATCAACCAGCATCTGAGACAGATAATATCACTATAGCTCTTTTCATTAAATTTTTAAAAGAAAACTTTCAATTTGAAGAAGAACACTTCATGACTCCTGAAGAATTAGAGCCCATTAATGATATTTATAAATTGTTTATAGAAAACTAGATCATTACTTTCAGTCTTATTTCTTGCATTTATTGTATTGTTTGTCATTCTTTACAATATTATTTCAAAAACAAAGAAAAAAAAACTAAAAAACATAGCAAAAACTTAAACATTTCATTTCAAATATTGTAGTAGGTATATAATAAATATATACCTCTTAAACTTGTTGCATATATATATATATATATATATATATATATATATATATAATATATATATATATATATTTTGCTGAAATCAAAATTAAAGCACCATGCCTAAACTTAGGAATGGTAAAGAAACTTTAGGAGAAGAAGAAGATTGGTTACAAGATACAACTAGAGACCCAAATGTCCTTCCTGAAGATCCAATTCCGGAAGGAAAAACTCTAGATCAACCAGAACATGACCTAGGTGAAGACAATGAACAAGAAGGAAGTGTTAAAGAGGATGGACCCTCATCCCCTAGAGTAGCTCCAGATGGAACTATTGCTTTTGACAACATAGATCATTTCAAGAAATTTCTTAATGATAACATTGACGCCCTTAATGTGGCAGTTCGTATTGATAAAGGGCAAATTAGTAACACTCAAGCAGCCATGGAATATATGTATGATGTGCGCACTAATCCCTTGTCTTTCATTGATCAAGAAAGTGATAAGGCTGGGCCATCCAATACAGACATGGTCACTATGATTCAAAACATGTCAAAACAACAGGTTACCCAACCTCCTAAGGAACCTGTTATTCAACCTAAAATCATTCCCACACAAAAGAAACCTTCCTTCACTACTTTATTTCGCCAAACTATTGAGCAATATGCTTCAAGTAAACAAAAACCTAAAACGAAGCCAAACACCAATTTTCAACAATCTGGAATACATCATAATACAACTTCAAAGTTCCTTCATAACACTTTTCCTACCAACAATTTACACAATAGTAACATGGCATCTAATCTTCATGTCCCTCCATCATATGCTCATAAAACCCATGTCAATGCCCTACCAAACCAATATGGGGGGCAAACTAGTAATCTGGAAGCCATGGTGAAACAATTAGCTTCGCGTATGGACCAGATAGATCCCTACCATCCCTCGTACAATTATCGAGAGATCTGTAGTCAACCTTTGGATCCCATAGTTGTAGCTCAACCATACCCTAAGCATTTTCCCATGCCTATCTTGCCTATATATAAAGGAACCGAAGATCCCATAGAGCATCTTCGCATGTTTAGGATAGCATGTCATGATATATCACATGATGACTTGCTATTACTAAAAATGTTCCCAAAAAGTTTAGGTGGAATGGCATTAGAGTGGTACTATCAATTGCCCACTCATTCTTTGAGAAACTTTGAAGAAACAATTGAATCATTTGTCCATCAATTTAGTGCCTACATCGAGAGGCATGTAACCATTAAAGATTTATACAACTTAAAACAAGACAAGGATGAATGTTTTGCCGATTTCTTAGCTAGATGGAGGCAATTGATAGGAAAACTGCACTTTGTGCTACCTTATAGGGAAATGTTGGACATTTTTATCAATAATTTACAAGAACAAATATCTTATGAGCTATCAACTTGCTACTTTAACTACCTTCGATCAAGCTATAGATTTAGCTCGAAGAGTAGAAGATGCCCTCATTAGGAGAGGCCAACTTAGGAAGAAGGATGATGAGAAAACATCCAGAAATCAATATAAAAACAAACAAGTTGTCGGTGATGGAGTCACTGACAACAAAAATGTTGCTAATATCAATGCAACGAAGACAACAGAAAAATTTATATTGAAACCTCCCGATAAGCCTCCTCGAGAATTTACTAGATTAAATCAACCCTTATCAACTATTTTACCTCAATTACTCGAAAGAGGTTTGATCCAATTATCGACTATCCGGGAACCTGATCCAACTATACCCGGATACAGAGCTGACTTACACTTGTGATTTCCATAGAGGACCTGGACACTCTACCAATGCTTGTAAAAGGTTGAAACATAAAATACAAGATTTGATTGATAATAATGAAATGGAAGTGCAAGCCTTCCAACCTAAACAAAACCCTCCTAATAATACTCAAAAGACCATTCCCCAAAATCAAAATCAAAATGCTAATCAAACATTAGACATATTTCAACACCCTTTACCAAGACATGGTAAAGAGGTAGCCAATCAAATCGAACATCATAATGTTCCCCCTCCTACCCGATATGTAGGAACCATTAGCGGACAATTACCTATTCAGGATCCTCAAATATTTGACACAACCTTATCCCTGGTTACGACCAGGCCCTTACATAATTTTCAAACTTCTGATTCTAGTGATGTAGAATCAGATACTGAAAGTGAACTAGACATTACTTCAAACCAATCGAATAGTTCTAAAAATGAATCAGATCCTATTCAACCCATCACAGATGCCATGGTTCCAGAAGAACCATTTCCTAGAAGAGTTACTACTCGACCTTCTTCTAATCAATTCCTCCCAAATGAACAAGCCATAAATGCTAGACCGAGGCCAGTTCAACGTCCTCAATATAACATTGTAGGTACCATTGGAGTCGTTACCCGACAACAGGCTCAAAATTCTCAACAAGAATCAAATCAGAATGATGGATCGGCTCCATTCGTTTTGAAAAATCCCAATAAAGGGAATCATGCTCCTAATGTTCAACCTAAACCCCCTTACAATATTAATGAGCAATTATCCAATACTACAGCCAGAATTTCCCTTTTGGATTTATTAAGATCTTCTCCCACCCATAGGGATGAGTTGATGCTTACATTGAGCCAAATGATGGTACCTCAAAACATCCAACCTGAAGCTATGGCCAATACTATCATCACTCGAGAGGTTGATTGTATTGACTTTCGGGATAAAGATATCCCACAACACAGTTTACATAAGGATAATCCCTTATACATTACTGCTCTAATTGGAGATGTAGCTGTCAAACGAGTCTTGATTGATAATGGCTCATCTCTAAACATTTGCACTTTTGACTTCTACCAACGATTTGGCTTTAGAAGTGATGAAATGAAGAAAACCGATATGATTATCAAAGCTTTCAATGACGAAACACAAGAAACGTGTGGAGTTATTACCATCCCCTTGCAAGTTGGTCCTAGAACCCTAGAAACAACCGTGTTTATTGTACATTGCCCAACATCGTACAATATACTTTTGGGTCGCCCTTGGATCAATGCGATGCGGGCTGTCCCATCAACTTTACACCAATGTGTTAAATTCGAATTTAAAAATCAGTTGGTCACTATCCATGGTGACCCTAGACCCTTTGATATGTGTGCTTTGGCAGAACCCGTTGGAGTGCAATTTTGCCCTGCTCTGTCATCCACACATCCTAGTTCTTATTTTTCATCTAAAACTGTGAAACACACACCCATAACTTCACCTATTTCCCCTCCATTAATTTCATCCTCCTATATAGATCAACAATCTTCTAAACAAATCACTCTAGAACCTCAAAAAGATCTTAAATCTACAACCAATCCTTCAAGTTCTATCCCTATAATTTCAAAACCTATAGACACAACTATCATACCTTCCACATCTCAAGATATAGGGAATAATCCTTCTACATCTTATGCCCTTTCCGATGAACTTTTACCAGATTTATCCACAACCTTAATATCAGAAAAGACAAATGCTTTCATGCGAGATTCAATTCTTTTAAATAACTTGCCGCCATCTCCTCGTACTTTGGGCCTCCCACAACCTATGGGAAGTACTTACCAAGTCGGGAGTTGTGCCTTCATTTATAAAGGATATGAATGGGGAAGAATCCCTCGGAATATCAAAACTCATCATGAGGGATACGCTCGGTGTTATTTTACCAATGAATATATTAAAGCTAAACCCATGATGCTTAAAATGGGATATAAAGGGAAAGGCTTGGGACCTTTCCAAAATGGCATGAAAGAACCTTTCGAGGTAGAACCGTGGCCTGCCCGCTGTGGTGTGGGCCTATTTCCTAGTAAGGGTCAACCCTTTCCTTTTGAAGATGATGATCATCTCATATGTTATCAAGATTATTTGGATAGGTGTGATGATTTGCCTCTTAAAAATCAGTCGTTTACATGTAACATGCTATCCATAGCTTACCCTGAAATGATTGTTGACCCCGATGAAGAGTTGGAAGGAGATATCTTCCATGATGTCTCTGTTGAAGAGATGTTACACAATGGATTTTATTTTGATGGTTCTATACCAACTATAGCCCAACTTGAGACCACTAATCCTCAAGATGAATTATCCAAATTAACCTTACAAGAATTACAAGAATTGGGTGTTTCACCCGCCCCACCTAATTTTGAAAGAGATCTACACATGGAGGTAGAAAACGTCATTAAAATTAATATTGGAACTGAGGATAATCCTCACATAATCAATATTGGATCAGAATTAAGTCAAGAAAAACAAGAACAATACATTGCATTCCTTAAAGAGTATGAAGATGTCTTCGCTTGGACATATGAAGATATGCCAGGTCTAGACCCTTCCGTAGTCATGCATCATCTAGTGGTCCATCCGGATGCTAAACCTGTTAAACAAAAACTTAGAAAAATGCATCCCAAAGTGGCTCTGCTAGTCAAAGGGGAGTTAGAAAAACTCTTGAATGTTGTCTTTATACAAGCTATTGATTATGCTGAATGGATCTCAAATGTAGTTCCAGTCACCAAGAAAGAAGCTACCAAAGTTAGGGTTTGCACAGATTTTAGAGATATTAACGTCGCATGCCCTAAAGATGACTTTCCTCTTCCAAACATGGATCAAATCATTGACTTTACTGTCGAGAGTGGGATGATGTCCTTAATGGATGGATTCTCCGGTTATAATCAGATCAGGATAGCTCCTGAAGATCAAGCTAAAACAACCTTTATTACCCCCTGGGGTACTTTTTGTTGGAAAGTGATGCCATTTGGCTTAAAGAACGCAGGTGCAACCTATCAACGAGCTATGACCTATATTTTTCATGATATGATGCATGATATCCTACATGATTATGTAGATGATATTATAGCTCACTCTATTATTGAAGATAATCATTTAGATGATTTGAGAAAAGTTTTTAATCGATTACGAGAATATCTTATTCGATTAAATCCAGCAAAATGCATATTCGGAGTTAAGTCCGGCAAACTATTAGGGGTTTTAGTTTCTTTACGTGGTATTGAAATCGACCCTCTCAAGATTGCGGCTATCACTGATATGCCCGCACCTACTAATATATCTGAGTTACGAAGTTTACAAGGTAAGCTTCAAGCTATCCGTCGCTTCATCGATAAGCTGGCGGACAAAACCGGTCCCTTTCTTAAACTCCTTAAGAAGGATGTCCCTTTTAATTGGGACAACGAATGTAGAGAAGCTTTTGAACTTCTCAAACAATACCTCCTTAATCCACCTGTGCTTTCACCACCTAAACCTGATCGCCCATTCCTCCTATATATTTCAGCTTCAGATT
Organism: Wollemia nobilis; assembly: GCA_028583015.1. Taxonomy (NCBI): domain Eukaryota; kingdom Viridiplantae; phylum Streptophyta; class Pinopsida; order Araucariales; family Araucariaceae; genus Wollemia; species Wollemia nobilis. Next base: position 19,240,842 of record JAQPPZ010016947.1, on the reverse strand, counting down.
CTGCCTTAGGGGCTATGTTAGCTCAGCTTGATGATGAAAAGAGAGAACGTGCTAATTATTATATTAGCCGAACCTTCATCAGTTATGAAACCCGCTACACAGCATTAGAGAAACTATGTCTAGCAGTCATGTTTGCTACGCAAAAATTATGACATTATATGCTTAGTCAAAAAACTTATGTCATTGCCAAATACGATCCCTTAAGGTATCTCATGAGTCGACCTTATTTATCGGGTCGCACAACCAAGTGGGTTCTTGCTCTAAGCGAGTTTGATCTCACATTCATAGGACAGAAGTCTGTTAAGGGTCAAATCATAGCAGATCAATTAGCTGCTGCACCCTTAGAGTCTACCCATCCCCTCATCATCGAGTTTCTGATGAATGCCTTCAATTAGAGGCAGACCATACTGAACAATGGTCCTTATACTTTGATGGAGCCCGATGCATGAGTGGGGCTGGTGCGGGTATTATTTTAATATCCCCGCAAAAACATCTTATTCCTCTGTCCTTCAAATTGACATTTGCTTGCACCAACAATACTGTTGAGTATGAAGCTCTAATCCTTGGATTACGAGCTGCCTTAGCGCTAAAAATTAAACACCTTTTAGTTTTTGGTGATTCTCAACTGGTTATAAACCAAATTAATGAAGTTTATCAGACCAGAGATGATAAACTGTGCCCATATAAGGCCTATGTTTTACAATTAATGTCCCTATTTGATCAAGTTACCTTGGAAGCTATTCCTCGAACTTGCAACCGTGCAGCTGATGCTATGGCCGCAGCTGCATCTCTCCTGCCCTTGGAGTTAGATGACGAATATGCCACTATCATTATTCATCGACTCCAGGAACCCACTTCAAATAAATCATGCTTAGAGCCTTTGGATGTGTTTCTAATCAATGAAACTACTCCTGAACCTTGGTATACGGACATATTTGATTTTCTCCAAAATGGGACTTTCCCTGCCAATTCTAATAGAAACCAACGTCGGTTATTACGTAGACGAGCAAGTCGATTTGTAATAATTGGCAATACTTTGTATAGGAGATCTTTTGAAGGTATCCTATTAAGATGTTTAAACTTAGAAGAGTCTAAATTAGCCTTGAGTGAAGCCCACGATGGATCTTGTGGAGGACACTTTAGTGGTAGTGTCATTGCTAAAAAGCTCCTTCGGATAGGATACTTTTGGCCTACCATGGAAACGGATGCACATGAGTATGTGCGCCATTGCGACAAGTGTCAAAAACATGCTGACCTTGTCCATGCGCCTGCACAAGAGCTGCAGGCTATTTCATCTCCTTGGCCCTTTTCTAAATGGGGCTTAGATATTATTGGCAAAATCAATCCTGTGTCATCTGATGGACACAAATTCATCATAACCGCCATTGAGTATTTCACGAAGTGGGTTGAAGCTATGCCTTTAGCTTCCTGCACTGGCACACAAGTCTCTAAATTTATTTTTAATCAAATCATTTGTAGGTTCGGAATTCCTGCAAATCTCATCTCTGACAATGGAACTTGTTTCAAAAATAAAGATGTTAAAAAATTATGCCAAAAATATAAGATTCAACATCGCTGGTCCACTCCCTATTATCCTCAGGGTAATGGTCAAGCAGAAGCATCTAACAAAACCTTAATCAAAATTCTCAAAATATTGGTCAATAAAACTGGCCGTGACTGGCACATTCAGTTATATCCAACCTTGTGGGCCTATCGAACTAGTGTTCGAACCCCCACGGGAACTTCACCATTTGTTTTGGTTTATGGTGCTGAAGCAGTTTTTCCCTTTGAATTAGAAGTTCCTTCTTTGGCTCTGCTACTTCAAGATACCGAAGTAGGAGATGAATATCGAGTTGGCAGACTCAATCAGCTGGAACTCCTAGATGAAAAATGCATCAATGCTTTGGAGCATCTCCGTGCCTACCAAAACAAGCTTAAAAGATCATATGCTAAAAAAGTTCGTCATCGATCCTTTGAGATCGGCGACCTTGTTTTAAAAGAAAATAAAAAAAATACTAATGCAACTAAGGACCTTAAAGGTAAATTTGAGCCCAAACTGGCTTGGACCATACATTATTACTGCTAAATTCGAATCAGGAGCATACAAATTATCTACCTTAGATGGTAAAGAACTTAAAGAACCCATGAATATTTTGCATCTTAAACGTTACTATGTATAAATTTGGTCACTTCATCCATGTATATATTTGTTCAAAATCACTATCTTGTATTTCTTTCAAATTTATAAATTCAAAAACACCAAAAACATTCATAATCATCAAAATCTTCAAAACTATTTGTTGCATTTATTTATGGCACTTGTTAAATTTTTTGTTCAAAAACAAAAATAAAACCAAAAAAACAAAATAATGATAAAAATATAAAAACAACAATATGCTTGACTCTTTCGAAACCAAAACAATATAAAGAAGAAAGAGAGAGTCAATATTCTCAAAACTTCTCAAAAAGTATTTATATATATTTTCTTACAATTATTGCAGTTATATGTTTCAAATTATTTTTGATAAATTAGCATTTATTTGGAATCCCTCACTTGCACACTCACAAAAATAAATATCTTGATTTTATCTGGCATGATTACTAATCTCTCTTATATCAAAGTCCACAAAATTCAATTAAATAAAGTTTGAGCATAGAGAATTGATCTTGTTATTTACTTAAACCAAGCACATCTTTTCACAATAAAATGATTATATTTGTAATTTCCATGTTTTGCTACATAGTAGAAGTGATTTCTTGAGCGAAAAGTTTCCCCTGCTATCCTATCATGCACATGGTCTAGAATCTTTGAGAATTGGCAAAAGGACAAGCTCACCCCTACCCAGAATAAAAATCCCTTGCTCTACAGACTAATCCGAGCAAGTATCCCTAGCAAAGAAAAAGAAAAGAAAAGTTCAAGAAAAAAGAGAAAAGAAAAATGTTATTTTATATCATTACAACAATATTTCAAGCACTATCTCAAAAATCAAGCAAAAAATACAAAAAGAAAAAGAAGCAAAGTTCAAAAGAAAAAAAAGAAAGCAAAAGCAAGAAAGCAATAAAATCCCTTTCCCTACCCTTTGAAAAGAAAAGAAGGGTTGATGAGCTTGAATCCCTGGAATTCTCAATTATTCGAAAACTGTGAGGTAAGCCCCATAACAGGTGGTTTGTGCCCAACCTGCTTGGCCTTGGGTAACTCCTAGCGTGGTGATATGTCCGTCACATTAGCGACCTTCTTTTGTACAGACCTATGTCTGCTTATGGATTAGCTAGCTCTTGATAATCCGACCTACATAGTAGTCTAGTATGGTTATATGCATCTACATCATGGTTAATGAACACTTATTTGGTTTCTTCAAATCACTTGTATCATATTATCTTGCTCAAAACTGGTAAATGCACAAAGCAATTGCACACACATTTGTATTTGAGAGATTTTGTGTATCATTATGATAAATCAAGATTGGAAATGAATTCACATATGCACATGGGATTCCTTATAAATCTAACTTTTGTCTTCAAAATACTTTGAAATATTCTTTTTGCAACTTGTTTGGAATAATTCAAGTACAGTTGTTTAGCATAAAGACAACTATATAATAGAAAAATCAAAATTTTCTTTCAAAAATATACAATCAAAACATATATATCTGGTTGACTTTCGCGACGATGGTATAGTTCCAAAACCAAAATTGGAATTTTATGCCTAGCGCAAGTCCTCATCTTCATATTTTTTTTTTATTAAAAATCAACCATGCAATAAAACTATCTCTTTTTTGATTTTCGCGATGATGGTATAAGTCTATACCTACATATTCTATGCCTAGCGCAAACCATTGTAACAATTTTTATTCCCCATTTATTTAAAAATCATGAAAACCATATGACTTAAATCATTATATTACACAAATTATGCTTTTAAAAAAAGCATGCACATTTTCATTATTTCATGTCATTATGTCAACCTTCAAATTTTGCAATGATGGTATAATTCCTAAGGAATTATCCAAAAATTATCACACTTAGGAATTTATGCCTAGCAAAAATCATTTTAACATTATTTCATGCATACTATTTTTATGAAAATCTGAAAAACAAACCATCATCATCATCATTTGCACCATTGCACCAAAGTCTTAAGACAGTCTCTTAAGCATTCTTTTACTTTTAACAATATTTTTATACTGGGATTAGCTTGACGACCGAGTGAGCAGCGACTCCATGAAATGGTCTATAATAGCGACAATGTCCTTTGAAATTATTGTTAGAAGTCTCTTTTTTTTTTTTATCACATTACATCACAAACAACCAATTTGTTACATCAGATTATTTCATTTAAAATATTACAGCATGACATCAAAATTATAAATTTTCAACATGACATAATTTCATGAATCCTCAATCCAATCATCAAATTAATCAATCAAACATAAAAGCATCATCAACATACACATAACACAAGTCATATGATCAAAAACATATCATATATATATCAAAAGTATATATACATCATCAAAACTGGATTGGTATGCCACAATCTATACCTCGGCATACTCAATCCTCTATCAAAAAAAAATAATAATACATGCTCTATGTCTCAATCTGTACAAAGCCATGCAGTGCTCTAGCCTCGAGAACCCCTCGAGCTCTCAGCCTCATCTCCTCCCCTGCCCTGAGGTGGACGAGGTGGCCCCATCGTAGTATGTGTAGTACTGCGAGTCCTAGTCGTCGATCGGGACGAGGTCCTCGATGACCCGATCCTGATCGGATCTACGATGTTGGCTGGCAGGGGTAGTCTATCCTCCTCTGGCACCAGTTGATAGTACAAAGTCTGGTAGAAAGTAATTTGGGCAATAGCCCATGTCAGCTCCCCAGTGCTCGCCCCTCCGCCCCGTGCCCTGAGGCATGCAATCTCGTCTCGAAGCTGTGTAACCTCAGCTCGATGTCATGCAACCTCCTCCTGTAGGGTCTGCACCTATGCCTAGAGATGGATCGTCTCCACTCAGAGAGTAGCTATCTCACTACTCTCCCCTGTGTCGACACCCTTGCCCTTATCGAGCGATGGTGGCCTCTCTCTCTATGGAGAAGGGGGTCTCGCCTCCCTCCTCTCCCTCTGTCGTGGCCTCTCCTATGCCTGTGGCCTCCTCAGCTCTCTCCCATCGTGACCCTGGGCCGCCTCCATAGCCACCTGGTATCGCCTCCCTATCCGATGCACAACTACGTGTATCGAACCCTGAGCCCTCGTCATCCGAGGAGGGCGGATGCCTACGTACCAGGCATCGTAGCCATCTGCTACCCCTACGTCGTCCCCATCCACTGGCTGAATGGGGGCATCGTCCGAGTCCTGACTCCAGAAATGCTGCATGTCTGGAGCCCCGCTCACTGTAGTGTTATCCCGGATAGTCCAAGAAAACTCATAATCCCTGAGAGATGGGATCCCCTACTGTAGACCGAACTATCGCAAAACTCGGTCATAGCGGTGGAGCTCCACCTCTCCCCTCTCCATCCGTAGCCAACACACTCGCCTAACGTGAGCTAACTCTTGTCCATCCTCGGCCCACCCTGGATGCTCCCTCCATGGCCTCCAGGTGATCTGATCCGGGACTAGGTCATCTAGCAGTCTCCGGGACATCGAAAGGTCGATCCGCCATTGTGACCCTCTTCGGAGCCACCAGTAGAAAACTCGGGGCCTCTCCCCATCAATCCCTATCAGAGGAAGCCCTACCGGCCTCCGCACTACAATGTGCTCCCAGCACCAAACCTGTAGGAGCGATGTCATCACCAGACATCGGCCGCCCTTGTACACGACCCCATGCAGGATCTTGTACAGTCGGCATAGCACATAGCTGCCCCAAGAAAACCTGTAGCCATGGTCTCGCATATCGTAGATCACATCTGCTAGCATCCATGGCACCCTGCACCCGCTCTGGTGGCACAACAAAAGTCCACCAACTACTCCAGCTAGAACCCGTGTGAGTCTAGATGCCCCAGGCATCTGACGTAGTGCCTCGATGTTAACTCCGCCCTTCTCCAGGGCGAAGCTCGGGTCACCACACAATCGTCCCATAGCATGGCCCTGATTGGCCGTAGGAGTGATCAATCGTCCTTGTATGGGGATTCTTAGAATCCTCCATACATCCTCCAAAGTGGGAGTCATCTCCCTTGTAGGTAGCCAAAAATAGGAAGAACCCGGATACCATCTCTCTGCTAGGGCTGTCAGTAGCCCCATATCTGTAGACACTTGTGGCATCTCTGCCACATGCTGTAAGCCGGCCTGTGCCAGCTGATCCCGCTCTGCCTGTGTAAGAGCGGCCAAGTCATCTCTTAAACCTCCATACTTCCATTCCCTGCTTTTTAGCAAACCTCTCTGCAACATAAACAACAAAACAACAAACAATCATTAATAACAAATTCAAGTATTTAAAAATGCAAGTTAAAATAAGTTCAATTTTATGCAATTGATGATATCGTCCACTATTGGACGATATCGTCCCAAATTTGAGCATAATCATTTCTGATTTCGTAGGTCGAAATCGTCCCTAATTTGATGAAATCGTCCCCCTTTCGTCGATTTCGCCCTTGGACGAAATTGGCGAAATTGAGACGATTTCGTCGAAATCGGGACGATTTCGTCCCGACGACGTCGACGGCCCAAAAACGGCCGCGATGCTCAAAAATTGATTAAAATTCATCTAAAAAGCATGTAAAATCAAATTAAAGCATTCTAAGTTAAGTCTAGACTCTTACCCGTAGCCCGCGTCGGACCTCTGTTGATCTGTGCGTCGTCTCCACCATTTTTGCTTCCAGAGCTCTAAAACCAGTAAAAATGAACAGTAAAAATGAATTAGGGTTTTACCCTATTTTTCTTAATTTTATTCAAAAATAATTCAAAATAATTTTGCTTTTTCGCGTTTTTACCTCAAACGTTCGATTTGGGTAAAAACACGGAGGGGGCACCATAGTAAGTTGTCGTACGATTCGACCAAGAATCATCGCCTAAAAATGGGAATAATTTTTGCTTTCTCGTAGATCGAGAAGAACTCATCTTTAACGCATTTTCTTCGAAAAATTCGCTAAAGAGGGGGCAAAATGTAGCACCCTAAAATTGGCATAGTGAAATTGTAATAATTACATTCATCCTAGTAAATAATTTAAATTCAAATTTTAACCTCCCAAACCGCCCGTTAACCGTCGGGTAATCCGTTTCCCCCTTTTCCGTGCCATTTTTAGAGGTTGTTTTGACCGTTTGACGATATCGTCGTCGATCAGACGATATCGCCCCAGATCTGACGATTTCATCTGGGCTAGGACGTCCAGACGATCTTGTCTCAAAACTAATTTTGCACAATTAGCTTCTGTTCCAACGGGCCTCTAATCCAGGCAGAAGCGTGTCTCCCGTTAGAGACCCTCCCCTGTTGGAGATCTCCCAAATAGGGATGATCTCCAACCTCCTAACCTCCCTCCTAAGCCTATTTAATCCTAAGCCCTCCCCTTAGCACCCCCTGGCTGAAATTCCCTGTAACTCAACTTCATACATGTTAAAACATCCTAAGTTTCCATTTGCATTAGTTCTATATCAATTTTGTTGTAGGTACATTACTATTTTTCAGTCGGAGCAAGCTTACATCGTCGTCGACGAACCTGTTCAGATCGGAGGCGAACCTGTCGAATCAGAGACGATTTCGTACCAATGCGAGATGATTTCGACTGTAGTCAATATTGAGGCAATCAGTGCCTGAAGTTTGCATTTCTCTATCTTTTCTCTGTTGTTTTATTCTGCAATTAGCTTATTTTATTCAGTATTTTATACTATTTTGCATTTTGGAGTTCACCCATCTAGATTAAATGCATAATTAAGCCATGATTGTGATTAAATTAGCATAATTCATTCCTGTTTCTGTGTTTAAGTTTCAGTTTGATAGTGCTACTGTCATTTTATACTATTTCCCTCTGTTATCATTGTTGTATTTTCTGTATTTTGCACCTATTTCTCTGTTTGCAGGTCTCTAACGAATTCATCTGACGAATTCGTCAGATCTCAGACGATCTTGTCTGATCTCAGACGATCCTGTCAAATCAGAGGCGATCCTGACTGCTTCAAGAATCAGAATCATCATCAGACATCCGGATCAGGTATTCTTCTTTTATATTCTGTAATTTCTCTATTTTTTGTCTTTAAATTTATTTTCTGTATTCATTGAATTTGCATCTTCATATAGAATAGCTTAGACGCATTTTGGCCAAACCTAGGATATGAATGCTTAAGGCTAAAACGAACACATAAAACACATTCCCAACCTAGGCGTGGAAACTGCCATTAAATGTTTCCTGGTGAACCCACCATCCGTCGAAAAATCACCAATAATACACCTCCCTTGAGAGGCGGGACCTTCGCAAGTCCTCTCAGTCCGAGGTACCGCGACATCCTTTTCACATCCCCCTTCCGGGCACGGATCCTATAGCCTGAAGGTAAGGGTGTGAAAAATTTGGAGCGATACAGGAATATCTCTACATTGTAGCATATGTCAAAATAGAACTATCTTCTAATGGTGACCAAGAAATAATATAATATCCATATATTATGTAATATCTTCTATGATTATAATTGATAAATTTTGATTTGGGTACCTATTGGTAGGTCTTATCTATTTATTATTGAGATATTAAGGTTTTTGTTTAAATACTTTAAGATTAAAAAAATATGGTTAATTTAGTCATCAACAAACTACATCTTCATTCACCATATTATTTCTACCTCTTAAACAACTCTAATTTGTGATATTTTATGCTTATTAATGTTTATAGATGGATCTATATCTATATTTTATGTGTTAATATAAGTTTCTAGATTAAGCAAATATAATGAATACCTTTAAAAGTAGACATAAAAAATGAGGATGATAATTTGATATTTTTATTTTTTTGATATTAATTGAAAGGGGTGTAAGCCTGTGATTGAAACATTTAAAGTATAGTTAATTTTTATATGTTAAGATTTTTTTGTTACAATGTTATCCTCCTCTATCAAATACATGTTGACAATATTTTCTTAATGGCTAAAATGGATCATGTGATCTTCATTATTTGCGTGACATTGTAAACACATTTTGATAATGATTGCACAATTATTGGTAGTCCTTAATAGATTGCAATATTAATATTTTTACATTTAAGTGTATGTCTGCAACATGTCATAATAATGAAGCTGAAGACCTTGGCTATTAGACAAGGTTCTCTCAATGTTTGGGAGAATGGGGTTAGAAATATCATAGTTGAGTCTGATTCACAAATTATGGTGGGGCTTCTAGATGCTATTAGAAATTTCAGACCAAAGGCTTGGAGGATAAGAAACATTGTGACCCAAATCAAGTCCATTTGGCAGTAGTTCGAGGATGCCATCCTGGTCTATGTTGGTAGACAAAATAATATAATGGCTAATTTTTTGGCTAAACATGGCAGTGAAATTCTGATTGGATACATGCTGAATTCTAACCAGGATAGGGACACTTCTGAATGGCAAGAGGTGAACCAAATGGTTATTAATTTGTCCAGCAAAGACTTACCTAAGGATGAGGATAGGTCTAGAGTCCGCTAAGTCTTATGGATCAATGTAGGATGAACAATTATTTATTGGTTTTTTTGCTACCTCTTGCAACACTCTTTGGTCATTTTTGGGATAACACAGGTTGTGTTCGCAGGACTGTCAAGCCTGCTAGGTTTCTCAGGTTCAATGTAAAGCATAGTGAGAACAGGTTCAAAGTTTCTGCTCTGCATATGGTACTCAATTTTTTGTTATTTTTGGAGATTTTAATCCGAGTTTTATTTAGATTTTAGGGCTAGCCAAATGTGGCATACCTATAATTGTAATTTGATTCTTGTTCTATCAATATAATTTTTTACCTTTAAAAAAAAAAACATATCATAATAAAAAGATGTTGTAATGGTCATTAAGCAACTTTAAGCAATAATTATTCATAATAAATAGGGTGCTAACCCATCAATTTTATGTTAAGTTATAAGTTTGAACACAACATATGTCATGATTAAAAATATGTTTTCAATGGTCTAAGTGGTCATTGGTCTCCATATAACATTTCATATGCCATTATACAATTTTTATTAGTAGCTATTGATGAGTAAATAAAACTACTTATCTAAACCATAACAAACATTAAATAAATAATTTAATATATATATATATATATATATATATATATATATATATATATATATATATTATATATATAATATCCTTTGGTTTTACAATATTTATTATTTTAAATCTATATCAATTGATTAATTGTTTTTCTAAATACTTTAACCAGGTATTATCTTAAACAAATAATTAATAAATTATAAATATTTTATATTGTGCTTATTATTATTAAATAGATGGTAGATTCTTAACTATAATATTGTATGTATTCTATTATGGGGAATTAATATGATTGAATGGAGGTTGACACCCATTGGGAAAAATTGTGAGGGATGAGGGACGATTTTCGAAGGACTACCTAAACTACCGAACTTGTTTCAACCATATTTCACTCATTCGAACTCGAATTGAGCTGAAATTTTGAGGGTAGATGCTTGACAAACCCTAGAATATCTCCACCAATTTTAAAATAATTTGGAGAAACATATATCCTAGCACATCCCTATATGTTAACGAGATATTTGGCCTGTGCGAGGGTTTCATCTATGTTAAGTGCAAACAACTCTAGAGGTTGGTTTTCAAGGCCTTCGAGCCCTAGGGGCCAATATTTTTGTGGGTTTTGCTCAATATTTTAGAAAGAAATATTGCAGGAGATCCAGGATGGTTAGAAATTTGTCTTTCAACAGATCTTCATGTTGTGAACTTGAGTGAAAATGGCTTCCAATTTGTTGCACAAAAGAAAAGTGAAAATCATACCTTTCCACGACATCTAGGGCATGGATTAAAGAGATCACGAAACAAGTTTCAAGAAGATGATAAAAATAGCTCAGATCTTAAGTGAATTTGGTGCTAAGGTGCACCTACAAAATAAATCTACTATGGAAACCCGTATCAAGGGTAAGAATTTCAAATAATCAGCCCCAAAAATGAATTTTAGGGATGCCCTCCATGGTGGAAAAACTTAGCCTAATGCTAATATTAATATTAGGGCTTTCCATAAACCTCTAATAATGCCTAATATTTATCCTAAGAAAATGGATTCAGGATGTCTTAAAGAAGTTGATGGAACTCCTATTGTTAAGCTTGATATGGGCAACATTCAGACTACATTGAATATCTAAAAAAAAAAGGACTAATTTGTCATTTCATGGGTTTTTGTCCGAGCCTATCTGCTTTCAAAGTCCGGGCTACAAAAAGTTGAAAAACTAAAGGTAAGTTACAAATATCTATTTATCCAAATGGTTATTTTTTTGTTTTATTTGCTAATAATGAAGATAGAGAGAAAATTTTTCAAGGGGGTCCCTAGTTATTTGGAAGGGCAAGGCTTTTCATGAAGCCCTAGCATACTAAATTTAAAGTCAAAGAAGATATGCCTTCTATAGGTCTTGTGTGGGTTAGAATATTTGGCCTCCTAAATGAATTTTGGAATACGACTGTTTTTTATTCAATTGGAAATTCTTTAGGCATATTTATGATGACTATTGATTGTACTAAAAAATTTGAACATATTATTTATGCTTGAATTTGTTTTTTAATGGATTTTGATAAATCCCTACCTAAAAAGACCACTTTACAATTTGGGGAGGATACTTAGGAGCAAGTAGTGGACTATGAGAACATTCTTTTTCATTGTATAATTTACCATGAATATGGTCATTTGGCTAGTGTTTGCGCAAATAGAATTCCAGATCAAAATATAGAAGATATAAATTCAGCAGGTTTTCAAATGCCTAAGAAGAAGAACACTCATAAAAAATTAGTTATGAAGGATCAATCAAAGTTATCTACTAATATGTTTGAAATTATTTCCACAAATGAGGTCCCAAGTGAGGAAGAGGAAATAATGGAAATAAAAATCTTAGAAACACAATTTAAAGATAAAGGGAAGAACTCAGAGACAAACCAACAAATCAAAGGTTTTCAACAAAAAAAGGGAGAAAATATTCACAAGAAAAACAATATTTTAAATGTTAAAACTTCAAATAATACAGGTCCCAATATAGAATCTGTTGAACCTTCTAGTAACATTTTGACTATGTACAAGCATTCTTCAAGGCTAGAAGCCATCTCAAATTCAACTGGAGTAAGTCAAGAAACGGGAAAAAAAAACTGAAGATGGATTCTAATCAAAAGGCAAGTCGTAAGACTAATCAATATCATATGGTAAAATAAGGTAAAAATATTGTAGAGGAAGGTAATATTAATGCCCTTCCCAACTTTTTTAGCCCTAGTATTAATGAATATAATCATGTGGAATATTACAGGACTCAAAGGGATTCTTTCAAAACAAAATAAAATTAGAAGAATGATTCAAATAAATCATCCACATCTTGTTTTCCTTCAATAAACGAAGATGTCAATAGAGGATATGGAATCAATTGCTAGTAAAATTTGGCTAGCTGGAAAAGTGGTTTCCCTCAGTTTCCAAGGAACTTCTGGTGGCTTTGCTTACCTTTGGGACCCAAAAGAGGTAGTTATTAACCATATGGTTAGTAGTTGGGGTATTTTGGCTATAGCTATTCAAAGTAGACATTCCAACCAAATTATGCTCTGCATTATTGTTTATGATCCGACTATTTTTGGAGTAAAAAAGAAGACAGTGGAAGAATATTACTTATATTATCTCTCATTTTTTTGAAGCTTGGATCTTTATCGAAGGATATTTCAATACCATCCTCTATCTAGATGAGAAAATGAGGGGAAATAAAAAGCTGGATAGGAGCACTGACCTCATGAGTGAATATATTACAAACCTCCATCTTGTGGATATCCAACTAGATAATGGCCTTATGACTTGGTCTAACAAAATGTAAGGCTTAGATTGTATAATGGAGATATTGGATAGGTTATTGCTCTCTGACAATTTATTAATCCATGGTCACATTCCTAAAGTGAAGACTTTTAATAATGTTGGTTTGGATCACTGGCCTATCATGGTAGAAATGTGGAAAACCAATGTGAGTTTCTCTCCTTTATTATTTAAATTAATGTGGCTTAGAAATAGTTACTTTAAACCTTGCAACAATGGTGGAAGGAAGGTAAACCTAGGTATGAGACTAAGATGTTCTATTTTGCAAAAATATTACAATATATTAAATCCAAAATCAAGACTTGGAACTGGAAGAAGTTTGGGGATGTTCATAAAAACATGAAGTTATTGCTCAACTTGAAATTTTGAATAAAAAAATCTTTTTAGATGGCCTCACAGAGAGTACAAGTGTAGATGAAATTAAACTCACAACTCAATTAGAGGAATGGGAAAAAAGAGAACTCTTATGGAAGAAAAAATCTAGAATTCAATGGCTCATAGAAGGTGATCAAAACACAAATTTCTTCCACAAATCTCTTCTAGCTCAAAGATCTCACAACTTTATTTCTTCCTTGAAATCAGATTTTGAATATGTTATCTACACTTAGGATGGAATGAAATCTATTTTTGTCAATTACTTTTCCAATTTTTTTGCTACTACTCCTCTTGACTCGACTTCTCAACAAAATTTTCTTCAAGTAGTCTCTTCTCTTATCAATTCTGAAGAGAATTCTATTTTTATTGCCTCTGTTACTATCAATGAGCTTCAATAGGTAGTTTTTAAAATGTAAAGTGGAAAAACCCCAAGTCCTGATGGTTTTCCCATTGCGTTCTACCAAGAGTTTTGGGATATCCTTCATGTGTTGGCAATTTGAGTTGTTTTGTGTTGTCATTGATGTCACATGGATCATTGATATCACATGGATCACATTGAGTTTTGGTGGCAAAAGAACTTCATAAATAATATTTTATGATATTTTGCAGAGCATGGATATATGTGAGGTTTTGTGGCATAAGAGGCATATAATATTTAATTTTTAAATATTATATTAATGGTTTTTATTAAAACCAATGGCAAGGGTTTTTATTAAAACCGATATAAAGGTTTTTTAATTAGACCAATGGAAAGGGTTTTTATTAAAACCATTGGAAAGGGTTTTTAATTAAAACCAATGTGCTAAGACATCTCCAAATGATGATGGATGAAAAGGTTTTTTTCAATAAAACCTAGGTGTAAAAAGTTTCATGGCAAAATTCAAAAGAACGAAGGAGATATCCCAATTCAAAGATAAGAGATGAATTATTAAATATTTATTTAATAATTATAAGGTCTAAAGTTTAATTAAATTATCCGCTGATGTGCAAAGGTTAGGATGACAAATCAAAGTTTGTTGACGTCAATCGAAGGCATTGAAAGGAATATAAATTAAAGAAGACTTTGGCTATTTCGTTAAGGATATAGAAGAATAATGAGCATATGAGAGAGAGTTGTCGAAGGGAGGCAATGTAGAGGTAAAAAAAAATATTGAATTCAAGGGCAAAGACAAAATCAGAAGCTACCGAAACTTATGTCACACTGGATAGTGTAGCATAGTTGGCAGGGTATCATATTTGCACAGGATAGGTCTGTGTTCAAATCACGCCAGGAGAAAAAGTTTTTTGTGAGAGATTGATTTTGTTTTGATAGCCGAGCACAGAGATTAAAGGAAGTGTTTGGGATTGAATCCCAACATGGGCCAGAGCTCACACGGTAAGTGCTTCACAACACAAGCAAGGAGGAACAAAGTTCTAATCCCACAAAGGTGTGAAGGCGCATTGATTTTTGGGTAAAACATTAAAAATTTCGAAGGTGGTAAAGGTGCATTGATTTTTGGCAAAGACATTAACATTTTTGAAGGTTGCGGAGGCTATGACCTTCATAAAAAGGTATTTATCTCTAGTGCATGGTAATAGTTGATATTGCTAAAGTTGTGGTGCATTAAAATCATTTCTACCAAAATTAGGGAGTCATAAGGTATTTGTTGGAAATAAATGATTGTTGTGTGTTCTTAGGGAGATATAAGGTGTTGAGATATTATTTGTTATTTCTATGTGTATTTAGGGAGTTATAAGATGTTGAATTAAACAATTGAAAATTATTGTGTGTACTTGTGGAGTTATAAGGTGTGAAAACAAATAAATAAAAGCATATGTGCTTGTTGTTTATGTTAATGAATTTAGGGAGTTATAAGGTAGTAAAGTGTTGAACATGTATATGTCCTAGTGCATGGTTTGATTATGAAATAAACTAGGACCTTGAGACCTAGTTAATTGCTATCTTGAGTTAGAAGACATGCACATGAGTTAGGGTTTGAAGTTGAAGACAAATTTCTTGATTATGTGCCTTGACTATTGAGAGGAAATGAATGGATTAGAAAATTATTTTTATGCATAAAATTGATTCTTGAGTTCATAATTGCTTTAGTGGAGTTCATTGAGAGTATTGCCACTATTGAGGAGGTTTTTGCTATTGTTTTGAGGAGAGTATTGTTGGTTACTTTTTGAGTACATTGCCACTATGTGAGACCATTAAGGAGATCATTTGCTAGTCACTTGTGGATACATTTATCTTTTATTTGAGGAGATCATTGTTGGCTATTTGAGAGCTCTTTTCTTGAGAGAGTTGTGCTTGTTTCTTGAGATATTATTGACATTGCATGAGGAAGATATTATTGAGAACCTATTGCTATCACTTGTAGAGATTGTCCTTGGTTGGTTGAAGTCCTCATTGTTATTTCTTGGAGAGGTTTTCATTAGAGAGCTCATTTGCTATATATTTGTCATTCATTGTTGAGCATTGTTATCATCCATTTGAGATAGCTCATTTGGCATATGTTTGAGAGTTCATTGTTGAGCATTGTTATCATCCATTTGAGAGAGCTCATTTGCCATATATTTGAGAGTTCATTGTTGAGAATTGTTATCATCCATTTGAGAGAGTATTTGTCATACATGGTTGAGTTCATTGTTGAGCATTGTTATCATCCATTTGAGAGAGTAGTTGTCATACATTATTGAGATCATTGTGGATCATTGTTGTCATCCTTTGAAGAGTACATTGCTATTCATTGTTGAGTTCATCATTGAGCCTTGCCTTCATTGATTTGTGGATGAGATTTGAGTGCTACTTGAGCATTATTGATTGAGCCTTTGAGAAGGATTTTGGGACATAATTTTTGGACAGATTTGAGGCAGCTTTTGTGCATGATTGAGTGAGCCTTTGAGAAGGCTTTTGGGAAAAAATTGAGGTAGATTTTGTGCATGATTGAGTGAGCCTTTGAGAAGGCTTTTGGGACAGATTTGTGGATATATTTGGGACAACATTTGAGAAGGATTTTTTGAGCCTTTTTGTGAAGACCTTGAGTACAAATTTGGGACAGCATTTGAGAAATATGGTTTGAGACTTGTGAGAAGGCATTGAGGTAGATTTTTGAGCAATAAAAGAGATAGAACAAAAATAGAAAAAGATACCAATACCAGTTGCCTAGCTGGGCAGATCAGTGAAGAGCCCACCTGAGCAGATCAGGATTATCTAGCTGAGTAGATCAATGGATTGCCTAGCTGAGCATATTAGTGGATAGCCTAGCTGAGTAGATCAATGAATTGCCTAGCTAAGCAGATCAATGGATAGCCTAGCTGAGCAGATCAGTAGATAGCCTAGTTGAGTAGATTAGTGGATCCCACATGAGCAAATCAAGATAGCCTAGCTTTGAGCATATCAAAGTAACCATTTGTATTGGGATAAGGATCCCTATTTCTTTGTGAAATATTATAAGGAGATTATCTTATGGACTACCCCACATTGGGGGAACCACATTAAATCTTGTGTCTCAGTTGTATGTGGTGATTTGTGCACTTGCTTACTATTGCTATCTATGTCATTAATGCACACTGCTATATTTGGTTATTGCAATTAAGTACACTAATTGATATTAGTTTGGAAAGAAAGTAAAAAATGGGTGATATACTGCTCACCCCCCTCTTAGTATAAGCTTGTATTCTTAAATTGGTATCAGAGTGGGTTCCTTCTAAAAGGCTAACAACTTAAGGGCATATTATATAAGAAAATAGATGGCTTCATAGAATGTATCATCTACAATTAAGGCTCCACTATTTGATGGTAACAATTATGCTTTATGGATCATGATAATGAAGAACTACTTGATATCACAAGGATATGAGGTATGGCAGATGGTTGTAAAATAGTATAATGTTGAAGGTGATCCCGAGACAAATAATACTATCAAAAAATTGGTTGAGATCAATGCAAAGGCAATAAATTATATTCTGAGTGGGCTACGTGAGATAGATTTTGCAAAAGTCATGGTATGTAATTTAGCTAACTAAATTTGGACCAAGTTGTTGAGCAAGGTGCAGCAAAAGAATTGCAAAAGTATTGTCATTGTTGTCAACACAGACAGATTGATGTAGTTGATGCAGTTCATAGGTCAGTAAGATCAAGTGCAGTGAATTTCAAGAAAAACAGAGGTGACCCAGATTCAAAAATTGGCAAAAAAAGACAAGGAAGAAAACTGTCGCGATATCGCGACATGTTTTTTTTCGCGATATCGCGACAAAACAGAAGAGAGAGAAAATGCAAGGAAGATTGTCGCGATTTCGCGACATTGCCAAGGAGAGAGAAAATGCAAGGAAGATTGTCGTGATTTCGTGACATTGCCAAGGAGAGAGAAAATGCAAGGAAGATTGTCGCGATTTCGCGACATTGCCAAGGAGAGAGAAAATGCAAGGAAAATTGTCGCGATTTCGCGACATGGCAGAGGAGAGAGAAAGTGAAAGGTAAACTGTCACGATTTCGCGACATGCTGGCTGAGAGGGAAGCAAGGTGAAAAGATGTCGCGATTTCACGACATAAATGGAGGAAAGGAGCTAGCAACGAAAAGTGTCGCGATATCGCGACACGTCGGGTTTTCGCGACCCGAAGAGGAGAGAGAATGCTCAGCAACAAAGGTGTAGCGATTTCGCTGCATGATGGAAATACATGGCACAAAGGTGTAGCGATTTCGCTACAAATAGGAAGTGCAGAAAACAAAGGTGTAGCGATTTCGCTACAAGTGAAAAGGCACAAACAAGAAGATGTAGCGATTTCGCTGCATGACAAAATGTATAAAAACAAAGGTGTAGCGATTTCGCTACCATTCAAAGTTGTAAAAATTAAAGATGTAACAAGTCAAAAGCACAAGGCACAAAGTTGTAGCGATTTCGCTATTGCATGAAACAAAGAGTGTACGGAAGCAGTGAACGTCGCGATTTCGCGACATGTTCCATTTTCACTGGAGTCTACAAGGAGAGTTGTACGGAAGAGCAAAGTGTCACGATTTCACGACATGTTCCATTTTCGTTGAAGTTTGCAAGGAGGATTGTACGGAAGCCAGAAGCGTCGTGATTTCATGACATGCTTAAGGATGACGTCAGCAAATGTTGAAAGTGTCGCGATATCGCGACAAGATGCAGGGAAAGCTTTCAAGAGCCAAAATGGTCATGATTTCGCGACATGCTTAAGGATGACGTCAGCAAATGTTGAAAGTGTCGCGATATCGCGACAAGATGCAGGGAAAGCTTTCAAGAGCCAAAATGGTCACGATTTCGCGATAGCAAGGGCATGAATGGTACGGCTACAAAAAGTGTCACGATATCGCGACAGGTAATGGCAGGTAAAACCCGTAGGAGCATGCAAGGTGACACGTGTCGAAAAAAGCCTACAGAAAATCATGCAACCTATTACGTAAAAAGTAACTGATGTCAGATCGACAGTTACACGTTGACAGGTGTCAGACATGCATGGGAACAGATGTATATGCATGATTGAAAAGCGTTCAAAGTGTCGTATAGGCTGTATCGAAAAAGCATTCGAACGGCCACAGTGCAGCATTTGAACAACCAATTGAAAATGCATTCGAAAGCCAATTGAAAATGCATTAGAACAACCGATTAAAATAAACGTATTTGCAGCATTCGAAACATAAAAAAGAAAGGATCGAAAAGCTTTCGAGAAGAAGGATGTGCAACATTCGAACAGTCGTATTTGGAAGGATTCGAACAACCGCATTGGAAAGGAGAAAAGAATTCGAACGGCTCGAGAATGTAATCCGACTGCATGCAGGATTGAAACGCTATGGAAGACAAAGAGTTTCGATGAGAAAAATAGATTATAAAAAGGACAATCATGCAAAAAATAATGTTGCTACTGTTAGAGAGAAATTGCTATAAAAGGAGGGTTAGAAAAGAGTCAAGAGAAAAATTAGCAGAGCCGTGAGAGTGTGCAGAGTTGGGTTAATTGCGGACCAATCAGGGTCGTGCATGAAGTGAAGACATTTTTATGTCATTCTAAATTGATCAGAATTGCAGTCCAAGTTGGTGCTTGGTACTAGGAGTTGGTGCTCCATCTGTTGCAGCAGAAAATTACAGGGGTTGGTGCTCCTTCCAGCTTGATGCTGGTAAAGTATTTGTAAAATTGATATTTTGCAAAGACTCGGATTTGGATTGGAGTCCAAGCAGTCATTTTTGAGGAGTAGCCAAATTGGTGAACCTCGGTATATTAAGTGTTGTGGTGTGCTCTCTTGTTCAAGTTGTTTTTCCAGTTTTCAAGTTCTCTTTATTTCATATTAAATGTCGTAGATATAAAAATTAATAGCTACACTGATTCACCCCCCCTCTCAGTGTCATTGTGTGAACATCAATTGGTATCAGAGCGAGGTTCCTTGTTCAAGCTTAATCAGCTAAGGAGATCTTGGAAGAAACAATGGCAGACGATGAAGGATTCTCATCCAACAAAGCTCCCTTATTCGATGGAACAAATTACACTTTCTAGAAACTCAGGATGCAAACATATCTGAGTGCATTGGGATATGATATTTGGGATTCTGTAGATAGTGGATACACAACACCCACTACTCCTCCAACAGATACTACTGAGAAGAAAAAATTTGAGAACAACTCCAAAGCTAAGAATGCCATAATGTGTGGGCTTGTTGAAAGTGAACTGATAAGAGTCATGAGCTGTAAATCAGCAAAAGACATGTGGGATAAACTGAAAAGCATCCATGAAGGAGACAACAAGATCAAGGAAGCAAAACTACAAACTCATCGAGCACAGTTCGAAGCACTGCAAATGAATGAAGATGAGAACATAGAGGCTTATATGCTGAGAGTCAACGAAATCATTAATGCAATCAGAGGACTCGATGAAGAAATTGATGATGCAGTTGTTGTGAAAAAGGTTCTCGTAACACCGCACAAAAGATTTAACTCCAAATTTTATGCAATAGAAGAGGCAAAAGATCTGAACAACTTCAGTTTGGATGAGATGCATGGTTCTCTAATAGCATATGAAATGAGAATAGGACAAACCAAGTCTATAGACAGAGAAGCAGCTTTTAAAGCACACAAGAATATAAAAGCTGAACATGAATCTGAGGATGAAGAGACTCGGATGAAACAGAAGCTAATTTTGTTCGAAAACTCACAAAAGGAAAAGGAAAATATAGAGGAAAGCTACCTTTCAAATGCTTCAACTATGGAGGAGTCGGTCATTTTGCAGCCAAATGTCCAATGCATGAGAAAACTAAAAATGGTGAAGGCTCACACCAAGAAAAAGGTGACTGGAAGAAGAAACAAAATTTCAGAAAGAACAACCTCAAGAAGAAAAGCTTCATATCCAAGAATGTCAGTACTTCTGAAGAAAGCTCAGATGAGGATTCTGAAGAAGAAAAAGGTGAAGCTCTGTTCATGGCACTTGAAGAGGAAAGAACAGAAGAAAATCAGGAAGGTGATGAAAACTTTAAAGATGAGGCTGAAGTTTATCTGGAAGGAGAATTGGTTGCCGCACTTGAAGAGTTGAGTGTAGAAAGGAAAAAGAACAAAAAGTTTTCAAGAAAACTAGAAGATGCCACTGACATAATAAACAGCTTTAAAAATACAGACAGAGGAATTCAAGAAAATGTCTCGAAGTTCTTGATGAACAATTAATCGTAAAGACAGCTTGAATGCAGCAAGCTAGAGGAAGACATTGTTAAGTTAAGAATGCAACTAGAGGAAATGAATAGAAAATTGAACTGTTTTCATAAGTTTGAAGAAAGCACTGTAAAGCTGGATAAAATGTTAAATAACCAAAGGCCTTCCGACATCAAATTTGGTTTA
Organism: Wollemia nobilis; assembly: GCA_028583015.1. NCBI lineage: Eukaryota > Viridiplantae > Streptophyta > Pinopsida > Araucariales > Araucariaceae > Wollemia > Wollemia nobilis. Next base: position 19,219,681 of record JAQPPZ010016947.1, on the reverse strand, counting down.
GGCTTTGATGAAGGAGAATCATCAAAGGATTCAAAGAACTTGAATTTAGAACCCATAAAGAAAGAAGAAAAGATCAGGGTTGAACTAGAAAAAACAAATCATGCCAAAGAAAACAATAATGCCAGAATCAAGAAGAATACTGACAAAGATGGATTCACAAAAGTCATACATCCAAGAAAGAGAAGATTCATGGCTTCTACTTCAAACTGGCAAAGACCGGCACCCAGGTTTAATCACTCCTTTTCTGGTTATTGTTTTAAATGCAATGCTTATGGCCATAAGATTTCAGATTGCAGACATAATGTATCTCAAAGGAATTTCACCAGAGATAAATGTTTTTTCTCCTTTAATGAATTATGCAGTTGAATGTTATAATTGTCATAATTTTGGACATATTGCTAGAAACTCAGTAAGCACTTTTGCATCAAATAATTATCAGTAGAAAATCTCAACCAAGTGGGTTGAAACAAAACAAGAAATTTCCTGAAAAACAAGCACAAGCTAATGAAAGGACAAAGGCAAAACAAGTAGCCAAATCTGCTATCAAACCGTAATGGAAAGAAAAGGAATCTTTGATTGTTCAGATCGCCTTTAAAGCTCGTAACAAATCTGCACCTTGGATACTTGATAGTGGTTGCTCCAGTCACATGACAGGTGACAAGCAAAAATTTGAGAATTTGCAGAATTATGAAGGTGGTTCTGTGAAATTTGGAAATAATGATGGAGCAAAGATTGTTGGAAAGGGATCACCAAGATCAATGATGGCAATATAAAATCAAAAGAAGTCTTGTTTGTGATTGGTCTCGAAGCATAACTTGCCGAGTGTCACCAAATATGTGACAGAGGTCATGATGTAATCTTCAAGAAGGAGGGTCATGAAGTAAGAAAGACAAAAAATGGAAAGTTAATAGCCACTGGACTGAGAACTTCTGGAAATCTGTATACACTTTCAGAGACTTCAGAAGGAGCTTGCTTGGTTGGTCAGGAAGAAGAAAACTGGCTGTGGCACAAGAGACTCGGTCACATAAGCTTTGATAATCTGGTAAAAATCAGCTCAAAAGGGGCAGTAAGAGACATACCAACTATTGGTAAACCTTCAAAAAGTATTTGTGAGTCATGCCAAAAGGGAAAACAAACCAGAGCCACTTTCAAAGCAAAAGAATATTTCACGAGCAAGCCATTAGAATTAATTCACACTGATTTATGTGGACCCATGAGAACCGAAAGCATAAATGGACACAAATATTTTATGCCGTGTATAGATGACTACTCAAGAATGACATGGGTACTATTTCTTGAAACTTAAATCAGAAGCCTTTGAGATGTTTAAAACCTTCAAAAATCTTGTTGAGAATCAATCAGGACAAAGAATTAAATGCCTAAGATCAGACAGAGGAGGAGAGTTTATTTCAGAAGAATTTGCAGAATACTATCAAAAATATGGGATAAGAAGACAATTTTCAGCAGCTAGAACACCTCAGCAGAATGGAGTTGTAGAAAGGAAGAATAGGACAGTGCAGGAAATGGCACGGACAATGCTGGCTGAGAACAAAATAGCTGACAAATTTTGGAAAGAGGCAGTACATACTGCAGTTTACATTCAAAACAGGTGCATGCTAAGACCACATGAAAGCAAAACACCTTATGAGCTGTGGTTTGGCGTAAAGGCAACAACAAGACATTTCAAAGTATTTGGCAGCAAGTGCTACATCAAACGGATCGAAGATAATCTCGATAAATTTGAAAATAGAGTCGATGAAGGTATCTTTCTTGGTTACTCAACAAAAAGCAAAGCCTACACATGTTACAACAAAAGGCTAAAGAAAATTGTTGAGAGTGCCGATGTGAAAGTTGATGAAGGTAGAGAACAAGAAATTACTTATCAAGAAAACTACCCCATCTATGAAGAAGTCATTGAAGGTGATGATGAAAAGGAAACAGATAAGAATCAGAAAATTGATCCAGATGGTGTAAAAACTGAATCGAAGAAGAAGAAAACAGGAAATTTAAAACAGGCAATTGGCAGAAAAATCATCCAAGTGAACAGATTATTGGGGATCCCAAAGATGGTATTCAGACAAGAAGAGCAAAGAAGTGCGGAACTATTCTCTCGTTATCTAGCATTGAACCTAAAAATGTTGCCGAAGCAAGCACCGATGAAAGTTGGTTGAAGGCAATTAATGAAGAACTAGATCGATTGAGAAAAACAATACCTGGGAATTAGTACCTAGACCAACAAATAAAAACATAATTGGCACTAAATGGGTTTTTCGAAATAAATTAAATGAAGATGGACAGGTTGTCATAAATAAGGCAAGATTGTTCTGTAAAGGCTATGCTCAAGTTGAAGGCATTGATTTTGAGGAAACTTTTGCACCGGTAGCCAGACTAGAGGCAATCAGAATGTTTCTGCATTAGCAGCTCATAAAAACTTCAAAGTATATCAAATGGATGTAAAATCAGCATTTTTGAATGGAAAACTGGAAGAAGAGGTTTACATTGAACAGCCGGATGGCTTCCAACTTGGTGAAAACCCAGATTTTGTTTGCATGTTAAAGAAAGCATTATATGGTTTGAAACAGGCACCCAGAGCATGGTATGCAAGGCCGGATAATTATCTAATTAAACAAGGGTTCAAGAAAGGTTTGGTGGACAACAACTTATATGTCAAAACAGAGAAGGGCCATCTTATTGTTCTTGTTGTTTATGTAGATGATATAATATTTGGCAGCAAAGATGGATGAATACCGCAAAGACATATCAACTAAAATGAAGAAAGAATTTGAGATGTCTATGATTGGTGAACTTTCTTATTTTCTAGGACTGCAGGTCAATCAAAATGAAAAAGGCATTTTTATTTCTCAGGTTAAATATGTAAAAGAAATGCTGAAAAAGTTCACAATGGAAGACAGTAAACCGGTTAGCACTCCTATGACAACAGGCTGCAAGTTGAGCAAGGATGATAAATCCCCAGATGTAGATCAAACAATGTACAGGTCTATGATTGGAAGCCTGTTGTATTTAACATCCACTAGACCAGATATATTACAAGCAGGATGCATGGTTGCAAGATTTCGAGCCACTCCCAAAGAAACTCATGTAACAACTTGTAAAGAGGATCTTCGGATATCTCAAGGGCACTATGGATTATGGGTTGTGGTACCCAAAAGGTAAAGATTTCACTTTGATTGCATATTCTGATGCAGATTGGGCAGGATGTATTGATGACGAAAAGAGCACAAGTGGAGGAGCATTTTATCTTGGAGACAGTCGGTAGCATGGCACAGCTAAGAAACAAGAATCAGTATCTCTATCCACTGCAGAGGCAGAATACATTGCAGCAACAACATGCTGTACTCAGATATTATGGATGAGACAAACGTTGAAAGATCTTGGTATTCATTTCAAAGAGCCAATTTCAATTAAATGTGATAACACTAGTGCTATCAACATATCCAAGAATCAAGTAATGCATTCAAGAACCAAACATATTGCAATCCGATATCATTTCTTGAAGGATAAAGTTGCATAAGGAGAGGTTAAATTGGATTTTGTTCCAACTACAGAGCAAGTAGCTGATATATTCACAAAACCTTTGCCAAAGGAAGTATTTGAATACCTTCGAAAGAAGTTGGGAGTAGTCACACCACCCAAGCACTGACTAGCTATGGGAAACACATTCTCAGGGGGAGCATTCAAACTTTTTAAGTTTGAGAATGTTGTGCATAGACTCATGGGGAGTCTACAGTAGCCCTTTGGTATTATTGGCAAAGGGGGAGAAGAAATTAAGCAAGGTTGCAAGTGTGTTGCCAACAATTCCAAAGGGGGAGATTGTTGAGCAAGGTGCAGCAAAAGAATTGCAAAAGTATTGTCATTGTTGTCAACACAGATAGATTGATGCAGTTGATGCAGTTCAGAGGTCAGTCAGATCAAGTGCAGTGAATTTCAAGAAAAACAGAGGTGACCCAGATTCAAAAATTGGCAGAAAAAGACAAGGAAGAAAACTGTCGCGATATCGCGACAAAACAGAAGAGAGAAAATGCAAGGAAGATTGTCGCGATTTCGCGACATTGCCAAGGAGAGAGAAAATGCAAGGAAGATTGTCGCGATTTCGCGACATTGCCAAGGAGAGAGAAAATGCAAGGAAGATTGTCGCGATTTCGCGACATTGCCAAGGAGAGAGAAAATGCAAGGAAAATTGTCGCGATTTCGCGACATGGCAGAGGAGAGAGAAAGTGAAAGGTAAACTGTCACGATTTCGCGACATGCTGGCTGAGAGGGAAGCAAGGTGAAAAGATGTCACGATTTCGTGACATAAATGGAGGAAAGGAGCTAGCAACGAAAAGTGTCGCGATATCGCGACACGTCGGGTTTTCACGACCCGAAGAGGAGAGAGAATGCTCAAGAACAAAGGTGTAGCGATTTCGCTACATGTTGAAATGAATGGAAACAAAGGTGTAGCGATTTCGCTGCATGATGGAAATACATGGCACAAAGGTGTAGCGATTTCGCTACAAATAGGAAGTGCAGAAAACAAAGGTGTAGCGATTTCGCTACAAGTGAAAAGGCACAAACAAGAAGATGTAGCGATTTCGCTGCATGACAAAATGTATAAAAACAAAGGTGTAGCGATTTCGCTACCATTCAAAGTTGTAAAAATTAAAGATGTAACAAGTCAAAAGCACAAGGCACAAAGTTGTAGCGATTTCGCTACTACATGAAACAAAGAGTGTACGAAAGCAGTGAACGTCGCGATTTCGCGACATGTTCCATTTTCGCTGGAGTCTGCAAGGAGAGTTGTACGGAAGAGCAAAGTGTCACGATTTCGCGACATGTTCCATTTTCGCTGAAGTTTGCAAGGAGGATTGTACGGAAGCCAGAAGCGTCACGATTTCACGACATGCTTAAGGATGACGTCAGCAAATGTTGAAAGTGTCACGATATCGCGACAAGATGCAGGGAAAGCTTTCAAGAGCCAAAACGGTCACGATTTCGCGACATGCTTAAGGATGACGTCAGCAAATGTTGAAAGTGTCGCGATATCGCGACAAGATGCAGGGAAAGCTTTCAAGAGCCAAAACGGTCACGATTTCGTGACAGCAAGGGCATGAATGGTACGGCTACAAAAAGTGTCACGATATCGCGATAGGTAACAGTCTGGCAGGTAAAACCCGCAGGAGCATGCAAGGTGACACGTGTCAGAAAAAGCATACAGAAAATCATGCAGCCTGTTACGTAAAAAGTAACTGATGTCAGATCGACAGTTACACGTTGACAGGTGTCAGACATGCATGGGAACAGATGTATATGCATGATTGAAAAGCGTTCAAAGTGTCGTATAGGCTGTATCGAAAAAGCATTCGAACGGCGGAATTCGCAATTGAAATGCATTCGAACAGCCAATTGAAAATGCATTAGAACAACCGATTAAAATAAACGTATTTGCAGCATTCGAAACATAAAATAGGAAGGATCGAAAAGCTTTCGAGAAGAAGGATGTGCAACATTCGAACAGTCGTATTTGGAAGGATTCAAACAGTCGCATTGGAAAGGAGAAAAGAATTCGAACGGCTCGAGAATGTAATCCGACTGCATGCAGGATTGAAACGCTATGGAAGACAAAGAGTTTCGATGAGAAAAACAGATTATAAAAAGGACAGTCGTGCAGAAAATAATGTTGCTGCTGTTAGAGAGAAATTGCTGTAAAAGGAGGGTTAGAAAAGAGTCAAGAGAAAAATTAGCAGAGCCATGAGAGTGTGCAGAGTTGGGTTAATTGCGCACTGACCAGTGGTCGTGCATGAAGTGAAGACATTTTTATGTCATTCTAAATTGATCAAAATTGCAGTCCAAGTTGGTGCTTGGTACTAGGGGTTGGTGCTCCATCTGTTGCAGCAGAAAATTACAGGGGTTGGTGCTCCTTCCAGTTGATGCTGGTAAAGTATTTGTAAAATTGATATTTTGCAAAGACTGGATTTGGATTGGAGTCCAAGCAGTCATTTTTGAGGAGTAGCCAAATTGGTGAACCTCGGTATATTGAGTGTTGTGGTGTGCTCTCTTGTTCAAGTTGTTTTTCCAGTTTTCAAGTTCTCTTTATTTCATATTAAATGTTGTAGATATAAAAATTAATAGCTACACTGATTCACCCCCCCCTCTCAGTGTCATTGTGTGAACATCACAAGTTGTGGAATACCTATGAAGGAGATTCCAAGGTAAAGTTGGAAAAACTACAAACTCATAGAAAAAGATTTGAGGAATTGAAAATGAAAGATTCTGAAGATATTGCAAAGTTTTTATTTTGAGTTGATGAGATTGCTAACACCATGAGAGGTCTAGGATTTGATATGAAAGAATTAGATGTTACTCAAAAGGTTTTGAGATCACTTCCCATGAAGTATGATGTAAAGGTTTTAGCAATAGAAGAAACAATGGATATCGACAAGCTAACAATGGAATAACTACAAGGAAATATCACAGCTTATGGGATGAGTATAAGTAAGCATTAGGTTCCAATAAAAGAAATTACATTCAAGGCTTCAAATAAAAATAAAGGAAAATTTTTAGAGACAGTTAGAGATTCAGATAATGATGAGGAAGCTAACTTCATCAAAAGGAAAAAGGACTTAAGAAATTATAAGGATGTAAAGAAAGTCAAATGTTACAAGTGTGGTGATTATGGTCACTATGCAAAAAAGTGTCCACATGAAGAAAACTATGATGATGAAAAATAGGGTCACAGAAGAAAAGAAGATGGAAAGCATAAGCATGAAAAAGATGATAGGTACAAGCAAAGCAAGTATGAGAAGAAGAAAAGTTTTCGTAAGATTAAGAAAACTTTCTACATTGAAGAAGCAAGTGATAGCTCAGATCACATCGACAGAGACAAGTCAGATGATGAAAAGGAAGAACATCTATTCCTAGGAATAGAAGGTGAAAGAGAACAATGCTTTGTGTGTGGTCAAAGAGAACACAGATCAGGATATTGCAATGGCTTCAGTGATAGTGAACATGAGATGACACATCAAGGAAACATGCATGGTCAAAGAAATCATGAGAGTTTGTTTGCTATAGAAGATTATAATGATCTTAGTGATAGTGAAGATGAAGAAGGTTTTCTTTATGGGATAAAATAAGTAGAAGAAGAACACTCACTCCAAACAGAAGAAGTTAAACAAGAGAATATTGTAAGAAAGATAGATGTCTTAGTTGATCTAAAAGAAGACTCCAAAGATATCCAGGAGCAACTAGAAGTGGTTAATGAGAATCTAAAATAATTGAGATGTTCTATACTTGAAAATTTTGATCCATCACATGAATCAAAAGGTTAAGATATTTTTACTGAGAAGGAAACATGTGTTTCAGATACAATAGAGATGGATGCCAATTTGCTATTTGACACAAATGAAGAGAAAAAAGAGGAAGGTTCCAAAGCATCAAAGGTCTCATATTTTAGGTTTGGGGAATCACACTCAAAAGGAAAGGAAGTTATAAAATTTGAAGGCAAGGAAGCACCTAAGATTCATGAAGAAATTTCCAAAGTTCCTATGGCTCCAAACATCCAGTTTGGATCTTGTTTTGAGATAGGTGAATTAAGTTCAAGAGGAAAATAAATTCTTGAAAAGGAAAGCAAGGAAGAAATTAAGGAAGAGGATTTCGATGTTACAAATAAGGATCAAGGATACAATGCACAAGTAAAATATGATCACAAGGATAATGTTCAAGAAAGGTATGAGGAACCAAGGCATGAACAAAGAGCTTTTCAAGGACATTGTTTTTATTGTAATGGATTTGGACACAGGGCTATACACTGTAGGGTCTATGGATCAAGGAAGTTTTATTTTTCTAGAAGGAACTTCAAAGGAATAAGGTATGGTTTTCAAGTAAATTGCTTCTTATGCAATAGGATTGTTCATAGAGCTTCTCAGTGCAAATAAAATGAGCAACATGGTTTTGGTTTTAGAGCTACACAATTCAGAAGTCATGGTCATAATGATTATGAAAACAAAACTTCACAATATAGGGTTCAGGAAAGGAATGAATATGGAAATTATTTCAAGAAAGAATTCAGGATATGGGCACCATCCAAAGGCTACAATATCAAGTGTTTTAATTGCAATAATTTTGGACATATTGCAAAATGGTGTAGGACTCAATTCCAAACAGGTTCAAGACAAGAAGATCAAGTAACTCATCAAGAAAAGGATATCAGAAATATGTGGAAGGAAGTTGACAAAGGAAAGAAACAATGTAAGTTGGGAGTAAAAGTACTTCCACCACAAAATTAATCACCTCAAGAGAGAAGGTGGAGGGGGGGCTAAGATTAAGAGTCATATATTTGAGCCCCATAGGTGTCCCTTTTTGCCATTGATGTCGAAGGGAGAAAGATTTGAGTAAGGGGAAGAGCATTGAGTTAGGGGGAGAAACCTCCAAAGAGAGCATTGAGATAGGGGGAGCAACCTCCATCAAGAGTATTGAGTCAGGGGGATCAACTTTGATTCTCAGAGATGGTTTTTGCAGTAATTATGGTGTTTTACATTAGAGGTGGTGCCATCAATGACAAAGGGGGAGATTTTTGGCAATTTGAGTTATTTTGTGTTGTCATTGATGCCACATGGATCATTGATGTCACATGGATCACATTGAGTTTTGGTGGCAAAAGCATTTCATAAATAATCATTTATGATATTTTGGAGAGCAGGGATATATGCAAGTTTTTGTGGCACAAGAGGCATATAATATTTATTTTTTAAATATTATATTAATGGTTTTTATTAAAACCAATGGTAAAGGTTTTTATTAAAACCAATGGCAAGGGTTTTTATTAAAACTAATGAAAAGGTTTTTTAATTAGACCAACGGAAAGGGTTTTTATTAAAACCATTGGAAAGGGTTTTTCATTAAAACCAATGTGCTAAGACATCTCCAAATGATGATGGATGAAAAGTTTTTTTTCAATAAAACCTAGGTGAAAAACGTTTTATGGCAAAATTCAAAAGAACGAAGGAGATATCCCAATTCAAAGATAAGAGATGAATTATTAAATATTTATTTAATAATTCTAAGGTCTAAAGTTTAATTAAATTTTGAGAACTGTGGAAGAGAAAACTAGGGCATCAGTTGGGTAGCCGAAGATATTTATGGTTACTGTGGATTTGAAGACAAGATTGCTGCCTTAGGAGGGCCCAATGGGGACACCTCCGGATCCTCTTCTAGAGAGACATAGTTCTTTTGCATATTTGTTAAAGGATAAATCTCCATAAAATACTGAAGAAGCACAAAAAACTACATTAAAAATGCTCTTTACGGCTGCTGGAAATAGATCAACATCTCAATGAGTTAATGGATTCTTGCCACAATCAGAATCAAGGCCAAATATTGTCATTGAGCAAAGGATGGTCAAAGAAACAGTTTTATATAGAGCCAATCATGATTCGATCTGTAAATTCATGGGTATTCGCTCTACCCTGAATTTTTTGCACTCTTGGGTCTGGCAAAATTGGGAGGCTCTTGGTGAGTATTATTTGTGGTTTATTAGCAATGGATATTTTATTATTATTTTTTCTTCACTTGCCGATAGAAATAGGGCTTTCAAATCAAAAAATAGGAATCATGGTCTAGAAGGATTATTTGTTCAACCCTAGAGAGTGGTATTTGATCCTCAAATTGAACCCACTATTGTCCCGATTTGGATCCATTTGTATGCACTTCCAATGGAGTTTTTTAGTGAGCAGGTATTGGAAATTATCGATAATTCCCTTGGAAGACATTTGGGTGTTTCCAAAGACACAATAGAAGGAAACACAATTGTTTATGCAAGATTATGTGTGGAAATGGATCTTAGCCAGCCTCTACCAGTAGAGGTGGAACTTGAACTTGTAGGATTATCTTGGATTCAACAACTAGATTATGAGGCATTTCCCTTCAGATGCAGAGTTTGCCACAAATATGGGCATTTGGACTGATCTTGCCCAAATAATATGAACATAAAAATGGAGGCTCCTCTAGGAATGTCAAATATTCCTAAGGAGGGTAATTCAACAATCAACAAAGAACCAACCAATATTTCTTAGGGTAAAGAAGCACAGGGAGATGGTTTTGAATAGCCTAAAAGAAGGAAAAGGGAAAAGAAAAAAGATGGTAAAGAGTAAACTCAACTCAAGCCCTCCAATAGGTATGAATTATTTAAGACACTAATGGACCAAGAAGAAGAACAATTCATGGAAGGAGTGGATGGGAATAATGAAAATAATAACATCCATGTTCAAGCTCCTCTTTCATCTCCCCCCATCATGGAGCAGGTAATTTAGTATAGTGAGTTACCGTAGTCAGATAGTGCAGGGGCATTGATAGTGCATAACCAAGAGCAACCAATAATTAAGGATGTCAGCATGGGCATAGCAAAAAAGAATAGAGAAATGCCAACTCTAGGGATAACTCAGGTGGAAAAGAGATAAAAAAATAGTAGCTCTCAAGGAGTGGGTAGAAAATCAAATAAGGAATTGATAGCAGTTCAAGGAGACAAACAGATAACTGGAGGATCGGTGAGACCAATAGATTTTTACTGCTCTCAAGGTAACCAATGATTATAAAATCATGGAATTTTAGGGGTTTAAACATTAGAACTCATCAATATGTTGTTCGAAGACTCTTAGAAAAATGTAAAACAAATTTTTTTCTTATCCAGGAGACAAAAATGTCGTTGGATCTTATGTGTAAAACAATTAATAGACTTTGGAGGGGTGTTGGTCATATGGATGTGGTTGACCAAAAGGCCTTAGGGGGATAGTTACTCTTTGGAACTCTCTTGAATGGACTGCAATAGAAAATATAGCTTGGAGGGGTGTTCTCACATCACATTTTAGAAATAATGTCACAACTGAACATGTTTTAATCACAAATTTTTATGGGGCTCAAAACCTAGATCGTCAGATGCATAAATGGAAAGCTTTTCATAACATGAAAGTCTCAAGGGAAGAGTTAGACTGGATTATTGTTGGGGATTTTAATGCTAAATTATACTCTAGAGATCAATAAGGGGAATCCCAATTTTGGACCCAGGGGATCGACTTATGATTGCCCAAGTCCAGGAATTACACTTGGTGGATATTAAATGCCCTAGAACCAACTATACTTGGATAAATAAGAGGAGAGAGCCACATAGCAGGAAGGTGAAGTTATACTGTTTTTTGGTTTTAGAGGAGGTATTTGTAAAATGGAATATAAAATTTTAGATTTTAGAGGGTCTAGTTTCGGATCACTTTCCCATTTTGTTAGAAGGAGGGATCAAGACAGTGCAGCATCACAAACCATTTAAATTTGAAAACTCTTGGTTATAAAAAGAGGAACTTCGAAAGAAAATTCCACAGTGGTGGGAAGAAGGTCACCCAACATATGGGACAACAATGTTAGATTCCAAAAATAGCTTCATTATGTCAAAGATCAACTGAAACAATAGAGGCAAGCTAACAAGATAAAATTCCAGGTCCAAAGAGCTCCATTGGTGGCCAGATGGGATGAGGTTCAAAAACACTTTAGGGAAGGAACAATTACAGAGTAGCTCAAAGAAAAGGATGATGCATTGCGTAAAGCGATTGAGGACATTGAAAAACAAGAGGAGACCTACTAGAAATAGAGAGCAAGAACCACTTGGTTATTAGAAGGTGATAAAAATACCAAATTTTTCCATCGGACTACTTGTGCTAGGAGACATATGAACAACGTGGAAGCTCTTCAAGATGAGAATGGATACTCCCTTAATACAATTCCAGGTATGCATTTCCATTCAATGGATTATTTTTCTAAACTATTTAAGGAAAGTATGGTGCAAGATGAAGAGGCTCAAAAAGAAGTCATTGCTGTCATACCCTCTGTTATCTCTAAAGAAGAAAATAAGACCCTACTTAAACCCATTTATATAGAGGAACTAAAGAATGTAGTCTTTGGAATGAGCACCGAAAAAACACCATGTCCAGATGGCTTTCCAATTGATTTTTTTTAGACCTTCTGGGATAACTTGGAGGAGGATGTAATGGCTGCTATAGAGGAGTCCAAAGGTAGTAAAAGAATGCTAAAAGCATTAAATCATACTTTCATTACCTTAATTCCAAAATGGGAGGAGGGGGTACATATTTTAGATTATAGACCTATTGCCTTATATAATGTCATATATAAAATAATCACAAATGTAATGCTCGAGCGACTAAAACCTCTTCTACATAACATTATCTCCTCGGAGCAAGGGGGTTTTATAGAGGGTAGGAAAATCTTGGATGGTGTGGTTCTAGCTCGAGAGGCAATCCATTCAATGCAAACATTTGGTAATAGAGGAATATTTATAAAATTAGATATGTCAAAGGCTTATGATAGGGTGGAGTGGAGCTTCTTGTCAAAGATGATGGCAGCCTCTGGTTTCTCTCAATATTGGATAGAATGGGTCATGAGTTGTGTTTCTACTCTGACATACTCAATGTTAATAAAGGGTCTTCCCTCACAACCATTTGGAGCTACTTGAGGCCTTCATCAAGGAGATCCTTGCTATCCCTATATTTTTCTCATATTGGCTGAAGGATTGGGTAGACTTATCTTGAGGAGAAGACAACAAGGTTTGCTAATAGGTATCAAGGTGGGTGAGGAAGTTTTGACTCACCTACAGTTTGTGGATGACACAATATTGGTGGGAGTGGCCAGCTTTAGGGAAGCAATAATGATTAGAGATACACTTAATGTCTACCTTATGGCTACAAACTAAGTCATCAATGATAAAAAATCCAAAGTGGTATTTTTCAATCTTTATCAAAGGCTTCAGGACAAAATTTTAGAGATCTTGGGATTCACAAGGACTTATCTCCCAATGGTATACTTGGGGGTCCCTTTGTATTTAAAAAAACTAAAAATAGATATCTGGAGGAATCTTTTGGACTGTATCAAGGACATAATTAATCATTGGTCTCACAAATGGTTAAGCTATGGGGGTAGATTAATTTTTTTATAGTCAGTCATTCAGGCCATGCCAATTTATAATTTTTCTATCCTTGATGCCCCACATACCATATGGAAAGAGTTGGACAAGATGGCTAGAAAATTTTTATGGGGAGGAGTAAAAGGAGAGAGGAAATGGGCCTTAGTAGGTTGGGAGAAATTAAGCTAGCCCAAGGTAAAATGAGGTTTGGGACTGAGAAGATCCAATTTAAATAATAAAGCTTTGGCTTGAAAGCTTTACTAGAGGTGGATTTCCCCACCAACTTCTTTATTCAATAGAATATTAACTAGTAAATATTTGGGACAGGTAAACCCAAATGAGGTGGGTCATTTACCTTTGGATGTTAATGGATCCTTAGTGTGTTAGTCTCTCAAGTTAGGATCTCAGGTAGTAAAAGATAGATTATTTTGGAAAGTGGGGAGAGGGGAGAAGGCATGATTTTGAGTAGATTAATGGGATCAATGCCCACTTATCATTGTTGAATTTCTTGAACTGCAACCAATAAAACCAACTATAGAAACCAGGGATTGGTTCCAAATTGAAAGTTATTTCAACACTAGTCAGCTCAAGGATTATAAGTTTAAGCAATTTAATAAGTTGGATGAGTGGCCAATTTTAATCCCTCCAGATTTGACACCTATCATGACTAAAATCCTGGCAAAAATATTTCTCACAAGTAGAGATGAGGAGGATGAATTATATTAGGGCTATGGGAGCCTTGGTGTCTACATAGTGAAGGATGGATATGATAAGATCATTCCAGAGCCTCCTCCTCATACATATCAGGTTGAGGATTGGAGAAATATTTGGCAGTCCAAGGGTTGGCCGAAAGTAAACTTTTTTTCCTAGCAGTTCATGCATAATGTAATTCTTACTTTTGATAATATTAGATTTAGGGGAATAATTGGTCCATATCAATGTGTTTTATGCTACAAGAGTGAGGAAAAAACTAATCACTTGATGTTTGACTGCCCATTCACACACCAGATATGGGAGAGATGGTTTTTATATTATAAAATTTAAGTTAATGATGATTTGAATCGGATTAATATTTGGGAAATATGGAAGAGGGGTATATTTAAATCTAAAGCTCTTTGTATTGGTTGGGAGCTTGGATTAAACTTCATTTGGTGGTAAGTGTGGTTGGAGAGAAATGCCAAAATTTTTAGAGAAACTTTTTCTTCTTTAGATGGAGTTTGGTAGGTCATTTGGAGCAAAGTCACAGAAACTGTGGTAGTCTATGCTAAAGAGGAAACTCAAGTTGTTATTGGGGCAATGGAGAAGGAAGTTGAAGTGCAATAGGGATAGGAAAAATCTAGTTGGAAACCACCCCCAGAAGGTTGGATTAAAATTAATACTGATGGACCTACAAAAGGCAATCCGAGTAGAGCTGGAATTGGATTGGTTTGCGGGAATCATGTTGGAATAGTGCTCTATTGGGAACTGCAAGGCTTGGGAAGAGCCACAAACAATGAAGAAAAAGCCTTAGCTATCAAATATGCTTCTATTTGGGTAGTAAAACAAGGTCACAGGAGGATAATCCTAGAATCATATTCTCAAATAATGGTTGGAGCTCTAGATTGCATGAGGAACTTTGCTTTGAAAACATGGAGGTTGAGGATTCTTGTCACTCAAATTAAGGAATTATAGAGGGAATTAGATGATGTGATTCTAGTTTATGTGAGTAGCTATCTAAATAAAGTGGTAGACTTCCTGGCTAATATGGGTACTGAGAAGGAGGTAGGGGTTCAGTGGCATAGTGACATGACTATTGAGGATGAGATGATTAGGTAGGTTGGTGAACAAATCCAGTGCTTAGCTAATTTGGATAACCATTCAAGAAATATTGTTTAGGAGATTTGTGCTTCAATGTAGATATTCTTTTATAGTTGTAAACAGGTGAACAATCATTGTAGAAATATGGTTTAAGATATTTGGCTCCAATGCAAATATTCTTTTACTGTTGTAAACATGTGTTCTCTTTGGCTAAGGCTGGGAAAAGTATCATCCCAACTTGTAAATGATATTTTTTTTAATACAAGTTTTTTCAAATTATTTTTCAAAAAAAAAGTTTAATTAAATTATTCGTCGATGTGAAAATGTTAGGATGGCAAATCAAAGTTTGCTGACATCATTTGAAGGCATTGAAAGACATATAAGTCAAAGAAGACTTTGGCTATTTTGTTGAGGATATAGGAGAATAAGGAGCACATGAGAGAGAGTCGTCTAAGGGAGGAAACGCAGAGGTAAACCAAAATATTGAATTCAAGGGCAAAGAAAAAATCAAAAACTACCAAAACTAACGTCACACTGGACATCGTAGCGCAGTTGGTAGGGCATCATCTTTGTACAGGAGAGGTCTGTGTTCAAATCCCGCCAGGAGAAAATTTTTTTTGTGAGAGATTTATTTCATTTTTATAGCCAAGTGTAGATATTAAAGGAAGTGTTTGGGATTGAATCCCAATGTGGGCTAGTACTCACACAATAAGTGCTTCAGAGTGCAAGCAAGGAGGACCAGAGTTCGACTCCCACAAAGGTGTGAAGGCACATTGATTTTTGGGAAAAACGTTGATGATTTTGAAGGTGGTAAAGGCACATTGATTTTTTGCAAAGACATTAACATTTTTGAAGGTTGCAGAGGCTATGAAATTCATAAAAAGGTATTTATATCTAGCACATGGTAATAGTTGATATTGCTAAAGTTTTGGTGCATTAAAATCATTTCTGTCAAAATTAGGGAGTCATAAGGTATTTTTTGGAAATAAATGATTGTTGTATGTGCTTAGGGAGATATAAGGTGTTGAGATATTATTTGTTATTTCTATGTGTATTTAGGGAGTTATAAGGTGTTGAATTAAATAATTGAAAATTATTGTGTGTACTTGTGGAGTTATGTAGCACCCTAAAATTGGCGTAGTTAAACCATCAGTAAAAAGTAGAAATTTGAATTTTAACCTCGAAACCACTCGTTAACCACTGACCTCATTTTTTGTGCCAATTTTAGAGGTTGTTGTGACCGTTGGACGATATCGTCATCGATCTGACGATATCATCCCAAATAAAATGAATTCGTCTAGAACAGAATGTCCAAATGATTTCATCCCAAAACCAAATTTTCACAATTAGCTTCTGTTCTAATGACCTCTCCAACTTGGGAAAAAGCATTTCGCCATGGTTGGAGATTCCCACATTGGGGATCTCCTAGATTGGGATGATCCCCAAACTCCTAACCTCCCCCTAATCCTATATAAACTGGGATTTTCCCAGTTTATCCCCCTGACTCCCTACCTGGATGCCTGGCTGATTATTTCCCTAGAATTTTAGTTTTTGCTATGATCTCCCATCATTTGCACTTGTGTTTTTAAGTTTTGTTGCAAGATTTCACTATGTTTCAGCTGGAGGTAGCTCGGATCGTCGCAGGTAATTCAACTACAATTTTAGACGATCCTATCAATATCGATGATGATCTTGTATGATTACAGATGATCTTGTCTGCAATTCAGCTTGGGGGCAATCAGAGCCTTGAGTTTGCATTCTCTATCTCATTTTCCTTATTTATTGGTGCATTAGATTAATTTACTTATGTTTTGCATCTTGGAGTTCACCTCATTTAGCATAATTGCATGATAACATTCAAAATAATTTTTCAAAATAGTGTATCTCATTTAATTTGATATCTGGATTTATCATTCAAACATCTATACTCTTATTTCTATCATTTTGTATCATTCTTGCAATTGTATTTTTGGGTTTTGTTGTCTGTTTTCTTGATTGTAGGTTTCTGATGAATTCACCTGATGAATTCATCAGGTCACTTATGATCTTGGGTGATCTCGGACGATCTCCTATGATTTGGGATGATTCTGTACAATTACAGATGATCCTGTCATATCCGGGATGATCTGGACTCTTACAAGCTTTAGAATCTTCATCAGACATCAAAAATTAGGTGTACTCTTCTCCATTTTATATATTCTCTGTATTCAATCACATTAGGATTCATTTATGTCTGTTGTCTTCATATAAATCAGAATATTCATATAGAATAGCTTAGCTTCATTTTGGCCAACCTAGGAATCTGAATGATTGAACATAAAATGAACAAATCAAACCCATTCTCAACCTAGGCGTGGAAACTGCCACTCAAAGTTTCCTGGTGAACCCCACCATCCATCAAAAATTCACTTTTATATCCCTCCCCCGAGAGGTGCGACCTTCAAAAGGCCTCTCTGTCTGAGGTATTGTTCCATCCTTTTCTCACCCCCCCTTCGGGTATGGATCCTTTAGCCTAAAGGTAAGGGTGCAAAAAATTTGGGCGATACAAGTTATAAGGTGTGAAAACAAATAAATAAAAGCATAGGTGCTTGTTTTTTATGTTAATGAATTTAGGGAGTTATAAGGTAGTAAAGTGTTGAACATGTATATGTCCTAGTGCATGGTTTGATTATGAAATAAACTAGGAACTTGAGACCTAGTTAATTGCTACCTTGATTTAGAAGACATGCACATGAGTTAGGGTTTGAAGTTGAAGACAAATTGCTTGATTATGTGCCTTGACTATTGAGAGGAAATGGATGGATTAGAAAATCAATTTTATGCATAAAATTGATGCTTGAGTTCATAATTGCTTTAGTGGAGTTCATTGAGACTATTGCCACTATTGAGGAGGTGTTTGCTATTGTTTTGAGGAGAGTATTGTTGTTTACTTGTTGAGTACATTACCACTATTTGAGACCATTGAGGATATCATTTGCTAGTTACTTGTGGATACATTTATCTTTCATTTGAGGAGATCATTGTTGGCTATTTGAGAGCTCTTTGCTTGAGGGATTTGTGCTTGTTTCTTGAGAGCTTATTGACATTGCATGAGGAAAATATTATTGAGAACCTATTGCTATCACTTGTGGAGATTGTCCTTGGTTGGTTGAAGTCCTAATTATTATTTCTTGGAGATGTTTTCATTAGAGAGCTCATTTGCCATATATTTATAATTAATTGTTGAGCATTATTATCATCCATTTGAGAGAGCTCATTTGCCATATATTTGAGAGTTCATTGTTGAGCATTGTTATCATCCATTTGAGAGAGCTCATTTGCCATATATTTGAGAGTTCATTGTTGAGCATTGTTATCATCCATTTGAGAGAGTATTTGTCATACATGGTTGAGTTCATTTTTGAGCATTGTTATCATCCATTTGAGAGAGTAGTTGTCATACATTGTTGAGATCATTGTGGATCATTGTTGTTATCTTTTTAAGAGTACATTTCCATTCATTGTTGAGTTCATCATTGAGCCTTGCCTTCATTGATTTTTGGATGATATTTGAGTGCTACTTGAGCATGATTGATTGAGCCTTTGAGAAGGCTTTTGGGATAGAATTTCTAGACATATTTGAGGCAGCTTTTATGCATGATTGAGTGAGCCTTTGAGAAGGCTTTTGGGACAAAATTTTTGGAAAGATTTGAGGAAGCTTTTGTGCATGATTGAGTGAGCCTTTGAGAAGGGTTTTGGGATAAATTTGTGGACAGATTTGGGACAATGTTTGAGCAAGATTTTTTGAGCCTTTTTGTGAAGGCCTTGAGTACAGATTTGGGACATCATTTGAGTAGGATAATTTGAGCCTTGTGAGAAGGCATTGAGGTAGATTTATGAGTAGTAAAAGAGATAGAACAAAAATAGAAAAAGATACCAACACCAGTTGCCTAGCTAAGCAGATTAGTGAAGAGCCCACCTAAGCATATTAGGATTGCCTAGCTGAGTAGATCAGTGGATTGCCTAGCTAAGCAGATCAATGGATAGCCTAACTAATTAGATCAGTGGATTGAATAGATGAGTATATCAGTGGATAGCCTAGCTGAGAAGATTAGTGGATAGACTAGCTGAGCAACTTAGTGGAGCCCACATGAGCAAATAAGGATAGGCTAGCTTTGAGCAGATCAAATTAATCATTTGTATTGGGATAAGGATCCCTATTTATTTATAAAATATTATAAGGATATTATCTTGTGGACTACCCCACATTAGGGGAACCACGTTAAATATTGTGTCTCAATTATGTGTGGTGATTTTTGCACTTGCTTACTATTTCTATCTATGTAATTAATGCACACTGCTATATTTGGTTATTGCAATTAAGGACACTAATTGATATTCACCCCCATCTCAGTATAAGCTTGTGTTCTTCATCATGTTGATTTATTAGAGGTGATGGAAGAAGCCAAGAAAGCCAAAGAAATTTTGAATATTATCAATAAAAATTATATTACTCTTGTTCAAAAAGCTCAAGAGGCTGAAAATGTCTCAACTTTTAGACCTATTGCTTTATGTAATGTTCTTCTCAAAATCATTACTAAGATCATGGTAGAAATGTTGAAGCCTATTTTGCATAATATTATTTCCCTTGAAAAAGGGGGTTATGTGGAAGGGTATCAAATAGTTGATGAGATAGTTCTTACTCAAGAAGCCATCCATTCCATGGATATGCAAAAATCTCCTTCCATGTTCATTTGGTTAGACTTATCCAAATCTTATGATAGAGTGGATTGTCACTTCCTTATCAAAGTTTTGAGGCAATTTGGTTTCTCTTAGGATTGGATGGATTGGATTATGGGATGTATCTCTTTAGTTTCCTACTTAGTTCTTATCAATGGTAGGCCTTCTCAATTATTCCTAGCTTCCAAAGGTACTAGGCAAGGTGACCCCCTATTCCCTTATTTATTCATCATTATTGTTTAATGATTAGGTAGGGCTATAACCAAAAAGAGAGAAGACAAAATACTTGAGGGAGTTACCATTGTTCATGGAGCTAGACCTATATCTCATCGTCAATTTTTTGATGACTCTACTATTTTAGGTAAAGCTACAGTTAAGGAAGCTTCTACTATTAGGTAAATCATTAGCTATTTTTCTAAGGCCACTGGGCAATTGATTAGTGAAGAAAACTCTAAAGTCATTTTCTTTAACTGATTTTCTAGACAGGAATCCATGGTCTTAGATAATTTAAGATATAATAAGACCTCCCTTACAATCACTTATTTAGGTATTCCCATCAATATTCGAAGATAGAAAAAAATATTGAAATTGGTTGTTGGATAAAGTCAAGAAGAAAATTGGAAAGTGGACCAATAGGTGGCTTTCTTCTGGGGTAGAATCACCCTGGTAAAATCAGTCCTTCAAGATATTCCTATTTATGTTTCTATCATGTTGAATATCCCAAAGGCTATTCTTCAATAACTGGATCAAATCAATCATCGGTTCCTCTGGAGTGGTACTAAGGAGAAAGAAAATGATCCTTGATGAAATGGGACACTTTGTCTTCCTAAGAATGAAGGGGGTTAGGACTTCAGTCAGCTATTAATAATAACAAATCTTTAGTTTCTAAATTATATTTGAGGATTTTTCATAACCCCAATGCTATTTGGACCAAGAATATCCGTGCTAAATATGCTGAGAACAAAAGTATTAAAGACCTTGTTCGCTATCAATTGCCTTTCAAAGGTTCTCCCATTTTAGCAGTTCTTAAGACTGATGAGGATTTGATACAGAAAAAATTATTTTGGATCATTCATAATGGTCAGCAAGAAATTTTTTTGATAGATTCTTGGGATGTTCACAAGCCTTTGATAACTTGGTTTCCCAATTAGAGGTCTTGGATGGAGGATCTTCACCTAGCTTACTGGATAAAGGTGGCTAAAAACTGTCAGTACCATACTGGTAATTCAGAGGTTGGTAGGTTTTGGATCCTTTTTTAGGATTGGCCTATTCAAATCCCAAAAAGGTAAAGATAAGATATCCAGTGCATACTTCATATGATATCTCTCTCTTGATCCCATGATAAATCTTGTTTTGTATCGAACAACACTACTAAGGGTGAGTATTCAATTGCTCAAGGTTATTTGACCTTATGCTATAATAATCCCAACCAATCATCTAACATATTTTCTTAGTTGTGGGCTCAAAAGCTTTGGCCTAAGGTGAGATTATTTACTTGGCTTTTATTGCATCACATGGTGCTTACTGGGGAGCATCTTATGAAGTGTGGTTTTCATGGCCCTTTTAGATGTGAAATATGTGAAGAGAATGTGGAAACTCTCAACCATATTTTTATTGAGTGTAATTTAGCCTCTGAGTTTTGGAGGAAAATGGCCACTTTACTTGGTTTACAGTGGTCCAATGTTTTTACTTTTGAACAACTTTGGAGGTATTGGTCTAATAAAGAGGGTGTTGATAATTTTATTAAGCTATTAGTTTGGATGGGTTCTACCATTCTTCTTTGGAATATCTATAATTAAAGGAAAAACCAAATTTTTAGTCAAGAAAGGAAGGATATTAAATTTATCTAGAAAAATACCATTGCCAACTTCGTTGAATCAGTCCATAAGCTCCTTAACCATCCCAAAACTCCTATCAAAGATGGGATCAAGTGATGCAAATATTTAAGATTAACTCTTCTAAGAGCAAAAACTTAAAGGGAATGTGAATAATTGTAAGATGGATAGTACAAGGAATTGGCAACCTCCTCCTAAGGATTTTATAAAAGTCAATACTGATGGAGCCCACCTAAGTAGATCAGGATTGCCTAGCTGAGTAGATAAGTGGATTGCCTAACTGAGTAGTTCAGTGGATTGACTAGATGAGCAGATCAATGGATAGCCTAGCTAAGCAGATCAATGGATAGCCTAGCTGAGCAAATCAGTGGAGCCCACCTGAGTAGATCAGGATAGGCTAGCCTTGAGTAGATCAAATTAATCATTTTTATTGGGATAAGGATCCCTATTTCTTTATAAAATATTATAAGGATATTATCTTGTGGACTACGCCACATTGGGGGAACCACGTTAAATCTTGTGTCTCAATTGTGTGTGGTGATTTGTACACTTGCTTACTATTGCTATCTATGTCATTAATGCACACTACTATATTTGGTTATTGCAATTAAGGACACTATTTGATATTGGTTTGGAAAGAAAGTAAGGGCGCTATACTGTTCACCCCCTCTCTCGGTATAAGCTTGTGTTCTTCATCATGTTGATTTATTAGAGGTGATGGAAGAAGCCAGGAAAGCCAAAGAAATTTTGAATATTATCAATAAAACTTATATTACTCTTGTTCAAAAAGCTCAAGAGGCTGAAAATGTCTCAAATTTTAGACCTATTGCTTTATGTAATGTTCTTCTCAAAATCATTACTAAGATCATGGTAGAAATGTTGAAGCCTATTTTGCATAAGATTATTTCCCCTGAACAAGGGGGTTATGTGGAAGGGTATAAAATAGTTGATGAGATAGTTCTTACTTAGGAAGCCATCCATTCCATGGATATGCAAAAATATCCTTCCATGTTCATTTGGTTAGACTTATCCAAAGCTTATGATAGAGTGGATTTTCACTTCCTTATCAAAGGTTTGAGGCAATTTTGTTTCTCTTAGGATTGGATGGATTGGATTATGGGATGTATCTCTTTATTTTCCTGCTTAGTTCTTATCAATGGTAGGCCTTATCAATTATTCCTAGATTCCAAAGGTACTAGGCAAGGTGACCCCCTATTCCCTTATTTATTCATCATTATTGCTGAATGATTAGGTAGGGATATAACCAAAAAGAGAGAAGACAAACTCCTTGAGGGAGTTACCATTTTTCATGGAGCTAGACCTATATCTCATCTTCAATTTGTTGATGACTTTACTATTTTAGGTAAAGCTACAGTTAAGGAAGATTCTACTATTAGGTAAATCATTAGCTATTTTTCTATGGCTACCAGGCAATTGATTAGTGAAGACAAATCTAAAGTCATTTTATTTCACTAATTTTCTAGATAGGAATCCATGGTCTTAGATAATTTAAGATATAAGAAGACCTCCCTTATAATCACTTATTTAGGTATTCCCATAAATATTCAAAGACAGAAAAAAATATTGAAATTGGTTGTTGGATAAAGTCAAGAAGAAAATTGGAAAGTGGACCAATAGGTGGCTTTCTTTTGGGGTAGAATCACCTTGGTAAAATTAGTCCTTCAAGATATTCCTATTTATGTTTCTATCATGTTAAATATCCCAAAGACTATTCTTCAATAACTGGATCAAATCAGTCATCGGTTCCTCTAGAGTGGTACTAAGGAGAAATAAAATGAGCCTTGCTGAAATGGGACACTTTATGTCTTCCTAAGAATGAAGGGGGTTAGGATTCTGGTCAGCTATTAATAATAACAAATCTTTAGTTTCTAAATTATATTGGAGGATTTTGCATAACCCCAATGCTATTTGGATCAAGAATATCTGTGCTAAATATGCTGAGAACAAAATTACTAAAGACCTTATTCACTATCAATTGCCTTTCAAAGGTTCTCCCATTTTAGCAGTTCTTAAGACTGATGAGGATTTGATATAGAAAAAATTATTTTGGATCATTCATAATGGTCAACAGGAAAATTTTTGGATAGATTCTTGGGATGTTCACAAGCCTTTGATAACTCGGTTCCCAATTGGAGGTCTTGGATGGAGGAGCTTCACCTAGCTTACTGGATAAATGTGGCTAAAAACTGTCAGTACCATACTGGTAATTCAGAGGTTGGTAGATTTTGGATCCTTTTTTAGGATTGGCCTATTCAAATCCCAAAAAGGTAAATATAAGATATCAAGTGCATCCTTCATATCATATCTCTCTCTTGATCCCATGATAAAGATTATTTTGGATCAAACAACACTACTAAGGGTGAGTATTCAATTGCTCAAGGTTATTTGAAATTATGCTATAATAATCCCAACCAATCATCTAACATATTTTCTTAGTTGTGGGCTCAAAAGCTCTGGCCTAAGGTGAGGTTCTTTACTTGAATTTTATTGCATCGCAGGGTGCTTACTGGGGAGCATCTTATGAAGTGTGGTTTTCATGGCCCTTTTAGATGTGAAATATGTGAAGAGAATGTGGAAACTCTCAACCATATTTTTATTGAGTGTACTTTAGCCTCTGAGATTTGGAGGAAAATAGCCACTTTACTTGGTTTATAGTGGTCCAATGTTTTTACTTTTGAACAACGTTGGAGGTATTGTTCTTATTAAGAGGGTGTTGATCATTTTGTTACGCTATTAGTTTGGATGGGTTCTACCATTCTTCTTTGGAATATCTAGAATGAAAGGAACAACCAAATTTTTAATCAAGAAAGGAAGGATATTAACTTTATCTAGAAAAATACCATTGCCAACTTAGTTGAATTAGTCCATAAGCTCCTTAATCATCCCCAAAACTCCCATCAAATATGGTATCAAGTGATGCAAATATTGAAGATTAACTCTTCTAAGAGCAACAACTTAAAGGGAATGTGAGTAATTGTAATATGGATAGTACAAGGAATTGACAACCTCCTCCTAAGGATTTTAGAAAAGTCAATACTGATGGAGCTTCTAGAGGGAACCCTGGAAAAGCTAGTGTGGGAGAAATTGATAGGCTTTCATATGGCTCCCTGGTTTTTACTTTTTTTGAGAATTTGGGTATTCTATCCAATAACCTTGTTGAGGGGTATGGTATCCTTAGAGGCCTTCAAGAGGCTACTAAGGTTGGATGGAAAAAGGTACTAGTTGAGTCTGAATCTCAACTCATGATTAATATTTTGAAGACTCCTAAGAATCATAAGGTTGATTAGAGATAAAAATAATTATTGAGAAGATTCAGTAATCCAAATGGGATTTTTGAAAGTTGATTACAATCATGTGGTCAGAGATCAGAATAAGAGTACTAATGCTTTAGCTAATTGGGCTTTGGATAAAGATGATATTAGTTGCTTCGACCACCCTCCTAGATGGTGGGCTTGACAAATAAGGGAAGCTCTTCTTTCTATCATTTCTTTGGATGGCTCCAGTTATGGAGGTGCCTAGTTTCTTCTTGTTTTATTTTTGCTTCTCTTTGGTTTGGTAAGGGTATTTTAGTTCCCTTGCTCAAACTAATATTTATTTTGTTTCCTTAGTTGATTCTTGACTTAATAGTATTTTGGTCTAGAAAGGTCATTGTTGTGTTCTATTTTTTTCTTTTCTATTTATATGTACAATTTTTTTTGTTCTTGTGTTTTTGTTGTTTTGTATTTATTGTTGTTGTTCTTGTGTTTTTATTGTTCTTGTGCTTGTGTTTCTGTATGTTTGTGTTAATTTGTGTTTTTATGTTTTGGTGTGTGAGTGTTTTCTATGTTTTTATTTTTCTCTATTGTCTGTTGTTGGTTGTTTTTTATTTTATTTTATTTTATTAATTTTTAGGTTTTTCATATTTTTGTTGGTTGTCTTTGTAGTGTTCTATTTTTTTTTGTTATGTTGTTCTTGTGTTTTTTTATGTATGGTTCGTGTTGTGTTTTTTTTAATAGTTTTTATCTTATTATGTGTGTGTTTGGTTATGCTTTATCTTTTTGACACACTCAAGGAGCAAGTTTTTTTATTTTTTATTTTTAAATATTTTTGTGTGTTCTTGTTTTTTGTTGTTTTAGGTTTACTCCTTGAGTATGTCAAAGGTGGTAGGCCAGGTGCGAGCCCTGGGTAATTTTGGTGGAAGAGATACCCCTACCTCCTTGGGTCTTTCCCAAAAGTGGCATCCCTTCTGAGATGTTTTCCACAAAAAAAATATTGTATGTATTCAATCATATATTCTATAGCGATTTACTTCATGCAGGTTGAGACATTTAGCCCTTTGGGTTTTATCATCCTTGAAATATGATAAAGGGTGTGATAATTCCATTCTACGGTGGATGGAAAAGCACCCTTATACATTTATATATTTTAAAAAATAAAAATGGATGAGATATCTAGAGCATTAATATCCCAAGATGTTGAGTGTTATTTTCACCCAATTGTGAAAGTACACTCTCCCTTAGGATTTGGGTTCCAAATCCCCTCTTGCAAAGAAGTTAAACAAACAACTTCTCCAAGGTCTCCGCTAGATTAGCATTTGCATGTGTATTAGTAACCTCAAATAAAGATATTCAATTTAATGCTTGGAACACCTTAGTGATTGCAAGTAACTGTAAACAAGGCGCAATGTTGGTTTATTTTACCATAAAACTTTAGTGATTGTTCATTGAACCAAAATAAAGCAAATGTGAGTTGACCGTCATATGACCACGATGTAGTGCCTTAATTCCTTTTATCTTGAGAGTTTTAAGGTAGATTTTACCTTCTTTATTAAGTCCAAATATGGCTTCTTATCATGAAGATGAAGATGGATTTTAATGTGATCGATAAACTATCCCTCTTTGGTGAAATAGGTTTTCACAAAGAGGCAATAATTTATGGCCTTAAATTAAGGGCTTTAAATGTCACTTTAACTTATCCCTCTTAAATGTAATAAAATTTTAATCAAGATGAACAATTAAGTTCTTTGAATAAAAGACCTTCAATGTAATACTCAAATTACCCCTCTTTCGTACAATTAGAATTTTTATGAAGAGAGGGCAATTTTAGGCTCAAAATATGGAAATTTGTGAAGTGTCATAAAACATAACTCCTTCAATTAAATTAGATTTTCCATGAAGGGAATGTCATCATAGGCTCATGAATGAAGCATAAAACTGAAAAAATGAAATTTGGCCCAAAATGGAAATTTTCTATTTTTGGATTTTTTGAAATCTGTAATAAAACAACAACTTCGATGAATTTTTAAAAATACTAAACAACTCCAAAAATGAAATTTCAAAGTGTGTATTGGAAGTATGAAATATAACCTATGCAATGGTGAAATTGTTTTTGGATTTTGAAATTTTTTTACTATTTATTTTAATGTCTGAAAATAAGAAAAAATTCTGAAATTAAAATTTTGGAACATAGAAAATTAAAAATTTGCGTCAAATTATTTGCTGAAAATGCAGCAATGCTAAGCTCCTTCAGTTTGATAGCACCCTATCCTGCAAAACCGAATATGTGAGGATTTCATGCATGCAACCTAGCCTATTTGACCTGCAAAACAAACACAATCAAAGTAAACTAGGTGCTGGCTCCTAAGGTTTAAAGTAATTTCCAGATTGCAGAAATTCACATGAAATAACCCAAAACAATGGCATAAATTTCACATACAAATATGAAATCTGAAAGGGGAAAAATGAAGCAATTATAATGAAGCATGCAAAAAAATTTCTCATCCTTTCTTGCTAACAAAGTCTAAATTTCTGAAAACAAAGCTTGCATTAATAACATTTCTAGGTTTTACATTCCAAGTTCAGCAGCATTTGGCCATGCCAAAAAATTCCCGCGCCCTTTGCATGTGTAGCACCCTAAAATTGGCGTAGTTAAACCCTTAGTAAAAGATAAAAATTTGAATTTTAACCCAAAACCACCCATTAACCGCCCATTACCCGCTCCCCTTGTTTTCCATGCCATTTTTAGGATTTGTTTTGACCGTTGGACGATATCGTCGACGATCAGACGAAATCATCCTAGATCTGACGAATTCGTCTGGAATAGAACGTCTAGACGATTTTGTCCCAAAACTAAATTTTCATAATTAGCTTTTATTTCAACAACTTCTCTAACTTGGGCAGAAAGTGTGTCTGCACAGTTAGAGTCTCCCCCGGTGGAGATCTCCCAAATTGGGATGATCTCCAACCTCCTAACCTCTCCCTAATCCTATATAAACTAGGATTTTCTTAGTTTATCCCCCTGAACCCCCTGGCTGACTGATTTCCCTACAACTTTAGTTTCTTATGCATTAGAACACCTTCACACCTTCGTTTGCATCGTGTATTTCAAGTTTTCTTGTAGGAATTTTACTACTTTTCAATTGGAGTAAGCTCGGATCATTGTAGGCGATTCCAAACAATTTTAGACGATCTTGTCGTAGATCAGCGATGATCTCATATGATTGGAGGTGATCTTGAATGTAGTCTAGATTGGGGGCAATCAGAGCCTAAAGTTTGCATTTATTTATCTTCTCTCTTCATTTCTTTATGCATTAAATTATTTTATTCTATTTTCTACATCCTGGAGTTCACCTCATTTAGCATAGATGCATGATAAAGTTAAAATAAATTATTAAATTAATTCATTTCCTTTAATTGCTATCTGGATCTATCATTTAGGCAAATTTATTATCATTTCTCCTTGCTTTTGCAGTTGCATTTTTGGTTTTTGGTATCTGTTTCTATGATTGCAGGTTTTTGATGAATTCGTCTGATCGACGATAATCTCGTCTGATATCAGATGACCGACTGAGATCTGAGATGATTATGTTCAATTGCAAACAATAATGTAAGATTTGAGACGATCTAGACTTCTAAAAACCTTAGAATCTTCATCAGACATCCAAAATCAGGTATATTCTATCTTATTTAGCATACTTTATGTGTTTAGCACTTATTCATGTTTTTTGTATTCATATAAATCAACATTGGCATATAGAATAGCTTAGATTCATCTTGGCCAAACCTAGGAATTGAATGATTAAAGTACAAAATGAACACATCAAACCTACTCTCAACCTAGGCGTGGAAACTACCACTCAAAAGTTTCCTAGTGAACCCACCATCCGTAAAAAATTCACCCTTATACCCCTCCCCCAAGAGGCGCGACCTTCAAAGGGCCTCTTAGTCCGAGGTATTGTCCCATACTTCTCGCATCCCCATTTCGGGTGTGGATCCTATAGCCTGAAGGTAAGGATCCAAAAAAATTGGAGAGATACATTTTGGTGAACCCGACATGAAAACATAAAACCTTTTGAAAACAATCCAAAAAAAATAAATGCATTTAGAATCATCAGATAAACAATTAAGATTGCATATCATATTTAGATGGTAGATTATAATAAAAGACGAGCTGTCACCATTAATGTTGAAAATCAATTAACAACCATAGAGATTACTTCTGTGCTTAGAGTACCTCAAACAAATAGGGTTCAACCTTTGTGGGATGAACTTGATAGGAGATTGGGTATCATTGAATCTAGATCAACCGAACTTAGGCAAATCAAGAGGTTTGTCCTAGATAGAATCATGGATCCTGATCAAGTGACTTTATACCATGAAATTCAGAGAGCTTGCCATAGGTGGGTAGCAGATAAAAGAGCCCTTGTGTCTTTCGAGTTGTACACCTTTGAGGAATACCTCAACAATGCAGTTGTAGTACATAAATTTCTATCTCGTATAGAGGATCAAGAGGTTGTTCTTATGGATAGAAATAGATGGAATAGAGTTCCTAGAGCTGTGTTATATTGAGAGTATTGCCATGAACTTTATTTCTACAAGTCAAATTCTAAAACAAATAATATCACCATAGCACACTTTGTCAAATTCTTGAAAAACCATTTTCAATTTGAAGAAGAGCATTTCATGACTCTTGATGAACTTGATCCTATCAATGACATCCATAAACTATTTATAGAAAACTAAGCCATTATTTTATTATTATTATTTCTTGCATTTAGTATGTTGTTTGTTGTCTTTATAATATTATCATAAAAACAAAAACAAAACAAAAATATAACAAAAATTAAAATGTTTTCATATTATAGTAGGTATATAATTAAAATATATACCTCCCAAACTTGTTGCAAATATATATAAATACATATTTGCTAAAATCTAAGTTTAAGCATAATGACTAGACTCAAGAATGGAAAATAGACTGAAGTAGAAGAAGATTGGTTAGGAAAACCAGTAAATAAACTAGATATCCTTCCTGAAGACCCAATTCAAGAAGAAGGAACCCTAGACCAACAAGAAGAAGAGTTTGCTGAAGGAAATGAACAAAGAGAAACTGTTAGAGAGGAAGGATCCTCATCCCCTAAAATGTCTCTGAAAGGAGCTGTTACTTTTGAGAACATGGAATATTTATGGAAGTTCCTCAAAACTAATATTGGCACCCTTAATAGAGCAGTCCATATGGACAAGGATCAAATTAGTGACACTCAAGCAACCCTAGAAGAAATATATCACACACACACACTAATCCCTTGTCCTTTGTTGATCAAGAAAGTGATCAAGCTGGACCATCCAATTTGGATATGGCTGCTATAATCCAAAACATGCAACAACAACAGGTTACCCAACCACCTAGAGTGCCTGTTACCAAGCCTAGAGTTATTCCCACACAAAATAAACCTTCATTCACCGCTCTATTTTGCCAAGTTATTGGTCAACATACCTCAAATCAACAAAAGCCCAAAACAAAACCAAACACCAATTTCCAACAATATGGGATACAACATAATGCTACTACAAATCGTCTTCATAATACTCTTCCTACCAACCATTTGCATAATAGCAATATAGCATCCAATCCTTACATCACACCATCATACGCTCAAATACCACCAAACCAATATGGTGGACAAAATAGTAATATGGAAGCCATGGTGAAACAGTTAGTCTCCCGCATGGACCAGATAGATCCCTATCATCCCTCGTACAATTATCGAGAGATGTGTAGTCAGCCTCTAGATCCTATTGTTGTAGCGTAGCCATATCCTAAACACTTTCCTATGCCTGTCCTACCTATATACAAAGGAACCGAAGATACCATAAAGCATCTTCGTATGTTTAGGATAGCATGTCATGACATATCACATGATGACTTGTTATTACTAAAGATGTTCCCGAAAAGTTTAGGAGGAATGGAATTAGAGTGGTATTATCAATTACCCACTCATTATTTGAGGAATTTCGAAGAAACATCCGAGTCTTTCGTTCATCAATTTAGTGCCTACATTGAAAGGCATGTAACTATTAAAGATTTGTACAACTTAAAACAAGACAAAGATGAATGTTTTTCTGATTTTCTAGCTCGGTGGAGACAGTTGATAGGAAAATTACACTTTGTGTTACCTTATCGGGAAATGCTAGATATCTTTATCAATAATTTACAAGAAAAACTATCCTATGAGTTATCAACTACTACCTTGACCACCTTCGATCAAGCTATAGACTTAGCTCGAAGAGTGGAATATGCTCTCATTAGGAGAGGTTAGCTTAAAAAGAAAGATGATGAGAAAACATCCATAAATCAATATAAGAATAAACAAGTTATGGGTGATGGAGTCACTGATAGTAGAAACATTGCTAATGTTAATACTGCAAAAATAATAGAGAAGTTTATATTGAAACCTCCTGATAAACCACCTCAAGAATTTACTAGGTTAAATCAACCTCTATCAACCATTCTCCCGTAATTACTAGCATGAGGTTTGATCCAATTACCAAATATTCGGGAACCTGATCCAACTATACCCGGATACAGAGCTGATTTACACTATGATTTCCATAGAGGACCTGGACACGCTACCAATTCTTGTAAAATATTAAAACATAAAATACAAGACTTAATTGATAACAATGAGATGGAGGTGCAAGCCTTTCAACCTAAACAAACTCCTCCCAATAATGCTCAAAAGAACATCCCCCAAAATCAGAATCAGAATGCCAATCAATATTGGACATATTTCAACATCCTTTACCAAAGCATGGCAAATAAGTGGCTAATAAAATTGAGCACCATAATGTTCCCCCTCCCACCCGATATGTAGGAACTATTAGTGGGCATTTACCTACTCATGATTTGGAAATATTTGACACAACTTTATCCATGGTTACGACCAGACCTCTATATAACATTCAGACACCTGATCTTAGTGATGTAGAATATGAGACTGAAATTGACATGGAAATCACTTCAAATCAATCGAATAGCTCTTAAGATGAATCAGATCCTATTCAACCTATCACAAGTTCTATGGTTCCAGAAGAACCATTTCCAAGAAGAGTCACTACTCAACCATCGTCTCACCAATTACTTTCTAATGAACAAGCCATAAATGCTATACCAAGACCCATTCATCATCCGCAAAGTAATATTATAGGTACCATCGGAGCTGTTACTAGACAACAGGCTCAAAATTCTCAACAATATCAAACTCAGAATGATGGATCATCTCCATTTGTTTTGAAAGTTCCTAATAAATGGAATCATGCACCTAATGTTCAACCTAAACCTCCTTATAATATTAATGAACAATTATCAAATACCATAGCTAGAATTTCCCTTTTGGACCTTTTAAGATCTTCTCCTACACATAGGGATGAATTAATGCTCACATTAAGCCAAATGATGGTACCACAAAATATTCAACCTGAAGCTATGGCCAATACTATCATGACTCGAGAAGTCGATTGTATTGACTTTTGAGATAGAGATATACCCCAACATAGTTTACATAAGGATAACCACTTATATATTACTACCCTAATTGGAGATGTAGTAGTTAAACGAGTCTTGATTGATAATGGTTCATCTTTAAACATTTGTACTTTTGACTTCTACCAAATATTTGGGTTTAGAAGTGACGAAATGAAAAGAACTGATATGATCATAAAAGCCTTCAATGATGAAACACAAGAAATGTGTGGAGTTATTACTATACCATTGCAAGTTGGTTTGAGAACCTTAGATATGATCGTGTTTATTGTACGTTGCCCTGCATCATACAATATACTCTTGGGTTGCCCTTGGATCAATGCAATGCGAGCTATTCCCTCAACTTTACATCAGTGTGTTAAATTCAAATTTAAAAATTACTTGGTTACCATTCATGGTGATCCTAGACCCTTTGATATGTGTGCTTTGGCAAAACCTGTTGGAGTTCAATTTTGCCCTGCTTTGTCATCCACACATCCTAATTCTAATCATCCGTATAAATGTGTGAAACACACACCCATAACATCATCTAATTTTTCTCCATCAACTCCACCTCTACATATAGTTCAACCATCTTCCGAACAAACCACATTAGGACTTCCAAAAGATCCTAAACCCACAACCAATGCTTCTTGTTTTACTCCTATAACTTCCATACCTATAGAATCGTCCATCGACATTTCTACACCGTCTACATCCACTAAAGGCATATTTTTTGCATTAGAATATATGGGAAATGTTCCTTCTACCTCTTATGCTCTTACTGACGAGCTCTTACCCGATTTATCTAAAATTATTATATCAGAACAAACGAACGCTGCTATGCAAGATTCCCTTATCTTAAATAATTTGCCACCCTCTCCTCATACCTTGGGCCTCCCATAGCCTATGGGAAGTATTTACCAAGTTGGGAGCTGTGCTTTTATTTATAAGGGATATGACTAGGGAAGAATACCTAGAAACATCAAGACACATTATGATGGATATGCTCGATGTTATTTTACTAATGAGTATATTAAAGCTAAGCCTATAATGCTTAAATTGGGATATAAAGGGAAAGGTTTGGGACCTTTCCAAAATGGTATGAAAGAACATTTTAAAGTAGAACCATGGCCTGCTCGATGTGGTGTGGGCCTATTTCATAGTAAGGGTTAGCCCTTCCCATTTGAGGATGATGACCAACTCATATGTTACCAATATTATTTGGATAAATGTGATGCCTTACGTTTAATGAATAAGCCATTTACATGTAATATGCTATCCATAGCTTACCCTCAGATGATCATCGAATCCGACGATGAGTTGGAGGGAGACATCTTCCATGATGTCTCCATTGAGGAACTATTACATCACAGATTTTATTTCAATGGCTCTATTCCTAGTATAGCCCAGCTTGAGGCCCCGACTCCCCAAGACGAATTATCCAAACTAACCTTGGAATAATTATAAGAATTGGGCGTTTCACCCGCCCCACCTAATTTTGAGAGAGATCTACACATGGAAGTAGAAAACGTCATAAAAATTAACATTGGAACCAACGATAACCCTCACATAATCAACATTGGATCAGAATTGAGTCAAGAAAAAAAAGATAAATACATTGCATTTCTTAAATACTATGAAGATTTTTTTGCTTGGACATATGAGGATATGTCAGGATTAGACCCTTTCGTAGTTATGCATCACCTAGTAGTCCATCCGGATGCTAAACCTGTTAAAAAAAAACTTAGAAAAATGCATCCTAAAGTGGCCTTACTAGTCAAAGGGGAATTAGAAAAACTCCTAAAGGTTATTTTTATACAAGCCATTGATTATGCTGAATGGATCTCGAATGTAGTTCCAGTAACTAAGAAAGAAGCTACCAAAGTTAGGGTTTGCACAGACTTTAGAGATTTTAATGTTGCATGCCCTAAAGATGATTTTCCTCTTTCCAACATGGATCAGATCATTGATTTTACTGCTAGGAGTGGAATGATATCCCTAATGGATGGATTTTATGGTTATAATCAGATCAAGATAGCTCCTAAAGATCAGGCTAAAACAACCTTTATTACCCCTTGGGGGAACTTTTGTTGGAAAGTGATGCCATCGGTTTAAAGAATGTAGGTGCAACATATCAATGAGCCATAACTTATATCTTTCATGATATGATGCATGATATTCTACATGATTTTGTAGATGATATTATAGCTCGTTCCATCAAAGAAGATGATCATTTAGTTGACTTGAGAAAAGTCTTTGATCAGTTAAGGGAATATCGTATCCGACTAAATCCAGCTAAATGTATATTCGGAGTTAAGTCCGGTAAATTATTTGGGGTTATAGTTTCTGTACGTGGCATTGAAATTGACCCTCTCAAGATCACGACTATCACCGGTATGCCGACATCCAAAAATATATCTAAATTATGAAGTCTACAAGGTAAACTTCAAGCTATTCGTTGCTTTGTTGATAAGTTGGTAAACAAAACAGGACCCTTTCTTAAGCTTCTTAAGAAAGATGTCTCTTTTCATTGGGACGACGAATGTCAGGAAGCATTTGAACTCCTCAAACAATATCTCCTTAACCCACCTGTGCTTTCACTACCTAGATATGATCGCCCATTTATCTTGTATATTTTTTCTTTAGATCTTGCCTTAGGAGCTATGTTAGCTCAACTTGACAATGAGAAGAAAGAGCGTTGTAATTATTATATCAGTAGAACCTTAATCAGTTATGAAACTTGCTATACAACATTAGAGAAGTTATGTCTAGCAGTCATATTTTTTACATAGAAACTACACCATTATATGCTCAGTCAGAAAACGTATGTTATTCCTAAATTCGATTCTTTGCGGTATCTCATGAGTCGACCGTACTTATCTAGTCGCACTGCAAAGTGGGTTCTTGCGCTAAGCGAGTTTGAACTCACGTTTATAGGAAAAAATTCTGTTAAGGGTCAAATCATAGCAGATCAATTAGCTGTTGCACCCTTAGAGTCTACCCATCCCCTCATCATTGAGTTTCTCGATGAATGCCTTAAATTAGAGGCAGATCATCCAGAGCAATGGTCCCTATACTTTGATGGAGCCCGATGCATGAGTGGGGTTAGTGCAAGTATTATTTTAATATCTCCATAGAAACATATTATACCTATGTCCTTCAAATTAACGTTTGCTTGCACTAATAACACTGCTGAATATGAGGCTCTAATCCTTGGATTACGAGCTACCTTGACACTAAAAATTAAAAATTTATTAGTTTTCGGTGATTCTCAACTTGTCATAAATCAAATCAATGATGTTTATCAGACCAGAGATGATAAATTATGCCCATATAAAGCATATATCCTACAATTATTATCCCTATTTGATCAAGTTATCTTGGAAGCTATTTCTCGAACTAGAAATTGTGTGACTGATGCTATGGCTGCAGTTGCATCTCTTTTGCCCTTGGAGTTAGATGATGAATATGCTACCATCATTATTTGTCGACTCTAGGAACCCATTTCAAATAAATCATGCTTAGAACCTTTGGATGTGTTTCTAATCAATGAAACTACTCCTGAACCTTGGTACACTGATATATTTAACTTTTTTCAAAATGGGACCTTCCCTGAAGGTTGTAATAGCAACCAACGTCGGTTATTATGTAGACTAGCAAGTCATTTCGTAATTATTGGTAATACCTTGTATAGGAGATATTTTTAAAGCATCCTATGGAGATGTTTGAATCTAGAAGAATCTAGATCAGCTTTGAGTGAAGCCCATGATGGATCTTGTGGGGGAAATTTTAGTGGTAGCGCCATTGCTAAGAAGCTCCTTAGGATAGGATATTTTTGGCCTACCATGGAGAATGATGCACATGATTATGTGTGCCATTGCGACAAGTGCCAGAAACACGCTGACCTTGTCCATGCGCCTGCACAAGAGCTGCAAGCTATTTCATCTCCTTGGCCCTTTTCAAAATGGGGCTTAGACATCATTGGAAAAATCAACCCTGTGTCATCTGATGGACACAAATTTATCATAACTGCTACCAAGTATTTCACGAAGTGGGTTGAAGCTACGCCCTTAGCTTCTTGCACTGGAACACAAGTCTCCAAATTTATCTTTAATCAAATTATTTATAGGTTCAGAATTCCTACAAATCTCATCTCAGATAATGGCACTTGTTTCAAAAATAAAGATGTCAAAAAGTTATGTCAAAAATATAAAATTCAACACCGTTGGTCCACTCCCTATTATCCTCAAGGTAATGGCCAAGCAAAAGAATCTAATAAAACATTAATCAAAATCCTCAAAATATTGGTCAATAAATTTGGTCGAGATTGGCACATCCAATTATATCCTGCTTTTTGGGCTTATCGAACTAGTGTTCGTACTCCCACGGGCGCTTCACCTTTTGTTTTGGTTTATGGCGCTAAAGCTATTTTTCTTTTTGAATTAGAAGTTCCTTCCTTGGATCTACTAGTTCAAGATACTGAAGTAGGAGATGAATATCGTGCTGGCAGACTTAGTCAGCTGGAACTCCTATATGAGAAGCGCATCAATGCTTTGGAACATCTTCGTGCCTACCAAAACAAGCTTAAACGAGCATACCTCAAGAAAGTTCATCATCGATCCTTTGAGATCGCGACCTTGTATTGAAAGAAAATAAAAAAATACTAATGCAACTAAAGATCTTAAAGGTAAATTTGAACCTAACTGGCTTGGGCCATATGTCATCACTGCTAAATTTGGCTCAGGAGCATACCGTTTAGTTACCTTAGATGGTAAAGATCTTAAAGAACCTATGAAAATTATGCATCTCAAATGCTATTATGCATAAAATTTGGTTATTTCATCATTACATATATTGTTATTTTACATGTTGTTTCATTTTAGTTATTCATATAAAAATTTCAACAAACAATCACATTGTGTTTCTTTCAATTCATAAATTAAAATCAAAATATAAAAACTTCAAAATCATCAAAATCTTCAAAAACATCTTTTATTTCGTACTCGTCAATTCTTGAAGTATTGCAGTTATATTTCCAGTTATTTTGGATAAATTAGCATTTATTTGGAATTCCGCACATTCACCTACGCATGAATAAATATCTTGTTTTTACTTTGTATGATTATTAATCTCTCTTATATCAAAGTCCACAGTTGAATTAAATAAAGTTTTGAGCATAAAGAACTGATTTTTTTATTTACTTAAACCAAGTATATCTCTTCACATTAAAATGATTTCATTGCAAATTCAATATGATGCTACATAGTATAAATGGTTTCTTGAGCGAAAAGTTTCCCCTGCTATCCTATCATGCACATGGTCTAGAATCTTTGAGAATTGGAAAAAGGACAAGCTCACCCCTACCCAGAACAAAAATCCCTTGCTCTACAGCCAATCCGAGCAAGTATCCCTAGCATAGGAAGAAAAATAAAAGTCAAAGAAAATGAGAAAAAGAAAAATATAATTTTGTACCATCGTAGCAATATTTCAGCATTATCTCAGTTCCAAGCAAAAATACAAAAAAAAAAAAAAGAGAAAAAAAAAGCAAAAAGCAATAAAATCCCTTTCCCTACCCCTTGAAAAGAAAAGAAGGGTGAATGAGCTTGAATCCCTAGAATTTTTAATTATTCAAAAACTGTGAGGTAAGCCCCATAACAGGCGGTTTGTGCCCAACCCGCTTGGCCTTGGGTAATCCCTAGCGTGGTGATAGGTTTGTCATATTAGCAACCTTATTTTGTACAGACCTATGTCGGCTTATGGATCAGCTAGCTCTTGATGACCTAACTTACATAGTAGTCTGGTACGGTTACATGCATATAAATCATGGTCAACGAACACTCATTTGGTTAATTCAAATTACTTGTATCAAATTATCTTGCTCAAAATTGGTGAATGAACAATACAATTGCACACACATTTGTATTTGAGATATTTTGTATCATCATGATAAATCAAGATCAGTAATGAACTCACATTTGCACATAAGGGTTCCTTATAAATCTACATTTTGTCTTTGAGATAATTTAAAATATTTTTGCAACTCTTTTTGGAATAATTTTATCTTCTTATTTAAAGAACATCTGTTTAGTATAAAAACAATTACATACATTGTTTTCAAAAATCCAAATTCTTTCAACAACATCTTCAAAAATCTAGCAATAAAGTCACATATATATATATATATATATATATATATATATATATATATATATATATATTTATCTCAAAATCAAAAATCAATTATGCAATAAAATTACTTTTTTGGATTTCGTGATGATGGTATAAGTCTAAACCTATAATTCTATGCCTAGCGCAAACCATTGTTTTAATTTTATTTTTCCATTCATTTTAATTCATAAGAACATATGGCTTACATCATTATGTTACACAATTGTGCTTTAAAAAGAACGAACACATTTTTCTATTTCATTTCATTATGTCAACATTCCATTTTGCAACCATGGTATAATTTCTAAGGAACTATTCAAAAATTTTATCACACTTAGGAATTTATGCCTAGCAAAAATCATATTTCTTTTAATATCTCATGCATAATATTTTTATGAAAATCTAAAAACAAATCATCACCATCATCATTTTTCATTGTCACAACGCAAAGTCTTAAGACAGTCTCTTAAGCACCCTTTTACTTTTAGCAATATTTCTATACTGGGATTAGCTTGACGACCTAGCGAGCGGCGACTCCATGAAGTGATCTATAAAAACAACAATGTCCTTTGAAATTATTGTTAGAAGTCTCTTTATTTTTCATCAAATTACACCAAAACAACCATTTGTTTACATCAGATTATTCCATTTAAATTTTATGGCATGACATAAAATTATAATTTATTTCCAAATGACATAATTACATGAATAATTAATCAACAAATCCAAAATTAAAGCATCATAAAACATGTGGACAAATCATATCATAATATATATATATATATATATATATATATATATATATATATATCACAATATATGTACATCATCTCAAAACTGGATTGGTATGCCATCAATACCCTGGTATACTCAATCCTCTCAATAAAATATAATAATAATATATACAATCTCTATCCAGTCTGCAGTAGCTAGCCTCGAGAAGCCCTTAAGCTCTCTGCCTCATCTCCTCTCCCACCTTGGTGTGGAGGAGGTGGTCCCATAGAGGTCCGTGCTGTGTCTTGAGTCCTTATCGTTGATTGTGAGGATGTCCTCAATGATCCCATCATGATCGGCTCCACAATGGGGGTTGGAAATGGTATCCTCTGGTTCTCTATAACCACATGATAGTACAAACCTTGGTAGAATACGATATGAGCAATAGCCCATGCCAGATCCTGAGTGCTTGCCCCTCTGCTCTAAAACTTGAGCCATGTAGCCTCATCCTGGAGTGTTTGCACCTGAGCTCGGAGGTAGGCATTCTCAACCCAGAGAGCCACCATCTTGTTGTTCTCCCTTACCTCGACACCCTTGCCCTTATCAAGCGATGGTGGCCTCTCCCCCTGCTGAGAAGGGAATCCCTCCTCCCTCCTCCCTATTCGTTGTGGTCTTTATGGAGCCTGTGCCATCCTCTGGTATCTCTCCTATGGAGACCGTCGCTGCTCTCTCCTGTCGTGACCTCGTGTTGCCTCAATATTATCCTGGCACCGCCTCCCCATTCGTCGCACCATAGTGTGCATCAGAACCTGTGCCCTTGTCATCCAAGGAGGGCAGATGCCTGCATACCAGGCATCGTATCTGTCAGTGACCCCAATGTTGTCTACATCCAATGGCTAGATTGGGGCATCATCCATGTCCTAGATCCAAAATCATTACATATCTGGAGCCCCGATCAGCATGGTATTATCTTGGACAATCTAGGAATACTTGTAGTCCCTGAGAGATGGGATCCCCTACTGAAGACTGAACTATCGCAAAACTCGGTCGTAGCGGTGGAGCTCTACCTCTCCTCGCTCCATCCTCAGCTAGCATACTTGCCTGATGCGATCCAGCTCCTGTCCATCCTCTCCCCACCCTGGGTGCTCTCTCCATGGCCTCCAGGTGATCTAGTCTAGGATGAGGTTGTCTAGTAACCTCCATGACATTGACAGATCTATCTGTCATTGTGACCCTCTTTGTAGCCACCAATAGAAAACCTGGGGTCTCTCTCGATCAACCCCTATCAGTGGGAGTCCTACTGGCCTCCGCACCATGATGTGCTCTCAGCACCAAACCTGCAGTAGCGATGTCAAAACCAGACATCAGACTCCCTTGTATACTACCCCATGCAAGATCCTATATAAGCGACACAGTACAAAGCTACCCCATGCAAATCTATACCTATGGTCTCTCATGTTGCAGACCACATCTAAAAGGAGCCAGGGTAATCTGCACCCACTCTAGTGGCACAACAGTAGGCCACCCACTATCTCGATCAAAACTCGAGTCAACCTAGATACCCCAGGCATCTGCCTCAATGACTCGATGTTCACTCCACCCTTCTCCAAGACGAAGCTCGGGTCTTCGCTCAGCCTCATCATGGCCTGGCCCTAATTGGTTGTAGGAGTCATCAACCATCTCTATATGGGGATCCTCAAGATCCTCCATACGTCCTCTAGTGTGGGAGCCATCTCCCCTATCGGTAATCGAAAGCAAGATGACCCCAGATACCACCTCTCTGCTAGGGCTGTCAGTAGCCCCATGTCTGTCGGTACTTGTGGCATCTCTGCCACATGCTATAGTTCAACCTGTGCTAGTTGGTCTCACTCCGCTTGGTCGAGCGCGACCACGTCATCCCTTAGCCCCCCGTATTTTCACTCTCGAATCTTTAGTAATCCCCTATGCAAAATAAACAATAAAACAATAAAATTCATTAATAAACCAATTATTAAAGTCAATTAAATGCAATTCAAACAAACTTAATTTCATAAAAAAATGATGATATCATCCACCATTGGATGATATCGTCCTAAATTGGGTAAAATCATCCTTTGTAGGATGAAATCGTCTCCTATTTCACAACTTGGGGATCGCCCCTTGTTGGACGGGATCTAGGGATGATTTCGACGAAATTGGGACGATTTCGTTTTGACGTTGTCGACGACCTAAAAACGGTTGCGATGCCCCAAAACAGTCAAAATTTTAATAAAAAATTGCACAAATCAAATTCAAACATAATTCACTAGGTTTAGATTCTTACCCGTAGCCCGTGTCAGAATTCTGTCGATCGGTGCACTGTCTCAACCATTTTTGTCTGTAGAGCTCTCAAAACAGTAAAAATGAATAGTAAAAATGAATTAGGGTTTTACCCTATTTTTCTTAATTTTATTTAAAAACAACATTTTTAATTTTGCTTTTCTACGCTTTTACCTCAAATGTTCGATTTGGGTAAAAACATGGAGGGGGCACCATAGTCAACAGTCGTACGATTTGACCTAGAATCGTCGTCTAGAAAATTGAGTAAAATTTTGCTTTCTCGTAAAACGAGAAGAACTCATCTTTAATGCATTTTCTTCAAAAAATTTGCTAAAGAGGGGGCAAAATGTAGCACCCTAAAATTGGCGTAGTTAAACCCTTAGTAAAAGATAAAAAATTGAATTTTAACCCAAAACCACCCGTTAACTGCCCATTACCTTCTCCCCTTATTTTTCG
Source organism: Wollemia nobilis (assembly GCA_028583015.1). Taxonomy (NCBI): domain Eukaryota; kingdom Viridiplantae; phylum Streptophyta; class Pinopsida; order Araucariales; family Araucariaceae; genus Wollemia; species Wollemia nobilis. Next base: position 19,177,936 of record JAQPPZ010016947.1, on the reverse strand, counting down.
TGCCATTTTTAGGATTTTTTTTTGACCGTTGGACGATATCGTTGACGATAAGACGAAATCATCCCAGATATGATGAATTCGATTGGAATAGAACATCCAGACGATTTCGTCCCAAAATTGAATTTTCATAATTAGCTTATGTTTCAACAGCTTCTCTAACTTGGGCAGAAAGTGTCTGCGCAGTTATAGTCTCCCCCGTTGGAGATCTCCCAAATTGGGATGATCTCCAACCTCCTAACCTCTCCCTAATCCTATATAAACTGGGATTTTCTCAGTTTATCCCCCTAAACCCCCTGGCTGACTGATTTCCCTGCAACTTTAGTTTCTTGTACATTAGAACACCTTCACACCTTTGTTTGCATTGCGTATTTCAAGTTTTCTTGTAGGAATTTTACTATTTTTTAGCCGAAGCAAGCTCGGATCGTCGCAGGTGATTCCAGATGATTTCGGATGATCATATCGTAGATCGGCGATAATCTTGTACGATTAGAGGTGATCTTGACTGTAGTCTAGATTGGGGGCAATCAGAGCCTGGAGTTTGCATTTCTTTATCTTCTCTCTTCATTTTTTGATGCATTAACTTATTTTATTCTATTTTTTACATCCTAGAGTTCACCTCATTTAGCATAGATTCATGATAAAGTTAAAATAAATTATTAAATTAATGCATTTCCTTTAATTGCTATCTGGATCTATCATTTAGGTAAATTTATTATCATTTCTATCATTTCCCCTTGCTTTTGTAGTTGCATTTTTGGTTTTTGGTATCTGTTTCTGTGATTGCAGGTTTTTGACGAATTCGTATAACGAATTCATCAAATTGACGATGATCTCGTCTGATCTCAGATGACCGACTGAGATCTGAGATGATTTTGTTCAATTGTAGACGATAATGTAAGATTTGAGACAATTTGGACTTCTACAAACCTCAGAATCTTCATCAGACATCCAAAATCAGGTATATTCTATCTTATTTAGCATAATTTATGTGTTTAGCACTTATTCATGTTTTCTGTATTCATATAAATCAGCATTGGCATATAAAATAGTTTAGATTCATCTTGTCCAAACCTAGGAATTGAATGATTAAAGTACAAAATGAACACATCAAACCTACTCTCAACCTAGGCGTGGAAACTACCACTCAAAATTTTCCTGGTGAACCCACCATCCATAAAAAATTCACCCTTATACCCCTCCCCCGAGAGGCGTGACCTTCAAAGGGCCTCTCAGTCCGAGGTATTGTCCCATCCTTCTCGTATCCCCCTTCCGGGCACGGATCCTATAGCCTGAAGGTAAGGATACAAAAAATTGAGAGCGATACAGACATGCATTTTCTCCAATTTTTAAAAGCTTTGGAAAAATCTCTTCGTTCTTCTTCCCACACTTTCCGTTTCATTTCCTTGGACGCATGCAATTCGTTTGGCTTCCCTCTTTCAATTTGATGGGCTCTTCATTTTCATTTTGTTTCTCATAGTTTGGTTATCATTTTTCGCTTCATAACACTCATTTCAACTGTCCATTCGTGACCCACCAGATAACGTTCTACTTAATGATAATTTCGTTACCTTTATCTTCTGTTTACTGACGATGCCTTGGATTTATTCTTATGCATGCTATTTTCATTTGTCATGATATTCTTAGGCCATACCTAATATTTTATATGTCAAATGTTCACGGGCTCCTTTCTTTTATATGTAACGAACGCCATCAATAGAGCCCTTACACCTACACCACTACATGCATGGCAAGGGTAAAACAAAAATTACCAACTCCTTAGCCGCGTTTCCCCTCTTTTAACATCTCTTTCCCATCGGACTGTCGTGAACTGCATCATCGGACCTGCCGGTATCTTCCTCGGTATAATTTTTTCATAAGACCACCCTATCGTCGCATGAAACATTTGTCTACCTTTGCATTGTCGCTATTTAATTCAAGCAAGTCCTTGTATGAGCACCCCAAGTGACCTGCAGCCTACGCTGGACTATGGAGCCACTGTGTCTATTTTTTTTTATGACATGATAAACCTTTGTTCAACTCCCACGACGTCCTCCGCCTACACACTGCCTGCCTCACATTCTTATCTGTATTTGAGCTCACTAGTCTCGAAAACCATCCGGTGGGCATAAATTATCGCTGTCAGCGGTAGCATTCTCTCTATTCCCGACCACATCGCGGTGTAGAACAGTGCCAATTATCATTGCCCACATTTTACTCTACGTTGATTGATGGCACCGCTGTATGCGCTATACCCAACATTTAACATGGCCACCTCGACATTCATCCCTTCATCAACATCGCCAAGTCCTCCCCTGTGCCACTATGTATATTGTGGGACCCGCTGCATTTGCCACACTCTAGAGAGATTCTCCTCACTATCAACCGCCATCGTCGACCATTGCCACACGTCTGCCATGATTTCCACTATTCGGCTCGGTTGCTATCGCTGTGTTTTCAGGCGTTAACGTTCCACGCTGTCCTGATCTAGAATCCCATGACAGCATAACACGTCTACCATGAAAACGTAGGCCCCATTCACTGCCCTGGTTTTCGGCCGTGATGTGTCTAAGGTGAGCATTCCCATCTGTTGCAGACGTCAGGTGTTGTGAGATCCCATATTGCTGATAATTTTACATCTACTCTGTGACGATATCCTCTAAATCTTGCTCATCCTCAAATCGGTGGCAATTTCATAATCGTTGTAATTACACATGTATCCGTAGTTCAGTGCACCATCTTAAGCTGCCCATTCTTCGGCTTTGAATGTTGTCACGTTCGTCATCCCAAGCAGCTTCACGGACAAGCATGCCATACGGTACCCGGTTCCCTGGTTTCGGTGAATGTGTACATGTATTTGTTGGGATTCAGGCTTTGGTTCACGTCACCAATTTCCTTCACCTTTTGCTCTGTCTCATGTACATGGCATCTCCTCATCCGGTAATCCACATCATAACCTCGCTGCCACGTACCCTGTCGCTGCCAGATTCTCTATCAATATTGCGTATCAAGTCACTGTCTACTGTGTCAGTCATCGGTGAATACACAATGCTCTGTACTCCATCTCCCACTGTTCGAATGTTGAAGGCTTTCTTCCATGTCGCCTCTTCTTTCCAAGCCATCTGCTCTCCATCTGCCGCGTCATCACCTTCCGGTTGCTCCGATGGATGTATCGCCACTTGCCTTTCAAATGACCTGCATGCATATAACCAAAAATTTAAATAAGTATTTAGAACCCACCATATATATTAAGCATAAAGCCCTAAGGATTCGTTTAACACATAAGTGAAAAGAAGCTTTCCGAAGGCACGATGCATATTTTCATTTTCAAAGGAAATACTCTCCACAACTTATATTTTTATTTTTATATTTCTTTTTTATCATATTCTTATATATAATATGTAATATAACTATATAAGAATATATTTATTTATTTATTAATATATATTATTATAAATATATCAAATATATTTAGATAATAATATATATTATTTTTTTATTCTTTATTTTTATTTTCATATATCTATACATATATATGAAATATGCATATAGACATATATTTTATTAGAACTTTCTCTTGAATTGGTAGGACACAAGCACATTACACATACATGATAGAAAACAACAACACAATATTAGCAATAACATTGCTAACACAACATTGACGATAAAAATCGTCGACAACAAAATGATGTTAAAAATCGTAAACAATAAATTGACGACAAAAAGTCGTCGACAGAAAATTGACAAAAAATCATCGACAAAAAATTGACGACAAAAGGTTGCTGACAACAAAAATCGTCGATGATAAAATATCGTCGACAAAAAAAAAAAAATTGTCGACAATAAAATGTTTTTGATCAAAACTGACAATAACTGCAAGCCCATAACAAACGAAAGCATTAGACACTAAAAACGAAATGTAAAGATCCAGATACCAAAACAAAAAGGTGGGTTCCCAATTTTGGGGTATGTTGTGGAACAACCACAACACAAGATTATTTTAATATTTTCATATAACCTTGTAAAATTTATGATCAATTTTTTATATTTATTCTACTTTAATAGATATTAAAATTTTTGGACTAATAACAATCATACCTCTTTATCACCTTTAATAATTCATTTTTATTATTTTATAATTATATATAACTAATGTAGTTAATCATATCTCCTCAATAAATTAGTATTGTAGACAATAAAATCTAGCCACTTGTCCTCCATCCATGTTTTCATGCCATTTCCACCACCAAAACATAGTTATTTTCCATACATCCTAGATTTCCCACCATTTCCACTTATTATTTATATATATTTATTATATATATATGTTTAAATAATAATATTTTATATATTATATTTTATATATATTTAATAAATATATATTTATATAAATAAATCAATCCTAGCCATCCGATTTCATTTAATCCTATCCATCCATCCACATCAATCCATACCACACCCTACAATAAAATCTACCCTTAGATGTGCTTTAATATCATCCATATGATTAGTGTTGTTGAAACCCTAAAATGCCCTAGGTTAGATTATAAATAGGAGCCATTTTGATGGCTCAATCCCTAAGTCTTTTCTAAGTTTTTAAATTTCTTAAGTTGTTGGATTCCCTAAGTTTCCAATCTAGAATTTTGTGCCCTAAATCCAATCCATCCATCATATTCCCTCTTCCCCTGCTTGCCATCGTCGCCACCGCATCCCTCATCTTCTCCAAATCTGCCTTTGCAAAATTTTGCCTCATCCACCAAGTGCCTTTATGCATTTTTTATCTATGTCGAGCATCTCTGGGCACCTCCCTACTTGGCCCAAGCACCTACAAGTATTTCCTGTAGCTACCAGGTGCCCGCAAGTGTTTTATGTAAGCCCTTATAAAATCCCCCTAGCCTTCAAGCGACGGTAGGGCACACCTTCACCATTAACCTGCAATAGATTCAACTATCGAGAGACAACCAACAAGGAGCAAGGTAAATCATTCTTTGTTTTTTTAATTTCAATATTTCCTTATTTGCTTGTAGTAGTGTTACATGATAGTTAGGGTTTTATTAATGTTTGAGGGTCTCATGTAGTGGAGCCCTCTCAGTTATTACTAACTCTCTTCTTTCATATTCTATGTGCAAATTTGGAGATTCATCAGCATTGGATAGTTGTTTAAGCTAGAGTGGTCCAACATAGGATACATAGAAGGCCACTCACCCCTATTGGGAGCAAAACATTACTAAAGACACCACCATTTGTTGTAGCTAGGGTTTCGGAGAACCCTAGAAATCTATGTAAAAATTGTATCACAAGGGATTCTTAAATCCGCTATTGTAACAATGGAGTTTTTAGGCTCCCTTGTTTAATGTAAATATCAGTTATTGTGCAATATATGGTTGATTTGAATTCTATTTATTTATCATTGCTTGGTGTTGTGTTTTTGTCTCTACAAGTATATAATCTAAAGATATATATTGAGGTCAATATGGCTAAGCATTGTACTAAAGAATCAACCTATGGTTAAGATTTTTCTAAGAATTTTATATCAAATACCAATATTTCATAAATTTAAAAGGGTCGATATGAATAAAGTATTTTAATAAATTTAGTTTAAACCACAATATAAATTTAGTTTAAACCACATAACCAATATCTATGTGAAATCTTAGTTGAATAATACGGTGACATGTTTAATATAGTGGAAAACCAACACAAAATATTTTAAAATATATACATATGTTTCTAAAGTTTAAAATGATTATAAATAATGTTTCTCTTGAAAAAATCATATGTACACATGTTTTGAATTATAAAAAATACATATATCATTATCTCCCTTCAAAAAATTCACCATAGATTTGTATTCGCTCTAGGGCGGGATGAATAGACCTACAACAAAATGTCAAAAGGCACTGTCCCAAATGTCACATTCGAGAAGCTCCAAATCACCTACAAAGTTGGGGATTAGCTAAATGGGGGTATTTTGGGAAGACCCAGATGGTCAGATTTTCCCAATTTGGCCTCTATCACCAGGAATTTGATGATGCTACCTGCATGTTAGCAAAAGTGAGAAATAATAGAAACATGATAAAAAATGCTTAGAACGATGTGAAATTTGAATGACAACCTATCTAAGCAGCATAGAATTAAATGCAAAAATAACAGAAAGGAAATCTTCCATAGGTTTCCAATCACTTCGGTGCAGGGCGATTAGGACTGTAGCAGTGTGGGGGGAGGGGGCACCCGGGGGCAAGCCGCTCGCCGTTTGGGGCCCGATTTCGAAACCAATCCACTTGGGATGGGTCCAAAACCTCTTGTGGGGTATTTTTGGTAAATTTGGTGGGATATTGTGGCCAAATTTTACGTTTTGGGTTTTGGATTTACTCTTCCAATAACCACCCTATGACCTCCTTTCCAAAAGAGATCAAGGATGTGAAAGGCACAACTCAAAAGGGCGTGGGTGTGAAAGTAAAATGACAGCACTTCGTTGCTCCAAAATGATCCTTCTCTCTATGTTTTGGGGTGAGAAGACTCACCATTTTATAGACCTGATGGTCTTCTTTGGATGAGCATGCAGAGGTGCCACTTGGCAATCATGCCTTCCTAGGGGGGAAGATTCCTCCCTGATTAGGGGCTTCATGACTGCCCTTGTAACTATCTCTAACGCTCAAAAAAGCTCACTCACACTCTAATGCAATGAAGGAATAGTTAAGTGGTGGATCTAAGCTACCATTTATTAAGATTTGACTTTTTTCCTATCAAACCTGCTATTCGCCCCACCCTGGGGTGAATACTACTAATCGTCCCTGGGTGGGGCGAGTACCAGTTTGTAATCGTCCCTGGGTGGAACGAGTATGGAGCAGAGTGCCTGAAGGTGCCAAATTGACCTCTGACATTCCAAAACTATTGTGTGAGTGGTTAGGACCACTTTTTAACCTATGGAGGCTACCCTTGGGGTTGTGTGTGTCAATGCGATCAGTGTTTGCAGTCACATAATCGGATTGGTGTTGTTTTGGTGTCTATAGATGCCCATTTTTGGGAAGCGTTGTGCGTGGTGCAGTGTTGAGCAAAAATAGATAACCAAAGCACTAATGATTAGGGTTTCTTAGTAACCTAACCAAATTTTGATGCCCCAAGTATGGAAAGGGCATGCATTCTTGAATCCTTGCTTCTGACAAGCAAAGGAACTCAATTCAAGTGTTAACCTTTTTCGGTGAGGTGTTACTTGATCTTGGACATTGATTAGTCATGAATAGGCAAAGGGTGCAACCTTTTATCTATGGGAACCTTGAGTTCATGATTCATGAATTCCAAGTGTTTGATCAGCTTGTGATTATTGCTTGATTGCTGCCCCAAGCAGGGGCGTGATTGTCTTTGTCAATGATTCTTTGAATGCATGCCATTTCCTTGATTGGGTGTGTATTTGTTGATTGGTGACTAAGTGTGACTACCCCCTCAAGCGACGAATCGATGAGGGAATGACTTACATGAGAAAAGTGATGAGTCACTTGACCCAAGATGACTTGTGTAAGGGTGCCTTCAGATGTTTATCGTTGAATGTGTGTGCAGTTTTCCAAAATTTAGACCTATTTTTGGTGGGTGCTAACCCTTTTTGTGACGCGCTTTGGAGCTGAAATTGGCAAAAATTTGTCTTCTCATGGAGCGGTCCGGCTATGGTAGCCTTCTTAGGGAGTAGGATAGTGCCAATTTGTGACTCCAACATTGGTTTTGCATGCCCGGAATGTCAAGTGCGAAAGCACTCTCCTCGGACAAGTTTATTGCTTGTTTTGGTGCATTTTTTTTTTTTTTTTTTTTTTGTTGTTTTTTAATGATATATATACAGATGAATTTATTTTGTTTATACACATGTCGGTATGTTGATGTTATGCACAATGATTGATGAATGTGGATGCATGTTAATTTACATTATGTATGGATATGGTGTGATGAATGCTAATGTTTCTAATTTATATGATATGCAAATGGAATGGATGAATTGAATTTGTGATTTTTGGTGGGGGCACCATAGACTATTTAGAACTTTATGGCTTTTTGTCTTAGGCGATTGTTGTGGTAAATAAATTTTTATGTATACATGCTATTTTTGTATTTTTTGATGGCAATTCGAGGATGACAGGTTGCACAGGTGGTTTAGAATGTAGTTAAGGTTTTCTGAGACTCAGATGTTTTAACCAAATAGCCAGTACTATAATGTTATCTTACAAGACTTTTGGACAAGGTATGAATCAGACTTGTCTTTGACCAAGTTATTTCACATCCTTGTGTGTGCAATTGATTTCATTTATGTGGTATTTGTTAAAATACAGCCAGTGCTAGATAGGCTGTCAACCAAACCTATACTGAGGATCACCTAATTAGCTCCACTAACTTCCTTTGTTGTATTTAGTCAGATTAATCTTCGGTGCTACCTAGGATACCATAAGCTAGCTCATCCACATGCAAACATTGATCTGTACATGAGTTAATATGATAGATATATCATCATGCGAGAGGTTTACCACCAGTGATCGATAGGCTATCCACGAAACCGATACTGAGGTTTACTTCATGACCTTCTAAATGCTGAGAGTTCTAGGGATTCAAGTTCGACTCCCTTCTTTTCTTCAATTGTATTGGGATACTTGCTCTTTTATAGTGATAAAAATCACTGTTTATTTTTGTTTTGTTATTATTATTATTATTATTTTTCTTTTGAGCAAGGGATTTGAATTTTGAGTGATGAGAATCACTATTGTATGTGCCTTTTGATGTATGCACTTTGGTGGTGATGTCAAATTTTTGGAGTTTTGACTTTTGCAAAATTTTATGATGTTTGCAACTTTTTGAGAACTTGGGATTCTTGGGGAATTGGGTAGGGAATATGCTTGTCCTTTTGCCAAATCTCAAAATTCTTGGGGTCATTCACACAGGGGGATGAGCAAGATAACCATTTCGCTTATGGTGACCTGGATTGCTTTGCAGGTTTCATCTTTCATTCACACAACTTGGGAATTTTATGTGTTTTAATTTGTGTTGGGATGCTACGTAACAAGGTGTGATCCAAGTAGAACTCTACCTTTGTAAAATCTGTCTGACTTTGTACAGTACTTGGCTAGAAAGCTAACGATAGCTGAATGACAAAAATTCTAGATACATTAGAAGACAACTGACTATGATTTGGTGAAATGATGTAAATGGCATTTATTTTTGATGGATTGTTTACAAAAATGGAGAAATGTGGAACGAGATGGATTGGCGGAGTAATTACAGTATATGGTGCCTTTGACCTGTATGACCACAAATATGCAATGTATGGATGTGATGCCTAATGCAACTATATATTATTATGTTTTTGAGGGATTGATTTTTTTTTTTTTGTGGGTATGGAGGTGAGATGCAAAAAGAGCTCTTTATTGTTGTGATGATTTTGAGCATGCATGGAAATGAGATGCAAATTTTTGTTATTTTTGATGATTTTATTGTTTTTGAATTTTCTTATTTTCGACCAAGCGATTGTGGGAACCCTTGGAGCTTTTGGTTTGACCAAAGGGATGACGGGTACCTTTGGGGTGTTTGGGGATTGACCAAGTGATTATGGGAATCCTTGGAGCTTTTTGGGATTGACCAAGCGATTGCAGGAATCCTTGGAGCTTTTTGGGATTGACCAAGCGATTACGGGAATCCTTGGAGCTTTTTGGGATTGACCAAGTGATTGCGGGAATCCTTGGAGCTTTTTGGGATTGACCAAGCGATTGCGGGAATCCTTGGAGCTTTTTGGTTTGACCAAAGGGATGATGGGCACCTTTGGGGCATTTGGGACTGACCAAGCGATTGCGGGAATCCTTGGAGTTTTTGGGATTGACCAAGTGATTGCATGAATCCTTGGAGCTTTTTGGGATGGACCAAGTGATTGCAGGAATCCTTGGAGCTTTTTGGTTTGGGCTATGGCTCTTTTAGATATGGAATGGCCATAAATGACTGATGTTCAAGGGTTCTAGTTCCTTGATTCCATCAAGAGAGGCTAGCCGGTATGTTCCAGGTCCTATTTTACTGTCAATTACATAGGGACCTAACAAATTTTTTGCAAACTTGTCCCTTATATGGGGTGGCAAGTTAGAGTTCTATTGGTTCTCTTTTAAGACCAAGTCACCAACCTAAAAGTCCCTTAGGTGAAATTTCATGTTGTATGCTTTCTTCAGTCGCTCTTGATAGATACGTAAATGCTCGAGAGCATTAACGCGTCGTTCATCAAGCAACGTAAGTTGGTCTAACTAGGCCTACCACGTAGTGTCATCATCGATGAACTCTTGCATTGATATGCGTAGGGAAGGAATTTCCAACTCGAGAGGCATGACTGCCTTGAAGCCATACACGAGCAAAAATGGAGTTGCCCTAGTGGGCATCTAAATGCTAGTGCGATAAGCCCACAGGGCAAGTGGGATTTGAATGTGCCAATCCTTATGACTATCTGTGATCGTATTTTTGAGGATGGCAACTAGCATTTTGTTTGATGCCTTTGCTTGCCCATTTGCCTACGGATAATAAGGTGTCAAAAAATTATGCTGAATTTTGTACTTTGTGGTCAAAGCACGCACGTCTTTGTTCTTGAATGACGTCCCATTATCCGAGATTATCTTGGATGGAATACCAAAATGACATATGATATTATGTAAAATAAACTCCACAATGCGGGGTCCAGTCATAGAGGTAAGCGGAATTGCTTCCACCCATTTGGTGAAGTACTCTATGGCCGTTATGATAAACGTGTGACGACCTGATGACATAGGGGAGATCTTTTTGATTAGATCTAAGCCCCACTACGAAAATGGCCAAGCCGATTGGATCGGCTATAAGGCATGGGAAGGTACGTGTGTCAAATTAGCATGGTTTTGACATTTCACGCACTTCCTTATATATGCGCAACAATCTTGCTCTAAAGATGGCCAATAATAGCCCATGCGAAGAATGTGCTTTGCGATGGCCATACCATTGAAGTTGCCACCGCACGTACCATCATGTGCTTGGGAGATCATCCAAGTGGACTCCTGCTGGTCCAAGCAATGAAGGAGGATTCCTTCATAGCTGCGATGGTACAAAATGTCTCCTAATAAGATATGTTTAGACGGTTTCTATTTGAATGATCACTTTGCGGCATGCATCAATCCAAGTGGGATGTTACCTAACTTGAGGTAGTCCCTTATGGGTGAATACCAATCCTGCTGATCAGAAACCTTGATGGTATGAATAGCCACTCCCTCTTGAAGTTCACCCCTAGCAAAAGCTGAACGGGAAAGAACTTGTAAGAATAGTGTTGTGTTACTATTAAGGGGAGTAGGGGAGAACAAGGACCCCCAGTTGGCGTGGTTCAGACAATCGTGGATTCGAGAGAACTTATCTAGGGATGGTTCAATATGGATCAAGTGGATTCCTGGTTTTAAGTCAGAGCTTACACTCTCCATCATGGATTGCGATAGTGTTTGTACTTGAATGGTTGTCATATCACCAAAAATGTCTTGCGAGATTAAGGATCCCAAGGAGGCCATAGTGTCCGCAAAATGATTCGATGACCGAGGGAGTGCCTCGATGTCGTACCATTCAAGCTTTGCTAGGAATTTGTCCACAAGGGCTTTGTAGGCCTGTAGAACTAGGCATTTACATTGGAATACCCCTTTGACTTGGTTGACAATTAACAGTGAATCACCAAAGATGTTCAATCATTTGATGTTCATGGTGATTGTTGTCTGAAGACCTATGAGCAAGGCTTCATATTTTGCATTGTTGTTGGTGCACGAGAAGTTTAATTTAAATGATAGAGGCATTGGAGCCCCTTGTGGTGTAAAGAATATGATTCTCGTGCCACCACCTTGCTCACATTTAGAACCATCAAAAAATAGGGTTATGTCGACCTGTGACTCAGGATCATTAGAATCTGGTGATTCTGAGACATGAAAGACCCCATCATTAGGTAGTTCTATGGTCAGAGGCTGATCGTATTTGAGAGGAGCCTCTGCTAGTTGATTGACTATGACTTGAACTTTGATGGATTTCTATCCAATAAACTCTATGTCAAATTCCATCAACAACATGATCCATTTTTTCGTGCGGCTACTATGATAAGTATGACTCATCATGTACCGCAATGGATTCTCCTTAGACACAACATACGTAGTGTTCCTCAACATGTAGTGGCATAGCTTTTTGGTAGCAAACACCACTACCAAGCAAAGTTTCTCAATGTATGCATAGTTAAGTTCATAACTGACTAGGGTGCGGCTAAGATAGTAAGTAGCCTGTTCTTTGTGAAGTTCATTTTTCTGGGCTAGCATGGCACCCAGTGCCACCTCGATAGCTGAGATGTATAAGTAGAACGACACTCTTGGTCTAGGTGGTGCCAATACTGGTGGTGAAGCCAAGTATTGTTTAATGTCATCAAAGGTTGAGTGGCACTCGTCATCCTAGTGAAATGCTACCCCTTTATGCAATAATTTATTCATGGGTCGACACTTGTCAGATAGCTGCGCTATGAAGCGCTTGATTGACATGACCTTTCCCTGTAGGCTTCTGAGCTGCTTAATGGTAGTTGGGGGGAGCATTTCAAGGATTGCCTTGAATTTTTTTGGGTCCACCTCGATGCCTCACTTTGATACTATGAAACCCAAGAGTTTTCCAGATGTGATGCCAAATACACACTTCTTGGGATTCAGTCTAACTTTATGTTCCATGAGGCAATCGAGGATCTTGCTTAAGTCATCGAGATGATCTAGGCGCAAAAGAGATTTGGCCAAAAAATCATCCATGTAATATTCCAAAGTTTTATGCATGTAATCATGGAAGATGTACGTCATGGCACGTTGGTAGGTGGCATCAACATTTTTAAGGCCAAAAGGCATGACCTTATAGCAAAATGTCCCCCAAGGCGTTGTGAACACCATTTTTAGTTGGTCCTCGGGATTGATACGAATTTGATTGTATCCTGAGAAACCATCCATGAGGGAAAGCATTTCATGGCATGCTATAGCATCTACCAATGCGTCAATGCTCGACAAGGGAAAATCATCCTTAGAAATCACTTTGTTTAGATCTCAAAAATCAGTGCATATGCGAATCCTCCCATCAAGATTTTTTATGGGCACCATGTTGGATAGCCATGGTGGGTAATCCATGCAGATGAAAAACTGTGCATCCAACAACTTTTGTAATTTTTCTTTGACCATTAAGGCCACTATTGGGTGCATCTTACGTAGTTTTTGCTTAACTGGCTTGACTGTCGGATCAAGCGTTAGATTATGCATGACTAGTTGAGGATCTAGCCCCGACATGTCTATGTAGGACCATGCAAAAACCTCCTTCTTCTCTTTGAGAAGGGTAATGTAGTTGGCTTGCTCTTCGGGGGATAAGCTTACCCCTAGCTTGATAATTTGTGGATTCATTAGATCAGAGCCGATGTCTACATCAGTCATCTCCTCGATCGACATGTGGGATCCATCCTCCAACTGGTGTGGAGTTGGGATCAAATGGATATCATTTGCTGAGTTTAAATCTATGTTGGGAACCTCGGGTTCCTCTTCAGCATGGAAGATATCTTGAGTTGGCCCTGGGGTGAAATGAAGCATTTCACCGAAAGGCTAGTACTCTGATGGGGATGGAGGTGAATTGATGCAATCCCAGTCTATGGCATCTATGTCTAGATACAATGACTGTGCTGGATCGGTAGAGTTATGGATGGGGGCGGTTAAGTCAATGGAGATCATGTTGATGAAATGATTTTGGTCTCCATTACAGCAGGTGTGGTGACTCGAACATTCTAGATGTTTTTTGTGCTCCGAATCTAGCTCTAGAGGTATTGGCACAAATGGATCGGCCCTATGTGTGGATAGGAAGATAGGGTCTGCCCTCGACACTGATGTTGCTATAGGGTCTCTGGGTGAAAGGTGTTCTCCGTATGCCCAAAGTGGTGGATTCAACACTTGGTCCCACTACACTGGGTCTACGTGCCACTCATGCCCTAGCACTATGTTTAGTTGTTAAAATATGTCATTAATCTCCAAGGGGTATTGTTGCCGCATCTACCACATTTGATTAAGATATGCCATCTCAGTTTCATCTTCATAATCAATGTCGCAGATCCAAAGTCCGTCATTGGCTCCAACAACCGTTTGTGACATTAGAGGCTCGTCTTGCTCAAGCAAATTGATCTAGCACCATTGGGGTTGTTTTGCTCTCTGCGATGGGGCTTGATTGTCTTGTGGTGGCACTTGCTGGTTGGGAGACGCTAAAGGGAACATTTCCAAGAGGCTTTCCTGATAATCATCCATGGGGGTCACTTGTGAGTGATTTCTATATGATTCGAAGGGATCCCATGGTGCTACCTCATATTCTGACTCATATTTTGAAGATCCTTCTTGACCTTGTCTATATCCCCTTTGTAGGTGAGCTCTCAAGCTTTCTCCTCTCTTGAGTGAAGGGGAAGGTTTGTTGAGGCTAACAAGGTTGGTTGTCAATAATGGGAGGTAATCCCCCAGTGTATATGTTGTGTTAGGGTTGGCATATGGATCTAATGCCAATCCTCCCTTGTTGCCTATCCCTAGGCCTTGCATGTTTTCTACCAAGATGTCCAGGGGTAGGGGGTGGTTGAACCCTACTCCTGACTTGTCATATGGCATCTGATATCTTGGTTGGCAAAGGACTCCAACTCCTTACTCATATATGCCTAACCCATATCCATGCCAATTGCATTGGCCAAGATATCTCAAAGCAAAATCTGGGTTGGAAAAATAATTGACATCTTCTGCAAAGGGCTCTTCATCTTTGTCCTCTTGCATGCATGGCTCAGTACCATGATCAAGGCCTCCATACACAAAGTTTGTCTGGTTTGGTGGGTAGCCTAGAGGAACAATAGTACCAATGGGGAGGTGAGGTCTCCCCATGTCCTGCATGGACTCTAGTGCGGGTGTTGCTACAATATTCCACACCAGATACTCCCCTAGGCCCGTATTGGCCATTTCAATGGTGATTTTTGGTGATTGAGGGGGAGGGAACGAAAGTTCTTCGAGAGTCCACTCCATGTCGGGTGGACTAGGAGCCTCGACTTCCATTTTGCTAGGCATCTCCTTAGTAGATATAGTTGATACTGATGGTGGTGCCTCTTCTAGGGGTTTCTTCCCTTTGTCATTCTGTGTGGCCACCCTAGGTGGTGTCATTGGTGAAGGACCAGCCGATGAAGATGGACCCGGTTGTGGTTTTGATGGGCTTGTCAACGGGGATGCCTATGATATCAAACCTTGCTTAGATGGATTCAACTAAAAATCCAAATGCGTTGATGGAAGGGTCAATTGCGGGATCAGCTGCACCGCATTGCAATACTTGAAGGGTTCTAAGTCCGTCGGGACTACATGCACCTCCCCTTCAAATGTATACTTTAAACATTGATGAGCTATCGAAGGGACACACTTCATGTCACTGATCCATGGCCAACCCAACAAGATGTTATAGGCCATCTCACCTTCCAAAATATGGCACAATGTAGGTATAGTATTTTGTCCCACCTGGATGGATAGGACAATTGTGCCAACTGTCGAGCATATTGCATCATTGAATGCTTGTAGTGTATATGTGGAAGCCATGATGTGAGATAATAGAAAATTCAAATGTTTCAATGTCATTGTTGTAATGATATTACTGGACGAGCCAGTGTCTACCAATACCCTCTTATACGAAATCCTGTTGATCTGTGTGATAACGTGCAGGGGTGGATCCGCCATGTCATCAACCACTGATTTCACTTCATCTCCTCGAAAGGTGATGACTGGCTCAGTGCATCATTTGACATGTCCCACAAAGTTGTTGAAGGAATTTGCTTTGTGGGGCTGCAACTCGATGGCTTTCAATATCTCCATTAGAGCCTCCCGATGGGGCGTTGATTGTTGTATGAGCTTGTATATGGAGAGCCTATCCGATGTGGTCCTCAAGCTTTGAGTGAGTTTGGTCTGAATTGTGGCCATGGGTCTAGGTAGAGGAGGTTGTGTAAGGTGTTGTTGTGGTTGTGACGTTGTTGGCACCTCACCTATAGTTGTCATGGGGGCAGCTGTGCTCGGATACCTCTTGTTCCAAGTCACTATACTGATCATCCCTACATACCCCTGCATGGGGCAGTTCTGTGTTACCTCGTTGACTTGTAGGGTCTTTGCCTATGCATCATGGGCAGGCAAGGGGTCCTTAAAGACCTCCATTTGTTGGTTTCTTGGTGCCATGGTATTATCCACCGCTAATGTCTTGTTATCTATTAGGTCTTGCACCAGGCCCTTAAAATTCCAACATGCATTAAGGTCATGTCCCTTCATCCTATGGAACCTACAATACAAATATTCCCTATAGCCCTTAGGTTTTGGCATGTTGGGATCTATGGGTTGAATCTCAGGCAGGTTCATCAAGTGTGCCATTGAAAAGCGATCAAACAGGGAGTCTCGAGACTTTGTGTAAGGTGTGAATTATCGCCTAGGGTGACACTGCTGATTTTGTTCTTGCCTCTAATTTTCTCGATCATAGTTGTTAAGATGCACCGCATGATAGTTAGCCTTTTGGGGTTGTGTTGCTTGTGCAGGCTTAGGGACGTTGATAGCAACCCGATTGACCGCAACGAGTTTCTGTTGCGTGGTCCTTGTTTTGGTGTTCTTAGACCATTCTTATTTGGCTTGGCTATCTCGCCATCCTAAATCTTGATCTCTTCAATGATTCTGGCTTGTGCCAGAGCTTCCTCTAAAGTGGCATATTACTACAGCTGTAATAGCATAGAGATCAATATCAAACAACTCTTTTAGAACATTTGTGTGAGGTCGGACATAGGAGAGAGGTAGGGTAGCTTGGAAAGTAGAGTCCTCCAGCAATTCCCATAGGCCGCCATGGTTTCTTCCTCATACTGCCTGAGGCTAGCTAGGTCACTTAGTGACACCTTCTTCTTGGTGTTGAAGGTGAAGAATTTGAGGAACGCATCCACTAGCTGATCTAAGTTACTAATGTTGTGCTTTGGCAATTGAGTGAACCAATCCAAGGCAGGGCCTGCGAACGTGGTGATGAATGTTCTTAACAGCAAAGCATAATTATCCTGAATGCCAAAGCATTGGCTCAGGAATCTAGTCACATGTTCTTGGGCATCGTCATCACCTTTAAAGATTGCCAATTGAGACAGCTTAAAGTGTTTAGGGTAAGTGGGTGCAAGCACTGACAGATGCACAGGATGACTGCAAATTTTGCGTAACATGGGCTTTTTGGGCCCAGAATTCTTGGTTTCCATAGAATCCAAATTCTCTAGCATTTCTTTATATGCATCGAAAGATTTAATGTCTTCCTCTTTAGTTTTCTCCCATTATGGGTTGTGGGAAACTTGAGGCCTATGGAGGGGTGGCCGGATAGTAGCCCCTCCGCCTTGGTAGGGCATTTCGGCCCACTATTCTTCTTGCTCATACTCCTCATAGGCCTCTTGAGGAGTTTCAAGACGAGACCTATAACCATGGGTGGGTCCCCGCAGGGGGTGCCCATCGTTGTTCCTGGGAGTGGTCTCCCACTCAGGTCTAGGAGGTCTCGGAGGCAACAGTCAATAAGGTTGCGGGGACCTATCTCACACCAAGGGGTTGCACCTCTCATATGGTTCTGCTCTTTGGGTGCGAGGGGTCGAAACCCTCTCAGGCATCGTGTTATGGAGTAGCTCATCTATTTGGCACCAAATGCACTCTTTGCTAAGGTGATATAGATGCTCTAGCTACTGTTGGTATTGCTCAAGCTACGTGATCTATGCTTGGTGGGTGGCATTTTTGGTGACTGCCAAGTCAATTTGTTTCACCATCTTGATTTTGGGAGGCCTAGATGCCTCTCTTACACATTTATCTTGGTCTTGATTATCCGAGATCTCTATAGGTCACTTCCCTCTATCGAGGTTGGTGGTATTCACTCGAGGCTCTGGCCTCAGTAGGTGATTTTGGTAGATAGCAAGTGCGGAGGTGCATTGTTCCTGTGCTGTGTATTGCTCTTGAGGAATGTAATGGTCTTCCTCATGCTCCCTTTCATATATGTGAAAGGGGTGGGTAGAGTTGGCTCACCCTGCTTGAAGAGCCTTATGCTCTAGATTTGGCTTATTATTCCTAATAATGATGGGGGGTAAAGGAGGGATGACATAATCATGCGGCCTCTCCTCATGTATCCTATGCTATTCTAGTACTTCATCACACAGTGGCCACTCATACTAAGATTATAAGGGATCCTTCCCATTTATATTGAGGGCCACGTGTAACGACTCCTCCTAAAAGGGTCTATGTTGGACAAGAGTGCCCCTCAGAGGGGTGCTTCTATAGTCCCATTCTGAAATGGCATGATGTGGACTCTCTTGTGGGTTAGGCCACCAAGGCAGTATGACCAAGTCCTTGGGGCTATAGCAGAAGCGACTTGTGACCCCTTGTACACTCTTCGCAGCTTCTACCCTTGATTGGGCTTGGCTACGGGTGTACACCATGGTGGTGTTTTCCTACAAGATGTGTAGATTTTTATTTCTTTTTATGATTTTTATGCTATACTAAACAAAAAATATCACACATGCAAAGCAATGATTATCTCATTTAAAGATTAAAGGTGTGCCCTAAACCTGGTTTAGTGTGTTTTGATTTTGTTTTGAAAGCTTTTGTAAATGACATTTAAATGCAATATGATGGCTCTTATGACTCCCAAAAATGGTCGCCCCTTCGATATACCATTGCCAGGCCGATATACCAACCTCTCTATATACTCGCCCTTATGTGAGGGAAACTATTGGTACGTGAGAGCAGATGGTACGTGGAACGTAGGCGGTACGGAAGGGGAATCACCCTATTTTTGAAACCTACCATAGAAGACTTATCCTCATGCACTGGGAATCACCCCAGTTACACTCGGTCAGCTTTCGTCAGGATTTACGTCTAGTAACAATAGCAATCGGGGTTATGAATACAAAATTCAAGCCAAGGTGGTGATGAAATCCACCGTTGGTCTTAATCAAGGGCTGGGGTTTTATGACCAGCTCCTTGGTGTTTATGTTGCCACGTGATGTGTGGGGTTCTTTTTATTTTGCATGAAAGAAAATAAACATGCAGTACAACTTTCCCTAAGCAAGCAAAGAACCAAAAAAATAGGAAACGGAAAATAGAAAATGATAGAAGGAGTTCAAGACCCCTACCTCTTCTCTGTCCAAATTTGTTGGTCCTGAGTTTCTGTCCTAAAACTGCACAGATAGCTATTCGTCCCTGAGTGGGATGAATAACAGAACTGTATTCATCACAGGGTGGGGCAAATGCCCATTCGCCCATGGGTAAGATGAATTACAGCTCTGTATTTGCCATAGGATGGAACGAACAACAGTCCAACGTTTGAAAACTTGATACCTGCAAGCAAAAACAATCAAGTTTTGATTAAATTTTTGATCTTAAAAATAGAGGACAAGGGTCCCACCATGATCACCACTGAAAGCACGAGGATACGAAAGTAAAAAGGAAACTCCAAGTGCGATACAAATGGAACTAAACTTAACGCTAAATCCTATGAATTGAAAGTGCATGAAAGGAGGGAAAGCATGAATGAATAGAAACAAAAAAAAAGCCAATAAGGAAGACAACCCTTTTTATTGATATGTTTCAAAACTCGGTTACAATTCACCTCCTCCCCTTCTCAGGGCTAGGAGCGTTAAATATGTGTTCTTGTTACACCCATGGATGCCATTCCTTCTTCCGCATGCTGACATGTAAAATGGGTAGATCAAACATCGTTGTCGCTTGTGTTAATGAGTATTGACTTATTTTTGCTCCTCTAATGTCTATATACTACATTCAATGAAATGAGAAACAGTCAGTAGAACCTATACATGAAATAAAACATGCAATCCCCATGCCTTCGATTAGTGCATGCAAGATATAAATAAAATGATAACTAAAATAGATCCAAATGAACTAAAAAATTTACAGGGGCATTAAAACATCACAAGGAAAACACTGCAAATGGAACAGTCAAAAAATTCACCATATATTTGTATTCGCTCTAGGGCAGGATGAATAGACCTACAACAAAATGTCAAAAGGCACTGTCCCAAATGTTACATTCGAGAAGCTCCAAATCACCTAAAAAGTTGGGGATTAGCTAATTGGGGGTATTTTGGGAAGGCCCAGATGGTCGGATTTTCCCAATTTGGCCTCTATCACCAAGAATTTTATGATGCTACCTACATGTTAGCAAAAGCGAGAAATAATAGAAACATGATAAAAAATGCTTAGAACGATGTGAAATTTGAATGACAACCTATCTAAGTAGCATAAAATTAAATGCAAAAATAATAGAAAGAAAATATGCCACAGATTTCCAATCACTTCGGGGCACCAAATGTCAGGTTTTGGGTTTTGGATTTACGCTTCCAATAACCACCCTATGACCTCCTTTCCAAAAATAGATCAAGGATGTGAAAGGCACAACTCAAAAGGGCATGGGTGTGAAAGTAAAATGATAGCACTTCTTTGGTCCAAAATGCTCCTCTCTATGTTTTTGGGTGAGAAGACTCACCATTTTATAGACTTGATGTTCTTCTTTGGATGAGCATGCAGAGGTGCCACTTGGTAATCATGCCTTCCTAGCGGGGTGGGAGATTCCTCCCTGATTAGGGGCTTCATGACTACCCTTATAACTGCCTCTAATGCTCAAAAATGCTCACTCACCCTCCCATGTAATGAAGGAAGAGTTAAGTGGCAAATCTGAGCTACCATTTGTCAAGATTTGACTTTTTTCCCGTCAAACCTGCTATTCGCCCCACCTTGGGGCGAATACTGCTAATCGTCCCTGGGTGGGGCGAGTACTAGTTTGTAATCGTCCCCGGGTGGAACGAGTATGGAGCAGAGTGCTTGAAGGTGCCAAATTGACCTTTGACCTTCCAAAACTATCGTGTGAGTGGTTAGGACCACTGTTTAACCTCTGGGGGCTGCCCTTGGGGCTGTGTGTGTCAATGCGATCAGTGTTTGCAATCACATAATCGGATTGGTGCTGTTTTGGTGTCT
The DNA here is from genome assembly GCA_028583015.1 of Wollemia nobilis. Classification (NCBI taxonomy): domain Eukaryota; kingdom Viridiplantae; phylum Streptophyta; class Pinopsida; order Araucariales; family Araucariaceae; genus Wollemia; species Wollemia nobilis. Next base: position 19,156,892 of record JAQPPZ010016947.1, on the reverse strand, counting down.
ACAAGTGGAAATCTACAATAATTCTAAAATATACTATTAATAGAAAGATATAAAAATAGTACAATGTATAGTAATGGAGGAAATGAACACTCCAAAACTCTAATGGAAACTACATTGTACCTACTCACTACTCTATAGTAATCTCACTTCTACTTCATACACTTTCTATTCACTATGGGGTCTTTATATAAGAATATAAGTTGCTTGGCCCTTACTCTTCCTAACTACCTTTCCTATGACTCATGTACAAGTGGACTCCTTGTACATTTATATCATTGCACATTTATACTTGTGCATTTATTACTTCTTACTCAAGTAACCTAAGATAAAATCCTAATCTAACAATGTACCCAAGGTGGTACATTGACATGTATCTAAATATTGTAATTTACTCTAATACCCCCTGTATTGCATTATTTAGGTATTGAAGACTCTAGTATTCAACATGGATTTTTTTATTTTGAAAAGTCTTCAGCTCGATCAGGTCCTCCTTCTGCTTCAGTCTTCATGTTATATCTTCTTGTCTTTTCCAACCCACTATTTGTTTTCCAAGCATATTTGATGAACTAGTGATCTCATAATTTTACATGTCACAAGTGGATCAAAATTGATCTATTTTCTCTCCTTTGATTCTTTGTATGACCTGTTTCTTTGATCTTCATGAATGTCAAGCTTGAAATTATTGTTAGTAGAAATTTCTAAAATAAAGATTGTTGGAAATTTTGAGTCAAATTTGTTATTGATGTCAAGAAACAAAGTTGTCATTGATGTCAAGGAATAAACTACCATTGATGTCAAAAGGAACAATACAAATGTTAATGGCAAAAGAGCTTCATAATATTTTTAATATTATGTGGAAGCATAAGCAGGAGGGTTTTATTAAAACCATGGACGAGAAAAAATAAAAAGGTTTTTCATAAAAACCCAAGGAAGCTTTTAAATGCATGTTAAAAAGTCCAAGGAATTTTTAATATTTATTTTATAAAATATATAAATTCAAATTGAATTTAAATTTTATAAATAAATATTATTTATACAAAGTGGTCAAAACAAATAAGGCTTTAATCCTTAATAAAGCCCAAGGGAGTTAAATATTAATTTATAATATTTAAATTCTAAAGAATTTAAATAATTTATAAATTAATTATTTAAAAAACAAAGGCACCGATATTCAAGTTTAAAATGTGGTAAATGGCATATAAACTATATGCCTTAGTGGCATTTGTATTATCCTTCATTCAAACAAGTGAAAGAGGTAAGCGTATGTTGTGATAATTCGTGCGAGGAAGAAGATAAGATTCTTTTCTTAAGCTCCAGTGAAAGGGGATAAGATTATTGAGGGCTAATATCCCATATCCACCTAGACAGCATGTTCTAGTGGCAAGTGATCGAGGGCTAAGGCGTTTGGACATAGAGTGATCTACGATCGATTCATAGAAGCAACTTTTTGGTGTGTTGTGTTTGAGGCATCGAAGGAAGCGACACATGATTTTTGGCTTAGGCACATTAGGGGAGAAATATAGAGCACATGGTGCTCTTTGCTCCCTAAACGAGTGCCTAGCTCATGCGGCAGTTGGAGCCATGACTAAGGCGCTGGTAGAGGCGGCATCGTCGTGAGTTTGAGTCTCACCAAGGCAAAGGTAGTAAAATTTTTAATATATTTTTGTATTGCCTAAGGTTTTGATATGAGGTCCTAGGGAGTTAAAAGGTGTAGATAAAAAGTATTTTAATTAATCATCATTTTGGTTAATTGGAGGAATAAGGAGTTAGCCTTATATTTAAATAAATTATTTATGACATATTGGTTTATTGAAGATTATATTGTTGGTTAAATTTTGAGAGGACTTCTTGCCATTGAGTTATTTTGTGAAGGTGATTTTATTGATATTACTCTTGGTGTTGGATATTATTTTAACTTAGAGATTATAAGGTGTATTTGGTCAAATATTTTTGTATATGTTGATGGATGTTTTCTTAAAGATGGAGTGATAAGGTGTATGTATGTTTTGATATTTACATTGTATTTTTGAGAGATTTTATCATATTATAACTTCTTTGAGCTTGGCAAATAAGTGTTTGTGGTTGTGGAAAATTTTTGAGATTCCTTCATCATCAAGAAAAAGGTATGGGCACATTCTTCCATAGTTGAGTTGATTGGTTGGTTTTCTAGAAAAACAAGTTTGGAGTAAAAAGGAATTAATTAGATTTCCTTATTGAGTGTGTTGATTTAAAAAGGAATTAATTAGATTTCCTTATTGAGTGTGTTGATTTAATGCTTCAAGGTTTTCTAGAATAAAGAGTTGATATTAAAACCTTGTTTGATAAGCATTGTTATTGAAGCCATTGGTTAGGTAAATAACTTGAACTAGGGTTTGAAAAAGAACAGGAGTATCATTTTTATATGATATTTTTTGATAAGCATTGTTGTTGAAGGCATTGGTTAAGTAAAGAACTTGAACTAGGGTTTGAAAATAATATGAGTATCATTGTTATGTGAGATTGATTGATAAGCATTGTTGGAAACATTTTGAGTGAGTGTTTATATGCTTGGACTAGGATTTGTGAGAAAGAATTGTTTCATTGAGTGATTGGTTGAGTAGAGTTGGTTGACCCTAGTCAAGTGGATGTGTGAAGTGATTGTTCAAGTTCTATAAAATAAACTATTCTATATTCTGAATTGATTTGAGAAAGTGATTGAGCATTGAGGTGAATGTGAAGCATATTGAGTCTCTAACAATTATTTGTATGTTTCTAAAAGAGTGATTGAGCATTGTGATGAGTATAGAGCATATTGAGTCTCTAAAAATTCTCTTTATGTTTCTATGAGATTGGACAAGTTCTAGTGTGGGCTTATTTAGCAGATTTGAGGTAAGTATTTGAGAAGACTTGTGGACAAATTTAGGTAAGATTTTATGGAAGCTTACAATACAGATTGAGAGTAGATTTGGATAAGTTCTTGTGAGGACTTATTGAGCAGATTTGGATAAATTCTTGTGAGAACTTATTGAGAATATTTGGATAAGTTCTAGAGAGAACTTGTGGATAAATTAGTGTGAGATTTTGTGGAAGCTTGCAAGGCATATTTGAGACAAGCCTTTGAGAAGACTTGAGAGTAAAATTGATTAATTTGTTCAAACCTTGAGTTAATTTTTGGGATAGATCCAACATAGCCGATTTGAGAGTGAGTCAAGATTTGAGTTAAATCTTGAGGAAAGATATTGACTAGATTTATCCTAGACCGAAGAACTATGTTTTGTACAGATTCAAGGATAGAGTTTGGTGCATATTTGAGGATAGGTTTGTTCTAGACTAGAGATAGATATTGAGCAAATTTGTGCTAGATCGAAGGACTATGTTTAGTACATATTTGAGATAGAGCTTTGGAGGTGATAGAGTATAGAGGATGATAGTATCCAGTGGATAGAGATACATTAAGCCAAGGCAATGATGATAGATGTCTTTAGTGGATAGAGATCCATTATTTAGAGTAGTGGGAAAAACAATTCTTCTAGAAGATCACTAGCTAGAGCAAGAGGAGAAATGAGTTCTCTTGTGGATAGAGATCCATAAACTTGATTAAGGGGATTGGTGTCTCCTTTGGATAGAGGTCCATAAATATTGTAATAGGGAAAGGATTCCCAAGAGATTGATTGAGAAAGTTTTAGTAAAATATTTTCTCCGTGGAGTAGCCCACATTGGGTGAACCACGTAAATTTGGTGTCTTTATTGTGTATGGTGATTTATGCATTGCTTTGATTATTGATATTGATATTTCTATCTATATATTGCATAATATTTATTGGGAAATAAAAGTAAAAAGTGGTCTTATATTGTTCACCCCCTCTCAGTATAAGATTGTGTTCTTCAATTGGTATCAGATCGGGTTCCTTTGGAAGAGTTTAACAGATTGAAGGAAAAACTTACAAGAACACAATGGATTCTAAGAATGGATCATCAGATAATTCAACACTAATATTTGATGGAAGTGACTATATATATTGGATTATGAGAATGAAGATTTACCTGATGGCACTTGGCAATGAGATTTGCGAAGCAGTTGAAAATGGATACATACCACTAGTTGATCCACCTACAGATAAGCACAAAATTACAATTCAAAAGTAATGAATGCAATTTTGAGAGGTTTGCATAGAACAGAGTCCATAAAAGCTATGCATTATCAAGATGTAAAAGGAATGTGGGATAAGTTGCAAAGCATATATGAAGGAGATAAAGGTGTCAAAAAGGCAAAGATAAAAAATCTAAAAGGACAACTTGAAGAGTTAAGAATGAAGGATGAGGAAAATATTAGTATTTATTTACTTCAAGTTTATGAGGTTGTTAATGCTATGCAAGAACTTGGACTTAAGGTAAGATATATTCCAAAAAGATTTAGTGAAAAGATTTATGCTATAGATGAATCAAAGGATGGTGATTATTTGACAAGAGATATGTTGCTTGGTATTCTTACAACTTTTGAGTTAAGAATGAAATAACTGAATCCCCAAACAGAAGTAGCCTTCAAAGAAATCAAGAAGACAAAGGGTAAGAAGTCGGAATCAAGCAATGAGTCATACAGTGGTGAAGAAGAAAATTATGGCATAATAAATAAGGATTCAAGAATATTTAAATATACAAAATATGTTAAATGTTTCAATTGTGGAAAGTATGGTCACTATGCAACTGATTGTCAAAAATCTAAAAATAATAATGATGACAAAAAATAGGATCACAGAAATAGGGAATCAGAAAGATACTAACACCAAAATAAAAGCAAGGATAGACAAAGAATACAAGGAAAGAAGTTCTTTCAAAGGCAAAAGGAGAGCTACTATGCAGAAAAGACAAGTAAGTACTCAAGTGATAGTGATGCTAGTTTTTCAAATAATGATAGAGATGAAGTCCTGTTTATAATTGAAGAAAATGAAGAAGTTAAGAAAATATCACCAATAATTCTCAAGTGTTTTAGATGTGGTAACTTTAGAAATCTTGAAGATAGTTGTAAAAGGAATGGTTATAGTTTCAGTGAAGATGAATATGAGGATGCACTAGAAGAACCATAAGAGAATCTTCTAATGGAACTAGAAGAAGAAGAAGAAGATCCTACAAAAGATAAGTCAAAAGAAAATGAATATGTAGACAAAGGCAAACAAATAGAGGAAGAATTAGATAAAGAAGTCTATGATATCAAGGGAGAACTTATTTATGCTCTTGACATAGTAAAAAGGGTAAGAAAGAAAAACTCTAAATTAGAATCTCAGTTTCAAGAATGTGATGAAGAGAGAAGAATGCTTATAGAGGATCTGGACAAATAAAAGGCTAAGGCTAATAATTTCAAGTAAAAATTAGAAGCTAAGGTTCTAGAATGTAAGAAACTATAGCAAGAGGTAGCTTCATTAGAGATGGAAGTAAAAAACTCCAAATTCAAGCTACAAGGGTTCAAAAATAGCTCAAAGAACTTAGATAAGTTCATAAAGATAAAAAAGCCTACATAAATCAAGATAGGTCTTGGATTTGAATAGGAACAAAAGAAATGGAAAGGGAAGTCAAACTCAAGTTTTGAAGAAGAAAATTCAGAAGAAGAAACTTCAGAAGAAGACCGTGTAAGAGAAAGTGAGACATATGAGGATGAGTTGGACAACAGAAAGTTCAACAAGAACATGAATAATGCACTAAGAAGAAATATATGGAACAACAATCCAAATTGGTTAAAAGATACTAAGAGACAAATGAGATAAAGACAAGGAAACTTCAATGGAAGATATTTTTCATGTCATAGGTTTGAGCACATGGTTTCATAGTGAAGGATACATGAAAGATAGGAAAATGGAAATTTTAGAAACGGATAGCTTTTCCATGGGTATTACTACTCATGTAATCAGTTTGGTCACAAGGCAATGGATTGCAGAGTCATGACAGAAAATGATATGGCTTCACTAGGAATCATAAGACATATGAACCTCCAAGTAATAATAAAATTAATTGTTACAAGTGCAATAATGATGGACATACAAAAACATGGTGTAGAGCAGAAATTCCAAAACCAAGCAAGAACATGAATGGGAACTGTTGAGAAGCAACACACCCCCATTGAAAAATGAGATTCCAATCCTCTTGAAAGCCCTGAAATACCATTTTGCAGTAGGGACCCTCTTGATAATTTTTAGTTTTAAATCCAGATTTTGCTTGCCTCCTTTTTAAAGTTGTGCTTTTTCTTGCATTCTAGCTGTGTTATCCAAGAATTCACTTTTTACATGCTAGAAATCATTCATGCTTAAGAAAATATTGCACCGGTACCGAGAAAAATGCTGAAAACAGTTGCATAAATTCATGAAAAATCAAACTTTCCTTTTTAGGCAATGTCGCGAAATCGTGACACTTCCATTTATGGAAATGTCGCGAAATCACGACAGGAAAATAGAAAACCCGCCAAGTCATTTTTGCGTAGCGAAATCGTGACACTTTCCATTTTTGGAAGTGTCGCGATATCGCGACATTTCCATTTTTGGAAGTGTCGCGAAATCGCTACCGGCCAGAGGAGAGAGAAGCAAGTTGTACGGATCAGCGTGAAATCGTGACATGTCGCGAAATCGTGACATGTCGCATTTTCGCGGCAAGAGAGAGAAAATGCATGAAAATCGGCTAAGTGCCAGAAAGGGCACGATTTCGCGACATGTCACGAAATCGCGACAGCTTTTGGAGAGAGAAGATGAACTGTACGGAAGGGCGCGATTTCGCGACATGTCGCATTTTCACGGTAGGAGAGAGAAAGTGGGCTGAAGAGTCAAAAATCCGCCAAGTCATTTTTGTGTAGCGAAATCGCGACACTTTCCATTTTTGGAAGTGTCACGATATCGCGACATTTCCATTTTTGGAAAGTGTCGCAAAATCGCTGTCTGCCGGAGGAGAGAGAAGAAATCAGTATGGACCAGCGCGATTTCGTGACATGTCACGAAATCATGACATGTCCCATTTTCGCTGAGGATAAATGATAAAAGTGGCTAAGTCCAAAAGTTGCAGCGATTCGCTGACGTCTCAAAATCGCGGGCTGGAGCTTGCAGCGATGCGCTGCATGTTTCGAAGTCGAGAGGTAAAAGCTGCAGCGATTCGCTGACATGTCTCAAGATCAAGGGTGAAAGTGCCAGCGATGCGCTGCATGTTTCGAAGTCGAGAGGTAAAGGGTGCAGCGATGCACTGCAGGTTTGAAAGTCTGGACTCGAAAAGTGCAGCGACGCGCTGCACGTTTCGAAGGCAAGGGTGAAAGTGGCAGCGATGCGCTGCACGTTTCGAAGAAGTCTTGCAAGACAAGCATGTCACGAAATCACGACATGCTGGAGCAAAGTTTTACGACCGCTAGCAGGAGGCACGATTTTGTGACATGTCGCGAAATCGTGACATGTTGCATTTTTGCGGTCGACAGGGAAGAAGCAGCGCAGCGTTGGGAACGTCATGATTTTGCGACATGTCACAAAATCGTGACATGTCACGTAATCACGATAGGAGAGAGAAAGTCCTCAGTTGGCCTGAAAGTGCATTCCAGCGGGAAACAGAAGGCTTCCTGGGGTAGCGACACGTGTCAAAGCGTGAGGCAGACAAGCAGAAGCCGACATGCAAGCTTATTTTGCGGTTTTTAATCTGTTTTAATGTTTTAAGCTTGGATTTAATGTTTATTAAAGAGCTAATTAATCTTTTTGTCTTTCATGCAGGATTCCATCTGGCACTTGCGGGACAACCGGGAAAGGCCATAAAGGCAAAGTTAAAGTGCGGATTTAGTCAAGGACCGCCATGCTAGAAGAGAAGCTGTCGGTGAGAGCATTCAATGACAAATTTATTGCAGACTTGATAGCATGAAGACAATTTCAACACAGGGATGGCTTTACGGAGATCAGATCTGAGAGAAGTGGTGACTCATCCGGCTCACCAGAGAAAATTAATGGAGGCATTTATTTGCAGCTGCGGATGAATGCAAGTGGATTTAGATTTTATCTTCTCCATTTATGGCAGCTAACTACACTGATTTTCCAAAGGGTTAAGTTCTATCTGGACTTTGATTTTAAATGGATTTTTATTGTAAAACCCGGGTCCTAGGGTTTAGATGTGATAATATTTGCAGTTAAGGAAGAAGATATTTTTGAAAAGATCAGGGTCTGTCCTGAGTCTATAAATACTTCTTCTCAATGTAATTGCGGGAGGCGGAGACTTAGAAATAAAAGGCTTATAAGCAATTTCTTGCAAATCTTGTGAAATCCTTTGTTTCTGGACTTGGAGTTGATGTGCTTTAGCTTTTCTGTGATAGCATGGCCAGGAGCCTAATATTTTGCAGAGTGTGATAAGTGTATCTTCTTTTTTTATCCATTCCATTTAAAGTTTGTTAGATATATGCTGTAAATCTGACATTATCAAGTTTAAATATGCTGTTAGGCTTCAGTTGTTCTCTTGTCTGCTAGGGGAAATTATAGATTTCAGGTGTAAGTTTGTTCTAATTGCTCTATCTTCACTGTGTGAGCTAGGCTGTCGGTGAAAGATACCAGTTTTAACCAGCTGCCCTTGGATTTATAATTTTTTGCTAGATCTGTTCCACTCTGCCTTGTGCTCTTAGTTGAAAGTGATCTTAGACTGACTGGACACTTTCTTCTTTGATTTGTTCTGTTGTGAAGCTGATAGCATAGATAAGATTGACAGTTTAAGTTTTACAGTTGATGTTTGATAAACTTCTCTTTCTGCCCTACCCTACCCTCTCTTTGCTTTCGATGAATGATCCATTTTTATTTTCTTTGTTTGTCTTTTATTTAAATCTACTGACCCATGAGAGCTAGATCAAGAATTCAAGTTAAATATGATAAACAACTTTTGCAACTACTGAACAAGTTCAGGAACCCCCTGTAAGGTAACAAAGCAGTCCATATTGAAATCTATTCCAGAAGTGGAAAAGAGTGAATTGCCATTCGACCCAACTCTGTAACTCGCACCTTGGATAACCAGCTAGATCCTAAAGATGAGTGGGCTTCGTCCCGTGGGTGTCTCCGGAGCTTCCTTGCTTCATCCTTTCTTGGGGTGTGCATGAAAGCCGGACCAACAGGAACAAGAGTAGGAACATGGATATGAACATGAACAAGAACAGGATCAGGAACAAGAAAATGTGTATGAATGTGGACATGAATAGGAACAAAAATAGGAACAGAAACATAGACATGGAAAGAAATAGTCAAAGAAATCAAAAGAATCAGATGAGAAGAAAAGAGGATAAAGGTAAAGACCAGTGCTTGCTAGGAGTAGAAATACTCCCACCCTAGAATTAACCACCTCAAGAGGAGGTGGGGGAGGATCTAATCTAAGAGACTCATTCTTAGACCCGAGCCCTAAATGTGACCATTTGCCATTGATGTCAAAGGGGGAGATATTTGAGAAAGGGGGAGAGATTTGGTATTTGAGCAAAGAGGAGAGATTTGAAGAGAGCACTAAGCCACGGGGAGCAATGTCCCAGGGGGAGAAAAACAAAGAAAATGTTAAGTTTTTGGTAAAAAGAATTTGGGTTGCCATCAATGACAAAGAGGGAGATTGTTGGAAATTTTGAGTCAAATTTGTCATTGATGTCAAGAAACAAAGTTGTCATTGATGTCAAGGAATAAACTACCGTTGATGTCAAAATATCAAAAGGAACAATGCAAATTTTAATGGAAAAAGAGCTTCATAATATTTTTAATATTATGTGGAATCATAAGCAGGAGGGTTTTTAATAAAACCATGGATGAGCAAAAATAAAAGGTTTTTCATAAAAATCCAAGGAAGCTTTTAAATTCATATTAATAAGCCCAAGGAAGTTTTAATATTTATTTTATAAAATATTTAAATTCAAATTGAATTTAAATTTTATAAATAAATATTATTTATACAAAGTGGTAAAACCAAAGAAGGATTTAATCCTTAATAAAGCCCAAGGGAGTTAAATATTAATTTATAATATTTAAATTCTAAAGAATTTAAATAATTTATAAATTAATTATTTAAAAAAAAAGGGCACCGACATTCAAGTTTAAAAGGTGGCAAATGGTATATAAACTATATGCCTTAGTGGCATTTGAATTATCCTTCATTTGAACAAGTGAAAGAGGTAAGCGTGTGTTGTGAGAATTCATGCGAGGAAGAAGACAAGATTCTTGTCTTAAGTGCCAGTGAAAGGGGATAATATTATCAAGGGCTAATATCCCATATCCACCTAGGCAGCATGGCCTAGTGGCAAGTGATCGAGGGCTAAGGTGTTTGGGCATGGAGTGATCCACGATCGATTCACGGTAGCAACTTTTTGGTGTGTTGTGTTTGAGACATCAAATGAAGCGACACATGATTTTTGTCTTAGGAACATTAGGGGAGAAATATAGAGTTCTTTGCTCTCTAAACGAGTGCCTAGCAAGTGCGATAGTTGGAACCGTGGCTAAGGCACTGGTAGAGGTGGCGTAGTGAGTTCGAGTCTCACCAAGGCAAAGGTAATAAAATTTTTAATATATTTTTGTATTGCCTAAGGTTTTGACATGAGGTCCTAGGGAGTTAAAAGGGGTAGATAAAAATTATTTTAATTAATCATCATTTTGGTTAATTGGAGGAATAAGGAGTTAGCTTTATATTTAAATAAAGTAATTTAGCTTTATATTTAAATAAAGTAATTTATGACATATTGGTTTATTGAATATTAAAGTGTTGGTTAAATTTTGAGAGGAATTCTTGCCATTGAGTTATTTTGTGAAGGTGATTTTATTGACATTATTCTTGGTGTTGGATATTATTTTAACTCGGAGATTATAAGGTGTATTTGGTCAAATATTTTTGTATATGTTGATGGATGTTTTCTTAAATATGGAGTGATAAGGTGTATGTATGTTTTGATATTTAAATTGTATTTTTGAGAGAGTTTATCATCATATAAATTCTTTGATATTGGCAAAGAAGTGTTTGTGGTTGTGGCAGATTTTTGAGATTCCTTCATCATCAAGAAAAAGGTATGGGCATATTCTTCCATAGTTGATTTGATTGGTTGGTTTTCTAGAAAAACAAATTTGGAGTGAAAAGGAATTAATTAGGTTTCCTTATTGAGTGTGTTGAGTTAATGCTTCAAGGTTTTCTGGAATAAAGAGTTGATATTAAAACTGTAGGCCACAAATGGCCACATACTTGGTAAAATTTTATAGAATTTTGCCTAAATAATAGAATCATCGTTCCGCATACCTTACAGTGCATTTTGAAACGAATACGGGATAGAATATATGAACCTTCCTAATAGTTAGTCATTTTTTACACTTGAAGCAATTTCGGGTAATTTCTTTCCAACTTTGAAATGGTGGCGAGTCTCAAATCCACAAAATTTTCAAGGAAATGATGACTTCAGTAGCAAAGAAGTGTGTATTGGTGATCTAGAGGATGAATGAAGTGTTTCCTTTTTGTAATGAAGACAAGGCAGGACAATGGAATGATGAAAGTGTGGATTTACGACAAAGGGTTATATGAATAACTCTGGACCCAGAATGGTGACATGGTAGGGTGTTTTATCTTGAAGTTTATCTAGAATGGAGGAGTGACCTCACACCATTGCAGGCCTGGATTTATGATGACATGCCTATGCACTTGTTCTACCTGAAATGAAATCTGCAAAAACAATAGGGAAATGATGACATCATCAATATTCTAATGCAGATTGAAGAAGATGATGCAAAATATGATGTATTATGAATAACTAAGATCGGATTCGATGTTTAGATATTAGGAATCCATATTGGATATTTCGTAGCTTCTGATGTAGAAATATGACATCATCAAGATTTTAAAGCGGGATGGCGCTTGATTATCCTTGCCATTTTGATAAATCTTATTCCGGATTGGATATGAATTTTATGATGAGGAGAATCAATGGTGGAGGTTATGTCGATGAATCTTGGATGTTTAAGGGACATTTTTACACTGAGATTGTAACAGTCAGTTGGAAGATGAAGTGTCGAAGATTTTCCAGAAGATCGAACCAGAGGAGGTTACAGATCTATGGTGGTAGATCACTCCCAAGAAGAATCGACAAAAAGGCATGAACTCCAATAGCCAAAAATCTAGTTTTGTTGAGTGACCAGTAGGTTGGAGAGGCCCCGAGCTACCATGGCAAACCTTCTTTTGGTGGATTTCCCAAAGGATGAACTAGTGAGCTGACACCAACTAGATATTTCTATTGTGCTATCAAAACAAGATCATTGCAATGCTTCTTGATGATTTTAATTTTGCAAAATTATAACTAGATGTCGAACCTTCATTTCTAAGGGTCAGCTCTAGCATGTTTGCCTGTGCAATTGTAAATATTACTAAAAATCTAATGGGAGGAGCATTACATTAATATTTGACTCAAATCTGTGTTCTCGTGCTTGATATCAGAGATTTAAATTCTTTGGTTGCATTTTTGTAAATGCTTTAATGGTTAGTTTATGCCTAATTAATGGATTACTAGTTGTTACAGTAACTAAAATATGCTTATGAGTTTGTTTTATGTTTTTAGGGAGTACATTTATGTGAAATATAGGTATTGGTGAATTCTGTTATTTGGATCATCATTGCCTGGATATTGAAATTGCTTGTTGCAATATTTATTTGTTGTGTTTTAATAGATAAGAGATAATCTAATTTGAGATAATGTTGGTCTGAGTATATATCTTTGATATAGTTTTTGGGAGCTTTCCATGGTAGTGCAATGTTGTTAACCTATCCATCCACTATTATTCGTATTTCTCTAACCCTAATATTATCTTACCCTAAACCTCAAACCCTAAGTGAGCATAATTGTGTCAACAATCTAATAAGTTGACAAGGAACTAGCCTACTCTAGAGGTTGGATCGAAAACCCCTATTTTGGTCCATCCAATATTGAGTGTTGAGTTGTAGCTATCGGGTGCAAACCTAGACAAAAAATATAAAGATAGACAGTTGTAGCATTGAGTGAAAACTTGGTGCAATTCAGTGCCCAACAATTTTTTGGTACGCCTAGTGGGACCAGTTCACAAGGAACATGAAACCCATCTAATAATTATATATATCTCAACCCAAAGGAATCAAGATGTGGTGAATTGTCTTGACCTTATTAGCGGAGAAAAGAAAGTTCATCTAGTGACTCCCTGGTCATTAGACCCATAAAAATAATTATACTTGTAGACCAGTGGCCTTTCATGTATACCAGGTCTTTCAAGACAAACAACCCTAATTCCTTATTTTATTGTGAGTTACCTCAAAGAGGGGGTACTGTTGCCAAGATTTTGGATCAAGATTTTCTTGAAGAAGAAGAGCTTCTAGAATAAAACCCAATAGTTCCCCCATGAAGACCTACAACCAAAAATATGGCACACAATGTGGCTACTAATTAGCCATTACAGAAGTACCCCTACTAGAACACAACCGGTCCTCTTAGATTAGCCCAAATGGATGTTATTCCCTAGGTTTCAATTTATTTTGGAAAGGTGGCATATTATATATCGTCGGAAAGCTTATTTCGAGGGCTATTTGACTAACTTATTTAGAAGGAGAAATAAGGTGTGTGTAAAGAGATATTTCTGATTTTGCAAAGGGGTTCCAAAAGTGAAGTTTGCCTTGTTCTTTTTCAAGAGGATTAATTCTTTCATGAGGTGACAAGGTATGCAATATTGTGATTTATTTTATTTTATGGTATAAGTGGTTTTGGGAGTGAAAAGGTTATGCAATGTTTTGATTTATTTTATTTTATGGTACAAGTGGTTTTAGGAGAGATAAGGAAGTTGTGCAATTAAAGGCCTTGGTGATGATTATTGAAAAGTGGAGTAATGTTGATTATTTTGTGATCTACTAACCCTTGTGAAGATTGGCAAAAGAATTTTGTGATTGTGGCAGATTTACAAAGAGGTTTTTTCATCTTCATAAAAGGTATGGGCACATTCTCCTATTGATTGTTTATGGTGGTTGATTTCTGAAATATCATTGGAGGGAAAAGGATTGTTTGTGGTTTCCTTTTCAAAAGTGGTTGGTTGAATGCTTCAAGGTTTTCTAAATTGAGAGTTGTGTCTAAACCTTGTTTGATAAGCATAGTTGTTGAAGCCCATTGGTTGTGAAAGAACTTGAGTTAGAAAATAACATGAGTATCATTGTTATGTGAGATTTGTGGTTGAGCATTGTTGGAAACATTTGAGTTGGTTGATACATACTTGGACTAGGGTTGTGTGAGAAAGAGTTGTCCCTTGTGATGATTGGTTGAGTTGAGTTGATTGAGCCTAGTCAAGTGATGTGTGAAGTGATTGTTCAAGTTCTATGAAATAAACTATTCCATCATTCTATGTTGAGTTGAGATTAAGGTTAGAACATATTGAGTCTCTAACAATTCTCTTTATGGTTCTATAAGACTTGAATTGAGTTGAGTTTGATTTGAGTTGAGAGTGAGATTAGAACATATTGAGTCTCTAACAATTCTCTTTATGCTTCTATGAGTTGATTTGAGTTGAGTTGAGATTGATTTGGGTTGAGAGTGAGTTTAGAACATATTGAGTCTCTAACAATTCTCTTTATGCTTCTATGAGTTGAGTTGAGATTGATTTGGGTTGAGAGTGAGATTAGAACATATTGAGTCTCTAACAATTCTCTTTATGCTTCTATGAAGTTAATTTGAGTTGAGATTGCCATTCATTGTTGAGTTCATTTTGAGTACTACTTGAGCATGATTGATTGAGCCTTTGAGAAGGCCTTTGGGACAGATTTGAGGACAGTGTTGGGACAGATTTGAGGATAGTGTTTGGAAAGATTTGTAGAGTATATTTGGGCAAGTTCTTGGTGAGCTTGCTAGAGTTTGAGAAAGTTCTTGGTGAGCTTGCTAGAGCATATTTGGGCAAGTTCTTGGTGAGCTTGCTAGAGCAGATTTGGGCAAGTTCTTGGTGAGCTTGCTAGAGCATATTTGGACAAGTTCTATGTGAGCTTGTTATTAAATTTGACAAGTTCTGTGTGAGCTTGTTAAGTAGGTTCTATGTGAGCCTATTGAGTAGGTTCTTAGTGAGCCTATTGATAGAGCTTTGGAGGTGATAGAGTATAGAGGATAGAGTCTCAGTGGATAGAGATCCAACAACTAGCATAGTTGAAGATAGATCTGAGTGAGGAGTCTTCAAGTGGAGAGAGGTCCACCAGTTAGTGCAGTAGAGAGACAGAGTCTTCTAGAAGATCACATAGCCAAAGTAGAAGGGGAAAGAGTTCTCCTGTGGAAGAGATCCACGAACTTGAGATTAGGGGATCAACATCTCCTTTGGATAGAGATCCATAAACATTGTAATTGGGAGTGATTCCCAAAGAGATTGATTGAGAAAGTTTTAGTAAAATATTTTCTCCGTGGAGTACCTCACATTGGGGGAACCACGTTAAATCTTGTGTCTCAATTGTGTGTGGTGACTTGTGCTCTTGCTTACTACTGCTATCTAAGTTATTAATGCACACTACTATATTTGGTTATTGTAATTAAGGACATTAATTGATATTGGTTTGGAAAGAAAGTAAAAAAGTGGTCTTATACTGTTCACCCCCCTCTCAGTATAAGCTTGTGTTCTTCAATTGGTATCAGAGCAGGCGCTTGAGGGCAGATTCTACAAGAACACAGATGGCTTCACAGAATGGATTATCTACAAATAAGGCTCCATTGTTTGATGGTAACAATTATGCTTTCTGGAGCATGAGGATGAAGAACTACTTGATATCACAAGGATATGAGGTATGGCAAATGGTTGAAAAAGAGTATAGGGTTGAAGGTGATCCCGAGGAAGATAAGACTACCAGGAAATTGGTTGAGATCAATGCAAGAGCAATGAATTGTATTTTGAGTGGGCTACGTGAGATAGATTTTGCAAAGGTCATGGTATGTACTTCAGCTAATGAGATGTGGACCAAGTTGAGGAATACTTATGAAGGAGATTCCAAGGTAAAGTTGGCAAAACTACAAACTCATAGAAAAATATTTGAGGAATTGAAAATGGAAGATTCTGAAGATATTGCAAAGTTCTTACTTCGAGTTGATGAGATTACTAACACTATGAGAGGCCTAGGTTTTGAGATGAAAGAATCAGAAGTTACTCAAAAGGTTTTGAGATCACTTCCCATGAAATATGATGCAAAGGTTTCAGCAATAGAAGAAACAATGGATATCAACAAGTTAACAATGGAAGAATTGCAAGGTACTCTCACAACTTATGAGATGAGGGTAAGTAAGCATCAAGCTCCAATAAAAGAGATTGCATTCAAGGCTTCAGAAAAAGAGAAAGAGAAAGTTTCAAAAATAGATAGAGTTTTAGAAAATGATGAGGAAGCTAACTTCATCAAAAAGAATAAGGACTCAAGGAATTTTAGAGATATAAGGAAAGTCAAGTGCTACAAGTGTGGTGATCTTGGTCACTATGCATACAAGTGTCCACATGAAGAAATCAATGATGATGAAAAATAGGGTCACAGAAGAAAAGAAGATGGAAAGCATAAGCATGACAAAGATGACAGATTCAAGCAAAATAGGTATGAGAAGAAGAAAATTTTTCGTAAGGCAAAGAAATCTTACTACATTGTAGAAGCAAGTGATAGTTCATATTACAGTGATAAAGATCAGTCATATGAAGAAGAATGTACATTCTTTGGAATAAGTGAAGAAAAGCAAGAACACCTATTCCTAGGTATTGAAGTTAAAGAAGAGGATGTGCCTATTGAAGAAAGACATGAAGAGCTTGCCATAGCCATTGAGCAAGCAGATAGGTACAAGAAAGGTCTAAGGATACTAAAATGCTTCATATGTGGAGATTTTGGGCATATAGATGATGATTGCACATACTACAACAATTACAACAAGGAAAGTGTATTTGAAAAAGAAAGCAACAGTTCTAGTGACAATTCCAACAATAATGAAAACAAAGAAGTCTCATTTTTGGTAATAGAAAAGGAAGAGGATGAGCCAAGTAAACAAAAATCAGAAATCAAAAGGCTAAAAGAAGAATACATGAATCTTGAAAACAAGATTCGAACAGATGTCAAAATCAGAGAAGAACTACTTCAAACAATCAGTAATCTCAGAGAAGAGCTTCAAAATGCAAAAAGGATAGAAGAGAGGATGAATGAAGAACTAAGGGTAACAACGACAAGACATGATACATTAGATGAAAAGATTCAAAAAGGAGTGGAAACTTATTTTAAGGTTGTATCTTACTTCCAAGAAAAGTCACACTCAAAAGGAAAGGAAGTTCTAAAATATGAAAGCAAGGAAGCACCTAAGATTTGTGAGGAAAGTTCCAAAGTTCCTATGGCTCCAAATATTCAGTTTGGTTCTTGTTTTGAGATAGGTGAATCAAGCTCAAAGGGAAAATAAATTCTTGAAGAGAAAGGCAAGGAAGAGGTTTTAGATGCTACAAAGAAGGTTCAAGAATGCAATGCACAAGTTGAAGATGATCATAAGGATAATGGTCAAGAAAGGTATGAGGAACCAAGGCATGAACAAAGGGCTTTTCAAGGATATTGTTTTTCTTGTAATGGATTTGGACACAGGGCTATACATTGCAGGATCCATGGATCAAAGAAGTTTGATTTTTCTAGAAGAAACTTCAAGGGAAGAAGGTATGGTTTTCAGGGACATTGCTTCTCATGCAACATGATTGGTCATAGAGATTTTCAGTGCAAAGGAAATGAGCAACATGGTTTTGGTTTTAGAGCTACACAATTCAGAAGTCATGGTTATAATGGTCATGAAAATAGAGCTTCACAATACAGGGTTCAGGAAAGGAATGGATATGGAAATTATTTCAAGAATAATTTCAGGACATGGGCACCAACCAAAGGCTACAATATCAAGTGTTTTAATTGCAATAACTTTGGGCATATTGCAAGATGGTGTAGGACTCAATTCCAAACAGGTTCAAGGCAAGAAGGTCAAAAAGGTTCAAGACAAGAAGATCAAGTAATTCATCAAGAGAAGGATATCATAAAAACATGGAAGGAAGTTGATAGAGGAAAGAATCAATGTAATATGGGAGTAAAGGTACTCCCACCCCAAAATTAATCACCTCAAGAGAGAAGGTGGTGAGGGGGCTATGCTTAAGAGTCATATCTTTTAGCCCCATAGGTGTCCCTTTTGCCATTGATGTCAAAGGGGGAGAGATTTGAGTAAGGGGGAGAGATTTGAGTTAGGGGGAGCAGCCTCCAAAGAGAGTATTGAGTTAGGGGGAGCAGCCTCCATAGAGAGTATTGAGTCAGGGGAGCAACTTTGATTCTCAGAGATGGTTTTTGTAGTGATTGTGGTGTTTGCATTAGAGGTGTTGCCATCAATGACAAAGGGGGATATTGTTGGAAATTTGAGTTAATTTGAGGTATTTTATGTTGTCATTGATGTCACATGGATCATTGATGTCACATGGATCATATTTGGTTTTGGTGGCAAAAGCACTTCATAGATAATCATCTATGATATTTTGGAGAGCATGGATATATACATGGTTTTTATGAAAACCAAGGCAAGCAAAATAAAAGGTTTTATTTAAAACCATGGTGGGCTTA
Organism: Wollemia nobilis; assembly: GCA_028583015.1. NCBI lineage: Eukaryota > Viridiplantae > Streptophyta > Pinopsida > Araucariales > Araucariaceae > Wollemia > Wollemia nobilis. The sequence continues at coordinate 19,138,343 of JAQPPZ010016947.1, read as the reverse complement.
TGTGGAAAGGGATTTTCTTAAAAGCCAAGGTGGAATTTTGTTTCATCGAAAAAGGACCTCCGGTGATGAAGATATTAAAGTTTAAAGTTTAAGTTTAAATTAATGGAGGGCCGACCTATGTGCAATTAATGGAGGTTGGCATATATATATTTTGTAAAGGTTTCAATTTATTTTTGAAATGTGGCATATTATATATCTTCGGAAAGCTTATTTCGAGGGCTATTTGACTAACTTATTTAGAAGGAGAAATAAGGTGTGTGTAAAGAGATATTTCTGATTTTGCAAAGGGGTTCCAAAAGTGAAGTTTGCCTTGTTCTTTTTCAAGAGGATTAATTCTTTCATGAGGTGACAAGGTATGCAATATTGTGATTTATTTTATTTTATGGTATAAGTGGTTTTGGGAGTGAAAAGGTTATGCAATGTTTTGATTTATTTTATTTTATGGTACAAGTGGTTTTAGGAGAGATAAGGAAGTTGTGCAATTAAAGGCCTTGGTGATGATTATTGAAAAGTGGAGTAATGTTGATTATTTTGTGATCTACTAACCCTTGTGAAGATTGGCAAAAGAATTTTGTGATTGTGGCAGATTTACAAAGAGGTTTTTTCATCTTCATAAAAGGTATGGGCACATTCTCCTATTGATTGTTTATGGTGGTTGATTTCTGAAATATCATTGGAGGGAAAAGGATTGTTTGTGGTTTCCTTTTCAAAAGTGGTTGGTTGAATGCTTCAAGGTTTTCTGAATTGAGAGTTGTGTCTAAACCTTGTTTGATAAGCATAGTTGTTGAAGCCCATTGGTTGTGAAAGAACTTGAGTTAGAAAAGAACATGAGTATCATTGTTATGTGAGATTTGTGGTTGAGCATTGTTGGAAACATTTGAGTTGGTTGATACATACTTGGACTAGGGTTGTGTGAGAAAGAGTTGTCCCTTGTGATGATTGGTTGAGTTGAGTTGATTGAGCCTAGTCAAGTGATGTGTGAAGTGATTGTTCAAGTTCTATGAAATAAACTATTCCATCATTCTATGTTGAGTTGAGATTAAGGTTAGAACATATTGAGTCTCTAACAATTCTCTTTATGGTTCTATAAGACTTGAATTGAGTTGAGGTTGATTTGAGTTGAGAGTGAGATTAGAACATATTGAGTCTCTAACAATTCTCTTTATGCTTCTATGAGTTGATTTGAGTTGAGTTGAGATTGATTTGGGTTGAGAGTGAGTTTAGAACATATTGAGTCTCTAACAATTCTCTTTATGCTTCTATGAGTTGAGTTGAGATTGATTTGGGTTGAGAGTGAGATTAGAACATATTGAGTCTCTAACAATTCTCTTTATGCTTCTATGAAGTTAATTTGAGTTGAGATTGCCATTCATTGTTGAGTTCATTTTGAGTACTACTTGAGCATGATTGATTGAGCCTTTGAGAAGGCCTTTGGGATAGATTTGAGGATAGTGTTGGGATAGATTTGAGGATAGTGTTTGGACAAGTTCTTAGTGAGATTGTTGGAGTATATTTGGGCAAGTTCTTGGTGAGCTTGCTAGAGCAGATTTGGGTAAGTTCTTGGTGAGCTTGCTAGAGAATATTTGGGCAAGTTCTTGGTGAGCTTGCTAGAGCAGATTTGGGCAAGTTCTTGGTGAGCTTGCTAGAGAATATTTGGACAAGTTCTTTGTGAGCTTGTTATTAAGATTTGACAAGTTCTATGTGAGCTTGTTAAGTAGGTTCTGTGTGAGCCTATTGAGCAGGTTCTTAGTGAGCCTATTGACAGAGCTTTGGAGGTGATAGAGTACAGAGGACAGAGTCTCAGTGGATAGAGATCCAACAGCCAGCATAGTTGAAGATAGATCTGAGTGAGGAGTCTTCAAGTGGAGAGAGGTCCACCAGTTAGTGCAGCAAAGAGACAGAGTCTTCTAGAAGATCACATAGCCAGAGCAGAAGGGGAAAGAGTTCTCCTGTGGAAGAGATCCACGAACTTGAGATTAGGGGATCAACATCTCCTTTGGACAGAGATCCATAAACATTGTAATTGGGAGTGATTCCCAAAGAGATTGATTGAGAAAGTTTTAGTAAAATATTTTCTCCATGGAGTACCTCACATTGGGGGAACCACGTTAAATCTTGTGTCTCAATTGTGTGTGGTGACTTGTGCTCTTGCTTACTACTGCTATCTGAGTTATTAATGCACACTGCTATATTTGGTTATTGCAATTAAGGACATTAATTGATATTGGTTTGGAAAGAAAGTAAAAAGTGGTCTTATACTGTTCACCCCCCTCTCAGTATAAGCTTGTGTTCTTCAAAAAAAAAGAGATTAGTAAAGGTCACAACAGAGGAGATTCCCATATGTAAAAAATATCAGATACCTGGTCCTAGTAACAGTACTAAGGATAGGGTGAATGTAACATATGAGGAGCCATAATGCTCTTCAGATACTACTCTTGCAAATTTTTGGTTCTTAGTATGCAATGATCCCCATGAATCACAGTCTTGTGTGATGTATCAATACCATGTTCAACAAGCTATGGATCAAGATGAGAGGAATGAAAAGGAAAGAGTCAATATGTTATGGCACCCAGATTAGATCATGGTTGGCAAAGAGTTAGATGAAGAAAGTCCAATAGCTATTATGACAATGTCTGGAAATAAAGTTTTGCATGTGGATTCACAAAAAATGGGGTATTTTCAAGTCCATTATTAGAAGAAAGTTGATTCTCATCTTCAAGGTAGTGACACTTTCCCTATTCCCCAAGCTAAGGGAAAAGAGAAGACAAATACTCTTCCAAAGAGACCAAAATGGGAAACAGAGGGAGATCAAATGAGATCTAAAGGTGAAGATCAAGAAAGGCTCAGGTTCCCCTCTATTACTAAAATAAAAAGGTTAGAAGCCACCCAAAAATATAAAAGAAGATATGGTGATCTAGAAAGAGGGCAGGAAAAACTCTCTTTGACTAAATATAAGTACAACATTGTTGAATAAATGAAGATAATCCCCTCAAAAGCTAGCCTATATGACACTCTATTCATTCCAAGTCAGATTGACTTGCTTAAAGCTTCCCTCAGCAAAAATCCACATAATAGGTTGGCCACCACAATCCTTAGTATGCCATTAGAAAAGAAAGAAATGACACCTACTGTGCTAAATAATAAGCCTCCTCCTTTCTATATATCCCTAAGAATGGAAGGTTGGGTAGTCCAAAATTGTATGATTGACTCAGGAGCATCAACTACAGTAATGCCTAAAGCGATATGTGAAGAGATGGGTATGGAGTATACCCGATCTTGTCTTGGAGTGTTACAACTAGATGGGACACCTGTTAAGATAGTTGGAGTTATTAAATATGTACTTATGAGGTTGCACAGATCCCTTGAGGTGACAATGGTGCAAGAAATAGTTGTGGTGGACTTAGAACCCTATTTTGGATTATGTCTCTCAAGAGAGTTTACTGCAAATCTAGGAGGATGTATGTATATGGACTATTCTAGCATGGTAATCCCTTTCAAAGGAAAAAGGATAAGGATAACACCTAAGAAACCAGTGGCTTATCATATTGAGAAGATTGAAGAAGATATGTGAAATCTTAATCCTTTGGAGGAATTTGAGCTAGTAGAAAATATTGAGGAGTTAGACATTGAAGATGAGTTACCTTTCAGAGAAGATTATAGTCAATTTGGAACTGGTATGGGTACATATAGCATCACAACTGAATCAAAAAAAAAAATCCCTACTATATATAATCAATCCCTAAGAGATAAAGAAACATGGGTCATGCACTTTTATGGTGCTAAATGCAGAAATGGTGCAAGAATTTTGCTTACATACTAACATGGTCATGCACCAACAATGCTACAAAATATGAGGCCTTGTGTCTTGGATTAATACAAGCAAAGAGTATGGGTATCAAGATTCTGAACATATATGGTGATTCTGAGTTGATAGTTCACCAAGTAAGGAATAGGTGCAGCAGTAAGCACCATTACTTAAAAGCTTATAGAAATAGGGTATGGGACCTTATGGAATCATTTGATGCCCTAAATTTGAGCTTTGTGCCTAGAGAAAAGAATACCCTAGCTGATTCATTAGAAACAAAGGGAGCCAACTTCAACCCTTATGTAGACTTTGGAACCAAGAAGACCAAGGGAATTAAAATTATTTTCAGGCCTGTAGTACTAGACAAGCAGATTTTCTGGCAGGTTTTTGAAAGTGATGAACAAATTCTTGAATTTTTGGTAAGGGAGGCATGTCTCTCAATGGTCCAAGAGGAGAAATTGGAAGAAATAGATCAACAAGACATTATCCAACTAAGAAAAACTCATATCCCAAGAGGGTTGGTCACCCTTGAAATTTTGTTCGATAATGAGGATAGAAAGAAGGTCAAAGCCATGAAGGTCAGTGAAAGGATCTATAAATAAGTAGAGGTCAAAATAGAAAAGAAGCTTAATGTTGGAATCCAATGTTCACCTGAGGAAGTAGAAGATATTAAATCTTTATGCTTGAAGTACCCAGACATTGTGGCTTGGTCATATGAGGACCTCAAGGTGTATGACAAAAGGATTATCCAACATACTATTGAGTTAGAGCCTGATGCAAAACCATTCTGGTAGAAATAGAGGCCTGTCAATCCAAGGATAGAGGCCATTATGAGAGAAGAAATTTTAAAGTTATTAAAGGCTAAGATAATATATCCAATAAAACATTCCACTTGGGTAGCCAATTTGGTACCCGTAAGAAAGAAGAATGGGGATATACGCTTATGTGTGGATTTTAGAAATATGAATCAAGCATCCCTCAAATATCACTACCCTCTCCCATAGATTGATCAAATATTATAGGTAGTGGTAGGAGAAGAGATATTCTCACTACTAGATGGTTACTCTGGATACAACCAAATTTGGGTAAAGGATGAGGATCAGTACAAAATAACATTTACCACAAAATGGGGTACATTTTCCTACCAGAGAATGCCTTTTGGGCTGTCCAATGCAGGAGCTACATTTTAGAGGGCCATGGATTATGCCTTTGGAACACTTATTAACAAAGTTATTCTGATTTACCTAGATGACATGACTATGTTTTCTCATGATAAAAAGGACCATCTGTCTCATTTGGAACAAGTTTTTTAGAAGTGCAGAGAATTTGGCATTTCACTCAATCCTAAGAAGTCATTCTTTGTAGTTCATGAGGGAAAACTATTGGGTCATGTGGTCTCAAAGGAAGGTATGGCCATATATCCAGATAGGATTAGAGCAATTCTTGCTCTTCCCTTACCTACGAATAAGAAGACTTTGCAGTATTTCCTAGGCCAAATCAACTTTGTCAAAAAATTCATTTCTGATTTTGCATAGAAGGTGAGGCCTATATCTGAACTACTCAAGAAAAAGGTTGAGTTCAAGTGGACTGAGGCTAGGAAAGAAGATTTTGAGGTCATAAAGTAGTCCATTGCAACAAATCCAGTTTTGGTGAACCCAAATTTCAGTAAATATTTTATTCTTTATGCATATGGAGCGGAAGAGAGTTATGCCTCAGTACTTACCCAGAAAGATGATCAAGGGGATGAACACCCTGTGTTCTTTTGGAGCCAAACATTGCATGATTATCAAGTCAAATATAACTTCATTGAAAGACAAGTGTTTGTTGTGATGAAGTCACTTAAGAAGTTTAGGCAATATCTGGTACAGAGCAAAACCCTGGTGTATGTGGTTCATCTAGATGTAAGGAGTTTTATCTTACAGGGTGACCTAGGTGATAAAAGAGTTGGTTGGATTACTAAGATCCAAGAATATGATGTAGAAATACATCCCACAAAGCTAGTAAGAGGTAGGGATTTGTGCCAAGGATTGACAGAAGCTTCAGCATTGGCCAAAGTGACAACTTGTCAAATAGCAAAAGAAGATCAAGTGGAGATAGTACACACTGCTAATTCTAATTGGATTGATCAGATGATTAGGTATTTCCAAACTGGAGTATGCCCACCTAACTTGAATGCATCTCAAAGAAGGAGATACATACTTCATGCTTTAAAATATGTATTACTACCTGAAGGGTTGTTCAAAAGAAACTTGGATGGAATTCTCCTGAAATGTTTGAAAGATGACCAACAAAAAAGAGTCATGGAAGAATTTCATGGAGGATCAGCCGATGGTCATAGCTCAGGCATGGTTATAAATTTAAAGATAATAATAGTAGGCTATTATTGGCCTACTGTGTTCACTGATGCTTTTAAAATTACCCAGTATTGTGACAAATGTCAGAGGTATGTTGGAAGAACAAGAAATGCTTCATCTCCCCTGAGGCCTATACAGGTTGAGGAGCCTTTTCAACAATGGGGACTAGATTTCATAGGGGTTATTAACCCTAATTATTTAGTAGAGCATAATTTTATCTTGACTACTATAGATTATCTTACCAGATGGGTAGAAGCCATCCCCACTAAGAGGGCATACCAAGAGGTTGTGATCAATTTTATGGAAAATTTGATTTCCAGGTTTGGAGTCCCAGAAGCCTTGGTGAGTGACAATGGCCCTACTTTCATAGGAGCCAAGTACATTGAGTTTTCCAAAAAGTATGGCATCACTCTTAAAAATACTTCAAATTATTACCCACAAGGTAATGGGCTTGCAGAGTCTACCAATAAGAACCTATTAAGGATTTTGAAGAAATATCTTGAAGGTAATAAAAGAAGTTGGCACCTATTGTTGGACCAAGCTCTATGGGTAGATAGGATTACTATTAAAAATTCCATTAAGACTTCTCCTTATGCACTGGTATATGGCAAGGAGGTAGTATTGCCAATCCATTTGGATATTCCAACACTTAAGCTTGTCAGTATAGAAGAAGAATCAGAGGAAGATCCTGTGAAAACTAGGTTAACACACTTGCTATAGTTGGAAGAGAGTAGAGCTCAAGCATATGATAGTTTCCAAAAGCATTCATCAGACATTAAAGCATGGTTTGATAAGAAAGATAGGTTCAAAAAATTCCAAGTTGGGGATTCAGTTCTCAGATGGAATGTTGACAAAGCAAAACCAGGCAAGCATGAAAATTTTGATTCTTTTTGGGATGGTCCTTTTAGAATAGTGGAAGCTAAGGAGTCCAATGTATTTCAGCTGGAAGGTCCTAAAGGAAACATACAACCCATTCCGGTAAATGGTTTTCACCTCAAGCTCTACTATGTGTAAGTAGTGAGCTCATTGTAACATATGTATATACATTGTATAATTATTTCCCCTCCTTTCTGCACTTTGTATTTGGAATTATTTTCTACACTTTGTAATTGAGGTTCTTCAAAAAGTTAAAAAAAAGAGAGAAAAATTTGAAAAAAATGACTAAGTATGGATCAAGTGCATAGAAATATTCCATTCCACACACAGTGATGTGTAAGACTCTCCATAATGGCGTTCCACTCTCAAATCCGCATCGAAATACTCCAGATTTCCATAGAGTGGTCTACCAATTTCTATCCCGCATAAAGAAGGACAAAGATGACGCCAATCTGGGAACCTCTCAAAGCTGAAGATAGCTAGAGTGGAATCAAGGCAGAGTGTCATGCATGCAAGCTTTAAGTACCAAGTGAACTCGAAAGGCTCTTAAGCCACTAGAGCGGAATCAAGCCGGAGCCAAACAACAAGTTCAAGTTTGACACGTGGAGGCTAGAGAATGTTTTCGCATTCAATTCTAATGAACTCACGCCAGGATTAAAGAGTAGCCAAAGGGATGTGATGAGTTGGTAGTGCAATTTGAAAATCCAACCAATGAGAAGATAGGATGCCACCTTCGAGCCATCAGAGTGAATTATGGAAAGGATCGTAAAGTGTGCCAACATAAATATCATGCAACAGTTGCATTAATGGCGGAAGATATGCGTGCTCCAGAAGAGAAAAGTAATAAAAAGCACATACAAAGTCCATTTGAAAGCCCTTTACATCTACAGAACAGTAAGAAAGTACAACGATACCTTGGAGGATTTACTGCAAATCGAAAGAATGAAGTTTGCCACATTCAGAATGGCTCCCAAAAAGTCATCCACTAAATCATCAAAAATAGGGACAAGACTACAAGTTCATGTACATCGGACCAGTCGAGTGGTAGATACAGTGATGACAAGAGTAAGGAGAACCCACCTGAGGATAGGTTTCAAATTTCTATACTTCGAAGGGAAGCCAATGCATCGACAAGGTACTATAGCTATAAAATATTTTTTATTCTCTTATATCTATGATTCTGTACATCACTGTCCCAAACTAGTCTCTGCTATGATTCAATTCTATGATTCTAAAAATAGAATAATTAGAACCCTTGAGGGCACTCCCCTATTCTCCATTACAAAAGAGATTTGCTATGAATTATTCATCATAGGGGTAGGACCACCCTCAAAATCTAGACCTTTTAGCGTAGCAGAGCTAGATAGGGCTTATGCTACAATGGTAGCTTCAGAAGAAAAGAAAGAGGCATTAGAAAAATGGTTGCGTCTTAATTTCAAAAGGATAAGGAATGAAAATGAAATGCCCAAAGTCCCTATTCACATTGATGAATTTGCAAGCCCTGAATTATTTTCTATGTTAGCTTGTATGGAGGGTTTGGACTCTGACAGAATGGTTCATGGGTGGCAAATTGCCGCAACATATTGTATCTCTAATGAAAATATGTATAAGAAAGATGCCAGAGAGAAGGGTACTAGAGTGATTTATTTTGATTGGTCAGATTTTCTCACACAGAGGATACATGAGCAGTTGGTAAACATGAAAAGGGGTATTGATGCTCCCAGTTTCAGGCATTGTTCAAGTCTAGTATGGATGTTCTATGCAGCTACCAAAGATAGAATGCCATGGATTCCAGCTAAGGATAAGACCAGTGATGGGGAACCCTTGTCGGTGTATTATTGGATGAATCATTTAAAGAGCAGTGAGTCCTATTACAGATTTAACTTGGAATTTTTGGAACCTGCCTTAAGAATAATGTATAATAAGTGCCCTAGGTTGCCACCCTTAGCTGAACAGATTCTGAGAAAGAAATATGCAGAGGAAGGGGATTGGTATTTGCTAATAGAGGGTACAGTAATCAGGTTATATGGTTTCATGGATAAACCCTTTCTCCTACCCCACTTCATTACAGAGAGGCTTTTCGCCCTAGAGTATTTAAGGTAGGTGGAGTACATTGATGCGAATTATGGTTCGGGAAGGAAGAAGAAATATTTACTTACTTACCACCCTGTGAATGGTATTATTATCTTCGAGTGGTAGAGCCAACAAATTGATCAATACCTTGACATATTAGGTCTATTTTATATTCCCCAAAGATGGAGTTATGATCCTGATGACATTTTCACTGCAAGAAATAAAACCCTGAATGGAGATAAGGCCTATAAGTTTGAAAAAAGGCCCAGGGCTCATTTTGAATAGGGAAGAAATAATGATGAAGCTACTCTTTTGGAGTGGAATGTCTCAAGGATGAATCAGTTACCTCCATGGTTGGATTTTTATGAACAACTTGTCAATTTTGATCCTGACCATGAGCTCAGTCATCGGATTACAGGGGATGTAATTAGTAAGATTAAAGTTGAATCTACAAAAATGAAGGACACTCCTCCTGAAGAAGAAATCACTGAGAAAGGAAAGAGAGAGGAGAAAAAGGGACCATGGGATGAAGCAAATATTACATATTGGTGGCGTATGAGGGTCGAAATTGGAAAACCCAAATCAAAATTTGGAATGAAAATTGATAAGGAATTTTCAAGAGTATATAATAAGAACATTGAAACCTGGAGACCGAAGGATGTCAGACATATAGTGTTGATGGTTGAAAAACCCCAAAATGGCTCTGAATCCCTCCCTCCTCCTACACATCAAGAGACTTGAACAAAAGAGCCAGAAGCTCCTTCGACCATAGCTGAGGTACTCAAAACCTTCAATCCTACCACTGAGCAGGTAGAGAAATTTCCCAAGGGGGCTAAATTGATGAACGAAATGCAATATTCCAAAGAAAATGCCATCAATATCCCAGTAATTGAAACAAGGTCCTAACTTTTTTTTTTTCCCCAACAACATCGATTAAATTGTGATCTATTTCTGAGCAGTCTCTACTTTTAGGAGTAGTACAAGAAGATGAGTTGGAAGAAGATTCTAGAGATGAGATAGCTACTTTTCAATTGGTTTATAGAAGGACTAAGAGATCCCCAAAAAGAGAGGAGAGAGAAATTTTGAAGAAACAAAAAATGGACATGGAGGAAATTGTTGAAGAGGTAGCTGATTTTGCCACAGAAGGGTTGATTAATCAAGAGCAACAGCTAGAAAAAGAAGTTGAATGAGAACACCCTACTTCTATAGGAAAAGGTATGGTTTCTAATCCCTCTTCTCCTCTTCATCTCCAAGAATCCCCAAAGGAACCTCCCTCCATTTCTAATCAAGAAAATATGGCAAATGTACCTCCTCCCTCTCACAGTCCACCCCATGTCTCATCAATAGCTATGGAGGTACAGGTCAGTTCTGTTTTGTCACAACCACCTCAAACCCCACCTTCCACTTTTGAGGTATCCACTTCATCATCCACCATTGTTCCACCTCCATATTTTTCATCACCACCATAAATGGGACACTGCGTTCCAAGTTCATCCACCCATTCCACTATCGGTCATGTATCTGTTTCTTTAAATTTACCTGTATCAACAACAATGGTAGTTACAAAGTCCACTATCATGATAGAGACTGCTATAAATATATCTTCACCCCCACCAATAACAAGTCAGTCCGCCCTTATGTTTTTGATGTCCTCATCTCCCTTGGCTACGGGTTTTTCAAAACCTGTTACTACACCAAAAGAGTAGGTAGCCACTCAGAGCATAAATTATTACTGGGTAGAGAAGCTTGCCAAGCCTTCTAGCAGGATGACTGTGAGAAGAAAAAGTATGTATGTTGACCCTATTACTAGATAGAGGGTATCAAGATCTATGATTCTGCTAGTAAGTAAACCTAAGAATGAAATGACTACTCAAGATTATCGAGCGGAGGAGGTCATAGAAGATATTGACAAGCTCCCTATTGAAGATGAGTTGGTGATAGCCAGGGCCCACTTAGATACCTTCTATGTGAAAAATGATATGGCCAATGAGAAGGTGGATAAGCTGGAAAAACAAGTTGAAAAGCTTAAAAAGAGCCTTAATGATCAAAAGGAGATAGAAAAAGCTCTGAAGAAAGAGGTTAAGGGTTGGCAAGAAAATTTTCAAAAGGCCAATAAGTTGAAGGATCAGTTAGAAGAACAAAAGAAGCTGAATGAAGAGCAGACAAAAGAAATTCATAACCTAAAGCATCAGCTTCAGATTGAGAAGGCTAAGTCCTCAAGATTTTCTAAGGATGATTTGAAAAATATTAAGAAGGAATTGCTTTATGAGGTTCAAGAAAAGTGTTCAGGACTTCAACTTATAATTGATTATCTTGAAGATGCCAGCCGACTACTCTCCACCATTCAAAAATACTTGGATCAAATCACTGGAGAGTTACAGCCCATGGTGATTCTGGTAGAACAAATGTATAGACTGGTTGGTAGCAGACTCAGTGATGTTGCTAAACCAATTCCTAATAAGGAATGGAATCTGGTTGGAGTTGCTACCAAAGTAGTGGTTAAAAAGCATAGGGCAATTCAAAGGGCCTGGCTACTAGTTGACAGGATGGACAGGGGGATTAAGGATATTATTGAAATAAATGAGGAAATGATTTAGGTTGGTTTCAAAGGACTCTAGAAGGAGGATCACAGCTTGTTATCTATGGAGGAAGTCCAACAAAGCATCAATGAAAATTTATAGGATGAAGCTGGAATTGATTCATTGGAAGAGCCACTATCTCAAGAACAAGCTGCCAAACTGATCATGGATTGTACCCGTTTGAAAGATCTCATGGAAGACTTGGTGACTAGAGGGAACACTTCTAACTATGAGGATGTTGGAGAACTACAATATGTTTATAAGAAGCTTAAATAAACCTCAAATCCCTTTGAAGAAGCCTGGAAATAGGCTCTATAGTCTTTGGAATCAATGATTCAGTTGTTTGGAGATACCTCTGGTGAGGGAAATCAGAAAGTACCTACTCTTGAAGAAGAATAAGTAGAGGAATATGATGCATTGTCGTTAAGCACATCATTAAATCTCAAAGATCTTATCAATCTAGGGTGGTGTCCAAGGCTATCTACGATAGAAGGCTAGGGCAGAGTATAATTAAGGTATTCAGATTTCAAACATTTATTGGGTGAGACAGATTTGGTTTAGCATTTTGGTGTCACACTAAACCTAATATGCAGAATGGAAACTTATAAGAAATAAAAACTAATTCTAATTTCAAAAAATTTAAGTTAATTACAATTTCATGAATTGAAATTTCTAAATTGAAATCTAATCTACTTTTGTAGAATTGAAATAACAGAATTGAAATTGCTAAATTGAAATGTTGTTGAAATGAAATCCTAAATTACACTTGTAAAATTGAAACCTATTTTACTCTTGCAGAATGGAAGTGATGCTTGGAAATAAAACACCTGTCAATGCCATGCCACAAAAGGTCGTCAAGATTCTGCTATAGGAATTGACAACAAAATGAAATTTGTTGGAAATTGAAAGCTGCTAAAACATAAAAATAATAGAACATGGAAAGAAAAGGAAAAAAGAAATAAATGTTTAATCTATTTTTTCAATTGACACACACATAAATATTGTACACAAACATAATAGAAAACATCAATCACATAATACAAAATAAAAACAAGAAAATGAAATCTGGCAAGCAATCTATTAATTCTGCTACAACAAAATTACAGATTAAAACCTGCCATAAAATCCCTCCTTCTAGATCTGAAAGTGGGCCCATACTTCCTGATATAGAAGGAGGTGAAAAGCACTCCTTAACTAATTAACACTCAGAATATAAAATGATAAAATAACTGCACTTTTATTGATGACAAAACATGTTGAAAATTGCTACAGAAAATTGTTGTACAGTCCTAATTGCTGCTATTGAAAACTCTCCTCTATTCTAATTCCTAATTGGCTCAACCAAGGAGGGAGCTATGTTATTTATATAAATATTTACAACATATCATATGCTCAAATCATCCTATGTGCTACTTTACAGTGATTTTTCAATAATTTTGGATCTGAAATAAATGCAAATTTGGACAGTTTGTGTTGCAGTAGTAGTAATTGGCCCTTAGAAAACATATTCAGTGGTGGGAGTACGTGGGATGAGTCTAGAAATATCTCACATATATTTCTCCACTTAATAATATGCCATTTCTATCTTGCAAATAGTTTCCTATTATGCTGCAATTATTTCTCGGTTTATCCTAGAAGAGGATCAAAATTGATCTTTTCCATAAATGGTGGCTTTGGACGGCAAGGACGGCAAAGTTAGATGGGAGATATTTTCCTTTAACCTTTTCAACCTTCTTTCCCTTTTTCCATCGTCAAAAATTAGTCAACAAGTCAAAAAGCACTTTTTGTTCTCATTTCAAAGATAAGTGGCTCATTCCGAAGATGTCCGCTCATTCCGAAGAGACTGTATTTCTCATTTCGAAGATGTCTGTTCATTCCGAAGATATTTGGAATGAAAAACTGTGTGCTATTCAAGTTATTTTAGCTGCATTTCTCAGGTGGATTAGCCCTCAGGATCAGATTACAATAGCATTCATTCCTCTCCATGTGTGAATTCCATGCCTTGTCATTCATTGGTAGCTTGTTGGAATTTACATGGTAAATTACTGCATTTTTCAGCTCTGCTGCATAGTTGTAAAATATTGGCATTTCTTGCAAATTCAAACAAATTAGAACATGGAAAAATTATTCAAATATCAACATGAAGGAGTACATCAAGTTGCTATTGAATTTATACACTTCATTCACGAAGTAACCATGCTGAAATAGTGAAACAGTGCTACACAATTGTCTCTCCTCTGTTATACCCTGTTGTTGCCTATTTAGACCATGTGGGAATGATTCTAAATAGTTTAGATGTATTATGTAGTCCTTCTAAACTCATTCCATCCATATCCTCATGATTTTCTTGACAACTTCAAGGTGTTCCTATAAAGTGATAGCTTGCTGATTTTTATATGGTTGTTTTTTTCAGATTTTTAGATTTATGACAGTCCTAAAATTTTAGCTTCAATGTGGATTTGAAACAAGTTGAAGGGTAGGAAAATATTCAAAAACCATTGAGAAGTTAATGGATATCAACATACCACATTTTGTTAATTGAAATGCATGTTTTTACTTGCTACTTAATCAAACAAAATCAATCAAAAAATGCTGAAAATAGTCAAAAACAGAGATATAGTATTCCTAACATAAAATCATGCAAACACTTAACAAATAGTATATTTTAGTAAACTATTTGGAAATTAACTTATCATATGGTTGTCAAACATTGTGCAATAATGAGGTATTTTTGGACCTCATCAGAATAGACTCAAGAAGAAGGAGAACAAGATGGAACAACTATAAGCCCAAAAGGGGCTCACACTTAAGTCATTTTTGTTTGTACATATACATAAGTTTTGTATTTCTATTTTTACTCTAAAAATTTATTAGAAATAAGCAATAAAGGCATGAAGCCCACAGAGCAACATTTTTTGTGTGAAGGTATACTTGGTGCAATAAGGCTTTATAAAGGGGGTAGATTTATGTACAGTTCTCAAGACAATAGCAATAACCAATATTTGCGGATTAGTGCTAAGTCTTTTTGGTATCACTTCGATATGAATCTCCACTCAAAAATTTGATAAAACTTTCAGAGAGAAGTGTTTGTATGGAAGTTATTCTATAAAATATAAATATATATATATATATATATATATATATTTGGAGAAGTGTATTTGACTCCTAATGCCCATTGGATAAGACTCTAAGTTTGATTGGCTTTGCAAGCAAATCCACTCGGGAGGCACCAGAATGTAGGCCCAAAATGGCCACATACTTAGTAAAATTTTGTAGAATTTTGCCTAAGTAATAGAATCATCATTCCACATACCTTACAGTGCATTTTGAAACAAATCCGAGATAGAAGATATGAACCTGCCTAATAGTTAGTGAATTTTTCACACTTGAAGCAATTTCAGGCAATTTATTTCTGGCCCCAAAAAGGTGGTGAGTCTCAAATACGCAAAATTTTTAAGGAAATGATGATGTCAGTAGCAAAGAAGTGCAAATTGGTGATTCAAAGGATGAATGAAGTTTTTCCTTTCTAGAATGAAGACAAGGCGGGACAATGAAATGATGAAAGTGTGGATTCGTGACAAAGGGTTATATGACTAACTCTGGACCCAGAATGGTGACATGGTAGGGTGTTTTATCATGAAGTTTATCTTGAATGGAGGAGTTACCTCACACCATGGTAGGCCTGAATCAACGATTACATGCCTATGCACTTGTTCTACCCAAAATAGAATCTATAAAAGAAATAAGGAAAGGATGACATCATCAACATTTTAATGTGGATTGAAGAAGATGATGTGGAATATGATGTATTATGAATAACTAAGAGCAGATTAGATGTTCAGATATTAGGAATCCAGATTGGATATTTTGTAGCTTCTGATGAAGAAAGATGATGTCATTAAGATTTTAAAGCGAGATGGTTCTTGATTCTCCTCACATTTTGATAAAGCTTATGTCGAATTGGATCTGAACCGTATGATGAGGAGAATCAATGGTGGAGGTTATGTCAATGAATATTGGATGTTTAAGGGATATTTTTGCACCAGTATTGTAACAGTCAGTTGGAATATGAAGTATCGAAGGTTTTCCAAAAGATCGAACCAGAGGCGATTACATATCGATGGTGGTAGATCACTCCCAAGAAGAATCGATGAAAATGCATGATATCCAATGGCCAGAACTCCAATTTCATAAAGTGACCAACAAGTTGTAGAGGTCTCGAGCTGCCATGGTGGACCTTCTTTTGGTGGATTTTTTGGAGGATGAACCAGTGAGCTGATTCTAGCTAGATCTTTCTATTGTGTTGTCAAAACAAGATCATTATATGCTTCTTAATGATTTTAATTTTGCAAAGCTATAAGTAGAGGTCGAACCCTCATTTCTAAGGGTCGGCTCTAGCGTGTTTTCCTGTGCTATTGTAAATATTCTTGAAAAGCTAATGGAAGAAGCATTACATTGATCTTTGCCTCAAATCTATGTTCTCGTGCTTGATATCAGAGGTTTAGATTCTTTAGTTGTATTTCTATAAATGCTTTAATGGTTAGTTTGTGCCTAATTAATGGATTACTAGCTATTATAGTAATTGAAATCTACTTTTGAGTTTGTTTTATGTTGTTAGGGAGTATATTTTTTGTGAAATATAGGTATTGGTGAATTCTGTTATTTGGATTATCATTTCCTGGATATTGAAATTGCTTGCTGCAATATTTCTCTGTCGCGTTTTAATAAATAAGAGAAAATTTAATTTGAGATAATTTTGGTCTGAGTATATATCTTTGATATAATTTTTAGGAGATTTCCAATGTAGTGCAATGTTGTTAACCTATCCATCCACTATTATTCACATTTCTCTAACCCTAATCTTCTCTTACCCTAAACCTCAAACCCTAAGTGAGCATATTTGTGTCAACAATCTGATAAGTTGACAAGGAATCAACCTACTTTGGAGGTTGGATCAGAAATCCCTATTTTGGTCCATCCAATGTTGAGTGCTGAGCTATATCTATAGGGTGTAAGCTTGGATAGAAAATAATAAGATAGAAAACCATAGTATCGAGTGAAAACTTGGTGCAATTAGCCATTGGTTAGGTAAAGAACTTGAAATAGGGTTTGAAAAGAACATGAGTATCATTGTTATATGAGATTGATTGATAAGCATTATTGTTGAAGCCATTGGTTAAGTAAAGAACTTGAACTAGGGTTTGAAAAGAACATGAGTATCATTGTTATGTGAGATTTATTGATAAGCATTGTTGGAAACATTTTGAGTGAGTGTTTATATGCTTGGACTAGGGTTTTTGAGCAAGGATTGTTTCATTGAGTTATTGGTTGAGTAGAGTTGGTTGATCCTAGTCAAGTGGATGTGTGAAGTGATTGTTCAAGTTCTATAAAATAAACTATTCTATATTTTAAATTGATTTGAGAAAGTGATTGAGCATTGAGGTGAATGTGAAGCATATTGAGTCTCTAACAATTATCTATATGTTTATAAAATAGTGATTGAGCATTGTGATGAGTATAGAGTATATTGAGTCTCTAACAATTCTCTTTATGTTTCTATGAGATTGGACAAGTTCTAGTGTGGACTTTTTGAGTAGATTTGAGGTACATATTTGAGAAGACTTATGGATAGATTTGGGTAAGATTTTGTGGAAGCTTACAATACATATTGAGAGCATATTTGGATAAGTTCTTGTGAGGACTTATTGATAATATTTGGATAAGTTCTTGTGAGAACTTATTGAGTATATTTGGACAAGTTCTAGAGAGGACTTGTGGATATATTAGTGTGAGCTTTTATGGAAGCTTTCAAGGCAAATTTGAGACAAGTCTTTGAGAAGACTTGAGATAAGAATTGATTAATTTTTTCCAACCTTGAGTTAAGGTTTGAAACAGATCCAACATAGTTGATTATATATTGAGTCAAGATTTGAGTTAAAGCTTGAGGAAATATATTGAGTAGATTTGTGCTAGACCGAAGAACTATGTTTTGTATAGATTCAAGGATAGAGTTTGGTGCATATTTGAGGATAGGTTTGTCCTAGACTAGAGATAGATATTGAGCAGATTTGTGCTATATCGAAGGACTGTGTTTAGTACATAATTGAGATAGGGATTTGGAGGTGATAGAGTACATAGGACAACAATATTTAGTGGATAGAGATCCATTAATATAGGGTGGTGAGGATAGGTGTCTTTAGTGGATAGATATCCATTAGCCAAAGCAGTGGGAACAACAGTTCTTCTAGAATATCACCAGCCAGAGCAAGAGGAGAAAGGAGTTCTCCTATGGATAGAGATCCATAAACTTGATTAAGGGGATTGGTGTATCCTTTGGATAGAGGTCCATAAAAATTATAATAAGGAAAGTATTCCCAAGATATTGATTGAGAAAGTTTTAGTAAAATATTTTCTCCGTGGAGTAGCCCACATTTGGTGAGCCACATAAATTTGGTGTCTCTATTGTGTATGGTGATTTATGCATTGCTTTTATTACTACTATTGATATTGCTATTGCTTTTATTACTACTATTGATATTGCTATATATACATTACATAATATTGATTGGGAAAGAAAAGTAAAAAGTGGTATTATACTGTTCACCCCCCATATCAATATAAGCTTGTGTTCTTCAAATATCCTAAAAGAAAAAATCTATTCTTTGTAGTAACCTTTCTTCATAACTTTTATAGTACTTATATTTATAGTAGCAGAAGAAAGATAAATGATTTTTTCCTCCACAATATTTACATGGATGGAAACTCTAGTAGTTGACTTTCTCATGACCAAATTGGTTGCAATAAGTGCATAGTAAAGGTATTCCAATTGCTTTGTTGTCTATTTTAGGAATATCATGTTTATCTATCTCCTTGATGAGATACTTAAACCATATGTGAACAATTGAGGCTATTCCATATTTAATTCTTTCATACATCTGTATGATATATTTTTGATCAATATTCTTTTCTTCTTTTTGAATATGATCTTCTATATCTTCATTAGTATAGTTGTCACCAATTCCTTTTGCTATCTCATTAGAATATTTTTTAGAAGAATCTATTTTTCCATTACTACTAGTTTTAGAAATCCTTTTAAATCCTATCGATTCTTCTTTCCTGTCTGCATATTTATCCATTGAATTATCAATCATGATTTTAATCCATATTGGTACTTTTCTTACTCCTTTTCTAATTGCATTATTTAATGTGTTAGTAGACATCCTTATAGCTCCCTAGATAAGAGTATATGAACTAATTTGATAAAATATTTCTTGGATCTAGGTTTTGTGGAAACCTTTATATCTCCTAAGTAATTTAGAATATGCTATAGGCTTTGATTAAAGGCTTAGTAATAATTAGTTCACCTTTTGATTTGATTTTGTAATATTTTGAGAATAATAATCAACGTTTAATTTTACCTCATGTATCCTAATGAAGTATGCTCTAATGGAGTTCTTATAGTTGGATTTATTTTTGTCTCCTTAGTATGAGTATGAGACAAATGTGACCAATTAATTCCAACTCTTAATGATGCTTAATGAACCTTCTTCTTCTACCTTCAATAATTCAATTTTCTAAATTCCAATAATCTAAGGTTTGATGTAGGATACCTTATACCTCCCTAATTTGGAATTTTAGAAAATAATAGTAATATTTGCAAATCAATTTATCAGGGTTGAAAACCTTATGCCTCCTACTTAGATATTTGTATATCAAGCAATTTTATGATATCTCCTACCTTTACCAAAATTGCTTTCTTTAGTTTCCAAGGTTGATATATCAATGTAATAATAATTAACTTTTAACCTTATAGTATGCACCTTATAACTCCTGAATTAAGAAAAGTAAATATTAATAGATATAGAGCTTTTACCTCCCTTTAATGTATGGCAAGTGAGCTTCTCAATTTGGGCATTGATGAGCAATAAATGCTCTTGTCTAATCTATGATTATGGTAATATCCTTTAGAATGGTGGTGATATATCCCTAAAAATATGAGAACTCAATTCTTTATTTCATCATTGGCCTTCACTCCTCTAACGGTGCTGATGTTCACCTTACAATTTGAGCATTCAATGCTCAACTTTGATAGTGCTGATTTATGATAGTCCTTGAAGTTGTTTGAGATGATTCACTGGTCACATTACTTTGCTATTGTTTAATGTGTGCTATTACTTTGATGTGTGCTATTATTTTAGTGCATATTATTACTTTAGTGGTGTCCTATAGGTTTGGGGCACTTAAGTAGCTTCAATATTCCTTTGGATTGAACTTGCATGGTGCTATGATCTCGATTGGTGTTTGTAAGTTTCTTTTAATGCTCCTACCTTCCTCGACTAATGAGAAATAATGAAGATGATCTTAACATTTGAATGATTATTTATAATTCTCAAGGAATAGGTGTTACTATTTGTTGGTCTCCTTATTTCAATGCTCAAATATGAGTGTTACCCTATTTTTGAATGATTTCACCTACATTGGGCTCCAAGATGAGTGTTATTCTATTCAATGCTTCTTATTCATTGTGCCAAGTGGCACTTGCATGAGATGTCCTCAACATTATTTTATACCTTATGATATATTCTCTAGCTAATGCAAGTTGTTCAATATTTTCTTTAATCCTCTCCTCCTTCTTTCCAGTGAGTGCAAGCTTATATTTTCTAGCAATTATTTTTCAAGGTTGGCTCCAACTGTGAATCCAATGTTTCCCTTTTGGTATATGATATTTCTTCACTCGATTGATGCTCTTGGTTTCTTCGATGTCTCACTTCCTAACTGGTAGTTTTATGTTTTATTGAGGTAATAATTTGTAGCCTTCAACTTGCTATTTTTCTCCTTGCTTTGTAATAGGTATGTAATGGGTTCAAAGCTATCTTATGTTGTCGTAGGTTGACATTGTTCATGGGTGATTGATTTGGTGACTAGGTTAGTATTTCTAGACACCTAGAACTAGTGCTTATGAGCCCTATATTGGCTCACCTTATGTACCTAAATTTTGCACCTCCTACCTTCGATGATTCACGAATAGTAGACATTTGATGTATGGTCAAATATGGTGTATTTATACACCTAAATACAATCCCTTTGCTGTATCTCTACCTTGATCAGATAGTGCTACTTTTATTGACCTCTTTGTAAGGAGTCTTGTAGGTTGTTGGAGTGTCATTAATATTCTCAAGCTTGTCCTTCTAATGGTGCAAGAAACTAATGTAAATACTTTTACAATAGTTAGAATAGAATATTTGAATTTGCACCAATATTTTTGAGATATTTCAATCTCCTTCTTGCAAGCATTTTTTCTACTCTTGATGAGGCAACTTTCTTCTCCACTTCTTGCAGGAATATTAACCTATAAGATGTCTTCTCTAGGCCACAATAGATTGTAGGGTTTGTGCACAGAATAGTGATGCTTTGATATTTGTGCTCTTTGATTTTTCATTTTAAGTTAACAACCAATGCACATAATAATCTTTAAGAGTAGTAAATTAGAAAATCTAGAATAGTGCAATAGTAGTTTCACCTTATTGCTCCTTCAAAGTAACTTGGAATATGCACTAATGATAACTCTTAAATAACTCTTAAATGTACTATAATATTTACAACTTAATGTAGTCTTCTTTGTCATAACTAGATAATAAGAAGATGCTATTTTTCTTTCATTCAAAATATATTTAAATCCTATTTTAATGTGCAGGTAATAACCCTCAATAAAAACTATCTTCTACACTTCCCTTGAAGACTTTAAAATGCAACCTTCCCTTGTAACTTTTGAATTCTAATAAGGTGCTTAGTGAAGCTAAGTAATGAATGGAATTAAGTGTTCAATTAATGAACCCTTTGCACCTAATTTGCTTACCTTTAATGACCTTTGAATATGATTAATATCTTGATGATTTGATTCACCAAGTTGCTATCTGGAATGGTAGTAAATCACAACTATGAAACCTTCTAGCTTGCTACCTTGAAACTATAATAAATGATTTAAAATTTTCCTTCAGGATGTATCTTTGAAATCTAAAATTTTGTAGCTTCCCTTTAGTAGTCAATCTATCCACTGAAATGCTATCATTGAATCTCAAAAATTTTGTAGGGAATTCATCCAAATCACAACTAAGTTTTCCTTGAAGAACCCCTTTAGTATTTTGTTGTAGATTTAGCAAACCCCTATCTCCAAAATGTGCCTTATTAGCTATGAAAGGTAATCTCCAAATATCTTGGATTTTGTAGGCTTCTTTTGTGTGTGTTCCCCTTCAACCTTCTTATCTAATTCTAACTTCAAACAAGGTCTTCTTCTCAAGAATATAAAAGTCTTGAGGTATTCACTAGTATCCTCCAAAATTTGACAAAATTCTTGCCAAATCCTTCTCGTTTGGGCTTGTTTTTGGATGGTGATAATTATCCCAATTTATTCACTATCAAGAGCTTCTCCTTGGTAGTGAATTTCTCCAATGATTTCTTCTAGTATCTCTTTTAATGACTTCTTTGAACTTTGCAATAAGGCTCTTTAAACCTTCTCCTTATTTCTCCTTGAGACCTCTCCAAGGTCTTCAATATTACAACTTATCTAGTCTTCCTAATGAGACATTTCCTTCAACATTTTACTATGGAAGTGTTGGCAATGAGATCTTCCTCTTGGATCTCTAAAATATGGAATAGGACCTTGCTAGTCCTTCTCTATCTCTTCCAATACTAGAATTTATTCAATGGGATCTTCTGTGGGTCTCTTCAACTTCTTTTAGAAGAAGTCATAAATTTTCAAATATCACGAATATCCTATCTTCTTTGGACTTTTCTGTAGAGTCTCTTCTTGAATCTACAAAAAGGATTATATAGCCTTCTCTTCTGCAATGTGTCGATCTACAAAAAGACTTCCCTCAGGTTCCTAAAATCTCATTTTTTTTGCAAAAAAGTATTAGAATGAAAATTCTAAATATGGAAATGATAAATATTCACTAGTTTATTTGTCAATCTAGTGGAATGAATTTTGAGTCCTAGTCTTCACGAATTTTTTTACAAATTTGTGGAAAGACTCTAGCCAAATGCAATCTCAAAAATTTTGGAACTAAGGTTTGCTTCTCTTATCTCAATATCTCTTGTGGTTTTCTCTATTCCTATATGATCTACTATGGCTCTAATACCACTGTTAGCTTTTGATAATGTATGATATGGGATAAAAAAATCAAAAGATGCAAAATATATAGAAAATTAAGATAATATAATTCTACAATAATTCTGAGATATACTATTAATGGAAAGATACAAAAATAGTACAATGCATAGTAATGGAGGAAATGAATACTCTAAAACTCTAATGGAAACTACATTGTACCTACTCACTACTCTATAATAATCTCACTTCTACTTCATAATTTTTCTATTCACTATAGGTCCTTCATATAATAAGATAAGTTGTTTGGACCTTACTCTTCTTAACTACCTTTCCTATGACTCATGCACAAGTGGACTCCTTGTACATTTACATAATTACATATTGACACTTATGTATTTATTACTTCTTCCTCAAGTAACTTAAGATAAAATCCTAATCTAATAATGTACCCAAGGTGGTACATTGACATGTACCTAAATAATGTAATATAATATAACATCTCTAAGGTCTCTCATTCCATAGAACCTACATGACAGAGTCATCCATGTATATATACAAACCCTCTACAAGTATTCTATAGCTTTGAAGAACTCCACAAACAAAGTGGACATCAATTTTATAGAAGTAGGGCCTATCGATCCTTGGTTTTCACAAATGGATTACATCAAGTTGGGAATACTTCTCCCTGATTTTACTAGTACCAAAAAACACACATTCAAGAAAAAATAAACAAGATATACCCTATTGGGGGACATCCTCTATAAATGCAACTACAACAAAATCCTCCTTCACTGCCAAAGCTAATTATATCATTATTGTTACCCATGATGGTACTTGCGGTAGCCACTTTAGTGGAATGGCCATCACTAAGTACATACCATGCATGGGTTATTATTATCCCATAATGAAATATGACTATTGCATCTATGTCAAGAAATGTTTTAAATATCAACATGCTAATTTAACCCACCTACCATCCCAAGCATTGCAACCCATTCAATAAATATGGCCATTTTCTCAATGGGGACTAGATCTAATAGGGAAAATCATGTCTACCTTATAAATCAAACATAAATTTATCATCACAGCCATGAAATACTTCACAAAATTGGTCAAAGCCATTCCTCTCATCCAAATTACTAGACCTGAATTTTTGAGTTCATCACACAACATACCATGTCATTTTGGCATTCCTTGAGTAATTTTTGTAATGGCACACCATTTAAAAACAAGTATGTTCATACACTATGTAACAAATATAACATCCAACATAGTTTCTCGACTTATTATTACCCTCAAGGCAATATCCAAGAAAAAGCAACTAACAAGACAATTTGTGCCATTCTTCATAAAATAATTATCAACTCTCATTATGATTGGCATAACAAAATTCCTCTAGCACTTTGGGCATACCAAACTAGTATCAGAATACCTACTAGAGCAAATCTCTTTTACGTTAGTTATGGTGCTAAGGATATTATACCCATAGATTTAGATATACCTTCTTTTAGGATATCACTACAAGACTTCATAGATGGCGATATTGCTTGCTAATATCATTTAGACTAGCTTAGACTTATTTATGAACATCGCATAAATATCATTGAGCATATTTCATATACCAATATCATGTTTGGCATGCATACAACAATAGATTCCATGAACATGAATTCCAAATTGGGGACCTTGTGCTAAAGGAGAACCAACAAAACCTAAACCAACCATGCAATTTACAAGATAAATTTACCCCCAATTAGTTGGGTGCATACATTATAAAACATAAATTTGGTTCTAGATCTTATCGACTAGCCAATATTGAAGGAATAGAGGAACCCAAAACCCTTAATATCATCCATATCCATGCATTCTATGCATGATATCAACAACCAAGGATTTCACATTCTTGTACATTCACATAAAAAATATATATCATAAACAAAATACAAAAATAATAACAATAATAATAAAAACAAAATCAACCAAAACATATTCAATTACAATGCTTAATTTCATTCATTCATTTTTTTATACAACCACTTAACATAAATGGATAGGTAATTTAGCACCACCACTTATTTATTTCTATTATTATTCTATATTCTTTCAACATCCCTCATTTCTCACTTCTTGTTCTTATTCCCTCCATTAGCTTCCTGTCGATGTTGTATGGTCATGCAAGAGTGGCTACATACCTTTGATTGGTTTCATTTCTATTCTTTCTTCCTCTTATCATTCTCTCATTTTCTAAAAATATCCTCTTTTTCTCTCACTCTCTCTTTTATTTTAGGTTTCCTATGAATGTTGTATGGTCATGCATGAGTGACTACATACCTTTGATTATTACCTTGCATCTTTCTTCTTTCTCTTTTTCCTATCTTATTCTTATTCTTCTTATTATTTCATTTTCCTTTATTTTATTTCTATCTTTCTTGAAAATATTTTCACTTCGTCATTATTTATTAATGTTGATACCACCAAACATTGACATTTAATTCTATTCTTCATATTTATACATTATTCAATACAGGTCCCAATGTGCTAACTTAGTCAACTTTTGGTTGCATAATTCTACGTTAACCTATATCACTTTGTTTCCTTAATCAATGACATATTGGTTACATGTTAATTCATGTACATACACATTACATTATTTCATATTGTTATACATACCACTTGCTTGAATTTATCTTTTTTCAAGTTGTCATGTCCATTATGTTGTACATAAGCACCCATCATATTACAAAAAGAATCGATGAA
The DNA here is from genome assembly GCA_028583015.1 of Wollemia nobilis. Taxonomy (NCBI): domain Eukaryota; kingdom Viridiplantae; phylum Streptophyta; class Pinopsida; order Araucariales; family Araucariaceae; genus Wollemia; species Wollemia nobilis. Next base: position 19,112,789 of record JAQPPZ010016947.1, on the reverse strand, counting down.
GAGTTAAACATACACTAGTTAGTGCAACTATAGTGATTTTCAATCCTATTCTTAGGTTTATTGATAATGAAAATATATTTTATTATTCAAATATGTTTAGTTTATCCAATCAACCTTTCTTGGACTAATCACAACATCAAACATTAAACAAATTTTGAGCATAGGGAAGAAAACATCTTGGTATACTAGCCACCTAGAAAAAGTTACTTCACTCATCCTATCATTTGCATGATACAACCTTAAGGATCAATAAATATACAAGATAAAACAAATATAAGAGAAATCAAAGCAAAAAAGAGCACCATAGATGCAAAAGAAAAAAATAGCACTCCTAAACAACTTGAATTCTTGGTATTCTCAGGAACTTTAGATGACTTCACCAAGGCTATATATGCTTGAGTAGTAGTGGAGCTTCGTTGATGGATTATGGGGTTAATCTTCATCAGGGCTATAGATGCTTGTCTAGCAATGGAGTGTGCCTTCTAAGTGATGACATGTCTATCATGTTAGTGACCTTATTTATACAAACTAATGCATCCTTGTGTATGAGCTAGCTTAACCAGCTAAGTTTACAATCAATTAGTCCAACCTCACTCAAAATGGATAAATGAACATCATTACACACACATTGGTCCATGATAGGTTTAATCTTGTTCAGGATAGTCAATATTTATACAACATATCGATTGACTACTAGATGAGTTTAATTGTTCAAACTATGATATTTAACTTTCTATAAATTATTCTAACATCCAAAAACTCAAAGAATAAGGAAAGAGCAAACAACTAGTTTTCCCAAAAAAAATTCTCTTCCTTGGATTATTATATTGTCCAATTATCAGGTTGTTAGAATCACTATGCATAGTCATTAGATGCATATTCACACCATCATCTACATAGTCTACCTATGTTAATTTATATTTGTATTTATCATACACATTGCATATTTTCTTACCTCAATTTAGGATTAAATGTTTGTATGACTATTATTTTATCTTTGATTAATTAAACTATTTGATATTATCTAATCCAAATACATGTTTCCAAAAGTATGACCACACAAAAACATATCAAGTGTACATATGATACATTTTTTATGTCCACACATTTTCATTCTTAAACAATGCCAAATTTCCAACACATCATTAATGCAAAATCACATGTATTAAATATCTATAAACATACATTGATGAGCAAGAGAAATGCTCATATTTTATACACATTTTCTTGATCATTATGCGGTTGTATAATAAGGATTGCACACTTTTATAAATGATTATATAGATATTTTTTGAAATTATGTGTGTTATCTAATTTGTGTGTTTTCAATGTGTTTTGTGGAAGCGCCTTCCTCTCATAAGGAATGCGCCAATGGGAAGGTGCCACGACAGGCAAAGCACCTTCCTCCCATAAGTAAGACACCACTAGAAGATGCACATTCCTTATAGAAGGTGAGTACCTTCCTCCCATAAGTAAGGCACCACTAGAAGGCAAGTGCCTTCCTCCCATAGGAAGGCACCAACAGAAGGTAAGCGCCTTCCTCTTCCAAGAATGCACCACGACAATAAGATACCTTTCGTATAGGGAAGGTGCTCGATATACTTAGGCACCTTCCTCATAAGGAAGGCACCTCTATTCTTCGCCCGTTGACCAGATTTGCATGACGTGGACAACAGTGGCTGGTGTAGTTCCAACTCTACATCATGTAGAGCTAAATCAGAGATTGTAACAACATACGAAAACATCTTACCAATGCCAGGCAAAGCACAAACCAATCAGCGAACATGTTGCCATTAGAACCAAATGCCAGTTTTAAGCAGACATCGATTGCATTCACCAGACTGTCTTAATTTAGTCTGGGATGAATTGACTATTGTAACCTCTTTGTAACATAATTTCTATGGGTGTGTTATATAAATGCATGCAGACCATTCTAAGATATATAGATTGATATAGATTCATATAGAGATACAGAGATAGATAAATATTGTATCACTTTGATAAATATATTACAGTTCTAAGAGTTCTAGCATGTGTTCAGCTGGGAGGAAGTTGTTGGAGCCTGTGCCCACTCCAAGCCAGTATTTCTTCCCCACTTTACTTCAGTTTTCTAAATTAATCTATTGCTTTTGAAATATTGTTTACCTCATTACTATTCCTAGTATTTGCAATAGATTCATTTTCAGGAATGTGTGAATGTTTCATTTTTGTAGATTTAATTATTTCTTCTTATGTAAATTATTGAGGAGTGCACGAATGATTGAAAACCATTTTGAAAACACCCCCCAATAGTAGGATTAGCGGATTCATATCAAGTGGTATTGTAAGCAATCTTATTCAGACCCTTCACAAGTTTACGAAGCTCCCTGGGTTGATAATTAAATGCACGTGCATGTGACAAAAGTAGAAAAAAATTAACCTTGTTTGGCCTGCAACATACATCATACACAATAAATGCACATTACATCATCATGTATAATCAGATATGCTCATCATATATCATAAATAAAAATGGTATATACATAATCAAGATTACCTATAAGCTACATTACATATATCAAAATATGCATTACCACATTGTCATGACCCTCCCTGGTGGACCCTTTTTGCACAAAGAAAAAATGTATTAATATATGATACTTTAATACCTAACTTGAGCAATTGAACCAACTATGTGATATTTAGTTGTTTTGAAAGAGCATGGTACTGCTGACATATTGCCAAGATGTGCAGGATCAGGTACACTCATAGGTGGAAGAAGAAAAATCATCCACCATAAGTGGGGTACTTGAGGTTGGGGAAATGATGATTAAGGCAACTCGGGGGTAACATTGATGGATACCTTCATATAGGCATGCATTCGGTTAGGGATAATCATCAAAAGCTAGTCACTTTGAGCCCCATATTGATAGCCTAGTAGCTATCATAAACTCTCGAGGCTGAGACAAGTGACTAGGTTGATGGAAATATTTCCTCTTTGTCTGTTGCATATGTTTGATTATATTTTACTTCATCACTATCTGCATTGATGAATTGAGAAATGGAAAGCATGCGTAATTTGGTTGTTTATGAAAAAACCCCTTGTTTTTCTTAGAACCATTCAAAAGAATAGCATGATGTTAGTGTTTGAAAAGAAAACTCTCTATTCTATGCTTTAATGCTCATGAATATATATATATATATATATATATATATATATTGAATATTTATTTAAATGAGCCCCATATTGATAGCCTAGTAGTTATCATAAGCTCTCGAGGCTGAGACAAGTGACTAGGTTGATGGAAAGATTTCCTCTTTTTTTGTTGTATATGTTTGATTATCTTTTACTTCATCACTATCTGCATTGATGAATTGAGAAATGGAAAGCATGCATAATTTTGTTGTTTATGAAAAACCCCTTGTTTTTCTTAGAACCATTCAAAAAAATGAATAGCATGATGTTAGTGTTTGACAAGAAAACTCTCTATTCTATGTTTTAATGCTCATGAATATATATATATATATATATATATATATATATATATATATATATATATATATATATATATTTAAATGATAAATGTTATTTCATTTAAATTGTTGTATTTTAAATGATAAAGGCTATTTCATTTAAATTATTTTATTTTAAAACAATAAAGAAATTTTTTTATTTTCTTAAATAATGAATAATTTCATTTATAAATAGTGATTGTTTTTATTATAAATGGAAATAGAAGTTCATTTATAAATAATGAATCTTTTAAACATAGTTTTAGGATTCATATACTTATACCATATACATATTGAAGTAACTGGAATTCGTACAATATTTCCAAGTGAGCTAAGGTTTAGCGGGTGTGGTGGGAGTGAGGGTTTGAATTTTTTGGGAAGGAATCTTAGCCAAGGTGGCAGAGGTAGAGTAGGTATGGAAGGGGTGGGTGGGAACCTTGAGCATGGATCAAGCGAGGATCTAGAGGAAGGCAGTCAAGCTACAACAGATTTGGAGGTGAGCATCATGCGGGGGCCCGACCCTCCTTAGAAAGACCCCGATAAAAAATATACGAAGGACAATGCGGGGCCCAAGAAGTGGTTGTATTTTGCTAAGAATATTAGAGGAAAAAGAAAGGAGGTTATCTCTCTTCTACCCCTAGTTCCAGTAAATAATAAAATTTCAGCCCCGACAAGTTCCATGAGCCCTTTTCTTTCAATGGAAGAATTCTCCCTGGTAGGCAAGTTTTTGGGAGGTAGGCCGGACATGGAGACTATCAGGGCTTGGGAAACGGGTAAATGGTGATTGCTAGGCATCTTGGAGTTGGTATCTCTAACTCAAGGGTTATTCATTATCTATTTTAACAATATGAAGGATGCTAACCACATTTTAATAGGAGGTCCTTGGTTTTTGGGCAAAAGGAGCATTTTTCTCAGACGATTGGATGAGTATTTCAACCCTAAAAAGAAAAATATTAACATTGCCCCTATTTGGAATCATCTCCCGAGTCTACCTACCCAGTTCTTCAATGAATATTGGTTGTAGGGCATAGCCAAAACTATAGGGGACCTGATCTCCATTGACCATGCGACCTTGGCTAGGACAAGGATGACTCATGCATGAATCTATGTAAATGCTAATTGGATAATGAATTGCCAAGGTTTATGGAGCTAGATTATGGAGAATACTATCAAAAATAGCTGGTAGAATACAAGAACAGACTGAAATTATGTGTAGAATGCAAAAATCAAGGACATATATGCAATCAATGCCCTAACATGGTAATTAATAGAGAAAAATAGAAGCAGGGAATGCTAGACAGAGGAAATTTGAGGAGTTTCCATAGCAGAGGTGATTTCAATCAGGTAACTATGTCTACCAAAAAAATAAAAGAGAGGGTGCAGGGTCAAAACAAGACAAAGGAAAACAACAGGTTGTTGACAACGAAAATACTCAGGTAAGTTCCAATCCTCTAGTTTCAAATAAATTTTCAATTCTATCCAATATGGGAGTAGGAGTATTATTGGAAGACATGGAAACCCAAAACCTTTAGACTAACCTTTTTGGCTCTCTAGAATCCCCATCCAAGTCAAGATCCTCAAAACCTAATGCTAAAATTACTGTAAGCTCCATGGGCATCACAAAGCCAAACCCTAATGCTCGATATCTAGAATACCCATCCAATTTGAGATCCTTAAACCCTAATGCTAAAAATACTTCAAGCCCAGTGGGCATTCCAAAGCCAAACCCTAATGCTGAAGAACTTAGGAAGAAAGTTGAGGCATTAGAAAATAAAAAATCTCATCTTCCTAACATCATAATTAGGAGCCAGGTGAATCCTACTGAGGGGCCATCTCAAAGACCAGGGGAATATAGGAAAAAAGGAGAATATTTGGATGTAGGGGTGGAGATATGTGAAACTCTTCAGACTGGGGAATATGGCAGTCTGGTTCTGCAAAAAATTGCCTCCCCCCAGTTTAGTCCTAAACAAACTAGGAGCACTATGAAGTCTCCTATAGATTTTGGCAGTGAAAAAAGATGGAGAATATCAAATGCTGAGCATCAAAAAATTAAAACTGATAATGACATTGCCAATGGAAAATAGAGAACCTTGTTTCAACAAGTTATTCCAGGTTCTGAAGACAACAAATTAGGAAAACCCCCTCAAGGGAGGGGGAGAGGAAGAAATACCAAATAATATAAATGAAGTTCCTCTCATGGAATGTGAGAGGCCTCAATGGCCTACCCAAACACAGGGAAGTCAGTGCAATAAGAATCAAGTGAATGCAACTATTATCATGTTGCAAGAAACAAAAATTGATGAGATTTAGTCAAAAAAAGTAGCAAAAATTTTTTGGAATCAAGGGGAGATGGTTTGTAAATCATCCAGAGGAGAGTCTAGAGGCATTATGACTTTGTGGGATCGCGGGATAGTATAATACAACATTATTCAAAAATATGACAGGGTTCTTAGTGTTTTATTTAAGTAAATAAACAACAACAGGTCATGGATCCTTTCAAATATTTGTGCCTCGACTTCAATTCAAGGGAGAGCTCTACTATGGGATTACATAGGAAATCTGAGTGAAATTTTCCATAATGTCCCTTGGATTCTAGCTGGGGATTTTAACACTCCTCTTTACCCTTCAAAAAAAATGGGTGGAAATGGACCACCTATCAAGAGCATGGATGATTTCAATGACTTTGTGAACTCCAACATGTTGATGGATGTAAAACTTAGAGGAGCAAATTATACCTAGAGAAATCGGTAGATAGGGTGTCATCTCATTCAAGAAAGGCTTGATAGTTTTTTTCTATCAAAGGAGGCTACAACTCTATTCGGTGATTATACCTTGCAAGCCCTTCCTAAAATTGCCTTCAATCATAATCCTATTTTTTTGGAGATCCCTAACTCTCTGTCCTTCAAGAAACCTTTTATATTTCAATCTATGTGGATCAAACATCCCAATTTCAGAGATAACCTAATTTAGTGGTGGCAACAGCCTGTCAGGTGTAGTGCAGCTTTTAAATTTTTTGGCAAATTAAAGTTTGTTAAGTGAAGGCTTCGAACTTGGAACAAAAAGGTCTTTGGGAAACTCTTTGAAAATAAAAAATAGGTTCTTGAAAGTTTGAAAATAATTGATCAAAGGATTCAACATGGTGATGCCGATGAAACTACTAGGCAGAAGGAAGGAACAAAACTAGTAGAGTTTCATAACGTTTTGGACCGTGAGGAAATATATTGGAGGAAAAAATCAAGGGCTCTTTGGTTGAAATATGGAGATTCAAATTCCAAGTTTTTTCACATCACCATGCTTAGAAACAGAAGCAATAACAAGATAAAAATTTTAAAAAAGCAAATGGTTCTATTTTTTTAAAGTGAAAAAACCCTTGCGGGACCACCTTGGTCTGAGAGACCATGAATAGGGGTTCTACACCATCAAAGTCACTCGAGAGTCACACTCGACCCTACCCGCATCAACATTATTAGTTGGATTTTGGATACCCAATTCAGCTTTTTGGTAGGGTGGAGATTTGAACCTAGGACCTCTCTTGGAGGATTTTCCTCTCCTCTCCAACTCACCTACAACACCTAGGTAAAGCATATGGTTCTATTACTTAGGATTTAACATAAATCAGAAAGGAGGCAGTAACTTATTTCAATTCTATCCTTGGTCAGGAATCACAGTGCAATGAGGAGGCCAAAGATATTCTCTTGCAATCCATTCCTAGCATAATAAATGAGGATATAAACCTTAAGATTCTAGCTCCATTTTTTGATGAGGAAATTAAGGAAGCCTTGTTTAGCATGGATCCAGACAAATCCTCGAGACCCGATGGCTTTCCCCCTCATTTCTATCAAGATTTTTGGGACATCATAAGTGAGGATGTAATTTTTGCTGCTAGAGAATTCCAAGCAAGCAATCATATCCCAAAAGGTCACAACTCTACTTTTATTTCTCTAATTCATAAGAAAAAAACCCCTGAATCTATGGTTGACTTCAAGCCAATCATTCTGTGCAATGTTTCTTATAAGATCCTAACTAAAACCATTGCAAATAGAATGAGAGATGTTCTACCTCGCATCATAGATCCATGCGAGGAAATATCTGTCTAGGGCTGGTCAATCTTGGATGGAGTTATCACAGTTCATGAAGCTCTGCACTCTGCTCATAAGACTAACAGGTCTATTTTTACCCTCAATATTGATATGAACAAAGCATTTGATAGGCTAAATTGGGACTTTCTGATTTTTGTCCTCCTTAAGTTTGGTTTTCACCACCAATGGGTTAATTTGATCAAAGAATGCATTTCTAAAGCATGTTTCTTGATTCTGGTTAATGGAACAACTGTTGGTTACTTTCAAAGTCACAAAGGAAATCGATAGGGGGACCCTATCAGCCTCATGTTATTCATCATTTTGGCAAAATCTTTAGTCATAACCATAAAAAATTCTTGTAGTTCAAGGCTAATATCAGGAATAAAGGCAACATATCTCACTAGGGTTGTTTCTCACCAATAATTCATCGATGATACCCTTCTATTGACTAAGGCTTTGATGGTTGAGGCCAAAATAATTAAATACATCCTGCAACTCCACGAGGATGTTGCTGGTCAGAAAGTTAATTTCAGTAAAAGCAAGTTATATTTCTTGAACACCCCCATTCAGAGGCAAGGAAGGATTGCAAAAATTTTAGGGTGTGATATAGCAAACCTCCCCACTTCGTATCTTTGTCTCCCTCTTTTCATTGGTTCTCTGAGAAATTCAATGTGGGACAGGGTTATTGAAAGAATTCAAAAAAAATTGTTGGATGGAAAGGTCATCTTCTATCTCAAGAAGAAAAGTTGGCCATCACTAAGGCCTCTCTTAAGAGTATTCCAGTCTATTTCCTCTTTGTTTTTAAAGCCCCTGTGAAGGTTTTCCAAAAAATTGCGAAACTCGAAAAAGAATTTTTATGGACTGGATTAGAGGAGAAAAAAGAAAACACCTTGTAGGATGGACCAAAGTGTGCAGACCCAGGGAAAATGGGGTCTTAGGTCTGAGGAGAATTGCTCATATGAATTTAGCTTTACTAGCTAAGTAGGCGTGGCACCTCATTTTTGGTGAAGAAAATAAATGGACAACTATCATCAAATGAAAGTATCTTAAAAATATGGAATTTCTAAGTGACTCAGTTCCAATCAGAGGTTCGAATTTTTGGAAAGTAATTCTTAATTGTAAGGAAATAATCAAAAAAGGTTTAATATGGGTTTTAGGCAATTATGAGAGGATAAATTATTGGAATGTGTAGCACCCTAAAATTGGCGCAGTAAAATTGGAATAATTACATTCACCTTAGTAAATAAATTTAAATTCAAATTTAACCTCCCAAACCGCCCGTTAACCGTCGAGAAACCCGTTTCCCCTTTTTCCGTGCCATTTTTAGAGGTTGTTTTGACCGTTGGACGATATCGTCGCCGATCAGACGATATCGCCCTGCATTTGACGATTTCGTCTGGACTAGAACGTCCGGACGATTTTGTCGCAAAACTGAATTTGCATAGTTGGAATCCGTTCCAACGGGTCTCCAATCCGGGCGAAGCGTGTCTGCGCCGTTGGGACCCTCCCCGTTGGAGATCTCCCAAATTGGGAAGATCTCCAACCTCCCAACAACTCTCCCTAAGCCTATTTAAACTCTAAGATTTTCCCTCCCCAACCCCTGGCTGAATTTATCTGCAAATTGAATCCCTCTGTACTAAAACATCATAATCTATCTTTTGCACTAGTCCTATAGCCATTTTTTTGCAGGTACACCACTGATTTTCAGCCGGAGCCAGCACCCATCGCCGCCGACGAACCTGTCAAGATCGGAGACGATCTCATCAAATTCGAGACGATTTCGTACTGATGCGAGACGATCTCGACTGCAGTCCACATCGAGGCAATCAGTGCCTGGAGTTTGCTTTTCTCAACTTTGTCTCTGTTATTTTGTTTTGCAAATTAGATAATCTATTTAGTTTTTATCCTATTTTGCATCTGGAGTTCACCCATCTAGTCTAGATTGCATGTTAAGCTCATAATCTGCCATTAAAGTACAGTAATTTGCTTTAAATTCTATTTTTAAATATTTTTCAGTATTCATATTGCAATTTTATGTAATTTACCTCTGTTAGCACAGTAGAATTTTTTTGTATTTTGCATCTGTTTGCTGTTTTGCAGGTCTCTGACGAATTCGTCTGACGAATTCGTCAGATCTCAGACGATTCTATCAGTCTCAGACGATTCTGTCAGATTCCAGACGAATCTGTCAGATTTCGGATGATTCTGTCAGATTGCAGGCGATTCTGTAGAATTCCAGACGATCCAGATTGCATCAACCGCCAGAATCTTCTTCAGACATCCGGATCAGGTATTCCCCATTTTCCTCCTGTAAATTCTCTATTTTCTGCTTTCAAAATCTGTTTTCTGTATTCATTGAAAGTTGCATTTTCATATAGATTAAGTTAGATTCATTCGGCCAAACCTAGGATGAATGCTTAAAGGATAAAACGAACTCATCTAAACACATTCCAAAACCTAGGCGTGGAAACTGCCGCCAAATGTTTCCCGGTGAACCCACCATCCGTCGAAAAATCACCAAAATACACCTCCCTTGAGAGGCGGGACCTTCGTGAAGTCCTCTCGTCCGAGGTACCGCACCATCCTTTTCCCATCCTCCTTCCGGGCGCGGATCCAATAGCCTGAAGGTAGGGATGCGAAAAATTTGGAGCGATACATTTTGGTGAACCCGACGTGAATGCATCATAACCTTTTGAAAACAAAAACAAAAAAAAAAAAATATATATATGTATACAAGAAAAACAAAAACAAAATCATCATTTCAAGTTTGTATGTTTTAGATTCAATTCTAAATAGTAGATGCTAAATATTACTTTTAGAAGTACTAAAGAAACCATGAGTTTTTACTCAAATCAATATGAGCCCATCAGTAATGTTGGAAGAATTCAGCCAAATACATTTGTTGATTATGACCAACCTCATCCCTATTCAACACCACCTCCATCACACTCTTCTCATTTTTCATCCATAACCCAACAAAACAATCCCTTTGCCAATCCTCTTCATAACGATATTATCTATTCTCCCATATATCCATATTATGTCTATCAATCCACATATAATCCTCCACCACCTTTTCAATACTCTTCTTTCAATACAACACATCCATTTCAACAAGAAAATACTTATTCTTCCAATTCTACCATGCACTCACCTCCTACATCGCAATCTTCCTGTCATCATTCTACCCATAATAAAGAAAGTAGAGGTGAGAAACCATTAGGTCCTTTTATGACGAAATTCCTAAGGCATTTATCAAAAACCTCTCAAAAACCTTCATCACGTAAATTTACTAAGCTCAATCAACCAATGGATATAATTCTCAAGTATTTACTTGACACAAATAAGATTGAACTCCCTTCCATAAGACAACCTCGATACCACATCAGATTGGTTTAAACCCAAGCTACATTGTGAATATCATAGAGTAGATGGACATATGACACAAAATTGTAAAGATTTAAGATGTGCAATTCAAGATTTGATTGATAAGGGTCTTTTTAATATAAAGGAATTACAATCTACAATCGATGATAAATCTCCAGTAAACAATCAAACTCCTACACAACAAATACCAATAATCAATCAAGACATGGGGATCTCCCAAGAACCCCTATTCAATTATCAACAACAAGAAACCAATCAAATATTGCATGTTAATGTGTCCCATCATGATGATATTATTAATATTGTAACAAAAACTACAAATGAGCAACCTCAAGTTCAATCAACTCAATCCGATATTCAAGATATGGATTCCTCATTTGACCAACCTTCAAAACTATCTTTGGCTCTAGAGAATGATCCAAAATGGAATGTAAGCATAGAAAGCTCATCTTTAGAATCAAAATCTCAATCTGAAATCCACTTTGATAACCAACAACAAGTGATTAATCCTCAAGCAAAGATATCCCTTTTAGAAGTATTACAAATTTATCACAAGGAAATTTTGTTCAAAATACCTAGCCAACAATTTGTTCCTCATCATATTTTCTCTAAGAACATAATTAATGGTATAAACCCTCTTGAGGTTAACCATATTTCATTCTATGATGAGGATATTCCTTCCTCTACTCCACAAGAAGACTCCTATCTTTACATTACAGGATCTAGTAAAGAAACACTTGTTAGAACTATCATGGTAGATAATGACTCCTCTCTTAATTTATGCACTTATCAATTATTCCAAAAACTCAAAACAAAGGAAGAAGATCTTAATGAATCAAATGTTATTATAAAATCTTTTAACAATGAAATTCAAGAAGCTCAAGGTACTATAATTCTTCCCCTTAATATTGGATCCAAGATCCTGGATACTTTATTCTATGTAGGATATTGTCCTTCACCTTACAACCTACTTCTCCGAAGTCCTTGGATTCATACGATGAGGGTTGTCCCTTCCACTCTTCACCAATGTTTGAAGTTTGAAATTGCAAATAAAATTGTTACCATACATGGTGACCCAACACCATTTGAAGAATATTTAACGGTTGAAACATCAAGTTCTATACATTCTCTATTATCACAATTATCTTCTATCCATCACTTTTCTTCATCCATATATGATCATCCTTGTTTACCAAATAACATCCATGCATATCTTTCACATATACTTTCTCCATCTTATCAAGACTTGGAAGATAGTGATAAGAATGAAGAACTTTCTTATCCTTCTGACATTTTATTTTGTAACATGATCAATTTTCCACATATAAAAGTCAAATCTTTTGCTACATTATTCTACATTATAACAAAGCTTTTGTTATCACTACCTTTTATTCATCACCTTTTATTCTTACCTTCACCTCAACCAGATTATCCTTCAAAACCTCCTTTGATTTTGAAGCAACCTTAGACATGCTATACTCAAATAACCTTGTATAGTGTATATAGATCATCTTGTATATACCACCAATTTCAATTCATAAATTAAAATCAAAATACAAAAAAATCAAAATCCTCAAAATCTTCAAAAAAATACAAATGCAACTAAGGACCTTAAAGGTAAATTTGAGCCCAACTGGCTTGGACCATACATCATTACCGCTAAATTTGAATCAGGAGCATATAAATTATCTACCTTAGATGGTAAAGAACTTAAAGAACCCATGAATATTTTGCATCTTAAACGTTACTATGCATAAATTTGGTCATTTCATCCATGTATATATTTGTTCAAAATTACTATCTTGTATTTCTTTCAATTTATTCAAAAACATCAAAAACATTCATAAATCTCCAAAAATCTTCAAAAACTATCTATTGCATTTATTTAAAGCACTTGTTAAGTTCTTTTTGCTCAAAAACAAAAATCAAAATAAAAATCTAAAAACAGCTATATGCTTGACTCTTTCGAAACCAAAACAATATACAGAAGAAAGAGAGAGTCAACATTCTCAAAACTTCTCAAAAATCATTTATATATATTTTCTTACAATTATTGCAGTTATATGTTTCAACTTATTTTGGATAAATTAGCATTTATTTGGCATCCCTCACTTGCACACTCACAACAATAAATATCTTGATTTTATCTGGCATGATTACTAATCTCTCTTATATCAAAGTTCACAAAATTCAATTAAATAAAGTTTGAGCATAGAGAATTGATCTTGTTATTTACTTAAACCAAGCACATCTTTTCACAATAAAATGATTATATTTGTAATTTCCATGTTTTGCTACATAGTAGAACTGATTTCTTGGGTGAAAAGTTTCCCCGCTATCCTATCATGCACATGGTCTAGAATCTTTGAGAATTGGCAAAAGGACAAGCTCACCCCTACCCAGAATAAAAATCCCTTGCTCTACAGCTAATCCGAGCAAGTATCCCTAGCAGAAAAAAAAAAAAAAAGTTCAAGAAAGAAAAAAGAGAAAAGAAAAATGTTATTTCAGCAATATTCCAAGCATTATCAAGCAAAAGAAATACAAAAGAAAAAGAAACAAAGTTCAAAAGAAAGCAAGAAAGCAATAAAATCCCTTTCCCTACCCTTTGAAAAGAAAAGAAGGGTTGATGAGCTTGAATCCCTGGAATTCTCAATTATTCGAAAATCGTGAGGTAAGCCCCATAACAGGTGGTTTGTGCCCAACCTGCTTGGCCTTGGGTAACTCCTAGCGTGGCGATATGTCCGTCACATTAGCGACCTTCTTTTGTATAGACCTATGTCCGCTTATGGATTAGCTAGCTCTTGATAATCCGATCTACATAGTAGTCTAATATGGTTATATGCATCTACATCATGGTTAATGAACACTTATTTGGTTTCTTCAAATCACTTGTATCATAGTATCTTGCTCAAACTTGGTAAATGAACAATACAATTGCACACACATTTGTATTTGAGAGATTTTGTCTATCATTATGATAAATCAAGATTGGAAATGAATTCACATATGCACATGGGATTCCTTATAAATCTAATTTTTGTCTTCAAAATACTTTGAAATATTATTTTTGCAACTTGTTTGGAATAATCAAGTACAATTATTTTTCATAAAGACAACTATATAATAGAAAAATCACAAATTTCTTTCAAAACATATCATACATATCATATCGACTTTCGCGACGATGGTATAGTTTCAAAACCAAAATTGAAATTATATGCCTAGCGCAAGTCCTCATTTTCATATTTTCTGTTCATCAAAAATCAACCATGCAATAAAACTATTTTCTTTGATTTTCGCGATGATGGTATAAGTCTATACCTACATATTCTATGCCTAGCGCAAGCCATTGTAACAATTGTTATTCCCATTTATCAAAAATCATAAAAACCATATGACTTCATCTTATACAAATTATGCTTTTTTCAAAAGCAAACACATTTTCATTATTTCATGTCATTATGTCAACCTTCAAATTTTGCAATGATGGTATAATTCCTAGGGAATTATCTAAAAATTTTATCACACTTAGGAATTTATGCCTAGCAAACAACTAAAAAAAAAAAATCATTTTAAAACATTATTTCATGCACAAATATTTTTTATGAAAATCTGAAAACAAACCAACCATCATCATCATCATTTGCATCATTACATCAAAGTCTTAAGACAGTCTCTTAAGCACTCTTTTCCTTTTAACAATATTTCTACAATGGGATTAGCTTGACGACCGAGTGAGCAGCGACTCCGTGAAATGGTCTATAATAGCGACAATGTCCTTTGAAATTATTGTTAGAAGTCTCTTTTTATTTTTATCACATTTTTATTACAAACAACCATTTTGTTACATCAGATTATTTCATTTAAATATTTTATAGCATGACATTCAAATTATAATATTTCCAACGACATAATTACATGAATCCTCAAATGAATTATCAAAATCAATCAATTACAACATCTAAAAGCATCATACAAATCATAACACACTAGTCATATGATCAAAAATATCTCATATATATATATATATATATATCAACATATGTACATCATCAAAACTGGATTGGTATGCCACAATCTGTACCTCGGCATACTCAATCCTCTATCAATACAAATATAGTACAATGTCAACATCAGTGTCCAGCTCTCTAGCCTCGAGATCCCCTCGAGCTCTCTGCCTCATCTCCTCCCCCGCCCGGAGGTGGACGAGGTGGCCCCATCGCAGTCTGAGTAGTCCTAGTCCTCGATCGGGACGTGGTCCTAGATGACCCGATCCTGATCGGATCTGCGATGTTAGCTGGCAGGGGTAGTCTATCCTCCGCCGGCACCAGCTGATAGTATAGTGTCTGATAGAAAGTCAACTGGGCGATAGCCCATGTCAACTCTCCTGAGCTCGCCCCTCCGCCCCGTGCCCTGAGGCATGCAATCTCGTCTCGCAACTGTGACACCTCAGCATGGTGTCGTGCAACTGCATCCTGTAATGTCCGCACCTGAGTCTACAGACGATCCTCTCTCGCCCGGAGAGTAGCCATCTCGCTACTCTCTCCTGTATCCATGCCCTTGCCCTTATCAGGCGATGGTGGCCTCTATGGAGATGGGGGTCTCGCCTCCCTCCTCTCCCTCTCTCTCTATCGCGGCCGCTCCTGTGCCTGTGGTCTCCTCTGCTCTCTCCCGCCGTGACCCTGGGCTGCCTCTATCACCGCCTGGTGCCGCCTCCCTATCCGACGCACGACTGCATGGATCGGACCCTGTGCCCTCGTCATCCGAGGAGGGCGGATGCCTACGTACCAGGCATCGTAGCCATCGGCTACTCTTGTGTCGTCCCCATCCAGTGGCTGGATGGGGGCATCATCTGAGTCCTGGCTCCAGAATCGCTGCATGTCTGGAGCCCCGCTAACTGTAGTATTATCCCGGACGGTCCGGGAAAACTCATAATCCCTGAGAGATGGGATCCCCTGTTGTAGACCGAACTATCGCAAAACTCGGTCGTAGCGGTGGAGCTCCACCTCTCCCCTCTCCATCCTCAGCCAGCAGACTCGCTCGATGCGAGCCAGCTCCTTTCCGTCCTCTGCCCACCCCGGATGCTGCCTCCACGGCCTCCAGGTGATCTGGTCTGGGACCAAATCATCCAGTAGTCTCCGGGACATCGAAAGGTCTATCCGTCGCTGTGACCCTCTCCGGAGCCACCAGTAGAAGACTCGGGGCCTCTCCCCGTCTACCCCTATCAGTGGAAGCCCTACCGGCCTCCGCACCGCAATGTGCTCCCAGCACCAAACCTGTAGAAGCGATGTCATCACCAGACATCGCCCGCCCTTGTACACGACCCCGTAAAGGATCTTGTACAACCGACATAGTACAAAGCTGCCCCATGAGAACCTGTAGCCGTGGTCCCGCATGTCGCAGATCACATCTGCGAGCATCCACGACACCCTCGCTCTGGTGGCACAACAAAAGTCCACCAACTACCCCAGCCAAAACCCGTGTGAGTCTAGATGCCCCAGGCATCTGGCGTAGTGCCTCGATATTAACTCCGCCCTTCTCCGGGGCGAAGCTCGGGTCACCACACAGCCGTCCCATCGCGTGGCCCTGATTGGCCGTCGGTGTGATCATCCGTCCTTGTATGGGGATTCTCAAAATCCTCCATACATCCTCCAGTGTGGGAGTCATCTCCCCTGTCGATAATCAAAAATAGGAAGACCCCGGATACCATCTCTCTGCTAGGGCTATCAGTAGCCCCATGTCTGTGGAAACCTGCGGCATCTCTGCCACATGCTACAATCCGGCCTGTGCCAGCAGATCCCGCTCTGCCTGGGTGAGAGCGGCCAAGTCGTCTCTCAATCCACCGTATTTCCACTCTCTGCTTTTTAGTAATCCTCTCTGCAAACATAAACAACAAAACAACAAACAATCATTAATAACAATTCAAGTAAATCAATAATGCAACTTAAAGTTCAATTTCATGTAATTGATGATATCGCCCACTATTGGACGATATCGTCCCCAATTTGAGCATAATCGTCTCCGATTTCGCAGTTCGAAATCGTCTCTAATTTGACGAAATCGTCCCCCTTTCGACGATTTCGCCCCCGGGCGAAATTGCCGAAATTGAGACGATTTCGTCGAAATCGGGACGATTTCGTCCCGACGACGTCGACGGCCAAAAACGGCCGCGATGCTCCAAATTCACCTAAAAATCCATCTAAAAAGCATGTAAAATCAAATTAAATCAATCTAAGTTCAGTCTAGACCCTTACCCGTAGACCGCGTCGGACCTCTGCAGATCTGTGCGCTGTCTCCACCATTTTTGCTCCAGAGCTCTAAAAACGGTAAAAATGAACAGTAACAATGAATTAGGGTTTTACCCTATTTTTCTTCATTTTATTCAAAATAATTCAATAATTTTTTGCTTTTTCGCGTTTTTACCTCAAACGTTCGATTTGGGTAAAAACACGGAGGGGGCACCATAGTAAGCTGTCGTACGATTCGACCAAGAATCGTCGCCTAAAAATGGGTATAATTTTTTGCTTTCTCGTAGATCGAGAAGAACTCATCTTTAACGCATTTTCTTCGGAAAATTCGCTAAAGAGGGGGCAAAATGTAGCACCCTAAAATTGGCGCAATAAAATTGGAATAATTACATTCACCTTAGTAAATAAATTTAAATTCAAATTTAACCTCCCAAACCGCCCGTTAACCGCCGAGAAACCCGTTTCCCCTTTTTTCGTGCCATTTTTAGAGGTTGTTTTGACCGTTGGACGATATCGTCGCCGATCAGACGATATCGCCCTGCATTTGACGATTTCGTCTGGACTAGAACGTCCGAGACGATTTTGTCGCAAAACCGAATTTACATAGTTGGAATCCGTTCCAACGGGTCTCCAATCCGGGCAGAAGCGTGTCCGCGCCGTTGGGACCCTCCCCGATTGGAGATCTCCCAAATTGGGAAGATCTCCAACCTCCCAACAACTCTCCCTAAGCCTATTTAAACTCTAAGATTTTCCCTCCCCAACCCCTGGCTGAATTTATCTGCAAATTGAATCCCTCTGTACTAAAACATCATAATCTATCTTTTGCACTAGTCCTATAGCCATTTTTTTGCAGGTACACCACTGATTTTCAGCCGGAGCCAGCACCCATCGTCGTCGACGAACCTGTCAAGATCGGAGACGATCTCATCAAATTCGAGACGATTTCGTACTGATGCGAGACGATCTCGACTGCAGTCCACATCGAGGCAATCAGTGCTTGGAGTTTGCTTTTCTCAACTTTGTCTCTGTTATTTTGTTTTGCAAATTAGATAATCTATTTAGTTTTTATCCTATTTTGCATCTGGAGTTCACCCATCTAGTCTAGATTGCATGTTAAGCTCATAATCTGCCATTAAAGTACAGTAATTTGCTTTAAATTCTGTTTTTAAATATTTTTCAGTATTCATATTGCAATTTTATGTAATTTACCTCTGTCTGCACAGTAGAATTTTTTTGTATTTTGCATCTGTTTGTTGTTTTGCAGGTCTCTGACGAATTCGTCTGACGAATTCGTCAGATCTCAGACGATTCTATCAGTCTCAGACGATTCTGTCAGATTCCAGACGAATCTGTCAGATTTCGGATGATTCTGTCAGATTGCAGGCGATTCTATAGAATTCCAGACGATCCAGACTGCATCAACCGCCAGAATCTTCTTCAGACATCCGGATCAGGTATTCCCCATTTTCCTCCTATAAATTCTCTGTTTTCTGCTTTCAAAATCTGTTTTCTGTATTCATTGAAAGTTGCATTTTCATATAGATTAAGTTAGATTCATTCGGCCAAACCTAGGATGAATGCTTAAAGGATAAAACGAACTCATCTAAACACATTCCAAAACCTAGGCGTGGAAACGCCGCCAAATGTTTCCTGGTGAACCCACCATCCGTCGAAAAATCACCAAAATACACCTCCCTTGAGAGGCGGGACCTTCGTGAAGTCCTCTCGTCCGAGGTACCGCACCATCCTTTTCCCATCCTCCTTCCGGGCGCGGATCCAATAGCCTGAAGGTAGGGATGCAAAAAATTTGGAGCGATACAGAATGATAGGTGGGCTAAGGACAAACCACTGATGCAGTACCCTAACTTATCCCGAATCAAAGATATCATGGAAGAACTCATTGGAAAAAAAGTATCTGATTATATGGTTGAGGATAGAGGCATAATGAAGTGGAAATAAATAAGGATTTAGGGATTTTAAGCGAAATCAAATTATCTTTGTAACATTCTCGGGAAACAGTTTATCCCCATAAGACCCAAGGAAGATCAAGTGACTTGGGATCCTACAAAAAATGGGCAGTTCACTATTAAATCAGCTTACAAGCTTCTACTTGATGACGAGGATTTTGTCCTCTAAAAGAACTTAGTTTGGATAACAAATTTAATTCCAAAAATTACAGTATTTTCATGGCTAGTTATCCAAGGAAGAATTATAACCATTGATAATACGATGAGTAAAGGTATTTGTATCACTAATCATTGTTATCTATGTAGGGCTAATTGGGAGACCATTTGTCACATTTTCCTTGAGTGCCCTTTTTCCTTGACTTTCCTAAGTGGGGTTTTTCAGGCCTTCAATATTTCTTGGGTTAAACCAGCCATCATACTTGATTTGTTCATCCAGTGGCCTTGCCCATTTTCAAGCCAAATACTTAGATACATGTGGAAAATTTGTCTCAATCACTATATTTGGCAGGTGTGGTTAGAAAGGAACCATAGAGTCTTTAATGAGTCTATCTATGATCATCAAACTATCATTTCCAGGATCCTATCCTTTGCCAATGAGAATGTGAACCTTATCCCTTTTGATAGCCATAAACCTCATCTGCAGGAGACCACGATTGCTCAATATTTAAGCTTAACCTTGTTAGATGAGTCTATACCTAGGGTAGTCAACCCCAGAGCCAATGTTAAGTGGTCCCCACATCCTATGGGTTGGTTTAAGCTTAATTTTGATGGAGTGGCTAAGGGAAATCATGGTAGAGCAGGTGTTGGTGGCATTGTGTGAGATCATAATGGGAATATGATGCTTGCATTTTATGAATATTTGGGAACAAGGACAAACAACAAAGCTGAATTTAGAGCTATGTGGAGAGGCCTTAAAATGACTCAAGACTTAGAAGGTAAGTTGATCGTAGGAGACTCTATGCATGTTATAAATCTCCTCAATATCTAGAAAACACCTCCTTGGAGGATTAAAACAATTTTTGAAGATGCTAGGATCCTTTTCCAGGAAAGACAGGACAAAAAAGCCCAACATGTCTTTCGGGAAGCTAACAAAGTTGTTGATAAGCTGGACAATTTGGGTGTCAATGGTGACAAACTTTTCAAATGGGAACACGATGTCCCGAGTGAAGTAGAGGAGCTTATTCAACAAGAATTCCAATAATGATATTCAAATTTACCAATAGGGAAGGCACTGTAAGTTTGAAGGCTATGAGTATTCCTGTCTCTTTTTTGAAATGGACTCATAATAAAAATTATTCGAGCTGTCAGTCTTGGTGGATGCTGCTTGGAAATACCACAAAGACTAATGGGGATAGTCACATGTCAGATGACATGGCTCCTAGTCATCTTAGTAATTTGAGGTTGGTTTATAATCACAGGGCAGGAAAGAAACAAAAATATAAGACTTTTAACCAGAGCCACGTGGACCACCAAATAGCCACCGCCATAAATCTAGCCAATAGGTTCACTTCTCCAAGGCTGGTTGGCCAAGATAGGATGTGGTCCCAAAGCATGTCATATACAGAAGAAAGCAATTACCAAAGAAATATTAAGAGTAACTGTCAATACAGAGCTTGTGGGAGTTTTTTTCAGTACTCTACTATGTGTGTCTGCAGCTTTTTGTTTCTCCACTATTTCAAGGAAGGGATCTGTGTTTGTTTCTTTTTTTGTAATTATGATGTAGGTGTGTTTTCTTGGGGTATACCCAAAATGTTGTATGGGAAGTTTATTTTTGATAATAGGTTATGTGCCTTACTAGATGTAATGGCTTTGGCGGCATGTAGATTTTACATATATAGGATCCTTAGTATGGACATGTTCATCAACAGCCCTGGGCTGATTTTTGTAAAAGGTTTTGGGTCAACCTGTAAAACTCAATATTAATGCTATAGTATCTTATCTACCAAAAAAATTATGAATCTTATTATTTTAAATGTTAAAATAGTTTCAGTTAATGAAAACTATAAAGATTTTATTTGAATGATAATGGAATTACCAATTGGAGATAATAAAATCTTATTTAAATTAAAAAATTATCTTTGATTTAAAATATTAGAATTTCATACTAGACTTGCGATATCGGATTTGGATGATCGCCCTTCAAAATATTTGATCGAGCTAGCAAAAGCTTCATCTCCGATCAAGGAAGGGTTGCATTGATGGTAAGGTTCAAGAGGAAATGGAAAAAATATTTTTTTACCTCATTTGACAATCAAAATTGAGTGAGAGAGTAATGGTGAAGGGTGGTAAGAAGTTATAGAGGGATTATGATAGCAATCAGGAAGTAGGAGGCTCGACTCCATAAGGAAGATAAGGATGATAGAAGAAATAAAAATGGGAATTAACACTAGCAAGTGAATGAACATCAAGAGAGGGATCAAGGGTTGGGAGAGCGCACCTTAGACATGAACCAACAAGTTGAAGGAAAACTAGACATAGGAGCTCATTATTCATTTCCTTATTGAAGCTATCGGGTTGGTAATCGATAAGGCATGAATATCTAATGTTAGATGTTTATCATTGTTTTTTTGTGCTATCATTATTTCTAATTGTTGGGTTAGTTACGTTCCCTATGTTTGAAATGATGTGGCTTGGTTTTCTAGAGCTCATTGAGGAAGCCCATCCTTTATTTTGTGGTGTTTAGGCTTTGGGAAATGGTCGTAATCTCAATTGATTAGTAGCTTGGAAACTTCTATCTTTCATGTTAGCTTGTTGTCCGTAGGATGTAGGCTATTAAGTGTGAGCATGGGGGTTGTTGTCATGGTGAGTGCCATGGTAGGTCTCACTCTAAGATGTCAGGTTTTTTGTGCTTAATCTTAAGCTTACCTAAGCTTCACCCTCTTTCACTCAAAATCTACCCAAACTATTTGACCGTGTGAGCATAGGTTTTACCTATCCAAAGCTTTCTTTAGATAGGCATATATCTCCCTAGAATCACAATGGGTGAATTTTTCTATGGTTAATGTCTTTCTAGGGATCTTGCACGTGCCACATCAGCAATAGTGCCCCCTTTAATTTCTCCTCTTGACATGACAGCCATCTTCCATGATCTACTAGGATCGTGGCTATACTTGCACCCTTTGGAAGTCTAGCTTGGGTTTAGGAGAGGATGTTAGTCTTATCATGTTTTACGTAGGGTTTGGTAACACCATTTGAGTGCTAAGTTTATTTAATGTTGAACTCAATCATTTACCCGAGCAACCCTGGTGATAATTTTAATATAAGTTTGATTAGATAATGAGAAGTTTGTTTAATCAAATGAAAATTTATTAATGGGTTATATTAATGTAATGAATTAATATTTAAATTTATGAAATGAAATGAAATTGGATTTTTTTTAAATTAAAGAAGTAGAGATTTAATTTAGTAAATAAATGTAGGATTTATTTTATAGATTAAAGTAATGGGACTTTGGTTTATGAAATGAAATATATTTGGATTTATTTTTAAATTAAAGAAGTAGAGCTTTAATTTAGTAAATAATTGTATGATTTATTTTATAGATTAAAGTAATGGGACTTTGGTTTATGAAATGAAAGAGAATTGGATTATTTTTAAATTAAAGAAGTAGAGCTTTAGTAAATAATTGTATGATTTATTTTATAGATTA
This sequence comes from Wollemia nobilis, assembly GCA_028583015.1. NCBI lineage: Eukaryota > Viridiplantae > Streptophyta > Pinopsida > Araucariales > Araucariaceae > Wollemia > Wollemia nobilis. Next base: position 19,089,967 of record JAQPPZ010016947.1, on the reverse strand, counting down.
TAGTAATGGGACTTTAGTTTATGAAATAAAATATAATTGGATTATTTTTAAATTAAATAAGTAGAGATTTAATTTAGCAAATAATTGTATGATTTATTTTATAGATTAAAGTAATGGGACTTTGGTTTATAAAATAAGGAGAATTGGTTTATTGTTAAATTGAAGTAGTGAAACTTTAATTTAGTAAGCAAGTGGAATAATTGTTTTATAGATTGAAGTGATGGGACTTTGATGTATGAGACAAAGGAAAAGTGTTTTACTTTATGATTTAAGTTCTAAGGTTTAATTCTTGGGAATAAAGGAATCTTATGTATTTAATGATTAAGGGTATGGGACTTTAATTCATTGAATGAGAAAGGATTGTTTAAAGTAAAAACCATGATCTAAGTTGTGCATGTTGAATGAATCTCTAAAGATATTTGAGAGGTGAAAATAAAGTAATAATTCTTTATGATATCAACTATGCATTAGATGGTTATATACTTGCTTAAATTGTACAGTTCTAATTTGGAAAAATAAATTTTAGATGCATTTAGAGGCATGCCTATCCTGAACCATGAGTGCCCTGATCCCCTATTATCCTCAAATGATCGGTGGATAGAGAAGGAGATTCAAAGAGGTAGATGGGACTAATGCACCAGTTTGTTCTCTACTTACCATTTATTTACTTATGCTCAAATATACTAGATTTATAGGGAGATATCCCATAATTAAAATGATGTATTACTTATTCTTTAAAAGTATGGAGGTTTTACCATACTAGGATGTATAAATAATTTTGAAATGATGAGGATTGTATATTTAAATTTATTATTCAATTTAATTATGTTTTATTTAAAATACATTTTTATTACAATTTTCTCCTTTGAATGTTACTTATTTCTTAGTATATTTGATTGATTTTTTTAGATTTAGTATCTAGTATCATTCTTGTCTTCTTGCTAATAAATAGAAAAATAAAATTAAGAAATAAGTTCTAGGATGAATTAATGGAATGAGATCCCTTAGGGTGAACATTGGAGACCTAAGGGATTAAGACCCCTTAGGTAGAATGGAAACTAAGTTTGTGGGAACTCTACATCTAAGTTAAGATAGCTCATCACGAAGACAATATTAATAGCTTAACTCGGAACACTCATAGCATACTTACATAGAATGTATTGTGTATGGTATGGTGATGTGTGTATACCTTCAATGAATAGAAGGTGATAAGTATAGCTCATCAAGTATGTTGAGATAGATATGCTTATTTACGTTAACACATGGTACACCTACACAAATAAGACTTGCATGAGAGTATATCGTGAGATGTAGCTCTTCAGGAAAACATATGGAAATTAAAAAAATTGGTAAATATTAGATTGGTTAAGGTTTTATCAATCCCTCTCCTTAGTTAACAAAAAAAAATATTTTTGTGTGTTTTCTTTTGGATTGATTTTGTGGTCTTTACACACATATACAACTACCATAATATACAAAAATGGTGGCATACTCGCCACACCAAAATAAAAATATTATATTTTTTACTAATTGGAAGTCTCCCTTCTCTCGTATTTCACTCCTTGTTGCTCATTGCCACTCCTCTAATATATCCCAACATCCTATAATGGGGTTGCTCCCCTTGTATAAGATATTGTTGGCTCCACTACTCATGACACTAATGGGACCACTAATGGTGTACTCCTATGGATTTTTTATGATCAAAATTGAGACTCTGAATATGAGAGAATGGGTATGCCTCACATCACCAACTCTACCTCTAACCTTGACACTACGTTCCTCTCTCAAAAATAGGACTCAAAACCATCCTTGGCTTACTATAGGTTGCCAATATTAGTCTATAAAGCTAATACACCATTTTGTGTTAGTTTCCCTACCTCATCTTAAATCCTGGCCATCTCTATGGCTATAGCCCCATCAATCACTCTATATCCTCTCATGCTTCATTATCAATATTGATACCCACCTCTTGAGGGTCTCCCTCTTCTATTGCATTCTAGCACTATTTGTTATTGTTGCATATCTATCAGTAAGAGCTCTATCTCTCTTAGTTTATATAGGTTCAAAATAGCAGTTCATAATAGAAGACAATTCTTGAGAGAGCTCTATCTCTTTAATTATTGAATAGCAAAAAATTAGTCTCTGAACTGCCTTGTGCTTTTAAAACCTTGTTATCTCCTATACCTTAGTGACCTATTATTCTACCATCCATACATCCACCTATTGCACATTATCCCTCAACATTTTGGTCTTATCCATGGCATACAACTTGTTCTATAGTTGTATGGTTTCATCCACACCCAACCCACCAAAATAAAGTATTGATGTCTCATCTATTGATATCTCTAAATCCCCTTCTACTACTAACCCTGATGGACCTACTTTTTTATCCATATAATGGTGCACATGTTGCATCAATGGTAACCCCTCATCGACGTCATCCTTCTCACTGACCACATATCTAGCTATCTCTAGGTTACTTACCACTAACCCTAGGCTACCAATTATTGCACCTGATCCTACTATTGAACCACTACCCATTGTTATTGCCTCACTCATGGACCACTCTAATACTCTAGTTGTTTCTCCTGCTATCTCTACTGACCCATCCACCACTCTTATATTGGGTTTCCACCTATAAGTCACTCAGCAAGTGTCATACTTTGGTGTGGTACTTGCATCATCTGCATCAAGTAGCACCACATCCTCATCCAATGCTATGTCTAATGACTCCACCTATGGTGGAGCCCCACAATACCCCTTGACCCTCTAGATAACCACTAGTGGATCGAGCAACCTCTACTATAGTCCAAACTACCTTAGCACACATGAAAATAAAAAGTACTTTGTTTGTGCTACCTCTCATCCAATAACTAGTCTACCCTACTTCACTTGAAATAGCTCTACTCCTGCTTTAGTCCATGATGGTTCTCCTCTTAATGGATGTCGGATAATATCCTATGACCTCAAGCTATCAAACATCCCTCGATAATACAATAGACTATCATCATATGGTATCTTCACTTGCTCCTTCATATCTATCCATCATCATAAATCATAGGGTACATATGCTCCCATAAAATTATCCACTATGTAGGGCAATCCCTCTGGTCTTATCACTGCTATATTCTCCCAGTCCCAAATTTGTATCAAAAAACTACAACTCAACCCTATCTATCTTGTAATTTGAACAACATGCAACTCAATAAATATTTGGGACAACAATGTTGGTGTCCATGTAAATTGTAGCTCCCTATTAACCATATCATAGACAAATACCATCATATTCTAGGGAAACCTCACCCCTAAAGAATTTGAAAATGCATAGCTAGACATCAAGACCACAATATTCCAATACTCCTCATATGCCACACCTCTACTACTCACCTTTAATGCTCGATACCCTAGACCAAAATTATTTTGTAAAACTACACTCTTATCCTACCTCCTAGATAATATAACTATCAATCCATCTACAGGTAATCTATATATATGATATATGTCCTCTAAAGTAATCATCATTTCCACTATAAAAAATAAAAGATGTTTCGGTTAGGATACCAATGCTAATAGAGCACCAACAAATATGAATGATCATAGTGAATCATCCCCATCTATTCCACTCCATATAAACCTATCTCCCTTAGAAAATTGATATCACCAATAATCCATACCTTTTTCAAATAACCAAGAAAAGGTCAAAATTGATGCCTCAACACCAATGCTTTGACTTGTCAAACATCCCCTATTCATCACATGTTTAAAAAATAAAATAAAATTTGTATGATTGTATGGATCTATATGATCCATATGATCACACCCGTCCTTGTGATCCATATGATCACACCCGTCCTTGTGATCCATATGGTCACACTTATCCATATGACTATACAAAAAAGAGTAGATTTGGCTATCGATTTGATGAATATCTCCATATTTTAAAAAGACACTCAATTTTCACACAAAATTTTGTAAACTCAACACATGCAAATACATGCACACACACACTAACCATGTCAAAAATAAATAAATACATACATAACCATAAAAAATATACATACCAAAACCCACTCTCATTCCCCCTTTTCTCCCAAAATATTCTAGACTACCCTACTACAATTCTACAGTTTCATTTCACTATAAATTAATCCTTAGGATTAATTTTATTACCCAAATTAAAAAGCAAGGACCAAATCCACTTGCCAGCACTGCACACCCTCCAATGTTAGATCACATCACATCCTTGGCCACATGTTTTACCTTGATTCCCACTTCAGAAAATGCTTCACGTCACAACTTGACCCTCAACCACTCATCTCCTCAAGATTCTCATCACTCACAAGCAACAAATAATTTGCATGCCTTACGAATATGTGTTTTGGTCGTACAAATAGGTGCGATAGTCTACAATCACACTAGGCCCTACGACCAAAACCAATTATTTAAATTTTACCATAAAGAATAATATTTTGCTTCTCATTCATTTCCCATGCTTTTTCTTCATACCTCTTGAACAATAACCATTTTACCAAGTGTTTCATCGTTGTTTTCAGCTTCTTCACCCATGAACTCATTACTTGAGGGGGTAGACATCATACACTAAATCCACCTTGTGCACGATCAATAATCAAACAATCAATATTTGAATTTGTGTTTATCCAAGAACTTTTACCTGAGATTATCTCAAGCCCTCCTTTTTTGGGGCAAATAAAAGCAAAAAAATATCTCCTCAATCAAAATTCCAACCCAAAAAATTAAATTTTATGCACTTCATACCAATGTTTGTATGGTTACTCATGAATCCTCTTCATCAAGGTGGCAAGACAAGTCCACTTACAATCGATCAAAGCTTCACGAGGATACCTACCCTTGGCTAGTCAACTCATCACATTAAATCCAACTCAACATTTTGTCAAAGGTAAAGTGTCAAATGCATTCATCCCTTCCATAATTAGGGTATCTTACATTGATCATGAAGTGATACGATCTTGTATATCCTCCCTCAACATGATCATCATGGCTCGACACAAAAGCTATAATCAATCACAATCATCCATAGTCATTTCATCTTCTTCAAAATCAAACCAGCAATCTGGTGTCATGAGTTTTTGCAATACACCATATCTTTACACAATGTAGTACAAGAAGGGGTACATGTAGATACCTAAAAATATCACATTGTCTCTCATCCCATAATGATAGTTGATTTGTTTGTAAAACCCATTTAATTTTGCATTATTTCCTTAAAAAATACTATTCACCACTTTAATCCTTCTTGTCCACTTAAGCTCTTTCCTACACTAATTCCCTTGTCACCACATGACCAGCCCTTTAGCCTAAACTAGGGATACATCACGACTAGTCAACATGCCACATAAGCCTAGCTCACCCTAGCCTAACCATGGTTAACTCTCAACCTTGGTCAAACTCCACATCATAGTCAAACTCAAACCCATGGTCAACCTAACCCATGGCCACCTCACCTAGTCTACCCTTTTGACTAGCCTAGCCTCCACCTCACCTCTTGACCTCAACTAAACCCATGGTCAACATAATTAGGGTAAACTTTAGCCCTTTCTTCCCACATATTCATATGCACATTCAATGCCATAAATGAAATTTGGAGACTTTTTGCTTCCAAAGAATTCAAGGTATGGATGATTCATCCTCCACCTCACCTTAGTCAACCATAAATCCATAGTTAAACTAACTATGGTCAAAGCTTAAATCTTGCTCCTCTCCACATCCCCACGTACATTTAATATCATAAATGATATTTAGAGACTTTTTGTAATCAAGGCATTGAAGGTATTGGAAGCATTGGTGAGTCACCATACACCATGAATTTGTGAGGTATGGGTAAACCATGCCCATTTATTGCATATGGATGGGTGAGAAATTATCTCATCCAAATTCACTTATGAGGTATGGCACCCCATGCCACCTCAGGAGATACCTCATAGGACACCTCAACCACCCTCTTAACCTTGGAAAATTATATAAATAGATTATCATTTATATAAATAGGTTGTGAAGTAGGGAAAAATGATGCACCAAATGATGTAAAAAAATATGCGTATCTACCCCATCTCGCTCATGGGCATAAAAAAAAAGGAAACATGCATGTGAAAAGGAAAGAATACCAAACAAAAGGAAATGAATCAAAGCAAGTATTTTCTCATTAATTTGTTGGATCAGATCCAAGGTTACATATAAGTCCTCTTGAGGGCTCAAAATGTGATACAATTGTTACAATATCGGGTGCCCAAAGACCAAGTCTTTCATGGAATCAAGGTGCACATCCAATGTTTCTTCGCGTACCCACAATCGAGGTGGGCGAGCCAATGCCACCGCTGCTTGTATATTCAATATATGATGTCTGATATTCCTTACCAATGCCTTCGAAGAACCTGCACCTGCATACAAGGAAGCAAAAAGGGGTCAAATAGCAAGGGTGTATGGTGAAAACATGCAATCCCCATAGGGGTAAAATAGCTCACATATTAAAAATATATCAAAACATGTCCAAATGACTTGAAAATTTGCAAATATTTTAAAAAGTAGGTTTTGGGAGAATACCACCAAAAAAATATCATAAATTGCATCTATATACCCCTCGATTATGCGTTGCTCACCTGCAACCTATGAAAGAGAAGATAAGCAAATACCAAACCTAAAAATGTCCAAAACTCATGAAATTTGGTTTGCATGCATAAATTGACATTTTAAGACAACCCATATGATTATGTTTTAATATTGGAGACCGGATCCACCTACATAAAACTGGGGTGCCCGGATGGGCCCTATGAGCCTGTGGAAACTTAAAAATGCTATAACTCTTTCATTTTAACTCCAAATCACTTGAAATTTGAACTGTAGAATCATGAGACAATATAGAAAATTAAAAATTAAAAAAAATAATGAAATTTTTTAATAATTTACCCTCATCCCGGGGGGCGATGGTGACTGCAACTATTTGGGGGGCACCATAGGAGGGGATACCCACAAAATCTGGCCATTTTTTGTTACCAAATCACTAGTGAATGTTCATAAACAAATTAAGGTGTTTTTTCATCGAATTTGGTGAAGAAATTCACCCGGATGGAAAATTTATGCTCGAATTACCTTCTTGAAGTCACCCAATAACCTCCTTGGAAAAATGGAGATTTTGAGGGCAAAAAGGTGCAATAATGTGAGGGGAAATATTAGAAGCACTCCGTTGCATATCCTAGAACTCCTATATCTATTTTTGTGTGGATATTGAACCTATTTTATAGCCAAAAGGGGCTTATGTGCAAAAATGCATGCAAGGGCATGCATGGTCGGAGGTGCCACTTGTAAAATGAGAGGCATGCACTGGATGGGGAAGATAATCTCTATTTTTGGCATTAATTATAAAGCATGTTATAAGTAATCAGTTCCCTTTGACCTGTATGTTCCAAATGGCATGCTAGATAGCATTTTCTTGGTGCCACTTGGCTCAGATTTAACTTTTTTTGGGTCAAACTTGATCATCTTCCCACCCTGGGACGATGGCTCATCACTATCCCAGGGTGGGATTATGGGAATATACCACCATACCAGGGTGTAACGATGGTGAAATTTAGGCCAAAACCTCCCAAAATTGGGCCGGTAGCCTCCAAAACCCTTTCCAGAGTGGCTAGAACCAATGTGAGCCTCTTGAGGGCTGCCCAAGGGGCCATATGATGTCAATTTGATCCTTGTTTGTGGGTGCTTACTCGTATTTACCACATTTTAGTGTCTATAGATTCCCATTTTTGATATTTTTTGTGTGCAACATAGTGCTGAGCAAGAATATATGACCAAAATGTTGAATTATTAAGGTTACTCGATAACCTAACCAACTTTAGATGCCTCAATCATGAAAAGGGTGTGTGTTCTTGAATCCTTGCTTCTAACTCATTGAATGAGCATGCTTATGCTTGAAAATTATCTGTCATGAAAGGCTAAGGCCCATGTATTCATGATGCCATTAATTTCAAGTGTTATAATGTGATATTGTGTGCTTGTTTGCTACCAAAGTAGGAGCATGATTGTCTTTATCGAAGATTCATTGAACGAATGAAATTCACATAATTGAGTGTGTGCTTGCTGATTTGGACCGAGTATGACTACCCCATAAAGCAATGAGTTTATGAGGGAATGAATAGTGAGAAAAGTGATGAATTTCTTGACCCAATTGACTTGTATTATGCTTACCTTCAGCTTTGTCCCTTGAAAAATAGGGCAATTTGGAGAGGATTTTGGTGACTTTGTTGAGTTTTCCTCGAGGAAAGGAGCTAAAAACTGCATGATAAAGGGGTGGTATGGCCACAATGGCCTTATTAGGGCATGAATTAACAACTTTTCCATCCCTCCTAGGATCCTCAAGGTTTCATTTTTATCTATGTGAAATTTGGACCCAATTTGAGCTATTTTGGTGCAGTTTTGGACCTATTTTCGGTCCTTTTGGGCTGTTTTGGATTATTTTTGCTACCATTGTCCTAGGGTGGGATGAGGTCATGTTATACCACCATACTAGGGTGGCATGGTTGGCAAAATGTGTGCTCATACCACCCTAGTATGGTGGTTACCCCTACATATTTATATAAACCCAAAATATGAAGGTTAGGCTCAGTTGTGCATGGTTTCTTTTGTAGTTTGAGTGGTGAGGAGTAGGAGAGTGATTCTGAGTAGTGGATCACTATAAAATTCATCTCACAATAACCATTAGTTAGTGGGTAGACTCATCATCAAATAAAAAAGAGATGAGCTACTCATATGAGGCAGGAGAGAGATATCCTACGAATATAGGTGCACGATGTATAGGTAGAGCTAGCAGCACAACGAGCCAAGGTATAGGTGGCTCAGGTTGAGATAGCATCTCTTCGGGCATAGTTGTGATATTGAAGCACTACATGGGAGTATTATAGTAGTATGGATATGACTAGGCTACAGGTAGAGGAGACATGACTCCATTTTGTGGTGGAGACTTACCAAGAACAGTGTCGATGGGGGCAGGCTTATGCGGATGAGCTAGAGACTAAGGTAGTATGCCTTAGTGGGCATCTACAAGATGATGTAGGTGTCAGTGGGTTGTACCAAAGTTGCAATAGTAGGAAAGTGTAGTATTCATCTAGGCTGGAGGCACTAGGGTCTAGGCGAAGAGCTGACAGGGCAGGTGGTAGCAGGTATGGGAGTTCATAGAGGACTTCGACTGCAAGTGGGAGTGTGAGTCGTAGTACCAGTCTTGCATGACCATGGTAGTGGCTTGTGTGACTCTTTTTGTGGTTTTGGATGTTTTAGAAGTGTGAAGTTTCAAGACTCACTTTATTGTAGTCAATGGGTAACATGATGTATCTTTTTATCCCCCCCCCCCCCCCACACACACACACACACACATATATATATATATATATATATATGAGATTTTTATGTGGTTTTATCATCATGTATTTTTTATGAAATATATGCAAATATATGTGATTTGATTTATGTAATGATGACGAATGCCTATGTATGCATATTTTGTTATTGTTATTTGATTTTATTTTGTACATGCATGGGTGTATATTGAGATGGATGATTTCTTGATCTAGAGGATGCAATGTGTAGACTACATGTTGTATTATGCTAGCACCATAGATGATGTATTTTTCACCAACTCATATGTAATGTTGTCATGAGACTTATATAATGGATTTGTGAATAATGTAATTGAAATGAATTTGGTGAAGTGATATGAATGACATGTTGTTTAGGAAATGCCCATTAGGTTTTCATGAGACTCAAACACTCTAGTCAACTTATCAAAAGTTGTATACTAACCGTGCAAGACTTTTTGACAAGGTATGAATCTGCTAGGATGACCAAGGTACTTCATATCCTTATGTGTGCAAGTGAGTTCATTCCTGTGAGATGCATAAGGATACCGCCAGTGCCAAGTAGGATCTCAACAAAACCTGTAATGAGGATCACCAAATGAATGCCACCATCGTAGATTTTGTACTAAGTATGACTAGACCACTAGGTAATCTAGGTTACCAAAGCTAGCTCATCCACATGAAAACATTGGTCTATATATACACCAGAAAGCTAATATGGTAGACATATCGTCATGCGGGAGGCTACCACCATTGATGGATAGGCTATCCACCAAACCCGTAATGAGGATCACCTGATGGTTTTCCAAATGCTGAGAGTTCCATGGATTCAAGTTCGACTCCCTACTTTATTGAATTTTATTGGGATACTTGCTCTCATATGAAGTGATAAGAATCACTATTTATTTTTCTCTTTTTAGTGATAATAATCACTATTTATTTTGAGTTTTTTCTTTTTTTCTTGAGCAAGGGATTTGAGTAGTGGTGATAACCACTGTTATTTCTGATTGTTGCTTTTTGAGGATTTTGATTTCAAATTTTGAACTTGTGGGATTTTTGGCTTGTGGATGGCATTGATCCTTTAGGCCTTGGGGATGACTACCCATACTTCTCAAGGCATGTAGTACGAATCCTTACGACTTTAGGGATCAAAGGTGTTTGGAAATGTTGATGGGAAGATTTTGGAAATTTTCTTTGGAATGGTGTTGATATTTTAGGCCTTGGGTATGACTACCCATCCTTCACAGGGATATGTAGTAGAAATCCTTATGAATTTAGGGATCAAGGGTGTTTGGAAATTTTGATAGTGGTGGAAACCACTTTGATTTTGGGGAATTGGATGGGGAAGAACTTGCCCTTTTTCCAACTCTCAGCATTCTTGAACCATTCAAATAGGGGGATGAGCACGATGACATTTTTGCTTAAGGTAACTTAGACCACTTCATGGGTTTCATCTATATTTGTGCAAAACTTGGATTGTTAATGATTAATTGTGTTTGGGATATGATGTACGCAAGTCATAATTTTTTTTATTATTTGTGAAAAACATCCCAAAGGGATGCCACTTTTAGGTAATACCCAAGGAGGCAAGGGTATCCATTTAGCCAAAAATGCCCAGGAATCGGACCTGGCCTACCACCTTTGACATACTCAAGGAGCAAACAAACACACAAAACCAATTTAAAAATAAGTAAATAACAACAAAAATAATAAATAAAATAAAAAACATGCTCCTTGAGTGTGTCAAAAATAAAAGCACAACCAAACACACACAATAAGATAAAAGAAACCACAACACAAACCACATAGAAAAACACAAGAACCACATAACAAAACACAAACAAGACAAAAACAACAGAACACTACAAAGACATAACCCCAAAAAAACATGAAAAATAAACACAACCAAAACCTAAAAAATTAAAATAAAATAAAATAAAAAACAATGAACAATAGAAAATAAACAAAAATGAAAAACATAGAAAACAATCACACATAAAAATATGAATTAACACAAACAAAGAGAAACCCAAGAAAAACAACAAAAAAAACACAAGAACAATAACAAAAAACATAAAAATAAAAAAACACAAAACAATAAAAACATAGAACAACAAAAAATAACACAAAGAACACAAAAACAAAACAAAACAAAAAAACCCACCCACCTTAAAAAACTAAACAAAAAAAACAAAAAACAAAAAAGAAAAAAAAATTGAACATAACAATGACCTATCTAGACCATAAGACTAATAAGGCAAGAATCAATAGAGGAAACAAAATAAAGAATAGAATGAGCTATGGAACTAAAAAAACTGAATGAACCAAAGAGAAGCAAAAAAAAAAAAAAGCAAGAAGAAACTAGGTACCTTTAGAACTGGAGCCATCCAAAGAAATGATAGAAAGAAGAGCTTCCCTAATTTAAGAAGCCCACCATATAGGAGGGTGGCCATAAAAAGTAAGATCACATTTTTCCAAAGCCCAATTAGCTAAAGCATCAACACTCTTGTTTTGATATCTGACCACATGATTGTAATCAACTTTCAAAAATACCATCTGGATTAATTGAATCTTCTCAATAATTCTTTTTATTCTCCAATCCACCTTATGATTCTTAGGAGTCTTCAAGAGATTAATCATAAGTTGAGACTTAGACTCAACTAGCACCTTTTCCCATCCAACCTTAGTAGCCTCGTAAAAGCCTCTAAGGATACCATACCCCTCAGCAAGGTTATTGGAAATAATACCCAAATTTTTAGAAAAAGTAAAAACCAAGGAGCCATCTAAAAGTCTACAAATTCCTCCCACACTGGCTTTTCCAGGGTTCCCTCTAGAGGCTCCATCAGTATTGACTTTTTCAAAATCCTTAGGAGGAGGTTTCCAATTTCTAGTCCTATCCATCTTACTAATACTCACATTCCCTTTAAGTTGGTTGCCCTTAGAAGATTTAATCTTCAATCTTTGCATCACTTGATCCCATATTTGGTGGGATTTTTGGGGGTGATTAAGGAGTTGATGGACTGATTCAACTAAGTTGGCTATGGTCTTTTGCCAAATATAGTGAATATCCTTCCTATATTGATTAAAAATTTGACTATTCCTTTCATTCCAAATATTCCAAAGAAGAATGGTAGAACCCATCCAAACTAACTGCCTAATAAAATGATCAACACCCTCTTGATTAGGCCAATTCCTCCAAAGCTATTAAAAAGTAAAAAAATTGGACCACTGTAAGCCAAGTAAAATGGCCATTCTCCTCCATAGCTCAGAGGCTAAAGTACACTCAATAAAAATATGGTTGAGAGTTTCTACATTCATTTCACACATTTCACATCTAAAAGGGCCATGAAAACCACACTTCATAAGTTGCTCACCAAGAAGCACCCTACGATGCCATACAATCCAATTAAAGAACCTCACCTTAGGCCAAAGATTTTGAGCCCACAATCGAGAAAATATATCATAATAATGGTTGGGATTATTATGGCATAAGGTCAAATAACCTTGAGCAACTGAATACTCACCCTTAGTAGTGTTGTTCCATCCAAAACAATCTTTTTCATGGGACCAAGAGAGGGATCTCATATGAAGGATACCTTGGATATCTTGTCTTTGCCTTTATGGGATTTGAATAGGCCAGTACTCAATAGGGATCCAATATCTACCAACCTTTGAATTACCAGTATGGTACCAATAGTAATTAGTCACCTTTATCCAATTAGCTTGGTGAAGCTCCTCCATCCAAGGCCTCCAATAGGGAAATTGAGTTATCAAAGGCTTGTGACCATCCCAAGAATCTGTCCAAAAATTTGCCTATTGACCATTATGAATGATCCAAAATAATTTTTTCTTTATCAAATCCTCACCAGTATTAAGAACTGCTAAAATGGGAGAACCTTTGGTAGGAAGTTGATAGCGAACAAGGTCTTAAGGACTTTTGTTCTCAACATATTTATCACAGAGATTATTGGCCCAAAGAGCACTGAGGATATGCAACATCCTCCAATATAGTAGCTAAAGCTTTGTTGTTATTAATAGAATACCGAAATCCTAACCCTCCTTCACTCTTAGGAAGACATAAAGTATCCCATTTCACCTAGGCCCATTTTCTTTTCTCCTTAGTACCACTCCAAAGGAAACAATGACTTATTTGATCCAATTCTTGAAGAACAACCTTTGGGATATTCAAAACAGAAGAAATATAAATAGAAATAGCTTGAAGGACAGATTTTACCAAGGTGATTCTACCCCCAGAAGAAAGCCACCTGTTAGTCCACTTTCCAATTTTCTTCTTGACTTTGTCCAACAACCAATTCCAATATTTGTTTTTCTGCCTTTGAATATTTATGGGAGTACCTAAATAAGTGATTGGAAGAGAGGTCTTCTTATATATTAATTTATCCAAGACCATGGATTCCCGTCTAGCAAAGCAGTGAAAGAAAATAACTTTAGATTTATCTTCATTGATCAACTGCCCAATAGCCTTAGAAAAACAACTAATGATTTGCTTAATATTAGAAGCTTCCTTAACTGTATCTTTACCTAAAAGAGTAGAGTCATCCACAAATTTAAGATGAGAGATAGATCTAGCTCCATGAGCAATGGTAACTCCCTCAAGGGTTTTGTTTTCCCTCTTTTTGGTTATAGTCCTACCCAAGCATTTAGCAAGAATGATGAATAAATAAGGGGATAGCGGGTCACCTTGCCTAATACCTCTGGAAGCTGGGAATGATTGAGAAGGCCTGACATTGATAAGAACTAAGTAGGAAACTAAAGAGATACATCCCATAATCCAATCCATGATGTACGCAAATATTGGAATTGGTTATGATGTACATAAGGCATAATCAATGCAAGACTCTACCTCCCAAAATTCAAGCTAGACTTCTACAAAATCTGAGTAGAGACTAGATATGGTTGAGTGACTGAAAACCCTATTGAAATTGTAAAAAAAATGGCTAAGTGAAGGGAATAGACATGATTATGAAAATGTAAAAAAATATGGGTGAAAATGATAATTGCGGTATTGAACTATGAGTACTTTCACAACATTGATTTTGGGCGGTAAGTAGTGTACCATCATGGTGCTAGACATGTATGCGCAACTCTAAAATGTAAAGTGCTAATGATGAATATGCCTAAATGCAAGTGACAATAAAATGCAATGGGATGCAATGCTTTTGAATTTTTGAAACTTTGATGGATATGTATGTATGAAAGTGCAATGCGATGCAATGTTTTTATATTTTGATGTTTTGATGTTTTTTTTTTAATTTTTGATTGATATGTATACACATGTGACCAATAGGCTTATTTGGGAGCCATTGGGGCATTTGGGGGGACTAAAGGGCTTATGGATGCCTTTGGGGATTTTATGTTTGACCTAGATGATCGTAGATAGTCTAGGAGCATTTTTACTTGACCTAGACAATAAGAACTCACTAGGAGCCTTTGGGGTGACCTAGACGTGTAGCGGCACTTAAAAAGTGTCTACAATTGTCTATGGGAATTTGGTTGTGACCAAAGGTCTTATGGATGCCTTTGGGGCTTTTAGGATTGACCTAGACAATCGTAGATAGTCTAGGAGAATTTTTAATTGACCTAGACAATGAGATCCCGCTACGAGCCTTTTGGGTGACCTAAACATGCAAAAACACTTAAAAAGTGTCTACTACTATGTAGGGGTATTTGGATATGACCAAAAGGATTAGGGATGTCTTTGGGGCTTTTAGGGTTGACCTAGATGATCGTAGATAGTCTAGGAGCATTTTTACTTAACCTAGATGGTGAGAACCTGCTAGGAGCCTTTTTGGATGACCTAGACATGCAGTGGTACTTAAAAAGTGTCTACGACTACCTAGGGGATTTTGTATGTGACCAAAGGGCTTGGGGATGCCTTTAGGGCTTTTAGGGTTGACCTAGATGATCATAGATAGTCTAGGAGAATTTTTACTTGACCTAGATGGTGAGAATCTGCTAGGAGCATTTTGGGTGATCTAGATGTGCAACGACACTTAAAAAGTGTCTATGAATACCTAGGGGTATTTGGCTATGACCAAAGGTCTTATGGATGCCTTTGGGGATTTTAGGGTTGACCTAGATGATCGTATATAGTCTAGGAGCATTTTTACTAGACCTAGATGTTGAGAACCCACTAGGAGCCTTTTGAGTGACCTAGACTTGCAACGACACTTAAAAAGTGTCTACGAATGCCTAGGGGAATTTGGCTATGACCAAAGGGCTTAGGGATGCCTTTGGGGATTTTAGGGTTGACCTAGATGATCGTAGATAGTCTAGGAGCATTTTCACTTGACCTAAACGGTGACAACCCACTAGGAGCCTTTTGGGTGACCTAGATGTGTAGCGACACTTAAAAAGTGTCTATGATTGCCTAGGGGTATTTGGCGTAGCACCCTAAAATTGGCGCAGTAAAATTGGAATAATTACATTCACCTTAGTAAATAATTTAAAATTCAAATTTAACCTCCCAAACCGCCCGTTAACCATCGGGAAATCCGTTTCCCCCTTTTCCATGCCATTTTTAGAGGTTGTTTTGACCGTTTGACGATATCGTCGCCGATCAGACGATATCGCCCCAAATTTGACGATTTCGTCTGGACTAGGACGTCCAGACGATCTTGTCGCAAAACTGAATTTGCAAAGTTGGAATCTGTTCCAACGGGTCTCCAATCCGGGCGTAAGCGTGTCCGCGCCGTTGGGACCCTCCCCCGTTGGAGATCTCCCAAATTGGGATGATCTCCAACCTCCTAACTACTCCCCCTAAGCCTATTTAGTCTCTAGGATTTTCCCTTCCCAACCCCTGGCTGAAATTCTCTGCAAATTGATTCCCTCTACGTTAAAGCATCCCAATCTTGCATTTGCACTAGATCTATACCAATTTTGTTGCAGGTACATCACTATTTTTCAGCCGGAGCCAGCACCCATCGTCGTCGACGAACCTGTTCAGATCGGAGGCGAACCCGTCGAATTCGAGACGATTTCGTACTGATGCGAGACGATCTCGACTGCAATCCGCATTGAGGCAATCAATGCCTGAAGTTTGCTTTTCTCAACCTTTTTTTCTGTCATTTTATTCTGCAAATTAGATAATTTATTCAGTGTTTATGTTATCTTGCATTTGGAGTTCACCCATTTAGCTTAGATTGCATACTAAGATCATGATTTGTCATTAAAATACAGTAATTTGCTTGGATTGTTGTCCATAACTATTTTTCAGTGTTTATACAGTCATTTAGTGTCATTTCCCTCTGTTAGTACAATAGTATTTTTTGTATTTTGTATCTATTTTTTTGCTTGCAGGTCTCTGACGAATTCGTCTGACGAATTCGTCAGATCTCAGATGATTCTGTAGTCTGAGATTCGTCAGATCTCAGACGATTCTGTCAGATTGCAGACGATTCTGTCGAATTCCAGACGATCCAGACTGCTTCAAACATCAGAATCTTCTTCAGACATCCGGATCAGGTATTCCTCATTTGCATTCTATAAATTCTCTATTTTTTGCTTTTAAATCTGTTTCCTGTATTCATGGAATTTGCATTTTCATATAGATTAATCTAGATTCATTCGGCCAAACCTAGGATATGAATGCTTAAGGTTAAAATGAACACATCTAAACACATTCCAAAACCTAGGCGTGGAAACTGCCATTAAATGTTTCCTGGTGAACCCACCATCCATCGAAAAATCATCAAAATACACCTCCCTTGAGAGGCGGGACCTTCGCAAAGTCCTCTCAGTCCGAGGTACCGCACCATCCTTTTCCCATCCTCCTTCCGGCACGGATCCTATAGCCTGAAGGTAGGGATGCGAAAAATTTGGAGCGATACATTTTGGTGAACCCGACGTGAATGCATTATAAACCTTTTGAAAACAAAAACAAAAATATATATATATATATATATATATTATATATATATATATGTATACAAGAAAAACAAAAACAAAATCATCATTTCAAGTTTGTATGTTTTAGATTCAATTCTAAATAGTAGATGCTAAATATTACTTTTAGAAGTACTAAAGAAACCATGAGTTTTTACTCAAATCAATATGAGCCCATCAGTAATGTTGGAAGAATTCAGCCAAATACATTTGTTGATTATGACCAACCTCATCCCTATTCAACATCACCTCCATCACACTCTTCTCATTTTTCATCCTTAACCCAACAAGACAATCCCTTTGCCAATCCTCTTCATAACGATATTATCTATTCTCCCATATATCCATATTATGTCTATCAATCCACATATAATCCTCCACCACCTTTTCAATACTCTTCTTTCAATACAACACATCCATTTCAACAAGAAAATACTTATTCTTCCAATTCTACCATGCACTCACCTCATACTTCGCAATCTTCCTATCATCATTCTACCCATAATAAAGAAAGTAGAGGTGAGAAACCATTAGGTCCTTTTATGACAAAATTCCTAAGGCATTTATCAAAAACCTCTCAAAAACCTTCATCACGTAAATTTACTAAGCTCAATCAACCAATGGATATAATTCTCAAGTATTTACTTGACACAAATAAGATTGAACTCCCTTCCATAAGACAACCTAATACCACAGTAGATTGGTTTAAACCCGAGCTACATTGTGAATATCATAGAGTAGATGGACATATGACACAAAATTGTAAAGATTTAAGATGTGCAATTCAAGATTTGATTGATAAGGGTCTTTTTAATATAAAGGAATTACAATCTACAACTGATTATAAATCTCCAGTAAACAATCAAACTCCTACACAACAAATACCAATAATCAATCAAGACATGGGGATCTCCCAAGAACCCCTATTCAATTATCAACAACAAGAAACCAATCAAATATTGCATGTTAATGTGTCCCATCATGATGATATTATTAATATTGTAACAAAAACTACAAATGAGCAACCTCAAGTTCAATCAACTCAATCTGATATTCAAGATATGGATTCCTCATTTGACCAACCTTCAAAACTATCTTTGGCTCTAGAGAATGATCCAAAATGGAATGTAAGCATAGAAAGCTCATCTTTAGAATCAAAATCTCAATCTGAAATCCACTTTGATAGCCAACAACAAGTGATTAATCCTCAAGCAAAGATATCCCTTTTAGAAGTATTACAAATTTATCACAAGGAAATTTTGTTCAAAATACCTAGCCAACAATTTGTTCCTCATCATATTTTCTCTAAGAACATAATTAATGGTGTAAACCCTCTTGAGGTTAACCATATTTCATTCTATGATGAGGATATTCCTTCCTCTACTCCACAAGAAGACTCCTATCTTTACATTATCGGATCTAGTAAAGAAACACTTGTTAGAACTATCATGGTAGATAATGACTCCTCTCTTAATTTATGCACTTATCAATTATTCCAAAAACTCAAATCAAAGGAAGAAGATCTTAATGAATCAAATGTTATTATAAAATATTTTAACAATGAAATTCAAGAAGCTCAAGGTACTATAATTTTTCCCCTTAATATTGGATCCAAGATCCTGGATACTTTATTCTATGTAGGATATTGTCCTTCACCTTACAACCTACTTCTCCAAAGTCCTTGGATTCATACGATGAGGGTTTTCCCTTCCACTCTTCACCAATGTTTGAAGTTTGAAATTGCAAATAAAATTGTTACCATACATAATGACCCAACACCATTTGAAGAATATTTAACGGTTGAAACATCAAGTTCTATACATTCTCTATTATCACAATTATCTTCTATCCATCACTTTTCTTCATCCATATATGATCATCCTTGTTTACCAAATAACATCCATGCATATCTTTCACATATACTTTCTCCATCTTATCAAGACTTGGAATATAGTGATAAGAATGAAGAACTTTCTTATCCTTCTTACATTTTATTTTGTAACATGATCAATTTTACACATATAAAAGTCAAATCTTTTGCTACATTATTCTACATTATAACAAAGCTTTTGTTATCACTACCTTTTATTCATCACCTTCTATTCTTACCTTCACCTCAACCAGATTATCCTTCAAAACCTCCTTTGATTTTGAAGCAACCTTAGACATGCTATACTCAAATAACCTTGTATAGTGTATATAGATCATCTTGTATATACCACCAATTTCAATTCATAAATTAAAATCAAAATACAAAAAAATCAAAATCCTCAAAATCTTCAAAAAAAATACAAATGCAACTAAGGACCTTAAAGGTAAATTTGAGCCCAATTGGCTTGGACCATACATTATTACTGCTAAATTTGAATCAGGAGCATACAAATTATCTACCTTAGATGGTAAAGAACTTAAAGAACCCATGAATATTTTGCATCTTAAACGTTACTATGCATAAATTTGGTCATTTCATCCATGTATACATTTGTTCAAAATTACTATCTTATATTTCTTTCAAATTTATAAAAATCCAAAAACATCAAAAATATTCATAATCATCCAAAATCTTCAAAACTATCTATTGCATTTATTTAAAGCACTTGTTAAATTTTTTTGCTCAAAAACAAAAATCAAAACAAAAATCAAAATAATGATAAAAATATAATAACAGCTATATGCTTGACTCTTTCGAAACCAAAATAAAATAAAGAAGAAAGAGAGAGTCAACATTCTCAAAACTTTCTCACAAATCATTTATATATATTTTCTTACAATTATTGCAGTTATATGTTTCAACTTATTTTGGATAAATTAGCATTTATTTTGAATCCCTCACTTGCACACTCACAACAATAAATATCTTGATTTTATCTGGCATGATTACTAATCTCTCTTATATCAAAGTCCACAAAATTCAATTAAATAAAGTTTGAGCATAGAGAATTGATCTTGTTATTTACTTAAACCAAGCACATCTTTTCACAATAAAATGATTATATTTGTAATTTCCATGTTTTGCTACATAGTAGAACTGATTTCTTGAGCGAAAAGTTTCCCCTGCTATCCTATCATGCACATGGTCTAGAATCTTTGAGAATTGGCAAAAGGACAAGCTCACCCCTACCCAGAATAAAAATCCCTTGCTCTACAGCTAATCTGAGCAAGTATCCCTAGCACAAAAAAAAAAAAGAAAAGTTCAAGAAAGAAAAAAAAAGAAAAGAAAAATGTTATTTCAGCAATATTTCAAGCACTATCTCAAAAATCAAGCAAAAGAAAAATAAGCAAAGTTCAAAAGAAAGCAAGAAAGCAATAAAATCCCTTTCCCTACCCTTTGAAAAGAAAAGAAGGGTTGATGAGCTTGAATCCCTGGAATTCTCAATTATTCGAAAACTGTGAGGTAAGCCCCATAACAGGTGGTTTGTGCCCAACCTCGCTTGGCCTTGGGTAACTCCTAGCGTGGCGATATGTCCGTCACATTAGCGACCTTCTTTTGTACAGACCTATGTCTGCTTATGGATTAGCTAGCTCTTGATAATCCGATCTACATAGTAGCCTAGTATGGTTATATGCATCTACATCATGGTTAATGAACACTTATTTGGTTTCTTCAAATCACTTGTATCATAGTATCTTGCTCAAAACTGGTAAATGAACAATGCAATTGCACACACATTTGTATTTGAGAGATTTTGTCTATCATTATGATAAATCAAGATTGGAAATGAATTCACATATGCACATGGGATTCCTTATAAATCTAACTTTTGTCTTCAAAATAATTTGAAATATTATTTTTGCAACTTGTTTGGAATAAATCAAGTACAATTGTTTACCACAAAGACAACTATATAATAGAAAAATCAAAAATTTCTTTCAAAATATACAAAACATATACATATATATCTGATTGACTTTCGCGACGATGGTATAGTTTCAAAACCAAAATTGGAATTTTATGCCTAGCGCAAGTCCTCATTTTCATATTTTCTGTTCATCAAAAATCAATCATGCAATAAAACTATCTTTTTTTGGATTTTCGCGATGATGGTATAAGTCTATACCTACATATTCTATGCCTAGCGCAAACCATTGTAACAATTTTTATTCCCCATTTATTCAAAAATCATGAAAACCATATGACTTAATTCATTATGTTACACAAATTATGCTTTTCAAAAGCAAACACATTTTCATTATTTCATGTCATTATGTCAACCTTTAATTTTGCAATGATGGTATAATTCCTAAAGAATTATCCAAAAATTTTATCACCCTTAGGAATTTATGCCTAGCAAAAATCATTTTAAAACATCATTTCATGCACAAACATTTTTTATGAAAATCTGAAAACAAACCATCATCATCATTATCATTTGCACTATCACAACAAAGTCTTAAGACAGTCTCTTAAGCACTCTTTTACTTTTAACAATATTTCTATCCTGGGATTAGCTTGACGACCGAGTGAGCAGCGACTCCATGAAATGGTCTATAATAGCGACAATGTCCTTTGAAATTATTGTTAGAAGTCTCTTTTTATTTTTTATCACATTTCATCACAAACAATCAATTTGTTACATCAGATTATTTCATTTAAAATATTACAAGCATGACATTCAAATTATAATATTTCCAACGACATAATTACATGAATCCTCAATGAATCATCAAATCAATCAATCAAAACATCTAAAAGCATCATAAAAATACACAAGACACAAGTCATATGATCAAAAATATCTCATATATATATATATATATATATATATATATATACAACATATGTACATCATCAAAATTAGATTGGTATGCCACAATCTGTACCTCGGCATACTCAATCCTCTATCAAAAATAATCATATAATACAAATGTCAGTCCAACTCTCTAGCCTCGAGAGCCCCTCGAGCTCTCTACCTCATCTCCTCCCTCGCCCTGAGGTGGACGAGGTGGCCCCATTGCCGTCTGTGTAGTCCTCGTCCTCGACCGAGACGTAGTCCTCGAGGACCCAATCTTGATAGGGTCAGCAATGCCGACCGGCAGCTGTACCCTCCGACCCTCCCGGCACCATCCGGAAGTAGATGCCCTGGTAGAATGTGGTCTGAGCAATCGACCGTGCCAGCTCCCGTGTGCTCGCCCCTCCGCCCCGTGCCCTGAGGCATGCAATCTCGTCTCATAGCTGTGACACCTCAGCCCGATGTTGTGCAGCCACATCCTGTAGCGTCTACACCTGAGCCTATAGACGATCTCTCTCCGCCCGGAGAGTAGCCATCTCGCTACTCTCTCTTGTATCCACACCCTTGCCCTTATCGGGCGATGGTGGCCTCTATGGAGATGGGGGTCTCACCTCCCTCCTCTCCCTCTCTCTCTGCCGTGGCCGCTCCTGTGCCTGTGGCCTCCTCGCCTCTCTCCCACCGTGACCCTGGGCTGCCTCCATCGCCGCCTGGCATCGCCTCCCTATCCGACGCACAACTGCGTGGATCGGACCCTGTGCCCTCGTCATCCGAGGAGGGCGGATGCCTACGTACCAGGCATCGTAGCCATCGGCTACCCCTACGTCGTCCCCATCCACTGGCTGGATGGGGGCATCATCTGTGTCCTGGCTCCAGAAGCGCCGCATGTCCGGAGCCCCGCTAACCGTAGTGTTATCCCGGATAGTCCGAGAAAACTCGTAGTCTCTAAGGGATGGGATCCCCTGCTGTAGACCGAACTACCTCAAAACTCGGTCGTACCTATGGAGCTCCACCTCTCCCCTCTCCATCCTCAACCAGCAAACTCGCCTGATGCGAGCCAACTCTTGTCCGTCCTCTGGCCACCCTGGATGCTCCCTCCATGGCCTCCAGGTGATCTGGTCCGGGACTAGGTCATCCAGTAGCCTCCGGGACATCGGTAGGTCGATCCGCCACTGTGCCCCTCTCCGGAGCCACCAGTAGAAGACTCGGGGCCTCTCCCCGTCAATCCCTATCAGAGGAAGCCCTATCGGCCTCCGCACCGCAATGTGCTCCCAGCACCAAACCTGTAGTAGCGATGTCATAACCAGACATCGGCCGCCCTTGTACACGACCCCATACAGGATCCTGTACAATCGGCATAGAACAAAACTGCCCCAAGCAAACCTATAGCCGTGGTCTCTCATGTCACAGACCACATCTGCCAGCATCCATGGCACCCTGCACCCGCTCTGGTGGCACAACAGAAGTCCACCAACCACCCCAGCTAGTACCCGTGTGAGTGTAGATGCCCCAGGCATCTGGCGTAGTGCCTCGATGTTAACTTCGCCCTTCTCCAGGGTGAAGCTCGGGTCACCGCACAACCGTCCCATAGCGCGGCCCTGATTGGCCATAGGAGTAATGAGCCGTCCTTGTATGGGGATTCTCAAAATCCTCCATACGTCCTCCAAAGTGGGAGTCATCTCCCCTGTCGGTAGCCGAAAACATGAGGACCCCGGATACCACCTCTCTGCTAGGGCCGTCAGTAGCCCCATGTCTGTAGATACTTGTGGCATTTCTGCCACATGCAGTAAGCCGGCCTGTGCCAGCTGATCTCGCTCTGCCTGTGTCAGAGCGGCCAAGTCATCTCTCAAACCTCCATATTTCCACTCCCTGCTCTTTAGTAATCCTCTCTGCAAACATAAACAACAAAACAATAAACAATCATTAATCAATAATTCAAGTAATCAATAATGCAAATTAAAAATTCAACTTTGTGCAATTGATGATATCGCCCACTATTGGACGATATCGTCCCAAATTTGAGCATAATCGTCTTCGATTTCGCAGTTCGAAATCGTCTCTAATTTGACGAAATCGTCCCCCTTTCGACGATTTCGCCCTCGGGCAAAATTGCCGAAATTGAGACGATTTCGTCGAAATCGGGACGATTTCATCCCGACGACGTCGACGGCCCAAAAATGGCCGCGATGCTCAAAATTCATCTAAAATTCAAAACATGTAAAGTTAAATTAAAGCATTCTAAACTAAGTTTAGACTCTTACCCGTAGACCGCGCCGGACCTCTGTTGATCTGTGCGTAGTCTCCACCATTTCTGCTTCAGAGCTCTAAAACTAGAAAATGAACAGTAAAAATGAATTAGGGTTTTACCCTATTTTTCTTAATTTTATTCAAAAATAATTTTTTGCTTTTTCGCGTTTTTACCTCAAACGTTCGATTTGGGTAAAAACACGGAGGGGGCACCATAGTAAGTCGTCGTACGATTCGACCAAGAATCGTCGCCTAAAAATGGGAATAATTTTTGCTTTCTCGTAGATCGAGAAGAACTCATCTTTAACGCATTTTCTTCGGAAAATTCGCTAAAGAGGGGGCAAAATGTAGCACCCTAAAATTGGCGCAGTAAAAATGCAATAATTACATTCACCTTAGTAAATAATTTAAAATTCAAATTTAACCTCCCAAACCGCCCGTTAACCGTCGGGAAATCCGTTTCCCCCTTTTCCGCGCCATTTTTAGAGGTTGTTTTGACCGTTTGACGATATCGTCGCCGATCAGACGATATCGCCCCAAATTTGACGATTTCGTCTGGACTAGGACGTCCAGACGATCTTGTCGCAAAACTGAATTTGCAAAGTTGGAATCTGTTCCAACGGGTCTCCAATCCGGGCGAAGCGTGTCCGCACCGTTGGGACCCTCCCCGTTGGAGATCTCCCAAATTGGGATGATCTCCAACCTCCTAACTACTCCCCCTAAGCCTATTTAGTCTCTAGGATTTTCCCTTCCCAACCCCTGGCTGAAATTCTCTGCAAATTGATTCCCTCTACGTTAAAGCATCCCAATCTTGCATTTGCACTAGATCTATACCAATTTTGTTGCAGGTACATCACTATTTTTCAGCCGGAGCCAGCACCCATCGTCGTCGATGAACCTCGTTCAGATCGGAGGCGAACCAGTCGAATTCGAGACGATTTCGTACTGATGCGAGACGATCTCGACTGCAGTCCGCATTGAGGCAATCAGTGCCTGAAGTTTGCTTTTCTCAACCTTTTTTCTGTCATTTTATTCTGCAAATTAGATAATTTATTCAGTGTTTATGTTATCTTGCATTTGGAGTTCACCCATTTAGCTTAGATTGCATACTAAGATCATGATTTGTCATTAAAATACAGTAATTTGCTTGGATTGCTGTCCATAACTATTTTTTAGTGTTTATACAGTCATTTAGTGTTGTTTCCCTCTATTAGTACAATAGTATTCGTTGTATTTTGTATCTATTTTTTTGCTTGCAGGTCTCTGACGAATTCGTCTAACGAATTCGTCAGATCTCAGACGATTCTGTCAGTCTCAGATGATTCTGTCAGATCTCAGACGATTCTATCAGATTGCAGATGATTCTGTCGAATTCCAGACGATCCAGACTGCTTCAAACATCAGAATCTTCTTCAGACATCCGGATCAGGTATTCCTCATTTGCATTCTGTAAATTCTCTATTTTTTGCTTTTAAATCTATTTTCTGTATTCATGGAACTTGCATTTTCATATAGATTAATCTAGATTCATTCGGCCAAACCTAGGATATGAATGCTTAAGGTTAAAACGAACACATCTAAACACATTCCAAAACCTAGGCGTGGAAACTGCCGTTAAATGTTTCCTGGTGAACCCACCATCCATCGAAAAATCATCAAAATACACCTCCCTTGAGAGGCGGGACCTTCGCAAAGTCCTCTCAGTCCGAGGTACCGCACCATCCTTTTCCCATCCTCCTTCCGGGCACGGATCCTATAGCCTGAAGGTAGGGATGCGAAAAATTTGGAGCGATACATTTGGATATAACCAAAGGGCTTAGGGATGCCTTTGGGGCTTTTAGGGTTGACCTAGATGATCGTAGATAGTCTAGGAGAATTTTTACATGACCTAGATGGTGACAACTCGCTAGGAGCATATTGGATGACCTGGATGTGCATCAACACTTAAAAAGTTTCTACGACTACCTAAGGGCATTTAGCTATGACCAAATGGATTAGGTATTCCTTTGGGACTTTTATGGTTGACCTAGATGATTGTAGATATTCTAGGAGTATTTTTACTAGACCTAGATGGTGAGAACCCGCTAGGAGCCTTTTAGGTGACCTAGACATGCGGTGACACTTAAAAAGTGTCTACGATTGCCTAGGGGTATTTGGCTATGACCAAAAGGCTTATGGATGCCTTTGGGGATTTTAGGGTTGACCTAGATGATCGTAGATAGTCTAGGAACATTTTTTACTTGACCTAGATGGTGAGAACCCACTAGGAGCCTTTTGGGTGACCTAGACGTGCAAAGACACTTAAAAAGTGTCTACAACTACCTAGGGGCATTTGGCTATGACCAAAGGGCTTAGGGATGCCTTTGGGGATTTTAAGGTTGACCTGGATGATCATAAATAGTCCAGGAGCATTTTTTACTTGACCTAGATGGTGAGAACTCGCTAGGAGCCTTTTGGGTGCTCTCTAAGCATGAAATGGCCAGAAGTGAAGGATGTTCAAGGGTTTAGGATCCTCAACACCTTCAAGTGAATCTAGGCAATAAGTTCTAGGCCCTATTTGACTAGAGATGACAAAGAGACCTAACCAGTTTACCACAAATTTGTCCCATAGGTCGAGTGACAAAATAGAATTCTGTTGGTTCTCTTTCAGGATGAGATCACCAACCTAAAAGTCTCTGAGATGGACTTTCATATTGTAGGCTCTTTTGAGCCACTCTTGATACACACGTAGATGCTCAAGCACATTAATGTGATGCTCATCCAACAACATAAGTTGATCTAGGTGAGCTTGTCACATAGTATCATCATCAATAAACTCCTACATGGATATGCACAATGCTGAGATTTCTAAATCTAGAGCCATGACTACCTCAGCACCATACACTAGTGAAAACAGAGTTGCCCTAGTGGGCATTCGAATGCTAGTGCGGTAAGCCCAAAGGGCAAGTGACATTTGCATATGCCAATCGGTATGATTCTCTTTCACTGTTTTCTTCAATATGGCAATTAATGTCTTGTTTGATACTTTTGCTTGCCAATTTTCTTATGGATAATAGGGTGTCGAAAAGTTGTGTTGGATGTTCCACTTTGCTATCAAAGCACACACATATTTATTATTGAATGATGTCCCATTATCCAAAATTATTTTGGATGGAATACCAAAATGACAAATGATATTATGCAATATGAACTCCACTATGTGGGGTCCTCTCGTAGTGGTAAGGGGAATTGCTTCCACCCACTTTATAAAATACTCGATAGCCGTGATGATAAATGTGTGATGGCCTGAGGATGCAGGGGAGATTTTCTCGATTAAATACAATCCCCATTACAAAAATGTCCAAGCTGATTGGATCGGTTGTAAGGCTTAGGAAGGTACATGTGTCAAGTTAGCATGGTGTTGACATTTCACGCACTTCCTCACATATGCACAACAATATCACTCTAAAGTTTGCAAATTATAGCCCATGTGGAGAATGTACTTTGTGATGGCCATGCCACTAAAATGGCCACCACAAGTACCATCGTGTGCTTGGGCCATTGCCCAAGTTTATTCTTGATGCTCTAAGCAATGAAGGAGGATTCCTTCGTAGCTCTTATGGTATAGGATGTCCCCTAACATGACAAAATCTTCTACCTTTCATTTAAATGTCCTTTTGGCAACATGCGATAATCCATGAGGGAGGTTACCAAGCTTTAGGTACTCTCTAATTGGTGTGGACCATTATTGCTATGTGGAAGCCTCGATTGCATGAATTACCTGTCCCTTGTGAAGTTCATCTTGAGTAAACATAGATTGGGATAAAACTTGTAAGATTAGCATTGTGCTGCTATAAAAAGGGGTTTGGGGGAATAGAGTCCCCCAAGTATCATGATTCAAGAGGTTGTGAATGTGTGAGAATCTCTCTTGATGAGGTTATATATGAATCAAGTGGACTTCTGGCATGGCTTGAGTGCTCTCATGCTCAATCATTGATTGCGATAGCATTTTGACTTGAATGGTTGTCATCTCCCCTGTGGGGTCTTATGGAATCAAGGATCCTAAAGAGGCCATTGTATCCTCAAAATGATTAGAGGATCGAGGGAGTACCTTAATGTCATACCATTCAAAATTTTCCAAGGATTTTTCCACAAGGGCTTTGTAGGCTTGCAAAACTGGGCACTTGCATTGGAATATTCCCTTAACCTGGTTAATAATGAGCAAGGAGTCATCGAAAATATTAAGCTTGGTGATTTTCATGGTGATAGCTGTTTTAAACCCTATAAGTAAGGATTCATACTCGACATTATTTTTGGGGTAGGGGAAATTGATTTTAAATGACAGGGATATGGGATCCCCATGCGGTGTGAAAAACATGATTCCCACGCCACCCCCTTGCTCGCATTTGGAGCCATCAAAGAAGAGATTCATATCTTCCTGTGACTTAGGCTCATCAAAATCAGGTGATTCTAATATTTGGAAGACTCCATCATCAAGAAGCTCCATGCTAAGAGGCTGATCCTCCTGGAGAGGAGCCTCTGCAAGTTGATCAACAATGACTTGGCCTTTGATTGAATTTTGTCCTATGAACTCTAGGTCGAATTCTGTCAATAACATGATCCATTTCATTGTGCAACTACTATGATAAGTACAAATCATCATGTATCATAATGTATTCTCTTTTAATACAACATACATAGTGTGGTTGAGCATATAGTATCATAGCCCAACCACGTGTTATTCGTGCCTTCGAGATATTAAACTCACTCATTTTTCCTTTGTGCTATCAAATGAAAAAAATCCTATGAAAAACAAGAGAAAACCGTGCTAGTAAGACTTAATCATGAAACATTTATCCTTCAAACATAAGGCTTTACTACTGCATCATAAGCATTGATGATATTCGAATGAAAACAAGTTCCCTTAGAATAAAAATCTCATGACTATAAAAAATATTATATTTGACAAGGATCAAATATAACACCTCCTACATCCAATTAAGTAAACCTACCATCATGCAAATTATGGCCCTTGAAATAGCCAACCTTCCAACATGTTGAAATGGTAAATACCTCATAGCACATCCACAAAAAATTAAGATTTAACCCTGATACCATCCATGAATAAGCAAAGACACTAGTCATTTTGCTACTACTTATCAATGATACATTTTAGTGCATATTTAAAAATTAAATTTAATGCTATTGTCTAAGTATTACTATTTAAACAACCATATACTTTCCTATCATCTCCCGCCATGCAATAAAATATCCCATGGAATATTCCATTTTAAATTTTAAATTTTGGAGGGAGAAAAAAAATCTTTGGATGCAAAAAGTAGACATCAAACAATAAAATTGCAAAAATAGTTGAACTAAGCCCTCTTGAAATTTTGCAAGGAACACAAAAAAACTAATTGTTCCTTCATATCTACCATGGTTTTACCCTATACAAAATTTTTGTGTTATTAAGTGAAGTTGCTTCATTTTGGCTCTGATATCATGTTTGAATTCACAATATTTTCTAGAAATATCCCAAAATGTCCATTCTCCATAAATATATGCAAAAAATAAATAAAAGTGAAATAGAAGAGCATATAGACAAAAAATAAGGAAAGAGATAAATAACATGATCTAAGAATAGGAATAATGGATGGGTACCTATAGGCACACCCACAATGTTTTCTTGAATCACATTATGATACAAATAATCAATTATGTGGGTTACTTATATTGATACAAAAAGAAACCCCAATGAGGAGTTAATTTCAAGCTAACATTAACTTGACTTTAAGGTTAACTTACAATAATAAAATAATAAATTATACCCTTTAATCAAGGTTATTTATAAAGGTGGATTAACCAATATCAGTAAGGGTAAATGCATGAAGGTCGTCCTTAGGCTTACCCATAGATGATTGTAGGGTTACATAGAATAATTCCCATAGATTTACATACCACTTTACCTTATGATACATCAATAGTTCCCATAGGTACTTTATCGCTATCAACCTTGGTTATTTAAGTATAAATTATAAAAATTTCAACACATGTGTGGGGGACTGCTAGACTATTGTTCAAACTAAAATATTATATTGTGATGCATTTTTCATTATTGCCAATTTAATAGGCAATTGCCATAAATATTTCCTTTATCATTAAGGAACTAATAGAGCCTACTTGACTAGCTTATTTGGCCTATTTCTATTGGGTGTGTTCTCCATAGTCTTTTCTAGGATCCTTATGTTCTTCATCTTCCCTACCAACAAGATATTTAAAATAAATATCAAATTGGTTATAAGAGTTCTCAAAGCTAGTATAATTAATTATGTGATCTTCTCTATAAGAATATTCAGTATCATCCTATTTTTTAGTAGGTTCTTTCTTATATCTAGTGTTTTTTCTAGAACCCATAAAATAAGGAAGGGGATCCATAATAGAAGGAAGCAACTTCTAAATAGAACTTAGGGTTTACAAATTTATTTTTAGTAGA
This sequence comes from Wollemia nobilis, assembly GCA_028583015.1. Lineage (NCBI taxonomy): Eukaryota > Viridiplantae > Streptophyta > Pinopsida > Araucariales > Araucariaceae > Wollemia > Wollemia nobilis. The sequence goes on along the minus strand of JAQPPZ010016947.1, from coordinate 19,059,233 downwards.
ACAATCCTAAGAAATGTCTATAGTAGCTAGCCTATAAAATCCTAATGACTAAAAAACAAAAAGAATAAGGCCTCAAGAAGAGGAAAGGAATTAGGATCACCAAATGTTATGTTAAAAATAAAATTCCTACACTGGTGTGCTTATCTACAAAGGAATATCATAAATAAAGTATAAGCATTCCAAAATATCTATTCTAGACTACTATAAGTAGTCAATAAAACAACTATAGCATAGAATTAAATGTAAAAGTATGTGAATAAACTTCTTACACTAGTTCCTTAAAGCATAAGAGACTAATACAGTAAATGAAATGATATGAAAGTGAAAGTGTACAATATTATCCCTCCAAGTTTCATCTTTGAGGGACTAGTGATATGGTAGTTAGCTCAAATGACATAAATTAAATAACTAAATGCAAAAGCAAAAGCATATAACACTATCCATATAAGTTGCTTCTTTGATGTACTAGTGATGTAGTGTTTAGAGAAAACAAAAGCAAGTAAATCAAATGTAAGTGCAAAATCATACAACAATAGCCTTCTAAATTTTATTTTTGAAGGAATAGTAAAATAATATTTAGAATCAAAAGCAAGTGAATGAAATAAACTAAAATAAAAATAAATAACTTTATATTTTCTAAAAAAATTCAACTAATCCTAAAAATAAACATAGATTTAATTATAACCATATAAAAGTGGATATATAACCTTATGTCCCATAGACAGGTGATAAGCCAAGGTAACAAATTCTTCGATGGGAAGCACAAATTTTGGCTACAAGGTCTTGGGGGAGTGTTCCACCTTCATCCATTGGATGAAACTAAAGTAGTGGTTAAAAATATCAATGAAAATTCCAAAGGCTGAGGAAGTTATGTGACTGGAGTGTGCTTACAAAGGTGGAGAGAGAAATTATATGATGACATATCGAGAGCAAAAATGAGAGTGAGATATTAGAGAGAAATGAGATAATGAGATGGATGTTTGTTAAAATTAGAAGTTCCTTTGATTATTTAAAATCATGAAGATATTTTCTAAACTTTCTATTTCAATCAATTATGGGATTAAACCCTTTATAAGGTTATGGAATCATAATCATTAATTGAGGTGACACATCATTTTAACCCTGTATATATAGATATATATATACATATGTTTTTTTTTAAATAACCCTAAATATTTAACATATTATGATTTCTAACATGCTTTCCAAAACCCTAAGTTATGATTAAAAATAAAAATCATTTATTAAAGAGTCCATAGTGGAGACCATTTATATTTTCAATCAGTGTGTTGGGAGACACATGGCATTGTGCATACCCATTTTTTTTGTCTAAACTTAGTATTTAGGAGATCATTTAAATGCACAAAGGTTAAGAAATTTAACACGTGGGGTAATATAATGGGGAGAAATATCTATGCAAAGTATGCAATCCTCTTGAATGATTGACTCATCATCATCTAGGCATGTGACATTTTTGTAGCATGGATTGATACTTTAAAAATACCCAAAAATCTATTTTTGATCCTAACCACACTGCTAGGGGCATAACTTTATCCTCGAGGCTTTATTTTGATCCATTAAAGAAGCATTAAAAATATTAGAGAGAGAAAAAAAATCCATAAGCAACTCCATTATCAATAGAGATGCTGATATGTTTATCAAAAAATGATCTAGAGGACCTAAAACATGCAAAACAAAATACTTACTAAAAATAGTAATTTCCTATTTTTAGATTTTCATAGCCAAAATGCATCTCTAGTTATGTTGACACATTAGTAGGAGATAAAACATAAAAGGATAAGTCACATGTATATAATTTTTATTTAATATGCACTCTGTAACTCATGGAAGGTGAATCACCACATTTCCATATGGGTGACTGTTGGAACAGAATATGCCTTAGGTTATAATTTACGTCCAAGACTTCGTCAACATTGAACGACCAGGATTAAACTAGATTTGCATGGTTAGATATCTAGAGAAGGTTGGTTCCTTGATTTTATAGGAAGAAAAGAGAGAAAGGAATGCTTAAAGAGGGAAATATAGCCAATGCCATGAGAATAATGTGGTACATATTAAGCAACAACATAGTGCTAATTCAACCTTTTGTAGAAAAACATAATAAGACTCAACACATAGAAGCTAAGATCGTTCAGCGTATATTTAACTTCAAAGCAGTTTATCCATGAAGTAAATTGCAGATCTAATAGAACATCTAATACATAAATTCAGCTTAAAAATTAATGTATGATACATTCAACATAGATTTAAACTTAGCAATAGACAATCACATAAATACTTGCACACCGAATGAGCTTAGAACCAAGGTCAATAATCTCTATTATTATTTTAGAAGTTTGAATACATAGCATTTTAACCTAAGAGCCGACCATGAAATTAGGTCGCTCATCCTATATATAGAGTTTTATATAACAGAAAAACTGAAAGTTTTTACAATAGACTGCCCGCAGGCTTATTCTAGCAAAGGAGTGGTTAAAGATCAATATATTTCTTGTTATAGAGATTATTTTAGCCATGATGTTTCTTAACCAAAAAGGTTATGATATTCTTGTTACATAGATATTTTTAGCCACAACATTTCTTAACCAAAAAAGGTTATGATATTCTTGTTACAGAGATCTTCTCCACTTCCTTTTAGAGATCACAGTTTGCTTGTTCTTAAAAATATCACACTATCGCAACTTTTCTCCTTGGCTCATACCTGGTTCTCCAAAATTTCATGCTATCATGACTTTTATCCTTGGCTCATGCCTGGTTCTCCAAAATGTCACACTATCATAACTTTTCTTCCTTGCTTGATCCTGTCCGGGAAAAATGTCGTGCTATCGCAACTCTTCTTCCTTGCTTGGTCCTGGTCGGGCAAAACGTCGTGCTATCGCAACTCTTCTTCCTTGATTGGTCCTAGTAAGGAAAAAATTCATGCTATCATGACTCCTCTTCCTTGCTTGGTCATGGCCAGGCAAAATTTCGTTCTATCATGACTCCTCTTCCTTGCTTGGTACTGGCCGAGAAAAATATCACGGGATCGTGACTCTTCTTCCTTGCTTGGTCCTGGCTGGGTAAAATGTCACGCTATCATGAATATTCTTCCTTGCTTGGTTTTGGACAAGAAAAATGTTGCACTATCCTGACTCCTCTTCCTTAGAAAAATTTGAGGAGAGTACCTTTATTTCCTTGGGTGTTGTCATTTTGACCAACATTCTTGGTGCCTCCTAGGGTAATTTTGTTAACTGAATGTTAGAACTTAGAGCCTTTATCCATTGGGAAACGAAGTAAAAAAAAGAGAATTAAAAAAATATAAAAGAAAAGGAGGGGAAATAAAGGGAATGATACCAAGTGCAAAGAAAAACAAAATTCAAGCTTGGGAGTGATTATTCCTCTAGGGGCTCTTCCTCATAATTTTTTGTTTCTCCTTACCCTGAATATGTCGTACTGCTTACTGTGACTTTCTTAGAATTTACTTGCTTTTCCTTATCCTATTTGTCCCTGGACTGAATGACCTCATTATAGGCAGCACAGGCATTTTTCCAGGTCTCTTCATTAGTATCCACCTTTTCTTTGAAAGTAGCATATAAGTACTCCAGTTATTCTACCTTATCATAAGATAGATTTTTCAACTTCAGATACAGCTTATTCAGACTGGAATTCATTTGAGTGATATTTTGAGCCATGCCAAAAATGTGATCTTCATGCACCGACTCTTCCCAGCTATTAATTTCTGATGTATCATCGTAGAAATTCAGCCAATTATCTTTTACCTGATCCTCTATTCTGAGATTGAAATGAGAATCCCAAAAGCTAGGCATACCATAGTCCTTGGCCATACTAACATGTTTTTAAATTGAATTTGCCTCTGCCTTCAGCTCTTGCATTATCCTCACAGCTATTGTCACCAATTTATGCCTCTTGAAAAAATTCTTGGTGACTGATTTAGCTTGAGACCAGTTTTCATCTTGGGCTTTGTAGCTAGCTGTTGCTTGTGTACTATTTTTCAATACCTGTATTTTATTAGCCATAGATACTCTTGGCATCGGGATCTTAATTGAAGCTTCTAATTATTTTTCCACCCGACTTAGTGTATTATTTACCTTGGAGAGGTAGGCCAAAGTAGGTCTAACTTTGAGGACTAGCTTGCTAACTATCACCAACTTTTCTTTTCGAACTGTTATCACTTTTTCTTTGGAGAAGCTTTGAGTCCTCTCAGAAGCTTCTAGAAACTATTTATTCAGGTCTTCTATCTGCTATTGTAGTCTTTGCACTTGTTCCTCTACCTTGGATGCATTTTATCAAAAATGAGCGACCTCATTGAACTTTTGCTCCCATTTCTTGGCATCATTTTTGAGGGCCTTCTCAGTGATTTTCTATTGATTGAAGGCCTCCTCTAACTATTGTCTGGCCTGTTATACCCTGAGGAATTTTTCCTTGTAATACTTTGCATTCAGATAAATTGTTCCCATGCTAGCCTGGGCCTTGTTCCACTCATCCTCCATTGGCAGTTGGGTCATATCCTCTATAATTATTTCAGTTTGATAATCATCTAGAGTCATTTGTTTCTTTGGATTCTGTACTAGAGGATTCATCTTCATGGTAGACCTTTGCATGATTATTGGGTCCAATACTATCCCTTCTCACACTCGAGCCATATCAGTAGCACTTGGAGAACTTCATGATTTTAGCCATGTTGCGGTATTTATCATGGCTTTCTTCATTTATTAAAGTTTGGTGATAGTAGATTTACTGGTAGAGGAGGTGCTTTGTAGGGACTGAAGGCTCAACAGACTGGTGGAAAGGGGAAAAGGAGTGTGTGGTAGGGAGGATTCTAGGCTTACCTGTTGAGAGGGAGAACCAGTTGGGGTGCGATGAGGAGAAACCTATGGGGAATTATGAGGTGATGATGGTCTTGAAACCTCTTTATCTCTTGATCGGGAAGGAGAAACTGTATGGGGATGAGGGGAAGAGGAGGGAGTATCAAGGTTAATTGGATATTTCCCCCACTCATTTTGTGAATTGGAGCTTTCAGCTTCTTGCAATTTATCTGAATAAACTTCCACTAGGTGTTTCAAACATGAAATATCGCATCATCAGGTACCAACGGTGGGGTCTACTCCTGAATTGGAGGTTCTATTTGGGGAGTCTCCTCTATTTATTTAGCCACTTGCTCTTCCTCCGGTGCTTCTTCAACAATCTATATTTTTTCCTGTGCTTCTTGAGCAATTTTTTCCCTCTGCACCTGTTTAGATATGCCTTTTGAGTTTTCCCCTGTATGGTCTTTATCTTCTGCTTTTTCTTCATCCTCTTCTTTCCAAGATTTTTTAGAAGAGGATTCTTGTATTTTTCTCTTTTTTCTACATTCTTGCTTTCCTCGTTCCATTTTTATTTTCTTTACCTCCAATGTTGGTTTCTTACATTCGAGTGGAGCAACCTCTTCAGACTTTGTGTCTGATCCTGAACGTGGGAGATACAACCTGCATTTTATTTTGGGAGCTTCAATTTGCTCAACCACAACTTCTTTCCCCTTTTCTTTTTCAGCATCCTTTTTGAACACTCTTGGGGTAATGCCACCTATTATGAGTGGGATTTCATCAAACAGAGTAGCAGACCAATTTTGATGGTGCTCATCATACTTGGTATAGAACCTCATATCTATTTTGATCCCATACCTTGTGAAGGTATTATTATGGCATCGCATCTGCCACCAAGCCGTAATTTTGGCTTCATCCTAGTCGTCTCCCATTTTCTTCATGTTATTGGCTATCTTGGTGGTGATTCTATGGGTCGGGTGAGAATTTGGGTTGTAATCCATCAGATGCTCATAGAAATCATGCCACAAAGCTAGTGGCTGCATTTTCTTGATGTGCCATTCTAGAGGTTGATCTTCACTATTATTTTGATCCTGCTTTTATCATCAACTTATGACTATTCTAGTGTGGCACATAACTATACAAAATATCAGCTCTGACATGGCGTTCTACCACCCAAGATGTCAGGTCTAATGTGGTATTATGAATCTTTAGAACATAGGTACTCTTGTATACAAAAAGTCTCAAAATTATGATAATTTACCTTGGAGAGGCACTCTTGTGCCCAAAAGTCATGCCATCATGACAATTTGCCTTGGAGAGGTACTCTTGTGCCCAAAAGTCATGCCATCAAAACAATTTGCCTTCGAGAAACTTAAAAAGTAACATATTTACAAGGTCATTTACATACATAGAAAACAAAATATATACAAGGATAGGTAAGAGCCTGTTACTTGTAATATAGCTTTAGGTGAAAGCCATTAATGGGAATGGGTAAGATTTGACCCTATTCTTCTTTGAGCTGGAAGGAATTGTGCTATTTTTCTTCAATAATTTCGAAAGGGCCATCCCATAATGTATCAAACTTGTCATGATTTCTTGGTTTTGACCTCTTTTCATTCCATTTCAGGACCAGATCTCCTACTTTGAAGTTTCTTAGAGTCATTTTCTTTTCAAACCATCCCTTCATTGCAACTGCATGTTTTTGATAGTGATCATAGGCTTGTTCTTTCTGTTCTTCCAACTATAGAAGTTGGATCAGCCTATTTTCCATTGGTTTCGCTTCCTCTGTACCTGCTAGATCTAATAATTTTAGGGCTGGTATTTCTATGTGTATTGGGAGTACAACCTCTTTTCCATAGACTAGAGAATAAGGGGATGTGTTGATAGATTTTTTTATTGTGATCCTATCAGCCCAAAGCACCTGATTTATCAAGGTATGCCAACTCCTTTTATTATATTTGAGTGTTATTTTCAAAATCCTGAGTAGATTCTTATTTGTGGACTCAGCTAGTCCGTTACCCTGAGGATAATAGTTTGATGATGTCTTCAAGTATATCCCATATTTTTTGGTGAAGTCAACCATCTTGGCTCCTACAAAGTGAGAGCCATTATCTATGACCAGGGCATCTAGGATGCCAAACCTTGTAATCAGACTTTCCACAAATTTGATTACCACTTCTTGGTCATTTCTTTTTGTGGGTATTGCTTTAGATCATTTCATGAAATAATCAGTAGCTGTGAGAATGTATTTATGATTTGCTGATGAATTTGGTTCTATGATGCCTATGAAATCCAAGAACCATTGCTGTAATGGTTCTTCAACCTGAATATTTTTGGAGGTAATGGTGCATTTTTGTTCCATCCTGTATATCTTTGATATTCTTCATAGTTTCTTGTGATTTCGAAAGCATCTACAAAAATTGTTGTCTAGTAGCACCCAGTCCTGATGATTTTTAGTGTGGTAGTCCTCCTGGAGTAATGTCCTCCTGATAGACCTCCATGAAATTCTTTCAAAATTTTCTACTTCTATTCTTCTGACACACATCAAAGCAATAATCCATCCAAGTTTTTCCTATATAACCCTTCAGGTAATAAAGTGTACTTTAGAGCTTGAATCCTCTATCTTCTTCTCTGGGAAGTATTCAAGTTGGTCAGACATATTTCATTCTAAAAATACCTAATTAGTTCATCTGCCCAATCAAGTTGTTCTAAATATTGATCTTCCTCTAGTATTGACTCTTGAGCCTGGCAAGCTACATAGTTCATTGATGCTTGTTTTGCAAGTTCCTGACATAATGCTTTGCCTCTGAATAGTTTTACTAGGTGTATTTCTATGTCCTATTCTTGTATTTTAGTTACCCAACTGGCTCTTGTATCACCGAGATTTCCTTGCATTATGAAGATTTGTACATTAGGGTGAATGGTATAGACTATGATTTTAATCTATGATAAGAAGTGTTTGAAATTTTTAGGGACTTCATGATAGCATAAATATATTTTCAATGCAATTATACTTTTCCTCATGTTCTTGCATATTTTGACTTAGAAAAGCGATAGGCCTTTCTTCATTGTCAGCTCCTTTCTAAGTGAGTACATCGACATAGCTTTCATATTCTCGTATGACGTACAAGACAATATCTTTAGAGTAGTTTGGATTTACCAAGATAGGAGTTTGAGCTATTTTCTCCTTGATCTATTGAAAATCTTATTGTTAGTCTTACAATGACACTAAGAGGGGGGGTGAATCAGTGTAGCTCTATAAACTTAAATTTACAGCTCTTAATACTGCAGCAATTAAAACTTATTACTAGATACAACAAGTATAACAAAATAGCATCACACAACACAAGATTTAACGAGGTTCACCAATGTGGCTACTCCTCAAAAATTTATTTCTTGGACTACCATCCAAATCCAGCCTTTGCAAAGCACCAATTTTACAATCAATTTACTAGCACCCACTGTAAGGAGCACCAACCCCTTATTTATCTGCACCAACAGAAAGGAGCACTAACCCATTATTTATCTACACCAACAGAAAGGAGCACTAACCTCTTATTTATCTACACCAAAAAAAAGGAGCACCAACCCCTTATTTATCTACACCAACAGAAAGGAGCACCAACCCCTGATTCCAAGCTGCAACCTGGACTTCAATTTGAATCTATAATTTTGATAGTAAGATACCTTTGCTTTTGCAAGACCCTGACTACTCTTCTTCACCTTTGCATTCTCTGTGCACTCTGCTCTCTCTGCGCAATCACTTCGCACACTCTTCTTTTTTACAGTCGAACTTCATGATCGTCTTCTCCCTTTTGTGCACTCTACTCTCTTTACGAATTTTGCACTTAGCATGATTCGACATGACTTGCTCTCTGCACACAATGACCGTATTTCACACACATTCAACCATGTTTTCAATTCTCCAAATAGCCCTCCTTTTATAACAATATTTTTTATGATGAAAACCCTAATCTTAGTCGACTGTAAATCCTAATCTTAGTCGACTTTCATAAAAACTATAAAACCTAATTTTAGTCAGTTTTCATCGGTATTCATCGGATTCAACTCAATAAGATGTTCGGTTTATCGATTGCTTGATGATTTCATTTTGGATAGACCCTGTAACCACCATACTAACTTTTGATCACTCTTCGTATTTCAGCAATATGAAATCACTCTGTAACTACCCATGTAAATGTCGTAGTGATGTCGGTCCACTGTCATACTTCTCATTTTAGTCGGGTTCTCGTTCTGACTTACGCATTTATGACCTGTCATGAAATCGTGACATTTCTACCTCTATAGCTTCTTTTGTTGTTGTTGCCACGAAAATACATGTCACGATATCGCGACACTTTCACCTCCATATGCTTTCTCTATTCTTTTGTCGTGATATCGCGACATTTCTACCTCCATAGACTTCATCTTTTATTTTGTCGTGATATCATGACATTTTCGCCTCCGTATACTTTGTCTTTGCTTTTGTCATGATATCGTGACACTTCTGCTTCCATAGACTTTGACTTTGGTTTTGTCATGATATCACGACACTTCTGCCTCCGTAGTATTCAACTTAGCTTATGTCACGAAATCGTGACACTTCTGCTTTTGTACTCAGCTTCTTTGCTTTTATCGTGAAATCATGACACTTCTGCCTTCGAAGTCTTCTTCTCTACTTTTGTCATGAAATCGCAACATTTTTGCTTTCGTACGCTTCCTCTCTTTCTTTTGTCGCGAAAATGCGACATGTCGTGATATCGCGACACTTTTCAAACTTACTTTCTCTCTCCTATTTTAGTCATGAAAATGCGACATGTCATGAAATCGTGACACTTTTCCAACTTACTTTCTCTCTCCTATTTTAGTCATGAAAATGCAACATGTCACGAAATCGTGACACTTTTCTTACTTGTTCTCTTTCTTCGAACTTGTCGCGAAATCATGACACTTTTTCCTGCTTTCTCTTTCTCTTCCAACATGTCACAAAATCATGATAGTTTTTCCACTTGCTTTTTTCTCTTCCAACATGTCATGAAATCGTGACAGTTTTTCCTGCTTTTTCTCTCTCTTCCAACATGTCACGAAATCACGATAGTTTTTCCTGCTTTTTCTCTCTTCCAACATGTCGTGAAATCATGATAGTTTTTCCTGCTTTTTCTCTCTCTTCCAACATGTCACGAAATCGTGATAGTTTTTCTTGCTTTTTCTCTCTCTTCCAACATGTCACAAAATCGTGACAGTTTTTCTTGCCTGTTGTATATGTCGCGATATCGCGACACTTTTCTTACTTGTATTTTTTTTATCTTTTGCATATGGGCCACTTCCGTCTTCTTGGAAAACCACTGTACATACTCTGAATAACCTTTGAACTCCTATATTTTGCATCTGAATAGCTTTTGAACTTCCTATCCACTGCATCAACAGATCTATTTGACTATGTTGACAACAATGACAATAATGTTGTTGTACCTTGCTCAACAATCTCCCCCTTTGGAATTGTTGGCAACACATGTGCAATTTTCTATAACTCTTCTCCCCTTTGAAAATAATACCAAAGGGCTACTGCAGACTCTCCCTGAGTCCATACACAACATTCTCAGGAAAAATTTATTACACTTAGAAAAAAATCATGAACATGAGAAAAAAGATAATCAAATACTTAAATGCTCCCCTTGAGAATGTGATCCCTGTAGCTAGTCAATTCTTGGGAAGTGTGACCACTCCCAATTTATTGCAAAGGTACTCAAAAAATTCCTTGGGCAATGGTTTTGTGAAGATATCTGCTACTTGCTCTATAGTTGGAACAAAATCCAACTTAACCTCACCTTTCGCAACTTTCTCCTTCAAAAAGTGATACCTGATAGTAATGTGTTTTGTGCGTGAAATCATGCTACCATGCATACTACCTGCAAAATATCTGGTCTGGTGGTTGTCAAGTACAGTAAGCTCCCAATCATAGATATGTACATGGTTTGATCAACAGGTGGAGATTTGTCATCCTTGCTCAACTTGCAACCTATCGTCATGGGAGTGCTAACTGGCTTACAATCCTCCATTGTGAACTTTTTAAACATTTCTTTCACATATTTAACTTGAGAAATAAATATGCCCTTCTTATTTTGATTAACTTGCAACTCGAGGAAATACGAAAGTTCACCAATAATTGACATTTCAAATTCTTTCTGCATCTTATTTGCTAAATCTTTACACGACTCATCTTTGCTGCTACCAAATATGATATCATCTACGTATACAACAAGAAAAATAAGATGCCCATTTTATATTTTGACATACAAATTACTATCCACCATACCTTTCTTAAACCCTTGTTGACTGAGATAGTTGTCTAGCCTTGCATACCATGCTCTGGGTGCCTGTATTAATCCATATAATGATTTCTTCAACTTGCAAACCAAGTTGGAAACCATCTGGTTGCTCAATATAAACCTCTTCTTCAAGTTTTCCATTCAAAAATGTTGATTTCACATCCATTTGATAAACTTTGAAATTCTTGTAGACTGCTAAAGCCAGAAACATTCTAATTGCCTCTAGTCTAGCTACTGGTGCAAAATTTTCCTCAAATTCAATGCCTTCAACTTGTGCATAACCCTTACATACCAATCTTGCTTTATTTCTGACTACCTGTTCGTCTTCATTCAATTTGTTTCAAAAAATCCATTTAGTCCCAATTATATTTTTATTTGCAAGTCTAGGTACTAACTCCCAAGTTTCGTTTTTCTCGATCTAATCTAATTCTTCATTTATTACTTCATCTAAATTTCATCTTTGCTTGCATCAGCAACATTGTTGGGCTCAATGCTGGATAATAGAGAGTAGTTACTTACTACTCTTCTTCTTGTCTGAACACCAACTTTGGGGTCTCCAATTATTTTCTCTCTAGGATGATTTTTCTACCAGTTGCCTGTTTTGAATTTCTTATTTTCCTCCACTCCTAAATCACAACTTAAATCATCTGATTCAATTTTTTGTATCTTTTCCATTTCATTTTCCTCATCTCTTTCAATAACCTCTTCATAAATTGGGTAGTTCTTTTCATAGCTAATTACTCGTTCTCTACCTTCATAAAATTTAACATCGGCACTGTCCACAATTTTCTTTAGCCTCTTGTTGTAGCATTTGTAATATTTGCTTTTTGACGAATAACCAACAAAAATACCTTCATCCGCTCTATCTTCAAACTTACCAAGATTATCTTCAGTTCTTTTGATGTAGCACTTGCTGCCAAAAACTTTGAGGTATTTTGTTGTTGCCTTTTTACCGAACCATAACTCATAAGGAGTTTTGATTCCATGTGTTCTCAGCATGTACCTATTTTGGATATATACCACAGTATGGACTGCTTCTTTCCAAAATCTTTCTGCTACTCTACTTTCAGCCAACATAGTCCATGTCATTTCCTGCACTATCCTGTTCTTTCTTTCTACCACTCCATTCTGCTGAGGTGTCCTGGCTGCTGAAAACTGTCTCCTAATATCGTATTTTTCACAGTACTCTGTAAACTCCTTTGAAATGAATTTTCCTCCTCTATCTGATCTTAAACATTTGATCTTCTTTTCTGTTCCATTCTCAACTTGGTTTTTGAAAGTCTTGAACATTTCAAAAGCTTCTGATTTATGCTTCAAGAAAAATATCCATGTCATTCTGGAATAGTCATCAATGCACAACATAAAATATTTGTCACCATTTATGCTATGTGTTCTCATGGGTCCACATAAATTAGTGTGTATTAGTTCCAAAGGTTTGCTTGTGTAGTACTCTTTTGTTTTGAATGTGACTTTAGTTTGCTTCCCATTTTGTCATGAAGCACAAATGTTGTTTGCAGGTTTGTTGATGGTGGGAATATCTCTCACTGCCCTTTTTGAGTTTATTTTTACTAGATTATCAAAATTGATATGACCGAGTCTCTTGTGCCACAACCAATTTTCTTCTTCCTGTCCAATAAAACAAGCTCCATCTGAAGTCTCTGAGAGCATGTACAGGTTGCCAGATGTCCTTGATCCAGATGCTATCAATTTTCCACTGTTTGTTTTTCTGACTTCACAACCCCGCTTCTTAAAAAATACTTCATGACCTTTATCACAAATCTGACTTACGCTGAACAAGTTATGTTTCAAACCATCCACAAACAAGACTTCTTCTGACTTAATTTTTCTATCACTAATTTTAACTGAACCTTTGCCAACTATCTTAGCTCCATCATTATTTCCAAACTTTACTGAACCACATTCATATTTCTGTAACTTCTCAAATTTATGTTTGTCACCTATGATATGACTGGAGCATCCACTATCAAGTATCCATGGTACATATTTATTCTGTGCTTTAAATGTTGTTTGTACGATTAAGGATTCCTTTTCTTCCTTAAGTCACTCTTTTTCTTTCCACTCTATTTTGATAGTAGTTTTGGGCTCTTGTTTTGCCTTTCCATTATCAATAGCTTGTGCATGTTTTTCGAGAAGTTTTCTATTTTGTCTCATCCTATTTGGTTGAAATTTTCTTCCCTAAAATTTATTTGATGCAAATGTACTTCTACAGTTTCTTGCAATGTGCCCAAAATTATGACAGTTATAACATTCTACTGCATAATTCATCAAAGGAGAAAAAGCATTTCTACTGGTGAAATTCCTTGGTCTTACATTATATTTGTATTCTGATATTTTATGTCCATAGCCATTGCATTTAAAACAAAAACCAGAAAAGGGATAATTGAACCTGGGCGATGGTCTTTGCCATGTTGCCATAGGAGCCATAGGTCTTCTTCTTCTTTGATGTGTGACATTGGTGAATCCATCATTGTCAATTCTCCTTTCGTGCCTGGAATTATTGCTTTTTTTTTGCATGAGACATTTTTCCTTGATCAACCTGTTTCTTATTTTCATTCTTTATGGATTCTACATTTTTGGCCTTTGATCCATTTGATGATTCTCCTTCGATGAAACCCAGGCCAAATTTGATGCATGCAGGCCTTTGGTCATTTATAATCTTATCCAGCTTCATAGAACTTTCTTCATGTTTGTTATAGCAACTATTTTGTGATTCATCTCTTCTATCTATGTCTGTAAACAAACATTCTCTTCTTCTAGTTTGCATCAATAATCTATTTTCATGGTAATTTATACTTCGAGATCTTCAGATATTTTCTTGTATTCTTCTATCTGTACTTTCATACTAGTTATGATTTTGTTTGCATCCTCAAGCTTTTTTTTGAAATTTTCTTATTCTTTTTCCTCTCTATTTTCCACTCTTCAAGTGCAGAGATCAACTCACCTTCTAGATCTACTTTAGCCTCAGGGTTTTCACCACATACTTCAGAGTTCACTCCTTCTTCCTTTTCTGATTTTACTTCTTCAAATTCCATGAAAAGAGCTTCACCTGTTTCCTCTTCAGAATCCTCACCGGAGCTATCTTCTGATGAACTGGCATTCTTGGAGATGAAACTTTTCTTCTTGAAGTTGTCTTTTTTGAAATTCATTTTCTTCTTCCAGTCACTTTGTTCTTGGTGCGATCCTTCATCATTTTTGTTCTTCTCATTAAGTGGACATTTAGTCGCAAAATGCCCAATGCCTCCATAGTTGAAACATTTAAACGGTAGCTTTCCTCTGTATTTTTCTTTTGCCCTTTTTAGTTTTCTAACAAATTTTGCTTCCATTTCATCTGATGTCTCTTATTCCTCAGACTCTTGTTTTGCATTTTTATTTTTAAGGACTTTAAAAGTCGCTTCTCTGTCTTTGGGTTTAGATCTTCCTATCCTCATCTCATATGCAGTCAAAGAACCATACATCTCATCTATACTAAAATAATTTAGATTTTTAGCTTCTTCTATCGCTGAGAATTTAGAATCAAACCTTTGAGGAAGAGATCTTAATACCTTTTTCATGATGGTAGAGTCTTCGATATCCTCGTCGAGTCCTCTGATCGCATTAATGATTCCATTAACTCTTAGCATATATGCCTCAATGTTTTCATCATCATTCATCTTTAATGCTTTGAACTGAGCTCGATGTGTCTGTAACTTAGCCCCCTTGATCTTATCGTATCCTTCATGAATACTCCTCAGTTTTTCCCATAATTCTTTTACCATTTTACAGCTCATGATCTTTACTAGTTCATTATCTGCTAATCCGCACATGATAGCATTCTTTGCTTTTGAGTTATTTTCAAATAGTTTCTTTTCGTCAGCCTCTTTTGGAGGAGTGATGGGTATTGTATATCCACTAACTACTGAATCCCAGATGTCATATCCCAAAGCACAAAGATATGCCTGCATCATGATTCTCTAGAACGTGTAATTAGATCCATCAAACAATGGTGCTTTGTTTGATGAGAAGCCTTCACCACCTGCCATTGTGTTACTTCCAAGATCACCCTAGCCGGTTAAGCTTGTACAAGAACTTAGCTCTGATATCAATTGTTATTCTTACAATGACACTGAAAGGGGGGGTGAATCAATGTAGCTCTGTAAACTTAAATTTATAGCTCTTAATATCGTAGCAATTAAAACTTATTACTAGATACAACAAGTATAACAAAAGAGCATCACACAACATAAGATTTAACAAGGTTCACCAATGTGGCTACTCTTAAAAAATTGATTGCTTGGACTACCATCCAAATCTAGCCTTTGCAAAGCACCAAATTTACAATCAATTTACAAACACCCACTATAAGGAGCACCAAACCTTTATTTATCTGCACCAACAAAAAAGAGCACCAACCCCTTATTTATCTACACCAATAGAAAGGAGCACCAACCCCTTATTTATCTGCACCAATAGAAAGGAGCACCAACTCCTTATTTATCTGTACCAACAAAAAGGAGCACCAACCCCTAATGCCAAGCTGCAACCTGGACTTCAATTTGAATCTATAAGTTTGACAGTAAGATACCTTTGCTTTTGTAAGACCCTGACTGGTCTTCTTCACCTTTGCATTCTCTGTGCACTCTGCTCTCTCTGCGCAATCACTTCACACACTCTTCTTTGTTATAGTCGAACTTCATGATCATCTTCTCCCTTTTGCACACTCTGCTCTCTTTGCAAATTTTGCACTTAGCATGATTTGACACGACTTGCTCTCTGCGCACAACAACCGTATTTCACACACATTCGACCATGTTTTCAATTCTCCAAACAACCCTCCTTTTATAACAATATTTTTTATGATGAAAACCCTAATCTTAGTCGGCTGTAAATCCTAATCTTAGTCGACTTTCATAAAAACTGTAAACCCTAATTTTATTCGATTGTCATCGGTCTTCGTCGGCTTCAACTCAAGAAGATGTTCGGTTTATCCATTGCTTGATGATTTCATTCTAGACAGACCCTGTAACCGCCATACTGACTTTTGATCACTCTTCGTATTTTAGGAGTATGAAATCACCCTATAACTACCCCTGTAAATGTCGTAGTGATGTCGATCCACTATCATACTTCTCATTTCAGTTGGGTTCTCCTTCTTGACTTGCGCATTTATGACCTATCACGAAATCATGACATTTATGCCTCTATAGCTTCTTTTGTTGCTATTGCCATGAAAATACATGTTGTGATATCGCGACACTATCGCCTCTATACACTTTCTCTATTCTTTTGTCATGATATCATGATATTTCTGCCTTCGTAGACTTCGTCTTTTCTTTTGTCGCGATATCATGACATTTCCACCTCCGTATACTTTGTCTTTGCTTTTGTCACGATATCGCGACACTTCTGCTTCCATAGACTTCGACTTTGCTTTTGTCGTGATATCGTGACACTTCTACCTCCATAGTCTTCAACTTAGCTTTTGTTGTGAAATCATGACACTTCTGCTTCCATACTTAGCTTCTTTGCTTTTATCGCAAAATCATGACACTTCTACCTTTGAAGTCTTCTTCTTTGCTTTTGTCACGAAATCGTGACAGTTCTGCTTCCGTACGCTTCCTCTCTTTCTTTTGTCATGAAAATGTGACATGTCACGATATCGTGACACTTTTCAAAATTACTTTCTCTCTCCTATTTTAGTCGCAAAAATGCAACATGTCATGAAATCATGACACTTTTCCAACTTACTTTCTCTCTCCTATTTTAGTCGCGAAAATGCGACATATCACGAAATTGTGACACTTTTCTTACTTGTTCTCTTCCTTCGAAATTGTCATGAAATCGTGACACTTTTTGCTGCTTTCTCTTTATCTTCCAACATGTCATGAAATCACGATAGTTTTTCTTGCTTTTTCTCTCTCTTCCAACATGTCACGAAATCATGACAGTTTTTTCTGCTTTTTCTCTCTCTTCCAACATGTCGCGAAATCGTGACAGTTTTTCTTGCTTTTTCTCTCTATTCCAACATGTCACGAAATTGTGACAGTTTTTCTTTCCTGTTGTATATGTCACGATATCGCGATACTTTTCTTGTCTTTTTTTTTATCTTTTGCATATGGGCCACTTCGGTCTTCTTGGAAAATCACTGTACATACTCTGAATAACCTTTCAACTCCTGTCTTCTGCATCTGAATAGCTTTTGAACTTCCTATCCACTACATCAACAAATCTATCTGATTGTGTTGACAAAAATGATAATACTATTGTTGCACCTTGCTCAACACTTATTTTATTGCATCAGTCCATTTAAAAATGGTATCCTTTTTCAACAATTCAGTCATAGGTTTAACAATTTATGTGAAATCTGCTATGAATTTGCGTACGAAATTGATTTGACCAAAAAATGATTGCAATACTTTTTTGTTTAATGGAAGGGGAAGTTCCAACAAGGCCTTCACTCTATTGGGGTCTATGGCTAGACCTGATTTTGAAACTACTGGCCAAGTAGAATTCCCTCCTCTACGACAAAAATAGACTTTTTGGGGTTTATAAATATCCCAAACTCTCGGTATTTTTCCAGTAATCTCGTAAGGTGAATTATATGATATTCTTTCCTATGAGAGAAAATAGTCATATCATCCAGGTATATCACTATTATTTTGTTCACAAGTTCTCCAAAGGCCACGTCCATAGCTCTTTGAAAATTTGCCCCAGTGTTTGATAACCTGAAGGGCATCCTTTGGTAAGCAAATGTTCCCCATTTGGTTGTGAATGTTGTTTTGAATTGGTCTTCATATTTGATACATACCTGATTATACTTGAAGAAACCATCTAACAAAGAAAACCTTTCAGCTCCGACCACTGTGTGCAAGATCTGATCGATTTACGAGAGAGGGTAATGATCCTTGAGTGAAGCTTTGTTTAGATTGTGAAAGTCAACACATAGTCAGATATCTCCATTATTTTTTCTTAATGGTACAAAATTAGTGACCCATGTAGAGTGTTTTATTGGGTATACAATCTTAGCCTCTAGAAGTTTCAACAACTCTTGTTTCATCAATGCCTCTATTTTTGGATTTACTAGTCGTTGCTTTTGATGAAAAGGTTTAGCACCTTCTAGAAGCTTGATTGTATGTTGGATTATTTATTTTTAGTACACCCTTATATCAACATAGGTCCAAGAAATTGTGTCTGGAAATTCCTTACACAATTCTCTGATTTCATCCAGTTTTTTGTCTGTAGTTTTTACCCCTACTTTTATGGCTTTATCATGTCCTATTTTTGCTTCTTTATATATGTGTTTGTATACTTTCATCTTATGACCTGTTGACCTGTCATTATTATCAAATAAAGACTCAAGTGTGACCAAACCCTTAGGGATGTGATTATTTTTCAACTAGATGACATTTACCTCTTCTTCGTCTTCATTTACTCTATCATTGGAACAATTCATTTCATGAACTAGGAAGTCTACTATATGCTGATCATTCTTGAAAATCTACCAGAAAGTATTTTAATGAGGTACAAAAGGCCTGTATATCAATATAACTATTTTTTATTTCTGAATAACATTGCTTATAGGATAGAATTTTGATCCTACTGAATCCAATAAATCTGCATGTGTATTTTTCTCTTTGGGGATTGCTTTCATGTTCAAGGATTCAAAATATTCTAGCAAATACCAGACTTTATTCCTGCAATCCTTAAGATAATGTTGTTTGCTCACACATTTCTTTGTCACTTGATTTACAATTAGCTCAGAATCACAAAAAATTTACAATTGTTTAATACCCATTTTCTTTGCCTTTTTTAGACCTAAACAAAGTGCCTCGTATTCTACTGCATTATTGGTGCAACTCCAGGTTAATATGTAAGAGAATAATTTTCTTCACAAGTTGGATTTATTAGGAAAATTCCTACTCTCGCTCCATTATTGAATTTGGTGCCATCAAAGAAGAGTTTCCACAATTGATTAGTAGATATATCAGGTAGCAGGGAAGAAGTAGATTTGCTTTTCTTGGGCTTTTGAATGGTGTAACTTCCCAGATCTATTTTGATCATGGCATTAAAATATAAGAGGGAAAACTAGTCTTATTCTTGCAACTCATTATGGACTTCTTCCATGAGACTCAAATATGTCAGTTCTTCAGTCATCATGTTCACAGTAGCAGAGCTTTTTTCTTCTTCTCCAAGCTTCTCGACATGGAAGGTGGAGGGTTTCTCATTGAATATCTTCACCCTTATGCCTTTGAATGGAATTTTGAGGTGTGAAAAATCAAGAGATAGATATCCTCCTATTTTAGCAATAAATTCTCTAGATAGGCACATGCCAAAATAAGGTTCCAAATCAACTACTACCACTTCTTGTATAATTGTAAGCTGAGGGAGTCTATGAAGAACAATAGGAATATCTTTGATCACACCTACTATTTTTATAGGAGTTTCGTCAAGTTGCAAGACTCATGGAGTACTCCTGGTATATTCCATCCCCATAATATTGCATACTACTTTAGGCATAATAGTAGTTGTGGCTCTAGAGTCGATCATACAATTATGTACTACCCATCCTTCCATTTGGAGAGACAAATAGAAGGGAGGAGGTCTATTCTTTCTTGATGTGGAAGTAAGGCTCGTTGGGCAGAGCTCAGTTTAATTGAATATTTATCTTTGTTTTTCATAGATTTCAATGATTCCTAAAGTAGGTCTATCTGTCTCGAGATTCGTTGGGCTTCATACATAGTGGCTTTGGAAGGAGTCTTCATTTCTTCAACAATATTGAATGGAAGAGAATCAACACTTTTTTCTTTTACTGATGTATCAAACCTATTCCTATATCCTTGAGTAGCATTAACTCTTTTATGTTTAGTTAATGAAGGATACCTCAAATTTTCCCTAGCTTGCTCTTGAGTTTTTGTCTCTTTAATCGAAGGCATTTCCTTTCGAATCTCTCCTCCTTTTGGATCTAAATTTTATGGAGGTCTCTTATCAATTGGACTCTTTACAGGAATAGGTACCTTTAAAGGATTAAGGTCCGTAGGATCAACCTGAAAAGGTTTCTTTCTTGATCTAGTCAGAAATGAGACTTGTTCTAGAGAAGGAATCATAAACTTTGGATCATCTTCTCTGATCATGTTTACTTGACCTTTGAGGAACCTCTTTGCCTTTTATGCCACTTTCTGGACCTAATTTTGATAAATAATGCAAGTAGTTTCACTATGAGGATCATTGCATATAGAACACCAGAAGGATGATTCTAGCGAAGCATTGTTGGGTCCACCTTCATTAGTGTAAAATATATTTATTTTTTCATAGTTTCACCCACTGGAAAAGGCTTGATCTATGGTTACTTATGGATAATGTCTCGACTAAGAGTTTCTTTCCACTTATCTTCACTTCATAGATATGAATTTGTTTTATAAAATCTTGTACGAGGCTTGCAAATCTTGCAATATTTCCAGTTGGGTGTCTTGAGTAGACATGCTTGATTTTGGGGAAGGTGCAAGGATAGGAGGGAGCATCGAAATGGGATGGGGTGATGGTAGAAGTAGGATTCTAAGCTATCCATTCCATTTGGGAATACCAACGTTAGGATCTATAGAGGGAATTGGGAAAGCAACATTTGAAATTTGAGGGAAATTTAGAAAAATGGGTGGAATTATTTTTGAAGGGAATCTTCCTATGGTGATCAAATCCTTTTCTGCTTTCTACACTTCTTGATAAATTTTAAGAAAGGTTGTCAACCGATATTTTTTGATAGTCATACTGGTTTCTAAATTGAAAGCTCTCAAATAAAATTATATATCTCCTTTTGGCACTAGTCTTAGAACATAAGGGAATATCTGCTAGGTTCGACTTAACCTAATATTGAAATCTACGATCTCCTCTTGAGGATGTTTTTGAATGGCATTGAACTGATTCAACAAAAAAAAGGGATCTACATGCTCATTAAAATCTTCCACAAATTTACCAGCAAGTTGGGCCCAGGTAGAGATAGCCTGGTTTTCAAGAGCTTTGTACCAGTAGAGCATTTTTCCTTTTAGGGAAATAATCAGTAGCCTAATCATCACGTCTTCCTCTATGATGTCATATATTGGTGCTAATGCGGCCACATCTAAGCAATGTTTATACACTGTATTTCTGGTACCATCATATTGAGGTAGCACTTCCAGAGTTGCTACTGGTATTGGGTGCTGGACTGCAAGATTCAAATAGCCTGTATGATTCCACAGAGGGTAGGATAGAGCTGGTAGATTTCTAGCCATTGTAGTTGTATTGGTAACTAGAGCTGAAGTTTTGTTAGTAGCAGTTCTAAGAAAGGTTGTACAAGAAGTGAGTGCTTGTCTTGTATTGTTATCTTGAATTGAAAGTGTTCTAGCAACCAAAACTAGGTTTTATTTAATGCTACCAAGATGTAGTTCGAAGAACTCTATGGGTTCTTCTAAATTCTTAGCTTTAGATCTAGTTATCATACAGATGGTTTATAACCAGATGCTGGGTAAGGATTTTTCAGGGTTCCTTTCTGGTGTGAAGTCACCAGGTGATAATATAAAAGTAAATAAGGCAAAGGCTTCACTGGGACTTTGATCTATATATAATGCGTGGGATTTGTGTCCCACCGGGCATGCCAAAAATTGTTGGAATGAAATATGCCTTAGGTTATAATTTACGTCCAAGACTTCGTCAACATTGAACGACCAGGATTAAACTAGGTTTTCCTGATTCGATCTCCAGAGAATGTTGGTTCCTTACTTTTATAGGAAAAATGGAGAGAGAAAGGAATTCTTAAAGAGAGGTAAATATAGCCAATGCCATGAGAATAATGTGGTACATATTAATCAAAAACACAATGCTAATTCAACATTTTGCAGAAGAACATAATAAGACTCAACACGTAGAAGCTAATATCGTTTAACGTATATTTAAATTCAAAGCAGTATATTCGTGAATTAAATTGCATATCTAATAGAACATCTAATACATAAATTTAGATTAAGAATTGATGTATGATATATTCAACATAGATTTAAAATTAGCAATAGATAATCACATACATACTTGCACACCGAATGAGATCAGAACCAGGGCGAATAATATCTATTATTATTTTAGAAGTTTGAATACATAGCCTTGTAAACACCTAAGAACCGACCATAAAATTAGGTTGCTCATCCTATATATATAGTTTTACATAACAAAAAAATTGAAAATTATTACAACAGACTGCCTGCAGGCTTATTCTAGCAAAGGAGTGGTTAAAGATCAAGATATTTCTTGTTACAAATATTCCTTTAACCATGACGTTTCTTAACCAAAAAAGGTTACGATATTATTGTTAAAAAGATCTTTTTGGCCACGACTTTTCTTAACCAAAAAATGTTACGATATTCTTGTTATATAGATCTCCACTTTCTTTAGAGATCATGGTTTGCTTGTTCTTAAAAATGTCGTGCTATCATGACTTTTCTCCCTGGCTCATGCCTGGTTCTCCAAAATTTCACGCTATCACAACTTTTCTCCTTGGATCGCACCTGGTTCTCCAAAATGTCGCGCTATCATGACTTGTCTTCCTTGCTTGGTCCTGTTCAAGAAAAATGTCATGCTATCATGACTCTTCTTCCTTGCTTGGTCCTGGCTGAGAAAAATATTGTGCTATCGTGACTCTTCTTCCTTGCTTGGTATTGGCTAGGCAAAATATTGTGCTATTACGACTCATCTTCCTTGCTTGATCCTGGCCAATGAAAATGTCGCGCTATCGTGACTCCTCTTCCTTGCTTGGTCATGTCCAGGAAAAATGTTGTGCTATCACGACTCTTCTTCCTTGCTTGGTCCTGGCCGAGAAAAATATCATGCTATCACGACTCTTCTTCCTTGCTTGGTTCTATCCAGGCAAAATTTTGCACTATCGCGACTCCTCTTCCTTAGAAAAATTTGAGGAGAGTACCTTTATTTCCCTAGGTGTTGTCATTTTGACCAATAGTGACCTTCTAACTCACAAAAGGTAATAATTAGCTAGGCTAGTATAGAAATATATAAAGAGTGGCATTTACCTTAGTATGAGGGTTGACAAGTTGAATTTTTTACTACTGTGTATTATGTAATTTTTCTCTACAATTTTAATGAATCAACTTGTTTTTTGACCTTTTCTAGAATTGTATTGTTGAGTTCTTTTGTATGTGGATTCTCTATAGGCCCTAGATATTTCTATAAAAGCTTTGTGGGTGGTCTATTCTATTAGGCCTAAGTTTTTTTTTGGATTATCACTCTAGGCTATTGTAATATTAGGAATGCTTACTGTTTGATTGTGTGGTTTTTATTTCTTCTATAAAAGTTTCTTAGGGTGTTGAGATCTATTGGAGTAATGGGGGACATATTTGTGTTCAATTTATATTCAATGATACTTTACCTAGTAATTGATGTATTAGGCCTTGTATGTAGTTTAGTTGTAGTGTTTTTTGCATAATATATGACAATGTTGTTAGAAAAATTTTACCTACATCTAATGTATAATTTCTATCCTTGACCCTCCATTTCTATCTTTAGTCTTTTCCCCATATTTTTATTTTTGTTTTGCAACTAGGAACCAATCTACTTTTGTGGTTGGCTAAGGAGAAATTATAAACCATCTAATATTGGTCCTATGGTCAACGATGCACTTATGTCCATTAGGTAGATCATAGACCAAGATTTTTTCCACACCTAATGGGACCAAACCTGTCCATTTTGTTTCTACAAATGCATTATTAGTGGGACAAAGTAAAATACTATAATTTTCCCATGCACTATGCTATACCAAGAGTTTTTGGCATGCCTGTTGGGATGAATCATTCAATATTCATCTCATTTACTCAAAGGACTCAATATTATAGTGAATATCTTGAGTCCTCACAAGCATAGAATACATATTCACCTGGCGACTCCACTATTAAAATAACCTAATATTGGTAACTCTACTGAAGGAATGAGTTTCAAAATATTATGTTAACAAGACTAGAAGCTAGAAAGTTGAAATAACCTATGTATTTTTTTGAAGTACCTAACTAAATATCTCATAGAAGGATAGGTAAATCCCACTCTTTAGTTATAGATCCTTTCATTCAAACTATTGTTCTATTGCAAGCCTTTCCCAAGCAATATCTTGATAGCCTTACCTAGAAAATATGGCCAAAAAAATATACCCAAGGTGGAATAGCAATAGTCTCCTCTTACTTATATATATCCATGAAATCTCATAGTTTGCTCGTATGGCCTTACCAAATTTTGATGGAATCAATAAAACTACTTATGAGCATTACCAATATGTGGTCGCCCTAGTTGCCATTCATAATATCCACCATGAAGATGTCATGGTAAGGTTATTAGTCATAAAAAAGTGCTCACCTGGTATATATCCCTTGATGATATTATTATTACTTGCTCAACTTATTGAACCTAGAATTTAACTACGTAGGAGATCCATTTTCATTGCTTACCCAATTCACATCCATTTAGTGTCATCTATAAGAAAATATAACTAATTTTGATATCAATTTTAGAAAAATATGGAAGCATATTCCTCAAGATATCAGGCCTTCTCACCCTCAAGAATACATCTATTACATCTGAGCCTTTGACCTAGATCTAGATATCTAAATTCGGCTAGCCAATGAGACAATATTCCATCAAGCCTTTCAAGCTATGATTGCTATAGAAAATACACTGATCCAACCACTGCTATGACATATTTTCTAGAATTTTCATAGCCTACACAAAAATATCCAACCACTACTATGTCATAATATACTCTTATTATGATACATATAGCTCTACCTAATATTGCTACACCATCTCTCCCTCTCTTCCTTGCTCTAAAATCTAGAGAAAACATAAACTTTGTAGAGCTACAGGTAGCATTGAAGAATCTAAACAATATATTCATTGTGCCAAGGAGGTAGAATACAATATATATATATATATATATATATATATATATATTTATTTATTTATTTATTTATTTATTTATAAGGTCTATAGCCTAAGAGGTTTCCCTACATCACCAAATATCAAGGGGTCTCTAACACCAACATCACCAAAAGAATAAACATTGCATATAATAAACCAGAGAAGATGTCTACTTTTTCTCCTCATAAAAGCTATTGGTGCTTGGCCTACAATGATTCCCATAACACAAACACATGTATGGTATATCAACATCAAGCTTAGTTTGTGGTAGCAAAGAAAATATAAAAGGTATAAATGGCATAAAAGGAAACAATCAATATTTTTATGGACAAAGAGAAAATCATGATAGTTTAGGAACCTAAGAAAGAAGAATGCATTCAAGTCTTGACTAGATCTAGAAAGAAGACCCTAAAAGCAGAGCCATAAAAACTATATCCATTCAAATTCCAAACTCAACCTCACAAAGAGCAAGCAAAAGAGCAGTCATGGATGGAACCGACAAAGCTAAAATCCATGAGGTCAAAACTAGGAAAAGTGAAAGTGGCTCAAGATGATCCTAAGGATTAAACACTAAGGATACGATGTCCCTCTATGACCAAAAGATAAAGGTTGGAATAATTTAAGCAATATCATAGAAGTTTCAAGGAGCCTGATTGAAAGGATCAATTTGTTTAGAGTGATCAGGTATAGTATTATTGAATAACTCAAGAAGACTCCTTCCAAGCCAAGGATGTATGATGAATTGCTAATATCTAGTCAAATAGATATGCTCAGAGTAGAATTAAATACCATCAATCCTAAAGAGAAAAAATTATCAACCT
Organism: Wollemia nobilis; assembly: GCA_028583015.1. Lineage (NCBI taxonomy): Eukaryota > Viridiplantae > Streptophyta > Pinopsida > Araucariales > Araucariaceae > Wollemia > Wollemia nobilis. The sequence continues at coordinate 19,033,325 of JAQPPZ010016947.1, read as the reverse complement.
TAAACCTAGATTAAGACCAACCAAGCCCCAACATGGGTAAGATCTAGCCACCCTCGTTCTACATATCTTTATAAATGGAAGGGTGGATAATACATAACTAGATGATCAAATTTGGAGTAGCCATTACTATCATGTTAAAGACAGTGTGCGAAGCAATGGAATTAGAATACACTCACCCAATCCCTAGAGTTATATAGTTAGATGGTACCCCAATACAATTAGTATGGTAAAATATATAACAATGGTTCTTCACAAGCTACTAGAGGTTATGGTTATTCAAGAGGTGGTGGTGGTGGATCTTTTGGCATACTTTGGTATGTGTATTTATAGAGAGTTCACTGATAAGTTGGAAGGATATTTTTCCCTAGATTATTCTCATATGTCCATCCCTTATAAAGGCTAAAATTTCAATATCTATGTGGAAAATCCATCTCCCTTCCACATTTATAAAATTAAATAAGAAAGGGTTAACCTACTAAAGGATGATCTAGACTACATTGAGGAGGTTAACTTGGTTGAAGAAGACTAGGAATTCCTTTAGGAAGTGGAAAAATAATATTAAATGAAGGTTGATTACTACTTTAAATAAGTGACCAAAGACTTTTAGATGGAGGCTAAATTTTCTCTAGAGGATTTTAATTCTATATCTAAATATGGACTAGGAATTTATAATTATGTAAGATTAGGATGTCAACAATTGTCAACCACATAAAATCAAGGGTTATGAGAAATGAGAGCAACCAACTTACTATTACAGGTGGAACCTAGAAAGAAGATTTTTGATAGCCTATGGAAACAATATGACTCTGCTAAATATTGTTCTAACATGGAGATTTAGTCATATGAGTTCCTAAAGGGTAATCCATTGCATTGATATGAAGAAGAATCTAGGTTAGGGAGGCACAAAAGGTTTGATATCATAGGGCCTAGTCCCTAGAAAAATACCTAAAGGTGCAAATTCAAGGCATATGAGTTAATTAAAATCAACGACTAAAGTTTACCAATATTGGTAAATTATTGTTACAAGTTATATTTTGCACAAAAATAAATAACACACCAATTTGTATCATAAGTGTGCATATAAAAGTGTGTAGTAAATGAATACAACTATTTAAAGAAATGTTAGTTGACACATGATAGTTTTAAATTATAAATAGCATACCATCTACGAATGTGATGATGGATCTTAGTACAAACAAGTCATATGCTTTGAAAGAACAAAATGGTATAGGGCTGGAACACTATATATAAAACATTATAGATTCCAATGAAGAGACGACATGTGAGAAACAACCAGTAGGATAAAATATTACCAAATTTTATGTAAATATGTGATATATAAATAAAACTAGTAAAAGCTAAAAGTTATTGGCTAAGATGGGCAATAGAGTAGCACCAACACAAGCCAAAGTTTTAAGAAAAGTTCAATAGGTAATTCACATGTGTGATAAAAAAGTTGATACAAATGTAGGAGCTTAAGAATTAGTAAGACAACTAAGCATGTATGAATAAATAGGTTTTATTGATTCAACTACTTTAAAAGTTTCAAATTTCAATAGCTTGCTAGAGAAGATAAGGATGAGAAAGAGTTTTTATTAGATAAGTGATTTCAATAACCTCATTAGTTGAAGTGGTCTATATAAGGAGGATCCCTTTCCCATCATTATAAAAAACCATGACCAAGGATTTCCTACAAAAGAGATAGTTTATTTTTCCTCCTTAGTGTCAAAATATTTATAGAATCTTTACCCAATAGATAAGGCTTTTTTTGTTAAGTGTCTTGCGTCCTACAAGCAAACATCCAACAAAATAGGAGTATTTGGAGTTGAATCACTACTCAAAGATAAAAAATATAAGGGGCCCTAAATCCCCATCAATATATCAAGTGGCCAATGCTAAAGAAGTATAGAAAACCCTAGGAAGAAATATGTTAATAGGTTTAATTCCCCATAAGTCATGAGGCTATGTTGATTCATTAGACTAGAAGGATGATAATTTGATAGCCTTTTCAATGAAAGGTAATCCAATTTCTACTATTGGTATGAGTTCTACAATTATCCTAGTGTTAACTAAAATAACTCTACCCTTAGCAAGACTTAGTCTTATTCTATGATTTAGAAGTCACCTATTATCATAAAATATGGGTTTGAAGATCGAGATATGCTCCACAAAAAATGGGGTCCATTTCCACCACCTAGTGAGGACCCCTATAAAATAAGGATCAAAAGTATTGGAGGCATGTGTAGGACTAGAGGTGACCAATCAAAGAATTAGTGTCATCCAAAAAATCTCAAAATTTACAAAAATAGGAGCTTCCAATGCACTTTAGATAAGAAGTGTTCTACAAATCATATAGTTTTTTTGGGTCCATAAAGATATCACCTCAATCATGGAAAGGAACATAAGAAATTCTCTATAGATATTACAAATCTTCAAATATTTCATCTAGAAGCAAAGAGAGCAAATAGGCTAAGCAAAACAAAGAGGGTAATTTAGATACACATCACATGAAGTAGTTTGACAATTTATGTACAAATACAACTTCCAAAGGCATAACAACAAGCAAGGCAGTATCTTGGATTACTCAAGTAAGTGATTAAAGGGATAATATAGGATAAAAGAACACAAAATAATAGGTTAATAAGGCCAAGTGGCACAAGCTCCATCAAAGAAAAAGCTTGATATTTTTTGGCCGATAATGGTATATATTAGCTAATGTTTAATTTTTTTCTTTAAAGTATTTACTAGTACTACTTGACTCCATTACCCAATGGATATATCTAGGTCCTAAATTTTACAAGCAAAAATCCTTGAGAGGCACCAATAATGTGGACCCATGAAAGCCTCCACATAGATAGATTCGAGCATTTTTCTAGACTATTAGTTTTAATAATACAAGGAAAATTTGATAACTACAATGTAAAGACTAGATATAAGCTCAAAGGTAATTTTCTAGGTCTAAAATTTTACTTAGGTAGAGATGCCCAACCAGTTTGAAGTCCTGAACAAATGTGATTGAATATTTTCATAGACAAGGCCATCTAAGATGAGGAATGATCCTAACCAATTATGGTTGGGGGTATAGCTATCCAAATTCAATCATGTCTAGAAGCACAAGTGAATGGAGGTTCTAAACAAAATTACGAAGAACTCTTAATAACCTCAACAAGTTCCTTAATATACTGGTGATAATCAAGGACTTGCAACAAATAGTGATAAAAGAGGGAAGATCCTAGGTAAGTATCTTTTAGGGGATATTGTGTGTGTCAGAAGTATGGACCACCTAGACACTTCTCAACCATTTAGGGAAAGATAATTAGAGGAAAGTTATAGGCATTCTCCTAGAACCTACAAAAATATTGGCCATCACTAATCATAAGCAAATATCCTTACAAATTTGATAGTTAGTGCAATAATTAGGCATGATGGGAGATCTCAGAAGGAAAAATTTTCTAAGAATACATGGCTACTAAAGATGATGAATAATGTTATATCAAAGTAGTTGGCTGAGATAGAGCAAGAAAGAGACATACACTCCTTCTAAGCATGTTTATTGATCATGATATTCAGATGGGGCTATGTTGTGCCTATATTATCAAGAATATGGTAGGTCATCCTTGTAATCATTAGCTAGGCTAGTATAGAAATCTATAAATAGTGGCATTTACCTCAGTATGAGGGTCAACAATTTGAGTGTTTACCTATTGTATATTATGTAATTTTGCTCTACAATTTTAATGAATCAACTTGTTTTTTGACCTTTGCTAGCATTGTATTGTTGAATTCTTTCATATGTGGATGCTTTGTAGGCCCTAGATATTTCTATAAAAACTTTATGGATGGTCTATTCTATTAGGCCTGATTAACACTCCGAGCTATTGGAATATTAAGGATGTTTAGTGTCTGATTGTGTGGTTTTATTTTTTATTTTGTAAAATTTTCTTAGGGTGCTAAGATCTATTGGAGTAGTAGAGGACATGATATGGGTTCAATTTACATTTAATGATACTTTACCTAGTAACTAGTCTATTAGGTCCTGTATGTAGTTTAATTGTAATGTGTTTTACATAGTGTACAAAAATGTTGTTAGCTAAATACCATTTGCATATAGTTCACAATTTCTATCCATGAACCTCCATTTAAAAATTTAGTCTTCCTCCCATTATTTTTTTATTTTTTGCAACAAGGAACTAACCTAATTTGGAGGTTGGCTAAGGAGAAATATTGAACCATATTGGACCTATAGTCAAGGGTGCACTTCTATTCATTAGGAAGATCATAGGTGAAGAGTATCCAATAAAAAACTAACCAATACCTTCAATATTATATCAATTTACTATTTATAGACACAATAGGGATACTTTTCCCTCCATTACTTATGCAAGAATTAAACAATACCTTCTTATTGCTCCTCTGACCACACCTGTATTACACCACTTTAGCCCTTATATGTCTCTAGATCTAGATTCATCAATACCAAATGATTATAAACCTCTATATATGTAACTATTGCTAACACCTTCAACTACCATCCTAGCGATTCTAGATACTAAGAAAAGACACCCATTATAATCAATTATGTTAAATTTGGGGTTGATCTTATTGTGGCTACCATATTTTTATCTTCAATAGCCCAACCATTCTTCTTGTATTGTCAAGCCTAAGTGGGGTAGGTATGTGGTTTTAAGTCCTTTAGAAACTACACATTTGATGTGATAACTAATTTTTTATGAGTTTTCCTACCGATAATAGAGTTTCTAGGGATTAGTCATTGTGAGTTCTGATTGGCCACTATTATCTCCTTTTACACCTCGCAAACCTTCCATGTTAGACTACTTTTCTTGATTGGACCCTTATCTAATATTATTAGAATATTCTCCCTTATATTTCAGAGTATCTTGTTTCCTCCTATTCTCTCTTTATCCAAAGCAACATGGACCATTGATTTCTAATCGGATGGTCCACAAAATGTTTGTTTATTTTCTCATGTCAAAACTTTATAAAAATTTTACAACTTGCTAAACTTCTATTAAAAGGTCCATAAAAATCCTATTATATCTTCTTTTGGACTCATTTGAAGGCTCTAATCCTTGAAACTTTTCACTCCATCCATCCTTAAAATCATATTGAAGTTCCATATCCCATTATTTACAAGTGCAACAATTTTCCTCCCTTTTATTCATTAGCATTTCTTGAAAAATACAAACCTCAAAAATTTCATCACCCTATGACCCTAAAAATTCTTATCATACTTTGAATTTTAGGACTTTATTGAAGTTCTATGGTCCATTGATTTTGAGTTATATGGTCCATGATGTCTCTCTCTTTTCTTCATCAACATATCTTCAAAAAATCCAAACTTAAAAATGTTTCACCTAATATACCTTCAAAAAATCCTTAAAACTCTATGGATCATTGATCCTAAATCTAGCATTCCTAAAAAATTATTTTTCCATCCCCTATCAAAGGTTCTCTCAAAATTTTTGACCCTTGGAACTTTTACCTCCATCTATCCTCAAAGATTACTTAAGTCCCATTGGATTGTTGATTTTGAATCTAATGGTATATAGAACCTTTTCTTTGATATCCATATTTGGATTATGCAGACCATTAATCATCATGATTCGATGGTTCAAAAAACTTTTTCTTTCTTCCATTGGTCAAAAATTTTATGAAACTATACAGATAATCGATCTTGAACCTATTAATCCATAGAATTTTTTGCTTCACCACTTTGATTCTTTTGTGCTACCCCAATTTTTTGAGATTTAGCATCCATCTTAGATCAACATGATCAAATGGCCCATGAAGATTTGTAATTTGAAATTCAATTATACCTCTTTGTTCCCATGAACCATTAAGTGTTGAGCTCCTCTTAATGGAAACATTGATGTAGAGGATTTTGAACCTATATGCTTTCAACTAAAAAATGAAGAGCTATCTATCGTAGGGTTCACTAGGACCATAAAATGTCATGGATAAATGATTTGCAAAAATTATGCATGATGAGTGCTTCTAGATACTTTTCTATCTTTCACAATTGCTAAATTCTTCTTACCCTAATCTCCCATTGATTGTCTTATGGGTGTAGTGGAGAGATGACAAATGCATTAGCAACCACTGTAAACTCAGTTAGATGTGGAAGATTATTAGGTCTATAGGATCATCCATATAGGAGAAAAGAAAACTCACAACCACTATTTGGGTGGAACCTTTGCCAATTATAGATTCACTATAGTTATCATAAAAATGGCTCTTAAACTTCTACAAATTATAGGTTTTGATTTAATTATCACCAAAAATACCATGAGGGGTTGCTATAGACCTCTAACTATTAAAACTTGATGATTAGCATGGCCTTGCTTCCCAAGTGGCTTCATATCCCTTTCCAACCTCTGATGAAGTATTTTCAATGATTCCTCAACATAGGCCATCTGATAATTGATAATGTTTCAAGATCATTCTATTTTATCATCTTCTCCAAGTCAATACCAATTGAAGCTACCTTCCTTGGCTGTATTATCAGGTGTAGTGATTTTTATTACAATATTCCAAGCATATTGTGATGCAAGTAAGATTACAATTAGAGCAGTGTTGACTTAATAAGGAAGGCCTACAACTTTCTTTAGTGAAAATATAAATTAGGTGAAAACAAATTATTGTGATTATGAGTAATAATTTTATACTATAATGCAAGCACTAAAAAAAGGAAGACATTATTTTTTTTCCAAGGAATATATTTTGTTTACAAATTGTTAAGCTTTGAAGTTTACCAATCAAGAAAAGATTGAATCAAAGGCATGAAATAGGTGGAATTGCTAATTTTTCCATTTGTATTGAAACCTAGGTTGAATCAACCAAGATATATACACACACACACACACACACTTAAATGGGTAAACATGGTTAACAACCATGTCTATTGAGGTGGTTAGATTTAAAATTATCAAATATTTATACAAATATGATTAGTTATTTTAAGGGGTATGGAAAGCTTGTAAATAAATTTGGTTAATATATAATTGAACCTATTTGTATCAATTATTTTGGCATTATTTTTTTTCAAATAAAATAAATTTATATATTGTAGGGATTATGAGCGAAATTTAATCAAGTATTTGCATAGTGGAGAATTGTGTGGACACTTGGGTGAGATAAATCACAAGTCTAGTTGGAAGAAAGGTATTATTAGCCTAGTATAAAGAGGTACATAAGCAACTATGTTGGAGGATGTAGGATATGTTAGTTGGCTAAATGAAGGGCTCAAAAAATATATATTTGTATACCTATTACCCATTCCAAATTCAACTTCAAAAGACTTATTTATGCATTTTATGAGTTTTACCTCACATGCAAAGAGGTAATAATTTTACCTTTGTAATAATGATGGATTTTTAAAGTTGACCCAAATTTTTATTACAAAAGATAAATGATGCTAACAAGATTGTTAATTTATTTTTCAAAGAAAATATTAGATTTCATGAATTACCAAAGATCATTACTTTTGATCAATATTCTAATTTTTAAGTCATTTTTGGAGGACACTATGGAAAGGAATAGGAACTAAATTGTAGTATAGTTTAGTATTCCATCATCAAATAGAATATGTGAATAGGAAATTTGGTAATTTGGTAAGTTGTGTAGCATATCATCATCAAATAGAAGTTTTGAATGGAATATTGGATAATTTTGTTAAGTTGTGTTACAAGAAACAAACTAGGGCAATAGTATTTGATTCTAGCATAAGTAGAGTTTGCTTACAATAGTTCAATTAATAGGTCTTTTGGGTTTTTTTTCCTTATAATTTTTGTATTCCAAAAATATTAAGGGAATACTTAATTGGCTTGAACTACCTTTAGAAAAAAAGAGTGATGATGTTGATGTTTTTGTTGAGCAAATGTAGAAACTATATAAACATCTAAAGAACAACATCAAACAAGTAATAACAATAAAAAACAAAAGAAGAAAAGGAAAATGATTATAGGAAGAAGAATTCATTTGAAGTGGATCAATTGATGGTGCATTTGAGGAAGGAAATATTTTCTATAAGAAATTATAGAAAGTTAAGGTATAAAAAAAGGTGGGCCTTAAAGAATAGTGAAGGCATTTTATGATAATGGATATCAAGATGAGTTTTTGGAAACTTTGAATGTATTAAATATATTTAATTTTACAAACTTATTTAAGTTTCACTAAGCTAATAATATTGAAGAAAAATATATTCTAGTTTAAATACAAATATATATATATAGAGAGAGAGAGAGTAAAGAAAAAAAAAGAAACTGCAGAAGTGTTAGATGTTGAAGTTATTACCAAAAATACTTAGTGTGTTGGAGACACACAGAACTTGAAAAAACAACATGAATTCTATAAGCTTTTATAAATATCTATGTCCATTCCAAGAAATCTAAGATAAAACTTATTTATGAATCAACAATATTAATTTTTTTTTTGTGTGTGTGCACATAGAGAATATCTATAATCCCTAGCCTATTAGGTAAATATGAAGCCAAAGGGGACCCAAACCCTCCAAGGAATAAATCTAGGAAGGCCACCAGAAAGCACTTGACCACTATGAAGCAGCCTATCAAACATTTTAGGATAAAGCATTTATTTTTGAAAGGGGTCCCCATCCCCTTGTATCAGGATTTGAATTTGGATCTCATGGATGAAAACCTAAATATATACCACTATTGTATTCCTCACATGACTAAAATGTTAGGGTAAAGTGTGGGTTTTTATGAGGGGTCCCAATATCCTAGTACTGGGGTTTGAACTTGGATCTCTTGGATGAAAACCCAAGAGCAATCAATTATAAATAGTTTTCTTAAGCCTTAAGAAAAGTGTTTTTATAAATATTAAAAAGTAAATGGCAATCTCATATATATAATACTATGTAAGTCATCCTATAATAACAATTAAAATAACAACAAACTTATAAAACTTATATAAAAAACCTTATATGATATAAATATAAATATAACTATAATAACTATAACTATAACTAAAACTAAGCTATATATATATATATATATATATATATATATATATATATATATATATATATATATATATATATATAGATAGATAGATAGATAGATAGATAGATAGATAGATAGATAGATAGATATATAATTCTCCTAATATTATTATATAAATAATTGTATTGAAGGTTAATTTATAAGAGAATTTTGTATGCTAATTACTATTATTATTTTCATGTATTAGTTTTATTTTATAATATTATATTTTAGATGGCCTTTGTTATCAAATTTTTATAACAAATAACTTAACCATAACAACAAAACTAGTAAAAAGTATTAGTTTACTTGGTTATGTTTTTCAAATTTTAAGGAGGAGATCAATGTTCAATCTTACACAAAGATACATGCATAATAGCCAAGCTATTATAATACAAACATATAACCATGATATAACACAAATTAGACCAATTTCAATTTTATATAATCCATTAAAAAGAAATCCCAATTAAATTAACTCTAGTTATTTCTCACTACATTTGGGTAGAGTAAGGTCATTCAATCAAATTTAAGGACTAATTCCAATGGAAGAACAAGCCATCCAAGATCGAAGTAAAAGTGCAGGTGAAACTAGATGAACTGAAAGGAATGTTAACTAACGCAAAATAACATTCCAAGCCTAATATCAAAAAATATTGAAAAACATCACAATAAAATATGAAAGAAGCTCTAAATATGATTGTATTACTCAATGGAAAAGCCTTGCTTAAATAGGTAAGGGTGTACAATATCAACCATATGATCATCACAGAAAATAAAGGGGATGAATATCCACTATACAACAAGAGGTGTGATATTATCCATAGATCATGAGGTAGGTATAACTGAATGGGTCACAACCCTATAAAAATAATAAACTAGGATAAGAACAAAATGACAATAAGAATATCTTGGAACAAGTACTATCCTAGTAAACTTAAAATATACTCTAACACCCCCCTTAAGTGATAATAGGAGCTAGTGGATAAAAAAATAAAACCAAACAAGTGGTATATCCATAGATATGAGTAGCAACAACAAGGCTTGATAAGGTACTCATGTACAATATATCCATAAAACTCTATGATATGAGGTACAAAAAAACCATTTACAAGAAGATAAATAAGAAATAAGAAGGAAGATGTGGAGGAAGATGTCCTCATCAACACCCTCCAAGAACAACTTCTATCACCCCAAGAAAGCCATGCAACTCAAGGTAGCAAGGTGATGCAAAAGGTTTCGTAAAGATGTCCACAATCTACTGCTAAGTTCAAAGATACTCTAAGCTGAGAACTTCATCCTGAATGTGCTATCGAATGAATTGTATGTAAACCTCAATGTGCTTGGTGTGTTGATGCTCAAAAATATTGTGAAAAACATGAATTGCACTTTGGTTATCACACCAAAGTATCGTAGGTCAATCCTACGCAAAACCAAACTCTGCCAATAACTAATAAATCTAAAGAGCCTCCTGATTGGTTGTGATAGCTACCCAGTATTCTACCTTTGTAGATGATAATGCAATAGCTTGTTGATTATTGCATGACCAATAAAATAGAGAAGAACCAAGATAGAAAACATAGACTGAGGTGGAATGTCTATCGTCAACTGAACCTGCCTAGTATGAATTAGTGTATCCTACCAACTCTATAGAACCTTTGGTGTAGAATAAACCAAAGTGAGTAGTGTCCCATATATATAGAAGAATTATCTTGGCTACCTTCCAATGACTATCATGATGGGCATGTGCAAACCAGACCCTCAAAGGAGAGTGTTGGCAAAGATTAGCAATAAATACCAAATACCAGACCCTCTAGGTTGATCCAATTACAAGACAATAGAATCAAATTTCTAATAGTATCACAAGATACCATGATGTGCTAAGAGGTCAAACTGAAAGAAAATTTTTAACTGGGGATACTTGACCAAAATCAATATTTGAAAGCTTCGAGGTAAGTGTAGAGGGGGAACATAACTAGCATAGATTATTCTCGATAGATCCACTAGGAGATGAGGTAACCATGGGGCTATTGTTCTCTACACTCGGGGACTTAGGGATTGAAGGGTTCACCAAGAGTGGTTTAAGGACTCACTCCAAGTCTAGGATGGAATGTTTGATGTGTTTATTGAGAAAGAACCTAAGTTTGGTCTTTATTAAGATCTAAACTAGAAATAATTAAAGAACAACAATGCAAGAAAACAAGGAGTTATTCTTAAAATGATTCTTTATTTCAAAGAATAATATTCCTTACATTTTTGCAAGAAAGTAAATATTTTTTCAAGGAAAGGTTCAATAGAATGTACAAATAGGATTAGCCTATATGTAAACTATATGTTTTTCTTTGTTGATGCCTAGAAATAAAATCAAATGTCTTTCTTTTTCTTGTGATCTAAATTTGGAATAGAAAATGAATGGAAAATAAAAACAGGCACACAATAAAAAACCTAAAAGATCTATCAAAACATGTACTTTATTCATAAGATGATCCTAGTAGAATTCATGCTCTAGAATATTTAGCCATGAATATGAATTCGCACCCCAAAAATAGTCACCGTGAATTCAATCAAACTTGCAAAACAACTACAAAAACTTGAAAATTTTGATTAGTGTTTGAGGATCTACTTAGGCCATTTTATGATTGAGCTTTGAGGTACAATAAGCCCCCTTGTTACTTTTAGTTAATTGTTCAAAAATGAAAGTGATTGTTGACCTTTGAGAAATAAGCAAGACAAGATGCAATAACATAGAACAATGAAGACAAAATATAAACAAAAGGAATGTAACAAAAATCAAGCATGCAAGAAATAAGCCAGGGTTTTGAGAGTAAAAATTTCCCCCAAAATATAGTAACCAAATTTGCACCCCATAATGGGTAGAAAAAATTCAAAAATAGATGCAGAATGGTGAAACCAAGGGTTTCACCAAATTCATACCCTAAAAGGATGGGGCACAAAATTGAAACAAAGCTTTTATATAATTCACAAATATAAAAAATGCAATGCAAAATATAAGACTAATAATCTAAGAAAACTAATGATGCAAGAAGCACTTGATTAGCCTATGGTGGAAGCAAAAGAATTAATACAACAACCAAGATGGTAGTCCGCTCCTATTAGAATATAAGTCATGCACAGGAACTATCATCAAGGATCCTCCACTTGTTCACCAAAAGTAAAAATCACAAGAAACATAGAAGCAAAGCAACAATAGAGCATTCAAAAAGCAATAAATTTCTTGAGAGCATCAAAATTACTTGTAATTATCATGAGGTGATGAAAAATGGGAGTTCAAGCCTTCTATTTATAGGAGGTTTGGAGGGATTTTATGTGGGAAAAGAAACACACACTTGGTTTTAGGGATAACATCATGAGAGTTGGTTCAAAACTAGGGTTTTGAGAGTAAAAACCCAAAAATCATGATTTTGTGATCGTCTAAGACTGACCGTGAATTCAAAATCCTAATTTTATAGTCGATTAGGGTTGATCACGAATTCATGAAAATGATTGCTGGAGGTTAAATGAGTGGGAGGAAGGAAATTTTGATATTTTATGATATTGTACCCTATAAAAAGAGACTATGAATTCACTTTTCTGAATTCGTGCACTATAAGGAGGTACCATAAATTCAAAATAACTATACCCATGTGCAATTTTCTATATTTTGAAGGACCAAACAATGTAAGAATGGGACAAAATTATACTAATTAGAAAGCTCTTTTTAAGACCAATCCAATGGTAATTGTTTTGGGAGGAATATAGAACATTTTATGGGGGAAAAGTTGGCTCAAATATGATCTTAATTTTTGAAGCAATAAATGCTCAATTTTAGGTCTTTAAAAGGTGAATTTGGCTTGGTTGGTTAGAGGGTTGATGCATGAGGATGAATTGATGAAAAATAATGAAAAGTGGGTCAATTTTTAATGTCTACATTTTTCCTCCTTTTTGATGTATTCATTGTGAAATGAATGCATCAAAAATAGTTGTGCACAAATTTTGATGGTGGGAAGATTTTTTCCTACTTGAAAAGCCAATGTAGAGTGGATGGCATGAAAAATGATTGCTCATATATAAATTGTATGCATGTATACCCACAACATAGGGTGCCCACTCAAATTTTTGAGGGGAAACTTAGTTGAACTGATGAAACTGGATTAGTTTGGGGTTGAGGAAGAAAGACTTGACGAATATTGAGAAAGATTCAATATGATTTAAATTGACCAAGGATCAATTAAGGGAAGATGAAGTGATAAGGAGAGATGAGATAAATAATTGAAATTATTGATGCTCCCAGTTGGGTATTAATGAATAGATTGATATATGGGAGAGGAGAAAAGTGATGGAATAAAAATAGATAAATAAAAAAGGAAATAAAAGGAAGAATAATAGAATAAGAAGAAAGAGAAAGTCACTAAAAGGTCAAAGAAATTAGTAACCATTTGAGTCAATATATATTGAAAAAGATTAGTGTGATCAAATAAACATAATTTAAACAAAATAAAAGTAAAAAAATATTAAGTGGTACCCTGCAAGAATGTGTTCTTGCAAATGGCCAAAGATGGAGTGATACCAATTGTGGGTGTGATGCTCGCTAGTAACCATAAAGCTATCATGTAAGGGTGTAGGGCTTACTAATGAGAACAAGCTGGTGGAGTGATACCTGCTATGGGTGTATGCTCACTAATGATCAAAATATGAAGCCATACTTGCTATGGGTGTGTGCTCAATAGTTGTTGTATGTGGAGTGATATCCACTAGGATGTGTAAACACTTAAAACACATCATGTTTAAAGACTACTCATATGGACACATATCAAGACCATATGAATTATATTGGATCTTTCTAAGAGCTATAAATGGTCCTAAAATCTAAAAAAATATAGGTCTGGGTCATCCAGTCTTAGTTGCTCTCAAGAAAATCAACCACCACACCCGGTCTCTAAAGCTGAGAGAGGCCACACCTAGTCATTGCTCTGAATAGTGGCTAGCACCATGCATAGTTTATTTGTGAATACGGGTCTAGATCACATAGTCTAACTTTACCTTGCATTGCTTATGGGCAGATTTTGGTGAGGAACTCCCAGAGTTCCTCTTGATTGCCCCTTCAATGCAAATTTGTAACTGATGCTTTCCCCTTGGGATGGTTAGTTGCATGTAAATTTTAATTTTAGGTTCTCCAGGAAGCCAACATCTAGATACAAATCTAAAGCAAGGATGGTCTACATATGGACTCTCCCAAGAAAATAAAATGATCCGTGAATATTTGAATTTTGTGCAGTAAAGCCATGATAGTTCGAAGAGTGAATCCATACCCCCTTTGAGGAGTAGCAAAGTGTTGTCTGGATGAGCTACGTCTATGCACCTAATTTTAGATCCATTAATTATTAATAACCCATATATGTATTAGACACAATAGGTGACCCTTGAAAATCAATTGGAGTAATTAATCTAGTGCTACAATCCCTGGTTCGTGAGGAGAAGAGCTTCATTTCGTGGTTGTTGTCATTGACAATGGCCCGTAGGCATAACCTAGGGTTTTTAGACTTTAGTTTCATTTGTCCTAGCTTAGATCTGATTATTGATTTGATTTGTTAATTATTTATAGCTTAGATTTTATTTCATTAACACATTTACATCGTATTTATGAGTTCTCTATGCATTTATCGCTTAGTTTGTGCTTGCATTTTAATATTATCATGCTCATAAATCATGTTTATCATATTTTCTAATAATAGCCTCATCCAGAGAGGTTGTATATGCTACTGATAGTGCTCTATTGTTTCTATGCACATATTTCATAGGTTTATAGGATCAATTCAAGGCATCCAATGCATAAGATCCCTCCAAGGCAAGAAAAGGAGAAGGAGACATCTATTAGCCCTCATACAAGTTCGTGTGTGAGATCGAGAGGCCTATAGAAGTGCACCACCCCCTTTATGAGGGGATATCTTATTCACCATTATTATTCTTGTATCTTATTATATCTAACCGGGTATCCCTCAAAGGGACCGATATGTAACCATGATTTGCAAAGAAGATAATACTAAAAGATATTTTTTTATTTTATCATTTCCATGTTATTCATATTGCTTCTTGTTCTTTTATTTGATATAATATTGCAAGTAGAATAAGTGGTGAATGCTTCTCGAGGTCACATAGATGGTGATCACAGTTGGACCCCCACCTAGTTTTTATTTTTTGTTGATAAATTGACATTTACGTGCATTTTATATGTGTAGGTTTAGCCGCTTTGGTCGACAGCAACCAATAGAGCTTGACCACTCTTCCAGTCAGTAGCCAAAAGCAGCCACTCTGGTTGACAATAGCTAGCCGAATAGTGTAGTAGAGGGTAGCCCTTTCATCATCAAATGAGGATTTTAGGTTGGTGTTATTCCCTTATTTTATGTCTTCCTCTATTTGCAACTTATTTTTAGAAAACAAAAAGTAAATTTGTATTTTTTTTTTGTTTTTATTAAGGACATAAAAAAATATGGAATAAAAATGCATTTGAAACTTCTTAGATTCTTTTATATTTTCTCTAGTTGCTGCTAGGAATATTGGTCCTCTATTTTTGAGGTCTAACTTAGTCTCCAATCGTCTAGGTTATTGCATGTTTTAAGATTAATTGCATGTGGCCCAACTAGAGGCCGTTACATCACAAAGTAGAAATTACATTGTATGAAAATCATTTAGATCAGTTAGATATGCATTTTATGAAATCAAAAATTCTTTTTAGGCATATAGAGAAATAATCATGAATGCTCTTTCATGCATAGATTTCCATTATAAAAATAAAAAAATAACCCCACACACCATGTATCACTTTAACGCTAGTGAGTTGGAGGTCATGACCAATCATTGGTAGAGATCAGTGAGGTGCCTTTCATATCCACCAGCTTCCTCAAATCCCATGTACCTATTATTATTGGCCAATATCGGCCCCAATATCCATCATAACCCATGGAAAATTTGCATGTATCTCTCTTTGAAGAAGTATATCACTGATTGCGGGTGAAATGGGTGAGGATCAGGAGGACCTGTGCTCCATTATTATGTGTGTACTTCATTACCACACATTATAGGTTGGATTACATGACCTGGATTTCATCACCAGGTTGTCGAGTTGTGAGTATATAGGTGAAATTTATTTCAACATAAGAATATCATCCAAAGAAATACAAAACATGTGACACACGGTATTATTTATATACAACACATCAAAACACACAAAATAGCTTAGGGAATACACATTGATCCTTAAATGATATAAAAATTTGTTTGCCTTGCTTGTGTGGTTTGAAATTAATATAAGAAGATAATTCACAGTAATCATGGTATACACACAGAGCAACCACCCTCAGTCCAACACCGAAGCAAAAAATGATGCTTCACATAGTCACAGTCATAATGGCATTGAGCTACCCATCCATAGTGTCACTAGATGAATTTTAGCAAGTCTTAGGGGTGAAAAATCAACCCTTGGAGGGACTCCTCGAGAAACCCTAGCGAGAGATCCATATCCCGATTCCTCTCAAGGTAGATATGAGGAGGCCTCAAGAACTCCCTCATAATATAGACATGAGGAGGCTTCAAGGCCTCCCTCATCACATAGACATGAGGAGGCTTCAAGGTCTCCCTCATTACATAGACATGTGAAGGCCTTAAGACCTCCATCAGTACACATACATGCGAAGGCCTCAAGGCCTCCATCAATACATAGACATGCAGAGGCCTCAAGGTCTTCATCAATATATAGATATGTAGAGGCCTCAAGGCCTCCATCATCACATAGACATGCAGAGGCCTCAATACCTCCATCAGTAAACAAACATGCAAATGCCTCAAGACCTCCATCATCACATAGACATGTAGAGACCTCAAGGTCTCCATAAATACACAAACATGTGGAGGCCTCAAGACCTCCATCATCACACAGAAATGTGAAGGCCTCAAGACCTCCATCATCATACAAACATGCGAAGGCCTCAAGGCCTCCATCAGTACACAAAACATGTAGAGGCTTCAAGGCCTTCATGAGTACATAGATATGTGGAGGCCTGAAGGTCTCCATCATAACATAGACATGTTGAGGCCTCAAGGCCTCCATTAGTACACAAACATACAGAGGCCTCAAGACCTCCATCATCACATAGACATATGGAGGCCTCAAGGCCTCCATCAGTACATAGACATGCAGAGGCCTCAAGACCATAATAACACAAACATGCAAATGCCTCTAGAACTCCATCATTACATAGACATGTGGAGGTTTCAAGGCCTCCATCAGTATATAGACATGCAAAGGCCTCAAGGCCTCCATCAATACACAAACATGTAAATGCCTCAATGCCTCTATCATCACACAAATATGCAAAGGCCTCAAGACCTCTATCATCACACAGACATGCAGGGGTTGTAAGGCCCAAAACTTCACATGATAAACTTAGGATAAATCATCCCACTAAGGGGTAATACATTAGGGCTACACCTAATCATATATCCAAGGCATCCTATAGCCTCCCTGCATATGAGAGGATACCCCTATATTATGAACTCATTGGTGCTAATGGGACTCAACATGATTGGCCATGGAGGACAAAACAACTTGATGAGTTGGATCGAGTTCTCTCGAGACCAGCTCAAAGAAGAATTGCTACCATGTATTATGCTTCAATAATTTTGTGTAGCATAACTACTAGACACACCAATAAACCAGGGGAAGCTTCAAAGTGACCCCATAGAACATACACTACCTTTGACCATGGGGGTATACAACACAAATCATATTTCATTGAGCAATTCATCCTAATAGACAAGGGTAATAACATAGTAGGAGC
Organism: Wollemia nobilis; assembly: GCA_028583015.1. Taxonomy (NCBI): domain Eukaryota; kingdom Viridiplantae; phylum Streptophyta; class Pinopsida; order Araucariales; family Araucariaceae; genus Wollemia; species Wollemia nobilis. The sequence continues at coordinate 19,015,471 of JAQPPZ010016947.1, read as the reverse complement.
CTCTACGAGAGGTCTATCCATTAGAAATCCTTGCACGAAGTTAGATAGGCATGAAATTTCAGTGGTAGGTCAGTCTGACCACATACATAGGTTAGAATAAGCACTATGTACTGAGTGAGAGTGTTTGGAAACTCTTAAGCAAGAAGCACAAAGGAAAAGGCACTTGAGCCTACATGAGAAATGCTTAAAAGAATAAAGGGTTGAGTGCAAATAGTAATATGACAGGCTAACTTGGGTTAACCTACACATAGATTATGAGAAATACCAACATGATAGATGTACCGATTATTAGCATGAGAGACACACCAGACAAAGAGATGAGCATATTCACCATACCTCACAACATCAAAACACCTGAGTCCTGAATAGACACAACTTAATGAGGAACAGGTAGGTATGGAATATCAAGAGTAGACATATCTTGAACCTCTATCCATGGTCATGGTGGATGAATACAAATTCCAAAATTGGGAAAATACCAGATTACCTCCCTTACCACTACGAGTAAACCTTCAAGAATAGGATATTATTTCTTGAAGGTATACCAAATACTCATCGAGAGAGTCAAATATCTTGAAAATTAGGACATATTTGGGCAAAAATTGACTTTGAGAAAAATACACAACCAACCCCTATGCCCCTCAGTACCGAGTCTTGCATACCCTAGGCACTTTGAGATACCTAGGCTAGATAAGTTTAAAGGAGAGGAAGATGCACAAGAACACATAAATTTTATGAATGTATGCTTCCAGCTTGACCAGAATGATGCCCTAATGCTAAGAGCATTCATCATGTTTTTATTGGGTGCAACAACTCAATGGTTCAATCAACTACCCAAGCACAACATCATCAGCTTTGTGCAACTAGTGAATGTATTCCTTGAACATTTCTCCTTCGACATCAAGAAGAAGGTGAACTTATCTGATCTAGTGAACTTAAAGCAATATGATGATGAGTCAATTATGGACTATGGAAATAGGTGGAGGAAGATAATGGTAAAACTACCATTCTTCATTCCCACATAAGAGCTCACTTGAATGTTCACAAAGTGTTGCACCAAACACATCTTGTTGCTATTGCAACTACAATAGTATGAATCATTTGAATAAGCCTTGGCTCAAGCCAAGCTTATAGAGGACATAAAGGTTGATGAAGGATACCTCAAGATATGGAACAAGAAAGAGTGGAATAATACAAATTGTAACAAGAATCAACAGAAGCAAGCCAAGCTTGCTCAAGTCAACGATATTGTTTTAAGCACACCAAAGGGAGGCAATGGCCAAAAACTATAGAACTACCAGGCTCACCCCCCACCAGTAAATTACGACCCAAAGAATAACCAAGGCCAAAATGAGGAGCATTGGCCACCTCACTATTTCATGCCTCTATCTGAATTGATGCAATTAATATTTAATCTATTAATCAAGGTGTAAAGGATCAGATTTCTTGATGCACAAATTCTTGACCCTAATCATCTCAAGCCCAAGGAATATAGGGAAGATCAGTACTATCCATATCATATAATACATGGACATGACTTCAAAACATGTATCAAATTCAAGAATATTGTGCAAAACATGATTGAGAAGGGTGACCTAAAAGTTGACAACCCATTAGCACCCAATAATAGAGACATGGGTATATTTAGGAACCCATTGCCAAATCATGAGGTCCCCAGAGATCAAGACACCCAAGCGAACCAAGTTTGAGTCAAGTGGCCCACTTAGGGATACAATGTGGTAACTAGGAGTCAGTGATATGGTCAACTAGAGCCTCCAGTGGCTCCTATTCATATCTCGATTGTAACTCAATAGAGACAAGTGTAAAACAATCCTCCAGGTCTACCAGTGTGACCTATGGTAACTATCTAGAGTATACTAGAACAAAATATACAAATGACTCCATCCAAGTTGTCAATTTATGAGCTCATACAACAATCTCCTAATCATAGGGAGACTTTTATGGATATCTTGATATCGATCGAGCTCCATCCCTAGAACCCAGATGCATTCACACACTTTGTGGGGCAAGTGCAATAGTGCCAAGAGCTTGTGATCCATTTCTATAATCATTAAATCAAGGTAGTGCCTACTACCTTAGCAGACCCATCATTGCATATAATCACATCAATCAATGACATACCCTTCAAGCGGGTTCTAATCAACATGGGCTCATTGATAAATATTATCACAATGAAGGCAATAGGGCACCTAAAGATCCCTAGGTCCAACATTATTCCAACCTCCTACATGTTAAGGGCTTTTAATGCTACACTATGATCCAGAGTGGGTACAGTCGTTTTGCCTATTTAGGTAGGGTAAAATACAATCCCCATGATGTGTCATGTATTGGAGGGGATGATGTAGTACAAAATCCTACTAGGGAATCCCTAGGTAAGGGACATGTAGTGCAATCCCTCAATATTGCACCAATGCATAAAGTATGTGAATGAGGGAAAAGTGCATGTGGTTCCGTCCGATGAAGAGTCATTTAAATGTGTACATCAGGTTGAATTTCTAGGGGAATTTGTCCTTCTATCAACACATTTGTACATAAGGTCTTCATCCCCAACCACATAGCCAAAAAATAAGGGTAACTCAATGTGAGGTAAACCATCCACATCGGCACCACCTCATACATTTAAAACTACTAGCACTTATGAGAAGCCTTCAACATCTAAAGAAAAAGATACTCAGAATCTAAAAGCACCCCTAGTTGAGGAAGGGCCTAAGAAACTTCCAACTATAGCAGCTACAAAAATTCCAAATCCCATGGAGGAGGAAGATTCCCAGGACATATGACGAGGTACCTCAACCTGCCTTGTCTTCTTCATCAACAAAATCATCTACACCGTAGGTGACAATTCACTTCGCCAACACACGATTAGGTGAATATCTTGTATAGAACGTGACTTTCATGCTTATTATTGAATCTGCATAAGACATGGGATGACCAAGAGACCTAAATTTTCTAGTAGGGATAGTAGTTCCATTAGGGGTTCCCCCTAACCAAACCAACTTCATATATGCTGGTTTTGACTATGCCCATACTACTGATATTGAAGTAGATGAGGATGGACCATTCACCATGAATGTTCATTAATTATCAAATCTTGAGTTTGCTCTAAGGTACTTTGAGCAAATCCATTGGCATGACTATGGTGTAGCACAAGGGTGGAGTATTCCCAGTGGGGAGGTATTTTCTAGAGCTAATAATGATCAATAGGTTAAACCCAACTCACTTACCAAATCGTACGGTCATATGCTCACTTGAACTACCCTTGTACGAACTATATTCACCTTGTACGATCATCAATGCCTACACTGTACGATCTCAAATCATACAGTGTCAAATATGGTATGATATTGCACACATAAAAACTGACAGATTCAGTTTTGGAGGCTGTCGTACATAGTTTTGTAATCGATCAAGTCGATTCCCCAAAACTGCCAAATCGGGTAAGTTTCTATCGATCACCTATTTTACCAAATCGGGTAAAAATGCTTTGTACGATTTGTAAGGAAAATGATGTACGATTTGTACGAAATAATGACACAGCATGATGCTAATATAGATGTTCCATTGCTCCAATCTCTCTCTGGGATGTTTTGTAAGGGTTTGATAGACCAATCAATGCAATCTCCGCAATAGGCAAAACATCTTAACCGAGTTGTTGAGAGATCCCATGTGTCTGATTACATCCAAAAATCATACAACGTCATTCAATACATCTTCCTTATTACTTCCATGCTTCTATATCATTCTCCAGAGTTCACCAGTACCAAATTCTACCACAGGGTTGCAACAATGCATAAAACTAATCTATAACAATTAATAGAAAACACAAACACATCATATTCATCCACAAGTCATTGTTCATCATTACCAGGATCGTACACAGTCATCCACAACCATCATTATGCTCATTAATGTCTATGGATTCGATTACAATGTGGAAAAATATATCAATGTAATTGCAATAACTCAGAGAATCAACAACTACAAGTACTATCTCTTAACTCTAGCAACTAGACCTATAATTTTGAAAATGGGGCCTTATATAACGTTGCCCAGGCCGTTCCAAAGTGGTTCCTGAGACAATCCATTATTTACAACTGCCCATATACAACTGAATACATTAAATTGGCTTTTTACTAAGTTTAACACCTTAGTTAGCAAATCTATGCACCATTTCACTTTGAAATTACATTTCCCTTGCATTTGGATGAATTTCGATGTGCCCTGTATGATTTGCCACTACCCTATATGATTTTCTATTCTAGTTGTATGTAGTTTCTCCCACTGTATGATTTACAAAACTTGAGCAAACTGTCATTTATGTCAAAACTATCAAAATTGAGCAAATCCTTTTAATCACTTCTTCTTTGGGAGGTGGATTTGCTGCCTACATCTGCCCTCCCCTTTACTTTGGTCGGTGTCCTCATCGACTCATTCTACTTCTTCCATCATGCTTCATGTTCTACCATGACAACCTCTAAGTCCTTAACCTGTGACTTATACATTTCTCATTCATTCTTCAGCTTGGCTGCGTAGCTTCCCATTTCTACTGCTTTTGCTCCATGAAAGTTAGCCTTTTCTTCGGTAGTTTTTAGGAACTCCATCATCTTCTTCTCATGGTCTGAGGCACTCTTCTTCAACTTCTCCTTCCAGTGAGCTTCTGCTCGAGCTGCCACCTATAGTTCTTCATTATTTTTAGTAATGGTTTGTAGGTGGTGATTGATATCTACCTCCATAGCTCGAGCCTGGTCTTCTTTAATCTTCAATTGAGCTTGCTTCTCTAGGACCATCTCATTCAACTATTTATTGTCCTTCATCAGCTCCTCTATCTTCTTGGCTTGTGTAGCCATTTTCTCACTCTTTTTGGCCAACTGAGCTATCATCTGCTCATATTTTGCTTTGAGTTGTGCCTCCAACTCCTTAATTCTATCCTCTACCATCTGTGAGATCTGTCACTTCTCTTCTTCAAGCATGCTAATTCTAGATTCAGACTCAATTTTGAGGCCTGATAGATCATCCTCTAACTTCTTTATTTTCTCTTCTACCATAGTTTTGCTATTCTATAGTTCTTCTTCCATTACGACCAATTCCTTTTGAGTGGTTGTAGTTTCCTCCTTCTGCCCTCCTTGAGCTGATGGATTTGTTCTAATCCAATGCTCAACCACTCTATCTAGTGTGTTAGGAAGTTCAACTTCCTTAGGGTGATGGCCACTCTAGTAGCAACCCTCTTGTATTCCAACTCTATCGTATTTGTAGGATAGGTCGGATGGTTGACTCTATCCAAGTATACCCTTGGATATTTCCTGTAGTTTGTGACCACCCCTTCTGGCAAGTCTTCTCTTCCCAACATTGTTGTTACCTCTTCCTTGGGTAACCTCCATGGATGTTGTGCATGAATGTCTACTATCTTCCTTGTATGCTCCACTACTCACCCATTCTGTAATCTTCTCTAATTTGAGAGACACCTGTTCTTCCCACAACTTCAGTTCTCCCACATGGCCGATGCAAAATTCTAATTTGGCACTATTAATCACATGGCCTAACTAAGAAAATAAGTGTTCCACCTTATCTTCTACTCCACGTGCCTCCTCTTTAGTTGTAATTCTTTAGAACCATGGTATTTCTAGAAGATAACTAGATTGCATTCCTCATAGTTCTTCTTCTGTAGGAGTTCTAACATCTTCCTCCTCCATAAGGTGGCTAGAGCTTCCCTCGAGCTCCTGTAGTGCTCTCACTATATCTATTTTCTCTCGAGGTGGAGATTGTTTTACTATTTTCTCCTCCTCACTATCTTCAATATTTACAATCTCCTCCTGAGATTGCTGCTCAACTTGTTCTTGGGCCTTTTCTACTTTAACTGAGCCCACCTGTTGCTCTTCGGGGTTCTTCTGGGCTACTTCTTGCTCATCACTACGTACATGTTGTTCCTCTATCACTTCTTCTAGAATTTGTTGTATATTCATTGTCATGACTTTCTCAGCAACAAATTCCTCTTTTTCTTGTGATGCTTTCGTATTCTACGGTGCATCTTTCTTACTTGAGCTTCCTGTTACAAATTTGTAATGAGGCTTCTTCTTGGGCTCTCTCTCTATGGTGTTTATTCTTGTTTCTACATCTTCCTTGGTAGTGGCTATTCCATATTGCCCTACCTCAATTCCCTTAAAAAATTAGAGGCATTCATCTTCTCAAACTATGAAAATATTTTAGGATTTTACTATTCTCTCTACCTCTATCCAATACAATTCATCCAGTTCCATCGCTTCTGAGTTCGACTATTCTTTCTCCTGTACTTCTAGAACTAGTTTACTCACCATTATTTCTCTCTACCTTCTCATCATTATTTGTATGGGGCTCTCTTGCTTTTTCTCCCTTTCTTGGATGAGTGGCTGCTCCTATTGCCTTTGTGCTTGTTGTTCTAGCTCCTCTTCCAGTTTCTAGGCCTTTTTTGCCTATGATGCACATCAGCATCCTCCTCTGGAGTGGTCTCTTCTTGAGCTTCACTGATATGTCGCTCACTCCTTGTTTGAGGTCTCTCCGGAGTCACTTTTGATATCGGCACTGACTTCACCCACATCAATATTGTTGGCTGATCTGGTCTGATTTCTCGGGGTGGCATCAATCCTAGAAATTGCATCCTTGCTTCCATGACCACATTCAATAACAATCCAATAGCATGGAAAGTCATCCCAAAATTCTTTGGTCTCTTTGTCAGTGCCTCATGCATTCTCCTTTCTAGAAAGGTACCCCAATCATATTGGATCCCCTTGGTAATACCTTCCACATATTGTGCCATCCACATTGGCATTTTTATGGCCCTTATATCTCCTGACAGTCGAGCCATGACTGTATTCATTGCACACGCCCAATGTTCTCCTCTCAACTGGCTCTATTTTATTCCACATGTTCCTACACCTAAAATCTTTGCTTCCATCAGTGATTTGATAGTGGTCATGGTAGTGACGAGGTGGTATGCCTCTATTGGGTCTACCAATTTTTCACTATCTCCATACCATCTTTCGGCAAGCCAAATGTCTTCCAAAATGTCTCCATCAAAATATCAACTCTCACTGACCTCTTGCCCACATTGACATAGGCAATTCGGGTCATAGGGTTATATGCCTGAACTATCTGCAAGAGATAGTTCTCAAAAAATATTTTATGAAATGGTAGAACTTGTGCGATGATCACCACATGCGCATCCTCGAATGTCTTCCTCCAAGGATGACCCCTATTCTTCTCATCGTTCCACCATTTCCTGCATGCCTCAGCTCCATGCTGTACAAATGTAATCTTTGTCACTTCCACTTGACATTCTTCTTGTCCACTGCTCAGATGCTCCTCCTACTCTGGCAGATGAATTTCACTTCTTAGCTCCCTCCTTGAGGTTCTTTCTTGTGCCATTTCTTCCTCTCGGTGCCTTGGTGGTGTTCTTCTCAGGTTTGCTCACCAATGTCTTTGTCCCCTCCATGACCTATATCCTCCTCTCCTCCAAGGATGATTACCATACCTTTCATGGAATTGAGACTATCACCCTTGGTGCTACCATGGGTATACCTCTCTCTCGTGCAATGGACCTAGTGATCTCTCCACCCTATTGGCTACAATCCACCTTAATCGACATCCAAACTCTTCTGTTGATATCATTCCTTCAACATCTCGTCGATTAGCTTAACCTCCACACCACTTCTTTTTATAATTAGAAATGTCTTGAAATTGTATAATCTACTATAAATCATACATTATGCTTTTATACCCTCTCTTGTATGATTTACTTTCCACCACTCCTAGATCGTACACATTTTTTCCTTGTAGTTCAATTTCCAACCTTAGTCTTCAAACCATCATAACTTCTCCAAATCATATAGTTGCAACCTAAAATCATATAGGGTGATAGTACTCCATACGATGTTACTTCCTGGCTACCCCCCTTTAGAATTCGTATGATTTCATACAATTTCGTATGATCTCTTGAAAACTACCAAAAATGGCCTAAAATCCTCTAAACTGCACTATTCTTCTTGGAAATCATACATGCTGTCCCCAAAATCATACAGTATGACTTTTCCAACCCTAAGTGATGAAAAATTTGAAATTTTTATCTCCTTTTTCGAATCCTTCACCGACCCATTTTTCGGATTGCCTCGATCTACTATTTCAGTGCTTTTCGGTAGCAATTCTTCAAATCCTTCAACCCTGGCATAATTTATTTCAACTTGATGAATTTATGGTAGTATTTTTATGGTTGTACAGACTTCATTCACCTTTTCATGCATTTCTCAGCTCGCTTCTTCCATATTCCTCTGAATTTAGGGTTCAAATCTCCAATTTCTCTGCAATTTCCACAACCCGTTTACAAATTTCTACTTCCTTTGACTCTAAATAGCAATTTCTCACTCGAAAATCTATACAATGATGTATTTTGCCATACTTTGTTGTTATTTCTATGAAAATCTGAATTTCCCCCTTTTATGGAGTAAAACCCTAGTTTTCTCTCTCCTAGGTCAATTCTTTGAACATGAAAAGAACTCCTTGGTGCAAATTTTAAAATGGGTCTACAGATTTAGAATGTTGGTGAATATTTATTGCCCATGTAGTCTTCTTCCTTCAGTTGCACGCTTTCCACCTTCAATCTCCTAAAAAAAATTTGAATTTTACTTGTATGATTGTGAAATTGTTAATTTTTTTCCATTTAAAGGAATTTTCAAAACCCTAATCGAAACCCTAACTGTCAAGAAAATCTAAAATTGCACCACATTGCATGCTTTTTCATCTCCTCCATTAGATGATTGCCAACTCAGTAGTTAGTTTAAAATTTTGTCTTTTCCCCCTTCTTTTCCTCCAACCGTTGCTTTTTCCCACATGCCGCATTAAATGGGTTAGTTGAAAATCGTACGACATGGACCAAATCATACAATGTACGATCTAAATCATACAACATGACCTCTTGTATGGTTTCCCATGTCATTTTGTCAATTTCATTTGTACGATCTCTCTATTTTGCAGATTTCCAACTTAATTTTCACTTGTACGATCTAAGCACTTAGAGAAATTTTTTAGATTTCTTTCTCTCTGAAGAGGCCGTCATTTCCGGTTTTCAACCTCTTCCTTCCTAATTGCATCTCGAGGGATTTTCACAACTAAGGCACACATTTTTTTCAATTTTTTTTTCATCCTAGTCTATTTATACTTACCTTCTAGGTAATCGTACAGTGACATTCACTTGTACGATCCCATATGAATCTTGACCTGGAGGTTCGACCATAACATTTCGATTAATGGTATCCTCTTGTACCTCTTGTTCCCTTGCTTGGCTTACCTTTGCTTGTGATGTTACTGCCTGTTCGACTCTTCCCCTACAATGTGTACAATTTAGGATTGTACAATGGCAAGTTGGAGTCTCCTCACCTGGTGGTCCCACTTCTTGCCTTACAGGTGATTGATCCCATGGTAGTGGTGTCCTTACCACTCTACTATCATTTGAGCGACTTCTTCACCTATCTCCATGGATCAATTCTTGCTCCAAACTTGGCGATCGAACTCATTGATGGCCTAAGTTTCTTTCTTCTACAAAGTGTACCCTTCCTCTTCCAGCTAAGTTTCTACCATGTGGGTATCTACCCCATCCACTTCCTCTTGGCATCAGACTTCTCTGCTCTATTGGTGATTCCTCCCTTTCTTGGAGTAATTACCTATTACCCCTCACTCATTGAGGTCCTTGTCTAATTATGGGTGGTTGTTCCCACGTGCGTCATCTTACAAGATTTGGTAACATGCCTCTCACTCTTGGTATATCTCGTTGGTCCCTTCTCCAGTTCATGCATGCTAAAGGATTATCTCCTAGCCATCTAGGAGTAGGGGGTCGGAACCTTCCTCTTCCTCTACCTCCTCTAAATGTAACATCATTAGGATTTCAGTTATTCTTTGGTCGCCTACCTCCTCCTCTTCCATATTGGAGTCTTAGAGGTCTTCGTCCAATTCCTCCTCTTGTTCCTTGGTTATCAGGAGTAATTTCTACCAACTCAATATTGGCTAGTGGACTCCGATTGGGTGACAACTATTGTAAAGTTTTGATTCTTCTATCAGCATGGACTAAGCGACGTCTCCATATTCTTTCCTCAAAGGATCTCTAGGGAAATGATGCTGCCAATACTTCTCTATATGCATCCAAGAAATCTATCTCAGAGCTAGAGTCAGTTCTACCATATTCCCTCTATTCTACCCAATCAATTGGCAAATTCATCACTCTCTCCAATCTCCTTACTTCCCTTCTTTGTCTTCTCAGTTCTTGATGAGCTATTGCATAAGCTTACGTATCAATACAAGATCTATCCCTTTGAATTCTCTCTGATTCCCCTTGTCTCGATGCACTAGTTGGAGGGTCATGATCCCTCTGAGGATTATAAGGATTCTCTGGCTCATCATCATCACTACTATCTATACTAAGCTCTCTTACCAACCATGACATTCCTTCATCATTGGAATTTATCATGTCTAAAGCTTCTACATCTTCATTTGTCCTTGGCTGCTCATTCGGTGGGGGTGGTGAACCTGAGCTTGCACCTTCATTTTCTCCCATCTCTTGGAGTTAATCCTTCCGTCTCCTCATATTCATCTTCAACCTCTCGTAGGTTGACTTCTCACTGTTCATCCAGTCTTCGTATGGTACCATCCAACTCCTAGATGAGTTGTTCCCTCAACCTCACATTGTGACTCCGCAATGTTTGATATTCTTCTTGCAATTTTTGAATTTGCATTCTCATCCTCTACTATAATAGCCCAATCTGAGCCAATGGAGAAATTCTAGCTAGTTCCTCATCTACAGTTTCATCCCTGTCATCCTCTAGAATTTCCATTTTGGACGTGTCCACTCTATCCTCATTGTGCACTGTTAACCCTATCCTTCTTCGTCCTAGTATTTGGTATTTAGTCTAGGTAATAGTGCTATCTCTTGATAGCTACTCGGTCCTAGAGAAACCCTCTCCTCTTCTTCTCGTATGGTCCCATCCACCCTTCTGACATGAACTCGTATCCTTCTTCTTTCACCAGTTCGGGGTGTCAACTCTTGTTGTTCAACTATTAGTTGTGTCTCCTCCCCCTCTGCAAATAGGTGTGAGTCCCATATCAGGTTCTTCCTGTGATGGACCTAGCTCATGGTGAGCCTCATCTTGAGCTTCCGCTCATCTTCATCATTCAATTTCTTCTGAAGCAATGAATAAACATTGTACTTTATAAGGCTTCAACTTTGAGCCATTTATAGTATTGGGTACCTCTATCCCATTCAAGTTCTGTAACTTGACTACTCCATTATTCATTACTTCAATTACTTTATAAGGACCAAGCCATAACATCTTCAACTTACCTAGCTTGATTTCCCTTTTTCCATTAAACTTTAGAACTAAGTCACCGGGACTAAGTTCCAACTTCCTCAAGTGCTTGTCATGCCACACCTTCCATATTTTTTGAGCTATCTCGATCACCCATTGTGCCATGACTCTCCTTTCATCTAACTTGGTCAGTGTCATCAGTCATTCCTCCAAACTTTCTTGATCTCCCAAGCGATGCTCTATCGCGACTCTCAAACTTGGTATCAAGAATTCGATTGGCACCACTACTTCTTGTCCATACATTAGTTGGAAAGGTGTATGTTCTATTGTTGGTTTAAAAGTTGTTCTATATACCCATAAAATGGATGGTAACCTTTCCTCCCAGTCTGCTCCCTCTATTCCATAGGTTTTATATAGAGTAGATACTAAGACTTTATTTGTCACTTTCGCCTGCCCATTTGCTCTGGGGTAGTATGGACTAGACAATGAATGTAAAATCTTGAACTCTGTTGTCAGTATCTTGATAATCTCATTAACAAAGTGTCCCCCTCGATCACTTGTTATTTGTAGTGGAATACCAAATCTTGTGATTACCTGCTCATACAAAAATCTCATTGTACTTTTGGCCGAATTATCAGGTAATGCTCTTGCTTCAACCCACTTTGTCAGGTATTCTGTTGCTACTATGATGTATCTACACTTCCATTTCTGAGATGTTTTTAATGGTCCTACAAAGTCCAATCCCCATCGTTCAAACAACTCTTGTGGTTGTGATGGATGTAAGGGCATAAAGTCCCTCTTGACCGGCTTCCCTGCTCTTTGGCAAGTATCACATGCTTTCACATGCTCCTTTGCATCATTATACAATGTGGGCCACCATAGCCCTACTAGCAATACTTTTCTAGCAGTCGCATCTGGTCCCATATGTCCTCCTGCTAAGCCTGCATGGGCTTCTTTCAATGCCACCTTGACTTCTTCATCCATTACACATCTCCGTAAGATACCATCACTTCCCATTTTATATAGTAATCTTGCTATTATCTGGAAAGGTGTTGACTTCATGATTACTTTCTTCTTTTTGGTTGTCGTCATCTCTTGTGGCAACTCACCTGTGGATAGATATTGGCCAACCAACTTGTACCATGATGGAACAACGTCGATGGTGAATAATTGTGCATCTAGAAATTCATCAGGAACTCCTGTTCTTGTAGGCTCCCCTGATCGTATCCGAGACAACTGGTCTACAATTACATGCTTCTTACCAGGTCTCACCACTACTCGGAATACGAACTCCTGAAGGGTGACGAGCCACCTGCTGACTCATCCTTGGATCACCGGTTTGTTTATCAAGTACAACAGTGCTTGGTGATCGACATAGAAAGCAAAGGGATTTTCCAGTAGGTAATGCCTAAAATTTTGAATGACATATACCATTCCCAAAGCTTCCCTTTCCATTGTACTATAGTTCCTCTCTGGCCTTGACAAAAGGTGACTAGCAAAGAAAATAGGTTGATCTAGCTTAAATTGTCCTTCTTGTGCTAAAGCACATCCAATTGCAAAATTTGAAGCATCAACATGGACATGGAATTCCTTATCCCAATTAGGAAACACCAAAATTGGGCTACTCACTAACTTAGCCTTTAACTCCTCGAAGGCTCCTTGATGTTCCTCTATCCATCTGAATGGAATATTATTTTTCGTTAAGGAATCTAATGGGTAGGATACATGTGCATAATTCTTGATAAACCTTCGGTAGTATCCTATCGAACCAAGGAAGGTCTTAAGTGAACTCACATCAAATGGTTCTTCCATGTGTAATATCACTCGAATCTTATCAGGATCTGTCTTCAATCCTTCACTGCACACAATGTGTCCTAACAATTTCCCATATGGTACCATCAAAAAACATTTCCCTGGGTTTAATGATATCTGTGCATTTTTGCACCTACTCATACATTCACTAAGGGTAGGAAGATGATCCTTGATCTTCCCATAAATGGACCAATCATCCAAAAATGCTTTGAAGTTCCCCATTGCTAGTTGATCAAATATATATAGTATGATGCACTGAAATGTAGTTGGGGCATTACAGAGCCCAAATGGCATTCGGTTATATGCATAGATGCCATTCTCCACAATAAATGTGGTCTTCAACTTATCCTCCTCGATGATGCTGATTTGATTGTATCTCGAGAATCCATCCAAAAATGAATAGATCTCATGTCCTGCAACTTCTTCCAAGATAGAATCTATGAAGGGAATGGGAAAGGGATCCTTAATAGTTACAATATTTAGACTCCTAAAGTCCATGCATATTCTGATCTTGTCCACTTCCTTCTTCAAGGTGATCACTATAGGTGAAACCCATTCACTGTTTGTCACCCTGAATATAATCCCTGCTTCTAGCATCTTTTCTATCTCTGCATTCACTAATGCAACATACTTTGGGTTCATTCTATATGGTCTCCTCCTTACTGGTTGAGCACCAGGCATTAGTGTAATCTTGTGGACACATAGTTCTAGTGGAATTCCTTTCAGGTCCTTATATGTCCATGCGAAGACATCCTTGTATTCCAAGAATATCTTAAAAGTTGTTGCCTTCAATACCGGATTCCAATCATCATCGTAGTGAATCAACCTAGGTTCCTCCTCCATTCCTAGATTGATGTCTACTATCTGAGGTCCCTCATATTTGATATTTTTTGGTTCACTCATAGCTTTCTCTACGTTCTCGGGGTGTGTCGGTCTTGTATCAATCTCTGCATCTCCTATTGTATACTCTGCAAAGCTTTTTGGAAATGTCCATTTCTCTTCTACTTCCTTCTTAGGTTCTTTACTAACCTTAGGTTTGTCTTGTTTTTCCTTGATCTCCTCTGATTCAATACAGAGGTAGTTGGGCTGAAACATTTCGTACTCCTCCATTTTCCAATGAAGAAGTCCACTATCAGATCGAGCTTCATCTTCGCTACATTCATCTAGGTACAACATTCCTTCCCCATCAGGTTCATGCCCTTCATCTTCTAAGGAATTTTTTGATTCATCAGTTGTAGCTATATCTTCACTAACTCTTTGATTAGCTAAATTAATCATGTATTTATGTTATCCCTTCTTAAAAGTGATCTGATTCTTTCCCCAATTATGATTAAATTTGGCTACTCATAGCCAACCTCTCCCCAAGAGAGCATCGTATGCAGGTTTCTGCATTGTAATCACAATGAAATCCAAGACAAATTCTTGTTCAACTATCATTACTTGTTGTGTTGTTAAGACTCCTTTTGTCTCAATGCCATTCTGGTCAGCACCATATAATCGGAAGCTCGGTGCCCATAGGGATGGAGCACCTAGTTCTAGCCAAGTTCTCTCAGGTAGCACATTGATGTTGGATCCTCCATCCATGATAACTTGTGTCAATTTGTGTCCTAAGATCTCCATATGTAGTAATGCAGGTTTCTTTCCTACATCAATCATCAATACAGTTGGATCCATAAATTGATATTTTCGCTCTTCTTCTTGAATTGGTTGGCTCTGTACTCCCATCACCTTCTGTGGCTACAATTCTTCCACCATTACCTTCTGTAATGTTGGAATAGCTTCTAAGAGGTTGGATACTTTAATTTCCATCATGGTATCCAAAACCTGTGCTGCCAGATTTTGCACAACTACCTCCTGATCTGATGGTTTTCTTAATTCCTTATCTACTCTCGATTCTATTGGTTTAATCTTCTCAGCTTCCTCTTGCAATATTTTCTTTGTTGCTTGCTAGCATTGCTTTTCTTTTGTTGGCTCAGGATACTTATCCTTCTTAGCTTGATTTCTCATCATGGCTAAAACTTCTTGAGTTTCCTCCTTAACTTGAGGAACTTCGATGTCCAAATAACTAATGTTCTATGGGTTACTCGAACTCACCTATTTTGGACAATTATCTTCTTTGTGGTTCCCTGACCACACCATCTACACATGTGTGTAGTGCTTGTTTGCGGTGTCTCTTGCCTCTGAGGTGCAGGATAATTTTTTACAAAATGCCCCCATTCCTGGCAATTGTGACATTGTATGATCGGTCTTCCTTTCGAATCATACTGTAAATGACTTTGTCCTCCTTGTCGATTACCTTGGTTTGATCTTCCACCTCGTCTGTTATTTCTATAACCACCACTTGTTGCTTGTTGCCTATTTCCTTGGGTCTTCGGTTTCTCTTCCTGGTCTTGGATTGACAATACTTGTGGGTGTATTCTTGCATTATATGGACATAGCGTTACCTCATGCCCCATCACATTACAAATATGACAATAGTCATTCCTTGGACATTTCATATTTGTATGTCCCTCCATTTTGCATTTCGTGCACCACATGTCATTTCTCTCAGGTTTGACCTTTTGTTCTTTCATGAATTTATCAAACTCCTTGTGAAATGATGCTACCATCCTCTGTATAGTGTCATCTTCTTCACTATCTGATTCCTTCGACTTGGGATGAGACAAGATTCCCGTATACATTTGTTTTGATTCACTTTCAAAATTCTTTACATGCTTGAGTGCTTCTTCATACGTTTCTGATGGTACTACCTTCATATTTTTCTTATATTTTGGGAGTAATCCATCTACGAACCACCATTTTACTAGAACATCTACCAATGGCATCTGCATCTTATCGACTAATTGCTTTAGTCTACGGTTATAGGATTTCACATCCTCATCAACTTTTTGCTTCGTCACGCAAAGTTCCGTAACAATGTCTCCATCATCCTTTAAAGGTCAAAATTCTTCGATGAATTTCTCCTTTATCTGATTCCAAGTCTAAAAATCTACGTTATTTTCTCTCTTCAAATACCAATCAATTGCCAATCCTCTCAAGGTAGCAGGAAATAGGATTACCCAATCCTCAGGTCTATCTACACCATTTTCTCTCCAAATGGTTATGCAAGTCCCTATATGCCATGTGGGGTCTTCCTTACCCTCACCTAAAAATGGTGGACATCTTTGTTTGGCTGCCTTATTAGCCATCTTAGGAGAGTCATCACTATCACTTGAGGTATCCTTTGGAATATTTGTCTGATTCCTCCTTGGGGGTGTCTTACTCCCATTGTCATCATAAGTATCAATTCGAGGTATCTTGTTTTGTCCCACCACTCGGTGACCAAATTCTCATGCATCTTCACCTTGCGACCTCCTTCACTGATGTGAGGGAGATGGTCTTGGTCTGTCCTCCTGAGACCTCACATCCTGTTGCTCTAGTGCCTGACTCCCATCCTCCACACTCTCTTGCAACTCTTCTATCACTTTCTCAGGTGTCACCATCCACTCTCCATCATCTTGCACTTTTCCTTTGTCAACCCTTGCCTCTATGCTTGGCGGTTCTATTTCCTCGTCTTCTGTCTCTATCAACAATACCTCAAAGTCTCCTTCTTCGGATGTCCAAACTTGCTCTATCTCTAGTTCTTGAGTACTACGGTCTGAGTTACTTGTGTTTTCTCTTTGAGAAATCCTCATGCTCCTTCTTACTAGGATGTTATCTCTTAGTTCCCATCTCCCATGGTTTCGTGCACTGGTGTCCATCATAAAAATCACCTCTAGTCTCAGTATTCAACTTCATCAAATTTGACCCATTTTAACAAAAAAATGCCAGATTCGATAAGGCAATGGTGCCAAATGTAGCATAAGGGTGGAGTATTCCTAGTGGGGAGGTATTTTCTAGAGCTAAGAATGATCAATAGGTTAAACCCAACTCACTTACCAAATCGTACGGTCATATGCTCACTCGAACTACCCTTGTATGAACTATAATCACCTTGTACGGTCATCAATGCCTACACTGTATGATCTCAAATCATACAGTGTCAAATATGGTATGATATTGCACATAAAAAAACTGATAGATTCAGTTTTGGAGGCTGTCGTACACAGTTTTGTAATCGATCAAGTCGATTCCCCAAAACTGCCAAATCGGGTAAGTTTCTATCGATCGCCTGTTTTACCAAATCGGGTAAAAATGCTTTGTACGATTTGTAAGGAAAATGATGTATGATTTGTATGAAATAATGACATAACTGATGCTAATATAGATGTTCCATTGCTCCAATATCTCTCTGGGATGTTTTGTAAGGGTTTGATAGACCAATCAATGCAATATCCATAATAGGTAAAACAACTTAACCGGCTTGTTGAGAGATCCTAGGTGTCTGATTACATCTAGAAATCATACAATATCATTCAATACATCTTCCTTGATGCTGCCATGCTTCTAGATCATTCTCTAGAGTTCACCAATACCAAATTCTACCACAAGGTTGCAACAATGCATAAAACTAACATATAACAATAAGATAGAAACACAATCACATAATATTCATCCATAAATCATTGTTCATCATTACCAGGATCGTACACAATCATCCACAACTATCATTATGCTCATTGATGTCTATGGATTCGATTACAATGTGGAAAAATATATCAATGTAATTGCAATAACTCAGAGAATCAACAACTACAAGTACTATCTCTTAACTCTAGCAACCAGACCTATAATTTTGAAAATGGGGCCTTATATAACATTGCCCAGGCCATTCCAAAGTGGTTCCTGAGACAATCCATTATTTACAACTGCCCATATACAACTGAATACATTAAATTGGCTTTTTACTAAGTTTAACACCTTAGTTAGCAAATCTATGCGCCATTTCACTCTGAAATTACATTTCCCTTGCATTTGGGTGAATTTCGGTGCACCTTGTATGATTTGCCACTACCCTGTATGATTTGCCATTCCAGTTGTATGATTTTGCCCTTACTATATGGTTTTCTCCCACTGTACGATTTACAAAACTTGAGCAAACTATCACTTGTGTCAAAACTATCAAAATTGAGCAAATCCTTTTAATCACTTCTTCTCTTCTGGGAGGTGGATTTGTTGCCTACATAAGGATTAGTTTTGTACGAGCAAGGGTGATGGATTCCATTCCAACTATAGTACCAACTGCCTACTGATATGTGGGGTCTAGGGTATCAAATACAAAGCCACGATGATTCTTTGGTAGCATCCCTAAATAGGCTAAGCTTAGGGTTTAGGGAAGATATTAACTAGAATCCCTATCAACCCCCTAGCAAAAACTACTTATATGACATATGGGTGTCTATGGTCAATATCGAACCACCTGATGAGTATTATACTGATTCCTCTCTTGAAGCACACCTATCAAGAATCATCCTATGGGAGGATAATCCAATCCATGAATATGAGCAAGAGGAAAATGAGTATTTCTCAAGTGAGGATGAAGATGAAACTATCTTGGCTCATCATGGGCCTCAATATCTACAAAACCTTGCTTGGTATAGAAATTTAGAGAGTGGATACATCTCATATGAGAGTGGTTGAGTCAGAGGACTCAACTGAGATGACCTTCCTGAGACATGCATGCCAAATCATAAGAACAATAGTAAATGTCAATGGATTCTTCATAAGCAATGATGATTATAAACATGAAACTAAAATGGCCTATCTTAGGCATCAACAGTTAAGTCACCACCTAATTCCAGTGGGCAGGAATAAGTGTTTCTTCATAAGTGATGACTATTTTGAGGACAAGACCGAGATGGCTTATCTTGGACCTCATCACTTACGTTAAGTCAATCAGCTTGTTGAGAGAGAGGTGATACTTTGTACCATATATCCTGACCTTCGCTTCCTAGGAAGACCAACAAATCCATATGTCATCTATCACATGGTTTTCCCAGATCTACAAAAATTTAGAGAGCTACTACAGCCTAACGATCCCATCATATCATCGATTTATAGACCATATCCTAAGATCTCCATACCCTCAAAGCCACATATTGGGTATGGAAGGCCAATTATTAATGAATAGTTTCACCCACGTGGTCCTAGAGATTTCATCTCATCCATAAAAATGATCTCCATTGATTTGACCACTCTACTTCACAACCCAGTAGATCCTTTGAAACCAATTTGTCTTAACTTAGATGTTATTTATTAGGATCATGTTGATTCACCCCTAGAGCCTAAATATTTCTTCCCTAATGAAAATATGTTGTAATCATTCCATTTTGCACCAGGTTGCACACATGATGTATATCATGCTAGTTTCGACCATGATTCAGTGGAAACTTTAAACCCAGGAGACAACATCCATTTAATCCCCACTCCTCACTAGCTTTAGGAGGGGTCACATATGGCAATATATGAGACTTCCAAAGTGGACATCAGTGATGACCCTTCTAATCCAAAGAAATTCAAGTTTGGAGAAATATTATCTCTAGAAGAACAAATTATTATTATTCCTCTATTGAAAGAGAGACCAAGTCTTTTTTCTTGGACCTACAAAGATATGCCAGGACTGGATCCAAAATTGGTTGTCCACAACCATTCGCTAGATCTCGCAAAGAAACTGGTCAAGCAAAAGCTCAGAAATATGCATCCAATTGTAACTTTGATGGTAAAGAATGAGTTGCATAAATTGTTGGATGTAGTCTTTATTGTTCTTATCAACTATCCAAAATGGGTATCAAACATGGTGCTCATAGGAAAACCTAATGGAATAATCCATATTTGCACAGATTTTAGGGATCTCAATAAGGAAACACCAAAGGATTCATTCATGTTACCTAACATAGATTCTCTCATAGATGAAACTATAGGTCATGATATGCTCTCCCTAATAGATAGTTTTTTTGGTTATAATCAGATTCAGATTAAACTTGAAGACCAACATAAAATCACATTCACCACTCCATGGAGAAAATTTTGCTACAAAGTAATGTCATTTGGTCTTAAAAATTTTGGTGCCACAAATTAGTGGGCTATGACTTACATTTTCCATTACTACATGCACAAGATCTTAGAAGACTATATCAATGACTTACTGGCCAAGTCATTGCTACATGAAGAGCATGCTGAGATCCTCAAAAAGGTCTTCAATCACCTGATTGAGCACAATGTCAAGTTGAATCCCAGGAAATGTGTCTTTGGTGTAACTTCTGGAAAACTCTTGGGATTCATTATTTCTAAATGAGGCATCAAGGTAAACCCAAAAAAGGTAAAGGATATCCTATAAATGGTCCTGCCCACTAACATCAAAAAGTTGAGAAACCTACAGGGCAAAGTAGCATCCATAAAGCGATTCATCACCCAAATATTGGATAAATATCAACCCATGAATCAACTGCTACACAAGGGGGTCCTATTCCAGTGGGATGAAGAATGTCAGTAATCCTTTACTAAAAATCAAGAAGTACTTGGTAATGTCACCAGTCCTAGCTCCACCAAGGTCGGATGTGCCATTCCTATTATATATTCGCTATCAATTTTGCTTTGGGCACCATGTTAGCTCAAAATAATATGTAAGATAAAGAACAAGCGATATATTACATCAGTGATATGGAAATAATTGAAGCTAACTATTATTTGAAAACATAGGACTTAAATAAGTCCAAAATGTAAATCGTAATCCTAGAAATCATCAACTGCTCCAAGGATTTACGTACAAAAATCAAGGAAAGGCTAAAACATAAGCCCTACAAGAATGAAAAGTAAAACACCTAGACTTAGACTATTCAACGAAGCTTATCAACAACTCACGTTGATTATTCTTATGACTAAGCCTAATTAAAATATCCTAGGTCTAAAAAGAAATTAGCCCCTAGGTCTAAATTTCCTCATCATTCATCCCAACAAAAGAAGCATTGGACTCTAATGCTTTTAACAAAGAGGGAAAATCTCGGGACAGAATGTGAGTAGAAATCCAGTGAGCCTGATGTGGAAATTGGCCTCGTCGGGCCACAAGATATGAAGTAGAAGCACCTTGGCATGTTTTTTGGGTCTTCGTATCAAATACTGTATCGATGTCAAGCGAAAGTTGACCATTAGGAACCACATCAATTGGATGTATGATGGCTGGAACTATTTCCAATGTCGAATCATAGTATGGTTTGAGAATATCAACATTGATGACATCGTGAATGCCAAGATGAGCTAGAAGGTCCAAGAGAAAGGTATTCTCAGAGATTTTTTGAAGAATAGTATAAGGCCCATAACGAAGAGGCTTGATTTTTCTATGTGCCTTATCTGCAAATCATCGTTTGTCAATATGAAACCATACTTTGTCACCAACTTGAAAGGAATGAGGTGTGCAATGCTTGTCCATCTGTTATTTCTACTTTTGCTGAGTCTTCTGAAGAATTTAAACCACTTTGGCTTGAAGACTCTGCAAATGTTGTACAAAAGAGTTGGCCTTGTCTTGTTCCTTCTGAATGTGCATTGTGGTTGAAGAAGGCAAAGACAAAGGTAACTCATAAGGAGCAAGTGGCTGAAAACCAAAACACACTTCAAATGGAGAGTGCCCGATAGAACTATGGACGGCCCTATTGTAGGCGTGCTCAATGTGAGTGAGGCTTAAGTCCCACTTGGCTGGAGTGGAATGATGGTAAATCCTCAAACTCTGCATGAGAGTACGATTAACTACCTCTGTCTATCCATCGGATTGAGGATGATAAGCAGTAGATAAGTTAAGAGATACTCCCAAAATCTTCCAAAGTGATCGCCAAAAGTGACCCACAAAGTGTGAGTCACGATCAGAGACAATGCTGGTAGGAAGACCAAAAGAGCGCCATACCACCTCAAAGAAGAGTTGGGCAAGGTCCTGTGCAGTACTTGTCTTGTGACAAGGAATGAATTTGGCCATTTTGCTGAATCTATCCACCACAACAAAGACACAATCATGCTTGCGTACTGTCATTGGAAAACCGCTCAAGAGATCCATGGAAATTCTTTCCCACAAACGATAAGGAATGGGTAAAGGCATGCTCATTCCCAATGTCCTATTGGCTGATTTGGAGTGATTACAAACTGCACATTGTCGCAAGAATCGAAGAACATCTCTTTGCATGTGTGGCCAAAAGAAGAACCTCTGAAGATGATGAAGAGTTTTCTGCCTACCAAAATGTCCCCCATAGAGTGTGGAATGAGCCTCCTTCAGAAGAGACTCCCTATTCCCATGAGGAACATAAAGTTTGTCCAATTTACACAACATTCCATCCTGAATATGAAAGTCCTGAAGAGCTCTCAAATTTGAAGAAGGATTGGAAAGTTGGTGGAAAACTTTGCCAAAATTTGGATCCATAGGATACTGTGTAGGCCAAGTTTGGAAGCCAAGATGAGTAGTGACAATTGTCAAAACAAGAGTAGAAGGAGGACGACTCAAACAATCTGTAGCACCCTAAAATTGGAGTAGTAAAAATTGGAATAATTACATTCACCTTAGTAAATAATTTAAATTCAAATTTAACCTCCCAAACGGCCCGTTAACCGTCGGGAAATCCGTTTCCCCCTTTTTCGTGCCATTTTTAGAGGTTGTTTTGACCATTTGACGATATCATCGCCGATCAGACGATATCGCCCCAGATTTGACGATTTCGTTTGGACTAGGACGTCCAGACGATCTTGTTGCAAAACTAAATTTGCAAAGTTGGAATCTGTTCCAACGGGTCTCCAATCTGGGCAGAAGCGTGTCTGCGTCATTGGGACCCTCCCCCGTTGGAGATCTCCCAAATTGGGATGATCTCCAACCTCCTAACTACTCCCCCTAAGCCTATTTAATCTCTAGGATTTTCCCTTCCCAACCCCTGGCCGAAATTCTTTGCAAATTGATTCCCTCTACGCTAAAGCATCCCAATCTTGCATTTGCATTAGATCTATACCAATTTTATTGCAGGTACATCATTGTTTTTCAGTTGAAGCCAGCACACATTGTCATCGACGAACCTGTTCAGATCGAAGGCGAACCTGTGGAATTCGAGACGATTTTGTACTGATGCGAGACAATCTCGACTGCAGTCTGCATTCGAGAAATCAGTGCCTGAAGTTTGCTTTTCTCAACTTTGTCCCTGTCATTTTATTCTGTAAATTAGATAATTTATTTAGTTTTTGTGTTATCTTGCATTTGGAGTTCACCCATTTAGCTTAGATTGCATAATAAGATCATGATTTGTCATTAAAATATAGTAATTTGCTTAGATTGTTGTCCATAACTATTTTTCATTGTTTATACTACCATTTTGTATCATTTCCCTCTGTTAGTACAATAGTATTTGTTGTATTTTGTATCTGTTTTTCTGCTTGCAGGTCTCTGATGAATTCGTCAGATCTCAGATGATTCTGTCAGTCTCAAACGATTCTGTCAGATCTCAGACGATTCTGTCAGATTGCAGATGATTCTATCAAATTCCAGATGATCCAGACTGCTTCAACATCAGAATCTTCTTCAGACATCCGGATCAGGTATTCTTCAGTTGCATTCTATAAATTCTCTATTTTTCTATCTGTAAATTTGTTTCCTGTATTCATTGAAATTGCATTTTCATATAGATTAATTTAGATGCATTCGGCCAAACCTAGGATATGAATGCTTAAGGTTAAAACGAACTCATCTAAACACATTCCAAAACCTAGGTGTGGAAACTATTGCTAAATTTTTCCTGGTGAACCCACCATCCATCGAAAAATCACCAAAATACACCTCCCTTGAGAGGCGGGACCTTCGCAAAGTCCTCTCAGTCCGAGGTACCGCACCATCCTTTTCCCATCCTCCTTTCGGGTGCGGATCCTATAGCCTAAAGGTAGGGATGCAAAAAATTTGGAGCGATACATTTTGGTGAACCCGACGTGAATGCATCATAACCTTTTGAAAAACAAAAACAAAAACAAAAACAAAAAAATATATAGAACAACTGAAACATAGATGCATTTTAATCCTTTAAGTTTGAAATCATGTTTATATGGTAGCTCCTAAGAAAAGGTTAGTAGTTACTATAAACGTAGAAAATCAATTGGCAACTATAGAAGTCAATTCTGTCCTTAGTGTGCCTGAAACAAGCAGAAATCAATTCCTGTGGAACGAACTTGATAGGAGACTTGGTCTCATTTCATCTAGGTCCACACAACTTAAGAAAATCAAGAGGTTAGTCCTAGATAGAATCCTGGATCCTCATCAATTAGTTTTTTATCATGAACTTCAGAGAGCCTGCCATAGATGGTTAGCCTATAGGAGAGCTTTAGTATCTTCAGAGTTGTTCACCTTCGAGGAATACCTCGAGAACGCAGCCATTGTGCACCAGTTCCCAGGTTGTGTAGAAGACCAAGAGGTTGTTCTTACAGATAGGGAAATATGGAATAGAGTTTCGCGAGTTGTGCTATATCGAGAGTATTGCCATGAGCTTTACTTTTATCAACCAGCATCTGAAACAGACAACATCACCATAGCCCTTTTCATCAAATTTCTAAAAGAAAACTTTCAATTTGAAGAAGAACATTTCATGACCCCTGAACAACTTGAACCTATTAATGATATTCATAAGTTGTTTATAGAAAATTAAATTATTACTTCAGTATTATCTCTTGCATTATTGTGTTATTTGCTTTATTGTATTGTTTCAAAAAATTAAAGAAAAACTAAAAATCAAAAACTTAGCAAAAACTTAAACATTTCATTTTTAAAATATTGTAGTAGGTATATAGTAGATATATACCTCTTAATTTGTTGCATATATATATATATATATATATATATATATATATATATATATATATATATATATATATATATATTTGCTGAAATCAAAACTTAGCACCATGCCTAAACTTAGGAATGGTAAAGAAACTTTAGGAGAAGGAGAAGATTGGTTACAAGATACAACTGAAAATCCAAATGTCCTTCTTGGAGATACAAATCCGGAAGGAGAAACCCTAGGTCAATCAGATGAAGACTTAGGTGAAGATAAGGAACAAGAAGGAAGTGTTAAAGAGGATGGATCCTCATCCCCTAGAGTAGCTCCTAATGGAACTATTGCCTTTGACAATGTAGAGCATTTCAAGAAATTTCTCAAGGATAACATTGATGACCTTAATGTGGCAATTCGCCTTGATAAAGGGCAAATTAGTAAAACTCAAGCAGCCATGGAATATATATGCAATATGCAGACTAATCCCTTGTCTTTCATTGATCAAGAAAGTGACAAGAGTGGACCATCCAATACGGATATGGTCACTATAGCCCAAAGCATGTCAAAACAACAGGTTACCCAACCTCCTAAGGAACCTGTTATTCAACCCAAAATAATGCCCACACAAAATAAAATTCCCTTCACTACTTTATTCCGCCAAACTATTGAGCAAAATGCTTTAAGTAAACATAAACCTAAAACAAAGCCAAATACAAACTTTCAACAATCCGGAATACAACATCATCCAACTTCAAAGTTCCTCCATAATACTTTTCCTACCAATAATTTACACAACAGTAACATGGCATCTAATTTGCATGTTCCTATCCTACGCCCATAAAACCCATGTCAATGCCATAGCAAACCAATATGGGGGGCAAACTAGTAATCTAGAAGCCATGGTGAAACAATTGGCTTCACGTATGGACCAGATAGATCCCTACCGTCCCTCGTATAATTATCAAGAGATTTGTAGTCAACCCTTGGATCCCATAGTTGTAGCTCAACCATATCCTAAACATTTTCCCATGCCTATTCTGCCTATATATAAAGGAACCGAAGATCCCATAGAGAATCTTCGCATGTTTAGGATAGCATGTCATGACATATTGCATGACGACTTGCTATTACTAAAAATGTTCCCCAAAAGTTTAGGTGGGATGGCATTAGAGTGGTACTATCAGTTGCCCACTCATTCTTTGAGAAACTTCGAAGAAACAGTTGAATCATTTGTCCATCAATTTAGTGCCTACATCAAGAGGCATGTAACTATTAAAGACCTATACAATTTAAAACAAGATAAGGATGAATGCTTTGCCGATTTCTTAGCTAGATGGAGGCAATTGATAGGAAAATTGCACTTTGTGCTGCCTTATAGGGAAATGTTGGACATTTTCATCAACAATTTACAAGAACAACTATCTTATGAACTATCAACCGCTACTTTAACTACCTTCGATCAAGCTATAGATTTAGATCGAAGAGTAGAAGATGCCCTCATTAGGATAAGCCAACTTAGGAAGAAGGATGACAAGAAAACATCTAGAAATCAATATAAAAACAAATAGGTTGTCGATGACAGAGTCACTGACAGCAGGAATGTTGCCAATGTCAATGCAACGAAGACAACAGAAAAATTCATATTGAAACCTCCTGACAAGCCTCCTCGAGAGTTCACTAGATTAAACCAACCCTTATCAACTATTTTACCTCAATTACTCGAAAGAGGTTTAATCCAATTGCCAGCTATCCGGGAACCTGATCCGACTATACCCGGATATAGAGCTGATTTACACTGTGATTTCCATAGAGGACCTAGACATTCTACCAACGCTTGTAAAAGGTTGAAACATAAAATACAAGATTTGATTGACAATAACGAAATGGAAGTGCAAGCCTTCCAACCTAAACAAAACCCTCCTAATAATACTCAAAAGACCATTCCTCAAAATCAAAATCAAAATGCCAATCAAACTCTAGACATATTTCAACACCCTTTACCAAGACATGGTAAAGAGGTAGCCAATCAAATTGAACATCAAACGAGTTTTGATTGATAATGGCTCATCTCTAAACATTTGCACCTTTGACTTCTACCAATGATTTGGCTTTAGAAGTGATGAAATGAAGAAAACTGATATGATCATCAAATCTTTTAATGACGAAACACAAGAAATGTGTGGAGTTATTACCCTCCCATTGCAAGTTGGTCCTAGAACCCTAGAAACAACCGTGTTTATTGTACATTGCCCAGCATCGTACAATATACTTTTGGGTCGCCCTTGGATCAACGCCATGCGAGCGATCCCATAAACCTTACACCAATGTGTTAAATTCGAGTTTAAAAATCAGTTGGTCACTATTCATGGTGACCCTAGACCTTTTGATATGTGTGCTTTGGCAGAACCAGTTGGAGTACAATTTTGCCCAGCTCTTTTATTCACACAACCTAGTTCTTATCTTTCATCTAAAACTGTGAAACATAAACCCATAACTTCCCCTATTCCTCCTCCATTAACTTCATCCTCCTATATAGACCAACAACCCTCTAAACAAATTATTTTAGAACCTAAAACAGATCTTAAGTCTACAACCAATTCTTCAAGTTCTATCCCTATAAATTCAAGACCTATAGACACATCTATCATGCCTTCCACATCTCAAGACATAAGTAATAAACCTTCTACATCTTATGCCCTTTCTGATGACCTTTTACCAGATTTATCTACAACCTTAATATCAAAAAAAATAAATGCTTTCATGCAAGATTCAAACCCTTTAAATAATTTACCGCCATCTCCTCGTACTTTGGGCCTCCCACAACCTATGGGAAGTACTTACCAAGTCGGGAGTTGTGCCTTCATTTATAAAGAATATGACTGGGGAAGAATCCCTCGGAATATCAAAGCTCACCATGAAGGATATGCTCAGTGTTATTTTACCAAAGACTATATTAAAGCTAAACCCATGATGCTTAAAATCGGATATAAAGGGAAAGGCTTTGGACCTTTCCAAAATGGCATGAAAGAACCTTTCGAGGTAGAACCGTGGCCTGCCCGCTGTGGTGTGGGCCTATTTCCTAGTAAGGGTCAACCCTTTCCCTTTGAGGATGATGATCATCTCATATGCTATCAAGATTATTTGGATAGGCATGTTGATTTGCCTCTTAAAAATCAGTCGTTTTCATGCAACATGCTATCCATAGCATACCCTAAAATGATTGCTGACCCCGATGAAGAGTTGGAAGGAGATATCTTCCATGATGTCTCTGTTGAAGAGATGTTACACAATGGGTTTTATTTTGATGGTTCTATACCAACTATAGCCCAACTTGAGGCCACTGATCCTCGAGATGAATTATCTAAATTAACTTTACAAGAATTACAAGAATTGGGTGTTTCACCTTCCCCACCTAATTTTGAAAGAGATCTACACATGGAGGTAGAAAATGTCATTAAAATTAACATTGGAACTGAGGACAATCCTCACATAATCAATATCGGGTCAGAATTAAGTCAAGAAAAACAAGAACAATACATCGCATTCCTTAAAGAGTATGAAGATTTCTTTGCTTGGACATACGAAGATATGCCAGGTCTAGACCCTTCCGTAGTCATGCATCATCTAGTGGTCCATCCGGATGCTAAACCTATCAAACAAAAACTCAGAAAAATGCATCCCAAAGTGGCTCTGCTAGTCAAAGGGGAGTTAGAAAAACTCTTGAATGTTATCTTTATACAAGCTATTGATTATGCTGAATGGATCTCAAATGTAGTTCCAGTCACCAAGAAAGAAGCTACCAAAGTTAGGGTTTGCACAGATTTTAGAGATATTAACGTTGCATGCCCTAAAGATGACTTTCCTCTTCCAAACATGGACCAAATCATTGACTTCACTTTCGGAAGTGGGATGATGTCCTTAATGGACGGATTCTCCGATTATAATCAGATCAGGATAGCTCCTGAAGACCAGGCTAAAACAGCCTTTATCACCCCCTAGGGTACCTTTTGCTGGAAAGTGATGCCATTTGGCTTAAAGAACGTCAGTGCAACATATCAAAGAGCTATGACCTAAATTTTTCATGATATGATGCATGATATCCTACATGATTATGTAGATGATATCATAGCTCGCTCTCTTATTGAAGATCATCATTTGGATGATTTGCGAAAAGTCTTTAATCGATTACGAGAATATCTCATTCGATTAAATCCAGCAAAATGCATATTCGTAGTTAAATCCGACAAACTATTAGGGGTTTTAGTTTCTTTACGTGGTATTGAAATCGACCCTCTCAAGATTGCGGCCATCATCGATATGCCCACACCGACTAATATATCTGAGTTACGAAGTTTACAAGGTAAGCTTCAAGCCATCCGTCGCTTCATCGATAAGCTGGCGGACAAAACTGGTCCCTTTCTTAAACTCCTTAAGAAGGATTTCCCCTTTAATTGGGACACAGAATGTAGAGAATATTTTGAACTTCTCAAACAATACCTCCTTAATCCACCTGTGCTTTCACCACCTAAATCCGATCGCCCATTTCTCCTATATATTTTAGCTTCAGATTCTGCCTTAGGAGCTATGTTAGCTCAACTTGATGATGAAAAGCGAGAACGTGCTAATTATTATATTAGCCGAACCTTCATCAGTTACGAAACCCGCTATACAGCATTGGAAAAACTATGTCTAGAAGTCATTTTTGCTATGCAAAAATTACGACATTATATGCTTAGCCAAAAAAGTTATGTCATTGCTAAATATGATCCCTTAAGGTATCTCATGAGTCGACCTTATTTATCGGGTCACACAGCCAAGTGGGTTCTTGCTCTAAGCGAGTTTGATCTCACCTTCATAGGACAGAAGTCTATTAAGGGTCAAATCATAGCAGATCAATTAGCTGCTGCACCCTTAGAGTCTACTCATCCCCTCATCATCGAGTTTCCATATGAATGCCTTCAATTAGAGGCAGACCATCCTAAACAATGGTCCTTATACTTTGATGGAGCCCGATGCATGAGTGGGGCTGGTGCGGGTATTATTTTAATATCTTCGCAAAAACATCTTATTCCTCTGTCCTTCAAACTGACCTTTTCTTGCACCAACAATACTGCTGAGTATGAGGCTCTAATCCTTGGATTACGAGCTGCTTTAGCACTCAAAATTAAAAATATTTTAGTTTTTGGTGATTCCCAATTGGTTATAAACCAAATTAATGAAGTTTATCAAACCCGAGATGACAAACTGTGCCCATATAAGGCCTATGTTTTACAATTAATGTCTTTATTTGATCAAGTCACCTTGGAAGCTATTCCTCGAAATAGCAACCGTGCAGCTGATGTTATGGCCGCAGCTGCATCTCTCCTGCCCTTGGAGTTAGATGACGAATATGCCACTATCATTATTCATCGACTCCAGGAACCCGCTTCAAATAAGTCATGCTTAGAGCCTTTGGATGTGTTTCTAATCAATGAAACTACTCCTGAACCTTGGTATACAAACATATTTGATTTTCTTCAAAATGGGACTTTCCCTGCTAATTCTAATAGAAACCAGCATCGGTTATTACGTCGACGAGCAAGTCGATTTGTAATAATTGGCAATACTTTATATAGGAGATCTTTTGAAGGTATCCTATTAAGATGTTTAAACTTAGACGAGTCTAAATCAGCCTTGAGTGAAGCCCATGATGGATCTTGTGGAGGACACTTTAGTGGTAGTGTCATTGCTAAAAATCTCCTTCGGATAGGATACTTTTGGCCTACCATGGAAATGGATGCACATGAATATGTGCGCCATTACGACAAGTGTCAAAAACATGCTGACCTTGTCCATGCACCTGCACAAGAGCTACAAGCTATTTCATCTCCTTGGCCCTTTTCTAAATGGGGCTTGGATATTATTGGCAAAATCAATCCTGTGTCATCTGATGGACACAAGTTCATCATAATCGCCACTGAGTATTTCATGAAGTGGGTCGAAGCTATGCCTTTAGCTTCTTGCACTGGCACACAAGTTTCTAAATTTATTTTTAATCAAATCATTTGCAGGTTTAGAATTCTTGCCAATCTCATCTCTGACAATGGCACTTCTTTCAAAAATAAAGATGTTAAAAAATTATGTCAAAAATATAAGATTCAACATCGCTGGTCCACTCCCTATTATCCTCAGGGTAATGGTCAAGCAGAAGCATCTAACAAAACCCTAATCAAAATTCTCAAAATATTAGTCAATAAAACTGGCCATGATTGGCACATTCAATTATATCCAGCCTTGTGGGCCTATCGAACTAGTGTTTGAACCCCCACTGGAACTTCACCATTTGTTTTGGTGTATGGTGCTGAAGCAGTTTTTCCATTTGAATTGGAAGTTCCTTCTTTGGCTCTGCTACTTCAAGATACTGAAGTAGGAGATGAATATCGTGCTGGCAGACTCAGTCAGATGGAACTCCTAGATGAAAAATGCATCAATGCTTTGGAGCATCTCCATGCTTACCAAAACAAGCTTAAAAGATCATATGCTAAGAAAGTTCGTCATCGATCCTTTGAGATTGGCGACCTTGTTTTAAAAGAAAATCAAAAAAATACAAATGCAACTAAGGAACTTAAAGGTAAATTTGAGCCCAACTGGCTTGGACCATATATTATTATTGCTAAATTTGAATCAGGAGCATATAAATTATCTACCTTAGATGGTAAAGAACTTAAAGAACCCATGAATATTTTGCATCTTAAACGTTACTATGCATAACCTTGGTCATTTCATCCATGTATATATTTGTTCAAAATTTCTTTATCTTATATTTCTTTCAAATTTATAAAAATCCAAAAACATCAAAAATATTCATAATCATCCAAAAGCTTCAAAACTATCTATTGCATTTATTTAAAGCACTTGTTAAGTTCTTTCTGCTTAAAATCAAAAATCAAAAATCAAAATAATGATAAAAATATAAAAACAACTATATGCTTGACTCTTTCGAAACCAAAATAAAATAAAGACGAAAGAGAGAGTCAATATTCTCCAAACTTTCTCAAAAATCATTTATATATATTTTCTTATAATTATTGCAGTTATATGTTTCAACTTATTTTGGATAAATTAGCATTTATTTGGCATCCCTCACTTGCACACTCACAACAATAAATATCTTGATTTTATCTGGCATGATTACTAATCTCTCTTATATCAAAGTTCACAAAATTCAATTAAATAAAGTTTGAGCATAGAGAATTGATCTTGTTATTTACTTAAACCAAGCACATCTTTTCACAATAAAATGATTATATTTGTAATTTCCATGTTTTGCTACATAGTAGAACTGATTTCTTGAGCGAAAAGTTTCCCCTGCTATCCTATCATGCACATGGTCTAGAATATTTGAGAATTGGCAAAAGGACAAGCTCACCCCTACCCAGAATAAAAATCCCTTGCTCTACAACTAATCCGAGCAAGTATCCCTAGCAAAGAAGAAGAAAAAAGAAAAAAAAAAGAGATAAAAGAAAAATGTTATTTCAGCAATGTTCCAAGCATTATCAAGCAAAAGGAATACAAAAAGAAAATAAGCAAAGTTCAAAAGAAAGCAAGAAAGCAATAAAATCCCTTTCCCTACCCTTTGAAAAGAAAAGAAGGGTTGATGAGCTTGAATCCTTGGAATTCTCAATTATTCGAAAACTGTGAGGTAAGCCCCATAACAGGTGGTTTGTGCCCAACCTGCTTGGCCTTGGGTAACTCCTAGCGTGGCGATATGTCTGTCACATTAGCGACCTTCTTTTGTAAAGACCTATGTCTGCTTATGGATTAGCTAGCTCTTGATAATCCGATCTACATAGTAGCCTAGTATGGTTATATGCATCTACATCATGGTTAATGAACACTTATTTGGTTTCTTCAAATCACTTGTATCATAGTATCTTGCTCAAAGCTGGTAAATGAACAATGCAATTTCACACACATTTGTATTTGAGAGATTTTGTCTATCATTATGATAAATCAAGATCGGAAATGAATTCACATATGCACATGGGATTCCTTATAAATCTAACTTTTGTCTTCAAAATACTTTGAAATATTATTTTTGCAACTTGTTGAAATAAATCAAGTACAGTTGTTTACTACAAAGACAACTATATAAATAGAAAAATAAAAAATTTCTTTCAAAATACACAAATCAAATCATATATATCTGGTTGACTTTCGCGACGATGGTATAGTTTCAAAACCAAAATTGGAATTTTATGCCTAGCGCAAGTCCTCATTTTCATATTTTTTGTTCATCAAAAATCAATCATGCAATAAAACTATTTTTTTGGATTTTCGTGATGATGGTATAAGTCTATACCTACATATTCTATGCCTAGCGCAAACCATTGTAACAATTTTTATTCTCCATTTCTTAATTCATTATGTTACACAAATTATGCTTTTCAAAAGCAAACACATTTTCATTATTTCATGTCATTATGTCAACCTTTAATTTTGCAATGATGGTATAATTCCTAACGAATTATCCAAAAATTTTATCACCCTTAGGAATTTATGCCTAGCAAGAATCATTTTAAAAACATTATTTCATGCACAATATTTTTTATGAAAATCTGAAAACAAATCATCATCATCATCATCATTTGCACTATTGCACCAAAGTCTTAAGACAGTCTCTTAAGCACTCTTTTTACTTTTAACAATATTTCTATAAATGGGACTAGCTTGACGACCGAGTGAGCAGCGACTCCATGAAATGGTCTATAATAGCGACAATGTCCTTTGAAATTATTGTTAGAAGTCTCTTTTTATTTTTATCACATTTTCATTACAAACAACCAATTTGTTACATCAGATTATTTCATTTAAATTTTACAAACATGACATCCAAATTATAATATTTCCAACGACATAATTACATGAATCCTCAATGAATCATCAAATTAATCAATTAAAACATCTAAAAACATCATACAAATCACAAAACACAAGTCATATGATCAAAAATATCTCATATATATATATATATATATATATATCACAAATATATGTACATCATATCAAAACTTGGATTGGTATGCTACAATATACATCTTGGCATACTCAATCCTCTCAATCAAATGTCCTCTGTGCAGTGTCTCGAGAACCCCTCGAGCTCTCAGCCTCATCTCCTCCCCCGCCCTGCGGTGGACGAGGTGGCCCCATAGCAGTCTGTGTAGTCCTCGTCCTCGATCGGGACGAAGTCCTCGAGGACCCAATCCTGATAGGGTCAGCAATGTCGGCTGGCAGCTGTACCCTCTGACCCTCTGGCACCATCTGGAAGTAGATGCCCTGGTAAAATGCGGTCTGAGCAATCGACCGTGCTAGCTCCTGTGTGCTCGCCCCTCCGCCCCGTGCCCTGAGGCATGCAATCTCGTCTCGTAGCTGTGACACCTCAGCCTGGTGTTGTGCAGTCGCATCCTGTAGCGTCTGCACCTGAGCCTACAGATGATCTCTCTTCACTCGGAGAGTAGCCATCTCGCTACTCTCTCCTGTATCCACACCCTTGCCCTTATCGGGCGATGGTGGCCTCTATGGAGATGGGGGTCTCGCCTCCCTCCTCTCCCTCTCCCTCTGCCGTGGCCGCTCTTGTGCCTGTGGCCTCCTCGCCTCTCTCCCGCTGTGACCCTGGGCTGCCTCCATCGCTGCCTGGCGCCGCCTCCCTATCCGACGCACAACCACATGGATCGGACCCTGTGCCCTCGTCATCCGAGGAGGGCGGATGCCTACGTACCAGGCATCATAGCCATCGGCTACTCCTGTGTCATCCCCATCCACTGGTTGAATGGGGGCATCATCCGAGTCTTGGCTCCAGAAGCGCTGCATGTCTGGAGCCCCGCTAACCGTAGTGTTATCTCGGACAGTCCGAGAAAACTCATAGTCTCTAAGAGATGGGATCCCCTATTGTAGACCAAACTATCACAAAACTCGGTCGTAGCGATGGAGCTCCACCTCTCCCCTCTCCATCCTCAACCAGCGAACTCGCCTGATGCAAGCCAACTCCTGTTTGTCCTCTGGCCACCCTGGATGCTCCCTCCACGGCCTCCAGGTGATCTAGTCCGGGACTAGGTCATCCAGTAGTCTCCGGGACATCGATAGGTCGATCCACCGCTGTGCCCCTCTTCGGAGCCACCAGTAGAAGACTCGGGGCCTCTCCCCGTCAATCCCTATCAGAGGAAGCCCTACCGGCCTCCGCACTGCAATGTGCTCCCAGCACCAAACCTGTAGTAACGATGTCATGACCAGACATCGACCGCCCTTGTACATGACCCCATAGAGGATCCTGTACAATCGGCATAGAACAAAGTTGCCCCAAGCAAACCTGTACCCATGGTCTCGCATGTCATAGATCACATCTACCAGCATCCATGGTACCCTGCACCCGCTCTGGTGGCACAGCAGAAGTCCACCAACCACCCCAGCTAGAACCCGTGTGAGTGTAGATGCCCCAGGCATCTGGCGTAGTGCCTCGATGTTAACTCCGCCCTTCTCCAGGGCGAAGCTCGGGTCACCGCACAACCGTCCCATAGCGTGGCCCTGATTGGCCGTAGGAGTGATCAGCCGTCCTTGTATGGGGATTCTCAAAATCCTCCATACGTCCTCTAGTGTGGGAGTCATCTCCCCTGTCGGTAGCCGAAAATAGGAAGACCCCGGATACCACCTCTCTGCTAGGGCCGTCAGTAGCCCCATGTCTGTAGATACTTGTGGCATTTCTGCCACATGCTGTAAGCCGGCTCTGTGCCAGGTGATCTCGCTCTGCTGTGTCAGAGCGGCCAAGTCATCTCTCAAACCTCCATATTTCCACTCTCTGCTCTTTAGTAATCCTCTCTGCAAACATAAACAACAAAACAATAAACAATCATTAATCAACAATTCAAGTAATCAATAATGCAAATTAAAAATTCAATTTTGTGCAATTGATGATATCGCCCACTATTGGACGATATCGTCCCAAATTTGAGCATAATCGTCTCCGATTTCACAGTTTGAAATCGTCTCTAATTTGATGAAATCGTCCCCCTTTCGACGATTTTGCCCTCGGGCGAAATTGCCGAAATTGAGACGATTTCGTCGAAATCGAGACGATTTCGTCCCAACGACGTCGACGGCCCAAAAATGGCCGCGATGCTCAAAATTCATCTAAAATTCATCTAAAAAGCATGTAAAATCAAATTAAAGCATTCTAAACTAAGTTTAGACTCTTACCCGTAGACCGCATCGGACCTCTGTTGATCTGTGCGTCGTCTCCACCATTTTTGCTTCAGAGCTCTAAAACCAGTAAAAATGAATAGTAAAAATGAATTAGGGTTTTACCCTATTTTTCTTAATTTTATTCAAAAATAATTTTTTTTGCTTTTTCACGTTTTTACCTCAAACGTTCGATTTGGGTAAAAACACGGAGGGGGCACCATAGTAAGTTGTCGTACGATTCGACCAAGAATCGTCGCCTAAAAATGGGAATAATTTTTTGCTTTCTCGTAGATCGAGAAGAACTCATCTTTAACGCATTTTCTTCAAAAAATTTGCTAAAGAGGGGGCAAAATGTAGCACCCTAAAATTGGCGCAGTAAAATTGGAATAATTACATTCACCTTAGTAAATAATTTAAATTCAAATTTAACCTCCCAAACCGCCCGTTAACCACTAGGAAATCCGTTTCCCCCTTTTTCGTGCCATTTTTAGAGGTTGTTTTGACCGTTTGATGATATCGTCGCCGATCAGACGATATCGCCCCAGATTTGACGATTTCGTCTGGACTAGGACGTCCAGACGATCTTGTCGCAAAACTAAATTTGCAAAGTTGGAATCTGTTCCAACGGGTCTCCAATCTGGCGAGAAGCGTGTCTGCGCCGTTGGGACCCTCCCCCATTGGAGATCTCCCAAATTGGGATGATCTCCAACCTCCTAACTACTCCCCCTAAGCCTATTTAATCTCTAGGATTTTCCCTTCCCAACCCCTGGCTGAAATTCTTTGCAAATTGATTCCCTCTACGTTAAAGCATCCCAATCTTGCATTTGCATTAGATCTATACCAATTTTATTGTAGGTACATCATTGTTTTTCAGCCGGAGCCATCACCCATCGTCGTCGATGAACTTGTTCAGATCGGAGGCGAACCTGTCAAATTCGAGACGATTTCGTATTGATGCGAGACGATCTCGACTGCAGTCTACATTCGAGGCAATCAGTGCCTGAAGTTTGCTTTTCTCAACTTTGTCCCTGTCATTTTATTCTACAAATTAGATAATTTATTTAGTTTTTATGTTATCTTGCATTTGGAGTTCACCCATTTAGCTTAGATTGCATACTAAGATCATGATTTGTCATTAAAATACAATAATTTGCTTAGATTGCTGTCCATAACTATTTTTCATTGTTTATACTGCCATTTTGTATCATTTCCCTCTATTAGTACAATAGTATTCGTTGTATTTTGTATCTGTTTTCTGTTTTGCAGGTCTCTGACGAATTCGTCAAATCTTAGACGATTATGTCAGTCTCAGACGATTATGTCAGATCTCAGACGATTCTGTCAGATTGCAGACGATTCTGTCGAATTCCAGACGATCCAGACCGCTTCAACATCAGAATCTTCTTCAGACATCCGGATCAGGTATTCTTCAGTTGCATTCTATAAATTCTCTATTTTTTTGTCTGTAAATCTGTTTCCTGTATTCATTGAAATTGCATTTTCATATAGATTAATTTAGATGCATTCGGCCAAACCTAGGATATGAATGCTTAAGGTTAAAACGAACACATCTAAACACATTCCAAAACCTAGGCGTGGAAACTGCCGCTAAATGTTTCCTGGTGAACCCACCATCCGTCGAAAAATCACCAAAATACACCTCCCTTGAGAGGCGGGACCTTCGCAAAGTCCTCTCAGTCCGAGGTACCACACCATCCTTTTCCCATCCTCCTTCCGGGCGCGGATCCTATAGCCTGAAGGTAGGGATGCAAAAAATTTGGAGCGATACACAATCAGCCACTACATTGTTTTGTCCTTTCTTGTACTTGATTACCAAATGAAATTGCTACAAGTACGATGCCCATTTCATGTGTCTAGCTTCCTCAAATTTTGTTTGAGATTGAAGAAACTTAAGGGGCATGTGATCTGTATGAACAATTATTTCTTTTCCCAAGAGATAATGCCTCCAATACTTGATTGCTTGAACCAAATCATAGAACTCCTTATCATATGTAGAATAGTTATTCTTGGCCTCTGAAAATGTTTCTGAATGGTAAACCACTGGATGGCCATTCTGCAAGAGCACAGCTCCAAGTGCAACTTGCAAAGCATCAGTTTCTATCTCAAATGGTTGATACAAATCAAGAAGAACAAGAATTGGTGCAGTACTCAATTTATTTTTCAATGTGTCAAAGGATTTTTGTTGATCCTTTGTCCACTGAAACTAAACTTTGATCTTTGTCAAATAGTGTAAAGGTGCAGCAATAGAAGAATATCCTCCAATGAAATTGCGATATAAATTGGCAAGTCCAAGAAAACTTCTTAACTCTATGACTGAAGTAGAAGTTGGCCAAGAGAAGATAACTTCAACTTTGGAAGGATCTACTTGCACACCTTTTTCACTAATTACAAATCCAAGATAGGCAATGAATGTTTGCCCAAATGAACACTTAGGAAAATTTGCATACAATTGGTTCTTTCAAAGAGTTTGAAGAACCATTTCCAAGTGTTCTAAATGATTCTCCCAAGTAGAAGAATATATAAGAATGTCATCCAAATAGATGATTACAAATTGATCCAAACAATCTCTGAATACTTCATTCATCAGCCGCATGAATGTAGCTGGAGCATTTGTAAGGCCAAAGGGCATGACAATCCATTCAAAGAGCCCCATTTTGGTCTTAAATGTTGTTTTCCAAGTGTCTTCTGCTTGAATTCTCACCTGATGATACCCACTTTTGATATCTATCTTGGAGAAGAATTTTGCACCTTGAAATTGGTCCAAGAGATCATCAATGCAAGGAAGTGGATAACGATTCTTGATTGTAATCTTATTGAGTGCCCTGAAATCAATGCATAATCTCCATGTGCCATCCTTCTTCAACACAAGCAAGATAGGAGAAGCACAAGGGTAAGTACTAGGTTTGATGAACCCTTTAGTCAACAATGCTTGAATTTGCTTTTTAATTTCTTCCATTTGCACTATTGATTGTCTATACATTGAAGAATTAGGAAGAGAAGATGCAGGAACAATCTCAATACTATGATTAATTTGTCTTTCAGGAGGAAGACTTGTGGGTTCTTGAAAAACATCAAAAAATGATTGAAGTATTGAATGAACTGAAGAACTCCTGTTATTAGTGTGCTTAGGTGCTTTCTTTTCTTCTTGAATTGGTCGAATGAAGATGAGTGCTAATTCCTTTGCTTGGTTTACAGATTTGCGTGCTTGTCTACAACTCAACATCAAATTATGTGGTGTTTGTTGTGTACTTATGATTATGAATGCTTTATTATCTTTGTGCAAAGTGTATGTATTTGTGTACCCATCATGTATAGACCTCCTATCATATTGATAGGGTCTTCCAAGCAACAAGCCACAACAATCCATTAGAGTTACATCGCACACAACCAAGTCCACAAAAGAAGGACTAAAAGAAAAATTCATAGTGCAAGTGTGTGTGATGTCGGATGTAATCCCATTGTCCTTCCATCCAAAAGGATAAGGATGAGGATGGGGATTCATCGATAACTTTAGTTTGTCAACAACAGACCTCGCAATTAGATTTTTCTACGAGTCGCTATCGATTATACAATCAACCATAAAGGTGTCACTGAGATGGACCGTAGTCACAAACAAATTCTCGTGATCACCTTGTGAAGTATTCATAAGGGTCAATTTTTTTAAGCCTGCCAATTCCTTATAAGGCTTACATTCCCCTGTAGCCTCAATGGGATTTTCTTGTGAGTCCTCATTGGAAGGCTTTACAACTAAGGATTGTTTCTTCACATTTTGCAACCTAAAACACCTCTTTTGAGTATGTCCTGGATTTTTACAATAATTACAAATCAAAGGTGATTTAGAAGAAGAATATTTTTGTGAAGAAGGGGAAGATGAAGAAGAAGGAGAAGGAGAAGAAGAAGATTTAGCTCCCTTGGAAGGTTGAGGAGAAGCCTTCTGATTTCCTCCTGACATAGAAGAGCGAGTCCCACACGATTGCTCCCTCATTTCCTCCTCAGCAAGAAGGGCTTGATTGAAATCCATGTCAATGTTAACAATCAACTTGTATTTCATCTTCCTGTAAATGGGTTCCTGCAAGCCACTTTTGAATTTGTTAACAAGTTGTGTCGCGTTATCCTAAATAGAATTCAAAATCCACAACTTGTTAAACTAAAAAGTATAATCATGAATAGTCATATTGGAGATTTTTCAAAGACGAAGCCACTTGATGTCAAGCTCAGTGGCATAGTTTGAAGGATAAAAATTATTCTTCAAAAATCTTTGCAATTCATCCCATGTGTCAATGGGATTTTGGGTCCGTTTTCGATCAGTGACAAGGACCTTGGCAATGCCATAAAGCTTCAACTTAGCAAAGTTAACTTGGTGATCCTTTGCTATCTTGGTATACTCAAACCAACTATCCATGTCCAAAATCCAACTGTTGAGGACCTTTGGATCTCATGAACCAGTGTAAATAGGAACCTCACATTGTTGTTGAACTTCATTAGAAGTAACCTTATCAGCCAAAATGCTGACAAGTTGGGTTACTTGAGCCAATTTGTCGGCTAATTCAAAAGCCATTTGACCCCGAGTGATCGCCAGAAAAAATTGTCACAAAAAGACAAAAAGTTACAAAATGTGCGAAAATAAAATATGCCCAAATTAATTTGCAAAAATTGCAAATTTACAACATGGAAGGGGCAAAAACAAAACAATATTTGCACAATGGTGGAAAAGTCAAAATTGACTTTATAGTAAAAACAAAAATAACCCCTTTTTTTTTTCAAAAAGTGGGTTTGTTTTTTATCGAATGCCAATGTACCAGGTCAAATATTGACTGCTCAAATTCAGGAAAAAAAAACCAACAATGAGCACAGAAATTCAAGAGGCAATCAAGACATGCGTGGAGAGCACAAGAAGGCTTGCAATTCTAAATAGGTGATTGCCTATTATGAATGGCAAACTGGCTGGCCTGCGATAAAGGTGGGATTAAACCCATAGGAGATCAAGCATATAGGCCAAAGGAACAACATGCGGAGTGAGCCAACTGTTGAACGACGAACATGTCGCCAATTTCCTCGCCCTGCATAAAAAAAAAAAAAAACCTGCATGCAGCAACAGATGTCACGAAAATCAAAGATCTGACAAAGAATGAGGTTTTCTGCACCCTACAGCTTGTCGTTCACAATGGCCAAGAAAATGATTCTGGATTACGGGCCGAGAAAAACTTGAGTTCTCGATTTCAAGAGGAATTTTAACAGTCATCGGTGACCTCTACACTGAATGCGAGATGCAGGAAACATCCCATTCACAACAGCAATCAGAGACCAGATCGTTTGTAGGCACACAAGCTGAGATAGTAGAATGGAGTTTTCAGGTCACTGGCGCCAAGCGGATACGGGACGAGCTCTACAAAATGAGTTTTTTTTAACGACATCAAAAAATGACAAATTTCATCATGAATTGGACATCAGGAGGAACTACCAAACTCGTAGTGTGGATCTGCCCTTCACGTGGCTGCACAAAGTGTGGACGACCGAAGGCTTTGAAAATTAGCAGGTGTAGCCATGATCTCTGGAGGCATCAAAAAACGTAGATCGACGATGGTTGTCTGGTGGCGTAGGGAAGTTGCAAACTTTCCTCGCTGGCACACTGAACAGGACGAACGGACGCTACACTGGAGTCAAAGAATTGATGCCCTCCAAATGTGATTCTCTACCCACAAAAAGACAACAAATATTATTGTTGCATTTGTTGTCTATAAAAATTTAGATGATTGTGCACATTGTCAAATTTTATTGTCAACAAATTTTATGACAATATTTACAACAATGATAAGTGCTTGCAATTTTTCTGCAATATTGGCAGCAAAAATTTGTGCAATTTTTCTGAGCTTCACACTGGAACGAAGGTGGTGAAAAACTATCCAATCCACCCTATGGAGATCGGAAATTACCCAAAACCTCCAAAAATCCTCTCTGATACCAATGATATGGAAATAATTGAAGCTAACTATTATTTGAAAACATAGGACTTAAATAAGTCCAAAATGTAAACCGTAATCTTGGAAATCATCAACTGCTCCAAGGATTTACGTACAAAAATCAAGGAAAGGCTAAAACATAAGCCCTACAAGAACAAAAAGTAAAACACCTAGACTTAGACTATTCAACGGAGCTTATCAACAACTCACGTTGATTATTCTTATGACTAAGCCTAATTAAAATATCCTAGGTCTAAAAATAAATTAGCCCCTAGGTCTAAATTTCCTCATCAATCAGTCACACCTTGGTGAGCTACAAGATAGGATACGCATACGTAGAAAATATGTGTCTAGCAGTGGTCTTTGCAACCAAGAAATTATGCCACTACATGCTAAGCCATATGACGTATGTAATATCCAAACAAAATCCTTTACAGTATATTATGAGTAAGATATATCATAATACACGTACTACAAAGTGGATCATGTTATTGATAGAATTCAAATTGGAATTCATAAGCCAAAAGTACATAAAGTGATAAGTCATAGCTTATTAGCTGGCTAAAGTACCTCTTCAGAATAGTAGGCCCCTCACCATAGAACTTATTGATGATGCAATATTTGCATTATCAGAAGCACCCAAACCTGAAGAACCTAAAAATGAAGCTGACATGAATTTATTCTCCAATAATTCAAAGTGTGAGCAAGGATGTGGTGTAGAGATTGTCTTTTTCACACTAGAAGGTGCTCCAATGACATTTTCACTTAAGCTAGAATTCCCTTGCACTAATAAAAATATCGAATATGAGGCCCTAATATTGGGTCTCCAAAAAACCATCGCTATGAAAATCAAGAGGCTCAATATCTTCGATGATTCCCTCCTCATATTCAACCAAGTCAAAGGACTATTTCAATGGAGGGATCTAATCCTGAAAGCTTACAAGGAGCTTGTTGATACGACATTGATGCAATCCCTCACATGTCAAATAGATTTGTAGACACCATGGCATATTTGGGATCCTTGATCCCTTAGAATCCATCTACTGATTTCACTACCATTCATGTGAAGATGCTCTCACACTCAATGATGCAGCATGAGGCTTTTGATAACAAAGAATCAATCAACATAATTCATATAGAACTAGACCATGAATGGTTCTATAAAGTTAAAGAATTTTTAAAGAAGGTTCCTTAGGGGTTCTTGATCTTGCAGGGTCCTATAGAGAATGGTACCATAATTCACCACAAGGTTGTTTCTCAATCTACATTTGTACACATCAAATCGTATGAGGAACAAGTCTTATTTTTTGAGGCTGTAGCTTATCATGATTGGCTATCCCAGTTACAATATTTCCTGAGGCTCAAAATTATCCCGTAGGGACTATCACATACTAAAATAAAAGCATTTAAATAGAAATCAACAATATATATCTTACTAGGAGGTATATTGTATAATTGAAATGATGGAGTCCTCCTTCATTGCTTAGATCCTCAAGAATTAGCTTGGGTAATTTTGTAAGATCACCATGCTACATGTGATGGCCACTAAAACATCATGGACATTGTCAAGTGCATCCTTTGAATGAGCTATTATTGGCCGACCATGGAGAAGGATTGTTGTAAGTATATCAGGAAATGCGTTAAATTTCAACATCATGTAAATTTGATGCACTTGCCATCACATGCCTTGCAGCCTATTCAGGTAGCTTGGCCATTTTATCAGTGGGGTTTTGATCTAATCGACAATATTTATCCCCTATCATCGGGTTGACACATATTTATCTTGATGTCCATTGAGTACTTCACCAAATGGGTGGAAGCGGTCTCCTTAATGTCGATAATTGGACCTTGAATTGCAGAGTTCATACTTCACACCATCCTCTATTATTTTGGGGTCCCCTTCAAGATAATCTCAAATAATTGTTCATAATTCAAAAAAAAATGTACGGGCTTAACTGTACAAATACAAAATTCAACACAATTTTACGACACCATACTATCCATAGGCAAACGAGCAAGCAAAGGCCTCAAACAAGACAATAGTATCCATCTTAAAGAAGACGATGAAATAAAATCATAGGGATTGGCATTTGCAATTACCCCTTGCATTATGGGCTTACAAGACTAGTGTATGGATGCCCACTAGGGCAACCTCATTTTTGCTTGTATATGGTGCTGAGGCCATTATGTCCTTATATTTGGAAATCCCAACATTGCGCATCACATTGAAAGAGTTCATCAATGATGACACTGCGTGACAAGCTCACCTAGATTAGATGACCCTTATGGATGAATGGTGTATCAATGCTCTTGAGCATCTTTGCATTTACCAGGATCGTCTAACACAAGCTTATAACAATAAAGTCCACCTAAGATACTTTAAGGTTGGCTATCTTGTGCTTAAATAAAACCAATAGAACTCAAATATTCCCCCACACCTATGAGATAAATTTACGACCAACTAGA
The DNA here is from genome assembly GCA_028583015.1 of Wollemia nobilis. Taxonomy (NCBI): domain Eukaryota; kingdom Viridiplantae; phylum Streptophyta; class Pinopsida; order Araucariales; family Araucariaceae; genus Wollemia; species Wollemia nobilis. The sequence goes on along the minus strand of JAQPPZ010016947.1, from coordinate 18,970,960 downwards.
TAGGTCCTTACATCATCTCTGAGAATATTGGACCTAGGGCATATTGCCTAACATTGCTAGAAGGTTTTGAGGAGATAGATCCTCTCAAAATTATTCATTTAAGGGCGTTTCACACATAAGCACAACAAAACACAAAAACATTCAAATAAACCAACAAAATATCAAAAACATTCATAAATTTCAAAATCACAAAAACAATAGAAAAATTCAAAACAAAAAAGGCTCCAAATGCATATTAAAGCCCTTTGGTAAAATAACAAACGGCCCCAAAGGCATCTTAAAACCCTTTGGTCACATCACAAAATGACCCAAAGGCATCTAAAATCCCTTTGGTCAAATCACAAAAGACCCCAAAGGCATCTTAAAGCCCTTTGGTCACATCACAAAATGTCCTTAAGATGTCATAAGCTCTTTGGTCAACTCACAAAAAGCTCCAAAGGCATCATAAGCTCTTTAGTCGATTCTCAAAATTCCCCAAAGGCATATTAAAGCCCTTTGGTCAAATCACAAAATGCTCTAAAGGCATCATAAGCTCTTTGGTCAATTCTCAAAATGTCTTAAAGGCATCTTAAAGCCCTTTGGTCAAATCACAAAATGCCCCAAAGGCATATTAAAGCCCTTTGGTCAAATCACAAAAGGTACCAAAGGCATCTTAAATTCCTTTTATCACATCACAAAAAGCCCCAAATGCATCTTAAAGCCCTTTGGTAAAAAACAAAACACAAAAGCACAAAAATAGTTTAAATTCAAAAAGTTCAAAAACATTCAGAATAATCAAAACTAAAAAAAATTGAAAGCATAAAAAATACAAAAACATTTGCATTTCGCATTTGTATTTATATAGTTGCATTGCAAATAGTCATTTCCATCCATTGCATTTAAATTTGGTAGGTTTTGTTCACAATATTACAAATGAAACCATGTTTGTACCTCAATCATGAATATTCAAAATCCATCATCACACATAACCTATGTATGTAACTATGTTTTCAACACAACCCCTCTTGTTGCTATAACGAATATACTAGGTTTTTTTAGTCACTCAGCCATACCTAGTGATTTCATCAAATTTTATAGAAAGCTATCTTCACTAGCAAAAGATGAGGTCTAGTTTTGATAGTGTCTGGTATATTTCAGAATCCTATCACTAATCAAAACATTAAAAATCCTAGTTGAAACAAGGAAAATATGAATGCTACAAAGTGGTACTAGGTATCCTAAGAGAAAGGTTTCTACTTGACCACCTTGTGATGGTCATGGTTTAGGATTTTGATCATTGGAAAAAGGACAAGCTCCCACCTACCCAAATAAATCTCTTATTTTCATCAAAACAAGAAAAAAATCCTAAAATAAAGTGAAATTCAAAAGCAAAATAACCAATGATTATCATCACTACAAAAATCCCTTGCTTAAAAGAAAATAAAAATTCAAAATAAATAGTGATTTTCATCACTAAAGCATGAGCAAGTATCCCAAATAAATGTGAATAAAAGAAGGGGGTGAAGAGCTTTAATCCCTAGAATGGTCAATTTCCACAAACCGTTGAGTGATCCCTAATATAGCAATGGGCTGCTTGAATCCCGCTTGGCATTAGGGTAAGTTATTAGCAATTTACAAAAGGGGCTAGATTTAGGTTTCCTATATCACCTAGTGGTCTAATCCAATTGAGTCCAACTTAGGATCAGGATGAATATTTGAGGATCCCCAATACAACAATGGGCTGAATGAATCCTGCCTGGCACTACGATATGCTTATGTTTATCTAATATATTCATTGCACACACAAGGATAATGAGTATCTAGGTCTTCATAAAAAAAGCCTTATCTTACGAGAGTCATGTATGGTTAGTATACAATTTTTTATGGAGTAACTAGGGTGTTTGAGACTCATGGAAAACCTCATAAATCCTCTCATAGCAACAAATCACATCATCGATAAAATCATAAATTTTCTTTAGGAGGTTTTGTTCATTAAAAGGTGTTAATAAAATAGGATAGATACCAGATAAATGTCAACAATGATATTTAAATGGCCACTGACTATTTTTTGCATACCTTTTAATATACATATGCTTATAAATAAAGTACATACATACCACATCATCTCATCTCATATATGGATGCTCAATTGATTAAATTCTTATGATAAGATTTATCAATTACATTCATGATTATTTTAAATTATGTGGTGTCACCCATTATATTGTTTAACTCATATCACATGCATTCATTGTGTTTTAAGTGATTAAAGCATACAGGTTCATTTACATTAGATCATCATCATATAAATAATGCATCACACACATTGCATTTACCATATCATAACAACATAAGTTAGATGCATACAATTAAATAAAATATTAAACATATATTTAACAACACTGCATCCACATATGCATCACAAGTAGTCCATCTACACATCTAAATCACATCATCTAGAGCATATATCCATCAACTAGCTAATGCACATCAATACATCATATCATATAGCATAAAATCGTCATACTGCATCACATAAACATAAAAGCAAAAACATAAAATACACATAATGAGTCTCAAAATGTAGATATCATATATATATATATATATATATATATATATATATATATATATATATATATATATATATATATATATATATATATGTGTGTGTGTGTGTGTGTGTGTGTGTGTGTGTGTGTGTGTGTGTGTGTGTGTGTGTGTGTGTGTGTGTGTATCAAATAAGTACATGGAGGTACAAAAATACCATAAGGCTACAACAGTGTAGGTCATCCAACCTTACACTCCAAAATGTACAATAGGTAAAAGGTATGCTCAGGAGTGGCCTACGCCAGTAGTTTCACCTCCACCCTTGTCGCCCTCTCTATGAGGTTGTCTAGAGCTAGTACCTACTATCCTCTCAGAACGAGTCGTTGTCCTATGGTCGGGCTACACTGAAGAAAACCCTAACATGATTCATCCACTCTGGTGCAAGCCCCAAATTGAAGACCTATTTGAAGGAGTAACACCTAGTTGCCTGATCATAGGACTTAGAGTGGTGATATAGCTGACATCTCCTGCTATTTGAGCCTCATGCTCCTCTAATAAGCCCTGGAGGTACCGCATATCAGTCCCTATATCCAAACTTGTAGGCCCTTGTATAGTAGGAGTAACCAACATAATATATCCCCTAGAAACATCTCTCTCATAAGTGAGTTGCTCTATCCTGAGCTGCACTGAGTCAATATGAGTCTAGAGAGTGGTAATTTCTCCCTCAAATCTCTAAACCTATGCCTAAAGCACATTAATGGTAGAATCCCTCTATGTGATATGGATCTAAGATTACTGAAGCTTAGCCTCCATGTGGTGTAGCTGAGCCTAAAGAGGGGACTCTTACTCCTATGGAGCTAACTCCTCCTCCTCCTCAAGAGAAATCTGATCCTCAGCCACCTGCTGCTCTATGGCCTACCCCCAGTCCTCTATTCAGACCTGCACTCAGCACCCATCAGGATCCTCCTTGGTAGCTACCTCATCTCTATCCTGGACTAAGCTACCACCGCCATGCCAAAGCTATATGACCCACCACTAGATATAGACCTCTATGGCCCTACCATCTGCGATGCCAACATCCACTACTGGAGGATCACCATCCTTTGTAACTACTATAATTCATTATAATGGAAGATCTCTCTCTACAGTAATCCACCTATACAAAATGGGCTCTAAGGGTACATCCTACTGTAGACCATACTATCGAAGCACCTGAGAATAGTGGAACTCCATGATGTTATCTTTGTGGCCAATAACCCATCGGTCATGGTGAGTCCGAGATGTAAACCTATTTGCCTTTGCCCAGGTGGGGAAATCATTATAGGGCCTCCAGATAATATCCTTGGCCTATAGGCTAGTAATATATGTTGTGTAGTGAGAGAGCTCCCCTGCGTAGCACCAACTCGTGTGCTCCTCATGATCTCGGGACCACCTGCCTCCATAGAACAGAGCCACATCTGCTATATCAGTAATCTCAACTGGTAGTCCTCTTAGGAGATCCACCCTGATATACTCCCATCCTCAGATCTAGAGGAGCAGGTTGTAAGCAATGCTGGCATGTTCATAACACTAAATTCGATAGAGCACATCATAGCACTGGGTCAACAGTGCACTCCCCCAAGACATGATGATAGGCTTTGCCTTATCCATCAAGTCCTAGACCATAGCTAGGAGGTTCCATGGGAACCTCACTACAGAGCAGTCAAGCAAAAGCATATTACATATAACCATCATCAAAATTGCCTATCATCGAGAGAAGACATTCTCCCGGTACCATTGATCCATAGAGATCCCACCATGATGACAATCACTAAACACAACAATTGCATGAGCACCAAAGACTCAAAAAAATAACATCTCGAGCATCACTATGAGAATATACAATGGGGAATCCATCAAAAGAGATCTGAAATATCCTGTAGATGTCCTTCAGAGTAATGGTCATCTCACCAATAGGGAGATAAAAAGTGTTGGTCCTAGAGTTCCACCTATGAGCTAAGGTAGTAAGGTAGACCTGATTCGACATAATTATTGGCAACCTAGTGACATACTAGAGGCCACTAGCATCAAGCCAATCCCATTCAGTGTCATCCATATGGGACAGAAGTTGCATGAGCAATTTAGGTTCTCGAGCCCACACAGACAAGATATAAAAGGTGAAAATTAAATGCCTAAATTAAATGCACTAAAAAGCTAAAAGGATAAATAAAACAAAATTAGTTGTAAATTAATCTAAGATAAGCCTAAATCTACAAGCACAGTGACTAAATGCACCTAAACATTCAAAAAAATCAAATTCTACACTTCAAAATTGCAAAAAAAATCAATAAAAATCCTTAAAAATCAAAAACTTTTAAAAATAAATCTAAGGTCGCATAGTCGTTCATGCCAGGATCGGCCACGTAGTAGTCATTGAAGCCAATAATGTCTAGCCTCCAACAGTTAAAAAATTGATCATTGGAATTAAAGCTGATCATTGACAGTAACAACGGCCCCTCTTTGGCCATTTAGGGGTCGCTCTGAGCGTCAGCAGCCATGATACGACATGCCAACGGTGTCCCCCCTCATCCAAAAAGAAAAAAATTGATAAAATTATAAAACTAAGCTAGAACCACTAAAATTAACCCTAACCTAAGTCTATCTATGGTTTCGGTTTATTGCCAACAGGGTTAGTTTGATTCATTTACTGGTTATCTAGTGAAGTTCATTTTACCAAATAAAATGAATGAAAAGCTAGGGTTTGAGAGGTACCCATGATTCATCAGTACCTCCACTCATCGATGCCTCATCCTACTCTACCATGGTGTCTAAATTCGATAGCATCCCAGATCACAATAAGTCACTCTCAACTCAAATCTCAAAAAGTACAATTGACAACTAGAATAATGAAAAGTCAAAACCTAGAAATTGCTTTTATATTCTTAATTTATGCCTCAACCGCACTAGCGCCAAAATCCTGCATTTTTTGGATGCTGGACCTGACAATGGCCACAAAGGGGCAATTAGGGGCCCCTAGACCTGAAAATGACTATGAAACAAAGATAAATTCACTCAATTTCTCACTATGAGTCTCCTCAAAATGAGCCATTAAGCATACCTATCGGTCCAGAATAATCAAAGAGTGCACAAATACCAAAAAATCACATATATTAAAATAAAAAATAATAAATTGTAGCACCGTGCAAATTTATTCCAGGATATCATTCCACATGTGTGAGCAATAGTGTTTGGGGGCGTCAAACACCATAGCGGAGAGCCAACAAAACTCTCTTTAACACCGCACCTCCTAGCATTAATATATCAAAAATAAAAACAATACAAATATCAAATCAACACAAAAAAAATCAAACAACATCAAAATAATTGAGCCTCATATTTAGTTATTTACTCTACACAATTGGAGGTTGCAGCGACTTGTGCTCCATGCAATTCGGCAAGATGAGTAAATTACCATAAGGCCACTTGGGAAAAATAGTTATGGTAGAATTGAGATGCTTCATGTCAATCCCGAAGAAGGCCATGGTGGTCGAAATTCCCCATGGGATTGAGGATTCATCTCATTTCTCCTATAACAAATGTTTAAAAAATCATAGAATGTAGTGATTCATCATAGACTTAAATAGAATTGTTATCACCTTGATTCCCTAAGAAGGCCATTGCGGCCAGAATACTCCATGGGATAGAGTTGTACAATTACTAAAAATAGTTGAAATCATACCTGAGATGGCACCTACCTTATAACAACAAAGAAAACCTCTAAAAGGGTCCAAATCATTCATCTTGGTCAAGCGACTCATCTCTTTATTCATTGTCCTTCCCTCATCGACTCATCGTTTGAGGGGGTAGTCATAATATCAACAATCATAATCAAAATCAATAAAATATCACTCGATCATGTCAAATTGCATTCGTCTTACAAATTATTGCCAACAACTATCATAAGATTACCCTTTGTTGGGGATAAAACAAATATGATAGTTAAATGTGTAGCTCTCCTCCTTTCAGATCTATAGTTACACTGAAGCCTATATTAGCACTGAAGCTACCTGATTGTCTGATGGATGTGTGTAAGCTTTAACAAATTTAAGCCTTCCACCCTATTGGAAGCAATGATTCTAGGATGCACATCCTTTCTCATGACTAGGGCATCCAATGTTGATCAAATCAATGATCATCACACAACCTAAAATGTGGCCCTAGGTGGTCTATTTTTTCTCTATGTTGTGTTTTACCATAATGCATCCCAAAAATAGGTATCTGTAGACACCTAAAATGCATCATTATTAGGATACTACTCATATGGACACATCCGAAGACCATATGAATGATCTTGGACCTTTCCAAGAGCTAGAAGTGGTCCTAACCACTCAAAAATGGTAGTTCTAACCCATCCAGGCTTAGCCGCTCTCAAGTAGAGTGATCGCCACACCTGATCATTGAAGCTGAGAGTGGCCACACATAGCCACTGCTCTGAAAAATGGCTAGCACCATGCATATTTTGGCTATGAATACGGGCCTAGATCATGTAGTCTAACTGCACCTTACATTACTTGCAGGCAAATTTTGGTGAGGAACTCCCAGAGTTCCTCCTTACTACCCCTTTAATGAAAATTTGTGACTGATGATTTCCCCTCGGGATGGTTAGTTGTATGCAAATTTGGATTTTGGCTTCTCTAGGAAGCCAAGATTTAGATCTATATGTAAAACAAGTATGGTCTACATATGGACTCTCCCAAGCAAAGTAAATGATCCATGAATATCTAAATTTTATGTAGCGAAGCCCTAGCAGTTCAAAGAGTGAATCCACACCCCCTTTGAGGAGAAACAAAGCATTATCTTGTTGAGCTACATCTACATACTTGCTTTTAGATCCATTTATTCTTCACCACCCATTAGTGTACCAAACACAATAGGTGACCCTTGAACATCAATTGGAGCATGGAATCTAGTGCTACAACCCATGGTTCACGAGAAGAAATTCATTTTATGGTCACTTTCATTGATAGTGGCCCATAGCATAGCCTAGGGTTTATAGACTTTATTTTCCTTTGTTATAGCTTAGATATGTTATTGATTTGATTTATTAATTAGTTTTGGCTTAGATCTGATTTCATTAATGCATTTACATCATATTTTTGAGTTCTCTATGCATTTATCGCTTAGTTTGTGCTTGCATTTTAATATTATCATGCTCATATATCATGTTTATTAGATCTATTAATAAGAGCCTCATTCGAAGAGGCTCCCCATGCTACTAATAGTGCTTTGTTATTTATATGCACATAGGTCACAGGTTTACAAGACCGATTGAAGGCATCCAGTGCATAAGATCCCTCCAAGGCAAGAAAAGGAGGAGGCATCTATAAAATCTCATACAAGTTTGTGTGTGAGATAGGGAGGCTTGCAAAAGCACACCACCCCTTTTCAAGGGGACATATTATTCACCATTATTCTTCTTGCATCTTATTGTATCAAACTGGGTATTCCTCAGAGGGACCAATATGTAATCAGGATTTTCAAAGAAGATAATAATAAAAGATCTTTCTTTATTTTATCATTTTCATGTTATACGTATTGCTTCATGTTCTTTGATTTGATACAATATTACAAGTAGCATAAGTGGTGCACACTTCCTAGGTTCACACATGATGTGTGCTCACAAATGGCTTAAGGTGGATGCTATGCTCGCTGGAAGACATGAAGCTATCATGCATGGGATGTAGTGCTTGTTGAGATCCAAAAGGAGTGTAACTTGATAGGTGTGTAGTATGTGGTGATGATCAAAAGAAGTGTAACCCAATAGGGGTGTTATCTCATTGAAGATGAGAATAATATTGATCAAATAAAAGAAAGAAGATATTGTGTGAGCATGTGCTAGAGAGAAGATAGATAGATGGAAAGAATAAAGTGATACAAAGTAGTGTATGTGTATCCTTGTTGAAATTTCAAGAGCTATGAGATGTGTGTAGAATATACAGTGGTTGTATGAATACCATAAAGGATGTTCATGCAGTATCTATCATATGCTACGAGGAACCCTTAAAAATCAAAAGATCAATGAAAAAAGTGTAAGAAAAATAATATGCGCAAATAGGAGTGCATATCCTTTGTCTTGGAGAAAAGAAGAAATGATTGAAAACTTTCAAAGGACAAAAGATATACAAGAGATATACTATATCCCTTGACTTGGAGAAAATTTTGATTATGATCAAGACTTTCAAGGTCAAGGAATATAGAAGAAGAAGAGAGAAGAAGAGAATGAACATATATCCCTTGAATTGGGGAAATTATGATGATGATTATTGATGCTTTCAAAGATCAAGGAACATGGAAGAATAATAAATAAGATAAAGAACATATATCCCTTGACTTGGGAATTTTTGATGATTGTTGATACTTTCAAGGTCAAGGAATATATAAGATAGAAGAGAAGTATGATTTGTGCCAATGGATGATTTGTGCTTAGTGTGTGCAAAAGCTTCAAGGTGGAATGCCCCTTTGGTGAGAGTGCATGAAAAAAATTTATAGCTTGTGATGGCAATATGGTGGGCTCATTTAAGAGTTTTAGACAAAGATATGAGCAAATATGTGGGCCCATTTAAGATTGTCATACAAAGAGATGAGAAAATATGTGGGCTCATTTAAGAGTGTTAGACAAAGATATAAGCAAATATGTTGGATAATTTAAGATCATTGAACAAAGAGATGAAAAATGATGTGGGCTCATTTAAGAGTGCTAGACAAAGAGACAAGCAAATATGTAGGCTCATTTAAGAGTGTTAAATATAATTATGAGAAAAATTTATATCTATGTAGAGCTCTATATGGTCACGTTTTGATGAGAAAACACATGTAGAATGAAGTAGATAAATTTGTTAAAGATAATTTTTTAAGTTGGGCATATCCCCTTTAAGCAGGAAGCTTACAAGGATGACTTGTTTTAGCTAATTAGATTTGGATATCTGACAATGGGTGTTGATGAAAAAATTGGAGATAGAATATAGTTTTGTAATGTATGAGACAAGTTATATCTTAGAAAGATTTATGATTAAGGACAAGTTGGTCCTTTTTCATAAGGTCATGCATATGCTTCCGAAGTGTCTTACATCGATTAGTTAAATGGCCATGACCTTGATGAAAAGCACAATATTTATGTGAAGATTATTTTTGATATGTAGTAGCTTTGGGAGATGGAAGATTAATCATTTTATATTCTAATAACTTGGTTAAGATTAAAGCAAGGGGTAGGCCTGATCTTACCTAAAAATTCCTAGGCAAGGGTAAGTTGTGGTATTCTTGTTGAAGGGGAGAATAATTTATGTCTTTCCCTACTCCTAATTTTCCCTCTCTTCTTAATGCTAGCCTCCACACATGTGGCTATGTCAATTGCACTTGGGAGGGTACACACTAGCTTTTTCTAAGGGGTAGGATAATTGGTGATTAAGGATTTTGATTAAGATATTAAGAAGTTCAAATTGAGGGGGGACATGATTAATTTTTCCTACAATGGTGTTCCATCTAGTAAGAAAATATTTAAAGGATTCGTGTTCAAATTGTTTTAATTTCAATAGATCAACAAAGCTAAGTTTTCTTTAAATGAAGATATAAAGTATAAATTAAATCAATAATATCACTAATCTATGCAAACAAATATTTAGTGGTCTTGCTTAAGTCTAAATAATTTTTTATATTTTAATTGTGTGAAAGGTCTCAAATATTGAAAAGGAGGTGTTCACGTTGGGTTCACTAAATATATAGAATGGAAACATTACCAACATAGATGATCCTCAATAAATCCACTAGGAGCCGAGGTAACTACAAGGCTATTATTCTCTACACTCGGGGGCTCGGGGATTTAAGGTTTCACTAGGAGTGGGTTAAGGGCTCACTCAAATTATGAGATGGAATATTTGATGTGTTTATTGATAAAGCACCTAAGTTCAGTCTTGATTAAAATCTAAACTAGAAATAATTAAAATACAGTAATGCAGGGCAAACAATAATACAAAAAACAAAGGAGCCATCCCTAAGATGATTCTTTATTTCAATGAAGACTATTCCCTAAAATTTTACAAGAAAGTAAATATTTTATTTTCCATTAAAGGTTCAAGAGAATGCACAAATAGGATTAGCCTAGATACAAACTATTGTTAGAGTAAATATTCCATCATTTGGATATCTTACCCTTTTCCTACATTAGGTAGATTTTATTTATTGCATGGTAAAAAGTAGCTTGTTACTTTTTACCACTAGTATTTACTTTTACTACTAGGTTAGTTACCTTTTACTATTTACTGTTTACCTTTTGGATATTTATCTAAATATCCTAGGTTAGTCATAGTCAATTTGACTACGTAGTTAGCTGTTAGCATATTACTCTCCTAACGCGCTCTATTAGCATTATTTGTGCTATTTGGTTAATATTCCTATTTTGTAACTTATATAAGGCTATGACATTCCAAGTCTAGTCTAATGTTGAATTATTAATTTATTTCATTTTGGAGCGATTTATTCGCACATTGGCATCAGATCCATGGAGGAGCCATCGATGATCTTGGAGCACTAGGCGAGAGACCCGCAACGGACCAGGTGTACGTTTCTCGAGGTAGTCGAAGGAGAGGCACGATTCTCGAGGAAGTCTGCAACTGACTTTGGACATAGATCCTGAGGTGATGCATTGCTTGATTGATGCAAAACCTAAGGAGTGACCTAAAAACACTGCAGAGCATGGATCTTGAGGAGTGGGACCTGCTGACGTGGCAGCCCGTAGCCCAAGACCCGCACCAACGTGGCCCGAGGTGATCCAAGGTAAGCTGGCGTGGCGTTGTGAACCATTGGACCCTGCATGCATTTTGAGGTGGAGATAACTAGATCCTACATGCATATTGAGGTGGAGTTGACTGGATTTTGGCTTGCATACCAAGGTGGCCCATTGGTGATTGGTGAAGAGGCCTGCAGGTGCTGACGTGGCATCCGATTTGGCCCTGGTATGAAACGTGAGGTACTGGATGATGTGGCATCTGATCTAGCCCTGGCATAGAACTCAAGGCACTGACTGACATGATATGCGACCTGAGGTGGCTAACAACAGAGGTGGTTGATCTAGATAGCAGCTGATGTGGCAATGGCACGTGGACCGAGGAGATGACATGTTGAGCTGACTGGGCACTAACGAGACCAACACCTATGGCATGACTCTCGAGGACACGTGGCACGTTGTGGGCTTGTGTGACATGGCCTTTTTCAATTGGTCATTTGCGAGGCAAAAAGGCTTGAGGGTGATTTCCTGCAGGCAATCACGTGTTAAAGGGAAGAGTTTCCCTTTTATACACCCGCAAAGCCTCCGTGGGGTGAATGTGGGACAAAAGTCCCACATTCCATTTTTTTTCTCCGCCAGGCCGCAAGGTGGGGAATAAAGGGCAAAAATTGCCCTTTCATCTCACCGGTGGTGGAAGCCGGGACGGTTGGGTGCTCTAGTTTCGAGTGCTCGAACCCATCAGGTTGTGGGTTCAATCCCCTAGGGGGGCTCCACAAGGCCTAATATATATATATATATATTTTGCATTATTTTAATTAAAGTTTTTAAAATATAACTTTAATTTAATAATTTAAATATTAATTATGTTTTAAAAATCTTTTTTTTTTAATTTAAATTGATTTTTTAAACATAATTGTATTTTTTTTATTAAATTGAAGTATTTGTTTAAACTTAAAAAAAAAATTACAAAATTAAAAAAAGAAAAGAAAAATGGTTCTATTTATTGCAACTACAAGAATTTATATTCTTTGTTTTCTCCAAATTTGGGGATAAAAGACAAGAACTTAGCATGATTTTGTTGCAAATTTGAAGCCTACAACTCTTCTCCAAAACCCTTGTTAATTTTGCAAAATAAAAGGGGGGAAATATCACATTTTGTGATTCTTCTTTTCCAAAATTGTAACACAAGGAGTCACCAAAACTTGCAAAATTCAAAGTCAAAATTTGTGCAATTGTTTTCTCCAAGGAGGGATAAAAGACTGGAAATTGCACATCTTATTTTTTGCAATCAAAGAAATGACCTTGGGTCCACTAAAACTAAGTTGCGTGTTGACTAGTTCTGGAAGCCTTTCAAACGCGGGTCGTGTGTCGACTTGTCTTGGAAGGGGTGCTCATTTTTTTTGTTTATTTTACAAATTAAGGGGGGAAGACAACACTTGTACTTCTTTTGCAAAATTGTAAAACAAAGTAGGAGACATAAAAATATCATTCTTGCACAAATACACATTTTTGTTGCAAAAGTTGGAAATAAGGTGCATTCTCGATTTTACTCGACACCTTCATTTCAAAATTGGCAAAATAGGTACATTCTCGGTTGCATCCGACACCTAAGTGATAATAATTTTGTGGGAATTCTTGTTTGATTATTGCATTTCCCTTTTGCAATTATAAGTCATAGAATCAATAACACACGATACCCCAAAATTTCACAAATTTGTTTAACTCAAATTGCACAATTAGAAGCCATTTCTAAAAACTTGATATATTCTCCTAAATCAAAACAAAACCCCTAATTCACTCTTATTTGTTTGGCTTAAATTCCTCCAAATTTTCATCTTTTTTGAAGGGTGTTAAGGCAGGTGCCATTAAATAGCTATTTGAGTGAATTAAACCTTTCGACTCTTATGTGTTTGGCTTAATTTCCTCCACCTGATTATCTCTTTTCAAGAGAATCTTCAGGAAGGTGCCATTAAATACCACTTGAGAGTGATAGGAATATCATCTTAGTGCATTGTAGGACCTTACTCATGGCAATAATTAACAAATACTTGAGTGAATCTCAATTGCTAAAAGTTCATAACTATACAGCTTGGAAAACTAAGATGAAATCCATTTTGACTGTAGAGGACTTGTGGGACTTAGTTGCTGGCACTACACCATGACCCACAACAACAGGAGCTGATCAAAGAGAATGGGATAAAAAGAACAATCATCTACTCATGTTAATCCTTCTAGCCACTTATGATGAGGTACAACCTCACATTAGTGAGGCAAAGAATGGAAAATATGCATGGGATTCCTTGTCCACCATTTTTGAAGGAAAGAATCAATCCACGGTTCTCAACCTTCAAACCCAACTTCATACACTGCATATGAAGTCGGGTGAGTCAGTAGCAACCTTCCTCTGCAGAACTGAAGACTAAGCTTAATGCTTTAGGGGCCAAATTTGAGGACGCCATTTTGACTTTAGTTATCTTGAGAGCCCTTCCTGAATCCTACAAAAGTTTGATTACATCCCTTTCTGTTTCACAAAGAACTCTCACCTTTGTGGAGTTAGTCAATTTGCTTCAAACTGAGGAAGCTAATCAACTCCAAAAAGATGAAGCATCTAATAGTGCACTTTATTCACACAATAAGGTTGAGAAGAAGAAAGAAAACTATAACAAGGGAGGATCATCCTCAAAAGGTAAGGGAAATAAATCTCAAAAATGGTTTTGCACATATTGTAAGAAAGATAACCATGACACCAATCGGTGTTGGTTCAAAAACAAGAAAAACAAGAAAGACAAAGGCAACATTGCTAGTGAAGTGTCTAATTTAGATTCTGATTCTGGTTCAAAAAAAGCACACAGAGTGCTCATTGCTAAAATAGTATTGTAGAGGGAAAACACATGTTTGTCACATTGGGCAAAGCACCATTATCCTCTCTCTTCTTTAGGCTTCATAGAATAGCATAAGTTTTTTTTTGAAGTTCTTACAAATAAGGGGTTATTTGTACCTCTTTTAGGCTTCATAAATAGCAAAATATTAATGTTTGAAGTCCTTGTAATAAAAATAAGAGACTTTTTATGGTGTTGTTGGCATTTTTGCCACATTGTTTTAGTTGCTGTTGTTCATGCAAAAGAATGCTAAAATTTTGAAGACACTTAACACATTTGGTGAAAAAGCAAAGGTGTCACGTTTTCGTGACTTGTCACGATTTCGTGACATGTCACAAAATCACGACCCATCGCGTTTTTGCGGCGTCTGCAACACAAATGCTGAGTTCTAAAGTTGTCACGAAATCGCGACCGTCGCATTTTTGCGGGGTCCAAACCAAAGAGGTGTGCACATGGAAATATGTCACGATATCACGACATGTCATGATATCACGACCTATCACAGTTTCACGACGTCAAATGCGGAAAAGAGCTAAGTCAAGTGTCGCGATATCGTGACCTGTCGCGTTATCACGACCTGTCGCGTTATTGCGGTCAATGCAGTCAACGACAGCAAGGGAGGTAAGGTTGTCATGATATCACGATGTGTTGGAGTTTTGTGATCAACATGGTCAACGGAAGTGCTAGAATGAAGTTGTCACGATATCGTGACATGTCGCAAAATCACGACATAAGGCAGTAATGGAGCAGTGTGATGAAAAATGTCGTGATATCACGATAGTAAAGTAAGCAAGGAGAAAATGGTTCGAAACGTCATGATATCACGACATGTCGCATTATCGTGGAAAATTTGAAAGAAAAGGCATAAGGCATGAAAGACGTGATTTCGCAACATTTTTGAGGATGAGGTCAAGCAAGAAGAAGACATCGCGATATCGCGACAAGAAGCGGCAATGATGAAGAAGGCAAGAAAATGTCATGATTTCATGACACATTGGGGCGAAAGGACCAAGTGCAGGGAATTGTCACGATTTCGTGACATGACGAATTTTTGTAGACGAAGAGCAGTGAGAAGCCAAGTGAAAGAAAGGTGTAGCAAAATTGTGCCTTGTCACATTTTCGCGGTCCGAAGCAACCAAAGGCCAACATGAGGAAAGAACGTAGCGAAATCGTGCCTTGTCGCATTTTCGCAAAAATAGAGTGGAGAAAGAGCATAATAGTACAGAATGTCACGATTTTGTGACGCGTCACGTTTTCACAAGCTAAGGTAGCGAAGGAGACAAAGGAGCCGAATACGTCACGATTTCGTGACATGGTTGATTTTTGCGCTCCCAAAGTGACAAAAGTGTACAGAGCAGAGACACATCGCGATTTCGTGACATGTTGCATTTTTGCGACCTGTCACAGTTTTGCGCCAGGAAGCAGTTCAAACGGCCCGATGAAGCATTGCGATTTTCAATGATTAAAAGCACTCCAAAATTTAATGTTTTGCTGCTTTCCAATGTGTGCAAGATAGAAGAGCATGCTCAGGCCTATAGTTTTCAATGCCGCCAGAATTAAAGATGCCTCCAATATTTAAAGCGCCTATTCGCGATCTCTTACAGCTTTCAAGGGATAACGGTCATTTAATAAAGAGATATGGGCCCTCGTTTCTATTTCATTCTCAGTTGTAATTCATTAAAAGCAGGGATTGTCATCTCTCCAAGGCAGATTAAGGGGGTTGTTTCTTCGAGATCTGTCTCATTTATTAAATGTTGTAATATGAAAGGAAGAGGACGGACCTCTATAAATACCAATGTAAAACTCAAGCAAAAAAAGGAGGATCTTATTACAGAAATTGAAATCAAAATCCTAGATGCAATTGCTTCCATTCTTAGGGTCTTCTAGAATTGGTGATCTAATTTGTTGTGTATGTTTGGCTTTTTGTGTGATTTACTTCTGTGTAGTTTAGTGTAATATCAGTTGAATTCTACTGTGTTGAATTTGGCTGTATTAGCATTTAAATGTTTGAAGTTTATTCGAAAGCGAACTCATGACTAATGCGTAATCTAATTTTTGTATACATATTCTAAGAGTCCGTTGCTGCTGAGCTTTAGGATCTATTTGAAGTTATTCCTGTTCAAGGTTGTTCTCCCATTAACAATCGGCTTTGGCCATATTTCCTATCTCTTTCCGTAATTTCCCATTTCGTTCCACATATTTCCCGTTTCTTTCCTGCAACTTTAGTCTTAAAACCAGTTTAGTTTAGTGTGGGAACCAGCCCTCTTTGGAGATTGGTCTGGGAGACATTTCTTTCTCCCAGCCTTTTAATGTTGGCCAAGTCTAGGGTGCATAGACATAGAAAATCCTTTCCTATGGCAGATTCATGACCAACAGGTGTAAAATTGCCTAGGAGGCAATGTTTGTAAAAATATTTCACAAAACTCTTGAGTTGCACATATTTTGTAATTAAGGGGGGATATACATTTCTTTTCTTCACAATTTTTTGTAAAAAGGGAAGAAGACTTATAAGGGTGCATTTTCGGCTATGACTGACACCTTAGTCACACTTATTTCAGAAATTAAATACATGTTTTTGCAACGAGAAGGGGGAAACTTATAAGGGTGCATTTTCGGCTGCGACCGATACCTTAGCAACCTTATCTTTTGAAAACTCATATTGTAAAATGAATGAATCTCATATGAAGTGATCTACTTTACTACACCTAGCGATTGTAGCGGCTGGTTACCCATGCAATTTGGTTGGATGATGTGATTACTATAAGTACATTCGTTGGTGTGAAGACAAAGTGAGGAATGACCCAATTATTTGCTTAGAAGCAGCCAGAGTATTGTGACAGAGCAAGAACCAGCAGATCGACATCCTTTTCACTGTATTGGGGCGATTATATACTTTACCCAAATATTGTTGTATTAGAGGAAATGTATGTATTACCCAAATAATGTAATAAGGGGGGATGTTAGAGTAAATATTCCATCATTTTGATATTTTACCCTTTCCCTACATTAGGTAGATTTTATTTACTACATGGTAAAAAGGATCTTGTTACTTTTTACCACTAGTATTTACTTTTACTACTAGGTTAGTTACCTTTTACTATTTACTGTTTACCTGTTGGATATTTATCTAAATATTCTAGGTTAGTTGTAGTCAATTTTACTACGTAGTTAGTTGTTAGCATATTACTCTCCTAACGCGCTCTGTTAGCGTTATTTGTGCTATTTGGTTAATATTCCTATTTTTAAACTTATATAAGGCTACGACATTCCAAGTCTAGTCTAATTTTGAATTATTAATTTATTTCATTTTGGAGTGAGTTATTCTCACAATTATGTGATTTTCTTTTTTGATGCCCAAAAATAAAATCAAATGTCTTATTTTTCTTATGATCTAAATATGGAAGAGAAAATTAATGGAAAATGAACATAGACATACAAAAAACAATCTAAAAGATCTATCAAAACACTTACTTTATCCAAAGGTTGACCCTAGCTAAATTTGTGCCCCAAAATCTTCAATCACGTATCTAAATTTGCACCCCAAAAACATTGACTATGAATTTGATCAAACTTGCAAAACAACTACAACATGTTGGAAAATTTGATCAGTGTTTAGGTGCCTACTTAGGCCATTATATGATTGAGCTTCGAGGCACAACAATCAAACCCCCTTGGTCCTTTTAGCTGACCATTCAAAAATAAAAGTGATTGTTGACATTTTTGAAACAAGCAAGACAAGATGCAACAATATAGAATAGTGAAGACAAAATGCAAATAAAAGGAATGTAACAAAAACCAAACATGCAAGAAATGAGCTAGGGTTTTGGGAGCAAAAAATTACTCCCAAACTCTAGTAACCAAATTAACACCCTCTAATGGGTAAATGCAAATTCAAAAACAAATATAGAATGGTGAAATTCATGCCCTGGAAGGATGAGATACAGATTTGAAACATAGCTTTTATCTAATTTATAAATATAAAAAATGCAATGCAAAATAGAAAATTAATGATATAAGAAAACTAATGATGCAATAAGAACCTGATTAGGCTATGGTGGATGTATAAGATCAATGAAAGAGTAAAGGCAACACCAAGATGGTAGTCCTTTCCTCCTCTTAGAAGATAAGTCATGCATAAGATCTATCATCAAGGCTCCTCCACTTGCTCACCAAAATAATCTAATCATAATAAGCACATAAGCAAAGCAACAATAGAGCATTCCAAAAGTAATAAATTCCTTGAGAGCATCAAAAGCACTTGCAATCATCATGAGGTGATGGAAAATGAAAGTCTAACCCTTCTATTTATAAGAAGTTTAGAGGGATTTTAGGTAGGAAAATAAAAACACAAACTTGGTTTTAGGTCTGACATCATGAGAGACAACTCATAACTAGGATTTTGAGATTAAAAATCCAAAAATTATGATTTCACAGTTGTCTTAGACCAACCGCAAATTTGGAATCCTGATTTTACGGTCGATTAGGTTTGACTACGAATTTGTAAAAATGACCATTGGAGGTTAACTAAGTGGGAGGTAGGAAATTTTTTTTTTTTTTTTTTTTTATGACTTGTAAAAGGAGACCACAAATTTGCTCTACTTAATTCATGCCCTATAAGGAAGGACCACAAATTGGAGACAACTAGATCCATATGCAGTTTTTCTTCATTTTGGGGGACCAAATGATATCAAAATAGAACAAAATTATACTCGTCAAAAAGATTTTTTTGAGCTCGATCCAAAAGTAGTGGTTTTAGGAGGAATGGAGAATATTTTATGGGGAAAAGTTGGCTCAAATATTACCTTAATTTTTGAAGCAATAAATGCTCAATTTTAGGTCTTTAAAAGGTGAATTTGGCTTGGTTGGTTAGAGGGTTGATGCATGAGGGTGAATTGATGAAAAATTATGAAAAGTGGGTCAATTTTTAATTTCTACAGTAAGCAATGACAATTGGAATTCTAGGTAAAGATCGTCATGAGAAACTTTGACCAAACCAAGGAATAAACAAAGAGGTGATTACCACCTCTAGCTATGCTCCAAAAATATATGTGTATAGTTCCTCAAAAATGTACAATCCTATCTCTAAAAGGAAGGTACAAGATTGAAAGCGACATCATGATACCTTCAAACGAGCAACCATAGACTTGGGAGAATTAAATGCAAGAAATATTTGTGGGTGGTATCTAGTATGTGTAGAAAAGATCTCACCTCAAATGGCCTCTTATATAGTAACCTTGGGATTGTACACCATCAATATAAGAGTACCTTGATTGGTAATTTTAAATTTTAAAGAGGGAAATAACTCTAAAAATTATCTATATTTATGTACATTTCTTCTCATTATAATTATTCAAAGCCATCAATTCTTATAGGGGTGCTTTCCTTAATTATCTCTTGTGTCTTGGCCTAACTTGAGCCTTGCATTGTTGATCGATTAGTTTTTGAACCTCTTCTCTCTACATGTGTGTAACTCAAAGTTCAAACTAATAAGAAACTATAACTACTTATGAAATCCTTGTCTTGGTTCTGGTGTGGGTGTTATTTTTTTATGCATGTTTGGAGGGACCCGTGTTCCTTATGCATTATCTATTGCTACATAGGTGTTCACTTCAAATCACCACAACACAAAGAGTCTATTATATATTTGACACATTGCTACTTGTAGATAGGCTAGTTAGATTTACTTTCTTGCACTTTAATTTCATGTTATTTACTATTTTCTCCTTCTTTCCTTTTTCCTTGATGAGCACACCTATTATTCTAGGCTAGAGTAGGAAATAAATACAAGTGTTGAAGATTACATCAAGTTAAGGAGCCATCCTTGGTAAAAAATCTTGAATTTCATCTAAATAAGCCACATCCCATGTTCATTGGACTTCTTAGGACTAGCACCATACATGAGGCATAGGGCACCAAATGCACCCACTCAAATATATGAGATAAACCACAACCATGGGGGCTCATGATGCCTAAGGTGTAGGGGTTATTTTAGGCCCTTAATAATTTAAACTAGCACACCAATAAGACATAAATATAAAATCCATCCTCTAATAAGAAGTCAGGCCATGGTTTCAATGAAAGTTGAGATCATCAACTTACTGAAGCACTCTGAAGATTCACCTAAGACTCTACTAAAAAAGGACCTAGAATAATTTACCATCATAGTCCAAGATTATAGTGGGAACCTCCATCTGACTAGCAAGAACACCCCCACTTGGAAACTACACTTAAAGAAGAAGATCCAAAATAAGCCACCCAAAAGAATACTAGATTGAAGTTTTGATGCAGACCTTAGTCTATATACTTCCAAATAATTAAGATACATTCACCTAGAAACCATGTTGCAACCAAAAAGGAAGGGTATGAGGACCCATTATGGCTACTTCATTATCTAGAATACCCGTAGTTGAAGATGATAGAATCTCGTTGAATCTCCTTGAGCTACTAGCCAAATAGGAAAAGTTACCAGAATCATCACTAGAAACCTTGCAAGAATAGTTTGTTGAAGGCCTAATAACCCCATTGGAACATCTATGGGAGATGGTCTTCATGTACTAGATATATAATGTCACAGAGAAGTATGTGGCTCTTAGATTGCTAGTAGCTTCTCTTTAAGGAAAGGCTCATCGAGGCTTTGAATCCATTCCCTCATATTAAATCACTAGTTAGGATCAACTGGCTACTCTCCTCATGGATAAATTTAAGGAAGATATGACCACTTAGATGATCGAGATCAACCAAAAAAAATTACCTCAACATATCCCCAATAAGAGCTTTACTCACACCAAGGAGATTACTCTATTACAAAGAATAACTAGGAAAAACTAGATATCTAGTCTGACCAATCCTTGGAAGCACACACCGCTCATATGTACTCTAGGGAAGAAGTCTTATTTTGGCCAAATACTACCATCACTCAAGAAGGAATAATGGGTCAACCAACCAGCCAACACAAAAGGATTAGTGAATGATAGAGGTCGGTAGGCCAAGGAGCAGAGCCCACACATATCCAGTGATGGCCCAAGAGACCAAGGTTATGCATAAGGGGTAATACCAAAAAAGTATTTATAAAAAATTGGTGAATCTTAATGCAAATCAAGGCGAATCATGTCTAAACTAGGTGGCAAATTTTTCAAAATTTTGCAAAAAAATTATCAAATTTTGGCAAAATTTTAAATTTTTTCCAAAAATATAATAAAAATGGTGACTGGTAAAATATGACTGGAAAATGGCGACTTGCAGAAGACGACTCATAGAGGGCGATTGGCAGAGGGTAACTAAAAATAATTTCATAGTTTTAGGCATCAATATATATCCAAATATAGGTATATTTGTACTCATTGGAAAGCTCTTTTTGAGCCTAATTTAATGGTGGTGTTTTATGAAGTTTTGAGATGATTTAATGGGTCTAAATTGGTTCCAAAGATGATTTTGAGGAAGTAATTTCATATTTGGGGTAGAGTTTGACCTATTAAATCATTTTGAAACTTCATAAAAACACCACCATTAGATCAAGATCGAAAAGAGCTTTCTAATGAGTATAAATATGCCTATGTTTGGATATATTGATGCCTAAAACTATGAAATTATTATCAGTTGCCCTCTACCAGTCGCCCCCTACCAATCACCTTCTGTCAGTCACCTTCTTCCAATCGCCATTTGGTGACTGATGGAAGCCAACTAATAGAAGTTGACTGGTAGAAGGCGACTCGCAAAGGGTGACTAATAATAATTTCATAGTTTTAAGCATCAATATATATCCAAAAATAGACATATTTGTACTCATTGGAAAGCTCTTTTTGAGTCCGATCTAATGGTGGTGTTTTTATGAAGTTTTGAGATGATTTAATAGATCAAAATCTACCCCAAAGATGATATTACTTCCTCACCACCATCTTTGGGGTCAATTTTGACCTATTAAATCATATCAAAACTTCATAAAAACACCACCATTAGATCAATCTTGAAAATATCTTTCCAACGAGTATAAATATGCCTATGTTTGGATATATATTGATGCCTAAAACTATGAAATTATTTTTAGTCACCCTTTGCCAATCGCCTTCTGCCAGTAACCAGATGGTGATTGGCAGAGGGTGACTGACAATAATTTGTTAATTATTAAGGAGAATTAATGTTTTAAATGTATGAGTATCGCTCTCATTTTAGCTATATATAATGGGGGTATAAGAGGCGAATTTGATGGGATAAATGAAATTTTTTATAATTTGAAGGTGAAAGTTAGGCAGGAAATTTTTTTATGCTTCGTGAAATAATTATCATAGTAGGGTGATGTTGGTCAAAAATATTCCTTAGGTAATGTGTCATTCATGCGTCCTAGACCTGACCAACATTGAAATGCCGAAAGGAAGAAATATCTCCCGTGCCAATATGCAGAGATGGGTTGGTTCCCTTGTTATTCTAAATGGGGGAATAGATTAGAGAACAAGAAATAAATTGACAAATGAAAGAAAGGAATTGGAAATATGGCCATAGGCTAGATAGAACAGGGGTTATGGACAAGCAACATGATAACTCAACTATACATCGAATCAATAACACTCAACACAGAAAACTAATAGAAATTAAAACTAGGCATCCAACATGTGTAATCTCCAAGACTATTCCAACGTTCACCCTCTATCGGGAGTCAAATCCAGACATAGAATAATAACTCACATACAGAGCGGAGAATTTAATAGAAAATAAGCAATAGAAGACATACACATAAATAGAAGTCTAGAGTTAGAGCCAAACATTATTTGTATTGATAGCAAAATTCAAGTTACAACAAGCTTCTAGCAAAACATCCATCATTTTACAATAAAATCGCTAGCTTATATAGAGAATTTTATCACTTGAAATATTTAATGCACACCTACAAAACATGGCAGTGGTAGCCAAGATAATATTTGCAAGGAAAAACACTCATGAAATAGTAACCAGGCATGGGCCGAAACTGATGACTCCCTGAAATGCAATTGCACCCCTTCAATGCTCTGACAGTTTTAGCTAGTGGTACTGTCTCCTTGCTTGTTGGAACCACCCTAGTGAAATTTAGGATTCTAAAATCCTAGAAATGTTCAGTCTCGAAGCTTCTCATATCGACTACGTTTAAATGGATAAGGATACGTCTTATCTTGCTATTGAGGAGCATTTATGAGGGGTTATGATTGAAGCAGGTAGGTCTGGACTGAAACAGGTGCTAGATGCAAGTCCCAACCACTATGTTTTGTTGTTTACTGGTCTAAAATAGATTTATGCTTCAAAAATTATAGCAAAACAATTTGCCATTCCGATAACAGTGTAGGCATTGAAAATTCAAAGGTTAAAGCACTACTAGTTACTCCCAAAACTACTTTGTACCTAGAAAATGGAGTGAAGCACATTGGAGCATTGGGCGGCACACTCGCATGGAAAAGTATAATGCCAAAGCGCTATTAGTTTGGCGTGAAGACACCTTGCACTACGTAAATAAAGTGAAAATGTCCCTGGTCACACTTGGCATTTTTCATTGAAAACTGGCATTGCTCCAGGAAAATTCAAAGTTGGTTTCTCTCCCTCCAGGATCGAAATCAAAATGTACTTGTAAAGTTGGATGAAACACCCTGTTGCATTGGGATGGGTGCCCAAGTTGAAAAGTAAATAGGTAAAGCATTGCTAGCTTTAAGCAAAAGTTCCTTACAACAAAAAGTGAAGTGCAATGTTCTTGATCCTTGAGAGTTGCACTTGGGTGGAAAAGTCAAATGCTATTGTACCCCTTACTTGGCTCAAAATTGCCTTGCACCTAAAAACAGAGCAAAACTACCTGGATTCTTGGGAGGTGCACTGACATTGAAATGTCAAACACCAAAGCGCTGCTACCTTGGAGCGAAAATCCCTTGCGCTAAAAAGTGAAGCGCAATGCCTTGGAGACAAACTTAACTCTTTCTCCTTGAACTTGTCGCTACACTTTGAAAAGTCAAGGGCCATTTTGCCTTACCTTCTAGCCTGAATCTGCTTTATGCTCTAAATTGGAGCAAAACAGCTGCCCCCATACTTAGCACCTTTTCCATTTGATGGTTTGCACTGTTGAAAATTCAAAGCCCATTTCTCTCTCAATAGGAGCGAAATAGCCTTGCACTTAGAAAACAGAGTGAAACAACTGTTTCAACACTTAGCATTTTTTCATGTAGATTGTTGCTCTCTGCACCCTTTGAAAATTCAAAATCCCAAGCCACCTATGAATCAATCCGTGAGTGTCTCCTGCAAAAGCAGCCTCCCCAGTAGAATGAGACCCAAGAAGAGGAAGAAGTCCAGGGAGAAGAAGAGGGCCATGAGCCCCAAAAATAAGAATAAGAAGTAGAAAGAGAGGTTGGAGGAAGAGTCTCCTGCCAGTAGTGAGTACTCAGAAGAGGGTAGTGATGATGAATCTGAGCCCAATAGATGAGGCCTGGGAGTTTGACATTGAGGTGAGCTCAATCCCCCGTGAGCCACCAAATATGTTGGCATTTCTACAATGTTATGTATAGTTTGCAAATCTGTAATCCCTCCTCTCCTAAAGCTTTCTTCTTTGTACCGTATTTTTCTCTTTCCTAATTTCTCTTTTAGAATTTTTCAGTTAGGGCTAGTGGAGTTTTCTGTTTATTCAACATGCAGGGTCCTTCACCTTGTCAAGGGCAGAGATAGTTTGATGCTTTGTCTCAAGGTGCAGCTTTGCTTTGGGGCAGAAGCAGATCACAGGCTCATTTTGGACCATACAATAGCAAAGATCAATGCCATAATAGAAAACGTAAGAGCACCTATACCTTTTCGCCCTATTTGGAGAGCGTGATGCAATTTTGAAGTCTGCCAAGAGTGCTTAGGATTTTGAATTTTCAAAGGGTATAGAGAGCAATAGTCTACATGAAAAAATGCTAAGTGTTGAAATAGTTTTTTCACTCTATTTTCCAAATGCAATTTTGTTTTTCTCATATTGAGAGAGAAATTAACTTTGAATTTTCAACGGTGCAGCCCATCAAATAAAAAATGTGCTAAGTATGGGAGTAGTTGTTTCGCTCCAATTTCGAGTGCAAAGTAGATTCGGGATAGAAGGCTAGACAAAATGACCCTTGAATTTTCAAATCGTAGTGGCAAGTTTAAGGAAAAAGGGTTAAGTGTATCCCAAAGACGTTGCGCTTCACTTTTTAGCATAAGGTGTTTTCGCTCCAAGGTAGCAACGCTTTGGTGTTTGACCTTTCAACGCCAGCACACCTCCTAAGACTCTAAGTAGTTTCACTTTATTTTTAGGTGCAAGGCAATTTCAAGCCAAGTAAGGGGTGTAACAACGTTTGACTTTTCCACCCAAGTGTGCCTCCCGAGGCTCAAGGACGTTGTGCTTCAGTTTTTAGCGCAAGGCGCTTTCGCTCCAAGCTAGCAATGCTTTACCTATTTACTTTTCAACTTAGATGCCCTTCCCAATGCAGTAGGGTGCTTCACCCAACTTTCCAAGCGCATTTCCATTTTGAGCCTGGAGGGAGAGAAAGCACCTTTGACTTTTCCTGGAGCAGCACCAGTTTTCAATGAAAAATGCTAAGTGTGGCCAAGGACGTTTTCACTCTATTTCCCTAGTGCAAGGCATCTTCGCTCCAAACTAACAGTGCTTTAAAATTTAACTTTTCCACACCAACATGCTACCCAATGCTCCAAGGTGCTTCGCTCTATTTTCTAGGCGTAAATCAATTTTAGGAGTAACTAGCAGCGTTTTAACCCTTGAATTTTCAACGCCTACACTATTCTTAGAATGGAAAATTATTTTTCTATAATTTTTGAAGCACAAACCCATTTCAGACCAGGAAACAACAAAACGTAGCAGTTGGAGCTTGCAGCTAGCGCCTGTTTTAGTCCAATCCTACCTTCTTTAATTGAAACCCCTCATAAATATTCCTCAACAACAAGACAAGATACATCGTTATCCATTTAAATGCAATCGGTATAAGAATCTTCAAAATTGTACATTTTCAGGATTTAAGAATCCTATCTTTCACTAAGGCGGTTCAAACAAGCATGGATATTATGCCACCAGCTAAAATTATCAAAGTATTGAAGGGGTGCAACTGCATTTCAAGGAGTCATCAGTTTTAGCCCATGCCTGGTTACTGTTTCATGAGTGTTTTTCCTTGCAAATATTATCTTGGCTACCACTGCCATGTTTTGTAGGTGTGCATTAAATATTTCAAGTGACATAATTCTCTATATAAGCCAACAATTTTATTGTAAAATGATGGAAATTTTACTAGAAGCTTGTTGTAACTTGAATTCTACTATCAATACAAATAATGTTTGGCTCTAACTCTAGACTTCTATTTATGTGTATGTCTTTTATTACTTATTTTCTATTAAATTCTTCTCTCTATATGTGAGTTATTATTCTATGTATGGATTTGACTCCTGATATATGGTGAATGTGTAATGAACCTCTTTTCTCATTCCATATATCTTTCAATAATTTGCATAATATGCTCTGATACCAAATGTAATGCAAAAATATTCTGAAAATTACTTCTAAAGAATTTAATACGAATTTTTTCTTTTTGAAAAAAAATTGTGCAGCCAAAAAATAGCTTAAACAACCCAACTTCAAAAAATTGTAACTCTCTCAAAAATTATCAGAAATCCACAAATGAGCAATCATTTTTATAGTACTCAAAATAATCTATATGTTGGTGCCAAAATATTCTGCAAATGATTGCTAAAAAAATTTATACGAATTTGTGGCTAAAAAATAGTAAAAATAACTCAACTTCAAACAACCATAACTTTCTCAATACATATCAGAATTTGACAAATGAGTAGTCATTTTTGTATTACTCAAAAATATCTACACAATGAAGCAAAAAACATCTAAAAAAAATTGCTTAAATAAAAAAATATGGACTCTACAAAATTTGATATTTTTTGAAAAACGTGTCCTAGCTCTATAAAAACAAACCCACTTTGCCCAAATTGTTGCTATGATACCAAATGTAATGAACCTATTTTCTCATTCTATATATCTTTCAACAATTTGCATAAATATTCAACATGCATCCACAAAGAAATTAAATGCATAATAAATTGCTTAATAAAATAGAGATTGATTATACCCTTAAGGTAGAGCAACACCATATAATGCTCCTTTAGGAAGGAAGCCGCTCGACAAGGTCTCTAGATCCATGAGCCAAGACTTCTCCAAGAATACATCATAGATTATTGATGCCTTTCACAATGGGGGTACATCTCTCTTTATACAAGAGTGTGATGGTTCACCTTCCATGAGTTACAAGATCACCCATGTGGAGGTTCACCTTCAATGAGTTACAAAGTGCATAATAATATGACAATATTCCTTGCGGTTACATATGACAATATTCTCCCAACCGTTACAAGTATGATTCTATGACATACTTATTTCTATTTTGATATGTGGCCTTCCTTAATAATTAATTTATGGCTCATACCATTATACAATACAATATTAAATTATACAATATTAAATACCTATCTTGGTACCTAACAGAACACTAGAATAGTCTTGGAGATTACACATGTTGGATGCCTAGTTTTAATTTCTGTTAGTTTTTAGTGTTGAGTGCTATTGATTCGACGTATAGTTAAGTTATCGTGATGCTTGTCCATCACCCCTGTTCTATCTGGCTTGTGGCCATATTTCCCATTCCTTTCAATCATTTGTCAATTTATTTCCTATTCTCTAATCTAAATCCCCCCAATTAGAATAACAAGGGAACCAACCCATCTCTCGGAGATTGGCTCGAGATGTATTTCTTTCTTTTGGTCTTCCAATGTTGGTCAGGTCTAGGGTGCATGAATGAAACATTTCATACCTAAGGTAGATTTTTTACCAACAGGCGAATTGACCATAAAAAAAAAATTGATCCCAAAAATTTTGGGCAAATGGGTCGATGTCTAGGGTCCCTATTTTCGCCAATTTTAAAAATTCAAATATTTGCCCTAATTTTTTAAATTTGCCACTATGCATAACCCTACAAGATACCAACGTTACTTAGGAGAGGAGTTTTCCATGCCAAATCCCAATGCAAATTTTGGTATGAGCATAGGGACTCATTCTCCAACATGGTCAACCAACATGGGGATTTGGGGTGTTGCAAGTCACATGTTCAAGAGGATGAACATGGGGTAGAAGCAAAAATTTTGATCACTTTGGTCTGGATACTATAGATTCCAATGAAAAATGACATATGACACAACCGATGCATGAAAAGGAACTAATTTTTTATGGTTTTTTAAGCCTTAATACCACCACAAATATCACATGATCAAATATAATGTAGCCACAATATAATAAGGTCAAGATAGTATTATGAGTATAATAATATGAGAAAATTAATATGTATATCAAGGCTAATAATATATCAAATAACATTCAATAATAAGCAACAATATGAATGTAAATAGCCTAAATCATACATGTACTAAGCATGTAGAACAACTTACAATATTAATTGCTCAAAATGTATGTAATCTTTATTACTCCTCTTTCTCTTACAAAAGTATGTGATATCTTTGTATTGTGATGTGATCGTTCTTTGGTCTATGGAGTACTATATCCATAATATAGTCATAGTAGTGTGATTCTTCGGATACTTGCTTATTCCTTTCCATATGTCAAGTCTCATGACTCTGGGCTTCTCTACTTGACACTTGCACACTTGATCAACACTTGACTTTATATTGTATGCAAATCTATACATGACTCTTACATTTCCATAAGTTGCACACCTATCCTAAGACACTTGTGCACATACTTACATTACATATTTGATCTCTTATATATAAGACACTTGTGCACATAGACTCAACTTACACTTGCACACTATCTCACATGACACTCGTGCATTTCCTTCACATTCACACTTACATAAAAATTAATATTACTCACACTCTAAACTATGACTCAATCCTAATCTATTATTTACAAATGTACCATGAAGGTACTATGGGAGTACATTAGCATATACCAAATAATATAATATACTCCAACATTTTTGTGTACTATAGTGTAAATAGTCGACCTTTATAAATAAAGTTAGCAATCCAAAGGTCTTTCAGGCATTGGCTAAGCTAAGCAGTGACATGTAAATTGGGGGAGATGATCAAGGTCAATATGTGGAGAAAGTTTTGGAAGGTGTTCCAAGGATTTCACATGAGGATAAACTCCACATATTATAGGAGCTAGGATATCAACAATACAACTAAGAACATCTAAAATATCATATCATTGTTGATTCACTTGCAATGAATGATCAACACATAGGACTAGAATAGGAAATGATAATGATTTACCCACTTGGGGAAGTCAATATAAGGATGACCTTCTCTCAGCATCCCATTAGTTGTTGATAGAGAAACCTTTCTAAATTTTACCTTCTTGTTTGTTGCTACTTCATATAGCTAAAGGAATAATATTTTTGGAGCAGAACAAAATGAGAGGACTAGAAGCTCCATCTATTTTCCAAGTAACTGATATCGTGAAGATGCTCAAGATGTTGATAAGGGAAATATTTCAAATCAAGATCTTGAATCTCCCTATGCCATGAAAACATGCCAACCCACTGAACCAGGAAAGGTGACTCATAGCCTTTTTAGTGTTAGCTAAGTCTGGTCTTGTAAAAAATAATATATTTTAGGTAGCATCAAAAAGGATTTGAGTCTTATATCTTTGGCAAGGCCTCTTCTTCAAAGACAATCTACAACTCACTCATCATTTGGGTGAGTTGGTACAAAAATTGACCTCTCCTCCATAAGTAATTGACTTCACAACTTTTTGTAAAGCTCAAGAACAATGGAGGAGGAAGAAGAAACTTGGGGTGACCACACAAAGGACTAGCATTGCTAGAAGGGACATGTGATTTGTGAGAGCAATGACCAAGCTTTCACAAAATATATGGCCCCCTCAACCCCAAAAATATGTCACCTCAATCACGACACAAACTAGAGAAATATCTAGACTTTTGCACTCTAGGTGTAATTATCCAAGGTAAAGGCCTAAAGATCCCACATCAAAAAAATAACACATTATTAGAAATCAAGCAAAAGGTAAAACAATAGGAAGGGTAGGATTATGCTAGGAAGAAGAATCAATAAAAAATGTGAATCTAGAGTTCCTCACACCCTTTAGAAGCAATCAAGAAGTAGGTCTTCAAAAAATTCTCGATTTTGCAAAAGATTGAGAATTTATAGAGTGACAACTTCCCCAATTTTTGACTTTGTATACAATGGATAAGGTGATGGCTTTTTGGGTTCCTTATCCTCATTGAGTTAAGGATGCCCTATGAGCCACCAAAACTATAGTGATTTATCACTACACTTGGTTGAAGGAAGGTCATTCGACCAATTTTAAGGATTGATTCCAATGGAAGAACAAGCCATCCAAGGTCTAGGTAAAATCGTAGGTGAAACTGAACAAATTGAACCCCTGAAGAAGAGCAATAGCAATGGCTAGCACAAAATCCTAGTTACCAGACCCTCTAGATTGAGTCAACTACAAGACAATAGGATTGGAATTCTAATAGGATCCCAAGACATCGTGGTGCTCTAAGAGGTCAAACCAAAAGAAAAATTTGGCCTGGGGACACCCGACCAAACTCAATATTTAAAAGCTTCTAGGTAAGTGATGACAACTAAGATGTGAGGTGAAGATCACCATGATAAATTATGACCAGGAAAAGGGACAAACAAATATGCAATTACCACCTCTAGCTATGCTCCAAAAATATAGGAGGATGAATTTTGCTTTGGGGGCTCTTGTCCTTAAACCCCCACATGGAAGGTCATTGGTCCCCCACCCCTCCCAATCGGAGCCATAACCCCAGTCTCCACATATTGTGCAAAGGTGTATATTTCCTCAGAAAGGTACGGTCCTATCTCCGCAAGGAAGGTGCATCATTAAAGTGTCATCATAAGAACTCCAAAGAAGCGTCCATAGACCTAGGATCATTAAATGCAAGAAATCTCTATGGTAGATCTCTAGCATGGGAAAAATAAATCTTACCTCAAATGGCCCTACATCTAACAACCTCTACACCATCGATACAAGAGTACCCTCAATGAGAATTTTGAATTTTAAGGAAAAAAAAAACTTCAAAAATTATCTATAAATATGTACATTTCTTCTCATTGTAATTATTAAAAGCCATCCATTCTTCTAGAGATGCTTTCCTTCATTCTCTTGTGTCTCAGCTTAGCTTGAACCTTGCATTGTCGACCGATTAGTTTTCCAACCTCTTCTCTTTGCATATATGTAACTTGGAGTTCACACTAATAAGAAACTATGACTAATTATGAAATCTTTGTCTTGGTTCTGGTGTAGATGTTATGTCTTTAGGTATGTTTGGAGGGACTCATATTCCTCGTATGCCGCCAGTTGCTATTCGTGTGTTCACTTCAACCCGTCATGACACACAGAATCTATTAGATTTTTGGGACATCACCACCCGTATATAGACTATTTAAACTAGTTAAGTTTATTTTCTTGCACTTTAATTTCGTGTCCTAAAAAAAAGAAAGACGAACACCAAAAGTCACATCAAATCAAAGAACCAACCTTTGTAAAAATTTCCAAAAGTAATCCCACCTTTTCCAAACTTCCAAAGATTGATACCCACACGAAGTGTAGGACACTAGGCGCACCCACTTGGAAAGACAAGAACAACCGCATGTTTCACACCCCAACATAAACCATACTTATGTGATCCCGTGCTAATCAATCGGCTTTCAAAAATTAAACGAAGGTGAAAATTATCATGATAACATCATTTCTCACGTACTCGTGTCTAATGTGCAGCTACTCAGTAGTGGATTAGTAGTGGATTAGACTTTACGCAGATTTAAGATTGATATAAATGATTTTTATAATATAAAATTTAAAACATTGAATAAAGTTTAAATACTGGACACTGAAATAATGGCCATCATACTCGTGTCTAATGTGCAGCTACTCAGTAGTGGATTAGACTTTACGCAGATTTAAGATTGATATAAATGATTTTTATAATATAAAATTTAAAACATTGAATAAAGTTTAAATACTGGACACTGAAATAATGGCCATCAGTCATATGACTTATTCACATTGAATCTGTGGCTTATTTACATCGTATTCTAAATGGTTGAAAAACATAGTACATAGACTTATTCATGCATATGACTTATGTTCTAGGATGAAACAATTCTAGAAATAGCTTGCAAATAATTTATCATTTCTTGATTCTGTGTTGAGAGTTTCTTCTATTCTTTTCTTGGTATAATTTTCAAAACACGCAGATGGAGTTACCATTCCCCTGCTGAACCCCATGACATTTTCACAAAAGCTTGTTGCGGTATCTCCAGAATTTAGTGTGAGATATACGTTTTCTAACACAATGTTCTCACAAGGAACACTTCCGCTGCAAGCAAATCTAATTGCTTCTTCTGTTGCAGAAGTTCCAATAATGTTGAAGTAGCCAACTTCACTAATTCTAACTGCAGATGTCTGCATTCAAAGATACATAATTTATTTAGTACTTTGTAAATTCATTTCTTTCTCTACAATCCTCTTACATGTAACACCTAAACAGAATATAAGCGATCAAATATATACACACACTTTCCTTCTGATTTTATTCAGGGACATTTTGTTTTCCATACAACTTGTATTAATAAATAGGCTAATTACATCTCTTCCCCTCTATTTATATATTACAAGGAGCAATTCAGATTGAGTTGTGACCTGATTTGGGCATGGTCCCAGAGAGTTGCGGTAGTATTGGTTTATAATAATAGGATATGAGACATTTTCCATATAAACGTTTTGATATCTGATTCCCTTAGCATAGCCAGATCCATCCTGCAAATTAAAATTCAGAAATTTCATGGAATATATGTTTGTAAACTAGAGTGATTAAATTGTAGTTATATATGCAAATTCTGAGCCCCAAAAAAAAAATATGGCTGTGATGCATATGGGAAGAAAATAAATAAACAAGCTATAAAGTATAGTAAAAGTAATTTTCAAAGATGTTTTTCTAACAATTATCAATATACATTTATTTAATATACAACTATAAACAATTCTCAAAAAAAAAACCATTTAACCAATAATTTATTCAATCATTAACACTCCTAAAGGATATTATAGGACTATACAATGAAATTAAAACACTAAACTTCCTATACCTAATTCTAAGAAGAATATATTTTGGTTTAGATATTTTACCTTCCAGGTCTTGATTCGAAGCCCATTTGTGGTGTCGTGTATCAGTGCCCCATCCACCGTCACAGCAGACACCCGAGCTTCTGAATTCCCTTTTCCCAAGCTTCCAATGCTGAAGTCATAGTTAGAAACCAATTTATGAATAAACTTTCTATATAGCTGGTGCTTCTTGTTTTATGCAATGTAGTTCTTTTTCGGTACCTGATTCCATGGCCTGGTCCACAAATGACACTCTGAATCAAAATATCAAAGGATTCACTAACTATAGAAATACAATCATCCCCTGCATAAGGTTGAGAGAAAAAGAATGATTCAAGCTTTGAGTCGAAAAATTGCAAATTATCCAGGTAAGAGGAAAAACAAAATCTGTTTGGGATATTAAATATACCTGTTCCAATCATGGTATTCCTAACAACCACATTTTTTGATGCACTAATGTGAATACCATCAGTGTTAGGACTGTGTTCAGGTGCTAACACTGCGAGATAATTTGCTTCCACCTTAACACAGTTATGAAATGTAAGATGAAATTTTGGACTGTTTCGCACAACTATATTCCTGACCGAAAGGTCGTTGATTGATTCAAATATAACTGCCTGCAAAGTACAAGGCTTTAGAGATGCGCCTCTTTCGTAGAAAGATAGTTATTGATTATTACTACACACAATAATGCATTACCTTGCCATACACTAACAATTAGGTTTTCTGGATAGATGGCAGTGCTTTTTAGTTTAATTAGGCCAGAATAGTATGCACTTGATATTGTAAATTTGCATAACAATGCATTTTAGCTGAAATGGCCTATCAAATTATATGCTTGGATGGATGGACTTATTGTTATGTACTGACAATGAACGGTTTCATGCATTTTCCTTTTACTCCTCCTTATGTTTTATAAGATCTACATTATCAATTAGGTTGATCTTCAATTTTGTGTTGTATAAATTCTATGCTACATTCTTAAATGATTGGACTTCTACCATAGAAGACAGAAGAGATAAAACCCCATACATATATATATATATATAATGTTCCTTTAAGAGAAAACCTCTCAAAGTGCCAGATCAGACACCACTCCATTGAAGAACATAGATGGAGCAGTAGAGGAACATACCGTTGGAGCCGGTTTACATGGCTGCAAACAAAATGAAATATCATAATCAGTCAGCCATCATATTCTTCACTAAGCTTTTAATAGCAATAGAATTCTAAACATGGATAGTGATTTTACATTTGTTTTGTTGATTTTGCAAGATTGTGCCCACCATTTCTCTCCTCTTCCATTAATTACCCCTCCACCCCCAACTACTAGATTATTTACTCCACTAAACAGCAGCCAATAACTAGATTGTGACTCGTTCCAAGCATCTGGATCCTCAGGAGCAATTATTGTCCCAGAAATCTAGAATGATTTAAAATTGGAGAAGACAACTGGATCGTCAACAGAATCTAACAGACACCTATTCAATCTCCTTTATGAAATCAAATCAGGATAAGATTTAAGCCGTGCAATTGTTACCTGTACAGTTAAGGGAGACTTGCATGGGCCAGAAAATTTGATGGGCTTGACAAGGTACATTTTTCCCTGAGGAACAAAAACAATTGGTAACATTGTTGAACATGCTTCTTTCCATGCGTCCTCAAAAGCCTGAGACATATCAATCACATAAGACTATCAAATACTATGTTAGGGATAAACCCATCAACCACTCTCATAACATGATCTCATATCATAATTTCCTTATTTTATTAAATGTACTTTTGATGAAGAAAACTTGTGTTTATTATCATTCTATAACTAATAAGAATTTTAAAATTGTATGCAATAGACCTTGGTTTCATCTGTGATCCCATCTCCTACTGCACCGAAGTTATCCACGGACACCACCATGTTTGTTGGAAAGGATGCGTCTCTTACCACTTCAATGTCTTCAAAACCACGAAGTGATTCAGATGATCTGTAATTTTTTTCCACTGGTGGGAAAATTTTGGTGAAGTGGATTTGTTTCTCAGCATATATGGGACTTGGGTCTTCTTCAACCTGCTTCTCATAAGCCCAACATAATCGTAGAAGGAGAAAGAATGCGCTCATCTGTATGTGTCTGTTCGCCCCCATTCCAAAACAGGCTATAATTTAGAGATGACAAAAGAAAGTCCACAGTATCAGCAAATAAGTAAAGTGTGTCTCTGACGCAGTAATAGGTGAAGATACTCTAAAAGACTATAATAAGCGCAGTGAAGCCCGATGCAAGAAATGAGAACTGTACAAAAATGTGTCTGATGCTAATATGCGCTTTTCTCTTGTCTATATTTCTTTCTACACACGGCACCTGAAATCACGATGGCCACAAGAGTGCAAGCAAAGACAAAAAGGAAAAACTCGAAGAGTTCTTTTTTTTAACCACATGGTACCTGAAATTACGAGGGATTCGAACTCTAGATGATGGATGATGGACACTGTCAGAGATTCTTCTTCACAACTAATAATCTGCTGCCATCACTTCACTAAGACCTTAGTTACCTCTAATCAAAAAGTTCACACTTCAAACTTCATGTAGGCTTGATCTGATAGACTGAACTATTTCGTAGGAAGAAATCTAAATTTCAAAGGCAAAAGAATCCATTATACTCTTATTAGGCTGTAAGGTTGGATTCATTGGTCAAAGCTTTTTTAGAGGGTGGAGGATGTGTCAGGCCAATGCCCAAATTTAATCAAAGCAACTAATTTCAAATTACTTATAACCATGCTGAAATTGGGAATTATAACCCAACTTTGAGCTATCAAATCAATGGAACTGAAATGTAAGGTATTTGCCAACTTTTAGCTATCAAATCAATGTAACTGAAATGTAAGGTATTTTTTTTAATTTGTAAGGTATTTGCCAACTTTGAGCTATCAAATCAATGCAACTGAAATGTAAGGTATTTTTTTTAAATTTGTGACACAACACTTAAGGTTGTTTATTGATTCTATAAGTATCGAGTTGTTTGTGAGATGTTATATGCATCTATTCGACAATGGAAAAGTGTGGTGGTTGCATTCGATACATCTGAGTTGATGAAGTTTGGTGATGTTTAAATTCCAAGTTTCATAGAGATATTATTCCTCACAACCTACATAATATAGACAAAATTATTCTGTGTCCATAAGCTTTCATGTATGGTAGGAGAGAATAATTTGAAACTAGAGTGGTTGCCTCCTGGATCAAAAAAAGATAAGCAAAACTAAATATAGAGGGGTTTAAATTACTGTGATTCCATGAGTTGAATCATCATGTATGTTGCGTTCACGACTACTATTTATACCCTTCAAAGGAAGGGAGAATTAAAATGTTTTGTCAGATTGAATTAAAATCCGACTCGGCGATGAGAATAATCTAATAATATATAATACATTTTTCGATGAGAATAATCTAATAATATATACATTTTTCTTGTGATTTATTCGTTTAAAAATTCTGTGTACGAAGCATAAAACATTATTTATGGGGAAGGTTTGTTTGACTCAGGGTAAAAAATGGAAAATATAATAGCAAAGGTGTTAGTAAATCACTATATAAAATATAGAAAAGTAATTTCAGTGTTTCAAACTTTAATAGAAGAATTAACAAATAAGACAAACACACAGTAGAAGAGACAACGATTTTAACGTGGTTCACCTAATGGGCTACATCCACCAAGAATTTTCAGTCCTTTCTTCGATCAATCCAAGCAATAGAGGGATACAACCTACAACAAACATCTGCTGTAATTTCCTCTCAATACTTACAAGGAATCCACACAGTAATTTCATGCATACTCTATTTTTCCTCACAACTATATATAAGAAAAAACAGAAGGAAAAAAACTGTCATTCTCAATACATTCCAAGATTAACACTAAGTTCCCAACACCTAATTTCGGGATAAAAACAAACAAAGTTTATCCCTTGGTGATAAACTTTCCCTGGTTGTCCTGTTGTAAATCCGGAAACTTTCTCTGGTAGACTAACATACTGTAAATATGGAAACTTTCCTCCATCTCAGAAATCCAAAAACTTTCTCTGTTTAGCCTCCTCATAATTAGGCTCCATTCCTAACAATCTCCCACTTGGAGACTAATTCCATTGCACCATACTGCAACCAAGGACTGAAAAATTCTCATCATGGCCTCTTATTCCTTAAGGCCAACTGAAGTTGAGCAAAAGCTCAACTTTTCTCTTGACACCACTTTTGTAAGCATGTCAGCAGGATTTTGTGATGTGTGAACTTTCCCTAATTTCAAAGATCCATCTTCCACTACTGATCTAATGAAATGATACCTGAGTTTGATGTGTTTGGTTTTCGAATGGAATGTCGAATTCTTCGCAAGGTGTATAGCACTCTGGCTATCACTCCACAACCTATTATCCTCTTGCTTCTTCCCCAATTCCTCCATTAGTCTTTGCAACCAAATCATCTCTTTGCTTGCTTCTATAGCAGCAACATATTCAGCTTCAGTGGTTGAAAGGGCAACTACATGTTGGAGTTTAGAAATCCAACTAACCGCTCCTCCTCCTATAGTAAAGATGTAGCCAGTAGTGCTCCTTCCACCATCAAGATCACCTGCCATATCAGAGTCTACAAAACCTTCCAAGCATATATTAGAGCCTCCAAAATTCAAAGAATAATTTGAAGTTCCTCTCAAGTACTTGAGTATCCATTTTACCGCTTGCCAATGTCCTTTTCCTGGATTACTCATAAATCTACTCACTACTCCCATTGCTTGGGCAATGTATGGTCTTGTACAAACCATTGCATACATCAAGCTTCCAACCGTTGATGCATAGGGAACCTTAGCCATATGCTCTTGTTCCTTTTGTGTCTTGGGACACAAATCTTTGGTGAGTTTGAAATGCTTTGCCAATGGAGTAGCAACAGACTTTGCATTGTTCATGTTGAATCTCTTAAGCACTTTCTCAATGTATTCTGCTTGTGATAATTTTAGAGTGTGACTCTCCTTGTCTCTTGTTATCCTCATACCAAGGATTTGTTTTGGCTTCTCCCAAATCCTTCATGGCAAAGGATTTAGCCAACTTCTTCTTGAGCATGTTTATATCTTGCATATTTGTTCCTGCAACCAACATGTCATCCACATACAATAGTAGAATAACATAGTTACCATTTCCAGTTTGCTTAAAATATACACAGTGATCACTTTGACATCTTTCAAACCTTTGATTAGCCATGAACTTATCAAATTTTAAATACCACTTGTCTAGGAGCTTGTTTTAACCCATACAAGCTCTTTTTTAGTTTACATACCCAATCCTCTTTACCTTTCACCTGAAAGCCTTCTGGTTGGTGCATATAAATTTCCTCCTCCAAATCACCATGAAGGAATGTTGTCTTCACATCCAATTGTTCCAGATACAAATTTTCTATAGCTATAAGACTCAAAATAGCTCTAATAGAGGTCATTTTTACAACTGGAGAAAAAATCTCATCAAAGTCAATACCCTTTTTCTGAGCGAATCCCTTGACCACTAGCCTTGCTTTGTATCTCATACGTCCTTCATTCTCCTCTTTAATCTTGTACACCCATTTATTGGTCAAAGCTCTTTTACCTTTGGGTAGCTCAACCAAATCCCAAGTTTGGTTGTGGAATAAAGAGTCCATTTCTTCATTCATTGCAAGCTCCCACTTATTCCTGGTATCCATCTGTAATGCTTCCTGAAAACATTCTGGCTCACCAGCATCAGTATACAAAACATAATCAGAGAAACGTTGAGGAATTCTACTTATCCTGGTAGATCGTCTAACAACACTTTCTAGAGATTGAGGTGCTTGTTGCTACTGTTGTTGTACATTTTGATCTTCTACCACTTTTGGAGTTACCTTTTCTGTGTGTCCATCAAGGTCTATGTATTCAGTATTTTCCTCTTCCTGTTTCTTTCCCTACAACCGATATTTATACAAACTATTTTCATTAAATATGACATCCCTACTTCTAATGACTTTTTGGTTATCACAATCCCATAATCTGTAACCCAAGCCATCAATACCGTAACCAATGAAATAGCACTTTTGGGCCTTAGCATCTAACTTATTTATGTTCTCTTTGTCTATATGCATAAAGGCCTCACATCCAAATACCTTAAGGAAAGAATAATTTACTGGTTTACCTATCCAAAGCTCTTCCGGAATTCCTCCATCCAAGGCACTAGATGGTCCCCTATTAATCAGATATATTGCAGTATCAACAACATGAGCCCATAAAAATAATGGTAAGCCTGCATGTATTCTCATGCTCCTAGCACGCTCCATGATGGTTCTATTCATTCTTTCTGCAACCCCATTTTCTTGAGGTGTTCTTGGAACTACCTTGATTCTTCTAATTCCATTTTTAGAACAAAACACATCAAATTCTCTACTGCAATATTCTCCACCATTATCCGACTTTAGACACTTTAACCTTTTTCCAGTTTCATTTTCAACTAATGCTTTCCAATTCATGAAGGTATTAAAAACATCACTTTTATTCTTAATGCAATATATCCATGTTTTCCTTGTTGCATCATCAATAAAAAGTACATAGTAAGAGGAACCTCCAAGAGAAGTTACCTGAGTTGGGCCCCAAACATCTGAGTGCACAAGCTCCAATTTCTCTTTCTTCCTTTCCTTGCCATCCTTGAGGAATCTAACTCTCCTTGCTTTACCATAAACACAATCCTCACAGAATTCCAAATCAATCTCTTTTAACTTAGGCAATAACTTTCTTGAATGTAAAATTTCCATACCTTTTCCACTCATATGGCCAAGTCTTTGGTGCCACAAAGATGCACTCTCACCTGTAGAAACTAAATTCATGGAGCAGTGAGAAAAATCAGTAAGTAAATAAAGAGTACCCACCAATTTACCTCTAGCTACTATCAATGAACCTTTAGTAACTTTCCAAGCATTTTCTCCGAATGCAACCGTGTATCCTTCACCATCAAGCTTACTTGCCGATATAATATTTCTCTTTAAATATGGTATGTGTCTCACCTCTTTAAGAGCCCATTGACATCCATTTGGGGATTTAATCAAAATATTTCCAATACCCATGATTTTACATGGTTGGTCATTTCCCAATAGAACCTATCCATAATCTCCAAAAACATAATCTATGAAGTATTCCTTATGTGAGGTAGCATGGAATGAAGCACCACTATCAATTACCCAATAATCACTATTTCTATCAAGAGATAAGATTAAAGCATCTTGTAGAATTTTTCCAATAATATTGGCTTCTGAAGTGTTACCATTATTATCATTACCTTCATTTCCATCACCCTTTCTTTGCCAACAGTCCTTCTTGAGATGACCCTTTTTGCCACAGTGCCAACACTGTAGCTTTCCTTTTCCACGTGATTTGGATCTGCCTTTGGATTTGCCACGATGTGAACTCTTGCCTCTTTCTCTTCCTCTTCCTCTATTCTCAATAGTTAAGGCGGTGCTAGATGATTCTCCTATGGTTTTTCTTCTCATGTCCTCACTGAGCATCACACCAACCACATCATCAAATACTAATTTATTTGAACTCGAAGCAGAGTTACTTACCGCCATTACCAAATTGTTCCAACTTTTTGAAAGAGAGCATAAGATTAATAAGGCCCTAATATCATCATCAAAATCCAATCCTACTGAATGCAATTGATTAGTGATAGTATTAAATTCATTTAAATGATCCTGCACAGATCCTCCTTCACTCATTTTCATGTTAAATAACCTTTTCATTAAGAATACCTTATTTGATGTTGATGGTTTCTCATACATCTTGGCCAACTTATCCATGACTCCCTTGGTAGTCTTTTCATCGGAGATGTTGAAGGCTACGGTGGCTCCCAAGCACAACCTCACAGTACCCAATGCCTTTCTATCAAGGAGACTCCACTCCTCATCAGACATAGTTGAAGGTTTCTTTGTTGCCCCCTCAAGAGGTAAGTAAAGATCCTTCTGGTACAAGTAATCCTCCATCTGCATCTTCCAGAATTGAAAGTTTTGGCCATTGAATTTTTCAACTCTAAACCTCCCTTCTTCCGCCATTGCTCCCACTTGATCCAAAAATTCTCCTTCTGTCAAGTGCACCCAACAAAACAAATGCTCTGATACCACTTGTTAGAAAATCACTATATAAAATATAGAAAAGTAATTTCAGTGTTTCAAACTTTAATAGAAGAATTAACAAATAAGACAAACACACAGTAGAAGAGACAACAATTTTAACGTGGTTCACCCAATGGGCTACATCCACCAAGAATTTCTAGTCCTTTCTTTGATCAATCCAAGCAATAGAGGGATACAACCTACAACAAACATCTGCTGTAATTTCCTCTCAATACTTACAAGGAATCCACACAGTAATTTCATGCATACTCTATTTTTCCTCACAACTATATATAAGAAAAAACAGAAGGAAAAAAAACTGCCATTCTCAATACATTCCAAGATTAACACTGAGTTCCCAGCACCTAATTTCGGGATAAAAACAAACAAAGTTTATCCCTTGGTGATAAAATTTCCCTGGCTGTCTTGTTGTAAATCCGGAAACTTTCTCTGGTAGACTAACAGACTATAAATCTGGAAACTTTCCCTGCCCATCCTGTAGTAAATCCAAAAACTTTCTTTGTTTAGCCTCCTCATAATTAGACTCCATTCCTAACAAAAGGTTGAGTGGATTTTTAAGTTTTGATCTTTATTAAATATAAATCCATTCTCCTTGCCTCTTCAAAGCTACGTCAGGGAGGCTGCTCTCTAAGCTCGAGTCTCCATCTCCCTCTTGGTCCTCTTTTAGGAGAGTACCAACTTCTACATTTTCCTTCATGTTCACATCGCGGTTTCCTTACGAGTCTCTCTTAATTAGAGTCAAGGTTGGATTGTCTCTCCTACCATACTAGAGTATCTTCATGGACATTTTGGTTCAAGACTCATTATCACTTGATTTTTGGCTCTCATCAAGAGCTCGAGGCCTTCACAGCTCTCATCCCCTTTCTGTCATTGGGTCAATTCCCAATGTAACTTATGACTTGTAAGGTTCTTGGCAGCTTCATTTTGAACCTAACTATTCTCCTAGATCTCGGTATCTTTTGGGGAATTATTTATAGGTGTGATGCCCATGGAAATTCCAACACCTTAACCACAAGCCTGATCATCCT
Organism: Wollemia nobilis; assembly: GCA_028583015.1. Lineage (NCBI taxonomy): Eukaryota > Viridiplantae > Streptophyta > Pinopsida > Araucariales > Araucariaceae > Wollemia > Wollemia nobilis. The sequence continues at coordinate 18,928,412 of JAQPPZ010016947.1, read as the reverse complement.
TCTCAAGCTTCAACTTAGGGCATGTGTTCTTATTGCCCCGGTTGTCTCACTTAGCCTATGGTCGATCCAATGGGCACTTTTTTTTCTCCATGATTGCCACCAAAGACCCAAACTTGTGTTTTTGATCCCTCATGACATGGGATACCAAACTAGGGGTTCTTACTCACATTCAAACTGATCCTGACTATAGGCAGCAAGTTCCTCAAGGAGATTGGCTTGCTCAATCGCTTTAACCTTAAGTTTGCTCTAGAGCTCAGCCACCTCTTTGTTTAAACTCTTTACTTTTGTCTCCAGCCCACCTGCATAGCTAGATTTTTGGTATTACAACTCGTTGAGCTCATTCAACAACTTGACATGTTGAACTCAAGCATCCATTTCCCTATTATCACTCATCCTACCCAATCATTCAACCTCAAGAGTCTCTTCAAGTTCACTTCGACAACCAAGATCCGATACCAAGTGTGACGGGGGTAGAGTTGTAGGATAGGTGTCCTTCACCCCACTTGACATCTATTAGGATATAATTTATTTTTTGCATTATTTAGGTTAGTTTCTAGAAATAATGTTAGTGGCTTATGCATTGGCATTCCAAAAGCAAACATGCTACAAATTGATATTTAGCATAGTGCTTAAGTTAGTGAATTTAATTTAGACAAGATATATATTTTTTATTTAGCATGATTTTTTACTGGCTAATCTCGGTCAGTTATTTATAAATAAATTCATCATAGTTAAATGAAAAATTTATTTTTTTGCCATCAGTGGTATCAGAGCAACAATACCATGGCTCTCATTTTTTATTGCCCATACTAACAACTGATAGTGAGCTCATTTTGGTGAAACTAAGCATAGGAGGCATAACATTCATAGTTGGAGGATGGATTGGAGGCATGTTCAAAATATTTTGATTGGATCAAAATTCTAAAACATTATTTTTAATAGAAAATTTAATAAAAATAGGGTCCATGTTCGTTGTTCCCCTAGTTCTGAAAAGCAATATTGAAATAAAAAAGGGTTTGATTGTGATGTAGGAGCTTTAAAAGGGGAAGTTTATGGAAGAATATAGAACTATAGAGAAAAGCAAAAAGGTAAATATTAGAAGTTTCGGGAAGAATATAGAAATATAGAGAAAATAAAAAAGAAGCTTCTAGAGGAAGTAAAAAATAACAATAATAAATAAATATATAGCAGTAGCAAGAGGAGAGACAGAATGTTGAGCAAGGTGCAGCGACAGTATTGTCATTGTTGTCAACACAGTCAGAAAGATCAGTTGATGCAGTGGACAGGAGTTCAGAGTATGTACGGTGAAGTTAAAAGCTCATGAGGATGTTTTTGATGTTTGGGTGAAGTTGTTATAGGTTGTCCAAGAAGATCGAAGTGGCCCATATGCAAAAGAGAAGCGAAAAAGCAAAGGAGAAAAAGTGTCGTGATATCATGACATGTTGCATTTTTGAGGCCAAAAGAGAAGAGAAAATGCAAAGAGAAAAAGTGTAGCGATATCGCGACATGTTGCATTTTCGCGGCCAAAAGAGAAGAGAAAATGCAAGGAGAAAAAGTGTCGCGATATCGCGACATTTTGTATTTTTGCGGCCAGAAGAGAAGAGAAAATGCAAGGAGAAAAAGTTTCGCGCTATCGCGACATGTTGTATTTTCGCGGGCCAAAGCTAAGAGAAAGAGCAAGGAGAAAAAGTGTCGCGATATCGCGACATGTATTTTCACGGGCCAAAGCTAAGAGAAAGAGCAAGGAGAAAAAGTGTCGCGATATCGCGACATGTATTTTCGCGGGCCAAAGGAAAGAAAAAGAGCAAGGAGAAAAAGTGTCGCGATATCGCGACATGTTGTATTTTTGCAGGCCAAAGGAAAAAAAAAAGAGCAAGGAGAAAAAGTGTTGCGATATCGCGACATGTTGTATTTTTGGGGGCCAAAGCAAAGAGAAAGCGCAAGGAGAAAAAGTGTCGTGATATCGCGATGTGTTGTATTTTCGCGGGCCAAAGCAAGGAGAAAGAGAGAGAAAAAGTAGGAAAAACTGTCGTGATTTCGTAACATGTTGGAAGAGAGAAAAAACAGGAAAAACTGTCACGATTTCGATGTTGGAAGAGAGAGAAAAAGCAGGAAAAACTGTCACGATTTCGCGACATGTTGGAAGAGAAAAAGGCAAGTGGAAAAATTGTCGCGATTTCGTGACATGTTGGAAGAGAAAGAGAAAGTAGGAAAAAGTGTTGTGATTTCGCGACAAGTTCGAAGAAAGAGAACAAGTAAGAAAATTATCACGATTTCGTGACATGTTGGAAGAGAGAGAAAAAGCAGGAAAACCTATCACGATTTCGCGACAGGTTGGAAGAGAAAAAGGCAAGTGGAAAAACTGTCACGATTTCGAGACATGTTGGAAGAGAAAGAGAAAGCAAGAAAAAGTGTCACGATTTCGTGACAAGTTCGAAGAAAGATAACAAGTAAGGAAAGTGTTGCAATTTCGAGACAAGTCATATTTTCACGACTAAAATAGGAGAGAGAAAGTAAGTTTGAAAAGTGTCACGATATCACGACATGTCGCATTTTCACGACAAAAGAAAGAGAGGAAGTGTACGAAAGTAGAACTGTCGCAATTTCGTGACAAAAGTAGAGAAGAAGACTTCAAAGGCAGAAGGGTCGCGATTTCATGACAAAAGCAAAGATGAAGTATACAGAGGCGAAAATGTCACGATATCACGACAAAAGAAAAGATGAAATATGTGAAGGCAAAAATATCACGATATCGTGACAAAAGAATAGAGAAATCGTACGGAGGCGAAAGTGTCGTGATATCGCGACATGTATTTTCGTGGCAACAACAACAAAAGAAGCTACAAAGGCAGAAATGTCATGATTTCGTGATAGGTCGTAAATGCGCAAGTCAAGAAGGAGAACCCGACTGAAATGATAAGTATGACAGTGGACCGACATCACTACGGCATTTACAAGTGCAGTTACAGAGTGATTTCATACTGCTGAAATACGAAGAGTGATCAAAAGTTAGTATGGCGGTTACAGGGTCTGTCCAGAATGAAATCATCAAGCGATGGATAAACCGAACATCTTCTTGAGTTGAAGCTAATGAAGACCGATGACAATCGACTAAAATTAGGGTTTACAGTTGTTATGAAAGTCGACTAAGATTAGGATTTATAGCCGACTAAGATTAGGGTTTTCATCATAAAAAATATTGTTATAAAAGGAGGGCTATTTGGAGAATTGAAAATATGGTGGAATGTGTGTGAAATACGGTCGTTGTGCGCAAAGAGCAAGTCGTGTCGAATCGTGCTAAGTGCAAAATTTGCAAAGAGAGCAGAGTGCGCAAAAGGGAGAAGACGATCGTGAAGTTCGACTATAATGAAGCAGAGTGTGCGAAGTGATTACGCAGAGAGAGCAGAGTGTGCAGAGAACGCAAAGGTGAAGAAGACCAGTCAGGGTCTTGCAAAAGCAAAGGTATCTTACTGTCAAACTTATAGATTCAAATTGAAGTCCAAGTTGGTGTTGGTAAATCAGGGGTTGGTGCTTCTTCCAGTTGGTGCTGGTAAATCAGGGGTTGGTGCTCCTTCCAATTGGTGCTGGTAAATCAGGGGTTGGTGCTCCTTCCAATTGGTGCTGGTAAATCAGGGGTTGGTGCTCCTTCCAGTTGGTGCTGGTAAATTAGGGGTTGGTACTTCTTTCTATTAGTGCAGATAAATCAGGGGTTGGTGCTCCTTCCATTGGGTGCTGGTAAATTGATTGTAAAGTTGTTACTTTGCAAAGGCTGGATTTGGATGGGAGTCCAAGCAGTCAATTTTTGAGGAGTAGCCAAATCGGTGAACCTCGTTACATCTTGTGTTGTGTGATGCTCTCTTGCTATGTTTGCTTTATTTGATTTTAAGTTTTCATTGTTTCGGCTTTAAGAGTTGAAGATTTAAGTTTTAAAGAGCTACACTGATTCACCCCCCATCTCAGTATCATTGTGAGACTAACAATTGGTATCAGAGCCAGTTTTCCTTGTTAGGCTAAATCAGATAGGGTTGATCTTGGATTAGTACGCAATGGATAAGAAGAATAGATCTTCCTCCAATAAGGCATCTCAGTCAATTTCAGCTTCTGTGGAAGGGAAAATTGAACTAGAAAAGATAGAGGGAGTGAATTATGAAGTATATGATGAAAACCTTGAGGTTGAAGTAGATCTAGAAGGTGAGTTGATCGCTACACTTGAAGAATTGGGTATAGAAAGGAAAAATAACAAAAGACTATCCAAGAAGTTGGAAGAATATGGGGATAATATTGAAGATCTCTTCTTACAAATTCAGAAAGCCAAGAAAATAGAAGAAGCATTGAAGTCACGCTTGGATGATTGTAGCACCCTAAAATTGGTGCAGTAAAACTTAGTAAATAATTAAAATTACCTTAGTAATAATTCAAATTCAAATTTTAACCCCAAACCGCTCCAAAATCGCCTGCTACCCATTTCCTCATTTTTCGTGCCATTTTTAGAGTTTGTTTTGACCGTTGGATGATATCGTCGCCGATCAGACGATATCGCCTCAGATCGGATGAATTCGTCTAGAGAAGAACGTCCAGACGATTTCGTCCCAAAACTGATTTTTCATAATTAGCCTCTATTTCAACGACGTCTCTAATCTGGGCAGAAGCGTGTCTGCACCGTTAGAGACCTCCCCCGTTGGAGATCTTCCAGATTAGGATGATCTCCAACCTCCTAACCTCCCTCCTAAGCCTATTTAAACCTTAGGACCCCCCTTGACATCCCCCTGGCTGAATTTCCCTGTAATTTGATCTTTGCGTGCATTATAATACCCTGGATCATTATCTGCATTTGTGCTTTTCAGATTTTCTTGCAGGAACTTTGTCATTCTTCAGTCGGAGCAAGCTCAGATCGTCGCAGATGATCCTGTACAAATCTCGGATGATCACGTCCCAATTCGAGATGATTTCGACTACAGTCAACATTGGGGGCAATTACTGCCCAGAGTTTGCATTTTTCTCTTCTCGTCTACTGTTTCATTCTGCATTTAGATCAGTTTATTATTATTTTCTGCTATTCTGCATCTTGGAGTTCACCCATATAGCTTAAGTACATAATAAAATCATGATTAGCTATTAAAGCATGATAATTTACTTGCATTTCTATTTGGGATTATCTTATTAACATCATTTTGTCATTTCACATCATTTTCCTTTATCAGCATAGCTGCATTTTCTGTATTCTGTGTCCATTTCTCTGATTGCAGGTCTCTGATGAATTCGTCAGATCTCAGACGATCCTGTCAGATCGGAGACGATCCTGTCAAATTCAAGACGATCTTGACTGCTTCAAAAATTAGAACCTCCATCAGACATCCGAAACCGGTATGGATTTCTTCACTTAATTTATTCTCTGTGTTTTCTATTTAAATCTATTTTCTATCTTCATTTAAATCTGCATTTTCATATAGAACAACTTAGATTCATTTGGCCAAACCTAGGACTTGGATGATTAAAGCTAAAATTGAACACATTAAACTCATTCCCAACCTAGGCGTGGAGACTGCCACTAAACGTTTCCTGGTGAACCCCACCATCCATCGAAAAATCACCTTAATACCCCTCCCCCGAGAGGCGGGACCTTCAAAGGGCCTCTCAGTCCGAGGTACCGTCCCATCCTTCTCGCATCCCCCTTCCGGGCGCGGATCCTTTAGCCTAAAGGTAAGGGTGCAAAAAATTTGGAACGATACATTTTGGTGAACCCGACGTGAAACTAAAACCTTTTGAAAACAAAAAAAAAAAAAAAACATAGATGCATTTAAAATCATTAGAAAACTACTAAGTTGCATATCATGTTTAGATGGTAGCTCCTAAGAAAAGACTAGCGGTTACTATAAATGTTGAAAATCAATTAATAGCCATAGAGGTTAATTCTTTGCTTAGAACATCTCAAACATATAGAGTCCCACCTTTGTGGGATGAACTTAATAGGAGACTAGGTATCATTTCATCTAGGTCAACTGAACTTAGGCAAATCAAGAGGTTTGTCCTAGATAGAATCCTGGATCCTCATCAACTCATTTTTTATCATGAACTTCAGAGAGCTTGCCATAGGTGGTTAGCTTATAGGAGAGCTCTTGTGTCTTCAGAATTGTTCACCTTCGAGGAATACCTCGAGAACGCAGCTGTTATACACCAATTCCTAGGTCGTGTAGAAGATCAAGAGGTCGTTCTTATGGATAGGGAAAGGTGGAGGAGAGTTCCTAGAGCTGTGTTATATCGAGAGTATTGCCACGAACTTTATTTCTACCAACCAGAGTCTGAGACAGATAATATCACTATAGCACTTTTTGTCAAATTCTTGAAAGAAAATTTTCAATTTGAAGAAGAACATTTCATGACTCCTGAAGAACTTGAGCCCGTTAATGATATTTATAAATTGTTTATAGAAAACTAGATCATTGCTTTCATTATTATTATTTCTTGCATTTAGTGTGTTGTTTGTTATCTTTATAATATTGTTACAAAAATAGAAAAAACAAGAAAAACCAAAAACATAACAAAACCAAAACATTTTATTTTAAATACTATAGTAGGTATATAATTAAAATATATACCTCTTAAGCTTGTTGCATATATATATATATATATATATATATATATATATAATAAAATATATATATATTTGCTGAAATCTAAATTTAAGCACAATGCCTAGACTTAGGAATGGTAAACAAACTGAAGAAGAAGAAGAAGAAGATTGGTTAGGAAAGAAAACAAAAAACCCAAATGCCCTTCCTGAGGATCCAATTCCGGAAGGAGAAACTCTAGAACAGCCAGAAGATGAGCTTGTTGTAGATGAACAAGAAGAAAATGTTAAAGAGGAAGGATCCTCATCCCCTAGAATGGCTCTAGATGGAACTATTGCTTTTGATAACTTAGATCATTTTTGGAAATTTTTCAGTAATAACATTGGTGCTCTTAATATGGCAGTTCGTATTGATAGAGGACAAATTAGTGACACTCAAGCAGCCATGGAAGATATGTTTAACATGCACACTAATCCTTTGTCTTTTGTCGATCAAGAAAGTGATAAAGCTGGACCATCCAATAGAGATATGGTCACTATGATTCAGCACATGCAACAACAACAGGTTACCCAACCCCCTAAGGAACCTGTTATTGAGCCTAAAATCATTCCCACACAAAAGAGACCTTCATTCACTGCTTTATTTCACCAAACTATTGATCAATATGCTTCAAATCGACAAAAACCTAAAATGAAGCCAAACACCAATTTTCAACAATCTGGGATACAACATAATACAACTTCAAAACTTCTTCATAACACCCTTCCTACCAACAATTTACACAATAGCAATATAGCATCTAATCTTCATGTCCCTCCATCATATGCTCACAAATCCCATATTAATGCCCTACCGAACCAATATGGTGGGCAAACCAGTAATCTGGAAGCCATGGTGAAACAGTTAGCTTCCCGCATGGACCAGATAGATCCCTACCATCCCTCGTACAATTATCGAGAGATGTGTAGTCAGCCTTTGGATCCCATAGTTGTAGCACAACCATACCCTAAACACTTTCCCATGCCCGTCCTGCCTATATATAAAGGAACCGAAGATCCCATAGAGCATCTTCGCATGTTTAGGATAGCATGTCATGATATATCACATGATGACTTGCTATTACTAAAAATGTTCCCGAAAAGTTTAGGAGGAATGGCATTGGAGTGGTACTATCAATTGCCCACTCATTCTTTGAGAAATTTTGAAGAAACAACTGAATCTTTTGTCCATCAATTTAGTGCCTACATCGAGAGGCATGTCACCATTAAAGATTTGTACAACTTAAAACAAGACAAAGAGGAATGTTTTGCTGATTTCTTAGCTAGATGGAGGCAGTTGATAGGAAAACTGCACTTTGTGCTACCTTATAGGGAAATGTTGGATATTTTTATTAATAATTTGCAAGAACAAATATCCTATGAGTTATCAACTGCTACCTTAACTACCTTCGATCAAGCTATAGACTTAGCTCGAAGGGTAGAAGATGCTCTCATTAGGAGAGGTCAGCTCAAAAAGAAAGATGATGAGAAAACATCCAAAAATCAGTACAAAAATAAACAAGTTGTAGGTGACGGAGTCACTGATAGTAGAAACATTGCTAATATCAATACAACGAAGACAACAAAAAAATTTATATTAAAACCTCCTGATAAACCTCCTCGAGAATTTACTAGATTGAATCAACCTTTATCAACCATTCTCCCTCAATTACTAGCACGAGGTTTGATTCAATTACCAGCTATCCGGGAACCTGATCCAACTATACCCGGATACAGAGCTGATTTACATTGTGATTTTCATAGAGGACCTGGACATGCTACAAACTCTTGTAAAATATTAAAACATAAAATACAAGACTTGATTGATAATAATGAAATGGAGGTGCAAGCCTTCCAACCTAAACAAAATGCTCCTAATAATGCTCAAAAGAACATTCCCCAAAATCAAAATCAAAATGCTAATCAATCATTAGATATATTTCAACATCCTTTACCACAGCATGGTAAAGAGGTGGCCAATCAAATTGAACATCATAATGTTCCCCCTCCTACCCGATATGTAGGGACTATTAGCGGACAATTATCTGTTCAGGATCCTCAAATATTTGGCACAACTTTATCCATGGTCACGACCAGGCCCCTACATAATATTCAAACACCGGATCTTAGTGATGTAGAATCGGATACTGAAAGTGAAATAGACATCACCTCAAATCAATCGAATAGTTCTAAAAATGAATCAGATCCTATTCAACCTATCACAGATGCTATGGTTCCGGAAGAACCATTTCCTAGAAGAGTTACTACTCGACCCTCTTCTAATCAGTTCCTTCCTAATGAACAAGCCATAAACGCTCAACCGAGACCAGTTCAGCGTCTTCAATATAACATTGTAGGTACCATCGGAGTCGTTACCAGACAACAGGCTCAAAACTCTCAACAGGATCAAACTCGAATGATGGATCAGCTCCATTTGTTTTGAAAAATCCCAATAAAGGGAATCATATGTCTAATGTTCAACCTAAGCCTCCTTACAATATTAATGAACAATTATCCAATACTACAGCCAGAATTTCCCTTTTGGACTTGTTAAGATCTTCTCCTACCCATAGGGATGAGTTAATGCTTACATTAAGCCAAATGATGGTACCTCAAAATATTCAACCTGAAGCCATGTCCAATACTATCATCACTCGAGAAGTTGATTGTATTGACTTTCGAGATAGAGATATACCACAACATAGTTTACATAAGGATAACCCCTTATATATTACCGCCCTAATAGGAGATGTAGTTGTTAAACGAGTCTTGATTGATAATGGTTCATCTTTAAACATATGCACTTTTGACTTCTACCAAAGATTTGGGTTTAGAAGTGATGAAATGAAAAGAACGGATATGATTATCAAAGCTTTCAATGACGAAACACAAGAAACCTGTGGAGTCATTACTATACCCTTGCAAGTTGGTCCTAGAACCCTAGATACAACCGTGTTTATTGTACATTGCCCTGCATCATACAATATACTTTTGGGTCACCCTTGGATCAATGCGATGCGAGCGGTTCCCTCCACTTTACATCAATGTGTTAAATTCGAATTTAAAAACCAGTTGGTCACTATCCATGGTGATCCTAGACCCTTTGATATGTGTGCTTTGGCAGAACCTGTTGGAGTGCAATTTTGCCCCGCTCTGTCATCCACACATCCTAATTCTTATTTTTCATCTAAACGTGTGAAACACACACCCATAACATCATCTACCCCATCAACTACACCTATACATTTAACTCAACCATCTTCTAAACAAACCACACTAGAACCTCAAAAGGATCTTAAATCCACAACCAATCCTTCATGTTCCATCCCTATAATTTCAAAACCTATAGACCCATTTATTAACACCTCCACATTATCTACATCTATCATACCTTCCACATCTAAAGATATAGGGAATGATCCTTCTACATCTTATGCTCTTTCTGATGAACTCTTACCTGATTTATCTAAAATTCTTATATCAGAAAAAAACAAATGCTTCTATGCAAGATTCCATTATCTTAAGTAATTTGCCACCATCTCCTCGTACTTTGGGCCTCCCACAACCTATGGGAAGTACTTACCAAGTCGGGAGTTGTGCCTTCATTTATAAGGGATATGACTGGGGAAGAATACCCAGAAACATCAAAACTCATTATGATGGATATGCTAGATGCTATCTTGCTAATGAATATATCAAAGCTAAACCCATAATGCTTAAAATGGGATATAAAGGGAAAGGCTTGGGACCTTTCCAAAATGGTATGAAAGAACCTATTGAGGTAGAGCCATGGCCCGCCCGATGTGGTGTGGGCCTATTTCCTAGTAAGGGTCAACCCTTCCCTTTTGAAGATGATGATCAACTCATATGTTATCAAGATTATTTAGATGGGCGTGATGATTTGCCTCTAAAATATCAGTCATTTACCTGCAATATGCTATCCATAGCTTACCCTGAATTGATTGTTGAATCCGATGATGAGTTGGAAGGAGATATTTTCCATGATGTCTCCGTTGAAGAGTTGTTACACAATGGTTTTTATTTTGATGGTTCTATACCTACTATAGCCCAACTTGAGGCCACCACTCCTCAAGATGAATTATCCAACTTAACCTTAAAAGAATTACAAGAATTGGGCGTTTCACCCGCCCCACCTAATTTTGAAAGAGATCTACACATGGAAGTAGAAAACGTCATTAAAATTAACATTGGAACTGAGGATAATCCTCACATAATCAATATTGGATCAGAATTAAGTCAAGAAAAACAAGAGCAATACATTGCATTCCTTAAAGAATATGAAGATGTCTTCACTTGGACATATGAAGATATGCCAGGTTTAGACCCTTCTGTAGTCATGCATCACCTAGTAGTCCATCCGGATGCTAAACCTGTTAAACAAAAACTTAGAAAAATGCATCCCAAAGTGGCCTTGCTAGTCAAAGGGGAGTTAGAAAAACTCTTGAATGTTGTTTTTATACAAGCTATTGATTATGCTGAATGGATCTCAAATGTAGTTCCAGTCACCAAGAAAGAAGCTACCAAAGTTAGGGTTTGCACAGACTTTAGAGATATTAACGCTGCATGCCCTAAAGATGATTTTCCTCTTCCAAACATGGATCAAATCATTGACTTTACTATCGGGAGTGGAATGATGTCCCTAATGGATGGATTTTTTGGTTATAATCAGATCAGGATAGCTCCTGAAGATCAGCCTAAAATAGCCTTTATTACCCCTTGGGGTACCTTTTGTTGGAAAGTGATGCCATTTGGTTTAAAGAATGCAGGTGCAACCTATCAACGAGCTATGACTTATATCTTTCATGATATGATGCATGATATCCTACATGATTATGTAGATGATATTATAGCTCCCTCTATTAATGAAGATGATCATTTAGATGATTTGAGAAAAGTGTTTAATCGGTTAAGAGAATATCTTATTCGACTAAATCCTGCTAAATGCATATTCGGAGTCAAGTCCGATAAACTATTAGGGGTTTTAGTTTCTTTACGTGGTATCAAAATTGACCCTCTCAAGATTGTGGCTATCACTGATATGCCCGCACCTACCAATATATCTGAGTTACGAAGTTTACAAGGTAAGCTTCAAGCTATCCGTCGCTTCATCGATAAGTTGCGGACAAAACTGGTCCCTTTCTTAAGCTTCTTAAGAAGGATGTCCCTTTTAATTGGGACGACGAATGTAAGGAAGCTTTTGAACTTCTCAAACAATACCTCCTTAACCCACCTGTGCTTTCACCACCTAGACCTGATCGTCCTTTTATCTTGTATATTTTAGCTTCTGATTTTGCTTTAGGAGCTATGTTAGCTCAGCTTGATGATGAGAAGAAAGAACGTGCTAATTATTACATTAGCAGAACCCTCATCAGTTATGAAACTCGTTATACCTCATTAGAAAAATTATGTCTAGCAGTCGTATTTTCTACGCAAAAATTATGCCATTATATGCTCAGTCAGAAAACATATGTCATTGCTAAATATGATCCCTTGCGGTATCTCATGAGTCGACCTTATTTATCGGGTCGTACAACAAAGTGGGTTCTTGCTCTAAGCGAGTTTGAACTCACGTTTATAGGACAAAAGTCTGTTAAGGGTCAAATCATAGCAGATCAATTAGTTGCTGCACCCTTAGAGTCTACCCATCCCCTCATCATTGAGTTTCTCGATGAATGCCTTCAATTAGAGGCAGACCATATTGAACAATGGTCCTTATACTTTGATGGAGCCCGATGCATGAGTGGGGCTAGTGCGGGTATTATTTTAATATCTCCACAAAAACACATCATTCCTCTGTCCTTCAAATTAACATTTGCTTGCACTAATAATATTGCTGAATATGAAGCTCTAATCCTTGGATTACGAGCTGCCTTGGCGCTAAAAATTAAACATCTGCTAGTTTTTGGTGATTCTCAACTTGTTATAAATCAAATTAATGAAGTTTATCAGACCAGAGATGATAAATTATGCCCATATAAAGCATATGTTTTACAATTGTTATCCTTGTTTGATAAAGTTACTTTGGAAGCTATTCCTCGAACTAGCAACCGTGCGGCTGACGCTTTGGCCGTAGTTGCATCTCTTCTGCCCTTGGAGTTAGATGACGAATATGCCACCATCATTATTCATCGACTCCAGGAACCCACTTCAAATAAGTCATGCTTAGAACCTTTGGATGTGTTTCTAATCAATGAAACTACTCCTGAACCTTGGTATATTGATATATTTGATTTTCTTCAAAATGGGACTTTCCCTGCCAGTTCTAATAGAAACCAACGTCGGTTATTACGTAGACGAGCAAGTCGATTTGTAATAATTGGCAATACTTTATATAGGAGATCTTTTGAAGGTATCCTATTAAGATGTTTGAATCTAGAAGAATCCAAATCAGCTTTGAGTGAAGCCCACGATGGATCTTGTGGAGGACACTTCAGTGGTAGTGTCATTGCTAAAAAGCTCCTTAGGATAGGATACTTTTGGCCTACCATGGAGAATGATGCACATGATTATGTGCACCATTGCGACAAGTGCCAGAAACATGCTGACCTTGTCCATGCCCCTGCACAAGAACTGCAGGCTATTTCATCTCCTTGGCCCTTTTCAAAATGGGGCTTAGACATTATTGGCAAAATTAATCCTGTGTCATCTGATGGACACAAATTCATCATAACCGCCACTGAGTATTTCACGAAGTGGGTTGAAGCTATGCCTTTAGCTTCTTGCACTGGAACACAAGTCTCTAAATTTATTTTTAATCAAATCATTTGTAGGTTTGAAATTCTTGCAAATCTCATCTCAGACAATGGAACTTGTTTCAAAAATAAAGATGTTAAGAAATTATGCCAAAAATATAAGATTCAACATCGTTGGTCCACTCCCTATTATCCTCGTGGTAATGGTCAAGCAGAAGCTTCTAACAAAACCTTAATCAAAATTCTTAAAAGATTGGTCAATAAATCTGGCCACGACTGGCACATTCAATTATATCCTGCTTTGTGGGCATATCGCACTAGCGTTCGTACTCCCACAGGTACTTCACCTTTTGTCTTGGTTTATGGTGTTGAAGCTATTTTTCCCTTTGAATTAGAAGTTCCTTCTTTGGCTCTACTACTTCAAGACACCGAAGTAGGAGATGAATATCGAGCTGGTAGACTCAGTCACTGGAACTCCTAGATGAAAAGCGCATCAATGCTTTGGAGCATCTTCGTGCCTACCAAAACAAGCTTAAAAGATCATATGCTAAGAAAGTTCGTCATCGATCCTTTGAGGTCGATGACCTTGTTTTAAAAGAAAATCAAAAAAATACTAATGCAACTAAAGACCTTAAAGGTAAATTTGAGCCCAACTGGCTTGGACCATATATTATCACTGCTAAATTTGAATCGGGAGCATACAAATTAGCTACCTTAGATGGTAAAGATTTAAAAGAACCTATGAATATTATGCATCTTAAGCGATATTACGCATAAAATTTGGTCATTTCATCATTTGTATATATTTTGCATGTTGTCTCATTTTAAAAATATATATAAAACCGTTTAAACAAAAACAAACAAACATAAAAGTAAAAACAACAATATTATTGACTCTTTCGAAACCAAAAAAATAAAGAAGAAAGAGAGAGTCAAAATCATCAAACTCCTCAAAAATATTTGTTGTATATATTTCTTCTTAAAGTATTGCAGTTATATTTTCAAATTATTTTGGATAAATTAGCATTTATTTGGAATCCCTCACTTTCACAAACACAAAAATAAATATCTTGATTTTATCTGGCATGATTACTAATCTCTCTTATATCAAAGTCCACAAAATTCAATTAAATAAAGTTTGAGCACGAGAGAATTGATCTTGTTATTTACTTAAACCAAGCATATCCTTTCACAATAAAATGATTATATTTGTAATGTCCATGCTATGCTACATAGTAGAAGTGGTTTCTTGAGCGAAAAGTTTCCCTCGCTATCCTATCATGCACATGGTCTAGAATCTTTGAGAATTGACAAAAGGACAAGCTCACCCCTACCCGGAATAAAAATCCCTTGCTCTACAGCTAATCCGAGCAAGTATCCCTAGCATAGGAAGAAAAGAAAAGTTCAAGAAAAAGAGAAAAAGAAAAAAGTTATTTCAGCATTATCTCAAATATCAAAGCAAAAAAAAAAAGTACAAAAATACAAAAAAAAAAAAGAGCAAAAGAGAAAAGCAAAAAGCAAAATGCAATAAAATCCCTTTCCCTACCCCTTGAAAAGAAAAGAAGGGTTGATGAGCTTGAATCCCTAGAATTCTCAATTATTCGAAAACCGTGAGGTAAGCCCCATAACAGGTGGTTTGTGCCCAACCCGCTTGGCCTTGGGTAACTCCTAGCGTGGTGATATGTCTGTCACATTAGCGACCTTCTTTTGTACAGACCTATGTCTCGCTTATGGATTAGCTAGCTCTTGATAACCCGACTTACATAGTAGTCTGGTATGGTTATATGCATCTAAATCATGGTTAATGAACACTTATTTGGTTAATTCAAATCACTTGTATCAAATTATCTTGCTCAAAACTGGTAAATGAACAATGCAATTGCACACACATTTGTATTTGAGAGATTTTGTGTATCATTATGATAAATCAAGATCGGAAATGAACTCACATACGCACATGGGATTCCTTATAAATCTAACTTTTGTCTTTAAGATACTTTGAAATATTTTTGCAAATTGTTTGGAATAATTTCATTTTCTTCTTTGAAGAACAGTTGTTTAGTATAAAGACAACTACATGCATTATCAAAAATCAAAATCATTTTCAAAAACATGCAATAAAGTTACATTTATATATAACTTTTGACTTTCACGACGATGGTATAGTTCCAAAACCAAAATTGGAATTTTATGCCTAGCGCAAGTCCTCATCTTCATATTTTCTATTTATTTTCAAAAAATTAAAAATCAACCATGCAATAAAACTATTATTTTCTTCTTTGGATTTCGCGATGATGGTATAAGTTTATACCTAAATATTCTATGCCTAGCGCAAACCATTGTACCAATTTTATTTTCCATTTATTTAAAAATCATAAAAACATATGACTTAAATCATTATGTTACACAATTATGTTTTAAATCAACGCACATTGTTACTATTTCATGTCATTATGTCAAAACTTCAATTTTGCAATGATGGTATAATTCCTAGGGAATTATTCAAAAAATTTATCACACTTAGGAATTTATGCCTAGCAAAAGTCATTTTAAAATATTTCATGCATAATATTTTCATGGAAATCTGAAAACAAATCACCATCATCATCATCATTTGCATCATCACAACAAAGTCTTAAGACAGTCTCTTAAGCACTCTTTTACTTTTAGCAATATTTCTATACCAGGATTAGCTTGACGACCGAGTGAGCGGCGACTCCATGAAATGGTCTATAATAGCGACAATGTCCTTTGAAATTATTGTTCAAAGTCCCTTTTATTTTTATCAAATTATCCCACAAACAACCACCAATTGTTTACATCAGATTATTTCATTTAAATTTTAAAAGCATGACATTCAAACCATAATATTTCCAAATGACATAATTACATGAATCATCAAATCAATCACACCAAAACATTAAAGCATCATACAAACACATAAGACAAGTCATATGATCAAAAAATATCTCATCTATATATATATCAACAATATCTACATCATCTCAAAACTGGATCGGTATGCCACAATCTGTACCTCGGCATACTCAATCCTCTATCAAAAAATAATAATAAACACTATGTATCAATCTATGCAGTGCAATCTATAGCAGCTAGCCTCGAGAACCCCTCGAGCTCTCAGCCTCATCTCCTCCCTCGCCCTGAGGTGGACGAGGTGGCCCCATCGTAGTCCATGTGGTGCTATGAGTCCTGGACTCTGATCGTGATGATGTCCTCGATGACCTCATCACGATAGGCTCCGCAATATGGGCCGACAGTGGTAACCTTTTCCCCTCTGGTACCATATGGTGGTATAGCATCTGATAGAATGTGATCTGGGCAATAGCCCATGCTAAGTCCCGAGTGCTCGCCCCTCCGCTCCGTGCTCTGAGGCGTGCGACCTCATCTCTGAGCTGTGTGGCCTCCTCTCGGTGTCGTGCAGCCTCATCCTGTAAAGTCTACACCTGAGCCTGGAGACGAACAGTCTCTACCCGAAGAGTAGCCATCTCGCTACTCTCTCCTACCTCGACACCCTTGCCCTTATCGGGCGATGGTGGCCTCTCTCTCCATGGAGAAGGGGGTCTCTCCTCCCTCCTCTCCCACTGTCGTGGCCTCTACTGAGCCTGTGGCCTCCTCTGCTCTCTCCCGCTGTGACCCTGTGCCACCTCAATGGCCGCCTGGCACCGCCTCCCCATCCGATGCACAACTACATGAATCAGACCCTGAGCCCTCGTCATCCGAGGAGGGCGGATGCCTGAGTACCAGGCATCATAGCCATCAGCAACCCCTACGTCATCCCCATCCACTGGCTGAATGGGGGCATCGTCTGCGTCCTCACTCTAGAAGCGCTGCATATCTGGAGCCCCATTGACTGTAGTGTTATCCCAGATGGTCCAAGAAAACTCGTAGTCTCTGAGAGATGGGATCCCCTGCTGTAGACCGAACTACCTCAAAACTCGGTCATAGCGATGGAGCTCCACCTCTCCCCTCTCCATCCTCAGCCAACAGGTTCGCCTAATGTGAGCCAGCTCCTATCCATCCTCGGCCCACCCTGGATGATCTCTCCAAGGCCTCCAGGTGATCTGGTCGGAGACAAGGTCATCAAGTAGTCTCCGGGACATTGGCAGATCTATCCACCGCTGTGACCCTCTCTGAAGCCACCAGTAGAAAGCTCGGGGCCTCTCCCCATCAATCCCTATCAGTGGGAGCCCTATCGGCCTTCGCACCATGATGTGCTCCCAGCACCAAACCTATAGTAATGATGTCATGACCAGACATTGGCCGCCCTTGTATACGACCCCATGCAGGATCCTATACAATCGACATAGTACAAAGCTCCCCCAAGAAAACCTGTACCCATGGTCTCTCATGTCGTAGACCACATCTGTTAGTAGCCATGGTACTCTGCATCCACTCTGATGGCATAGCAAGACCACCTACCACCCCAACCAAAACTTGTGTCAGTCTAGATGCCCCAGGCATCTAGCGTAGCGACTCGATGTTCACTCCGCCCTTCTCTAGGGTGAAGCTCGGATCTTCGCATAGTCGCATCATCACGTGGCCCTGATTGGCCATGGGAGTTATTAGCCATCCTTGTATGGGGATCCTCAAAATCCTCCATACATCCTCCAATGTGGGAGTCATCTCCCCTGTCGGTAATCGAAAACAAGAAGAACCCGGATACCACCTCTCTGCTAGGGCTGTCAATAGCCCCATATCTGTAGAAACGTGTGGCATATCTGCCACATGCTGCAAGCCGACTTGAGCCAACTGATCTCGCTCTACCTGAGATAGAGCGGCCAAGTCATCCCTCAGCCCATCGTATTTCCATTCTCTGCTCTTTAGTAATCCTCTCTGCAACATAAACAACAAAACAATAAAAATCATTAATAAAACAGTGATTAAAAATGCAAGTAAAACAAGTTCAATTTCATACAAATGATGATATCATCCACTGGATGATATCGTCCACAATTTGAGCAAATTCATCTCCGATTTTGCAAGAGGGAATCATCCCTTATTGGACGAAATCGTCTCCATATCGTTGATTTCGCCCTTGGACGAAATCGACGATATCGAGACGATTTCGACGAAATTGAGACGATTTCGTCCCGACGACGTTGACGGCCCAAAAATGGCCGCGATGCTCAAAAATCATTCAAAATTAATCTAAAAAGCATGAAATTCAAAATTAAAGCATTCTAAATTAAGTTTGGACCCTTACCCGTAGCCTGCACCGGACCTCTGTCGATCTGTGCGTTGTCTCGACCATCTTGTCTGTAGAGCTCTAGAAACCAGGAAAATGAACAGTAACAATGAATTAGGGTTTTACCCTATTTTTCTTAATTTTATTCAAAAACAATTAAAAACATTTTAAATTTTGCTTTTTCACGTTTTTACCTCAAACGTTCGATTTGGGTAAAAACACGGAGGGGGCACCATAGTAAGTTGTCGTACGATTCGACCTAGAATCATCGCCTAAAAATGGGAATAATTTTTGCTTTCTCGTAGATCGAGAAGAACTCATCTTTAACGCATTTTCTTCGAAAAATTCGCTAAAGAGGGGGCAAAATGTAGCACCCTAAAATTGGTATAGTAAAACTTAGTAAATAATTAAAATTACCTTAGTAATAATTCAAATTTGAATTTTAACCCCAAACCGCTCCAAAACCGCCTGCTACCCGTTTCCTCATTTTTTATGCCATTTTTAGAGTTTGTTTTGACCGTTGGATGATATCGTCGCCGATTAGACGATATCGCCTCAGATCGGACGAATTCGTCTAGAGCAGAACGTCCAGACGATTTCGTCCCAAAACTGATTTTTCATAATTAGCCTCTGTTTCAACGGCGTCTCTAATCTGGGCAGAAGCGTGTCTGCATCGTTAGAGACCTCCCCCATTGGAGATCTTCCAGATTAGGATGATCTCCAACCTCCTAACCTCCCTCCTAAGCCTATTTAAACCTTAGGACCCCCCTTGACATCCCCCTGGCTGAATTTCCCTGTAATTCGATCTTTGCGTGCATTATAATACCCTGGATCATTATCTGCATTTGTGCTTTTCAGATTTTCTTGCAGGAACTTTGTCATTCTTCAGCCGGAGCAAGCTCAGATCGTCGCAGACGATCCTGTACAAATCTCGGATGATCACGTCCCAATTAGAGACGATTTCGACTACAGTCAACATTGGGGGCAATTATTGCCCAGAGTTTGCATTTTTCTCTTCTAGTCTGCTATTTTATTCTGCATTTAGATCAGTTTATGGTTATTTTCTGCTATTCTGCATCTTGGAGTTCACCCATATAGCTTAAGTACATAATAAAATCATGATTAGCTATTAAAGCATGATAATTTACTTGCATTTCTATTTGGGATTATCTTATTAACATCATTTTGTCATTTCACATCATTTTCCTTTATCAATATAGCTGCATTTTCTGTATTCTGTGTCCATTTCTCTGATTGCAGGTCTCTGACGAATTCGTCTGACGAATTCGTCAGATCTCAGACGATCCTGTCAGATAGGAGACGATCCTGTCAAATTCAAGACGATCTTGACTGCTTCAAAAATCAGAACCTCCATCAGACATCCGAAACCAGGTATGGATTTCTTCACTTAATTTATTCTCTGTGTTTTCTGCTTAAATCTATTTTCTGTCTTCATTTAAATCTGCATTTTCATATAGAACAACTTAGATTCATTTGGCCAAACCTAGGACTTGGATGATTAAAGCTAAAATTGAACACATTAAACTCATTCCCAACCTAGGCGTGGAGACTACCACTAAACGTTTCCTGGTGAACCCCACCATCCGTCAAAAAATCACCTTAATACCCCTCCCCCGAGAGGCGGGACCTTCAAAGGGCCTCTCAGTCCGAGGTACCGTCCCATCCTTCTCGCATCCCCCTTTCGGGCACGGATCCTTTAGCCTGAAGGTAAGGGTGCAAAAAATTTGGAACGATACAATGATAAAGGCGATGTATGTAGCAAACGTGAAGAGGAATCTAACAAAGTTATTAGTGATCTAAAGCTATAAGTAGAAGAGTCCAAAAGGACTGAAGAAACTCTCAGGTCACGGATCAATGAGAAAGAGATTGTTTGCTGCAAACAAGAAGAGGAGATTGTTTCATTGAGGAAACAACTAGAAGAGGCCAATACAAATCTCAAATTTGAGAAGAGCACAGAGTTGCTAGATAAAATGATAAGGCAACAAAGAAGCCCAATGGTTAAGCTTGGTCTTGGATGTGAAGTTGAACAACCTTCATCTTCTAAATCTGCAGAGAAGAAGAAGTCCACTCGTTGAAGGATCAAAGCAAGAAAATATTGAAGCTGAATCTTCAAAAGGAAGAAAATCTCAAAGGAGATCTACAACAAAGCAACCACAACTGTTGAGTGGTGTTTTCACCCGATTGTGAAAGCACACTCTCCGATAGGATCTGAGTCCAAAAATCCTCTGCTTGCAAAGAAAATAACTTTCTCCAAGGTTCCTGTTATGCTTAAATAATGTTGTTCAAATGAAATGCCAGGAATATCTTAGGGTTTGCAAGTGGATGTTAACAAGGGGCACTGATGGTTTATTTAATTTGAATTTACAGTGGACTCAAAGTGAATAATTATACTTTGATCTTGGATTTTGATGGATTTTCAGTTATTAATTTGGATACATAATTAAACTGCAGAAAATAAAGCAAGGGTTTGAACAATAAAGAAAAGTAAATGAAAAAGAAACTAAACTACAGTCAGAATGTTGCCATCAATTCAATGAAACCGAAGATAATGAGGTTTTCAGCATGCAACCTAACCTAATGAACCTGCAAACTCGCACAATCCAAATAAGCTAGGTGCGGGCTTCTAAGGTTTCTATTGTAATTCCAGATTCAAGCATTCACATGAAGCAACCAAGAGCACTTGCATTAAACTTCATCTAAAATCAGAGTAGTAAGGATAGGGTCAAATCCTCATCAAACTTAGGTTGAGGATCCAATTCCCCAAAGCTTTGGTTTGACCTACATGGAGTAGTAAGGATAGGGCATAACTTCTCATCTCGCTTAGGTTGAGAATCTGATTCCCCAAAGCTCCTATGTCTCATTTCATAATAAATCTTGGATTGTAAGGATTGTACTACTTGTCCTCTGCAAAGGATGGGTAGTCATACCCAAGGTCTAAGCAACAAAATTAATATTTCTCATCTAAAGTTTGGATTGTAAGGATCGTACTACATGTCCCTAGCCAAGATGGGTAGTCATCCCTAAGGTCCAAGAAGTAAAAAAAATAATAATAAATAATTTTTTCCCATCTCATCTTTATATTGGATTGTAAGGATCGTACTACTTGTCCTCTGCAAGGGATGGGTAGTCATCCCCAAAGTCCAAAGAAATGAAGATAAGTTTTGGATTGTGGGGTTAGATATGCCCATGCATGGCATCATGTCTTGCCTAAAAAACAAGACCACTGATTGTCTAGAGGGTTAGATTAGCATGACCATTTCTTCCATAACTGGTTTAATTATTTTGCTTAAAGTGAGGTAATGAACTCTAAATCAGAATAGTAAGGATAGGGTTAAACTCTCATCTCGATTGGTTGGGAGTCTGATTCCCCAAAGTTCTGATTTCACATTCACTTGCACATGGGTTCTAGATAATAGGGACTCATAACCAACTTTGGGATACAATAAGGTAATGAATTAGTGGATCCTAAGAGGGTTTGGCAATCTTGAATGCTTGTACATAATAATAGAAGAAGGACCATGCCTTTTATGAA
Organism: Wollemia nobilis; assembly: GCA_028583015.1. Lineage (NCBI taxonomy): Eukaryota > Viridiplantae > Streptophyta > Pinopsida > Araucariales > Araucariaceae > Wollemia > Wollemia nobilis. The sequence goes on along the minus strand of JAQPPZ010016947.1, from coordinate 18,906,333 downwards.
AGCAAAATCTCCTTGCACATTCATTAGGATACACAAATCATTCACCATCCCACATATGCATTCATGTAAAACTGATAATGGAATGTTGATCAATTTCAAACAATATGGAATGAAAACACATTGCACACACTGAGCTAATACTTGATGATTCTGATGATTCATGTACTTCGATCTTTGGGCATTTGTTATTTTGCTTATGTGCTAACATATGTTTGCAAGTTTGTGATATGTTTCAGGTTGGGTTCTTACTAAAATGCTCAAGAGCATTTGACAGCAAAGTCACCATTTGTTGTGGTTGATCCACAACACACCCCAAAATTGGGGACCCACATTTTTGTAGGCTTGCAGAGAAGAATCTTGGTGACCCAGATGCTAAAATTGAAGAAAAGAGAAAAAAATGCCTAAGTGTTGAAAGTGTCGCAAAATCGTGACATGTCGCGAAATCGCGAACAAAAGAGGTTCTATCACTCTCACTCTATTCATAATAATGCTTTTAATGGCTATTTTTTTAGATGCAACCATTATGGTCACAAGGCAATTTATTGTGGATTGAATAATAGATCAAAGAGTTATGCTGGTAGAAATACATCTGTTATTCCAGTTGAACACCATGTGCAATATTTTAAATGTAATGGTCATGGGCACATAGCAAGGTTTTGTCCAAGAACTTATGTATCTAATCTAAGGCAAGACAGTAGATTTCATCAGACACAAAGAATGCAACACAGATAGGGAAGAAATCATGTGCATCAAAGAAAGGAAAATAATCATCCATCAAGGATGCACAAGAGACAACCACCCAAGTAGAAATGGTTTTTCACCTTTGATGGATTATGCAGTAGAATGTTATAACTATCATAATTTTGGGCACACTGCAAGAAATTGTCGAAGTACATTTGCATCAAATCAATTTTAGGGAAGAAAATTTCAACCAAATGGAATGAGACAAAATAGAAGATTTCTCGGAAAACATGCACAAGCTACTGAAAAAGAAAAGTCAAAACAAGAGCCCAAAACTGTAATCAAACCAGAGTGGAGAAAGAAAGAAGAAAGAAAATCATGTCTCCTTGGACTGAAGGAGACTACTCCTCTATTGCACTAAGCAACTCTAGGTAGCACATCCTCAGGGGAGCAATCTTAAAGTTTTATATTAATGCTCCTATTTTGTTTGGTTATCTGAGGATGAAAGGCAAGTAGTCAGGGGGAGTTTTCGTATAGTTGTCAAAATGTGTTTCAGTTCATGTAGATGTTTGTGGAGATAGTGTCAACTGATGTGCTTCAGCAGAACAACATGGTGAACAACTAGGTTTTTGATGCAACAGCTGATAGGCATTATCTGAGATAGAACATGCAGCACAGGTCGACATGTCATGGAAGCATAAGTTGGCAAGTGTTGGTTTTGAAGCCTGTAACATTCCCAATCTGCAGATAAAATAGAATCCATGTTGTGAGTATGTCTCAATTCATCTACCAATATCGAGGGAGGACTATGGTAAAGCTCTTCATGATCGTTATGAAAATTACTGCCAACATGTAGGTGGAAGGCGTGAGGTTCTTAACCAAAAATACAACACATCATTTGGTATAAGAGAGCATCAATTTTCTCTAAAGAAGTAGCCGTTATCAAAGAGATGCCAAAGTCAAAGCAAATAGTGGCACTAGCACCCAGTTCGTCAAGAGTGCCAAGTGGCACATGCAAGGCAGAGACGTTGAGAGAATGGCACCCAGGTGGTGAAGCGCCAAGGAGGACAAGATGCCTATGCACCTAAGAAAGTCTTGCATTATTTGAGAAATGCGAGATATTGCCTGAGGATTCCCTTGATCACAACGAGGAGAAATGCTCCCTGGAATCGTGTGAAGAATGTTTGCCTAAGACATTGAGTAGCCCTGACATATGCCCTAGCAAGCAGCAGAATATTGAGTGTTGATGACTGCGCATAGATTGAGGTTCCAATGCTAGATGTAACGGTCCATTGTAAATACCTGCGCAGATGATGAAAACATTCATGGCAGCCGTTAGAAACCAGAGACATTGAGCTGCACAACGGATGTGAGGCAAATTCATCAGTCACGGAGGAGGTGGCAGTCAAAAGGTTGAAGAAATTACGCGTAGGTTGCCTGGAGAGTCGGTCACTTTTGATTTGGGAATAACTTTTTGCGCAGCTGAAAGTTGAGTGTTGATAATACTATACTAAATAAGTAAAAGCAAGGTACAACAAGAATTATAATATGATGAGCAGATATTAGAGTTCTTATCCAAGAAGACTTTATGACATAAATAGTACCAGTGGAGGTGCATTCTATCTTGGAGACAAGTTGGTCGCATGGAACAGTAAGAAACAAGAGTCAGTCTCCTTATCCACAACAGAGGTAGAATATATTGTAGCGACAACATGTTGTACGCAGGAGAAAGTTGTGGAAGGTGAGGTTAAATTGGATTTTGTTCCAACAACAGAGCAAGTAGCGGATATCTTCACAAAACCATTGCCCAAGGAAGTCTTTGAGTATCTTCGTAATAAATTGGGAGTGGTCATGCTTCCCAAGAATTGACTAGCTATCATGATCACATTCTCAGGGGGAGCATTTGTGTATTTTTTTATCTTTTTGCTCATGTTTGTGATTTTTGCTAAGCGTAATAATTTTTGTCTGAGAATGTTGTGCATGGACTCAGGGGGAGTTTACAGCAGCCCTTTTGGTATTTTTGTCAAAGGGGGAGAAGAGTTACAGGAAATTGCTCAAGAGTTACAGGAAATTGCACGTGTGTTGCCAACAATTCCAAAGGGGGAGATTGTTGAGCAAGGTGCAGCGACAGTATTGTCATTGTTGTCAACACAGTTAGAAAGATCGGTTGATGCAGTGGACAGGAGTTCAGAGTATGTACAGTGAAGTTAAAAGCTCATGAGGATGTTTTTGATGTTTGGGTGAAGTTGTTACAGGTTGTCCAAGAAGACCGAAGTGGCCCATATGCAAAAGAGAAGCAAAAAAGCAAAGGAGAAAAAGTGTCACGATATCGCGACATGTTGCATTTTCGCAGCCAAAAGAGAAGATAAAATGCAAGGAGAAAAAGTGTCGCGATATCGCGACATGTTGCATTTTCAAGGCCAAAAGAGAAGAGAAAATGCAAGGAGAAAAAGTGTCGCGATATCGCGACATGTTGCATTTTCACGGCCAAAAGAGAAGAGAAAATGCAAGGAGAAAAAGTGTCACAATATCGTGACATGTTGTATTTTCGCGGGCCAAAGCTAAGAGAAAGAGCAAGGAGAAAAAGTGTCGCGATATCGCGACATGTTGTATTTTCGCGGGCCAAAGCTAAGAGAAAGAGCAAGGACAAAAAGTGTCGCGATATCGCGACATGTTGTATTTTCACGGGCCAAAGGAAAGAAAAAGAGCAAGGAGAAAAAGTGTCGCGATATCGCGACATGTTGTATTTTCGTGGGCCAAAGGAAAGAAAAAGAGCAAGGAGAAAAAGTGTCGCGATATCGCGACATGTATTTTCGGGGGCCAAAACAAAGAGAAAGCGCAAGGTGAAAAAGTGTCGTGATATCGCGACGTGTTGTATTTTTGCGGGCCAAAGCAAAGAGAAAGAGAGAGAAAAAGTAGGAAAAACTATCGCGATTTCGCGACATGTTGGAAGAGAGAGAAAAAGTAGGAAAAACTGTCACGATTTCGTGACATGTTGGAAGAGAGAGAAAAAGCAGGAAAAACTGTCGCGATTTCGTGACATGTTGGAAGAGAAAAAGGCAAGTGGAAAAACTGTCACGATTTCGCGACATGTTGGAAGAGAAAGAGAAAGCAGGAAAAAGTGTCGCGATTTCAAGACAAGTTTGAAGAGTAAGAAAAGTGTCGCGATTTCGTGACATGTTGGAAGAGAGAAAAACAGGAAAACTGTCGTGATTTCGCGACATGTTGGAAGAGAGAAAAAACAGGAAAACCTGTCGTGATTTCGTGACATGTTGGAAGAGAAAAAGGCAAGTGGAAAAATTGTCGCGATTTCGTGACATGTTGGAAGAGAAAGAGAAAGCAAGAAAAAGTGTCACGATTTCACGACAAGTTCGAAGAAAGAGAACAAGTAAGAAAAGTGTCGCGATTTCGAGACATGTCGCATTTTCGCGACTAAAATAGGAGAGAGAAAGTAAGTTTGAAAAGTGTCACGATATCGTGACATGTCGCATTTTCGTGACAAAAGAAAAAGAGGAAGCGTACGGAAGCAGAACTGTCACGATTTCGCGACAAAATCAGAGAAGACTTCGAAGGCAAAAGTGTCATGATTTTGCGATAAAAGCAAAGACGAAGTATACGGAGGCAAAAATGTCACGATATCGGGACAAAATAAAATACGAAGTCTACGGAGGCAGAAATATCATGATATCATGACAAAAGAATAGAGAAAGCGTACGAAGGCGAAAGTGTCACGATATCGTGACATGTATTTTCGCGGCAACAACAACAAAAGAAGCTACAGAGGCATAAATGTCGCGATTTCATGATAGGTCGTAAATGCGCAAGTCAAGAAGGAGAACCCGACTGAAATGAGAAGTATGACAGTGGACCGACATCACTACGACATTTATAGGGGTAGTTACAGAGTGATTTCATACTGCTAAAATATGAAGAGTGATCAAAAGTCAGTATGGCGGTTACAGGGTCTGTCCAGAATGAAATCATCAAGCGATGGATAAACCGAACATCTTCTTGAGTTGAAGCCGATGAAGACCAATGATAATCGACTAAAATTAGGGTTTACAGTTGTTATGAAAGTCGACTAAGATTAGGATTTATAGCCGACTAATATTAGGGTTTTCATCATAAAAAATATTGTTATAAAAGGAGGGTTGTTTGGAGAATTGACAAGATGGTGGAATGTGGGTGAAATACGGTTGTTGTGCATAGAGAGCAAGTCGTGTCGAATCGTGCTAAGTGCAAAATTTGCAAAGAGAGCAGAGTGTGCAAAAGGGAGAAGACGATCGTGAAGTTTGACTATAATGAAGCAGAGTGTGCAAAGTGATTACGCAGAGAGAGCAGAGTGCATAGAGAATGCAAAGGTGAAGAAGACCAATCAGGGTCTTACAAAAGCAAAGGTATCTTACTTTTCAAACTTATAGATTCAAATTGAAGTCCAAGTTGGTGCTTGGCATCAGGGGTTGGTGCTCCTTTCAGTTGGTGCTGGTAAATCAGGGGTTGGTGCTCCTTCCAATTGGTGCTGGTAAATTAGGGGTTGGTGCTCCTTCTAGTTGGTGTTGGTAAATCAGGGGTTGGTGCTCCTTTCTGTTGGTGCAGATAAATCAGGGGTTGGTGCTCCTTCCAGTTGGTGCTGGTAAATCAAGGGTTGGTGTTCCTTTCTGTTAGTGTAGATAAATCACGGGTTGGTGCTCCTTCCAGTGGGTGCTGGTAAATTGATTATAAAGTTGTTACTTTGCAAAGGTTGGATTTGGATGGGAGTCCAAGCAGTCAATTTTTGAGGAGTAGCCAAATCGGTGAACCTCGTTACATCTTGTGTTGTGTGATGCTCTCTTGCTATGTTTGCTTTATTTGATTTTAAGTTTTCATTGTTTCAACTTTAAGAGTTGAATATTTAAGTTTTAAAGAGCTGCACTGATTCACCCCCCCCTCTCAGTGTCATTGTGAGACTAACACAGAAGACCATCGAAGCTTATAGTGAGAGAGGGAATACATGAAGAATCAAATATTGTATGTTGTATGATGCCCTTTGAATTAATACAAAAATACTAGTATTTGTTTTATCTTGTTAGTATGGTGTGTACTCTGTATGATTAACAGCAGGGTATAAAACCTTTGTTTTATTTCTCATAGCCTATGCTTGTATCAGTTTGGTATTAGAGCCAAGTTGGTCTTGTAGAGATAAATAATAACCAATAGACTTGGGTGAAAAATACCAAGGTGAGGGCAGTGAGAAATTGATTAGGTAAGTTGCAAAAAAGATACTTACGGGTGAAGTTGAAAGGAGAAGAAAACATTGTAGCAGTATGGCGCAGAGGGACATAGTCATAAGAAGGGCACTAGGTAGAGAAGAATTGAATGAAATGATGAGAACTTTCATCATCAGATTAGATGCTATTGAGGCGGCACAACGTAGAGGAACACCTGTTGCAGATGAAAGTTATGAGAAACCATAATTTGAGGAAGTCCATGGAGAACAATTAGATAATGATAGTGAAATATTAATTTGGGCCATAACAAAAATTGGAGGTAAACCCCGCGTTGAGGTCCCTAGCTATGAAGGAAGTCTTGACCCTAAAAAATTAATTGACTAGATCAGCGAAATGGATAGGTATTTTGACTTGGAATCAATAGAAGATAACAAAAAAAGTAAAATATGCAAGTTCAAGGTTGAAATATCATGTGTTGTTATGGTGGAATAGCATTCAGGTTGAGACGCAAAGGAAAGGAAAGGAGAAAATTAAAAATTGGGATAATATGATATCCAGGATGAAATTCAACTTCATGCCTGCTGATTACCAGTGGGTCTATTCCGAAAACTACAATATTTAAAGATGAGTGTCCAAGATTACATGGAGGAGTTTTATAAATTATCCATAAGAGCTGGTCATGATGATAGAACCAAAACAATTTGCTAGGCACATTAATGGATTACAGTATAACATTTTGACGTAGGTTATTTAAAAAGGGAATTTTTCGAAGGAAGGAGATTTAAAATGAAAAGTTTTTGGAAGAATATAGAACTATAGAGAAAAACAAAAAAAATAAAAAAATAAAAATATCAAAAGTTTTCTAAAGAATATAGAACTATAGAGAAAAGCTAAAAGAAGTTTCTAGAGGAAGTAAAAAAAAATCAAGTATATATAGAGCAACAACAAGAGGAGAGACAGAGGACCATTGAAGCTTGTAGTGAGAAAGGGAATACATGAAGAATAAAATATTGTATGTTGCCCTTTTGAATTAATATAAAAATTCTAGTGTCTTTTTTTTGTGTCTTGTTGGTTTTTTGTGTACTATGTGTGATTAGCAGTAGGGTATAAACCCTTTTTTTGTTTCTCATAGCCTGTGCTTGCATCATTTTGGTATCAGAATCAAGTTGGTCTTGCAAAGAGAAACTGTAACCAATAGACTTAGGTGAAAAATACCAAGGTGAGGACAGTGAGAGAAATTGATTGGGTAAGTGGCAAAAAAGACACTTACAGGTGAAGTTGAAAGGAGAAGAAAACATTGTAGTAGTATGGCGTAGTGGGGCAGAGTTAGATGAAGGGTACTAGGAAGAGCAGAATTGAATGAAATGGTGAGAAATTTTGTAGTCATATTAGATGCTATTGAGGCAACACAACGTAGAGGAACACCTGTTGCAGAGGAAAGTGATGAAGAATCAGAATTTGAGGAAGTCCAAGGAGAGATCCCAGACAAGAGAAGAAGGTAGAAGTCAAAAATTTTAGGCAAGGGATGAAGGAACCAACCATGCACATTATCAAGATGGTAGTACAAGAGGTGGATATTCAGCTAGAGAAAGAGAGTCTTATAATAGAGGGTATCATAACAGAGGAGAAGGTGTAAGCTTTAGAGGAAAATTTTATAAATGCAATCTATTTGATGGACATAGGTCATTTGAGTGTCCTAAAAATGCACATACAGCTAGTCAACGAGCGCCTAAGGGTAAGGCTCATATTGCATATGAGGAGAAGAATGAAGGTAGGTCACAGTGTACATCATCGAAGTATGGAGAATCATTAGTCATGAGGCATATTTTAGTGAAACCACCAGCAGAAAAGGAAGTTGAGCCTTCACAAAGGAGAAATTTATTCTGAACTATATGCAAGGCTGGGGGAAAATGTTGCAAAGTGATCGTGGATAGTGGTAGTACGGATAATATTATGTTTGAGGAGATGGTGACCAAGCTAGGATTGAAGAGGATGCCTCATCCTACACCCTACAAGGTGACGTGGATGCAAAAGGGGTACCAATTGGTAGTCAAAGAACAATGTCTGGTGAGTTTTAAGATTGGTAATTATTATGATGAAGTTTTATGTGATATTATGCCTATGGATGCTTACCACTTGTTTCTTATAAGGCCTTGGTAGTATGATAGGCATGATTTCCATGATGGGAGAGAAAATACTTTCACCATATGGAAGGACGAAACAAAATTTAATTTGAATTTGTTTCAGGATAATTAGGAAGAGGTGAAACATGAACACAAGGTAATTTTGATAACAGGAAAGGAATTTCTACAGATAAAGGAAAATGAAGGGATGTTTTTGGTTGTGGTAGCTAAACCATCAGATGTAAAGGGTGAGAAAAGGAAGGAAGAATACCCATAAGAGATCAAGAAATTGTTGAAGAAGTATGCAAATGTTCTGTCAGAATATTTTCCAAGTGTATTGCTACCTATGAGGAAGATCAACCATCATATGGACCTAATTTCAGGTTAAAGCCTACCTAACAAGACTGCATATAGGTTGACACCATAGGAAAATGAAGAAATATAGAGACAAGTAGAAGATTTGCTAGATATAGGTTTGATAAGAGAGAGTTTGAGTCCATGTACAGTACCAGCCGTACTTGCATCGAAGAAGGATGAAAAATGGAGAATGTGTATGAATTCAAGGGTAATCAATAAAATAATAATTAAGTACAGGTTCCCATTGCTGAGAATGGATGATCTTGTGGACTGTTTGGGTGGAGCTCAGTACTTTACGAATATTGATCTGAAGAGCGGATATCTTCAGATCAAAATTAGAGAAGTGGATGAATGGAAAAGTGCATTCAATACCAATGATGGATTGTACAAGTGGCTGGTCATGCCTTTCGGATTGATAAATGCACCCAGCATGTTTATGAGATTGATGAATGAGGTCCTAAAGCCATTCACAAGTTAATTTGTAATTGTCTATTTGGATGATATTTTGATTTTCAAAAAGACTAAAGAGGAGCATTTAGAGCATGTTAGGATGGTGTTAAATAAGCTGAGGCAGGAAAATTATTGATAAATTTAGAAAAATTTAGCTTCATGAAGGAGGAGCTGGTTTATTTGGGTTTTGTGATATCAAATGATGGACTGAAAATGGATACGAAAAATGTGAAAGTGATTGCAGATTGGCCTTCATCGAGGAGTACATTCGAAGCTAGAAGTTTTCATGGTTTGGCTAGTTTTTATAGGAAGTTTATAAGAAATTTCAGCGGAGTATGTGCACCTATTACGAAAAATTTTAAGGGAGGAAAACAATTTTTTTGGACAGCTGAAGCAAAAAGAAGTTTCCAATATTTGAAGAGAAGGATTATGGAGCAACCTATATTGGCTTTACCAAATTTTAATAAAGTATTTCAAGTAGATTGTGATGCAAGCGATACAACTATTGGAGGTGTTTTAAGTCAAGAAGGCAAACCTATAGCTTATTTTAGTGAGAAGTTAAATGAAGCCAAGTGGAAGTATTTGGTATATGATCAAGAGTTTTATTCTATCATCCAAGCATTGAAGAAATGGAGGCACTATTTGCTACCCAAAGAATTTGTTTTATACATAGATCATCAACCGCTACAATATATAAACAAATAAGGTAAGTTGAATCAGAGGCATTTGAAATGGGTTGAGTACATGCAAAATTTCACTTTTGTGTTGAAGCATAGGAGTGAAAATTCAAATAAGATAGCTGACCCATTGAGTAGGAGTCTTTTGATGACTGAAATGAGCTTAAAAGTGATTGGATTTCATGCAATCAAATATTTGTATAAGATTGATCCAAATTTCATGAGGGCATGGAAGGCATGTGAGAATTCTCTAGCAGAGGATAGGACACCATGGCTAGATTATTTTTTCCAAGAAGAATTATTGTTCAAATGGAAGCAACTATGTATACCGTAGATTTCGATGAGGGATAATTTATTGAAAAAAAGCATGGCAGAGGAATTACTGGTCATTTTGGCATAGATAAAACATTGGCCAAGCTGAGTGAAGATTATTATTGGCCTATGATGACAGCCGATGTGAAGAGATATGTACAAGGATGCCGAATATGCCAACATGCAAATAGGAGTCAAAATACAGGGTTGAAAAAGCCATTGCCTATTCTGAAAATGCCATGGGAAGCTATAAGTATGGATTTTGTGCTTGTATTGCCTAGGACAGCGAAAGGTATGGACTCCATATTTGTTGTTGTTGATAGATTTAGAAAAAGAGTGCATTTTGTGGCGTGTAGCAAATGTAATGATGCCACACATATAGCTGATTTATTCTTCAAATAAGTAGTGATATTGCACGGGTTACCATTAAGCATTATTTCAGATAAAGATACTAAATTTGTAAGTCACTTCTGGAGAACATTGTGGAATAAATTGGGAACAAAGCTAAGTTTTAGTTCCACTTATAACCCTCATACGGATGGGCAAATGAAGGTTGTCAATAGGAGTTTGGGAAATCTATTGAGGTGTCCTACAAGTGATAAACTAAAATAGTGGGATTTGGCATTAGCATAGGCTGAGTTTGCATACAATGATCTAGTAAACATAAGCACCAAGAAAACACCATTTTAGATTGTGTATGGATATAGCCCCAGAGGAGTTTGTGAATTGAGGGATATAATATATTTCAATAAGAGGAGTGCTGATGTTGAGGAGTTTACGAAGGCAATACATGAGATGCAAAATAAGGTAAGAAAGAGGTTGCAAATAAGTACCGAAAAGTACAAACAACATGCATATTTGAAAAGAAGATAAGTCAATTTTCAGGTTGGAGATATGGTATATGTTTACCTCAAGATGGAAATATTTTTGAAGGGGGAATATAATAAGCTGAAGTCAAAGAAAATTGGGTCATGTAGAGTGTTGAAAAAATTTGGGGATAATGCTTATGAGATAGAATTTTCGGATGGAATTGGGATTTCTCCAATCGTCAATGTTGCGGATTTGTATGCTTATTTAAACTTAGCTACAGAGGATGACCACATAGAGCAAGCTGAAAAGGTCCATTGGGAGCATCAGATGCCTAAACAACAAGAGGAAACAATCAAAGACATAATAGATAAAAGAGTGTATAGGAAGACCAGGAAAAAAGAATATTTTGAATATTTGGTTAAGTGGAGTAACAGGCCATTAGAGGATGCAACATGGATGAAACCAGCTGAATTGGCAAAGTTTGGGCACACAGTTGAAGAATATCAAGCCTTGGCATGAGCAAGAGCTCATGCTAAAACTTTTCTTACCCCGGGAGAATGACACAGGAGCTTTAAAAGGGGAAGTTTTCGGAAGAAGGAGATTTAAAAGGGGAAGTTTCCAGAAGAATATATAACTATAGAAAAAAACAAAAAAATAAAAATATCAAAAAATTTCGGAAGAATATAGAACTATAGAGAAAAGCTAAAAGAAGTTTCTAGAGGAAGTAAAAAAAATAAATAAATAAGTATATATAGAGCATCAACAAGAGGAGAGACAAAGGACCACTGAAGCTTGTAGTGAGAGAGGGAATACATGAAGAATCAAAGATTGTATGTTGCCCTTTTGAATTAATACAAAAATTCTAGTGTCTTTTTTTTGTGCCTTGTTGGTTTGTTGTGTACTCTGTGTGATTAGCAGCAAGGTATAAACCCTCTATTTTGTTTCTCATAGCCTGTGTTTACATCACATTCATGATAAAATCAGCTTAATGGATATTAAGTCCATATAAATTGCATATCAGTATGCATTGAAGGCAGAGGAGAAATTAGCGAGGAAAATGCAGAGTAGCTCTAGAGGAAGTGGTCAATTAATGAGAGGAAGAGCTCAAGGAGGAGACAGTCGGATATCCCAGCCAAGAGAGGAAGGCAGAAGTCATACATTTTAGGCAAAGGAATGAAGGAACCAACCATGCACATTATCAAGATGTTGTACAAGAGGTGGATATTCATCTAGAGGAAGAGAGTCTTATAATAGAGGGTCTTATAATAGAGGACAAGGTGGAAGCTTTAGAGGAAAATATTTTAGATGTAATCGATTTGCTGGGCATAGGTCATTTGAGTGTCCTGAAAATACACCTACATCTAGTCAAATAGCACTTGAGTGTAAGGCTCATATTGCATATGAGGAAAAGCATGAAGGTAGGTCGTAGTGTACATCATCGGAGCATGGAGAATCATTAGTCATGAGGCGGATTTTAATGAAACCACTAGCAAAAAAGGAAGTTGAGCCCTCATAAAAGAGAAACTTATTTCGAACAATATGCAAGGCAGGGGGAAAATGTTGTAAAGTGATTGTGGACAGCGGTAGTATGGATAATATTATGTTCGATGGGATGGTGACCAAGCTAGTATTGAATAGGATGCCTCATCGACCCTCATCCTAAACCCTACAAGGTGGTGTGGCTGCAAAAGGGGCACCAATTGGTTGTCAAAGAACAATGTCTTGTGAGTTTTAATATTGGTAATTATTATGATGAAGTTTTATGTGATATTATACCTATGGATGCTTGCCACTTGTTTCTTGGAAGGCCTTGGCAGTATGATAGACATGTTGTCCATGATGGGAGAGAAAATACTTGCACCATATGGAAGGACAAATTTTTTTTTAAGTTGAATCTGTTGCAAATAATCAGGAAGAGGTGAAATAGGAACACAAGGTAATATTGATAACTAGAAAGGAATTTCTACAGATAAAGGAAAATGAAGGGATGTGTTTGGTTGTGGTAGCTAAACCACCAGATGTAAAGGGTGAGAAAAGGAAGGAAGAATATCTGGAAGAGATCAAAAAATTGTTGGAGAAGTATGAGGATGTTATGTCAGAATATTTTCCAAGTGGATTGCCACCTATGAGGAAGATCAGCTATCATATAGACCTAATTTCGGGTTCAAGCCTACTTAACAAGGCTGCATACAAGTTGATGCCACAAAAATGAATAAATACGAAGACAAGTATAGGAGTTGCTAGATAGAGGTTTGATAAGAGAGAGTTTGAGTCCATGTGCAGTACCAGTCGTACTTGCACCGAAGGAGGATGGAAAATGGAGAATATGTACGAATTCAAGGGTAATCAATAAAATAATAATTAAGTATAGGTTCCCATTACCGAGAATGGATGATATTATGGACTGTTTGGGTGGAGCTCAGTACTTTATGAAGATTTATCTAAAGAGTGGATATCATAAAATCAAAATTATAGAAGGGGATGAATGGAAAACCACATTCAAGAACAATGACGGATTGTACGAGTGGCTGGTCATGCCTTTCGGATTGAAAAATTCACCCAACACATTTATGAGATTGATGACTAAGGTCCTAAATCCATTCATAGGTAAGTTTGTAATTGTCTATTTGGATGATATTTTAATTTTCAGCAAGACTAAATAGGAGCATTTGGAGAATGTTATGATGGTGTTAGATAAGTTGAGGTAGGAAAATTATTGATAAATTTAGAAAAATGTAGCTTCATGAGGAGGAGCTGGTTTATTTGGGTTTTGTGATATCGAAGGATGGAATGAAAATGGATCTGTAAAAGGTGAAAGCAATTACAGATTGGCCTTCACCGAGGAGTACATTGGAAGCTAGAAGTTTCCATGGTTTGGCTAGTTTTTACAGGAAGTTTATAAGAAATTTCAGCGGAGTATGTGCACCTATTATGAAAAATTTTAAGGGAGGAAAATAATTTGTTTGGACAACTAAAGTGGAAAGAAGTTTCCAGCATTTGAAGAGAAGGATTACGGAGCAACCTATATTGGCTTTACCAGATTTTAATAAAGTATTTCAGGTAGATTGTGATGCAAGCGGTACAACTATTGGAGGTGTTTTAAGTCAAGAAGGCAGACCTATAGCTCATTTCAGTGAGAATTTAAATGAAGACAAGTGAAATTATTCAATATATGATCAAGAGTTTTATGATATCATCCAAGCATTGAAGAAATTGAGGCACTATTTTTTGCCCAAAGAATTTGTTTTATACACGGATCATCAAGCGCTACAATATATAAACAACCAAGGTAAGTTGAATCAGAGGCATTTAAAATGGGTTGAGTACATGCAAAATTTCACTTTTGTGTTGAAGCATAGGAGCGTAAAACCAAATAAGGTAGTCGACGCATTGAGTAGAAGGAGTCTTTTAATGACTAAAATGAGCTTAGAAGTGATTGGATTTGATGTAATCAAAGATTTGTATAAGACTAATCCATATTTCATGAGGGCATGGAAGGCATGTGAGAATCCTCTAGCGGAGGATAGGACATTGTGGCTAGATTATTTTATCTAGGAAGGACTGTTTTTCAAAAGGAAGAAGCTATGTATATCATAGAGTTCGATGAGGGAGACTTTATTGAAATAAAAGCATGGCGGAGGACTTTCTGGTCATTTTGGCATAGATAAAATATTGGCCAAGCTGAGGGAAGATTATTATTGGGGTAAGATGACATCCAATGTGAAGAGATATATATATAGGAATGCAGGATATGCCAACAGATTCAAAATAAAGGGTTGTACAAGCCATTGTCTATTCCAGAAAAGCCTTGGAAAGCTATAAGTATGGATTTTGTGCTTGGATTGCCTAGTACAAAGAATGGTATGGACTCCATATTTGTTGTTATTGATAGATTTAGAAAAATGGTGCATTTTGTGGCTTGTAGCAAATGTAATGATCCCACATATATAACTGATTTATTATTCAAAGAAGTAGTTAGATTGCATGGGTTGTCATTAAGCATTATTTCAGATAGAGCTACTAAATTTGTAAGTCACTTCTGGAGAATATTGTGGAAGAAATTGGGAGCAAAGCTGAGTTTTAGTTTAGCTTATCACCCTCAGACGGATGGGCAAACGAAGGCTATCAATAGGAGTTTGGGAAATCTATTAAGGTGTCTTGCAAGTGACAAATCGAAACAGTGGGATTTGGCATTAGCATAGGCTAAGTTTGCATACAATGATTCAGGAAACAAGAGCACCGAAAAAACACCATTTCAGATTGTGTATGGATATAGCCCCATAGGAGTTTGTGAATTGAGGGATATAGCAGATTTGAATAAGAGGAGTGTTGATTCTGAGAATTTTGTGGAGGCAATACATGAGATGTAGAATGAGGTAAGAAAGAGGCTACAAATAAGTATCGAAAACTACAAACAACATGCAGATTTGAAAATAAGAGAATTTAGTTTTTAGGTTGAAGATGTGGTGTATGTTTACCTCAGGAAGGAAAGGTTTCCGAAGGAAAAATATAATAAGCTAAAGTCAGAAATTTGGGTCGTGTAGAGTTCTGAAGAAATTTAGGGATAATGCTTATGAGATAGAATTGCCGGATGAAATTAAAATTTCTCCAATCTTCAATGTTGCGGATTTGTATGCTTATCCAAACTTAGCTACAAAATATGGCCACATAGAGTAAGCTGAAAAGGTCCATTGGGAGCAGAAGATTCCTAAACAACAAGAGGAAACAATCGAAGATATAATAGATAAAAGAGTGTACAGGAAGACCAGGACAATATAATATTTTAAATATTTGGTTAAATAGAGTAACAAGCCATTAGAGGATGCAACATGGATGAAACTAGCTAAACTGGTAAATTTTGAGCACACAGTTGAAGAATATCAAGCATTGGCATGAGCAAGAGCTCATGCTAAAACTTTTCTTACCCCAAGAGAATGATGCAAGAGCTTTAAAAGGGGAAGTTTTCGAAAGAATATATAACTATAGCAAAAATTAAAAAGGTATATAATAGAAGTTTTAGGAAGAATATAGAAATATAGAGAAAAGCAAAAATAAGCTTCTAGAGGAAGTAAAATAATAATAATAAATAAATATATAGCAGTAACAAGAGGAGAGACAGAAGACCATCGAAGATTATAGTGAGAGAGGGAATACATGAAGAATCAAATATTGTATGTTGTATGATACCCTTTGAATTAATACAAAAATACTATTATTTTTTTGTGCCTTGTTGGTATGCTATGTGCTCTGTGTGATTAGCAGTAGGGTATAAACCTTTTGTTTTGTTTCTCATAGCATGTGCTTGCATCAAATTGGCCTTGTTCATCACTTGGGCTAAGCACTTATTCACCACCCCTGCTAGGGTCATAGCCACCTCAGCCATACAACCCTTGCTTATAGCCCCTAGGGCCATCAGCCATAAGCCTGTAGACAACCCCAACAGAGCCGGATCAACCTCAACCCAAATTGATAATGGCCTAAATAGAGTTAGATTGATCACAACCTGTAGAGTCGAATCACAACTATGTTATACATTTGCAAACTGATTGCACAACTTTGTAGTCACATAAATAACAACAAAAATACAAAATTAAATCTACCCTAAGGTTTAATTTAACCCACACTAGTCAAGCACTAGATCACCTTCCACTTTATTTTGGACATGTGGCACATCGGCGTTAGTTAAAGTATAAGGGGAAGAGTTTTGTTTTATTTTTTTGTGATGAATTGTCCCACATTCATTATGGGTAGCTTGTTTGAGAACATTATATGCACGGAGGCACATAATATTATTCAACCACCTCTCTATGGTTAGGAAGCCTTCACACGGTGGCCACCTAGAGGTGCTAGTTGGCGACAGCATGTAAGGGTCCATGTGGGTTGACTTTGCGCTTGGGCACCGATCTGTAGGCTGTTAGACTCTGTTGATCATTGACCTATTGTCTGTTTGGAATCTGGACTCTATTGATCATTGATCTATTGTCTATTTGGACCGGTTGTTGACTTGGAGGAGTTGGAGCCTGACCAGATCGATAATATACCCCAATGTTTTTAATATAAATATGCATTTGTTTTAAAAAATAAATAAATTCGTTAGCTTTTAAGTTTTTTATTTTTAACTATTTATTTAATTAGTTAATTATTTTGTTAATTAATTAATTAATGATTAGTTAAAAATAATAAATCAAGCTACTTAATTTAAATTATTATTTTTATTTAATGTAAATTTGGAACTTCAAAAATATAAAATAAATCAAAACCAAAAAGGGGGGCTACAAATATTTTGCAAAACCAAATAGGAGGGAAACAAATTCTGGTTGTTATACAAAAACAAATGGAGGAAAAAAATTTATTTTGTTTTGCAATTATACATCAAACCTATTGCAACATCAAAAATTGAAACAAAATTAACATTGTAAAAGGTGCATTTTCGATGGAATTTGACACCTTTAAAACATAAATTTATGGGCATGATGAATGTTTAAATGCCTTTACTTTTTTATTTTATGCATTAATATATATTGTGGTAGTAAAAGACCCTAAATTTATACTCTATTTTTGTGTAATTTTTCATAAGTCTAATGACCCTCCTTGCACGGTTTATGAAAGATAGAAAAAATATGTGTACACTTACCTTTTTCTATGATTCTTGGTACTACTGACGACTTCTGTGAGTGCAGGACAGTTGCGTAATGGCAATGAACGAAAATAAGTCAGGAAAAAGGTGAGACAGGGAAGTGATGATTCGGCTCATGAGCACATGGAAACTCGCACTTGCATATCATTTAGGTGCATTGCATATTGCATCTTTGTGTGGGTTTATTTGACTCAAATATTGTTGGTATGGCAAGAAACGTGAAATGTTGTTTTAAGTGGCGATGATGATGGGAGCCACTAGTTTGGAAATGTATGCATGTATGGTTGCTTGCTATGGTGTAAGAGTTTATTATTTAAAATGATATTTTATTTATATGTGAATTTATTATGATAGGTAGGATTACCATGTATGGAAGTCTTAACAAATACCATTATTACATTACTTTGAAATGTAGGAAGATGTGTTGTAATGTTATTAATATTATTTTATTTTAAAAGTGTGAAAATATGGTTTACACTACTATGCAAATAGCTTTGCAAGGATATTAAAGGAAATATTAAATAGTTGGCAGAGTTAAAGTTTGTTTTAAAAACATCCATGATGGATGCACTCTCCATGTTTGTTGCAAAACATTGTGAATGGTTTAATGGTCATGATTTCTTGGTAAGCGCACAATGTAGAAGTGGAAGGCTCGATATCATCTGGCACTATGCATGGAGGGAAAAGAAAGAACAATCGATGAATCCTTCACATATCATTGAGGGGAAGAAAAACAAAAAAAAAATGGGTTTGAAAAAAAGAGAGAGCGGAGAAGGAGAACGGGTGAAACAAGGTAGAAGGGATTGGAGAAACAACGAACAATGATTTTGGAAAGCGTGAGAAAATAGGTTAGTGCTTGGTAGCTTCTCATGATTCGTATGTGATCTCCATGCTTTCCTGATATGTACAACATGTCTATTTCAACGTGTAAAATATTGCTTGTTGTTGTGTGAATAGATAGTAAATGTAAGCAATGAGATTATTGGTATTTTACTACCATGTTTGTAGATGTTTCATTGTGTAATTTTTTGCTACACTATTGTGTGATTATATGGTGAATGAAACCAGAGGAACTATTGGTGTAACACTACCATACTAGTTTAAATATTGTTGTGTACAATATTATCGTGTAGCTGAGTTATCAAAGACAAAATGAAATAAATATTAGAGCTACAGGTGTAACCCTATTATGACATAGAATTACTTTGTATTATGGAAAGTATTGCAGAGTTTTAAAAGTAAACAATGTGCTATGTTGTGTTGACAATGTTTGAATCAATGCATTGTTGTGAAACATTATGTTGTCATATTTTTGTGTGGTTGTGAGTCTTGTATTGAAAGTAGTGAGGTGATGTGTGTTGTGTGAGAATCTCACTCTTCTTTTGGGTAAAATTAAAAGAGCAAAATTAGAACTTGCACCTATTTGGGAACTGGGAAATACCTCTGGATAATGATGGCAGGTTTCATGAAGTTTTACCTGGTGTAAGTAGGAATTTTGCAATAGAGGAAAATGTTTGACATAACCCTTAGTCAAATCTTGAGAAAGGAAGACTAGTAGTTTTCTTGTGTGTTGCATGTGTTAGAATAATGGTATTTATGCATATTAAATCTACATGTTCATGTTATTGGAGCCATATCTGATCCTTGGTGATGACTCCTACCCTTCCTTGAATGGTCTATTGATCAGATGGAGGTAAACAATGTCAAGTTGAGCGGATGTGGGGAATACTCTACTAAAAGCTATGGTAAGGAATGTTATTCTATAGCTACTATAGAAAGAAGGCCAAAATCTGTGTAGCAGGTAGATATAGTCTTGCCTGGTCTGAGCTTGAGCACTAGAGCAGAATCATAGGGAATGAACACTTGAGACTTGTTGTGTTTAAACCAAATATTGTAATGAGAATAGTCTTGTCATAGGTAGTAAGTGTGTGTAGTATTGAACCTGAAAGAAGGAATGAAGCCTTATGTAATGTTGTTTTTATTAAAATATGTAATTGTATTTGGTAGTGCTTCATATGCTCACTATGTAGTCAAATGAAACACATGCTCGAATTGAAACTCTATATTTCTATTTAATTAAAAAAAGTTATTGCTTTCCAAATTCATCTTTTGTATGTTGCAATATCAGAACCACTTGTGTGTGATAGATATTAAACAAAGTTAAAATAATTCATGATGCATCATGGGTTAACTGGATAAGTAAGAGAATTATATTTAATTTAATGCTTGAAGTATATAAGCTAGAAACCCTTGTCTTGAATGTCGTAATTACTCATTTGATAAATACTTAGAATCTGGCAGGTGCGAGGCAACCAAAAATTAACTCTAGAGGAGGTAAATTGGTGAATATCGTGCCTAAAATGTAAATAGTAAGGAAGTTTGAAATCGTATGAGAAAATAATAACCAACTTACCTTAAAAGGAATAGAGTTATTTAGAGCTAGACTTGTATAAGTAGTTGGTGGTTTCTTTTAGTTCTTTATGAGAACAATAGACCAATTGTTGTTTAGAAAGGGCAACTATGTTCTTGAATGGGTTAAAACTTGACATAGTTTTAAATAGTCTAATAGTAAGAGTTTGTTATGATAATCTTCTATTGTGCATTCAAAATATGTTGACTTAAGGATAAAGAAGTTGTCATATTTTAGATTAGCTTGATAATAGAATAGTTTTAAAAGACCCTTAGAGGGATAGTAAAGCTAAGAAATCTAAACAAAAGAACATCCAA
This sequence comes from Wollemia nobilis, assembly GCA_028583015.1. Lineage (NCBI taxonomy): Eukaryota > Viridiplantae > Streptophyta > Pinopsida > Araucariales > Araucariaceae > Wollemia > Wollemia nobilis. Next base: position 18,886,352 of record JAQPPZ010016947.1, on the reverse strand, counting down.
GTATGTTGAGGTGCAGGAATGCACGCAATGAGCTTTGAGACAACCTAGTTCTGATGGAATTGGTCAAAATGACTTGGTCAGGATGGGATTGAAAAGGGTGGTATGGGACATCACTTTTTGGGTTGGTCTCGGATAGCATAATGCTCATTATATACTCATTGAACTTAGCTAGAATAGTCATAGGGTTTGGTATGGGATAAACCATTGTGAGTTATAGTGAGTATAGGTGATGAGGTCCAAGGTTAGGGTATTGACATGGCACTAACTATCTCTAGGATTATGGGAGTCATCAGTTAGTCATGAAGACATAAATACGCTGACCTCTTTCATGCTAAGTAAAAACAAGTCGACTAGATCATCGAAGGTTTGGTATGAAGAGGAAAGGGAAGAAAGCATCCCCCTCTAGGTGTTATGGGCCCTAGAGGATAACCCTAGCCATGGTTTGAACCTCATGCCAAAAAATATGGATGATAAATGAGGATGATCGAATTCACAAAATGGCTATTCAATGGGATAAGGCCAATCTCGTCCACTTGGGTGACTGGCTGCAGTAGTCTTGAACTCAAATGTGGTGGATATGTCTGTGTTATGTATGATTAAAATTTGCTTGGATGATTCAAAAACAAATTAGTCAAGTTTAATTCCTCAACTCTTAGGTGTGCTTAGAAAGTTTAACTATTTAAAAAAAATTACTTTCTATTCCTACCTTTTTTCTTTGGACAACCAGATTTGATGATGGTTCTGGGTTGTTACATATGGTATCAAAGCAAAAGAGATTTAAGTTGTAGATTCTATCAATGAGTTAAGATTAGATAAGATAAACTAATACACTACTTCTTTCACCTATAGGTTGAATGACATGGTTGTTGCGAGGTGGATCCTCAAGAAATCCTATGGGAGGTAGGGAGGAGGAAGACATCGAAAGACCTGTAAGGAGGCCTCGAACAAATCTAAGGTAAAAAGGACCTCAACGTGAAAGAAGGGTTAATGAGATTTCCCATAGTGAGAGTGAGACTAGTGTGGAGGTAGGAAACCTCGCTAAAGTGGTACAATTACTACAAACTCATATGGACTACCAAAGAGAAGAGATGGCCCAACAAAAGACTCACATGGCCCAACAACAAGAATTTATTGTCCAACAATAACGGGTCATAGAAGACTTAACTAATGGATGAGGAGGTGGTTTTGAAAGGTCAATGGAAGAATCAAGGGAACTAGAGAGATCCAATGCTGGAAGGGCAAGGGTGAGTAAGGAGTTGGATAAAAATCTGAGAAAGGTAGTAATAACTAAGTTTGATGGTAAGGGCGATGGTGAATCAACCAAAAATTGGTTGAGTGAACTAGAGTCCTACTTTTCTCTAGTAGTCCTATCCTCTGAATCCAAGACTTCTTTGGTAGTAATGAACATGATAGAAATAGCCCTGGACTGGTGGAAGTCATATAAGAAAGGGCATAGAGTGGAAGTTGTTGACCTCAAATGGGAGGAGTTTGTCAAGGAATTTAGGGATAGATTCTTGACAAAGCAATATTATGTCAAGAAATTTGGGGACTTCTCAAATTTGAGGTAGGAAAGTATGATGGTACGTGAATACCATCAAAATTTTATTCAACTATTGAAATATGCTTCCCAATATGAAAGTAATGAAGAAATGAAAACACATAAATTTATTCTGGGATTACATCCTAGGATCATGATGGTGGTAAACATGCATAATCCTATCAATTTTCCAACTACCTTTGATCTAGCAAGAAAAGAGGAAGCTAATCAGGAAATGAGAAAGACATATTTTAACTACCAAAAGTTATCTGAGAAGGAAAAATATGAACTCAAGAAATGAAAAAGTGTAGGATTTATGAAATGGGAGAAGGAACAGAATAAGAAACCCAAAGGAGGAGATCAGAATAAGCAAGGAGGCAAAAATAGATCCAATTACCGAGATGGTAAATTCAAGAAGGATGCTAAAGAATTTTCTAGGAGGTAGGACCAGAAGCCAGCAAGTCAAGGAAAGGATAGGGAAACTCTATCTATGAATAGGAATGAAAGCATTAACAAGGGAAATAGAGCTCCACCAGGTGGGTGTTGGGTGTGCAAAGGGGCTCATTATGCTAACAAGTATCCTCACAGGGCTGACTTACCACCAAAAACCCTAGAAGAAGCTAGCCATAGGATCTATGCGGCCATAGGTAGTTCTGAACTCAATGGTCAGATTACTCCTTTCTTATTGCATGGTAAATTTTTTGATAAAAATGTGCAAGTTTTAGTTGATAGTGGGTCAACAGATAGTTTTATCTCATCTAGATTAGTGAGGGATTTGCCTGTTAGACCTAGATTCTTGGCCAAATATTGGAAGGTAGAGTATGGATCAGGGCAAACCCATCATGTTAATCAATGTCTCTTTGACTCCCACATTTCCTTATCTTAGGGAAAGATCAACTGGCATCTGTATGTGGCACCTTTGCATGCGTTTGATATTATTTTAGGAGTTGATTGGTTAAAAGTGCACAAGGCTCTTTTAAATTTTGAAGAGATATGGGTGGAATTTTTGGATGAATCTAATCAAAGGATTAGAGTTAGGTGTGGATGAAGGGAATTCAAGTCACATCTATTGTCTACAATGTATATTAAGAAGGTTATTAGAAAGAAGGGAATGATCTTTATGGTTAATATGAATAGGATAAAAGTGTCAGAGAAGGGATCTGACCTATTCCATCAATACCCGATGTTGGGAGCATTTAAAGATGTTTTCCCTGAGGATCTCCCTAGATTACCTCCTCGAAGGGAATTTGACTTCTCAATTGAATTATTACCAGGAGCAGCACCAATTGCAAGGTCACCTTATAGAATGACACCCATAGAGTTGTAGGAGCTCAAAATACAACTTCAAGACTTTCTTGAAAAAGGGCTAATCAAACCTAGTGTGTCACCCTAGGGAGCTCCTATTTTGTTTGTTAAAAATAAATATGGAACCTTAAGGATGTGCATAGACTATCGAATGTTGAACAAGGTTACTATCAAGAATAGGTATTCATTACCAAGGATTGATGATTTGTTTGATCAATTGAAAGGAGCCACTATCTTTTCTAAGATAGATTTGAGATCTGGATATCATCAGCTAAGGATTCGGGAGGAAGATACTTCTAAGACAACTTTTAGAACAAGGTATGGATATTTTGAATTTACTATCTTACCTTTTGGGCTAACCAATGCCCTAACCACATTCATGAATCTCATGAATAGCATCTTTAGAGAACAATTGGATAAGTTTGTACTTGTATTTTTGGATGACATTTTGATTTACTCCAAAAGCAAGGAAGAGCATGATGAGCACATGCGGATAGTGCTTGTGATTCTTAGAAAGAATCAATTATATGGAAAATTGACCAAGTGTGAGTTTTATACTCCACAAGTGCAATATCTTGGGCATATTGTTTCTACAGAAGGAATTGCAGTAGACCCCAAGAAAATTGAAGCAATCATTGATTGGCCAACACCTACTAATGTTTTAGAGGTGTGAAGTTTTATGGGGATTGTAGGATATTATAGAAGGTTCATCAAGGGATTCTCAAGAATTTCTCAACCCATTACAAACCTTCAGAGAAAAGGAAAAGACTTTAAGTGGTCAGAGCAGTGTGAAAAGGCTTTTCAGATTTTGAAGGAAAAGTTGACAACAACACCAATACTACAGTTACTAGATCCTAATAAGCAGTTTACAGTTTGTACTGATGCATCGATCGAAGGGTTAGGTGGAATTTTAACCCAAGATGGTGTGGTTATTGCTTATGAGTCTAGAAATCTCAAGAGACATGAAGTCAACTATGCCACTCATGATTTAGAGTTGGTAGTGGTAGTGCATGCACTAAAAGTTTGGTGATATTATTTGTTGGGGAGACCATTTGAATTAAAGATAGACCATCAAAGTCTAAAGTATATATTCACCCAACCTTTATTGAATGTCAAGCAATGACGTTGGTTGGAGTTTCTTGTGGAGTATGATTTTGGCATCGAGTACATTAAGGGTAAGGAGAATAAGGTCATCGATGCTTTAAGTAGGAGAGGGCATATTATCACTATGACAAAATGCCAATATGATCTACTGGATCAAATAAAAGAATGGTAAGGAAAAGATGAATTTTTCCAATCTTGCATTGGTCAAGATAGACAAAAATTGAACAAGGATGCAGAATATGTGATCAAGAATGATCTATTATTCTTCAGGAATAGGTTGGTTGTACCTAATTCAGGAGGTTTAAGAGAAACAATCCTTAGAGAGGCTCACAACACTCCTTATTCTATGCATTTAGGAGGGGTGAAAATGTATGAGAATTTAAAGAAAGCTTATTTCTGGCTAGGTATGAAAAAATATATCATCAATTATGTGGCCAAATGCTTAGAATACCAAAAAGTGAAGGTAGAACATTTGCATCCAATTGGAAAATTATATCCACATGAGGTACCTATGCAAAAGTGGCAAGTGGTATCAATGGATTTTATAATGGGATTGCCTAAAACAATATTTAGACATGATGTAATTTTAGTAATTGTGGATAAACTAACCAAAGTCACACATTTTATACTAGGTAATGTGCATGATGATGCACCCATGGTAGCAAGCTTTTCTAGAGAAGTGGTGAGGCTACACGGGTTCCCAAAAGTTCTAATATCTGATAGAGACTCTCTATTTACTTTAGAATTTTGGCAAGCAATGCATCAAGCATTAGGGACTAAGTTGAACATTAGTACTGCTTATCACCCTGAGATAGATGGATAGACTGAGAGGGTGAATCAAGTTCTTGAGGATATGTTGAGAATGTACTGCATGGATCAACACACAAAGTGGGAAGACTACTTGTACCTAGTAGAATTTGTATATAACAATAGTTACCATGCATCACTAGGCATGGCACCTTTTGAAGCTCTATATGGGTGATGGTGTAGAATTCCCTTAACTTGGGATAATCTAGAAGATCGGGTAGTGATCGGTCCAAAAATGATAAGAGAAATGGAAGAACAACTTAAGAAAATTCAGTAGAAGCTGAAAGAGGTCATAGATCGCTAGAAGAGCTACGCGGACCTCAAAAGGACACCGAGGGAATATTCTATGGGAGATAGAGTATTCTTGAGGGTGAAGCCAACTAAGAGTTCTATTAAAACATCTAAGCTAGATTCCAGATATGTGGGTCCATTTGAGATTATTGATAAGATAAGCCCTGTAGCGTACATATTAGCTCTACCACCAAGCTTATCCAAAATCCATAATGTCTTTCATGTATCCCTCTTTAGAAAATATATTTCTGATCCTACTCATGTATTGGATGTTTCCAACTTGTAGATGACCGATCCATTAAGGATTGAGGTGCGACCTATTCGCTTGCTTGGTTTTCGAACCAAGAATCTATGAAAGTGGAATATAGAGCAATGTCGAGTCCAATGGGACCACTACTCAGACCAAAATGCTATGTGGGAAGACGTGGCAGAAATGCAATGGCAGTTTCCTCATCTGTTTGAGTAGAAGTAGACTTAATTATAAACTTTTATAAAATTTTGGAATATTTGTATATATACAAATGTAAATGGAACTGGATACTGAGTAGAGTTAAGTGTGGTTGCCATTTTACTGTATAAAGTGGTTTGCAAGTGTGTGGAATTGCAAAGTGACATGTTTTGGAATATATGTTGATATATGTTAAATAGATTATATTGTGATGTAATCTATGATGTGATTATATGTCAATTGTGTGGAAAAATTCTTTGTTTACAAAATTTAGAACTAGATGTAAGCAATGAATTTATTTAATTTTGTTTAAAAAATAAATGTAAAGTAATTATTTTGTTTCACATGGTTGAAAACATAGGGACCATGTTTATCCCTAGTGGGGGAGGATGTAATGACCCTCCTTGCATGGTTTATGAAATATAGAGAAAAATATGTATACACTTACCTTTTTCTATGATTCTTGGTACTGTTGACGACTTCTGTGAGTGCAGGACAGTTGCGTAATGGCAATGAACGAAAATAAGTCAGGAAAAAAGGTGAGATAGGGAAGTGATGATTCGGCTCACGAGCACATGGAAACTCACACTTGCATATCATTTAGGTGCATTGCATATTGCATCTTTGTGTGGGTTTATTTGACTCAAATATTGCTTGTATGGCAAGAAATGTGAAATGTTGTTTTAAGTGGCAATGATGATGGGAGCCACTAGTTTGGAAATGTATGAGTGTATGGTTGCTTGTTATGGTATAAGAGTTTATTATTTAAAATGATATTTTATTTATATGTGAATTTATTATGATAAGTAGGATTACCATGTATGGAAGTCTTAACAAATACCATTATTACATTACTTTGAAATGTAGGAAGATGTGTCGTAATATTATTAATCTTATTTTATTTTAAAAGTGTGAAAATATGGTTTACACTACTACACAAATAGCTTTGCAAGGATATTAAAGGAAATATTAAATAGTTGGTAGAGTTAAAGTTTATTTTAAAAATATCCATGATGGATGCACTCTCCATGTTTGTTGCAAAATATTGTGAATGGTTTAATGGTCATGATTTCTTGGTAAGTGCATGATGTAGAAGTGGAAGGCTCGACATCATCTGGCACTATGCATGGAGGGAAAAGAAAGAACAATCAGTGAATCCTTCACATATCATTGAGGGGAAGAAAAAAAAAAAAAAAAAAAAAGGTTTAAAAAAAAGAGAGCGGAGAAGGAGAATGGGTGAAACAAGGCAGAAGGGATTGGAGAAACAACGAACAATGATTTTGGAAGTATGAGAAAATAGGTTAGTGCTCGGTAGCTTCTCATGATTCGTATGTGATCTCCATGCTTGCCTGATATGTACAACATGTCTGTTTCGGCATGTAAAACATTGCTTGTTGTTGTGTGAATAGATAGTAAATGTAAGCAATGAGATTGTTGGTATTTTACTACCATGTTTGTAGATGTTTCATTGTGTAATTTTTTGCTACACTGTTGTGTGATTATATGGTGAATGAAACTAGAGGAACTGTTGGTGTAACACTGCCATACTAGTTTAAATATTGTTGTGTACAATATTATCATGTAGTTGAGTTATCAAAGATAAAATGAAAGAAATATTAGAGCTATAGGTGTAACCCTATTATGACATAGAATTACTTTGTATTATGAAAAGTATTGCAGAGTTTTAAAAGTAAACATTGTGCTATGTTGTGTTGACAATGTTTGAATCAATACATTATTGTGAAACATTATGTTGTCATATTTTTGTGTGGTTGTGAGTCTTGTATTGAAAGCAGTGAGGTGATGTGTGTTGTGTGAGAATCTCACTTTTATTTTGGGAAAAATTAAAAGAGCAAAATTAGAACTTGCACCTATTTGGGAACTAGGAAACACCTCTGGATAATGATGGCAGGTTTCATGAAGTTTTACCTAGTGTAAGTAGGAATTTTGCAATAGAGGAAAATGTTTGACATAACCCTTAGTCAAATCTCGAGAAAGGAAGACTAGTAGTTTTCTTGTGTGTTGCCTGTGTTAGAATAATGGCATTTATGCATATTAAATCTACATGTTCATGTTATTGGAGTCGTATCTGATCCCTAGCGATGACTCCTACCCTTCCTTGAATGGTCTATTGATCGTATGGAGGTAAATGATGTCAAGTTGAGCGACATGGGGAATACTCTACCGAAGCTTATGGTAAGGAACGTTATTCCATAGTTACTACAGAAAGAAGGTCAAAATCTATGTAGCAGGTAGATATAGTCTTGCCTGGTCTGAGCTTGAGCGTTGGAGCAGAATCATAGGGAATGAACACCTAAGACTTGTTGTGTTTAAACCAAATATTGTAATGAGAATAGTCTTGTCATAGGCAGTAAGTGTGTGTAGTATTGAACCTGAAAGAAGGAATGAAGCCTTATGTAATGTTGTTTTTATTAAAATATGTAATTGTATTTGGTAGTGCTTCATATGCTCATTGTGTAGTCAAATGAAACACATGCTCGAATTGAAACTCTATATTTCTATTTAATTAAAAAAGGTTATTGCTTTCCAAATTCATCTTTTGTATGTTGCAATATCAGAACCACTTGTGTGTGATAGATATTAAACGAAGTTAAAATAAATCATGACGCATCATGGGTTAACTGGATAAGTAAGAGAATTATATTTAATTTAATGCTTGAAGTATATAAGCTAGAAACCCTTGTCTTGAATGTCGTAATTACTCATTTGATAAATACTTAGAATATGGCAGGCGTGAGGCAACCAAAAATTAACTCTAGAGGAGGTAAATTGGTGAATATCGTGCCTAAAACGTAAATAGTAAGGAAGTTTGAAATCGTATGAGAAAATAATAACCAACTTACCTTAAAAGGAACAAAGTTATTTAGAGCTAGACTTGTATAAGCAGCTGGTGGTTTCTTTTAGTTCTTTATGAGAACAATAGGCCAATTGTTGTTTAGAAAGGGCAACTATGTTCTTGAATGGGTTAAAACTTGACATAGTTTTAAATAGTCTAATAGTAAGAGTTTGTTATGATAATCTTCTATTGTGCATTCAAAAGATGTTGACTTAAGGATAAAGAAGTTGTCATCTTTTAGATTAGCTTGATAATAGAATAGTTTTAAAAGACCCTTAGAGGGATAGTAAAGCTAAGAAAGCTAAACAAAAGAACATCCAAGTATGTTGAGGTGCAGGAATGCATGCAATGGGCTTTGAGACAACCTAGTTCTGATGGAATTGGTCAAAAATACTTGGTCAGGATGGGATTGAAAAGGGTGGTATGGGACATCACTTTTTGGGTTGGTCTCGGATAGCACAATGCTCATTATATACTCATTGAACTTAGCTAGAATAGTCGTAGGGTTTGGTATGGGACAAACCACTATGAGTTACAGTGAGTATAGGTGATGAGGTCCAAGGTGATCGAGGTATACAATTACAGAGAAGAAAAAAAAAATAGTTCTGATTTATTCAATATACATGAGAGAATTACTGTTACAGCAAAATTTACAAAAATCGTAGAGAGTTGCGCTTTACCCCCCCTCCTCTCCATTCTAAAATTACATAAATATATTATCATTCTTGAAATTTTCCCATCTGGTGGCCCTTCGTTTCCTCTTCCAGAACCTTTCGTTTCGTCTTCCCGTGCCGCTTCGTTGTCCTGGTATTCGAAACGTCTGCCTTTTCGACTCTTCATCTTCGGCTTTCCCTTCGGGCACAAAAATATGACAGGTCGCGATATCGCGACACCTTTCGGTCTCTGGCCCCTTCTCTGTCCTTGCACCACGAAAATACGACATGTCACGATATCGCGACAGTTTTGCTCCTTCGCTCCATCTTCTTGCTTTCGGGTCACGAAATCGTGACATCTTTGTCTTCCGTACGCTCTTTCTACTTTCGGGTCACGAAATCGTGACATGTCACGAAATCGTGACATCTTTGTCTTTCGTACGCTCTTTCTGCTTTTGGGTCGCAAAATCATGACATCTTTGTCTTCCGTACGCTCTTCTGCTTTTGGGTCGCGAAATCATGACATGTCACGAAATCGTGACATCTTTGCCTTCCTTGCCTCTCCTATGAAACCCGTCGCGATATCGCGACAGTTTCCCTGCTAGCGTCTTTCTTCGTTTTTGTGTCGCGATATCGCGACACCTTTTATGTCGCGATATCGCGACATCTTTTCCTGTTGACTTCTTCCTTCGTTTTGTGTCGCGATATCGTGACACCTTTTATGTCGCGATATCGCGACATCTTTTTCGCCCACGTCCTTTGTCTTGTTTCGGTCGCGATATCGCGACACCTTTTATGTCGCGATATCGTGACATCTTTTCTGCCAACGTCCTTTGTTAAAAACATGTCGCGATATCGCGACACTTTTATGTCGCGATATCGCGACATCTTTTCTTCGTTTTGTGGCGATATCGCACTTTTATGTCGCGATATCGCGACACTTTTCAACACTTAAACATTTTTGTTTTTTTTTTTTTGTTGATGCAAGATTGCAGTGCTGCCCTGGATGCTCCTGCATCAGACACCCGGGGTTGATTTGAGAAGTGATCCTCACTTCTGAACTATTAGAGGAAGACCCAAGCGATCCACCTCCATTTTTGTCAGCCAAGTTGCATCTTCTGCCGGTCTGCCCTTCCACTTGACCAAATATTCAAAATATTGTCTGTTTCTGGTACTTCTGCCTTCTCTTGTGTCCAGTATTTCCTCTATCTCATCTATGGTTGGAGTAGATGCTGGAATACTCCACAACTCTGCACTTGGTGTCTCACTACTATCCCCTTCATGGTATTTCACCAAATCTGAAATATTAAACACGGGTGATATGTTTAACCCACTTGGCAATTCTACTTCATACGCATTGCCTGAATCCCGTTTTGCTAGGATTCTGCACGGTCCAAACTTCTTCATCTTTAGTTTGTTATAGGTTTTAGCAGGAAATATTTCTTTTCTCAGATGGACCATCACTTCATCTCCCACTTTGAATTCCTTAAACCGCCGCTTCTGGTCTGCTTTCGTCTTATATTGCGTATTCATTTTAGCAATATGCTTCTTCACTTCTTCATGCAGGTTCTTCAGATGCTCTGCAAAATCCTCAACCTCGGCACTGCACTTTTCCCCTGTATTCAGCTTCCTTAACTCAGAAACATTTCTTGGACTGCTTCCATATATTATCTAAAATGGAGATTTGTTGGTACTCCTGTTGATATAATTGTTATATGCAAACTCCGCCTGCGGCAAAATCAGATCCCATCCTTTGGGCTTATCTCCTATCAAGCACCTCAATAGGTTACCCAAACTTCTGTTTACCACCTCTGTTTGCCCATCTGTCTGTGGGTGGTATGCTGAACTGAATTTCAAATCTTTCTTTAGTTTCTTCCACAGGGTTCTCCAGAAATACCCAACAAACTTGGTATCTCTATCGAAAACGATACTCTTCGGTAGACCATGCAATCGTACCACCTCTTTGAAAAACAAACCTGCAATATGAACTGCATCATTAGTTTTCTGACAAGGGATAAAATGTGCCATCTTTGAAAACCTATCAACTACCACAAATATGGAATCATTTCCCTTTTGTGTCCTTGGTAGACCAAGAATGAAATCCATGCTGACATCTTCCCATGGTTTCTCTGGTACAGGTAATGGCTGATATAATCCGATGTTCTGTCTCACACCTTTCGCCATCTGACAGACTCTACAACTCTGCACAAATTTTTGCACATCTTGCTGTAGTTGCGGCCAATAATAATTCTCGCTCACAAGGGCAATGGTCTTATCTCGACCAAAGTGCCCAGCCAATCCTCCACTCGTGTTTTTCTTTGACTAGGTTTTCCCTCATGGAACTTCTTGGAATGCATAATTGGTTTCCTCTGAACAACATTCCATCTTGGATCAGAAAATCCAACCACTTGGTTCTGTCCAAGGTAACTGGTGCCAAGCAAGCCTTCCAGGCTTCTGCAAAATCAGGATCTTCAGGGTACAAACCCTTCAATTCATCAAATCCCAACACTTCCACCTTCATTTCTGTCAGCAAACTCTGCCTTCTACTCAAGGCATCTGCAACTCTGTTGGACTTTCCACTCCTGTGCTTCAACACAAAGGAATAACTCTGCAGAAACTCAACCCACTTCAAGTGCCTCTGGTTCAGTTTTCCCTGGCTATTTATATACTGTAAGGCCTGATGATCAGTATATAACACAAACTCTTTTGGTAGCAAATAATGTCTCCACTTCTTCAGGGCCTGAACTATAGCATAGAACTCTTGGTCATACATCGAATACTTCTTCCTGGCCTCATTGAGTTTCTCACTGAAGTAAGCAACAGGCTTGCCTTCTTGACTCAGCACAGCTCCTATGGCACTGCCATTGGCATCACAGTCCACCTGAAATACCTTGTTAAAATTTGGAAGTGCTAAAACAGGTTGCTCAGTGACCTTCTTCTTCAACATATCAAAGCTCTTGTCTGCTCCTAAGGTCCACTTAAAGTCTTTCCTATCCCCTCTCATTGTTTTCGTAAGGGGTGCACAAATACTGCTGAAATTTTTGATGAATTTCCTGTAAAAACTGGCTAGACCATGAAATGATCTCACTTCAAAAGTGCTTCTTGGAGTAGGCCATTCAATGATAGCCCTCACCTTTTCTGGGTCCATTTTTAGACCTTCAACTGAGATGACAAATCCCAGGTATACCAACTCCTTCTTCACAAAATTGCACTTCTTCAAGTTGATCAACAACTGTTCTTCCCTCAGCTTCTCAAAAACCCTCCCGATATGCATCAGGTGCTCTTCCAGGGTTCTACTGAATATCAAAATGTCATCCAAATAGACAATAACAAACTTGCCTAAAAACTCCTTCAACACTTCATTCATCAACCGCATGAATGTGCTTGGTGCATTGGTTAGTCCAAATGGCATGACCAACCACTCATACAAACCTTCTCTGGTTTTGAAAGCAGTTTTCCACTCATCTCCTTCTCTGATCCGAATCTGATGGTAGCCACTCTTCAGGTCAATCTTGGTGAAGTACTTGGCTCCACTCAAATAGTCCATAATATCGTCCATCCTTGGCAATGGAAATCTGTATTTGATGGTGATCTTGTTGATAGCTCGAGAGTCTGTACACATCCTCCACTCTCCATCCTTCTTTGGTGCTAGTACTGCAGGTACTGCACATGGACTCAAGCTTTCTCGAATCAGCCCCTTTTTCAACAACTCATGGACTTGCCTGCTCAGCTCCTCACTTTCCACAGGAGTCATTCTGTGGGCTGCCTTGTTGGGTAAACTAGATCCAGGTACCAAATCAATATGGTGACTGATCTTCCTCATCGGTGGTAAACCCTCAGGCACATTGTCTGATATAATGTCTAGAAATTCTTCTAACAGGCGTTCGACCTCTGCTGGAACATCTATGTACTATTCTTTCTTAATAGTAGGGATTAATGCATAACACATCGAATCCCTCTTCAGGCCATCCAAAAACTGTCTGCCATCCACCAGGCAGATTCTGGCACTACTACAGACTTTCTCATCCACTTCTTTTAGTGGCTTCAATTTGTGACGTACTCCATCCTTTGTCAGAGAGTACGTATTTGCATGCCCATCATGCACTGCACGTCTATCAAATTGCCATGGTCTTCCCAACAGCAAATGGCAAGCATCCATCGACAAAACATCACATAGGACCTCATCTTGGTAATTCCCAATGTGAAATTTGACCAAACACTATTCACTGACAAGCGCTCTGTGGTCTTTCTACAACCACGCAATCCGATATGGATGCGGGTGCTTCTTCTTCCCCAATTTCAACTTAGTAACCATCTCTTCTAAAACTAAGTTGTCTGTGCTACCATTATCAATGATAACATTGCAGACCTTCCCTGCACATTTGCACCTTGTGCAAAACAGACTCTTCCTCTGTTCTGGTTCTTTTTCGTCATTCAACAGTGCTCTTCTCGTCATCAGCACTTCTCCTCCTTCTGCTTCTTCAGAGTGTTCTGACTCTGCACCTTCATCTACCATAGCAGCTCTGGCATGACCCTCAGGTCTCTTGTCCATCCTTTCTTGGTGTTGAGGACACTCGTATGACCGATGTCCCTCTTCTCCACACTAGAAATAGGTTCCACGAAATACCCCTCTTCCATACCCACGTCCAGGTCTACCTCTTCCTCTCTGGTAGCCATTGTTCTGATCACGCGGGCGGTAGGTATTCTCCTTTTTTTGTTCCTAGGGTTTGCTTGTTTCCCCAGTCTTCTTCTGGTCTCTGTAATTTCCTCCACCGGTTCTTCCACCACGATCCCTTCCTCTCTGTTTGCCTTCAAATCTTCGGTTCAGTTTCTCTTCAACCTTTAAGGCCAATTGATACGCATCTTCTATGGTGGCTATTTTGATCAAGCTGAGTTCTTCTTGAATGTTCATTCTCAACCCATTGATGTATCTGGCTACTTTCTCCTTATTAGCCCCTGAATGGCTAGTTCTGATGGAGATCTTGTAGAATTCTTCTGTGTATTCTTGGACAGACTTGCCTGACTGTCTCAAACTTTGCATCCTCCTCAACAGATCCAACTCGTAATCTATGGGAATAAACTGTCTCTTTAGTTTCTCCACCATTCGGTCCCATCTGGTTATCTTTTCTTTTCCATTTTTATTTCTTTCGAGTTGTACTCCTTTCCACCATAAACTAGCATGGCCTTTCAATTTTGCTTTTGCAAATTTTATCCGGTCTGGATCTGCAACCTCCTCATACTCAAAGTATTCCTCCATATCGTTGATCCAATCAATCAACTCTTCCGGGTTGAGATTCCCAGAATAGGTAGAGACATCAAACTTCGGCCTCTTCCCAGCCTGAGATAGGGCTTTCAACAATCTGGCTTCAGAAGGATCCAATGTTTCTTCATCATCTGATGGATCATCAGTTACCCAGGCTTCATCGTCACTCTGGTCTTCTCCTTTTGGCTCAACCCCTCTTCGCAACTCTTCTTGCAGGGCTTGCACTTGCCTCTGCAATGCTCTAAAATCTTCTTCAGGCACTACATTTCTCCCATGACCACGGTTCTTTCGTGGAGGCATTCTGCTCACTTCTCTCGCAAGTCTGAATCGATCCTGGTGCAAACTGCCTCACGTTCGATGCTCTGTTTACATGCTTCAGGGACCTTAAACTTCTCTCTTCTCAAAACCCTTCCACAGATCCTGGCGCAAGCTGCCTCACTTTTAGTGATCTGCTCACACACTCAGGAACTCCTGCTCTGATACCACTTGATCGAGGTACACAATTACAGAGAAGAAAAAAAATAGTTCTGATTTATTCAATATACATGAGAGAATTACTGTTACAACAAAATTTACAGAAATCGTAGAGAGTTGCGCTTTACTCCCCCTCCTCTCCATTTTAAAATTACAGAAATATATTATCGTTCCCAAAATTTTCCCGCTGGTGGCCCTTCGTTTCCTCTTCCAGAACCTTTCGTTTCGTCTTCCCGTGCCGCTTCGTTGTCCTGGTATTCGAAACGTCTACCTTTTTGACTCTTCGTCTTCGGCTTTCCCTTCGGGCACAAAAATATGATAGGTCACGATATCGTGACACCTTTCGATCTCTGGCCCCTTCTCTGTCCTTGCGCCATAAAAATATGACATGTCGCGATATCGCGACAGTTCCGCTCCTTCGCTCCATCTTCCTGCTTTCAGCCTGTCACGAAATCGTGACATCTTTGTCTTTCGTACGCTCTTTCTGCTTTCGGGTCACGAAATCGTGACATGTCGTGAAATCATGACATGTCATGAAATCGTGACATCTTTGTCTTCCGTACGCTCTTCTACTTTTGGGTCGCGAAATCGTGACATCTTTGTCTTCCGTACGCTCTACTTTCGGGCCGCGAAATTGTGACATGTCATGAAATCACGTGACATGTCACGAAATCATGACATCTTTGCCTTCCTTGCCTCTCCTATGAAACCTGTCGCGATATCGTGACAGTTTCCCTACTAGCGTCTTTCTCCGTTTTTGTGTCGCGATATCGCGACACCTTTTATGTCGCGATATCGCGACATCTTTTCCTGCTGACTTCTTCCTTCATTTTGTGTCGCGATATCGTGACACCTTTTATGTCGTGATATCGTGACATCTTTTCCGCCCACGTCCTTTGTCTTGTTTCGGTCGCGATATCGTGACACCTTTTATGTCGCGATATCGCGACATCTTTTTCGCCAACGTCCTTTGTTAAAAACATGTCGCGATATCGCGACATCTTTTCCTGCTGACTTCTTCCTTCGTTTTGTGTCGCGATATCGCGACACCTTTTATGTCGCGATATCGCGACATCTTTTCTGCCCACGTCCTTTGTCTTGTTTTGGTCGCGATATCGTGACACCTTTTATGTCGCGATATCGCGACATCTTTTCCGCCAACGTCCTTTGTTAAAAACATGTCGCGATATCGCGACACTTTTTATGTCGCGATATCGCGACACTTTTCAACACTTAAACATTTTTGTTTCTTTTTTTTTGTTGATGCAAGATTGCAGTGCTGCCCTGGATGCTCCTGCATCACAAGGTTAGGGTATTGATATGGTGCTAACTATATCCAAAATTATGGGAGTCATCAATTAGTCATAGAGACATAAATACGCTAACCTCTTTTTTGCCAAGTAAAAACAAGTCAACTAGATCATTTAAGGTTTGGTATGAAGAGGAAAGGGAATAAAGAGTCCCCCCTCTAGGTGTTATGGGCCCTAGAGGATAACTATAGCCATGGTTTGAACCTCATGCCAGAAAATGTGGACTATAAATGAGGATGATAAAATTCACAAATTGGCTATTCAATGGGATAAGGCCAATCTCGTCCACTTGGGTGACTGGTTGCAATAGTCTTAAAATCAAACATGGTGGTTATATTTCTATTATGTATGATTGAAATTCGCTTGGATGATTAAAAAACAAATTAGTCAAGTTTAATTCCTCAAATATTAGGTGTACTTAGAAAGTTTAACTATTTAAAATTTTACTTTCTATTCCTATTTTTTTTCCTTTGGACAACTAGATTTGATGATGGTTCTGGGTTGTTACAGTAAGGCAGTGTTCGATAATTACAATATCTCTAGCCTGCACTTACAAGTAATGTTGTCATGATTGGGCTACTAATTTTAGTGCCTAATATAGTTACAAAAATGACTTCTAGGGTCTATCCATATAAACCACCAGAGAAAAATAAGGAAAGCCAATTTTATTTTCACTCCATTATTACCCTATTCACTGCTAGAGTGAATCCCTTTTATTACTAGTTATGTGTGCCACAAATAAATCTATTTTGTGTACCTTAAAATCTCTCACGTACAACTGTGTATATTGAGGGGATCAACTTATTCCATGTATCAATGGGTATTATCAAAAAATTAGGTATATCAGACATATTGGGTCTATCAAACTAGCGATATAAATAAAGAAAGACAATTTGGTGATATAAGAAACCCTCACAATGTCCATTGCAAAGGCCTATCATTAAAATTATCATCTCTTGATAGGTCCAAATTTCACTCCATGGAAGACAAATATGAGGACCATATTGCAGGCTGAAAATTCATGGGACATCGTGACTGGTAGATTCACACATCCAAAACCTAGGATGAATAAGAAACATATGATGATGCCAATGCCAAAGCACTGATGATCATAGTTCTTGACATTGTTGATGAGATTCAACCACATATCTATGAAAAAGAAAATGCAAAAGATGCATGGGATACATTAACCACCATTTATGAGGAAATAATCAAGCAAAAATTCTTAACCTTCAATTTGTAACAACCCAAGCCTAACTCACTTTCTTGTACTATCGAAACATCAAAGACAATCAAGGGGGATATTTTTTTGTTTTTTATCTACAATTTGTTTATAGGAATTCTTTTTGGTTCATAGCAAAATTTGATTCACCCAATTAAATATAATCATAATTTCATATTAGTACAGATATGTTTCACCATATTTTGATTCAGAACTGCTGCAGACAGCCACCCAAGTGGATGAGAATGGCCAATTCCCATGGAGGTGAAATTTTGTGGAATCAATTTGTCCCATTTACATCCTCATTTTATAGCATGAGGGTCAAACCACGACTAGGGTTACCCTCTAGGGCCCATAAAACCTATAGGGAGACACTTTATCTTCCCATACCATAGCATAATTGAACCTACGACCCAATCGATCAACTTATTAAATCCTCATTTATTCAAGGGATCAACGTAGTTTTATGCCTAATGACTAACTGGTTGTCCACCACTTAGATCCAATTATTACCAATCACTTTATGACCTTGGTCTTAATCACACATGACCTCTAAGACCCACGATAATTTATCCCATACCAAATGTCATGGCTAATTAGCAAAGTCCAGTGAGCATGGGACTTATCACTGTACTATCCAATAGTAACCTGGAGAAGGCATCCCATATCACCTCTCGTAACCTTTCCCTAATCTAGTCTTTATTTGACCAATTCTATTAGGAACTCGGTTACTTCGAGAACTTGCTTTGTGCCACTTGCACCTTAGCATCATGAGGTGTATCAATTTTTTAATCATCCTACTTGATGATATAAAGGAATGAATTATTTCAAAATATGGTCTCTTACATCCTAGTTGAATTTACGCTTGGGCACTGATCCGTTGGTTGTTGGACTCTGTTGATCATTAATCTATTGTCTATTTGGAATCTAGACTCTGTTGATCATTGATCTATTGTCTATCTAGATCGACTGTTGACTTGGAGGAGCTGGAGCCCGACATCGATAATATACCCCCATGTTTTTAATATAAATATGCATTTGTTTTAAAAAATAAATAAATTCTTTAGCTTTTAAGTTTTTTATTTTTAACTATTTATTTAATTAGTTAATTATTTTGTTGATTAATTAATTAATTATTAGTTAAAAATAATAAATTAAGCTAATTAATTTAAATTAATTTTTTATTTAATGTAAATTTTGAACTCCAAAAATAAAAAATAAATCAAAACCAAAAAGGGGGGCTACAAATATTTTGCAAAACCAAATAGGAGGGAAACAAATTCTGGTTGTTATGCAAAAACAAATGGAGGAACAGTTTTGATTTTGTTTTGCAATTATATATCAAATCTATTGTAACATCAAAAAATGAAACAAAATTGGCATTGTAGAAGGTGCATTTTCAATGGAAGTTGACACCTTCAAAACATAAATTTATGGGTATGATGAATGTTTAAATGCATTTAATTTTTTATTTTATGCATTAATATATATTGTGGTAGTAAAATGCCCTAAATTTATACTCTATTTTTGTGTAATTTTGCATAAGTATAATGACCCTCATTACATGGTTTATGAAAGATAGAAAAAAATATGTGTACACTTACCGTTTTCTATGATTCCTTGTACTGCTAATGACTTCTATGAGTGCAGGATAGTTGTGTAATGACAATGAACAAAAATAAGCCACGAAAAAAGGTGAGATAGGGAAGTGATGATTTGACTCGCGAGCACATTGAAACTGACACTTGCATATAATTTAGGTGCATTGCATATTGCATCATTGTGTGGGTTTATTTGACTCAAATATTACTGGTATGGCAAGAAACGTAAAATTTTGTTTAAAGTGGTGATGATTATGGGAGCCACAAGTTTGGAAATGTATGCATGTATGGTTGCTTGCTATGGTGTAAGAGTTTATTATTTGAAATGATATTTTATTTATATGAGAATTTATTATGATAGGTAGGATTACCATGTATGGAAGTCTTAACAAATATCATTATTACATTAATTTGAAATGTAGGAAGATGTGTAGTAATGTTATTAATCTTATTTTATTTTAAAAGTATGAAAAAATGGTTTACACTACTACGCAAATAGCTTTGCAAGGATATTAAAGGAAAGATTAAATAGTTGGTAGAGTTAAATTTTGTTTTAAAAATATCCATGATGGACGCACTCTCCATGTTTGTTGTAAAACATTGTGAATGGTTTAATGGTCATGATTTCTTGGTAATCACACGACGTAGAAGTGGAAGGCTCAACATAATTTGGCGCTATGCATGGAGGGAAAAAAATAGAACAATCAACAAATCCTCCGTATATCATTGAGGGGAAGAGAAACAAAAAAAAAAGAAAAAAGAGATAGCAAAGAAGGAGAACGGGAGAAACAAGGTAGAGGGGATTTGAGAAACAACAAACAATGAATTTTGGAAGCAAGAGAAAATAGGTTAATGCTTGGTAGCTTCTCATGATTCGTATATGATCTTCATGCTTACCTGATATGTACAACATGTATGTCTCAGTGTCTAAAATATTGCTTGTTGCTATGTGAATAGATAGTAAACGTAAGCAATGAGATTGTTGGTATTTTACTGCCATATTTGTAGATGTTTCATTGTGTAATTTTCTGCTACACTGCAATGTGATTATATGGTGAATGAAACCAGAGGAACTATTGGTGTAACACTACCATACTAGTTTAAATATTGTTGTGTACAATATTATCATGTAGCTGAGTTATCAAAGACAAAATGAAAGAAATATTAGAGTTACAGGTGTAACCCTGTTATGGCATAAAATTACTTTATATTATGGAAAGTATTGCAGAGTTTTAAAAGTAAACAACGTGCTATGTTGTGTTGACAATATTTAAATCAATGCATTGCTATGAAACATTATGTTATCATATTTTTGTGTGGCTATGAGTTTTATCTTTAAAGTAGTGCGGTGATGTGTGTTGTGTGAGAATCTCACTCTTCTTTTGGTGAAAATTAAAAGAGAAAAATTAGAACTTGTACCTATTTTGAAATTGGGAAATACCTCTAGATAACGATGGTAATTTTCATGAATTTTTACCTTGTGTAAGTACGAATTTTGCAATAGAGGAAAATGTTTGACATAACCCTTAGTCGAGTCTTGAGAAACGAAGGCTAGTAGTTTTCTTGTGTGTTGCCTATGTTAGAATAATGGTATTTATACATATTAAATATGTATGTTCTTGTTATTGGATCCATATTTGATCCTTGGCGATGACTCCTACCCTTCTTTGAATGGTCTATTGACTGGATGGAGGCAAATGATGTCAAGCTAAGCGTTCATGGGGAATAATCTACCAAAATTTGTGGTGAGGAACGTTATTTTATAGTTGCTACAAAAAGAAGGCCAAAATATGTGTAGCGAGTAGATATAGTCTTGCTTGGTCTGAGCTTGAGTGCTAGAGTAGAATCGTAGGGAATGAACACTTGAGACTTGCTATGTTTAAACCAAAAATTGTAATGAGAATAGTCTTGTCATAGGAAGTAAGTGTGTATAGTATTGAACCTAAAAGAAGGAATGAAGCCTTATGTAATGTTGTTTCTATTAAAATATGTAATTGTATTTGGTAGTTCTTCACATTCTCAAATTGAAACTCTATATTTCTATTTAATTAAAAAAAGTTATTGCTTTCCAAATTCATCTTTTGTATGCTGCAATATTAGAACCATTTGTGTGTGATAGATATTAAATGAAGTTAAAATAAATTATGACGCATCATGGGTTAACTGGATAAGTAAGAGAATTATATTTAATTTAATGCCTAAAGTATATAAGGTATAAACCCTTGTCTTGAATTTCATAATTACTCATTTGATAAATACTTAGAATTTGGTAGGTGAGAGGCAACTGAAAATTAACTTGAGAGGAGGTAAATTGTTGAATATCATGCCTAAAACATAAATAGTAAGGAAGTTTGAATTCATATGAGAAAATATTAATCAACTTACCGTAAAAGGAATATAGTTATTTAGAGCTAGACTTGTATAAGCAGTTGGTGGTTTCTTTTAGTTATTTATGAGAATAATAGGCCAATTGTTGTTTAGAAAGGGCAACTATGTTTTTGAATTGGTTAAAACTTAACAAGGTTTTAAATAGTCTAATAGTAAGATTTTGTTATGATAATCTTCTATTGTGCATTCAAAATATGTTGACTTAAGGATAAATAAGTTGTCATATTTTATATTAGCTTGTTAATATAATAGTTTGAAAAGACCCTTAGAGGGATAGTAAAGATAAGAAAGCTAAACAAAAGAACAACCAAGTATGTTGAAGTACATGAATGCACGTAACAGGCTTTGAGATAACCTAATTCTGATGGAATTGGTCAAAAATACTTGGTCAGGATAGGATTGAAAAGGGTGGTATGGGAGATCACTTTTTGGGTTGGTCTTGGATAGCACAATGCTCATTATATACTCATTGAACTTAGCTAGAATAGTTGCAGGGTTTGGTATGGGACAAACCGCTGCGAGTAACAGTGAGTATAGGTGATGAGCTCCAAAGTTAAGGTATTGACATGGTGCTAACTATCTCCAAAATTATGGGAGTCATCAATTAGTCACGGAGATATAAATACACTAACCTCTTTCGTGCCAAGTAAAAACAAGTCGACTAGATCATCGAAGGTTTGGTATGAAGAGGAAAGGGAAGAAAACATCCTCCCTCTAGGTGTTATTGGACCTATAGGATAACCCTAGACGTGGTTTAAACCTCATGCCATAAAATGTGGACGATAAATGAGGACGATCGAATTCACAAAATGGCTATTCAACGAGATAAGGCCAATATCTTCCACTTGGGTGATTGGTTGTAGTAGTCTTGAACTCAAACTTTGTGGTTATGTCTGTGTTATATATGATTAAAATTTGTTTGGAAGATTCAAAAACAAATTAGTCAAGTTTAATTCCTCAACTCTTAGGTGTACTTAGAAAGTTTAATTTTTAAAAAAAAATTACTTTTTATTCCTACCTTTTTTTTCTTTGGAAAACCAGATTTGATGATGTTTATGGGTTTTTACATATGGTATCAAATCCGAAGAGATTTAAGCTATAGATTTTGTCAATGAGTTAAGATTAGATAAGATAAACGAATGCCATGGTTGTTGCGAGGTGGATCCTCAAGAAATCCTATGGGAGGTAGGGCGGAGGAAGACATCGAAAGACCCGTAAGGAGTCCTCGAACAAATCTAAGATAAAAATGACCTCAACATGAAATAAGGGTTAATGAGACTTTCCACAACGAGAGTGAGACCAGTGTGGAGGTAGGAAACCTCACTAAAGTGGTACAGTTACTATAAACTCATATGGACTACAAAAGAGAAGAGATGGCCCAACAAAAGACTCACATGACCCAACAACAAGCATTTATTGTCCAACAACAATGATTCATAGAAGACTTAACTAATGGACAAGGAGATGGTTTGAAAGGTCAAAGGAAGAATCAAGGGAACCAGAGAGATCCAATGTTGAAAGGGCAAGGGTGAGTAAGGAGTTGGAAAAAAATATGAGTAAGGTAGTAATAACTAAGTTTGATGGTAAGGACGATGTTGAATCAGCAAAAAAATGGTTGATTGAACTGGAGTCCTACTTTTCTCTAGTAGTCATATCCATTGAATCCAAGACTGCTTTGGTGGTAATGAACATGTCAAAAATAGCCCTGGACTAATGGAAGTCATATAATAAAGGATATAAAGTGGAAGCTACTGACCTCAAATGGGAGGAGTTTGTCAACAAATTCAGGGATAGATTCTTGACAAAGCAATATTGTGTCGATAAACTCAAGGACTTCTTGAATTTGAGGCAGGAAAGTATGACGGTACGTGAATACCATCAAACGTTTATTCAACTGTTGAAACATTCTTCCTAATATTAAAGTAATGAAGAAATGAAAACACAAAAATTTATTATGGGATTACATCCTATGATCATGACAGTGGTAAATATGCATAATCCTATCTATTTTCCAACTACCTTTGATCTAGCAAAAAAATATGAAGTTAATCAGGAAATAAGAAAGACCTATTTTAACTACCAAATGCTATTTGAGAAGGAAAAAGATGAACTCAAGAAACGAAAAAGTGTAGGATTTATAAAATGGGAGAAGAAACAAAATAAGAAACCTAAAGGAGGAGATTAGAACAAGCAAGGAGAAAAAAATAGATCCAATTACCAAGATGGTAAATTCAATAAGGATGCTAAAGAATTTTCCAAGAGGTAGGACCAGAAGCCAACAAGTCAAGGAAATGATAGGGAAACTCTATCTATGAATATGAATGGAAGTATTAACAGGGGAAATAGAGCTCCACTAGGTGGGTGCTAGGTGTGCAAAGGGGTTCATTATGCTAACAAGTGTCCTCACAGGTCTGACTTACCATAAAAAACCCTAGAAGAAGCTAGCCCTAAGATCTATGCGGACATAGGTAGTTTTGAATTCGATGGTCAGATTACTCCTTTCCTATTGCATGGAAAATATTTTGATAAAAATGTGCAAGTTTTAGTTGATAGTGGGTCAATAGATAGTTTTATCTCATCTATATTAGTGAGGGATTTGTCTGTTAGACCTAGATTCTTGGCCAAATATTGGAAGGTAGAGTATGGATCAGAATAAACCCATCATGTTAATTAATGTATCTTTGAGTCCCACATTTCCTTATCTCAGGGAAACATCAAATGGCATCTGTATGTGGTGCCTTTGCATACATTTGATATTATTTTAGGATTTTATTGGTTAAAAGTGCACAAGGATCTTTTAAATTTTGAAGAGAGATGGATGGAATTTTTGGATGAATCTAATCAAAGGATTAGAGTTAGGTGTGGACAAGAGGAAGTCAAGCCGCATCTATTGTCAACAATGCAAATTAAAAGGTTATTAGAAAGAATAAAATGATCTTTGTGGTTAAGATGAATAGGATAGAAGCGTCAGATAAGGGATCTGACCTATTCCATAAATACCAGATGTTGGGAGTATTTAAAGATGTTTTCCCTAAGGATCTCTTTGTATTACCTCCTCAGAGGGAATTTGACTTCTCAATTGAATTATTACTAGGAGAAGCACCAATTACAAGGTCACCTTATAGAATGAAATCTAAAGACTTGCAGGAGCTCAAAACACAACTTCAAGAATTACTTGAAAAAGGGCTAATCAAACCTAGTGTATCACCCTAGGGAGCTCCTATTTTATTTTTTAAAAAGAAATATGGAACCTTAAGTATGTGCATATACTATTGAATTTTGAACAAGGTTATTGTCAAGAATAGGTATTCATTACCAAGGATTGATTATTTGTTTGATCAATTGAAAGGAGCCACTATCTATTCTAAGATAGATTTGATCTTTGGATATCATCAGTTCAGGATTCGAGAGGAAGGTACTTCTAAGACAACTTTTATAACAAGGTATGGACATTTCAAATTTACTATCTTACCTTTTGGGATAACCAATGCTCTAGTTGCATTCATGAATCTAATGAATAACATCTTTAGAGAACAACTGGATAAGTTTATACTTGTATTTTTGGATGATATTTTGATTCACTTCAAAAGCAAGGAAGAGCATGATGAGCACATGCGGATAGTGCTTGTGATTCTTAGAAAGAATCAATTATATGGAAAATTGACCAAGTGTGAGTTTTATACTCCACGAGTGAAATATCTTGGGTATATTGTTTCTACAAAAGGAATTGTAGTAGACCCCAAGAAAATTGAAGCAATCATTGACTAGCCAACACCTACAAATGTTTTAGAGGTGTGAAGTTTTATGGGGTTTGCAGGATATTATAGAAGGTTCATCAAGGGATTGTCGAAAATTGCTCAACCCATTACAAACCTTCAGAGAAAAGGAAAATACTTTAAGTGGTCAGAGTAGTGTGAAAAATGCTTTTCATATTTTGAAGGAAAATCTTACCAGACCCTAATAAGTTGTTTACAGTTTGTACGGATGCATTAATCGAAGAATTAGTTGGAATTTTAACCCAGGACGGTGTGGTTACTGCTTATGAGTCCAAAAAACTCAAGAGGCATGAAGACAAATATGCCACTCATGATTTAGAATTGGCAGCGATAGTGCATGCACTAAAATTTTGGCAATATTATTTGTTGGGGAGACCATTTGAATTAAAGATAGACCGTCAGAGTCTAAAGTATATATTCACCCAACCTTTATTGAATGCCAGGCAATGTCACTGGTTAGAGTTTATTATGGAGTATGATTTTGGCATCAAGTACATTATGGGTAAGGAGAATAAGGTTGTTGATGCTTTAATTAGGAGAGGGCATATTACCGCCATGAAAAAATGCCAATATAATATGCTGGATCAAATAAAATAATGGCAAAAAAAAGATGAATTTTACCAATCCTCCATTGGTCAAGATAGACAAAAATTGAACAAGGATGCAGAATTTGTGATCAAGAATGATCTATTATTCTATAGTAATAGGTTAGTTGTACCCAATTAAGGAGGTTTAAGAGAAACAATCCTTAGAGAGGCTCACAACACTCTTTATTCTCCACACCCAGGAGGGGAGAAAATGCGTGAAAATTTAAAGAAAACTTATTTTTGGCCAGGTATGAAAAAAAAGATCATCAATTATGTGGACAAATGCTTAGAATGCCAAAAAGTGAAGGTGAAGCATATGCATCCAACTGGAAAATTATATCCTCATGAGGTACCATCGCAAAAGTGGCAAGTGGTATCAATGTATTTTATAATGGGATTGTGTAAAACAAGATTTAGGCATTGTGCAATTTTAGTAATTGTGGATAAACTAACAAAATTTGCACATTTTGTACTAGGTAATGTGCATGATGGTGCACCCACGGTAGCAAGCAAGTTTTCTAGAGAAGTGGTGAGGCTACACGGGTTCCCAAAAGTTTTAATATTTAATAGAGACTCCTGATTTACTTCAGAATTTTGGTAAGCAATGCATAAAGCATTAGGGACTAAGTTGAAAATTAGTATTGTTTATCACCCTAAGATAGATGGACAGACTGAGAGGGTGAATCAAGTACTTGAGGATATGTTGAGAATGTACTACATGGATCAACATGCAAAGTGGGAAGACTACTTGTACCTAGTAGAATTTGCATATAACAATAGTTACCATGCATCACTAGGCATGTCACCTTCTGAAGCTCTATATGGATGACAACGAAGAATTCTCTTGGGATAATTTAGAATATTGGGTAGTGATCAGTTCAAAAAATATAATATAAATGGAAGAACAACTTAAGAAAATTCAATAGAAGATGAAAGAAGCCGCAGATTTCTAGAAGAGCTACGTGGACCTCAAAAGGACACTAAGGGAATATTTAGTGGGAGGCAGAGTATTCTTGAGGGTGAAGCCAACTAAGAGTTCTATTAAAACATCTAAGGTCGATTCTAAATATGTGGGTCCATTTGATATTATTGATAAGATAAGCCTTGTAGCGTATATATTAGCTCTACCACCAAGCTTATCCAAAATACATAATGTCTTTCATGTATCCCTCTTAAGACAATATATTTCTCACCCTGCTCATATATTGGATGTTTCCAAGTTGCAGGTGGTCGATCCATTAAGGATTGAGGTGCAACCTATTCATTTGATTGGTTTTCGAACCAAGAATCTGTGAAAGTGGAATATAGAGCAATGTCGAGTCCAATAGGACCACTACTCAGACCAAAATGCTACGTGGGAAGATGTGGCAAAAATGCAATGGCAGTTTCCTCATCTGTTTGAGTATTAGACTTAATTATAAACTTTTATAAAATTTTGGAATATTTGTGTGTATACAAATGTAAGTGGAACTGGATACTGAGTAGAGTTAAGTGTGGTTACCATTTTACCGTATAAAGTGGTTTGCAAGTGTGTGGAATTGCTTAGTGGCATGTTTTGGAATATTTGTTGATATATGTTAAATAGATTATATTGTGATGTAATATATGATGTGATTATATGTCAATTGTGTGGAAAAATTATTTGTTTACAAAATTTAGAACTAGATGTAAGCAATGAATTTATTTAATTTTGTTTTTTTAGAAAAATAAATGCAAAGTAATTCTTTTGTTTCACATGGTTGAAAACACAGGGACCGTGTTTATCCCTAGTGGGGGAGGATGTAATGATCCTCCTTGCATGGTTTATGAAAGAAAAAAATATGTGTACACTTGCCTTTTTATATGAAGACCTGGTACCGTTGATGACATCTGTGAGTGCAGGATAGTTGCGTAATGGAAATGAATGAAAATAAGTCAAGGGAAAAGGTGAGATAGGAAAGTGATGATTTGGCTCTCGAGCACATGAAAACTTGCACTTGCATATCATTTAGGTGCATTGCATATTACATCTTTGTGTGGGTTTATTTGAATCAAATATTGTTGGTATGGAAAGAAACATGAAATGTTGTTTTAAGTGGCGATGATGAGAACCACTAGTTTGGAAATGTATGTGTGTATGGTTGCTTGCTATGGTGTAAGAGTTTATTATTTAAAATGATATTTTATTTATATGTGAATTTATTATGATAGGTAGGATTACCATGTATGGAAGTCTTAACAAATACCATTATTACATTACTTTGAAATGTAGGAAGATGTTTTGTAATGTTATCAATTGTATTTTATTTTAAAAGTGCAAAAATATGGTTTATACTACTACACAAATAGATTTTAAAGGATATTAAAGAAAGATTAAATAGTTGGTAAAGTTAAATTTTACTTTAAAAATATCCATGATAGATGCACTCTTCATATTTTTTGCAAAACATTGTGAATGGTTGAATGGTCATGATTTCTTGGTAAGCACACGATGTAGAAGTAGAAGGCTCCGCATCATATGAAACTATGCATTGAGGGAAAAATATAACAATCATAGAATCGTCCACATATCATTGAGGGAAAGAAAAACAAGACAAAAAAAAAAGGAAAAAAAAGAGAGCAAAGAAGGAGAATGAGCAAAACAAGGTAGAGGGAATTGGAGAAACAACGAACAATAATTTTTGGAAGCGTGAGAAGATAATTTGGTGATCGATAGATTCTCATGATTTGTATGTGATCTCCATGATCTCTTGATATGTACAACATGTCTATTTTGGCATGTAAAACATTGCTTGTTGTTGTGTGAATAGATAGTAAACGTAAGCAATGAGATTGTTGGTATTTTACTACCATTTTTGTAGATGTTTTATTGTGTAATTGTCTGCTATACTGCTGTGTGATTATATGGTGAATGAACCCAAAGGAACTACTTGTGTAACACTACCATACTAGTTTAAATATTGTAGTGTACAATATTATTGTGCAGATGAGTTATCAAAGACAAAATGAAAGAAATATTAGAGTTACAGGTGTAACCCTATTACGACATAGAATTAATTTGTATTATGAAAAGTATTGTAGAGTTTTAAAAGTAAACAACATGATATGTCATGATGATAATATTTGAATTAATGCATTGTTGTGAAACATTATGTTGTCATATTTCTGTGTGGCTATGAGTTTTGTATTGAAAGCAGTGAGGTGATGTCTATTGTGTGAGAATATCACTCTTATTTTGGGAAAAATTAGAACTTGCACCTATTTAGGAATTGGGAAATACCTCTGGATAACGATGGCAGGTTTCATGAAGTTTTACCTAGTGTAAGTAGGAATTTTACAATAGAGTAAAATATTTGACATGACCCTTATTCAAATCTTGAGAAAGAAAGTCTAGTAGTTTTCTTGTGTGTTGTCTGTGTTATAATAATAGCATTTATGCATATTAAATCTACATGTTTATGTTATTGGAGTTGTATTTGATCCATGGTGATGACTCCTATCCTTCCCTGAATGGTCTATTGACCGAATGGATGCAAATGATGTCAAGCTAAGCATTCATGGGGAATACTCTATCAGATGCTTTGGTGAGGAACATTATTTCATAGTTGCTATAGAAAGAATGTTAGAATTTATGTAGCGAGTAGATATAGTCTTGCCTGGTCTAAGCTTGAGTGTTGGAGCAGAATCGTATGGAATGAACACCTAAGACTTGTGTTTAAACCAAATATTGTAATGAGAATAGTCTTGTAATAGGTAGTAAGTGTGTATAGTATTGAACCTAAAATAAGGAATGAAGCCTTATGTAATGTTGTTTCTATTAAAATATGTAATTGTATTTGGTAGTGCTTCACATGCTCAAATTGAAACTCTATATTTCTATTTAATTAAAAAAAAAATATTGCTTTCCAAATTCATATTTTGTATGCTACAATATCAAAACCATTTGTGTGTGATAGATATTAAACGAAGTTAAAATAAATCATGATGCATCATGGGTTAATTGGATAAGTAAGAGAATTATATTTAACTAATGCTTGAAGTATATAAGCTTGAAACCCTTGTCTTGAATGTTGTAATTACTCATTTGATAAATACTTAGAATCTGAAAGGCGTGAGGCAACCAGAAATTAACTCTAGAGGAGGTAAATTGGTGAATATCATGCCTTAAATGTAAACAATAAGGAATTTTGAATTTGTATAAGAAAATATTGACCAACTTACCTTAAAAGGAACTGGGTTATTTAGAGTTATAATTGTATAAGCAGATGGTGGTTTCTTTTAGTTCTTTATGAGAACAATAGGCCAATTTTTGTTTAGAAAGGGTAACTATGTTCTTGAATGGGTTAAAACTTGACATAGTTTTAAATAGTCTAATAGTAAGTATTTGTTATGATAATCTTCTATTATGCATTCAAACTATGTTGACTTATGGATAGAGAAGTTGTCATATTTTAGATTAGCTTGTTAATAGAATAGTTTTAAAAGACCCTTAGAGGGATAGTAAAACTAAGAAATCTAAACAAAAGAACATCCATGTATGTTGAGGTGCAGGAATACACGCAACAGGCTTTGAGATAACCTAGTTATGACATAATTCGTCAAAATACTTGGTCAGGATGCGATTGAAAAGGGTGGTATGACATCGCTTTTTGGGTTGGTCTTAGATAGCACAATGCTCATTATATACTCATTGAAATTAGATAGAATAGTCGCAGGGTTTGATATGGAACACACCACTACGAGTTACAATGAGTATAGGTGATGAGGTCCAAGGTCAGGATATTGACATGGTGCTAACTATATCCAAAATTATGGGAGTCATAAGTTAGTCATAGAGACATAAATACGCTAACCTCTTTTGTTCCAAGTAAAAACAAGTCAACTAGATTGTTGAAGGTTTAGTATGAAGAGGAAAGGGAAGAAAGCATCCCCCCTCTATGTGTTATGGGCCCTAGAGGATAAGCCTAGCCATGGTTCGAACTTCATGCCAAAAAATGTTGACGATAAATGAGGATTATTGAATTCACAAAAAGGCTATTCAATGGGATAAGGCCAATATCGTCCACTTAGGTGACTAGTTGCAGTAGTCTTAAAATCAAACATGGTGGTTATATATGTGTTATGTATGATTTAAATTTGCTTGGATGATTCAAAAACAAATTAGTCAAGTTTAATTCTTCAACTCTTAGGTGTGCTTAGAAATTTTAACTATTTAAAAAATTTACTTTCTATTCCTAACTTTTTTTCTTTGAACAACTAGATTTGATGATGGTTCTGGATTGTTACAGTAATGCAGTGTTCTGTAATTACAATATCTCTAGCATGCACTTACAAATAATGTTGTCATGATTGGGCTACTAATTTTAGTGCCTAATATAGTTACAACAACGATGTCTAGGGTCTATCCATATAAATCACCAAGGAAAATAAGGAAATCTAATTTTATTTTCACTTCCATAATTACCCTATTCACTGCTAGAGTGAATCCCTTTTAGTACTAGTTATGTGCCACAAATAAATATATTTTGTGTACCTTAAAGTCTCTCGCATATGACTGTGTATATTGAGGGGACCAACTTATTCCATGTATCAATGGGTATTTTAAAAAAAGTGGGTATATCAGACATATTGGGTCTATCGAACTAGCAATATAAATAAAGAGGGATAATTTGGTGATATAAGGAACCCTCGCAATATCCATTGCAAAGGCCTATCATTAAAATTCTCATCTCTTGAGAGGTCCAAATTTCACTCCATGGAAGACAAATATGAGGACCATATTGCAGGTTGAAAATTTATGGGACATTATGACTGGTACAATCACACGTCCAAAACCTAGGATGAACAAAAAACATATGATAATGCCAATTCCAAAGCTTTGATGATCATAGTTCTTGCCATTGTTGATGAGATTCAACCACATATATATGAAAACTAAAATGCAAAAGATGTATGGGATACATTAACCACCATTTATGAAGGAAAGAATCAAGCAACAATTCTTAACCTTCAATATGTAACAACCCAAGCCTAACTCATTTGCTTGTACTATCAAAACATCAAATACAATCAAGGGGGTATTTTTTTTTTCTTTTATCTATAGTTTGTTTATAGGAATGCTTTCTGGTTCATAGTAAAATTTGATTCACCCAATTAAATATAATTATAAGTTCATATTACTACAAACATATTTCACCACATTTGGATTCAGAACTGCTGCAGACAACCACCCAAGTGGATGAGAATGGCCAATTCCCATGGAGGTGCCATTTAGTGGAATTGAATTGTCCCATTTACGTCCTCATTTTTTGGCATGAGGGTTGAACCATGACTGGGGTTACCCTCTAGGGACCTTAACACCTAGAGGGAGATAATTTCTTTTCCCATCCCATAGCATAATTGAACCTATGACCCAATCGGTTGACTTATTAAATCTTCATTTATGCAAGGGATCAACGTAGTTTTATGCCTAATGACTAACTAGTTGTCCACAACTCAGATCCAGTTAGAGCCTTGTCACTTCATGACCTTGGTCTTAATCACACACACCCTCTAATACTCATGATCATTTATCCCATACCAAACATCATGGCTAATTAGCAAAGTCTGATGATCATGGTACTTATCACTGTACTATCCAGTAGTAACCTAGAGAAGGCATCCCATATCACCTCTCGTAATCTTTCCCCAATCTAGTCTTTATTCGACCAATTCTGTCAGACACTCAGTTACTTCCAGAACTTGCTTTGTGCCTCTTGCACCTTAGCATAATTAGGTGTATCAATGTTTCAATCATCCTACTCGATGATATAAAGGAATGGATTATTTCAAAATAAGGTCTCTTACACAACTAGTTTTGTCTGATACACTAACTAGTTTACTTCTATCTCATATTAAAATAAATAAAGAGATCTCAAAATAGGAAAGACTTCTCATTTTCAAACTTATACACCCTTTTTCACATGATCAATAAAAGGTATAATCTATTTATAAAATTTATGAATACATTGTCTTCATTACTCAATAAGGACTTACCACACCTTTGGTAAATTAACCTTTAGCACTATCAAATAGCAATACAATGGTTACAAGAATTATTTACCAGCAAACTCATTTTATTCTAAAATCATACTAGACTATTCAGCCACAAGATTTCTAATATATAATTATGTATATACAATCCTCCTACATATTGTAATCCATAATAGTTGAGCTAAAAAAAATCTTTCCAAAGGAGGATAATTTTATTCTAAGGTGGTATCTAATTCGTTCTCGACTATACTCTTGTAATGGTCTAAATTGTTTTTACTTTTACCAAAATCCATAGATCTCAAGTTAAACTTTGACCTATTTGACCATTGACCTTCTATCCTATTATGCCTTAAGAAAGGTTTCTGAGGTACTCTTCATATTTTAAAGCAATATTTCTATGCAACGAATTCACAAAAGAAGTGATGTGCCAAATTTATGGAAATTAAATAACATATGGTTTCTTCTCAATTTAGTAATACAATTCACCATGGTTTTAAAACCTATCTTGTGCCTTCATAGATGTTATTATTTGAATACTATTAGTCATACTCTATTGGCTACTATTTTTACAGTAGACTTCTACAACTTCATATCCCAGTTTGTTCATAAGCAAAAAATAAATAATGAAAATATATCTTTCATTCATTGAAACCTTCAGTTGAGCTACTAATAAATTGACAAGAATGACTTCAGATATATCATTAAAAATAACTCCAAGTGAGTGGATAAAATTTTGAAGATCATCATGTTTTATTTTTGGTTGCTAACAGAAGGTAATGTTCACATGTTTTCAACTTATACAAACATAAAATGTTTTACAAATAAATACCATCTATTGGATACAAACTTTGACCACCAATGTTTACATCCTTCAATTCATGTACATTCTAGAAATCAACATATGGATGGCCTCTGCATGAGACTTCAGTAGAAATATATTTAGGTTAATATTTAGCTATTGTCGAACCTTCCTTCCAAATCTATATCAAATATCTTACCAAACCAGAGATGATTTATTTTCAAGGTATTCCATTTCTATGCGAGCTTTGATGGTGCCTCTTCATCACTAGAACTCTTTTGTTTTGTTTTGGGGATCAAATTATGGTTTATTTATTTTAAAATGGATACAATTACCATGATATGATATAATATTTGTGCATCATACAACACAATATACAATAATCTCAAGAGAGTAAAGGTTCAGTTGCAACAAATAATCACACATACACACAATGACTCTAAACCAACGTAGTGCCTCAACATATTCCTTTGTTGAATTACTCTCAGCTTATGGATATGCACTTGTACTTGTGTTACCATTCATTATCAATCCAAGGTGTCAATCATGATGTTGTTTCATCTTCCCAAATATGAAATGAATAATTTTAACATCAAATCTAAAATATTTATTCTAGATACCTTGTAGTCTATGCATTTATAACATCCAAATCCAGGTATGTATGAATAAAATTTTCTAACTTTATTTTTCAGATAACAATCATGTGCAATCCTTATTATCTGTTCTCAGGTCAACATACAATGTTAAATTTTCTACGATATTTGATACACATTCATGCAATCAATAATTCTCAACAACCAAGGCTATATCATTTACAACAAACACCATGTTATCATTTCTATGGTGCAATCAATAATTTTCAACAACCAAGGTAAAACCATTTACAAAAACACCATGCTATCATTTCTATGGTGCAATCAATAATTTTCAACAGCCAAGGCAAAACCATTTATAGCAAAACTTATGCTATCATAGTCACTGTAGCTTCCAAATAAACACACATACCAAAAACTCCTTTTCCATTCATTTTAAAGACATCAAAAATAAATTCAAATGTATAAAAATGACTTGTGTG
Source organism: Wollemia nobilis (assembly GCA_028583015.1). Taxonomy (NCBI): domain Eukaryota; kingdom Viridiplantae; phylum Streptophyta; class Pinopsida; order Araucariales; family Araucariaceae; genus Wollemia; species Wollemia nobilis. The sequence goes on along the minus strand of JAQPPZ010016947.1, from coordinate 18,851,844 downwards.
TTGCTGATTATTTCTCTAGTTGACTTTTCTCCTCGCAGAACTGGTTTTTCTTCCTTCCTTCTCTTCTTCTCTGATACCCTTCCTCTCTTGCACCATCGTCCCCTCTTCATCCATATTCCATCACTCTAAAAAATCATAGATCGCAACTAAACCAACTCCATGCAGTGTGCCATATGGGGAAGAAGGTTGAATCATTATTATTAAAGCATGTTCTCAACCATCAACGTGAAGAAATACCATACTTCCTTTATTTATTAAATAATAAAAATATTTGGATAAGCACACTCAAGCATAAATGTTCGGGCATTACCATCATGAAAATCATTTCCTTTCCACGCTTCCAAACAAAGCTCCCAATTATTATAATAATAATTTTCCTAACTTTACCTTTTATAAATTAAACATATGGTTACCCATTCCACATTTGTTGCTAGATTAACAAAGGGTAGCTCCCATGTGCAAGATATCTTCATTGCCACCTAGACAAACATCAACATTGAACTTCTAAAATAAACACACATATACAGAATGCTCATATGCAACTACATGCTATGCATTCATGTGAGTTTCCATGTACTCACAAACCAAATCATCATTTTCCCCTTTTACCTTTTTCCATCATCCTTAGTTATCTATCCAAGGAGTGTCCCTTAACATGCATTCATAACATCGTCAGCAGTATCGTATTCCAAAGAAAAAGGCAAATTGATTCATAAATTATTTACTAACAAAGTCGTATGAGGAGGGTCATTACATCCTCCCCCACTTGAAACAAACACAACCTCTGTGTTTCATGGCATAATCAAGTAATTCAATATGTATATCCAATATAATATTTCATACATGACAAATCATTCATACCAACATGTAAATCATTCTTCTTTTTCTTGTAGAAAAATAAAATAACATCATCTTTAAATTGTAAATCATTCATATTTGAGCATGCATTTAAATCATTATATGCATTATATTACCTTCAAAAAAAACATCTAAAAGCAATACAATATATATATATATATATATATACATCACATAAACAAGCTACTCCACTTAGTAACTCAAAACACACCAACTACTCTACTCAGTGTCCAGTAATTCAAGTATGTATACAACAAGACTTATCTTGGCCACATTTTCAAATGGGTTGACATACCTAGGGTCAAGCTTGGAATATTTAATGGAACTTTTAGTCGGTTTCACCCTTAAGAATACCCTGTATTCCATATAATATTCCCTCAGTATCCTTTTGAGGTTTGTTTAGCTCTTCTGACGATCAATGACCTCTTTCAGCTTCTACTGAATTCTTTTCAATTGATCTTCCATTTATTTCACAATTTCTAGTCTGATCATTACTCAATCTTCCATATTATCCTAAGATAAGGGAGTTCTACATATTCTCCCATATAAGTCTTCAAAATGTGCCATATCTAGTGATGCATGATAATTGTTATTGTATACGAATTCCACTGGGTACAAATAGTCTTCCCACTTTGCATGATGATCAATGCAGTACATTATTAGCATTTCTTTCAGTACCTGATTTACCCTTTTGGTTTGCCCATCTATTTATGGATGATAAGCAATCTTGATATTCAGTTTGGTTTCCAATACCACATGCAATGCTTACTAAAATTTAGAGGTAAAAACGAGAACCTCTATTAGATATTATAACCTCTAGAAACCCATGCAGTCTTACCACTTATCCAGTAAATTTACTAGAAACTGTAGGTGCATCATCCTCCATATTACCTAGTATAAAATGTGCAAGCTTGGTTGGTTTATCCATCACTACCAAGATTACATCATGCCTAAATCTTGTTTTAGGCAAACCTGTGATAAAATCCATTAATACCACTTGCCATTTTTGTGTGGGTATATCATGTGGGTACAAATTCCCAGCTAGATATAGATGTTTCTCTTACACTCTTTGGCACTCTAAAAATCTAGCCACATAATTCATGACATCCTTTTTCATTCCTAGATAAAGTAAGCTTTTCTCAAATTCTCGTGCATTTTTCCCCTCCTAGATGCGCAAAATAAGGAGTATTGTGTGCCTCCTTTAATATTTTTCTCTCAATCCCCATGTAATAGGGACAACCAATATATTATTATAAAATAATAGATCATATTTAAAAATAAATTATGTATTCTTTTTAGGTTCTTGCTCAACCAAATTTTTACAATTTTGACAAAATTCATCTTTTCCTTGCAATTCTCTGATTTGATCTATTAGATCATATTGACATTTTGACATTGCAGTTATGCACCCTCTTCTACTTAGAGCATCAACAACCTAATTCTCTTACCCTTAATATACTCAATGCCAAATTCGTACTCAGCCATAAATTCTATCCAGCGTCTTTACCTGGCATTCAATAAAGGTTAAGGAAAGATGTATGTTAGACTATGATAATCTGTATTTAATTCAAAAGGTTTTTCTAATAAATAATATCTCCAAACCTTTACAACATGTACAACTACTGCCAACTCCAAATCATGAGTTGTATTATTTATCTCATGCCTCTTTAAGTGTTCTAGACTCATAGGCAATAACTTTATCACCCTGGGTCAAAACCCCACCTAACCCCTCAATTGATGCATCAGTTTACACTGTAAATTGCTTGTTAGAATTAGGTAATTGTAAAATAGGTGAGGTTGTCAACCTTTCTTTTAAATCCTAAAAATATTCCTCATACTGCTCTGTCCATTTGAAGGCTTTACCCTTCCTTTAAATATTTGTAATGGGTTGGGCAATTCTTGAAAACCCTCTAACAAAACATCTATAGTAGCCTGCAATCCCCATAAAGCTTCGTACTTCAGTCACATTAGTGGGTGCTATCCAATAAACAATTGCTTCTATTTTCTTGGGATCTACTGCAATGCTTTTGATAGAAACAATATGTCCCAAATATTGTACTTGTGGAGTTTAAAACTCACATTTTGATAGTTTCCCATATAATTGATTATTTTTAAGAATCCCGAGCATAGTTCTCATATGTTGATCATGTTCCTCTTTTTTTTTGGGATAGATCAGTATGTCATCCAAAATTACAAGCACAAACCGGTCTAATTGCTCCCTAAAAATGTTATTCATAAGATTCATGAATGTGGTTTGGGTATTAGTTAGCCCAAAAGGTAGAATAATAAATTCAAAGTGTACATACCTTGTCCTAAATATTGATTTAGATGTATCTTTTTTTCGTATTCTCAACTGGTGGCAACCAAATCATAAATCAATCTTTGAGAAGATGGTTACTCCTTTCAATTGATCAAATAGATCATCAATTCTAGGTAACGAATACCTATTTTTGATAGTTACCTTATTTAACATCCAGTAATCAATGCACATCCTCAAGGTATCATCTTTATTTTTAACAAATAAAATATGAGCTCCCCAAGGTGACACACTAGGCTTAATTAGTCCTTTTTCTAGCAAATCTTGGAGTTGCATTTTGAGCTCCTGTAGCTCAATATGAGTCATTCTATATAGTGCCCTTGCAATAGGTGCAACTCCAGGTAATAATTCAATAGAAAAGTCAAACTCTCTCTAAGGAGGTAACCCTGGAAGGTCTTTTTTGGTTCGACTTTTATACACACCCTGTGAAGAATGAGCATGAAAATCTGATAACACTTATAAGGGATAAATCCCACTCACTTTAGGATCTTGCTGGTTATCCAAGGTGTGAGTTAGAGAGTTGGGTCGAATGTCTATTCACTCTCTTCCACTTCTGGAATAGTTTTCAAAATGGACTGTCTGTTACCTTACAATGGGCTCTGAACTTGTTCAATAATGTTTAGAAGTTGTTATCTTGTTGACAATCGGATTTGCAATCAGTTCTTTGATCTAGCTCTTTATGGGTCAGCAGATTTAAATAAAAGACAAATTTAAAAGAAAATAAAAATGGATCATTTCACGGTAAAACAGAGAGAGTAGGGTAAGGCAGAAAGAGAAGTCTATCAAACTTAGCTGTAAAACCAAAACTACCAATTTTATTTATACTATCAGCTTCACAATAGAACAAATCAAAGAAGAAGGTGTCCAGCTTTCTAAGATCACCTTCTACTAAGAGCATAAGACAGAGATGGAACAGATCTGAAAGAAAATCATAAACAAAAGGGAAGTCGGTTAAAATTGGTATCTCTCACCAGCAGCATAGCTCACACAGTGAGGACAGAGCAATTAGAATAGACCTGAACCTTAAATCTATGGTTTTCCCTAGCATACAATAAAACAAATGAAGCCCAACAACATATTTAATCTTGATAACACGGATTTACAGCATATATTTAATAAACTTTAATGAGATGAAAACAAAAGAAAATGAACTTAGCACAATCTGAAAGAGATTAGGCTCCTGGCCACGCTATCACAGAAAGCAAAAAGCACATCAACTCCAAGTCCAGAATAAAGCATTTAACAAGATTTGCAAGAAATTGCTTCAATAGCCTTTTATTCTAAGTTTTCGCCTCCTGCGATTACATTCAGAAGAAGTATTTATAGACTCAGGACAGACCCTGATCTTTTCAGAAATATCTTCTTCTCAAACCCTAAATCTTATCACCTTAAACTCTACTACCCGGGTTTTACAATATAAGACCTTTTAAAATAAAGCTTTGATAAAACTTAACCACTCTGCAAATCTCATTGCAGTTACTTGCCATAAATGGAGAAGGTAGAATTCGATATTATTTGCATCCACTTGTAACTGTGTGTAAATGTCTTCATTAATTCCCCCGTGGAATTTGGATGAGTCACCACTTCTCTGACATTTCATCTTCGCAGAGCCATCCTTGAGTCGAAAATCTCTGCACGCCATTACTTTCGCCATAAATTTTCATTAAATGCGTCCATCGGCAAATTTCGGTAACCGTGTGTAGATATTTTCATTTTTCGGCCAATTCCCGACATATTCTGTTCAATGGGCAGCTGCTTAGTCACCGTAAAGTCTCTTTGCGGCCAGATCTATAAAAATCTGGATAAACCAACAATTCTCGACATCTCTCATTTCAATATGACGGTCCTCGATTAATCTGCGCTTAACTTTGTCTTTCTGGCCATTACTCCCGCTATCATGCAAGTGCCAGCTTGCTTCCTGCAAAAGACAAACAAGGATTAGTATTTTAAAATCATTAAATCAAAACCTTTATTAAATCGAAACCCTAAAGTTTATCACACGTGGCTTGCTTTGTTTGACACGTGTCGCAAAAAATGTGACATTCCCGCACTTGCTTCCAGCTATTTTTCACTCCGTGCTGCTTTGTCTGTTCTGCCGTGAAAACGTGACATGTCACGAATTCTTGCGGCATGTCCAAGTCGCCCTTTTCCTGTTCACTTTTCTTTCCTCCCTTTGCTTCTTTCTTCTTAGTTTGGATTTGCGACGTCGCGATTAAATCGTGACACCTATCTTGCCTTGTGTTTTCTCTTGCTCCCCCTTTGGTTCTTCTTGTCACGATTTCGCGACGTCCCGAAGGCGTCGCGAAATCGCGACACTTTCGGGACTCAGGGTCTTCACGCTTTTCTTGTTGCAATTTTGTGACGTCCCGAAGGCGTCGCGACATCACGACACTTTTGGGACTTAAGGCACTCGCTCATTTCTTGTCACGATTTCGTGACGTCCCGAAGGCGTCGCAACACTTTCGGGACTTAAGGCACTCGCTCATTTTTTGTCGTGATTTTGCGACGTCTCGAAGGCGTCGTGACACTTTCGGGACCCTTGGCGCTTTCCGCCAAACGCGTCGCGATTTCGCGACGCACTCCTGCCTTAGGCCTTTTGCCTTCTTCTTGCGGCCCTTTGCCTTTGCCGACCTTTGGAACGTGTCGCGATTTCGCGACGCTTCAGGACTTCCGGAATGCGATTTCACGACGTCCTGGACTTCTGCCTTTGCGCTCCAATGTGTTGCGATTTCATGATGTTCGCGAAATCGCGACGTCGCGATTTCGCGACACTTTCATGCCTTGTTCTTTTGGTGCTCAAAAATGACAAAAACTCAAAGTGGCCAGAATTTGATGAAAATTTGCAAGGATCTAAACAAGGCAAAAGGGTATCCGAATCTGCAAACATAACGCTAAAATTCATCAGGGATCAGGAGAAAATGCATCAACATGAATTAATACATTTACATGCAATCTTTCAAAAGTTTCAAATTGAAAACAATGCCCCATGCAAGCCTACTTGGATATTTTGATAAAAGCACAACTTGAAAAAGGAGGCAAGCAAAAATTTGGAAATTGAAACCCGAAAAACTCAAGAGGGTCCCTACTGCAAAATGAAAGCTCAATATTTTCAAAGGATGGAAAATCATTTTTCAGTGGGGGTGTGTTGCTTCTCAACAAATGGCGATATCTGCGGGTAAAATAGTAGCACTATTTTAGAATCCAGGACTCTAGTTTCAAAACAACATAGACCATGTACCATGCCTTGCCACAGATATTCTTCAAAATAATTTAACTACTAGCTGATAGTTGTCAAAATTTCCCAAGGACATACTAGGCTGAATCATTCAAGGAAGATTTCTGATGTGCAATTACAAGCGTATGAAACTTTCTTCAAGAATGACTGGGCCTTCAAATGTTGTACTCTGGATTGATCAGCTTTTCTAGATTGTAAAAGGGGAAACCGAGTAGAGCTCTGTTTACTAGTTTAGCCTTTTACAACCCCGACAGAGTTACCCTTTAGATTTACACGACCCAAATTCACAACTGTAAGGTAGAATCTACAACTTGGTAAAAGAAAACATCTTTTGAAGTCTTGGCTATCTCTTTGATTACATAACTTTTTCTCTCTTTTTTTTTTTTATATATATAGGAAATAACAGAGTGCCAGTTTTATGTTGTCTTGCTCAACTCTCACCTTCTCTCTCTCTCCTTTGAAATATACCAACATCTGAAAAGCCTTAGAAAGAACAACAATTTTTTTTTTTTAATATTTCATCAATCTGGAACTGCTTCAGCCTGGGTACTGATAGCCTCTATGGATACTCAAATAATTTCACGAATCAGAGTCCCCTCTTATGACCAACTTTTCTTGGATTCCCTGGGAGTTTCTCCAGCCGAACAGCATAGCAGTTTCTTTATAATTAAAATAACTGTGGCAAGCAAGACACAAAATCCAATCATCTTTCTACTGTTGTTCTGAATAACAAAATAAGTCCACTGTTCAGTTTAAGCAGACTATCTCTTAATCAGAATAAAACAAAATGAACACTGGATTTAGAACTCAGAATAAAAACAATTCTGGAAGGCTGACTTTTCTTTACTGCCCAGGCAAAAACTAAAAGAAAGAACATAATTTTAAAAGCTAAAGAAATTTGTACAGACTTCCAAGGATAAACACAGACCTCAAAATAAAATAAAATAAAAAGGAAAAAAAAAAAAAAAAAAAAAAAAAAAAAAAAAAAAAAAAAAAAAGGAGTTTTAAAAAAAAAAAAAAAAAACTGAACTTTAAAGCTCATTTACAATGTATACACATGTTACAACTTCTTTGTGACTCATTCAAACGATATATTGGATGGAACAGCTGAGAAATAATGCTTTAAGTATTGACCATTAACAGGGAGGTCCAGAAAATTACCATCAAGGTCCTGTAAGCGAAATGCGTTATTACCCAGAATCTCAGCAATCTGGTATGGCCCTATCCATAGCGGCTGCAACTTTGTATGTTTACCCTTCTTTTCATGGGCCTTGTCCCATAGAAGCACCAGGTCTGCAAGTCTAAAAGCTTTCACTCTGGCTCTTTTGTCAAACCAACGCTTGACGGTTTCTTGGTGCCGACTGAAATGTTCCAGGGCTTGGAGTCGTTCATCCTGTAAATTAGTTAGATCCAAAACACGGGCCTCTGTATCTGCTTGATCCTCAAAATAGTCTAAGACAAATTGATAAGTAGGTAATTTCGGAGAGATGGGAACAATGGGCTGAGTACCATACAACAAAGCAAATGGGGAAGTCTTAAGAGCCACTTTATATCTTATCCTCGTCAGCCCAAAGTGCATATTTTAATAATGTATGCCATTGCCTGGGTTTGTCTGCTGCAGATTTCTTAATGGCATTCATTAAATTCTTATTCGTGGACTCAGCCTAGTCCATTGCCTTGGGGATAATAGTTGGATGAAAATCTGATAACTATCCCCATCTGGTATGCCCATTCTCCAAACTCTAATGATTGGAAGGCTGGTCCATTATCGCACACCAAATTTAGAGGAACCCCAAACCCGGTTATGACATTTGACTCTAGAAATTCGATCACTTCATGAGCTGTACTTCTCACGGTGGCTGCTGCTTTGACCCATCTTGTGCAAGTAATCGTAGTCGTTAGAACATACTTATGCCCCGCTCGAAGAAATTGGGTTTATCACTCCCACAAAATCAAGTCCCCATTGCATAAAAGGTTTATTTATTACAATAGGTTGCAATGGTAGAGCCCGATTGGCCTCTTTGGATGCAAAAGTTTGGCACTGATGGCAAGTTCTCACATGCTGATGGGCATCTTTAAATAACGTAGGCCGCAATAGCCTCGCTCTCAATATTTTGTGCGTAGTAGCAGATCCCGAGGAATGCCCCCGCCCCTAACTTTTCATGAAAACTCGGACATGACCTCATTGACTTCACTCTGAGAAATGCATCTTAAGAAAATGCCAACATAATTTTCTCTCGTACAAATTACCTCCTTTGAGGAGATAATGAGCAACTTTCAGTTTTAGTGCTCTCCTTTGGGTTCTATTCAAGTGAGACGGGCAAATTCCAAATTGCAGCAGATGAATAATATCTCCATACCAGTCATCAGATTCAGAATTTAACTGATTAATTTCTTGTTGTACAGGTATTTCGGCAATGTGTCGGGACAAACCAAGTCCTCTGATTAATTTTGCAGGCCAAATTTCTAAGTCATATTCCTGTAGTCTTGTAACCCAATTACCTCTTAGTTCACCCAATTCGTCCTGACTTAAAAGGTATTTAACAGCTGGGTCAGGAACTATAGCATGAACTCTGCTTCTTAGTATGTAGTGCCTGAACTGCTTAATTGCTCTCACCAAGGCATAGGCTTGTTTATCTAAGCGAGAATATTTTAGCTCAGCCCCCTTTAGATTGGTACTCTTGAAAGCAATTGGATGCTCCCCCGTTTCTCTTCGTTGGGTCAGAACTGCAGCAAGTGTGTGTTCAGAAGAAAAGGTGTACAGATAAAAATCTGCACTGAAATCTGGGCTCACCAGAACTGGTGCTTGCTTGATGGCGGTCTTGATTTCTTGGAACGTTGTTTTAGCTTCTGTTGTCCAGAAAATCTGAGCAGTTTCTTTTAGCATGTCATTCAGTGGCTTGACTATTTCTGCGAAGCCGGAGATGAACTTCCTGACAAAATTAATTTTTCCAAAGAAGGACCTCAACTCTTTCTTAGAGTTGGGAAAGGGTATGCCGGATATGGCTTCAACTCTGTCCGGATCCATGGAAATGCCATCTTTTGTGATCAAGTGCCCAAGGAGCTTTCCTTCCGTTACACCAAAAATGCACTTCTTCGGATTCAAAGAAATGCCAAACTCCCTGCATTTGTTGAAAACAGACTCCAAATGTTTTATGTGGTCAAACCGAGATTTAGAGAAGACTGTTAAATCATCCATGTAAACAACAATGCATTTACCCATAAGGCCTTTGAAGGCATGATCCATTGCCCGTTGAAACGTAGCTCCGGCATTTATTAATCCAAATGGCATCCTCTTGTAAGCAAAAGTTCCCCACTTAGTTGTGAAAGCAGTTTTCATCCCGTCTTCCCTGTCAACCAATATCTGATTATACCCTGAGAAACCGTCCAGGAAAGACATCATTTCCGAACCATTGACAATCTGCAGCACCTCATCCATAGAAGGCAGAGGATAATTATCTTTCTCAGATGCCTTGTTTAAATTTCTAAAATCCACACACAAGCGGATCTCTCCATTTTTCTTTCTGACCGGCACCAAATTGGCCACCCAAGTAGAATGCCTAACGGGAAAAATAATGGCGGCACTCAATAATTTTTCTACCTCTTTCTGGATGAGGGGCTCTAGCAGAGCGTTGACATGCCTCTGTTTTTTGCGGAAAGGTTTGCAAAATTCTTTTAAGGGTATAACATGAGTGTAAACTTTCGGATCAAAAACTTTTAAGTCTTTGTAAGACCAGGCCATAACATCCTTGGACCTGTGAAGAAAATCAATCATATTTCTTTTTATTTTTGGATCACAAATTTTAGCCAACTTGATGTGCCTGGGATCTTCTTCAGTCCCCATGTTCAGGTTCTCGGTCTCACTGTCTGTTGCACCCATAGAATCCCCAAAACTCACCTTTTGCTTGATTTGGTCAACATCAAAGAGCCGCTCCAGTTCCACCATCCCCTTTGGAATTCTGTTATCTTTCAACCTTATTATTCCCCTCGTCATCGTCTAACTGCTCCAACAGAGTATCCCTTTGGCCATCATCGATTATAGCATTTTCAAATGTGTTAGTACTCTGCAAAAAGTTTATAATCTACTGATCATCAGAGAAAACCTGAAAATTATCTATATTATTTGGGACTGAAGGACAAGGGACTAACTCGATCGAAAACTTGTTCCATTTAAATTCTTCCAGTGGTTTCAAACTTGCGGTTGAAGAAGCCAAGACATCTGCACGTGAATTCTGCTCTCTAGGTATGTGTGTCAGATTAAAAGCATCAAAATCTTCTACAAGATCCCAAGCCCGGTGTTTGTATCCTTTTAAGTAGGATGCTTTGCATTGAAATTTACCTTTAACTTGATTAGCCACCAATTCTGAATCTAGAAAAAACTTGAATATTTCTTGCTCCTTTGTCCAAAGCAAATTTCAAACCTAATACCAATGCTTCGTATTCCACTAAATTATTTGTACAAGGGAACCGTAGGCGATAAGACATAAAATATGTCCGATTCTCAGGCCCTTTAAGGACTGCCCCCGTACTAGAACCCTGTTTAGATTTAGCCCCATCCACATGAAGCGTCCAGACTTCATTACTATGAACAGGATGAGCTTTACTAAACTTCTCATTTTGTCCCGTTGTTAAATTATAAACTCCAATATCTACCTCAGCAATATTTACAGTCTCATTTTCTGCATTATATTCAGTGATCGTATGTTTGTATCTGGGTTCTCTTTCAACCCTTAATTGGTTTGCCACTCCTTTCCACGGCAACCACATGTGTGAAAAGTTAGTTGCCAAGTATCCATTCAAAGATCTCGACCAATCCCTGCTCGGAAGCATCCCGTACCCCACAGGAATATCCACCACTTGAATTTCAATTTTGTGTTGTGCCCCGGGCTCGGATGCTAATTGGATATGAATATTCTAAGTTCACCCACTACTTTAACCTCCGATTTGTCCAATTGGACAACTCTTCTTTCGGACTTCATTGGGGTCAAACCCAACCGTTGACAAATGGCCAAAGGCATAACATTAGTCAAGCACTCGAATCTACCAGACAATTGTGTAAGTTTTTCCCAAAAATACGTACAGTCAGTAGAAAAGGTGGAACCTCAGTTTTCTCTTTATACATGGCTACATTTGCATTTGCCATCTTCTTTCCCTTGTCCAAAGATTTGGTAGTAGGCCCAGAGTATGTTTTAATCAAGTTATCCCTCTGTTCTAAAATTTGGGCCAACTCATGAAGAGTGATGTTGGCTTTGATCTTTTTCATATCCTCCACTATATTATATCCCTTATTGAGTGGAGGGACAAAAGCATCTGGTCCTCTCGGATTTCCTCCCTTGGGTGGAGATGGGTTATTGCTTGAAGATGGATCGGGAGGAACATTGTGGGAATTGTTCGGAGGGGTAGATGTAGTGTTGGGCTCCGAATTTCTATTTCTGAGGTTATAGTTGTCCCTCTTGTATTGCTGAAAAGCCTACACTTCATCCATAGGCATTTCAACTACATTCTCGGATTCACCCGAGAAAGTGAAAGAATCCAAGACCATAGCCGCACTGTGGTTGGATGAACTTGGGCCATCCGCATTTCTTTGATGTTCAGGAGAAATCAACTCCCCAGACAAAGCTTCAAAGGCGTTACAAAATTCCAAACAATCCAACTCCCCGTGCTGAGAAGTAGCATGTATTCTGCACCAGTTAGGCAAAGCCAAATCACAAATATTCACATCATGACCTTTACCTTTGTAATCTTTATTAGGTTCGTATGGGGGCCGATTGAATCTGTTCTGTTGATATGAATACCTGTTTGAGTTCTCCCCAGTAGAAACTTGCCTTTTAAAACTCAAAAAATCATTGGCCAACTTTTGGACTATTTTTGAGACTTCTTCAACTCTTGCATTATCAGCTTCTTTACCTGGGTTCTGTACATTTTCAGCAGGTGTTACAGCCAATGGATTTCCTGATGGTAGAGTCTGACACACTGGCAACATCATCTGATGTGGTATGGGATTGAAAATAGGGGCAGCTTGTGTGACCAAAGGAATTTGTTGAGCATTTAAAGGTTGGGGTCCCAACTGTCTTTTTGAAACCAAAGCTTCTTTGTAAGCCTCCATTAAATTGGTAATAGAGAGATCTTTTTTCAAGAAAACTGATGTCATTGGATCTAGAGAATTTCTAAAAATCTCTAATGCCAGGTCTGCATTTGGCACGTAATAACCAGTCAGACTACCATAAGCCTTTTGAAATCTGACATTGTAAGATCCGACGATTCACTTAGTTCTCTTTTAATACCGAAAATCGTTGATATAATATACTGGGATCTATTACCTCACCAAACTGCGACACAAAAACCTTTTCCAAGTCATTCCAACTGGTAATAGAATCGTTAGTGAGATTTAGAAACCAGTCATAAGCTCCCTCCTGGAGAGTGAACGGGAACAATCTGCAAGCAACATCTTCATGTTGTACATTTAACAATTTCAAAGCATTCTTGAATGCAACTAGATGTTCTTCTACTGTCCTAGTCCCATCATGCTTGTATCTGGGAAGATATCTCTCAGGATTTCTGGGCAGGTCATGGGCTATACCCGGGATATTTAAGGCAGTGGAACCCAACCAGTTTGCCATTACTACTTGATTGACGGTGATATTCTGAGTTGTAGTTGGAGTAACTACCAGTGGTGATAAAACTATTTCAGACAGAGACTTGGCCCTTCTGAGGCTACTTCTTCTTGGAGTTTCTAATTCAGGCACAAGGAGCTCTCCAGCTCTGGGGTGGGACCTTGTTACCCTGTATGTAGAATCCAGCTTTTCACAAGCAACTTATAATCTTACAATCCTTAACAGACTACTGAACTTCAGGTCCTCTTTTCTGGCAATTTTAAATATTCGCTTATCACGGTTCTGGGCCCTCCTTCTAGCGCCATTTTAAATGTTGGTCCGACTTTTATACACACCCTGTGAAGAATGAGCATGAAACTCTGATAACACTTATAAGGGATAAATCCCACTCACTTTAGGATCTTGCTGGTTATCCAAGGTGTGAGTTACAGAGTTGGGTCGAATGTCTATTCACTCTCTTCCACTTCTGGAATAGTTTTCAAAATGGACTGTCTGTTACCTTACAACGGGCTCTGAACTTGTTCAATAATGTTTAGAAGTTGTTATCTTGTTGACAATCGGATTTGCAATCAGTTCTTTGATCTAGCTCTTTATGGGTCAGCAGATTTAAATAAAAGACAAATTTAAAAGAAAATAAAAATGGATCATTTCACGATAAAACAGAGAGAGTAGGGTAAGGCAGAAAGAGAAGTCTATCAAACTTAGTCGTAAAACCAAAACTACCAATTTTATTTATACTATCAGCTTCACAATAGAACAAATCAAAGAAGAAGGTGTCCAACTTTCTAAGATCACCTTCTACTAAGAGCATAAGACAGAGATGGAACAGATCTGAAAGAAAATCATAAACAGAAGGGAAGTCGGTTAAAATTGGTATTTCTCACCAGCAGCATAGCTCACACAAGTGAGGACAGAGCAATTAGAACAGACCTGAACCTTAAATCTGTGGTTTTCCCTAGCATACAATAAAACAAATGAAGCCCAACAAGCATATTTAATCTTGATAACACGGATTTACAACATATATTTAATAAACTTTAACGAGATGAAAACAAAAGAAAATGAACTTAGCACAATCTGAAAGAGATTAGGCTCCTGGCCACGCTATCACAGAAAGCAAAAAGCACATCAACTCCAAGTCCAGAATAAAGCATTTAACAAGATTTGCAAGAAATTGCTTCAATAGCCTTTTATTCTAAGTTTTCGCCTCCTGCGATTACATTCAGAAGAAGTATTTATAGACTCAGGACAGACCCTGATCTTTTCAAAAATATCTTCTTCTCAAACCCTAAATCTTATCACCTTAAACTCTACTACCCGGGTTTTACAATATAAGACCTTTTAAAATAAAGTTTTGATAAAACTTAACCATTCTGCAAATCATTGCAGTTACTTGCCATAAATGGAGAAGGTAGAATTTTAATGCCACTTGCATCCACCCGCAACTGTGTGTAAATGTCTTCATTAATTCCCCTGTGGAATTTGGATGAGTCACCACTTCTCTGACATTTCATCTTCGCAGAGCCATCCCTGAGTTGAAAATCTCTGCACGCCATTACTTTCACCATAAATTTTCATTAAATGCGTCCATCGGCAAATTTCGGTAACCGTGTGTAGATATTTTCATTTTTTGGCCAATTCCCGACATATTCTGTTCAATGGGCAGCTGCTTAGTCACCGTAAAGTCTCTTTGCGGCCAGATCTATAAAAATCTGGATAAACCAGCAATTCTCGGCATCTCTCATTTCAATATGACGGTCCTCGATTAATCTGCGCTTAAACTTTGTCTTTCTGGCCATTACTCCCGCTATCATGCAAGTGCCAGCTTGCTTCCTGCAAAAGACAAACAAGGATTAGTATTTTAAAATCATTAAATCAAAACCTTTATTAAATCGAAACCCTAAAGTTTATCACACGTGGCTTGCTTTGTTTGACACGTGTCACAAAAAATGCGACATTCCCGCACTTGCTTCCAGCTGTTTTTCACTCCGTGCTGCTTTGTCTGTTCTGTCGCGAAAACGTGACATGTCACGATTTTTTGACATGTCGCGAAATCGTGCCCCTTTTTGCCCCTTGGTTCACTTTTTTCATGAAAGGCCTGTCACAAATCGCCTTTCCTTTTTCGTTTCATGAAAACGCGACATGTCGCGATTTCGCGACATGTCATGAAATCGTGCCCTTTTCTGCCCTTGGTTCCTTTTTTTCTTGTTGCTTTTTCGTCTTCTTGTGTCGCGATTTCGCGACGCGTTTCCGCACTATCTTGCCTTGTGTTTTCTCTTGCTTCCCCTTTGGTTCTTCTTGTCGCGATTTCGCAACGTCCCGAATGCATCGCGACATCGCGACACTTTCGGGACTCAGGGTCTTTACGCTTTTCTTGTCACGATTTCGCGACGTCCCGAAGGCGTCGCGACATCGCGACACTTTCGGGACTTAAGGCACTCGCTCATTTCTTGTCACGATTTTGCGACGTCCCGAAGGCGTCGCGACATCGTGACACTTTCGGGACTTAAGGCACTCGCTCTTTTTTGTCATGATTTCGCGACGTCCCGAAGGCGTCATGACATCGTGACACTTTCGGGACCCTTGGCGCTTTCCGCCAAATGCGTCACGATTTCGCGACGCACTCCTGCCTTAGGCCTTTTGCCTTCTTCTTGCGGCCCTTTGCCTTTGCCGACCTTTGGAACGTGTCACGATTTCACGATGACTTCCTGGACTTCTGCCTTTGCGCTCCAATGTGTCGCGATTTCGCGACACTTTCATGCCTTGTTCTTTTAGTGCAGAGAAAAATGACAAAAACTCAAAGTGGCCAAAATTTGATGAAAATTTGCAAGGATCTAAACAAGGCAAAAGGGTATCCGAATCTGCAAACATAACGCTAAAATTCATCAGGGATCAGGAGAAAATGCATCAACATGAATTAATACATTTACATGCAATCTTTCAAAAGTTTTAAATTGAAAACAATGCCCCATGCAAGCCTACTTGGATATTTTGATAAAAGCACAACTTGAAAAAGGAGGCAAGCAAAAATTTGGAAATTGAAACCCGGAAAACTCAAGAGGGTCCCTACTGCAAAATGAAAGCTCAATATTTTCAAAGGATGGAAAATCATTTTTCAGTGGGGGTGTGTTGCTTCTCAACAGTCTTCTGGAAACACATCTCTGAATTCTATCAACATAGGATGTTTTTGGAAGAGGTCAGATTCCACTTTAGTTTCATATTTCTTATTTAACTTAACTATGAAAATCATTCCCCTCTTTCGAATAGTTTTCTTTATCTGCATGAAAACAATAAGTGTGGTTTAACTCCATGTCTACCACAACAAATTCTAATACTTTGATTAGATTCATCCATAAAATCCACCCATCTCTCTTCAAAATATAAAAGAGCCTTATGAGCCTTTAACCAGTCAACTCCTAGAATAATATCAAATGCATGCAAAGGTGCCACATAAAAATACCAGTTAGTCCTTCCTTGTGGTAATGTGATGTGAGGGTCAAATAAAAATTGGTTAACTTGGTAGGTTTGACCTAACCTGCACTCTACCTTCCAACCATTATCCAAAAACCTATGTCTTTCAAGTAAGTACCTCACTAAACTAGTGGAAATAAAGCTATCAGTTGATCCACTATCTATTATAATTTACACATTTTTATCAAAAAAAATTCCATTTAACAAAAAAAGAGTAATTTGACCACTAAGTTCAGAACTACCTATGGCTGCAAATATCTTGTGGGTGGCTTCTTCTAGAGCTTTTTAACAAATATCAAATTAGTGGGGGAATTTATTAGTATAATGAACTCCATGGCAGACGTAGCATCCATTTGGTGGATCTCTATTGCTCATGTTTCTATTCTCCTTTTTTCCCTAAGATGTTATCTCCCTAGATCTTTTTGGATTAACTAGTTTTTGATCCTATCTTTTGGAAAACTCTTTGCCATCCTTTCTGAACTTATTACCCTAATAATTAGATTTATTTTTGCCTCCTTTTCTATTCTGGTCTCCTCCTTTGGGTTTCTTGTTTTGATATCTCTCCCATTTCATAAACCCAACACTTTTCCATTTTCTAAGCTCATATTTTTCATTTTTAGATAGCTTTTGATAATTAAAATACACCTTTCTAGTTTCCTGGTTAGCTTCTTCTTTTCTTGCCAAATCAAAAGTTGTGGGTAGATTTGTAGGGTTGTGCATATTTACCATTGTCATAATTCTAGGATGCAATCCCAAAATGAATTTTTGATTCTTCATTTCTTCATTGCTTTCATATTGAGATGCATATTTTAACATTTAGATAAATTTTTGGTGGTAATCACGCACCGTCATGTTTTCCTGATGCAGATTGGAAAACTCACCAAACTTTTCTACATAGTATTGTTTGGTAAAAAATCTATCCTTGAAATCCTTGGCAAAATCCTCCTATCTAAGGTCAAAATCTTCTATATTATACCCTCTCTTATAGGATTTCCACCAATCAAAGTCCACTTCAGTCATGTTCATAACTGCCAATGCAGTTTTATATTCAGTTGATAACACAACTAGAGAAAATTATGATTCCAGTTCATTTAGATAATTTTTAGTTGTATCACCATCACCTTTCCCATTGAATTTGGATATTATGACCTTCTTCAAATTTTTGCCCAGTTCCTTACTCACCCTAGCCCTACTAGTATTAGATCCTATAGGTTCCCTAGGTATTTCCTCTCCCCTGCCCAATCAAGTTTCTCTCCTATTGTGGCCATTGCACAACTTTCCCCAAATTTGGGGACCCACCTTAAATTTTAAGGTTTTTGGAAATTCTAGTTTTCGTTGAGTGATAATGCTCATAGACCCATACCCTTGACCTTGCAATGTATGTTCCAAGTTTCATTGTTGGTTAGGGTTTCCTTTCAAGTTATTTCAAAGTGTTTGGTGTTTTGTGTTGGGTTAATAGGATTAGTTTCATTTGCCTTAGATTCTTGTGTGTTGATTAAGTTTTCAATGTTTGGTTGATTCTATGTTTGATGTAAATCACTTCAAACATTTGAAACTATATAAATCAAATCAAATTATATATATATTTGGGTTTATGAATAAACTAAATAAGGAAATAAATGTATTTATTTCTAGTAGCATATTCCTATGTGGGAAGTTGGTTCCACTTTAATAATTAAGTGTCTTTCGTTTCATTAATGATTTCTAATTTTCTCAAATTTTAGTTTTATGAGGGGTCTTACTTTAATTTAATGAGGGGTCTTAATTTATATGATTTATTTTATTCATGTGGCTAGGTTACAAAATATGAGTGTGACTATCAAGACTAACCTCAAAGCGGGACACGAGATTCAGAGAGCACTATCAGTCCCAGTGACATGGTTTTTGAAGCATTACCAAATGACATAGTCAGACAAGATAGCATGTGGAATGTACAAGGTGAACAACTCATTATTAGAATTAGGGTACACCTAGGTTCATATACCCTCATCGCATCGACATGGTATGCATGTGGGATTGAGGCTTTGTTATTGAAATTTGTTTTTTGAACTATGACATCTTTTTTGAATGGTGTTTCGATCCAGTAGAGCTTTCCAAACATGGTGATATCTGACATGTAGCATGATGAAGTTCTATTTTGAAGTAGATTTACATTAAAACAAAACACATCAATCCATAGAAACAGAGAAAATGCAAAAGTTTACTAGTATTCTTTGCTGAGGAGAATGGAGCTTACAGAGACCAACTGATTACAAATTCGAAATTCCCCCTCTTTGACCCTGTTTTCCCTTTTCCCGCCTAGAACCATCTATTTCAAATTTGAATTTTGGGGGTAAAATTTTCGAGGTCATAACTCATCGCTTGTTGCTCGAAATGACTATTGGCTCATGTTTTCGGAAATCTCTTGAAGGGTTTTACTGCCTAGTATTGTGTCTAAATAAATACCACCATATTTCAGCCCTTAAAAAGACCTCTAAGGTCTTCAAACTTTGCCTCCAAGTTTTACTAGTAAGATTTTCACTAGTTTTGATAGGTTAGGAGACCTTAAAACTTACATATCTCCCAAACCGCTTAGGATATTGGGATGATTCTTTCAGTGTTGGGTCTATTTCTCCATACTCTAAACAACTAAACAAATTTTATAACAAAATAAAATAAATACAAATTTAGGTGATGCAATATCACTCTTACACCGTTGGATGCTCCTGCATCATATTGATACTTATTTCTCTAATGATGATGAATAATCAGAAGAGGCACTATCATTTTTTCCCACCAAAAAAACCTTGGTGCTACCTTCGAAATAAATTAGTTCAATATTTCATGTCTCAATGACATTTGCAGAAGCCAAGTGAGGGCCTTTATCAAGACGGTGAATCTACCAATACATATAATGGTTACTTGCACTCTAGCATATTACAAGGGTGATGAGAAGTATCCAACATGGCCATCAAGAATGATTAACAAAGTTGATTCTCACACAGTAGTAAAATATGTGACATGACAAACATGTGATTCCATATAGATACTTCACTATCAGATTCCACATTCAAACAAAGAATGCATCACCAGGAGCAAGACTTCATCAGAAGCATAATCAGAGGAATTTACAAGGTTTATAAAATAGTGATTGTTGTAGCCTTGTTGTCAGAATGTCACAACAAAAAACCAAACAACTTTTGCTATCCATATGGGGTGTAATGATCGGGTTGTTAGCGTAACTATAGTTTGCTATATTATATTTCATTATTTAGTATGTTGTTACATTGTTATAACAACATCTATTCCTCGCCTGGTTAGTTGCACTTTCAGCGGACTATTCTAGGGCATCAATGTATTATTTATACACTTGATTAATCAATCATATTGTTTCAAATTTTTACATGGTATCAGAGCATGTGTCAAATTTGATGCACGTATCCCGAGGTAAGGCATCTCGATCGAATTTGATGCATGCATCCCGAGGTAAGGTATCTCGAGCGATGAGGATGAGGACCCAACTGACACGAGGCCTAGAAAATGCCGACTGATGGAAGGACAAGGACTCGACTGATGCGAGGACGCAGACCTGACACCTAACAGGTCTGACATGATGACTCACCCGAGCGAAATCCCAAAACTTTGGGATCGAAAAACGACAACGGAGGTCAATCGGCAGATCGAAGGTCAACAGAAGGTGGGAGGTCGAAGACAATGCAAGGCACGAGTGCGCAGGTGGCAGCCACCAAGGCGGCCCCCCCCACATGGGAGGAGAGCCCGCGTCCTCTCGGGCATCATCTCCCTGAGAGGAGATACACCAAGAATGGAGTATTAACCCTCTTAAACAGGTTTAATGCCCTTTCCCATGCACATGTGGGACATATGCATTTTTTTAAAAAAAAACCTCTGTTATATCCTGCTAATGCGTCTCGGGCATCAAAACCAAAAACCAGTTGCTATTTTTTGTTAACTCCTCAAATCCATGCATGTGTTAACGACTGCGTTAGATCTTTTCTCACAGAGATTTCGTGCAGCTTGGCCGGTTTGGTTTTTCAATTTAACTCTTCATTTCTCCATAAATAACCTGCTTCTCCTCCCGTGCCCATCACAGATCAGAGTTGCAGGTGTTTTTTTTATGCAAAAATCTAAGCTTATACAACGAATGAAGGGTTGAGAACGGTTTTTTTGAGTGCAAATCTGTGTAGTGGCAAGGTTTGTTTTGTGGGAGAGCACCTATTTTTTGTAGTGTTGATAGACTGCAGTCGACTTGAGCGGACGCCACTCGAGCGGATGCCACTCGAGCGGACGCCACCAGAGCCGTCGCCCAAGCGACGCTGCCGCCAGCGTAGACCGCCGCCGAAGTGGAGGCACGGAGGTCGCATCGAAAACAAAGGGCTCGAGGAGCCTCCTTAACTAGGAGGGCTCCCCATGATCCAAACGGATCAGCCCGCTAGCTCACGTGGTAGTGAGCTGAGCGGTTGGGCTCTGGGAGCCCTGAGGTCGCGGGGTCAAAACCCGCCGACCCCCCATGCAAGGTAAATTTTTTTTTATTAAAGTTTTCTTTTATTTTTTTTTCTACTAAGGTTAATAAATTAAATTTTTAAATTACTTTTTTTTTTTATCATAGTTAAAAGTTATTTTTTTAAAATGATTTTACTATGATAAGGTAATTTATTTTTTATTTTATTAATCTTAGATAAGAAATTAAATTTTTAAAAGATGCTTTAGTGGAAATTTTTTGTGGGGAACCATTTTTTTCCACAAACTTAAGGGGGGGGCTATTTTTTTCAAAAATCAAAGGGGGAAAAGTGAGTAATTTTTTCAGCATTTGAAAAAGCAAAATTGGCATTATTGTAAAGGTGCATTTTCGACAGTGCCCGACACCTAGAGGTTTATTTCTATGGGCACTTTTATGTTGTATGTTGCATTTTCCATTTTTTTGCACTACTTCATTAAAAGTTAAAAATCAAATTCACTCCCTAAGTCCCCGAAATAAATAAAACCCATCCATGCAATTTATTGCACTGCAACGTTCGGTATTTGTGATACCTCTGGCCAGCACTTACAGGTAATGTTGTCATGATTGTGCTACTGTATCCGTCACCTAATATAGCTGCCACAACGATGTCTGAGCTTGTTCTCTATTAATCATCGGGGAGACATAAGTTTGCCATTTTGCTATTTTTTTACTCCATCCACTACCTCAATCGTTCTTGTGTTTAGACGTAAACCCTGACGAATGTTCTGATTTTCGAAGTGTTTAGGGGAAGTTATGCCCCACACATGAGGATTGATGACTTTCTATGGTAGGTGTCATCAACAAGACGATTCCCTTTCAGTATCGCCTAAGTACCACGTATCGTATAATCATTGAAATTACTTACAGTCTCCCTCACGTAAGGGCGGGTAATTTCTCTAATTTTTCAAAATACCTATAGTCTCCCTCACGTAAGGGCGGGTATTTTGTATGGTATAACGGCCTGGCATTAAGGTATATCGAAAGGGGGACCATTTGGTGATATAAGGAACCTTCACAATGTCTACAAAATTAATGACCGATGCTCATCAGTTGTTGAAAGGTCCTAACTATACACCATGGAAAAATAAGATGAAGGCAATCCTCGAAATGGATGACTTATGGGATGTTGTATCTGGAACAACAACAAGACCTTCATCTACTGTCAGAGCTACAACTCCAACTACTGATCAGAAAGACTTTGACAAGAAATACAACAAAGCAAAAGTGCTCATCTTGCTTGTTGTGTCTGATGAAGTTCAACCCCATATTGCTGACTGTAAACATAGTAAAGAGGCATGGGATGCCCTTAAAACTATATATGAGGGAAATAATGATTCCACCATTCTATTTCTTCAATCTCAATTACACAGTCTGAGCATGAAGCAGGGAGAGACGGTTGAACTCTTTCTTTGCAGAGTGTCTGAATTGAAAGCAAAGTTGAATTCTTTGGGAGAACTTGTTGATGACAAGCTCCTTATCTCAATTGTATTGAGAGCTTTACCTAATTCTTATAGGGTGTTGATCACTTCCCTTCAGGTGTCACAATGAAAAGTTACCTTTGTTGAGTTGGTCAATATGCTTCAAGAGGAGGAGGCACGCCAACTTTAGAGAGATGATTCTTCTAACACAACCCTCTATTCCAACAGGAAGGGTCCTAAGAAGAAGGGTAATTTTCAGAAAGGAGGGAACTCTCAAAAATATTCAAAAGGGAAACAACCTCAAAAAACTAAAATATATTGCAAAATCTGTGACAAAGAGGGTCATGATACAAACAGATGTTGGCACAAGAATAAGCAACCAAAATAAAAAGGCCAGAACAAACCACAAAACAAGAACAAGCAACCCAAGGTGAATGTTGTTGTTGAGGAATCTGACTCAAATTTTGAGTGGGCACACAAGGTGCTCATGACTACCACAACCTCCAAATAGATGGATCATGTATGGTATGTCGATTCTTGCACTAGTAAACACATGACTGGTGACAAATCATGGTTTGAGTCCTTTGAGGCCAAAGAGGGCAAACTTGTCACTATTATCGATGATAAAACCTACAAGGTTTAGGGAGAAGGTACAGTTTTAGTCACTCTTCCTGATGGCAAGTGTCAGATTGAAAAATTTCTCTATGTTCCAAGATTGGCGAACAATTTGTTGTCAGTCACACAAATTTTGGACAAGGATATGGTTGTAAACTTTAGTGTTGAGGGAGGCAAGAAGTGTTGTTCTATTACCAAGAGGGGTAAGAACATTGCAACCACTTCATATAAGCATGGCTTATTTGCCTTAGATGCTATCTCTTCTCCACATGTAGCCATGACAGTATCTACAAAAGAGGCAACATCCCTATGGCACAAGAGATATGGGCATCTTAGTTTTGGCTACTTACTTGAGCTAAGTAAGTATGAGATGGTAAAGGGTCTTCCTTCCCTTTCTTCCATCTTGCCAGTGTGCTTTGACTGCTTGGTAGGAAAGCAACATAGAGTACCTTTTGAGAAAAGCTCTACAAGAGCAAAGAAACCTCTAGAGTTGATTCACACCGATTTGTGCGGTCCTTTCACACCCATAAGTAGTGGGGGGAAGAGGTATTTTTAGTTGTTTGTGGATGATTACTCACGTAATATGTGGGTGTTCTTTCTTCATCTAAAATCTGAAGCATTTGGTTTCTTCCAGCAATTCAAGAAATATGTTGAGGAGTCAGGGACTTCTATAAAGACCCTTCGCTTAGATCGAGGGGGGATTTTACCTCTAAATAATTTTTTGCATTCTTGATTGCACATGGGATCAAGAGACAGTTAACTACTACTTATACTCCTCAGAAAAATGGTGTTGCTGAAAGGAGGAACCGTTCCATCATGGAAATGGTTCGTTGCATGCTCACAGGAGCTAGTCTTGAGCAACAATATTGGGTAGAAGCTATCACCACAATAGTATACCTGTTGAATAGGGCACCCACAAAGGCCCTACAAGGAATGACTCCACAGGAAGCTTGGAGTGGTCAAAAACCCTCCATATCTCATCTACGCATTTTTGGATGTAATGCTTTCATGCACATACCGAAAGAGAAAAGGAAGAAGCTAGATGAGAAGACATTGAAGTGTATTCTTCTTGGCTATGATGAGCACTCTAAGGGTTATCGCTTGATTGATCCTTTTACCAAGAAGATTCATGTCAGTAGAGATGTTGTTTTTGATGAGGCTTTCACATCACAAAGCACATCTGATGTATACCTAGATCTTGCGAAAACTAAAGTTGAGAAGTCCCCTTCATCACCAAATACTGGAGGTCCTTCGACTTCTTCATATTCTTCATCACCATAGAAGAAGAATCCAAAATGGTATACAAATACCATCAGAGACTCCAAACTATCCACTCCACCAGATTTGACTTTGGATAGACCTCGTACTCGCAGCATGGCTCGACAACAAAGAGCAGCAGTAGAGACTACTGGGGTTGATGATCTTTGTCAATATTTTGAGGAAATTTTTATTGATCGAGAGAAACAAATAGAGGATATGGATATAGATGATGACAGGGTGTTTATGTCTTCAGTGAATGAACATGAACCTGCTTCTATACAAGATGCCCTTAGTGAGCCAAAATGGAAGGTTGCTATGGATGCTGAGTATAAGTCTCTGATGAAAAACAAAACTTGGAAGCTTGTCGATCTGCCACATGAAAAGAAACCCATAGGCTGCAAATGGGTGTACAAAGTCAAGTACAAGGTAGATGGGACAATTGATAAGCATAAGGCCCATCTTGTTGCAAAGGGCTATGCTCAAAAGGAAGGCATTGACTACAAGGAAACTTTTGCACCTACTGCTCGGATGACCACTATTCGAGTTCTTTGTGCTATGGCAGCATAGTATGGGTGGAAATTTCACCAGATGGATGTCAAGAGTGCTTTTTTGAATGGTGATATCCAAGAGGAAGTCTACATGACTCAACCTGAAGGATTTGAAGTGGAAGGCCAAGAGAAGAAAGTGTGCAAGTTGGTCAAATCCTTATATGGTTTAAAACAAGCTCCTCGAGCTTGGTATATAAAAATGGATAATCACCTCCTACAACATGGATTCAAGAGATGTCCATTAGATGCAAACCTCTATTTCAAGAAACAAGGTTATGAGATAGTGTTGCTTGTACTCTATGTTGATGATCTTCTCATTACAGGGAGTTCAAAAACTATGATCTCTGCTGTCAAAAAGGACTTGTGTAAATCTTTTGAGATGATAGATCTCGGACTTCTCCATTACTGTCTTGGTCTGGAAGTGAATCAGAAGGAGCACTACATCAAAGTGTCTCAGAAAAATATGCCAAGACATTATTAGAAAAATATCGCATGACTGATTGCAAGCCAATGGCAACTCCTATGGAATCAGGGCTTTAGTTATCGTGACATGATGATTCACCTCAGGTAGATGCTACTCTCTATCATCAGTTGATTGGGAGTCTCATATATCTGACCAATACTAGGCCAGATATCGTATTTGTTGTCAACTATCTTTCGAGGTTCATGCAGGAACCTAAGACTACTCATTGGAAAGCAGCAAAACGTGTTCTTCACTATGTCCGTGGCACAATAGAATATGGCCTAGAGTACAAGAGGAATAACAAATTCTTCTTGCAAGGATACACGGACTCTGACTATGCCGGGTCATATGATGATCGTAAGTCAACTTCAGGATATATATTTCATCTTGGATCCAGTCCTATCTCTTGGCACGGTAAGAAGCAACATGTGGTTGCTATCTCATCTACAGAGGTAGAGTATCGTGCCACATGTGAAGTTGTGTGCGAAGTGATATGGTTGCGTCGCATTCTGACAAGTATGGGTCTTCCATAAAAATCTCCAATACACTTGTTCTGCGAAAACCAGGGTGTTTTGAACCTTGTTAAGAATCCAATGCATCATGAGAAAACCAAGAACATTGATACACAATGCCACTTCATTCGAGACAAAGTTCCAAGGCACCAAATTCAGCTTCAGTACATCTCCACCAATGCTCAAGTTGTAGACATTTTCACTAAGGCACTTGCACGTGTCAAATTTGAATTGTTTTGTAGCTCTCTATGTATTGCAAAATGATGTAATCAGGGGGGATGTTAGTATAGCTAGTAGTTATCTTATTACCCAAATAATGTAATAAGGGGGGATGTTTGCGTAACTATAGTTTGCTATATTATATTTCATTATTTAGTATGTTGTTACATTGTTATAACATCTATTCCTCACCTGGTTAGTTGCACTTTCAATGGACTATTCTAGGGAGTCAATGTATTATTTATACACTTGATTAATCAATCATATTGTTCCAAATTTTTACAAGGGTAAAAAAATGTTTAATACAAGCTTCGCGGAGTAGATTGATTGGTAAAAGCTAAAAGAAATAAGGTTTTCTCGATGCTAAAGAAATTTTAATTCAATCTCATGTGCAAAATCCATATTTTTGTACCTACATAATTAACGATGGCAAGAGTATTTGTGTTTTACTATAGGTCCAATATTTTTGCAATGACTATGAAAAAGTTTCATTTAGGTTGAAGCGAAAATCCTAACTCAACAAGTCTACGATGATGTGGGAGAAATTATAGGTTGTCTTTTGAAATATTAGGTACACTGAGGATGGTCGCTAGATTGTGTTCATATGCAACAAAATAGAACCTCTTTTGGATCCAAGGCAGCCTTGGTCAGATTGAATTGCATTTTATATAATTTGCACCACTATAATTCAAATCACTATACACTAAAATGAATATACATAATAGTGTGATATAGAGTTTGTGGTGAAGTTGTGACTAAAATCGAGGCACTATGATGGATAGTTGCAACCATTGTGATACAAAGTTTGTGGTGAAGCTCTTCTAGAACAATTCCATGATAGTCTACCCTGCGTGATTTTTTTTGTACCAAAAGTGGATAGTATTTTCGATGTGTGGCAAAGGACGTGTCTAATAGGAATATTTCAATGGGCACCTCATTGTTCGTAGTATCAGCATCCATAGTGATGTTGCAAACCTAGTTCACCTATTACCACTAATTCATGAATACAAATTATCAAAGTGTCATACATTAATGAATTTTTTAATAAATGTGAATAGATTTGGGGTAAAACCACCAAACAGAGCATGTAGTAGTCATTGTAAAGGATGATTACATTACACCTATATTTTTAAAATTTGTAACGCTAAAAATTGAAATGAAGGGGAATGCATTATTGGAAAACATTACGACACCGAGCCAAATGAAAGGAAAAGAAATGAAAGGTTATTTGTTGTTTTTGTTTGAGAGATTTTTTAAATATCGATTGGAAAGGCAAAAAAGGGTCAGAATTTTTTTGCAGGAAGTGCAGGTTGGAAACCAAATTGATGTGGAAGACATTTCTCCTTCCAATTTGCTATACTGTACCATTTCACCATTGAAAATCATTTAAGCATGGTATTCTGCATATGTAGTTGATTTTGAAAATATTTCTTTTACCAATATATTGGAAATTTAGTGAGTTTTTATGCATGTTAATGGTAAACTTGTCTATTATTTTTAATATATTGCACTTTTTCCTTAGAATATTGCACCTCATTGAATGTTGGACTATGTGAATACGGGTCACATTAATGTTGGTTTGATGCAGGATATTAATGTTTGCAAGGTCGATGTGAAATTTTAGAGTTACAGTGACTTGCTTTATTTTCATTTATTTCTCTAACCCTATCCTTTTTCATTTTTTTAACTTCATCAAAATTAAAAAATTTGAAAAAAAATAAAATCCCAAAAAGAGATTCGTGGATTCCAATATTAAGCTCCAAATTTTCATTTTGCGTAAGTTCACAATTCTTTAAAGGAAAATTTAAAATTTCAAGTAATATAAAGATTCACATTTTTTTAAGGGAAATTTCAATTTTTTTTTTTTATTATTTGTGGAAAACATCCCAAAAGGGATGCCACTTTCGGGTAAGACCCAAGGAGGAAGGGGTATCCATTCCGCCAAAAACGCCCAGGACATTTCAAATTTCAAATTGTGCACAAATTCACATTTTCAAAGGGAATTTTGCAATTTCAAGTTTCATGCAAGTTCACACTTTTAAAGGAAATTTGCAAATTTAAGTTCTACACAAATTCACTTTTAAAAGGAATACTAATTCAAAATTTGCACTATTAAAGACAAGCAAATTAATTTCATTTAATGTGAAAGAGGGAAATTTTAATAACTTCCAAAATTTCATTAAAATGAATCATTAAGGTGCTATTCTAAAGCTACTACTACATTGCAAAGTTAGATTTTAGTTTTTTTTCTTTTATGCTCAAACAGAGCTTAACAAAGCAAGATAAAATTTGTTCACAAAGCAAGATAAAACTCATTCACAAAGAAAGATAAAATGAACCCACTCATCATTCAAGATTCACATTTTAGAGATATATTTTAGTCTTTTCTTTTATGCTCAAAGAAAAGTTTAACAAATAAAACTTGTTAAAATCTACTTAACAAAAGAAGATAAAATCTACCTAAAAAACTCCAAGATAAAATGAATTAAATCACCATTCCAGGATGGTCATATGAAGGCCAATCACATCACATTTTATTTTCTTTTAAGTTTCATGAACAATAAAAGCATGGCAAAATCAAAGTAATACCAACACAGGCCCCTTGTTAACAGTTACTTGCACCTCTAAGGTATTTCAACACTTATTTTGACATATTTTCACAAGCATACAAGCACACATTAAGTAAAAGGAACCTTGGAGAAATTTGAATTTCTTTGCAAGAGAGGGTTTTCTAACAAAATCCTAACTATGAGTATGATTTTGCAATAGGGTAAAATTATCACTCAACATAATTGGTGCTAGAAGGAGGGCTTGAATTGGTCATTTTATTGCTACTTAAATGCTAAATTGTTCATTGTTATTTGAAAGGTTATTTGAAGGTATTGGTTTTGACTAATGAGCATTTGTTGATAGGTGATCGCATTCATTGATTGAAAACTTCTTTAATTGATGATGCATTGATGCTAACATTTTGTAAATTTGAGAATGTTCTTTATTGTCATTGATGCATATCTTTTGGTTGATAAACATGATGATCTATATATAAAAATATTTGAAAATTTTTAGTCATTTCATGCATCTCTGTGAGATATTCATTTGACTAGCAAAATTGGAACCAAAATTTCAATGGTAGAAATTGCATCCTGGATAGGTGGTTACATCCTGGATATATGTCTCTGCCTCAAAATTTAGTTTTGCCTCCACTACCTGCAACTTGATTCCTGCAACTTGTATGACCCCAACATAGGCATTAAATAGTCTAGAACAAGAGAGCGTTGGTTTATGGGATGATGTTTCCAAGAGTGCATGGGAACTGGAGTCTTGGTCAGTTTCATGGAGGGATTTCAACACAACAAAAATTGAATGTGGCTATTATTCATCCTTTGTGGAACATATGACAACGCCAAAATATGCACAACTATTTTTAGTGTGTAAAATGTGGCAAGAGTGCCAAGATCAGAGCAGACTTAGCTTTCACCCAAAATAAATGAAACATATATAAAAAATAAAATCACATGGTGGAGGGGAGCTTCATAGCAAAGGCCATTGAAAGGAAGCTTTGCGCTGAGATCAAAGACTTTTATTATTACTTCTATCTAAAATGACATCTACAACAATAACTGGTAAACCCCTTTGCTCAAACAAAAAAAATCTCTGAGCAACTCAACCTTTGTAGCAACAACAATATTTGGTATATCTATTGCACCACCACCTGCACATCACTACGAACTATGTAGCAATCTCTCCGAGAAGTGTGATGTCAACAAAACTGGATCATCCCATAACAGATCCATCTTGGATATCATCATCATGAATGGAGGATAAAAACAAGTCCCCATCTACAGTTTAAGTTGGATGTACCAATCTGATGATATATCGACCATTCATGGTGATGATATCTAATATGGATCTACTATGGGAGGATCCAGTTTTATTAACATCACGCTTTTCGAAGATATTACTGCACAGTTTGTAGTGATGCGCAGGTGGTGGTGCAACAGATAGACCAAATATTGTTGTTGCTGCAAAGCATGAGAAGCTCAGAGATTTTTTTTTTTGGAAAATAAAATACTTCATGTTTATTCTATTAAAAGTACCTTGCTTAAATAGCAAGTGCTTACAATCTTAATATTCCTGACAACGATAAAGCCGATTGACCACCATTTTTGCGAGCATGATCAGGTTGTTGATCTAGATCCACTGATTGATGTAGTCGTTCACCATGAGTTGGACACCCTCGTTCACTTCTAACAGGTGGCACACCACTCCAAAATTTTTAGCAATACCAAATCAAGTTTTAAAAATTAATGCTCCAAGTTTTCAGAGGCCTTCATCACAATAGAAAATAATACTATGATAGTTGTTTCAGTCCATATGCTCTATTGAATTGGGAAGGCATGAAATTTTTGGAGTGGTGTACCACCTGTTAAAAGTGAACTAGGGCATCCAACTCGTGGTGGATGATTGCATCAATCAGTGGCTCCAGATCGGCAACTTGATCGTGCCTGCCAGCATGGTGGTCAATCAGCTTTGCAAATGACTCCACAAGCATGAGTATGTGGTGGTTCTTTCTCCATCCTATCTTCTCACTCTCCTTTTGTGAGACACTTTATTTTAAGGGGGTTTTATCCTCTTGTTTGGTTGTTTGTCCACACAATTTTAGACCTTGTTATCAACCCATTGTGTTCGTATAGGTGGACACCAAATATGTGTGTTTGAGGAGTCATTTTTGGACTACCCTTGCGATAGTGGTGCTTATTTCTCCATCCTATATTCTCATGCTCTTTTTTGTGAGACACTTTTGTTTAAGGGGGTTTTATTTGGTGACCTTTTCATGGTTCATAGCCTTGTTCATTGTCATAGGCACCTGATTTCTTTCAGTTTGGCGATGAGGCTTCTCTATTTTTTTGAGACATCTCATGGATCATTTGCAGGCTTCTTGATGGAAGTTGTCCTAAGGGGGGTTCAATAGGACATCTTCATCTCCATCCTCCTTACACATATTCCTCCTTATTATTCTATTTTTGAAAGTGGTTTTCTCCCTTGTGGTTTTTAATCATCTTTCAGCAAATATTTCTTATGGATATATTGTACATGAGTAACTTATCAGGCCTTGTTGTATGGACTCATACTTGTGGATATGCCATTTTTTTTTTATTTTGTTGTTTTTCACTACCTCATATTTCAATTAAGGGGGGTTTTAATATATCCTAGTACCACTTAAGGGGGGTGTTATAATAATATATCATATCCTAAGTTGTTACTAGGAAAAAATTTAATGGCTGAAATTAGCTCAGTTAGTTATGATCCAATGGATCAGATTGTAATCACTTGCTATTTAAGCAAGGTAATTTCAATAGAATTATATCAAGTATTTCATTTTTCAATAGTAGCATAAACAGGTTGTTATTTTTCTTTGTGGGCCTTGACTTGCAATTGAACATATAGAGGTTGGATAAATTGAGTGTGGCCAAGAGTAGGATTACCTAAGGTGATATGATTGTAGCATAGGGGTGTAGTATTCCCAGTGGGAAGGTGGTTTCCAAGATCTTAGAATGATCAATTTACTATTTCCAATCGATATACCAAATCATACAATCGTACAGTCTTCACAACCATCAATTTATGACAACAAAAGAACTTGTACGGATCCCAAATCGTAGCACTGTATGATCCTAAATAATACTTTGATAGGGCTTGTATGATTTTACATTCAACCAATCCTTCAAATTCAGTTTTTCAAGCTACTGTACATAGTTTTGTAATTGAATTGTTCGATTTCCCAATACTACCAAATCGAGTAAGTTTTCCTCAATCGAATAAACTGCCAAATTGGGTAAGTTTCTTTTGTACAATTTGTAATAGTTATGGTGTACAATTTGTATGAAATTAAAGTGCAATAGGGTACCTAATTTGATACTCTTATGTACCAATTTCTCTCAGCTAAGTTTTGTAAAGGTCTAAAATGGCAATTAACCCATTTTTACCAACATGGAAGTTCCATCATCAAGGTTTGAGAGAGTTATCTCCAATGGAAATATCCAAAAATCATACAACAGCCTTCAAGACATCTTTCTTGATATTATCCTCATCACAAATCATTCATAATTTTCACACTAGTTTTGGTTTAATCCAATTCTTCCATAACAATGTATTAAGTATCAACAACAACCATAAATAAGTACATGCAACAAAGATAAACTGCAAAACATTATTCCACCATTCCAGGATCATACAGTACATGATATCAAACTATGAATTGATATTCTTCTTTATTACTTTTCAAAAGTGCCATACAATCACTAAAAGATAATCAACAATTATAGATATGCATCAATACTTCATACTATTCATACTAGAACATAGCCAAAACTCACAGCCATTAACCAGACTATCAAAATTGAAAAGGGGATCTTATGGTTCCTGAGGCAATTCATTATTCACAACTTCCCATGCATAACAAAATGCGTAATTATACCTTTTACTAAGTCTAAACACATAATTTATCAAATTCATGCGCAATTACAACTCAAATTGCATTTCCCTTACATTTTATTGCATTTCATAACACTTTGTACAGTTTGCCCTTTAGTTTGTATGGTTTACCTCCTGCTTGTACGGTTTACCAAAACTTGTCAAAATTGTTAAAACTAGACAAATCCTCTTGTCATTTCTTCTTTTGGGAGGTGGATTTTCTACCTATAATGATGAAATGGGGTAAGGTCAGTTGTTGTTACTCCTGCATGGATCTCGGGAGGAAGTCCAAAAACTTGCTCTAAGAAGGATTAAACTAAAATTTGATCCCTAAGATAATCTTTTGCCTCAAAGGCTTTAAGAATAGTAAGGTGGTTATAGCTTACAAAATCCCAAAATTAATCCATAGTTTTAAATTGAATCTCACCTTTAGGTCCTATATTTGGTTCAAGATGAAGTTTTGGATTTGCTACAACTTGTTTCGTTTGTTCATCTTATTCCTCTCTAGCTTATTCTTCTATTTCTACTTCATTGCTATCGTCATTAGGGTTTTCAATGTCCAATTTTTCCTTTGGAGGATCTATAACTTCTTTACCATTTATTAGAGTCATGACCATTAATATATATTTGTGTGTGTGTGATTTTTCTTTTTTTTTTTATTAAATTATATATTTTCTATAGTTTTCTAGGATAAATATGAATGTAGCACTCAGTCTTCTTTGAATAATTTGTGGATATAATTGATTGGCTCTAATTATTTTGGGGTCATATAGTGTTCTTAAAGGTAAAATCATTTTTCAAAAGAGTGACCAGATGGACAATAGCGAATTTTTCCTCAATAGAAGTGGACTATTGAAATTGTAGATTATGGTAAAATTCCCTAAAGAGTACAACTCTAGGTGCTTTGTTATATCTTTTGTTTTGTTCCAAAGTTACCTCTTTGTCTTCTATATGTACCAAGAACTTGTGAATGGTTATGGCATCCTCAAAATAACTTTCAAAAGGATATATTATCGAATGGATTCCTATTCTTTTGTTTGCTAACCAACGTTCACAACTCCTCTTGATTTCAAAGTAAGGTGAATAATGATCGACACCTAAAGCTTTAACTATGTCAATTCTCCTAATTTTGGCCAATTCTTCCACCCTTTTCTTAATGATATCAAGACGTCCCCAAAGAATATCCCACTCTTCTCTAGATGGAATGTGTCTTTGTTCAACTACTAGAGTTATTTCCTATTCAGACAATAATATTTTAAGGTCTATAAATATTGATCCCCTGATGCTATTATCCACCATTTAATTATCTTCTTTTTGTACTCTTTTTTTAGAAAAAGAGAAATAAAAAGTGAAAATTACCAAAAAATTTCTTCTAACTATAATCCTTTCTACGAAATGTGTGAAAAGTTGGAGGCCTAGTTATTTTTTTCAAATTAGGCTTTCATTTGGATGCTCGCATGCAGACATTTGGTGATGAAGTCCAAGTCATGATGAATCCTAGGTCCTACCAATCCTCACCCAGTTCATTGTGGTCAGCGATACAATCTCTGAAGAGAAATGCATGCTCTATCCCATAGTTATGATAGTTTTTGGATCGACTAAACTTTAATCTTGATTAAGGTTTTCAATTTTTCTAGCACAAGAAAAAGGGTAATCTCTTTCTAAAGGTTTAAGGGTGTGGCTAACCCCCTTCACTATGTATTCCTGTTATGTACAAATCAAATTTATTGCACAAGACATTTAAGGCAGATTTCCCACCACTAATGTGGCATCCTAGTTATGCAACTTAGTTGTGAAATAATACATTGGATGTGATTATTTTTAAGGAATGATGTATACAAATAAAAAATGTGAATTGCACCAATTTTAAAAATTATATTTTTATATGCTTTAATCTAAGAAAAACATATTTTAATGATCTTTTTTAGTTTTTTTTTAAATAAAAATAGAATAAAAAGGTTTGGTGTTTCACGTCGCATTCACCAAAAATGTAGACTCAAAATTTTTGCACCCCTTTCCTTCAGCTTAATGGATCTATGCCTAGAAGGGGGATGTAAAATAAGGGATCTACACCTAAGACGAGAGGTGCTTACATCGTACCCTCTTTGGTGGTTGTCAATAAATTACGGTAGGTTCATCAGGAAACTTTTTAATGATGATTTCCACGTTTATGCAATATGAAATGTTTAATGTGTTCTTTAATTGGCATACACCTAAAGTTTGGGTAAAATGCAACTAAGCCTAAGCTATATGCAATTTAATTTTCTTGCAATCAACACACATAATGACTAAGAAGCTTTTAAACTAAATGTAATAAAACTTCACTTCTATCTATATATATATATGTGTGTGTGTGTGTGTGTGTGTGTGTGTGTGTGTGTGTTTATATCTTCAAATTAATCCAAATATGTAAAAAAGATGTAAATATACAAAAAATAAAATAATCTAACTTAAAATTGATCATATTGGGTACTTACCTAAATCAAAATCTTGCACAGAGTGACTCTACACGACTGAAGTGAATCTGCACGATTGAAGCGAAACCGCACAATTCGAATTTGCACATATGGTGGAGAAAATTTGCAAAAAACCTGCAATCAATCAGATAAGGACACTAAAAATTATAATTTGTGTTGGAGGTTTTGCTTGGGCCACTGTATGATGAATCTCAGTAGCATGGTAGTCAAATCCCCTTGGTCTCTTTAACAAATTATAAACAAAAGTATAATTGCAAGCTTTATTTATAATTTGATATAAATAAAAGGAAAACAACTAAAACATGCAATATAAGAATGCTATAAAATATTAAATAACTAATACATGATATGCCAATATGTAGGAACTAATATAGAAGTAAGAATTACCCTCAAACTAATGATAGTGTAGATCCACATCTGCAGACAAATCCGCATCACGAATCTATGCTTATGATCATGCAGATTTATTGAATATGTGCTTCTGGTCACACAGATTCGTGAAAAAGTTGCTAAGGATGAAAATAAAAGATGCAAATTATGGGAACATGAAAATATAAATATAGGAACTTAATGTTCTCACAATGGGGGTACGCTAGTTTTCTACTAATGGTCGAAGTAGCAAGGTGTGCAAAGTAGATCCAAGCTCCAAGTTTGATCCTTCACCTGCAAGAAAATAACTTTAAGCATGCAAAAATGACCATTCAACCTTGATTGAGGGGTGGAATACTAGTTTTAAAGCCTTAGGATGGACGCAGGAAAACCAAAAAAGTCATGATTTGGGGGGGCAGTTTGAGTTTGTTAAGCAAATTTGGCAATTTTTCAATCTAAGCGAATCCACGCAATCATATTTTTTTGGTCATGCAAATTTTTAGAAGTTGCAGGATTGGGCCAATTTTCGGTTGAATCATAACAAAATTCGATGATTTTCCATAATTTACTTGTTTGCCTATTTCTGATGAATCTAAACGACCTATTTTTTGGTCTTGCAAATTTGCTAAAACAAGAAAAAGATAAAATATAATTAGTAAATGACTTTGATGGCATGGGAGAGAAAAAAGGTGGGCTAAGGGGTGAACTTACATAAGTTAGGAGGAAAGGAAATTTTGAAGATATGTCAAAATTCCTAGTCTACAAAGAGATTCTCCTAACATTAATCTATGAACAATTGTATTTAAGGTTAATTCATAAGATAGTTTTGTATGATAATAATTATTATTATTTTCATGTATTTGTTCTATTTTACACTCTTATGCCTTAGATGGCCTTATCATAAATTTGTGGCAACAATTAAATTATAATATTATATATTTTGGATTTTTGTTCTTTTGTTCTATATATTTTGAATAGATATTTCCATCAATTTGTTATAACAATTAAATTAACCATAACAATAAAATTATTAAATAGTTTTATCTTAATTGGTTATATTTCTCAACTTTGGAGGAGATCAATGTTCAAATATTTTTTTACAAGAAAAAAATCGTAATTTTATTTCAAGAATGAAAGAAAATTACACTTCTCAGGTGCCTTAGCACAAACAAAAACCCAGATAAAAATAGATTACTGGGAGTCAAGATATAATTACAATCGGGCAGATCGGAGAGGAAAAAACCCATCTTCGAAATAGCATGGGGATAATAAGGATAAATATCCTTATATATCAATACTTAATCATCCAAATAACCTCCATGTCCAAAACCTGGATAGATATCAGTGAAAAAGAAACCAGCAGAAAGAAAGGAAACAGTTAAAAACTGCCATAAAGCTCTAATCAAATGAACAGGCCCACAATACAAACCAGAGCTAGCATAGGAACTAGGGGTATGATATGTGGGTGAAAGAAGAAACTCCATCCTTGTTCTCTTCCATTTGCAAGAAACCTTCTGGAACCTGTTGACCTTCTTTTGATAACTTATCTGCTTCTTGATTTAATTCCCTATAAACATGAGTAAAAGAGATATTTTCAAAAAGAGAAATCACCTCCAGTAGTTCATCTCCCACTGGTCTAAGCAGATTATTTTTTAATTGAGTGGATCTATTCATCCAATTGATGACTAGAGTAGAATCTCCAAAAATTTGTAATTTTTTCACATTTCTCTCCACAACACACTTCATTAGCAATCTCAACGCCTGGAACTCAACAAAATTGTTGGAACCTATCCCAAGACCTACTTTAAATTTGATATAGTGGGTATCTGAGAAGTATAGAATACCTCCTGCACTACTAAAATATGACTGTCTCTGACTAGCCCCATCAAAAAAACCCCATGGATGAGACTTTTCAATGAACAAATTACCTACTTGTCGAGGTTTCTTATGTTTGTCAGGCCCTTTGTTGATTGAGACCAAAGTCCTCACCTAAAAAATGACCTGAAATGGGGGTATTAACTTTCCTTCAAAAATAGTTGCATTTCATGCCAACCATATACCCCAACATATAAGACATGGTAAAGAAAGAAATTGTTTCAACTCTTTTTTCAAAAACCATTGTCTTAAGCATACCTCCACTGTTTCTCCTTCCCAAATATTTTGTACTCCAGTTATCTGTTCAACTTCTAACCAAACCTGTTGAGAAAAAGGGCATTTGATTAACAAATGTGTGATGTTTTCCTCCTCTTACTGACACAACATACAAATACTTGGACCTTGTCTGCTTCTCCTCTATAAAACTTCCCAAGTCAAAGCCTTATTTCTCAAAGCTAACCACATGAAAATAATTGTTTTTTTTGGGGTAGATAATTTCTAAATTTTCTTCCACCACCAAGTAGGCCCTTGAGGATGAGGGTCAAAACTTGCTTTGTAACCAAGTCTAGTCGTATATTGACCCCCATATTTGTTGTATGCCCAAGCAATAGTATCTGGTTCAACTCTCAACTTGATATGACTCTTATTAAGACTATCAGTGTAAGCCTTCCACAAAATAGCTTGCTCATCAGAAAGACCCAAGACCTGAGCCTACTTCCAACCTTGGGTCCAAAGACTAGAAGAATCTGATTCCCCCACCTGATGAAGAAAGAAAAAACCTTTGTCTTGTAAAGAACTTATCATAGCTTCCGACAACAAAATGTTTTCTCCACAACCCAAAATAGAATCAGCCCCTATTCTGACTTGTTCACCATTGCCCACTTTCCAAGCCAAATATTTTCCAATCATAGGAAAGGCCTGTACTAGTGCCTTCCATTGAATGGAAATATTTTTAATGCTTTTCTATGGACTTCTGATCCAATCTATAAAGGTCCCTGGACAAATATACTTCTGTTCAATAATCTTCTTCCATAATCCTTCTTTGGTCAAAATCCTCCATAAAATTTTTGCTGCCAGAGAAGAACCAAAAATATGGATATTTTTAAGACCCCAACCACCTTCCTCCTTTGGCCTAGCAATACTCTACCACTTAACTAAAGGAATACCTTCATGTTCCTTGCATCCAGTCCAAAGAAATCTGAAGCAAAGTTTTCTTATTTTCTCTAGAACTCCTTTAGGAATGAAGGCCAAGGAGTGCCAAAACATAGGAATTGCCTCAAGAACCGACTTTACAAGTGTTAATATCCCACCAATAGACAACCATCTATTACACCAATGGTTAATCCTAAATTCAATCTTCTCTAAAAGCCATCCCCAATCTCTCTTCCTGTAAGTATTTGGCTTCAATACAAAACCTAGATACTTAAAGCCTTCTTGGAAATCTAAGAGATTAAAAGGAAAATTTTTTATTAGACCCTGTTCAATCTCTTGCTCTAGACCATTAAAGCAAATAGAGGATTTTTGAAAATTTATCTCCATGTCGGTAGCAATACTGTAAGTGTCCAAGATTTCCTTCAACTTTCTAGCTTCCCTTAAACTACCATTTGTGAACAACAAAACATCATCAACAAATAATAAATGAGATAAATAAAGGACCCCCACTTTAATCCCAATCAAGGATCCTACCCTCTTTGCATCCAAAATAACTCTACTCAATCCTTCAACAACCAACAAAAAAAGTAAAGGAGATAAAGGACATCCCTATCTTAATCCTCTCGAGGGTCTAAAGAATTTGGAAGTTGATCCATTGATAAGAACAACAAAATATATAAAATAAATACATCCCATAATCCACTTTACTATTGGATAGCTAAAGCCCACATGTAAGAGCATCAATCTGAGATACAACTAACTAGTTCTATCATAAGCTTTAGATAGATCTAGTTTAAGGACCATTGTAGGAAGATTTTTAGTTTTAATAGAGTGAAGGCCCTCTTGTGCAGCTCCTATGGCTTCAAAAATCTGTCTACCTACTAAAAACCCAAACTGCTCTTGAGAAATAACTTTAGAGAAAATCTTCTTCAATCTAATAACCAGAATATTTGCAATGATTTTATAGATACAGTTACACAATGAAATGGGTCTAAATTCATCAAAGGTTTTAGGCTTCTCCTTTTTTGGAATCAAAGCTAAAAAAGTGGAGTTAAAAGCCCCCAAAACCTGACCACTCAACCTAACTTCCTCCATTACTCTGAGAAGATCCTCCTCAACTAGATCATAGAAAACTAGAAAAAACTCCATAGGCCATCCATCAGGCCCTGGAATTTTATCCTTTTTGAAAGAAGTTAGGACAACTTTCAGTTCTTCCTTTGTGACCTCCTTCATAAGTAACTTATTGTCCTCCTCTATCACAAAACTGGGGAAGAAAGTAGTTAACTTTAAAAATTTCCCAATATTGACTCTATCAGGTTCTTTATAGATTGTTTGAAAATGTTTTACTCCCAAATCTGCTAGCTCAACAAAACTCCTAACGAGAGCCCCTTCTTCATTCTGCATCTCCCAGATAGTGTTAACCTTCTTCCTATGATTAGAAAAATTATGAAAAAACTTAGTATTTTCATCCCCTTTTTTTAACCATACAACTCTACTTTTCATTCTCCATTCAGCTTCCCTCCACTCCAAGAATTTATTCTTCTTAATTTCTAGTTCAAACAATCTTGTTTTCTCCTCCTCTTTAAACAAACCAACCTCATTCTTTTTATGAATTTCTAAAATTTCCTTCTCCACCAACTTGAGATCTCTATCCATACTCTCCTTTTTAACTACAATCCAAGATGACACAACTCCTTTTAATTTTTTTAAAGCAACAACAAATTGAAAACTCGTTGATGACCTGGAACTTTGGTCATAACCAATCCATTCTTTTTTAATCAGTTGTTGAAAATCTTCTTCCTCCAACCAAATTGGATTGAGCTTAAAAGGACTGGTAGGTTTTGCCTCTTGAATTTCTAATTGAAGAAGTATGGGAGAATGATCTGAGCCACCTCCAGTCTCAACCCATGACCATTTTCTATCTATTTCATTATATAATGACTCTAAGATCAAAAATCTGTCCAACCTCTTTGAGATCCCAGCTTCCCCAACTCTATTATTTCTCCATGTAGGCATTAATTTTATTGGTTCCAAATCAATTAAACCAACTTCTTCAATATTATGCTTGAAGTAATCTGCAAGTCTATCAAGTCTTGCAGATTCTCCCCATACCTCACTTCTATTCATAGTAAAATTTAAGTCCCCACCAATGATAACTCTTTCATCCCTAACACACCTTTGGGAGAAAAAATCTTCCCAGAAGACCTGTCTATTTTCATAGGGACCATAACAATTAATAACTGATAACCTCAAACCCAAGTCTTTAAAAAAGAATTCTGTCCACAAGCCTAAAACCATAAAGGAAGAATTAATTAAGGATACTGAGTTCTTCCAACCAATCAAAACACCCCCTAAATTTTTGGTAGCATCTAGAGCCAAGAACTCCCAATCCCTAAGCAATTTACTTAACCCTTCAATGACTTTTGTACTTGCCCCCATGGTTTCTTGTAGAAGGATAACATCCGGATTATGAATTTCCACCAACCTGGCTAAGGCAAGTCTTTTAGAGGGACTGCCAAGACCTCGAATATTAAGGGATAACAAGATCATTTAAACATCTTAGAGGGGTTTTATCCCACTCTAAGGACCCCTTTGATAGATTTTTGTTTACCCTACTGAATTTCCCTCAAAGCCTTCTCCTGTGCATGAAATAAAAATGATTTCCTACCTATTGAAGTAGTGGAAGATTCCTTTATATGGTCCAGACCTAACCCCAACCTTCCAACAACTGCACAAGTTTTCAGCTCAGATTCCCTTTTCCTAGAATGCAACAAATATCTGCAAGAGGAACCTATCTCCAAACCATCCCCTGAAATAGATACCTCCCTAGAAGATTCACCTGATAGGTCACAAAGACTTCCCCCAATAGTAGAAATATTTGGATCACAATCCCTATTCAATATGTTTGAGGTTACTGGTCCATTGTCCAAAATCTTAGAAAATTCCTTGTCCCTGGGACTTCTCTTCGAAGATTCATAAGGCAGTGTA
Source organism: Wollemia nobilis (assembly GCA_028583015.1). Taxonomy (NCBI): domain Eukaryota; kingdom Viridiplantae; phylum Streptophyta; class Pinopsida; order Araucariales; family Araucariaceae; genus Wollemia; species Wollemia nobilis. Next base: position 18,810,481 of record JAQPPZ010016947.1, on the reverse strand, counting down.
CAAAGTTCTTTATTACCTAAGTCCATATTATTCTCATGTATTGGATAGTAATTGTCATAAGGCTTAGATGTCTGATCAACAAACTTAACAGTATTGGGTTCCAATCCTTTCATAGTTTTCTTTATGACTCTGTCTCCTTCTCTAACAACTTGTGAACAGTGAAATGAAGATAAAGCTAGGCCCAAAATTTCTTCCTCCTTCTCTAGAGTTTTGGTTCTAGGTTCAACAACATTCTTTTTGTTTGTTTGTGCCAAATCAGGGAGCACTATTGAGCTCTAAAAAATAGGTATCTCTTGATTGTTGTTAGCTGACTTGAAATCCCCACTAGTCATTTGTTTTCTCCTCCATACTTTCTGTGTGAAATCTTGAGAACATTCCTTAGCAATATGTCCATAAACATGACAATGAACACATCTAAAGGGAATCTTCAAATAATCCAAGATTTGATTATGAACTGTATTCCCCACAACTATCTCCATACAATCCGGTATAAGCCTTCACTGATATCCATCTCAACCAAAACCCAAGCTACAGACCAAAAAACACTAGATTTGAAAGAAATATCTATATCCAAGGTTTTACCTAATGAATCTCCAATCTCTTTCAAAGCTCTTTCTGACCATAACTCCATTGGTAGACCTAGAAGTTTTACCCAGATTGGGATTCTCCTAGCAACTTCAGTCCTAGGATCAAAGCAAGTCATCCAAGCCTTCAAAGCCAAAAAAGAAGACCCCCAATACCAATGACCTCCCAAAATTTTTTGTGCATCTTCCTCAGATCAAAAAAGGAAACCTATCCATCCTCTGGAAAGTAAGTGAAAAATTGGCCCATATCCTAAAATTGGGACCCATACCTTCTACAACCACTCATTTAGTGTATTATCAACTATTTGACATCCATGAAACTTTCCAATGAGGGCCTTCCCTAAAAACTCCAAAACTTGTTCCATCCTCAAGTCTTCCCCAAGTACCATTATGATCTTTGACCTTCTCTTTTTAACCACTTTTTGTGCCTTATACACTTTAGTAACCGGAGTTGTAGACTGTGTTGATTGAAAGTTTAGACCGACTCCACTTAGGGCCTCCAAATCAAGACTTTTACCAATAAAACCTGAACCAAACAAAGGAAACTCTGTCTGACAAAGTGAGTTTGGGTTGTTTGGAGCCTGCTCAAGTTTTTCTTCCCCGTAATGAAATGCTTGCTCATTCATTAGACCCATCACTTGAGTAGAGTGTTTTGAGACAACTGAGAATGAGCAATCAATAGGACAACTGACCTGGTCTGAACCTTTTGACATAGACTCCCCTCTATCCACTAAATTCTGATCACCTGCAATATTATTCTGATCACTCAAAAAACCCAAGGACCCCCACTTCTCAACTTCTAAGTCTTGTTCAAAAATGGGACCCTTCGCCCTTGGAGTTGAAAAAATGCGTTGCCCCTCAAAGGGGTCCTCTGAGAAGTCCAAACATTCCTCTTCATTCTCCATCAAAAAACAAGAAACCAATTTTCCAAATTATACTTTTGCATGCTTTGAATCTAGAAAGTAAGTTGTCCAACCTTCATTTTCTTCACATGAACAAATCTGAGCACACTTCTATTTTAAAAAAATGATGATGCTTCTTGTGTCATTTTTTTAAATATATTAGTCAAGAACTGGATCCACCTTCATTTTATTCACATGAATAGATCTGAGCACATTCTAGTTTTAGGAAAAATAAAATACTGCCACTTCTTGTGTTTTTTACTTTTCTCTATGCTTCACTTGTAAACCCTAGCTTTACTGTGTGCACTCTATAGTTCTAGCCAAACAAAATTCTTCAAACTGTTGTTCACATGCATAGAAATATTCCTCCCTAGCAAAATAAATCCTTTCACCCCTTTGAATTAATTCCTCTGTGCTTCACTTTGCAAACCCTAGCTTCATTGCATGCACTTCATGATTGCAACCGACAAACTTCTTCCAAAGAAAATTTAAATGTAAGAAAGATGAATGCTTACCTCCTTCATAGTCTGAGCTTTCATCAAAATTACAGATGGGTCTTCAACTGTTATCGAGTAGTGATGATGATGGATCAACCACAACCTGGTGCGGTAGTGGCGGCAACCTCCAACAAACCCTCTCCTCCTTGAAAATCCTCTTACGTCGTTGCTCAATTTTTTCCACAAAATCCTCTTACATCGTTGCTCAATTTTTTCCACAAAACCACTGGATGTCGTTGCTCAGATGTTTTCCATAGAAATCCTCTAACGTTGCTGCTCAAATTTTTCCACAGAAATCCTCTTACGTTGTTGCTCAGTTTTTCCACAAAACCCTCGGATGTCGCTGCTCAGATGTTTTTCACAAAAACCCTCTAACACTGCTGCTCAAATTTTTCCACGAAAATCCTCTTACGTCGTTGCTCAGTTTTTTCCACAAAACCCTCGGATGTCGTTGCTCAGATGTTTTCCACATAAACCCTCTAACACTGCTGCTCAAAATTTTCCACGAAAATCCTCTTACGCCGCTCTGTTTGGCGTATTCAAGCCCACCAAACAATCTGAAAGCCTTACGCTATCACATCGACATCCTCGCCTCCACCTCCTCAAACCATCAATGTTCAAATCTTACCCAAAGATACATGCATAAAAATCGATTAAATTAACCATACTTATGTGATCCCATGCTAATCACTCAATTTTCAAAAATAAAGCTAAGGTAAAAAATTATAATGATAACATCATCTCACCTAACGATGTCTAAAGTGTAGATAATCAATAGTTATTAAATATCTACAAGTTAGATGAATACTATTAGGGTGATTGTTGGATGTGTTGTATTCTTTGCATGAAAAATAAATAAATAAATAAAAGTGTGGGGTCTTATTTTTGGAAAAATCTCTTTAATCAGTGTGTATGGGTGGTTTTAGCCCATGGTCTTATTTTTGAGGCAATCTCCTTAAGTGGCAAGTATGGGTGGTTTTAACCCATAGTTTTATTTTTTGGGAGGTATCCTTAATTAGCAGGTATGGGTGGTTTTAGCCCATTGTATTCTAATACCACTTGGTGGTTTAAAGTTATTTTGTGTTTGGGATACCTATATATTATGATTATTTTGTTAAAAGCACATTATAATAAATGAAAAAGCAAAAGGTATAGCTCTGAGTTTTTGGTGGTTTTCCTAGTCAAGGGTTTCCAAGACAAATATTTGTGTTTATTGTGTATGAATGTTACTTTTCCTTCTCTTTTATGATTATATTTGGATTAGTGTCTCTAGAATATGTTTATGAATCTCTTCATCTAGTATCAAAGCATGGTTATTGGCTTTAGGGGGACACCTTTGTAGCTAGGGTTTATCTTGGTCTGAGAAGAGCAAGGTTATCTTGGGTCTATAGTAAACCTATTTTTGAGTGAGGGTTTTGTACAGGCGAATCCAATATGAAATGAAATGGCTAACAATACAAGGATCAAGATTGAAATTTTAATATTAAGAGCTTTGAGTTATGGAAGCTAAAGATGAAAAATTTGCTTATGGATAGAGATCAATGGGTTGCTATGTTAAGAAATGAACTCATGGATATATCATAAGAAGATTGGGAGAAGCTGGATAGGAAAGTAAAGAGCATTTTTTGGTTGTGCCTTGCAGATTTAGTGTTGATCAATGTCAATGGAGAAAACAATGCTAATGAGATATGAGATAAAGTTAGGGCTTTATATTAGTCAAAGTCCTTAGTAAACAAATTATTCTTTTGAAAGAAGTTATATCTCCTTTAGATTAATCATAGGGATTATATGGAAAAACATCTCAATGCTTTTAACATTGAGATAAGTTAGTTAGACTCTATTGATATTAAAATGATTAGAGAAGATAAGTGTATTACTTTTTTATGTTCTTTACCAGATTCATGGGATAATCTGGTTGTGGCCATTGGGAGTACTACTGCAACTACTTTAAGGTTTGAAGATGTGGTTGCATTCTTCTTATCATAATAAATGAGGTGGAAATACATGTAGATATTATCCAAGGATGTCTTGTTTGTAAGGGGTCATTCATAAGATAAAAATAAGCTTAACTCTAGGGAGATGTGGTTGCATTCTTGTTATCATAATAAATGAGGTGGAAATACATGTAGATATTATCCAAGGATGTCTTGTTTGTAAGGGGTCATTCATAAGATAAAAATAAGCTTAACTCTAGGGACAAGTTGAAGTCAAGAGAGAGATCTACATCTCCTAGAAAATTTATACAAAAATATTGGAAATGCGATAAAGTTGGACATTTGAAGAAAGATTGTATATCCAAAGATATTGATAAAATCAAGGGATATGATTATGCTTCTTCCATAGAATCAAACACATCAATAGAAGAAGGAAGGGATGTATACTTGGCATCTCCGAGTACACATGTATATTGTGATGCATGGTTGATAGACTCATGGGCTTCTTTTCATATGACTCCTCATAGAGAATGGTTTTGTGAATATGAAAATGGACGTGATGTCTTCCTAGAAGATGAATCAACAACCATAATCATAGGATGTGGATGAGTCAAAATATTGTTGAAATGTGGAAGGGTTAAAACCCTCCTTTGTGTTCTGCATATTTTAGGGTTGGCCAAAAACTTGATATCTATGATTAAAATGAGTGATTCAGGTGTGTAGATAGTATTTAAAAAGAATACCTGTAAGATGGTTCAAGGAAAAATGGTGTTGGCAAGAAATTTCGGATTGGAACACTGTACAAGCTATTGAGCAACACTACAACTGATGGTATAATAGTTTTATTGTTCTTGAAAATGAAATAGACAAAACACCTACTCTTAATGTACAGAAGACAATGTTTGGCATCAAAGAATGGGATATATTGGAGAAAAAGACCTTCAAGATTTGCATACTAAAGGTATGGTTGAAGGTATTATTTTATTTTTAGATTTTGAATTTTTTGAACATTTTTTATATGGTAAATAGAATCAGGTAAAGTTTCCATCTGGTGTTGCAAGAGCAAAATGGATTTTGAAACAGATACACAATGATTTATTTGGACCTATGCCTATTCCATCACTTCAAAAATCATTGTACTATGTTCATTTATAGATGATTTTCAAGGTATGCAAGGATATATTTCCTCCAAAATAAATTTGATGTCTTCATAAAATTTAAAGAGTTTAAGGCTCTTGTAGAAAACCATATAAAAAAATAAAGGTGTTGAATATAGATAATGAATAAGAGTTCTCCAACAATGAATTTGAGGAGTTTTTTAAGAAATGTGAAATAGCAAGGCAAAGGATGACTCCATACACTCCTCACCAAAATGGAGTTGGGAATTTTAAAAAGAAAAAAATATAATGGAATTGTAAAAATTATGAATAGGAAATAGATGGAAAAGAAAATGAGTATGCTTAGTGGTGCAAGGTTAGGATAGGATTTTTGGATAAAGGTTGTGGACATTACATGGTACCTGGTGTTGATTCGACTTTTATACACACCCTGTGAATAATGAGCATATAAATACCGATAACACTTATAAGGGATAAATCCCACTCACTTTAGGATCTTGCTGGTTATCCAAGGTGTGAGTTACAGAGTTGGGTTGAATGTCTATTCACTCTTTTCCACTTCTAGAATAGTTTTCAAGTGGACTATCTGTTACCTTACAATAGGCTCGACCTTCGTTCAGTAATGTTTAGAAGTTGCTATCTTTGTGGACACTCAGATTTACAATCAGTTCTTTGATCTAGCTCTTTATGCTTTAGCAGATTTAAATAAAAGACAAATTTTAAAGAAGATAAAAATGGATCATTCAATCAGTGGAATAGAGAGAGTAGGGTAGGGCAGAAAGAGAAGTTTATCTATTTTAGCTGCAAAACTAAAACTACCAATTTTAGTTATACTATTTAGCTTCACAATGGAACATATCAAAGAGGAAGGTGTCCAGCTTTCTAAGATCACCTTCTACTAAGAGCATAAGGCAGAGATGAAATAGATCTGAAAGAAAATCATAGACAGAAGGGAAGCCGGTTGAAATTGGTATCTCTCACCAACAGCCTAGCTCGCACAGTGAGGATAGAGCAATTAGAATAGGCCTGAACCTTAAATCTGTAATTTTCCCTAGCATACAATAAAAAGAATGAAGCCTAACAACATATTTAATCTTGATAACACAGATTTGCAACCAAAATAAATAGAACTTTAGTGAGACAAAAATAGAAGAAGATGCACCTATCAAAATATGAAAGATATTAGGCTCCTGGCCACGCTATTATAGAAGAACGATTTCACACCAACCCTAGGTCCAGAACAAAGCATTCAAACAAGATTTGCAGGAAATGTTCAAGTGTCTTTTATTCCAAGTTTTTCGCATCCTGAGTTTACATTCTGAAGAAGTATATATAGACTCAGGACAGACCCTGATCTTTTCAAGAATATCTTCTCCTAAAACCCTAAATCTTATCATCAAAATCCCATCACCTAGGTTTTACAATATAAGGCATTTTTATATAGAATTTTGATAAACCCTAATTACTCTAAAAATCTTCGCAGGGATCTTGCCATAAATGGATAAAATGAGATTCGACTTCGTCTTCATCAAATGGATATCGTGCGTAAATGTATCTTTATCTTTTAGGTAGGCTTTCAGAGCATCTCATTAATCCCTTTGCGAAATCTGGATGAGTCACTGGTTTCCTGGGCCTTCTACCCTCGTAGAGCTGCCTTTGCTTGTTTTGAGTTGAAATTCTCTGCCTGCCATTACTTCCGCCATAAATTTTCTATTAATTGCATCCATCGGCAAATTCCGATCACTATGTATGGATATTTTCATTTTCTGGCCAATCATCGACATAAATTTTTGACATCACCCATTTCAATTTGACGGTCCTCGCTTGATCTGTGCTTATTTTGTCTTTCTTGCCATTACTTCTGCTATTATGCAACTATCGGATTGCTTTCTGCAAAAGAAAAGCAAGGGTTAGAGTTTTAATATTATTAAATTAAACCCTAACGTTTAGTACATGTCGGCTTGATTTCCTTTAAAACATGTTGCGATATCGTGACATTTTCCTCAAGCTGCTTTTCCCTTGCTTTTGCCCTCACGATAATGAGACAGGTCCGAAAATGGGACATGTCGCAATATCATGACGTTTCCCTTCCTATTCTCATGAAATCAAAATACGTCGCGATATCGCGATGTTTTCCTTGCTTTACTTCTTCCAAGCTTACGTCATCACGAAAATGGAACATGTCGCGATATCGCGACGTTTTCGTCAAGCTTCGCTTCTAATCAAAATATGTCACGATATCGCGATGTTTTCGTCACTTGATATTTCCAATTAAAACCTGTCACGATATCGCAATGTTTTCCTCCAGATTTGCCTTTAAACAACATATGTCGTGAAATCGCGACGTTTTCCTTGAGCTTTGCTTTTGATCCAAATGTATCGCGAAATCGTGACGTTTTCGTCAAGCTTGATTCTAATCAAAACCCGTCGCGATATCGTGACGTTTTTGTCACTTGATGCCTCCAGTTAAAACCTGTCATGATATCGTGACGTTTTTGTCACTTGATGCTTCTAGGCTTATGTTATCGCGAAAATAAAACACATCGCAAAATCGCGACGTTTCCTCAAGGTACCTCTTCTGATCAAAACATGTCGTGATATCACGACGTTTTCCATACTTCATTTATTTCAAGCTTATGACGTCGCGAAAATGGAACAGGTCACGAAATCGCGACATCTCCGCAAGCTTTCCTTCCAATAAAAATGTGTCGTGATATCACGACGTTTTCCTTACTTGGCTCCTTCTACTAGAAAACGTCATGAAATCGCGACGTTTTCATCACTTGGCTCTTTCTACCAAAACACGTCGTGAAATCGTGACATTTTTCTTCAAGCTTTCTTTCAATCCAAATGCATCACGAAATCGTGATGTTTTTATCACTTGGCTTTTTCTTCTCAAACCTGTCGCGATATCACGACGTTTTCTTCAAGTTTGGCTTCTGACTCAAACCTGTCGCGATATCGCGACGTTTTCTTCAAGATTTGCTTCCAACTTAAAACTGGTCGTGATATCGCGACGTTTCCCTTGAGCTTTGCTTCCGATCAAAACATGTCGCGATATCGCGACGTTTTCCATACTTTTCTCATGAAATCAAAACCCGTCGCGATATCACGACATTTCCGTCGCTTGGCTCTTCCAATCCAAATATGTCACGAAATCATGACGTTTTCATCACTTGGCTCTTTCTACCAAAACACGTCGCAAAATCACAACGTTTTCATCAAGTTTTGTTTCCAAGTAAAACCTGTTGCGATATCGCGACGTTTTTCTTACTTGACTCTTTCCGAGTTTATGCCATCATGAAAATGAAACACGTCGCAAAATCGTGACGTTTTTCTTCAAACTTTCTTTCAATCCAAATGCATCGTGAAATTGCGACATTTTCATCACTCGGCCCTTTCTTCCAAAACCTGTCGCGATATCGCGATGTTTCCAAAAATGGAATATGTCACGAAATCGTGACGTTTCCAAAAATGGAATATGTCGTGAAATCGTGACGTTTTCTCAAGTTACTTCCACTTTGCAAATTTTCCAAAAATTGTAGGTTGACTCCAATGAATTTATTCATCTATCTTCTGTATTTTTACATATTAGTGAAGGATCTTCTTTACTCAGAAATGATTTTAACATTTAAAAAATGAATTCTAAAATGAAATCAAAGCCATATGCAAGCCTACTTGGATACTTTGATGTAAGCAAAAATTTGAAAAGGAGGCAAGCAGAAATTTGAAATTAAAACCTGAAAAACATCAAGAGGGTCCCTACGAAAAAGTGAAAACTAAATATTTTCAAGGATGGAATTTCATTTTTTTAGTGGGGGTGTGTTGCTTCTCAACAAATGGCGATATCTACGAGGAAAATAGTAGCACTATTTAGAATCCAGAACTCTAGTTTCAAAACAATTTAGACTATGTACCATGCTTTGCCACAAATACTTTTAAAATGACTCAACTACTATTTGTCGGCTGTTAAAGTTTCCCAAGGACATACTAGGTTGAAGCACTTAAGGAAGATTCTGATGTGCGATTACAAGTGTATAAACCTTCTTCCAAGGATGACCGGGGCTTCAAATGCTTGCTATGGATCGAATAGCTATTTAGATTGTATAGGGGAAACCGAGTAGAGCTCTGTTTACTAGTTTAGCCTTTTACAACCCCGACAAAGTTACTCTTTAGATTTTCATGACCCTGATCACAACCATGAGGTGTATCTATAGCTTGGTGAACATGTTTGAGATGTATCCTTCGGGAGCCCTAGCTATGTGTAGGAAAGAGTGCCAATTTTATATTGGCTTGTTCAACTTTCACCATCTCTCTCTTTTCTTTTGAAAGATACTGATTACTGGAGTGCCTTGCTGCTTCTTTTTTTTTTTTTTTCTTTTTTTATTCATCGAGCAATTGATCAACTAACTGTTTCAGCTCAGGTACCAACAACCTCCTTGGACGCTTTGATGTAATTTTGTGAATCGGATTCCCCTCTCATGACCAACTTTTCTTGGATTCCCTGGGAGTTCTTCAACCAAATAGTATAGTAATTTCTTCATAATCAAAATAATTGTGGCAAGCAAAAAATACAAAATCCAATTATCTTTCTACTATTGTTCTAGATAACAAGTAGTCCCGCTTTTTAATCCTAGCAGACCATCTCTTAAAACAGAATGAAACAAAATGAAAACACACTAGGCCAATTTACAATGTTGATTTGTGTTTTCTTTGTAGCTTAGGCAAAAAAAAAAAATTGAACAAACAGGATTTAAAAGCTAAAGAAGAGAAAAAGGGCCACCAATTAAAGATAAATTTGCAATTTCCTGCAAAGGACAAAACACAACACTTTAACCTTAAATAAAATAAAAATAAAAACACACTACTTCAAACTTTATTCACAATATATACATATGCACAAAGTCTTTGTGATTTATTCAGATGATGTAGTGGATGGAACAGCTGGGAAATAATGCTTCAGATATTGACCACTGACAGGAAGGTTCAAAAAATTACCTTCCAGGTCCTGTAGGCGAAATGCATTATTACCTAGGGTTTCGGCAATCTGGTATGGCCCTGTCCATAGAGGTTGCAGCTTGGTGTATTTATGCTTATTTTCATGGGCTTTGTCCCATAGAAACACCAGGTCTGCAAGTTTGAAGGCCTTCGAATTGGCCCTTTCGTCAAGCCAGCGCTTGACTGTCTCTTGGTGTCGACTAAAATGCTCCACGGCTTGAAGTCGTCCACCCTACAAATCAATCAAGTCCAACACACGAGCTTTCGTATCTGCATGATCAAAGTAATGTAAAGCAAATTTTAATCCTGGTACTAGTGCTTCATACTCTGCCAAATTATTCGTGTAGGGAAACTGCAAGCGATAAGACATAAAACCGGTTTGATTTTTTGGTCTTTTTAGAACTGCCCCTGTACCAAAACCTTGCTCAGACTTAGTTCCATCAATATGAAGCATCCCAACTTCATTATCGTGGTCAAGGTGAGCTTTAACATGTTTCTCCTTTTGAGTAGTTGTCAAGTTATAAACCCCGATATAACAGCCCTCAGCAAGATTAACAGTCTCATTCTTGGCATTATACTCTGTGATCATGAGTTTATATCTTGGTTCTCTGTCGATTCTTAATTGATTTGCAAAACCATTCTAGGGTAACCACATATGCAAAAAATCAGTAGCCAAGTACCCATTCAAGGATTTTGACCAATCCTCGCTCGAAGCATTCCGTATCCTACAGGAATATCCACCACCCGAATGTCAATTCTGTGTTGCGCTCTCGGCTCAGATGCTAGCTGGATGTGTATATTCTGAAGTTCACCTACCACTTTAACCTCGGACTTATCCAATTGGACGACTCTCATCTCGGAGTTCATGGGGGTCAAATCCAACTCGCTGACAGATGGCTAGAGGCATGACATTGGTCGAAGCACCAGAATCTACCAGACAGTTGTGTAAATTTTTCCCAAATATTCGGATAGTCAGTAGGAAAGGCGAAACTTCAGTATTTTCTTTGTACATAGCCATATTCGCATTAGCTATCTTCTTCCCTTTTTCAAGAGGTTTGGCAGTAGGCTTAGAGTATGTTTTGATCAAGTTATCCCTTTGTTCAAAAATTTGGGCCAACAAATAAGAGTGATGTTGGCTTTGATCTTCTTCATGTCGTCCACCATATTATATCCCTTATTGAGTGGAGGGACAAATGCATCTGGTCCTCTCGGATTTCCTCCCTTGGGTGGAGATGGGTTATTACTTGAAGATGGATCTGGAGGAACATTATGGGAGTTGTATGGAGGGGTAGATGTAGTGTTGGGCTCCAGATTTCTGTTTCTGAGGTTGTAGTTATCCCTCCTATATTGTTGAAAAGCTTGCACCTCATCCATAGGCATCTCCACTACATTCTCTGATTCATTTGGAAAAGTAAATGAATCTAAGACCATAGTTGTACTATGCTTGGATGAACTTGGACCATCCACATTTCTTTGATGTTCAAGAGAAACCAACTCACCAGATAGATCTTCAAAAGCATTACGGAACTCCAAACAGTCCAATTCCCCGTGCTGAGATGTCCCGTGTATCCTGCACCAGTTAGGCAAAGCCAAGTCACAAATATTCACATCATGCCCCTTTCCTTTATAATCTTTGTTGGGCTCGTATGGTGGTCTAGTGAATCCGTTTTGTTGATAAAGAAATTTGTTTGCGTTTTCTCCAATGGACACTTGCCTTTTGAAACTTAAAAATTCATTTGCCAACCTTTGGACCATCTTTGAAACTTCCTCAACTCTTGTGTTATCAGATTCTTTTACTGGATTCTATACACTTTCATCCTGCGTTACAGCCAATGGATTTCCTATCGGTGGAGTGTGGCATGCTGGCAACATTATTTGATGTGGGATAGGGTTTAAGACAGGGGTATTTTGTGACACAAAAGGAATTTGATGAACATTCAAAGGTTGAGGTCCCAACTGTCTTTCCAGAACCAAAGCTTCTTTATAAGCCTCTGTTAGATTGGTAATAGAGGCATCTCTTTTCAATAAAACAGAAGTCATTGGATCTAGAGAATTCCTAAAAATTTCTAATGCCAGATCTGCATTTGGCACATAATAACCCATCAGTCTACCATAAGCCTTTTGAAATCTGATATTGTAAGATCTGATAGATTCATTTATTTCTCTTTTAATACCAGAAAATTGCTGATATAATACACTGGGATCTATCACTTCACCAAATTGCGATACAAAAACCTTTTCCAGGTCATTCCAACTAGTAATAGAATCGTTAGTGAGATTCAAAAACCAGTCGTATGCTCCCTCCTAGAGAGTGAACGGGAAAAATCTGCAAGCCACATCTTCATGCTGTACATTTAACAATTTTAGAGCATTCTTGAATGCTACTAGGTGTTCTTCTGCTGTTCTAATTCCATCATGTTTATAAGTAGGAAGATACTTCTCAGGGTTTCTGGGCAAATCATGTGCTGCACCAGGGATGTTCAAGGCAGTGGAACTGAACCAGCTTGCCATTACTACTTGATTGACGATGATATTTTTAGTTGTAGTTGGAGTAACTACAAGTGGTGATAAAACTATTTCAGACAAGGACTTGGCCCTTCTGAGGCTGCTTCTTCTTGGGGTTTCTAACTCAGGCACAAGGAGCTCTCCAGCTATGGAGTGGGACCTTGTTACTCTATAGGTAGAATCCAGCTTTTCACAAACAACTTAAAATCCTTACAAATATTGAACGGAGTTCAGTGGCCCTCCTTCTAGCGCCAATTTTAAATGTTGGTTCAAAGTTTTTTGGTTTAGGCAAAAACTCAAACAAATAGGATTAAAAAGAGCTAAAGAGGAGGGAAAAGGATTCAAAAGATAAAACACCAGACTCTGCACAAACAACTTACAATACTGAACGGAGTTCAGTGCCCTCCTTCTAGCGCCAATTTTAAATGTTGGTTCGACTTTTATACACACCCTGTGAAGAATGAGCATGAAATACCGATAACACTTATAAGGGATAAATCCCACTCACTTTAGGATCTTGTTGGATATCCAAGGTGTGAGTTACAGAGTTGGGTCGAATGTCTATTCACTCTTTTTCGCTTCTGGAATAGTTTCAAGTGGACTGTCTATTACCTTACAATGGGCTCGACCTTCGTTCAGTAATGTTTATGGAGTTGGTTATCTTTGTGGACACTCAGATTTACAATCAGTTCTTTGATCTAGCTCTTTATGCTTTAGCAGATTTAAATAAAAGACAAATTTTAAAGAAGATAAAAATGGATCATTCAATCGGTGGAACAGAGAGAGAGTAGGGTAGGGCGAAAAGAGAAGTTTATCTAAATTAGTCGCAAAACCAAAACTACCAATTTTAGTTATACTATTTAGCTTCACAATAGAACAAATCAAAGAGGAAGGTGTCCAACTTTCTAAGATCACCTTCTACTAAGAGCATAAGGCAGAGATGAAACAGATCTGAAAGAAAATCATAAACAGAAGGGAAGTCGATTGAAATTGGTATCTCTCACCAGCAACCTAGCTCGCACAGTGAGGACAGAGCAATTAGAATAGGCCTGAACCTTAAATCTATAATTTTCCCTAGCATACAATAAAAAGAATGAAGCCTAGCAACATATCTAATCTTGATAACACAGATCTACAACAAAAATTAAATAGAACCTTAGCGAGACAAAAACAAAAGAAGATGAACTTATCGCAATCCGAAAGAGATTAGGCTCCTGGCCACGCTATCACAGAAAACAAAAATCACACCAACTCCAAGTCCAGAACAAAGCATTCAACAAGATTTGCAGGAAATTGTTCAAGTGTCTTTTATTCCAAGTTTTTCGCATCCTGAGTTTACATTCGAAAGAAGTATATATAGACTCAGGACAGACCCTGATCTTTTCAAGAATATCTTCTCCTAAAACCCTAAATCTTATCATCAAAATCCCATCGCCTAGGTTTTACAATATAAGGCATTTTTATATAGAATTTCGATAAACCCTAATTACTCTGAAAATCTTTGCGGGATCTTGCCATAAATGGAGAAAATGAGATTTGACTTCATCTTCATCAAATGGATACCGCGCGTAAATGTATCTTTATCTTTTAGGTAGGCTGTCAGAGCATCTCATTAATCCCTCTACGAAATCTGGATGAGTCACTGGTTTCCTGGGCCTTCTATCCTCGCAGAGCCGCCTTTGCTTGGTTCGAGTTGAAATTCTCTGCCCGCCATTACTTTCGCCATAAATTTTTCGTTAACTGCATCCATCGGCAAATTTCGATGACTGTGTATGGATATTTTCATTTTCTAGCCAATCGTCGACAAAAATTCTTGGCATCTCCCATTTCAATCTGACGGTCCTCGCTTGATCTGTGCTTATCTTTGTCTTTCTTGCCATTACTTCTGCTATTATGCAACTGTCGGATCGCTTTCTGCAAAAGAAAAGCAAGGGTTAGAGTTTTAATATTATTAAATTAAACCCTAATGTTTATTACATGTCGGCTTGATTTCCTTTAAAACATGTCGCGATATCGCGACGTTTTCCTCAACCTAATTTTCCCTTACTTTTTCCCTTACGATAATGAAACAGGTCAGAAAATGGGACATGTCAAGATATCGCGACGTTTCCCTTCCTATTCTCATGAAATCAAAATACGTCGCGATATCATGACATTTTCCTTGCTTTACTTCTTCCAAGCTTATGTCATCGTGAAAATGGAACATGTCACGATATCGTGACGTTTTCCTCACTTCACTTCTAATCAAAATATGTCGTGATATCCGATTTTCCTTTCTTTTTCTCTTTTTTCAATTATGTCACGAAATCGTGATGTTTTCCTTGAGCTTTGCTTTGATCCAAATGTGTCGTGATAATCGCGACGTTTTCATCAAGCTTTGCTTCTAATCAAAACCCGTCATGATATCATGACATTTTTGTCACTTGATACCTCCAGTTAAAACCTATTGCGATATCGCGACGTTTTTGTCACTTGATGCTTCGTTTCAATGAAACACGTCGCGAAATCGTGACGTTTCCGGTACCTCTTTCGATCAAAACATGTCGCGATATTGCGATGTTTTCCATACTTCATTTCTTTCAAGATTAACATCGAAATAGGTCGATAATGCGACATCTCAGCAGTTTCCTTCCAATCCAAAATATGTCATGATATCGCGACGTTTTCCTTACTTGGCACTTTCTTCTACCAAATATGTCACGATATCGTGACGTTTTCATCACTTGGCTCTTTCTATCCAAATATGTCATGAAATCGCGACTTTTCTTCACTTTCTTTCAATCCAAATGCATCGTGATATCGCGACGTTTTCATCACTTGGCTTTTTCTTCCAAATATGTCGCGATATCACGACGTTTTCTTCAAGTTTGGCTTCCAACTCAAACCTGTCGCGATATCGTGACGTTTTCGTCACTTTGCTTCCAATAAAATGTCGCGATATCGCGACGTTTTCCTTGAGCTTTGCTTCATCAAAATGTCGTGATATCGCGATGTTTTCCATACTTTTCTATCAAAACCTGTCGTGATATCGCGACGTTTTTATCACTTGGCTCTTCCAATCCAAATATGTCGCGAAATCATGACGTTTTCATCACTTGGCTCTTTCTACCAAAACATGTCGTGAAATCGTGACGTTTTCATCAAGTTTTGTTTCCAAGTAAAACTTGTCACGATATCGCGACGTTTTCATACTTGACTCTTTCATGCCATCATAAAATAAACACGTCATGAAATCGTGACGTTTTCTTCAAGCTTTCTTTCAATCCAAATGCATCGTGATATCGCGACGTTTTCATCACTTGGCTCTTTCTGTCCAAAACATGTCGCGATATCGCGACGTTTCCAAAAATGGAATATGTCACGAAATCGCGACGTTTCCAAAAATGGAATATGTCACGAAATCGCGACGTTTTCTCAAGTTACTTCCACTTAGCAAATTTTCCAGAAATTGTAGGTTGACTCCAATGAATTTATTCATCTATATTCTACATTTTTACATATTAGTGAAGGATCTTCTTTACTCGAAATGATTCTAACATTTAAAAAATGAATTCTAAATTGAAATCAAAGCCATATGCAAGCCTACTTGGATACTTTGATGTAAGCAAAACTTTGAAGAAGGAGGCAAGCAGAATTTGGAATTAAAACCTGAAAAACATCAAGAGGGTCCCTACGAAAAAGTGAAAACTAAATATTTTCAAAGGATGGAATTTCATTTTTTTAGTGGGGGTGTGTTGCTTCTCAACAAATGGTGATATCTGCAGGGAAAATAGTAGCACTATTTAGAATCCAGAACTCTAGTTTCAAAACAATTTAGACCATGTACCATGCTTTGCCACAAATATTTTCTAAAATGACTCAACTACTATCCGTCAGTATGTTAAAGTTTCCCAAGGACATACTAGGTTGAACCACTTAAGGAAGATTCTGATGTGCGATTACAAGTGTATAAACCTTCTTCCAAGGATGACCGGGGCTTCAAATGCTTGCTATGGATCGAACAACTATTTAGATTGTGTAGGGGAAACCGAGTAGAGCTCTGTTTACTAGTTTAGCCTTTTACAACCCCGACAAAGTTACTCTTTAGATTTTCACGACCCTGATCACAACTATGAGGTGGCATCTATAGCTTGGTGAACATGTTTGAGATGTATCCTTCGAGAGCCCTGGCTATGTGCAGGAAAGAGTGCCAGTTTTATATTGGCTTGTCCAACTTTCACCATCTCTCTCTTTTCTTTTGAAAGATACTATTTACTGGAGTGCCTTGCTGCTTCTTTTTTTTTTTATTCATCGAGCAATTGATCAACTAACTATTTCAGCTCAGGTACCAACAACCTCCTTGGACGCTTTGATGTAATTTTGTGAATCGGATTCCCCTCTCATGACCAACTTTTCTTGGATTCCCTGGGAGTTCTTCAACCAAACAGTATAGTAATTTCTTCATAATAAAAATAATTGTGGCAAGCGAGACCTACAAAATCCAATTATCTTTCTACTGTTGTTCTAGATAACAAGTAGTCCCACTTTTTAATCCTAGGAGACTATCTCTTAAAACAGAATGAGACAAAATGAAAACACACTAGGATAATTTTTCAATGTTGATTTGTGTTTTCTTTGTTTAGGCAAAATCAAACAAACAGGATTAAAAAGTTAAACAAGAAGGAAAAAGGCCATTAGTTAAAGATAAATTTGCAATTTCCTGCAAAGACAAAACACAAAACTTCAAACTTTTAAATAAAACAAAAACAAAAACACACCACTTCACATTTTACTTATAATATATACATATTTTACAACGTCTTTGTGATTCATTCAAATGATGTATTGGATGGAACAACTAAGAAATAATGCTTTAGGTATTGACCATTAACAGGAAGGTTCAAAAAATTACCTTCCAGGTCCTGTAGGCGAAATGCATTATTACCTAGGGTCTCGGCAATCTGGTATGGCCCTATCCATAGAGGTTGCAGCTTGGTGTATTTACGCTTCTTTTCATGGGCTTTGTCCCACAGAAACACCAGGTCTACAAGTTTGAAGGCCTTCGAATTGGCCCTTTCGTCAAGCCAGTGCTTGACTGTCTCTTGGTGTCGACTAAAATGCTCCACGGCTTGAAGTCGTCCACCCTGCAAATCAATCAAGTCCAACATACGAGCTTTCGTATCTGCATGATCAAAGTAATGTAAAGCAAATTTTAATCCTGGTACTAATGCTTCATATTCTGCCAAATTATTCGTGCAGGGAAATCGCAAGCGATAAGACATAAAACAGGTTTGATTTTTAGGTCCTTTAAGAACAGCCCTGTACCGATCCTTGCTCAGACTTGGCTCCATCAATATGAAGCTTTCCAACTTCATTATTGTGATTTCGGTGAGCTTTAACCAGTTTCTCCTTTTGATTAGTTGTCAAATTATAAACCCCGATATAATAGCCCTCAAGCAAGATTAACAGTCTCATTCTTGGCATTATACTCTGTGATCATGAGTTTATATCTTGGTTCTCTGTCGATTCTTAATTGATTTGCAAAACCATTCCAGGGTAACCACATATGCGAAAAATCAGTAGCCAAGTACCCATTCAAGGATTTTGACCAATCCCTACTCAGAAGCATTCCGTATCCTACAGGAATATCCACCACCTGAATGTCAATTCTGTGTTGCGCTCTCGGCTCAGATGCTAGCTGGATGTGTATATTCTGAAGTTCACCTACCACTTTAACCTCAGACTTATCCAATTGGATGACTCTCATCTCGGAGTTCATGGGGGTCAAACCCAACTGCTGACAGATGGCTAGAGGCATGACATTGGCTGAAGCACTCGAATCTACCAGACAGTTGTGTAAATTTTTCCCAAATATTCGGACAGTCAGTAGGAAAGGCGAAACTTCAGTCTTTTCTTTGTACATAGCCATATTCGCATTAGCTATCTTCTTCCCTTTTTCCAGAGGTTTGGTAGTAGGTTCAGAGTATGTTTTGATCAAGTTATCCCTTTGTTCAGAAATTTGGGCCAACTCATGAAGAGTGATGTTGGCTTTGATCTTCTTCATGTCCTCCACTATATTATATCCCTTATTGAGTGGAGGGACAAATGCATCTGGTCCTCTCGGATTTCCTCCCTTGGGCGGAGGTGGGTTATCATTTGGAGATGGACCTGGAGGAACATTATGGGAGTTGTCTGGAGGCGTAGATGCAGTATTAGGCTCTAGATTTCTGTTCCTGAGGTTGTAGTTATCCCTCCTATATTGTTGAAAAGCTTGCACCTCATCCATAGGTATTTCCACAACATTCTCTGATTCATTTGGAAAAGTAAATGAATCTAAGACCATAGTTGTACTATGCTTGGATGAACTTGGACCATCCACATTTCTTTGATGTTCAGGAGAAACCAACTCACCAGATAGAGCTTCAAAAGCATTGCAGAACTCCAAACAGTCCAATTCCCCATGCTGAGATGTCCCGTGTATCCTGCACCAGTTAGGCAAAGCCAAGTCACAAATATTCACATCATGCCCCTTTCCTTTATAATCTTTGTTGGGCTCATATGGTGGTCTAGTGAATCTGTTTTGTTGATAAGGAAATTTGTTTGCATTTTCTCCGGTGGACACTTGCCTTTTGAAACTTAAAAAGTCATTTGCCAACCTTTGGACCGTCTTTGAGACTTCCTCAACTCTTGTGTTATCAGATTCTTTTACTGGATTCTGTACACTTTCAGCCTGCGTTACAGCCAATGGATTTCCTATCGGTGGAGTTTGGCATGCTGGCAACATTACTTGATGTGGGATAGGATTGAAAATAGGGGTATTTTGTGACACAAAAGGAATTTGATGAACATTCAAAGGTTGAGGTCCCAACTGTCTTTCAAGAACCAAAGCTTCTCTATAAGCCTCTGTTAGATTAGTAACATTGGCATCTCTTTTCAAGAAAATAGAGGTCATTGGATCTAGAGAATTCCTAAAAATTTCTAATGCTAGATCTGCATTTGGCACATAATAACCCGTCAATCTACCATAAGCCTTTTGAAATCTGATATTGTAAGATCTGACAGATTCATTTATTTCTCTTTTAATACCAGAAAATTGTTGATATAATACACTGGGATCTATCACTTCACCAAATTGTGATACAAAAACCTTTTCCAGGTCATTCCAACTAGTAATAGAATCGTTAGTGAGATTCAAAAACCAGTCGTATGCTCCCTCCTGGAGAGTGAACGAGAACAATCTACAAGCCACATCTTCATGTTGTACATTTAGCAACTTTAGAGCATTTTTAAAAGCTACCAGGTGTTCTTCTGCTATTCTAATTCCATCATGTTTATAAGTAGGAAGATACTTCTCAGGGTTTCTGGGCAAATCATGTGCTGCACCAGGGATGTTCAAGGCAGTGGAACCCAACCAGCTTGCCATTACTACTTGATTGATGATGATATTTTCAGTTGTAGTTGGAGTAACTACAAGTGGTGATAAAACTATTTTAGACAAGGACTTGGCCCTTCTGAGGCTGCTTCTTCTTGGGGTTTCTAACTCAGGCACAAGGAGCTCTCCAGCTCTTGAGTGGGACCTTGTTACTCTATAAGTAGAATCCAGCTTTTCACAAGCACTTACAACCTTACAATCCTTAACAAACTACTGAACTCCAGGCCCTCCTTCTAGCGCCAATTTTAAATGTTGGTTCTGAGTTTTGTGGTTTAGGCAAAACTTAAACAAATAGGATTAAAAAGAGCTAAAGAGGAGGGAAAAGGATTCAAAAGATAAAACACCAGACTCTGCACAAACAACTTACAATACTGAACGGAGTTCAGTGCCCTCCTTCTAGCGCCAATTTTAAATGTTGGTTCGACTTTTATACACACCCTGTGAAGAATGAGCATGAAATACCGATAACACTTATAAGGGATAAATCCCACTCACTTTAGGATCTTGTTGGATATCCAAGGTGTGAGTTACCGAGTTGGGTCGAATGTCTATTCACTCTTTTTCGCTTCTAGAATAGTTTCAAGTGGACTGTCATGTTACCTTACAATGGGCTCGGACTTTCGTTCAGTAATGTTTATGGAGTTGGTTATCTTTGTGGACACTCAGATTTACAAATCGGTTCTTTGATCTAGCTCTTTATGCTTTAGCAGATTTAAATAAAAGACAAATTTTAAAGAAGATAAAAATGGATCATTCAATCGGTGGAACAGAGAGAGTAGGGTAGGGCAGAAAGAGAAGTTTATCTAACTTAGCTGCAAAACCAAAACTACCAATTTTAGTTATACTATTTAGCTTCACAATAGAACAAATCAAAGAGGAAGGTGTCCAGCTTTCTAAGATCACCTTCTACTAAGAGCATAAGATAGAGATGAAAAAGATCTGAAAGAAAATCATAAACAGAAGGGAAGTCGATTGAAATTGGTATCTCTCACCAGCAGCCTAGCTCGCACAGTGAGGACAGAGCAATTAGAACAGGCTTGAACCTTAAATCTGTAATTTTCCCTAGCATACAATAAAAAGAATGAAGCCTAGCAAGCATATCCAATCTTGATAACACATATCTACAACATAAATTAAATAAACCTTAATGAGACAAAAAACAAAAGAAGATGAACTTATCACAATTCAAAAGAGATTAGGCTCCTGGCCACGCTATCACAGAAAACAAAAATCACACCAACTCCAGGTCCAGAACAAAGCATTCAACAAGATTTGCAGGAAATTGTTCAAGTGTCTTTTATTCCAAGTTTTTGCATCCTGAGTTTACATTCGAAAGAAGTATATATAGACTCAGGACAGACCCTGATCTTTTCAAGAATATCTTCTCCTAAAACCCTAAATCTTATCATCAAAATCCCACCGCCTAGGTTTTACAATATAAGGCATTTTTATATAGAATTTCGATAAACCCTAATTACTCTGAAAATCTTCGCGAGGATCTTGCCATAAATGGAGAAAATGAGATTTGACTTCGTCTTCATCAAATGGATACCGCGCGTAAATGTATCTTTATCTTTTAGGTAGGCTGTCAAAGCATCTCATTAATCCCTCTACGAAATTTGGATGAGTCACTGGTTTCCTAGGCCTTCTATCCTCACAGAGCCGCCTTTGCTTGGTTCGAGTTGAAATTCTCTACCCGCCATTACTTCCGCCATAAATTTTTCGTTAACTGCATCCATCTGCAAATTTGATGTGTATTGATATTTTCCTTTTCTGGCCAATTGCCGACCAAAAATTCTTGGCATCTCCCATTTCAATCTGACGGTCCTCGCTTGATCTGTGCTTATCTTTGTCTTTCTTGCCATTACTTCGCTATTATGCAACTGTCGGATTGCTTTCTGCAAAAGAAAAGCAAGGGTTAGAGTTTTAATATTATTAAATTAAACCCTAATGTTTAATACATGTCGGCTTGATTTCTTTTAAAACATGTCGCGATATCGCGACGTTTTCCTCAAGCTACTTTTCCCTCGCTTTTGCCCTCGCGATAATGAGACAGGTCCGAAAATGGGACATGTCGCGATATCGCGACGTTTCCCTTCCTATTCTCATGAAATCAAAATATGTCGCGATATCACGACGTTTTCCTTGCTTTACTTCTTCCAAGCTTACGTCATCGCAAAAATGGAACATGTCGCGATATCGCGACGTTTTCGTCAAGCTTCGCTTCTAATCAAAATATGTCACGATATCGCGACGTTTTCGTCACTTGATATTTCCAATTAAAACCCATCACGATATCGCGACGTTTTCCTCCAGATTTGCCTTTAAACAACATATGTCGCGAAATCGAGACGTTTTCCTTGAGCTTTGCTTCTGATCCAAATGTGTCGCGATATCACGACGTTTTCCTCAAGATTTGCCTTCTAATCAAAACCCGTCACGATATCGCGACGTTTTCGTCACTTGATGCCTCCAGTTAAAACCTGTCGCGATATCACGACGTTTTTGTCACTTGATGCTTCCAGGATTATGTTATCGCGAAAATAAAACACGTCGCGAAATCGTGACGTTTCCTCAAGGTACCTCTTCCGATCAAAACATGTCGCGATATCGCGACGTTTTCCATACTTCATTTCTTTCAAGCTTATGACGTCACGAAAAATGGAACAGGTCGCGAAATCGCGACATCTCCGCAAGCTTTCCTTCCAATCAAAATGTGTCGCGATATCGCGACGTTTTCCTTACTTGGCTCCTACCAGAATATGTCACAAAATCGCGACGTTTTCATCACTTGGCTCTTTCTACCAAAACACGTCGCGAAATCGCGACGTTTTTCTTCAAGCTTTCTTTCAATCCAAATGTGTCACGAAATCGCGATGTTTTTATCACTTGGCTTTTTCTTCTCAAACCTGTCGCGATATCACGACGTTTTCTTCAAGCTTTGCTTCTGACTCAAACCTCGTCGCGATATCGCGACGTTTTCTTCGAGCTTTGCTTCCAACTTAAAACTGGTCGCGATATCGCGACGTTTCTCTTGAGCTTTGCTTCCGATCAAAACATGTCGCAATATCGCGACGTTTTCCATACTTTTCTCATGAAATCAAAACCCGTCGCGATATCGCGACGTTTTCGTCGCTTGGCTCTTCCAATCCAAATATGTCACGAAATCACGATGTTTTCATCACTTGGCTCTTTCTACCAAAACATGTCGTGAAATCGTGACGTTTTCATCAAGTTTTGTTTCCAAGTAAAACCTGTCGCGATATCGTGACGTTTTTCTTACTTGACTCTTTTTCGGTTTTCCTCATGAAATGAAACACGTCTCGAAATCGCGACGTGTTTCTTCAAACTTTCTTTCAATCCAAATGCGTCGCGAAATCGTGACGTTTTCATCACTCGGCCCTTTCTTCCAAAACCTGTCGCGATATCGCGACGTTTCCAAAAATGGAATATGTCGCGAAATCGCGATGTTTCCGAAAATGGAATATGTCGCGAAATCGCGATGTTTTCTCAAGTTACTTCCACTTAGCAAATTTTCCAAAAATTGTAGGTTGACTCCAATGAATTTATTCATCTATCTTCTGCATTTTTACATATTAGTGAAGGATCTTCTTTACTCAGAAATGATTTTAACATTTAAAAAATGAATTCTAAAATGAAATCAAAGCCATATGCAAGCCTACTTGGATACTTTGATGTAAGAAAAACTTTGAAAAGGAGGCAAGCAGAATTTGGAATTAAAACCTGAAAAAAATCAAGAGGGTCCGTGCGAAAAAGTGAAAACTAAATATTTTCAAAGGATAGAATTTCATTTTTTTAGTGGGGGTGTGTTGCTTCTCAACACCTAGTAAATCGATCACCTACATAAACATTGGTTGATAAAAAATTGTATGAGGCATGGACTGGTAAGAGACCCTCTCTTGAACATCTTAGAGTTTTTGGTTGCGATGCTTATGTGCATGTTCCAAAGAAAAAAAGAAGTAAGATAATAAAGTAGAGAAGTGTATCTTTATTGGTTGTAAAGATGATGTAAAGGCTACAAAATTTGGAACCCAAAAACTAGGGTAATTGTTTATAGCTAAGATGTAATATTCAGAGAATTTAAAAGTTCTCCCAAGTAGGAAGAGCAACCAGGAGAGGAAGAACCAGAAAAGGTGCATTTTGAGTTCATGGATGAACAATCTAACTCAACAAAAGAAGATGAACTAGATTCTCAAACTCTAGTTATGAGAAGATCGACTCAAGAAAGACGGAAACCAAAAAGGTATAGTTCACCTGATTTTCATTCTACTTTTGTTTAATCTATTATTGATGATAATTCTAGAACTGATAGGGAGGCAATTAATGCAAAAGATGGTAAATTTTGGAAGAAGCCCATAGTTGATGAGATAAAATCTTTAGATAAAAATAAGAGATGGAATTTGGTAAATTTTCCTACTATAAAATAATGGATTGGTAGTAAATGTATATTCAAGAAGAAGTTTAATGTAGAAGATAAAATCAAGAAGTAAAAAGCTCACTTGGTAGCAAAGGGATATTCCTAGGTACATGGAATTGATTTTGGTGAGGTTTTCTCCCTTGTTGCTAAACTAATTTCTATTAGATTTGTTTTGTATATTTTTGTATTTGGCCTACAAGTAGAGCAAATGGATGTGAATACAACATTCTACATGGGGATCTAGAAGAAGAAATATATATGTCTCAACTAGAAGATTTTTACAGTAAAATGAAAGGAAGACTTGGTATGCAGGTTGAAGAAATCTTTGTATGGTCTAAAATAATCACCTAGGATGTGGTATCAAAAGTTACATACTTATGTATTGGGACTTGGTTTTTCACGAAGTAAAGTTGATCATTGTGTGTACATCAAAAAATTTGGTGATCACTCTATTATTGTGGAGTTATATGTTGATAATACGATGTTAACTAGAAATGATAAAGAAATCATCTAGAATTTTTAGTGTCAATTGTCACCTTAGTTTGATATGAAGGATCTTGACCTTGTAAATTTTATTTTGGGCTATATAAAGAGAGATCAATCAAATAAGAGACTCTGATGGAATCAAAGAAAATACATTGAGATAATATTAAAGAGATTTAATATGCATGATTGTAAACCAGTCAAGACTCTCATTCCTTTGGGTGTAAAGTTATCTGTAGAACAATATCCAAAGACACAAGAAGAGTAAGAGTAAATGGCTCATGTTCCTTATGCAAGTGTTGTTGAGAGTTTGATGTATGCCATGGTATGTACTAGACCAAACATTGCCCATGTAACGGGCATTCTAAATAGATATGTGTTAAAACCAGGGAAAGAACATTAAACGGTTGCAAAGTGAGTTTTCAGATACTTGTGTGGCATAGTAGATTATGCAATCTGCTATCAAGGACGGCTTGAACCAAACAAGGTATAAAAAGTACAAGGTTTTGTTGATGTGGATTGGACTGGAGATCTTGATCACCAAAGATCCATAAGTGGTTATGTATTTCACTTGTTTGGTGGAGCAATTAGTTGGATGAGCAAGAGGTAAATTGTAGTGTGCATGGTAACCACTCATGCAAGTAAGGAAGTAGTATGGTTACAAAGATTATGTGTTGATGTTGGGTTATTACAAGGAGTTGTAAGGATAAAAGTGATAGCCAAAGTGCAATATATCTGACAAAGAACCCTGCTTATCATTCTAAGACAAAGATTATTGCAGTTTAGTACCATTTTAATAGAGACATGGTTGAAGACAAGAAGGTATCACTAGAGAAAATTGGTGCTCTAAAAAATGTTGTAGATTCATTAACTAAGCATGTGAGTACTAAGAAGTCTTCTTGGTGTGGAGACAATGGGCTTAGTTGTCCTAAGTAGTTGAATTTTTTATTTGTATAGGCTTTATTGCAAAATATTCAACAAGTCGGAGATTGTTGAATGTGTTGTATCCTTTGAATGAAAAAATAAATAAATAAATAAAAGTGTGGAGTCTTATTTTTTGATCATTCTCCTTTATTAAAGAATTAAGATGGTTTTAGCCCATGGTCTTATTTTTTTGCTAGTCTCCTTGATTAGCGAATATGGATGGTTTTTAGCCCATGGTTTTATTTTTGGGGTAGTTTCTTTAATTAGTGGGTATAGGTGATTTTAGCCCATAATTTTATACACATTATATTCTAGAACCACTTGGTATTTTAAGGTTGTTTGGTATTGTAAAATACCTATATATGTTTTGTAACTGTTTTGTTAGTATTATGAAATACCTTTATATATATATATATAAAAAGATATCTCTTATTTATTTATTTATTTAGTAACTGTTTTGTTAAAAGCACATAATAATAAATGGAAAAGCAAAAGCAAGACGCGCGCGAACTTTTCGTGTTTATTGTATATACATGTTATTTCCTTCTCTTTTAGGATTCTATTTGCATAAGTATCTCTAAAATAAATTATATATAGATATAAAAGTAACTTAAATGAGTTTTATAATAAAAAAACTTTAACTTTTAAAGTTTTCATCTTATGCATACATAATTGAAATGATGGCTAACAATCAGTAAAAACTATTTTTACATGAGTACGGGGTGCAGTCCAAGGAATACCTCAACGAATAGGGTTTTGGCTCTTTTTTGGGAGGTCCAAGTTCAAACCGTGACCTGGATGAATGTGTGAGGGAGTGGATGTGTATCTCTCTGATGGAGTTGTTATAAGTTGAGGGATTCATGATAAAAACCCTCCCTTAATATTTAAAAAAAAAACTATTCTTGAATTTCTAGCTTGTTCTAAATGGTTGAAAAACATAGTACATAGACTTATCTGAAACAATTCTAGAAATGGCTTGCAATGATTCTGTGTTGAGAGTTTCTTCTATTCTTTTCCTGGTATAAATTTGTAAACACACAGATGGAGTTACCATTCCCAAGCTGAACCCCATGACATTTTCACAAAAGCTTGTTGCGTTAGCTCCAGAATTAAGTATGAGATATACGTTTTCTAACACAACGTTCTCACAAGGAACACTTCCGCTGCAAGCAAATCTAATTGCTTCTTCTGTTGCAGAAGTTCCAATAATGTTGAAGTAGCCAACTTCACTAATTCTAACTGCAGATGTCTGCATTCAAAGGTACAGAATTTGTTTAGTATTTTCTAAATTTATTTCTCTACAATCCTCTTACATGTAACGCCTAATCAGAATATAAGCAATCAAATATATACACACACTTTCCTTCTGTTTTTATTCTTCGACTCCGAAACATTTTGTTTTCCACACAACTTGTATTTATAGATAGGCTAATTACATCTCTTCCTCTCTATTTATATCTTATATATTACAAGGAGCATTTCAGATTGAGCTGAGACCTGATTTGGGCATGGTTCCAGAGAGTCGCAGTAGTATTGGTTTATAATAATAGGATACGAAACATTTTCCATATAAACATTTTGATATCTGATTCCCTGAGCATAGCCAGATCCACCCTGCAAATTAAAGTTTAGAAATTTCATATAGAATATATGTGTGTAAACTAGTATGATTAAATTTGTGTTATACATGCAAATTCTGAGCCAAATAAATATGCCTGTGATGCATATGGGAAGAAATTATATATATTAAACAAGCTATACAGTATAGCAAAAAGTAATTTTCTTTTCCTCTCAAGTTTGTGGATAATAGATTATATATAAGGATTTTTATAAAAGATGTTATTTACTTAATAAATTTATTTAATTATTTAATATGCATTTATTTAGAACATTTGATCAATGTTATTTTAGTTTGAATCAGTGGGAGGAAGGCCCCCTGTTGCTATACCCATAAAAAATGTGGCCACGGTTGTCTCACCTATTGTACTTCTCATTACCTTAAATAAATAAATAAATAAATACATTTATTCAATCAACTCTAAAATATGGTGTACAACCAAATTATATGGGACAATTCTCATAGAAGTTGTTTAACCAATGAATTTATTTAACTATTATCCAGTATAATTTATCCAACCAAACTCTTAAACATTAAACCTCTGATTTTTAGTTTCAAAGTTTTTACCGTTAAACCATCCAAATTACATATAAAAAATAAGTACAGTAAAAACTATTAAAAAAAAAAAAAAACTCACACCCTAACTTTTCACAACTAACACTCAACTCACCACTCCTCAAAGGCGATTCCTCAAATAAACAAACAAACCAATGCTTCTTTAAGACAATCTCTAAGAAGAATATATTTGGGTTTAGATGTTTTACCTGCCAGGTCTTGATTCGAAGCCCATTTGTGGTGTCGTGTATGAATGCCCCATCCACCGTCACAGCAGACACCTGAGCTTCTGAATTCCCTTTTCCCAAGCTTCCAATGCTGAGGTAATAGTGAGAAACCAATTTATCAATAACCTTTCTATATAGCTTGTGCTTCTTGTTTTATGCAATGTAGTTCTTGGGTACCTGATTCCATGGCCTGGTCCACAAGTGACATTCTGAATCAAAATATCAAAGGATTCACCAACTATTGAAATACAATCATCCCCTGCATAAGGTTTAAAGGAAAAGAACGATTAAATCTTTGGAAACAAGAAGTAGGTAAGTCGAAAAGGTGCAACTTATCCAGGTAAGAGGAAAAACAAAATCTGTTTAGGATATTAAATATACCTGTTCCAATCATGGTATTCCTAACAACCACATATTTGGATGCACTGATGTGAATACCATCAGTGTTAGGACTGTGTTCAGGTGCTAACACTGCGAGATAATTTGCTTCCACCCCAACACAGTTTTGAAATGTAAGATGAAATTTTGGACTGTTTCCCACAACTGTATTCCTGACCCAAAGATTGTTGATAGATTCAAATTTAACTGCCTGCAAAGTAGAAGGCTTTAGAGATGCGCCTCTTTCGTGAAAAGATAGTTATTGGTTATTACTACACACAATGCAAGCAGATGACTTATACTATAGAATGCATCCATTTCCTTGCCATACACAAACAATTAAGTTTTCTGGATAGATGGCAGTGCATTTTAGTTCAATTAGGCCATCATAGTGTGCAATTGATATTTGAATACTACGGATTTTTCTTCGCATTAGCAATTGTAAATTTGCATAACAATGCATTTTATCCCAAATAGCCTATCAAATTATATGCCTGGATGGATGGACTTATTGTCATGTACTGACAATGAACGGTTTCATGCATTTTCCTTTTACTCTTTCTTATGTTTTATAAGATCTACATTATCAATCAGGTTGATCTTCAATTTTGTGTTGTATAAATTCTATGCTACATTCTTAAATGATTGAACTTCTCCTACCACAGAAGATAGAAGAGATAAAACTCTTTATTTATATATACAGATCATGTTCTTTTAAGAGAAATCCTCTCAAAGTGCCAGATCAGACACCACTCCATTGAAGAACATAGATGGAGCAGCAGAGGAACATACCGTTGGAGCCGGTTTACATGGCTGCAAACAAAATGAAATATCAGAATCAGTCAGCCATCATATTCTTCACTAAGCTTTTGCTAGCAATAGAATTCTAAACATGGATAGTGATTTTACATTTGTTTCGTTGGTTTTGCAAGATTGTGCCCACCATTCCTCTCCTCTTCCATTAATTACCCCTCCACCCCCAACTACTAGATTATTTACTCCACTAAACAGCAGCCAATAACTAGATTGTGACTCGTTCCAAGTATTTGGATCCTCATAAGCAACTATTGTCCCAGAAATCTAGAATGATTCAAAATTGGAGAAGACAACTGGATCAACAGAATCTAACAGACAGCTAATCAATCTTCTTCATGAAATCAAATCAGGATAAGATTTAAGCCGTGCAATTGTTACCTGTACAGTTAAGGGAGACCGGCATGGACCAGAAAATTTGATGGGCTTGACAAGGTATACTTTTCCCTGAGGAACAAAGAAAATTGGAAACACTGTTGAACATGCTTCATTCCATGCGTCCTCAAAAGCCTGAGACATATCAATCACACAAGACTATCAAATACTATGTTAGGGACAAACCCATCAACCACTCTCATAACATGATCTCATTTCATAATTCCTTTATTATATTAAATGTACTTTTGATGAAGAAAACTTGTGTTTATCATCATTCTATAACTAATAAGAATTTCAAATTTTATGTTTGTATGCAGTTTACCTTGGTATCATCTGTGATCCCATCTCCTACTGCACTGAAGTTATCCACGGACACCACCATGTTTGTTGGAAAGGATGCGTCTCTGACCACTTCAATGTCTTTCAAACCAGGAAGTGATTCAGATGGTCTGTAATTTTTTTCTAACACTGGTGGGAAGATTTTGGTGAAGTGGACTTCTTTCTCTGCATATATGGGGCGTGGGTCTTCTTTAACCTGCTTCTCATAAGCCCAGCATATTCGTAGAAGTAGAAAGAATGTGCTCATCTGTATGTGTATGCTCATCCCCATTCTTCTTGTTCTTCTCTTCCTAAGCCAATTGACAGCCAGAACAGGCTATAATTTAAAGAGGATAAAAGAAAGTCCACAGTATCAGCAAATAAGTACAGTGTGTCTCTGAGGCAGTCAAAGGTGAAGATAACCTAGAAGACCAAAATAAGTGCAGTGAAGCCCAGGACATACATAAAACAAGAAATGAGAACTGTACAAAAACATGTCCTGATGATAATACATGCTTTTTATCAGTGATATGATGGCCACAACAGTGCAAAGTGTTCTGATGATAAACTCGAAGTGTTCTTTTTTCTTTACATCTACACACGGTACCTGAAATCACAATGGTCACAAGAGTGCAAGACAAAAAGGACAAACTCGAAGGGTTCTTTTTTCTTTACTGTTTTTTATGTTTTACAACATTGTATCTGAAATTACGAGGGATTCGAACTCTAGATGATGGATGATGGACACTGTAAGAGGTTCTTCTTCACAACTAATGTTCTGCTACCATCTTCATTAAGACCTTAGATACCTCTAATCAAAAAGCTCACACTTCAAAATTCATGTAGGCCTAATTGATCATTGATCTGATAGACTGGACAAATGAATAGCCCTCTCCGTAGATCGTATGTTGTTATATATTTTTGTTTGATGCTATCGCTTTTGTAATGAGAGGGGTTTAAATTACTGTGATTCCTCATGTATGTTGTGTTCACGACTACTGACACGAAATTATCCTGGAGATGTTTATGAATACTATTTATACCGTTCAAAGGAAGAAAGCATACGTTCATTCTTGTCGGGATTGATTAGTTCAGGAAATGGTCCACACTGATAATCATCTAATAATAAATACTATTTATTTAGTCGTACTATAACAGTTTAGAATCTCAATTTCTTCTTTAAACGTTTTTAAAGTTCTGGGTGGGTATAAGAGTAATACATTATTTTCAAGAGTTTTGCCGAATTGATTTAAAATCCTACTCCCCCCTCAGGATCACCTAATAATATATAATACATTTTGCTTATGAATTATTCATTTTAAGATTTTGGGGATGAAATATAAAAACATTATTTATGGAAGGTTATCATTGTACAGAACTTTTATAGTTTTTAGTTCCTTATAAAATTAATGGGATCTCAATCCTCAACCTATGGATCGTCATCGCAAGCCCTTGGCCTATCCGTTTTGCTGCCCTAGCAAGCACTCTAGCCAGCCTATCTCTTTCTCACAAAAATTTCAGCAAGCACTTAATTGGAAGGCAAGCACTCAATTGCAACCAACCTTTTTATTGACTAGGCAAGCACTTGACGGCTACCAACTGACCTATCTCTTTCTAGCCAAAAAATTTGGCAAGCACTTGGCCACTACCAATCCACCCATTTCTTTTTGGGTAAACTTTTGAGTTAAAAACAGAGATTTTTTCCTCCTTGGATAATTTTTTTTAATTTAAAAAACAAGTTTTTATGTTTGCAAGCACTCAGCGGCTATTAAAAGGCCTCTCTTTTTGGGCAAAAAGTTCAGCAAGCACTCCGTTGCAACCAACCTTTTTGCTGCCTCGACAAGCACTCAGCTGCTACCAACAAGCCTATCTTTTTAAGCAAAAATTTCAGCAAGCACTTGGCCACTACCAACCCACCTATTTCTTATTGAACAAAAAATTTGAGTTAAAAATATAAGTTTTTATGAGGGGTTCCGGTCTCCTTGTACCAAGGTTTGAACTTGGATCTCCTAAATGAAAACCAAAACATATATCACTATAGTATCTCTCACAAGACTAAAATTTTAGGGTAAAACACATGTTTTTTGAATGAAAACCCAAAAAATATATCACTATAGTATCTCTCACAAAACTAAAATTTTAAGATAAAACACAGGTTTTTTTGAAAGGGGTTCTCATCCCTTGTACCAAGGTTAGTCTTTGGCCTATCTCTTTCAAATTGCGACAAGTAAGGGTTAGAAGTTAGATCTCTTGGATGAAAACCCAACTGGCCTATCCCTTTCAAATTTCAACAAGCACTCGGCGACAACCAACTGGCCTATCCCTGTTTGGGCAAAAGGGGTCTATCCCTATCTAGGCAAAAGTTTTGAGTTAAAAACACAGGTTTTTATAAGGGGCCCCAGTCCCTCGTACTTGAGTTTGAACTTGGGTGTACTCAAAAGTTTTGAGTTAAAAACACAGGCTTTTATGAGAGGTTTTTATAAGGGGTTTCAGTCCCTTGTACTTGGGTTTGAACTTGGGTGTACTTAAAAGTTTTTAGTTTAAAACACAGGTTTTTACGAGGGATATCAGTCTCCTGGTTTGAACATGGGTGTACTCAATGAAAACCTAAAGACATACCACTATGATATCCTAATTTTAAAGTAAATCACGGGTTTTTATTAAAGAGGTCCCCCATCCCCTTATATTGGATTTGAACTTAGGTCTCTTAGATAAAAACCCAACAGACCTATCTTTTTCAAATTTCAGCAAGAACTTTATCAACCGGCCTATCCTTTTGTGGATAAAAATTTCAAATTAAAAACATAGGTTTTTATGAACGAGGGGATCCATAGGTGTTTGAACTTTGATATTTTAAATGAAAATCCAAAAACATACCAAAATTTTAAGATAAAACATATTTTTTTATAGTTTTAATGACAAGTCATAATCCTTTATACTAAATTTAAACTTTTATATAAAAATCCAAATAACATATCACCACAACATTCTTTCTTTAAAAAAAAGATTTGTCATACGGAAAAATATAAAATGGTTAAGGTGAAATATTATGGGATGGCAATTCACGTTATATGTTGAATTCGTTATTCATGGCTAGGAGGGTATACGTGATCTTTTTGCTCAGACTCTTTGACATGGCAAATAGATTATCAGTTGAATATATTATGTGGACATACATCATCTGTGAATCACGACGTTATTTTTTATTAAAAATATACTACAATTTTCCTTGCCTCTAGGGCACAATGGCACACTTCACTAGGGCATTTTTTTTTTAGCATGGTGGCCTTAGAACCTTACGTATATCGATCTCAAAGAAAGGTTGTCATACTATTGACAACAAAAGGTTAAAGGATGAGTTCGTTCAATTCGAATAGTTCTAAAAATATATATAATCAATTTTAATCTAAATAATTTGTATTTTGAGTTTAGATAATTTTTTAAGTTATGTGAAAAAAATTCAAAAATATTTGTTTTTATTTTTCTAAAATCTTTTTTTTAAATATATAGAAAAGTTGGTTAGAGCTGACAAGCGTAAGGTTTAAACTAGAGGGACTGTTCCCAAAAAGTCTATTCCAACTCGTCGTTGTTGACCCAACATGAAGGATGGTCTCACTCTGATTCATACCATTGTCGTCGATGTGGCACACACTTAAAAGATTTAGAGAAAACTACTGCCTTTGCAAATTGGCACCCTCAAGGTCTGAAAAGCAACTACGAATCCACTTAGCCCTTGGGGGCATCATCCTTCTAAAATCATTCTATATATTATGTGTTCAACATAACTTTGTATGGATTCCTTAATTTAAAGATGAAGTTCAAAAAATCATTGATTGTGATTTAAATTGTTTTGGGGCATAAATTTAGTGTTTATAGAGCTTTAAAGTGTAGAATTTATTGAACATTTTTAACAATATTTTGTGAAATTTATGAAATTATAAATTTATATAGATTTATATGTTAAATTTTATTTTAAATTTTTCTCTTTCCTTGAATATATTTTAAATTTCAACTTTGTTGAGTTCGAAATAATTTTCACATTAAATCATATTAATTTTTGTTGTTGTTGAAATAAGAGGTCATAGAACTTACCAACATCCAACCCATTAATAATTAAACCTCTAACATTAGAATCTAATGAAAAACCTCCCTAAAAATCCACATCACACCCTAACATAGGAGGAATCACCCCAACCCACACACTAGTGCTAATTTTCCTTAACCTTATAAATGTCAAAGGCCCATATGGATAAAGATCAATATTAAATGCAAAAAGGTCATATAGAGTGGCATGAAGAGGATTATACCTACAATTAACATGGAAAAGTATGTGTTAAGTACATAACACATGACATAATAAGCAAATTGACAACAACCTTTAATTCTTTAATAATTTATATTTTATGCTTTATTCAATGCCACCAAATACATTCTTTACATGGCTATTGATATGGTTGGACTCATCTAATTCATTATAAAAAAATTGTCACATTAACCTTTCACACAAGAAGGTTCTTCATATTTTACTCATAAAGGGGATAAAACTATATTTATTAATAATTTCTGATGTATTCATTTATATATAATAACCATGTCATATATATATATCTATCATTAAATCATCAAAGAAGCATTAGTGTTCATGTATACAATGGCTTCTTGAATGATCGTATAGCCTCTTGAATGAACCTATATGTATATATATCATTAAATCATCAAAGAAGCATTAGTGTTCATGTATACAATGGCTTCTTGAATGATCGTATGGCCTCTTGAATGAACCTATATGGTGACCATCAAAAGTTACTTGTTCTTGTTGATGGATGACACAATCCTTCAATTTAAAATATTAGATTGTGTAACTAAACTATAAATATAGTAATGAAGCATTGAGTAAATAGTGTCAATGTTGTTATAGTTTATCTATAGTAGAGAGGGGATTTTTGAAACCTATTTAAACTTTGTTGACAACATGGTCATATTTTATTATAAGCTTATTTCCAACAACTAAACTTATCATGTATGTATTTGAGACTATTAAAATAAAATGATTCTTTTACAAAATAAACATATGTAAAGAGACAAATACATTTTTTTCATAATAGTTGGTGATTGATAATATGAGATGGATAACTATTACTAATATGTAAAAGAATACCTCTACATTATAGCACATGTCAAAACAAAGTTATCTTCTAAATGATCAAGAAATTATATGATCTCCATATATTATGCAATCTCTTATAAAATAATATCTCTACATTGTAGCATATATCAAAATAAAACTATCTTATAAATGGTGAGCAAGAAATTATATGATCTCCATATACTATGCAATCTCTTGTATGATTCTCGGTGATAAATTTTGATTTGGATACCTATTGATAGGCCTTTTATATATAGATATAGATATAGATAGATAGATAAATAGTTGGAGAACAAGGCGTTGTACTCGAATCCCCCACCCTTAACAAGTCACAACTCTCTCATTTAGAGCTTAAGAGTTTAAAAACTGATTCAATTATCATATCAATTGAGATGCTATAGCTAGATATCTATATCATTTTTCATAAAATGTCTAAATTCTTGATTTTCAGTTTTTGGATCTTCTTCAATTTTTTGTATGAATACAAATATTCCAAAATTTAACATCTTTCTTGACATTTTCCTACAACAACCTTCACAATACCAAAGTTCCAAATCTACTATCTATGCATTACATTTGAGTACAGTGATATTCCAAAACATCGTACTATCATAGTCCACTTTACCGTATATGGATTTCTAGTTTCCTTCTTGAAGCATAAGTGCACCACAAAAATTATATTAAATAGTTTATATGAAAACACAAGAATGTTATAAAATAAAACAAATAATACCAATAAAAAAATTAAAGTAAATCTTAATCATTATTCGATTCAGGCAGTCAACATTTTCTTGTTAGATTCATCTAAACTTACTACTTCTAAGCACGGAAAAGAGAACTTAAATTCATGATCCTCAATTAAAACCCCTCTATTGGCTAGCCTATCTATACATTTATTTACTTCCCTTAACATATGTCTAAACTTGATTTCTTCAAACGCTATAGCAAGGTCTTGAATTTCCACAATTATATCTTGTCCATGGAACCTTTTCTTTCTTCAAAACTGTATTTATTACTATGAGTGAATCACCTTCTATCCATACTCTATTCCATTTCATTTGTTTGCATATTTGTAACCCTTCCAAAGCTACCCAAGCTTTAGCTTCATTATTTGTCTTAAATCCACCAGTGAAAGCATAATGAGACAAAATATATCTATTATTTCTAATTACTTCTCCTCCTCCTATTGGTCCTAGATTTCCTTTAGATGCTTCATCATAATTCAATCTGATCAACTCCACATCTAGTGGTTTCCACTATATATTTTTCCTTCCTTTTGTTTCTCATGTACCCAATATCATAATTTCGTTTGATGACTTGACTCCATATATCAATGATATTTGCTTCTAGATTAGGGATTGGGTGAGTTGATAGGGTTGGTTTACACTCCTCTATGGCTAAACAAATATTCCTTTTCATTACCTCTAAACTGCTTTCCTTTCCTTTAAATATTCTTCTATTCTTTTCTATCCATACAATCCAAAGTATTGTATATTTTGATATATCCTATATTATTTTTAAAGCCTCACTTTTAAAGTGCTCTTTCATTGCTTTAACCATTCTTCCATTCATCACCATGCATCGAGAGAAAAGCACAAGAATTGCATGATGAAAAACTGAGAATAACATTAATCAAAAACATATTTATAGCTATGTATGCCTTTACAAGTCGACATTTAATACACACGATCCGTGTGAGTATTAAATGCAATACATCATGATCCATGTGAAAAGGGATAATATAATATTAATCTCTATCATTCCTCCTCATCGTAGAAGCATGGTATCCAATGCGTTTGAAGGAGGAAAAAAATTGTTAGCCATCTGAGAGTGGGCTTGATGCAAAAGTGGTAGTGAACTGATGAAAGGCAGTTGTTGAGGCTAGACTACCAATGACTGAGATGATTGTAAGGTTGCAAGATGTTGAGAAGTGGTGACCAGATCTGGAGCCATAGTGGAGTCTAGAACTGGAGCAAGAGGAGTAGGAGGATCAGAAGTCATAATATGCATTGTTGGAGGTGCCACATAGATAGGTGCTGGTATCACAAGAATAAATGTTGGTACAAAATGAATGACAAGAGCCAATATAGGTACCACAGGAACAAATGTTGGTCCAAATTGAATGATAGGAAACCATGCTAGTACAAACTATACTGGTGGAGTTGTAGCAGGTGTGGGATGAACCTCATGTTGAGTTGTTAATAGTGCTTGTGCATGTATGTCCTCTTGCTGATGTGTGTTAAAAATTAAGGCAATTTTTCTTTCTTGATGAAAATTAGTGCTAGCCTGCTTTGAAGGGATTTGAACACTTTGAGTAAGAAAAGTTTGATTCTCATACTGAAGGGTGTAGGTATTTTTATATGCATCATATTGAGCTCTCTTGTAATATTGATAATTTTTTCCTAAAAATAACCCACAACAATCCATAGGAGTTACATCACATGTGACAGTGTCTACATACTTAGGCCCCAACGCAAAAGATAAAGTGCATGTTTTGGTGATGCGGGAAGTAGTAGTTTTGTCCTTCCAACCAAGTTAATAAGGACGAGGAGGAGGATGGGTGAAAATATGTAACTTATCAACAATGGACTGCACAATCAAGTTCTTCGGTGAGCCATTGTCGATGATACAATCATCTGAGAAACTAGATGTTAAATGAGCACGAGTAACAAATAGGTTCTCTCGATCTCCGATAAGGGAATGATGGTTAAGTAAGGTGACTTTGTTTAGTCAACCTTCTAAATCATAATAAACACAATCTTCCCCATAAGTCCTTATGGGATTTTGAGGAGTCCCCTCCTCAAGGATTGACTCCTCAAATGGTTCTATCACAAATGCTTGTACAAATAATTATTTTTGTTTAGATTTCTTTAATTGTGGGTATTCAGATTAGTCGTGTCCATTTATTTTACAATAATTACAATATTGTTGTCTATGAGAAGAAGATGAAGCATGAAATCCAGAAGAAAATGATTTAGCAGGAGCAGGAAGAGAAGAAGAATAATAAGGAGAAGAAAATTGTTGAAGTTGGTGCAACGGTGGCATAGAACCTTCAAAATATTATCTAACCCCTGTGTAGTGTGTTGAGAGCTTCTCCTCCGTAAGCTGTGCAAGGTTGAATGCATCATCCAATGTAGTGTAAGTAGAATATTTCAGCTCCCTATAAATATGTGCAAGTAGACCACTCTTGAATTTTGCAATCAACACCGCATTAGGATCAACAATGGCAAGTAACACTCGGATGCGGTTGAAGTGGTGAATAAAATATTTCATTGATTGTATTTTTCCTTGATGAAGTTTGAGCCATTGATTGAGTAAATCATCCTCATAGTTGGATGGATAAAATGAAGCCTTTAGTGATTTGACTAGCTCCTCCCATGTTGTCATTGGGTTTTGGCCCTGTTGGCAATTGGAGATGAACACCTTGGAAAGATTGGAAATTTTGAGTTTGGAAAAAGGGAGTTTTTGGGCATCCGACATGTTACTAAACTCAAACCAAGTCTCCATGTCAAGTATCCAACTATTTAAGACATCGGGATCTTGATAACCCTCATAGATTTTGACTTCACATCAAACATTAGGATGTTGGGAGGAGGAAGAAGTTTGGAGCACTTGCATCATGGTGGTTAATTCAACCATCTTTTCAGTGTGGGTTGTAGTGATTTCAGCCTGGGCTATCGTGATCTCAACCAATTTCTCTGTGAGGGCCATGATGGTGGCCATTCATCTACTAGGAGTGGCCACTAACTTATGAGGCACCTGTTAACTAGGCAAAAAGACAAAAATTTAATTGAGTAGCAGTAAAAATTGTGTTTGTCAACTATGAATGGCATTAATCAAAAACATATTTATAGGTATGTTTGCCTTTACAAGTCACCATTTAATACACACGATTTGTGTGAGTATTAAATGCAATACATAATGATCCATGTGAAAAAGGATAATATAATATTAATCTCTATCAATTGTATATCAAAATATCATCAAAATAGACAACAACAAACTTACCAATATACTCACGCAACACTCTACTCATCATTTGCATAAATATGCTTGGTACATTGGACAACCCGAATGACATCACCAACCATTTATACAATCCATATCGCATCTTGAAGGTGGTTTTCCATTCATCTCCCTTTTGAATACACACCTGATAATACCCACTTGATAAGTCAATCTTACTAAAATACTTGGCTTTGACCAACACATCCATAATATCATCAAGTCTAGATATTGGGAACCTATACTTTATTGTAATCTTGTTTATGGCCCTACTATCCACACACATTCACCAAGAGCCATATACCTTCGGTGTCAATATAGTAGGTGTTGCACAAGGATGAATACTTTCTCTTATTAATCCATTTTTCAGCAACTTAACCACTTATCGGTTCAACTCTTTGTTTTATATTGGATTCATCCTATAGGTTGTCTAATTTGGAAGTGTTACACCAGGTATCAAATCAATGTGATGTTGAATGTCCCTTTCTGGTGGTAATCCATTTGGTAGTTCATCTAGTACGACATCTGCAAAATATCCTAGCAACTATTTTATTGTTGATGGCATCTTTATAACCTCATCTATTACCTTATTCATTGTCAAGACATAACAAAACCTTATTTCCTATATTCCTGTGTTGAACTCTTTGGTGATCAACAAAATCTCACCTTGTCCTTCTAAAAAACATAAGCTTATACTGAGAGGGGGGGTGAACAGTATAAGAGCACTTTTTACTTTTCTTTTCAAATCAATATTATGTAGTGTATAGATAGCAGTATCAGTAGAAGTAATAAAAGCAATGCACAAAACACCATACACAATAGAGACAGATTTAACATGGTTCACCCAAAGATGGCTACCTCCAGGGAGAAAATATATCTTCCAAATATTTCTCAAATTATCTCTTGGGAATCCTTCCCAATTACAATGTTTATGGACCTCTATCCAAAGGATATGTTGATCCCCTAAATTTGTTTTGTGGATCTCTATCCACAGGAGAACTCTTTCTCCTCTACTCTGGCTGGTGATCCTCTAGAAGACAATACCTCCATTACATTGAATGGTGGATCTCTCTCCACTTGAAGACTCTTGTCCTCACTCAGAAGACGTATCCTTAATATCCTATCTAATGGATCTCTATCCACTAGATACTCTGTCCTCTCTACTCTATCACCTTCAAAGCTCTGTCTCAATGTTGTACTAAATATAGTCTAGTCGGTATAGCACAGTTCTACTCAACTCTTGCACTAAACATAGTCCAATATATCTAGAACAAGTCCACTCAAATCTACACTAAACAGAGTCTAGTAAGTCTAGCACAAATCTGCTTAATCTCTCTCTTTTTTCTAGCATAAACTTGTCCTCAAATCTGCACCAAAATCTACTCTCAAATCTGCACTAAACACAGTCCAGTTGGTCTAGCACAACTATGTCTTCAATCTCTGTCCTCAAGCCTTAACTCAAGGCTTGACTCAACTCTGCTAGATCTGCCCCAAACCTTAACTCAAGGTTTGAACAAATCAATCAACTTTGCTCTCAAGTCTTCTCAAAGACTTGTCTCAAATATGCTTTGCAAGCTTCCATAAAAGCTCACACCAATATGTCCACAAGTCCTCTCTAGAACCTACTCAAATTTGCTCTACAAGTCCTCTCTAGATATTGTTCAAATTTGTTCAACAGGTCCACACGAAACTATTGCAAATGTGAAGAGGGTTAAGGCCTAAAACTATCTAGTTTTTCTAGGCTCAGTGTGAAAAAATGGTGTTTGTCGACAGGGTTTAATTGTCGACAAGATTTTATTTTTTATATACTTGTCCTCTCCCTATATTCTCTCCTCTCCCTATTTTCTCATATTCCCCTTTCCTCCATATTATCTTACCTTTTATCTCGCCCCTTATCTCTCCTTTCCTTTCCCTTATCCCTCCACGCCACCTCCCTTCCTCCTTCTCTAACCACCTTCCTCCCCTCAATATAAATACAATGTATTATGTTGCACGAAGAGAATGAAGGAAGCCTTAGAATTATTTAAAATTAGTTTATTCTTGTTTATTTAATTTTTAATCGCCCACCACCTATCACTGGTATCAGAGCCAAGGTAGCATGTGAATCGAGAAGATTCGAGACAGAGCGTGAATTTCAAGGTCGATGTGGAGGGCACATAGCTTGAGGAGCTGAGCTAGCAGAGTTGAGTAGACGATGATGTGGCATGTGGGATAGTGACGTGTCAAGCGTAGCTAAGGTGGCAATTTGCTATTGGTTGGCATAGTTGAGTTTGTGGTTGATTCGGCAAAAGGAACAAGCAGCGATTGCCCAAAGGCAATCGATGTTAAATGCGATTGTTCGCGTTAATAAACCCCTGCGTGTTGTTATCCCAGTGCATCTGGGATAAAAGGATTCATTTAAAAAAAAAAAAAATTGCCGTGTTTAATAAGAATTTATTTGATGTTATTAGCACGTCTATGGGTGTAGCCGGAGTGGCAAAGGTGATCGCATTGCTAGCCTGAGGTGCCTGGTTCGAATCCCGCCGGGCCGAAATCTGACAAAATATTTTTTTGGTTATCCTGCTTGATTGAAGGTAAAGGTGTGTGTGCACCAAGTTACTTCCAAAGGAGGCCGCGGGCACTTGGCAACTTAAAAAAAGTTTTTTTTTTTAATTTTATATAATTTTTTAAGCATAATTTATTATTAAATTAATTTTTTTTTTAAAAAGGCTTTATAAAAATTTAATTGAAAACTTTAGAGACTTTGTGGCAAATTGTAAATCGCCCAAGGGGCTTGAAAAACTTGATTTTTTGAAAACTTTAAAAGGGCAATCTTTGTAAAAATGGGGAGAATAAAAGTGTCGGGAAGTCTTTCGAAGCATCCGTTTAGCACTTCCAAAAAATTTTGGACGCCAGGGGCGCTGCCCCTTGGAACCCCGTTCAAGGCTAAAAATTTTATGTAATAGCCTTAGCAGTTGTAAAGAAGAAAAAATTGAAACCTCAGAAGCTCTAACGAAGTTTTCTTTTTGCCTTAATGAGTAGATGATCAGATCTACCGGATGTTACCATGCTTTGTGCTCTCTACTGCGAAGAGAAACTGCTAAAGCTTTTGATGAACGAGTTCGACAAGATGGACTGCATGGCATATTCAGTCAACTATAGAATTTAGTGATAGCCCACCTGAGGAAGCCTGATTCTGGATACGAGGCTGACTCAAAAGATAATATTTTTGGACAACGAGTGGAGGAGTCCGATACAATTGAAGTTGCACCTGTAGATCAAGCTAGTGATAGCTACTCTCCAGCTGAGTCAAAGCAACAATCCAGTGAAATTTATACCCCACGCTCTCAAGAGCCTGAGCCAGCACAGGCCGAGCTAGTGGAAGCTCCTGAAATTGTTGTCATCAGTGACAATGAGGATTCCATT
The DNA here is from genome assembly GCA_028583015.1 of Wollemia nobilis. Classification (NCBI taxonomy): domain Eukaryota; kingdom Viridiplantae; phylum Streptophyta; class Pinopsida; order Araucariales; family Araucariaceae; genus Wollemia; species Wollemia nobilis. The sequence continues at coordinate 18,767,844 of JAQPPZ010016947.1, read as the reverse complement.
GTAGATATTTTTGGGCCTCCAGTACTGGGTAATCCATAAGAATAAGAAGAAGAAATTAGTGAGAGAGTTAAGAAATCTAGATTTGATTTGAACTTGTAATTGCTTTGTACTTCCTGTTTTAGTCATATCAAAGTTTGTTTTCAAGTAGTATAAATTACTTCAAATTCGAATCTCCCAATTCTTGAATTTAATGGTAGTGATTATGAATACTGGTTAATAAAGATGAAAACTATGTTGATCGATAAAGGTTTATGGGAAATAGTTGAAGAGGGTTACACGGAACCCTCTCCTACTGACTGGTCTACCTTAAGTGCTGTTGATAGAAAATCCAAGAAAGAAGCCCAGAAAAACAATTATTTTGCCCTATATCATTTACAAGCAACCCTAGATAAAAGCATATTTCCTAGAATAGCATCCTGTATAACAGCTCAAGATGCTTGGAAGGATTTAAAGGAAAGTTTTCAAGGGAGTGATCAAGTGAAGCAAATCAGGCTTCAAACTCTAAAAAGAGATTTTGAAAATCTCATAATGCAGGAGAATGAGAAAGTAGGAGACTACTGCGTGCGAGTCAAAGCCATAGTAGATAAAATGGTCACTCTAGGTGAAGAGATTAAACCAAAATTTGTAGTGAAGAAAGTGTTGCGAACACTTCTTCCTAAGTGGAATCATGTAGCAATCATTATTAAAGAGTCAAAATATTTGACTGCACTTTCCTTTGATGCACTAATTGGTTCTCTTCTTTCATATGAAGAGAGATTATAGGAATCTTCTTCCACTAGCCACAGAGGTGATGACAAAGCCTTCGTTTCACAAGAAGGAAAAGGACAAATCAGAGGTCGTGGCAGAGGTCAACACAGAGGTAGAGGTAGAAATAGTCCATGAGGTGGAACTCCTAATAGAGGAGGATCTTCAAACAGAGGTGGAGGTCAAAATAGAGGTGGACAACAGAACATAGGGAAGCATCCAGGACGAGGAAAAGGAAGTGACAAGTCAAAACAATCTTGCTACAATTGTGGTAAACTTGGCCACTTTGCTCGTGACTGCTGGTTGAAATCCTCACAAGGAAGCAATAGCTAGAGCAGTCAGTATGGCAATTTTGGAGAAGAGGAAGGGACCTCAAATCTCTTTCTCTCATATGGCAAGTCAGATTAGAACCTGAATGACACCTGGATCTTGGACACTGGGTGTTCAAATCATATGAGTTGCAAAGAATAACTCTTTACTACTCTAGATTCTTCCTACAAATCCAACATCAAATTGGGGGACGACAAGTCATTGGCGGTTGAAGGCATTGGAGCCATGGAGGTTCCAAAAAAAGAAGGCATGAAACAAGTAAGTGATATCTATTACACACCTCATCTCCAACACAATATTTTAAGTGTTGGTCAAATGTTAGAAAAGAACTATAAGTTGCTATTTGATGAGGGTAAATATACTATTTTTTATAAGAGGAATAGTGATAGAGTCATTACTCAAGTACCCATGACAAGGAACATGTTATTTACTTTAAAGTTTGGCCAACCAGGAGGAGATCAATTAGTAAATGTTGCTATTCCAAATCCAAGTGTGTTGTGGCACTTGAGATATGGTCATTTGAATTCAGCCAGTTTGAAGTTGTTAACTTCTCAAGCGATGGTGATCGGACTTCCTAAATTTCAGGACAATAAGGAATTTTGTGAAGGTTGTGCCTTGGGCAAGCATGCTAGAACCATATTTCCTCAAAGATAAGCATGGCGGGCCAGTTATCCACTCCAACTAGTGCATTCGGACATCTGTGGTCCACTGCAGACCAAGAGCATTGGTAACAACTCTTACTTTCTTCTTTTCATTGATGATTTTTCAAGAATGTGATGGATATATTTTTTGAAACATAAATATGAGGCATTCGGTTGCTTCGTAGATTTTAAAGCAAGAGTTGAAAATGAGAGTGGATATTTTGTTAAGTGTCTCAGATCAGATAAATGAGGAGAATACTCCTCTAATGAATTTTTAAATTTTTGTAAAAAACATGGAATAAAGAGGCAGTTCACTACTGCCTATACTCCACAGCAGAATGGTGTGGCTGAAAGGAAAAACCACACCATTGTAGAGATGACAATATCTATGATTCAAATGAAGCATTTAAGCAATATGTATTGAGTAGATGTAGCCAGGACCAATGTGTATATTTTGAATAGGAGCCCTACTTCAAGTTTGAAAGGGAAAACTCCTTACCAAGCATGGTATGGTAAGAAATCGAATGTCAAGCATTTCAGAGTGTTTGGTTCATTGGCTTACTCACACATTCCTGATGAACATAGGAAGAAGCTTGATCCTAAGAGTCAAGCATGCATTTTTGTAGGGTACTATGAGAACACAAAAGCTTGTAGACTCTACAATCCTAGGACTCGAAAGATCATACTTTCCAGGGATGTAATATTTGATGAAGGGGGAGAATGGGGAAATCCCCAAATTTATAGTGATGTTGAATCTCATGATGCAGGTTCTTCAAAAATTCAACAGACGTCACAAAAAAGCAAGAAGTCCCCTCCTCCAAGCCCAAGCAAACATTCGACTTCCAGTTCATATTTATCTTTACCAAGTCCTTCTCCATAAAGGTCAGTCAGTTCCTCACCAATGGATATTGATTCTCCATATAGAGGTAAGAGAACTCTCCAGCATCATCCATATTATCATATGTTGGATACAAATTTTCAAATACAATATACTAGAAGTCAAGCAAGTGAAATGGGTTCAGTTTTGCAAATATTTGAAAATATGCATTTGTATGGAGATGATGACTCCCAAGAACCTTGAGGAGATGTAGTTAACTATGCCTTGTTAACTAGTGCACAACTTGAACCTTCTAGTTATGAGAATGCTTGTACTTAGAAGATATGGCAAGATGCCATGAAAGAGGAGATAACCTCTATAAAAAAATGATACTTGGGATTTGGTAGAGCTTCCTAAAGGAAATAAGTGTGTTGGATGTAAATGGGTCTTCAACCCCAAATTCAATGTTGATGGAAGCATTGAAAGGTACAAAGCAATATTGGTTGCAAAAGGATTTACACAGAAGTATGGTATTGATTATGAAGAGACATTTGCTCCTATAGCTCGATAGGAGACCATCAGAATAGTTCTTGCTTTAGCTGCACACAAGGGATGGAAAGTCCAACACATGGATGTGAAAAGTGTCTTTCTCAATGGGTACTTGACATAGGAAGTGTATGTTGAGCAACCACAAGTATTTCAAGAGCAAGGTAAGGAGCACCTTGTTTATAGACTGAAAAAGGCACTCTATGGCCTCAAGCAGGCACCACGAGCTTGGTACTCTCGCATTGATGGGTACTTCAAATATTTTGGGTTTAACAGAAGCATAAATGAACCCACTATTTACTACTTGAAGTAAGGTAATGACATCCTCATAGTTTTATTGTATGTGGATGATCTCATATTCATGGGTAGTAATAGAAAAGTGAATATGAATTTCAAGTGCTCCATGATGAAGCAATTTGAGATGAAGGATCTTGGCTTAATGGACTACTTCCTTGGAATGAAAGTTCATCAGTTAGATACAGGGATATTCATCTGTCAATATAAGTATGATCGGGTAATGATCAAGAAGTTTGCTATGGAGCATTGCAAACCAGTTGCAACTCCAGTTGGACATGGGATTCAATTAAGCAAATATGATGGAGCACCAAAAGTTGATGTGACCACTTTTAGAAGCATGGTTTGGAGTTTGATGTTTCTCGCCAACACCAGACCTGATATTCAGTATATTGTTTCTCTTGTCTCTCAATTTATGGCTAGCCCATCTGAGCTACATTTGTAGGCAACTAAAATAATTTTCAGATATGTGAAGGGTACATTGGATTTTGGAATCCAGTACCATAAATTTAACACTATAAATCTTGTAGGCTTTAGTGATAGTGATTGGGGCAGCAACATTGATGACATAAAATCAACTTCAGGGAACTGATTTAGTCTGGGATCAGGACTAATAACATGGATTTATAAAAAGCAAACTGTTGTAGCTTTGTCTTCTACAGAAGTTGAGTATATAGCAATCACCTATGCTAGTACTCAAGCCTTGTGGCTAAGAAAAGTGCTGGAAGATATTGGAGAGCAGCAAAGTGGTCTGACCAGAATTTACTGTGACAACATCAGTGCCATTCAGTTGGCATACAATCCAATCCACCATAGTAGAATGAAGCATTTTGATATGAAGTACCACTTCATCCGAGATATGGTGGAACATGAAATTGTTGAGCTTAAATTTTGCCACACTTTGGAGAATGTTGCAGATATTTTCACCAAAGGGATGGCTAAAGCTCAATTTATAAAGCTGAGAGACTGTGTTGTCAGTCCTCTCAACTTTAAGGGGGAGAATGTTGTAAATGTGAAGAGGGTTAAGGCCTAGAACTATCTGGTTTTTCTAGGCTCAGTATGAAAACAATGGTGTTTGTCGATAGGGTTTAATTATCGGCAATATTTTCTTTTTTATATACTTGTCCTCTCCCTATATTCTCTCCTCTCCCTATTCTCTCGTATTCCCCTTTCCTCCCTATTATCTTACCCTTTATCTCACCCCTTATCTCTCCTTTCCTTTCCCTTATCCCTTCATGCCACCTCCCTTCCTCCTTCTTCTCTAACCACCTTCCTCCCCTCAATATAAATACAATGTATTATGTTGCATGAAGAGAATGAAGGAAGCCTTAGAATTATTTAAAATTAGTTTATTTTTGTTTATTTAATTTTTAATCGCCCACCACCTGCCAAGAACCTCTCCAAATATGCTCAATAGGTCCACATAGAACCTACTCAAATCTTCTCAATAGGTCCACACAGAACCTGCCCAAATCTGCTCAACAGGTCCACACAGAACCTGCTCAAATATGCTCAACAAGCTCACACAGAACTTGTCCAAATCTGCTCAACAAGCTCACACAAAACTTGTCCAATCTCATAGAAACATAAAGAGAATTGTTAGAGACTCAATATGTTCTATACTCAATGCTCAATCACTTTCTCAACTCAAATCAATCTCATAGAAGCATAAAGAGAATTGTTAGAGACTCAATATGTTCTATTCTCAAAACTCAATCACTTTCTCAACTCAATCTCATAGAATCATAAAGAGAATTGTTAGAGACTCAATATGTTCTATTCTCAAAACTCAATCTCAACTCAAATCAGAATATAGAATAGTTTTTTTTATGGAACTTGATCAATCACTTCATACATCCACTTGACTAGGCTTAATCAACTCTACTCAACCAATCTCTTCAAGAAACAACTCTTTCTTTCAAACCCTAGTCCAAGCATGTAAACACCAACTCAAAATATTTCCAATAATGCTCAACAACAAATCTCACATAACAATGATACTCATGTTCTTTTCAAACTCAAGTCTAAGTCCTTTGCATAACAACTCACTTCAATAACAATGCTCATAAAATATTCTTCATATAACAATGATACTCATGTTCTTTTCAAACCTAACTCAGGTTCTTCACATAACCAATGGCTTCAACAACAATGCTAATAAGACAAGGTTTTTAATCACAACTCTTAATTTAGAAAACCTTGAAGCATTAACTCAACCACTTTTGAAAAGGAAACCCTAATCAAATCCTTTTCACTCCAAACTTAATTTTCAAGACAACAATCAATCAACTCAACCAAGAAGGAATTTGCCCATACCTTTTGTTTGACAAGTAGTTGGTCTCACAAATCTGCCACACTCACAATTACTTCTTTGCCAATCTCAATAAGGGTTAGAGGATAATTTTCTTCAACAAAACATATCACAAATATAATATCAAAATTACACCTTATCACTCCAACTTGATTAGTAATCAATATCCTCACAATAATCACAAAAACCCTTAATTCAAAATAACATACTACCCACAAAGTCTTAATCTTCTAATATTCCACAATAGCAATTTAAGACTTTTAAAAATAAAAACAAAATTCTCCTTATAACTCCTAAAGGTAATTCTCAACTACCACAACTTTATTACAAAGCAACCTTTCCAAACTCAACCACTAAACAACCTTATACCTCCAACTTAGGCATTTAATTAAAATTAAAATCAAAATATTACCTTTGCCTTTGGAGGGAATCGAACCCTCGACATTGCCCCCTATGAGCACCTTAACCATGGCCAAAGTCATCACACGAGCCAAGCGCTCATTGAGATTAACGAAGCACCACGTGCTTCTTAATCTCCACTCTCTCCTTCCGCCTTGGCAAAAGAACGTGCATCGTAGGCGCTTCACTCAACACACCTCACGATGCACCCATCGTGATTCGAACATGAACTCCCTTGCAAGCCAGCGCTTTTGCACTTTCCAAAATGCCACTAGACCACGTTGTCTTATGCAACTTCGAAAATCGAAGCTTCCTCCCTTCAACACTTTGCTATCACATTTTTTGCATACACTCACGAGCTCTTACTTTCGTAGGCCAATATTTTTACTTTAGAGCAAGGATAATAAATTTAAACTTTAGGCATAGTATTTATATGCTTCCTCCATTACTTTGAAAATGTCGATGCTTTCCTTGTTGTTTTCTATGACGTCGGTGGAGATCATAAAGGCTTTGAATGCCTTTGGTCTTAAACCCAACCTTTGGGTTTATTAAGATATCTTTAGACTTTATAAAACCCACTCTTTGCATTATAAAATATTATAATAAAAATTATAAATATTTTATTTGGGTTTTCACCATGGCACATTTAATATTATAATAACCATTATTATAATATTATACCTTTGATAAAGTACCTTTAATATTTATTTATAAAATTTAAATTCTCACTGAATTTAAATAATTTATAAAATAAATATTATAACTCCTTTTTAACTTCTGTCTTTTGCACTGTTTCACTTGATCTTTGGCCTTCTTCCTGGATATCAAATAACCATTTTATCCCCTTTGTTTCCTTCTAAAATATTTGGTATTAATGATGACTTCATCTGGTGACATCAATGACAACTTTGACTTAGGGACTCAAAATGTCCAACAATCTCCCCCTTTGTCATTGATGGCAACCCATACTCTTCTTACCAAAATCTGACCTTTCTTTTTATTCTCCCCCTGGGACATTGCTCCCCCTGGCTCAATGCTCTCTCAAATATCAAATCTCTCCCCATTACACAAATCTCTCCCCCTTTGACATCAATGGCAAAGGGTCACCTTTGGGGCTCGGGGCTAAGAATGAGCCTCTTAGCTTAGCCCCTCCCCCACCTCCTCATGAGGTGGTTAATTCTAGGGTGGGAGTATTTCTACTCCCCAAAAGCATTGTTCTTTACCTTTATTCTTTTCCCTTATTTTCTGAGTTTCTTAAATCCTCTGACTATTTCTATCCAAGTCATCATCCCTGTTCCTGTCATCATTCCTGTTCCTGTTCCTGTTCTTGTTCACATCTAGGTTCCTGTTCCTGTTCCTATTCCTGTTTTCATCCATGTTCCTGTTCATGTTCCTATTCTTGTTCATGTTCATGTTCCTGTTCCTGTTCATACCTATTTTTGGAATGTCTGCTCTACACCACTTTGTTGTGTGACCATTATTATTGCACTTATAACACTTAATGATATTATTCCTTGGAGGTGCAAATGTCTTAGGATTTTTCTTAGTGAAGTCATATCCTCTTCTTTCATGAACCCTACAATTCATTGCCTTGTGACCAAACTGATTACATGAGTAGCAATACCCATGGAAAAGTTATCCATTCCCATATTCTTTTCTTTCATGTGTCCTGCATTGTGAAGCCATGTGCCCAAACCTGTGACATGAAAAACATCTTCCATTGAAGCTTCCCTATTTTGACCTCATTGGTCTCCTATTCTGATTGTTGTTCCATCTGTATCTTCTCTGTGCATTGTTCCTATCTTTTTTGAACTCTCTATTGTCCAACTCTTCCTCTGATGTCTGACTTTATTTTACACTGTCTTCTTCTGAAGTATCTTCATCTGAAGTTTCCTCTTCAGAACTTGAAGTTGACTCTCCTTCCTATTTCTTTTGAGTTTGTTCAAAACCAAGACCTATTTTGTTTGTTGACCTTCTTTGTACCTTGACTATCTTATCCATAATATTTGAGCTATTCTTGAATCCTTTCATCTTGATCTTGGAGTCCTCTAAATATTCTTTTAGTAGTGCCACTTCTTGTGCTAACTTCTCACATTCCAAGATCTTTGCTTCTAACTTATCTTTGAACCTTTTTGCCTTAGCCTTTGATTTTTCTAAATCCTCTATGAGCAATCTTCTCTCTTCATCACATTCTTGAAACTGAATTTCAAGTTTAGAGTGTTGCTTTCTTACCTTCTTTACCATGTCAAGGGCATAGATAAGTTCTCCCTTGAGATCATAACCATTCTCTGCTGAATAATCCTCTATTTTTTTACCTTTGTCCACATCATTAATTTCTTTTGGCTTGTCTTCTATAGGATCACTTACTTCTTCTTCTAAAGCCATTAGAATATTTTCATCTGGTCCTTCAAGTGCATTCTCATATTCATCATCACTGAAACTATAACCATCCCTTGTACAATCATCTTCAAGATGTCCAAAGTTACCACATCTAAAACATTTGAGAATAACTGGAGTCTTTTTCTTAACTGGTTCTTTTTCTTCAATCATAAATAGGACTTCATCTCTATCATTGTCTAAAAAACTAGCATCACTATCATTTGAGTACTTACTTGCATTATCCGCATAGTAGCTCCTCTTTTGTCTTTGGAAGAACTTCCTTCCTTGTCTGCTTTGTCCATCCTTGCTTTTATTTTGGTGCCTGTGTCTTTCTGATTCCCTGTACTTGTGATCCTATTTTTCTTCACCATTGTTGTTCTTTGGCTCTTTACAATCTGTTGCAAAATGTCCATACTTTCCATAATTGAAACACTTAACAGATCTTAGATCTATGGGTCTTCTGGAACCTTTATCTCTTCTACCATAATTTGCTTCTTCATCACTGGATGACTCACTGCTTGATTCTGACTTCTTACCCTTTATCTTCTTGTTTGCTTTGAAAGTAGCCTCTTTCGGAGGGATAGGATCTTTTGTTCTTATCTCAAAAGTTGTAAGCATGCCAAGTAAAGAATTTCTTGTCAGACTGTCACTATCAATTGATGTTTCTATAGTAGAGACCTTTTCACTGTACCTTTTTGGAAGAGTTCTCAAGATCTTATCACAAGCATCAGATTCATCGACCTTCATTCCAAGACCTCTCATCTCATGTACAAGTTCATCAATCTTACTGAGATAGTCATGAATGTTTTCATCATCCCACATTCTTAGATTTTCAAATTCTCCTTTGAGATTTCTGATCTTAGCTTTCCTGACACCTTTATCTCCTTCATATATGTTATGTAGTAGTTCCCACATTTCTTTTGCTATTTTACAATCCATAACCTTCATAGATTCTGATCTACGCAACCCTTTTATAATTGCATTCATAGCTCTTGAATTTGCATGCATTAGAAGCTTACCTTCCTTATCTATAGGAGGATTGATTATTGAATCATATCCAAGTTCCACTACATCCCAAACTTCATTGCCAAGTGCCATCAAGTGAAACCTCATCAACATACACCAATACAAGAAGTCACTTCCATCAAATACTAGTATTGTATTATTGATGGACCCGTCCCTTTGATCCTTTTGATCCATTGTGTTCTTGACCACTTTTCCTTCAAGCTATCAAACTCTTCTGAAGGAACCCACTCTGATACCAATTGAAGAACACAAGCTTATACTGAGAGGGGGGTGAACAGTATAAGAGCACTTTTACTTTTCTTTTCAAATAAATATTATGCAGTGTATAGATAGCAGTATCAATAGTAGTAATCAAAGTAATGCACAAAACACCATACATAATAGAGACATATATTTAACATGGTTCACCCAAATATGGCTACCTCCACGGAGAAAATATTTCTTCTAAATATTTCTCAAATGATCTCTTGGGAATCCTTCCCAATTACAATGTTTATGGACCTCTGTCCAAAGGAGATGTTGATCCCCTAAATCTAGTTTGTGGATCTCTATCCATAGGAGAACTCTTTCTCCTCTGCTCTGGTTGGTGATCCTCTAGAAGACACTACCTCCACTACACTATTGGTGGATCTCTCTCCACTTGAAGACTCTTGTCCTCACTCAGAAGACCTATCCTCAATGTCTTAGTTGATGGATCTCTATCCACTGGAGACTCTGTCCTCTCTACTCTGTCACCTCCAAAGCTCTATCTCAATGTTGTACTAAACATAGTCTATTGGTCTAGCATAACTCTACTCAACTCTTGCACTAAACATAGTCTATTCGGTCTAGCACAAGTCCACTCAAATCTGCACTAAACATAGTCTAGTTAGTCTAGCACAAATCTGCTCAATCTCTCTCTTTGGTCTGGCATAAACCTATCCTCAAATCTACACCAAAATCTGCTCTCAAATATGCACTAAACATAGTCTAGTCGGTCTAGCACAAATCTATCTTCAATCTCTATCCTCAAGCCTTAACTCAAGGCTTGACTCAACTCTGCTAGATCTACCCCAAACCTTAACTCAAGGTCTGAATAAATCAATCAACTCTACTCTCAAGTCTTCTCAAATACTTGTCTCAAATCTTCTTTGCAAGCTTCCATAAAAGCTCACACCAATCTGTCCACAAGTCCTCTCTAGAACCTACTCAAATCTGCTCTACAAGTCCTCTCTAGAACTTGTTCAAATCTATTCAATAGGTCCACACAAAACCTATCCAAATCTTCTCAATAGGTCCACATAGAACCTGCTCAAATCTGCTCAATAGGTCCACATAGAACCTATAATCTCTCAATAAGCTCACACATAACTTGTCAAATCTGCTCAACAAGCTCACACAGAACTTGTCCAAATCTGCTCAACAAGCTCACATAGAACTTGTCCAATCTCATAGAAACATAAAGAGAATTGTTAGAGACTCAATATGTTCTATACTCAATGCTCAATCATTTTCTCAACTCAAATCAATCTCATAGAAGCATAAAGAGAATTTTTAGAGACTCAATATGTTCTATTCTCAAAACTCAATCACTTTCTCAACTCAATCTCATAGAAGCATAAAGAGAATTGTTAGAGACTCAATATGTTCTATTCTCAAAACTCAATCTCAACTCAAATCAGAATATAGTATAGTTTGTTTTATGGAACTTGATCAATCACTTCATACATCCACTTGACTAGGCTTAATCAACTCTACTCAACCAATCTCTTCAAGAAACAACTCTTTCTTTCAAACCCTAGTCCAAGCATGTAAACACCAACTCAAAATATTTCCAACAATGCTCAACAACAAATCTCACATAACAATGATACTCATGTTCTTTTCAAACTCAAGTCTAAGTCCTTTGCATAACAACTCACTTCAACAACAATGCTCATAAAACATTCTTCATATAACAATGATACTCATGTTCTTTTCAAACCTAACTCAGGTTCTTCACATAACCAATGGCTTCAACAACAATGCTAATAAGACAAGGTTTTTAATCACAACTCTTAATTCAGAAAACCTTGAAGCATTAACTCAACCACTTTTGAAAAGGAAACCCTAATCAAATCCTTTTCACTCCAAACTTAATTTTCAAGACAACAATCAATCAACTCAACCAAGAAGGAATTTGCCCATACCTTTTGTTTGACAAGTAGTTGGTCTCACAAATCTGCCACACTCACAATTACTTCTTTGCCAATCTCAATAAGGGTTAGAGGATAATTTTCTTCAACAAAACATATCACAAATATAATATCAAAATTACACCTTATCACTCCAACTTGATTAGTAATCAATATCCTCACAATAATCACAAAAACCCTTAATTCAAAATAACATACTACCCACAAAGTCTTAATCTTCTAATATTCCACAATAGCAATTTAAGACTTTTAAAAATAAAAATAGAATTCTCCTTATAACTCCTAAAGGTAATTCTCAACTACCACAACTTTATTACAAAGCAACCTTTCCAAACTCAACCACTAAACAACCTTATACCTCCAACTTAGGCATTTAATTAAAATTAAAATCAAAATATTACCTTTGCCTTTGGAGGGAATCGAACCCTCGATGTTGCCCCCTATGAGCACCTTAACCATGGCCAAAGTCACCGCACGAGCCAAGCGCTCGTTGAGATTAATGAAGCACCACGTGCTTCTTAATCTCCACTCTCTCCTTCCACCTTGGCAAAAGAACGTGCGTCGTAGGCGCTTCACTCAACACACCTCACGATGCACCCGTCGTGATTCGAACACGAACTCCCTTGCAAGCCAGCGCTTTTGCGCTTTCCAAAATGCCACTAGACCACGTTGTCTTATGCAACTTCAAAAATCGAAGCTTCCTCCCTTCAACACTTTGTTGTCACATTTTTCGCATACACTCACGAGCTCTTACTTTCGTAGGCCAATATTTTTACTTTAGAGCAAGGATAATAAATTTAAACTTTAGGCATAGTATTTATATGCTTCCTCCATTACTTTGAAAATGTCGATGCTTTCCTTGTTGTTTTCTATGACGTCGGCGGAGATCATAAAGGCTTCGAATGCCTTTGGTCTTAAACCCAACCTTTGGGTTTATTAAGATATCTTTAGACTTTATAAAACCCACTCTTTGCATTATAAAATATTATAATAAAAATTATAAATATTTTATTTGGGTTTTCACCATGGCACATTTAATATTATAATAACCATTATTATAATATTATACCTTTGATAAAGTACCTTTAATATTTATTTATAAAATTTAAATTCTCACTGAATTTAAATAATTTATAAAATAAATATTATAACTCCTTTTTAACTTCTATCTTTTGCATTGTTTCACTTGATCTTTGGCCTTCTTCCTGGATATCAAATAACCATTTTATCCCCTTTGTTTCCTACTGAAATATTTGGTATTAATGATGACTTCATCTGGTGACATCAATGACAACTTTGACTTAGGGACTCAAAATGTCCAACACCTTCCTCTTTAAGAGATAATAAAACAACCTTAATACCATCTTTAAAAAGGTATAGGTGTTCTTTTCTCCATCATGTATTACCTTCCTATCATACTGCCATGGCCTCCCTAAAAATAAATTTCAGACATCCATAGGTATAACATCACACCAGATCTCATTATTATAAGTATTACCAATAGAAAATTTAATCAAACACCTCTTGTCTACAACCACTTCATTACCCTTTTTAAACCAGGCTATACGATATGGATATGGATGCTTCTCACATTTTAGACTTAGTTTATCTACCATAACATTTGAGACCATATTCTCACAACTTCCACCATCAATAATAAATTTGCATACCTTTCCTCCAAATGTGCACCGTGTCCTAAAAATGCGTGTACGCAGCTATGAGGTACTACCATCCCTCTCTGGAATCTAATATTTGCTTGGCATGATCATTGTCCTTCTCATTATCAAATATTCATCCACATCTGTAGCCACTTCTACATCTTATTTCACCTCCTCTACTTTAGCTAAATTGACCCGAGGTTGTTTAGTATACCTCCATTCTTATCCTTGATTTTGAGGACACTCATAGGCTCTATGCCCTTCTTCACCACACTTATAACACACATATGGTCTATGGGGAGCATTCCAAGTCCTCCCTCTTCCTCTCTGATATCCCCTTCCTCTCTGGGGGTATAGGAACCTTGTTTGGGGTCCTCAACCTTCTTTGTTGTATTTGAGGATTCTCCTTTGATAGGATTAAACCCTCCACATCCTCTTGATGGGGAGGATGATGCTTCTCTCTTTACTCCTACATTATTCCTAAAATTATTCCTATTCTAATTTTTTTCTACTTTCAAGGCTAACTGATAAGCATTGTCTATAGTATGAGGCTTGAGCATGCTAAGCTCGTTTTGAATGCTAAATTTTAGACCATTAACATACCTAGTTGTCTTCTGGAGCTCATATTCCTCATGTGTTGCTATGATGGAGAGATTATAAAACTCATTGGTATAATATTACACACTGTGTTCTCTCTGCCTTAGATTCTATAATTTAATGAAGAGGGTTTGCTCATAATCTACCAGGAGAAATTTTACCTTCAATTTCTTCTCCATTTTGTTCCAAAATATGATCTTGTCTTTTTAATTTTTTTATATCTCATTCTGGAGGTGATCACACCAGACCAATGCATGGCCCTTTAGCTTAGTACATGTAAGTTTTACCTTTTTATCTTCTGCTATATTCTTCCATTCAAATAATATCTCCATACGATTCAACCAATCTAACAACTCCTCTGGTTGTAACCCTCATCCATACTTAAGAACATCAAACTTCACTCCATCATTCTTACCTTCCAAGAACCTGATCAACCTTTCCTCAAATGGCCTTTCATATCCCCTTCCATAGGTGGAATTTCATCCAGTTTACTATCCACATCATTGGGGTTTCCTAGTCTCAGATGATTCACCACAACTACGATCTGAGCTATTTGCCTCTGCAACTCTTGGATTTTTCTATTCATTTGGGTATATCCAACCCTTCCTCTTATCATATTCCTCCAAAATAAGGTAATAAAAACACAAAAAAAAACCAGATATTCTTACCTCCATGATCTCTGCAAGATCAAGCCTGCTCTAATACCACTTGATGTAAATCCAAAGATAAATCTTCAATAACCATCCAAAACTATGAAATTCTCCATTAACAACAATAACAACCCTTACAATACTTTGGAAATACATGAGAGGGAAATGAGCAGCTTTCCATATTAAAATCTATGCCTGCACCCAAATTCAAGCAATTTCCACACCTATCGGTAAAAACATAAATTCCTGTAGAAAAACATAAATGCCTGTGGAAAAACATAAATACCTACATGTGCCCACCACTAAACAAAAATGTCTTCTTCACTAAATGGAGGGTATACAAAAAATTTTGGAATGAGGTAAAACAAATCTATCACCTAGATACATAGGACCCATAGCCAAGAGTAACATCAGATTAAAATAATACACTAAACACCTAAATAGTCACTATAGGATCCAATGCTAGAAAAATATTCACGAGCCATTTTGAGGTACCAGATGAAGGTTTTAGGCCCTAAAAGTGGTCTAAAATTCCTAAGCCACATAGTTGCTCACTCCATTGTAATCTACGTGTCAATAGCTTTCCAAAAGTGTGTAAAAGAGCTCAAACGAACCCCTAGATCTTCAGTTATGGCCCCGACAAGTTCATGTGTATTTTATGACATCATCTTCCCACATCTGCTCATATTTAAAATATGATCTTTATTTATTTCACTTGCCACCATTTCACTTCTTATTGGCTAGTGATATGAACCAATCCTTGTCAAGGTATTAATTTTAGCACAAGTCCCTTCATCTAGCTAATGATTTGAGAGTATTCATCTATCTATTTTTTTTTGCTATTAAATTATGGCCTCTCTTGTTGTTGGTCCATGCATAGTTGTCTTATTAAAATTCAACCTTCCATAGATTATTATCTTGAATAAAAGTTGAGAAATATCTCATACTTTGTGTTAATTTTCTAATTCCCCAAAATTTTTCATCCAACTTGGTTATGGCATTGAAATCTCCTATGATCATGAATTGAGTTTCTTGGTCTTTACTTCTCATAAAGGCTTCAATCCCACTTCATACTTCTAATCTACCTGACTGAGTTGTAGGTTCATAGATATTGATAAGGATGAAACAAATATCTACAAAGTAACATGTGACTAAAGAGGCTATCCAATGCCTAGTTTTATGAATGGTTACACAAGAGGTTCTAATAGGATTTCAACATGTTATAATTACCCCTATTGCTCCTTCAGAATCCATAACATCCCATTCACATCTTGCCCATACTACTTTCATAGTTTTGTAAAATTCTTCCTTTGTCATTTTAGTTTCTTGGATACAAAGAATATCAACCTTATTACTTAAACAAAGTTTCCTGATACACCTCTATTTTGAGGGGGCATTAGCACCCCTTATATTCCATTATATGGTAATCATGTTTCATTAGGGGCTATTGGTCTCATCTAAAAATTACCAATATCATTTTGTTGTTTAGTAAATAGAATTTCAACCAACTCAGTTTGTGTTCCTTTCTCTATATTTGCTCTTGCTTTCTTGGATCTCACTTGATAATTTAAGGGTTTTCATATTCTTGCCTTACCTATATCAAGAGTAGGTCTTAATATTCTATTCCTCAATATTTCTTTCACAACTTATTTTTTCATTACACTTACCCTCTCCTAGCTCTATTACAAAAGCTTTTGACTTGTCCTGCTCATTTTTTGGCATTTCCTTATTAATGGTAGAGGTATTAACATCTAACACTACATTTTCTCTATCACTTTTCTTCTCTTGAATGGTTCATGGTACTTCAAGAGAGTTCAAAATCTAATAAGACACATTCCTTAGGTTCATCGAGGATGTTCATCCTTAAATCAGAATCATACTGAATAGATGGTTCCTTATTAATATTTTGAATATTTTGTACTATGTCCTCTAAGTTCTGATTTGCACTTTCTTCATAGGCTAAATCTTGAAAAGAATCGGTATTTCTTCCAATATCCTTTCTTATTGATCTCCATTATTTATTTACTTTCATATGTCTAGACCTATTTTTTGTAAGTTGAAAACCATCCTCATCCATATACATTTGTAAGTTTCTCTTGCAATTTTCTACATATGTTTTTGTTGGACTCTTCTTAGGGAATGCTCTTTTAGTATGTCCCACCTCATGACATCTTCTACATATAAAATATATGTTTTTATAATCTATGGTAAAATCTACAACTTACCCCCATACTTAAGAATGATTGATTTTGGTAAAGGTTTACTTATATCAATCATGACAAATATTTGAGCATAAATAACCAAGAATCCATCTTCTCTAGTTTTTTAAATCTCAAGCAATTCTCCCAAAGTGTTTCATATTGCCTTAAAGGTGTATGTTTTCTAAAATTCAATGGGCAATCCATATATCCTAACCCAGAATGGTACTAGGGATAAATTTACATTCATAGGAGCAAAGCCTTCATACCAGTGGGTAAAGAATATTCTTGCTCTTCCCATAAACCAAGGACCCCCTTTTAGGATTCTATCTCTTTCTTCCTTGAAAAAAAAATTGCTAGGAAGAAACCTTTGGGAAGAAAGGATAGAATCACTCCTAGAGACTTCCAACTCCTATCAATCTATTTTTTCAAGGTTGAAGCCCCTGGCCAAGACCCATTAAATTTATCAAAAACTAACGTATCTTTGAGATACAATGATCACTCCTATATTTGTTTCTCACTGACCTCTACTACTAGATATTATTCTATGGATTTAGTTGTAAATAGGTCCATGTGAAGAAAACTAAAACTTAAAATATACTAAAATTTCCTAGAATATCCTATAGCAATTATAATATATGAAAAAAACCTATAATAATTTGCAAGAAAAATTTCTAAGATAATGAAGGAGAAAAATAAACTTAGCTAAAAAATTATATGCCTAGATAGAATGTCTTGCCTCACTAAATCCCAAGTCCTCCATTGTTCCTCCCATCATCCAAACCTTGGCTGGTAGATATTTGCAATTTTGTTTTTCGTGACTTGAAGAAATATCATCGCTCTTGTACCTAATGTCTAGCTTAATAGAGTTGTATCTCCCTCAATATTGTTCAATCTTTCATGTGACCAATCATTTCAAATCTCTTCAAATTCATCACAAATTGGTCTAAGAATCAACTGAATCAGAAAACCCTTTGCGAAGATAAGGCTCCTAAAAGATGAGATATTTTAAAAAATAATAACTGCCTTAACGATACCCTAGTTTCAAATTATTATTTTCACATGGTCATATCTTCCTCGATATTACTTGGATTATTTTGAATGACCACTTATTTTGAAGCTTTTCAAAATCTATTGAAAATGGCATAAGAATCGCTTGAATTGGACAAATCTTTGCAAAGATATGGCTCCTAAAAAATTGTTCATTTTTTCAAAAAATTGCCCTAGCTTTGCCAATTCATAAATGGCCTTATATATTTATTATTGAGATATTAAGGTTTTTATTTAAATACTTTGAAATAAAAAATATGGTTAATATAGTCATCAATGAATTACATCTTCTTTACTCACCATGTTATTTATACTCTTTAACAATTCTAAATTGCGATATTTTGTGCTTATTAGCGTTTAGAGGTCTATATCTATATTTGATGTGTTAATATAGTTTTCTAAATTATAGCAAACATAAAAAATACCTTTAAAAGTAGACATCAAATATTAGGGTGATTATTTGATATTTTTAATTTTTAATATTAATTAAGAGGTGTAAGCTTATGGTTGAAACACTTAAAGTATAGTTGATTTTAATATGTTTAAGGTTTTTTTTTTTACGATGTTATCCTCTATCAAAAACATGTTGACAATATTTTCTTAATGAATATAAAGGATCATGTGATCTTCATTCATCTTGTGACATTGTAATTTTAGATAATGATTATACAATTATTGGTAGTCCTTTATAGATTATAAGCTTATGATTTTTACATTTAAATGTAAGTTTGAAACATGTCATAATGAAAATATGTTGTAGTGGGGACAGTGCAACGATTTGGACTTTGAATCTTCTTCGAAAGGTCCAAGGTTCAAACCGCGGTGTGGGCGAGTGTGTGAGGTGGTGGGTGTGAGGTGGTTGTGTGTTAAATTCCCTATTGATAAGCATTATAAGCATAGCTCTCAACTTTAGGAGGGGGCTCAACCCTCTGTGTTGGTCATAGGGTTTTTTCACACTAACCAAATAAAATAATAATAATTATTCATAATAAATAGGGTGTTAGTGTTGGTCATCAAATCTGCACAGGAAAGGACTTTCGGTGGGTTTGCGCACCCTGGACCTGCGACCAACATTGAAAGGCCGAAGGGAAGAGATGCCCCTCGTGCCAATCTCCGGAGAAAGGCCGGCTCCTATGCTAAACTACTTTTGGGGTTTGAAGACAAGAGTGCAGGAAAGAGATAAAAGGATAAGGGTTAGAGAAATAAATAAAAAGGGGTTAAGGGAAGAGAGAGTTGTAATTTGAGGTGGGGGAGAATAGGAAGCATGATCACCAACTAGCAACTTGAATAGCAGCAAGGAACACCAAGAGAAAAAATGAAAGAAATGTGGTATCAACCTTCCTATGTATCCTCCCGAACGAGTTTCAGGACACTATCCCCGATCGCACCCCGGACGCAGAGTTTAGCATCTCAGTTTATAGATGAGGAGAGATGGAAGAATCAAGCAAGGTAGGCAACATAAAAGAAAGACAACACAACACTTATCTACTCCTATGTATCCTTTCGAACGAGTTTCAGGACACTGTCCTTGATTGCACCCCGAACGCAGAGTTCAGCATCTCAGTCTACAAACAAAGAGAGATGGAAGAATCAAGCGTGGAAGGCAGCATAAAAGAGAAGAAATGAGCTCAAAGTATCTTAGTATTAATCGCAGGACATCAAGTTACAATAGCTTTCTAGCAGATAGTTCCCCCCACTCTTACATTGCAAAGCCTAGGTTTTTAAATCGGTTACCGAAACTGGCAACTGTGACCAGGTCAACCGTGGAAACATTCATTTAATGTGCCGCCCGAGTGTCCCTGGCTTTTGGATGTTGTGCTTGAGTGATCGCTATGCCCATTGGGTTTTACTCCGAGGACTATTACGTCCCTTTCATTTGCCAAAATTGGTCAGGGGACTTATCGGGCAAGAAAAGGGAATTTATAAGGGGCTTTTGATCACCTTGGGAAGCTGCCTGCCTTGGAACGTGGGCCTGGAAAGTGCTTCGCTACATATCCGCCTCGCTGAAGCCTTGGGCCGAAGTAGATTCTCCTTCTTTTGTTCTTCGCAGAAACTTCTTCGGGGATGTTGATTGCCGATTGGGTTTCATCTTTGAAATGGGGCTCTGTACTTAGCTGGTGAAACTACTTCGGCTGGAAAATGTTTCGGCCCGACTCCTTCTCAAAACTGTAGTTCGGGGCATATCCTCCCGAAGTGCTTCTCTGTCATTTTGCTTCGGGCACCACTGCTTCGGGCGAAAACTGGCCAAAGTAGGTGTTGGGAATACTTCGGGCCCGAAGTATTTTTCCTACCTTGGCTGATTTGGATTATGCTCTCCTCCTTCGGCGGGGTCGTTTGAATGCCGCTTCGCAAAACTTCCACTTGAAGCGGTTGCTAAAAATGCTTCGGGTGCGAAGAGTTATCTTTGTATTTTCCTAGGCAAAATTACTTCGCAAGGTTTTCGCCCAAAGTGGTGTTTTGAAGTGTTTCGGGCCCAAAGTTCTTTTCACATTCTCCTCCTTTCTTTCAGCGAAGCTATTTTCCTTGGCCTATTTGGTAGTGAAGCTCTTTCTTCTTCATTTTATAAAGGGGCGATAGGGAGAGTCAAAATTGCTACAACTTAAAATAAAAGAAAAACTTTCAACAAAGAAATATTACACAAAAATTCTACTATTCTTCTACCCCTTGTATAATGTGACAAAAAGTGTCAACATTCTTGGCGGCTCACGGGGTGATGAGCTCGTCTTGGTGGAAGAACCCTTTAGCCCTAATCCATTGGGCTACGAAGTCATTGGTCTTCCCCAGATCCTGCTTCTGCGGCCTGTCCCTCCTCTTGTTCTTCTTCTTCCTCCTCCGATGCGGGTTCTGGCTGGGGCGACAGTTCGAGGTGATCACGGATGCGCTTCATCATCCGGCGGACATGAGTCCAGGCACTCTTTTGGAATGGTTCTTGATCTTGTAATGCCTTAACCAGAACATGAAACCGATCAACTTGCCCAATGTCAGCATGTTTGGCCCTGATGAATAAATCATTTAGGCATGCGACCATCTTGCAGTACCTCAAGATGAAGTTGGTCACCTGCCCTTCTGAGATCGGCTCCGCCCACCCGTCTATCTCTGAGACATCGCCCTCGAACTAGAGCCAGACTAGCTTGAGGTCATCTTTAGTCAGAAGGTTCCCGTCATCGTCTGTGAAACTCGAGAAACCCAAGGAGGAAAGGTCCTGAAAATAATTCATGGAGGCGCGCTGCTCATTGTCAAAGATGTCCTGGAGGCTTCTCGCCTTCCGGGATTTTCGCACCTTGGAGAAAAAGGCGCAAACTATGGCCTGAGCCGTGGACCAATCCCTAGCCATTCGAGTCATCGCAGTGACCTGCAAGTCCTGATATTTTGCATTTTGGACGTCGAAGGCTAACTTGAGCCGGCGCATGGCTTTCTGCATGACCTCGTCAATGATTGGCCCTCCTTCGGTAACATCGTGCTGGGCTTCGGTGATGAAGGCTAGTATTGTGAGGGCGTTGGAACACCGAGACCTAAAATTCTTGAGCAAATGGGCGTGAATCTCCTTGATTCTACTCCTATAGAACACAGTCAAGTCTTCCTTCTCATGCAGCTGGGCCTGCATTTGTGTAATTCTGTCTTCCAGCTCTTTGGCCTTTAGATCGCTCTCGATCTGGTTCTGCGCTTGGCTCTCGACTATATACTGGAGTTGTTGAACCTGCTATTTTAGAGCGCACGTTTCTGTTTTCATGGCCTTGCACTTCTCCTCGACTTCCACCAACTTTGAGCGAACCCTCGCCAGATCTTCTTCTAGCTTAACATTGGCGGTCTCGGATTCGATACTGCACTGGTTGGCGATGACTGCATGAGCCCTAAAGGTCTCAACTCGGATGTGCATGGATGCCGATTCATTGTCTACATTTAGATGCACCAGGTCCTTAGGTGTTTCCTGGTAATCATAGTCTGCTGGAGTCATTTCATCCAGGGGTTTCTGCACCTTAGGGACCTTCTTAATCTTGTGCATCTTTTCAGCTTTCAAATCAAACATGATGCATTTTTCAACTTGATCCGTTGCTCGCCCTCTTTTATTTCTCGCCTCCTTCAAGATTTTGTTGGTGTTCTGCCGGGCTTGGAGCAACTTCTAGGCAAGAGGGTGTTCCTTGATCAGAGACATCTTCGATTCAAACAAGGCTAGGTCACCAGCCAAAGGAGTGAACAAATATAGGGAATGGATGGGGGATGTCTCGCCAAAAGGTCCGACGGTGGATGTAGCGGGCAATTCGTCAATGGCGGCCACATCATGCGAGATGAGGGATTGGGTGGTGGGGCTCGATGTTGAAGCAATACCTTCGCTCCTGCTAAAAACCAAGGGAATGATAGCGTGAGTGGGCAAAGTGATATCAATGGATTTATCTCGGTTGGGATCATGGGATGGACTTGGACTAGTCACGGGCGAGGTGTGATGGGGCGATGGGCTACGTAGGGGAGACTGGTGAGAACCTTCGGTCGTGGTCGCAGGGGGCATGGGTGAGTCTTGAGCAAGGGGCGGAGAACGCGTACCTGAGTGCCCTCCTGGCATTGTGGTAGTGGTGGCTTTCGGTGTAGCCGCATCTTGTCCTTCCTCTACTTCGACGTCTCTAGCTTCCATGGTTTCTTCCTCGGCGTCCCCTTCGGATTGGAGGAACTCCTCCACATTGATGACATTGATATCCGGGATGATTGCGGCGCTCGGTGGCGTGGCACTCTCAATGATTGCTTCGAACGGACCTGATGTAGGTTGCCTAGTGGAAGGGCTCGGGAACCCTGTGTGAAGGTGCTTTGGATGGCCTGGAGGCACCAGTGGTTGTTCAGACTCTTTGGAGCTCATGTCTTGGCCTCCCACAGGTACTGGAGGTGGCCTCTATGGTGTGGATTTGGTTCTCTTTCCTTTCTTTGGCTTCGAAGTAGTTTCCTTTCTCTTTGGGCTTTTGCCTGAACCTGGGATAGCTGGAGGAATGAGGTCAGTGAAGGATAGAGGCTTCCATGTCCTGGAATTGGCCTCATAGACTGCTATGAAGTCTTTGTCAGATGACAAAAGATCGTAAGAATTTGTCTTCCGGCAATGGACCCTCATTATCCACCACTCTCTTAATTGGGCCACGTCCCAATCTTTCGTTGCTTCCTTTAAATCATCCTTTGCCTTCTTCCAGAAGGTAGAGTTGGGGCTCAGGAGAGGGTGCCGAACTAGGTCGTATGCGACCTCCATCGGGTAGAACTCATGCCAGGGAGGTAGCGTTTCCATTTTCTCCAAATGCCACTCCAAATCCCTCCCGTTGGGATTGTTCCTCTGCTCCATAATTTTGGGATAGGGGCAAGCGTGGAAGTTCTTAAATCGTAGATGGTCCCTCATTACCCCCAAGGGGTCATAGAGCCATTACTGAGGAAGCTGGACTAGGCCAAAATTGGCGAGCTTCTCCTCCAAGAAAACATTTTGTTTGGGCAAACACCTCGATAACTCCCATCTTGAAAGGGAAATCGTAGGTGTGAGCCCATTTTTGTCCATGGCCATAAATGGCATTTGTTGCATCACTCTGCCGAGCGGCCTCCAATGCAAACTGGTATTTGAAGGGATAGACTGGTAGTAGAAAAGGCCTCCCTGTGAAGCCGAATATACGAATTACAAGCCACTGTGTCAGCTAAAAAATGTCTCCCCTCCTTTTCTGTCGTCAGGTTGGTGACGCCGAAGTCAGAGTTGAAGTGTTTCGGGGTGAACCCTTGGTGCAAGCTATTTCTTTTATGCTTCGGACCCGAAGTAGGTGGCTCGTCAGTCCTCCTTTGGAAACTATTTCGCTTGGACTCCCCTTGGCGAAGTACTTCTTGGGCCTTGGTCTGAATTTTTTTTTTTTTTTTTTGTGAGTTGCCGAGGTAAAACTTGACTTGAGCTTTTGCAACATTTTATTTATCAGTCGAACTATTTACACTATTCACAAGCTTGCAGCATAATGGGCATGCCGCCACCATGAACTCAACTTCGGGTGATTATCTAGTGAACCTGCATGCCGCCACCATGAACTCAACTTCGGGTGATTATCGAAGTTCGGATCATTTCTACTCGAAGTTGTCCATGCTACGAACAGGAAACAATGCAACCAATTTTCATTTCTGCCAATGCTCAGATTGTTGGCATAGAAGTTCGCCACTCGAAAGTCTTCTTGGGGAATTGGTCTTAGGGATAGCCAAAACCAGTACCAAACCTAGTGCTAGAATTCTACAGATTCTTCCAAATGAAGACCGGGTACAGGTTCTTCCATCCTACTATCATGGTAACAAGGTTCCTCTAACAAAGAGTAGTCCTCCAGGAACTCTTCGGGTTCATCCTCTGAATTGGACAGGCTTGATGAGCTTTGGCTAAACTCTTGCATGCCATTTCTTGGGACACAAAAAGGGTGCAAAAATGTGCCCTATTTGTTCTCGGGTTCTACCACTCGAGTTTGCTTCTCTCCTCAGTTCACCTCTTGATGGAGATTGCGAGCAACCATGTTGTTCATTAGGTGGGCAGTGCTTGCATATCCCCATCGTTGGGCTAGTATGAGGTCTGCCTCCTGAGCTCCAAATGACTGCGTCTCAGGCCTCGGCTCAGTGTGAGGAATACCCCATGATGAGTACTGCGTTGGCCGAACAAGAGTCGTAATTATCGGGGGAAGCGACAGAGTTTCTCTCCACTGCAACTTTCCTGATAGAAGCAGAAGTTGTTCCGCTCGTATTGCCTCCACAAATATTTGAGGAAACCTTCATTCCCTTGATTGTAGTAGAATGAGGCTTATGTCCAGGTGGAAGGCCCGAACATAGAAGAGATGGGCTTGGGCGGGCATCGATTGGATCTCCAACGGGATTCTCTTCCAACTTCTACAAAATCGGACATTGAAGTCCGTGATACCTTTCGAAGGTGCTCTCTTGATGGTGGAGAGGTATGCGAAGAGATGGAAGGGGTCCTGAGAGCCATCAAACGTTTTGATCAATGCCCCCGCTAAGTCATCCCATGAGCAGATGCTTTTGGGCCTGAGCAATCTGTACCACCGCAGCGCCCTCCCTTCCAAAGATAGAACAAGAAGTCTGATCATGACATATTCATGGATAATGTCATGGAGGGCCGCTAAATCGACAATATCTTCAAGGTGCTCTTTGGCCATTCCCTTTGTGCCGCTGTATTTTGACAATGATTTCAAAGCACTTTTGGGAATCTCGTGGTAGCTTTGGATATTCAGGGGGCCTGGATCGTTCCAGCTAGGAAAGCTTCTCCCAGCCATTACGACAGTACCTATGGAAATCGTGGTTGTCACCGCTGAGGCGGGGTCGTTAGGTGAACATTCTTTCTTCGCTTATGAGGTCAAGGCTGCTCACTGAACCTTGATTCCTCCAGGATATCTTCTTTTGGATTTGAAAGGCGCCTACGATTAGGAAATCTAGATCTTCAGCTCAACTGAGTCGCCAGGTGATTTTATCAAGTGAGGACAGGCCAGAGATTCACCGAACTCGGACCTTCTTAAGACACGGGGAGTCCTGGTTACAAAAACCAGGTTTAGGCATTGGTCTTTACGACTTGAAGATTCTTGGGTAAAATAGAGTCGCCAGATGCTAAGAGTATTTTAGTAATGAGAGCATCGATTCTCACTAGTACTCAGGGGATGAGACTGATCGGATCTCACCGGGAACTTTGTTAGAACTACTGGCTCCGGTGAAGACAGGCTAGAAATTTTCTCAAATATGGGACCTTGGGTCCCACCGGGCGTGCTGAAACTGTTGGTCATCAAATTCGCACAGGAAAAGACTTTTAGTGGGTTTGCATGCCCTGGACCTGCGACCAACATTGAAAGGCTAAAGGGAAGAGATACCCCTCGTGCCAATCTCCGGAGAAAGGCCGGCTCCTATGCTAAACTACTTTTGGGGTTTGAAGACAAGAGTGCAGGAAAGAGATAAAAGGATAAGGGTTAGAGAAATAAATAAAAAGGGGTTAAGGGAAGAGAGAGTTGTAATTTGAGGTGGGGGAGAATAGGAAGCATGATCACCAACTAGCAACTTGAATAGCAGCAAGGAACACCAAGAGAAAAAATTAAAGAAATGTGGTATCAACCTTCCTATGTATCCTCCCAAACAAGTTTCAGGACACTGTCCCCGATCGCACCCCGGACACAGAGTTCAGCATCTCAGTTTACAGATGAGGAGAGATGGAAGAATCAAGCAAGGCAGGCAACATAAAAGAAAGACAACACAACACTTATCTACTCTTATGTATCCTTCCGAACGAGTTTTAGGACACTGTCCTTGATTGCACCCCAAACACAGAGTTCAGCATCTCAGTATACAAACAAAGAGAGATGGAAGAATCAAGCACAAAAGGCAGCATAAAAGAGAAGAAATGAGCTCAAAATATCTTAGTATTAATCGTAGGACATCAAGTTATAGCAGCTTTCTAGCAGATAGTTCCCCCCACTCTTACATTGCAAAGCCTGGGTTTTTATAGAGGACCCGACCCTCTGAGTCATTATTACAAAAACGGTGGAGTACATCTTTGAGCTCTGAGAAATCGGCTCCTCGCGGCTGATGCGACTGAGTTTTCAAATCGGTTACCGAAATTGGCAACTGTGATCGGGTCAACCGTGGAAACATTCATTTAATGCATCGCCCGAGTGTCCCTGGCTTCTGGATGCTGTGCTTGAGTGATCACTATGCCCGTCGGGTTTTACTTCGAGGACTGTTACGTCCCTTTCATTTGCCAAAATTGGTCAGCAGACTTATCGGGCAAGAAAGGGGAATTTATAAGGGGCTTTTGATCACCTTGGGAAGCTTCCTGCCTTGGAATGGGGCCCGAAAAGTGCTTCGCTACATATCCGCCTCGCTGAAGCCTTGGGCCGAAGTAGATTCTCCTTCTTTTGTTCTTCGCAAAATAATACTTCGCGGAAACTTCTTCGAGGATGTTGATTGCCGATTGGGTTTCATCTTTGAAATGGGGCTCTATCCTTTGCTGGCGAAACTGCTTCGGCTGGAAAATGTTTCGGCCCGACTCCTTCTCAAAACTGTAGTTCGGGGCATATCCTCCTAAAGCGCTTCTCTGTCATTTTTCTTCGGGCGCCACTACTTCGGGCGAAAACTGGCCGAAGTAGGTGTTGGGAATACTTCGGGCCCGAAGTATTTTTCCTGCCTTGGCTGATTTGGATTATGCTCTCCTCCTTCGGCGGGGTCGTTTGAATGCCGCTTCGCAAAACTTCCGCCCGAAGCGGCTACTGAAAATGCTTCGGGTGCGAAGCGTTATCTTTATATTTTCCTCGGCAAAATTACTTTGCAAGGTTTTCGCCCGAAGTGGTGTTTTGAAGTGTTTCAGGCCCGAAGTTCTTTTCACATTCTCCTCCTTTCTTTCAACGAAGCTATTTTCCTTGGCCTATTTGGTAGCGAAGCTCTTTCTTCTTCATTTTATAAAGGGGCGATAGGGAGAGTCAAAATTGCTGCAACTTAAAATAAAAGAAAAACTTTCAACAAAGAAATATTACACAAAAATTCCACTATTCTTCTACCCCTTGTATAATGTGACAAAAAGTTTCAACAGTTAGTTTACCATTTTTGTGTAACTTTAGGAGGGGCTCAACCCTCTGCGTTGGTCGTAGGGGTTTTTCACACTAACCAAATAAAATAATAATTATTATTCATAATAAATAGGGTGTTAGTTTACCATTTTTGTGTAACTTTAGGAGGGGCTTAACCCTCTACGTTGGTCGTAGGGGTTTTTCACACTAACCAAATAAAATAATAATAATTATTCATAATAAATAGGGTTTTAGTTTATCATTTTTGTGTTAAGTAATAAGTTTGAACATATGTCATGATTAAAAATATGTTTCAAATGGTCAAGGTGGTTATTGGTCTCCATATAACATTCCATCTATTAAATGCCATTATGCAATTGTCTTTTTTTTTATTACATAGATGAATTGGTTACAATCACAATTTTAGTAGTTGTCAATGCAGTTGGCAGGGCTCAAACTATCAACGAATGCTTCCAACACACACTGTCTCGTTAATGGTAACCCGACATGAGATGGGGACCGTTGGACGTACGGGGTTCACACCGTCTTCATCATCAATCAGGTGCAACACATAGAGGAGTTGGATTGGGCTACTGGCTATACATGGGCACGTTCGTGAGATTGCAACCTAAGTCTCCTCTCAATAAGCACCCCAACTTACCAATCCACCTAGAACCACAAAGCCATTATGCAATTGTCATTAGTACCCAAGTAAATAAAATTATGCATCTAAACTATAGCAAACATTTTTATTTAAATAAGTAATATTATATATATATATATATATATATTAATATTTATTTTTTGAGAGGTGGATGTGTGGTGGTTGTGTGTTAAATTCGCTATTGATAAGCATAGCTCTCAACTTTACAAGGTCATGGTTGGGAGCAGACTGCCCAACTATGCACATTAGACGTAGAGGTTTCTTACACAAATTAAATAAATAAATAAATATATATATATATATATATATATATATATATATATATATATATATATATATATATATATATATATATATATTATTTTGAATTGTTTAATTGTTTTTACAAATACTTTTAACTATGTATTTTTTAAAAGATTTTATATGGTGCATATTATTATTAATTTACATTCATTAATAGATGGTAGATTCTTAAGTATAATATTGTATGAGATTCATTCATACTTTCTATAGCGATTTATTTTATGCACGTGGAGATATCTAGCCGACAGATGATAAAGGGTGTGATAATTCTATTCTAAGGTGGATGGACAAGCACCCTTATACATTTATATATTTTTGTAAACTAAATACAACCTAGATATCTTGAGCATTGATATCTTATGATTATTTTAATATTTTCACATAACCTTGTAAAATTTTTGATTAAATTTTTATATATGTTTTTACTTTAATGGATATTAAAAAATTTAGATTAATGTCAATCATACCTTTACATCGCCTTTAATAATTCATTTGTATTATTGTAAAATTATATATAAGTAATGTAGTTAAGTAGAACTCCTCAATAAGACTAGTATATGATCTTAAGATATGTATTGAAGTTTATATGGCTAAGCATTATAGTGGTAAGTTATTGGGTTTTCATTCAGAAGATCCAAGTTCAAATCCCAAAGGGTCTAGGACCCCTCATGAAAACATGTGTTTTTAACTCAACATTTATCCAATGACATTAGTTCAACCAGTTAGATTCCTCGACTTTGATGAAGGAAACCAAGGTTTGAATCTTGCCAAAGGATACATGCTTAAATAATCAACTTTTTGTAATACCACTATGTGGTGATGATGTAAAATAGGTGGGACCCGTTTCAATCCCATATATATATATATATATATATATATATATATATATATGGCTAAGCATTATACTAAAGAATCAATGTATGGTTAAGATTTTTCTAAGAAATTTAAATCAAATGTCAATATTTTCCTTATGTTGTTAATGGAGTATGATATTTTCCTTCAACTCAGGTAGACCTCTTTGCTATTGATCATATATTTTGCTTTCTAATTTGTAGGAGGGAAAAAGCATTATCAGTAGGTGAAAGCATCAGTAGTGCTTCTATGGGACTAATTTTGCTTTTTTTCTACTCCATAACCCTTATCATTTCAATATTTAAGACTTAATTCTAATTTTTGTTTGCTAGATTAGTTTATATTTTCTATTTTATTTGCCAAAAAACATGTGTTTTGAACTCAACATTTATCCAATGACATTAGTTCAACCAGTTAGATTCCTCAACTTTGATGAAGGAGACCAAGGTTTGAATCTTGCCAAAAGGATACATGCTTAAATAGCCCTACTTTTTGTAATACCACTATGTTGGTGATGATGTAAAATGGGTGGGACCCATTTCAATCCCATATATATATATATATATATATATATATATATATATATATGGCTAAGCATTATACTAAAGAATCAATGGATGGTTAAGATTTTTCTAGGAAATTTAAATCAAATGTCAATATTTTCCTTAAGTAGGAAAAATATATGTCATTAATGGAGTATGATATTTTTCTTCAACTCAGGTAGGCCCCTTTACTATTGATCATATATTTGCTTTCTAATGTGTAGGAGGGAAAAAGCACTATCAATAGGTGAAAGCATCAGTAGTGCTTCTATGGGACTAATAGTGCTTTTTTTCTACTCCATAACCCCTATCATTTCAATATTTAAGACTTAATTCTACTTTTTGTTTGCTATATTAGTTTATATTTTCTATTTTATTTGCAAAAAATAAGAAAAGGAAAAGAATAAACTAGTTTAATTTTTTAATCATTTAAGGGAACAACTAAATCATCACGTTTTTAGCATTGAATCAAAATTGCATGTAGTTGCATCTAGGACTTGTTTGATATATTATTCTTGCATCCTTGCCTCTTAAAAGAAAAGAGAAAATTATTATTTACTTTATAATTAAAAGCAAAAGCATTTTAGTTTTAAATCTTGTTGTTGTATTTATATATTACATTAAGGTTAGACTAGCATTAAGCTTAGTCAAATGAGTATCTTAGGAGAAATGCAAGTGCTCTTCAATCAATACATCAAACACTAAGCTTGAAGCTAATAAAATAACTGATGGGGGATGGGAAAATCGCACTCACAATATTCCAAATTTTTCTTTCATTAATCTGGAATAACACTTACAGTAACATCCCGCAGACTTTACAATAACTAGCGCTCGGCTTGGTTTTCTCTAACTACACTCTACGTGCATTCTCCAATCCACCACCCCATTCTCTTACAATCTCTGAGTTTTTATCGAGGTCTCGACCCTCTAGGCCATTAATGACCCACCTGGCAGAATTCATTACAAAAACCTACAAAATCGGCTTCCACGGCCGAGTCTTCAATTTTCCTTCCATAATTGGGCAACTGCCTCGATCCGCCATGAAAGCATGCATTAAAGAGACCCTTGACCTGCAACCGTCATTTTTTCAGACTATTTTTTTGATCTGTTGTCTCATTCGTATTGCCCATGACCTGCAACTGCCGCTTTGTCAGAATGTTCATCTATGACTGTTGCCTCTTTTTCTATGCACGTGGCCGTCCGCGTGTTGATTTCTTATTTGTTTTCTTCCTGTCACGATATCGCGACGAAATTCCCTTGCATCCTCGCTTCTATTTTTGTGTTGCGATATCGTGACCTCCCCGCCCTTGAGCCTATGCTTTGTTTTTATGTCGCGATTTTGCGACGTCGTGATATCGCGACCTCCCCGCCTTCTTGCCTTGCCTTCACCTTTATGTCATGATTTCGTGACCTCCCCGCCTTCTTGCCTTGCCGTCACTTTTATGTCGTGATATCGTGACCCCTCCGCCTTCTCGCCTTGCCTTCACTTTTATGTCGCGATATCGCGACCTCCCCGCCTTCTTGCCTTGCCTTCACTTTTATGTCACGATTTTGCGATGTCACGATATCGCGACGTCGCGATATCGTGACCCCTCCGCCTTCTCGCCTTGCCTTCACTTTTATGTCGTGATATCGCGACCTCCCCGCCTTCTTGCCTTGTTAAAACGACCAACTTCTGCCTGGATAAAACAAAACACTTAGAAAAATTTTGTCTGATACAAGATTGCTCTGTTGTCGTCGGATGCTCCTGCATCAATAACCCTATCCTCAAAGTGAGAAGAGGAGAAGAGTGGGGAGCATCATAAAGAGGTCCTTTGTGATATCTTTTCCCTTTTTCCTTCTCAAGTGTAGCAAGTACATTAGGCTTGCAATCCCAATTGCATGTGTTATTCATACCTTCAATATATTAAACTCAACCATTTTTCCCTTATGCTCTCAAATGAAGCAAATTCCATAAAAGCAAAAGAGAATCCTACTAATAAGACTTGATCATAGAACCTTCAGCCTTCAAACACAAGGCTTTATCGATGTACCACAAGCATTATTGGGATTTGAAGGAAAACAAGTTCCCTTGGAATAAAAAACTCATGACTATAAAAATCTTACCTTTGGCAAGGGTCAAATATGGCATCTCCTTCATCCAAGTAAGCAAACCTACCATCCTACTAGTGATGGTGCTCAAAATAGTCAACCTTCCAACATGTTGAAATGGTACATACACCATAACACATTCATAAAAAACTAAGATTTAACCCTGATACCATCCATGAACAAGCAAAGACACTAGTCATTATGCTATCACCTATCAATGATACCCTTGGGTGTATTTTTCAAAAATAAATTTAATGCGATCATCTAAAAATTGTTGTCGAAATAGCCATGTGTTACCCTATCCTCTCCCACCATGCAATGAAATATTTCATGGAATATTCCATTTCAAATTTTAAATATTGGAGGGAAAGGGGAAAATATTTGGATGCAAACAAGAGATATTAGACAATGAAATCATGAAAATAATTGAACTAGGTTCCCCCTAAAATTTTGTAAGGAATCCAAAAAAACTTATTGTTTGTCTATATCTAGCATGGTTTGCCCTATACATTCTTTTTTGTGGTTGAAGGAAATTGCTTCATTTTGGTTTTGATATCATGTTGGAATTCACAATAGTTTCTAGAAACATCCCAAAACGTCCATTTAGCATATTCATATACAAAAAAAAAGAGTGGCCATAAGTATTTTATCACTATAATTCATGGTTTAATAAGGTCAAATTATAAATATTTCAACAAATGTGTGGGGGACTACTAGACTATTGTCAAAAGTAAGATTATATTTGTGATGCATTTGTCACTATCACCATTTTTAAGAGGTAAGTGTCACAAACATTCCCTTTATCATTAAGTAGCTAATATAGCCTACTTGACTAGCTTCTTTGGCCTATTTCTATTTGTTGTGCTCTCCATAGTATTTCCTAGGGTCCTTGTCTTCTTCATATTCCCTATCAATATAATTAATTATGTGATCTTCTCTATAGGAATATTCAATATCATCCTCTTTTTTAGTAGGATATTCAATATCATTCTCTATAGGTGGTTTTACTATAACCCATAAAAGAAGGGAGGGGATCTTTCCTAGATTTGGTGGCCAATAAATTGTAATGGCTAAAAAATACAAAGAATATGGTCTCAAGAAGAGGAAAGGAATTAGGATCACCAAATTTTATATTAAAAACAAAACTAGTATTCTAATCTACAAAGGAATATCATTAACAAGTCTAATATAAGCAATCCAAAATGTCCATACTAAAATACTATAAGTAGTAAAAGAAACAACTCTAGCATACAATAAAATGTAAATTATATAAATAAACTTCCTACACTAGTTCCTTAAAGCATAAGAGACTAATATAGTAAATTAAATGACATGAAAGTAAAAGTGTACAATATTATCCTTCTAAGTTTCATCTTTGAAGAACTAGTGATGTAGCAGTTAGCTCAATTGCCATAAATTAAATAACTAAATGCAAAATCAATAGCATGTAACACTATACCTATAAGTTTCTTCTTTAAGGTAATAGTGATGTAGTGGTTAGAGTAAACAAAAGCAAGTAAATAAAATGTAAGTGCAAAATCATACAACACTAGCCTTCAAATTTTATTTTTTGAAAGACTATTGAAATAGTAATAAGAACCAAAAGAAAGTGAATGAAATGAACTAAAATTTAAAAAAAAAAAACTTTTTCTTCTCTAAAAATATTAAACTAATCCTAACATAACCATATATTGCATTGAAACCATAGAAATATTGAGATATAGCCTCAACTCCCATAGAGAGTTGAGAAGCCAAGGTCATAAATCCTTTGATGACAAGCACAAATTTTGGCTACAAGGTCTTGGGGGAGTGTCCCACCCTCCACTAGATTACACTAAATGAGTGGTTAAAAAGCTTTATGGCACTTCCAAAGGCTTAGGAATTCACATGATTGGAGTGTGATTACAAAGGTGAAGAGAGAAATTATACAACATATAGAGAGCAAAAATGAGAATGAGAGATATTAGAGAGAATGAAATTATGAGATGGATGTTTATTAAAATTATAAGTGACTTTGATTATTTTCAGAGAGTTTCTAAAATTTCCCTTTTCAATAAATGGTGGGATTACACCCTTTTTAGGGTTATGGAATCATGGCCATTAATTGAGGTGACACATAATTTTAATCTTCAATATTTAACATGTTACGATTTCTAACATGCTTCCCAAAACCCTAAGTTATGATTAAAATTCAACATCACCTATTAAAGAGGCCATGGTGAAAAGCATTAATATTTTCAATCTATGTGTTGGGAGATACATGGTATTGTGCATACCCATTTTGTTTGTCAAAACTTAGTATTTAGGAGATCATTCAAATGCATAATGGTTAATAAAGTAACACATGGTATAATATAATGGTGAACAAGGTCTATGGAAAGTAAGCAAGCCTCTTGACTAATTAACTCACTGTCATCTAGGCATGTCATATTTTTATAGCATGGCTTTATACTTGAAAATACCCAAAAATCTATTTTTTATCCTAGCCACACTATTAGGGGCATAACTTTGTCCTTGGGACTCTATTTTAATCCATTCAAGAAGCATTGGAAATATTAGAGAGAAAAAAATTCCATAAGCATCTCTATCATAGAGATTCTAACATGTTTATCAAAAAATGCTCTACAGGACTTAAAAAATCAAAACAAAATACTTACTAAAAATAGTAATTTTCTATTTTTAGATGTTTATAGCCAAAAAACATCAGTAGAAAATCAAACATAAAAGGATAAGTCACATGTATATAGTTTTTATTTCATATGCACTTTGTAACTCATGGAAGGTGAATCACCACATTTCCATATGGGCGATCTAACTCACAAAAGGTGAACCACAACCTTTCCATATAGATGACCTTCCATATTCAATATAATGGATTTCCAATACACTAGTTCTTGTATAGAGAAATATTCACCCCTAAATATAAAAATAATGAGTAATGGAAACAATGTTATAGCCTCACATCTCTTCTCAAATATTGCTTTCATTATACTTTGTTTTTTTGTAATAAAACCATTCTACTATTTTTCTTGTTGTGTTCTAGTTT
This sequence comes from Wollemia nobilis, assembly GCA_028583015.1. NCBI lineage: Eukaryota > Viridiplantae > Streptophyta > Pinopsida > Araucariales > Araucariaceae > Wollemia > Wollemia nobilis. Next base: position 18,732,996 of record JAQPPZ010016947.1, on the reverse strand, counting down.
TTTATGCTCTATTAATTTTTATTTCTACTCTTTAATGATCATCATTAACTCAAAATTTTGAGTTTTAGATCATTGAAAGTTTTAAGTTTTAGATTAGTGGTATCAAAGTGGTACGTCTTTTGAGTCTATGTCCATAAACATGACATTAATATATCGTATGTTTGGGTATAAAATGTGAGATCCATCTAACTACCTCCCTTATCATTCCAAATGATCTCATATAAGAAGTAGAATAGACAACATTGAGACAGTCAATCCTTTCAAGGAATTGATGAATGAGTTCCTCTTGAAATAGAGGAATGAGATGATTGACCAATCTGCTCATATTCTTTGATGAATTCCTATTGCAAGTTCTACAAACTCCCCTACATAGCCTCTCACTACCCTAGCATTATTCAATGCTCCCATAACTTTTAAGCTATAGGTGAATTTTGATATTCCTACTTTTGAAGAAAAAATTAATGTTGATGTCCTAGAAAATTGGTTGGATTAGCTACTTTCATTTTTCTTTATAAATAAATTAACCAACAATGACAAAATCACTTTTGCACTCTTCAAATATTCACTACATATTTAAAATTTGTGGAAACCACATTGTAATAGGGTTATAGAATAGAATGAAGATGAAGTAGCATTAACATAGGATGATTTCATGGAGGTCATCAAGAAAGAATATTATCATGTGGGATCCTATGAAGACCAGTACATGCAATGGTAACAATTACATCAAGGTTAAGACCAATATGTTTAAGATTATATTTATGCTTTCCACTCCATACTAGCAAAGCTAGGTTTTTAAGATACTAAAAGGAATTGCATCCTAATTACTACAATAGGTTGTAATGGTACATTCAAGAGGAAATAGACCTATTTGAATTCAAGACATTAGAAGAGACACATAATATTATTGTTAAATTGAAACATAAAAAAAAAAAAAAAAATAGGAAAGAAGGAGCAAATAGTAAAAACCATAACACTAATTAACCATCTAAAGGAAGGAAATATTAACTCTTTAGAGAATCATAATACAAAGGTCAACTTCCAAATCAAAATTAAAATATAAAAAAAAAATACTGAAGAAAAGAATCCCTAGAAGGCGAAGAGTGGAAAATGGTGTGATTATCACAAGAGAAACCAACATTCAAGGTAGGAGTGTCAAGTAATTAAGTCATTATTTACTAATTTCCAACCCTCTACATCCACTAAACGACTACCTCCACATCCATAGGTTGAGGATAAAGGGAAGAAAATAATTGTATCCAAATCAAATGTGACCATTGCCACCACACATGATACACTAGATGAGGAACACCTTTTTTCACTCATATAATGTGAGTCAAGGGTAAGCCATTACATCTCATTGTGGATAGTAGAAGTCAAAATAATCTAGTTTTTCTTAGATGGTGAAGGATTTGAATATGCCTATTACACCACACCCACATGTATATAATGTTGAATGGTTACAATACGTGAGATACATTTTTGTCACTCAACAAATTCTTCTCTCTTATGCCATAAATCATAGTAATGCAAAGTAGGATAAAGAATGAAAGACATCGAAAGTGGACCACATATCTCAAATAATTAAAGGGAGTGCCAATTTAGTAGTATATTGTTTGATCCTACCTCCAATCATAACATCACCACCATTCTTGATTAATGTGGGTATGATAATTTCAATTGTTCCACCTTATATGAAGTAGATTATGATTTTGTAAATACATATTGAGCTCTTCATGTGGGTAAGCATATTTCTAATTTGTATTTATAATATAACTTCCTATTCCACATGAAACATATTTTTGTACAAGCTAATGAACATTCAAATATGATTTGAGAAGCACACTTCAAAAAAATAGTATGTCACTTTGGGTTGCAAAAGTGTTGGAAATAATTTGAAAGTGCTTTTATTGTCCTAAGATAAGGAATAATATCAAGATATACATCAATTCATATGTCCCCCATGTTGTTGCCAAACCAACCAAAAAGAAGTAGGGAATTTATATACTATTTCTAGTGGCATCCATACCTTGGGAATCTATCTCTATGGATTTTCTCTTAGGCTTACCCACATATAAGCATGGATAATAATTGTTTTTTGTATTAGTTGATTAATTTTCAAAAATGAGTATCATGATTTCTTATAAGAAATATATTCTAGTTGAGGATACTACTAAGCTTTATTTTAGTCATGTAGATCAACTTTTCTTGCCAAAGTCCATTTTATCTTATAAGGATAGCATATTTTTGAGAATATTTTGGTCCACCCTATGGAGCATGATGAACACCAAGTTGACCATGTCCATAACCTTCCATCCTTATACTAATGTCCAGATAGAAGTTGTGAATAGATTTATTATACATCTTCATTAAATATACAATTTAGAGCATCCACATACATGAGATGAGATCCTCTTCCACATTTATTAAGGGTATAATTGAGCTCTACATAGCTCTACCAAACACAACATATTTTATGCATGTTTTAGATTCCAGCCTTGGCACCCATTGATGTAGCTCTTCATGTGCAACCCATGGAGTACTCACCTCGTGGATAAAAAAAAGTAAAAATGAAAACACATTTTATGGAACTAATCCAACACATCTAGCAATAGGCCTATGACCTCATGGAAAAAATAAATAAAAAATAAAAATAATGCCATGACCAGTATTGGGTCCTATATTATTTCAAGGTTGGAGATAAGGTATGGTTATGTATTTATAAATAGAGACTTCCAAAACCATATAGGAATATTAGACCTCTTCACTATGGATCATACACCATCACAAAGAAGGTGGGAGAAAATACCTTTGAATTTAATCTTCCATTTTATCTTGGTTTGCATTCAATATTCAATGTTGAACTTCTTAGGACCTATCATCCACCTTTTTTGGACACTTTCATAGTAGTAGAATAGTTAAAAATTGAATAACTCAATCAAGATAGCTTAGCACTAGTAGATGAGGATCATTTTTTTTTTACATAGACTAAGACCACTAGAAGCTAGTTCACTTAGATATATAGAGTGGTCAAGGAACAACAACTTGGTCACCAAGGGGAATGGCTCACAAAATTTTAGATAAAATTTGAATTTTACACCTAATTCCAAAATTTGACACAATAGGGACCATTGCTTTTAAGGTGGTATGAATGATTCAAGCATATGACCTTTGTATGGCATGGCTTTATTCTAAAAAATTCTCAAAAATCTATTATTTGATACTAACTACATTGTTAGGGGCATAGCTTTGTGCTCAAGAATCCATTTCAATCATTCAAGAAGCATTGAAAAGACTACAGAGAGAACAATAATTTTCATAGGAATCTATATCATAGATAGAGTTGACAAAAAAATTATGAAAAAATGCTCTAAAGGCCTTAAAAATGCAAAACAAAAAACACACTAAAAAAGTAATTTTCTATTTTTCATATTTTCATAGAAAAAATGCATCTCTAGCTATGTTGACACATCAGTAGCAAATAAAACACAAAATAACAAGTCACATGTATGTAATTTTTATTTAATATGCACTTTTCAAAACATGGAAGATGAATCACCATATTTCCATATGGGTGACCTAACTCAGAGAAGGTGAAACACCACCTTTCCATATGGGTGACCTTCCATAATTAACATGATGGATTTCAAACACAAATTCTTGTATAAACCTGACTATAAAAAACACAAGTAATGGATACAATGTTATAGAATCACATCTCTTAAATATTGCTTACATTATGCTTTATTTTCTAAGCAAGAAAACCATTATGCTATTTTTCTCATATACTCTCATTTTTTGGTTTCTTATAGTATGCTATTTTTTATTTTCACTCTTTAACAATCTTCCTTAACATAAAACTTTAAGTTTTAGATCAGTAAAAATTTTGAGTTTCAAATTAGTGCTATCAAAGTGGCCTATTTTTTTATTGTATATCCATTAACATAAGATTAGGATATCAAAAATCTGGGCATCATATGAGATATCCCTCTGATTACCTCCCTCTTTATTCCAAATGATCTTGGATGAGAACAATAGTGGACAACATCAAGATAGTTGATCCTTTCAAGGGATACTGGATGAAGATAATGGACCAATTTGTTCAAATTGTTCAACAACTTCCTACTGCAAGTTCTACAACCTCATCTACATAGCCTTTCTCTACTCTAACACCATTCAATACTCCCACACCTTTTAGGTACAACTAAATTTTGAAATTTTTACTTTTGAAGGAAAAATTAATGTTAATGCCCTAGAAAATTGGTTGCATTAGTTATATCCATATTTCTTTATAAATAAATTTATAAATAGTGAGAAAATTACTTTTGCACTCTTGAAAGCTTCAATACCTATTCAAAATTTATGGCAAGCCTATTATAACAAGGCTACATAAGATAATGAAGATGAAGAAACATTCACATGAGAAAATTTCATGGAGGTCATCAAGGAAGAATAATTCTACGGGAGCCTTTGAAGACCAATACCTACCATAGAAACAATTGTGTCAATGTAAAGACCAATCTATTCAAATTACAATGACATTTTACACTTCATTCTAGTAAAGTTAGGTATTCAATATATTGAAAGACATTGAATCCTCAAGTACTACAATGGGCTATAATAGTACATTTGAGAGGACATGGACCTCTTTGAATTCAATACATTATAATATATTTATAAACTTGTTATCAAATTGGAGAAAAGTACAAAATAAAAATAAAAAATAAGTAAATAACAAAAACAAGAATACTAAACTAGCCAAAGAAAGGCAAGAATGACTCTCCAAAAAATAATGATAAAGGGGATCAACCCCAAAGTCAAAATTGAAAGTAGAAAAAAGACTTCCCAGAAAAGAATCTGTCGAAGGTCAAGAATAAAAAATGGTGTGATTATCATAAGAGTAACTAACATTCAAGGGAGGACTATTGAGCAATTTAGTCATTGTTTGTTGAGTTATAATCCTCTACATCCAGTACACCCTCACCTCCACATCCATAGGTTGAGAATAGAGGGAATAGAATCATGGAAACTTAACCAAATGGGACTATTGCCATCATACATGTTACACTAGAGGAATCACAAGAAGAGTAATTCCTATTTCACTCATAAATATGGGTTAAGGGTAAACCATTGTAGTTCATTGTTGATAGTAAGAGTAAAAAAAATTGAATTATACTCATATGGTGAAGGTTTTAAATCTACATATCACACCACACCCACAACCAAATAATATTGAATAGTTACAATAGGAGAGAGACATTCTTGTCACTCAATAGTGTCTCCTCTATTTTACCATCAAGCCCTTCAAATATGAAGTTTTATACAATGGTGTACCCTTGGATATTTGTGATGTTAATTTAGTCCAACCATTTATGTGGAATAGGTATAGTCTATATAAATCTAGGCCCTAAAGTATCATCATCACTATTTAAGATTAATGATTCAAGATCCTAGAGGTATCTCCTAATACCTCTATTTCCTTAATTGGTGCTTAAAAATGCACAAACATTATAGCTAAAACAAAAAAAATATTATGTTGATGAACAAGCCATAAAATAGAAGGAGAACCATATCTACATCAATTGCAGGCCCTACATAGTAGAAGTAGATGGATTAGATTATGGTAAAATATAATGACTTGTTAAAATCACCAACTAGGGTTCCAATTTATTATCAGGTTAAGAATTTCATTGATTTAGTTCCTAGTTCTCCTTTGCCTAATGTGCCTATTTATCATAAATCACTCCTTGAAAATGTTGAAATTAGGAGGTAAATCTAAAAATTGATTAAAAATGGGTATATCAGACCAAGTGTTTTACCACATGGAAGTCTAGTTGTATTGGCTCCAAAGAAATATAGAACATGGAAATTATATTGACTATATATATTTGAATAAAATCACTATGAATTATATTTATCCACTCCCTTAGATAAATGACTTGCTAGATCAATTATATGGTGTAAATGTTTTCACCAAAATTGATCTCAAGTTTGACTATCATTAGATACCCATACAACCCATTTATATACAAAATACTACATTCAAATCTAAGGAGGGTTTATTTGAGTGGTTGGTTATGCCCTTTCACCTAATCAATGAACTTTCCTAATTCATGAGGATGATGGATGACATCATATAACTCTATACTAGCTCATTTGTGGTTTTCCACTTAGGTAACATTCTTATCTATAGTAAGACATGGGAGAAACATCTACAACATGTTTGATATGTACTTCATATTCTTCAAAGATAGTCTATATGCTAATTTAGAGATTCTCATTTAAAATGATGAATTTTCAATAATTTGGGTATATTATTAAAAAAGAGAATGTCCATGTTGATCTTGATAAGATTTATCTAATTAGAGATTGTCCTATCTTAAATACTCTAATAGAGCTTCACAAATTTTTAGGTCTTATCAATTTTTATCAAATTGGGGTTCTCACACATTGCTTTGTATTGGGATTTTCACACATTGCTTGGCCACCACACCAAGTGATAAAAGGATGTGCCAAATCCAAGTTCCATTAGGATATACACAATAGAGTTTGTTTGAGAGTTTTAAGGACCAATTGTGTTAAACTCTTACACATTCTCTACATAATATGCATCAATATTTAAGATAATGGTTGATGCATCAAAGTGTAGACACCAAATTCTAGCCACTTATCATCCACCCATCATCAAATCCTAGCCATTTATCATTTATATATATATATATATATGTATATTTATTTATATATTTATATAAATATAAATATTTTATATTTTTATATAAATAAATATATATATATGAATAAATCTCAACTGTTCATCACAACTTAATATCAACCATTCATTTAACATGATCCATGCCACTTATCAAATCATAATCTCAACCCTTCATCATGTTTTAATATCAATCGTCCGTTGGTTTTGTCAAAACCCTAGCATGATCAAGGGTAAATTATAAAAGATCATTCACTTTTGTGAATGAAGGTTGGTCAAAAAAATTAACATCCAGTGGTCAAGATATAAAAGCATTCATCATCCATCATTTCGTAAACCCTTGCACTCTACTAACGCATTCCCTCCTCACTACCATCATATCTGCCATATCCATTGCCAAAAACTCTGTGAACCAGATCGAATTTTGTAGAGTGTCCCCCCACAATCCGTGAATGCTCCAAGGAATTAGTTGAATGCTACAAATCATTTCTATAATGTTGTAGGGCATCCACAGTCAACCCTAAATGTTGTAGGGCATTCGTCATTCATTGATTTATAGTCACCAAATCCATGGATACTTACGGGTTTTCATGTGTCACTAGATCGATTCATCAGGAGCGTAGATCCAGTTACTCATGCATATTTCAACAAGATATCAAGTTTCATTTATTTACTTATGTTTTATATATTTTTGCACTTCATTTAACAAGTATTTCAACTAGGGTTAGTATTTTACACGTTTACATTTTAGTGGGTCTCACATTGTGGAAGCCCCATATCTGTTACTAACTTTATTTTGATCTATTTATGTGCAGGTTATATGAGACATTTATATTAACGACTGTTGCAACTTGAGTGGCCTTGTAGGGATACACAAGCCCACTCACCCTTTTTTGGAGTGAAGACGATCTAGAGACACCAAAATTCATTTGAACGAGGGTTTTAAAACCCTCTTATTGTAAAATTATTGTATCACAACAAGTTGTATATTGTGACCCCTGATTTTGGGGTACATTAATGTTGTAATAGTGGATATCCAGGCTCCCTAAAATCAATATAATAACATTCTTCCATTGTGCAATATTTCTTGTTGTTGATTTATTATTATTATCTTGGTGTTGTTCATTTTTGCTTTACAAAATGTTGATCACACTGGGACCCCCAAAGGGTTTCACATTTTAATTTAAGTTTTCAATATTGATTTTTTGATCTACATTTTTGTGTGTTTTTACTACAGGTTTTGGAAATCCAATCACGCAAAAATTATAGAACTAGGGCTTATAGGAGTTGAGGGATTCGATTTGTGGTCAAGCGAATGCCATACAACATTTGGGGGATGCCACATAGCATCCAGGTGGATGCCACAAAGTATCTAGTGGATGACATAAAGTATCTAGGAGATTATGTAGAGTATCTATGAGATTTAGCAGAGTATCTAGGAGATTCAATGTTGCGTCTGCCAATTTGGGGAAATAATACGTAGGATTCCTAGTAAGCTATTTTCAAACCCTACTTATGTTTTTACTTCTTAAAAGAGAGAAAGGAAAAAAAAAAATTCTATTTAAAAAGCAATATACCATGCATTTTTAGGTATTCTAGGCATTCATAGGTATTTTTCTTTATATTAAATCAAAAATAAGAAAAAAATGAAGTGCATTTTTAGAATCATATAGATTTGCATATAGGGTTAGATTTGCACCTATACATTCATTTCTAGTTGCATTAGATATTCACTATAGTTGATTCAAGTTTTGTTGTTCTTCATGGTATTTTGCTTTCTGCCTTGTGTGTTGTGTGTGTTTTTCATTTATGTTTTAGGCAAAAAACTAAAAAGCATATTAGTTGCATTGTAGGCTAAAGTTTTCCCACTTCTCACTCTTCTAGGTTGGGATAGGTCACTTGTGCTCAAGCTTCCTTCCACTGTTGGAAACACTTGCTTATTCAAAGTGGAAGAGCTATGCCAACCCTCCACTTGTGGAAACACTTGATGATTTAGAGTGGGTCTTAAGTGGTGCACCCTAGACTCTTTTGAGGGCCTTATACTTGGCACTAGTATTCCTAGTCACCAACTTGGTTGATGTGAAGTGTGATTTCTTTTTATAAAAAAACCATAGAAAATGTAAATTTAAACAGAATCCACACACATTGCACATTTCATCTTCAACATCAGTGATTTGTATTTCATCACAAACCACTAATCGAGACCAGTGATGGTGGGCTTCATATCCATCCATTGAATCGCTCCATAGATACCAATAGTAGCCCATGAGTGGTTTTTCCTGGATTTCATGACCAAAATATTCCCCATTCTTGACTTTAATAAGCTATTTCAGTCGTTCATATTTCATTTCTTGTCAAAAAGGTGAGTTTGAACACACCTATCCACCCTACATAGTTGTCTTAGGTTTAGGGATTCATAACATAAAACACAAAAAAAAATCAAAATAAAAAACATTGCTACAAAACATAGGACATATATGTTTATTTGATTTGTGTGTTTTTCATTATCATTTCAACTTCCACACACATCCCACACATTCACTTCCCCTTCCTACTCATAACATATGGTGTTGAAAAAAAATGAAGCTATAACCATGAGTTAGGTACCTACCTCATACATGAAGTGCTCCACACCTTTCCTATCCACTTTTATGGCTAATGCAGCCATTGTGGCACAAATAGGCTATTTTGGCTTATCTACTGGTCCTTCTTGTTGAGCAAGGTGCAGCAAAAGCATTGCAAAAGTATTGTCATTGTTTTCAACACAGACAGATTGATGCATTTGATGCAGTTTAGAGGTCAGTCAGAACAAGTACAGTGAATTTCCAAGAAGAAAGAAGTGGCCCAGATTCAGAAATTTGCAAAAAAAGACAAGTAAGAAAACTGTCACGATATCGCAACATGTTTTCTGTCGCGATTTCGTGACAAAACTAAGGAGAGATGTCACGATTTCATGACAAAACTGAGGAGAGAGAAGGCACAGCCAGAAATGTCATGATTTCGTGACAAAACTGAGGAGAGAGAAGGTGCAGCTAAAAATGTCGCGATTTCGCGACATATCGGAGGAGAGAAAAAAAGCTAGAGAAACTGTCGCGATTTCGCGACATGCTGGAAGGAAAGAAGCAAAGTTGAAAAAATTTCATGACATGTTTCGAGTAAAGGCACAGGCAATGAAAAGTGTCACGATTTCGCGACAAGTTCGGTGAAGCAGCGCCAGGGACGAAAAGTGTCACGATTTCGTGACAGGTTCGGAGTAGAAGCGCTAAGTCAAAAAGTTGTAGCGATTTCGCTACATGTCAGAGTTTCGCTGGCAGAAGCGAAGAAAAGCGCTAAGTCAAAAAGTTGTAGCGATTTCGCTACATGTCGGAGTTTCGCTGGCAGAAGCGAAGAATAGTGATTTCGCTACATGTCGGAGTTTCGCTGGCAGAAACAAAGAAAAGTGCTAAGTCAAAAAGTTGTAGCGATTTCGCTACATGTTGAAGTTTCGCGAACCAAAGCAAGGCTGGAAGTGCAAGGCAAAAAGGTGTAGCGATTTCGCTACATGTAGGACTTTCGCGGGCTGAAGCAGAGAAGAAGCACTAAGTGAAAAAGTTGTAGCGATTTCGCTACATGTTAGATTTTCGCTGGTCGAAGCAAAGGAAAGTGCAAAGTCAAAAAGGTGTAGCGATTTCGCTACATGTCTTGATTTCGCCAGTGCATGAAGAGAGAATTGTACGGATGCGAAAGATGTCACGATTTCGCGACATGTTGCATTTTCGCGGGTGAAAAGCAAAGAACAGCGCTAAGGCAAAAAAGCATCACGATTTCGCGACATGTTCCGATTTCGCTGAGGCATGCGGAGAAAATACTATGGCAGCAAAAAGCATCATGATTTCGTGACATGTTCCGATATCGCTAAGGCATGCGGGGAAAAGTGTACGACAGCGAAATGTGTCGTGATTTCACGACGTGATCCATTTTCGTGGGTGCAAGTGAAGTATAGTGCAGGAAAGCAAAATGTGTCGCGATTTCGTGACGTGTTCCATTTTCGTGGGTGCAAGCGAAGTAGAGCGTAGGAAAGCAAAAGTGTCACAATTTCATGACATGTCCCATTTTTGTGGGTAGGAGACAGAAAAGAGCTGGAGGTAGCAAATGCATCGCAATTTCACGACATGTTCTGTTTTCGTGGGTGCATGCCGAGACAAGGACTAGGAGGCAGAAAACATCGCGATATCGCGACAGGTCAGGTTTTCACGGTCAACAGTCATGAAAAGAGTCAAAGGGGCAGAAATGTCGTGATATCGCGACAGGTAATAGTTTTGGCGGGTAAAAGCCGAGAAGCATGCACAGTGACAGTTGTCGGGGAAAGCGCAAAGGAAAATCATGCAGCCAGTTACATAAGAGTTAACTGGAGTCAGATCTGTAGTTACAAGTGACAGTTGTCGGGGAAAGCGCAGAGGAAAATCATGCAGCCAACCATGTAAAAGTTAACTGGAGTTACAAGGGGAAGTTACGAAACAGAGCATTAAAGACAGAACAGCTGTTATAGGGGTGGATATACCGAGAATCATGATTATAGAGAAATTGATTAACAGGTTGCGTACATCAAGAAATCATAGTCGCACGCGAAGTAAAAGGTAGCACAGAATTCAAAAGAGAAGAAAGAAGAACAACAGAGCACTGAGATACGCAAAAAGGCTATCAGGATACACAGAAAAAGGCTGTCAGAATGTGCAGAGAAGAATGTCAGAATAAGTTAGAAAGAAAGCGGCTAAAATACAGAGCGCATCAGAGAGGGTTTGACAGATTGAACGGAGCTGAGAATGCATGGAAAAATGGAGGGAAAAATAGAGCCATTTTTTGAAATAGCCGTTCGATTGAACCAAGTATAAAGATCGAAAAGGCACAGTAAGAGAGGTTACTGCAACCGTGTTTTATCTTGAAAAACCAAAAAGCGTGGTTGGGTAAGAGTGATGTATGAATAACAGCTACAGAACTGAAACCTGTATATTATTCTTGAAAAATCAAAAGAGAGGTTTTAGATTGTAATAGAATATATTGAGTTTCTAACAATTCTCTTTATGCTTCTATGAGATTGATTTGAATGAGCAATAGACCAGTGAGGGTATTGTAAAAGAGAAGGAATTTTTATGTCAAACTATTATTCAAAATAAAAATCCAAGTTGGTGCTTGGTAAAAGGGGTTGGTGCTCCTATCTGTTGTTGCAGATAAATCAGGGGTTGGTGCTCCTTCCAGTGGGTGTTGGTAAACTATTTGTAAATATTGAATCCTTGCAAAGGCTGGATTTGGATCGGAGTCCAAACAGTCAATTTTTGAGGAGTAGCCAAATCGGTGAACCTCGTTAAATCTTGTGTTGTGTGATGCTCTTGTGTTATTCTTGCTATATCTATTTTTAAGCTTGCATTTTTAAGCATTAAAAGTTGCAGATTCAAATTTTTAAATAGTTACACTGATTCACCCCCCTCTCAGTGTCATTGTGAGAATATCACTTCTCACACAGTATTCACTTTGAATGCAGATGTGATACAAAGGGCTATCCAAACCACCATTCCAAAAATTAAGCCATCCACACCCATTAACAATTGCATCACTTACATAGATTCTAACAAAATCAAAAGCTATTTAAGACCCACTAGTCTGGTTCTAGAACCAGTTAACAGTCCACCCAAACATGTTCCTTCTTCTTAGTAGGAACTTGCTCACTCACATCCCAATATATTTAACCAAGTCTACACCAACCCTCTTTTTGAGGCAACATCCGCATCCTAACACTAAATTCCACCACAACAATATAGCCAAAGTATCTCCATCCCATTTACCTTCACCACTACCTATTCCAACCCACTCTACAAAGAACAAATTAATGTTTCTTCATATATTCCATCCACCATTCCATCTACCACCTCTCATTCAGTTGTGATTCCTTTCACAACTTACCCTCCATTTACCTCAACCAATATTGCCAACACTCATATCATACCTACATCCACTTCCACCACAACCATACAATCTGCATATAAAATTGCCATACAACAAGCATGACAACATCTCAATCAACTACTTATGGGCCATAAAGATGCTCATTCTCTTCATAATAGCAATCACAAGTAGCGGATTTCAAAACCCACTCCATTCCCAACCAGCACACCTTCTTCACCCCTACTCCATCTTGGGTATCACAATATTCTAAGGTTACCATACCCATACCCCATTTAGCCATATCAATACAATTCCCATAAACCAACGCATTCAAATCCCTTAAATTTAATCCCCAATTCATCAACATTAATCACTCCACAACCAAGGACAACAACACATCCAACATCACTAGATACCCATCAATCCATCGATCAATTAGTACCACATTCTGTCCCAACAATTCATCACTCCACACACACCACCTCCATACACTCATCAAATAAACTAGGGTTTCCACAGACATAGAAGACACTAATATCTAAGCCTTACAATAATATATTGACATCTTAATTATACATACTTCTAGTATGATGTACCATAAACCTACATTGAGACAACTAATCAATCAACCCATTCATTCTTTGGTACCTTCACCACCTTATCCGATAGAATTTACACTAATGAAGTTTGAAAAATTCAAAGGGACTAAGGAACCTAAGGAGCACATTAGTACATTCATCCATTCATGTTTTTGAATCCAATATAATGATGCTCTAATGCTCCAAAATTTTCTTCAGATATTAGGGGGAGATACTCTAGATTGATACAATCATCTGCCACATCATAGTTTTTAGATATTTGAATAATTGGAAAAAATATTTTTGGAAAGGTTCTCCCTCAATATTCACAAGAAAGCTATCTTGACCAACTTGTACAATCCTAGACAATTCTAAGAAGAGTCAATTTATGATTTTAGAAACTGTTGGAAGGAAGTCATCACCAAATTGCCATTCTCCCTACCAATGGAAGAATTAACACGAATGTTTGCAAGGAGTTGTCTAAAACCTATCTCCTTGTTATTGCAATTACAGCAATATGGAACATTTAATGAAGCTCTTTCCCAAGCCTGCATCATCGAAGAAATCAAAATTCAAGAGGGTGAGATCAAACCAAAGAAGAAAGAATGGTAAAAAAAGGGCTAATCTAAAGGAAACTATTATGGTAAATTGAAACCAGGACAAATCAATCAATTGATTTTGAGTCAACCCCAAATGACTCAACAACCCCATGGTCAACACCAACCACAACCATAATTACAACAACCCCATGGTCAACATCAACCACAACCATCATTGCAATAACCACAAGTGTCTTATCAAGCGGTTCCCCCACCACAACAAATCCATAGCATAACATCAACTGTGAAAATCATCAACGTCCACAATTTGTTCTATAGGCTCACATTTACACACTTTTATTTGAATTATATGCTTTCATATTATGTAGGTTGTATGACACTAATGCTATCACCTTACCTGAAGTTAAACTAGATGATCCAACCAAACCTGGAAAGGGCTATAAGGAGTATTTATTTTTTTCTTTACATTGATAGAAGGCGAATGACATTAATATCTACTTTTCATTTAAAAACATGATGCAATACTTGATAGACCTAGGAGCCATTAAGTTGGATAGTCCCTTGGCACAATAAAATCAAAATTTTGGTATTTACCAAACACCACTTCCTCATCATGAGGAACCACAATAGACAACAGGGGATCAAATACCATGACTTCCCTAACCAAGTCAATCATGTGCAACAGTACCAAGTTTCTATGGGGGCTATCCATGTAGTCACATAAGGTCAATAAAGCACCAATAACCAAAACGAACAATACCAAGTAGTTCAACCTCCCATGGCACCTCAAGCAAATGTGTCTCCACAGCCTACTAATTCATCTCCTCCCATTTATTTTTTTTCCAATTCATCTTAACCAATTCACATTCCAATTCATCCATCCTAACCTATTCATCCCCCAAGTTTTCCATAAAGAACTATCATCACACTGAGCATTCAGTTAACAACTAGTCCCAAAATGGCTTTAGCAAAACTATCAATATATGAGCTTATACAACAATATTCTCCACACCATGAGGCATTAATAGAAATCTTAAAATCCATTGAAATTCAATCTCAAGATGCTAATTCCTTTAACAATTTTGTGGCGAGTATTATAACATGTATGGAGCCCTTTATCACATTCTATGATTTTGATATCAAATCAATATCATTAAAATCACCAAATCCTCCATTACATATTATGGCTCAAGTTTATAGGAAGTATTTCAAATGAGTGTTGATTGATACCAGATCATCCATCAACATCATTACCACCTCAACCCTTCAACATCTCAATATTCCACCTTCACACATCACCAAATCCACTTTCACCTTGCGAGCATTCAATGATGCTCTATGTTCTACAATTGGCACTATGGTCTTACCCATAGAAGTGGGGGTTAAGACATTTCATACTATGTTTCATATCCTGGAGAGTCCATGGCTTACTCCTTGGACATCCTTTTATAAGGGAGATAAAATGTGTCCCATCAATACTACATCAATGTTTGAAATATATACACAAGGGATAAATTCATTACATATCAATAGACATAAAACCATTTAAATACTGCAACTTCATCTCCAACCCATACGAATCCACACTTCCATCCACTCACTTGTTCTTAACCCCATCAACCACACCATCCACCTCAAATCACAACACTTCCTCATCCAAAGCTCCTATTCTCGAGGAGCTTCCTATCACTACCCCACATCAAGCTTCCACTTCTACATCCCATCCATCATTATAGTCGACAACATGTACATGTGTTTGGACCCAATCACCCTCAACATCCACACAATAGGGACATCCTTCTATATAAACCACACCATCCACATAACATCACAACACTTCCTTATCCAAATATCCTATTCTTGAGGAGCTCCCTATCACTACCCCACATCAAGCTTCCACTTCTATATCCCACCCATCATTATAGTCAACAACATGTAAACGTGGTTAGACCCAATCATCCTCAATATCCACACAAGGGGGAAATACCTCTACATCAACCAAACCATCCACCTCACATCACAACACTTCCTTATCCAAATCTCCTATTCTCAAGGAGCTCCCTATCACTACCCCACATCAAGATTCCACTTCTACATCCCACACATCATTACAACTAGCAACATGTACAACTGGTCCAACCCAATCACCCTAAACATCCACACAAGAGGGAAATCCCTCTAAATCAACCATAACATCCACCTCACATCACAACACTTCCTTATCCAAATCTTCTATTCTCGAGGAGCTCTCTATCAATACCCCACATCATGCTTCCACTTCTACATCTCATCCATCATTACAATCGATAACATGTACATGTGGTCAGACCCAATCACCCTCAACATCCACACAAGGAGGAAACCCATATATATCATACACACCATCCACACTACCAAATACATCATCATCCACATAATCATCTCCATAAACACCCACCATAATTTCATCCACACTAGAATCATCAATCATCCATAAAATTTCTCAGCCAAATCTATCTTCATCCCCATCAACCAACGTCTCATAAGTCGATTTGACAGATTGTGAGATATCGTTACAACATACATATCTCCTATACTTTGAGTCATAAGACACCCCAGAGTCCCACATCTCCACATACACTTCATCCACATCATCACCCACACAAGTTGCAGTCCACCTTGCTAGTCCTAGCATTGGTGAGTATGTGGTTCAAGATGTCACAGTTACACCGCTCAACATACAAATTGCTAAGGATTACGGTCATCCATGTGATCCACCCTTATCTATAGGATCAGTATACCACATGGGTTCAACACCTAACAAAATCAAATTCATATATGGGCGGTCGATTCATCGTCCAATCCACTTTTCCCAATCAAACCTAAGTATCTAGTCCTTGCCAATATAGAGCACATGTCCAATTTTCCATCATGATACTTTCATCGAGTTAATTGGTAAGGATATGGTATAGTATGACATGAAAAAGGCATGCATGACATTATTGAACCTCAATATCGATAAGTTCATGACCGTTCAGGATTAGGATACAATTCATATTATTCTACTTCCTATTTTGAATAAGATTTTCAAATCCTCCATTTATAATTAGAAGAGGAAAATAATCACATTGATAACTTTGAGGAATTATACGAAGAATATGACATCATATCGATAACTTTAGATGAATCCAAAGATGAATAAATCCTAATCACACATTCATAGAATAGGATGAGTATTATCTTAGAATGTTCTCCATCCATCAACCCATCATTCATTTGCTTCTCCCAAGGGAGCGAGTTGAGCCAACCAATGAACCACCACCTCAAATTCATTAATCACCTCACAAAAAATTGATGTAATATGTGTACATAATCAAAAATAAAATAAAATAAAGTTTTCCATTGCATTTTTGCATTTGCATATCCCGGTCATGTGCATTTATCTATGTTTCTTGTTGCTATCCAGGTTCTCAGGATTTCTTCATCGATTCCAGGAGACAAGACCAACCCACCCTTCACAACCAACCCATCCTTCACATTGCCAACCATAATTTCCCACTACGTCAACATGAATCCAGTTGACTTATTTACCCCACTCCGTAATCCATACAATTTGGCAAAACCAATTCCTATTGAAATAAACCTTATTTATATACATGGATTTTATCACCACCATCCTTTTATGAATTCATCATTTCTAAGGAATTTTTAAGGGCTTCTACCATCTACATTCCTTCACAACATTCACATTCGCCTTCCCCCGATGCAGGAGCATCCAGTGGTAGCAGCACAATCTTGCAACAAAAGAAATAAAGAGTGAATAAAAACACAAAATACTCTAAGTGTTGTAATGTGTCGCGATATCGCGACATAAAAGTTGTCGCGATATCGCGACAACTCAGAACAACGGCGGGCACAAATCGCAAGTGTCGCGATATCGCGACATAAAAGTTGTCGCGATATCGCGACAACTCAGAACAACGACGGGCACAAATCACAAGTGTCGCGATATCGCGACATAAAAGTTGTCGCGATATCGCGACGAACTCAGAACAACGACGGGAGCAAAACGCAAGTGTCGCGATATCGCGACATAAAAGTTGTCGCGATATCGCGACGAACTTGAACAGAGGCAAGGGCAAAATGCTAGTGTCGCGATATCGCGACATAAAAGTTGTCGCGATATCGCGACGACCTTTGAGCAGAGGAGAAAGCAAACGCAAGTGTCGCGATATCGCGACATACAAAGTGTCGCGATATCGCGACAAGTTTAAACAAAAGCCACGGGCAAAGGAAAGTGTCGCGATATCGCGACACATTGGCAAACAAGGACAAAAGCCAAAAAAGTGTCGCGATATCGCGACCTGTTGGCAAAAGATGACCAAAGCCAAAAAAATGTCGCGATATCGCGATCGATGGACTAAAGGGAAAAAGTGTCGCGTTTTCACGACCCGACTAGGAGAGAGAAGGGCGGGTTGAAGAGATGTCGCGATATCGCGACATGCTACTTTTTCATGGACCGTTACAGAATGACATTTGACAGTTCCAGAAGTCGTTAAGGCAGTTCCAGGGGACCGTTGCAGCGGTTACAGGGACAGTTACGAATGACGGTTGCAGCAAGAACCTATCATTATAAAAAGAGATTGTTCGAAGGATTGAGGAGGCTGGAAAAGATGAAGACTACGGTTTTTGATGCATTTTTTTGTACTTTGTAATTCTTCCATGGTTTGGAATTGTAATCTTTCCATGCTTCTGAATGAAAATTGAGTCTTTTCTTTGTGTTAAAATTTGGCTCCCCATCAAGTGGTATCAGAGCGAGAAGATTACGAGTGTGTAAGCAGAGCGCCGAACGTGAGGCAGCTTGCACCAGGATCTGGGGTTAAGGGTTCTGAGAAAAAGTGAAGAAGAATGCCATCATGAAGAAATTTTGGTGCTGGAAGGAACATGGTTCCTGAAGGAGACTTTCGAGCATTGCAGAGGCAAGTGCGGGCCCTGCGGGAAGAATTGCGAAGAGGAGTAGAGCCAAGAGGAGAAGACCAGAGCGATGATGAAGCTTGCGGAGTTGATGACCCATCAGAAGAAGAAGAAGCAATGAGTGTTGCAGAATCTCGAATGATTAAAGCCATTTCTCAAATTGGGAAAAGGCCGAAGATAGACGTATCCACATATTCTGGAAATTTAAATCCAGAAGAGTTGATTGACTGGATCAACGATATGGAGGAGTATTTCGAATATGAGGAGGTTGAAGATCCAAATCGGATAAAATTTGCAAGAACAAAGTTGAAAGGCCATGTTGGCATATGGTGGAAAGGAGTGCAGCTGGAACGAAATCGAAGAGGAAAAGAAAAGATCACCAGGTGGGATCGAATGGTTGAAAAACTGAAACGACAGTTTATTCTAGCAGATTACGAATTAGATCTGTTGCGAAAAATGCAGAGTTTGCGACAGTCCAGCAAGTCTGTTAAAGAATATACAGAGGAATTTTTTAAAATTTCCATCAGAACCGGCCATACAGAAGCAAATAAAGAGAGAGTAGCCCGTTACATTAATGGGTTGAGAACCAACGTACAAGAAGAATTGAGTTTGGTTCGAATGAGCACCATTGAAGATGCTTACCAGTTTGCTCTGAAAGTGGAAGAGAAACTGAACCGTAGATTTGACAGTAAATAGAGAGGAAGAGGTCGTGGTGGAAGAACTGGTGGAAGAACCAGTGGAGGTAAATATGACGACCCAAAGAAGACTGGTGAAACAAGCAATCACCAGGAACAGAAGGAGGAGAATGCATACCGACCCCGTAATCAGAACAATGATTATCAAAGGGGAAGAGGTAGAGGTGGACGCGGATATGGAAGAGGAAGATTTCGTGGAACCTGCTTCAATTGCGGGGAAGAGGGGCATCGATCATATGAGTGTCCCCAACACCAAGAGGCACCGAATAGAAGGCCTGAAGCAAATGCTCGAGCTGCGGTCGTTGAGGATGGTGTTGAATCTGAGCACTACGAAGAAGCAGAGCGAGGAGAAGTGATGATCACAAGGAGAACCTTGTTGAACGAAGAGAGGGAACCAGACCAGCGAAAAAGCCTGTTCCGCACGAGGTGCAAATGTTCAGGTAAAATCTGTAATATTATTATTGATAATGGTAGTACAGATAATTTGGTCTCTGAGGATATGGTGACTAAGTTAAAGCTAGAAAGAAGGCAGCACCCGCATCCATACCGGATTGCGTGGTTGCAGAAGGACCATAGAGCATTGGTCAGTGAACAATGCTTGGTCAAGTTCCAGATTGGAAGATACCAGGATGAGGTCCTGTGTGATATTTTGTCGATGGATGCTTGCCATTTGTTTTTGGGAAGACCATGGCAATTTGATGGACGTGCGGCGCATGATGGGCATGCAAATACCTATTCCCTGACAAAATATGGAGTGCGCCACAAACTGAAGCCATTGAAGGAGGTTGAGGAAAAGGTATGCAATAATGCTAGAATTTGTTTAGTAGATGGCAAAAAATTTTGGATGGTCTAAAGAGGGATTCAATGTGTTATGCATTAATTCCTACTATAAAGAGAGAAGAAACTACAGACATTCCGAGAGAAGTTGAACATCCGTTAGCGAGAATTTCTTGATATTATATCGGACAATGTGCCTGAGGGTTTGCCGCCAATGAGGAAGATTAGTCATCAGATTGACTTAATGCCAGGATCTAGCTTACCCAATAAGGCCGCCCATAGAATGTCTCCTGTAGAGAATGAAGAGTTGAACCGACAAGTTCATGAGTTGTTGCGGAAGGGATTGATTAGAGCAAGTTTGAGTCCCTGTGCAGTACCTACAGTACTAGCACCGAAGAAGGGTGGAGAATGGAGAATGTGCACTGATTCGAGGGCCATTAACAAGATTACCATTAAGTATCGATTTCCATTACCTAGAATGGATGATATAATGGATTGTTTGAGTGGAGCTAAATACTTCACTAAGATTGATTTAAAGAGTGGATATCATCAGATACGCGTTCGAGAGGGTGACGAGTGGAAGACAGCTTTCAAAACCAAAGAGGGTTTGTATGAGTGGTTAGTTATGCCATTTGGATTAACTAATGCACCCAGTACATTCATGAGGCTGATGAATGAGGTATTGCGAGACTTCTTGGAAAAGTTCGTGATAGTTTATCTGGATGATATTTTAATTTTTAGTAAAACATTGGACGAGCATTTGATGCATGTTCGGACAGTTTTTGAAAAGCTGCGAGAGGAGCAGTTGTTGATAAATTTGAAGAAGTGCAGTTTTGTACAGAAAGAGTTGATATACCTGGGATTTGTCATCTCAGAGGAGGGTCTGAAAATGGATCCTGAGAAGGTGAAGGCTATCATTGAATGGCCTGCCCCAAGGAATGTAACGAGAGGTAAGATCATTTCATGGTCTTGCAAGTTTCTATAGAAAGTTTATTAGAGACTTTAGCAATATTTGTGCACCCCTAACAGAAACTATGAGAGGGGATAAGAGAGAATTTAAGTGGACTGCCAAGGCGAGGTACCGAGTATGGACATATTGAAGAAGAAAGTGACAGAACAGCCCATTACGGCACTTCCAGATTTTAATAAAGTGTTTCGGGTTGACTGTGATGCCAGTGGCAGTGCCATTGGAGCTGTATTGAGCCAAGAAGGTAAACCTGTTGCATACTTTAGTGAAAAATTAAATGATGCTAGAAAGAAATACTCTATTTATGATCAAGAATTCTATGCTATCATTCAGGCTCTTAAGAAATGGAGACATTATTTGCTAGCCAAAGAGTTTGTTTTATATCTTGACCATCAAGCTTTGCAGTATATAAATAGTCAAGGTAAACTTAACCAGCGACATTTGAAGTGGGTTGAATTCCTATAGAGTTATACCTTTGTCTTGAAGCATAGAAGCGGCAAATCTAATAGAGTTGCGAGATGCCTTGAGTAGAAGGCATAATTTGTTGATAGAAATGAGAGTGCAAGTTGTTGGGTTTGATGAACTCAAGAGTTTATACCCAGCGGATCCAGATTTCGCGAGAGGCATGGACGGCATGTTTGTCTCCTACTACTGTGGATCGCACTAAGTGGTTGGATTTTATGATCCAAGATGGGATGTTGTTTCGGAAGAACCAGTTGTGCATTCCTAGAAGTTCCATGAGGGAAAATCTGATCAAAGAGAAACATAGCGGAGGACTAGCGGGACATTTTGGTCGAGATAAGACCATTGCTCTCGTTAGTGAGAATTACCATTGGCCACGAGTTGCGGTCGGATGTGACCAAATTTGTGCGGGGTTGTAGAGTGTGCCGGATGGCGAAAGGAGTAAGCCAGAATACAGGAATGTATCGGCCATTGCCTGTACCGGAGAGACCATGGGAGGACATTAGTATGGATTTTTTTCTTGGTACGCCAAGGACACAACGCGGAAATGATGCCATTTTTGTTGTCGTTGACAGGTTTTCAAAGATGGCCCATTTTATTCCATGCCAGAAGACAAGTGATGTTGTTCATATTGCAGGCTTGTTTTTCAAGGAGGTAGTACGACTTCATGGTCTACCCCAAAGCATTGTCTCGGACAGAGATACCAAATTTGTGGGTTATTTTTGGCGAACTCTGTGGAAGAAGCTAAAAATAGAATTGAAGTTCAGTTCTGCGTACCACCCGTAGACTGATGGACAGACAGAAGTAGTCAACAGAAGTTTGG
This sequence comes from Wollemia nobilis, assembly GCA_028583015.1. NCBI lineage: Eukaryota > Viridiplantae > Streptophyta > Pinopsida > Araucariales > Araucariaceae > Wollemia > Wollemia nobilis. The sequence continues at coordinate 18,710,553 of JAQPPZ010016947.1, read as the reverse complement.
GTAATCTTCTACGATGTCTAGTAGGAGATAAACCCAAGGGATGGGATCTGATTTTACCGTAGGCAGAGTTTGCTTACAATAATTCTGTCAATCGTAGTACTGGTAAATCCCCATTCCAGATAGTGCATGGGAACAGCCCGAGAAACGCTTCTGAGTTGAGGCCGATAGATAAAGGAGAAAAGCGCAGTGTTGAAGCTGAAGACTTTGCAGCACACATGAAGAATTTACATGAAGAGGTCCAGCGACATATCAGTAAAATGAATGCTACGTACAAAGCCAGAGCAGATCAGAAGCGACGTTTCAAAGAATTCCAGATAGGAGATGAAGTCATGGTTCACTTGCGCAAGGAACGTTTTCCTAGCAAAACCTACAATAAGCTGAAGATGAAGAGGTTTGGACCATGCCGGATCATAGGTAAACGAGATTCAGGAAATGCCTATGAAGTAGATCTACCAAGTGAGCTGAATATTTCACCTATTTTCAATATTTTAGACTTGGTCGAATATCATGAAGGAAGTTGCAGTGAGCCACCTAGTCCGGATATGTGGAAAATTCTAGAATTCACTCCAGACAAAGAGGAAATCGAAGACGTACTCGACACTCGCGAAGGCAGAAGTACCCAAAATAGACAATATTCGAAGTATTTGGTCAAGTGGAAGGGCCGACCTATCGAGGATGCAACTTGGTTGTCCAAATCAGAGGTTGATCACCTAGGTTTTCCTCTGACCATCCAGAAGTGAGGATCACTTCTCAATCTACCCCGAGTGTCTGATGCAGGAGCATCCAGTGGTAGCAGCACAATCTTGCAACAAAAGAAATAAAGAGTGAATAAAAACACAAAATACTCTAAGTGTTGAAATGTGTCGCGATATCGTGACATAAAAGTTGTCGCGATATCGTGACAACTTGAACAAGAGGCAAAATGCAAGTGTCACGATATCGTGACATAAAAGTTGTCACGGATATCGCGACAACTTGAACAACGAGAGCAAAATGCAAGTGTCGCGATATCGCGACATAAAAGTTGTCACGATATCGTGACGAACTCAGAACAACGACGGGAGCAAAACGCAAGTGTCACGATATCGCGACATAAAAGTTGTCACGATATCGCGATGAACTTGAAAAGAGGCAAGAGCAAAATGCAGTGTCATGATATCGTGACATAAAAGTTGTCGCGATATCGCGACGACCTTTGAGCAGAGGAGAAAGCAAATGCAAGTGTCGCGATATCGCGACATACAAAGTGTCGCGATATCGCGACAAGTTTAAACAAAAGCCACGGGCAAAGGAAAGTGTCGCGATATCGCGACACATTGGCAAACAAGGACAAAAGCCAAAAAAGTGTCGCGATATCGCGACATGTTGGCAAAAGACGACCAAAGCCAGAAAAATGTCGCGATATCGCGACCGATGGACTAAAGGGAAAAAGTGTCGCGTTTTCGCGACCCGGCTAGGAGAGAGAAGGGCGGGTTGAAGAGATGTCGCGATATCGCGACATGCTACTTTTCGCGGACCGTTACAGAACGACATTTGACAGTTCCAGAAGTCAATGGCAGTTCCGAGGGGACCGTTGCAGCGGTTACGAGGACAGTTACGAACGGCGGTTGCAGCAAGAACCTGTCATTATAAAAAGAGATTGTTCGAAGGATTGAGGAGGTTGGAAAAGACGAAGACTACGGCTTCTTTTGCATTTTTTTGTACTTTGTAAATCTTCCATGGTTCGGAATTGTAATCTTTCCATGCTTCTAAATGAAAATTGAGTCTTTTTCTTTGTGTTAAAATTTGGCTCCCCATCACCCCCTTGGCTCCTGTTGTTTTACAAGAAAAAATGGAAGATACTATGCCAAAAGAGTTTGACAACATAATTGATGACATTCATCTGATCCAAATGCTCCATTAGCTTGAGGAAGGTTCACACATGGCCATTGAAGATACTATAGATGTGAACCTTAGTATAGATGTGGAAAGTTCATAAATTTTTAAACTTGGAAAATTTTTATCCATTTATGAACAAGAGTAATTGATAGCTCTCCTCAAGAAAAATAAGGGCATATTTGTAGAGTCATATAAAGACATGCCTGGTCTTGAACCTAACTTGGTTGTCCACAACTTAACCTTGCATCTTGATTCTAAGTTGGTTAAACAAAATTTGAGAAAGTTACATCCCACCATTTTCCTCATGATCAAAGAAGAGCTTCAAAAGCTATTAGACGTGGGTTTCATCCAACCCATTGACTATCTTGAGTGGCTTTCAAACATGGTGCTCATTTGTAAGCCTAACAGGGTGATTCACATTTGCACTAACTTTTGAGATATTAACAAAGCATGTATTAAGGATGAATTTTATCTACCAAACATCGATACTCTTGTTGAAACTTACCTTGGCCATGAAATGTTATCTCTAATGGATGGTTTTTTAGGATACAATAAAATTCGAATCAATCCTGATGACCAACACAAAATAATAGTTACAACAACTTGGGGGACTTTTTGTTGCAAGGTAATGCCATTTGGACTTAAAAATATAGGTGTCACTTATCAATGTGCCATGACATACATATTCCATAATTACATCCATAAGATCATTGAAGGCTTTGTGGATGATCTATTGGAAAAATCTAAAATCCGACAAGAGCACATTAATGCCTTGGAAAAAGGTTTTGATCAACTTCTAGAGCATAATGTGAGGTTGAACCCTAAGAAGTGTGTATTTTGTTTCACCTCAGGAAAACTACTAGGATTCATTATCTCCAAGTGAGGTATTGAAGTAGAACCAAACAAGGTCAAGGCCATTATCGAGATGCCTTCCCCAACAAACTTGAAAGAGTTACATAGATTACAAGGAAATATCCAATTAATCCATCATTTAATTGCATAAATCTCAAACAAATGCAGGTCATTCAATCACCTTCTACAAAAGGGGTGATATTTTCATGAATAGAATAATGTCAAAAAGCTTTTCATGACATCAAGCAATACTTGGCTTATTCATAAGTCTTAACTCCTCCTCGCTTGGGGGTCCCATTCCTTATTTATTTTTCAGCAACAAACTTTGCATTAGGGACAATGCTTGCACAAAAAAATAAAAAAAACTGAGAGAAAGTAGTCTATTACATTAGTCAAACATTGGTAAGCTATGAAACCAGATACGCTTATGTAGAAAAATTGTGCCTGCTAGTGGTTTTTACCACTAAGAAACTTAGAAATTACATGCTAAGTCACACCACTTATGTCATAGCTTGTAAAAAACCCTTTGTGTTACATGATGTCTTGTACTTAAAAACACTCGTACCACAAAATGGATAATGCTTCTAATTAAATTTGATCTCAATTTCATCAGTTAAAAATCCATTAAAGGTCAGGTGATAGTCGATAAGATTGTATAAGCTCCACTTCCTAGTGATCAACCCTTGATTAATGAAATTCCAGATGACTCGGTATTTACCATCACTGAATAGGAGGAAGATGTAATTCCTAAAGAGGATGTGGATATCACACTCTTCTTTGATTATTCTAAGTGCAAAAAAGGACAAGGTGCAGGATTCATATTTCATACACTACAAGGGATACCTATTCCTTTATCATTCAAATTGGATTTACCTGCACAAATAATAACATAGAGTATGAAGCCTTAATATTAGAACTTCAAGCATCCATAGCTATGGGCATAAAGTGTATTAGAATATTTTGTGATTCTCAACTTGTAATTCATCAAGTAAAAAAATTGTACCAATGCAGAGAACCAGACTTAAAGCTTTATCATGAAGTAGCAATAAAATTGCTTACAAAATTTGACTGGTATGAGATTGATAGTTTGCCTCGTTCGACTAATATATTTTTAGATGCGATGGCCTCTCTAGAATAATTGATTCCAAAGAACTCCATAGGAGAGGTACAACCATTAATTATCACAACAATATCTAAATATGTAATTTTGTGTGCTAAATTTAAAGATGAGAAGGATGTTTGCTTTATCCACACAGAATCATATGAGCCTTGGTCTAGTCAAGTAAAATACTTACTCAAGTTTGGAACACTCCCATAAGATATATCTCAAACTTCAAAATGAAATTTCAAGAAAAAGTCAACTCATTTTACTCTTAGGGGATGTGTTGTATAGATGTGGTTATGATGGAGTCCTCCTCCATTGTATTGAGCCTGTAGAGGCCCAAAGAGCAATATATGAATATCATGATGGTATTTATTGTGGTCACTTTAGTGGAATAGCCATTACAAAGTGCATTTTATGCATGTGTTATTATTGGCCCACCATGGAACGTGACTATAGCATTTTTGTCAATGTCAACAACATACTAATTTAAGTCATGTGCCATCACAAGAATTATAGCCAATTCAAATTCTTTGGCCCTTTTCACAATAGGGTTTGGAATTGATTGTAAAATATTGCCTCCTTTCTCAAGACAACACACATTCATCATCACAACAACTGAGTACTTCACAAAGTGGGTCGAGGAAATTCCTCTAACCAATATGATAAGACCTTGAATTATGGAGTTTATACTTTAGTATATCATCTATCGCTTTGGTATCCCCTCAAAAATAATCTATGACAATGGCAAGTATTTTAAAAACAAGTATGTTTGAGAACTTTGCAAGAAATATAATATCCAACATAGTTTCTTGACTCCTTATTACCCACAGATAAATGGACAAGTTGAGGCAACCAATAAGACCTTGATTGCTATTCTCAAGAAATTATTCAAAGAAAATCATCGATATTGGCATACTCAAATCCCCTTGGCATTATGGTATTATCGAACAAGCATCCACATGTCTATTGGGGCAACATCATTCTCATTGGTCTATGGTGCTAAATCAATCATGCCTCTTGAGCTCAATATCCTCTCACTACATATTTCATTATAATAATTCATAGATGATGATACTGCTAGACAAGCACGTCTCGACCAACTCACGCTCCTTTATGAAAGGTAAATCAATGCCTTAGAGCATCTACAAGTATATCAGGATCATTTAAGGTGTGCTTACAATGCCAAAGTCCATCTACATAAATTCTAAGTAGGAGATCTTCTCCTTAAAGAGAATTAGCTAAACACCAATACATTACTACATTTTCATGATATATTTGCAACTAATTGGTTAGGTCCATACATTGTCAAACAAAAAGTGGATCACAGAAATTATAGGCTTGCCAGTAAAGAGGAAGTAGAAGAGCCCGAACCACTTAACATCATCCACTTGAGAGCATTCTATGCTTAATGCGACTTATATATATATATATATATATATATATATATATATATATATTATATGGCTATCACTACACAAATACATCATTCATACACATTACATTTCACACACTCATTTTTCACAAGAATTTTCATATCATTTCGGTGCATTTCATCCACCATATTAGGGATCATTTGCTTAGTTTGGATAAAAATTGATCCAATAAATCTTGTTGCCTTAATTAGGGGCACCCTTAAGTTAATATACACCCCATTTCCATAGTTCATAAGCCATGACATCATTTGCACTATCATTCCATCATCCCTAGGTGTTTTTTATCACTCAACCACTTCTAGTGTTTCAAGCAACCTCCAATACATGTAGAGTTTTCTCTAGGACCAAGGCATTTTTTTACTAAGAAAATTTTGAGTTTTCATATTTGACTCTAACATTCTTGAACCAAACTTATCTCACACCTATTAAAAACATCTTGTATAAAATAGGGATAACACCACGATTGGGTTGAACCTCAAAGCAATAAATTTATCTTTACTTGTCCCATTATGCACGTAGTCCAAAATAAAAAAATAGTGGTTTTCACCACTAATAAAACTTCCAAATAAAATAATGAGTATTAAGGATAGGGTAAAATTCTCATCACACCTTGGTTGAGAATATGATTCCCCAAAGCTCTAATTATTTTACAAAATCACACACCACAGATCCTCAAGTAGTAAGGATAGAACTATATTTCCATCCAGATGGTTAGGTAGTCCAATTCCCCAAAGCTTAGAGATGATATCATTGGACTATGGAGATAACCTCCATAGGGGCTATAGATGCTTGAATGGCAGTGGAGTATGCTCATGCATGGTGATACGTATCTCTTGAAGAGACCTATGACTGCACATAAGGACAAGCTAGCTTCCTAGTCTCCTCCATGACATGTTTCATCTCAATTTACTCAAGATGGGTTAATGAAATCACTTGCACACACAATGGTTCTTTATTGCCTTGAATCATTACCATGCCATGATTGGTAAATGAACATCCATAGCACACACATTTGGTCTTGGATAAATTAGACAAAACTTAGTAAGTTTATTTGCAATCACTAGGATGTTTGAGTCTCTACAAAAAAAATTCAAATCAGTCATCCATAGGCCAAAAAAACATCCATGTCATTATCACATCATTACATGAGTCTTCCATTTCACATACCACCAATTTGTTCTCCTGATTAAATGACAATGATAAATATGGTCAACCAAAATCTACACTACAAATGATCATTAGTGTGTCAGTTCACTTGCATTATTATCATAAAGCATAAACATCATCATTACATTATCATCCATCACATCACATACACATGCATTCACAAAAAAGTCATAACATAAAATAAAAGCCATGTATATATATAATCGCATGTACAATGAACGCCCAAAGGCTATATACAATGGAGCACCAAGGCTCATATACAAAAGTGTATCAAGGTACCAGCTAGCATCCATAGGCAAATCCTTGATATCATGATGGAGCCCTCGACCTAGAGTCACTATGCCTAGAGTCACTATGCCTAACAGTACTAGATATAGAAGAGGAAGGTCACACTAGTAGTCCAATGCCATGTTGCATAAGGATATCCTCAAGATCATGAATGTAGCCCTCTTGAGATTGAAGGTATAGCACATATTGCCTTTGGTGAGCATCCCTCTATGCCAATTCTACTTGGAACCTCTCTATCACATCCTCACCTCCACCTACCACCATTCATGACTATAGCTCCACCCACATTCAAGCATTCTTAATATCCCATGTTACTATCACTGCATCTCACTCCACCACCATCTATCAGAGTTGGTCTCACTCTACCTGGAGCTCAACCTATTCCTCCTGACTCTGACCATGAGGTCTCTTAAAACCCTCCTCCATAACACCCCCACCATCACCATCACCTCCAATCTCTAGAATATACTCTACTACTACTCTTGCCTACCTCCCTCGACTATTGCACTAGTAATATCTATAATTATGGGGAGTCTTCTCAGCCTTCATTATTGTCTCCCCATCATCTCCACTACCCTCCTCAATTGCCTATACCTATGGTGATTGTGAAGTGAACCATGCATCATAGTTAGTGGTGGTACCAGTATAATCCACATTTGAGATATATATCTTCTCATCATCCTCATATTCCACCCACCACTCCTCCACACCAAGGTAGGATCAACTCATTAGTTTGATGCCTATACAAAACTAGATCAAAAAGTACCCCCTATTGTATCCTAAACTATCATAGCATCCATGAGAACTGGTTCAACTCCAACTCACTCCCATGTCACCCAACCATCCATATCACCTGCCTAACCCATCATAGCTACTCTCCATCACTGGACCACCTAGCATCCTACCATGGTATCTAGTGCATCTGGTCCGATGTCAACTCTACCCATAGATATTTACACTCCTGTTTACTATGACTAAGATGACTTAACTGTATATCCTCAAATTCCCACCATCTCAAGGCATAGGGTTTATTCCTATCCCACTCATATGGCAGGCTCATAGGATGAGCCATACTAACATGCTCCCATCTCTAGATCTACAACAACACATTGTAGCCCAACCCCTTCCACCCTTACCTCCTCACCTCATACAACTCTAGGTATGTATGTGCTATTAGCGTATGTATACATGAATACACTTGAGGATCATTAATCATATCAAATACCAACCAAATCATGTTCCATGGGAATCGACATTTGGTGTAGTTAGGTACCAACACATTAGCCAGCAAGAACATGACTAAGGTTGGTAGTGCCTCCAAATGCCTCTCCACATACATCTCCAATTATGTTATCCCTCTACCTTGGTTATTCACATCCCTCCATCCATCACAAAAAATTTGCCTCATCTCATACTCCCTACCATGCCCAATTTTGATATGTAACCCCTCCATTGGTACTCAAAATATGCGGTACACATCCTTGAGTGTCACCGTCATCTCCCTTTTTGGAAGCTGGAAAGTCCCCCTATATGGATCCCATATCTCTACCAAGGTAGAGAGGTACCCATCATCAACCCTCACCACCTCAATTTGGTCACACCCTACCAATCCCACCTGCTCTAGCCAATCACAATGGTCCTTCTACAGTGCCTTTCTCACCCCTAGTATGATGGGCAAGAATCGATGTCAAGCCTCCAAGATCCTCAACTATAGTACAACACAATAGAAAATGCACATTACCATCAAATTCATTGCATAATAAAAAAACACATTGCAAAATCTAAACAAGAGATATAAGGATACTTAACTCCACCACCTACTATCACATTCACTCCCTCCATTACCATCGCCTCACTTGCTCAATCTTATTCAGACGTTGCTCCTAAAACTCTCAAATGCAATAATGAATCAAATTTCACCCCTAAAGCCCTTTTATAGCTATTTTTGGCATTCTCAAATGCCCAAAGGTATCTACCTAGCGTACTCAAACACCTCCTTATGTCTGCCAAGTGGCAGACGCTCTCCCGTGTTTGTGCATGAGGTGGATGCTGGTTGGTGTTTGGATCTAAAATATTGCAAAAGGATTCAAAAGGCCCCAAAATGTAGTAAAACCCCATAAAATCACCTCAAACTCCATCCATGCATTCATTACATTATTCCATTACATTTTGTGATAACATGGATTGATTTGGACACTTAATTTTTGATTACGACCAAAAGTCACAAAAATACCTAAATCGTGTCAAAACGCCTCAAAATGGTCCTAAAATTTTACAAAAAATCCACATTCATTATCCTAATAATTCATCATACAATTTCATCATATTTTGTGATAATATGGATTGATTTGGGGATTTAATTATGGTTTATGACTAAAATTCATGAAATTGCCTCAAAATGTCCCAAAACAATTCCAAATTTCATAAAATCATCAAATTCACTCATCAATGCATTTCCATCCAACATTGTAAAAATACACTTACATCATTCACATTCATTCATATCATCCACATTTTCAAAAATCCCTTTTTTGTTAGGGTAAAAGCATAATCACTCATTTACATCATTCATATAATCCACATTTCCAACAAACCCTTTTTTGTTGGGAAAAAAAATAGAATCAATCATTTTACTATTCATTTACATCATTCATATCATCCACAATTCAATGCATTTCCATTCAACATTGTCAAATTCACTTGCATTATCAAGCAAACCTTGTATCTAGTGGTTTACTCTACTCCCCTGGTGATTGCAGCAATTGGTTATCCATGCAATTCGATAGGATGGGTAGATCACCATAAGGATGCTTGCCCATATCATCATCCAGAATCCTCTTGCTTGAAAATAAAATATTTTTTTGCCTCATTTTTGAGTGAGACCATGCTCAGAATAATTTTCTCAAAAGTTGTCATTGATGCCCTTTTTTGTGGGGTCACAAACATGAATAATTTTCACTATATTATTTCCTTAACATTACAATAGTCATTGGGGATACAAGCCCACTAGGATTATTGGTTCTTCATATTACATTCAAGAATTTCTACAATCACTAAAAGGCCCCTAGGATGTGTAGCACCCTAAAATTGGCGCAGTTAAACCATTAGTAAAAGATAAAAAAATTGAATTTTAACCCCGAAACCGCCCGTTAACCGCTCACCTCATTTTTTGCACCATTTTTAGAAGTTGTTTTGACCGTTGGACGATATCATCGCCGATCTGACGATATCGTCCCAAATCGGACGAATTCATCTGGAGAATGAACGTCCAGACGATTTCATCCCAAAACTAAATTTTCATAATTAGCTTCTGTTTCAACAACCTCTCCAACTCGGGCGAAGCGTGTCCGCGCGGTTGGAGATTCCTACGTTGGAGATCTCCCAGATTGGGATGATCCCCAACCTCCTAACCTCCCCCTAATCCTATATAAACTTGGGATTTTCCTAGTTTATCCCCTGGCTGATCATTTCCCTGCAACTTTAGTTTTTGCTGTGTTAGAACATCCTATCCCCCATCATTTGCATTTGTGTTTTCAAGTTTTATTGCAGGATCTCACTGTGTTTTAGTCGGAGGAAGCTCGGATCGTCGCAGGTGATTCAACCACAATTTTGGATGATCCTGTCGAGATCGACGATGATCTCGTACGATTGCAGATGATTTTGACTGCAGTTCAGATTGGGGGCAATCAGAGCCCTGAGTTTGCATTCTCTATCTCTTTTTCTTATTTAATTGTGCATTAGATTAATTCACTTCTGTTCTGCATCTTGGAGTTCACCTCATTTAGCATATTTGCATGATAAAATTCAAAATAAATTATTAAAACATTGCATCCCATTTGATTTGATATCTGGATTTATCATTTAAGCATTTATATTCTTATTTCTATCATTTTGTATCATTCTTGCAATTGTATTTTTGGTTTTTGGTGTCTGTTTTCATGATTGCAGGTTTCTATGAATTCATCTAACGAATTCATCAGGTCGTTGATGATCTTGGCTGATCTCAGATGATCTCCTATGATCTGGATGATTATGTACAATTACAGATGATCCTGTCATATCCGGGATGATCTGGACTCCTACAAGCTTCAGAATCTTCATCAGACATCAGAAATCGGGTGCACTCTTCTCCATTTTAGATATTTTCTGTATTTAGGATTCATTTATGTTTGTTGTCTTCATATAAACCAGAAATTTCATATAGAATAGCTTAGATTCATTTTGGCCAACCTAGGAATCTGAATGATTGAACATAAAATGAACACATCAAACCCATTCTCAACCTAGGCGTGGAAACTGCCACTCAAAGTTTCTTGGTGAACCCCACCATCCGTCGAAAATTCACCCTTATACCCCTCCCCCGAGAGGCGCGACCTTCAAAGGGCCTCTCCGTCCGAGGTATTGTCCCATCCTTCTCGCATCCCCCTTCTGGGCACGGATCCTTTAGCCTGAAGGTAAGGGTGCAAAAAATTTGGGCGATACATTTTGGTGAACCCGACGTGAAACTAAAACACCTTTTGAAAACAATCCAAAAAAAAAAACACATTATTAAGAACATCTAGAATCATTAGACAAACGTTAAATTTGCATATCATACTTAGATGGTAGATTATAATAGAAGACGAGCTGTCACCATAAATGTTGAAAATCAATTAACGGCCATAGAGATTACTTCTGTGCTTAGAGTACCTCAAACAAATAGAGCCCAACCTTTGTGGGACGAACTTGATAGGAGATTGGGTATTATTGAATCCAGATCTGTAGAACTTAGGCAAATTAAGAGGTTTGTCCTAGATAGAATCCTGGATCCTGATCAAGTGACTTTGTATCATGAACTTCAGAGAGCTTGCCATAGGTGGTTAGCAGATAAAAGAGCACTTGTGTCTTCTGAATTATACACCTTTGAGGAATACCTTGAGAATGCGGTTGTAGTACATAAGTTTCTATCTCGTATAGAGGATCAAGAAGTCGTTCTTACGAATAGAAAAATATGGAATAGAGTTCATAGAGCTGTGTTGTATCGAGAGTATTGCCATGAACTTTATTTTTACATGTCGGAGTCTGAAGTAGATCATATTACCATAGCACACTTTGTCAAATTCTTGAAAAACCACTTCCAATTTGAAGAGGAGCATTTCATGACTCCCGATGAACTTGACCCTATCAATGATATCCATAAACTATTCATAGAAAACTAAGTCATTCTTTTTACTATTGTTATTTCTTGCAACTAGCATGTTGTTTGTTATTTTTATTCTCGCAAAATAATAATATAATCACAAAATAAAAAAAAACAAAAAAAACAAAAAAACAAAACATTTTCCTTTTAAAGTATTATAGTAGGTATATAGTTAAAATATATACCTCTCAACCCTATCGCATTTTTTTTTTTTTTTTATATATATATATATATATATATAAGTATATATATTTTCTAAAACCTAAGTTTAGCACAATGCCTAGACTTAGGAATGGAAAACAAACCGAAGAAGATGAAGATTGGTTAGGAAGACCATTAATTGACCAAAATGTCCCTCCTGAGGACCAAGTTCAGGAAGAAGGAACCCTAGACCAGCAAGAAGAAGAGCTTGTTGTAGGAAATGAACAAGAAGAAACTATTAGAGAGGAAGGATCCTCATCCCCTAAAATGTCTCCGGGAGGAGCTATCACTTTTGAGAACATGGAACAATTCTGGAAGTTCATTAACACTAATATTGGTGTTTTTAATAGAGCAGCCCATATGGACAAGGATCGAATTAGTGACACTCAAGCAACTCTAGAAGAAGTATTTCACACATGCACTAATCCCTTGTCCTTTATTGATCAAGAGAGTGATCAAGTTGGACCATCCAATTTGGATATGGTAGCTGTGATTCAGAACATGCAACAACAACAGGTTACCCAACCATCTAAAGTGCATGTTAACAAGCCTAGGGTCATTCCCGCACAAAAGAAACCATCATTTACTACTCTATTTCGCCAAGCTCTTGATCAACATACCTCAAATCAACAAAAACCCAAAACAAAACCAAACACCAATTACCAACAATCTGGGGTACAACATAATACTATTACAAATCCCCTTCATAATACTCTTCCTACCAACACTTTGCATAATAGCAATATAGCATCTAATCCTTATGTCACACCATCATACACTCATAGATCCCATACCTATGTCCCACCGAACCAATATGGTGGACAAACTAGTAATCTTGAAACCATGGTGAAATAGCTAGTTTCCCGCATGGACCAGATAGATCCCTACCGTCCCTCGTACAACTATCGAGAGATGTGTAGTCAGCCTTTAGATCCTATAGTCGTAGCACAGCCGTATCCTAAACATTTTCCTATGCCTGTTCTTCCCATATATAAAGGAACCGAAGATCCCATAGAGCATCTTCGTATGTTTAGGATAGCATGTCATGATATATCACATGATGACTTGTTATTACTAAAAATGTTCCCAAAAAGCTTGGGAGGAATGGCATTAGAGTGGTATTATCAATTACCCACTAATTCTTTGAGGAATTTCGAAGAAACTTCCGAGTCTTTTGTTCATCAATTTAGTGCCTACATCGAAAGACATGTGACCATTAAAGATTTGTATAACTTAAAACAGGACAAAGATGAATGCTTTGCTGATTTCCTAGCTAGGTGGAGACAGTTGATAGGAAAATTGCACTTTGTGTTACCTTATAGGGAGATGTTGGACATCTTTATTAATAATTTGCAAGAGCAACTATCTTACGAATTATCAACTGCTACCTTGACCACCTTCGATCAGGCTATAGACTTAGCCCGAAGAGTGGAAGATGCTCTCATTAGGAGAGGCCAACTTAAAAAGAAAGACGATGAGAAAACATCCAAAAATCAATATAAGAATAAACAAGTTGTGGGTGATGGAGTCATCGATAGCAAAAATATTGCTAATGTTAATGCTGCAAAGACAGCGGAGAAGTTTGTACTGAAACCTCTTGATAGACCTCCTCGAGAATTTACTAGGTTAAATCAACCTTTATCAACTATTCTACCGCAATTATTAGAACGAGGTTTGATTCAATTACCAAATATCCGGGAACCTGATCCAACTATACCCGGATACAGAGCAGATTTACATTGTGACTTCCATAGAGGACCTGGACACACTACCAACTCTTGTAAAATATTAAAACATAAAATACAGGACTTGATTGATAACAATGAGATGGAGGTGCAAGCCTTTCAACCTAAGCAAAATCCTCCTAATAATGTTCAAAAGAACACCCCACAAAACCAGAATCAGAATGCCAATCAGTCATTAGACATCTTTCAACATCCCTTACCAAAACATGGTAAGGAGGTGGCTAATCAAATTGAACATCATAATGTCCCTCCTCCTGCCCGATATGTAGGAACTATTAGTGGGCATTTACCTGCTCATGATCTGGAAATATTTGACACAACTTTATCCGTGGTTACAACCAGGCCTCTATATAATATTCAGATACCTGATCTTAGTGATACATAATATGAGATCGAGAGTGATATGGAAATCACATCAAATCAATCGAATAGTTCTGAAGATGAATCGAGATACTATTCACCCTATCACAAGTTATATGGTTCCAGAAGAACCATTTCCAAGAAGAGTCACTACTAGACCATCGTCTCACCGATTACTTTCTAATGAGCTAGCTATAAACGCTAGACCAAGACCCATTCATCATCCATAGAATAATATTGTGGGTACCATCGGAGCTGTTACTAGACAACGAGGCTCAAAATTATCAACAAGATCAAATTCAGAATGGTGGATCAACTCCATTTGTTTTGAAGGTTCCTAATAAAGGGAATCATGCACCTAATGTTCAACCTAAACCTCCTTATAATATTAATGAACAATTATCAAATATTACAGCTAGAATTTCCCTCTTGGACCTTTTAAGATCTTCTCCTACACATAGAGATGAATTAATGCTCACATTAAGCCAGATGATGGTACCACAAGACATTCAACCTGAAGCCATGGCCAATACTATAATAACTCGTGAAGTTGATTGTATTGACTTTCGGGATAGAGACATACCTCAACATAGTTTACATAAAGATAACCCCTTGTATATTACTGCTTTAATTGGAGATGTAGCAGTCAAACGAGTTTTGATTGATAATGGTTCATCTTTAAATATCTGCACTTTTGACTTCTACCAAAGATTTGGGTTTAGAAGTGAGGAAATGAAAAGAACTGATATGATCATAAAAGCTTTCAATGACGAAACACAAGAAACGTGTGGAGTTATTACCATTCCATTGCAGGTTGGTCCGAGAACCTTGGATACGACTGTGTTTATTGTACATTGCCCTGCATCGTACAATATACTCTTGGGTCATCCTTGGATCAACGCGATGTGAGTTGTTCCCTCAACCTTACATCAATGTGTTAAGTTTGAATTTAAGAATCAGTTGGTTACCATTCATGGTGATCCAAGACCCTTTGATATGTGTGCTTTGGCAGAACCTATTGGAGTTCAATTTTGCCCTGCTCTATCATCCACACATCCTAATTCTCATTATCCATCTAAACATGTGAAACTCACACCCACAAAGTCATCTACTTCTTCTCCATCAGTTGCACCTCCACATATAGCTCAACCATCTTCTGAACAAACCACATTAGGACCTAAGAAAGATCCTAATCCCACAACCAATGTCTCTTGTTCTACTCCTATAACTTCCATACCTATAATAGACCCATCTATCGACACCTCTACACCGTCTACATCCACCAAAGTCATATTTTCCACATCAAAAGACGTAGGGAATGTTCCTTCTACCTCTTATGCTCTTACTGAAGAACTCTTACCCGATCTATCTAAAATCCTTATATCAGAAGAAATGAATGCTTCTATGCAAGATTCCCTTATTTTAAATAATTTGCCACCATCTCCTCGTACCTTGGGCCTCCCACAGCCTATGGGAAGTATTTACCAAGTCGGGAGCTATGCCTTTATTTATAAGGGATATGACTAGGGTAGAATACCCAAAAACATCAGAACTCATTATGATGGATATGCTCGATGTTATTTTACTAATGAGTATATTAAAGCCAAACCTATAATGCTTAAATTGGGATATAAAGGGAAAGGTTTGGGACCTTTCCAGAATGGTATGAAAGAACCTTTTGAGGTAGAAGTGTGGCCCACCCGATGTGGTGTGGGCCTATTTCCTAGTAAGGGTCAGCCATTCCCATTTGAGTAGTGATGCAAACTAAAAGATACTTAGAAAATGATCCTAAAGTGCTTATAGTAAAGGGAGTTAGAAAAATTCGAATGTTATTTTATACAAGTATTGATTATTGAATGGATCTCGAATGTAGTTCAATAACTAAGAAAGAACTACTAAGGTTAGGGTTTGTTTAGATGAGAATGCTAAAGACGATTTCCTTCCCAATATGTGTAACATTGATTTTCTGGGAGTGGAATGATATCCTTAATGGATGGATTTTCTGGTTATAATCAGATCAGGATAGCTCTGAAGATCAGGCTAAAACAACCTTTATTACCCCTTGGGGGACTTTTTGTTGGAAAGTGATGTCATTCGGGTTGAAGAATGCAGGTGCAACCTATCAATGAGCCATGACTTATATCTTTCATGATATGATGCATGATATACTACATGATTATGTAGATGACATTATAGCTCGTTCTACTGAAGAAGATGACCATTTAGATGACTTGAGAAAAGTATTTGATCGGTTAAGGGAATATCTTATCCTATTGAATCCAGCCAAATGTATATTCGGAGTTAAGTCGGGTAAATTATTGGGGGTTATAGTTTCTTTACGTGGCATCAAAATTGACCCTCTCAAGATTACGACTATCACTGATATGCCCACACCTACAAATATATCTGAATTACGGAGTCTACAAGGTAAGCTTCAAGCTATCCGTCGCTTCATCGATAAGCTGGCGGATAAAATTGGACCCTTTCTTAAGCTTCTTAAGAAGGATGTCTCTTTCCATTGGGACGATGAATGTCAGGAAGCATTTGAACTCCTCAAACAATATCTTCTTAACCCACCTGTACTTTCACCACCTAAACCTGATCGCCCATTTATCTTGTATATTTTTGCTTCAGATTTTGCTTTAGGAGCTATGTTAGCTCAACTTGATGATGAGAAAAGAGAGCGTGCTAATTATTACATTAGCAGAACATTAATTAGTTATGAAACCCGCTACACAACATTAGAGAAGTTATGTCTAGCAATCATATTTTCTACACAAAAACTATGCCATTATATGCTCAGTCAGAAAACATACGTTATTGCTAAATCCGATCCCTTGCGGTATCTCATGAGTCGACCTTATTTATCTGGTCACACAACAAAGTGGGTTCTTGCACTAAGCGAGTTTGAACTCACGTTTATAGGATAGAAGTCTGTTAAGGGTCAAATCATAGCAGATCAATTAGCTGCTGCACCCTTAGAATCCACCCATCCCCTCATCATTGAGTTTCCTGACGAATGCCTTAAATTAGAGGTAGATCATTCAGAGCAATGGTCCTTATACTTTGATGGAGCCCGATGCATGAGTGGGGCTGGTGCAGGTATTATTTTGATATCTCCATAGAAACATCTCATACCTCTATCCTTTAAATTAATGTTTGCCTGTACTAATAACACTGCTGAATATGAGGCTCTCATCCTTGGATTACGAGCAGCCCTGGCACTAAAAATTAAAAATCTATTAGTTTTTGGTGATTCTCAACTTGTTATAAATCAAATTAATGATGTTTATCAGACTAGAGATGATAAATTGTGCCCATATAAAGCATATGTATTACAATTAATATCTTTATTTGATCAAGTTACCTTGGAAGCTATTCCTAGAACTAGCAATCATGCGGTTGACGCCATGGCCGTAGTTGCATCTCTTTTACCCTTGGAGTTAGATGACGAATATGCTACCATCATTATTCATCGACTCTAGGAACCCACTTCAATTAAATCATGCTTGGAACCTTTGGACGTGTTTCTAATCAATGAAACTACTCCTAAACTTTGGTACACTGATATCCTCAATTTTCTTCAAAATGGGACCTTCCCTGAAGGTTTTAATAGAAACCAACATCGGTTATTACGTAGACGAGCAAGTCGCTTCGTCATAATTGGCAATACCTTATATAGGAGATCTTTTGAAGGTATCCTACTGAGATGTTTGAATCTAGAAGAGTCTAGATCAGCTTTGAGTGAAGCCCACGATGGATCTTGTGGGGGACACTTTAGTGGTAGCGCCATTGCTAAGAAGCTCCTTAGGATAGGATATTTTTGGCCTACCATGGAGAATGATGCACATGATTACGTGCACCATTGCGACAAGTGCCAGAAACACGCTGACCTTGTCCATGCGCCTGCACAAGAACTACAGGCTATTTCATCTCCTTGGCCCTTTTCAAAATGGGGCTTAGACATCATCGGAAAAATCAATCCTGTGTCATCTGATGGACACAAATTCATCATAACCGCCATCGAGTATTTTACGAAGTGGGTTGAAGCTATGCCCTTAGCTTCTTGCACTGGAACTCAAGTTTCCAAATTTATTTTTAATCAAATTATTTGTAGGTTCAAAATTCCTGCAAAATCTCATCTCAGATAATGGAACTTGTTTCAAAAATAAATATGTAAAGAAACTATGTCAAAAATATAAAATTCAACATCGTTGGTCCACTCCCTATTATCCTCGGGGTAATGGCCAAGCAGAAGCATCTAATAAAACATTAATTAAAATCCTCAAAATACTGGTCAATAAATCTGGCCGTGATTGGCACATTCAATTATATCCTGCTTTGTGGGCTTATCGAACTAGCATTCGTACTCCCACGGGCACTTCACCTTTTGTTTTGGTTTATGGCACTGAAGCTATTTTTCCCTTTGAATTAGAAGTTCCTTCTTTGGCTCTGCTACTTCAAGATACTGAAGTAGGAGATGAATATCATGCTGGCAGATTTAGTCAGCTGGAACTCCTAGATGAGAAGTGCATTAATGCTTTGGAGCATCTTCGTGCCTACCAAAACAAGCTCAAACGAGCATATCTCAAGAAAGTTCATCATCGATCCTTTGAGATCGGCGACCTCGTCTTAAAAGAAAATAAAAAAAATACTAATGCAACTAAAGACCTTAAAGGTAAATTTGAGCCTAACTGGCTTGGGCCATATATTATCACTGCTAAATTTGGATCGGGAGCATACAGATTAGCTACCTTAGATGGTAAAGATCTTAAAGAACCTATGAACATTATGCATCTTAAGCGCTATTATGCATAAATCTGGTAATTTCATCATTGTATATATTATACATATTGTCTTATTTTAGTAATTCATATAAAAATTTCAAAAATAGTAATATTATGTATTATCTTAATTCATAAATTAAAATCAAAATATAAAAAAATCAAAATCATCAAAATCCTCAAAAACATCTTCTATTTTTGCACCTGTCAATTCTTGAAGTATTGCAGTTATATTTTCAGTTATTTTGGATAAATTAGCATTTATTTGGAATCCCTCACTTTCACACTCACATGAATAAATATCTTGATCTTATTTGGTATGATTATTAATCTCTCTTATATCGAAGTCCACAGTTGAATTAAATAAAGTTTTGAGCATAGAGAACTGATCTTGTTATTTACTTGAACCAAGTACACCTTTTCACATTAAAATGATTTCATTGCAAATTCAAAGTGATGCTACATAGTAGAAGTGGTCTCTTGAGCGAAAAGTTTCCCCTGCTATCCTATCATGCACATGGTCTAGAATCTTTGAGAATTGACAAAAGGACAAGCTCACCCCTGCCCAGAATAAAAATCCCTTGCTCTACAGCCAATCCGAGCAAGTATCCCTAGTATAGCAAGAAAAAGAAAAAGAAAATCAAGAAAAATCATGAGAAAAAGAGAAAATTATTCAGAAGCATTATCATTTTGTACCATCTCAGCAATATTTCAGCATTATCTCAGTGTCAAGCAAAAATACAAAAAAAAAAAAAAAGAAAAAGAAAAGAAAAAGCAAAAAGCAATAAATCCTTTCCCCTACCCTTTGAAAGAAAAGAAGGGTGAATGAGCTTGAATCCCTGGAATTCTCAATTATTCGAAAACTGTGAGGTAAGCCCCATAACAGGTGGTTTGTGCCCAACCCGCTTGGCCTTGGGTAACTCCTAGCATGGTGATATGTCTGTCACATTAGCGACCTTCTTTTGTACAGACCTATGTCCGCTCATGGATCAGCTAGCTCTTGATGACCCGACTTACATAGTAGTCTGAGTACGGTTACATGCATATAAATCATGGTCAACGAACACTCATTTGGTTAATTCAAATTACTTGTATCAAATTATCTTGCTCAAAATTGGTAAATGAACAATACAATTGCACACACATTTGTGTTTGAGAGATTTTGTATCATTATGATAGATCAAGATCGGCAATGAACTCACATATGCACATGGGGTTCCTTATAAATCTAAATTTTGTCTTTGAGATAATTTAAAATATTTATGCAAATCTTCTGGAATAATTTGATTTTCTTACTTGAGAATATTGGCTTAGCGTAAAAACAATTAAATACATTTTTTTCAAAAATCCAAAATTTTCTTTCAAAACATGTTCAAAAATCTAGCAATAAAGTCACATTTATATATTTTCGACTTTCGCAACGATGGTATAGTTCCTAAACCTAAATTGGAATTTTATGCCTAGTGCAAGTCCTCATTTTTATATTTTTTGTTATCTCAAAATCAAAAATCAACTATGCAATAAAACTATTACATCAATTTCTTCTTTGGATTTCGCGATGATGGTATAAGTCTATACCTAAAATTCTATGCCTAGCGCAAGCCATCGTTCTAATTTTATTTCCCATTTATTTAATCCATAAAAGCATATGGCTTAAATCATTATGTTACACAATTGTGCTTTAAAAAGAACGAAAACTTTTCTATTTCATTTCATTATGTCAACATTCAGTTTTGCGACGATGGTATAATTCCTAGGCAATTGTTCAAATTTCTATCACACTTAGGAATTTTATGCCTAGCAAAAATCATATTTTTAATATTTCATGCATAATATTTTCATGGAAATCTGAAAACAAATCATCACCATCATCATTTTTCATCATCACAACACAAAGTCTTAAGAAAGTCTCTTAAGCACCCTTTTACTTTTAGCAATATTTCTCTCATACCGGGATTAGCTTGATGACCTAGCGAGCGGCGACTCCATGAAATGGTCATGTAACAACGACAATGTCCTTTGAAATTATTGTTAGAAGTCACTTTATTTTTCATCAAATCATACCACAACAACCAATTTGTTTACATCAGATTATTTCATTTAATTTTATAGCATGACATAAAATTATAATATTTTCAATGACATAATTACATGAATAATCAATCAACAATTAAAATATTAAAGCATCATAAAACATATGCACAAGTCATATCACAAAAATAAAAAAAAAAAATATATAATATATATATATATATATATCAAGAAGTATATACATCATATCAAAATGGATTGGTATGCCACAATCTATACCCTGGCATACTCAATCCTCTCAAAAATATATGGTCTATGTACAATGAGCATCTAGTCTCGAGAAGCCCTCGAGCTCTCAGCCTCATCTCCTCTCCCACCCTGAGGTGGAGGAGGTGGTCCCATCGAGGTCCATGCTGTATCATGGGTCCTCGACGTCGATCATGATGATGTCCTCGATGACCCCATCTTGATCGGCTCCGCAATGTTGGCTGGCAGCGGTATCCTCTGCCCCTCTGGAACCACATGATAGTACAACCCTTGGTAGAACGTGATCTACGCAACAGCCCATGCCAGCTCTAGAATGCTCACCCCTCCACTCCGAGCCCTGAGCCATGTAGCCTCATCCTGCAGAGTCTACACCTGAGCTCGTAGGTGGGCATTCTCTACCTGGAGAGCCACCATCTCGTTGCTCTCCCCCACCTCGACACCCTTGCCCTTATCGAGTGATGGTGGCCTATCCCTCTACTGAGAAGGGAGTCTCTCCCTCCTCTTTGGCTACTATTGTCTCTCCGAAGCCTATGGTACTCTTCGGTGTCTCTCCTGAGGAGGCCATCATTGATCCCTCCCTCTATGACCCCTCGTTGCATCGATGGTAGCCTGGCATCACCTCTCCATCCATTGCACTATAGCATGCATCGGACCCTATGCCCTCATCATCCGAGGAGGGTGGATGCCTGCATACCAGGCATCATACCCATCTGCTACCCCTGCATCGTCCCCATCCACTAGCTGAATGGGGGCATCATCAGCATCTTGACTCTAGAACCGTTGCATGTCTGGAGCCCCACTCAATGTGGTATTATCCCACATAGTCTGAGAGTACTCATAATCCCTAAGAGAAGGGATCCCCTACTATAGACCGAACTACCTCAAAACTCGGTCATAGCGGTGGAGCTCTACCTCTCCCCACTCTGTCCTCAACCAGATGACTCGCCTGATGCGAGCCAACTCCTGTCCATCCTCTACCCACCCTGGATGCTCTCTCCATGGTCTCCAGGTGATCTGATCTAGGGTGAGGTCATCTAGCAACCTCCGGGACATCGATAGATCTATCCACCATTGTGACCCTCTCTGGAGCCACCAATAGAAAACTCGGGGTCTCTCCCGATCAACTCCTATCAGTGGAAGCCCTACCGGCCTCCGCACCGCAATGTGCTCCCAACACCAAACCTGTAGTAGCGATGTCAGCACTAGACATCGACCTCCCTTGTATACGACCCCGTAAAGGATCCTATACAAGCGGCATAGTACAAAGCTACCCCAAGCAAACCTATATCCGTGGTCTCTCATGTCATAGACCACATCTGAGAGGAGCCACGGTAACCTGCATCCACTCTGGTGGCATAGAAGAAGGCCACCCACCACCCCTACCAAAACTCGGGTCAATCGAGATGCCCCAGGCATCTGCCTCAAAGCCTCGATGTTCACTCCGCCCTTCTCCAGGGTGAAGCTTGGGTCCACGCACAATCTCATCATGGCATGGCCCTGATTGGCCGAAGGAGTCATGAACCGCCCATGTATGGGGATCCTCAAGATCCTCCATACATCCTCTAGAGTGGGAGTCATCTCCCCTATCGGTAGTCGAAAGCAGGATGACTCCGGATACCATCTCTCTGCTAGGGCCGTCGGTAGCCCCATGTCTATAGGAATTTGTGGCATCTCTGCCACATGCTGTAGTCCGACCTCTGCTAGTCTGTCTCGCTCGGCCTGATCGAGCATGGCTAAGTCATCCCTGAGACCCCCGTATTTCCACTCTCGACTCTTTAGCAATCCCCTCTGCAAAATAAACAATAAAACAACAAAAATCATTAGTACATAATCATTAAAATCAATTAAAATCAATTTCATCTCATAAAAAAAATGATATCGCCCATTATTGGACGATATCGTACCAAATTTAGCAAAATCATCCTTAATAGGATGAAATCGTCTCCGATTCTTCAATTTGGGGATCGCCCCTTATTGGACGGGATCGCCCCTATTTCTTCGATTTCGTCCTCAGACGAAATCGGCGATATAGGGACGATTTCATCCCGACGTCGTCGACGGCCTAAAAACGGCCGCGATGCCCAAAAACAATTAAAATTCAAGTAAAAAATTAAACAAATCAAGCTAAAAACATAGTACACTAGGTTTAGATCCTTACCCGCAACCCGCGTCGGACCTCTGTCGATCTGTGTGTCGTTTCCACCATTTCGCTTGCAGAGCTCTGAAACAACGAAAGTGAACAGTAAAAATGAATTAGGGTTTTACCCTATTTTTCCTATTTTTATTTAAAAACAACATTTTTTTAATTTTTGCTTTTCCGCGCTTTTACCTCAAACGTTCGATTTGGGTAAAAACTCGGAGGGGGCACCATAGCAAACAGTTGTACGATTCGACCTAGAATCGTCGTCTAAAAAATGGAATAAATTTTTGCTTTCTCGTAAAGCGTGAAGAACTCGTCTTTAACGCATTTTCTTCGAAAAATTTGCTAAAGAGGGGGCAAAATGTAGCACCCTAAAATTGGCGCAGTTAAACCCTCAGTAAAAGATAAAAATTTGAATTTTAACCCCGAAACCGCCCGTTAACCGCTCACCTCATTTTTCGTGCCATTTTTAGAAGTTGTTTTGACCGTTGGACGATATCGTCGTCGATCTGACGATATCATCCCAAATCGGACGAATTCATCTGGAACAGAACGTCCGGACGATTTCATCCCAAAACCAAATTTTCATAATTAGCTTCTGTTTCAACAACCTCTCCAACTCGGGCAGAAGCGTGTCTGCGTGGTTGGAGATTCCTACGTTGGAGATCTCCCAGATTGGGATGATCCCCAACCTCCTAACCTCCCCCTAATCCTATATAAACTTGGGATTTTCCTAGTTTATCCCCCTGGCTGATCATTTCCCTACAATCTTAGTTTTTGTTGTGTTAGAACATCCTATCCCCCATCATTTGCATTTGTGTTTTCAAGTTTTATTGTAGGATCTCATTGTGTTTCAGCCGGAGGAAGCTCGGATCGTCGCAGGCGATTCAACCACAATTTTGGATGATCCTGTCGAGATCGACGATGATCTCGTACGATTGCAGATGATTTTGACTACAGTTCAGATTGGGGGCAATCAGAGCCCTGAGTTTGCATTCTCTATCTCTTTTTCTTATTTAATTGTGCATTAGATTAATTCACTTCTGTTCTGCATCTTGGAGTTCACCTCATTTAGCATATTTGCATGATAAAATTCAAAATAAATTATTAAAACATTGCATCTCATTTGATTTGATATCTGGATTTATCATTTAAGCATTTATACTCTTATTTCTATCATTTTGTATCATTCTTGCAATTGTATTTTTGGTTTTTGGTGTCTATTTTCATGATTGCAGGTTTCTAATGAATTCGTCTGATGAATTCGTCAGGTCGTTGATGATCTTGGCTGATCTCAGATGATCTCCTGTGATCTGGATGATTCTGTACAATTACAGATGATCCTGTCATATCCGGGATGATCTGGACTCCTACAAGCTTCAGAATCTTCATCAGACATCAGAAATCAGGTGCACTCTTCTCCATTTTAGATATTCTCTGTATTTAGGATTCATTTATGTTTTTTGTCTTCATATAAACCAGAAATTTCATATAGAATAGCTTAGATTCATTTTGGCCAACCTAGGAATCTGAATGATTGAACATAAAATGAACACATCAAACCCATTCTCGACCTAGGCGTGGAAACTGCCACTCAAAGTTTCCTGGTGAACCCCACCATCCATCAAAAATTCACCCTTATACCCCTCCCCGAGAGGCGCGACCTTCAAAGGGCCTCTCCGTCCGAGGTATTGTCCCATCCTTCTCGCATCCCCCTTCCGGGCACGGATCCTTTAGCTTGGAAGGTAAGGGTGCAAAAAATTTGGGCGATACATTTTGGTGAACCCGACGTGAAACTAAAACACCTTTTGAAAACAATCCAAAAAAAAACACATTATTAAGAACATCTAGAATCATTAGAAAACCGTTAAATTTGCATATCATATTTAGATGGTAGATTATAATAGAAGACGAGTTGTCACCATAAATGTTGAAAATCAATTAACGGCCATAGAGATTACTTCTGTGCTTAGAGTACCTCAAACAAATAGAGCCCAACCTTTGTGGGATGAACTTGATAGGAGATTGGGTATTATTGAATCTAGATCTGTAGAACTTAGGCAAATTAAGAGGTTTGTCCTAGATAGAATCTTGGATCCTGATCAGGTGACTTTGTATCATGAACTTCAGAGAGCTTGCCATAGGTGGTTAGCAGATAAAAGAGCACTTGTGTCTTCTGAATTATACACCTTTGAGGAATACCTTGAGAACGCAGTTGTAGTACATAAATTTCTATCTCGTATAGAGGATCAAGAAGTCGTTCTTACGGATAGAAAAATATGGAATAGAGTTCCTAGAGCTGTGTTGTATCGAGAGTATTGCCATGAACTTTATTTTTACATGTCAGAGTCTGAAGTAGATCATATTACCATAGCACACTTTGTCAAATTCTTGAAAAACCACTTCCAATTTGAAGAGGAGCATTTCATGACTCCTGATGAACTTGACCCTATCAATGATATCCATAAACTATTCATAGAAAACTAAGTCATTCTTTTTACTATTGTTATTTCTTGCAACTAGCATGTTGTTTGTTATTTTTATTCTCGCAAAATAATAATATAATAACAAAATAATCAAACAAAAAACAAATAAAAAAATAAAAACAAAACATTTTCCTTTTAAAGTATTATAGTAGGTATATAGTTAAAATATATACCTCTCAACCCTACCGCATATATATATATATATATATATAAGTATATATATTTGCTAAAACCTAAGTTTAGCACAATGCCTAGACTTAGGAATGGAAAACAAACCGAAGAAGATGAAGATTGGTTAGGAAGACCATTAACTGACCAAAATGTCCCTCCTGAGGACCAAGTTCAGGAAGAAGAAATCCTAGACCAGCAAGAAGAAGAGCTTGTTGTAGGAAATGAACAAGAAGAAACTAATAGAGAGGAAGGATCCTCATCCCCTAAAATGTCTCCGGGAGGAGCTATCACTTTTGAAAACATGGAACAATTTTGGAAGTTCATTAACACTAATATTGGTGTTTTTAATAGAGCAGTCCATATGGACAAGGATCGAATTAGTGACACTCAAGCAACTCTAGAAGAAGTATTTCAAACACGCACTAATCCCTTGTCCTTTATTGATCAAGAGAGTGATCAAGCTGGACCATCCAATTTGGATATGGTAGCTGTGATCCAGAACATGCAACAACAACAGGTTACCCAACCATCTAAAGTGCCTGTTAACAAGCCTAGGGTCATTCCCGCACAAAAGAAACCATCATTTACTGCTCTATTTCGCCAAGCTCTTGATCAACATACCTCAAATCAACAAAAACCCAAAACAAAACCAAACACCAATTACCAACAATCTAGGGTACAACATAATACTATTACAAATCCTCTTCATAATACTCTTCCTACCAACACTTTGCATAATAGCAATATAGCATCTAATCCTTATGTCACACCATCATACACTCATAGATCCCATACCTATGTCCCACCGAACCAATATGGTGGACAAACTAGTAATCTTGAAACCATGGTGAAACAGCTAGTTTCCCGCATGGACCAGATAGATCCCTACCATCCCTCGTACAACTATCGAGAGATGTGTAGTCAGCCTTTAGATCCTATAGTCGTAGCACAACCGTATCCTAAACATTTTCCTATGCCTGTTCTTCCCATATATAAAGGAACCGAAGATCCCATAGAGCATCTTCGTATGTTTAGGATAGCATGTCATGATATATCACATGATGACTTGTTATTACTAAAAATGTTCCCGAAAAGCTTGGGAGGAATGGCATTAGAGTGGTATTATCAATTACCCACTAATTCTTTGAGGAATTTCAAAGAAACTGCCGAGTCTTTTGTTCATCAATTTAGTGCCTACATCGAAAGACATGTGACCATTAAATATTTGTATAACTTAAAACAAGACAAAGATGAATGCTTTGCTGATTTCCTAGCTAGGTGGAGACAGTTGATAGGAAAATTGCACTTTGTGTTACCTTATAGGGAGATGTTGGACATCTTTATTAATAATTTGCAAGAGCAACTATCTTACGAATTATCAACTACTACCTTGACCACCTTCGATCAGGCTATAGACTTAGCCCGAAGAGTGGAAGATGCTCTCATTAGGAGAGGCCAGCTTAAAAAGAAAGACGATGAGAAAACATCCAAAAATCAATATAAGAATAAACAAGTTGTGGGTGATGGAGTCACCGATAGAAAAAATATTGCTAATGTTAATGCTGCAAAGACAATAGAGAAGTTTGTACTGAAACCTCCTGATAGACCTCCTCGAGAATTTACTAGGTTAAATCAACCTTTATCAACTATTCTACCGCAATTATTAGAATGAGGTTTGATTCAATTACCAAATATCTGGGAACCTGATCCAACTATACCCGGATACAGAGCAGATTTACATTGTGACTTCCATAGAGGACCTGGACACACTACCAACTCTTGTAAAATATTAAAACATAAAATACAGGACTTGATTGATAACAATGAGATGGAGGTGCAAGCCTTTCAACCTAAGAAAAATCCTCCTAATAATGTTCAAAAGAACACCCCACAAAACCAGAATCAAAATGCCAATCAGTCATTAGACATATTTCAACATCCCTTACCAAAACATGGTAAGGAGGTGGCTAATCAAATTGAACATCATAATGTCCCTCCTCCTGCCCGATATGTAGGAACTATTAGTGGGCATTTACCTGCTCATGATCTGGAAATCTTTGACACAACTTTATCCATGGTTACAACCAGGCCTCTATATAATATTCAGATACCTAATCTTAGTGATACAGAATATGAGACTGAGAGTGATATGGAAATCACATCAAATCAATCGAATAGTTTTGAAGATGAATCGAATACTATTCACCCTATCACAAGTTATATGGTTCCAAAAGAACCATTTCCAAGAAGAGTCACTACTAGACCATCATCTCACCGATTACTTTCTAATGAGCTAGCTATAAATGCTAGACCAAGACCCATTCATCATCCATAGAATAATATTGTGGGTACCATCGGAGTTGTTACTAGACAACAAGCTCAAAATTCTCAACAAGATCAAATTCAGAATGGTGGATCAACTCCATTTATTTTGAAGGTTCCTAATAAATGGAATCATGCACCTAATGTTCAACCTAAACCTCCTTATAATATTAATGAACAATTATCAAATATTATAGCTAGAATTTCCCTCTTGGACCTTTTAAGATCTTCTCCTACACATAGAGATGAATTAATGCTCACATTAAGCCAGATGATGGTACCACAAGACATTCAACCTCAAGCCATGGCCAATACTATAATAACTCATGAAGTTGATTGTATTGACTTTCGAGATAGAGACATACCTCAACATAGTTTACATAAAGATAACCCCTTGTATATTATTTAATTGGAGATGTAGCAAAGAGTTTTGATTGATAATGGTTCATCTTTAAATATCTTTGACTTCTACCAAATATTTGGGTTTAGAAGTGAGGAAATGAAAAGAAGATATGATCATAAAAGCTTTCAATGACGAAAAAGAAAGTGTGGAGTTATTACCATTCCATTTAGGTTGGTCGAGAACCTTGGATATGTTTATTTGATGTATACTTTCTAAGAATAAGACATTCACATGTAATATGCTATCTATAGCTTATCCTGAGATGATCGTTGAATCCGACGATGAGTTGGAGGGAGATATCTTTCATGATGTCTCCATTGAGGAATTATTACATAATGGATTTTATTTTGATGGCTCTATACCTAGTATAGCCCAACTTGAGGCCATGACTCCTCAAGACGAATTATCCAAGCTAACCTTGGAAGAATTACAAGAATTGGGCGTTTCACCCGCCCCACCTAATTTTGAGAGAGATCTACACATGGAAGTAGAAAATGTCATAAAAATTAACATTGGAACCGAGGATAACCCTCACATAATCAACATTGGATCAGAATTGAGTCAAGAAAAATAGGATAAATACATTGCATTTCTTAAAGAATATGAAGATGTCTTTGCTTGGACATATGAAGATATGCTAGGTTTAGACCCTTCTGTAGTTATGCATCACCTAGTAGTCCACCCGGATGCTAAACCTGTTAAACAGAAACTTAGAAAAATGCATCCTAAAGTGGCCTTACTAGTCAAAGGGGAGTTAGAAAAACTCTTGAATGTTATTTTTATACAAGCCATTGATTATGTTGAATGGATCTCGAATGTAGTTCCAAGTAACTAAGAAAGAAGCTACTAAGGTTAGGGTTTGTACAGACTTTAGAGATATTAATGTTGCATGCCCTAAAGATGATTTTCCCCTTCCCAATATGGATCAGATCATTGATTTTACTACTGGGAGTGGAATGATATCCTTAATGGATGGATTTTTTGGTTATAATCAGATCAGGATAGCTCCTGAAGATCAGGCTAAAACAACCTTTATTACCCCTTGGGGGACTTTCTGTTGGAAAGTGATGCCATTCGGTTTGAAGAATGCAGGTGCAACCTATCAACTGAGCCATGACTTATATCTTTCATGATATGATGCATGATATACTACATGATTATGTAGATGACATTATAGCTCATTCTACTCAAGAAGATGACCATTTAGATGACTTGAGAAAAGTATTTGATCGGTTAAGGGAATATCTTATCCGATTGAATCTAGCCAAATGTATATTCGGAGTTAAGTCAAGTAAATTATTGGGGGTTATAGTTTCTTTACGTGGCATCAAAATTGACCCTCTCAAGATTATGACTATCACTGATATGCCCACACCTACAAATATATCTGAATTACGAAGTCTACAAGGTAAGCTTCAAGCTATCCGTCGCTTCATCGATAAGCTGGCGGATAAAACTGGACCCTTTCTTAAGCTTCTTAAGAAGGATGTCTCTTTCCATTGGGACGACGAATGTCAGGAAGCATTTGAACTCCTCAAACAATATCTTCTTAACCCACCTGTACTTTCACCACCTAAACCTGATCACCCATTTATCTTGTATATTTTTACTTCAAATTTTGCTTTAGGAGCTATGTTAGCTCAACTTGATGATGAGAAAAGAGAGCATGCTAATTATTACATTAGCAGAACATTAATTAGTTATGAAACCCGCTACACAGCATTAGAGAAGTTATGTCTAGCAGTCATATTTTCTACACAAAAACTATGCCATTATATGCTCAGTCAAAAAACATACGTTATTGCTAAATCCGATCCCTTGCGGTATCTCATGAGTCGACCTTATTTATCTGGTCGCACAACAAAGTGGGTTCTTGCTCTAAGCGAGTTTGAACTCACGTTTATAGGACAGAAGTCTGTTAAGGGTCAAATCATAGCAGATCAATTAGTTGCTGCACCCTTAGAATCCACCCATCCCCTCATCATTGAGTTTCCTGACGAATGCCTTAAACTAGAGGCAGATCATTCAGAGCAATGGTCCTTATACTTTGATGGAGCCCGATGCATGAGTGGGGCTGGTGCAGGTATTATTTTGATATCTCCACAGAAACATCTCATACCTCTATCCTTTAAATTAATGTTTGCCTGTACTAATAACACTACTGAATATGAGGCTCTAATCCTTGGATTACGAGCAGCCCTGGCACTAAAAATTAAAAATCTATTAGTTTTCGGTGATTCTCAACTTGTTATAAATCAAATTAATGATGTTTATCAGACCAGAGATGATAAATTGCGCCCATATAAAGCATATGTATTACAATTAATATCTTTATTTGATCAAGTTACCTTGGAAGCTATTCCTAGAACTAGCAATCGTGCGGCTGACGCTATGGCCGCAGCTGCATCTCTTTTACCCTTGGAGTTAGATGACGAATATGCTACCATCATTATTCATCGACTCCAGGAACCCACTTCAATTAAATCATGCTTGGAACCTTTGGACGTGTTTCTAATCAATGAAACTACTCCTGAACTTTGGTACACTGATATCCTCAATTTTCTTCAAAATGGGACCTTCCCTGAAGGTTTTAATAGAAACCAACATCGGTTATTACGTAGACGAGCAAGTCGCTTCGTAATAATTGGCAATACCTTATATAGGAGATCTTTTGAAGGTATCCTATTGAGATGTTTGAATCTAGAAGAGTCTAGATCAGCTTTGAGTGAAGCCCATGATGGATCTTGTGGGGGACACTTTAGTGGTAGCGCCATTGCTAAGAAGCTCCTTAGGATAGGATATTTTTGGCCTACCATGGAGAATGATGCACATGATTACGTGCGCCATTGCGACAAGTGCCAGAAACATGCTGACCTTGTCCATGCGCCTGCACAAGAACTGCAGGCTATTTCATCTCCTTGGCCCTTTTCAAAATGGGGCTTAGACATCATCAGAAAAATCAATCCTGTGTCATCTGATGGACACAAATTCATCATAACCGCCACCGAGTATTTTACGAAGTGGGTTGAAGCTATGCCCTTAGCTTCTTGCACTGGAACCCAAGTTTCCAAATTTATTTTTAATCAAATTATTTGTAGGTTCGAAATTCCTGCAAATCTCATCTCGGATAATGGAACTTGTTTCAAAAATAAATATGTAAAGAAACTATGTCAAAAATATAAAATTCAACATCGTTGGTCCACTCCCTATTATCCTCAGGGTAATGGCCAAGCAGAAGCATCTAATAAAACATTAATTAAAATCCTCAAGAGACTAGTCAATAAATCTGGCCGTGATTGGCACATTCAATTATATCCTGCTTTGTGGGCTTATCGAACTAGCATTCGTACTCCCACGGGCACTTCACCTTTTGTTTTGGTTTATGGCACTGAAGCTATTTTTCCCTTTGAATTAGAAGTTCCTTCTTTGGCTCTGCTACTTCAAGATACTGAAGTAGGAGATGAATATCATGCTGGCAGATTTAGTCACCTGGAACTCCTAGATGAGAAGTGCATTAATGCTTTGGAGCATCTTCGTGCCTACCAGAACAAGCTCAAACGAGCATATCTCAAGAAAGTTCATCATCGATCCTTTGAGATCGGCGACCTCGTCTTAAAAGAAAATAAAAAAAATACTAATGCAACTAAAGACCTTAAAGGTAAATTTGAGCCTAACTGGCTTGGGCCATATATTATCACTGCTAAATTTGGATCGGGAGCATACATATTAGCTACCTTAGATGGTAAAGATCTTAAAGAACCTATGAACATTATGCATCTTAAGCGCTATTATGCATAAATCTGGTAATTTCATCATTGTATATATTATACATATTGTCTCATTTTAGTAATTCATATAAAAATTTCAAAAAATAGTAATATTATGTATTCTCTCAATTCATAAATTAAAATCAAAATATAAAAAAATCAAAATCATCAAAATCCTCAAAAACATCTTCTATTTTTGCACTGTCAATTCTTGAAGTATTGCAGTTATATTTTCAGTTATTTTGGATAAATTAGCATTTATTTGGAATCCCTCACTTTCACACTCACATGAATAAATATCTTGATCTTATTTGGTATGATTATTAATCTCTCTTATATCAAAGTCCACAGTTGAATTAAATAAAGTTTTGAGCATAGAGAACTGATCTTGTTATTTACTTGAACCAAGTACACCTTTTCACATTAAAATGATTTCATTGCAAATTCAAAATGATGCTACATAGTAGAAGTGGTCTCTTGAGCGAAAAGTTTCCCCTGCTATCCTATCATGCACATGGTCTAGAATCTTTGAGAATTGACAAAAGGACAAGCTCACCCCTGCCCGAATAAAAATCCCTTGCTCTACAGCCAATCCGAGCAAGTATCCCTAGTATAGGAAGAAAAAGAAAAAGAAAATCAAAAAAAATCATGAGAAAAAGAGAAAATTATTCAGAAGCATTATCATTTTGTACCATCTCAACAATATTTCAGCATTATCTCAGTGTCAAGCAAAAATACAAAAAAAAAAGAGAAAAAGAAAAGAAAAAGCAAAAAGCAATAAATCCCTTCCCCTACCCTTTGAAAAGAAAAGAAGGGTGAATGAGCTTGAATCCTTGGAATTCTCAATTATTCGAAAACTGTGAGGTAAGCCCCATAACAGGTGGTTTGTGCCCAACCCGCTTGGCCTTGGGTAACTCCTAGCATGGTGATATGTCCGTCACATTAGCGACCTTCTTTTGTACAGACCTATGTCCGCTTATGGATCAGCTAGCTCTTGATGACCCGACTTACATAGTAGTCCGGTACGGTTACATGCATATAAATCATGGTCAACGAACACTCATTTGGTTAATTCAAATTACTTGTATCAAATTATCTTGCTCAAAATTGGTAAATGAACAATACAATTGCACACACATTTGTGTTTGAGAGATTTTGTATCATTATGATAGATCAAGATCGGCAATGAACTCACATATGCACACGGGGTTCCTTATAAATCTAAATTTTGTCTTTGAGATAATTTAAAATATTTATTCAAATCTTCTGGAATAATTTGATTTTCTTACTTGAGAATATCTGCTTAGCGTAAAAACAATTAAATACATTTTTTTCAAAAATCCAAAATTTTCTTTCAAAACATGTTCAAAAATCTAGCAATAAAGTCACATTTATATATTTTCGACTTTCGCAACGATGGTATAGTTCCTAAACCTAAATTGGAATTTTATGCCTAGTGCAAGTCCTCATTTTTATATTTTCTGTTTATCTCAAAATCAAAAATCAACTATGCAATAAAACTATTATATCAATTTCTTCTTTGGATTTCGCGATGATGGTATAAGTCTATACCTAAAATTCTATGCCTAGCGCAAACCATCGTTCTAATTTTATTTCCCATTTATTTAATCCATAAAAGCATATGGCTTAAATCATTATGTTACACAATTGTGCTTTAAAAAGAATGAAAACTTTTCTATTTCATTTCATTATGTCAACATTCAGTTTTTTGCGACGATGGTATAATTCCTAGGCAATTGTTCAAATTTCTATCACACTTAGGAATTTTATGCCTAGAAAAAATCATATTTTTAATATTTCATGCATAATATTTTCATGGAAATCTGAAAACAAATCATCACCATCATCATTTTTCATCATCACAACACAAAGTCTTAAGAAAGTCTCTTAAGCACCCTTTTACTTTTAGCAATATTTCTCTCATACCGGGATTAGCTTGATGACCTAGCGAGCGGCGACTCCATGAAATGGTCATGTAACAACGACAATGTCCTTTGAAATTATTGTTAGAAGTCACTTTATTTTTCATCAAATCACACCACAACAACCAATTTGTTTACATCAGATTATTTCATTTAATTTTATAGCATGACATAAAATTATAATATTTTCAATGACATAATTACATGAATAATCAATCAACAATTAAAATATTAAAGCATCATAAAACATATGCACAAGTCATATCACAAAAAGAACATAAATATATATATATATATATATATATATATATATCAAAAAATATATATACATCATATCAAAATGGATTGGTATGCCACAATCTATACCCTGGCATACTCAATCCTCTCAAAAATATATGGTCTATGTACAATGAGCATCTAGTCTCGAGAAGCCCTCGAGCTCTCAGCCTCATCTCCTCTCCCACCCTGAGGTGGAGGAGGTGGTCCCATCGAAGTCCATGCTGTATCGTGGGTCCTCGACGTCGATCGTGATGATGTCCTCGATGACCCCATCCTGATCGACTCCGCAATGCTAGCTGGCAGCTGTATCCTCTACCCCTCTGGAACCACATGGTAGTACAACCCCTTGTAGAACATGGTCTACGCAACAGCCCATGCCAGCTCTAGAATGCTCACCCCTCCACTCCGAGCCCTGAGCCATGTAGCCTCATCCTGGAGAGTCTGCACCTCAGCTCGTAGGTGGGCATTCTCCACCCGAAGAGCCACCATCTCATTGCTCTCCCCCACCTCGACACCCTTGCCCTTATCGGGCGATGGTGGCCTATCCCTCTATTGAGAAGGGAGTCTCTCCCTCCTCTCTGGCTACTGTTGTCTCTCCGGAGCCTGTGGTACTCTTCGACGTCTCTCCTGAGGAGGCCATCATTGATCCCTCCCTCTGTGACCCCTCGCTGCATCGATGGCAGCTTGGCATCACCTCTCCATCCATTGCACTATAACATGCATCGGACCCTATGCCCTCATCATCCGAGGAGGGTGGATGCCTACATACCAGGCATCATATCCGTCTGCTACCCCTACGTCATCCCCATCCACTGGCTGAATGGGGGCATCATCAGTATCCTGACTCTAGAACCATTGCATGTCTAGAGCCCCGCTCAATGTGGTACTATCCCAAATAGTCTGGGAGTACTCATAATCCCTAAGAGAAGGGATCCCCTACTGTAGACCGAACTACCTCAAAACTCGGTCGTAGCGGTGGAGCTCTACCTCTCCCCACTCTATCCTCAACCATATGACTCGCCTGATGTGAGCCAACTCCTGTCCATCCTCTACCCACCCTGGATGCTCTCTCCATGGTCTCCAGGTGATCTGATCTAGGGTGAGGTCATCTAGCAACCTTCGAGACATCGATAGATCTATCCACCACTGTGACCCTCTCTGGAGCCACCAATAGAAAACTTGGGGTCTCTCTCGATCAACTCCTATCAGTGGAAGCCCTACCGGCCTCCGCACCATAATGTGCTCCCAACACCAAACCTGTAGCAGCGATGTCAGCACCAGACATCGACCTCCCTTGTATACGACCCCATAAAGGATCCTATACAAGCGGCATAGTACAAAGCTACCCCAAGAAAACCTGTATCCGTGGTCTCTCATGTCACAGACCACATCTAAGAGGAGCCACGGTAACCTGCATCCACTCTGGTGGCATAGAAGAAGGCCACCCACCACCCCTACCAAAACTTGGGTCAATCGAGATGCCCCAGGCATCCGCCTCAATGCCTCGATGTTCACTCCGCCCTTCTCCAGGGCGAAGCTCGGGTTCACGCACAATCTCATCATGGCATGGCCCTGATTGGCCAAAGGAGTCATGAATCGCCCATGTATGGGGATCCTCAAGATCCTCCATACATCCTCTAGAGTGGGAGTCATCTCCCCTATCGGTAGCCGAAAGCAGGATGACCCGGATACCATCTCTCTACTAGGGCTGTCAGTAGCCCCATGTCTGTAGGAATTTGTGGCATCTCTACCACATGCTGTAGTCCGACCTCTGCTAGTCTATCTCGCTCGACCTGATCGAGCATGGCTAAATCATCTCTTAGACCCCGTATTTCCACTCTCGACTCTTTAGCAATCCCCTCTGCAAAATAAACAATAAAACAACAAAAATCATTAGTACATAATCATTAAAAAATCAATTAAAATCAATTTCATCTCATAAAAAAATGATATCGCCCATTATTGGATGATATCGTACCAAATTTAGATAAAATCATCCTTAATAGGATGAAATCATCTCCGATTCTTCAATTTGGGGATCGCCCCTTATTGGACGGGATCGCCCCTATTTCTCCGATTTCATCCTTAGATGAAATCGACGATATAGGGACGATTTCATCCAACGTCGTCGACGGCCTAAAAATGGCCGCGATGCCCAAAAACAATTAAAATTCAACTAAAAAATTAAATAAATCAAGTTAAAAACATAGTACACTAGGTTTAGATCCTTACCCGCAACCCGCGTCGGACCTCTGTCGATCTGTGTGCCGTTTCCACCATTTCGCCTGCAGAGCTCTGAAATAGCGAAAGTGAACAGTAAAAATGAATTAGGGTTTTACCCTATTTTTCCTATTTTTATTTAAAAACAAATATTTTTTTAATTTTTGCTTTTCCACGCTTTTACCTCAAACGTTCGATTTGGGTAAAAACTCGGAGGGGGCACCATAGCAAATAGTTGTACGATTCGACCTAGAATCATCATCTAAAAAATGGAATAAATTTTTGCTTTCTCGTAAAGCGTGAAGAACTCGTATTTAACACATTTTCTTCGGAAAATTTGCTAAAGAGGGGGCAAAATGTAGCACCCTAAAATTGGCACAGTTAAACCCTCAATAAAAGATAAAAATTTGAATTTTAACCCCGAAACCGCCCGTTAACCGCTCACCTCATTTTTCATGCCATTTTTAGAATTTGTTTTGACCGTTGGACGATATCGTCGTCGATCTGACGATATCATCCCAAATCGGACGAATTCATTTGGAACAGAACGTCCAGACGATTTCATCCCAAAACCAAATTTTCATAATTAGCTTCTATTTCAACAACCTCTCCAACTCGGGCAGAAGCGTGTCTGCACGGTTGGAGATTCCTACGTTGGAGATCTCCCAGATTGGGATGATCCCCAACCTCCTAACCTTCCCCTAATCCTATATAAACTAAGATTTTCTTAGTTTATCCCCCTGCCTGGCTCCCTAGCTGATCATTTCCCTACAATCTTAGCTTTTGTTGTGTTAGAACATCCTATTCCCCATCATTTGCATTTGTGTTTTCAAGTTTTATTGCAGGATCTCACTGTGTTTCAGCCGGAGGAAGCTCGGATCATCGCAGGCGATTCAACCACAATTTTGGATGATCTTGACGAGATCGACGATGATCTCGTACGATTGCAGATGATTTTGACTACAGTTCATATTGGGGGCAATCAGAGCCCTGAGTTTGCATTTTCTATCCCTTTTCTTATTTAAATTATGCATTATATTAATTTACTTCTGTTCTGCATCTTGGAGTTCACCTCATTTAGCATATTTGCATGATAAAATTCAAAATAAATTATTAAAACATTGCATCCCATTTGATTAGATATCTGGATTTATCATTTAAGCATTTATACTCTTATTTCTATCATTTTGTATCATTCTTGCAATTGTATTTTTGGTTTTTGGTGTCTATTTTCATGATTGCAGGTTTCTGATGAATTCGTCAGGTCATTGATGATCTTGACTGATCTCAGATGATCTCATGTGATCTGGATGATTCTGTACAATTACAGATGATCCTGTCATATCCGGGATGATCTGGACTCCTACAAGCTTCAGAATCTTCATCAGACATCAAAAATCAGGTGCACTCTTCTCCACTTTAGATATTCTCTGTATTTAGGATTCATTTATGTTTATTGTCTTCATATAAACCAGAAATTTCATATAGAATAGCTTAGATTCATTTTGGCCAACCTAGGAATCTGAATGATTGAACATAAAATGAACACATCAAACCCATTCTCGACCTAGGCATGGAAACTGCCACTCAAAGTTTCCTGGTGAACCCCACCATCCATCAAAAATTCACCCTTATACCCCTCCCCCGAGAGGCGCGACCTTCAAAGGGCCTCTCCGTCCGAGGTATTGTCCCATCCTTCTCGCATCCCCCTTTCGGGCACGGATCCTTTAGCTTGAAGGTAAGGGTGCAAAAAATTTGGGCGATACATTTTGGTGAACCCGACGTGAAACTAAAACACCTTTTGAAAACAAACAAAAAAAAAAACACATTATTAAGAACATCTAGAATCATTAGACAAACAGTTAAATTTGCATATCATATTTAGATGGTAGATTATAATAGAAGACGAGTTGTCACCATAAATGTTGAAAATCAATTAACGGCCATAGAGATTACTTCTGTACTTAGAGTACCTCAAACAAATAGAGCCCAACCTTTGTGGGATGAACTTGATAGGAGATTAGGTATTATCGAATCCAGATCTGTAGAACTTAGGCAAATTAAGAGGTTTGTCCTAGATAGAATCCTGGATCCTGATCAGGTAACCTTGTATCATGAACTTCAGAGAGCTTGCCATAGGTGGTTAGCAGATAAAAGAGCACTTGTGTCTTCAAATTATACACCTTTGAGGAATACCTTGAGAACGTAGTTGTAGTAC
Source organism: Wollemia nobilis (assembly GCA_028583015.1). Taxonomy (NCBI): domain Eukaryota; kingdom Viridiplantae; phylum Streptophyta; class Pinopsida; order Araucariales; family Araucariaceae; genus Wollemia; species Wollemia nobilis. Next base: position 18,671,314 of record JAQPPZ010016947.1, on the reverse strand, counting down.
ATAAGTTTCTATCTCGTATAGAGGATCAAGAAGTCGTTCTTACGGATAGAAAAATATGGAATAGAGTTCCTAGAGTTATGTTGTATCGAGAGTATTGCCATGAACTTTATTTTTACAAGTCAGAGTCTAAAGTAGATCATATTACCATAGCACACTTTGTCAAATTCTTGAAAAACCACTTCCAATTTGAAGAGGAGCATTTCATGACTCCTGATGAACTTGACCCTATCAATGATATCCATAAACTATTCATAGAAAACTAAGTCATTCTTTTTACTATTGTTATTTCTTGCAACTAGCATGTTGTTTGTTATTTTTATTCTCGCACAATAATAAAATAATCACACAAAATAATCAAACAAAAAACAAAGTAAAAACAAATAAAAACAAAACATTTTCCTTTTAAAAGTATTATAGTAGGTATATAGTTAAAATATATACCTCTCAACCCTACCGCATATATATATAAGTATATATATTTGCTAAAACCTAAATTTTAGCACAATGCCTAGACTTAGGAATGGAAAACAAATCGAAGAAGATGAAGATTGGTTAGGAAGACCATTAATTGACCAAAATGTCCCTCCTGAGGACCAAGTTCAGGAAGAAGAAATCCTAGACCAGCAAGAAGAAGAGCTTGTTGTAGCAAATGAACAAGAAGAAACTAATAGAGAGGAAGGATCCTCATCCCCTAAAATGTCTCCGGGAGGAGCTATCACTTTTGAAAACATGGAACAATTTTGGAAGTTCATTAACACAAATATTGGTGTTTTTAATAGAGCAGTCCATATGGACAAGGATCGAATTAGTGACACTCAAGCAACTCTAGAAGACGTATTTCACACACGCACTAATCCCTTGTCCTTTATTGAACAAGAGAGTGATCAAGCTGGACCATCCAATTTGGATATAGTAGCTACGATCCGGAACATGCAACAACAACAGGTTACCCAACCACCTAAAGTGCTTGTTAACAAGCCTAGGGTCATTCCCGCACAAAAGAAACCCTCATTTACTGCTCTATTTCGCCAAGCTCTTGATCAACATACCTCAAATCAACAAAAACCCAAAACAAAACCAAACACCAATTACCAACAATCTGGGGTACAACATAATACTATTACAAATCCTCTTCATAATACTCTTCCTACCAACACTTTGCATAATAGCAATATAGCATCTAATCCTTATGTTACACCATCATACACTCATAGATCCCATACCTATGTCCCACCGAACCAATATGGTGGACAAACTAGTAATCTTGAAACCATGGTGAAACAGCTAGTTTCCCGCATGGACCAGATAGATCCCTACCGTCCCTCGTACAACTATCGAGAGATGTGTAGTCAGCCTTTAGATCCTATAGTCGTAGCACAGCCGTATCCTAAACATTTTCCTATGCCTGTTCTTCCCATATATAAAGGAACCGAAGATCCCATAGAGCATCTTCGTATGTTTAGGATAGCTTGTCATGATATATCACATGATGACTTGTTATTACTAAAAATGTTCCCGAAAATCTTGGGAGGAATGGCATTAGAGTGGTATTATCAATTACCCACTAATTCTTTGAGGAATTTCGAAGAAACTGCCGAGTCTTTTGTCCATCAATTTAGTGCCTACATCGAAAGACATGTGACCATTAAAGATTTGTATAACTTAAAACAAGACAAAGATGAATGCTTTGCTGATTTCCTAGCTAGGTGGAGACAGTTGATAGGAAAATTGCACTTTGTGTTACCTTATAGGGAGATGTTGGACATCTTTATTAATAATTTGCAAGAGCAACTATCTTACGAATTATCAATCGCTACCTTGACCACCTTCGATCAGGCTATAGACTTAGCCCGAAGAGTGGAAGATGCTCTCATTAGGAGAGGCCAGCTTAAAAAGAAAGACGATGAGAAAACATCCAAAAATCAATATAAGAATAAACAAGTTGTGGGTGATGGAGTCACCGATAGCAAAAATATTGCTAATGTTAATGCTGCAAAGACAACAGAGAAGTTTGTACTGAAACCTCCTGATAGACCTCCTCGAGAATTTACTAGGTTAAATCAACCTTTATCAACTATTCTACCACAATTATTAGAACGAGGCTTGATTCAATTACCAAATATCTAGGAACCTGATCCAACTATACCCGGATACAGAGCAGATTTACATTGTGACTTCCATAGAGGACCTGGACACACTACCAACTCTTGTAAAATATTAAAACATAAAATACAGGACTTGATTGATAACAATGAGATGGAGGTGCAAGCCTTTCAACCTAAGCAAAATCCTCCTAATAATGCTCAATAGAACACCACACAAAACCAGAATCAAATGCCAATCAGTCATTAGACATCTTTCAACATCCCTTACCAAAACATGGTAAGGAGGTGGCTAATCAAATTGAACATCATAATGTCCCTCCTCCTGCCCGATATGTAGGAACTATTAGTGGGCATTTACCTGTTCATGATCTGGAAACCTTTGACACAACTTTATCCATGGTTACAACCAGGCCTCTATATAATATTCAGATACCTAATCTTAGTGATACAGAATATGAGACTGAGAGTGATATGGAAATCACATCAAATCAATCGAATAGTTCTGAAGATGAATCGGATACTATTCACCCTATCACAAGTCATATGGTTCCAGAAGAACCATTTCCAAGAAGAGTCACTACTAGACCATCGTCTCACCGATTACTTTCTAATGAGCTAGCTATAAATGCTAGACCAAGACCCATTCATCATCCGTAGAATAATATTGTGGGTACCATCGGAGTTGTTACTAGACAACAGGCTCAAAATTCTCAACAAGATCAAATTCAGAATGGTGGATCAACTCCATTTGTTTTGAAGGTTCCTAATAAAGGGAATCATGCACCTAATGTTCAACCTAAACCTCCTTATAATATTAATGAACAATTATCAAATATTACAACTAGAATTTCCCTCTTGGACCTTTTAAGATCTTCTCCTACACATAGAGATGAATTAATGCTCACATTAAGCCAGATGATGGTACCACAAGACATTCAACCTGAAGCCATGGCCAATACTATAATAACTCGTGAAGTTGATTGTATTGACTTTCGGGATAGAGACATACCTCAACATAGTTTACATAAAGATAACCCCTTGTATATTACTGCTTTAATTGGAGATGTAGCAGTCAAACGAGTTTTGATTGATAATGGTTCATCTTTAAATATCTGCACTTTTGACTTCTACCAAAGATTTGGGTTTAGAAGTGAGGAAATGAAAAGAACTGATATGATCATAAAATCTTTCAATGACGAAACACAAGAAACATGTGGAGTTATTACCATTCCATTGCAGGTTGGTCCGAGAACCTTGGATACGACTATGTTTATTGTACATTGCCCTGCATCATACAATATACTCTTGGGTCATCCTTGGATCAACGCAATGCGAGTTGTTCCCTCAACCTTACATCAATGTGTTAAGTTTGAATTTAAGAATCAGTTGGTTACCATTCATGGTGATCCAAGACCCTTTGATATGTGTGCTTTGGCAGAACCTATTGGAGTTCAATTTTGCCCTACTTTGTCATCCACACATCCTAATTCTCATTACCCATCTAAACGTGTGAAACTTACACCCACAAAGTCATCTACTTCTTCTCCATCAGTTGCACCTTCACATATAGCTCAACCATCTTCTGAACAAACCGCATTAGGACCTAAGAAAGATCCTAATCCCACAACCAATGTCTCTTGTTCTACTCCTATAACTTCCATACCTATAATAGACCCATCTATCGACACCTCTACACCGTCTACATCCACCAAAGTCATATTTTCCACATCGAAAGACGTAGGGAATGTTCCTTCTACCTCTTATGCTCTTACTGACGAACTCTTACCCGATCTATCTAAAATCCTTATATCAGAAGAAACGAATGCTTCTATGCAAGATTCCCTTATTTTAAATAATTTGCCACCATCTCCTCGTACCTTGGGCCTCCCACAGCCTATGGGAAGTATTTACCAAGTCGGGAGTTGTGCCTTTATTTATAAGGGATATGACTGGGGTAGAATACCCAGAAACATCAGAACTCATTATGATGGATATGCTCGATGTTATTTTACTAATGAGTATATTAAAGCCAAACCTATAATGCTGAAATTGGGATATAAAGGGAAAGGTTTGGGACCTTTCCAGAATGGTATGAAAGAACCTTTTGAGGTAGAAGCATGGCCCGCCCGATGTGGTGTGGGCCTATTTCCTAGTAAGGGTCAGCCATTCCCATTTGAGGATGATGACCATCTTATATGTTACCAAGATTATTTAGATGAACGTGATGCCTTGCGTTTAATGAATAAGACATTCACATGTAATATGCTATCTATAGCTTATCCTGAGATGATCGTTGAATCCGACGATGAGTTGGAGGGAGATATCTTTCATGATGTCTCCGTTGAGGAATTATTACATAATGGATTTTATTTTGATGGCTCTATACCTAGTATAGCCCAGCTTGAGGCCATGACTCCTCAAGATGAATTATCCAAGCTAACCTTGGAAGAATTACAAGAATTGGGCGTTTCACCCGCCCCACCTAATTTTGAGAGAGATCTACATATGGAAGTAGAAAATGTCATAAAAATTAACATTGGAACCGAGGATAACCCCCACATAATCAACATTGGATCAGAATTGAGTCAAGAAAAATAGGATAAATACATTGCATTTCTTAAAGAATATGAAGATGTCTTTGCTTGGACATATGAAGATATGCCAGGATTAGACCCTTCTGTAGTTATGCATCACCTAGTAGTACACCCGGATGCTAAACCTGTTAAACAGAAACTTAGAAAAATGCATCCTAAAGTGGCCTTACTAGTCAAAGGGGAGTTAGAAAAACTCTTGAATGTTATTTTTATACAAGCTATTGATTATGTTGAATGGATCTCGAATGTAGTTCCAGTAACTAAGAAAGAAGCTACTAAGGTTAGGGTTTGTACAGACTTTAGAGATATTAATGTTGCATGCCCTAAAGATGATTTTCCCCTTCCCAATATGGATCAGATCATTGATTTTACTTCTGGGAGTGGAATGATATCCTTAATGGATGGATTTTTTGGTTATAATCAGATCAGGATAGCTCCTGAAGATCAGGCTAAAACAACCTTTATTACCCCTTGGGGGACTTTCTGTTGGAAAGTGATGCCATTCGGGTTGAAGAATGCAGGTGCAACCTATCAACGAGCCATGACTTATATCTTTCATGATATGATGCATGATATACTACATGATTATGTAGATGACATTATAGCTCGTTCTACTGAAGAAGATGACCATTTAGATGACTTGAGGAAAGTATTTGATCGGTTAAGGGAATATCTTATCCGATTGAATCCAGCCAAATGTATATTCGGAGTTAAGTCAGGTAAATTATTAGGGGTTATAGTTTCTTTACGTGGCATCAAAATTGACCCTCTCAAGATTACGGCTATCACTGATATGCCCGCACCTACAAATATATCTGAATTACGGAGTCTACAAGGTAAGCTTCAAGCTATCCGTCGCTTCATCGATAAGCTGGCGGATAAAACTGGACCCTTTCTTAAGCTTCTTAAGAAGGATGTCTCTTTCCATTGGGATGACGAATTCCAGGAAGCATTTGAACTCCTCAAACAATATCTTCTTAACCCACCTGTACTTTCACCACCTAAACCTGATCGCCCATTTATCTTGTATATTTCTGCTTCAGATTTTGCTTTAGGAGCTATGTTAGCTCAACTTGATGATGAGAAAAGAGAGCGTGCTAATTATTACATTAGCAGAACATTAATTAGTTATGAAACCCGCTACACAACATTAGAGAAGTTATGTCTAGCAATCATATTTTCTACACAAAAACTATGCCATTATATGCTCAATCAAAAAACATACGTTATTGCTAAATCTGATCCCTTGCGGTATCTCATGAGTCGACCTTATTTATCTGGTCGCACAACAAAGTGGGTTCTTGCGCTAAGCGAGTTTGAACTCACGTTTATAGGACATAAGTCTGTTAAGGGTCAAATCATAGCAGATCAATTAGTTGTTGCACCCTTAGAGTCCACCCATCCCCTCATCATTGAGTTTCTTGACGAATGCCTTAAATTAGAGGCAGATCATTCAGAGCAATGGTCCTTATACTTTGATGGAGCCCGATGCATGAGTGGGGCTGGTGCAGGTATTATTTTGATATCTCCATAGAAACATCTCATACCTCTATCCTTTAAATTAATGTTTGCCTGTACTAATAACACTACTGAATATGAGGCTCTCATCCTTGGATTACGAGCAGCCATGGCACTAAAAATTAAAAATCTATTAGTTTTCGATGATTCTCAACTTGTTATAAATCAAATTAATGATGTTTATCAGACCAGAGATGATAAATTGCGCCCATATAAAGCATATGTATTACAATTAATATCTTTATTTGATCAAGTTACCTTGGAAGCTATTCCTAGAACTAGCAATCGTGCGGTTGACGCTATGGCCATAGCTGCATCTCTTTTACCCTTGGAGTTAGATGACGAATATGCTACCATCATTATTCATCGACTCTAGGAACCCACTTCAATTAAATCATGCTTGGAACCTTTGGACGTGTTTCTAATCAATGAAACTACTCCCAAACTTTGGTACACTAATATCCTCAATTTTCTTCAAAATGGGACCTTCCCTGAAGGTTTTAATAGAAACCAACATCGGTTATTACGTAGACGAGCAAGTCGCTTCATCATAATTGGCAATACCTTATATAGGAGATCTTTTGAAGGTATCCTACCGAGATGTTTGAATCTAGAAGAGTCTAGATCAGCTTTGAGTGAAGCCCACGATGGATCTTGTGGGGGACACTTTAGTGGTAGCGCCATTGCTAAGAAGCTCCTTAGGATAGGATATTTTTGGCCTACCATGGAGAATGATGCACATGATTACGTGCGCCATTGCGACAAGTGCTAGAAACATGCTGACCTTGTCCATGCGCTTGCACAAGAACTACAGGCTATTTCATCTCCTTGGCCCTTTTCAAAATGGGGCTTAGACATCATCGAAAAAATCAATCCTGTGTCATCTGATGGACACAAATTCATCATAACCGCCATCGAGTATTTTATGAAGTGGGTTGAAGCTATGCCCTTAGCTTCTTGCACTGGAACTCAAGTTTCCAAATTTATTTTTAATCAAATTATTTGTAGGTTCAAAATTCCTGCAAATCTCATCTCAGATAATGGAACTTGTTTCAAAAATAAATATGTAAAGAAACTATGTCACAAATATAAAATTCAACATCGTTGGTCCACTCCCTATTATCCTTAGGGTAATGGCCAAGCAGAAGCATCTAATAAAACATTAATTAAAATCCTCAAAATACTGGTCAATAAATCTGGCCATGATTGGCACATTCAATTATATCCTGCTTTGTGGGCTTATCGAACTAGCATTCGTACTCCCACGGGCACTTCACCTTTTGTTTTGGTTTATGGCACTGAAGCTATTTTTCCCTTTGAATTAGAAGTTCCTTCTTTGGCTCTGCTACTTCAAGATACTGAAGTAGGAGATGAATATCATGCTGGCAGATTTAGTCAGCTGGAACTCCTAGATGAGAAGCGCATTAATGCTTTGGAGCATCTTCGTGCCTACCAGAACAAGCTCAAACGAGCATATCTCAAGAAAGTTCATCATCGATCCTTTGAGATCGATGACCTCGTCTTAAAAGAAAATAAAAAAATACTAATGCAACTAAAGACCTTAAAGGTAAATTTGAGCCTAATTGGCTTGGGCCATATATTATCACTGCTAAATTTGGATCGGGAGCATACATATTAGCTACCTTAGATGGTAAAGATCTTAAAGAACCTATGAACATTATGCATCTTAAGCGCTATTATGCATAAATCTGGTAATTTCGTCACTGTATATATTATACATATTGTCTTATTTTAGTAATTCATATAAAAATTTCAAAAATAGTAATATTATGTATTATCTCAATTCATAAATTCAAATCAAAATCTAAACAAAATCAAAATCATCAAAATCCTCAAAAACATCTTCTATTTTTGCACCTGTCAATTCTTGAAGTATTGCATTTATATTTTCAGTTATTTTGGATAAATTAGCATTTATTTGGAATCCCTCACTTTCACACTCACATGAATAAATATCTTGATCTTATTTGGTATGATTATTAATCTCTCTTATATCGAAGTCCACAGTTGAATTAAATAAAGTTTTGAGCATAGAGAACTGATCTTGTTATTTACTTGAACCAAGTACACCTTTTCACATTAAAATGATTTCATTGCAAATTCAAAATGATGCTACATAGTAGAAGTGGTCTTTTGAGCGAAAAGTTTCCCTTGCTATCCTATCATGCACATGGTCTAGAATCTTTGAGAATTGACAAAAGGACAAGCTCACCCCTGCCTAGAATAAAAATCCCTTGCTCTACAGCCAATCCGAGCAAGTATCCCTAGTATAGCAAGAAAAAGAAAAAGAAAATCAAGAAAAATCATGAGAAAAAGAGAAAATTATTCAGAAGCATTATCATCTTGTACCATCTCAGCAATATTTCAGCATTATCTCAGTGTCAAGCAAAAATACAAAAAAAAAAAAAAAGAGAAAAAGAAAAGAAGAAGCAAAAAGCAATAAATCCCTTCCCCTACCCTTTGAAAGAAAAGAAGGGTGAATGAGCTTGAATCCCTGGAATTCTCAATTATTCGAAAACTGTGAGGTAAGCCCCATAACAGGTGGTTTGTGCCCAACCCGCTTGGCCTTGGGTAACTCCTAGCGTGGTGATATGTCTGTCACATTAGCGACCTTCTTTTGTACAGACCTATGTCCGCTCATGGATCAGCTAGCTCTTGATGACCCGACTTACATAGTAGTCTGGTACGGTTACATGCATATAAATCATGGTCAACGAACACTCATTTGGTTAATTCAAATTACTTGTATCAAATTATCTTGCTCAAAATTGGTAAATGAACAATACAATTGCACACACATTTGTGTTTGAGAGATTTTGTATCATTATGATAGATCAAGATCGGCAATGAACTCACATATGCACATGGGGTTCCTTATAAATGTCAAATTTGTCTTTGAGATAATTTAAAATATTTATGCAAATCTTCTGGAATAATTTGATTTTCTTACTTGAGAATAACTGCTTAGCGTAAAAACAATTAAATACATTTTTTCAAAAATCCAAAAATTTTCTTTCAAAACATGTTCAAAAATCTAGCAATAAAGTCACATTTATATATTTTCGACTTTTGCAACGATGGTATAGTTCCTAAACCTAAATTGGAATTTTATGCCTAGTGCAAGTCCTCATTTACTTTCTGTTTATCTCAAAATCAAAAATCAACTATGCAATAAAACTATTACATCAATTTCTTCTTTGGATTTCGCGATGATGGTATAAGTCTATACCTAAAATTCTATGCCTAGCGCAAGCCATCGTTCTAATTTTATTTTCCATTTATTTAATCCATAAAAGCATATGGCTTAAATCATTATGTTACACAATTGTGCTTTAAAAAGAACGAAAACTTTTTTATTTTTCATTTCATTATGTCAACATTCAGTTTTGCGACGATGGTATAATTCCTAGGCAATTGTTCAAATTTCTATCACACTTAGGAATTTTATGCCTAGCAAAAATCATATTTTTAATATTTCATGCATAATATTTTCATGGAAATCTGAAAACAAATCATCACCATCATCAATTTTCATCATCACAACACAAAGTCTTAAGAAAGTCTCTTAAGCACCCTTTTACTTTTAGCAATATTTCTCTCATAACGGGATTAGCTTAATGACCTAGCGAGCGGCGACTCCATGAAATGGTCATGTAACAACGACAATGTCCTTTGAAATTATTGTTAGAAGTCCCTTTATTTTTCATCAAATCACACCACCACAACCAATTTGTTTACATCAGATTATTTCATTTAATTTTATAGCATGACATAAAATTATAATATTTTCAACGACATAATTACATGAATAATCAATCAACAATTCAAATATTAAAGCATCATAAAACATATGCACAAGTCATATCACAAAAAGAATATATATATATATATATATCAAAAAAGTATATACATCATATCAAAATGGATTGGTATGCCACAATCTATACCCTGGCATACTCAATCCTCTCAAACATATATGGTCTATGTACAATGAGCAACTAGTCTCGAGAAGCCCTCGAGCTCTCAGCCTCATCTCCTCTCCCACCCTGAGGTGGAGGAGGTGGTCCCATCGAGGTCCATGCTGTATCATGGGTCCTCGACGTCGATCGTGATGATGTCCTCGATGACCCCATCTTGATCGGCTTCGTAATGTTGGCTGGCAGCGGTATCCTCTGCCCCTCTGGAACCACATGGTAGTACAACCCTTGGTAGAATGTGGTCTATGCAATAGCCCATGCCAGCTCTAGAATGCTCGCCCCTCCGCTCCGAGCCCTGAGCCATGAAGCCTCATCCTGGAGAGTCTACACCTCAGCTCGTAGGTGGGCATTCTCCACCTGAAGAGCCACCATCTCGTTGCTCTCCCCCACCTCGACACCCTTGCCCTTATCGGGTGATGGTGGCCTATCCCTCTACTGAGAAGGGAGTCTCTCCCTCCTCTCTGGCTGTTGCTGTCTCTCCAGAGCCTATGGTACTCTTCGACGTCTCTCCTGAGGAGGCCATCATTGATCCCTCCCTTCATGACCCCTCATTGCATCGATGGTAGCTTAGCATCGCCTCTCCATCCATTGCACTATAGCGTGCATCGGACCCTATGCCCTCATCATCCGAGGAGGGTGGATGCCTACATACCAGGCATCATACCCATCTGCTACCCCTACGTCATCCCCATCCACTGGCTGAATGGGGGCATCATCAATATCCTGACTCTAGAACCGTTGCATGTCTAGAGCCCCACTCAATGTGGTACTATCTCGAATAGTCTGGGAGTACTCATAATCCCTGAGAGAAGGGATCCCCTATTGTAGATCGAACTACCTCAAAACTTGGTCATAGCGGTGGAGCTCTACCTCTCCCCACTCTGTCCTCAACCAGATGACTCACCTAATGCGAGCCAACTCCTATCCATCCTCTGCCCACCCTGGATGCTCTCTCCATGGTCTCTAGGTGATCTGATCTAGGGTGAGGTCATCTAGCAACCTTCGGGACATCGATAGATCTATCCACCATTGTGACCCTCTCTGGAGCCACCAATAGAAAACTCGAGGTCTCTCTCCGATCAACTCCTATCAGTGGAAGCCCTACCGGCCTCTGCATCACAATGTGCTCCTAGCACCAAACCTGTAGTAGCGATGTCAGCACTAGACATCGACCTCCCTTGTATACGACCCCGTAGAGGATCCTATACAAGTGGCATAGTACAAAGCTACCCCAAGCAAACCTGTATCCATGGTCTCTCATGTCGTAGACCACATCTGAGAGGAGCCACGGTAACCTGCATCCACTCTGGTGGCATAGAAGAAGGCCACCCACCACCCCTACCAAAACCTGGGTCAACCGAGATGCCCCAGGCATCTGCCTCAAAGACTCGATGTTCACTCCGCCCTTCTCCAGGGTGAAGCTCGGGTCCGCGCACAGTCTCATCATAGCATGGCCCTGATTGGCCGTAGGAGTCATGAACCGCCCATGTATGGGGATCCTCAAGATCCTCCATACATCCTCTAGAGTGGGAGTCATCTCCCCTATCGGTAGCCGAAAGCAGGACGACCCCGGATACCATCTCTCTGCTAGGGCCGTCAGTAGCCCCATGTCCGTAGGAATCTGTGGCATTTCTGCCACATGTTGCAGTCCGACCTCCGCTAGCCTGTCTCGCTCGGCCTGATCGAGCGTGGCTAAGTCATCCCTTAGACCCCCGTATTTCCACTCTCGACTCTTTAGCAATCCCCTCTACAAAATAAACAATAAAACAACAAAACTCATTAGTACCTAATCATTAAAATCAATTAAAATCAATTTCATCTCATAAAAAAAATGATATCGCCCATTATTGGACGATATCGTACCAAATTTAGCAAAATCGTCCTTAATAGGATGAAATCATCTCCGATTCATCAATTTGGGAATCGCCCCTTATTGGACGGGATCGCCCCTATTTCTCTGATTTCGTCCTCAGACGAAATCGGCGATCTAGGGACGATTTCGGCAAAATTGGGACGATTTCGTCCCGACGTCGTCGACGGCCTAAAAACGGCCGCGACGCCCCAAAACAATTAAAATTCAACTAAAAAATTAAACAAATCAAGCTAAAAACATAATACACTAGGTTTAGATCCTTACCCGCAACCCGCGTCGGACCTCTGTCGATCTGTGTGTCGTTTCCACCATTTCGCCTGTAGAGCTCTGAAACAATGAAAGTGAACAGTAAAAATGAATTAGGGTTTTACCCTATTTTTCCTATTTTTATTTAAAAACAAACATTTTTTTAATTTTTGCTTTTTCACGCTTTTACCTCAAACGTTCGATTTGGGTAAAAACTCGGAGGGGGCACCATAGCAAACAGTTGTACGATTCGACCTAGAATCGTCGTCTAAAAAATGGAATAAATTTTTGCTTTCTCGTAAAGCATGAAGAACTCGTCTTTAACGCATTTTCTTCGAAAAATTTGCTAAAGAGGGGGCAAAATGTAGCACCCTAAAATTGGCACAGTTAAACCCTCAGTAAAAGATAAAAATTTGAATTTTAACCCCGAAACCGCCCGTTAACCGCTCACCTCATTTTTCGTGCCATTTTTAGAATTTGTTTTGACCGTTGGACGATATCATCACCGATCTGACGATATCATCCCAAATCGGATGAATTCATCTGGAACAGAACGTCCAGACGATTTCGTCCCAAAACCAAATTTTCATAATTAGCTTCTGTTTCAACAACCTCTCCAACTCGGGCAGAAGCGTGTCTGCGCGGTTGGAGATTCCTACGTTGGAGATCTCCCAGATTGGGATGATCCCCAACCTCCTAACCTTCCCCTAATCCTATATAAACTAAGATTTTCTCAGTTTATCCCCCTGCCTGGCTCCCTGGCTGATCATTTCCCTGCAATCTTAGCTTTTGTTGTGTTAGAACATCCTATTCCCCATCATTTGCATTTGTGTTTTCAAGTTTTATTGCAGGATCTCATTGTGTTTCAATCGGAGGAAGCTCGGATCGTCGCAGGCGATTCAACCACAATTTTGGATGATCCTGACGAGATCGACGATGATCTCGTACGATTGCAGATGATTTTGACTGCAGTTCAGATTGGGGGCAATCAGAGCCCTGAGTTTGCATTTTCTATCCCTTTTCTTATTTAAATTGTGCATTATATTAATTTACTTCTGTTCTGCATCTTGGAGTTCACCCCATTTAGCATATTTGCATGATAAAATTCAAAATTAATTATTAAAACATTGCATCCCATTTGATTAGATATCTAGATTTATCATTTAAGCATTTATACTCTTATTTCTATCATTTTGTATCATTCTTGCAATTGTATTTTTGGTTTTTGGTGTCTGTTTTCATGATTGCAGGTTTCTGATGAATTCGTCTGATGAATTCGTCAGGTCACTGACGATCTTGACTGATCTCAGACGATCTCATGTGATCTGGATGATTCTGTACAATTACAGATGATCCTGTCATATCCGGGACGATCTGGACTCCTACAAGCTTCAGAATCTTCATCAGACATCAGAAATCAGGTGCACTCTTCTCCACTTTAGATATTCTCTGTATTTAGGATTCATTTATGTTTGTTGTCTTCATATAAACCAGAAATTTCATATAGAATAGCTTAGATTCATTTTGGCCAACCTAGGAATCTGAATGATTGAACATAAAATGAACACATCAAACCCATTCTCGACCTAGGCGTGGAAACTGCCACTCAAAGTTTCCTGGTGAACCCCACCATCCATCAAAAATTCACCCTTATACCCCTCCCCCGAGAGGCACGACCTTCAAAGGGCCTCTCCGTCCGAGGTATTGTCCCATCCTTCTCGCATCCCCCTTCGGGCACGGATCCTTTAGCCTAAAGGTAAGGGTGCAAAAAATTTGGGCGATACAGGATGATTGGTTACTTTACTTTTTTATTTTTGGACATTTTCATCATTTTGCATTTCAATGACGTCACAAAGCATATTTTTCAACAACACAGAATCACCCCAAAATTGGGGTAACTAAATTTTATTTTTTTTTCCACATAAGGAAACACTTTCATTTACATCATTCATATCATCCACATTTCCAAAAACCCCTTTTCTATTGGGGCAAAAATAGAATCAATCATTCACATTCATTTACATCATTCATATCATCCACATTTCCAAAAATCCCTTTTCTGTTGGGGCAAAACTAGAATCAATCATTCACATTCATTTACATCATCCACATTTTCAAAAATACCTTTTTAGTTAGGGCAAAAGAAGAATCCATTATTGCACCTTTCATATTCACATTTATCTACATCATTCATATCATCCACAGTTCCAAAACCCCTTTCTATTGGGACAAAAATAGAATCATTCATTGCATAATTTACATCATTCATATAATCCAATCAAATACCCCTTTATGTTAGGGCAAAATCATAACCAATAATTGCATTATTCACATTCATTTACATCATTCATATCATCCACATTTCCAAAAATCCCTTTTCTATTGGGGCAAAAGCAGAATCATTCATTACATCATTTACATCATTCATATCATCCATAATTCTATCAATTGGCTCATGAGATTCATTCTTCACTCCACCAATTTAGGGGGTAATATACAACCACAATTTTTTTTTGCAGAGTTTTCTTGTACACCTGATAGATAATCCATTCCACTAAACTAGGTGTCTCTTATTTTTGCACCGCATTGTGTTTCACATGCAATACAAAAAGGAGCATCCGTAGACACCAAATCCTAGCCACTTGTCATCCACTCATCATCAAATCCTAGTCATTCATCATTTATTTATATATATGTATATTTATTTATATATTTATTTATATATTTATTTATATATTTATATAAATATATATATATATATATGAATAAATCTCAGCCGCTCATCATGACTTAATCTCGACCATTCATTCAACATATCCATGCCACTTATTAAATCACAATCTCAAACCTTCATCATGTTTTAATATCAACCGTCCATTGGTGTCATCAAAATCCTAGCATGATCAAGGGCAAATTATAAAATATCATTCACTTTTGTGAATGAAAGCTGGTCAAAAAAAGTAACATCCAAAGGTCAAGATCTAAAACTATTCATCATCCATCATTTTTTAAACCCTTGCACTTTGCTAACACATTCCCTCCTCGTTGTCACCATATTTGTCGTTGAAACCTTTGTGAACTAGATCAGATTTTACATAGCATCCCCCCTTAATACCTGAATGTTATAGAGCATTTTCAAAACACTACAGGGCATCCACATTCATCCCTGAACACTACAAGGCATTCACCATTCACTG
Source organism: Wollemia nobilis (assembly GCA_028583015.1). NCBI lineage: Eukaryota > Viridiplantae > Streptophyta > Pinopsida > Araucariales > Araucariaceae > Wollemia > Wollemia nobilis. The sequence continues at coordinate 18,655,783 of JAQPPZ010016947.1, read as the reverse complement.
GTTTGTAGTTACCAAATCCTCAAATGCTCACAGGCGTTTGCATGTCACTAGATCAAGTCATCAGGAGTTTATATCCTGCAACTTAGGAATATTTTCACAAGGTATCAGGTTTCATTGATTTACTTATATTTTTTATATTTCTACATTTCATTTAGAAAGTATTTTAGCTAGGGTTAGTATTTTACACTTTCATATTTTAGTGGGCCTCACACTATGGAGTCCCCACAGGTGTTACTAACTTTATTCTGATCTATTTGTGTGCACTTTATAGGAGACGTTTCTTTTAATTACTGTTGTAGCTCGAGTGGCCCCGTAGGGATACACAAGCCCACAAACCCTTATTTGGAGTGAATACAATCCAAAGACACCAACATTCATTTTAATGAGGGTTGTAAAACCCTCTTATTGTAAAATTATTGCATCACAACAAGTTGTATATTATGACCCTTGATTTTAGGGCATATTAATATTGTAATAGTGGATATCTAGGCTCCCTAAAATCAATACAATAGTATTCTTTCATTGTGAAATATTTCTTATTGTTGATCTATTATTATTATCTTGGTGTTGTTCGTTTTCGCTTTACACAAAGTATGTATTGGGAAATATTATTATAATCATAGGCATCTAATTTTATAGCATAGTTATATATTCAATGAATCAATTTGAATAATACCCCATATATGAAAAAGAGTTCTATGCCATTGTCCAAGCATGTAAATAATGGAATCACTCCTCTAGAGTTCATTTAGATGTAGAGTAAGCTCATGAATTAAGGACATCAAAAGTGGGCCACATATCCACAATAATTTTATTTGATCATCAAGCATAAGAAAGAGAATGCCAATTCAACAGTAGATTATTTGATCCGATCACCAATTATACCTTGTCAAAATATGGGTAGGCATATTTTGACAAGGTATCAGGTTTCATTGATTTACTTACATTTTTTATATTTCTACATTTCATTTAGAAAGCATTTTAGCTAGGGTTAGTATTTTACACTTTCATGTTTTAGTGGGCCTCAGACTGTGGAGTCCCCGCAGTTGTTACTAACTTTATTCTGATCTATTTGTGTGCACTTTATAGGAGAAGTTTCTTTTAATTACTGTTGTAGCCCGAGTGGCCCCGTAGGGATACACAAGCCCACACACCCTTATTTGGAGTGAAGACAATCCAAAGACACCAACATTCATTTGAATGAGGGTTTTAAAACCCTCTTATTGTAAAATTATTGCATCACAACAAGTTGTATATTATGACCCTTGATTTTAGGGCATATTAATATTGTAATAGTGGAGATCTAGGCTCCCTAAAATCAATATAATAGTATTCTTCCATTGTGAAATATTTCTTATTGTTGATCTATTATTATTATCTTGGTGTTGTTCGTTTTCGCTTTACACAAAGTAAGTATTGGGAAATATTATTATAATCATAGGCATCTAATTTTATAGCATAGTTATATATTCAATGAATCAATTTGAATAATCCCCCATATATGAAAAAGAGTTCTATGCCATTTTCCAAGCATGTAAATAATGGAATCACTCCTCTAGAGTTCATTTAGATGTAGAGTAAGCTCATGAATTAAGGACATCAAAAGTGGGCCACATATCCACAATAATTTTATTTGATCATCAAGCATAAGAAAGGGAATTCCAATTCAACAGTATATTATTTGATCCCATCACCAATTATACCTTGTCAAAATATGGGTAGGCATATTTTGACAAGGTATCAGGTTTCATTGATTTACTTACATTTTTTATATTTCTACATTTCATTTAGAAAGCATTTTAGCTAGGGTTAGTATTTTACACTTTCATGTTTTAGTGGGCCTCACACTATGGAGTCCTCGCAGGTGTTACTAACTTTATTCTGATCTATTTTTGTGCACTTTATAGGAGACGTTTCTTTTATTTACTATTGTAACCTGACTGGCCCCGTAGGGATACACAAGCCTACACAACCTTATTTGGAGTGAAGACAATCCCAAGAAACCAACATTCATTTGAATGAGGGTTTTAAAACCCTCTTATTGTAAAATTATTGCATCACAACAAGTTGTATATTATGACCCTTGATTTTAGGGCATATTAATATTGTAATAGTGGAGATCTAGGCTCCCTGAAATCAATATAATAGTATTCTTCCATTGTGAAATATTTCTTATTGTTGATCTATTATTATTATCTTGGTGTTGTTCGTTTTTGCTTTACACAAAGTATGTATTGGGAAATATTCTTATAATAATAGGCATCTAATTTTATAGCATAGTTATATATTCAATGAATCAATTTGAATAATACCCCATATATGACAAAGAGTTCTATGCCATTTTCCAAGCATGTAAATAATGGAATCACTCCTCTAGAGTTCATTTAGATGTAGAGTAAGCTCATGAATTAAGGACATCAAAAGTGGGCCACATATCCACAATAATTTTATTTGATCATCAAGCATAAGAAAGGGAATGCCAATTCAACAGTAGATTATTTGATCCCATCACCAATTGTACCTTGTCAAAATATGGGTAGGCATATTTTGACAAGGTATCAGGTTTCATTGATTTACTTACATTTTTTATATTTCTACATTTCATTTAGAAATCATTTTAGTTAGGGTTAGTATTTTACACTTTCATGTTTTAGTGGGCCTTACACTGTGGAGTCCCCACAAGTGTTATTAACTTTATTCTGATCTATTTATGTGCACTTTATAGGAGACATTTCTTTTAATTACTGTTGTAGCTTGAGTGGCCCCGTAGGGATACTCCTGTATCACCCAAATTTTTTGCACCCTTACCTTCAGGCTAAAGGATCCGTACTCGAAATGGGGGTGATAAAAGTATGGAACAATACCTCGGATGGAGAGTCCCTTTGAAGGTCGTGCCTCTCGGGGGAGGGGTATAAAGGTGAATTTTCGATGGATGGTGGGGTTCACCAGGAAACTTTGAGTGGCAGTTTCCACGCCTAGGTTGAGAATGGGTTTGATTTGTTTGTTTTATGTTCAATCATTCAGATTCCTAGGTTGGCCAAAATGAAGCTAAGATATTCTATATGAATATTCTGATTTATATGAAGATAGCAGACATAAATGAATCCTAGTGTGATTGAATACAGAGAATATATAAAATGGAGAAGAGTACACCTGATTTCTGATGTCTGATGAAGATTCTGAAGCTTGTAGGAGTCCATATCATCCCGGATATGATAGGATCATCTGTAATTGTATAGAATCATCTCAAATCATAGGAGATCATCCAAGATCACCCAATATCATCAACGACCTGACGAATTCGTCAGGCAAATTCGTCAGAAACCTGCAATCAAGAAAACAGACACCAAAAACCAAAAATACAATTGCAAGAATGATGCAAAATGATAGAAATAAGAGTATAGATGTTTGAATGATAAATCTAGATATCAAATTAAATGAGATGCACTATTTTGGAAACTTACTTTGAATTTTATCATGCAATTATGCTAAATGAGGTGAACTCCAATATGCAAAACAGAAGTAAATTAATCTAATGCACCAATAAATAGGGCGTCGCGGTTGTTTTTAGGCCGTCGACAAAATCATCTCTATATTGCCGATTTCGTCTAGGGACGAAATCGAAGAAATAGGGGCGATCCTGTCCAATAAGAGGCGATACCCAAATTGAAGAACAGAGACGATTTCATCCTATTAAGGATGATTTTATCTAAATTTGGTACGATATCATCCAATAATGGGTGATATCAACTTTTATGGGATGATTTGATTTTAATGATTATGTACTAATGATTTTTGTTGTTTTATTGTTTATTTTGCATAGGGGAGTGCTAAAGAGTCGGGAGTGGAAATATAGAGGTCTAAGAGACGATTTGGTTGTGCTCGATCATGCCGAGCAAGATAGATTGGCAGAGGTAGGACTACAGCATGTGGCAGAGATACCAAAAATTCCTACAGACATGGGGCTACTGACAACCCTAGCAGAGAGATGGTATCCGGAGTCATCCTGCTTTTGGCTATCGATAGGGGAGATGACTCCCACTCTAGAGGATGTATGGAGGATCTTGAGGATCCCCATACACGGTCGATTCATGACCCCTTCGACCAATCAAGGCCACGCTATGATGAGATTGTGCGAGGACCCGAGCTTCGTCTTGGAGAAGGGTGGAGTTAACATCGAGGCTTTGAGGTAGATGCCTAGGGCATCTCGGTTGACCCAAGTTTTTGCAGGGGTGGTGGGTGGCCATCTTCTATGCCACCAAAGCAGATGCAAATTACCGTGGCTACTTTCAAATGTGGTCTATGACATGAGAGACCATGGATATAGGTTTGCTTGGGGCAGCTTTGTACTATGTTGCTTGTATAGGATCCTTTACGGGGTCGTATACAAGGGGGGTCGATGTCTGGTTTTGACATCGCTTCTATAGGTTTGGTGCTAGGAGCACATTATGGTGCAGAGGTCGATAGGGCTTCCACTAATAGGAGTTGATCGGGAGAGACCCTAGGTTTTCTATTGGTGGCTCCAGAGAGGATCACAGTGGCGGATAGATCTATCGATGTCCTGGAGGTTGCTGGATGATCTCACCCCAGATCATATCACTTGGAGACCATGGAGAGAGCATCCAGGGTGGGTAGAGGATGAACAGGATTTGCCTCACATCAGGTGAGTCATATGGTTGAGGACAGAGCAGGGAGAGGTAGAGCTCCATCGCTATGACCGAGTTTTGAGGCAGTTTGGTCTACAGCATGGGATCCCTACTCTTAGGGATTATGAGTACTCTCAGACTATGCAGGATAGTACCACACTGAGCAAGGCTCCAGACATGTAGTGGTTTTGGAGTCAGGATGTTGATGATGCCCCCATTCAACCAGTGGATGGGGATGATGCAGGGATAGCAGACATATATGATGCCTGGTATGCAGGCATCCGCCCTCCTCGGATGATGAGGGCATAGGTTTTGATGCACGCTGTAGTGCAACAGATGGAGAGGTAGCGCCATGCTGCCATCAATGTAGCGAGGGGTCACAGAGGGAGGTATCAGTGATAGCCTCCTTAGGAGAGACGTCAGAGAGTACCACAGGCTCCAGAGAGACAGTAGCAGCCAAATATGAGGGAGGAGAGGAGAGAAAGACTCCCTCCTCAGCAGAGGGATAGGCCACTATCGCTCGATAGGGGCAAGGGTGTCGAGGTGGGGGAGAGCAATGAGATGGCAACTCTCCGGGTGGAGAATGCCCGCCTACGATCTTAGGTGCAGACTCTATAGGATGAGGCTACCCGGCTCAAGGCTCAGAGCGGAGGGGTGAGCATTTTGGAGCTAGCACGGTTGGTTGCTCAAACTGTGTTCTATCAAGGAGTGTACTACTAGCTGGTTCCAGAGGGCCAGAGGATATAGTTGCCAGCCGGTATTGCGAAGCCGATCAGGATGGGGTCATTGAGGACATCATCACGATCGACATCGAGGACCCATGATACAGTATGGGCTTTGATGAGACCACCTCCTCCACCTCAGGGCAGGAGAGGAGATGAGGCTGAGAGCTCGAGGTCTTCTCGAGACTAGATGCACATTGTACATAGACTATTTTTTAGATTATTGAGTATGCCAAGGGTATAGATTGTGGCATACCAATCCGTTTTGATATGATGTATATACTTCTTGATATATATATGATGTTATTTTTGTGATATGACTTGTGCATATGTTTTATGATGCTTTAATATTTTAATTGTTGATTGACTATTCATGTAATTATGTCATTGAAAATATTATAATTTTGTCATGCTATAAAATTAAATGAAATAATCTGATGTAAACAAACTGGTTTTTGTGGTGTGTTTTGATGAAAATAACGTGACTTCTAACAATAATTTCAAAGGATATTGTCACTATTACATGACCATTTCATGGAGTCGCTGCTCGCTAGGTCATCAAGCTAATCCCGGTATGAGATAAATATTGCTAAAAGTAAAAGGGTGCTTAAGAGACTTTCTTAAGACTTTGTGTTGTGATGATGAAAAATAATGATAGTGATGATTTTTTTTCAGATTTCCATGAAAATATTATGCATGAAATATTAAAAATATGATTTTTTCTACGCATAAAATTCCTAAGTATGATAGAAATTTAGACAATTCCCTAGGAATTATACCATCGTCGCAAAAAAAAAAAATGAATGTTGACATAATGAAATGAAATAGGAAAGTTTTCGTTCTTTTTAAAGCACAATTGTGTAACATAATGATTTAATCCATATGCTTTTATGGTTAAATAAATGGGAAATAAAATTAGAACGATGGTTTGCGCTAGGCATAGAATTTTAGGTATAGACTTATACCATCATCGTGAAATCCAAAGAAGAAATTGATATAATAGTTTTATTGCATAGTTGATTTTTGATTTTGAGATAAACAGAAAATATAAAAATGAGTACTTGCACTAGGCATAAAATTCCAATTTAGGTTTAGGAACTATACCATCGTCGCGAAAGTCAAAAATATATAAATGTGACTTTATTGCTAGATTTTTGAACATGTTTTGCAAGAAAATTTTAGATTTTTGAAAAAAATGTATTTAATTGATTTTACGCTAAGCAGATATTCTCAAGTAAGAAAGTCGAATTATTTCAGAAGATTTGAATAAATATTTTAAATTATCTCAAAGGCAAAATTTAGCTTTATAAGTAACCTCGTGTGCATACGTGAGTTCATTGCCAATCTTGATCTATCATAATGATACAAAATATCTCAAACACAAATGTGTGTGCAATTGTAATGTTCATTTACCAATTTTGAGCAAGATAATTTGATACAAGTAATTTGAATTAACCAAATGAGTGTTTTTTGACCATGATTTATATGCATGTAATCGTACCAGACTACTATGTAAGTCGGGTCATCAAGAGCTAGTTGATCCATAAGTGGACATAGGCCTGTACAAAATAAGGTCGCTAATGTGACAGACATATCACCACGCTAGGAGTTACCCAATGTCAAGCAAGTTGGGCACAAATCACCTGTTATGGGGTTTACCTCATAGTTTTCGAATAATTGAGAATTCCAGGGATTCAAGCTTCACACTTCCTTCTTTCAAATGGGGGGGAGGGATTTATTGCTTTTTGCTTTTTCTTTTATTTTCTTTTTCTATTTTTTTTTTTTTTGCTTGACACTGAGATAATGCTGAAATATTGCTATGATGGTACAAAATGATACTGAAATAATGCTTCTGAATAATTTCTCTTTTTCTCATGATTTTTCTTGATTTTATTTTTCTTTTTCTTTTTCTTCCTATACTAGGGATACTTGCTCGGATTGGCTGTAGAGCAAGGGATTTTTATTCTAGGCAGAAGTGTGCTTGTCCTTTTGTCAATTCTCAAATATTCTATACCATGTGCATGATAGGATAGCAAGGGAAAATTTTTGCTCAAGAGACCACTTCTACTGTGTAGCATCGTTTTGAATTTACAATGAAATCATTTTAATGTGAAAAGGTGTACTTGGTTCAAGTAAATAACAAGATCAGTTCTCTATGCTCAAAACTTTATTTAATTCAACTGTGGACTTCGATATAAGAGAGATTAATAATCATATCAAATAATATCAAGATATTTATTCATGTGAGTGTGAAAGTGAGGGATTCTAGATAAATGCTAATTTATCCAAAATAACTGAAAATATAACTGCAATACTTCAAGAATTGACAAGTGCAAAATAGAAGATGTTTTTGAGGATTTTGATGATTTTGATTTTAATTTATGAATTGAGAGAATACATAATATTATGGTTTTTGAAATTTTTATATGAATTACTAATATGAGACAATATGTATAATATATACAGTGATGAAATTACCAGATTTATGCATAATAACACTTAAGATGCATAATGTTCATAGGTTCTTTAAGATCTTTTCCATCTGAGGTAGCTAATCTGTATGCTCCCGATCCAAATTTAGCAGTGATAATATATGTCCCAAGTCAGTTAGGCTCGAATTTTCCTTTAAGGTATTTAGTTGCATTAGTATTTTTTTTATTTTCTTTTAAGATGAGGTCGTCGATCTCAAAGGATCGATTATGAACTTTCTTGAGATATGCTTGTTTGAGCTTGTTATGGTAGGCACGAAGATGCTCCAAAGAATTAATGTGCTTCTCATATAGGAGTTCCAGCTGACTAAATATTCCAGCATGATATTCATCTCCTACTTCAGTATCTTGAAGTAGTAGAGCCAAAGAAGGAACTTCTAGTTCAAATGGGAAAACAGCTTCAGTGCCATAAACCAAAACAAAAGGTGAAGTACCCGTGGGAGTACAAATGCTAGTTCGATAAGCCCACAAAGAAGGATATAATTGAATGTGCCAATCATGGCCAAATTTATTGACCAGTCTCTTGAGTATTTTAATTAATGTTTTATTAGATGCTTCTGCTTGGCCATTACCTTGAGGATAATAGGGAGTGGACCAACGATGTTGAATTTTATATTTTTGACATAGTTTCTTTACATATTTATTTTTGAAACAAGTTCCATTATACGAGATGATATTTGCAGTAATTTGGAACCTACAAATAATTTGATTAAGAATAAACTTGGAAACTTGCATTCCAGTGCAAGAAGCTAAGGCAATAGCTTCGACTCTTCATAAAATACTCGATGGCGGTTATGATGAATTTGTGTCCATAAGATGCCATAGGATTGATTTTTTTGATGATGTCTAAGCCCCATTTTGAAAAGGGCCAAGGAGATGAAATAGCCTACAGTTCTTGTGCAGGCGCATGGACAAGGTCAACGTATTTCTGGCACTTGTCGCAATGGCGCACGTAATCATGTGCATCATTCTCCATGGTAGGCCAAAAATATCCTATCCTAAGGAGCTTCTAAGCAATGGCGCTACCACTAAAGTGTCCCCCACAAGATCCATCATGGGCTTCACTCAAAGCTGATCTAGACTCTTCTAGATTCAAACATCTCAATAGGATACCTTCAAAAGATCTCCTATATAACGTATTGTCAGTGTACCAAAGTTCAAGAATAGTTTTGTTGATTAGAAACACGTCCAAAGGTTCCAAGCATGATTTAGTTGAAGCGGGTTCCTAGAGTTCACAAATAATTATGGTAGCATATTTTTCTTCTAACTCCAAGGGTAAAATATATGCAGCTACGGCCATAGCGTCAGCCACACGATTGCTAGTTCTAGGAATAGCTTCCAAGGTAACTTGATCAAATAAAGATATTAATTATAATACATATGCTTTATATGGGCATAATTTATCATCTCTAGTTTGATAAACATCATTAATTTGATTTATAACAAGTTGAGAATCATCAAAAACTAATAGATTTTTAATTTTCAGTGACAGGGTAGCTCGTAATCCAAGGATTAGAGCCTCATATTTAGCAGTGTTATTAGTATAGGCAAACATTAATTTAAAGGATAGAGGAATGAGATGTTTCTATGGAGATATCAAAATAATACCTGCACTAGCCCCACTCATGCATTGGGCTTCGTCAAAGTATAGGGACCATTGCTCTGAATGATCTGCCTCTAGGTTGAGGCATTCGTCAGGAAACTCAATGATGAGGTGATGGGTGGACTCTAAGGGTGCAACAGCTAATTGATCTGCTATGATTTAACCCTTAATAGACTTTTTTCCTATAAACATGAGTTCAAACTCGCTTAGAGCAAGAACCCACTTCATTGTGTGACCAGATAAATAAGGTCAACTCATGAGATACCACAAGGGATCGAATTTAGCAATAACGTATATTTTTTGACTGAGCATATAATGGCGTAGTTTCTATGTAGACAATATGACTGCTATACATAACTTCTCTAATGATGTGTAGCGGGTTTCATAACTAATTAATGTTCTGCTAATGTAACAATTAGCACGCTCTCTTTTCTCATCATCAAGTTAAGCTAACATAGCTCCTAAAGTAAAATCTGAAGCAAAAATATACAAGATAAATGGGCGATCAGGTTTAGGCGGTGAAATTACAGGTGGGTTAAGAAGATATTGTTTGAGGATTTCAAATGCTTCCTTACATTCTTCGTCCCAATGGAAAGAGACATCCTTATTAAGAAGCTTAATAAAGGGTCCAGTTTTATCCACCAACTTATCGATGAAGTGACGGATAGCTTGAAGCTTACCTTGTAGACTCCGTAATTTAGATATATTTGTAGGTGCGGGCATATCAGTGATAGTCGTAATCTTGAGAGGGTCAATTTTGATGCCATGTAAAGAAACTATAACCCCCAATAATTTACTTGACTTAACTCCGAATATACATTTGGTTGGATTCAATCGGATAAGATATTCCCTTAACCGATCAAATACTTTTCTCAAGTCATCTAAATGGTCATCTTCTTCAATAGAACAAGCTATAATGTTGTCTACATAATCATGTAGTATATCATGCATCATATCATGAAAGATATAAGTCATGGCTCATTGATAGGTTGCACCTGAATTCTTCAAACCGAATGGCCTCACTTTCCAACAAAAAGTCCCCCAAGGGGTAATAAAGGTTATTTTAGCCTGATCTTCAGGAGCTATCCTGATCTGATTATAACCATAAAATCCATCCATTAAGGATATCATTCCACTCCCAGCAAAAAAATCAATGATCTGATCCATATTGGGAAGGGCAAAATTGTCTTTAGGGCATGTAGCATTAATATCTCTAAAGTCTGTACAAACCCTAATCTTAGTAGCTTCTTTCTTAGTTACTGGAACTACATTAGAGATCCATTCAGCATAATCAATGGCTTGTATAAAAATAACATTCAAGAGTTTTTCTAACTCTCATTTGACTAGTAAGGCCACTTTAGGATGCATTTTTCTAAGCTTCTGCTTAACATTTTTAGCATCCGGATGCACTACTAGGTGATGCATAACTACAGAAGGGTCTAAACCTGGCATATCTTCATATGTCCAAGCAAAAACATCTTCATATTCTTTAAGAAATGCAATGTATTTATCCTATTTTTCTTGACTCAATTCTGATCCAATGTTGATTATGTGAGGGTTATCGTCGGTTCCAATGTTGATTTTTATGACATTTTCTACTTCCATGTGTAGATCTCTCTCAAAATTAGGTGGGGCGGGTGAAACGTCCAATTCTTGTAATTCTTCCAAGGTTAGCTTGGATAATTCTTCTTGAGGAGTCATGGCCTCAAGTTGGGCTATACTAGGTATAGAGCCATCAAAATAAAATCCATTATGTAATAATTCCTCAACGGAGACATCGTGAAAGATATCTCCCTCCAACTCATCGTCGAATTCAGCGATCATCTCAAGATAAGCTATAGATAGCATATTACATGTGAATGTCTTATTCGTTAAACGCAAAGCATCGCGTTCATCTAAATAATATTGGTAACATATAGTATGGTCATCATCCTCAAATGGGAATGGCTGACCCTTACTAGAAAATACGCCCACACCACATCGGGAGGGCCATGCTTCTACCTCAAGAGGTTCTTTCATACCATTCTGGAAAGGTCCCAAACCTTTCCCTTTATATCCCAATTTAAGCATTATAGGTTTGGCTTTAATATACTCATTAGTAAAATAAAATCGAGCATATCCATCATAATGAGTTGTGATTTTTCTGGGTATTCTACCCGATTCATACCCCTTATAAATAAAGGAACATCTCCCGACTTGGTAAATACTTCCCATAGGCTATGGGAGGCCCAAGGTATGAGGAGATGGTGGCAAATTATTTAAAATAAGGGAATCTTGCATAGAAGCATTCGTTTCTTCTGATATAAGAATTTTAGATAGATCGGGTAAGAGCTCGTCAGTAAGAGCATAAGAGGTAGAAGGAACATTCCCTATGTCTTTCGATGTAGAAAATATGAATTTGGTGGATGTAGACGATGTAGAGGTGTCGATAGATGGGTATATTATAGGTATGGAAGTTATAGGAGTAGAACAAGAGACATTGGTTGTGGGATTAGGATCTTTCTTAGGTCCTAATGCGGTTTGTTCAGAAGATGGTTGAGCTATATGTGGAGGTGCAACTGATGGAGAAGAAGTAGATGATGTTGTGGGTGTGAGTTTCACACGTTTAGATGGATAATGAGAATTAGGATGTGTGGATGATAGAGCGGGGCAAAATTGAACTGCAATAGGTTCTGCCAAAGCATACATATCAAAGGGTCTTGGATCACCGTGAATGGTAACCAACTGATTCTTAAATTTGAACTTAACACATTGATGTAAAGTTGAGGGAATAGCTCGCATCACGTTGATCCAAGGACGACCCAAGAGTATATTGTACGATGCAGGGCAATGTACAATAAACACAATCATATCCAAGGTTCTTGGACCAACCTACAATGGAATGGTAATAACTCCACATGTTTCTTGTGTTTCGTCATTGAAATATTTTATGATCATATCAGTTCTTTTCATTTCATCACTTCTAAACCCAAATATTTGGTAGAAGTCAAAAGTGCAGATATTTAAAGATGAACCATTATCAATCAAAACTCGTTTGACTTCTACATCTCCAATTAAGGCAGTAATATACAAGGGGTTATCTTTATGTAAACTATGTTGTGGTATGTCTCTATCCCGAAATTCAATACAATCAACTTCACGAGTTATTATAGTATTGGCCATGGCTTCAAGTTGAATGTCTTATGGTACCATCATCTGACTTAATGTGAGCATTAATTCATCTCTATGTGTAGGAGAGGATCTTAAAAGGTCCAAGAGAGAAATTCTAGCTATAATATTTGATAATTGTTCATTAATATTATAAGGAGGTTTAGGTTGAACATTAGGTGAATGATTCTCTTTATTAGGAACCTTCAAAACAAATGGAACTGATCCACCATTCTGAATTTGATCTTGTTGAGAATTTTGAGCCTGTTGTCTAGTAACAGCTCCGATGGTACCCACAATATTATTCTGCGGATGATGAATGGGTCTTGGTCTAGCGTTTATAGCTAGCTCATTAGAAAGTAATCGATGAGATAATGGTCTAGTAGTGACTCTTCTTGGAAATGGCTCTTCTGGAACCATATAACTTGTGATAGGGTGAATATGATCTGATTCATCTTTAGAACTATTCGATTGATTTAATGTGATTTCCATATCACTCTCGGTCTCGTATTCTGTATCACTAAGATCAGGTATCTGAATATTATATAGAGGCCTGGTTGTAACCATGGATAAAGTTCTGTCAAAGGTTTCCAGATCATGAACAGGTAAATTCCCACTAATAGTTCCTACATATCGGGCAGGAGGAGGGACATTATGATTTTCAACTTGATTAGCCACCTCCTTACCATGTTTTGGTAAGGGATTTTGAAAGATGTCCAATGACTGATTGACATTCGAATTCTAGTTTTGTGGGGTGTTCTTTTGAAAATTATTAGGAGGATTTTGCTTAGGTTGAAAGGCTTGCACCTCCATCTCATTGTTATCAATCAAGTCCTGTATTTTATGTTTTAATATTTTACAAGAGTTGGTAGTGTGTCCAGGTCCTCTATGGAAGTCACAGTGTAAATTTGCTCTGTATTCGGGTATAGTTGGATCAGGTTCCCGAATATTTGGTAATTGAATCAAACCTTGTTCTAATAATTGTGATAGAATAGTTGATAAAGGTTGATTTAACCTAGTAAATTCTTGAGGAGGTCTATCAGGAGGTTTCAGTACAAACTTCTTTGTTGTCTTCGCAGCATTAACATTAGCAGTATTTTTGCTATCGGTGACTCTATCACCCACAACTTTTTTATTCTTATATTTATTTTTGGATGTTTTCTCATCGTCTCTATTTTTAAGTCGGCCTCTCCTAATGAGAGCATCTTCCACTCTTCGGGCTAAGTCTATAGCCTGATCGAAGGTGGTCAAGGTAGCAGTTGATAATTCATAAGATAGTTGCTCTTGCAAATTATTAATAAATATGTCCAACATCTCCCTATAAGGTAACACAAAGTGCAATTTTCCTATCAATTGTCTCCACCTAGCTAGGAAATTAGCAAAGCATTCATCTTTGCCCTGTTTTAAGTTATACAAATCTTTAATGGTCACATATCTTTTGATGTAGGCACTAAATTGATGAACAAAAGACTCGACAGTTTCTTCAAAATTCCTCAAATAATTAGTGGGTAATTGATAATACCACTCTAATGCCATTCCTCCCAAGCTTTTTGGGAACATTTTTAGTAATAACAAGTCATCATGTGATATATCATGACATGCTATCCTAAACATACAAAGATGCTCTATGGGATCTTCGATTCCTTTATATATGGGAAGAATAGGCATAGGAAAATGTTTAGGATATGACTGTGCTACGACTATAGGATCTAAAGGTTGACTACACATCTCTCGATAATTGTACGAGGGACGGTAGGGATCTATCTAGTCCATGCGAGAAACTAACTGTTTCACCATGGCTTCAAGATTGCTAGTTTGTCCACCATATTGGTTCGGTGGCACATAGGTATGGGATATTTGAGTGTATGATGGTGTGACATAAGGATAAGATGTTATATTTCTATTATGCAAAGTGTTGGTAGGAAGAGTATTATGAAGAGGATTTGTAATAGTATTATGTTGTACCTTAGATTGTTGGTAATTGGTGTTCGATTTTGTTTTGGGTTTTTATTGATTTGAGGTATGTTGATCAAGAGCTTGGTAAAATAGAGCAGTAAATGATGGTTTCTTTTGTGTGGGAATGACCCTAGGCTTGTTAATAGGCACTTTAGATTGTTGGGTAACCTATTGTTGTTGCATGCTCTGGATCGCAGCTACTATATCCAAATTGGATGGTCCAGCTTGATCACTCTCTTGTTCAATAAAGGACAAGGGATTAGTACATGTTTGAAATACTTCTTCTAGAGTTGCTTGAGTGTCACTAATTCGATCCTTGTCCATATGGGCTGCTCTATTAAAAACACCAATATTAGTGTTAATGAACTTCCAGAATTGTTCCATGTTCTCAAAAGTGATAGCTCCTCCCGAAGACATTTTAGGGGATGAGGATCCTTCCTCTCTAATAGTTTCTTCTTGTTCATTTCCTACAGCAAGATCTTCTTCTTGTTGGTCTAGGGTTTCTTCTTCCTAAACTTGGTCCTCAGGAGGGACATTTTGGTCAGTTAATGGTCTTCCTAACCAATCTTCATCTTCTTCGGTTTGTTTTCCATTCCTAAGTCTAGGAATTGTGCTAAAATTAGGTTTTAGCAAATATATATACTTATATATATGCGATAGGGTTGAGAGGTATATATTTTAACTATATACCTACTATAATACTTTAAAAGGAAATGTTTTGTTGTTTTTTTTTTTGTGTGATTTTATTATATTATTATTTTGTGAGAATAAAAATAACAAACAACATGCTAGTTGTAAGAAACAATAGTAGAAAGAATCACTTAGCTTTCTATGAATAGTTTATGGATATCATTGATAGGGTCAAGTTCATCAGGAGTCTTGAAATACTCCTCTTCAAATTGGAAGTTGTTTTTCAAGAACTTGACAAAGTGTGCTATGGTAATATGATCTATTTCATACTCTGACATGTAAAAATAAAGTTCATGGCAATACTCTCGATACAACATAGCTCTAGGAACTCTATTCCATCTCTTTCTATCCATAAGAACGACTTCTTGATCCTCTACACGAGATAAAAATTTATGTACTACAACTATGTTCTCAAGGTATTCCTCAAAGGTGTATAATTCAGAAGACACAAGTGATCTTTTATCGGCTAACCACCTATGGAAAGCTCTCTAAAGTTCATGATACAAAGTCACCTAATCAGGATCCAGGATTCTATCTAGGACAAACCTTTTAATTTGCATAAGTTCTGCAGATCTAGATTCAATAATACCCAATCTCCTATCAAGTTCGTCCCACAAAGGTTGGGCTCTATATGTTTGAGGTACTCTAAGCATAGAAGTCATCTCTATGGCCGTTAATTGATTTTCAATATTTATGGAGATATCTCGTCTTCTATTATAATCTACCATCTAAGTATGATATGCAAATTTAACAGTTTTCTAATGATTCTAGATGTTCTTAATAATGTGTTTTTTTTTTTTTTGGATTGTTTTCAAAAGGTGTTTTTAGTTTCACGTCAGGTCCACCAAAATGTATCGCTCAAATTTTTCGCACCCTTACCTTCAGGCTAAAGGATCCATACCCGGAAGGGGGGTGAGAAAAGGATGGAACAATACCTCGGACGGAGAGGCCCTTTGAAGGTTGCGCCTCTTGGGGGAGGGGTATAAAGGTGAATTTTTTATGGATGGTGGGGTTCACCAGGAAACTTTGAGTGGCAGTTTCCACGCCTAGGTTGAGAATGGGTTTGATTTGTTCGTTTTATGTTCAATCATTCAGATTCCTAGGTTGGCAAAAATGAAGCTAAGCTATTCTATATGAAGATTCTGATTTATATGAAGAAAGCAGACATAAATGAATCCTAATGTGATTGAATACAGAGAATATATAAAATGGAGAAGATTACACCTAATTTCTGATGTCTGATGAAGATTTTGAAGCTTGTAGGATTCCAGATCATCTTGGATATGATAGGATCATCTATAATTGTACAGAATCATCCCAAATTATAGGATATCATTCGAGATCACCCAAGATCATCAGCGACCTGACAAATTTTTTAGGCGAATTCGTCAGAAACCTACAATCAAGAAAACAGACACCAAAAACCAAAAATACAATTGCAAGAATGATGCAAAATGATAGAAATAAGAGTATATATGTTTGAATGATAAATCCAAATATCAAATTAAATGAGATGCACTATTTTGGAAACTTAATTTGAATTTTATCATGCAATTATGCTAAATGAGGTGAACTCCAAGATGCAAAATAGAAGTAAATTAATCTAATGCACCAATAAATAAGGAAAATGAGATAGAGAATGCAAAATCAGGGCTCTGATTGCCCCCAAGCTGAATTGTAGACCAGATCATCTGTAATCATACAAGATCATTGTTGATCTTAATAGGATCATCTAAAATTGTATTTGAATAGCCTGCGACGATCCGAGCTACCTTCGACTGAAACACAGTGAAATCCGGCAACAAAACTTGAAAACACAAGTGCAAATGATGGGAGATCACAACAAAAACTAAAATTGTAGGGAAATAATCAGCCAAGTAGGGAGTCAGGGGGATAAACTAGGAAAATCCCAGTTTATATAGGATTAGGGGGAGGTTAGGAGGTTGGGGATCATCCCAATCTGGGAGATCCCCAATGTGGGAATCTCCAACCGTACAGACATGCTTCTGTCCAAGTTGGAGAGGTCGTTGGAACAAAAGCTAATTGCAAAAATTTAGTTTTGGGAGGAAATCATCTGGACGTTTTGTTCCAGATGAATTCATCTGATTTGGGATGATATCGTAAGATCGACGATGATATCATCCAATGGTCACAAAAACCTCTAAAAATGGCATGAAAAATGTGGTGAGCGGTTAATGGGTGGTTTCGGGCTTAAAATTCAAATTTCTACTTTTTACTGATGGTATAATTGTGCCAATTTTAGGGTGCTACATACACAAGCCCACACACCCTTATTTGGAGTGAAGAAAATCCAAAGACACCAACATTCATTTGAATGAGGGTTTTAAAACCCTCTTATTGTAAAATTATTGCATCACAACAAGTTGTATATTATGACCCTTGATTGTAGGGCATATTAATATTGTAATAGTGGAGATCTAGGCTCCCTGAAATCAATATAATAGTATTATTTCATTGTGAAATATTTCTTATTGTTGATCTATTATTATTATCTTGGTGTTGTTCGTTTTCGCTTTACACAAAGTATGTATTGGGAAATATTCCTATAATCATAGGAATCTAATTTTATAGCATAGTTATATATTCAATGAATCAATTTGAATAATACCCCATATATGAAAAAGAGTTCTATGCCATTGTCCAAGCATGTAAATAATGGAATCACTCCTCTAGATTTCATTTAGATGTAGAGTAAGCTCATGAATTAAGGACATCAAAAGTGGGCCATATATCCACAATAATTTTATTTGATCATCAAGCATAAGAAAGGGAATGCCAATTCAACAGTAGATTATTTGCTCCCATCACCAATTATAGAAATAACCACCTTTCTTATTTCCTATGGGAATAATATTTTCATTTGGTCCACCTTGTATGAAGTAGATTCTTATTTTACTAATACATACTAAGATATTTGTATGGGTAAGCATTTTTATAATTTTTATTTATAAGATAACCTCCTCTACCACATGAGATATATTTATATACCAATTGTGAGTCCTTAATGATGATTCTGGAAGAACACTCTAGAAAATTAGTAGATCACTTTGGGATGCAAAATGTTGGCACTACTTTAAAAATACTTCTATTAGCCCAAGATGAGAAAAAATGTTGATAAGTATTGAAGTAATGTATTCCTTATAATATTGCCAAACCAACCAACAAAAAATAGGGACTATATACACCATTGCTAGTTCCATCCAAGCCTTGGGAATCTTCCTCCATGGATTTCCTCTCAAGTTTTTCCCACATCTAAGCATAGTAATAATTATGTTTTTCTAGTAGTTGATCAGTTTTTAAAAAATGTCTATCATGATTCCTTATAAGAAATAAATTTTAGATGAGGATACTTCTAAGATTTATTTTAATCATGTGTGACTTAACTTTGGCTTGCCAAAGTCCATTGTATCTAACAAGGATAGTATATCTATAAGCATTTTTTGGTCCACTCTATGGAGCATGATGGACACCAAGTAGACCATGTCCATAGCCTTCCATCCTTAGAGTCATGGTCAAAAACAAATTGTGAATCAATTGATTGTACATTTGTTTTAATGTATAATTCGAAGTATCCATGCACATGGTATGAGAGACTTCTCTATATGTATTATGAGTACAATCAACCTTTGTATAGCTCTACCAAACACATCCTATTTCATGACTATTTTGGGTTCTAACCCTTAACACCCAATAATGTAGCTCTTTGTATCCAGTATTAGCAATCCAGCTATACTCTCACAGGATCTAGCAATATAAAATATTCATACAAATGCATACATTCAATAACACACTTACTAAATAATATTATTGATGAATATTCAATACAAACAATGGAATGCAAGGTTTGTTCTTACTACATTACTATGTCACTATTACATCAACCAAATTGCTTTATCTTCAATATATACACAATATGGATATGAGACTCTTCACATTCACAATCTTGACCTTTGTACTTACACAAAATTTTTATCTCGTCATGCATGTGGGAGATCTAACACTTCATATTTCTCATTGGAGAAAAACCACATAATAATAAATATCTTATTGACTCCACATATACATATAAGAATAAAGACTCTAATGATTGCACACACTAAATGATAAACTCTTACATGATACCTACTATATACTCAAATATTTACATAAGTCTAACTAAATTATTTACATGGTCCTTATAATATTATTGCAAGGTACTAAATAATGTAATACTTTTAACACCCCCCTGTATTACATTATTTGGTATGAAGGTCCTTTACCTTCATGTGCTTTCAATCCTTCATTCTGGTCTTGGTATTTTTGCTATGGTTCTTGTAGTGACTTGGCTCTTGTGTTCCTTTAGGTTTAGGCATTAAATTTGTCCTTATGCTTTTGTTTTTGCATATTATTTTTTCTCTACACAACTTAGGTATAAATATATGCTTATCAAGATTATTTTCTTTCTATAGAAACATTTTAACATTTCCATAATTTTATTCCATTATGTTCTATTTATCCATCCATAGTGTACTTCAATTTTATTTTCCTTTTCTTGATAAGACTTTTGTTTGTTATTTTCACAAATTTTACAATTTTGGTACATCCATCGATTTTGTTTTAGTCCATGTTTTTTATACTTTTTTCTTGTTTCCTTTTCAATAATTCTTGTTTTGTTGTCAATATTATTAGTGCCATTGATATTATCAATTCTTCTTGAATTACTATTGAGAATTTTTGAGTGGCTTATATCATTACTATATTTGTCACACTACTTCTCAATTTGATCCATACATTCTATATTAATAAGACATTCATTTTCTAAACTTGCATTGTCAAGGATGGATAGATTTAAAATTTTTCCCATGAGGGCCTTGTAAATTGTTTCATTTTTTTCCTCATTAGTGTTCTCTATTTCTTATACTTCTTGGACCATATTTCCTCTTTGATTTTCCCATTTTTATAATCATTGTAGTGTTGATGTGTATCATTGCAAATTAGGATAATATTATTTCTATTAGTATATTTGGAAAGGTCTAAGCATTTGAATCCATTGATTTAGAGAATTATATTTATATTAACTAGTGTTGTGACCTTATTTGTTATGTATGTGATAGTATCTTCTTTTCCATTCAAGTTGATGTGATGATGAGGTAGTATTTGGTACCTTTTTTTTGAGATAAAAGCATTGTTTGTTAGAAAATCTCTAGCTTGGTTTTCTATTTTATATTCTTGAAGTATGTTGATCAATTCAACAAAGGATACCACTTTTTTAGTATTTGAATAGAGGTGACTAATGTCTCAAATGTTTCTAGAAGTGCTCTAAGTGTAACTTGGAGAAGAAAAATTTCTTCCACTTTCTCTCCCATAGTTTGTATTTTAGATTTCATTTCTACTATCCTTCAAATAAAATATTTTATGTATTCTCCGTCATGAAATTTTAGTGAATATAGTTGTGATTGCAACTATTAAATAGTGCATAATTTATCCCAAGTATTTTTTGAAGTTTCAGCCTCACTTATGTGTGCTTGAATCTCATATGATATACCAAATGCTATTAGCATAAGATCCTTTGCATCTTAATTATTATATTTTTGTCTTCCAATTGTATCTTATAGAATGATTTTCTCCCCTTTTACTACTTCCCAAATTTTCTCAACAATAAGTATTGATTTCATCTTATTTTCCATGGGGTAAAGTTAGGTCCTTTTAGTAGTTGAGATTTTGAAAGAAAAATCTTTGTATTTGCCATAATATAAGTTTTCTAATAATTTGATGCTTTCTTCAAATCTACCTTTAACTTTAATAAATTAATTTCCTTTGTTGTTGAAATCCTTTTAAATCCAAAATTAATATTTCTTCTTTAGTATAATTTTCTTTCAAATAATTATTTTCTTATTTATTTTAATATTCAACAATTTTTTCAAAACTATCTTCAATAATTTTTCAAATAATATACTTTCATTCAATAATATATGTTTCTTTCAAATATATTAATAATCAATAATCAAACCTTTCTCTTTATCTTTAAATTTTAATCTTCTTCTTCAAATATTTATTCTTCAAAGAACTCAATCTGCAATTATTTCCTTATAATTACCTTTATTTAATTAATTATACCCTCTACAATTAATAATAATATCATTCCACAGAGGTCCAAGGTTCAAATATCAGGCCTCACTGGACTGAACGCTTGTCCCTTTCTTGGTGCTTTCAATGACGTAAAATATTTAAAATGATTGTGGCATGGTGGTTATAGAGACATACTACACGAAGAACTGTGTGGCGACTGTCGGGATGGACAACGCAGAATACTATGGTAGCCATAAAAAGTTGGACAACCTACCCAAATTCGTGGCGATTGTCGATTCCACCATGTAAATTAAAAAATAATTAAAAATAATAATAATCTCATTTCCTTAAATAATTCTTCACTCCATATATAACTCCAAATAATTAGCTCCTTATAACATCCATTCATTTCTTCTAAATATCAAATATTAAAAATTTGTTAAGCAATGCCTCATTTATTAAAAAACTCAAAAATTACTTGTGCTTATGATTGTCCTAGTCCATGCCTTGATGTTCTAACATTTACACTAGATATGAATAGAAACTCTACAACTCCAAATATTTTTTCTTCAATGCTCTTCTTGATGTTATCAATGCTACAATAATTGCACCAAATATTACTCTTCTCAACTAGCATTTATACACATTCTATTGATTTCAAGCATAAACTACTCATCTACCTTGTCCAACATGCACATTTGACGTTGTTGGTTTTCCTTTGCTTCAACTCTCACTTTGACTACTCTCCACTACAGTTATTCCTACTTATCTTCCAACTTTAAATTTGGCTCTTCAATGTCGATTATCTCAACATCCTCATGTTATTTTATGCAGAGTAATTCTCTATAAATGCTTATCCCATTGGCTTATATTGCTCTCTTTTCCAACACTCACTTTATAAGGCTTCAATATTCTAATCTTCTAATATTTTTCATGTGGAAAATCACCTTTCACATATGTTGCTCTTGGTTAACATTGTTGACTTCTCCTTCCAATACTCCAATATATTCTTCTCTTCTATAAACATTGCTTTGTTGTCTAGTGATGCTTTCATCTCCCAATACTCCAATAATATTCTTCTCTCCTATAGTCATTGCTCTTCTGGCTACTGTTGTTCCTCTCCTTGATACTCCACTAAAATGCTATTTTAGTCATTTCTCTTATGGCTAATGTTGCTTCTCTCATTTATAACAAACTCTCATATAACACCTCACTTAATGATTACACACACTAAATAATAAACTCTTATATAACTCCTCGGTTATGTGACACCTACTATATACTCAAATTACATAACTCTAACTAAAATATTTACATGGTCCTTGCAATATTCTTTCAAGGTGCCAAATAATGTAATAATTCTAGCATCCAACCCATGGAGTACTCACCTTATGGAAAAAAAGAGTAGAAAAGGTAGCATAGTTTATGAATAGATTCAACGCATATAGAAACAGGTCCATGACCTATTGGAAAAGATAAATTAGAAATAAAAGCAATTTCATGACCAACATTATGTCCCATATCAATTTAAGGTTAGAGATAAGGTATGTTTACATCCTCAAAAATATATATTTGTAATATCCCACAAGAATATTAGACCTCTTTACTATGGACCATCTCCACCACCAAGAAGGTGGGATAAAATATCTTCAAATTGAATCTTCCATCTTATCTTGGTTTGCATCCAATCTTCAATGTTAAAATTCTTAAGCCTTATGATCCACCTTTGTTGAATACTATCATAGTAGCAAAACAATTAGACATTTAAGAGCTCAATACAAATAGCTTAACACTAGTGGAGAAGTATAAAATTATTGGCACATGCACTAGGACAACTAGACGGTAGCCCACTCAAATGTATAGAGTGGTCAAGGAAGGAAAACTTGGTCACCAAGTGTAATGATAGATAAAATTTTATGGAGGAGTGTTAAGCAATTTAGTAAAAAAAAATTTATTCATAACCCCCTACATCCACAACACCACCATCTTCACATCCATATGCTAATGATAAAGGGAAAAAAATTATGGAAGTTAAACCAAATGTGACCATTTCCACCATAAATATTGTAAAAAAGGATTCATAAGAGGATGAATGCTTGTTTCACTCACATAAATGGGTTAAGGGTAAGCCATTATATTTTATTAGTGATTGTGGGAGTCAAAAGAATCTAATTTCTAATGAAGGATTTGAGTATACCTGTCACAACACACCCAAAACCATATAATGTTGGATGGTTATAATAGGGAGATACATTCATATCACTCAATAATGTCTCCTCTCTTATGAAATCAAGCCCTTCAAAAATAAAGCTTTGTGTGATGTTGTGCCCTTGGATGTTGTGATGTTATTTTGGGCCATCCATTTATATGGAAAAGGAATGGTGTATATGAATCTACATCTCAAAATTTCAGCATCACTATCAAAGGTTAATGCTTTAGGATCTCAGAATTATATCCTCCTACATATATTTCCTTAATTAGTGCTAAATAATTCACAAGACTAATAGTTGAAAAAATATATTATGTTGATGATCAAGTTGTAAAGTGAAGGAGGGTCATCACTACATCAATCATAGGCACTACATAGCAGAAACATACAAACCAATCTATAGTGAAATATTATAACTTATTTAAGACACCAATTGGGGTTCCACTTCATAATTAGATAAAGCATTCCATATATTTTATTGGTTCTCATTTTCTTGACACATATATTTATCATAGATTAGTCCTTGAAAATGATAAAATTAGGAGGTAGATCCAAGATTTGATTAATAAGGGGTACATCAGACCAAGTGCTTAATGCAGTCCAATTGACTTGGTTTAAAAGAAAGATGAAATGGACACTTTATATTTGTGGAAGAGCATTGAATAAAATCACTCTTAAGAACCATTATCCACTCCTTCAAATAGATGACTTGTTGGACTAGCTTCATGGTGTAAATTTCTTCACCAAACTTGATCTAAAATTAGGCTATCACTAAATACTCATAGAGGCCACTAATGTATGGATGGATGCATTAAAAAACATGAAGGTTTCATGTGAGTGGATTATTTTACCTTTTGGCTTGACCAATGCTCTTGCCACATTAATGATGAAGATATATGGCATCCTACGTCCTTATGCCATCTCATTTGTGGTTGTCTACTTGGATTTTTAGCCATATTATAACAGGTACTAAATATCCAAGATCTTGAGTAGTCTCAAATATTAGAGCAATTTAACATTGATGGCAATATCAATGAACATAACATTCATTAAAATAAAAATAATAAAGAAATAAATATCCAATATAATTCATGAAATAACATGAAAAAAACTTACAATAATATTGCTCAATTTGTATACAAGCTTCATTTATTATTTATCTGATTATTCGATATAATACATGGATCTTTATCTCCAAAATATAACCTTGGAAAGGTTTCTCTTGGACTCTTTGACTATTTATATTCTCACATATTTAGGATATGCAACCTTTCCTATTCCACACACAAGCCTCTTGTGCCTCTTCGCTTCACATCTTTCCACTTGTATACATGACTCTTGAATCTCTATTTACTTGTACACTTTATGACACTTGCACACTTGCATACATTACTACATAATACTTGCACACATTATTACATGACACTTGTACACTTTCTCACTCCTCACACTTGCACACATTGTTACATGACACTTATGCACATCCTACACATAGACACATACATAAGGGGAAATATAAATCACACTCCTAAACTATAGACTCACACCCTATTTACATATTTACATTTGTACCATAAGATACCATGGGGGTACATTAGCATGTACCAAATAATGTAATATTCTCCAATAATAATTTGATTATATTCTCATCAATTTTAATTCATGGTAGGAATATTTACAACATGTTTGGCAAGTACTTCAAATTATTCAAAGATACAAACTTAATGCTAATTTGGAAAAGTGCTCATTTGGCTTATGAATATTCAGTACATTGGGTGTATGTTTTACAAAGAGTGAGTCCATGTTGATATTGAGAAGATTCAAGTAATTAGATATTGGCCTACCCCAAAGACTCTAATAGAGCTTCAAAGGTTTATGAGTCTTTCTAATATTTATCAAATATTTGTATTGGGGTTTTCACATATTGTTTGGCCACTACACCAAGTGACCAAAGGACTTGCTAAATTCAATTTCCATTGGGAAGACACACAACAAAGGGAATTTTATAGGTTGAAATACCAATTGTGTTTAGCTTCTACACTTTCCCTATCTCATTTGCATCAATCTTCTTATGTGATGAATTATGCATCATAGTATGCATTGGGAGCTATTCTCACATAGCATGGGTATCCAATTGCCTATCACAATAAAAAATTCAATGAAGTACTATCCATGCATGTTTATTTGTAAGGAATGTAAGGAATGAAGAATCAAGTCATTTTGGGGTGGAAAAAACAATAGAAGTACTTTAAAAGTACTTAATTTACCCAAAATTAGAAATGAGGTTGATAGGTATGTCAAGTCATGTACCTCTTATTCTATTTCCAAACCAACCAACAAGAAGTAGGGATTGTATACACCATTTCCAATGCCATCCAAGCCTTAGGAATTTATCTCCATGGATTTCCTATTAGGTTTACCCACATCTAAGAATGGTAATGATTTTGGTTTTCTATTAGTTGATAATTTTTCAAATATGGTTATGTGTGCAATAATTTAGGCTTACCAAAGTACATTTCATTTGATAGGGCTAGCAAATGTTTGACCATTTGTTGGTCCACCTTATGGAGCATGATGAACACCAAGTTGACCATGTCCACAACCTTCCATAAAATTAATGGTTAAAAAAAATGTTGTGAATCAATTTATTGTACATATTATTTAAGTGTACAACTCAAGTATTCATGCACATGGGGTGAGAGCCTCCCCTACATTCATCATGGGCACAATTGAGCTCTACATAGATCTACCAAATATAGACTATGTTATGTCTATTTTAGGTTCCAAAACTTGACATCTATTAAAGTATCTCTACTTATGCAACCCATGGAGTACTCACCTCATGGAAAAAACTAGAAAATGCAACTTCTTTTGTGGAATAGATTTAGCACATCCAAACATGGGTCCATGACATCTTGGAAATGACAAATCAGAAATATAAGAAACACCATGGTCAACATTAGGTATCATATTAATTCAAGGTTGGAGATAATAAATGGTTATATCCTTAGAAATAGATACTTGTAGGACTCGTTATAATACTATACCTTTTCACTATGGACCATACACCATCACCAAGAAGGTGGAGAAAAGTTTCTTTGAACTGAATATTCCATATTATCTTGGTTTGCATCCACTAAACTTCTTAGGCCCTATCATCCACCTTTATTGGACACCTCCATAGTAGTAGAATAGATATACATTGAAGAACTCAATACCAATTTCTTAGCACTAGTGGAGGATCAAATAATTGACACATGTACCATGACCACTAGAAGGCGGTCCACTCAAATGTGTAGAGTGGTCAAGGAAGTACAACTTGGTCACCAAGGGGAATGGCTCACAAAAAATTAGATAAAGAAATAATTTTTGCATCTTATATTAAATATTTATGCAATGGAAACCATTAATTTTTAAGGGGGATAAATTATCCAAGCATGTATCCTTTTTGCAACATGGATTTAGGCTCAAAAATACCCAAAAATATATAATTTGATCATAACTACACTGTTAGGGGCATAAATTTGTGCCTGGGACTTTGCTTTAATCCATTTAAGAATTTTAGGAAATATTAGAGAGAGAATAGCAATTTTCATTCATAAAGTTGCCTAAAATACTCTATAGGCCCTCCAAAAAAACTTACTAAAACTAGTAATTTTCTATTTTTAGATTTTCATAGCCAAAATGCATTTGTAGCTATGTTGACATATTAGTAGAAGATAAAACACAAAAGAAAAAGTTACACGTATGTAATTTTCATTTAATATGCACTTTGTAACTCATGGAAGTTGAATTAGGTGACCTAACTCAAAGAAGGTGAATCAATACCTATCCATATAGGTGATCTTCATATTCAATATAATGGGTTTCCAACACACAAATTCTTGTATAAAGAGATTTTTTGTATTATACTCTGCTTTCTTAGCAATAAAATGATTATGTTATTTTGCTTGTGTACTCTTGAATTCTGGTTTGTTATACTCTATTATTTTTAATTACACTCTTTTATAATCTTTCTTAACTTGAAATTCTAAGTTTTAGATCAACTAAAATTTTGAGTTTTGGATTAGTGGTATCAAAGTGGTCCATAAACAAGAGATTAGGATATGAAAATATTTGGGTATTTGATATGAGATACCTTTGATTATCTTCCTTGTCATTCCAAATGATCTCAAGTGAGAAGTAGAATGGACAATGTAAAGACAACTGATCCTTTCATGGAGATGGTGAATGAAGCCCTCATGAAATAGAGGAATGAGATAATAAATAAATTTGTTTTAATTCTTCAACAAATCATAGATGCAAGTTCTACAACCTCCTCGACATAGACTCTAACTTTGCTAACACCATTTAGTGCTTCTACATATTTTAAGGTGTAGGGAAAATTTTTATACTCCTCATTTTCAAGGAAAAATAGTGTTGATGCCCTATAAAATTGGATGGATTATTTATCTTCATACTTCTCCATCAATAAATTCATCAACAATGAGAAAATAACTTTTACACTCTTGAAAGCTTAACTACATATTTAAAATTGATGAAAAACATATTATAGGGTTACAAAATAGAATGAATAAGAAATAGCATTCACATGGGATGATTTCATGGAGGTTATCAAGGAAGAATATTATCCTAATGGAGCTTATGAAGATCAATACATGTTATGTTAACAATTAATACCAATCTATTCAAGAATATAATTGATGCTTTTCACTCTATGGCAATAATTTTAGGTATTCAAGGTATCAAAAGGCATTGAATTCTCAAGTATCACAGTGGACTACAATGGCATTCAAGAGGATATTGACCTATTTGATTAAATTATATTGGAAGAGGCATATAAACTTGTTGAATTGGAGTAGAAGCACAACAAAAAAAAGGAGGAGCAAATAATAAAAACTAAAAAACTAAATACCAGCAAATGAAAGGTAAGAGTGATTCTTCAAAGAATGATAAAGGGGGTCAATCCCAAAATCAGAATTGGAAATAAAAAATGGCTCCTAATAAAAGAAACCCTTAAAGGATAAGAGTGGAAAATGGTGTGATTATCACAAGATAATTCAATAGTTAAGGAATACATGTCAAGTAATTTAGTCATTGTTTATTAAGTTGCAACCATCTATATCCATTGCACCATTGCGTCCATATCCATAGGTTGAGGATATAGGGAAGTAAATTATAGAAGTTGAACCAAATGTGACCATTACCAATACACATGCTACACCAGAGGAGTCACAAGAGGACAAATACCTATTTCAGTCACAAATGTAGGTCAAGGATAAGATCAAATTTCATTGTTAATAGGGGGAGTCAAGATAATATAATTTCTACTTAGATGATTAAGGATTTAAATTTTCCTATTAAACCACACCCACAACCATATAATATTAGATGGATATAGTAGAGGAGAGAAATTTATGCCTCTCAATAATATCTCTTCTCTTATGCCATCTTAAGAACACAAATTTATACTAAGGGGGGTGAACAGTATAAGACCACTTTTTACTTTTCTTTCCCAATCGCTATTATACAATGTATATATAGAAATATCAAAAACAGTAATCAAACCAATGTATAAATCACCATACACAATAGAGATGCCAATTTTATGTGGTTCACCCAATGTGGGCTACTCCACAGAGAAATTATTTTACTAAAATTTCCTCAATCAATCTCTTGGGAATCCTTTCCCTATTAAAATGTTTATGGACCTCTATCCAAAGGAGACAACAATCCCCTAATCAAGTTCGTGGATCTCTATCGATAGGAGAACTCCTTTCTCCTCTTGCTCTGGTTGGTGATCTTCTAGAAGAACTACTACCCCCACTACATTGGCTAATGTATCTCTATCCATTGAAGAAACATGTCCACACTGCCCTGGCTAATGGATCTCTATCTACTAGAGACTGGTGTCCTCTATACTCTGTCAACTTCAAAGATCTATCTCAAATATGCACTAAACATAGTCCTTCAATCTAGCATAAATTTTCTCAACCCTTGTCTCTGGTATGGCATAAACCTGTCCTTAAATCTGCATCAAACTCTATCCTCAAATCTATACTAAACACAGTCCTTCGGTCTAGCATAAATTTATCCTCAATCTCTGTCCTATGATCTGCACTAAACATAGTCCTTCGATCTAGCACAAATTTATCCTCAATATCTATCCTCAAGCCTTAATACAAAACTTAATCCAATCACAAATCAACACTTCTAGATCTACCCCGAACCTTCACTCAAGGTGAGCATTGCATCATCAGAAATGAGTGAGTTGAGGTTTAGCGGGTGTGGCGGGAGTGAGGGTTTGAATTTTTTGGGCAAGAATCTTAGCTAATGTGGTATAGGTAGAGCAGGTACGGAAGGGGTGGGTGGGAACCTCAAGCATGGATCAAGCGAGGATCTAGAGGAAGGCGGTCAGGCTGCGATAGATTTGGATGTGGGCATCACGCGGGGGCCCAACCCTCCTCAGAAAGACCCCAACAAAAAATATACGAAGGACAATGCGGGGCCAAGAAGTAGTTATATTTTGCTGAGACTCTTAGAGGAAAAAGAAAGGAGGTTCTCTCTCTTCCACCCCTAGTTCCAGTAAATAATAAAATTTTGGCCCCGACAAGTTTCGTGAGCCCTTTTTCTTTCAATGGAAGAATTCTCCCTGGTAGGCAAGTTTTTGGGAGGTAGGTCGGACATGGAGACTATCAGGGCTTGGGCGATGGGTAAATGGCGACCGGTAGGTAGCTTGGAATTGGTAGCTCTAACTCAAGGGTTCTTCATTATCCATTTTAACAATATGGAGGATGCTAATTGCATTTTAAGGAGGTCCTTGGTTTTTGGGCAAAAGGGGCCTTTTTATTAGATGATGGGGTGAAGATTTTGACCCTGAAAAGCAAAATATTAACATTACCCCTATTTGGGTTCGTCTCCCGAGTCTACCTACCCAATTCTTCAATGAATATTGGTTGCAGGGCATAGCCATAACTATAGGGGACCTGATATCCATTGACCATGCGACCTTGGCCAGGACAAGGATGACTCATGCATGAATCTACGTAAATGCTAATTTGGATAATAAATTGCCAAAGTTTGTGGACCTAGAGTATGAAGAATACTATCAAAAATAATCGGTATAATACGAGAATAGACCGACATTATATGCAGAATGCAAAAATAAAGGACATCTATGCAATCAGTGCCCTAACCTAGCAATGAATAGAGAAGGGCAGAAGCAGGGAATGCTAGACAGATGAAATTTGAGGAGTTTCCCTGGCAGAGGTGATTTCAATCAAGAAAACTATGTCCACCAAAAAAAAGAAAAGAGAGGGTGCAGGGTCCCAAAAATACAAAGGAAAACAATAGGTTGTTGGCAACCAAAATACTCAGGTAAGTTCTAATCCTCTAGTTTCAAATAAATTTTCAATTCTATCCAATATGGGATTAGGAGGATCATCGGAAGACATGGAAGCCTAGAACCTTTAGGCTAACCTTTCTGACTCTCTAGAATCCCCATCCAAGTTAGGATCCTCAAACCCTAATGTTGAAATTATTGTAATCCTCGTGGGCATCACAAAGACAAACCCTAATGCCTGATCTCTAGAATACCCATCCAATTCAAGATCCTTAAATTCCAATGCTAAAAATAATTCAAGCCCAGTGGGCATCCCAAATCCATACCCTAATGTTGAAGAACTTAGGAATATATTTGAGGCATTGGAAAATAAAAATCTTATCTCTCTAACATCATCACTAGGAGCCAGGTGAATCCTACTGAGGGGCCATCCCGCAAACCAGGGGAATACAGGAAAAAAGGAGAAGATTTGGATGTAGGGGTGGAGTTATGTGAAACTCTTCAGACTGAGGAATTTGGTAGTCTGGTTCTGCAACAAATTGTCTCCCCCCAATTTAGTCCTAAACAAACCAGGAGCACTGTGAACTCTAGTATAGATTTTGGCAGTGAAAAAATAAGAGGGAGAATATCAAATGCTGGGCATCAAAAAATTAAAACTGATAATGACATTGCCAATGGAAAACAACCTTGTTTCAATAGGTATTCTAAGTTCTGAAGACAACAAATTAGGAAAACCCCCTCAAGGGAGGGGGAGAGGAATAAATCCCAAACAATCTAAATGAAGTTCCTCTCATGGAACGTGAGAGGCCTCAATGGCCTGCCAAAACACAGGGAATTTAGTGCAATAAGAAATCAAGTGAATCCAACTATTATCATGTTGCAAGAAACAAAAACTGATGAGATTCAATCAAAAAAAGTAGCAAAAAAAATCTAGAATTAAGGGGAGATGGTTTGCAAATCAGCCAAAGGAGCGTCTGGAGGCCTTATGACTTTGTGGTATCCTAGGAAAGTAGAAGGCACCATTATTCAGAAATATGACAGGATTCTTAGTGTTTTATTTAAGGAAATAAAAATCAACAGGTCATGAATCCTTTCAAATATTTATGCACCGACTTCAATTCAAGGGATAGCTCTACTGTGGGAGTACTTAGGAAATTTGAGTGAAATCTTCCATAATGTCCCCTGGATTCTGGCTAGGGATTTTAACACTCCTATTTACCCTTCAGACAAAATGGGTGGAAATGGAACACCTATCAGGAGCATGGATGAGTTAAATGACTTTGTGAACTCCAACATGTTGATGGACGTAAAACTTAGAGGAGTGAATTATACCTGGATCAGTCGGCGGATAGGGTGTCATCTCATTCAAGAAAGGCTTGACAGGTTTTTTCTATCAAAGGAGGCTACAACTATGTTCGGTGATTCTACCCTGCAAGCCCTTCCTAAAATTTTCTCTGATCATAATCCCATTTTGTTGGATATCCCTAACTCTCTATCCTTCAATAAACATTTCATATTTCAATCTATGTGGATCAACCATTCCAATTTCAAAGATAACTTAATTCAGTGGTGGCAGTAGCCTGTCAGGGGTAGTGCAACTTTTAAACTTGCTGGAAAATTAAATTTTGTTAAGGAAAAGCTTATAACTTGGAACAAAGAGGTATTTGGGAACCTCTTTGAAAATAAAAAATAGGTTGTTGAAAATTTGAAGATAATTGATCAGAGGATTCAACATGGTGATTCTGATGAAACTACTAGGAAGGAGGAACAGACAAAACTAGTAGAGTTTCATAACATTTTGGCCTGTGAGGAAATCTATTGGAGGAAAAAATCAAGGGCTCTTTGGTTGAAATATGGAGATTCAAATTCCAATTTTTTTCACGTCACCACACTTAGAAACAGAAGCAATAACAAGATAAAAATTTTAAATAAGTAGATGGTTCTATTACTTTGGACTTAACAGAAATCAGAAAGGAGGCAGTAACTTATTTCAATTCTATCCTTGGTCAAGAATCGTAGTGCAATGAGGAGGTCAAATATATTCTCTTGCAATCCATTCCTAGCATAATAAATGAGGATATAAACCTTAAGCTTATAGCTCTCTTTTCTTATGAGGAAAATAAGGAAGCCTTGTTTAGCATGGAGCCAGACAAAGCCCCGAGACCCGATGGCTTTCCCCCTCATTTCTATCAAGATTTTTGGGATATTGTAAGTGAGGATGTAATTTTTGTTATCAAATAATTCCAAGCAAGCAATCATATCCCAAAATATCTCAATTCTACTTTTATTTCTCTAATTCCTAAGAAGCAAACCCCTAAATCTATGGTTGACTTCAGGCCAATCAGTCTATGCAGTGTTTCTTATAAGATCCTTTGCAAATAGAATGAGAGATGTTCTAACCCTCATCATAGATCCATGCTAGAGAAGCTCTGTATAGGGTAGGTCAATCTTGGATGGAGTTATCACAGTTCATGAAGGTTTGCACTCTGCTCATAAGACTAATAGGTCTATTTTTACCCTCAAGCTTGTTATGAACAAAGCATTTGATAGGCTAAATTGGGACTTTCTTATTGTTGTCCTCTTTAAGTTTGGTTTTCACCACCAATGGGTTAATTTGATCAAATAATACATTTCTAAATAATGGTTCTCAATTCTTGTTAATGGAACAACTGTTGGTTACTTTCAAAGTTGCAGAGGAATTCGGTAGGGGGACCCTATCAGCCCCATGTTATTCATCATTATGGCAGAAGCTTTAGGCAGAACCATAAAAAATGCTTGCATTTCAAGGCTAATATTAGGAATCAAGGCAACATCTCTCACTAGGGTTGTTTCTCACCAACAATTCGTCAATGATACCCTTCTATTGACTAAGGTGTCGGTGGTTGAGGCCAAAAGAATTAAATACATCCTGAAACTCTATTAGGGCGTTGCTGGTCAGAAAGTTAATTTCAGTAAAAGCAAGTTATATTTCTTGAACACCCCCATTCAAAGGCAAGGAATAATTATAGAAATTTTAGGGTGTGATATAGCAAACCTCCCCACTTCGTATCTTGGTCTCCCTCTTTTCATTGGTTCTCCGAGAGAGTCAATGTGGGACAGGGTTATTGAAAGAATTAAAAAAAAACTTGTTGGATGGAAAGGTCATCTTCTATCTCAAGCAAGAAATATGACCCTCACTAAGGCCTCTCTTAAAAGCATTCCAGTCTATTTCCTCTCTATTTTCAAATCCCCTATGAAGGTTTTCCATAAAATTAAGAAACTCCAAAAAGAATTTTTATGGACTAGATCAGAGGAGAAAAAAAGGATACACCTTGTAGGATGGACCAAAGTGTGTAGACCCAGGGAAAATGGGGGCTTAGGTCTGAGGAGAATTGCTCATATGAATTTAGCTTTACTAGCTAAGTAGGCATGGTACCTTATTTCTAGTGAAGAAAATGAATGGACAACTATCATCAAATGAAAGTATCTTCAAAATATGGAATTTCTAAGTGATTCAGTTCCAATCAGAGGTTCCGCTTTTTGGAAAGCAATTCTCAATTGTAAGGAAATCATTAAAAAAGGTTTAAGATAGGTTTTAGGCAATGGTGAGAGGATAAATAGCTAGAATGATAGGTGGGCAAAGGATGAACCACTAACGCAATATCCTAACTTAGCCCGAATAAGATATATCATGGAAGAACTCATTGGCAGAAAATTCTTCGATTATATGGTTGAGGACAGAGGCAGAATGAAGTGGAAACAAATAAGGATTTAGGGATTTCAAGCGAAATCAATAATGATCTTTGTAACATTCTCGGGAAACAGTTTATCCCCATGAGACCCAAGGAATATCAAGTGACCTGGGCTCCTACGTAAAATGGGCAGTTCACTATTAAATCAGCTTACAAGCTTCTGCTTGATGACGAGGATTTTTTCCTCTAAAATGACTTAGTTTGGATAAAAAATTTAATTCCAAAAATTGCAGTCTTTTCATGGCTAGTTATCCAAGGAAGAATTCTAACCATTGATAATATGATGTGTAAATGTATTTGTATCACAAATCGTTGTTATATGTGCAGTGCTAATTAGGAGACCATTTATCACATTTTCCTTGAGTGCCCTTTTTCCTTGACTGTCCTAAGTGGGGTTTTTTAGGCCTTCAATATTTCTTGGGTTAAACCAACCATCGTACTTGATTTGTTCATCTAGTGGCCTTGCCCCTTTTCAAGCCAAATACTTAGATACATGTGGAAAATTTGTCTCAATCACTATCTTTGGCAGGTGTGGTTAGAAAGGAACCATAGAGTCTTTAATGATTCTATCCATGATCATCAAACTATCATTTCCAGGATCCTATCCTTTGCCAACGAGAATGTGAACCTTATCCCTTTTGATATCCATAAACCTCATCTATAGGAGACCATGATTGCTCAATATTTAAGCTTAACCTTGTTATATGAGTATGTGCCTAGGGTAGTCAACCCCAGAGCCAATGTTAAGTGGTCCCCACCTCCTATGGGTTGGTTTAAGCTTAATTTTTATTGAGCAGCTAAGGACAATCCTAGTAGAGCAGGCATTGGCGACATTGTGCGAGATCATAATGGGAATATGATGCTTGTATTTTCTAAATATTTTGGAACAAGGACGAATAACGAAGTTGAAGCTAGAGCTATGTGGAGAGGCCTTCAAATGACTCAAGACTTAGAAGGCAATTTGATCATAGAAGGAGACTCTATGCATGTTATAAATATCCTCAATAATTGGAAAACACCTCCTTGGAGGATTAAAACAATTTTTGAAGAGGCTAGGATCTTTTTCCAGGGAAGACAGGACAGAAAATCCCAACATGTCTTTCGGGAAGTAAACAAAGTTGTTGATAAGCTGGCCAATTTGGGTGTCGATGGTGACGAACCTTTCAAATGGTAAAATGGTGTCCCGAGCGAAGTAGATGAGCTTATTCAACAATAATACCAAGAATGATAGTTGAATTTACCAACAAGGAAGGCACTATAAGTTCGAAGGCTATGAGTATTCCCGTATCTTTTTTGAAATGGACTCACAATAAAAATTATTCGAGCTGTCAGTATTGGTGGATGCTGCTTGGAAATACCACAAAGACTAATAGGGACAGTCACATGTCATATAACATGGCTCCTAGTCATCTTAGTAATTTGAGGTTGGTTGATAATCATAGGGTAGGAAAGAAATGACAATATAAGACTTCGAACCAGAGCCACATGGACCACCAAATAGCCACCACCATAAATCTAGCGAGCAGGTTCACTTCTCCAAGGCTAATTGGCCAAGACGAGATGTGGTCCCAAAGCATGTCATATATGGAAGAAATCAATTAACAAATAATTATTAAGAGTAATTGTCAATACAAAGCTTGTGGGAGTTTTTTAGTACTCTGCTATGTGTTTCTATAGCTTTTTGTTTCTCCACTGTTTCAAGGAAGGGATTTGTGTCTATTTATTTTTTTGTAATTATGATGCAGGTGTGTTTTCTTGGGGTATACCCAAAATCTTGTATGGGAATTTTCTTTTTGATAACAAGCTATGTGCCTTACCGGATGTAATGGCTTTGGCGACATGTAGATTTTACATATATAAGATCCTTAGTAAGGACATGTTCATCAATAGCCTTGGGCTAATTTTTGTAAAAGGTTTTGGGTCAACCTGTAAAACCCGATATTAATGCTATAGTATCTTATCTACCAAAAAAAAACCTTCACTCAAGGTTTGAACAAATCAATCAATCAATTCTGCTCACAAGTCTTCTCAAATACTTGTCTCAAATCTGCCTTGTAAGCTTCCACAAAAGCTCACACTAATCTGTCCACAAGTCCTCTCTAGAACTTGTCCAATATGCTCTCAACAAGTCCTCACTAGAACTTGTCCAAATATGCTCTCAATCTATATTGTAAGCTTTCACAAAATCTCACACAAATCTATCCACAAGTCTTCTCTAAGACTTGCCTCAAATCTACTCAACAAGTCCACACTAGAACTTGTCCAATCTCATGGAAATATAAATAGAAATGTTAGAGACTCAATATGCTTCACATTACAATGCTCAATCACTTTCAATCACTCTTTTAGAAACATATAGAGAATTGTTAGAGACTTAATATGCTTCACATTCACCTCAATGCTCAATCACTTTCACTCACTTATTTTAGAAACATATAGAGAATTGTTAGAGACTCAATATGATTCACACTTACAATGCTCAATTAATTTCAATCACTATTTTGAAAACATATAGAGAATTGTTAGACTCAATATGCTTCACACTCACAAACTCTCAATCTCTTTCTCAAATCAATTCAGAATATAGAAAAATTTGTTTCATAGAACTTGAACTATCACTTCACACATCCACTTGACTAGGCTCAACCAATCACTCAATGAAATAATCCTTGCTCACAAACCCTAGTCCAAGCATATGAACACTCACTCAAATGTTTCCAACAATGCTCATCAACCAATCTCACATAACAATGATACTCATGATCTTTACAAATCCTAGTTCAAGTTATTCACTCAATTAATCACTTCAACAATAATGCTTATAAAACAATATTCACATAACAAAGATTATCATGATCTTTGCAAACCCTATTTCAAGTTCCTCGCTCAATCAATCACTTCAACAACAATGCTTATAAAACAAGGTTTTATCAACAACTCTCAATTTTAGAAAACCTTGAAGCATTAATTCAAGACACACTCAACAATGCTTACCAAAAAATCATTTTCACTCCAATTTTGCATTCACAACTTTCAACAATCACTCCCTAGTAAGAATATGCCCATACCTTTTATTTTATGTAGAAGTGACCTTGGAAAACCTGTCCCAATCACAATTTTCTCTTTTGCCAATCTCAATAGTTAGATGATAAAATATCACGCTAGCATTCTCACAAAATAATTCTCAATTATAAAAATTATCAAAATTAATTACACCTTATTTCTCCTTCTTAAAATAATATTCAACACCACAAATCTCTAATCAAAACACTTCTTCCAAAACTTTGACTCATCAAAGAACCTCTTAACAATTTAATTTTATCATAACACTTTTCAAAAATATATCTCAAAAATAATCCAAACTCTACTTATGACTCCCTACTTAATATTGCAGTAATTAAATAAATCACTTTATAAAATAATGCAATAAATCAATTTCCAATTTTTCTAAGGTAAAACAAATTTACCCTAGCCAAAATAACCTTTCAACACTTAGGTTAATATCATAACCTAACTTCCACCTTATTCCTCCTAAGACCTTAGCAATATGCAAATATAATTTCTAACTTTCACCTTATTCCTCCTAAGATCTTATGCAAATTAATATAATTTCAAAAACTTTATTACCCTTTTTCGCAATCCACGGGGCTCGATCTTGCACCACTCTCTCCACAATGCCTTGGTCGCAGCTTCCACATCGTGTGAGCCATGTGCTCCTTTAACGTCTTAAAGCACAATATGTTCTTTGACCTCCTCACAACCCTCAAGAGCCTTTGGCTCTTCCTTTGACACGACGTCTGCTACCACACTTGCAATTCGAAGGCGTTTGATTAAATATTGCACGAGCTTCAAATATTTTGGGTGCACACCTTTTAATCCAATGCTAAACTTTGGTTTGGTTAAAGTATAAATACCTTATGCCCTCTTTACCATGCACGTAGGTGAAGGATAATCCATTGGAATTCAACGCTAACATTTGCCTTGTTAATATTTTAATTTATAATTATTTAAATTCAATAGAATTGAAATATTATAAATTTAATATTTTACATCCTCTTTGGGCTTTATTAAAAATTAAAGCCTCCTTAGATTTTTAGAAAAACCTTTTTAATTTGCCCACCTATGGTTTTAATAAAACCTTTTATTTTTCCCAACCATGGTTTTAATAAAAATATTTTACATAATATTTAAAAATAAATATTATGAAGCTTATTTTGCCATCAACATTTTGCATTACTCCTTTTGACCTTTTGACATCAATGACAATTTATCCTTGATATCAATGACAACTTTGACTCAAAATGTCCAACACCATCAAGCCCTTCAAAGATAAATTTGTATGCAATATTGTGCCCTTGGATGTTTATAATATGATTTTGGGCCAACCATTTATAAGGAAAATGCATGGTGTATATTAATCTAGGCCTCGATGTGTCAATCACTTTCAAAGGTTGTTGCTTCAAGAGTATAGAGGTATCTCCTCCTACATCTATTTTCTTAATCAATACTAATTAATGCACAAATAATTTCTAATATAATAAAATTTATTATGTTGATGACCAAGCCATAAAGTAGAAGAGGGCCATTGCTACGCCAATTGTAGGCCTTGCATAGTACAAGCACATGGGTCAGATTGTAGTAGGATATGATGAGGCCAAAAAATGCCTCATTATTGCACAATGTTTGACATATAAAAACTGTCATATTACCAAACATGACAAAGTTAATTACCAAATAGTTGATTAGAATATATTATTTGTTAATTTTTTGCATGATTTTATGTTATGAACACTATATCTCTATTTTTGATTATTTTCAGTATTTTGTGATTGTTTTTACTTGATTAAGTAGCAAATAAAAACATGCATTTCAATTAGCCAAATGTGGTATGTTGATATCCATTAACTTCACAATGGTTTTTGAATGTTTTTCTATCCTTCAACTTGTTTGAAATCCACATTGGAGCCAAATTTTTAGGACTGTCATAAATCTGAAAATCTACAGAAAACAACCATATAAAAATCAGCAAGTTGTCACTTTATAGGAACACCTTGAAGTTGTCAAGAAAAGCATGATGAAATGGATGGAATAAGTTTAGAAGGACTAAATAAGACATCTGACCTATTTAGAAGCATTTCCGCATGGTCTAAATAGGCAACAATAGGTAGAAACAGAAAAATGCAAAAATCACTATGTAAATTCTAGCCAGCTGCCAATGAATGGCAAGGCCTAGAATATACCAATGGAGAAGGATGCAATTAGTTGGAATCACATCCTAGAAGTTGGATTAAATGACCTACCTAAAAGAAACAGCCAAAACGGACATTATGGATGTGTTTTTGAGCATCAAGTGCACCTACAACCAGTTATTTCGAAGATCTTTGGAATAACAGGGGAACATGCTTCTTTTTTAATATCTATGGTTTCTAAGTAGTTGAAAAGGTAAACTAAGGTTGAGAGGATATAGGAAAATATTTCTACAACTATCTCTACCATTCCTTCCCAACCAGAATATACAACTCATGAGGAAATATCAACTGATGCAGCTGATCCTATCTTGAAATAAACCCATATCAGTTGTATAATAATAGGTAAATAAGTTGTAAGATAGTAAAATGATAATTTAAAGTGGATACATGTGTACAAGATATTCTAAGACTCCTCCAATGTACTCCTACCACTGAATATGCCTTCTAAGGGCCAATGAGTGTTTTTGTAGCACAAAATGTCCAAAATTACATTTATTTCAGATTCAGAATTATTGGCAAATCACTGTAAAATAGCAAATAAGTTGATTTAAGCATGATATATATTATAATATTTTATTATAAATAACACAACTCCTTGTTTTTTTGAGCTAAGTAGGAAGTAGAATAGATGAGAGCAGTTAGTAGCAAAAAATAGGACAGTACAACAATTCTCTGTAACAATTTTAGCATGTTTTGACAATAATAAAAGTGTAGTTCTTTTGTCAATTTTTGTTCATGAGAAAGTGTGATTTTTAATTATTTAAGGAGTTTTTTTAGCACCTTCTTCCATATCAGGAAGCTTGGGCACACTTTAAGGCCTAGAAGGAGGATTTTTATGACAGGTTTTTCTGTAATTTTGCTGCCGCTGAATTAACAGATTGCTTGTCATATTTCATTTTCTTGTTTTAAGTTTCTGTGATATTATTTATAATTTCCATTATGTTTATATGCAACATTTGTGTGTGTGTCAGTTAAAAAATTAGATTAGACATTTTTTTCTCTTGTTTCCTCTACTTTCCATGTTCCCCTATTTTTTTTTTATGTTTCAACAACTTTCAATTTTTAGCAAATTTCATTTTGCTATCAATTCTTGTAGCAGAAGCTTGACGATATTTTGTGGAAGGACATTGACAGGTGTTTTTAGCATAAGTTTTATTTCCAAGCATCATTTCAATTCTGCAAGTGTAATTTAGGATTTCAATTTAGCAACATTTTAATTTTGTTATTTCAATTTTGTAAAAGTAAATTAGATTTCAATTCAGCAATTGCCAATTCTTGCAATTATAGTTAATTGTCAATTTTTGCAACTTAGATTTAGTTTTCAATTCCTATAATTTAATTCAGTTTGAATTCTGCAGACTAGGTTTAGTGTGACACCAACAGGCTAAATCAAAATCTATTTCACCCAATAAATGCTTGAAATCTGAATGCCTAAATTGTACTATGCCCTAACCTTCTATCGTAGATAGCCTTGGACACCACCCCGGATTGATAAATTATAATATTAAATGATGCTATTAACGACACGCATCAGGATATGATAACTTATTCAAGTCGTCATCTAGAGGTCCACTTCATTATGAGGTAAAGCATTCCATTGATTTATTTTCTAGTTATCCTTTGTCTAATGCACCTATTTATTAGATATTAGTCCTTGAAATGATGAAATGAAGAGATATATCCAAGAATAAAATAGAAAGAGGCACATTAAACCAAGTGCTTCACATGCGGTAGTCCAATTGTCATAGCTCCAAAGAAATATGGAATGTGGAGAGTCTATAATGACTATAAATATTTAAATAATATCACTATGAAGAACCATTATCCACTCCCTTGGATAGATGATATATTGGACCAATTCCATGGTGCAAATTTCTTCACCAAAATTGATCTCAAAGTTAGCTATAATCAAATACCCATAGAGCACATAGACATATGGAAGACTACATAAAAATTAAAGGAGGGATTATTTGAATGGTTAGTTATACCTTTTTGCTTGACCAATTCATCTCTCACATTCATGATGATGATGGATGGCATCTTGTGTCCCTATACCAACTCATTTGTGGTTGTCTACTTGTATCAAATTCTCATCTATAGTAAGACATGGGAGGAATATTTGCATCATATTTAATAGGTACTCCAAATTATTTGAAGACACAAACTATTTGCTAATTTTTAGAAGTGTTAATTTGACATGATGAAGATCCAATACCTTGATTATATTCTTGTGAAGAGGAAGTCCATGTTGATCCAGATAAGATTAAGGTAATTAGATATTGACCTACCCTAAATACTAATGAAGCTTTGTAACTTTTTGGGTCTTTCTAGTTTCTATTGAGAATTTGTATTGGGTTTTTCACATATTACTTGGCCACTACACCAAGTGACCAAAGGAGGTGCCAAATCCAAGTTCTATTGGGGAGATACACAATATAGGGAATTTAAGAGGTTAAAGGACTAGTTGTGTTTAGCTCCTACAATTTCCCTAATTGATCTTCATCAACCTTTTAAGGTAAATATTGATGCATTACAACAAGCATCTCCTTATTACAAAAAGTAGTGTTTAGCTAATGTGACGATCATGTTGGGTGATAGTACTATAGGTGTCATGTTGATGTTGGGTATAATCGATAAAGGGGGCATGGCAAACAAACAAGTCACCATTTAGTATATGGGAGGTATCCTCAATATGGATGGGCAAAGTGGATGAATTAGGAGGGGCTTGGGTGGAAGACTCCATGCATTTTTCACATATTACTTGGCCACTACACCAAGTGACCAAAGGAGGTGCCAAATCCAGGTTCTATTGGTGAGATACACAACATAGGGCATTTAATAGGGTAAAAGACCAGTTGTGTTTAGCTCTTACAATTTCCCTAATTGATCTTCATCAACATTTTAAGGTAATTATTGATGCATTACAATACACATTGGGAGCTATTCTCACGTAGCATATGCATATAATAACCTAACATAGTAAAAAAATCAATGAAGTAATTTTAAAATACCCTGCATATAACAAAGAGCTATATACCATTATCCAAGCATGTAAATAGTGGTAGCACTACATCTTGGGTAAGGAACCATAATTCATAATTATCATAGACTTGTAGAGCTCATTCAATCACAAAGTAATATAAGGAATGAAATACATCAAAATTGGGCTACATATCTACAATAGTTTCATTTAATCATCAAGCATAATAAAGGGAGTGGCAGTTCAATAGTATATTATTTGTGTTGACCTCTAATTATAGTACTCATTGCCATTCTTGATACCTATGGGCATGATACTTCCAATTGGTCCATATTATATGAAGTAAATTTTTATTTTGTAAGTACATACTAAGATCTTCTTGTAGGTAAGCATGTTTCTAATTTTTATTTATAATATAACCTATTCTACCACATGAGATATATTTTTGCACTAGCTAGTGAGTGCTCAAATATGATTTGTAAAGCACACTTCAACAAAGTATTAGATCACCTTTAGGTGAAAAATATGTGGTACTTTAAAAGCACTTCTATTGGACCAATATGAGGAAAAATATCAAGAGTTACATCAAGTTATGTGCCCCCTATGTCATTTCCTAACCAACCAATAAGAATAAAGGACTATATACACCATTTCTAGTACCATCTAAACCTTAAGAATATATATCCATGGATTTCCTCTTAGTTTTATCCATATCTAAGCATGGTAATGATTATATTCTTATAGTAGTTATCATTTTTCAAAAATGGTTATTGTAATTTAAAAAATGCTTTAGATATTTGAGCATTTTTTGGTCCATGCTATGAAACATGATGGGCACTAAATTGACCATGTCCATAGCCTTCTATCCCTAGACTATTAGCCAAAAATAAGTTGTAAATTGATTTATTGTAAATATTATTTGAATGTATGATTCCAAGTATCCATGTACATGGGATGAGAGCTTCCCCTACATTTACCATGGGTACAATAAAGCTTTGTATAGCTCTACCAAACATAGCCTATTTCATGTCTATTTTTGGGTTCCAACCCTTATCACCCATTGATGTATATCTCCTTGTGCAACCTATGGAATACTCACCTTATAGACAAAAAAAAGTAGAAAAGACAACATAATTTATGGAGTAGATATAGCACATAGAAATAGGTTTATAGCCACTTGAAAGAGATAAATTAGAAATGCAGGCAACACCATGACAAACATTAGTCCCCATATCAATTCAAGGTTGGAGATAAGGTATGGCTACATCTTGTGCAAGAGATACTTATAGGACCCCATAGGAATCAAACATCTTCACTATGGACTATACACCATCACCAACAAGGTGGGATAAAATACCTTTGTTCCATATTATCTTGCATCCAATATTGTACCTCTATTGGATACTTTTGTAGTAGAAGAATAGTTGGACATTGCAGAACTCAATCCAGACAACTTAGCACCAATGGAGGAGGATCAAATTAATTTGATATTGGGCATATTATACACTTCTTAATTTTGAGAGCTACCCTCCAACTTCTTCCATCCTATGCTTCCTTATTTTCTCTCTATCAATTCTTATACCCTACTTCCAAACTTATTTTCCACTTCATCTCTAATTATTATTATTTTGTTATCCCTATCTAATGGGACCTCATATCCTTTTACAATTTTCCATTTTGTTCCTCTCCATAGGACCTCCTTGCCTCTTACTATATGATTCCATATTACTAATCCCCTATAGGGATATTCAATTGTTAGGATTCTCTCTCTTTCATTATTGTCCATATATTTACTCTTTAATATCTTCACCTATAATGCCTCACTCTCCTACATTATTATCCATCCTATTTTTGTTGATAGTACTTTGTTCATAATATTTATACTTATTAATCCTATACCTCCTTATAGTCTTGGCCTACATACCCTTTCCCATGATACTAATGGAATTCTATTTTTCTCTTTTATTCCTAACCATAGGAATCTCTTCTAAATTATTTCCACTATA
Source organism: Wollemia nobilis (assembly GCA_028583015.1). Taxonomy (NCBI): domain Eukaryota; kingdom Viridiplantae; phylum Streptophyta; class Pinopsida; order Araucariales; family Araucariaceae; genus Wollemia; species Wollemia nobilis. The sequence goes on along the minus strand of JAQPPZ010016947.1, from coordinate 18,610,944 downwards.
TTCATTATTTTACTTAGAATGTTGAACATTGATAGCAAATACGTTGGAATAGATTGTAGTGTGCTCTTAAACAATTGCATTTTTCTTGTTTGGCTTACAAGATAACCTTTCCAACCCACCAATATCTTATAAATTTTACCCACTAATGGATCCCACATATTGCTATTTCCTTTTCCTAAGAATAGTGGCGTCCCCATATAGATGGTTGGAAGAGATTCTATGTTGCATTCTAATATTATAGATATTTTCCTCCATTTATTCTCTAGTGTGTTTATAAAATATATCTTACTCTTATCTAGGTTTATATTTTGTTGTGATGCCTACTAATATAATTCTAATATTCTCTTTATTCCTTTTGCTTCCTTCATAGTTGCTACCTGTAGTAAAATTGTGTCATCCATAAATTGTTGATGGGTAATTTCCCCTATGGTCAAGCTCATTCTTAGGCCTATCATATATCTTGAATTCTCAATTGCCTTTATACATATTCCCAATGCCTCTACCATTATAATGAATAAGTATGGAGATAGAGGATCCCCTTGCCTTAATCCTCTTTCACTTCTAAAATATCCAATTGGACTATCATTTATTATAATAGAGAATTTGGAGGAAATACAATTTCTCACCTAAATTCTCCACCTTTTATTGGATTTAAATTTGGCCTAAAATTTATCCATAAACTTCTATGATACTCTATCATATTCTTTGTTCATGTTCAACTTTAATATCATTCCTTCCTTACCACTTCCTACTGTTGATTGTAGTACTTCATGGATTGTGATTATTCCATCTATAATTTGTCTTCCTTGGACAAATCCCCCTTGTTGTTTTGATATTATATTTGGAAGGATATTTTCCAACCTTAATGCTATCACCTTTGTGATGATTTTATAGATGGAATTGCACAAGCTAATTGGTCTATAATCTTTGAAAAAATTTATTCTTTGCTTTTTGGGATTAAAACTATAAAGGTATTGTTGTATTCCTTATGAACATAGAGTACTATTACCTTATTTGGTAATAAGTTAATTCTCTTAGGGTAATTAGTTCATTTCACTATTTATTACGCAACTTTATTGTTAGCGTATTGTTAGAATATATTATCATTAGCTTCTAATATCTTTTAGTTAGCTATTTAGGGGTTATTATTAGACTTAGTTATTTAGGCTATTCTTAGCCTAACCTATGTTCTATTTAACTATGCTTATCAATAATATTGGTGTATCTTTTTCTGCTATCCAATATGGTATTAGAGCATCTAATGCTCTAGGCTCATTAGTAGCCCGAGAGCCAAGCTTCACAAAGTGCTACTTGAGAGGGAAGTCTATGGTATTAGAGCATCTAATGCTCTAGGCTCAACCATAGGCTCTAATGCTCTAGGCTCATTAGTAGCCCGAGAGCCAAGCTTCTCAAAGTGCTACCTGAGAGGGAAGTCTATCGGTGGATCTGATCTGGACATAGACTACAGCTAACAGGACCTAATATTCGAAGTGATGGGCACCCTAGACGCTGATATGACCTAATATCCGATATTTATCAGACTCTAGATGGTATAGTGACGCGGAGTGGATCTGGTGAAGTGACTAAGCCAGACCTGGATCTGGTGAAGTGACTAAGCTAGAGCAACCTTGACACGATCATGTGGATCGATGTAGTGACTAGAACCATAGGCTCTAATGCTCTAGGCTCATTAGTAGCCCAAGAGCCAAGCTTCTAAAAGTGCTACCTGAGAGGGAAGTCTATCGGTGGATCTGATCTGGACATAGACAACAGCTAACAGGACCTAATATTCGAAGTGATGGGCACCCTAGACGCTGATATGACCTAATATCCGATATTTATCAGACTCTAGATGGTATAGTGACGCGGAGTGGATCTGGTGAAGTGACTAAGCCAGACCTGGATCTGGTGAAGTGACTAAGCCATACCAACCTTGACACGATCATGTGGATCGATGTAGTGACTAGAACCATAGGCTCTAATGCTCTAGGCTCATTAGTAGCCCGAGAGCCAAGCTTCTCAAAGTGCTACCTGAGAGGGAAGTCTATCGGTGGATCTGATCTGGACATAGACTACAGCTAACAGGACCTAATATTCGAAGTGATGGGCACCCTAGACGTTGATATGACCTAATATCTGATATTTATCAAACTCTAGATGGTATAGTGACGCGGAGTGGATCTGGTGAAGTGACTAAGCCAGACCTGGATCTGGTGAAGTGACTAAGCCAGACCAACCTTGACACGATCATGTGGATCAACGTAGTGACTAGAACCATAGGCTCTAATGCTCTAGGCTCATTAGTAGCCCAAGAACCAAGCTTCTCAAAGTGCCACCTGAGAGGGAAGTCTATCGGTGGATCTGATCTGGACATAGACTACAGCTAACAGGACCTAATATTCGAAGTGATGGGCACCCTAGACGCTGATATGACCTAATATCCGATATTTATCAGACTCTAGATGGTATAGTGACGCGGAGTGGATCTGGTGAAGTGACTAAGCCAGACCTGGATCTGGTGAAGTGACTAAGCCATACCAACCTTGACACGATCATGTGGATCGATGTAGTGACTAGAACCATAGGCTCTAATGCTCTAGGCTCATTAGTAGCCCGAGAGCCAAGCTTCTCAAAGTGCTACCTGAGAGAGAAGTCTATCGGTGGATCTGATCTAGACATAGACTACAGCTAACAGGACCTAATATTCGAAGTGATGGGCACCCTAGACGCTGATATGACCTAATATCCGATATTTATCAGACTCTAGATGGTATAGTGACGCGGAGTGGATCTGGTGAAGTGACTAAGCCAAACCTGGATCTGGTGAAGTGACTAAGCCAGACCAACCTTGACACGATCATGTGGATCGACGTAGTGACTAGAACCATAGGCACCCTAGACGCTGATATGACCTAATATCCGATATTTATCGGACTCTAGATGGTATTGTGACGAGGAGTGGTGAAGTGACTAAGCCAGACCAACCTTGACACGATCATGTGGATCGTCGTAGTGACTAGAACCATAGGCACCCTAGACGCTGATATGACCTAATATCCGATATTTATCGGACTCTAGATGGTATAGTGACGCGGAGTGGATCTGGTGAAGTGACTAAGCCACAGACCTGGATCAGATGGGTACTAGACAAAATTTGACAATTGACGAATGAGATTGGTTACGTGGAAGGGAAAATGGGATGTTCATGTGACATAGTCTACCCTAAGGTAGACGTTTAATTAATAGCACGATTTATCTTTTAAATTACTCTTTTTTTAGTCCATAGTCCCATGTGGGACTAAAAGCCTAGTTGATTTCTATGATTGCAGATAGAACACCAACCAAGCATTTGCAGCCATTTTTTTACAAATGGATTTACCATCATTGGATTTGCAAAGCAACTGTGATGAGTTCATGACGCAGAGAATTCACTGCCATTCATTTGTGATCAAACCAGAGATCATGCATTTGCAGATCAAAACGTTGTTGTAGATTGTTGTGTCGCTCTGTGAACATTGTTTTGGTTGTTGCTAGATTTTAACTAGTTGCAGACTGGATTCTAAGATTGAGTTTACCATAGCTTGTGTCAGCTAGAACTGTCACCTACAAGCACGCCCACAGACAGATAGTAGATGATCAACGATCAAGAAAAACAATGGTCGATGACCGTGAATGTGCGGATAGTGATGAGTGCACCAATGTTGAATTTGTATTCATGTCACTTTCAATGCCTGTAATACGAAGGATGAAATTCATTTTGGATCGTTGCTGATTCTCGGGCTTCGAATGGATGTGTAGGAGTTTTTCTCGATGACATTCCGTTTCCTACGGTGTCATTCTGCTATTGCATGCAGGAAGACTGACATTTGGAATCCTGTGAGGAATATTCACAGAGCTTCACTGTTATTTGGATTACCTACAATCTTGGTGATATAGATCTGTCGATCGGAGAAGGCAGCCATCCCAAGTCTGCAGAGGGATTGATATCACCGCAGGAGCCACATTTTCATTCTTAGATCATGGTGTAGGATCATTTCAGAGTCTACACATTTGAGACAACATTCATTTGCAGGACACAACTAAAAACTTTACAGGCCAGAGCGTGACGTTGGGACAGTCGGTTGACGCCAGGGTTTGGAGAATCACAATCCATTCAAGACAATAATAGCCAATTATTGCTGATCGAAGATAGACGATTGGCAGATTTAATCCAAATCGACTACAGGTGGATTATTCCGACCTAGAAAAATTGCTTCATGGTGAAGAAAAACACAACCGATTCACATAGAAAGACAACACTCACAGATGTGAGGGAACATCTGCTGTTGAGGAAATTCATAGCCATTTTCCAGTATGGTGATCTGGTGAAGCCATTTGCAGACGATTCCAGTTGCGAAAGGAAGCTCGCTCGGTGATCAATGATCGGTGGTCTGGAAAAAAATTGCGGCTAAAGTTGTAGGTGTGTGGATGGGACGACGTTGTGCAAAGCTTGCAGAAGCTTCAAAATATTGGTGGTGAAGAGCACCAGGGGACCAATAAAGGAAACATCGTTTCCTTGAGGTTCCATAGGCTTGGACAACCAAATTGGTTCCTTGGGCATGCCCAAAGGCCCAACATGGCAAGATGTCAAGGGTTCAAAACCCCGTGCAGCTTTACCTAAGGCATTTTTTATTCCATATTTTTTTTAAATATATTAAATCAATAATTTTATACATTATTCCATATTTTTTAAATATATTAAATCAATAATTTTATACATGTTTTAATAAATAAATTAATCTTTTAATTGTTTTTTTGTTCAGACATATTTAATTAATGTTTTAATTTTATTTAATTAAAATTTTATTGCAATTAAAATACCGTCACAAAAGTAGCATACACCCCATACATTTTTTTTAATCCAAAGTCCATTTTGCAAAACTAAGGGGGATATTATAATTTTGCAATCATCCAGGCATAAAATCATCAAAACTCAAACCTGTTTTTTTAGGCTTCATAAATAGCAATTTGTTTGTTTAAATTCCTTATAAAAGGGGAGGCTTACCTCTTTTTAGGTTTCATAAATAGCAAACTTCTTTTTTTTTAAGTACTTCACGAGAGGATTTGTTTGGTGACATATTGTGCAAATCTGCCTACGAGGCAAGCTTTGTAAGAGCCTTTTGAGGCTTCATAGTTGCAATTTTTTGCACTAAAGGGGGGGATAAATTTTTTCTCTCCACCATCTCCTATATTGCACACAGGGGAGATATAATTTTGCAAAAACAAAGGGGGAAGACTTATAAGGGTGCATTTTCGGTAGTGACCGACACCTTAGATTATTTTTGCAAAATTTCATTGTAAAAGGTGCATTTTTGGCAGAGACCGACACCTTACAAATGGGCAGATCAAAGAATAAAACTACCCCAAAATCAATTGATGTTGCTAAGTCAGTTAAATACCCATACTTTTCCCCACACATGGACGGGATAGATTTTTATGAAGATGGCACATTTCTCACACTACGGAATGGTGTAGATGCCATAATCAATGATTCTGCGTCTTGTGAAGACATGCAGAAAAATGGTGTTCTAATCTCTATTGGCATTGTAATGGCAATATACATGTCATTTTTTTCTCTTGATATTGCTCAAAGTAAAGTGAAAAGGGGTATTAGTGAGGAAATAGAGGTCAAACCCCTAATTGTTGATGCTTTTAGTGACACAAGTGGCATTCAACCCATGGTGGCAAATGCTTGTTGTAACACATGTGACCTTGAGACCATGATGGCCAATACTTTTTGTGATACAGGCAACCTCATACCTTCTATGGTAGATATCAGTTGTAGCATAGGTGATCTCATCAGAGGTACGCTTAGAGCCAGATCCAAAACTAGAGCCAGAGCCAGAGCCTCAAAGATTCTTGCACTATAGCTACCACATCTTATTTTACTATCCTCCAAAAGGCTTTATAAAATCTAATCTAGAATCCATTTGGTCCTATAGCATTTTCTCTTCCTAATGAGAATACTGCCTCTTATGGTTCCTTTTCCTTTACTTATTTCATATGTCCCTTATTATCCTCATTTGTAATAATTCTTGGGATATAATCCAATATTCTCTCAATGGATTCTATATCTTCTTCATTCTCCTTTTCAAATTATGTTATGAAGTATTTTGTAACCTCTTGTTGTATCTAATCAATATTTTTAGCAATTTGACCATTGCCCATTTGTATATCCCTAATATTTTCCGAGTTTCTATGCTTTATTGTGGAAACATGAAAAAATCTTGTGTTCCTATCCCCTTCATTTAGTTAGTTATTTCTAGAAATTTGCTTCCAATAAGACTCTTTTTTTTCTAGTATTGTGAAATTCTAATTGTAACTTTTTATTCCTCTAATATAGTACTGCGTCCATTCCATTCTAACAAATTTCTTCTTCCAACTATGGTATTTCTTGTCTAAGGGCTTATTTTTGTCTAAATATGTTTTCAAAGACCTATTTATTTCATACTTTGATATCATTTTTGATATTTTTCAATTTAGTTACTATCACATACATCTTTGATCCCTAAACTGGATAATTCCATCATTCCTCTATTACTTCATAGATATTTAGGTGTTGTAACCACATGAAATCAAACTTAAAAGGTGTACTACTCATGAATTCCAAATTTAACCAAAGGACCAATGGATTGTGGTCTGATATTGATCTTGGAATGTATTCAAATAATTATCTAATATAACCACATACAATTCTAGTGATAGGAGCACTCTATCTAGCTTCACTTGAATAAGATTATCTCCTAGTCTCCTATTGGTCCATGTAAATTTTGCTCCATCCACCTCCATATCTATCAAACCACTTCTTGATATGAAGTTACTTAGGTCTTCCATACTTTTTGAGTATCCTTGAGTTCTTCCTTTCTTTTCTTTGGGTATAAGTGGAGTATTGAAATCCCTTGCTATCAACAAATTGGCTCCTACTACATATTATCTTATCTACTCCACTTCCTTCCACAAGTATTTCCTTTCCTTACAATTATTAGGAGCATATATATTTGTCACTAAATAGATCTATTAGCATCATAGTTAATTGATTTATCCCTTTGAACTCTATCTCTCCCTCTAAAATTTATGAATTCCACATTGTTGTTAAGCCTCTTGAGGCCCCTATTACTTCTATTTGCTCATTGTTTTCATTATTCTAAATAAATTATTGATGTATTAGCAATCAACACCTTCAAGAGGATTCAATTTCAATGACCTGGAATGATGTAGTAACAAATAATAGGTAATTGTTCAATCTTGCAAATCGTACAACCTAAACTACAATCGTACAATCTGAGCAGTAATCGACAACCCTAGTCAATCATACAACTTGGAGAAATTGTACGATCTAAATTGTATGACCTAAACTACAATCGTACACCTCTATAAATTGTACAAGGAAAATTGGAACCATTCAATCTACATAATAATTTTTCAGCCCTAGGCAATCGTACAACCTGTGCAATCATATGATCTAGTCTATACGATCTAAACTACAATCGTACACTTATGGAAATTGTACAATGTGAACTACAACCATTCAATATGCACAACATTCATTCAGTCCTAGGCAATCATACAACCTGGGTAATTGTACAGTCTAATATGCAATCGTATACCTCTAGGCAATCATGCAATGTAAATTGTAATTGTTCAATCTAAATATGTTAGCTATGAAATCTATTTCATAGGGTATCCTTCCTCCCTATTTAGCTCTAAGGTGAACAAAAACTCCTCCTTATGTATTGAAATCTCATGCACTATTGTTTAGAAATAAATTTGTATTTCTTAATCACATTGGTTTATCAACAAGGTTCTTGCCCATGGGACTACATTTCAATGGTGTTATTCTCATCTATTATTAGGGTTATCTTCAATGTGTTCCTTCCTTAGTTCATTCAAATACTTCATATATAATAGTATCAAGATCATTATTCTTTCTCACCAGCTGCAACGTGTTCAATAGTTCTCGAGAACCTACACAATAGAACAACAAGACACAAAATTCCAAATGTGTATTTCACAGCGACATCACAAAGACAAATGGATGAAAAGCTTTTTTATTTATTGAAATTACAAATAAATTAGAAACCTTTCTTTCCTAACTGCACCAGCCCATTCTTAGACACAAACAAACAATTGATAGCCCTAGTTGCAAAAAGGTGAACGGTTGGATTTTCAACTCTATGACGGTTTATCTTTTGGGTATTATCGGGATGCTCCCACATCATACTCACTAGATAGAAGGAATGGTTCTTGAACATTCAATATTTTTTCAATTTAAACCCCATATTTGGTAATATCAAAAGTTTCCATCCATGTGGCATTCTCAATTGCTAAATTCTTCCATTTGACTAAGTATTCATGATACTCCTTGCCTCTCATATTTTTAGCAACCCTAGAATCTATGATCATTTTAATTTCATCACATTCATTTACTGGTAGCTATTGTACCCAATCATTTTTTGAAAGTATTGAAACTACATCCACTTGTTCACAGGTTGATCCTTTATGGTATGGATATAAATTTGCTATATTAAATATGGGTGATATGCCCACTCCTTTAGGCAGTTCTATTTTGTAAGCATCAGCGATAAACTTCCTCAAGACCTTACAGGGTCTAATCATCTTCTAGTTTAACTTATTATAAGTACCTATTGGTCACGAATCTACCACAGGAAAGGATTTTAACATAAATGCGCCCTAGACCCGGCCAACATTGAAAGGCTGGGAGAAAGAAATGTCTCCCAAACCAATCTCCAGAGAGGGTTGGTTCCCTTACTAATCTAAACTGGTTTCAAGACTAGAGTTGTAGGAAAGAAATGGGAAATATGCGAAAAGAAATGGGAAATTACGGAAAGAGATGAGAAATATGGCCGAAGCCGATCGTTAATGGGAGAACAACCTTGAACAACAATAACTTCAACTAGATCCTAAAGCTCAGTAGCAACTGACTCTTAGAATACGTATACAGAAATTAGATCACGCAGTAGCCATGAGTCCGCTTTCAATTGCACTTCAAACATTCAAATGCAAACATAGCCAAATTCAGAACAGAAGAATTTAACTTATGTTAACACTGGACTAACAGAAGAAACTCAGACAGAAAGCTAAACATGCACAACCATTTAGATCACCAATCCTAGAAGACACTAAGAATGGAAGCAATTACATCTAGGATTTTGATTTCAATTTTTGCAACAAGATCCTCCTCCCTTTGCTTGAGTTTTACATTGGTATTTATAGAGGTCCGTCCTCTTCCTTTCATATTACAACATTTAATATATGAAACAGATCTCGAAGAAACAAACCCCTTAATCTGCCTCGGAGAGATGACAGTCCCTTCTTTTAATGAATTACAACTGAGAATGAAACAGAAACGAGGGCCCATATCTCTTTGTTAAATGACCGTTATCAAGGGAAGTTGAAAGCTATAAGAGATCACGAATAGGCGCTTTAAATATTGGAGGCATCTTTAATTCTGGCGGCATCAAAAACTACAGGCCTGAGCACGTTCTTCTATCTTGCACACATTGGAAAGCAGCAAAACATTAAATTTTGGAGTGCTTTTAATTGTTGGAACTCGCAATGCTTCATCAGGCCGTTGAACTGCTTTCTGGCACGAAACTGTGACAAGTCGCGAAAATGCGACATGTCACGAAATCATGACATTTTCTGCTCCGTACACTTTTGCCACTTTCGGATCACGAAAATCAACCATGTCACGAAATCGTGACATATTCGGCTCCTTGGTTTCCTTCGCCACCTTAGCTCGCAAAAACACGACGCATCACGAAATCGCGATGTTTCATACTATTCTGCTCTTTCTTCGCTCTGTTTCAGTGAAACTATGACCTGTCGCGAAATCGCGACATTCTTTACCCATGTTGTCCTTTGGCTGCTTCGAACCGCAAAAATGCGACAAGGCGCGATTTCGCGACAATTCCCTGCACTTGGTCCTTCCACCCCAATGTGTCGTGAAATCGTGACATTTTCTTGCCTTCTTCATCATTGTCACTTCCTATCGTGATATCGCGACGTCTTCTTCTTGCTTGGCCTCATCCTCAAAAATGTCGCGAAATCGCGACGTCTTTCATGCCTTATGCCTTTCTTTCAACTTTGCCATGATAACGCAACATGTCGCGATATCGCGACGCTCCGTACCATTTTCTCCTTGCTTGCTTTACTGTCACGATATCGCGACATGTTTCATTACACTGCTCCATAGTTACTGCATGTCACGATTTGGCGACATGTCGCGAAATCGTGACAACTTCATTTTAGCGCTTTCGTTGACCATGTTGACCGTGAAACTCCAACACGTCGCGATATCGTGACATTCCTTACCCCCTTGCTACCGTTGACTGCATTGACCGCGATAACGCGACACGTCGTGATATCATGACACTTTCTTGACTTAGCCCTTTTTCGCATTCGGCGTCGCGAAACTGTGATAGGTCGCGATATCGTGACGTGTCGCGATATCGTGACAAATTTCCATGCTTTCACCTTTTTGGTTCAGACCCCGCGAAAACGTGACGGTCACGATTTCGCGACAACTTTTGAACTTAGCATTTGTGTGTTACGGACGCCGCGAAAATGCGACGGGTCGCGATTTCGTGACATGTCGCAAAATCGCGACAAGTCGCGAAAACGCGACACCTTGCATTTTTCACAAAATGTGTTAAGTGTCTTCTCAATTTTAGCATTCTTTTGCTTGAACCATAACAACAAAAATAATGTGGCAAAAATGCCAACATTCTTGGCGGCTCGCGGGGTATACAGTTCTACTGGATGCACGAATCCCAGGCCTTTATCCATTGGGCAACAGAGTCAAGAAAAATTGGCGAAACATAATGCTGACTGATGGGAGACATCTCTGTAGGTGGCTGCAACAAACTCTTGCTAGTACTCAGCACTGAAAAATAGGATCATCAACAGAAATGTGTGGAATAGTAGAACTTCCTTTATTTCTTTAGAACTACTACACTTTGCCTAGCTCGGATGAGCTGGGTAATCACCAGGTGCTGTGAAAGGATCTTCAAGGCAGTAGTGAGAAGCACCTAAACTACAAAACAAAAATGAAGGAAATGATGCCCTGCGGATGCGCAGGCCATGGAACGGGGATGGGGAATGATGGAATGGCGAAATATGGAGGAATGAAAATGGTAGTTACAACAACAGAATGCCACTGTGCTACCAACTGCTGTGAAATGAAATGGAAGTGGAGGGAATGGAGGTGGTGGTAGGAAGTGTAGAAAAGTATTCAGAAGACAGAGAGTTAGAAGAAAGGGAAAGAAGAAACGGGAACATTAGAGAAGGGAGTAGAAACAACAGTAGTGGCTTGAGTAATTGTAGAAGAAGAAGGAATAGGAGAGGACGGGAATGAAGGAAGGAAGTGGAAAGAAGAAGTAGAGGAAAAGCCACTAGCTGCTGGGAAGGAAAAGAAAAAGGAAAAGAAATAAACGTACCTGCGGGCTCGCATGCAAAAAGAGTCAAAGTAAAAACAATTTTTTTTTTCTTTTTTGTCTATTTTTTCTTCCTTTTTTTGTCTTTTTGTTTTTTTTTCTATGTACAATATTTACAAAATTTTGCGACATGATTGGCATGCCGCCACCACAAACCCAGCTTCTGGTGTCTATCCGATGAACCTGCAATGTCCAGACCAGATCTGATCATACTTCAGTCGATCTTTGAAGTTCGGTTGGCCTCTTCCTGAAGTTCTCCATGGTGCAAACAGAGTGCAATGTGGCAGGTTATCATTCTTACTAGTACCTATGCTATTGATGAATAATGTGGCAAAGAGGTTTGCCACATGGGGGCTTTCTTCAGGTACCGGATGTAGTGGCTGGAACCAATACCACCACTTTGAAGACTCCACTGGTTGTGGGTTGAGTACAGGCTCCTCCAACCCCTTGATGTGATCACAGGGCTCTTCCAATGAGAAATCTACTTCTGGGATCTCCTCAGGTTCAACCTTTTGATGAGGCATGCTCAATGGGTTCTGGCTGAATACTTGTGTGTTGTGCAAAATTGTGCCCTCTTTGTGCTCAGGTTCTGGAACTGGAATCTGTTTCTCTCCTTGGCCCATATCCTGATGGAAACTGCAAGCAACCATATTGTCTATTGTTGGGACAGTGCTTGCATATGCCCATCGTTGGCCTTGGACGAAACCTACCTCTTGAGTTCCACACAACTGCATTTCAGGTCTCTACACAGTATGTGGGATCGGCCATGATGAATACTGCACGGGACAGACAGGAGCAGGAACTACCAGAGAAAGTAATGGAGTTTCTCCCCACGGTAATTTTCTTGATAGGAGCAGAAGGTGCTCCGCTTGTAATGCTTCCTCAAATATTTGAGGGAATCTACGTTCGCCTGATTATAGCAAGAGGAGGCTTATGTCCGGATGGAAAGCTCGAACATAGAAGAGGTGGGCTTGGGCGGGTGATGGTTGGATCTCTGCTAGAATTCTCTTCCAAGTTCTACAGAATCGGACGTTGAAATCTGTGATGCTCTCCTGAGGTATTCTCGTGATGGTGGAGAGATGCATCAAAAGCTGGTAGGGATCCTGAGAGCCATCAAATGTTGTAATGAGTGCTCCCGCTAAATCATCCCATGAGCAGATACTTTTACACCCAAGCAATTTGTACCACTGCAATGCCTTTCCTTCCAAAGACTGCACCAGAAGTCTGATCATAACATCTTCATGAATTATATCATGGAGGGTTGACAAAGCAGCAACATCATCAATATGCTCTCGGGCCATTCCCTGGGTGCCATTGTATTTTGTTAGGGCTTTCAGGGCACTTTTGGGAATCTCATGCCAAATTTGGAGATTCAGAGGGCTAGGATCATCCCATCTAGGACATACCCTCGCCATTATAGCAGTGGTCTACGAGATCACGGTTGTCGCCAAGTCAGAGTCGCCAAGTGAACATTCTTTCCTCCGCTTGTAAGGTCAAGGCTGCTCACCAAACCTTGATTCCTCCGGGGTATCTTCTTTCAGCTTTAAAATGCAGGCATCCACGATCAAGAAATTTAGATCTTCAGCTCAGCAGAGTCGCCAGATGAACTTACAAATCTCCGCTATGAGGTCAAGACAACTCATCAAAATCTTGATACCTCCGGGTGTTAAACAATGAAACAATCAGTCTCACCGATTATGGATCTTTTGAGACAGAAATAGTCTGTCCCACCGGGCGTGCCAAAAACTATTGGCACAGGTGGGTTTATCAATTTGGAAAACTATGCTTATCCCACCGACTATGGGTTGTTGTAAGACAGAAGAAGTCTGTCCCACCGGGCGTGCCAAAAACTGTTGGTCACGAATCTGCCACAGGAAAGGATTTTAACATAAATGCGCCCTAGACCCGGCCAACATTGAAAGGCTGGGAGAAAGAAATGTCTCCCAGACCAATCTCCAGAGAGGGCTGGTTCCCTTACTAATCTAAACTGGTTTCAAGACTAGAGTTGCAGGAAAGAAACGGGAAATATGTGGAAAGAAATGGGAAATTACGAAAAGAGATGGGAAATATGGCTGAAGTCGATCGTTAATGGGAGAACAACCTTGAACAGCAATAACTTCAACTAGATCCTAAAGCTCAGCAGAATCGACTCTTAGAATACGTATACAAAAATTAGATCACGCAGTAGCCATGAGTCCGCTTTCAATTGCACTTCAAACATTCAAATGCAAACACAACCAAATTCAGAACAGAAGAATTTAACTTATGTTAACACTGGACTAACAGAAGAAACTCAGACAGAAAGCTAAACATGCACAACCATTTAGATCACCAATTCTAGAAGACACTAAGAATGGAAGCAATTGCATCTAGGATTTCGATTTCAATTTCTACAACAAGATCCTCCTCCCTTTGCTTGAGTTTTACATTGGTATTTATAGAGGTCCGTCCTCTTCCTTTCATATTACAGCATTTAATATATGAAACAGATCTCGAAGAAACAAACCCCTTAATCTGCCTTAGAGAGATGATAGTCCCTTCTTTTAATGAATTACAACTGAGAATGAAACAGAAACGAGGGCCCATATCTCTTTGTTAAATGACCGTTATCAAGGGAAGTTGAAAGTTGTAAGAGATCGCGAACAGGCGCTTTAAATATTGGAGGCGTCTTTAATTCTAGCGGCATCAAAAACTACAGGCCTGAGCACGTTCTTCTATCTTGCACACATTGGAAAGCAGCAAAACATTAAATTTTGGAGTGCTTTTAATCGTTGGAACTCGCAATGCTTCATCAGGCCGTTGAACTGCTTTCTGGCGCGAAACTGTGATAGGTCGCGAAAACGCGACATGTCGCGAAATCGTGACATTTTCTGCTCCGTACACTTTTGCCACTTTCGGATCGCGAAAATCAACCATGTCGCAAAATCACGACATATTCGGCTCCTTGGTTTCCTTCGCCACCTTAGCTCGCGAAAACACGACGCGTCGCGAAATCGTGACGTTCCATACTATTCTGCTCTTTCCTTGCTCTATTTCAGTGAAACTATGACCTGTCACGAAATCGCGACATTCTTTACCCATGTTGTCCTTTGGCTGCTTCGAACCGTGAAAACGTGACAAGGCGCGATTTCGCGACAATTCCCTGCACTTGGTCCTTCCACCCCAATGTGTCACGAAATCATGACATTTTCTTGCCTTCTTTATCATTGTCACTTCCTGTCACGATATCGCGACGTCTTCTTCTTGCTTGGCCTCATCCTCAAAAATGTCATGAAATCGTGACGTCTTTCATGCCTTATGCCTTTCTTTCAACTTTGCCGTGATAACGCGACATGTCGCGATATCGCGATGCTCCGTACCATTTTCTCCTTGCTTGCTTTACTGTCGCGATATCGCGACATGTTTCATTACACTGCTCCATAGTTACTGCAAGTCACGATTTGGCGACATGTCGTGAAATCATGACAACTTCATTTTAGCGCTTCCGTTGACCATGTTGACCACGAAACTCCAACACGTCGTGATATCGCGACGTTCCTTACCCCCTTACTGTCGTTGACTACGTTGACTGTGATAACGCGATAAGTCGCGATATCGCGACACTTTCTTGACTTAGACCTTTTTCGCATTCAGCACTGCGAAACTGTGACAGGTCTCAATATCGCGACGTGTCGCGATATCGCGACAAATTTCCATGCTTTCACCTTTTTGGTTCAAACCCCGCAAAAACATGATGGTCGCGATTTCGTGACAACTTTTGAACTTAGCGTTTGTGTGTTACGGACGCCGCGAAAACGTGACGGGTCGCGATTTCGCGACATGTCGCGAAATCGCGACAAGTCGTGAAAACGCGACACCTTGCGTTTTTCACAAAATGTGTTAAGTGTCTTCTCAATTTTAGCATTCTTTTGCCTGAACCATAACAACAAAAATAATGTGGCAAAAATGCCAACAATACCTTTTGGTAATATCTTATTTTTTAAATATGCTAGAACCAAATCTCCAACCTAAAATTCTAGCATCTTTGCTTGTGATCAACGTGTTGTTTATATTTCATGACACTCCTTTCTAAATCACTTTGCACCTCCTAATGTAAATCATGAATATAGTCAGTAAAATCCTTCATAATAGCACTCGGTCTTTGCAAATCAACTATCTATCATAACTCATCTACTCCTCGTAGACATATTCCATATACAATCTAAAATGGACTTTTACTTGTGCTTCGATTAATTGAGTTGTATGCAAATTCTACTTGTGTCAAAATAGTATCCCAAAGCTTCACCTTCTTTTCGACCAAGCACCTTAGCAAATTTCCAAGACTCATATTCACAACCTCATTTTTTCCATTAGTCTATAGATGATAAGCCAAAGTAAATGCTAACTTAGTACCCAACTTCTTCCATAATGTTCTCCAAAAATGACCCACAAATTTACTATCCCTATTTGAAACAATACTCTTTGGTAGCTTGTGTAATCTCATCACTTTTGCAAAGAATAAATTATTAATATGAGTTGCATAATTTATCTTCTTGCAAGGTATGAAATGTGCCATCTTTGAGAATCTATCAACCACAAAATTTAGAGTTATTCCCCTTTTATGTCCTTGGCAATCCAAGATCAAAATCCATGCTTATATCCTCCCACGGTCTCTTTGGAATTGGTAATGGCTGATATAACCTGATATTTTGTCTCTTTTCTTTTGCATGTTGGCATACCTGGAAATCTTGTACAAATTTTCTTACATATTTATTCATTTCAGTTCAATAGTAACCTTCTTCAAGTTGTTCCATAGTTTTTTCCATACCAAAATTTCCTACAAGTCCCCCATAATATGTTTCCCTTATCATATTTCCTCTCATTGAACTTTGTGGTATGCATAGTTGATGCCCCTTGAATAACATCTCTTCTTGGATGAAATATTCAATTCATGGAGTCCTACATCCTACATTAGGATAACTACATACCCAATCTTCCTACAAATATTCATCATCCTTATAAAGCTCCTTCATGGCATCAAAACCAACTTCTACTCTCATCATATTCACCAGCAAGTTTTGCCTTCTCAAGACATCAACTACTCAATTTGATTTTCCACTTCTATGCTTTAAGACAAATGAGTACCCTTGCAAGAATTCTACCCACTTCATGTGCCTCTGATTCAACTTACTTTGATTGTTAATAAACTACAAAGCATGATTATTTGTGAACAAGACAAATTATTTTGACAACAAATAGTGCCTCCATTTTTTTTTATCTTGAATGATAGCATAAAAATCTTGGTCATAGGCTGAGTATTTCCTCTTTGCTTCATTTAGCTTCTAACGGATATAGGTAATGGGTTTACCTTCCTATATTAAAACTCTTGTTGTTGTTCCACTTGCATCACAATCCACCTGAAAAACCTTTTTGAAATCAATCAATGCTAGAACTAGTTTCTCAAATACCTTTTCCTTCAGGACACGAAAACTCTTTTCTATTGCACTTTTCCACTTAAGTTCATATCTTCCTCCCTTTAGGGTCTCTATAATTGGTGTACAAATCCCACTAAAATTTTTGATAAAAATTTTTTAGAAACTTGCTAGACCATGGAAACTTCTTGCCTCAAATTTTCTCCTTGGTGATGGCCAATTTATAATGGTCTTAACCTTCTTGGGATCCATTCGCAATCCTCTTGGTGAAATCACAAAACCCAAGTACTCTAACTTTTCTTTCATGAAACTACACTTCTTCAAGTTTACCAACAACTTCTCTTCCTTCAATATTTGTAAGACCAATCTCAAATGTGTCAAATGCTCTTCCTTGATCTTACTAAATATCAAAATATCATCTAAATAGATGACCACAAACTTGCCAAAAAATGGCTTAAGAACTTCTTTCATCAACCACATAAATATATTGGGTGTATTTGTCAATCTAAATGGCATAACCAGCCACTCATACAATCCATATTTTGTCTTGAATGTAGTTTTTCACTCATCTCCTTATCTAATCCGGATTTGATTATAACCACGCTTCATATCTATCTTCGTGAAGTACTTTTCTTAACTCAAGCAGTCCATAAAATCATCCATGTGTGGCAATGGAAATCTATACTTTATGGTTATCTTATTGATGGTCCTTGAATTAGTAGACATTCACCATTCTCCACCTTTTTCTGGTGTAAGTGCAGTTGGTACTGCACATGGGCTCAAACTTTCCTTAATCAACCCCTTGTACAATAGTTCTTGGACTTATCTATTTATTTCCTCATTATCCATTGGTGTCAGTATATATATTTTCTTATTAGACAAACTCGATCCAAGAATCAAATTGATGTGGTGGCTAATACTCCTTATTTGTGGTAATCCATGTGGTAGTTCTTCTAACAAAATTTTTGCACTCTTCCAACAACTTCTTGATATCACCTGGAATCTCATCCTTTTGGTTTACTATCCCACCCTCTATGGGTTTAGCAATCAATGCAAAATTCACCTTCCTCCTCATCATTTCCTTTAAAAATTGCCTTCCAAAAATCAAACATACCTTCGAACCATTGTCCTCTCTTTCATCCTTGTCCTTCAATGGACCCAACACATACTTCTTACCATCCTTCACAATTGTGTAGGTGTTTTCCTTACCATCATGTACATCCTTTCTATTAAATTGCTACAGTATTCCCAACAATACATGGCAAGCATCCATAGGCATAATATCACACATGACCTCATCTCTGTAAGATCCGATTTGGAATTTCACATAACACTACTCACTGACTAAAATTTGGTGTCCCTTTTGCAACCAAAAGATTTTGTATGGATTTGGGTGCTCTATTCGACTCAACCCTAGTTTCTCTACCATTTCATTGGATATGATATTATCCATACTCCCACTATCTATAATAACCTTGCACATTTGCCCCCATATTTGCATATTGTTCTAAAAAGGCTTCTCCTTTGAGCAGGTTCACATTCTCTCTTTTCAGGTTTCAAAAGGACTCTCTTCATCATGATATATTCTCCTTGTTCCGGATCCTCCATGTACCTTGGGGAAGCAACATTTTCCTCATCTACCACTACAACATGGTTCCTAATCTCCTTTTCCTTAGTACTACTTTCTTGTGTATTCAGATATTCAAATGTATGATGATCGTCTTCTCCACATCTATAACACCTTTCATATAATCTTCTATCCCTTCCTCTACCAAAGCTACCTCTTCCTCTTGAGAAGTCTCCCCCTCCTCTGGCATGTTGGCTAAAGTCATTCTGATAAGAACTAGCTTCTCTTTCATTTTTTTATTGTCCTTTTGTAAATATTGCTTTCCCTCATCCTCGTGAGGACCGTCCTCTTCCTCTTTTATTATTTTATTATTTTCACAACTTCTCTTTAGATTTCAAGGCATATTGGTAGGCTTCCTATATTGTCCTTATCTTTACCATGTTGAATCCATCTTGTATGGACAAATGTATTCCATTTATATACTTCGAAACCTTCTCCTCATCACCTTCCACATGATCGGCTCAAATGGTGAGTTTATAGAATTCTTGTGTATAATATTTCATAGTCATTTATTTTTATCTCAAATTTTGTAGCTTCCTAAAAAGCTCCAATTGGTAATTTGATGGAAGGAATTTGACCTTCAAATGGGTGACCATTTTCTCCCATGTCCTAATCTTCTCTTTTTCCTTTATTTGTATTTCAGCTTGCACATGGTCCCACCACAAGGATGCATGCCATTTTAACTTAGTACAAGTGAATTTCACTCTCTTGGGGTCCACCATAGATTCAAAATCAAAATACTTTTCCATATCTGCAATCCAATCGATAAGTTCTTCAGGGTTTAAACTTCCATCATATGATGAGGTTTCTAACCTCAACTTCCTTCTCACATTAGCAATTGCCTTGAGTAACCTTTCCCCTAGATCCCCTCCTTCTTCTTCATTGCAAAATTTTGCTTGGTTTGCTTCCTCTTCTTCACTATCACTTACATCTTCAACTTGGATGCCCCTCCTCTGGGTATTTTCCAAAACATCCAATCGAGTAATGATTCCTCTCATCATCTCCATCATATCTACGGTTTGAGGCCCTTGTGGTCTTTATTTTCCTCTCTGTGTCATATTTTCTTAGGCACGTATCACCCCCTGATCCTTAGATATATTTTGGCTCTGATACCAAATTATGTAGTAGCAACCAGCACCTTTAAGAGGATTCAATTTCAATGACCTAGAATGATGCAACGACAAACAATGGGTAATCATTCAATATTGTAATTTGTACAACTCGAGGTAATTGTATAACCTAAAATGCAATCATACAATCTAAGCAATAATTAAAAACCCTAGTCAATCATATAACCTGGAGAAATTGTATGATCTAAATCATATGACCTAAACTACAATCATACACCTCTAGCAATCATACAAGGTGAACTACAACCGTTCAATCTTCACAGTAATTGTTCATCCCTAGATAATCGTACAACCTGGGTAATCATATGATCTAAACTGCAATCATACACCTCTATCAATTGTACAATGCAAACTACAACCATTCAATCTGCACAACAATCGTTCAGCCCTAGGTAATCGTACAACCTAGGTTATTGTACATCTATGATGCAATCATACACCTCTGGGCAAACATGTAATGTAAAATTTAGTTGTTCAATCTAAATATATTAGCTATAAAATCTATTTCGTCTGGTCTCCTTCCTCCCTATTTAGCTCCAAGGTGAACAACAACTCCTCCTCGCATATTAAAATCTCTTGTATTGTTGTTTGGAAATAAATTTGCATTTCTTAATCACATTGGTTTATCAATGAGGTTCTTGCCCATGGGACTACATTTCGATGGTGTTGTTCTCATCTATTATCTAGGTATCTTTAATGTGTTTCTTCCTCCATTCATTTAAAGGCTTCATAAATTTTAGTATTAAGGCCATTCTTTCTCACAGATTGCAACGTGTTCAATAATTCTTAGGAACCTGCACAATGGAACAAGACACGAAATTCCAAATGTGCATTTCACAACAACAAAATCACAAAGATAAATGGATAAAAATCTGTATTTATTTATTGAAATTATAAATAAATTGGAAACCTTCCTTTCCTCTTTGTGCCAGCCCACTCTTAGACACAAATAAACAATTTATAGCCCTAGTTGCACAAATGTGAACAGTTAGCTTTTCAACTCCGCGATGGTTCATCTTTCGAGTATTTTTGGGATGCTCTCGCATCAATTGTTTAATTCCTTCCCAAACTACTCTTTTCATTTTATTTTCCTAGAGAAGGATTATTTTTGGTTGGTTATCCCTTATCATGGATCTCACCAACCTTTGTTTGTTAGGGGTATTCATTCCCCTAACATTCCATGTTATCATTTTCATTTTACCCTACTATTTATGGGATTATTCCCATCCATAATTATTTTTTATTGCTTTCCCTCTATTAGATCCTTCTTTATCACTTTTCTTCTTTTCTCCCCTAATGAAGGTCTTCCTACATTATTCTTTAGTTTTAATCCTATATCTAGATGTTTCTTTGCATTTCTTGTCATTCTCACATTTGGGTCATCCTAATCTCTTGTCTTCTTTGGAGATTCCTCTTTCTCCTTCTTATTTTTCCTAAATACTCCTTAAATATGCAAGGGACCACTTCGGGTTAGTTTTCTTGTATTTCTTCATATTTTAATGAGTATTGAATTTCCTTCCTTTTCTCTTCCTCATATTTCTTTTCATTATTTTCTTCCTCCTTCTAAACTAATTTTTAATTCTCTACATATTTCTTATTCCCTTCTTCTATGGATTTATTTGTCTCTACCTTGGATTTATCTTCTTCCTTATCCTTATTTACAATGATTTCTTCATCCTCTTGAACTAGTTCTATATCTTCTACATCATTCTATTCACTTCTTCTCTAGTGTGTTTTATCTCTATATTGGATTCTTCTCTATTCTTGTCTGAATCACTTATTGTTCCTTACTTTCCATCTCAACTTCCTTCCTCCTCCAAGTCTTTCCTATATTTCTGCCCTCTCTTTTCTTTTCATTATTCACATAGTCTTTTGTCAAATGACCTATCCTTCTACATGCTTTGCAATATAAGAGGTCATTTTTATATATGATTGGTTGGTTCCACTCTCCTTATTTTACAACTAACTTAACTTTTTTAGGGCCTTGTTTTATAGATTCTTTCAAGATACACACCCTTGCAAAGAGAGCTATTTTTCTCTCTCTCTTATTAAGTAGTCTACTCATATGTAACTTATAATAGAATTTTTTATTCCTTCTATAATTTCTTCCTCCCAAAATTCCATTAGTAATCCTAGAAGCCTAACCCATACTAGAGAAAATCAATTCATTATTCATTTTGAAGCTTGACGACCATTTTTTGAGGAATAATCTTGCTCTACCTCTAAACCAAGGTCCTCCACATAGGATCTACATGCATTCTTGTTCTTCTATGAAGGATGCCATAAATTATCATTTTTGAAGAATTATGATTTCTACCATGACTTTGATCTTCCATTGACTCATGGTTCAATATTTTAATTGTTCTAGATTTGGTTTCTAGCCTATGAACTTCCCTATAAGGCTCTTATTTAGTTTTTGATGTGCTCTATCTAGTATATTGTCTAGAATATTCACTTTTATTCCTTTTGCACTAGTTTTTTAGTGGATTACATAAAAATTATCCTTGTTCTCTTGTCCTTTTTATCCACTTTTAACAATCTCTTCTTAAGTAAAGATATTATTATTAATTATAGGAGTCTTCTCCTTATTCATATCTAGCTAGTTATTTTGCTTCTCTTTTCTTGACAATAATTCTTCTAGATCCTCATTCTCATTTTGATAAACTCTTAACTCTTGACCACCTATTTTTTCTTCATTTTCTCCCACTCACATTTTCCATTGCCAAGAATATCAATCCATTGTTATCGTATATTCTCTCTTGTGATCTCTCCTCCCTTAGCTAGTCACCAATCTTGATTTTGTCACATATAGATTGTCACTCTTGCATGATGAAATGCAATAATATTTTTTCCTTATAATTAGACATTTTATTTATATATAAAATTATAATGGGTTTAACTTATGGTGTTATTGTTTTAATGGTCTCTTGGGAGCTTGTCTTTTTGATGATGACCCTTTTTGATCATGGGCTTAAATTTTTTATGTTTGTATTTTTTGGGTGTTGTTAGGTTCCATTTTTGTCCTTTCAGTCTCTTTGTTTTGTTCTTCTATTGTAAAGGTTTGGGGATCCTTTTAAAACCCTTTCCACCAACCAATTTAAAAAACAAAACTTATGGTCATCTTCTTTTAATATTCCACTTCATAATATTTCAATTTATTTTTATTTAGATAAGCTATATGTGCCTTCTATTGGGGTCATTCCCATAAAAATACGAAAACACCTTATTTATTTTCAGGTTAATTAAATTATATCTAACTTATACTTTTATCAAAGATATTTTTCATTTTCTTTTCTATAAAATATATTCTTCATCAATCAAATGGTATATCTCATCTTTTGTATATATATATATATATATATATATATATATATATATATATATATATATATATATATATATATTATATGATCACAATTCCAAGATATTGCATCTAATAATAGTTTTTTAATTGGTTATATGGGATTAAAATGCACCCTGCTTGTAATACATAATGACCACACAATAATATTACAACAACTTGGCTTTCATGCATGTATCACTTGATAATATTTGAACCTAGGTCTCCTCCTTAAAGTCGATGAATTTAACTAATTGAATTGATGTCATTTGATTTCTCTAATAATAGTTGATAAACTTCAATAATAATATTATTTTTATCTAACCTCAACATCTATTTTTGTTGAAGTTGGTCAAATTGAATTTTGATGGAGCATCTAAAGGAAGCAAGAGGAGGAATAATTAGAAATAATAGAGAAGAGATTTTGTCTCATTACACTTTCAATAGTGGATTTAAGACAAATAATGAAGTTGAAGCTTGGGAAGCTTTAGAAATATTAAAAATATACAAAAAAATGAAATGGAACATAGTATGGATGAAAGGTGATTCACTCATAGTAATAAATGCAATTTTAAGGAAAGTAAAGGCTCCATGGAACATACAAGAGATAATTGTGGAAATTCAAGACCTTGCTATAGAGTTTGAAGAAATCAGGTTTACACATACATTAAGGAAAGGAAATAAACGTGAAGATAGACTATCCAATAGAGGAATTTTAATTGACGATCGTGGAGTTAAATTATTTTTTCCATGGTTAGACAAAGTAGTAAATTTAGCTGAAGTTAACAAGAAAATGTTGATTACTTTATTCAAATAATGATTAATATTTACTTTAGTGTTTTACATTGGTAATATATGCTTTATTTTATAACATTAATGTGCTTTCATATAAACTATTTATTATAATTTTTGTGGTTGCACTTGTGCTTTAGGAAGGAAACTAGCAATCCAGATTTGGTAAAGTGGACTATGATAGTGCAATATTTTGGAAATATTACTCTACTAAGATGCAATGCATAGATAGTAGAGGTGAAGTTTTGGTATTGTGAAGCTTACTATAATAAAATTTCAAGAAGGTTGTAAAATTATAGAATATTTGTATTCACACACAAAAGAATGAAAAAGATCCAAAAAATGAAAATCAAGAATTCAGATATTTTATGTAAAATAATGTACGTTTCTAGCTATAGCAACTCAATTGAGATGAGAATTGAATCTGTTTGTAAACTCTCAAGCTCTAAAGAAGAGACTTATGATTTATTAAGGATGGGGAACTCGAGTACAACCCCTTATTCTTTAGTATTATTAATGATAATTTGTGAGTCCCCCTCAATTGAAATATATTTTCATCCTTTTTCAATTGCAATTTTAATCCTTGTAAGAAATGCCCTAGCCTATACATTGTTGTTAGTTGAAATTCCATATGACTTTAAGAAAGTGGGGAGAATTTTGCCTTCATTATTTTGAAAAACACCACTCCAATAGCTTTTCCTAAATTTTCTTTGAAAGCACCATCAAAATTGATTTTGATAAACATAAACATTTCTATTTAACAATAGATTAAATTAAATGCTTTGTTTTAATTTCATTGTCACAAATGACCTTCCATATATTCAAATCCTACAACCAAGTGGCTAACACCTCTTTTCTACACTTCAAAATTCTTATCATAAGCACCATATCTATATACATTTTGCAAGAGAGGCAATAATACAATTTCAAATTTGGGAATGATTTTGAGATTTATTTTTTAAAAATTATGTTATTCCTTTCAAGTAATTCCAACAAATATTGGCAGGACCAATGAAGAACACAAACTTATACTGAGAGGGGGGTCAACAGTATAAGACCATTTTTTACTTTTATTTTCCAAACAATAATATCCAATATATCAATGGCAGTATCCAATAGTAATCAAAGCAATGCACAAATCATCACACACAATAGAGACACCAATTTAACGTGTTTCACCCAATGTGGGCCACTCCATAGAGAAAATATTTCACTAAAATTTTCTCGACAAATCTCTTGGGAATCCTTCCCTATTACAATGTTTATGGACATCTATCTAAAGGAGACATCAATCCCCTAATAAATTTCATGGATCTCTATCCACAAGAGAACTCCTTCTTCTTTGCTCTGGTTGGTGATCTCTTAGAAGACTACTGCCTCCACTGCTCTAGCTTGTGTATCCCTCTCCATAGAAGACTTTGTCCTCATTGCCCTAGCTAATGGATATCTATCCATTGGAGACTACTATCATCTACTCTATCATCTCTAAATATTACTCTCAGATCTACTCAAATTTGTACCAAACTCTATCCTTCTGATGCGTGTCATTATTAGAATCATTAAATATCAATGCTTTGTCAATCCAGGGCAGTGTCCAAGGCTATTTATGAGAGAAAACTTAAGCAGGGTTGTAGTTTAGTTCATTTGGGAGCAGTATATTTTATTTGTAGAACATATTATGTAGGGGTTTTAGATTACCTTTTAATCCTATCTTGCATAAAATAAACTAATCTACTTGCAAAAATGAAACCTGATTCTAAATTGCAGAAACTAAAATCTAAGTACAATTGCAGAATTTAAATCTAATTACTTTTGCAAAAGTAAAATTGCTTGAAATAAATATTCAAATTAAACACCTGTCAGTGTTCTGTTTCATAAGGTTGTCAATATTCTATTACAGTATCTAACAGCAAAAAGAAAAATGCAAGAAAACTTGTAAAATTGCTGGAAGTAAAGAAATACTGCAAACTATTTTAATTGTTGAAACATGGAATAAGAAAAACACATATTTAACTAGTCTATCCACTGTCACACATTTATGCAATCTAAAATTTCACTCTTAAACATGGAAAACAAATCTTAAAGCTACAACAATGGTTAGTGTGAAACAAGTAAAGAAATTGACAAATATCCACTAAATTCTGTTGCAGTAAAGTTCAGGAGAAACCTGTCAGTCTGTCAGTCCTTCTTCTGGGCCTGGAAGTGGATCTTACTTCCCTTTACAGAAGAAGGTATAATATCTCTTCTACTTGCTAAATTATAACACACTCATGCACAATGAAAACTGATGGAAAAAACTACACTTTATTTAGCTAAAAAATAACATTACACTTCTGCAAGACAATCTTGCTACACACTGTTACAACCTGATAACTACTGTTGCTATATCCTATTTCCTAATAGCTCTACCAATATGGGATATATCTTATTTATAATTTCTAATATCTATTTTACATGCACAAAATATCCTATTTCTATTTTATATTTGATTTGCCTAATATTCTGCAACTGATTGGATCTATTTTAGGACAGGGTAAGCTACATCAATGGGGATTTTTCTTGTGAGTTGTATCTCATGGTAGTATGGAATGGTGGGTACAGGTGTATAATATTGTTCCTATATCTCCTCATCCTTTCTTTACTCGTTCAACCACTTAAAAATAGTAGACATTCAAAAGAGGTGTGTTCCCCAGTTATTCCAAAGATCTTCGGAATAACTGGTTATAGGTGTATTTTATGCCCAAAATGCATTTATAATGTTTGTTTCAGATGGTTTGTTTAGGTAGGTCATTTATTCCAACTTCCAGGAGGTGATCCCAACCATTTTTACCTTCTTTAGTTGGTAAATTCTAGGCCTTGCCATTCATTGGCAGCTGGCTGGAATTTACATGGTGATTTTTGCATTTCCCTATTTTTGTTGCATAGTTACAAATCATTGGTGCTATTTGCAAGTTTTTAGACCAATTAGCACATGGAAAATAATTTAAATATTAACACAAGGGAATATATCATGTTGCTTATCAAAATCATGCATTTCATTTCTCAGGAAACCATGTTGAAACTGTGCAATAGTATTGCTCTGTTATACCCTGTTGCTACCTATTTAGACCATGTGATAATGCTTCTAAATAGGTGATGAGGAATAATGTTCTAGACCTAGGCAATAATACTTAGGCTTTAGTTGAATAATCAACGTGATCTATTTTGATACCCTTATGAATACTTCATAAGGTGATCATGAGAATTTGTTTGTGACTACGGTCCATCTCAGTGACACCTTTATGGTTGATTGTATAATCGATAGCGGCTCGCAAAAAAAATTAATTGCGAGGTCCGTTGTTGACAAACTGAAGTTACCGATGAATCCCCATCCTCATCCTTATCCTTTGGGATGGAAGGACAATGGGATTACATCCGACATCACACACACTTGCATCGTGAATTTTGCTTTCAGTCCTTCTTTTGTGGACTCGGTTGTGTGCGATGTAACTCCAATGGATTATTGTGGCCTGTTGCTTGGAAGACCCTATCAATATGATAGGAGGTCTATACATGATGGGTACAAAAATACATACACTTTGCACAAAGATAATAAAGCATTCATAATCAGAAGTACACAACAAACACCACATAATTTTATGTTGAGTTGTAGACAAGCACGCAAAGTTGTAAATCAAGCAAAGGAATTAGCACTCATCTTCATCAGACCAATTCAAGAAGAAAAGCAAGTACCTAAGCACACTAATAACAGGAGTTCTTCAGTTCATTCAATACTTCAATCATTTTCTGATGTTTTTCAAGAACCCACAAGTCTTCCACCTGAAATACAGATTAATCATAGTATTGACATTATTCCTCATCACAATGCAGCACCTATTCTTGATGGGTCAGATTTTGGTCTTTGGAGTGCAAGGATGAAGGTTCATCTAATGGCACTTGGGAATGAGATTTGGAAAGTGATTGAAGATGAGTACACTATTCCTGAACATGGTCCTAATACTAAAGAAGAAAGGCTCCTACATCACAACAATTCAAAAGCAATGAATGCAATCCTGAAAGGCTTATAGAAAGGAGATCTCACCAAAGTAATTCACTGCAAGACAGCTAGTGAAATGTGGAAACAATTGAAGGTGGTTCATACAGGTGATACAAATGTCAGAAAGGCCAAGTTGAGACACTTCAAAGGTATGTTTGAACAACTCAAGATGAATTATGATGAAAATATTAGTGACTACATGCTTCGTATGGATGAGGTTGTTAACTCCATAAAAGACTTAGGTCTTGAGCTTGCTGAAAATGATGTTTGTGATAAGATTTTAAGATCTCTTCCTAATAGATTTAGTGAAAAGATTTCTGCTATTGAGGAAGCTAAATATTTGGATAAGTTGAAAAAGTATGAGCTCCATAGTATACTTGCAGCATTTGAGTTGAGAACTCAAGTGAAGGTTGATGTCAAGAAAGAGGCAGCTTTCAAGGCTACCAAGAATTCCAAGGGTAAACAACTTCAAGATAGTGATGAGTCTTCTAGTGATGAAGAGGCATATTACAACAAGAAATGCAAGTTCTCTAGAAAGCACAAAAGTATGAAAAATATAAGATGTTTCAATTATGGAAAGTTTGGTCATTATGCTACTGACTATACTGTTCCCAAGAATGAAAGTGATGAAGATAAATAGGATTCTAAGAGCAAGGATTCTGAAAAGCACAAGCATCACAAGAAAAACAAATATGAGCACAACAATCAAGGAAAGAGGTATTCTCACAAGCACAAGAAGAGTTTCTACCTAGACAAAGCAAGTAAGTGTTCTAGTAGTGATAGTGAAAGTTCTTCAAGTGATAATGAAAATGAGATGTTCATATCAAAAAAAGAGGAAGAACCGAAACATAGATTCATTATCATGAAATGTCTTAGATGTGGAAATTTTGGTCACCTTGAGGATTATTGCACAAATAATGATTTGGTTTCTAGTATGTATGAGGATGCTTCAGAAAACTATAAGGAAGATGCATGTATGGTTTTTGAAAAGGGTAGCACCTCTAGTGATAAGAAATCTGAAAAAGGCTTTGATGATTCAAAAAGTAAACAAATAGAGGAAGATATAGAGGAAGGTGAAGTAGATCTTGAAGGTGAACTTATTAGTGCTCTTAGTGCTTTGAAAAAGGAAAGAAAGAAGAATGCTATACTCAAGGATAAGTTAGATGAATGTTGTATGGAGAGAGATGATCTTATAGAAAGTCTTGACTTCTCTATGGCTAAGACACAAGAACTCAAGAATGAGTTAGAGTCTAAGGTTCTTGAGTATAGTGAGTTAGAACAGAAAATTGCTTCTTTGAAAGAGGAAACTAAAGAGTACAAGGATAAGATTTACAAGTTTCAAGATAGCTCCAAAAAGGTTAAGTCACTCATCAAAGGTCAAAGAAAGACAACAGATAAAACAGGCCTTGGTTTTGTTAAGCCACACAAGGAACAAGTTGGAGAGTCTAGTAAGAGACTCCAAAAGGAAGAGAGTTATCATGAGGAAATTATTTCAGAAAAGGAGTCCTTGAATGATAGATGCACAGAAACAGAAAATAGAATTCAGAATGAGAAGAATTTTTCAGAACCTAAGAGGTCAATTAAAAGAAAGTTTCAAGGCAGATGTTTTGCTTGTCACAGGTTTGGTCACATGGCTTCACATTGCATGGATCAAGTGAAGGAGGTAAATGACAGTTTTAGAAGTGCTAGTTACTTTCAAGGGTATTGCTACTCTTGTCAACAGTTTGGGCACAAGGCAATTTATTGTAAGGCAAATAACAGGAACAGGTTTGGTCAGAACAAGTTTGGCCAAAATAGGTTTGGTCAGAACAGGTTTGGTCAGAATAGGTTTGGCCAAAACAGGTTTGGTCAGAACAGGTTTGGTCAGAACTGGTGGATTCAAAGATCAGGTTTACCTTAGAGAAACAACATTGTCAAGGGTTTCAAGTGCAACAATGAAGGTCACACAATCAGACAGTGTAGAGCTGAAATTCTAGAATACAGGAACAAGAAGAGTGGCATGATCAGGTCCAAGGATCAAGGCATGGACAAGAACAGGGATGAGAACAAGAATAGTGACAGGAATAGGAATATGGACAAAGAGTTCAAGAGAAGGCCCGGCAAGGAAGTTATAGACGTTGATGATGATCAGTGCCTAATGGGAGTTTTACTCCCACCCAAGAATTAATCACCTCATCAGGAGGTGGGGGAGGGACTAAGCTAAGAGGCTCATTCTTAGTCCCAATCCCCAAAGGTGACCCTTTGCCATTGATGACAAAGGGGGAGAGATTTGAGTAAGGGGGAGAGCCTCAAGATAGGGGGAGTTGTTTATGTTGAGTTTTTGTGTTGTTGAGAAGCATGGTTTGCCATCAATGACAAAGGGAGAGATTGTTGGCAATTTTGGGTTTGATATCCTAGCTTCTTGTCTATGAGTTGTCATTGATGTCAAAAGGAAATGGCATTAATGTTAAGAGGATGTGTTGGCTTCAAAGGTGGAAGATTCCAAGAGAATATTTTTAAGAGAATCCGTAGAGATTCCATTGGCAAGGGTTTTTCATTAAAACCAAGTTGGATAGGGTTTTTATTAAAACCAAGTTAAATGGTTTTTATTAAAACCAATGGAGGTTCTCTTTATTATTTATTTAATTATTATTTAAAACCCTTCAAGGTTTTAATTAATTAATTATCTAATTAATTAAGGGAGAAATTATTTTTAATTTATTAAAAATACTTAAAGGTTTTTAAACCTTTTTTTATTCTTAATTTATTAAAATTATTTAAGGGTTTTTAAACCCTTTTTGAAAAGACTTTTGATTAATTTCGAAATGGTCTTTATTTCCGCCAACGTCAAGGTGTCTTTGAAGAGACTATTTATTCTCCAACTCCTAAGGTTGGAAGGCTAATTAATTCGAAATTCCCCGAATGCAATTTGCGATGTTTGTGCTCTGTATTCACTACGATCGAAGGAAGACTTAGAAGCACGTGCGGTTGAAAAGTCTTCGGGAGTTTTTTTTTTGAGGGTGAAGTGGAGGGAAGTTCACTTGTGAACTTCGTAGCCCGCGTGGGCTAGTGGTAGCGAAGGCTGCTGTTGGGCGCTGCATTGGCGGAGGTCATCGTTTCGAGTCTCGCGGGGGTGCTTTGCTAGAGTAACACACATTTTTATTAAAACATCTTTATGTCGTGAAATTCGAAGTTTCTTGGACAATGATTTATAAGGTGTGATTAAATTTTATGAGTTTTGGCTTTTGTGATTAGCATTGAATAAAAGCTTAGGAGAAATAAGGGCATATTTCTTTGGATGTATTTTTAAGATTATTCTTTGCTATGCTAAAATTAAAAATGGAGGTATAAGGTGTGAGTCTATGATTGTTGATTTATTGGCATGTTATGGTGGTTGTGTTTAAAGAAGTGGAGCTAAAAGGTGTAATAAAGGAAGTTTATATTATTGCTCATTTCTTTTTATTCTAACCCTAACTTGGTTGGAAGTTTGAGAGTTGTGTGTGGTGACAGCTTGAAGGTTCAATTATCTTCTACTCCAATAAGGTATGGGCACATTCTTCTTATGAGTATGATTGGTGTATGTTTTCTGAAATAAGGTTGGAGTGAAAAGGTATTCTACTAGGTATCCTTTGGCTAGGTGTAA
Organism: Wollemia nobilis; assembly: GCA_028583015.1. Lineage (NCBI taxonomy): Eukaryota > Viridiplantae > Streptophyta > Pinopsida > Araucariales > Araucariaceae > Wollemia > Wollemia nobilis. Next base: position 18,579,491 of record JAQPPZ010016947.1, on the reverse strand, counting down.
ATCCTATTTTCTGGTTTGTTGAAGACTACTTATGCATTGTTATCCTTAAGGAGAGTTTTTGGTGAATGCATAATTTTTGGTTTGAGATAGTGGAAGCTTTGTGCACTAGGGTTTATATTTGTGAGTCTAGCTACTTGCATTGAGTTGGTGGAACCCTTGGTTGGCTGTTTTGAGTTTGATGGTTGAGTTGCTTCCATAGAGGTTGTTTGATCAAGTTATTTCTTTACTTGATTCATGATATTGGGCTTACTCCATTGAGTTGATTTGAGCAAGTTATTCTTTGCATTTGGTGATATTGTGTTGGTGGTTGTTTTGTTCAAATATCTTTGGAGGGAAAAGGATTTCTACTTGTTTCCTTTTCTTGTGATGATTGGTTGAATGCTTCAAGGTTGATGTTGAGTTGAATGGTGTTGGTTGACTAAACCTTGTTTGATGAGCATTGTTGTTGAAGCCCTAATTGATGGTGAAAAGAACATGAGTATCATTGTTATGTGATTCTTTGCATAGTTGGCAATTGTTGGGGTTTCATGTTCTTGAAAGAAAACATTCTATCCTATCCATTTCAGATATTGAGTTGAGTTTTTAGATTTGAGATTGAGATTGAGCTGAGTTGATTTGAGTTGAGTTTTGAGATTGGGATTTGAGTATAGAACATATTGAGTCTCTAACAATTCTCTTTATGCTTCTATGAGTTTGACAAATCACATTAGGTCTCTAACAATTCACTTTGTGATTTCCTACTAAGAAAGTTTTTTTTTGGTGAGCTTGCTAAGTTTTTGGACAGGTTCCAGTGGGGACTTGTGAGCAATTTTTGGACAGGTTCTAGTGGGGACTTGTGAGTTTTGGACAGGTTCCGATGGGGACTTGTGAGTAGTTTTGGATAGGTCCTAGCAGAGGACTTATGAGCTGAGTTTGTTAGTTCTATCAGAGAACTTGAGGATAGAGGTGCATTGGTTCTATGAGAAGAACCTGAGGACAGATTTGGCAAGTCTTTGAGAAGGCTTGTATGCAGAGGATTGATTTGTTCAAGAGTTGGATAGATCTAATAGACAGAGGAAGACTTGTACTAGACCGACTGACTGTGTTTGGTATAGGTTGCTGAGCTGTTGTGGACGTGATCATAGAAGGCAAAGGTCTCTTAGGCTAAGCATTGAGGACAGGAGGTCTTCTATGGAAAGGAGTTCCACGTGCTGGCAAGAGGTAGAGGCAATTGATCTTCTGAGGGATCATTTCCAGAGTAGAGGGGAAGGTATCTCCTTTGAGCAGAGGCTCATAAATTTTGATTGGGGGAAGGTATCTCCTTTGAGAAGAGGCTCATAAATTTTGATTCGGGGAAGGTATCTCCTTTGGGCCGAGGCTCATAAACATTGTAATTGGGAAGGATTCCCAAAGAACTTTGAGATAACTTTTAGAGAAAATTTTTGTGGACGTAGCCCAGCCATTCTGGTGAACCACGTTAAAATTGGTGTCACTTTGTGGATGATATTGTGCATTGATTTGATATTGCTTTGGGTATATTGCTTTACTATTTTGAAGTATAATGGAAAAAATAAAAAGAGGTCTTATACTGTTCACCCCCCCTCTCTCAGTATAAGCTTGTGTTCTTCACCTCAATGCCTAGGGGTAATAGTTACATGATGATGTCCATGATCATGGCCATGAAGATGGATTATAACTACCACATGTTATGCATTACATCCATAGTGGTGAGAACTAGCCATAGGAGGACATATTTCATGATTGATATTTCTAGGAGATTTAACACCATGCTTTGGGAGCTTCATGTGTGGTTGAGGTGAGAGTGGAGGTATAGGACACAATGAGGGTCTTCTTTGGGATGGTTGTTAGGACCTTATCCAAACACTATTATGATATAACCCCCTTTCTAACATTGGGCCTCCATCCTAATGATATTATATAATTTTTTGTAATATTTTGTGGCACTAGAGGTGCCTAGACAAGTGATGATATTTAATGTAATTGTTATAAATAATGTAACTATTTTTTTTAGTATAAGATTCTATCTCGGGTGGCATTTTGCATGTAAGTCCATCCTTGAGAATTACGTTAGGGTTATGAAGAGTATTTAAAAATATGAGGGGCATATATGGATGTATTGTTTTGCATATTGAATCAAAGTTATTTTTAGGAGGTTGCCCCCTCGAAGAGACTAGCAATTCTATATTGTGATTTGTCAGATTAATATATATTTCTGAATTTCCATTTTGTACTGCAATATTTTATTATTTGACAAATTACTACTTTTATTGCAATATTTATGTGGATGTGTTTATTTTAACTAGAAGGTTCCTCACAAGTGATATCAGATCACTTTCTACGGTTGTGTTTTGTTGTGATTTCAACAGTTCTTGCCCTATAATTTTGATTGTTAGGTATAATTTTTTTATGTTTTTATTTTTTTTCTTATTATCTTATTGGAATAAAAAAATATTTTTGAGCTTTTTTTGTTTTAGTTTAATAGGTTGGAAACCCTATGCCAAGGGTTTTAAAATATCATGGAGGAGTTATCATTATTGGCTACACTAGATTATCCATAAAGCATCTAGTGAAGTGAGGTGTGCTTAGACTCCAATACCCAATCCCTAGATAGCACCCATATATGGACTTGAGCTCCCACGTATCTTTAGGTATATCAGCAAACCCCCTAGGATTAGGAGAAAACTTTAGCCATAGGAAGCTTTTTAACCATGTATCTACTCATAGTGCATTGAGCACAACACTTGGGAAGATACCCTCCCATACTATCAGAGAGGCAAGTAGTGTGTTCAAGGAATTAAAACAAGTTATGACAACCATCTCAATGTTAGAAATGCCTAATTTTTCTAAACCTTTTGTAATTGAAAGTGATGCTTCTATCAATGGAGTCAGGGTAGTTTTGATGCAAAAAGAAAGACCATTGGCCTTCATTAGCATAGCACTTTTGGGCTAGAATTTGGGAAACTCTACTTATGAAAAGGAGATGCCAACCATTTTACATGTTGTTAAACATTGGAAGCCATATCTCATTGGGTGTCACTTTTCAATCAAAACTAACCATCAAAGTCAAGTACTTCTTGGAGCAAAGGGTAGCCACACTCGAATAAAAAATATGAGTATCTAAATTTTTGGGCTATAATTATGGAATCATGCATAAAAATGGAAAGGATAATGTAGTGGTCGATGCCCTATCTTGACACTATGAAGATTAGGAAATATCTATTGTTATGTCTACACCACTTCCTCAATGGATCAATCATCTTAGAGAAGAAACAACCAAGGATTCTAGCTTGCAAACTTTGATCAACAAACTCCACATAGAACCCAACTTATGCCATGGATACACTTGGGATGGTCAAGACTTGAGATATTACAATCGACTTGTCATTTCCCAAAAGTCACAAATGTGAGAACTCATATTGTATAAAATACATGCATTACCAATTACTGGATATTTTGGGTTTCTAAGGACCAAGCATACATTGTTTTGGAGGGGAATGAAAAGGGATATTTAGAGTTTTGTGACAAAATGTGATAGGTGCCAAAAAATGAAAGGTAAAATTGTGTGTTCCCATAGAACCCTTCAATCCTTACCAATTATGGAACAAGTCTGAGTAGATATTTCTATGGATTCCATTGAAGGGTTACCCAAATTGAGAGGAAAATCAGTTATTCTAGTGGTAGCGGATCATCTCACAAATTATGCTAATTTTTGTTCTTTATCCCATCCTTACACAACTTTCGTAGTTTCCAAAATATTTTTATATTCCATATTTCACCTTCATGGAATGCTAAAATCTATTATGTCAGATAGGGAACCTACTTTTACTATTCATTTTTGGTAGGAGCTATTTAAGTTGTAGGGTATTTAGTTCAAAATAATTTTGGCCTATCACCCTCAGATTAATGGCCAAACTAAAATTGTTAACAAGTATTTAGAAACCTACCTCTATTTATTTACATCAAAACATCCTACATAATGGGCTAAATGGCTCCCTTTGGTCAATTGGTGGTATAATACTTCATATCAACTGCTAGTAAGGTTACCCCATTTGAAGCAGTATATAGTCTTCCTCCACCAACAACCTCCTCCTACATTTCAAGAAGCTCCAAGGTTTAAGCTATAAATTCCACTTTCAACCAACATGTTGTTGTCCTTCGACAACTTAAGGTAAATATTTAATTATTCCAAACATGTATGCATCAACAAGATGAACAACACTATTTTGAGCATAACTCCAAAGTGGGTATATGGTCTTTCTCCACCTGCAACCCTACAAATATTCATCTTTCTAGATCTACGGATGCCAAAAACTTGTAGCCAAATACTATGGTCCCTACTAGGTGTTACAATAAATCGATTCCATAACCTACAAATTGGCCCTTGTGGTCACTCTTAGGATCCATCTAGTCTTTTGTGTCTCCTCCCTAAATAAGGTTGTTGGCAACAAGGTACAGGTTTAATACATATTACCGAAGTTGGATGAAGAAGGATCCATCATTCTCAAGCCCAAATAAATTTTGGATAGGAGATTTCACACCCTTTTCCATTGTATCATCACTGATGTTCTTGTTCAATGGTAGGGATTACAACCTAAATATGCCACATGGGAGTCCCTCCAGTAGCTCCAATAGTGGTTTCCTCATCACCAGCTTTGAGGATAAATATTTTTGAAGGGGATGTGCATGTTAGGACCCCATATTAACACTATTAGGTAATAACCCCCTTTCTAACATGGGGTCCCCATACTAATGATATTAGGTAATGTTTTGTAATAATTTATGATACTAGAGGCTCCTTGACAAGTGATATCATTTAATGTAACTATTTTTTTTTGGTAGAAGATTCTAGCTTGGGTGGCATTTTGCATGTAAGCCAACCCTTAAGCGTTAGGTTAGGGTTATGAAGAGTATTTAAATATATGAGGGGTATAGATGGATTTATCTTTTTACATATTGAATCAAAAAAAAATTTAGGATATTGCCCCTTCTAATAGGCTAGCAATTTTGTATTGTGATTTTGTGAGATTAATATATTTATGCATTTTTTTATTAGGGTAATGGGGTTTTGAAAGGGACCCCAAACCTTTACCAATTAGGATAGGGAGAAAATCTCCATGGGGAGAAGATATCCACCAAAAAAAATGCACAAGGATCATCCTGTGCAACAAAACCATGGAACGGAAAACATGGCTTGTGAAAGTCGGGACAAAACGGACAACAAAGGAGTCTCACCCAGACCAGGAACGAGAGGGAAAAATTAAGAAGAAAGTAAAACTAAACTGAAATGTCATATTACAGGAACTCGGGACAATAAAAAAGAGATAGACCCAATCGGGGTAATATATATTTATGAATTTTTCCTTTTGTATTGCAATATTTTAATCTTTCATGAAGTACTACTTTTATTTTAATATTTATGTGGATGTGTTTATTTTAACTAGAAGATTCAAGTGGTATTAGAACACTTTTTAGGGTCATATTTTTCTATGAATGCAATAGTTACTTCCTTGTCATTTCAATTGTTAGGTATACGGTTTTTGTGTTTTTATTTTTTTGCTTATTTTCCTATTAAAAATAAAAATAAAAATAAAAAATATTTTCAAACCATTTTTTGTTTTGGTTTAATAGGTTAGAAACTTGTGTTGGGGATTTTAAACTATCACAAAGGAGTTATCATTATTGGCTAAGCTAAATTGCCCATAAAGAGTCTAGTGAAGTGAGGGGTGATCAAACTCTAATAACCAAGTCTTAGACAGCACCCGTATACAGACTTGAGCTCTCATGTATCTTTGAGTATATTGGAAGACTTACCTAGGATTAGAAGAAATCTTTAGACATATGAAGCTTTTCAACCATGTATCTATCCACAGTGTATCGATCACAACACTCTAGAAGATCACCCTCTTGTACTATTAGATGCAAGTAGTGCACTCAAGGGTGTTGGAAATATTTGTGCAAATTGTTGTCATTGATGTCAAAAGAGAGTTATCATTGATGTCAAGGAAAATTCTCAAGGCATAATAATTATTCTAAGTAAGGTCAATAATGAAGGCATGGGTTTATCTCAAGAGAAAGGAAATTTGTTGAGAAAAGCATTATAATATTTATTTTTTAATATTATAATGAAGGACAAAAGGCTTAAGAGTTCTTTGGAACAATGGTTTAAAAATGAAGGTAAGATATTAATATTATTGAAGGCAATAATATTAATTGTGAAGGCAAGGTTCAAAAGGATTAATATTATAATACCTTTATTATAATATAAATATTTCAAGTTATAATATCATTTTAGTGCCAAGTAATTGAAGATAATTTGAATTAATTTTGAATTGAGGTGACGAACATCATATGGTGTAAAAAATACAAGGTGGGCTAACTTTGGATAAAGAGGAAATTAAATCATATTACTACCCCATGCCTAAAGTTATTTTTGAGTTGTTTGATATAGTGCAAGCAATAATATCGATATCTAATTCATTGCACGTGGCAGAGAAGGAAAGGAAAGGAGAGCACAGTATTCTATAGTGAACAGTGAAGGTTTATGTTTGGATTGGTGCACATCAAATACCATCTAGCTAGCTAGACCAGTAGGTGGTTGAACCTGTGTGAAGGTGTTGTGAGAAGGAGGTTTCAGATTTGAAACCCATCATGGACCATTTTTATTTGGATGGGCATAGTTCATGGTAGGAGGAAGTAAAAGGCAATGGGCACCTTTGTGTTCTCATGGGTTGTGTTAGCGCAGCTGGTCATGACCCTTTGGTTGGGTGCCTTGCTCTCACAAGGTGTGAGGTTCGAATCACATTGAGGGCAGAATGAAAGAGGTATTTATTTTCTCAATTACGATTTGATTTTTGAGGGTTGAGTTTTCATTTATTTTTTCTCATTTGATATAGGAGAAATAAGGTGTGAAAAGAGTCTTTTGGTATTGAAATTTAAAATCTATTTAGAAGGAGAAATAAGGTGTGATAAGGATTCTTTCATTGTATGAGTTGATTGTGTGTGTTTTAAAAGTAGGAGTTATAAGGTGTTTTGTGGTTTAATTATTGTGTGTATTTTTGCATGGTGAAATAAAGTTTAAAGGTTTTTATTCTTTGATTGAAAAGCCTTATTTTTATCAATTAAGAGGAGTATAGAGCAATATTTTTGTGCACAATTTTTGAGGAAAGGTTTTCATGTGGATGATTGAAAAGTGTTATGCTAACTAACCCTTGAAAGTGACATAAGAAAGACATAATATTTTGAGACAGGTTTTGAGGGCACTTCTTCATCAAAGAAAGTTAAGAAGTATGATGACATTATTCCTTCTTAAAGGTGTTTGATTGAGAAAATATTGTTGAATCATAAGGTAAAGATAAAAGGTTTGATTAGTGTGGATTGTTGGAAATATTTGAGATAGGGTTTGTGAAACAAAATGTGCATCCTTGTTGAAAGAAATTGAAAATATTTGTGTTATATTTTGTGAACAAGTTGTGCTTTATCCTTGAAAGAAATTGGAAACACTTGTGCTAGGGTTGAGAGCAAACTTGTGCATTATTGTGTTTGATCTTTGAGAACAATTTGTGCATTGAGTTGAGTGTTCTTGAAAGTGAATGTGTAAGTGTTAGAAATCATATTTGTGAAGCAAGTGTGTGCATTAATTTTGATTGTGGAAAATGCATTAGAAGGTTAGTTATCATGTGTTAGACTAGAGCTATATTTAGAATGCAATAAATGTGAGACATGTGAAAGCGACAGACTTAATGAATGTATAGAATATATTGAGCATTTGTCAAGTGCATATCATTCTCTATATGTTCAAGATGTTAAAAAAATTCTAGGTAGAATATGTCTAAACTGCTTCAAGTTAAAGAAATCACATTGAAGATTAGATAAAGCACTTGGTGACACTATTATGCAAGATCTATAAATAGATGAACATTGTTTTGTATGCAAGATTTAGAGAGTTGAGAAGAGGTTTTTATGAGAAGATTTGAGTATGTGTTTTGAGCAATTTTTGAGCATGTGTTATGAGCAAGTCTTTTGAGAAGGCTTGTAGGCAGATTTTAGCAAGTCTTGTGAGAAGACTTGAAACAGGATTGAGGCAGATTTGAGAAAGTCTTATGAAAATACTTGAAACAGGTTTGAGGTAGATTTGAGCAAGTTTTGTGAAAAGACTTGAAATAGGTTTGAGGTAGATTTGAGCAAGTCTTTTGAGAAGACTTGAAATAGGTTTGAGGTAGATTTGAGCAAGTCTTGTGAAAATACTTAAAATAGGTTTGAGAGCAGGCTTGAGACAGATTTGTGCTAGTCTTGTGATGAGGCTTGGTGTAGATTTATGCAAATTTTGTGAGAAGAGTTAAGATAAATTTGTGCATTTAATATGTGTAGATCTAGGATAGAATTGAGATAGATTTTTGCATGTAATATGTGTAGGTCTGGGATAGAGTTGAGACAGATTTGTGCATGTAATATGTGCATATTTGGGACAGAGTTGAGACAGATTTGTGCATGTAACGTGTGCAGATTTGAGTAGAGCTGAGAGCATTTTTTGTTGTTGATTTGAGGAAGCCTTGTGTGAAGGCTTGAGGTAGATTTGTGCATGTAATGTGTGCATATTCGAGCAGAGTAGTGAGTAAGCTTTGGATCTAACCAAAGTAGTGGGAACATAGGTCTCCTTTGGATAGAGGTCCACTAGCTAGAGCAGTGGAGACAGAGGTCTCCTATGGATAGAGGTCCACTAGCCAGAGAAGTGGGGACAAAGGTCTCCTATGGATAGAGGTCCACTAGCTAGAGAAGTGGGGATAGAGGTCTCCTATGAATAGAGATCCACTAGCCAGAGTAGTGCGAACATGTGTCTTCTGTTGATAGATTTCCATAAACCAGAGTTAAGGGGATAGAGTTCTCCTATGAATAGAGTTCCAAGAACCAGAGTTAAGGGGATAGATTTCTCCTATGGATAGAGTTCCACAAAATTTTAGAATAAATCTTTATTATTTTAAGTTCTACTAGGATAATCTTACTGCTATCACCACTCTTCCATGAGTCGGGTGAACTCTCAGTTTAATACTAGTTCAGATTTATTAAGTTTTTGTAATCCAATGGTTCACATTGATCAACTTTGTTATTTATACAAAGTTGATCTCATGGAATAAATCAATCAGTTCTTGATCTTTTTCAGTAATTCTTTGCATGTCTAGTTTCTTGGCTTAATATTGATGCTTAATATTTCTAACATGGTACCAGAGCTAGGCTAGATTTTTCTTGCATTTAGTTTTTATAGAGTTGGTTCACTCTCTTTGAATGGTGTTTTTTGACTAACTCAACTTGCTTAAAGTTCAAATAGTCATACTTTTTATCCATAAGTATTTTTTTTTCAACAAAATAACTCATTGTATCTTGTTGAAAAGAAATTTCTTTTAAGTTGCCCACTACGCACGATCCTCCAGCATGAATATCATTGTTTAAATTACTACTGACTTTTCAATTGCAATATATTTCTTAGATGATATAGTGCTATGCTATTCTATTTTGCTATTCCTGTATGATTTAATATAAGGAGCTCTCAGGCAAGCCTTTTTCGAATGGACCAAGCATTCATGAAGTCTCTTTTAATCATGCTCTCCATTTGAGACCAAGGCATCTTCTTGGTCAGTGCAGCTAGGGTTAAAGTGTGGTGCTCTTCAACGTCATTGTTGGCACCCAATACATTAGCTCACTCACCTTCAAACAAGCTTGATGCCCTCCCTAAATTGATTGCATCCTCCAACGCACTCAGTACCCTTCCTAACGATCGTGCCTTCCACCAATCTTGGTGTCCTACTATAGGTTGTTCGCTTCTAGTCATGGACGTCAATTGAAATTTGGGTGCCAATCTCATTGAATTATAGTTTCCCTCACGTAAGGGCAGGTAATTGAGAATATTTGATATAAAGGTCTAGCTAATTACTCTTACTTCATAATACTATGTTCCACGTATCAATTATCCTCATTTAGTTATAGTTTCCCTCACGTAAGGGTGGGTAAATTGAAGAGATTGGTATAAAGGTCGGGCTTCTGCTGCCTCCTTTAAACAGGTGTTTCTACTATAATATCATTGTATCCTCTAAGAGGTTCTTAAAGTTAAAAGGGAGAATTATTGGTTCACTTCAATTTTCTTTGGAAAAATGAATACAATTGATCCACTCACCCCTCATAATTGTCACACATGGAAGCCAAAAATATTAAATCTCATTTCTCAAAAAGGGCTCACACACTTGCTAGAAGAGAAGCAACCTAAATTTGAAAAATAATATGAAATATTTGTTCATAAGGGAAAGATGTATGAAACAATGGGTATTATAAGCACAAATGTAAATGAAAGCTTATGGTTTCACATTTTAGAATGTAAAACCCCATTTGAAATTTGGGAAAAACTAAAGAACTTGTTTGGTAAAGTGGATCAAATAAGGTCAATACAACTAGAGGCAGAGTTAACAACATTATCTCCTGAAGACTTCAACAATATTGTTGACTTTCTCACCAGATTTAAAGAAGTCCTCACTCAACTAAAAGGTAGTGGTAATGATAAAAAAGAAGAAGAATACATCTATCTTATTCTTTCTAAGTTAAATGGAGTATTTCAAATTTTTGCTACCACCTTTTTGTCTACAAAATATGCACTTGGTACAAGTTTTAAAATGCCCTCTTTAGAGGAGTTTTGTGATAGGCTAACTAGAGAGGAAACTAAACTTGCAAAATATGAGATCTCTCCCTCTTCCTCAAAAGCATTAGTAGCATCCACATCCACTAAAAAAAATTCAAAAAGAAATAAAGAGGCCCTATAACGTGTACACATTGCAAAAATAATGGACATTCTATAAACAAATGTTGGAAAAGACTACAACAACTAGAGGCAAGAATGAAGGATCACAAAATAGACATCAAGAAGGAAACATGAAAAGCCTTAAATGTTCAAGGCAAAAATATAAAAACTCCATCAAAATATTGGGTTCTAGATTTAGGGGCAACTCATCATATGACTTCTTCATAGGAATCATTTTCTTCAATCTCCTTTAGCTCAACTTGTAGCATAAAAGTTGGTGACTCATCCTTTATCCCTGTTAAAGGAAAAGGTGGCATATCCATTGATGGTGGGTATATCAATAATGTTCTCTATGTCCCAAACATAACTACAAATATCCTATCCATCTATTAGATTTATACTTATTCAAAGGGCAAAATAGTTCTATTTTCACCAATAGGGGTTGAAATAAGAGAATTTCAAGAACCTCACTCTCTCATAGCAAAAGGAGATATTGATCATAAAACTTGCCTATTTCACTTCAATGGATTCAAAAATTCAGATAGAGCATCCTATTTTGTTGCACATGGAGATCTTGAAAGCAAAATTTGGCATGAAAGGTTTCGACATCTCAATTATAACTATCTAAAAGAGTTGAATACTCTTAACTCTTCTATTGAAGGAGTATGTCCTAGATGTGCTCTTAGAAAATAACATCAAGATACTTTTCACCCAAGTAGTTCTCAAAATGCCTCATCCCCTCTAGATTTTATCCATAGTAACTTGATGGTATTCCCAAAGCCTTCTTTCAAGGGAGCAAAATATGCCTTGACCTCCATTGATGATTTTTCAAGAACTTGGGTCTACTTTCTAAATTATAAAAGTGATGTGCTATCCCATTTCAAAATCTTCAAGGCCTTAGCTAAAAATCAAGCAAATTGCAAAATCAAGCAAATTCATACAGATAATGGGGGGAATACTTCAGTAATGATTTCTCCATATTCCTATCAACTCATGGCATAATTCATCAACATTTAGTCTCCTATAATCCTCATCAAAATGTCATTACAGAAAGGAAAAACAGATCTTTGAAAGAAATGGCAAATTGTATGCTCCACTCAAGAGATCTTCCAATAGTTTTTTGGGCTGAAGTTATTAACTATGCAAACTATATTCAAAACCACACACCTCATAAAGCTCTTGGTCATTTAACTCCTGAAGAAGCATGGAGGGCTCCAAACCTGATGTCTCCTTTTTTTAAGTTTTTAGGTGTACTGCTTGGGTACACATCCCAAAGAAAAAGATGAAGGCTCTAGATAAAAAGAGCAAATAACTTATCTTTATTGGCTATTGTGAGGAAATGAAAGCCTATAGGCTCCTTTATCCCACAACTCATGAGGTCTTTTTCATATAAATGTTCAATTTTATGAAACATTTGAGCCTTATAAAGATTCTCAATCATCTTCCAACAATAATTATCTTGAGCCATCTCCAATATTTGAGCCCCGATATAGTGAAGATACCACCCTTGAGATAGATGACCAACATGAGGATCCCTTTATTCAAACTCCTTCCACACCCATGACTCCTTCCACAATGCCAAAATGGGCCCGCACCATAGTTCAAGAAGCCACTCCTTACATCCAAAATATTCCATCATCCATATTAAGCAACTCCATGGGTTCTGGTCTTGTCTTTCAATCCATTTCAATAGATCCTCAATCCTTAAAAGAAGAAAATGGTATAAAATAATGGGATGATGCCATGGAGAGAGAATTTTCTTCCTTAATCAAAAATAAAACTTGATATCTAGTCCCTCTAGCTAAAGGAAGGAAATTGGTTCACTGTAAATAGATTTACAGAACTAAGCATGGACCTGATGGGAAAATTGACAAACACAAAGCTCACTTGGTAGCTAAAGGTATTTCACAAATTAAAGGCATTGATTATTCTAAAACCTTTGCCCTAGTTACAAAAATGGATTTTGTAAGGCTGGTTCTTTCACTTGCTGCTTTCCAAAAATGACCAATATTTCAAATGGATGTTAAAAGTGCTTTCTTGCATGGTGAATTAAAAGAGGAAATATTCATGGAACAACCTCTTGGATTTATTCAAGAATCCTCCCTTGTTTTTAAACTAAGGAAATCTCTCTATGGTCTAAAACAGGCTCCTAGAGCTTGGTATGAAAAAATGGACTCCTTTCTTCTATCCTCAGGTTTTTCTCATTTTGATTCTAATGCAACAGTCTACATTTGGAAAGATGAAGAAAAAATCACCATAATTTTTCTCTATGTTGATGATCTACTACTCACTGGTAGTGCCATTTCTCACATCCAAACTATCAAAGACTCCCTTTCTGAGAAATTTGAGATGGTTGATCTGGGTTTATCCCATTACTTACTTTGGATTCAGATAACTAAAATAGATGCAGGAATTTCATTATGTCAATAAAAATATACTCTAGACCTTCTTTAGTGGTTTAAAATGATTGATTGTAAGACTTCTTCCACACCTTTTCAGTCTGGAGTCACTCTAAGAACTTCTTGCAAGTCCCCTCTATGTGATGCTACTCTCTATAGATAGCTTCTAGGAAGTCTATTATACCTCACTTATACTCACCCAGATATTTCATATGTTGTTAGCTTAGATTCTCACATCGACCTCATTTCAGTCATTGGCAAGCTACCAAGAGAATCCTCCAGTACTTGCAAAGAACTACTCACTTTGGGATCTTAAATGAGGATGGATCCATGGATATCAATGGTTCAATTGAAGACATATGTTCCACCTCTAGCTATGTTTTTTGTCTTGGTTCTTCACCTATTGCTTAGTCATGCAAAAATAACAAGCAGTAGCTTTATCATCCATAGAGGCTGAATACAGGGCAGCATAGCCAGTCAAGAAGCTCTTTGGCTTCATCAGATACTAAGAGAATTTGTTTTTGTCCATAACCAATATATTATCCTTTGGTGTGATAATCAGAGCACAATTCATATTATCCGCAATCCAGTAGAACATCAATGCACCAAGCACATTGAGATTCACATGCACTTCATTTGGTAGCATATTCAACAAGGCGATCTAAACTTGAAGTACATTTCTATAGAAAATCAAATTGCATATATCTTCACAAAATCCTTTCCTTCTCCGTGTTATATTCATTTGCGAGAGAAACTTGGAGTTAAGCAGATGCATTAGAAGGGTGCATAGAGGTTTTCACCTCTCTCTTCTTCTTATTGTATGTAAGTACATTGTACATGAGTACCTAATCAGGCCTTGTTGCCGGGACTCATTTATTTTTAGGTGTTCAATAGAGGACAATCTTCGCCATCCGAAGACATGCCTCTTCTACTTCTTCTTCTTCTTCTTCAAGATGGTTTTTTCCCATGTGGTTTTTCACCATCTCTTCTATTGTACATGAGTACTTTAGCAGGCCTTCATGTCGGGACTCATACATTTACCCCTAGTATCACTTAAGGGGGGGTGTTAGAATAAATTTTTGTTCTCTTAAGTTCTACTAGGATAATCTTACTGCTATCACCACTCTTCCATGAGTTGGGTGAACTTTTTGTTTAAGACTAGTTCAGATTTGTTGAGTTGTTGTAATCCAATGACTCACATTGATCAACTTTGCTATTTATACAAAGTTGATCCCATGGAATAAATCAATCAGTTCTTGATCTTTTTCAGTAATGTTTTACATGTCTAGTTTCTTGGCTTAATATTGATGCTCAATATTTCTAACACAAATAAGAGTTAAGGGAATAGATTTCTCCTATGGATAGAGTTCCACGAACCAGAGTTAAGGGTATAGAGTTCTCTTGTGGATAGAGATCCATGAAATTGAGCATAGGGGATTGAGATATCCTTTGGATAGAGGTCCATAAACATTGTAATAGGGAATTGGTTCACAAGAGATTTGTTGAGAAAATTTAGAAGAATTTTTTTCTCTATGGATGTAGCCCACATTGGGTGAACCACGTTAAATTTGTCTCTCATGTGTGTGATGATTTGTGCATTGCTTTACTACTGCTATTGATGATATTGGTTGATACTATTTTTTGAAAGATATTACAATTGATAACATTGGATAATGTTTTTTTGGAAGGAAAAGTAAAAGTTGGTCTTATACTATTCACCCCCCCTCTCAGTATAAGCTTGTGTTCTTCAAAGGGTATGCATGGAATCATTCTTAAGTAGTGGCCTAAAATATTGGTATGAGCATTATTGTTCATCATTGTGATGAAATAGAGGTTTATAGATAGTGCATACATATTAGCCTAGATTACCTTATTTTTGTTGAATGTTAAACACAAAACCAAGAACCCTATCGCAAAAATTGAGCATATTGAAGAGATTACACTATAACATAATTGATTGTATTAAAACAGTCGAAAGAACTTGTGATAAAAGTAAAAATCATGACATAGTCATGGTAGTAGTTAGTAACAATCAAGTATAATTTTAATCAATGCCATAGTCAATAATATTCAAGAAAGAGTCAAACCACGTAGTTGTTAGTTACAATCAAGAATCGTAATAATCAAGGCAATTATCGATAATAGATTTTGCCAAGACAATCATCATAAATAGTGAGTAACAGAGTCAAAAGGATGGTTATGTCAAATAATAATATTTAAGTCTTCATAATATTTTGTGTCTCACAATTGCCTCTTTTAATCATGAATTAGATGCCTTGCAATAGTTTTAATGGCTCAAAAAAACAAACATCGAGCTTACTTGGCTTAAATTTGAATAACTACTCACTCAATTTTTTCCTAGTGAGTATAAATATTTTATGGGAGCCCTTTCTAAACTCAAACAAACTTCAACTATTTAAGACTATTAAGCTCAATTAGAAAACTTGGCCAATCATGCCACTGGCTTGAGTATCAAATTCTTTAAAAGTTGTTTTGTGAGTGATTTGAAGGTTGACATTAAAGCTAAAGTTAAAGTGTTAATGCCACAAACATTATAGCAGATAATAGCATTGGCTAGGTTTGTAAAAGAAAAATTTAAGGCTCAAGGATACACCTCCAAATTGTCTCAATGTTGACCACCTTTTTCATCCAAGCCAACATCAAATCCTCCCAACAAATCTTCTACCATCAAAAAGTTGACATGAGAAGAGATGGAAACTAGAAGAGCCCAAGGGCTATGTTAGAACTATAATGAGAAATATTTCCTATGACATAAATGTATGCAAAAAAAAAAATTATTTTCTTGATGTCGATGAGGCAACAACCAAAAAATCTTTGGATATGGAAGAGGATCATTAGGAAGAGGAACACACTAAATAGCTAGAAGCCCCAGATGAATCCCAACCAAAAATCTCAATGTATGCCTTAACGAGTATATCAACTCCTCAAACCATGAAGGTGATAGGACACTTTAAAGGATAAAAAGTAATAATTATTATTGACTCTAGGAGAACACATATTCTTATTGACCCAAGGGTAGAAAAATAGGGAAATTGTTATATTAACATTTATAACTTCTTTGAAGTCATGATTGCCAATGGAGGAACTTTGCATTGTAAAGGGAAGTGTTGAAAATGTTAAGATACATATAGGGGAATATAATATCAAGGTAAACATGTTTGCCTTACCCCTAGGTGGGTGTGATGTTGTCTTGGGAGCACAGTGGCTAAAATGTTGTGCCTAGTATTGTGGGATTTTTATGAGCTATGGATGAAATTTAGCCATAATGGAAAAGAGTACACCTTACGGGGCATGAAGGCCAGGGCTACTCAACTTGTTTCATCTCATAGTATGGAGAAACTATTGAAAAAAAAAAAAAATTGATGTCTAATACTTCACACCATATTTTTTTAGCATTCCAAGCATTTTGGAGCCATCTCCTACATTTTAGGGGATAATTTCCTCTATTTTTGGCACCTTTTCTTAAATGAAGATTTAATTAATATTTTATTAATTAAATATTTCTCAAATTATCCAAATATTAGGTAGCCATATTTTAGGAGGATTTATTCATTGTTTAACTCCAAAATTTGCTCCTTTGAGTACTCCTAAAATTTAGGAGTTCTTGTAGTTAACTAGTCATAGTGGGAGTTGTAATGCATAATTTGCTCCCAATAATTATCCTATGATTTAGGATTGTGTTAGTTAACTAAACACTTATTGCTGAAGTGTTCCACTCATGTGTAGTTGCTGGTTCATGTACATGCTTTAATTTAGGAACTATTTTTAGCATATCCAATAATGCATCTTGCATGATGCTCATAACTAGTTGATAATTTTAGGTTATTCCAAGCATATACCTGGGTGTTGGAATTTTGGGTATTTTTTACCTTTTTCTCTTCATTATTGTAATAGATATTTTAGAATACAAGTTGAGAGCAAAAAATACTATCATATTTTTTGCCATATTTCCCATATAGTTGGTGTATTGGAGCTCTTCTACAATTGCAGATTTTTACATTGATTCAACCATTGGATGAACAAGATTTCTCTATCATTTATGGTTTATTATATTTGTCTTTTGTAGGTATGATCATATTATGGATTCAGCCATTGATTATTTATTTTTTAGTCCATGTTATTGCTACGATAAATAAAAAATTCTAGCCATATTATTTTGTATTTCATCTTGTGCAAGCTAGTAGAGGTTCCTCTGTCTCTTCTACATAACATTAAAATCTTCAAAAAAGTTGACCCATAGAGTTGTGGCCCAAATTTTTGTTATACAAGCTCTGGATGATGAGGACAAGTACCATTAGGATGAATTATAGCTTTTATTATCATATATAAACATGTAAAATGAAGCATTCATTTCATTATTGCATTAGTAAATATTTATACATGGAGTCTAGGTTTGTCCAAAGGATATACCCTTACATATCATTAATGATTATGCCCTTACATTAAAGTAACTAATGTATTATACTAAAATTCCCCCCATAATACATTAGGTGGGATAATGTCTTAGGCTCTTGTTCTTTATTCTTGGTTGAGCTACTTTAGCTCTTGGCTCTAGCTGCTCTTGCTTAGGTAAATACCTTTAGCTCTGCCTCTGGGTCTGTCACCTCTAGGTCTATCTCTAGGTCATTGTACCTCTAGGTCTGCCTCTGGGTTGTTTTGCCTTTGGTTCTACCTCTCAGGAATTTGCCTCTAGATCTGCCTCTCGATCATTTTCCTCTGGGTCATCCTTTAGGTCTAAGCAAAAATAAGTACTTAAGCAAAAATGGGTCATCCCTCACTTTGTTTTAAAAACTATGAATGTCCTTATTGTAATCTACTCATCCTACCAGTTTGCATGGGTAACCAACCATTGCAACCTCTAGGTGTGATAGAGTAGATCACTACATACGAGGTTCACTCTATTGTTAGGTATTTTCCCCCCTCAATGTGAAACCCGTATCATAATAATGGTGGGTGATCGCTCCTAATGAACAAGAGCAAAATTCTCAGTTTCCTCTTCATCATCAATATGTACAACATTCCCTTGTGTATGGTGGTGTGGTCAATGTTGGTTCCATTCCCCCTGGTTCTTAGGAGATGGTCCTCATTTCTTAGTATTCTTGTTACTCGAATCTCCTTAAGATAATTGTATCAACATTCGTGCAAGTCATAGCCCTTTTTACCACAAATCAAACAACTCTTCTTTGGCTTGTTAGGATTTTGGTTGCCTTTTCTTTAATGATGGAATGGCATCATGCCCTTCTGATTCATCATCATGGTTTGCTTTTCTTGATTTGAATTCTCATGGAATGCTTCCTCTTATTGCAAAATATTTACCAATTCTTCAAAATTTGGCTTCTGCTTTAGGATGTTCAAGGATATCACAAAGGTGTGATATGACTCTAGGAGTGCTCTCAAGATAATGGGTACAAGGATCTTACCTTCCATAGTCTCTCCTAGCCTTGTAGGGAGGCATGAAGCATCGCTACTCGATGAAGAAATGAATCCAAATTCTTGCCACCTTTCAGCCTTAGAGTGTGCAACTATCCTTGAAGATGAAGAATTTTATTTTGGTTCTTTGACTCATACACTTTTTGCAACTTTATCCATACTTCAGTAGAAGTCTTAGCATCACGAACATGAGGTTGGACATCATCAGAGATACCAAGTAATAGGATCATACGAGCCTTGCGGTTCTAATGATCAAATGCCTCCTGACCTTTACCAGTTGTCTGTGGACATTGCTCAATCCTAGTAACAATCTCCCATAAGCCTTAAAATTCAATAATAGCTTGAATTTTCATTTTCCAGACTGCATAATTATCACCTTTGAGGACTTGAGAATCAGAGAGCAATATTTTGGTAGTGGTCGATTGTGCCATTTTAGTTGGGAAAAATAGTCATCGTCACTTTGATAGTATAATTTGATAAAGTGATTTTATTAAAGTTCTGTTATAAAGTGAATTTTATAACTTTATAAAGTTTTATAAAGTGATTTTATAATATAAAGTCACTGTATTTATAATATAATGTCACTTTATTTTTATATTATAACTTTTTTTGGTAAATTAATAATTTTGTATTAAATAGGGCATTTGAAAGGTGCCCTAATGCCTTAATAAAATAGTAGGATTTGATGAGGCCAGGAATTGCCTCATCTATGAACACTTTTTGGATACATTCTAATTATTTGACTCACCCTTTTTATTATGTTTCTATGTTAATTTTGGGTAAAATGCATTATGTACTGATATTTACATATTCTAAAATGATAAGTGCATATATTTTGTTTTACTGTTTCTTTCTGCAGTTTCACCTATTTTTCAGCTAATTTATCAGTAGTGATTCAGAATCAGTAGTAATTGTTGAATTTTTGGTGCTTAATAGTAATATTCCTCTGTTTTAACTAATTCAATTGCAAAAGGTGCGAAAGACCTTGTCCCTTGTAGCTGACTGTGCAAGAAAATAGACTATGACTGTGACAGTTCCAGCCAGTTGTACATTTACAGCAGGGCTTGGAAACAGTCACTCCAGCACGTGCCACCAATGCAAAAAGGACATACAAGATAAATTAAAACATTCTAGGCGGTCAAATACTTCTTCCCTACGCGTTTGGAGCATGAAATAATAACTAAATGTCACTTCCTGTTATTCCGAAGCAGTGCAGGAATAATGGCGTAGGAACAACAGAAGATGGTCAAAAAGCAATAGATCGGTAGAGGAAAGTATTGAAAATTGACCAAAAAGTTGTCCCAGCTCATGTTAACTGATTTTCTCAATGAATGCAGCTTAATAAGGTTGAATAGATCAAGTTTGACAAAGCAAGCTCATGCATTCTAGGAAACAGTTGTGCAAACAGTTGTAAATCCCTACAAATCAGTAATCAAATATATCAGCATAATATTATAAATAAGAGAGCTCCCAGCACGGTTGAGCATGTAGAATATAGGCATATAGTCATATAGGAGACATAGATAAATAGAGAGTGCAGTTGTTTTTGTAGCAGAACAGTAATCTACATGTTTTTCTTGCATTACTGTAATGCATTTCCGCATTGAATAAAAAGGTGCGGTTTTTAGTTCTCAATTGGCATGTTGAGTTGATTATTATTATTTAGGTTTTCTTAGCATAACTCTTCACCTTCATCCGGTTCGGAAGCAAGGGCCACTTGCGAGGACCGGAGGAAGGCATCTTCTGACAAAATACATTGTTAATTCCTTGTCATGACGAGAGTTAGCGAGATCTGCCGGTTTCATTTCTTTAGCGACTTTAAATTCGGATTTCGGTCTTGACGACATTTTTCCATCATTCCATGCAATTTCAACATTTTTGTTCAGATTTGCAGCAACTTCAAGTTTTCTGTCATTTTCCAAATTTGCAGCAATTTCCAGTTTTTTGTCATTTTACTGCAATTTCTAGATTTGTGACATTTCCAGTTTTGCAATAGATGTTAGTTTGAATTTCTATATTTAGAACATGCTCAGAGAATTGTAGTTAGTTTATTTTTTTGCAACTGTGTGTGATTTCAATTCTGTAATTTGCCTTTCTAAAAATTTCAATTTAGCAACATTTCATTTTCTGCTATTTCAGATTCTGCTTTTCATGCAAGTTTTAATTCAGTTTTATTTACTGTAATTTGATTTCTAGTTCTAGGAATTAGAGGACACACGAAACCCCCAAAAACACTAATTTATCTACAATAAAACTTGTTCTTGAATAAACTGAACCTATAACTGTAACACCTCCTATCATATATAGCCTCTAGACATCGCCCTGGATTGACACACAATGATTAAATGATGAATGAACAACGACACTCATAATTTTTGGCGTCGTTGCCAGGGAACAATCGGTGTTGTTAGGAAAAGTGAAACAGGTCAAGAATTGTGTTGCAATTTTTGAATTACTGCATTTCAGTTTATTTAGTGAATAGGCATGAATGCATAGGCCAAGAGACGAAAGAGGGAGGTTTATCAAGACTAGTTCTGAACCACCAAGGCATTCTTCACCATCAGATGAAGAATTTCCAGAGCAAAAAATACCTTCTTCACCAACTGAAGCTTTGGACAGATTAGAGCAAGAACTTTTTGTAGCACTTTTTGCTAAACGTTCCCTTAAGTCTGAACCATCCACATCAAACTCAAGAAAGAAAACAACTATGGTAGCACCACTACCACCACTAGGTGGATATGCTGATGATCCTCCTAAGACTTTTGAATATCCCATATGGTTGGATCCAACTTTAGATGCTCCCATGAAAACTATTTCTCCATCCATATTGCCAATTTTTAGGGGAACTATTTCAGAAGATCCTGATCAATTTTTGTTTGAATTCAAAGTGTTATGTCAGACTCATGACTACATAAATGATAATCAAAATTGAAATTGTTTCCTTCTACACTTAAGGACGCTGCTCTCTGATGGTTTATGAGTAATCTTGAACCTAATTCAATCTGTACTTGGGATGACATGGAGACTGCATTCTTACATAAATATTAGGATTATTGTAGAGTACAAAATAGAAAAGATGAGTTGTTTCGGATTAAGCAAGAAGAAGATGAAAGTTTAGAGGATTACCTTGATCGCTTTGCCTTTGTCCAAAAGAGATGTGGTCCTGTAGAACCTAATTTCTTAAAGCCTATCTTCTTAAGAGGATTGCAGGATGAATCTAGGGAAGTGTTAGATTTAATGGGAAAAGGAGACAGATCAACTTGACCTTGAAGATATTGTGGAGTTATGTAGAAACTATTCCTGCACTCACCAACAGAGAAAGAAAAGGAATTTTGGCAATAATGACATAAAGGAGTTGATGGAGGAAATGGCTAATTTAAAAACTGATATCCTTGTTCAACTCAATTCTGCATTAGGTGAGAGGAACACAAAATCCAATTCTACACCACCTTTGGCAATTTATTGCCCAAGATGAAGGAATAAGCATGCCTTGCAAGATTGCCCTTTAAACAAAACTTCTATTTGTGAAATTTGTTCCAATGAACATTCAACAGATAGATTTCCTTTGTTGCCTCATCTAAAATCTATCTTGGGCACCTAAACAAAAGAACTTAATGCTATTGGGTAGAGATCCGGTGGTGGCTATACACAATATCCCAATGCTCCTCGATTTCCAAACTGGGTACAATCTCCTTGGAATATGAATATGCCATGGGGACATGCAGAAGTCCCTGCACAACCTTGGAACCAACCTTGGACAGCTTCTCCAGATTGGTCACAATCTGGATGGATGAACCCACCTTGGCATACCATGCCTCCACAATGGACACAACAAGGACAAATATGGGGACAACAATATCAAGGACAACCATATCCACCATAGCAATATCCATCATATCAAGGACAACAAAAGTATCAGGGACAAGCTCAAAACTTGTTGCCTGCTCCTAATCCCAATTTTTAGGGAAGAACACAACATCAACAAATGCAACCAGTAAAACAACCTCCACTCCCAGCTCAGCCTGTGACTAACCCAAATAATACCATACAAACAGCCCATGTTTATGAGGCTGAGTCTGAAGATTTTGCTGCAGTTCATGTACTTGACTATAATAACATCTAGCTGCATTCAGGGAAGGTTTTACCTGAACCTGTTCCACCCACCATTGAAGAAATAAGTGAGAAACAAGAACCTCCAAATCAGGAGACAATGCAACAAAAACAAAAAGATGAAGTAACAAAAAAAATGCAGGAATCTTCTCCAGTAGCATTACCATACCCTGAAAGGTTTGATCATATTGATACTGCCCCTGAATCAAAATTAGTGACAGAACTTAAAAAGATGTCAATTTCTCTCTCTTTGTTGCAGGCAATAAGGGATGTGCCTTAACTTAAAAAAACTATTCAGGAGTTATGTATCAAGAAACCTGGTAAAAAGAAGGCCTTTCCTAAAATTGTTCAGGTAGAAGGAAAATTAGTCGATTTATTGTCCGGGAAACTAGTTCCTCCTAAATATAGTGACCCCGGTAGTCCAATAGTTACAATTACTATTGGATTAATGCAAATTCCTAATGTGCTAATTGATCTTGGAGCTGCAATTAATGTTATGACTAAGGACACAATGCAAAAATTGTAGCTCAAGAATCTCAGTCCTACTACCACGGTTTTGGAAATGGCAGATAGGTCAGTTGCTAAACCCGAAGGTATCCTAGAAGACGTAGCCATTGAAGTCTCTTCTTGGGAATATCCTGTAGACTTTTTAGTGTTGCAGCCTAGGAAATCAGTCAACGGATATCCTATCATTCTAGGATGACCTTGGTTGGTTATTGCAGCTGCTTTTATAGACTGCAGGTTAGGAGAAATGACCATTTCTAATGGTGTTGACCTAAAGAAAATTTATTTGTATCCACCAGCTCAACCTTCAACTAAATTTTTTGGACAAATTTGGTATCCTAAATCTGATGAGGAACAGGAAACCATTGCTACTTTGGCTACAGTTGTAGTAAAAGAACATATTGAAGAAATCACTACACCTGAGAGAGAAATATTCGAGAATGAAACTATCCTAATTGAAACATTACAATCAGAAGGACTAACTGATGATCAAACTCTTGTTCATCAG
The DNA here is from genome assembly GCA_028583015.1 of Wollemia nobilis. Lineage (NCBI taxonomy): Eukaryota > Viridiplantae > Streptophyta > Pinopsida > Araucariales > Araucariaceae > Wollemia > Wollemia nobilis. Next base: position 18,555,739 of record JAQPPZ010016947.1, on the reverse strand, counting down.
TTGGTGTGGCAAGAAGAGGAACAAAATTTTGAACTTCTGTCATCCATGCCTAATCAGGAAAGATCATTCATTCTACCACATGGGTGGCATCATCATCTCCTTAACACCTTTAAATGTCCTCTGATTCCACTAGGTATCATTTCTGAGATAGATTCTAGAGTATTTCATACTCTACAGCCACACCATTGTCCATTAAATGCATTAATCAGTAACTATGAAGCAGCTAGTTCTATTTATCTAGGGATCAAACAAATTGAAATCTAGCCAGGTAAATTTTTGAACATTAATAGCTGGCTAACTGAGAACCAGGAAGCCCAATTATTTGTAGTCCTACAAAGACATGTTCAAGCTTTTGCATGGAATTATAAAGACATGACTGGAATTCATCCTGAGGTATGTACACATAGGATATATACAGACAACGTAAAACCAGTAAGGCAACCTCAGAGACGTTTGAATCCTGCTCTAAAGGAAATTGTGAAAGAGGAAATTGAAAAACTCTTAGATGTTGGATTCATTTATCCAATTTTTGACAGTAAATGGGTTTCACCACTAGTCATTGTTCCAAAGAAAAATGGTAAAATGAGAGTATGTGTGGATTATAAGGATTTGAATAAGGCCACACATAAGGATAATTTCCCATTACCATTCATAGACCAAGTATTGGATACCCTTGCTGGAAAGAAATTTTTCTGTTTTCTTGATGGTTTTAGCGGGTATAACCAGATACAAGTTGCCCCAGAAGACCAAGAAAAAACTACCTTTACATGTCCTTGGGGAACCTTTGCTTACAGGGTTTTACCCTTTGGTTTATGTAATGCTCCAGCAACATTTCAGAGAGTCGTTTTAGCAATTTTTTTCTAATTTAACCAATGAAAGTGTTGAAATTTATATGGATGACTTCACGGTGTTTGGAAATAGTTTTGAATATGCATTAGAACAGCTTGAAAAAGTGTTGACTCGCTGTGAAACATACCACCTCTCTCTGGAATCTCGAGAAATGCTTCTTAATGATGGAGGAAGGAATTGTCCTTGGACATCATATCTCTTCTTATGGAATCAAGGTTGATCCTAAGAAGGTTGAAGTCATCAAAAACCTCCCTCCTCCACAAACTCAAACTGATGTACGCAGATTCTTAGGGCACATTGGTTTTTATCGCAGATTCATTGCTAACTTCAACACTATAGCAAATCCTATGTTTGCTTTACTCATGAAGAATTCTAAATTTGTTTGGTCTTCCGAATGTCAAACTTCTTTTGAAGACTTGAAGGAAAATTTAACCACTCCACCTGTATTAAGAGGTCCTAATTGGGAATTACCCTTTAATATTCAAATTGATGCTTCTAATACTGCTATAGGAGCTGTATTAGGACAGATTAAAAATGGGGAGCATTATGCTATTTACTATATCAGTAAAAACTTGACAGGAGCCAAGAAAAACTACACTACTACTGAAAAAGAATTCTTGGCTGTAATCTATGCTATTAACAAATTTTGGCACTACATCACAGGGTATCAAGTATTCATCCATACAAATCATACTTCAATCAAATACTTGATGAATAAACCATTGGTTAGTGCAAGAATTATTTGTTGGTTGATTCTATTGCAAGAATTTGATGTTACCATAGTGTTGTGGCTGATCCACAACACACCCCAAAATTGGGGACCCACCTTTTCGTTTTGATATCCGGGTGTTGGCATTTCATTTTTAGTGTCTAATCCTTCGTTTTGTCGTAGGTTTTGCAATTGTTGTCGGTTCTTGTTGGCAGTATTTTCTTGTCGACGATATTTTTTGTCGCTTTTCTTCTTTATCCACTTCGTTTTGCCCTTTGCGACTTTTCTTGTCGACGATATTTTATTGTCGACAACTTTTTCTTGTCGACAATATTTTATTGTCGACAACTTTTATTTGTTCATTTTTGTTGACAATTTTTATCGTCATTGTTGTTGTTGATTTTTATGATTAATTCTGTGTTAGCTTTTATGTGAAAGTTTAAAATGAAAAGTAAAAAATAAATAAAAATAAATAAATAAAATAAAATAATAAAAAAATAATAAAAAGAAAGGTAAAATTTTACATATATAAAGCCTTTGCTTTTGGTTTTAATGAAAGTATAGAAAAGGATTTTGCTTTGTTTTTAATAAAGGTGATGCACGTTTTAGGCAAAGACATGTTATAAGGAAGTTTATTTTTAAAAGGTAATTTTTCTTAACTTCGTTGTTTGTCTAAAGTGCAGGTCTCGCAGTGAAAGGAAGGAACCACAGAGCCGATATACCATCTCGGCAACCTTGCGAAGGAGCTCTCGAAAGCTCATTACAGTAGTAGCCCACAGGAACTTACGGCAGCGGGTCGAGCATCTACATTCGCCGCGCGCTGCGCAGGGTAGATTCATTCGGTCTGTAACAGCAATACACAGGTCATGAAGGCAAACGATTCTGGAGCAGCGTTCTACGGTGGAGCTCGGCAACGATGACTTAGATGTGGCGACTACCGACAGTTCTGTAGCCAATCACCACGGCGGTCAATCAATGACGGAGCATACACGTTACATGAGGATGATGATGGCGCCCAACATAGATGCCAACAAGGATGAGGTGTTGTGGGCTACGAAATGCAAGCGTCGACGATTGGGCAGCACTTAGATGACGTGGTTCCCACTTGCCAATGGGGACCCACAACTATCACACGAGCCATGTTTAATATGTTTATTATGTTTTCAATAGCCTCTCATTCACATTGATAACGCTTCTGTCAGGTGCAGCGTGTCCCCTTTAGATTTGGCTTGCCACTGGTCAAATTTTGTGTGCCAAATTTATACCATTATAGGGTTTGTTTTAAATGTGGCCCATCATTGAAGTAGAATATTATGGAAGGATACGTTATGACCATATTTTGTTTTATCAAATACATCACGGAAGGATGCGTTATGGAAAACCAAGTGAGGCATTTTATATAAAAAAAAACAGAAAAAGAAAATCAAACGTCTGGGAAACGAGAATCCTCGAGAAATGAAACGAAGAGGCATTTCGAAATAAAGAAGGCAAGCGAAGAGCCATGGAGGTGAAACGAAAAAGCGTGGAGGAAAATCTTAAAATACCCATCGAAATGCATGCACAGGGGACTGGAATTTGTGGCATGGCCAAATGGCGGCAGATTTTGATATGTAAACTTAGGAATATAATTTGAATGCCAAAGCTTCTCTTCAGAAATTTCAGGCCTTGTTAGCAAGAAAGGATGAGAAATTTTCTGCATGCTCTATTTTAATTGTTTTATGTTTCTCCTTCCAAATTTCAGATTTGTATGTGAAATTTATGCCATTGTTTTGGGTTATTTCATGTGAATGTCTGCAATCTGGAAATTATTTAAAACCCTAGGAGCCAGCACCTAGTTTACTTTGATTGTGTTTATTTTGCAGGTCAAATAAGCTAGGTTGCATGTACGAAACTCTCACGTATTCGGTTTTGCAGGATGGGGTGCTATCAAACTGAAGGAGCTTTTGCATTGCCGCATTTTCAGCAATTATTTTGATGCAAATTTTAATTTTCTGTTTTCAAAAATTTTAATTTCAGAATTTTTTCTTATTTTCAGGCATTAAAATAAACATTAAAAAAATTTCAAAATCTAAAAATGATTTCACCATTGCGTAGATTATAATTCAGACTTCCAATACGCACTTTGAAATTTCATTTTCGGAGTTGTTTAGTATTTTTAAAAATTCATCGAAGTTGCTGTTTTGTTACAGATTTTAAAATCCGAAAATAGAAATTTTCCATTTTAAGGTCAAATTTCATTTTTCCAGTTTTGTTTTGCATTCATGAGCCTATGATGACATTCCCTTCATGGAAATTCCAATTTCATTGAAGGGGTTATGTTTTATGGCATTTTCACAAATTTCATTTTGGGCCTAAAATTACCCTTTCTTCATAAAAATTCCAATTTTACGAAAGAGGGGTAGTTTGAGTACTACATTGAAAGTCTTTTCCTTAAAGCACTTAATTGTTCATCTTGATGAAAATTTGATTTCATTTAAGAGGGATAAGTTAAAGTGACATTTTGAAGTTACATTTGAAGACCCTATTCATCATTGAGGATTTAATGCAAGATAAAATCTATCTTAAAACCATCAAGATAAAAGGAATTAAAGCATTACATCGTGGTCATATGAGGGCCAACTCACGTTTGTTTTATAAGGGTTCAATGAACAATCATTTATTTCACAGTAAAATAAACCACAGTGCCCCTTGTTTTCAATTACTTGCAATCACTAAGGTGTTCCAAGCATTTTAATTTAATATCTTTCATACACAGATGCAAAATGCTCACATAACAGGAACCTTGGAGAAGTTACATGTTTAATTTCTTTGCAAGCAGAGGATTTAGAACCCAAATCCTATCGGAGAGTGTGTTTTCACAATCGGGTGAAAATACCACTCAACAGATTGGCGCTAGAAGGAGGGCCTGAAAGGGGTTTATTTTATCGTGATTTTAGATGCTACGGGTTTTTAATTGTTTAAGAGCTTTACATTGCTAAAAATTTCAAGTCCATTTTATTAGCATATACGGCCTCTAACACCACTCAACGGATTGGTGCTAGGAGGGCCGTACGGGTTTATTTTTAGTGTAATATAATTTTAAATTTTTGTATGCATTAGTCCTCTAACATTCAGCGGATTGTAAAAAGGACGGTCTGAATTTATTTACCTGTTCTATTTTAAGCAATTCAGGTATGTCTGTATATTTTTCTCGATTGTTCATACTGAATTAAAGTGATTTGATTTAATTTTTCAGAATTTTGGTCTCATGCAATTACTTTTCATTTGATTTTAATGAATACATCTCTTAGTTGATGCTAACTTGATTTCTGTTTTATATTGCAGGTTGAATATTCAACAGATTTGGTTCTAAAATTACATTTTAAGTTCACTAATGGCAACACTTGAGGAGCAAAGGGTATCCCTGAGAGCTGAAATAACATCTCTAAGAGAGAGAATGGTATTAATAATAGAGGATCATTATAAGGGTTTGTCTATACCCGTGGTACCATATCATGTTCCTAAAATGTTATTGGATTTTTTACGGTGTTTTAATCAAGAGGTACCACTAGGATACTTGCAAAAGCTGCATGTCTACAAGAATGCATTATGTCAATTCCAGATTTTCTATGAGGAGGTGGCTTGTAAGTTATTTGCATACATTTTGGATGATAGACCATTCTTTTGGTATAGCCAACTACCCATGGAGGTTAGGACTTCTTGGATACAACTAGAAGCGACCTATCTTAATCATTTTGGTAATCAGGCTGACTTAGAAATATTGAAAAATCGGTTTACCTCCATATGTAAAGAGTCTAATGAATCCTTGAGTCAATTCAATGAAATATTTCGTGAGTTGCACTCCCAAATGTGGGAAAATTTTAACACATTAGAAGAGGAAGCCATGAAAGTATACCTAGGAGCCATACACCCCACACTTGCTTCACTCATTGAGGAAAAGCTGAGTGGTTTGTCCCTAGAGAGAATCCATGAGATCTTAGAAGAGATAGAACGACAAGGTCTTGAAGAAGAAAAGGCACAACATATTCACATGAGAGATTGTTCTTTTGATGCCAACCTACACCAACCATCAAACATAGCACCCTCCACTCCAATGATATCTAAGGTAAATGATCAAGGGGATGAATTTGAATACCCAAATTTTATGACCACCTTGGATGTAGTCCACGAGGAGGTGCAAATTGCTAAGACAACATCCACTAGTGAGGATCATGTAGAGATACATGATTATCTAGATGAAGGGGTTCTAAATTCAACAATGTTTGATATATGTGAATGGATGGAACCCACCATAGAATTGAATGAAATGGTTGAAAGTGAAATGGAAAGAAAATCAATAAATAAATTTGAAGACATGATAGAGTCTCACCACTTGTTCTTGGAAGATACTATTGATGAGACGTGTAAAATTAAAGATCAAGAAATTCTTCACCCTCCAAATTATGATAATGAATCATGGGTTACTAATTTGGACAATGATAGCCTTATAAATTTGAATTCAAGAAATAACCCACTTTTGGAAATAATTGAACCATTTAAGGAAGGTGAAGATGAATTTGATGAGAAGCACATTGATGAATTGGAAGATGTTGAAGAAATAGTTGAACGTCACCACTTGATTTTGAAAGATGATTATTATGATGCTTGGAAGAAGTGGGAAGATTTTACTCATTCCAAAACTACTAATGAAACTCGTGTGCCTATTGATATACAGGACAACATAATTGCCTACTCAAAGGAAGATATTACAACTCCTGTACGATTTGAGGATGTTTTGGAAGAGGGTTTCAAATCTCATCAAATTTTGGAAGATTATAATTATTCTATTACCAAGGACAAAGAAGAAAAAGAATTGACGAAGGAATCAAAAGATCATGTCATAAATATCATGGAATTTCATGCCATGGATTTGGATGACAATTTTCACAATGGTTGGGGGAGATATGATAATGCATTATTTTCTCACATCCCTATAGATGAAACTCATATTTTACTTGATATACAGGATGTTGAACCTTCTACATCATACGAAGACCTCATATTCACGAGATTTGAAAAGGGGACAAAATATAAATTCATTGAAAGTGTGGATGCAAGTTTGCATGATGATTTTGGGGATTCAAATGAAGAGATGCCATGGATAGTGAACAAAGAATTAGAACCAAATGATAAAGAGATGGATCAATTGGAAGCAACTCAAATAAGTGATCATCAAAGCAGATTACTTGACATACACTTTGACCAAGAGTGTTTGAGGATTGAAAAGGATGACCATATTTTGAATTTAAATAATTTGAATGATGAAATGTCACTAAAGGTAAATGAAAAACAAGGTATAATTTTTAATCACACCTTTAATAACATGGTTTTAATGAATGGAAAAGAAGTTGATGCACTTGAATTGTTAAATAAAATTCATCAACAATTACTAATTGAATCTAGGATAAAAACTTTTAATGATCCTAATTTAGTAAATATCTTAGATGCTTGTAAATTGTTACACAAATTTGATTGGCCTACAAATTTGGAAAATGATTTGGCTAAGAAATTTGTAGAAATAGGCTACTACTTACAAAATTGCATATTTGAAAAGGATAGCCTAATTCTAAATCAAGGAGGGAATTATGAAGATTATATTTTAAAGAATAGACATGATAAAATTGAAAATCATTTATTGTCTAATCATTCTAGTAATTTGATGCTCACCTATGGGAGTATTATTGGAACTAAATCAAATTGGTATGGTGAGCATGGCAAGTGGAAATTTGTTGCATTGTTTGGTGCTGGTCTTAGATTCCCACAACATTTGGCATGCATATTATGTCATATTTTTGTTGAAATGTTCTAATCATGTGTGGGATCCAGGAAAGTGATAAGCTAAGCTTTGCATCATCTTGTATTATAGTGTACATTTGTATATAAATTTTGGTTTTTGGTTTTTGGTTTGTGTTTTCAAATTTTCATTTTTGGGATTGCAGTTTGGTTTTGGATTGAATAAGTTTTAATTTAAAGATGTGTGTTTATTTGACATGTTTTGTTTGTCTATAAAAAAAAAAAAAAATGATGATGAAAAAGTTGCCTTGAGATGCTAACTTATGTTCTAGATCGGGAGAATATGAAACATTGGAATTGTCTTGTAAAAGCTCCACAAGTAACACAAACAGTTTAATAGTATCGTTTGATTTTGTGATGCATGAAGTAGTCAGTTTTATATAGCAATACTTCATCTGCAATTCAAAAGACAATGCATTCGTATTACATCTCGCTTTGCACATACATGCCATCGTAGTTGCAAATGCATTTCAAATACAAATCATTAAAGTATGTCAAATCCTCTTGAGGTTATGCTATCACATAAATAAGAAAAATCCTAAGGTGGGAAACTGAGTCTTGAGATATCTTGAACCAAGCACGTCTTATACATTAAAAAGGATCTTGAGCAAAATGATCAAAACCTAACTTGGAAGGAAAGGTTGGGCGAAAGAAGTATTTCATGTCTATCCTATTTATGCAGCATGATCCTTAAAACAGTGGTTTTGACCACTTCCATAGAGCTTAAAAGCCTAAAATCAGAGTAGTAAGGATAGGGTTAAATCCTCATCGAACTTAGGTTGAGGATCCAATTCCCCAAAGCTTTGATTTGACCTACATGGAGTAGTAAGGATAGGGCATAAATTATCATCTCATTTAGGTTGAGAATCCGATTCCCCAAAGCTCCTATGTCTCATTTCATAATAAATCTTGGATTGGAAGGATCGTACTATTTGTCCTCTGCAAAGGATGGGTAGTCATCCCCAAGGTCTAAGCAACAAAATTAATATTTTCCATTTACATCTAAAGTTTGGATTGGAAGGATCGTACTACATGTCCCTAGCAAGGATGGGTAGTCATCCCTAAGGTCCAAGAAGTAAAAAATAAATTTTTCCCATCTCATCTTTATATTGGATTGGAAGGATCGTACTACTTGTCCTCTGCAAAGGATGGGTAGTCATCCCCAAGGTCCAAAGAAATGAAGATAAGTTTTGGATTGTGGGGTTAAGTATGCCCATGCATGGCAACATGTCTTGTCTAAAAAACAAGACCACCGATTGTCCAAAGGGTTAGACTAGCATGACCATTTCTTTCATAATTGGTTAAATTATTTTGCTCAAAGTGAGGTAATGAATTCTAAATCAGAATAGTAAGGATAGGGTTAAACTCTCATCTCGGTTGGTTGGGAGTCTGATTCCCCAAAGTTCTGATTTCACTTTCACTTGCACATGGGTTCAAGATAGTAGGGACTCATAACCAACTTTGGGATATATAATAAAGCAATTCATATAGTTGATCCTAAGAGGGTTTGGCAATCTTGAATGTTTGTGTATGATACTAGAAGTGTCTATGCCTTTTTTTAAAAAGCAAAATCTCCTAGCATATTTATTAGGTTACACAAATCATTCACAATCTCACATATGCATTCATGTAAAACTGACAATGGAATGTTGATCAATTTCAAACGATAGGGAATGAAATCACATTGCACACACCGAGCTAATACTTGATGATTCTAATGATTCATGTACTTCTGATCTTTGGGCATTTGTTATATTGCTTATGTGCTAATGCATGTTTTTGAGTTTATATATGTTTTCAGGTTGGGTTCTCACCAAATGCTCAGGAGCATTTGACAGCAGAGTCGCCATTTGTTGTGGCTGATCCACAACACACCCCAAAATTGGGGACCCACCTTTTCGTTTTGATATCCGGGTGTTGACATTTCATTTTTAGTGTCTAATCCTTCGTTTTGTCGTAGGTTTTGCAATTGTTGTCGGTTCTTGTTGGCAGTATTTTCTTGTCGACGATATTTTATTGTCGACAACTTTTTCTTGTCGACGATATTTTATTGTCGACAACTTTTTCTTGTCGACAATATTTTCTTGTCGACAACTTTTATTTGTTCATTTTGGTTGACAATTTTTTATCGTCATTGTTGTTGGTGATTTTTACGATTAATTTTGTGTTAACTTTTATGTGAAAGTTTAAAATGAAAAGTAAAAAAATAAATAAATAAAATAAAATAATAATAATAAAAAGGAAGGTAAAATTTCATATATATATATAAAGCCGTTGCTTTTTTGGTTTTAATGAAAGTATAAAAAAGGATTTTGCTTTGTTTTTAATAAGGGTGATGCACGCTTTAGGCAAAGACGTTTAGTAAGGAAATTTATTTTATTTTATTTTTATTTTTTGTTTTTTCTCTTAACTTTGTTGTTTGTCTAAAGTGCAGGTCTCACAGTGAAAGGAAGGAACCACAGAGCCGATATACCATCTCGACAACCTTGCGAAGGAGCTCTCGAAAGCTCATTACAGTAGTAGCCCACAGGAACTTACGGCAGCGGGTCGAGCATCTACATTCGTCGCGCGCTGTGCAGGGTAGATTCATTCGGTCTGTAACAGCAATACACAGGTCATGAAGGCAAACGATTCTGGAGCAGCGTTCTACGATGGAGCTCGGCAATGATGACTTAGATGTGGTGACTACCGACAGTTTTGTAGCCAATCACCACGACGGTCAATCAATGACGGAGCATACACGTTACATGAGGATGATGATGGCGCCCAACATAGATGCCAACAAGGATGAGGTGTTGTGGGCTACGAAATGCAAGCATTGGCGATTGGGCAGCACTTAGATGACGTGGTTCCCACTTGCCAATGGGGACCCACAACTATCACACGAGCCATGTTTAATATGTTTATTATGTTTTCAATAGCCTCTCATTCACATTGATAACGCTTCTGTCAGGTGCAGCGTGTCCCCTTTAGATTTGGCTCGCCACTGGTCAAATTTTGTGTGCCAAATTTATACCATTATAGGGTTTGTTTTAAATGTGGCCCATCATTGAAGTAGAATATTATGGAAGGATACGTTATGACCATATTTTGTTTTATCAAATACATCACGGGAGGATGCGTTATGGAAAACCAAGTGAGGCATTTTATATAAAAAAAATAGAAAAAGAAAATCAAACGTCTGGGAAACGAGAATCCTCGAGAAATGAAACGAAGAGGCATTTCAAAATAAAGAAGGCAAGCGAAGAGCCATGGAGGAGAAACGAAAAAGCGTGGAGGAAAATCTTAAAATACCCATCGAAATGCATGCACAGGGGACTAGAATTTGTGGCATGGCCAAATGGCGGCAGATTTTGATATGTAAACTCAGGAATATAATTTGAATGCCAAAGCTTCTCTTCAGAAATTTCAGGCCTTGTTAGCAAGAAAGGATGAGAAATTTTCTGCATGCTCTATTTTAATTGTTTTATGTTTCTCTTTCCAAATTTCAGATTTGTATGTGAAATTTATGCCATTGTTTTGGGTTATTTCATGTGAATGTCTGCAATCTGGAAATTATTTAAAACCCTAGGAGCCAGCACCTAGTTTACTTTGATTGTGTTTATTTTGTAGGTCAAATAAGCTAGGTTGCATGTACGAAACTCTCACGTATTCGGTTTTGCAGGATGGGGTGCTATCAAACTGAAGGAGCTTTTACATTGCCGCATTTTCAGCAATTATTTTGATGTAAATTTTTTTTGGTAAGTAGTGTTTGTATTTACAGCGGGTTTTAACAAGGATCCCAAAACCTAATTACATAAGCAATGGGCCTAGGGCATCAATCCCTTGAAACTGAACACCAAAATAGAAATCCCGCCTGACGATAACGAGTAAGCATGAAACAATCCCTCTCAGCGGGAAACAAACAAATAAGAAAGAAAGTAGTTTTGGAGATCCCGCCCGACGGGGAGTAGCCAAAAACCACCATCGAGAAGATCCCGCCCAACAAGAAGCAAAGAAAAACCGTTACAATAAAATCCCGCCTCGCGGGAAGCAGTCAAAACCACCACAAACAGTCCTGCCTAGCGGGAAGCAACATGGAAATCCCGCCATCTGGGAAACCAGCAAAAAAGAAAGGATCCCGCCTCACGGGAAAATCGACAGATTTGGCGGATCCCGCCCTGTGGAGAAACCATCTTGCCCATCGAGAAAACATTCCGTTCAGCAAGAGCCATCCTGCAGGAATCCGACAGCCAGCACAGAGAGGATCCAGCCCATCAGGAAGTGACCAGAGAGTTGCACCACAAGGAACCCGCCTTGGGAAAACAGAAGAGGATCCTAGCAGCAGGGACCAAGAATCCCGTCCAAGCATAGAACCTGTCGAGGATTCACAAGAAAAATGGGGAAGCTGTCCAAACCCTAAACCGTCACCTCCACCGCATCGAGAAACGCAGGGGACCAGATCCACGCGAGTAACCTGCAAAAAACCCCAGGGGGAAGCCTGAGGGAAAAAGGGAAGGGATCTCCAACCAAACAGGGATCCCTGGGAAGCACCAATCTGAAAAAACAACCAAGGAAACCCTAGCCAGCCGGGAGGGGCGCAGATAGTGGGTAAACAAGCCTGGGAAATCTAATGTAGTTGCAGATTTCTTGTCAAGAATACCAAATGCAGATACAGGGGAAGTTGTAGAAGATACCTTTCCAGATGAAAAGTTGTTTGCTATTTCTGTACAATCTCCATGGTTTGTGGACACAGCTAATTACTTGGCTACAAGGAAGATTCCTCTTCACTTTACCCCCAAACAAAAGAAACAATTAATTAAGCAAAGTTCTTCTTTTCAATGGATAGAGGGCTTACTTTTTAAATGCAGTCCTTATCATGTTTTACGTAGGTGTATCCGCCAGGATGAAGTATATGATATCCTATAGGCATGCCATGATGAACCATCAGGAGGGCATTATTTAATCAAAAGTACTATTCATAAAATCTTGGGAACCGGATATTATTGGCCTTCTTAGCATAAAGATGTAAGGAAGTACATTAGACATTGTGATGCTTGCCAGAGAATGGGAAAACCTACCTTTACTAATGAAATGCCATTACAACATCAAATAGGAACAGAACCATTTGAAATATGGGTTTTAGATTTCATAGGACCCATTAATCCCTCTTCCTAAGGCAAAGTGCATATCTTGGTATGTACTGATTATGTTACAAAATGGGTAGAATCTCGTGCCTTTAAGCATGCTAGAGAGGAAAAAGTTGCTGATTTTCTGTATTCACATATTTTTTTGTTTTTTGGAGCCCCACAATCCATCACAACTGATCAAGGACCCCAATTTACTTCAAAAGTTGTTGAAGCCTTCACTCAACTCTATCAAGTCAAACACAAAAAATCCTCACCTTATCATCCACAATCCAATGGCCAAGTTGAAGTGACCAATAGAGAATTAGAACGAATTTTGACCAAAACAGTAGCAGTCCATAAAAGAAATTGGTTGTACAAATTACCATAAGCTATTTGGGCTTATAATACCACTTGGAAATCTACCACTAGATTTATGCCCTATGAATTGAACTATGGAAAGAAACCACTTTTACCTATTGAGTTTGAATTACTAACTCTTCGAACTGCTTTGGAAGTAGGTATTGATCTGTCGCAGGCACAAGAAGATCATATTCTACAACTTGATGCATTGGATGAACTACGCATGGATGCACTGCATCAGACGGAGATAATCCAAGCACAGCGAAAGATGTGGCATGATAGTCACATAAAGCAACAAAAATTTTAGCAAGGTGACTGGGCCTTGTTGTTTGATTCACAATACAAGGATTTTCCTAGAAAGTTGTAGACCAGATGGCTTGGACCATATCAAATTGAGGAAGTATTTGACAATGGAGTTGTTCGCCTTACACCTATTGATGACTCACAATGCAAATTGGTGGTAAATGGACATCGTCTTCGTATGTACCATAAACCACAAAACAAGGAGGAATTTCTCAAGCAATTGGGAAGTTTGGATGTACACATTTGGGAAGAAAGCTCTTCTTCCATCTCGAATTCAGCAGAATGATACAAATTATAAAAAAGAAAAGAGAGAAAAATAATAATAAATAAAAACTCAGAAAGTGAAAACCTCTTTGAGGCGTTCCTGAGTTGGGTTTACATGAAAACTGGGGTTCCGACATGTTTACCTAGTTGGTTTCACCCTCATTGTTCCATGACCATTGTTTCATCTATTTTTAGATTGCACCTGCCTTAGTTCAAAGATTGATTTGCTTGGAAATTTCAGCAGGAGCATCTCGAAATGTAGATAAAATGGTTTTAACAGGTATGTGTCTTTTCATTTTCTTGAATAGAGTAAATCATTAGTATATAAGTGTATATATCCTTGATTAGTATAAAGCATGTAAAAAGGGGAATCAAAAGTAGAAAGTGTTTTACAAATGCCTCTGCCTAATTCTTCTCTAGAATGCAAAAGTGAAAACTGTGCCGAAATCAGCAAACAGAAAGCGCAGGAATAAACTGTTTTATTCCCAAAGCGGAGGAATGAACTGTTTTATTCCCAAAGCACAAGAATGAAATGTTTTATTCCCAAAGTGCAGGAATGGACTGTTTTATTCCCAAAGTGCAGGAATGAACTATTTAAATCACTAAGCGCAAGAATAAGTCATTAAGGGCAGGAATGGGTTTTGTGTAAAAATTTATGACACGTGTCCTACGATGATTTATTTGGTGGAAAATGGAAATTTCAAGTCTTGGATTCCATGCAGCACGTGAAAGTTGACAACCATAACAAAATCAAGCAAAAATTAGGGGTTGACGATGTCGTAAACACTACCATGACATTCTGCATGTTTCGAAGCAGTTTCGATGCTGAAGATTAAAAAGCCCTAAAACTAGAGAACACAGACGTAGGTCATAAAAATTTACAGCCACCGACACATAGAAAGCAACAGAAGATACCATGGGTGGAAATAAGGTTAGAGAAGAACTTGAGAACATCAAATACCTAGAAACAAATATTGCATCCCTGCAAATTTTTACCAATGGAGGATTTTTGTCGTTTTTGCGCAAATTCGACGGTTATTCTGAGGGCCTGGTGGTAGAATTCGCATGCACCTTCCAAAATGACAAAGTACATATTACTGGGATGTTTATCCAGGTAACCCCTAAAATACTTAGTCAGATTACTAAATTTCCCCTTCAAGGTTTGCAAATTGTTAAAACCAGCAGAAATACTTTACCAGACCTAGTGAATCAATTTACGAAAGAAGGGGATAGGCAAATCAAATTTTTGATGAATAAAAATGTATGTAAAGGGGTAAAGAGGTCCAGTTTGCAGTCTCCTTGGGATGATGTCGCAATGTGGGTAATGCGGTACATTACCTGTGACGGCCAGTTTCCTGTTGTGTCTGGCCCACACCTCCGAATCCTCAACCATTTGCGCCATGGAGCAGCTAGACCAGAATGTAGGGTCAACATTCCTCTGTATCTTTACCAGGAACTTAAAGCCATGGCCCTAAAGTACCAAGCATGGAATGGAAGCTCTAAACATCATGGGCTAATTAAACTCATTTGTAAATACCATTTTAGGGGAAACCCTAGGAACTTTGAACGTTTTTTCTCTCCCTGGGTAGAAATTAATGATGTAAACTCAGCACCAGAGGGAGAGGAAATAGAGGAAGATGCAGAAGAAAATCCTCAGTCATAACCCTCTGAACATAGAAATTCCCCTTCATCTGAAAGTCCCCCATATTCCATAATTAGGAGACAACATGCATCAAAATCTGAATCCTGGATAAAAAGAAGGGTGACATTTGCAGATAATGTACAACCCAGCAGAGAAACTGGAGGTTCCAGTGAGCAAGCATCTGCTCTAGAATCAACAACAGAACCCATGTCTGTTCCTGACCCAACAGAACAATCTACAGTTGCTCCAGAACAAGCAGAAGCTACATCTGCTCAGGAACATCCAAAACCTACAGGGTTGAGAAGGTCTGCAAGACTTCAAAAAATAAAAACCTTGTCAGATACACCAGTACATATTGCAGACCCAATCAGTTTTTTAGAAGAAGAAATTATGACAGACAGTTCACAGGAAGCTGCATAGGAAACAGAAATACAACCAATGGAATTTGACCTAATAATAGAAGAATCTATAATAAGCCCTATCCGTCCATTGGTTGATTATACTGATTCTAAGTCTGAGGAGCATTTAGACTTCAATTTTGAACCAGCTAGGATTGAGGAGCATACTCCCATGTATTCTACGTCTGACAAATATTCCAAATTTGAAAAATATACTGAGTTTGATACACATTCTGGGTCTGAATCTGAGGAAGTTGACATCCACACTCAGTTGCATGTTGCAAGGAGTGTTATTAAAACCCAGACCAAATGGATTGATCATGCTGAAGAGGCCATGAAAGAAAAAGATCAGCAAATTTTTTTGTTGCAACAGCAAGTTCAAGAATTGCAAAACAAATTGTTGCAGCTGGAAAATCAGTCTACAGGGTTGACAGAAATAGTACCTAATGAATGGGCTCAAATTCTCCTAGATTGGGTTGGACAATCAGAAGATGACACAGCACAGGCACAGGAATCACCTGTTGCAGATGCAGCAGGAGTAGAAACATCTGATGATATGCTTTTGCAAGAAAATCCATCTAAAATTTTGATGAAGAATGACAGTTCCCCTCAGCAGGACATTCAAACATTTCTTGTGCAGGACCAAACAGTTGCAGCTCTGGAACAAATGTCCACACTCTCTCCTCTGGCACAAATGCTTCCTCATGAAAGTCCAATCACTATAGTTACAGTAGAACAAGGGACACATATAGATTTGCCAATAGCAACATCAACATCAACTATGGAAGTTGGTGTACAGGTCAACATAGTGGCACAGATGCAACCGATTTTGAGGCTCCCAAACACAGTGCCCTTGACTAGGTACAATGAAGACCTAGCCTATTGGATGACTCAGTGTCATCAATTAGAGGGAAAAATTGCAACTTTGAACTCTGCCACAGCCAAACTAGCAGAGAAAGAAACAAAAGTCAACAGGTTGAAAACACAGGTAAAATATGTATGTCAAATTGCAAAGTATGCAATACAGTGCAGAAGACCACCTAGGTTCTACAGCCTCCTCAAGGAGAGGTACCTACGTTAGCAGATTATGAGACTAGTTTCTGAGCTCCCTCACCAGTTGACCACTCCTACAGAATTTATGGAAGCCTTTGTGCAGAGTCCAGCAGAGCAGCAAAACTTAATATGTGAGTTATTCTTACATAACTTCTTTTTGCCAACAGAGAGTATGTTTCTGCCTCACCTGTATACAGGAGATTTACAACTGAGGGCCTTTATGTCCACCTTAAAAAATCATATTTATTGGAACTCAGAGAAGAAGATAGCTAAGGACTTAGAATCACAGGTAGTTTTACTTGTCAGGCCTGCTCCTCTCAATCATAGGGACTATACCAGCAATCACTATTCCTTCATGAGGGATCCTAGAATGAGACAACTTTATCTAGGAAATCTGCAAAAAGGTATAACTCAATTTCAAAAAATTTGTGCAGATTTCTTTGATGATGATGTGGCAACATGTAAAAATAGATGGGGTGAATTGTCTATCTCCCTATAGAAATGGGAGCCAATTTCTCCCACTAACTTGTTTTGGTCAAGGAGAAGGGCAGAAGGTATTATACACATTATTTCATAAATCAAAGAACATTGGATAGGGCTAAGATACATAATGCCCATAGTCATCACTCTTGTCCCCTATTTCTTTGATAATGATCCACAGCCTGATGAGCACTTCCAACAATGGTTTCAGTCTGTAAAAACAGTCAGTGGATTCTACAAAATTGGTGGTGCATTGTTAAAATTTCATGAAAGATGTCTGGATCTGGACCTATGTGCCTCAGTCGCTGCACAAAATGCATGAGGACATGCATTACCATAAGTTGAGAGGAAAATGATGAGGCCAGGAATTGCCTCATCTATGAACACTTTTTGGGTACATTCTAATTATTTGACTCACCCTTTTTATTATGTTTCTATGCTAATTTTTGATAAAATGCATTATGTACTGATATTTGCATATTCTGAAATGATAAGTGCATATATTCTTTTTTACTATTTCTTTCTGTAGTTTCACCTATTTTTTAGCTAATTTATCAGTAGTGATTCATAATCAGTAGTAATTGTTGAATGTTTGGTGCTTAATAGTAATATTCCTCTGTTTGAACTAATTCAATTACAAAAGGTGCCAAAGACCTTGTCCCCTGTAGCTAACTATGCAAGAAAATAGATCGTGGATCGTGGACAGTTCTAGCCACCTGTACATTTACAAGCAGGGCTTGGAAACAATCACTCCAAAGACGTGCCACCAATGCAAAAAGGACTTACACGATAAAGGAAAACATTCTAGGCAAGTCAAATACTTCTTCCCTACGCGTTTGGAGCATGAAATAATAACTAAATGTCACTTCCTATTATTCTAGAGCAATGCAGGAATAAAAGCGTAGGAACAACAGAAGATGGTCAAAAAGTGATAGATCGATAGAGGAAAGTATTGACAATTGACCAAAAAGTTGTCCCAACTCATGTTAACTGATTTTCTCAATGAATGCAGCTTAATAAGGTTGAATAGATCAAGTTTGACAAAGCAAGCTCATGCATTCTAGGAAACAGTTGTGCAAATAGTTGTAAATCCCTACAAATCAGTAATCATATATATCAGCATAATATTATAAATAAGGGAGCTCCCAGCACGGTTGAGCATGTAGAATATAGGCATATAGTCATATAGGAGACATAGAGAAATAGAGAGTGCAGTTGTTTTTGTAGCAAAACAGTAATGTATAGGTTTTTCTTGCATTATTGTAATGCATTTCCAGATTGAATAAAAAGGTGCAGTTTTTAGTTCTCAATTGGCATGTTGAGTTGATTATTAGTATTTAGGTTTTCTTAGCATAACTCTTCACCTTCATCTAGTTCTGGAAGTAAGGGCCACTTGTAGGACCAGAGGAAGGCATCTTCCGACGGAATACATTGCTAATTCCTTGTCTGCAGCGAGTTAGCGAGACTCGCCGCTTTCATTTCTTTAGCAGCTTTAAATTCAGATTTCAGTCTTGACAGCATTTTTCCATCATTCCATGCAATTTCAACATTTTTGTTCATATTTGCAGCAACTTCAAGTTTTATGTCATTTTCCAGATTTGCAGCAATTTCTAGTTTTCTGTCATTTTACTACAATTTCTAGATTTGTGACATTTCCAGTTTTGCAATAGATGTTAGTTTGAATTTCTAGATTTAGAACATGCTTAGAGAATTGTAGTTAGTTTATTTTTCTGCAACTGTGTGTGATTTCAATTCTAAAATTTGCCTTTCTGACAATTTCAATTTAGCAACATTTCATTTTTTGCTATTTTAGATTCTGCTTTTCATGCAAGTTTTAATTCAGTTTTATTTCCTGTAATTTGATTTTCAGTTATAGGAATTAGACACACAAAACCCCCAAAAACACTAATTGATCTACAATAAAACCTATTCTTGAATAAACTGAACCTACAACTGTAACACCTC
This sequence comes from Wollemia nobilis, assembly GCA_028583015.1. Classification (NCBI taxonomy): domain Eukaryota; kingdom Viridiplantae; phylum Streptophyta; class Pinopsida; order Araucariales; family Araucariaceae; genus Wollemia; species Wollemia nobilis. The sequence continues at coordinate 18,536,776 of JAQPPZ010016947.1, read as the reverse complement.
CTATCGTATATAGCCTTTGGACACCGCCCTGGATTGACACACATAATGATTAAATGATGAATGAACAATGACACTCATCAGGATTAAAAGATGCATCATCCACAAAATCTTTATGGCATCCATGTAAAGCCTAAGATATTTAGCTAAACTAGAAACAAACCAAAAGGACAAGGACAACATAGGAGAGAAAATGTCCTGACAAGACAGAGCCCAAAAATAGAATTTGTAATGCAGATAATTATGCATTAGTGGAATCGTTGGTGTCATCCTTTTGACATCCTTATGAGTTTCCTTGGACACTTCCTTGGCAATTTCCACCACATTGTCTTCTTTGACACTAGCTTTGGCTCCAGCGGCATTCTTTTCTGGGAGATCCTCGGTGAAGTTGTCGCAGAAAAATAGTAGATTCAAAGCATTCTTGTGCTCTTTCATTTGTGTAATGACCACCATGCTTACGATCACGATACTTTCCATCTGAGAAATTTTTATATTATAACTTTATAAAACTTTATAGTTATATTTACTATACCATTCAATCATCGACGATGATGCTTTTTTTAATTGATGGATGGGTATATCCTTATGCAGATGACAATTGTCACGTCGTTCTTGGAAATCTCCAATTCAAGCACTTGGGTGGACAGTAGAGTTGAGCCGAAAATAAAATGGTCATCACATAAAGGACTCAGACGTCACCTCAAATTTTTTAGGCATCAAATTTGCGACAATTTGATTTATAAATAGTAAAATTTTATATGTCATATTTAAATAGCAAATTAAGGGTTTGTGGTGCCACCAATCAAGCAAGGAGGCAGTCATATTGGTCCTCCACCTTCAAACACATAACATTTCACGTATAAAATTGATGAACTTTATATTTCACGTACAAAATTGATGAACAATATTTCACGTATATTAGAATTCTATAATCGTCTTTTATAATTGCAAACTTTATATTCCACAGACTTTATATTATAACTTTATGAGGGTGTGAACTAACTCATTGGTTCGGCACATCTATTACTTTTAGAATATAATGTCACTGCACTCATTGGCTCAGCTTCGAACAGGGTTTATAACGACTGGAAAATTGTGCTTGGATATTTTATCGAAGGATGCAACTTGGAAATTTGTAATTATGAGCAGCGAGGATGATCCCTACTGAATCCATGAACTTAAAGTACCATTAATCTGTGTGCTTTAATTTAATCTATGTTTGGATTCACCCATATAAGGATACTAATTCAAGGCTTAATGGATGTCTTAATCATGTTGTCGGTGATTAATTGTGTTACTACTTTGGATTTCTTGATGATTAATCATGTTGCTGGTAAACATAAACACTTTCTATGATGTACGTTAAATGGTGATCCACTGTAATATTCCACTATTTTTTTTAGTGGTTTTAATAGACGTCTTAAATGTGATACGTTGTCACCTCCTTGACTTCAAGATACAAATGTGTTCTACACATCTTCTTTAAGGTTTTGTTTTAATTTAAATTTTTTGTTATAACCGCCTTATCTTTGCCACGTCTTATCCAGGCTTCCTCGGTCTATGTCTTTGCCACTGTTGTGGCCTGTCCGCACGTTCTTGTTTTCTAGGGATGATGTTTCAACTCTTCCAAGATCTTTTTGGATTCGAATATGTTCTCGAGGAAAATGAGAAAGAGACATTATTGTCAAGTAGCTCAACCCTCTAGTCAAGCGATGATGCCAACGTGCAGATGGAATGGTCGTATGATGACGTATTCAAAGCAAATAAGATCGTAGATCTAATCTTAGATATGTGATCCAGCAATATTAGAAAATATCCACTATGGAGCATCGTATGGGGAGCTATCAAAGTCATCTAGTGTTGGCTATGCTACTATGTCAGGAAAATCAACGATCTTCTGTGGGTGCAAACAACAGCTTAGTAAATTAGCAAATTGTAATGCAGCTTCATATCCAATTTTTTGGATGCTCCTCAAATGTGTGAGATTGTAGATCTTGAACTCAGTTGGATGGGTTCAAATCTGACTAGGCATTAGATTCTCCACTCCTTCACAAGTATAATGGAAGACAAGGAGGATATATATATATATATATATATATATATATATATATATATATATATATATATATAACGTTGGTGCTCTGATACCATATCAAATATAAACATGTAAAACAAAGTACCCATTTCATTATTGCATTAGTGAATATTTATACATGGAGTATGGGTCTGTCCAAAGTATGTACCCTTACATATCATTAATTATTATTCCTTTACATTAAAGTAACCAATGTATTATGCTAACATTTATTGCAAAAACATGCCACAACATTTGAATAACCCAAATAACTACCCCGTTGTCATACTCATGAACATGAAATTTAGCTTATTCTAAGTGATTGCACCTACAAATGCCCATATGTTCAAAAATAAAAAATAAAAAAGATGGTGTAGGAACTTCTTGTTGTAGGGATTATTCACCCCAACATTAGTCTCTATTCTTCCCTAGTGTTGTTAGTAAGGATAAAGGATGGGTCTTGGTATTTGTGTGTGGATTTCAGAGAACTCAATAAAATAATTGCTAAAGATAAATTTCCCATCTCATTAATTTATGAGTTGTTAGATGAGTTGCATGTTGCCCAAAATTTCTCAAAATTGGATTTACGGTCAGGATACTATAATATTCAAATCAAGGAATATGACATTCCTAAAACTACTTTTAGGACTCATGAAGGGCACTATGAATTCTTGGTTATGTCATTCGGTTTGACCAATGTACCTTCCACTTTTCAAATTTTGATGAATTCTATTTTTTTCCCTTCCTTGACAAATTTATTATAGTCTTCTTTGATGATATTTTTATTTGTAGTCACTCTTGGGAGGAGCATATCCAACATTTGAATCAAACCATACAACTTTTATCTGAGGATCAACTTTATGCAAAGAGGTCAAAGTGTTCATTTAGGTTGTAAGAAGTAGAGTATATGGGTCACATTGTCACCAAAGGAGTTAAAGTCAATCCTAAAAAGATTCATGCATTTCAAGAATGACCAAAGCCTCAAATATTAAAAGAACTCCGTGGATTTTTAGGACTTGTTGGATATTATTGTAAATTTATGAAGAATTATGGAAAGATAGTGATTCCTTTAACAACCATGTTGAGAAGGAATTCCTTTATTTGGTTAGAACCAATGGAGAAATATTTCAAGGATGTAAAGCAAGCTATGACAACCACCATGATGTTAAAAATACCAATTTTTCTAAACCTTTTATAATTGAAAGTGATGCTTCTAGTAATGGAATCGAGGCAATTATGATACAAGAAAGATGATTTACCTTCACTAGTAGAGCACTTTTAGATCAAATTTTAGGTATATCTATTTATTAAAAGGATGTGCTAACCATTTTAAATGTTGTTAATCATTGGAGGTCATATCTCATTGGGCATCATTTTTCAATCAAAATTGTCCATAAAATTCGTAAGTACTTCTTGGAATAAAGGGTAGTCACACTCGAACAATAAATCTGGGTATCTAAATTGTTGGGCTATGATTATGAAATCACATATAAAAAAGGAAAGGAGAATGTAGTGGTTGATGTCCTATCTCAACAATATGAATATCAAGGAATATTAAATGCTATATCTACACCACTTCTTCAATGAATCAATCATCTCAGAGAAGAATCAACCAAGGATTTCAATTTACAAACCTTGATAAAAAAACTCCACACAAAGCCCACCTTATGCCCTGGATACACTTTGGATGGTCAAGACTTGAGATATCATGATCGACTTGTCATTTCCCAAAACTTATAAATGTGAGAACTCATCTTGTAGGAAATGCATGCATCGCCAATGACTAGGCATTCTAGGTTTCTAAAGACCTATTAAAGGACTAATCATATTTTCTTTTGGAGGGGAATAAAAAGTGATATTCAAAATTTTGTGGCAACATGTGATAGGCTCCAAAGAATTAAAGGTAAAACTATATGTTCTCCTAGAACCCTTCAACCCTTACCAATTCTATAACAAGCATGCATAGATATTTCTATTAATTTCATTGAAGGGTTATGTTAGTTTTTTATACTAAATACTTAATTAAAAACAACCACAAGATCTATAATAAGCATGCTATATCAAATATGAGATAATGGCAATATAATAAGCATGTAAAACTCATAATAAACTTTTGTAACTACTCATAAAACTGCCGTTAATGAAAGCTCATGAAAATAGTATTTTTATACAAAATGTGGAGATCTAAAATACTCCATGCTTCATACAAGTTCTACATTGTATATAACTTGTACTCTAATCTACTCTACATTGTCCTATGAAATGAAAATGTGATATATTTGTTATGCTTACACAAAGGCCAATATATAATGGTATGTGACTTTTGGTCTTCCATCTTCCTATGACTCTTCACATTCCTATTCTATGGACTCGTGCACATGGACTATGATGCACATTTACATTATTGAATACTTTACACATTCTAATTTTACTTGTGCATTTATTATATTGTATAAAATAAATACTCAAACCCTAATTTAAGACACACTCCTAATCTAAATATGTACCCAAGATGGTACATTATCATGTACCAAATAATGTAATATATTCCAACACCCCCCTGTGTTACATTATTTGGTTATTGAAGACTTGTTGGCATTTTTGCCACATTGTTTTTGTTGTTATTGTTCATGCAAAAGAATGCACAAATTGTAGAGATACTTACTCTTCTTTTTGTCCTTCCAAACACTTCAAAAGGGAAAATACAAAATCTCTACAAGTTTTGTGTTAAAACAAAGTAAGTGTAAGATGTCGCGATTTCGTGACATGTCACGTTTTCACGGCTAAAAGCAGCAAAAGGAAGCAAGGGGGTAAAAGTGTCGCGATATCGTGACATGTATTTTCGTAGCATCCGATGAAGGAAACAACTAAGCATAAAAGTTGTCGCGATATCGCGACATGTCGCATTATCGCTACCTGTCATAGTTTTGCATTGGAAAACGAGAAAGGGAGCAAGGAAGTAAAACTATCGTGATATCGCGACATGTTGGATTTTCGTGACTTGTTGCAGTGAGGAAGTGAAAAGTGAAAAGTTGTCGCGATGTCGCGACATGTTGCATCTTCACGACTCGTAGTGGCAACTAAGCAGAATGATAGGAAAATGTCGTGATATCGTGACATACAACAGCAAAGGGGAGCACCAAGGAAAAATGTTGCGATATCGTGACATGTCACATTTTCACAAAAGGGCTAAAGATAAACACAATGCGGATGAAAGATGTTGCGATTTCGTGACATTTTTGGAAACAAAGCCAAGCAAGAGAAACTTGTCGCGATATCGCGACAGGAAGCGGCAACAAAGGAGAAGACAGGAAATTGTCACGATTTCATGACATGTCATGATTTCACGAGGAGAAAGTGTGGAAGCAGCCAGATAGTACGGAATGTCACAATTTCATGACATGTCAAATTTTGCGACCAAAAAGCAACAAAGTACAAGAAGACAAAATTGTCACAATTTCACGACATATTGTGGAGACAAAGCCAAACGAAGAAGGACGTCGTGATTTTGTGACATGTTGCATTTTCATGGGGCAAATGCAGAAACAAAGGAGAAGATAGAAACATGTCGTGATTTCATGACTTGCCGAAGACGAAAGACAAAACAGAGAAAATTGTCGCGATTTCGCGACCTGTCACGTTTTCATGGAACGAATGCTAAAAAGTACAAGGCAGAAGGAAAGTTGTCATGATTTCGTGACTTGTCACATTTTTATGAAAGTGCAAAAAGAGAAAGCTGAATGAAGAGAAGATGTGATTTCGTGACATGTCGCATTTTCGCGACCTGTCACATTTTTGCGACAAAAATAATAATAAAGGCCTGATAAGGTTCTGTCTGCATTTTCCTTCAAAACTGCATAGAAGAACGTGAGGAGAAGATAAGGATCAAACAAAGTATCATTTTGAAAGATCTCCAACTGATTTTAATATCATGGTCCAATAGGTTCCACGATTAAATGCTTTGTTGTTTACCTATGTGCGTAAGACGAAAGATCATGTTAAAATCAGTTTGTTCTCAAAGCCACAAAAATTAAAGATGCCTCCAGTATTAAAATATCTTGTTTGTGATCTCTTAACACTTCAAGCATGCTCCAAGAATGGTCATATAATGAAGAAATATTGTCCCTTTTTTTTGTTCGATTTTTATTTTTTATCCATAAAAGCAGGGAATGTGTTTTCTCTAAGGGGGATTATTTCTCTTTTCAAGTGCATATTTTGTGGATCGCCTCTTCAAAATCTGTTTTATGTTTTAAATGTTGTAATGCGAAAGGGAGAGGGAAGACCTCTATAAATACCAATGTAAATCTCAAGCAAAAGGAGGAGGACCTTCTTGCAAAAATTGAAGCAGAAATCCTAAGTGCATTTTGCTCTATTCTTAGTGTCTTTTGAGTTGGTGATCCAAACTATTGTTCATGTGATGCTTTCTATGTGATTCACTTCTATTTAGTCCAGTGTTAAAATACAAGTTGAATTTTGCTATTTTGAATTTGATTATATTTTCATTTGAACATTTGAAGTATAATTAAAGGCGAACCTATGGTCAATGTTTGATCCAACGTCTGTATATGCATTCCAAGAATTAGTTGTTGTTTATCTTCAGGATCTAGTTGAAGTTATTTGCTATTTGAGGTTGTTCTCCCTATAAACTGTCGACTTTGGCCATATTTCCATCTCTTTCTATTATTTCCCTTTCTTTTTGCATTTTCCATCTCTTTCCCGCACCTTTATCTTCAAAAAATTTTATATTAGTTTTGGAGCCAGCCCTCTCTGGAGATTTTCCCAGGAGACTTCTCTTTCTCTCGGCATTTCAATGTTGGCCGGGTCTAGGGCACATTTTATATGACTAGGCGGATTTGTGACCAACAGTTTTTGGCACGCCCGGTGGGACTCACAAGTCCCATATTTTGACACCCAGAGGAATCAATATTTTGATGAAATGTCTTGACCTCAAAGCGGATATTGTAAGTTCATCTGGTGACTCTGCTGAAGGTGACTATATAGTACCTAGAAATCTCCAATTCTGAAGCAGGTGAAAATCTTTGCATCTTTGCTTCATGATCACGAGATCAAGTGCTAAAGAATCGAAAGATCCAGTCGAATTCTTCGAGATCGATGTTCAAAATTTGAGGGAGCACTCAAGATTGGTAAGTCCTATGAACCCATCATTTGTTGTTTCTTCGTAGGCAGCGGGTCATTTTGTGCCATTTCTGACTCCTCCCAGTACTACTATGAGCTTGCTAGTAGATCCAAATCCTGCAGTGCAAATGGTTGGTCAACAACCTCCTCCACGTCGAGTTCCTGCTTGGAACTATTCGGGAGCATTGGACCTACCTTTTCAAAATCCAGTTCCTATTGCAGCGATAAAAGCCTTGCCTACATACGATGGGACTAGAAAGACCATGTATGAGCATGTGTCAAATATGGCATCCTTGGCTTCAATTCATAATATCACAGACAAAGATGTCATGATCAAATTGCTCGTGCTGTCACTTCGAGGTAAGTTGTTGTGCTGGTATAGATCCTTGTCTCCCAACTTCATAAATTCATGGTATCAATTAGCAAAGATGCTAATCCAAGGGTTCAATGAGCAAGCAGACCCATTTTCTTTATTACATCAATTTAATAATATCAAGAGGCATCCTCAAGAGGAGATAGTGGATTTCAATGTTAGGTTTGCCCAAACTTGGCAAAGAGTTCCTGATGGTCTTTGCCCTACTAATGACCAAGTGGCATTGTACTTTCTTAGGGTTTTCCATTCATATATTGGTATAAACATTAGGATGTCCAATGTTCAAACCTTTCCTGCACTATATGCCCAAGCATAGAAGGCTGAGGTCGATCTGATTATCATTGGGAAATTACCTCTGAAAATGACTATGCCTATTTTTCTCGAGCTTCCACAATACCAGCATACAGGTGCAACCTCCACATCTTACACTTCTCCATCCATGTACCCTTCATCTTCATGGAATCCTCCTACAACTTCGATACCTATGATTCCCATTCCACAGATAACCTCTCCACTTCCAACTCATGCATTACCTTCTCCACCAGTTCCATTACCTCTATCGGCACCGCCTGTGTCCTCAAGCCCAGATCCTCAATTGGCTATTTTGCAAGAAATTCAGTCGGCCATGAGAGCTCTCACTAACAAGGTGACATCTATGGAGCGGAGAGAGGCAGAAAGGAACTATTAGCCATGAAGATTTCTTTCGGTGGTAACTAGAGAGCAAGTTGCTCCTAGCAAGGCTATGGAGAAAGTACCTGAGAGGAACTCAGCGATCCTAGTAAGTGAAGAAGTTGGCCCCTCTGAAGTTTCACATGAGCCATCTTACTGGTGTTCTTCATGCAATGACCCACATGATGAGTCTACTTGCATGGTCCACCAAAATTATTTGCAAGTTCTTATGGGGAGCCGTGTAAACATGATTTGAGAGGTGGATCATAATTCTACAATGTCTCCTAAGGAATACATGGTAGTCTTGACACGTAGTGGCAAGAAACCAATGTTGGTAGATCCGGCTAAGATGGAGCCATTGAAAGTGCCTCCTACACAAGCAACAAAGCAATAAATACCTGCAAAGACTCATGATCCTCCAGCTCCGCAACAAGATCCACATGTTTTGTCAAAGAATCCGCTTCCACCACAAGAAAAAGAGAGGTTGCAAGCTAAGGTTTCTACCTCCCAGTCGCAAGCGAAAACAAAGGAACAAGCTAGAGAGACATTGCGGTATCCATCATTGACTAAACGACAGCGAGTGGAGGCCACCCAGCAATATAGAAGAAAATTTGAATCTTCTAGTGGAGGGAAAGAGCCGATCTCAATGGAGTACAACATCATCAAATAACTCAAAAGGATACCAGCTAAAGTAATTTTGTATGACACTTTGCAGCTGCCTGGACAGGTAAATCTCTTACAGAAATCCCTGAAAGCCACACAAAGTAAGGGGAAGGCTCCAACCCAGGTAGTTCTATCTCAAACTCTGACCTCTTAAGTGATAGGGAAAAATAGACCACCTCATTTTTATCTTTCATTGAGAATGGAGGGACATGTGGTGCATAATTGCCTCATTGACTCAAGAGCAGCTACTACTGTCATGCCGAAGGCAGTATGTGATGTCATAGGCATGGAATATACAAGGACTAGCATGGGAGTTTTATAGCTAGATGGTACCTTAGTAAAGACGATGGGTGTAATTAAGGATGTTCCTATCTCCTTGCATGCCATGCCTCAGATTACTATGATCCAGGAGATCATAGTAGTGGACCTGGAACCATATTCCAGTATGTGTTTGTCAAGATAATTCACTACCAAGCTGGGAGGCTACCTTTCTTTGGATTTTACTCATTTGGAGGTAATCCATAAAGGTAAAAAGGTGAAGATTTTCAATGAAAAGCCTTCCACATTTCATGTGGAAAGAATAGATGAAATGGATAGATTAGCAAATTCAGTGCATATGATGTCTGAAGAATTTGGCGAGCTTGATTTAATGGAAGAAGCTTTGGAAGACCTTCACCCAGAAAATGAATTTTCTATGGCCAATTTCAACGCCATTATGGAAACTGACTTGGGGTGTTATACCATTCTCAAGCCTAAAAAGGCTCAAGAAAAGAACGATGAAAGTCAAGACCAGCTCTGGAAGCTCTATTTTGATGGAGCACGATGCAAAAATGGCGTTGGAGCTGGGATTGTTTTAGTATTACCTTCTAGGATTCAACGATCCTATTCATATCATTTGACTTGGAGCTGCACAAATAATGTAGTAGAATATGAGGCTTTATGCCTAGGTCTCAAGAAGGCTGAGAAACTTGGAGCACGATAGTTGCAAATTTTTGGTGACTCCGAGTTGATTATCAATCAGGTGACCAATAAGTGTGTGTCCAAGCACCACTATCTCAAGAACTATCGCAACAAGGTCTGGGATCCAAGAGATCATAGAGCCATGTTTTGGTATGTGTCTCTCCCTAGAGTTCATGGCTAAACTCGGGGGTTACCTTGTACATAGAAAAACAAATATATATATATATATATATATTTATATATATATATATATATATATATATATATATATATATATATATATATTTCGTTAACTTCGGCTCCTTTTGCACACGAGCCCGCAGGTATGTTTATTTCTCTTTCTTTTTCTTTTCCTTCCCAGCAGATAGTGGCTTCCCCTCTACTTATTTTCCTTCTTTCTTCCATTCCCACTCCTTCTTCCACTCTACATAATCAAGCCACTGTTGTTGTTTCTACTCCCCTCTTTGATGTTCCCGTTTCTTCATTTCCCATTTCTTCTAATCCTTGTTTGTTTGAGCACTTCTCCATGGTTCCTACCGCTTTCTCCATCCCATCCACTTTCATTATTTGTTATCTATTTTCATCGAATCCCAACAGCTGGTAGCATAGTAGCACCCTCTTCAGTTGTTGTATCTACCGCTTCTACTCCTCCATCTTCCACAAATCCATCATTCACCATTCCCGTTCCACGGCCTGCACATCTACCGGTCATCACTCCATTCATTCCTATTTTTATAATTCAAGTGCTTCTCACTACTACCATGGAGATCCTTTCACAGCACTTGATGATTACCCAGCTCAACTGAGCTAGGCAAAATGCAGTAGTTAAAGGAATAAGGGAAGTTCTGTTATTCTAGAAATTTCTACTGAAGGTCCTTTTTTGAGTATCGAGCGCCAGCAAGAGCTTGTTGCAGCAACCCGTAGAGATGTCCAACATCAACCAACACTCACTTCTTCTGCTCCTCCAACTTCTTGACTCTATTGCCCAATGGATAAAGGCCTGAGGTTCGTGCATACAGCAGAATTGTATACCTCAAGAGCCGCCAAGAATGTTGGCATTTTTGCCACATTATTTTTGTTGTTACTGTTCATGCAAAAGAATGCACAAATTGTAGAGATACTTACTCCTCTATTTTTCCTTCCAAGCACTTTGAAAGAGAAAATGCAAAATCTCTACAAGTTTTGTGTTAAAGCAAAGTAAGTGTAAGATGTCGCGATTTCATGACGTCGCTTTTGCATGGCTAAAAGCAGCAAAAGAAAGCAAGGGGGTAAAAGTGTCACGATATCGTGACTTGTTTTATTTTCACAGCGTCTAATGAAGGAAACATCTAAGCATAAAAGTTGTCACGATATCACGACATGTCGTTGTTGCACTTACAGTGACACTGAGAGGGGGGTGAATCAGTGTGATCTTTTAAAATTTTAAACTAGCAATACTTAATGCAAAAATGAAGCAAATTTAAATCAGATATAACAAGAGAGCATCACACACAACACAGATTTAACGAGGTTCACCAATGTGGCTACTCCTCAAAAATGACTGCTTGGACTACCATCCAAATCCGGCCTTTGCAAAGCAACTACTTTACAACTCATTTACCGGCACCAACTGGAAGGAGCACCAACCCCTCAATTTTTTTGCACCAATAGAAAGGAGCACCAACCCCTAATTCACCAGCACCTATTGGAAGGAGCACCAACCCCTTATGCCAAGCTGCAACTTGGACTTCAAAGAAAATAACAGAAAGATACCTTCAACCTTTTGCAAACTGTCTGCTATTTCTGCACACTCTGCTGCTTCTGCGCAATTTCTTCGCACCAACAGTTTGCCTCTGCGCAACAGTCCCGCGCACCAACAATTGATCGCCTCTGCTCCTTTGGACGTTTCTGCACTCAGTTCGCTCTCACTTCGCACTTAGATCGACACATCTCGCTTGCTGCTCAATGCGGACTTTACTTGCGCAAATTCGATACGCATTCGATTCACTCAAACTCAAAACTGTCCTCCTTTTATAGCATAAAATCATGAGCAAAGATCTAAACTTAGTCGGCTGAAAAACCCTAATTTTAGTCGATTGCAAACCCTAAAAATTGTCGGCTACAAAACCCTAATCTCTGTCGGCCCAGATTCAACTTTGTCGGCTTCAACCGCCTCTGTCGCCTCTGTCATTTTTTTCTGTAGCTTCTCCCGGAAACTACAACATGTCATGATATCGCTACACCTTTTGCGGTCGTACGCTTTCTTTACCCTGCTATCATGAAAATGCGACACTTTTGGCCTTTATCTACTTTGCCACCGTTCTTGTCATGAAATCGTGACACTTCTAACTTTCGCTGACGTCATCCTCACTCTTGTCGCGAAATCGTGACCCTTTTTGCTTCTAGGCCTTCTTCTCTATTTTTGTCATGAAATCATGACATTTTTGGCGTCGTACAGTCTCTCTCCTCCTAGAGTCATGAAACCGTGACATGTCACAAAAATGCGACATCTTCATCCTGCTAGCTTCTTCACTGCTGCCTGTCGTGAAATCGTGACACTTTTTCCATCCGTACATCTTTCTTTCATCCTGTCGTGAAATCGTGACGCTTTCAGCTTCCGAAGGCTTTTCTTGCAACTTGTCGTGAAATCGTGACACTTTTCGCCTCTTTGTCCTTTTCTCGGCTTGCACCCGCAAAAACATGACATGTCTCGAAATCGTGACACTTTTGCTGCCTTAAGCTCTTTTCTGCCTTTCGCCTGTGAAAACATAACATGTCGCGAAATCGTGACAGTTTTCTTCCTTAGCGCTTTTTCTCCAAACATGTCACGAAATCGTGATAGTTTTTGCCTTAGCGCTTTTCTCCAAACATGTCGTGAAATCGTGACAGTTTTTTGCCTTAGCGCTTTTCTCCAAACATGTCATGAAATCGTGATAGTTTTTTGCCTTAGTTTTTCTCCAAACATGTCGCGAAATCATGACAGTTTTTCCTTGCCTTTTCTCCAAACATGTCAGAAATCGTGACAGTTTTCCTCCTTGCCTTCTTTCTCAACATGTCACGAAATCATGACAGTTTTCTTGCGCCTTCTCTCTCCTCGTCCATGTCATGAAATCATGACAATTTTCTTTGCGCCTTCTCTCTCCTCGACATGTCATGAAATCGCGACAGAAAACATGTCGCGATATCGCGACAGTTTTCTTACTTGTCTTTTTCTTTGATTTTCTAAATCTGGGTTACTTCTGTTTTCTTGGAATTTCACTGTACATGATCTGACTAACCTTTGAACTTCTGTCCTCTGCATCTGAATGACTTCTGAACTATCTGTCCACTGCATCATTAGATCTAACTGCCTGTGTTGACAACAATGACAAACCTCTTGCAACACCTTGCTCAACAATCTCCCCCTTTAGAATTGTTGGCAACACCTCTGTACATTCCTGTAACTCTTCTCCCCCTTTGTCAATAATACCAAAGGGCTGCTACAGACTCCCCTTGAGTCCATACACACAATTCTCAGGCACAATTTGTTGCACTTAGCACAAATTATGATCATGAGCAAAAGAATAGGCAAATACTCAAATGCTCCCCATGAGAAAGTGATCCCTGTAGCTAGTCACTTCTTGGGAAGTGTGACTACTCCCAATTTGTTTTGAAGGTACTCAAACACTTCCTTGGGCAATGGTTTTGTAAAAATATCTGCTACTTGTTCTGTGGTTGGGACAAAATCCAATTTAACTTCTCCTTCTGCAACTTTCTCCTTCAAGAAATGATACTGATGGCAATGTGTTTTGTCTGTGAGTGCATTACTGGATTCTTGGAGATGTTAATTGCACTTGGTGTTATCACACTTAAGCGATATTGGTTCACTAAAATTAATACCAAGATCTTTCAAAGTTTGTTTCATCCACAAAACTTGTGTACGACAAGTTGTTGCTTTCAATATATTCTGCCTCAATTGTTGATAAAGAAACCGACTCTTGTTTCTTGTTGTGCCAAGCAACCAACTTGTCATCGAGATAAAAAGCACCTCCACTTGTACTTTTCCTATCATCAACACATCCTGCCCAATCTGCATCTGAATAAGATATAAGGGTGAAGTCTTTACCTTTCGGATACCATAACCCATACTCCATAGTACCCTTGAGATATCTGAGAATCCTTTTTATTGCTGTCACATGAGTCTCTTTGGGACTGGCCTGAAATCTTGCTACCATGCAAACTGATTGTAGAATATCTGGTCTAGTAGCTGTTAAATAAAGTAAGCTTCCAATCATTGATCTGTACATGGTTTGATCTACAGGTGGAGATTTGTCATCTTTACTCAACTTGCGACTGTCACCATAGGAGTGCTAAGCGGCTTACGAGTCCTCCATTGTAAATATTTTTAGCATCTCTTTCACATATTTGACTTGAGAAATAAATATGCCTTTCTCATTTTGATTAACTTGTAACCCAAGAAAGTAAGGCAAGTTCACCAATCATAGACATTTCAAATTCTTTCTGCATTTTATTTGCTAAGTCTTTACATGATTCATCCTTGCTGCTGCCAAATATGATATCATCTACATAAACAACTAGAACAATGAGATGCCCATTTTCTGTTTTGACATACAGATTACTGTCCACCATACCTTTCTTAAACCCCTGTTGAGAGAGATAGTTATCTAGCCGTGCATACCATGCTCGGGGTGCCTATTTTAAGCCATATAAAGCTTTCTTTAATTTGCAGACAAGATTGGGATCTTCACCAATTTGGAAACCATCTGGTTGTTCAATGTACACTTCTTCTTCAAGTTTCCCATTTAAGAAAGCTGATTTTACATCCATCTGGTAAACTCTGAAATTCTTATGAACTGCTAAGGCCAGAAACATTCTGATTGCTTCTAATCTGGCCACAAGTGCAAAAGTCTCTTCAAAATCAATGCCTTCAACTTGTGCATACCCTTTACAGACCAATCTCGCTTTATTTCTAACTACCTGTCCGTCTTCATTCAATTTATTTCGAAATATCCATTTGGTGCCGATTACATTCTTATCTGTTGGTCTAGGAACTAATTCCCAAGTTCTGTTCTTTTCAATCTGATCTAACTCTTCATTTATTGCCTTCATCCAACTATCATCTTTGCTTGCCTCAGCTATACTTTTGGGCTCAATGCGGGATAAAAGAGAATAATTGCTTACTACTTTCTTTCTTGTCTGAACACCAGTTGTGGGATCTCCAATTATTTGATCTCTGGGATGATTCTTCTGCCAGTTGCCTGTTTTGAATTTCTTGTTTTCTTCCACCTCCGAGTCATCAAATAAGTCATCTGAGTCAAGTGTTGATTTCTTTTCTGTTTCATTTTCCTCATCACCTTCAATGGCTTCTTCATAAATTGGGTAATTTTCTTCATAGTTAACTGTTCTTTCCCTTCCTTCATCAAATTTAACATCAGCACTGTCCACAATTTTCTTGAGTCTCTTGTTGTAGCATTTATAAGCTTTGCTTTTTATCGAATACCCAACAAAGACACCTTCATCTGCTCTATTTTCAAACTTCCCAAGATTGTCATCAGTGTTTTTGATGTAACACTTACGACCAAAAACTTTGAGATGTTTTGTTGTTGCCTTTCTTCCAAACCACGGCTCATAAGGAGTTTTACTTTCATGAGTTCTCGGCATGTACCTATTTTGAATGTATCTTCGAGTGTGGACTGCTTCTTTCCAAAATCTATCTGCTATTTTGTTCTCAGCCAACATAGTACGTGCCATTTCCTGTATTGTTCTGTTCTTTCTTTCTACTACACCATTCTGCTGGGGAGTTCTAGCTGCTGAATATTGTCTCCTGATCCCATGTTTTTCACAGTATTCTTTAAATTCATCTGAAATGAATTCTCCTCCTCTATCTGATCGTAAGCATTTGATCCTTTTTCCTGTTTCATTCTCAACTAGATGTTTGAAAGATCTGAACATTTCAAAAGCTTCTGTTTTATTCTTTAAGAAAAATATCCATGTCATTCTGGAATAATCATCAATACACAGCATGAAGTATTTATCACCATTTATGCTTTGAGTTCTCATCGGTCCACATAAGTCTGTATGTATAAGATCCAAAGGTTTGTTGGTGTAGTACTCTTTTGTTTTGAATGAGGTTATGGTTTGCTTTCCTTTTTGACACGAAGCACAAATGCTATTTGAAGGTTTTCTAATGGTTGGAATGTCTCTTACCGCCTGATTCGAGCTGATTTTCACTAGATTATCAAAACTAATGTGACCAAGTCTCTTGTGCCATAGCCAGTTTTCTTCTTCCTGTCCAATGAAACAATTACCTTCTAAGGTTTCTGAGAGAGTGTACAGGTTGCCAGATGTCCTTGATCCAGTAGCTATCAATTTTTCGTTGTTTGATTTCTTGACTTCACAACCCTGCTTCTTGAAAACAACTTCATGTCCTTTATCACAGATCTGACTGACACTCAATAGGTTGTGCTTCAAACCATCGACAAACAAAACTTCTTCTGACTTGATCTTCCCATCGCTAATTTTAACTGATCCTTTTTCGATTATCTTAGCTCCATCATTATTTCCAAATTTTACAGAACCACCCTCATATTTTTGCAATTTTTCAAACTTCTGTTTATCACCTGTCATATGACTTGAGCATCCACTGTCAAGTATCCATGGTACCCTTTTGCTCTGTGCCTTGAAAGTTGTTTGAACTATTAAGGATTCCTTTTCTTCCCTAAGTTGTTCTTTCTGCTTCCATTCTGATTTGACTGCGATATCGGGTTCTAGTTTGGACTTCCCTTTTTCAATATCTTTTGCATATCTTTCAGAAATTTTTCCATTTTGTCTTGGCCTCTGTGGTTGAAATTTTCTTTTTGAAATTGATTTGAAACAGAGGTACTGCGACAATTTCTTGCAATATGCCCATAGTTGTGACAGTTAAAACATTCTATTGCATAATTTGTTAGAGGAGCAAAAGCATTTCTACTAGTAAAGCTTCTTGGTCCTACAATATACTTGCAGTCTGCAATTTTATGCCCATAACCGTTACATTTGAAACAGAAACCAGAAAAGTGATGATTGAACCTGAAAGATGGTCTTTGCCGAGGTTGTAGTAGGAACCATAGATCTTCTTTTTCTTTGATTTGTGACCTTGGTAAAACCATCATTGTCAGTTCTCCTTTCGGGCCTGGCATTCTTGCTTTTATTTGCACGAGTTGTTTTTCTTTCATCAGTCTGTTTCTTCTCTTCATTCCTCATAGTTTCTACATTTTTGGCTTTTGGTCCATTTGACGATTCTCCTTCCATGAAGCCTAGACCAAATTTGATGCCGACGAGGTCTTTGGTCACTTAAAATTTTATCCGACTTCATCGAACTTTCTTCACGCTTTTGATGACAGCTGATTTTTTGATCCAGTTCTTGCATCTGCAATCGTAGGTGACATTCTCTTCTTCTAGTTTACAGCAGTAATCTATCTTCATGGTTATCTGAACTTCGAGATCCTCAGATATTTTCTTGTATTCCTCTGTCTGTATTTTCAAGCTGGTTATGATGTCATTTGCATCCTCAAGCTTCCTTGAAAGTTTATAATTTTTTCTTTTCTCAGATTTCCATTCTACAAGAGCAGAGACCAGTTCACCTTCTAGATCAACTTCTGCCTCAGGTTTTTCAACACATGCTTTAGAGTTCATTCCTTCTCTCTTCTCTGATTTTTCTACCTCTTCTGATTTTTCTACTTCAAATGCCATGAATAGAGCTTCACCCGTTCCTTCTTCAGAATCCTCACTAGAGCTGTCCTCTGAAGAGTTTGTATTCCTGGAGATGAAGCTTTTCTTTTTGAAGTTGCCTTTCCTGAAGTTTGATTTCTTCTTCCAGTCACTTCTTTCTTGGTGCGAAGTTTCCTCACCCTGGTTCTTCTCATTGAGTGGACATTTTGTCGCAAAGTGCCCAATGCCTCCACAGTTAAAGCATTTAAATGGTAGCTTTCCTCTGTATTTTCCTTTTCCCTTTCTCAGTTTTTTGACAAAATTTGCTTCCATTTCATCTGATACATCCTCTTCTTCAGACTCTTGTTTTGTGTCTTTGCCTTTTAGGGCTTTGAAAGCTGCTTCTCTATCTGTGGGATTAGACCTTCCTATTCTCATTTCAAAAGCAGTCAAAGAACCATGCATCTCATCCATACTAAAGCGATTTAGATCTTTAGCTTCTTCTATGGCTGAGACTTTCGAATCAAACCTTGGAGGGAGAGATCTTAATACCTTTTTCACGATCGTAGCATCATCCATATCTTCGTCGAGACCTCTGATTGAATTAGTGATTCCGTTGACTCTTAGCATGAAAGCCTCTATGTTCTCATCATTGTCCATATTTAAGGATTCGAATTGAGCTCGATGTGTTTGAAGCTTGGCCTCCTTGATCCTATCGTCTCCTTCATGAATGTTCTCTAGTTTATCCCATACATCTTTTGCGGATTCACAGTTTATGATTTTGACTAGCTCACTTGTCCACTAATCCACACATGATGGCATTTTTTCTTTCGAATCATTTTCAAATGCCTTTTTATCGGTAGTGTCTATTGGAGCGGTGGCGGGAGCTTTGTAACCATTAACTACTGCACCCCAGATGTCAAAACCCAAAGCACGGAGATATGTCTGCATCCTTATTTTCCAGAAAGCATAGTTAGTTCCATCAAACAATGGTGCTTTGTTTGAGGAGAAACCTTCACCACTTGCCATTGCGTCACTTCCAAGATCACCCTAGCTGATTGAGCCTATTCAGGAACCTTGCTCTGATACCAATTGTTGCACTTATAGTGACACTGAGAGGGGGGGTGAATCAGTGTGATCTTTTAAAATTTTAAACTAGCAATACTTAATGCAAAAATGAAGCAAATTTAAATCAGATATAACAAGAGAGCATCACACACAACACAGATTTAACGAGGTTCACCAATGTGGCTACTCCTCAAAAATGATTGCTTGGACTACCATCCAAATCCAGCCTTTGCAAAGCAACTACTTTACAACTCATTTACCAGCACCAACTGGAAGGAGCACCAACCCCTCAATTTTTTTGCACCAACAAAAGGAGCACCAACCCCTAATTCACCAGCACCTACTGGAAGGAGCACCAACCCCTTATGCCAAGCTGCAACTTGGACTTCAAAGAAAATAACAAAAAGATACCTTCAACCTTTTGCAAACTGTCTGCTATTTCTGCACACTCTACTGCTTCTACGTAATTTCTTCGCACCAATAGTTTGCCTCTGCGCAACAGTCCCACGCACCAACAATTGATCGCCTCTACTCCTTTGGACTTTTTGCACTCAGTTCGCTCTCACTTCACACTTAGATCGACACATCTCGCTTGCTGCTCAACGTGGACTTTACTTGCACAAATTTGATACACATTCGATACACTCAAATCTTGAAACTGTCCTCCTTTTATAGCGTAAATTTATGAGCAAAGATCTAAACTTAGTCGGCTGAAAAACCCTAATTTTAGTCGGCTACAAACCCTAAAAATTATCGACTACAAAACCCTAATCTCTGTCGGCCCCAGATTCAACTTTGTCGGCTTCAACCACCTCTGTCGCCTCTGTCATGTTTCTTGTAGCTTCTCCTGTGAAATTACAACATGTCACGATATCGCTACACCTTTTGTGGCCGTACGCTTTCTTTACCACTGCTATCATGAAAATGCGACACTTTTGGCCTTTGTCCCTTTGCCACCGTTCTTGTCATGAAATCGTGACACTTCTAACTTTTGACGTCATCCTCACTCTTGTCATGAAATCATGACCCTTTTTGCTTCTAGGCCTTCTTCTCCTTTTGTCATGAAATCGTGACATTTTTGGCATCGTACAGTCTCTCTCCTCCTAGAGTCATGAAACCGTGACATGTCATGAAAATGCGACATCTTCATCCTGCTAGCTTCTTCACTGCTGTCATGAAATCGTGACACTTTTTCCATCCGTACATCTTTCTTTCATCCTGTCGTGAAATCGCGACGCTTTCAGCTTTCGGAGGCTTTTCTTGCAACCTGTCGTGAAATCGTGACACTTTTCGCCTCTTTGTCCTTTTCTCGGCTTGCACCCATGAAAACATGACATGTCACGAAATCGTGACACTTTCTCTCCTTAAGCTCTTTTCTGCCTTTCGCTCCGAAAACATAACATGTCGTGAAATCGTGACAGTTTTCTTCCTTAGCGCTTTTTCTCCAAACATGTCATGAAATCGTGACAGTTTTCTGCCTTAGCGCTTTTTCTCCAAACATGTCACGAAATCGTGACAGTTTTCTGCCTTAGCGCTTTTTCTCCAAACATGTCATGAAATCGCGACAGTTTTCTGCCTTAGCGCTTTTTCTCCAAACATGTCACGAAATCGTGACAGTTTTTCCTTGCCTTCTTTTCTGCCAACATGTCACGAAATCGTGACAGTTTTCTTGTGCCTTCTCTCTCCTCGTCCATGTCGTGAAATCGTGACAATTTTCTTTGCGCCTTCTCTCTCCTCCGACATGTCACGAAATCGCGACAGAAAACATGTCGCGATATCGCGACAGTTTTCTTACTTGTCTTTTTCTTTGATTTTTTGAATCTGGGTTACTTCGTTTTCTTGGAATTTCACTTGTACATGATCTGACTAACCTTTGAACTTCTGTCCTCTGCATCTGAATGACTTCTGAACTGTCTGTCCACTGCATCATTAGATCTAACTGCCTGTGTTGACAACAATGACAAACCTCTTGCAACACCTTGCTCAACAGTCGCATTATCACTACCTGTCATAGTTTCACGCTGGAAAACGAGAAAAGGAGCAAGGAAGTAAAACTATCGTGATATCACGACATGTTGGATTTTTGTGACTTGTTGCGGTGAGGAAGTAAAAAGTGAAAAGTTGTCGTGATATCGCGACATGTCACATTTTCGCGACTCACAGTGGCAACTAAGCAGAATGATAGGAAAATGTCGCGATATCGTGACATACAGCAGCAAAGGGGAGCGCCAAGGAAAAATGTCGCGATATCGTGACATGTCATGTTTTTGCGGAAGAGCTGAAGATAAACACAAGGCAGATGAAAGATGTCACGATTTTGTGACATTTTTGGAAACAAAGCCAAGCAAGAGAAACTTGTCACGATATCACGACAGGAAGCGGCAATGAAGGAGAAGACAGGAAATTGTCACGATTTTGTGACATGTCATGATTTCGTGAGGAGAAAGTGCGAAAGTAGCCAGATAGTACGGAATGTCATGATTTCGTGACATGTCGAATTTTCATGACCGAAAAGTAGCAAAGTACAAGAAGACAAAAAATTGTCACGATTTCACGACATATTATGGAGACAAAGCCAAACGGAGAAGGACGTCATGATTTTGTGACATGTCACGTTTTCATGGGGCAAAGGCAAAAACAAAGGAGAAGATAGAAACGCGTTGTGATTTCACGACTTGCCGAAGACGAAAGACAAAATAGAGAAAATTGTCGTGATTTCACGACCTGTCGTGTTTTTGCGAAACGAATGCTGAAAAGTACAAGGCAGAAGGAAAGTTGTCACTATTTCACAACTTGTCATGTTTTCGCGAAAGTGCAAAAAGAGAAAGCTAAATGAAGAGAAGATGTCATGATTTCGCGACATGTCGCATTTTTGTGACCTGTCACATTTTTCGCAACAAAAGCAATAACAAAGGCCTAATAAGGTTCTGTCCACATTTTCCTTCAAAACTGCATAGAAGAATGTGAGGAGAAGATAAGAATCAAACAAAGTATCATTTTGAAAGATATCCAATTGATTTTAAGATCGTGGTCCAACAGGTTCCAAGATTAAATGCTTTGTTGTTTACCTATGTGCGTAAGACGGAAGATCGTGTTAAAATCAGTTTGTTCTCGAAGCCACCAAAATTAAAGATGCCTCCAGTATTAAAAGCTCTTGTTTATGATCTCTTAACGCATGCTCCAAGAATGGTCATTTAATGAAGAAATATGGTCCCTTGTTTTCGTTCGATTTTTAGTTTTGATCCATAAAAGCAGGGAACGTGTTTTCTCTAAGGGGGATTGTTTCTCTTTTCAAGTGCATATTTTGCAGATCGCCTCTTCAAAATCTATTTTATGTTTTAAATGTTGTAATGTGAAAGGGAGAGGGAAGACCTCTATAAATACCAATGTAAATCTCAAGCAAAAGGAGGAGGACCTTCTTGCAAAAATTGAAGTAGAAATCCTAAGTGCATTTTGCTCTATTCTTAGTGTCTTTTGAGTTGGTGATCCAAACTATTGTTCATGTGATGCTTTCTGTGTGATTCACTTCTGTTTAGTCCAGTGTTAAGATACAAATTGAATTCTATTTTTCTTAATTTGACTATATTTTCATTTGAACATTTGAAGTATAATTGAAGGCGAACCTATGGTCAATGTTTGATCCAACATCTGTATATGCATTCTAAGAATTAGTTGTTGTTTATCTTCAGGATCTAGTTGAAGTTATTTGCTATCTGAGGTTGTTCTCCCTATCAACTGTCGGCTTCGGCCATATTTCCATCTCTTTCTGTTATTTCCCTTTCTTTCTGCATTTTCCATCTCTTTCCTTCACCCTTATATTCAAACAAGTTTAGATTAGTTTTGGAGCCAGTCCTCTCTGGAGATTGGCTCGGGAGACTTCTCTTTCTCTTGACCTTTCAATGTTGGTCGGGTCTAGGGCGCATGTTATATGACTAGGCGAATTCGTGACCAACAAGACTTTAGTCTTCAATATGGATCTTCATCCTGTAGGTACTTTTCAATCTGATCAGGTTTATGTTCTTCTTTGATCTGTAAGTGACTCTGTAGTGCAATATTTTGCTGCCCTCTCATTTTTCTTCATCTGGATCCTGTATTCACCCATCTATTTCCATGGTAGACTGATTTCCTATTTCCTATAGTTTATCTCTCAAAAAATCTATTAGTGTTATTTTGAACTACAACAATATCTTGTGAAATCACAATTGATTCTATAGCATATATATCATTGTGAATTGATCTTGTAGCTTCTATCTCATTTTGATTTATAATGAGACACTTATTGACTCCATTTATATATCTAAAATCAACCATCCTTTTGCTCTCTACCAATTTGGCTACTAAAATAAGATTTGATGTTAATCTAGGAACATACATTACATTATGTAACAAAATATTTGGAAATGATGTACTAGGTGTTACACACCCATATCCATGTATAAGATAGGTTTTGCCATCTGCAATTTTCAACCTAAGATTGTTAGTGACTTCAAGGCAATCAAACCATTGTAAATTTCCTGTCATGTGATGACTTGCACCAGAATCAATAATCCAAATGTCTTTTCCATTTTGACTTGTAGAATCATTTGTGCTTGAAGTGATTTTGCATTTTTGATATGGAATATTGTATGAACTTTGATCTTGAATCCTTTCATAGTATATCTTGTGATGATATGTTCCTCTTGCTAACTTATCCATTATCTTAAGAAATTGTTGTATTCCTTATGTCTCCCAATCTCTTTAAATTTTAAATTTTAAGTTGAATTTGAGTATATGATCAAATTCTAACTTTCAATTCTTCAAATATTGTAGTATATCTTGTTTTCCTAATGTTTGGAGAATGATCAAACAATAGTCAAATCTCTAGGTAGAATTCCTTTTAGCTCCCTAGTATTTTGAATGTAAAATAGCTTTGATAAAATACTTAGCTTTCTAAGGTTTCCTTTGAGTTGAATCCCTTTTGTCTCCCTAATGTTCAACTTCTAGTCTTCACCTTATTTCTCCCTATTTATGAATAGAAAGCTAAAGATAATTTTGATGCAATTTCAATTGATAAAATTCTCTATCTTCAAGAACTTTAAGTTGGATTCCTTATGTCTCATTAATTTGAGCAAGAGACTAATTCCAATGTAGTTTTCCAACTTTCTAACAACTCTATGTTGTGCTTCTTATATCTTTCAATTTTCAATAATATAGTTTCTAAATTTCAAGAACCTATGATGGTGATGAATTCCTTATAACTCCCTAATTAGAAATTTAGAAAATAAGGATATTTGCAAATTTAATATTTCAATTTCTATGTAGAAGTCCTTATTCCTCCAAGTCAAGTTATTTGCAAATATTTCTATGCTTGAATTTCAAATAAAGTAATTCCAAAAGCTTTCAAATTAAATCCTCCTTACTTCAAAAAGCTTTCAAATCATTCAACAAATCATCTAAGGTTATAGTTCATCAATGCAATTCCTTATACCTCCATTCATTTAATTAATCTCAAGCATAATAGATTAACTAAGCTTAACCTTAGTATTGATATTCCTTATACCTCCTTGACCTTTATGAAAATGCAAATTGATTTGAATATTTTTATGTACCTTCTTGAATATGGCGTGCTACGTATTCGGTCTGCTTCTCTTGTGACTTCTTTACTCTGCAACTTGCACTCTATTTTAGGTGCTGTCCACTTTTTAGACTTCAATGCAAAATGATGTCTTTCTTCACTGCATTTAATGTTCTTCCTTATGTATGGTGCTCTCTAAGACTTTGACTATCCTCCTAGTGTTGGTTGGTTTCTCTGACCATCGAATGTGTTGTGCTCTACTCACTTGCATTACATTCTTATCTCAATAATATGCTTGTATGACTTGTCCTTCATGCAAAGAAGATATTTCACTTCCCTTACGTTAGTTGGAGTTACCTTCTGCACTATGACACTTGGCAATGTAACTCTTCACTCCTCTTATGAATATATTCTATCCTTCCAAGTGGTGGCACTTCTCTTCTACATAATATCTATTCCTCTTCTTTGTAATGCTCCTCTACTCTTCTTTGCTTGGTAACACATTGCTTCTCCCCTACGTAGCATTTTTCCTTTTCTTTGTAATGCTCCTTTACTCCTCTTTGCTTGGTAATACACTACTTCTCCTCTACACCTAGCAACAACTTAATTCTTTACCACAAACGCTCCTACTTTTTAGTTCCTCTATACTCAATATCTTCTTTCCAATGTAACTGCAAATGGCATTTGGCTTTATCTCAATGACTCACTGATTTTGGTGTTCTCCACTTCTTTGTAATGGTGCTTGCTCTTGGCTTTGGTGGCTCCTTGATTTTTGGTGCTCAGACTCTACTCTTCAACATCTCAACTTTTCTTGAGTAACACTTTCTTCTATGGTGCTTAAGCTTTCTTTCAATGATGTTCTGTCTTCCTCTCTATCCAAAAATGGTGGCTCTTCTCCACTATGGTGGCTCCTCCTTCAAGATGGTGGTGCTTCCACTTGTGCTTGGTGGTTCTTCAATGCTTGGTAATGGCTCTTCTTCGGTGGTTTCTCTTCCATGGTAGCTCCTCCTCATTGGCTACTCTTCTACAATGGCTCCTCCTTGGATCTATGCTTGGTGGTTTCTTCTTTGGTGACTCCAAGCTTCTTAATTTGTGCCAAAACCTTTGCCTTTTTGAATAGTATATTACCTCCAATATTTGCTATAAAATATTGGCTTATTTGTCTTTCAAAATATAGTAAGGAGTTGATATTTTATATTTCCTTATATCATATCTAACTTCTCCTTTCTTTGTTGCAGATTTTAATCCGATGTGAATGCTATCTTCTTCAACTTTGAAGACATAAACTTGAGACCTTTCCTTTGCTATTTTAGAAACTTGAATATGGTGCTTTCAAAAACTTAAATAATACTTGGATAAAATACTTTAATAACACCAATTTTCAAACCTTTTTTGGCCTCCTTCATAGCTAGCTTTCTTGGTGATTTGATTCACCTTTTGCTGTCTTGAATTTGTGAATTTTGTAGCTCTCCTTTCTACTCTATTGCTACCTCAAACTTATCAATTTTGTAGCTCTAATTGCTGCCCAAATTTTTTACCTTTTAGCCTTTAATTTTCTGCCCAAAAATCTGATTTTTTGTGGCTTCAATTCTCCTCCAAATTCGTTTGCTCGAACTCTGAAATTTGTAGCTATTAGTGCTGCCCTCTTGCTGTCCAAAATTCTGCAATTTTGCAGCTTCAAATGTTGCCAATTCCTCCTTCGCTTTGCTGTCCAAAGCTCTCTCAAATCTACCCTGAATTTCTCCAAATCGTAACTCTCTTTTCTCCTTCTAATGCTGCCCAATTTTGCAGTCCAAATATCTTAATTTGCTGCTCCAAAATTTTGATTTCTTCTCCTTTATCTTGCTATCCAAAAATAACATTCAATTCCTCCAAATTGTTACCTTCTTTTGTTGTCAAGCCTTCCTTCAATTGGTTATTCAAGGGCACTTCAAAATCTACCCAAATATTCTTCTATTTGTAGCTTTATGCCTTCTTCAATTTGTTGTCCTATGACCCTTCAACTTCTACCTCGAAAATCAACAACCTCCTTTGCAAATCAGCCTTCAAATCCTTTATGGTTGTCTTCAAAACTTTCAAATCTAGTGGCCTCTTCTAGCTTCTTTCTCCTCCAATATTCTTGTCAAATTCTAACTTCAAATCTAGCCTCTTTCCTTGGCCTCTTTCTCAAGAATCTGAATGTCTTGAGGTCTTCAAAATTCTTTCCAAAATTTGGCAAACTTCTTGCCAAATCCTTCTTCCTTTTGGGCTTGTTGTCGGATGGCGACAATTGTCCCAAATTCTTCTTTTCAGGAGCTACTCCTTCTTGCAATATTCTACCTTGAGATTTCTTCAAATCTCCTCCAATGGCCACTTCTTCAATTTCTTCAATAGGGCTTCTCTAGCCTTCTTCTTCTTTCTCCTTCCAAGTTTTCTTGAGACCTCTTTCCTTGGGTCTTCAAATTTTGCAGCTCCTCAAATCTTCAATAGGACTTTTCCTAGTCCTCCTCTATCTTCAATATTCAATATTCTATCTTCCAAATCTAGAAGTTCTTCAATGGGACCTCTTTCTTGGGTCTCCTCCTTCTCAATATTCACTAGAGCTACTTTCTTCTTTCTTCAATCTACAATCTGTAGTCTTCAATATTCTATGGGGACCTCCTTCTTGGGTCTCCTCAATATTCAATGTCTACTCTTTTGCTGCAACTAGAAACTAATCTCCTGCAATAAAACTTAGATAGCAACAAGCAAATGCATCTAAATCTCTAGATCTCTAAAAATCAATAAACTTCACTAGTTATCCTTCAATCTAGTGGAAAGAGATCTATGTTGAGTCCTAGTCTTCACGAGTTTTCCTGCAACCCTGTGGAAAGACTCTAGCCAAAAAGCAATTTTAAAAATTCTGAAAATGAGATCTCCCTATCTCCTCTCAATCTCTCTTGTGGCTCTCCTTATCTCCTATCAATCTCCCTTGTGGCTCTGATACCACTGTTAGCTTTTGATACTATATACTTAATGAAAAACAACCACAAGGTCTAAAATGAGCATGCTATATTAAATATAAGATAATGGCAATATACAAAGCATGTAAAACTCATAAGAAACTTTTGTAACTACTCATAAAACTACCATTAATGAAAGCTCATGAAAATAGTATCTTCATACAAAATGTGGAGATCTCAAATACTCCATGCTCCATACAAGTTCTACATTGTATCTAACTTGTACTCTACTCTACTCTACCTTGTCCTATGAAATGATAATATGATATATGTTATGCTCACACAAAGGCCAATATATAATGGGATGTGACTCTTGGCCTTCCATCTTCCTATGACTCTTCACTTTCCTATTCTATGGACTCATGTGCACATGGACTATGATGCACATTTACATTATTGAATACTTTGCACATTCTAATATTACTTGTGCATTTATTACATTGCATAAAGTAAATATTGTAGACACCAAAATCTAGCCACTTGTCATCCATCCAGGTCTTCCCACCATTTTACCCATTTATTTATATATATTTAGGCATATTTGTTAAATATATGTTTAATATTAATATTTTAATATTATATTTTATATATATTTAATAAATATAAATATTATATATGTAAATAAATCCCAGCCATCCAATTTGACTTAATCCTAGCCATCCATCCACATCAATCCATGCCATGCACCCAAAATTAATATCCACCCTTCGATATGTTTTAATCTGAGCCATACAATTTGTGTCGCTTAAACCCTAACATACCCTAGTGTGGATTATTAATAGGAGCCATTTTGATGGCTCAACCCCTAAGTATTTCCCTAAGTCTTTGGCCCTAAGCAATCTGAGTCTATCCAAGCACTCTCGCCATCCATCCTCACTTGCCCTAGCCTCCACATCCATCACCACCCATTTTGCTCAACTATATCTGCTTTTGTAGATCTTCACCTCAGCTCTCGAATGCCTTCGGGTGCTCCTTATCACCTTCGAGCACCTTCAAGCACTTCCTTCCATTTCCAAGCATCTTTGGGTACTTTTCACCATCCTCGAGCACCCATGAGCATTTCTTGCTACTGTCGAGCACCCATGGGCATCTCAGAACTTGCTGTTGAAGACTAGCGAAGCCCTCGGGTGTTGCTAGGGCATCCACACACCATTTCCCTACAACAATGACTATAGATCATAAAATATTAAGTTCAACAAGGTAAATCTTTTATTGTTATTCTACTTTCATTATTTCCATATTTGTATGTAGTTTATTACTTGGAATTTAGGGTTTTTATTGATTTTTGAGGGTCTCACATAGTGGAGCCCTCACAGTTACTACTAATCCTATTCTGTCATTCTTTGTGTGTAGGTTTGGAGATACATAAGCATTGAGTAATTGTTTAAGCTAGAGTGGTCCATCCAAAGGATATATGAAGCCCACTCACTTCTATTGGGATCGATCGAGCGTGAAGACACCACCTTGATTTGTTGGCTAGGGTTTCAGAGAACCCTAGCATGTTAAGATTATTGTATTGAGCAATAAAGCATTGTAAAAACCCCAATCTAGGGCATATTTGGTTGTAATATCAGGAATCCACCCGATAATAATAAAATCAAATTTATTTATGTGCAATCATATGTGTTTATCTTGCTTTTATTGTTCATTTATTTAAGTTTAGTTATTTGGTGTTGTTCAATTTGCATCTACAAATGGTGATCACGGTGGGACCCCCTAAGGGTTTCTCATTTTGATTTACTTTGTTGACTAACTTGTTATTTTTTGTCTTATCTTGCAGGATTTTTAGAAGCATGGATTCACACGATTTTTGCTGGATTAGGGTTTTTGAAGGTTCACAGAAGGTTGCAGAAGGTGCACAAACGCCCTGCGATGCTCGAGGGTCATCCAAAAATGCCTAGGGGCATTTCAAAAATACCCAGAGGTATTTTACAGAGATTTAAAGCAAAAATGTAGGCTTCTTTGTAAGTTTACTATCAAAACCCTAACTTTCTATTTTTACGTATTCTAGCATTTTATGTTTTTCTCAGATTTCTGGATTAAAAAGAACATCACTAATAAATCTAGTAAAAACAATCATCTTAGTATGCATTTAGGCATTAGAGTAGTGGTTGCATCCATCTGTAGTTGCACAATACACATTTCTGCTTAAAGATTCCTTAATTTTCTGGTGTGCTGCATTATTGTTTGCATTTGAACTATCAAGCGCATACATTAGTTTACATCCTAGGGTTAGAGATTTCTATTTTTGTAAGTCTAAATAGGAACAGTGTCAAGATACCAAAAGTATCCCCGTATTTGGGTGATTCCAAGCGAAGGAGTAGATGAACCCTCCTCTATTTAGAGAGTGGTTTTAAGCGGTGTACTCTACATCCTTTGGAGAAATTGGTATTCTGGATATTGGATTCTGATTTAGACTATCGAAAGTAGTCATTTTTCTAACATTGTATGTACACAATAGAGAATTGGAAACCTTTAAAAATAATCACACACTTCATGTTTCATGTTAAATAGTAGTGGTTGGATTTCATCACCAGCCATTGCTTGAGATTTGGTGATGGTGGCTTTCATCTCCATCCACCAATCTCTACCCCTAGACACCTTAGATTACCCCTGAGCAAACTTGTTGGATTTCATCACCAGCAAGAATCTCGTTGCCCTATCCAAGCCATAGTATTCACCCATTTCTAATTCAGATTAGCACATTGAAACACACGAAATCAAAAATCTAAAAATGAATTCACATTAAAATGAGATAATCAATGAATGAGGTAAGACACATTTGTTAAACAAACTTAGCATTGATTTGTCTTAATTTGATTTTTGTGAAGTTTCAATTCTGCATTTCATTTTATTGCACAATTTGTATTTGGTTTTATTGCTTATGGTCTTAACAAGAAATCAATAGAAAGCATTAAATCAAAACAATTCCATGGAACCTTCATCCACCTTCCCCACCACTTCTGTGGTAGATTCCCCAAGTGTGACACAGATAAATTTGTCTATGGGTCCATCACACACTGTACAGACTACTGATGTTTCGTACAGGTATACCAACACTTCCCTTCCCCAAACCAAATCATCTTCACCATCCATTGACCATAATATCACCCACATAGACATGGCCAAAGTAGAGGCTCTCTACAAATTGGCTAACTATATCTTAGAGTCCATTCATGATTCCCCTAGTCAAGATCCTATGTTACAATAGGAACTTGCTTATTCCTAGCCACCCAAATTTACCCAGGTGTACACTAACCCTCTTTTTGAGGTATCAGTTGCACCCTCCTCTCATGTATCCATTCCCCAATACACAAGTGCTCCTAGCACTTCTATCCCATATTCATATACATCCACATACACTAATCCCTTGTATGAAGCACATGTAAATGTTGCTTCACAAGTTCTAACCTCCCAAGTTACCATGCCAAGTGTAACTTATTCCCCAACCACATATTCCATGCCATCTACATCCACACCTTCCATTTTTGATAGAGAAATTCATGAAGCATGGGAACATTTGAACAAATTGCTCAAGCAACATCAAAATGCTCAACAACAAGTGCAAGTGAACCCTAAGCCTCTACCAAACTCTACTCATACCATCCTCATTAACCAAGGTCCATCATGGACACCACAATATTCTATGGTTTCCATCCCTACTCCTCCACCAAGCCATACCAATACCCATTCCATTCCCATAAACCATACCAATTCCATTCCCATAGGCCAACCTAGCCATAGTCCCCATGCATTGTCCCCATTCCAACATTCTCCATCTCTTCATCATCAATCTCCTCTTCATAAATTCCCATCAACCTCACCTAATCATCATCATCAATCCCATCATCATCTAGTTACCCCACAACATTTTTCTACCATGCCTTCTCAAAATCATCAGGTGATTCAAGGCTTCCACATTCCTAGGGAAGATCCTAGAATCAAGGCCATGCAACAACAAATAGATCAGTTGATACAATATACTCCTGGTATGACAAACCAGAAGCCAACCTTACATTAGCTGATTAACCAACCCATTCACCCTTCGGTACCATCACCACCATATCCGATAGATTTCATGATGCCAAAGTTTGATAAATTCAAGGGGACTAAGGACCCCAAAGAGCATGTAAGCACATTTGTACACTCATGCTTTAGAATCCAAAGTGACAATGCTCTCATGCTTAGAACATTTCCTCAGACATTAGGTGGAGATGCCATAGAGTGGTACAACCAATTGCCTAGTCA
This sequence comes from Wollemia nobilis, assembly GCA_028583015.1. Lineage (NCBI taxonomy): Eukaryota > Viridiplantae > Streptophyta > Pinopsida > Araucariales > Araucariaceae > Wollemia > Wollemia nobilis. The sequence goes on along the minus strand of JAQPPZ010016947.1, from coordinate 18,505,385 downwards.
TAGTATTTATACTTTTGAACAATTGGTTGACCAATTCTTTGAATGCTTTATCCTTAATGTTAGAAAGAAAGTCTCATTGTCCAATGTTTATGCTTTAAGACAACATGACGATGAGTCTATCTATGATTTTGGAAACCGTTGGAGGGTCTTCATTACCAAATTTCCATTCACCCTACCAATGGAAGAGCTTATCAAACTATTTACCAAGAGTTGTTTAAAACCCATCTCTTGGATGCTTCAATTATAGACATATCGATCATTTGAAGAAGCTCTAGCACAGGCTAGTGTCATCGAGGAGATAAAAATCCAAGAGGGCATACTTAAGCCTAGAAAAAAGGAATGGTAAAACAAGGGCCAATATAAAAGTAATTATTTTGGCCAATCAAAATCAACATAGGCCACTCCAACCAATCAGCCTAATCATGTCAATCAAGTGGTCATGAGCCATCCGATAATGGCTCAACAACAATCAGTGCAACAACCACCACAACAAATTGCTTATCATGCGGTACCTTTAGTATCTCAATCCATGCAAAGCATAGTGCCAACTATGGAGAACCATCCCTGATGATAGTCTGTCCAATAGAATCACCAATACACCCCCTTGGCCGAGTCGTATGCTTCCCTCTTTCGAAGGTTGTACGACACAAATAAACTTGCATTACCCAAAATCAGACCAGATGATCCCGCTAAATATGGAAAACATTATCGGGAACATTTATTTTGTCCTTACCATAGGCAAAATGGGTATGATATCAATAATTGCCATGTATTCAAAGACATAGTTCAAGACCTTATTGACTTGGGGGCCATCAAGCTTGACAACCCCCTTGCTCAACAAAACCAAAATCTTGGTATTTTTCAAACACCACTTCCTCATCATGAGGAGGTGCAACCAACTATGGGAGGGGCTAACACCAAAACTCCTCCCAATCAAGTTAACCATGTCCAACAATACCAAGGTTTTGTAGGTGCCATTCATGTGGTAACTAGAGGTCAATAAAATAACCAACAAAATGCAAGGCAACAACCTCAAGCAAGTGTGTCACAACCTACCACATCACCTCCCATTCAAATTTCCCCTAATCCTTCCCCACCAATTCATATTCCTAGCCAACCAAATCCCCCCATTCCTCCCATCAATCATCCTCCATGACTAGTCATCTCATTGAGTAGTCGGTTAACCACAAGCCTAAAGATGGCTTCCACCAAATTATCAATATATGAGCTAATTCAACAATCTCCCCCACATCGTGAGGTATTAATGGACATTCTAAAATCCATTGAATTACAATCTCAAGATGCTAATGCCTTCAACAACTTTGTAGGGAGCATTCAAACATGCATGGAGCCTTCCATTACATTTTATGACTTTGAGATTAAGCCAATCTCATCAGAATCAGTAGATCCTCCATTGCATATCATGGCTCTAATTGACAAGAAGCCTTTTAAAAGAGTTCTAATTGACATCGACTCCTCTATTAATATCATCACCATGTCTACCCTTCATCATCTTAACCTTCCTCCATCTCATATCACCAAGTCATATTTCACCCTAAAAGCATTCAATGATGCTTTATGTTCCACAGTTGGCACTGTTGTTTTTCCCATCGAAGTGGGGGTCAAAATGTTGCACACTATGTTCCACATCTTGGAAGGATCCATGGCGTACAATGTACTCCTTGGAAGACCTTGGATGAGGGAAATGAGATGTGTCCCTTCCATTCTACATCAATGCCTGAAATACGTTCATGAGGGACAAGTACATTGCATACCAGTAGATGTCGAACCATTTAAGTATTGCAATTTCATCTCAAATCCCTATGAATCCATGCTTCCTTCCACCCACCTTTTCTTATCACCATCAACCAATCCATCTACCACTCCACCCATTTCTTCATCAAAATCTCCCATTCTTGAGGAGCCCCTTATCACCAATCCCACCAAGCTTCCATACCCCCATCATCTTCATCATTGACTACATGCACATGTGGTCAAAATCAATCCACATCATCAACATCATCCCCTTCCACAACTTTACCTTCCACATCATCATCATCCATTCAACAACCTTCCCAATCCAATCCATCTCCATCAGCCAACGTTTCACAAGTCGAGTTGATGGATTGTGAGACATCTTCATCTCCACCATTCCCTGAGCCATTATCCAATCATGGTCCTTCCACATCATCCCAAGTCGAGGTCCACCTCACTAATCTTGGTATTGGTGAATATGTGGTCCAAGACATCACCATCACACCGCTCACCATTCCAACCACTAAGGATTTTGGTCACCCACGTGACCCACCTTTATCCATAGGAGTGGTATATGACATGGGTTCAGCTCCCAATAACATAAATTTTGTATATGAGGGGATTGATTCTTCATCAAATCTAGCTCCCCTAGAAGAACCCAAAGAACCAACACCTGCCAACATACAAAACATGTCGGGATTTCCATCCCATTATTTTCACATAGTTAATTGGTAGGGTCATGGCCTAGGATTGCATGAATAGGGAATGCACGATATTATTGATGTTCCATATCGAGAAATGCATGACCGTTCAGGCTTAGGTTACACTCCACTTTCCACCACCTCTTCTCTTGAACAAGCCTTCCAAAGGCTTAATCTAAATTCAGGAGAAGAAGCCCTCCACCCCGATGACTCTAATGATGAGATATATGAAGAATTCGAACTCATGTCGATAATTTTTGATGAATCTGAAGAGGAATCGAAGCCCATCATTCCCCATACCAAACATGATGAGTTTTATCTCAGAATGTTCCCCATCCATGAGCCCATATTTCACTTGCTTCTTCCACAAGAATGAGCCTCCCCTATCGGTGAACCACCACCTCCATCTCATTAATCCATTTCATAAGCCAAAATTGTAATATATGTACATAACAAAAAAAAAAAATAGTGGTTTTCACCACTACAAAAAAAAAAAAATCAAACAAAAACATTTTTTTTTTGCATTGCATGTATATATCATTTAGTTAAATGCATTTATTTGTGTTGCTTTCTGTTGTCCAGGTTTACCAAGCTCCTAGCATCGGTTCTTAGGCTCCATTCATCCCATCCATTCCAACCTCATCCATTTTCCCTTAAGTCAACATGAATCCTGTTGACTTATTCACCCCACTCCATAATCCATACGATTTGGCAAAGCCAATTCCAATTGACATGAGCCTTATTGATATGGACTAGATCTCTTCACCTCCATCCTTCTCCGAGTTTGTCTTATCCAAGGAATTGTTAAGGGCTTCCGCCAACTACATTCCTCCATCCCCTCCACCTTCACCTTCACCTTCACCTTCGAACCCCAAGGTTTTCCAGGCAGATGTAGATGAGGAAAAGTTAGAAGAGTTTGATGACATCATAGATGACATTCATCTGATCCCTATGCCCCATCAACTTGAGGAAGGTTCCCATATGTCCATTGAAGATACCATCGATGTGGACCTTAGTTCAGACAAATACAACCCTCAAATTGTCAAGCTTGGCAAAATCTTATCCAATGATGAACAAGAGCAATTAATTGCTCTCCTCAAGAGGAAGAAGGGCATTTTTGCATGGTCCTATAAAGACATGCCTGGTCTTGACCCTAGCTTGGTTGTCCATAATCTCACCTTACATCTTGATGCTAAGCTAATCAAACAAAAACTTAGAAGGATGCATCCTACCATTGCCCTCTTGGTCAAAGAAGAGCTCCAAAAGCTACTAGATGTGGGTTTCATTATACCCATTGATTATCCTGAGTGGCTCTCAAATATGGTACCCATTCATAAACCTAATGGGGTGATACACGTTTGCACTGATTTTTGAGATCTTAACAAAGCGTGTCCTAAGGATGATTTTCCTCTCCCAAATATTGATACTCTTGTCGACACTTGTGTTGGCCATGAAATGCTTTCTCTCATGGATGATTTTTTAGGATACAACCAAATTCGAATAAATCCTGATGACCAACACAAAATAGCATTTACTACACCTTGGGGAACTTTTTGTTACAAGGTGATGCCCTTTGGCCTTAAAAATGTAGGTGCCACTTATCAACGTGCCATGACATACATTTTCCATGACTATATGCATAAGATTATCGAAGATTATGTGGATGATCTCTTGGAAAAATCCAAAACTCGACAAGAGCACATTGGTGTGTTGGAGAAAGTTTTTGATCGACTACTAGAACATAATGTAAGGTTGAACCCCAAGAAATGTGTCTTTGGTGTTACCTCTGGAAAACTATTAGGGTTCATTATCTCCAAAAGAGGCATTGAGGTGGACCCAAACAAGGTCAAGGCCATCTTAGAGATGCCTCCCCCAACAAATTTAAAGGAATTGCATAGTTTACAAGGAAATATCCAATCGATCCATCATTTCATTGTACAACTTTCTAACAAATGCAGGCCATTCAATCACCTGCTACAAAAGGGGGTACCATTTTCTTGGATAGATGAGTGCCAAAAATCCTTTGATGATATTAATCAATACCTAGCTTCTCCACCAATCTTAGCTCCTCCTCATTCGGGGGTCCCATTCTATATTTATGTCTCAGCAATGGACTTTGCATTAGGGACAATGCTTGCACAAAAGAATGAAGAAAATCGAGAGCAAGTTATCTATTATATTAGTTGAACATTGGTAAGCTATGAAACCAGATACGCTTATGTAGAAAAATTATGCTTAGCAGTGGTTTTTGCCACTAAGAAACTTTGATATTACATGCTTAGTCACACAACATATGTCATAGCTAGAGAAAATCCTCTGCGTTATATGATGTCTCACACTTACAATAACACCCGCACCACTAAATGGATAATGCTTCTTACTAAATTCGACTTGGAATTCATTAGCCAAAAATCCATTAAAGGTTAGGTCATAGCCGATCAACTTGCAGAAGCTCCACTACCTAGTGATCATCCTTTGATTATTGAGCTCCCAGATGATTTGTTATTTGTTGTCACTAAACAAGAAGAAGATGTCATTCTAGAGGAAGATGTCGATATCACATTATTCTTTGATGGCTCTAAGTGTGAGAAAGGTCAAGGTGTTGGAGTCATGTTTCATACACCCTAGGGGGTACCTATCCCCTTATCATTCAAACTTGACTTCCAATGCACAAACAACACAACAGAGTATGAAGCCTTAATCTTAGGTCTTCAATCAGCTATAGCTATGGGCATTAAGCGTATCAGGATATTTGGTGATTCTCAACTTGTTTTCAAGCAAATCAATGGAGAATACCAATGCAAAGAACCTACCATTAAACTTTACCATGAAGTAGCAATGAAATTGCTCTCTAATTTTGAATGGTATGAAATTGATAGTTTGCCATGTTTGACTAATAGATTTGTAGATGCAATGGCCTCTCTTGGATCACTGATTCCAAAAGACTCCTTAGGAGAGGTACAACCCCTTATTATCTCAATGATCTCTAAATCTGCAATTGTCCATGTTGAATCTAAGGATGAAAAGGATGTTTGCTTTATCCAATTGGATCCATATGAGCCTTGGTCAAGCCAAATAGTAGCCTTTCTCAAGTTTGGAACACTCCCATATGACATGTCTCGAACTGCTAAACACACTTTCAAGCAAAAAGTAACTCATTTTGTTCTCTTGGGGGACGTGTTGTATAAACATGGTTATGATGGAGTCCTCCTTCAATGTCTCGAGTCTATTGAGGCACAAAGAGCCATAGCTAAAGCTCATGATGGTACTTGTGGTGGTCATTTTAGTGGGATGGCCATCGCAAAGCGTATTCTATGCATGGGTTATTATTGGCCCACCATGGAACGTGATTGTTGCACTTATGTTAAACATTGTAAGAAATGTCAAGAGCATGCTAATCTAACTCATGTGCCATCACAAGCTTTACAACCTATTCAAAGCCTTTGGCCATTTTCACAATGGGGTCTTGATTTAATTGGAAAAATCTCACCTCCTTCCTTGGGATAACATACATTCATCATCACAACCATTGAATACTTCACAAAGTGGATTGAGGCAATTCCTCTAACTAGTACGACAAGACCTAGAATTGTGGAGTTTATACTTCACCACATCATTTGTCATTTTGGTATCCCCTCAAAAATCATCTCCGACAATGGCAAGTCTTTCAAGAACAAGGATGTTCGAGCACTTTGCGAGAAATATAACATCCAACATAGTTTCTCGACTCCTTATTACCCACAAGACAATGGACAAGCTGAGGCTACCAACAAGACCTTAATTGCTATTCTCAAGAAACTCGTTAACAAAAATCATAGAGATTGGCATACAAAAATTCCCTTGGTATTATGGGCTTATCGAACAAGCATCCACATGCCTACTGGGGTAACACCATTTTCATTGGTCTATGGAGCCGAAGCAATCATGCCTCTCGAGCTTGAGATCCCTCCTTGCAAATTTCTTTGCAGGAATATATAGATGATGACACTGCTAGACAAGCACATCTTGACCAACTCACACTTCTTGATGAGAGGTGAGTCAATGCTTTAGAGCATTTACGAGTTTATCAAGACCGCTTAAAGAGTGCTTACAATGCCAAAGTTCATCTACGTGAATTCCAAGTAGGAGATCTTGTCCTTAAAGAGAATCAACAAAACACTAATGCATTATCACATCTTCATGATAAATTCATGGCTAATTGGTTGGGTCCATACATCATCACTCAAAGAGTGGGTAACGATACTTATAGGCTTTCCAGTCTAGAGGGAGAGGAAGAACTCGAACCACTTAATGTTATACACTTGAGAGCATTCTATGCATAATGTGATTTATATATATGTACATATACATGGCTAATACACAAAAATATTGCATTGCATTTCATTTTCACAAATTTCATTCAAAACAATTGCATGCATACACTCCATTTCACAAAATTGCACTTCATACATTCCATCTACATTTCACATTTCATATTAGGGATCATTCATTCAGTTCAAGGTATTAATTGATCCAATAAATTCATGTTGCCTTAATTAGGGGCACCTTCAAAAACATCATCCATGTCACTACATCATTCCACCAAGCCAAAATATCATTTGCCTCCATATATCCATAATGCCTAGGTGTTTTCGGTCACTCAACCACTCCTAGTGTTTTAAGCAAACTCCAAATACATGTTGCATTCTTTTTAGGACCATTACACATCTTCACTAAGAAAATATTGAGTTCTGGGAATTGACTCCGAAACATTCTTGAACCAAACACAATCACACATCTTAAAAACATCTTGTGTCAAAGAGGGATAACACCATACTTGGTTTAAACCTCAAAGTGAAAAGGGTAATCCTCACTTGTCCCATCATGCAACATAGTCCACAAAAATAGTGGTTTTCACCACTATCACAAATTTCAAAATAAAAGGAGTAGGGAAAAATCCCTTAAAAACTCTAAATATTTTACATCACACACCACTGATCATTGGGTTGTAAGGATCGTACTATATTTCTAGACAGACGGTTAGGTAGTCATCCCCAAAACTTAAAAGATAAAATCCATGGACTATGGAGTTAGCCTCCACCAGAGCTATAGATGCTTGACTAGCAGTGGAGTACGCTCATGCATGGCGACACGTCTCTTTTAAAGAGACCTCTGACCGCACATATAGACAAGCTAGCTTCTTGGTCTCATCCATAACAGGTCACCCCAATTTACTCAAGATGAGTTAATGAACTCACTTGCACACACATTGGTTCTTGATTGCCTCGAGTCATTACCATTCTCATGATTTGGTAAATGAATTCACTGCACACATATTTGGTCCTAGAGGGATTAGGCAGTTTTAGTGAGTTTGTTTAATACCACTAGTATGTCTGAGTCTCTATAAAATATTTAGTTTTCCATATCAACATTTATCAACATCCATATCTTCTTCCATGTCAACATCCATGTCACTTCATGAGTCATACACCCCATAAGCCACAAAGTTGGTGCCCCTGATTAAACAACAATGCTAGAACATGGCCAAGCAAAATCTAAACTATGAATGATCATTAGAACATGTGCATTCCATACCTTGCATTAATCATCCATACATTCCCACTTGCATTAATCATCCATACATTTTCACTTGCATTAATCATCCATAACATATCATATACATTAATCATCCATATAAACATGCATTCCACATGAATTCCATAAAAGCATTCACACAAAAACATATAACACAAAACATAAAAACCATGTATATATATGTATAACTATCGCATATACAATGAGTGCAAAAAGGTTGTATATAATGGAGCATCAAGGCTCATATACAAAAATTGCATCTATACACTAGCTAAGCCCTCCAAGAGGACCCCTATGACCTAGAAGGAGCCCTAGACCTAGAGCTATGCCTAGACTCACTATGCCTAGCAGCCTCGGATATAGAGGAGGTAGGAGGATCAGGAAGTGGAATATGATGCTCCATAAACCTATCCTCCAAAGCCTCAATATACCTATGCCAAGATCGAAGGCATGCTATATCAACATTATGACATTGCTCCCTCTCTAGCAGCTCTACCTAGAGCCTCATGATCCTCTCATCTTGAGCCATCACCATCATGTCCCGCTCTGCCACCTATTGCTCCAACCTCGCCCAATCCTCCTCGCTCTGACCTGGAGGTCCATTAGGAGTCTCCTCAACATCATCCCCATATTCATTGTCTCATCCAATCTCGATATCTTGCCTCATTGTACCCTTGGTCCTTCTTCTTTTATTTTCATATCGAAGGTGCCTCTACCGCTTAGGAGCCTACTGGATCTCCTCCACCTCATCCCCATCTCCACCAGCTGCTACTAGAGTTGGTGCCCATGGTAGTTATGTAATGAACCATGTATCGTACTCCATAGTAGTTCCTACATCACCCACATTAGGGATATTTATCTCCTCATAATCCTTGTAAGCCTCCCTCCATGGCTCAGCACATGGTAGCCCTACCTCCTCTTGATGCCTCCTATAGAGCATCAACTTATCTAGAATTCCCTACCTCAACCCAAACTAACGAAGTACCCATGAGAACTAAATATATTCAACCTCACTTTGGTACCTCCCAACCACCCACCTAGCCTGCCTAACCCACCATAGATGCTCTCCATATCATGTCCATATGGTACCCCGCCATGGCCTCCATATCACTTGGGAAGATTTCAATCTAGCCCATAAATCTCAGTACCATCATCTCATCTGCATAGGTCAACTCGATTATACCTCCACTACCACTATCCATCTCCTAGAATTGGGTTACCCCTTACCTAGGCCTATAGCTGGTAGACCCTCTGGTCGAGCCACGCTAAAATGCTCTCATCCCTAGCATTGCAGCAGCAAGCTGCAACCCAATCCCTTCCTCCCCCACCTCCTCACCTTAGATAACTCTTGGTATGCCTACACAAGTAAGGTAGGGACACATGCATACACTTATGAGGTATCCAACATATCAATCACCATACCTATTAGGTTCCAAGGGAACCCACATTCGGTATTGTTTGGGGCCACAATATTGGCCAACACGAACATCACCAAAGCTCAAAGGGCATCCATTTCCTTGTCCACATACATGGACAGGTATGGAATACCCCCACACTCCACCCTCACACTCTACCAGATGTCTCCAAACATCTTCTTCATCTCTACTCCTTAATCACATCCAACCTCGATGCAAATCCCCTCCACCAATAGCTTGAGGATGCGGTATACATCCTCAAGTGTAACGGTAACCTCTCTAGTAGGAAGTTGGAAGGTCCCCCTATCGAGAACCCACTTCTCCTCCACCTCATCCACCCTCACCACATCAATTTGAGCTACCTCTTCTAGCCCCACAGTCTCCAAAAAATCCCACTCATCCTTCACTAGTACCTTTCTCATTCCAGGGATGAGAGGTGAGAACCGATGTCGAGCCTCCAAAATCCTAAGCTGAAGCACAACACAAAAATATTTTTTAATACATGTGCAGAAAAAACATAAATTTTTTTGCACAAAAATAAAGAGAGCTTCAAATAAAGGACTTACCTCGACAAAACACACTCTAGCCCACCTTGCTTCACCTCACTCCACTCAACTTCACTCAACTATCCCAAATGCAGCTTCTCAAACTCACAAATGCACAAATGAGCTTCATTTCTCATCCTGAAAGCTATGTATAGTTGCTTAAGGTACCTTGAAGCACCCATGGGTGTTTCCTAGTGCACTGAAGTGCATCAGGGTGTTTGCGAAGCACCCAAACACTGACGGGTTTCTGCGCATACCGAAAAGTGTCAACTGGCGTTTCACATCAAAAATTGACAAAAGGTCAAATCAATGCAAAATAGTGGCTTACCCCCACAAAATCACTCCATATTGCATCCATCCATAATTTTCATCATATTAACAGGTTTTGTGAAGGTTACAACTGATTTGGATGCATAATTTTTGTTTACGACCAAAAAGTCGTAAAATCGCATAAAAGGTTCCAAAACAGTTCAAATTTTTACAAAACGATAATATTCATCATTCTCAATATCAATACTTCATTTCCACATAATTTTCACTCATCAATAATAACATTTGCATATTTGCCAAGTTCAAACTGTACCACCCTAAAAGCATACACCTAGGTTATTGCATCCATTATACCAAGCATTAAAGCATGAAAATATGAATAAAAATGAATTGAACAAGAAATAATAACTTCTTTCTATTATCATTGCAAATATCCTTTACAAATGTGTCCCTCTTAGGGATACCGAATACTTTTATACAATTGATACAATGTTTCAAGCAACTAAAATGGGATGGTGCAATATGTAGGCTCTTAATGTAGACACGAACTGCTTAAGGCTCAAGGAAGCCTTCTTCTCACTTGATCGAAGGAATATGCTGCCAAGAATGCTTTGAATATGCTCAGATCTTGTAAACCTACATTCAAGAAATAACATAAAAGAATTAGAAGTAAAGAAGGCATCTCATGATGAGGCTCTTGATAGGAATTTGCATAAATTCGTATAAATATAACAAGAAAGCATGGAAATTTGCAAATATGGTTACAAAACCTCTGAATTAATGTAAAGAATGCTAAGAAAATAGTGAATCTAGCTATTCTAATGCATAATTTGCAATTAAAACTTGAAATGAATCAAATCTAATGAAACTAGTGCAAATTGATAAAATAGAAGGAAATAGAGCAAAACTACCTCTAATTTCTACAATTAACCATACAAAAGCATAAATGAAAGTTAATTTATGTCAGATCTACCTAATTGTATATTTAGAATGAAAATTCTACAGCTAAAAATAGGGAAATTGAGTGTCGAACCCTCACCATGGGTCTGAAGCGCAATTGGTTCTGTTAGCCATAGTTGATAGCTGCGGTTGAGGAGAAAATTTTGTTGCTCTTGTAATCATAGCTTGAATCTCAAATTTCCTCTATGGAATTGATGATCAAGGGTCACCTCTATGTTTTGGAACTGATTGGTGGTGTGGATTCTTCAAATTTTTAGTGGAAGTGGTTCAATTGTGGATGAATGATCCTTCAAGCTCTTGAAACCTCCATAGATTCAAATGCAGTCATGATTTCCAAATTGGCAGCATGTAGGCACTCCTCAAGGGTTGCAAATGGCTCTCCAATTTGGTAGGGATTTGTTGCATTCAATTGAAAGCTTCTCTAGAATTTTCCCCAATTTGGAGGGGGGTCTTATAGCACTCTCAATTCCTAAACCTGGATTCCTTGGGAAGCCAAGATCAAGAACCAGGAGGTTGGAGAAGTTGGAAGGAAGAATCTGGAAGCTTCCTCGCTCAAAACTGCTTGAAATCCATTGTCAGGGCCATTGTAACTTATTTTGGCCTGGCTCAGGAGTCCATGACAATTACAAAGCTAGTCGTGGCTCTTAGGCATAGCTAGATCTATTAGTCGTGGGTGTCAGCCATGGTTGACATCTTAGCTATGGATGCCATATGCGATTAAGGTTGAGTAGGCCAAATCTGCCTAAATTGAGTGGTTAAAACCATTTCTTTGTATTGGAATGGTCCAAGATCGTTCATATGGTTTTGTTAGGATGCCCATATGAGTATTCCCCTACACATGACATTTTTTAGGTGTCTACAGATGCCCCTTTTAGGATGTGTTGTGTGAAAGCACAACACTGAGAAAAATAGACCATATAAAGCCATGTTGTAGGTCGAATGATGATCATTGATCTGATCAACATTAGATGCCCCAGTCCTACAAAAGAATGTGCATCTTAGAATCATTGCTTTCAACTAATAAAAGGCTTAAATTTGTAAAGCTTTCATGTATCCACGATGATCAAGTAGTTAGGCTATAATTGTATCGATAGGTGGAAAGCTACTAGCTTAACTATCATATTTGTTTTTTGCCTCAACAAAGGGTAAGCTTATGATAGTTGTTGGCAATGATTCGTAAGATGAATGCAATTTTGACAAGATCAAGTGATATCTTATTGAATTTGATTATGATTATTGATATTATGACTACCCCTCAAGTGACGAGTCTATGAAGGTAGGACAATTAATGAAGTGACGTGTCGCTTGACCCAGATAAATAATTTGAACATTTTAAGACTTTTGCACTGTTGTTATTATTTGTCAAGCCCTAATTCAGCTATAATTTCAACCATTAAGAGTAATTGTAAATCTCTATCCCGTGGAGCATTCCGAACACAATGGCCTTCTTAGGAAAGCAAAATGATAACAATTCCAATTAGGCTTGTGTTGAATCACTATGTTTGATGATTTGCTGAAGATGTCATATATGAAATGAAATGAACGCTTCGTTCTCATGGGGCAGTCCGGTCGTTGTGGCCTTATTCAAGAGTGAAGTGAAGCATTACAATTCAAGGATGCCTAATTTACCCCAAATGGCCTTATGGTGATTTATTCATCTTGTCGTATTGCATGGAGCGCAAGTCACTACAACCGCAAAGTGTATAGGGTAAATAATTAGATACGAGACACATTTGAATTTTGAATTATGTGAATGTTTTTGTTATTTTTTATTTTATTTTTCTGAATGGTTGAATATTTTTTATTTTGCATTTTGAAACCCCTCATGGTGAAATTTTGAGGGCAATTATTGTTGGTTGCTAGCCACAGTTGTTAGCCGCAACCAGTTTTGGCAAATTCCTTAGTTGCGGTCAAAAAACCCTAATTATGTACCTGTGGTTACCAACCGTGGCTGAGGGCCAAATTGGAAATATAAAAGAAAAATGTCGTTTTCAAATTCATTTTTTCCAATTGCCAATTGCTGAGAGAGAGAGAGAGCTCTAAAGGGAGAGAGTGAAACTTTGACACAGAACGCTGCCAAACTTTACACAAACTATCCTTACCAATGGTTGACCAACCGGAGGCATCCACCAGTGGCAGAGTCAGTGCTATTAAGGTAGCATTTCGAACCTCACTTTTTGAATTACCAACTTAAAATGAACCAAATTAATTAATGAGCAAAATAAACTCACTAAACTATTGGCAACAAACCACACCCTAGTTAGGATTTAGACTAGGCTAGTTAGAGGGAGGGTTTATTTTTGGGTTTTTGGAGTTGATGGGACGGGAAATGACCTCGAATGAGGTTTTTCCCATAGTCGCGGTCGACAACCGCGGCCCCCAATTGACATATTTTGCAGTCGCGGGTGGCAGTCGCAGCTCCCAATTGATAAATTGGGGGTCGCGGATGTCAGTCACGACTGACTTCAAATCCCAACAGTCAAAAATTTGACCATTGCTACCGATCGTAGGTGGCAGCTGCAGTTGAGTGACTTTAGAAAAAATTGATTTTTTTTTTATTTTTGACTTAATTAATTGATTTTTTTGAAATTTTCGAAGTAAAATTTTGATTTTTTGAACATTTTGAATGTATTTGTGATTTTTTTGCCTTTTTTAAGGATTTTTGTAATTTATTTGCTTTTTAAGTGTATTTTTGATGTTTTTGTGATTTTAATTAATTTTTGTTATTATCTCCCTTTAGCTGACTGCTAGAGCACTGGAGTCTGAGCTCTTTAATGACCTTCTACATGAGCTATATGACATTGATCGGGATTGGTTCATAGCCATAGGTCTGGGCTACATGTTTTGACTTATGTCCATCCGAGTGGACCAAGCTTACATGACTACTTTGGCCCATCGTTGGGATGCACAAACCAACATATTTTACCTATCGACTGGAGAGATCGTAGTCACTTTGGAGGATGTATATCATATCTTTTGCATCCCCATCGATGGTGAAGCCATTACATCTTTTCCTACTATGGTGACGATATTCCAGAGGGTATTTGGTGCCTAGAGCGATGATATGTTGGATGAAATAGATCATGGGGGCGTGCCTATTGAGCGATAGTACAAGGCATGAGTCTTCTCACGATGATAGGTTGTACTGTTATACCTCACTATACATGTTCTTCTCCCAAATACATCAGGAGTGAGGTTCCCTTGGAATCTCTTGGCTAGGATGTAGGATCTTCTAGCTAGCACAACCTAGGAGCCACTAATTTTGTCATGGGGGAGTGCTCTCCTCACACAACTCTATGATGAATTGTACTACATCACAAAGTGGGGCCGCATGGGAGTCAGCTACAATTTGCTGCTCCAAATATGGGAATGGGAGCATATCACTATTGATTGCCCTGGGGGACTACCATTATAGATTTGCAATATTATAGATGAGTGTCAATGCTATGTTGTTTGCTAGCCTATGGAGGTCGAGGGCTTCAAGAGCAAGTCATGCGTCGGGGATCTACAGTACTATATGGATCGTCTCATAGGGTTGAGGCTAGGGTAGGTTCTATGGTAACCCTACATAGACTATCTAGCATGAAAGGAGGTGGACCACTACTTGAGGTGGATGCAATGTGATAGATGGCTACTCGGGTGTAAGCTCGACATGTGTGCATTTTTCTACTTCTCATGTGTCACTAGGAAGTTTGGGATCTGCCAATATATTCTTGATGAGCCAGTTATCTACTATTGTCTTAAGATGGAGATGCACCTAGTCTTTCCTTGAGTGACCCCACTAGGAGACGAGGATGATGTCTACTAGGACTCTAGGCTGGCAGATACAGGGACCACAGTAGATTATGATGCTTGGTGGACTACCAGGTTATGGCAGAGTGGTGGCACATTGGGAAAATCAGGGGATGAATCAGTCATAGAGGCAACAGGAGAGGATCTTGTGGGTCGATGCATTCATCAGAGGATCTAGGGAGGATGGGGTTAGGCTACATCTATAGAGGAGGAGCCCCAGGTTGAGGAGGATGAAGGTGAGGAGAATCCCGATGATGAGACATCCTAGTTGAGGGCCCAAGTGGCTAGCTTGAAGTCATAGCTACATACCGCACAAATGTAAATCTTAGGGAGGGATACCTCCCTTGCCACTCTATATGCATAAATGAGAGTGGTTCAGGCTCAAGTAGTAGAGTAATAGGCATAGTGGTAGGGATATGAGGAGGAGAGGGTAGCTCTTCGAGATTACCACGACATATATAAAGATAGAGAAGATCATTAGATAGTGTGATCTTCTCTGGCTTAGTTGGATTCTATGTCCACAAAGTGGGACTTGCTTCAATCAGTGAAGGGAGGTCCCTCAAATTCTTAGGTTTCGCCTACTGCTCTAGCTATAGAAGAACCAGTAGGGTTGGATATGGTTGTAAAGATCCAGAGACTGCATATCCTCATCCAGGATAGTACCAGGTAACATGCATCAAATGTTATCATTATCACTCTCCTGGAGGGAGAGGTCAGACTACACGGTGTCGTAATGCCTAAGATATCCATAGCTACAGCATCACAGAGGACCAAGACATGGGAGATTAGAAAGTCATCAACACGGCTTAGTCATAGGACTAGGATATCTGAGAGATCCACAAATACCAGCTCCAGCTAAACTCATCGGGAGGGGGGAGATGGTGGAGGATACTCCCAAGTAGCAGGTGCAAGATACTCCTATGTAGTACAAATTATCAGATATATATATAATTTTTTAGTGTAAGATCTGAGGACCTACACAGTTGTAGCCTATGGGTAATTTGACATATGCCTATGTACTTTGACACACACACACACACACATATGTATGATTTTTGAGACTCATTACATGTGTATATTTTTATTGTTTTATGTTTATGAGATACATATGGATGCATGTAATGTCCCCTCTTCGGTGATGGAGATGAGTTAGATGATATAACCTATTCAGAGTCCCTGTAGGTTGATCATCCAGTTGTTAAGGGTCTCATTATGCTATGGAGGTAATAATTTGGTGAGCTTCAACATGGAGTTTTCAGTTGCAATGTCATATTCTTGTGTGGATGCATAATTTGGCTAAGTATGAGTTTATTTTCCCTTTATTATAATGTAATTTTATAATATTAAAATATAAAGGGAAATTATAATATAAAGTTTAAAAAATGCCAAAAGTGTTTTAAAACAACGTTGTGGCTACTAGGACATGGTGGTCCACTTTTGGAGAGATAAGTATTAAAAATAAAATAAACCTTGGCCGACCTTGTGGAGCAAAAAATATAAATAGAGGTGAGATGGGACATTTGTAGCATCCATTTTTATATCATTTGAGTCTATTTTCTGAAGACATTGCAGGTCTTGCTGAATATTGCATTGTTGAGGCTTGTGGAGATGTACACCTTCATAAGTAATAGTGGTTTCGTGTGTGAAATATCACACCTAGCCATTATTGAGGAGATTTTACTTCAGAACTCTCATTTGTGCTTCAGAGATTTCATCTAGGTTTTGCATATTTTGGAGGGTCAATCATTTGGCAAACCATTTCTGGGTTTTGTTGGCCTTCATCAGCCATACAAGAATCCATAGTTGTTTTGGAGAACTAAGGACATATTAATAATTTGGGCATCATAGATTCAGCAGTAAGGTTTGAGGATTTTTCGAAGTTTGGGTTCCAAGAAAAGTGATCATATGGGTTTTTTAGTTTTTGGCCATCTTCATCTAGGTAGAAGTTAGTTTTACATCCTAAGGAGTAAATTTACATTTTTGGGTCAGATCGAACTGTTGCTTGGAGGGATTTGGAAAGTGTGTTTGGTTCATAACTCATTATTCAACAAGGGTTTTAATCTAGATTTTTTATCACACCTTCCTCATGCTTGGGCTACCCCTTTAGGGGTGATTTTAGGGTTTGTAAATGCAGCCATTAATTTCTTTTGCTGATCGTACCATTTAGGGAGATCGTATAGCTGTCCAAGGAAGCATGCAATAGGAAAATAGTCATAAAATTCTAATGTTACTACCCAGATCTGATCAGCAAGTAAATACGAGCTCATTGCACTTTACAGGAGGTGATTCAGAGTTCGATTGAAGAAGTTACAAGCATTTTAATTATTTCCAATTGTGCATTGTACAATTTCAATCTTTAATACCAAATTTGTGCTTGCGATTTCAGGTTAAAAATTTTAATAAAATATTGTTATTTAGTGTGCAGTTTCATTTGGGTTCCTTTTCAATTTGAGTGTGGTGTTTTCGAAGTTATTTCATGCATAGCATTTTCCTTTCAAAGCATAAAAATAATAATAAAAAAAATAGGAAAAACACATCAAACTCAAACCAATATACATCAAGGGGTGTATATTACAATGCAATGCACATATGTTATATTGATTTGATGCTATATGGTGTGATGTATTGATGTCATGCACTAGCTAGCTGATGGATGTACGACTAGATACTGTGATCTAGATGTGTGGATGGACTACTATGATATATGCATATGGATGTAGTGTTAGATGTTAAATGCATGTTCAATTTGATTTACTTGTATGCATTTAATTTATGATGTTATGATATGATGAATGTAAATGTACGTAATGCATTATTTACATGATGTAATCTGATGTAAATGAACATGTATGCTTTAATCATTTAAAACATAAGGAATGAATGCAATATGAGTTAACAATCTAATTTATGACACCATAGAATGCATAACAATCATGAATGTAATTGATAAATCTGATCATAAGAATTAACAAATCAAACATCCATATATGAGATGATGATATATTGTTTTCTCTTCATAAGCTTTTGTAAACTAAAAGATATGCACAAAATAGTCAGTGGTCTTCTAAATATCATTGTTGATATCTATATGGTATAAGTTCTATGTTATGAACACCTCTTAATAAACAAAATCTAATAAAAAAAATTTATGATTGATGGCTTGATGCGGTTTGTTGCTATTTTTGGAAATTTTGAGGTTTTCCATGAAACTCAAACACCCTAGTTGACTTATCAAAAGTTGTATAATAACTATACAAAACTCTTGAAAGATAAATTTTTTGCTATGAAAGAGCCAGATATTCATTATCCCTGTGTGTGCAAATGAATATATTAGATGAGACATAAGACTACCTCATTGCTAGGTAGGATTCATTTAGCCCATTATTGTAATGAGGATCACTAAATGATCACCTAATCCTAGGTTTGGACTCAGTTGGACTAGACCACTAGGCAATACAGGCAACCCAAAGCTAGCTCATTTGTAAATTGCTTATACATACCCCAATGTTAGGTGGGATTCATTTAGCCCATTGTTGTATTGGGGATCACCCTATGGTTTTTAAGTATTGATCATTCTAGGAATTCAAGCTCTTCACCCCCTTATTTTATTTTGATTTATTGGTATACTTACTCATGTATAGTGATAAAAATCATTGTTTATTTTGTGTTTTATTTTTCTTTTGTTTTGAGCAAGGGATTTGATTTTATTGTGGGATTTTGCTCATTTTTGTAAGAAAGGTATTTCTTGGGTAGGGGGGAACTTGTCCTTTTTATAATGATCCATACTGTAGACCATGCGCCTCACAAAATGAGCAAGTAACAAAACCTTTCGCTTAAGGTGACTAGGACCACTTTGTAGTGTTCATCTTTCCTTGTCCTAATTAGGATTGTTAATGTGTTTGATTAGTGATGGGATTTTAATATGCTAAGTGCTATCAAAATTAGACCTCATCTACAAAAGCAAATATAGCTTTCTACCAAATCTGAAAAGACCACTAGGTATGGTTGAATGACCATAAACCCCTAGTATATTCCTCATAGCAACGAGAGGGGTTGTGTTGAAAAACACAATTACTCACAAGGGTGATGGATGATGATGATGCATAGATGCATGATTTAAATACAAATGTGGTGTC
This sequence comes from Wollemia nobilis, assembly GCA_028583015.1. NCBI lineage: Eukaryota > Viridiplantae > Streptophyta > Pinopsida > Araucariales > Araucariaceae > Wollemia > Wollemia nobilis. The sequence goes on along the minus strand of JAQPPZ010016947.1, from coordinate 18,486,237 downwards.
ATTTGTAAGATTACAAACACAACCTATCCTAGATGGATGGAAATACCTAATGTAATGCAATTGACTCAGTACAAGTGCAAAAATAAAATGCATGATGTAAATGTTTTTTGTATTTTTATGTTTTGCAATATTTTTGGATTTTATTGCCTTTTGATTTTTATGGATTTTGACTTTCTTCATGTTTTTTATTTTTTTGATTTTTTTGAATTTATGAATTATTATGTGTGGAATGCCTTAAGATGAAGGATATTGAGAGGTTCAGCCTCTTCAGCACTTTCAAGTGATGTTAGACGAAATGTTTCAGGTCCTATCTTCTTAGATATGATATATGGACCTAACCAGTTAGCCACAAATTTATCTCACAAGTGTGGTGACAGGTTTGAGTTCTGTTGGCTATCTTTCAGTACAAGATCACTAACTTTAAAGTCTCTCAAATGGAATTTATTATTATATGCTCATTTTAGGTATTCTTGATAAACGCAAAGATGCTCAAGGGTATTCACGCGGCGTTCATCAAGAAGCATCAATTGATCGAGGTGAGCTTACCGCACACTGTCATCATCAATGAAGTCTTTCATTGCGATGCGCAGGGTTGTAATTTCCAACTCTAAGGGCATAATTACCTCAATGCCATTTACTAGTGAAAATGGGTCTGCCCTAGTGGGTGTTCGTATACTAGTCCTGTAAACCCATAATGCAAAGGGTATCTGTATATGCCAATATTTATGGTTTTCTTGTATAGTCTTTTTTAGGATGGCTACCACTGTCTTGTTTCAAGCCTTAGATTACCTATTTTCCTGTGGATAGTATGGAGTCATAAAACTATGTTGTATATTGTACTTGTATGTTAAAGCCCTCATAATTTTATTCTTGAATGATGTTCCATTATCCGAGATTTTTTTGTATGATATCCCAAAATGACTTACTAATTATGAAATATGAACTACGCAATACGTGTTCCTATTGTCGTTGTTAAGGGGATTTATTCCACCCATTTTTTAAAATACTTAGTAGCCATTATAATAAATGTATACCAGCCTGATGAGGGGGGAGAGGTCTTACCGATTAGATCTAAACCCCACTAAGAAAATGGCCAATCCGCTTGAATGGGTTGTAAGACCTGTGATGGCAAGTGCATAAGATTAGCATGATGCTGACATTTAATGCATTTCTTGATATACGTAGTGCAATCCTTCTCCATAGTGGGCCAATAATAACCCATTTGAAGGATGTGCTTTACGATGACCATGTCGTTGAAATGACCACCACACGTATCGTCATGATCTTATAAAATTGCCCAATCTGATTCTTGGGACTCAAAACAATGAAGGAGAACTCCATTGTAGCTTTGATGATACAAGATGTCTCCTAGCAAGACATACTTTATCACCTTTTGTTTGAATGTATGTTTTGTGGCACATGATAATCCCTACGAGATTAAACCAAGCTTAAGGAAGTCATGTAATTGTGACATCCAATATTGATAAGCTTCTACCTTGATTGACAAGACAACTTGTTCCCCTTGTGGTTCATTGTGTGTGAATGCAAACTAGGATACAACCTTGTGATGAATGGTGGTGCCATTACCCGTAGGACCCTACAAGATCAAAGACCCCCAAGGCACCCTCTTGAGAAAGACTAGCTTTATAGAACCACTCATGGTTTTGGTTCTATATGAATCATGTTGACTGATTCTTTATTATAGAAAGTCTCACACTGCATCACGGCTTGTGAAAGCATATTTATATAAATGGTAGTAAAATCGACAGATAGATTATGAGGGATTAAAGATCCCAAGGATGCCATAGTGTCTGCAAATTCGTTCTATGTATGAGGGATTGCCTTGAGTACCACTCTAGCTGGGCTAGATAGATTTTAGCAAGATCTGTATAAGCTTTTAGGATAGGACACCTGCATTAAAAAAGTCCCTTCACTTGGTTGACAATGAGAAGGAAGTCACCAAAGATGTTTAATATTTTAAGCTTCATGGTGATTACTGTTTAAAGGCCCAATATTAAGGCCTTGAATTCAACATTGTTATTGGTACAAGGGAAGTTTAGCTTAAACAAAAAGGATATTGGAGCACCTTGTCGCATGAAGAAGACAATTCCTACACCATCCCTTGATCACACTTCGAACCATCGAAGAACAAAGTCATGTCAGCTTTGTTATTTGGTTCTTTGGGTTCGAGAGATTCCGATAACGCAAATACTGCATCATCAAGAAGCTCTATGAAAAAAGGCTTACTATCTTCAAGAGGTGCCTCTACCATCTAATAAGCAATGACCTATCCCTTCATGGACTTTTGGCTAATGAATTCCAAATCAAATATTGTCAATAGCATGATCCACTTTGCAGTACATGTGTTGTGATAAGTCTTGCTCATCATATACTACAAAGGATTTTGTTTGAATATTATATACATTATACAAATTAGCATGTAATGATGTAACTTCTTTGTTGTGAACACCATATCTAAACATAGCTTCTCCATGTATGCATACCCTAGCTCATAACTCATCAAGGTGTGACTGATATAATATATAGCTTGCTCTTTGTCTTGCAAGATATTTTGGGCTAACATGGTTCCCAGTGCAAATTTAGTGGTCAATATATAAAGCAGGAATGGTACATCTAGTCTTGGTGGATCCAACACTGGTGGCATTGCCAGGTATTACTTAATTTTAGCAAAGGTAACTTGACAGTCCTTGTACCAATTGAATGGGACCCCCTTGTGTAGCATTCGATTCATGGGTTGGCATTTATTCAATAATTGTATGATGAATCGCTTTATGGACACTACTTTGCCCTACAGGCTTCTTAGATCTTTGATTTTTTTGTGAGGACGTATTTCTAGAATGGTCTTGACCTTTTTTGGGTCAACTTTGATCCCTCATTTGAAAATGATTAACCCCAAGAGCTTTCCTGAAATTATGCCAAATACATACTTCTTGGGGTTCAACCTGACATTATGCTCTATCAGGCAATCGAAGACCTTTCTGATAACCTCTACATGCTTTGAATGTAGCAATAACTTTGCCAACAATTCATCAATGTAATGCTCTAGGATTTTGTGCATGTAGTCATGAAATATGTATGTCATGGCTCGTTGATATGTGGCACCAACATTTATAAGGTTGAATGGTATAACCTTGTAATAAAATGTTGAATGTAGTTTTATGCTGGTCTTTGGCTTTAATCCGAATTTGATTGTAAGCAGAAATACCATCCATAAGGGAAAGCATCTCATGACCTGTAGTTGCATCTATGAGAGCATCTATGTCGGACAATAGGAATTAATCCTTTGGTGTTGCCTTCTTGAGGTCTCTGAAATCCATGCAAATACGAATCCTTCCATTAGGTTTTCCTACAAATACCATGTTTGATACCCATTTTGGATGGTCGATGAAGATAATAAATTCTACATCCAACTGCTTTTGTAACTCATCTTTAACCATTAAAGTGATGGTTGGATGCATTTTCCTGAGCTTCTTCTTGACCTATTTTTTAGAGGGATCTAGAGAAAGGTTATGGATAACCAATTTCAGATCTAGTCCCAACATATTTTTGTATGTCCAAGAAAAGATATCAGGTCTCTCTTTCAGTAGAGGTATGAGGTTGGCACGCTCATTAGAAGATAGACTCTCTCTAAATTTAACCTTATTAGTATTAGTGGGATCATCACTGGTATCCACATAAAAGGTTTCATCTACTAACATGTGTGATCCCTCCTCAAGCTGGTGAGGCGTAGGAATCAAGTGGATGTCATCAATTGGGTTTAAATATTCCACATTGGAACTACCCTCAGCGTAATAAACATCATGTGTGCAGCCTAGTGCAAAATGAAATGGTTGTAACATTTCTTTGTTGGGAAAGAAATATTCAGGCTCTAACAGTGAATCAACGTGATCCCAATCAATAGCATCTAGATTAAGACCTAATGGTTTAGAAGGATCAGTTGGGTTGTGAAGTGGAGTGGTCAAATCAATGTATATCATGTTGATAGAATGGGTTATATCTCTAGGATCACGTGTGTGTAACTCTACATTATCAATGTTATTTGCATACCCAAGATGTGGCTCTAGGGGTATGGGGATCTCCCGATTCGATCTATGAATAGATTGGAATATGGAATCGTTAGGATTAAGGAGCTACATATATGTAGGTAGATCAAGGAAGACTACATGATAAACTTCATCTAGATTAGTCGGTCTTCCCCTAAGGTGAGGGTCAGGATAAACTCTTTGATACATCTCATCGATGTCAAACGGTTCATGATGATTATGTAAATAGTGAGGCCTGAGATAGGCCCTCTCAATCTCATTCTCGTAGTCACTATCTTCAATGAATAATCCCTCATTATTTCCTATTATAATTAAATGTTGAGCTATATATCTAGGCCCAAGGTAGGTCATTTCTATTTCATCCTCATATTCTTCATTATTTGAGGACTGCTCATCATCATCACTCTCAGAATCACATTTTTGTCCATCACTTTTGGAAATGGACTCTACTTTAACTTTCTCAGAAGCAACTTTTAATTTAGTGTCTATTATTAGGCCTAGATTCTGGATCTACATGCCAATGTCATCAACAGCTTCACGACTTTCAATCTCCAAGTTAGCTCTTGGAATGTCTTCTAGATTGACCTCTACCACGATGTTGTCATGATAGATCTTAGGTGGTTTTATAGAGATTTAGATCACCAGCCTATTACCCCTTTGCATGTAGGAAGGGTTAGGTGATAAGGATTTCATTCCACATTATCCTTTAAATTGAGGTTTAGATGATTGAGAGATGTTTCTAAAAGCTCGTCCCATCGTGATCGTCATTTATACCACCCTAAAATCATACACCTAGGCTATTGCATCCATTATACCAAGCATTAAAGTATGAAAATATGAATATCAATTAATTTAACAAGAAATAACAACTTCTTTATGTAGACACCAAAACAGCACCAATCCGATTACGTGACAACGAGCGCTGATCGCATTGACACAAACAGTCCCTAGGGCAGCCCCCAGAGGTTAAACAGTGGTCTTAACCACTTCCAAAAGTGGTTTTAGAGGTCAGAGGTCAATTTGGCACATTTTTGGCAACTTGCTCTCTGTTCGTCCCACCCAAGGACGAATACAAACTGTCATTCGTCCCACCCAGGGACGAATACAGAATTCGTCCCAGGGTGAGGCGAATAGAATGTTTGACTGGCAAAAAAATTCAAACTTCGGCAACTCCGCCAGTTAACTGAGGCTTCAGGCCATGCAATTGCGAGGACTAGATTTTATTTGAGAAGAAAGACTTCAGTAATGAGTGTCTTTATTTTAGAAACATCATGCAAGACGATTTTGTAACAGGGAGTTAGCTTTTCTCTCAAAATTGGACATGCAAACTCAAGTGGCGCCCTCGCATGCGCAATTCAAACAAAGAGACCCTAAGGTCTATAAATTGGGGAGTTTTCCCACCCAAAAGAGAGATAGAGAAGGAGCATTTTGAGCAACGAAGTGCTGCCCTTTTACTTACTTACGATTTGTGCTTTTACATCCATAATCTCTTAATCGAAAGGGAGGTTATTGGGTGAATTTTGGAGGCACGAATCAAGACCCAAAACCCGATTTTTTTGGCCACAATATCCTACCAATTTGTCGACAACACATCACCACAGGTTTCGGACTCATCCCAAGCGGATTGGTGTCGAAACAAAGTCTCAACCGGTGGGTGGTTTGCCTTCGGGCACCCCCTGCCTTATTGCAGGTTTATTCGTCTCACCCCGAAATGAATACCAAACTGTTGCAGGTTTATTCGTCCCACCCCGGAACGAATACGGATCTGTATCGAATTTGGTGACTATTTCTTTTGCAGTATTTTTCTAGTTACATGTTTATGCTTCTGTCAAATTTTTAGTCTATTTAGATTCATTTTAATCATCGTTATATTTATCTTTTATATTCATTAACAGTACTCTTTTAGATTTGCGAGTTTCATTATCATACATAGGTGCTACTGACGATTTGTTGTTTCTTTGAACGCAGGAGGAGCAGCAAGGATTAAAGATTCATCAATACCAATGACGGCAACACTTTGGCCCGCCCATTTCACATGTGGGCACGCGGAAGGAGGAACACTAAATCCATGATTGTAATTGAAACTATGTTAACGCTCCTACCCCCTAAAAGGGAGGAGACGTCTTTGTAACCGAATTGGAAGAGTATAAATAAAAAGGGTTGTGCTTTCTATACTTCCTTTTATCTCATTTAAATTTGTCTCTTTTCTTTCATTTCATGCATTTCACTTTATAGGACCTTAAGCGTTAACTTTGGGTTTTGAATACATCGCATTAGTTTTCCTTTCAATCTTCCGAAATCTCGTGCTTTCAATGGCGATCATGGTGGGACCTTTGTCCTCTATTTTTTTTAGGTTAGATTTCTGATCTGAAATTGCTTGTTTTGATTATAGGTACCTATTTTTCAGTCATTAGACTGTTATTCGTTTCGGTCAGCGACGATTACAGAATTGGGATTCATCTCACCTAGGGGCGAATAGGCATTCGTCCTACCCTGGAACGAATACGGTTCTGATATTCGTCTCACCCAGGGATGAATAGCGTTCTATGCATTTTTCAGAGCAGCAAATCAGAAACATCCTTTTGGGCAGAGAAGAGGTAGGGGTTTTTAACAAGCCTCTATCAAATTTATGTTTTCTATTTTTTGATTTTCAGTTTTTGTATGGCTTAGGGAAAGTTTCCTTTTTGTTTGCCTGTTTCATTTTTTTTTGCAAATTAAAATGAACCCCACACATCACGTGGTTACTTAAACCAAGGAGCTGGTCGTAAAACCCCAGCCCTTGAGCAAGACCAACAGTGGATTTCATCACCACGTTGGCTTGGATATTTGCATACATTACCCCGATCGCACTGTTGCTAGACGTAAATCCTGACGAAAGCTGACCAAGTGTAGCTAGGGTGATTCCTAGCGCATGAGGATAAGTCTTCTATGGTAGGTGTCATAAACAGAGCGATTCCCCTTTTGTACCACCTATGTTCCACGTATCATCTGCTCTCACGTACCTATAGTCTCCCTCACGTAAGGGCGGGTATATAGAGAGGTTGGTATATCGGTCCGACAATGGTATATTGAAGGGGTGACCATTTTGGGAGTCATAAGAGCCTTCATAATTGCATTTAAATGGTTTTCACAAAAAGCTTTCAAAAAACAAACAACAAAACACACTAAACCAGATTTAGGGCACACTTTTAATCTTTAAAAGAGATAATCATTGCTTGTGTGTGTATGCTATTTTCTGTTTAGAGTATAAAAAAAAAATCATAAAAAGAAAAATCCAAAAAAGAATCTTCGCATCTTTAGGTTAACATCACCATGGTGTACACCCGTAGCCAAGCCCAATCACGGGCAGAAGCTACAGAGAATGCACCAAGGGGGACAAGTCGCCTCCGATATAGTCCTAAAGACTTGGCCATCCCGCCTTGGTGGCAGGATACACAAGTTAGTCCACACCATGCAGTTACAGAACATGACTTTAGAGGCACCTCCTTGAGGGGCACTCCAACTCATGCCATCACTAGACAAGACTATAGAGGCACCTCCTTAAGGGGTACTCCCATTCAACAAAGATCCTTTCAAGAAGACAACCTACATGTAGCACTTGACCTAGATATAAGGCCTCCCTTGGAAGCTCGTTATGGGTGGCCTAGTGATGAAGTGCTTGAACAACAAAGGGTCCACAAGGAGGAACCATATGATTTTGTTACTCCTAATTTACCCCTGATTAATGTCAAACACACTAGACCATATCCAGAATATCAGGTTCTCCCGACAGGGCAAGACAATTCTGCCCGCACCTTTTATGCATACAATAGAGAATGTGAGGAAGATCACTACGTTCCTCAAGAATAGTACATAGCACGGGAATGATGCACGTCTGCACCCACTTTATATCCAGATCGCTCATTGAGACCAGAGCTTCAAGTCAATGCTGCTAACCTCGACAGAGGGAAGCAACATATAGGGGTCTCGGAGTACCATGATCGAGAAAGACATGTAGGGGAGGCATCTAGGCCTCCTAACCAAGAGATGGTGGAACAAAGTGACTTGGCATTTGCCAAACTAGTCGCCCGCCAAGCGCAAATCATGCGGCTTAGGCAAGACCAACAATAATTAGAACATTTGTGTCACCTTAATCAAGAGCGCATTCAGCATCAAACAGCTAAATTGCTTCACAACAATGTGCCTGAGAAGGTTCCAGTCCCTCGCGCACAGAAATATAAGATGTATGTGAGGCACAACCCCTTAGTGCGAGATAGGTCTCCGCGACTTCATCAAGCACTACCTCTAAGACCTCCTAGACCTGAGCGGGAGGCCACTCCCCGAAACCGTGATGGGCATCCTCCGTGGGCACCCATCAATGTTTACAGGCCTAGGCCAGACACTCCTCAAGAAGCTTATGAGGATTATGAACAAGAAGAAGAGCGGGCTGAAACGCCCTATCAAGGAAGAAGGGGTGCTACCCAGTTATCCCTCCAAAGGCCTCAAGTTCCCCACAACCCACAGCGGGAGCAAACCAAGGAGGAGGAGATTAAGTCCTCCGATGCATACAAAGTGTTGTTAGAACGCTTAGAGACTATGGAGCTCAAGACTTCTGGGCCCCAAAAGCCTACTTTATGCCAACTCCATAGTCATCCTGTGCATCCATCAGTGTCGGCACCTCCATACCCCAAACATTTTAAGTTGCCCCAGTTGGCACTCTTTAGAGGGGAAGAAGATGCTCAAGAGCATGTGACTCGATTCTTGAGCCAATGCTTCGGTATTCAAGACAATGATGCATTGTTATTAAGAACATTTATAACCACATTCGTAGGACCTGCCTCGGATTGGTTTACCCATTTACCGAAGCATAGCATCTACAACTTGGATCAGCTAGTGGACGCGTTCCTAGAACGTTTCACTTTCAACACAAAGAAAAAGGTGTCACTAAGTGATCTAGCTAGCCTCAAGAAGTATGAGGAGGAATCTATGGTGGCATATGGGAATCGATGGAGGACATTGCTTTCAAAGCTATCCTACCTCCCTCCTATGTCCGACCTAACTCAAATGTTCGCAAAGAGTTGTTTGTGATCGATCTCTGTGCTATTGTAGCTGCAACAATATGCCACTTTAGAAGAAGCTCTGGCACAAGCTAGAATTATCGAAGAGATCAAGATACAGGATGGTGAAATTGCCAAGCCTAAGAAAAAAGAATGGAATAAGAGCACTAAAACAGGGACTACGCAACAGAAACCCGCCACGGTCAATCAAGTTGCTATCAACGCCCCTAAGCCTGCCCAAGCAACACAACCTCCAAAGGCTAACTATCAGGCAGTGCCTCCCAACAACTATGAGAGAGAAAATCAAAAATAGGACCACAATCAGCAGCGTCACCCTAGGCGGCAATTTACACCATACACCGAGTCCAGGGACTCCTTGTTTGACCGTTTGTTAGCGGCAAACTTGATTAATCTACCAGAGATTCAAACAATAGATCCTAATGTGCCAAAGCCTAAGGGCTACAAAGAGGATCTTTACCATAGGTTCCATAGAAGGAAAGGGCATGACCTTAATGCCTATTGGAAGTTCAAAGGTTTAGTGCAAGATCTCATTGACAACAATACATTGGCAGTGGATAATCCCATAGCGCCTAACAACCAACAAATGGGCATTTTCAGAGATCCTTTGCCCACACATGATGCACAAGCAAAACCTCTTCATGTCAATGAGGTGCAACAGAATTGCCCCATGGAAGGGTATGTGGGGATGATAAGCATCGTGACTCAAAACAAGAGATACCCAGGAGCTGCCCCCACGGCAGCCACAAGAGAAGTTCCATCAACGTCACAAACTCAACCGACCCCTACACAGCTTCCCCCGCCTAGACCAGTGGCCACGATTCGAACTAGACTTACTCAAAGTCTAAGGACCACGTCGGCTAGGCTCTCCATATATGAGCTTATTCAGAAATCAGCGCCCCATCGGGAGGCTCTCATGGAGATCTTAAAGGCAATTGAGCTGCATCCCCATGAAGCAAATTCTTTCAACAACTTCGTGGGCCATGTGAAATAGTGTACGAAACCAGTCATCACCTTTCGAGAAGATGAATTAAAATCGGTGGCTGGTGATGTGGCGGATCCACCCCTGCACGTTATTGCATGGGTCAACGGGATTCCATATAAATGGGTGTTGGTAGACATTGGTTCGTCCAGTAACATTATTACAACCATTGCCTTAAAACATTTGAAGTTGCTAGCCTCTCACATCGTACCTTCCACTTATACTCTTCGAGCATTCAATGATGCGATATGCTCGACAGTTGGCACAATTGTCCTACCCATACAAGTGGGACAAAAGAACATTCATACATTGTGCCACATTTTAGAAGGTGAGATGGCTTACAATATCTTGTTGGGGCGACCTTGGATCCGGGACATGAAGTGTGTCCCTTCAATTGCTCATCAATGTTTAAAGTATACATTTGAAGGACAAGTGCATGTGGTCCCTGTGGATTTAGAACCTTTCAAATACTGTAATTTAGTGCACCTAATGCCACAGTCGACCCTTCCTTCAACACATGTGGATTTTTAGTTAAATCCATCTAAAAGGGGTCCGATTACGCAAGAATATCCATTACCAAATCAATCAAATTCCCAGGCGGGTTCATCTTCTTCATCTGGTCCTCCCACAACGATGCCACCTACGGTGGCCACACCAATGGACAAAGGAAAGAAGCCCCTAGAAGAGGAACCACCCTTAGTCTCCAACATCTCGACAGAAGAGATGCCTAATAGAATGGAAGTCGAGACGCCTAGTTCACCCCACATGGAGTGGACTCAGGGAGAACTCCCATTCGCTTCCTCTCAATCGCCAACGATTACTGTTGAGATGTCTAACACGAGCATGGGGGAGTATATAGTGCGCAATGTTGTAGCAACGCCCACACTTGAGTCTATGCAAGACATGGGAAGACCTCGACTCCCCATAGGCTCTGTGGTTCCTTTAGGCTACCCACCTAATCAGACAAACTTTATTTTTGGGGGCTTGGATAATGGCGTTGAACCTTCCCTACAAGAAGGAAGGGGGGTGTCCCTTGGTATCAAGAAAGCTTCTTGACCATGTTCCCATTGAATGATCCCATTGAGCATAGATTACCTCAAGCAAATCAGGTCCCCCCGTAGAGAGTGGCACAACCTCGTTGGGACCATATTAATTTGCTCGAGCAAGATGAGCTTCCCATGTCGCAAGTAGTTATTGGAGCCAATGAAGGCCTGTGGATCTCTAACAGTGATTACGAAGACGAAACCGAGATGGCCTATCTCAACCACATGCGACAAATGCAACAACAATATCCCTTGGACATAGATGACATGTTTGAACACTTACACATAGGTCCAAGACATAGGTGGCACCTCAACCCGGTGCAGTTATAGCAATTACTACACCCGCCACTCTAGGTACACAGAGAGCATCTTCCACTTGGAGACCCTATCAAACCATCAGTGCCTAGGGCAGACCCTGTTTGCATGTCCGCACATAGGGCTGATCCCTTTGTGCCAGTGCCTACAGAGCCAGATCCAAAGCATCAAGAACATCCAGAATGTCAGAGTTATCACACCTATGGTAATGGAGGTTACAATCATTTCATCAACATGATCTCCATTGACTTGACCGCCCCCATCCATGATCCAGCCAATCCAACATGGTCATTGCATCTAGACATAGAGGCTATAGATTGGGATCACGCTGACACACCACCATCCCCATCGGAGTATTGGCCTTGCGGTGGGATGTTTCATTTCACTCCAGGATAGACTCAGGATGTCTTCCATGTTCGAAGAGGAACCCGACGTTCCTAATGATGATCTTAATTCAGCAAACGATATCCATCTGATCCCAACTCCACACCAGTTGGAGGACGGATCCCACATGTCGATCGAGGCAATGACTGATGTAGACATCGGCACAGATCCAATGAATCCATGGATTCTCAAGCTAGGGGTAAGTCTCTCCCCCGAAGAGCAAGCCGATTATGTTGCCCTTCTCAAGGAGAAGAAGGAGGTTTTTGCATGGTCATACAAGGATATGTCGGGACTAGACCCACAGCTAGTCACGCATAATTTAACGCTTGATCCGACAATCAAGCCAGTAAAGCAAAAACTATGCAAGATGCACCCAACAGTGGCCTTAATGGTCAAATACGAGTTACAAAAGTTGTTGGATGCACAGTTTGTCATCTGTGTGGATTATCCGCCATGGTTGTCTAACATGGTTCCCATCAAGAAGCCCGATGGGAGGATTCGCATATGCACCAATTTTTGAGATCTTAACAAAGCGAGTCCTAAGGATGATTTTCCCTTGCCAAGCATTGACGCGTTGGTAGACGCTACAACGGGCCACGAAATGCTTTCCCTCATGGATGGTTTCTCAGGATACAATCAGATTCGTATTAATCCCGAGGACCAACTAAAAATGGCATTCACAACGCCTTGGGGGACATTTTGTTATAAGGTCATGCCTTTTGGCCTTAAAAATGCTGGCGCCACCTACCAACGTGCCATGACGTACATCTTTCATGATTACATGCACAAAACTTTGGAAGATTACATGGATGATTTGTTGGCCAAATCTCTTTTGTGCCCAGATCACCTCGGTGACTTGAGCAAGGTCCTTGATCGCCTCATTGAGCATAAAGTCGGACTAAACCCCAAGAAGTGCGTCTTTGGCGTCACCTCTGGAAAGCTCTTGGGTTTCATAGTCTCCAAATGAGGAATCGAGGTGGATCCCAACAAAGTCAAGGCAATCCTTGAAATGCTTCCCCCAACTACCATCAAGCAGCTCAGAAGTCTGCAAGGAAAGGTCACGTCGATCAAACGCTTCATAGCGCAGCTATCTGACAAGTGCCGACCCATGAATAAATTATTGCACAAGGGGGTAGCATTCCATTGGGATGACGAGTGCCAGTCGGCCTTTGATGACATTAAACAGTACTTGGCTTCACCACCAGTATTGGCACCACCTAGACCAGGAGTGCCATTCTATTTATACATCTCAGCTACTGAGGTGGCACTGGGTGCCATGTTGTCCCAAAAAAATGAGCTTCACAAAGAATAGGCTACATACTATCTTAGCCGCACCCTAGTCAGTTATGAACTTAACTATGCATACGTTGAAAAGCTCTGCTTGGCAGTGGTGTTTGCTACCAAAAGGCTATGCCACTACATGCTTAGTAATAAGACGTATGTTGTGTCTAAGGAGAATCCATTGCGATACATGATGAGTCGTACTTATCATAGTAGCCACACGACGAAATGGATCATGTTGTTGACGGAGTTTGACATAGAATTCATTGGACAGAAATCCATAAAAGGTCAAGTCATCGCCGATCAACTAGCCGAGGCTCCTCTTGAAGACGATCAGCCTCTGACTTTCGAACTACTTGATGATGGGGTCTTCCATGTTTTAGAATCGCTAGATTCTGATGAGCCCGAGTCACGAGTCGACATAACCCTATTCTTCGATGGTTCTAAGTGTGAGCAAGGAGGTGGCGCAGGAATTGTATTCTTCACTCCACAAGGGGCTCCAATGCCTCTGTCATTTAAATTAGACTTCCCATGCACCAATAACAATGCAAAATACGAAGCCTTGCTCATAGGTCTTCAAACAGCAGTCACCATGAACATTAAATGATTGAACATCTTTGGTGACTCGTTGTTAATTGTCAATCAAGTTAAGGGGATATTCCAATGTAAATGCCCAGTTTTGCAGGCCTATAAAGCCCTTGTGGACAAATTCTTGGCACAACTTGAATGGTACGACATCGAGGCACTCCCTCGATCATCGAATCATTTTGCGGATACTATGGCCTCCTTGGGGTCACTAATCCCACAAGACCTTTTCGGTGAGATGACAACCATTCAGGTCAAGACATTATCGCAACCCATGATGGAGCGTGCAAGCTCTGACCTCACGCCAGGAATCCACTTGATCCAGATTGAACCATCTTCGGATAGGTTTTCTCGAATCCAAGATTGTTTGACTAAAGCCAACTGGGGGTCCTTGTTCTCCCCTTCCCCTCTTAATAGCAACACAACGCTATTTTTACAAGTTCTTTCCCGTTCAACTTTTGTTCGGGATGAACTTCAAGAGGGATTGGCCATTCATACCATCGAGGTTTCTGATCAGCAGGATTGGTACACACCCATTAGGGATTACCTCAAGCTAGGTACTCTCCCACTTGGATTGACACAAGCCATGAAAAGATCATTCAAACAAAAAGTGGCAAAACATGTCTTGTTAGGAGACATTTTGTATCGTCGGAGCTATGAAGGAATCCTCCTCCATTGCTTGGACCAACAAGAGTCCGCTTGGGCGATCACCCAAGCACACGATGGTACATGTGGTGGCCACTTCAGCGGTATGGCCATCGCAAAGCGCATTCTTCGCATGGGTTATTATTGGCCATCTTTAGAGCGAGATTGTTGCGCATATGTGAAGAAGTGCATGAAGTGTCAACACCATGCTAATTTGACACACGTACCTTCTCAGGCCTTGCAACCGATCCAATCGGCTTGGCCTTTTTCGTAGTGGGGCTTTGATCTAATCGGAAAGATCTCCCCTGCGTCGTCGGGTCATCACACATTCATCATTACAGCCACAGAGTACTTTACCAAGTGGGTGGAAGCAATTTCGTTAACCTCTACGACTGGACCCCGCATTGCGGAGTTTATTTTGCATAATATCATATGTCGTTTTGGTATTCCATCCAAGATCCTCTCGGATAATGGGACGCCCTTCAAGAACAAAGATGTGCGTGCTTTGACCACAAAGTACAAAATTCAGCATAGTTTTTCAACACCCTATTATCCATAGGCAAATGGGCAAGCAGAGGCGTCTAATAAAATGCTCATCGCCATCCTCAAAAATACTGTCGTAGATAATCATAAGGATTGGCACATTCAGATCCCGCTTGCCCTATGGGCTTATCGCACTAGTATTCGGACGCCCACTGGGGCAACTCCATTTTTGCTGGTGTATGGCTCCGAGGCTGTCATGCCTCTTGAGTTGGAAATCCCTTCGCTGCGCATATCAATGCAAGAGTTCATCGATGATGACACTGCGCGGCAGGCCCGGTTAGATCAACTTACGTTGCTTGACGAATGTCGCGTCAATGCTCTCGAGCATTTGCGTATCTATCAAGAGCGACTTAAGAGAGCATACAACATGAAGGTCCACTTGAGGGAATTTTAGGTTGGTGACTTGGTCTTAAAGGAGAACCAACAAAATTCTAATTTACCGTCCCATCTGAGGGACAAGTTTGCAGCAAACTGGTTAGGTCCTTATGTGATTGATAGTCGAATAGGACCTGGAACTTACCGGCTTGCCTCTCTTGAAGGAATCAAGGAGCTCGAACCCTTGAACATCATTCATTTGAGGCCATTCCACATTTAGAGAGCCATAGTCCAACCAAAAGCTCCAAGGATTCTCACAATCGCTTGGTCAACCCCAAAATGCCCCAAAGGTGTCTATACACCCTTTGGTCAACCCAAAAGCTCCAAGGATTATCCCAATCGCTTGGTCAATCCCAAAATGCCCCAAAGGTGTCTATAAACCCTTTGGTCAAACCAAAAGCTCCAAGGATTCCCATAATCGCTTGGTCAACCCCACAAATGCCCCAAAGGTATCCATAAACCCTTTGGTCAAACCAAAAGCTCCAAGGGTTACCATAACCGCTTGGTCACAACAAATATTCAAAAATAAACAAAAACAATAAAATCATCAAAAATAACAAAAAAATTGCATCTTCATTCCATGCATACTCATAAAACATCAAAAATACAAAAATATAGGTTGCATTAGGCATCATATTCATACATTGCATATTTGCTGGTTATACAAGTCAAAAGCACCATAGATTGTCCTTACTTGACAATCCCATCATCTTCCACATCACATCAATTTTATCAATGCTTACATCCCGCATCACACCATCCCATTTTTTTTAGCATTAGTCAGTTGTCTCCTAATGTATTTAGGGTTTTCGTCATTCAACTTTCTTTACCTTTCTAGCCAAAAATTGTACACAGTCAAACAGATTTTACACAGGAAAATTTTACTTGGGTCACACCTCGTTATGTAATATCCCTACACAAATTTACACACATAAAATAATTCCTAAGTTGTGTGAACGCCAGAGAAACCTACAAAGCAGTCTAGGGTACCATCGGTGAAAGATTAGCCTGTTCATCCCCCTGTGCGAATGGTTCAAGAATGCTGAGAATTGACAAAAGGACAAGCTCTTCCCCATCCATTCCTCCTAATCAACAGTGGTTTCCATCACTACCAAAAATTCAAAAATCATCATTGGTTCCTAAGGTTGTAAGGATTCGTACTACACGTCCCTGCCAAGGATGGGTAGTCGTCCCCAAGGCCTAAAAGAATCAATGACCATTCCAAAAACAAAAAAAACCATTTCCACAAGCCATCATCACAATCACCTTTGGTCTCTCAGGTCGTAAGGATTCGTACTACACGTCCCTGCCACGGATGGGTAGTCATCCCCAAGGCCTAAAAAGATCAATATCCTCCCTTCATAATCTCCATACTACCCGTTGGTTCCCAAAGTCGTAAGGATTCATACTACACGTCCCTGCCAAGGATGGGTAGTCATCCCCAAGGCCTAAAAGGATCAATGTTATTACAAAGCTCAAAAGCCAAATCAAATAATAGTGGTTATCACCACTATTCAAAATCCTTGCTCAAAAGAACACAAAAAAGAAGAAGAACAAAATAAACAGTGATTTTCATCACTTTGTATACGAGCAAATATCCCAAACCATTGAACCGATAAAAAACCTGAACTTGAATCCCTGGAATTCTCAGCATTCGAAAACCATCTAGGTGATCCTCATTACAGGTTTGGTGGATAGCCTACCTGGCAATGGCGGTATCCTACCCGCATGACGATATGTCTGTCACATTAGCTTTGCGTGTGAGCAGACCAATGTTTGCATGTGGATGAGCTAGCTTATGGTACCCTAGATTGTCCCGTGGATTAATCTTGCTAAATCCAACAACGGAGTTAGTGGAGCTAGTTAGGTGATCCTCAGTACAGGTTTGGTTGATAGCCTATCGGCACTTGGCGGTATCCCGACAAATACCACATAAACGAACTCAATTGCACACACGGGGATGTGAAATAACTTGGTTAACCTCCAAGTTGGATTTATACCTTGTTCAAAAGTCTTGCGAGATAAATGCACAATCTTGGCTAGTTAGTTAAAATATCTGAATCTCAGAAAAGCTTAACTACATTATAACAACTGGTACATTTTATTCCATACATCATCATCAAAAAATATGCACAATACAAAAACAAAGTTTTCACATGCAAAGTTATTCCACACAGTCGTCCCATTAGTTCAGCAAGTCAGTCAAGTCTTGTACAGTCTAAGGTGTATCGACAAGTAATCAACAAATAATTTCATTCATTCCATATGCACACATCATACAAATTAGAACCATCGCATTCATACAAGCATTTGCATACCATCAATGTAAATACATGTACATAAAAACAAACCATGAAAAATGCATAAAAACAAAAAGAGTCATCTGTATATATATCATAACAAAAATGCCCACAGGCTACAAATAAACCGGTCCTCTGACCCCGCAACAACAACCAAAAACTCAAAAACCCCAAAGCCTAGGGCGTCGGCCACCATGATCACGCAGGATCGATGCGACGGGAACTACCCCCCGTGGTGTGGGTCCTATGGGACCTCTCAGGGCGACTGCTGCTCGCCCCTGCATCACGCCTACTAGTGCCCCCCTCATCTAGCCATCGATGATGGGATGATGCTGACTGCTCAGTATCGTTGTCTCTCATCCGCCGTGAAGAACCCCCTCTAGGAGGCTCAGGTAACCGCCCACCCAGGCGGATGATCTCTCCCTCCATATCCATCCGATGCCGATGCCAGTCTGCCTCCCATCGAAGCCAATCTGACTCCCATTGATCCCACTCTACCTCTCATCGATGGTAGTAAGCTACTACATCATCGCGTTGTGCTAGCTGTGTCCACAGTAGATCCCTCTCTCGTGCAGCATCGGTATCCCCCTCCTATCAACGGGACGTAGCCCATGCGGTCTCCCGCTCTGCCAGCTGAGTCTACAGGAGATCTCTCTCCTGCAAAGCCTCTCCCAGCTCCCCATCTCGCCTCCGTAGCAGCTCCTCCAATCGTGCTATCTCTACGCCATGTCTTGCCTCCACATCCTCCGCACCTCGCTTGAGGCATAGGCGAATCTGGGACAGGAGCCTCGCTCTGGCTCCCACTGCTCCGGGACGTCCTGCATCTTCGGCTGGTCAGGTACCCCAAAATCCCCTCCAACATCCTCAACCTCGACCATGTCTGCATCATCACGTGGTACTCCCCAACCCTCATCTAGTGCTTTCGCACCCTCATCCCCTGCTGCTGCTGCCTCTGCACCACCAAGCGGCCCCTCACCTCTCCACTATCGCAAGGTCCACCACTGCTCATACTCAGTAGTAACCCCGACGTCATCCACATCTGGGACGTCAATCATCGTATCTGAATCCTTGCCAAGTGGCGCAACGACTGGCCGATCCAGAGTCCTCTCATCCCCCCGACGTCGATAGACCGTGGGCTCACCAGGCATCCCCTGGTGCACCCCAAACTATCGTGTGACTCGACCGTATGGGAACAACTCCTGCTCAGTCCCATGCCTCCCAATCAGCCATCGCTCCCTCCGTACCCATCGAAGCCACTCTCCAGCCTCGAGCCAGGCTGGACAGTCCCGATAGGGGCGCCAGAACACCTCTCCAGGAGTAAGTCGAGCGAAGGCATCGACATAATGCCCTACGGCACCTGCCCATCGTCGGCTCTCTCCCTGCTCCTCCGACCTCTGCCATAATACCCCGTATCCAATCTCCCGGTCTGCCATCTCCGCCCGAGTCATCCAGGGCAGCCCCGTAGGCCTCTCCACTGCTATATGCTGCCAAGCCCAGCACTACAACAAGTAGCTGCAACTGATCCCCTTTCGCTTTCGACAGCGGACCTCGTACAACTCATCATAGAGTTGTGCTAGCAAAGTCTGTCCCCATCTCATAATCATCGGTGTATCTGTCGGACACTCCACCAGCCTGAATACCACCTCTAGCAGGTTCCATGGGAACCTCGCACCAGAAGAGTCGAGGAGCAGCATGTTGGAAATGAGGCTCATGAGTAATGCATGCCTCGTTCCCAACACACCCCTCTCTAGCCACCATCGCACCAGTATGCCACCCATCTGACAGTCGATCTCTACCCTCTCCACTGGGGTCTCCACACCCAACTCCTCCCCATGCCCAAAATAGCGTATCAGTACTGCTGTCCTCCGATCCCGTGACGTCGTCCGGATCGGCAATCCGTCTATTGGAATCCGAAGAATCCGATAGACATCCTCCAAGGTCACCGTCATCTCCCCTATTGGGAGATGGAAGGTATTAGTCCGGGGATCCCATAGATTGATCAGGGCCATCAGATAGGCCCGATCCCCAACCACCGGCTCTAGCCGAGTCACCTGCTTGAGCCCAAGGGCGTCAAGCCAGTCCCAATCAGCCAAGGTCAGCGCCGCACGTGCTTCAGTAAAAATAGTCGGCACCCGATGTCGGCTCTTCACAACCTGCGAAAGAAAACAACACAAAAACATTAAAAACAATGAAAAACTGTACAACTCTAACATGTATATACAAATAATGCATTCAAACTGTACAGCCAAAAACAAAGCACAAAATTCAAAAATTATTTGTCAGTCCTAGGGTTTCTAATCCTAACTGATAAATTCCAAAAACACAACAAAATTCAAAAATTAATTTGTCAGACCTAGGGTTTTTAACTCTAACTGATTAATTAAACCATAAAAACACACAAAAATTCAAAAATTATTTTTCGGGTCCATAGGGTTTCTAACCTAACGATAAATTCAAAACACAAAAAAATTTACAAAATTAATTTGACCTAGGGTTTACACTACTAAGGTTAAATTAAAAAAAAAAAAAATTAATTATTTGCTTAGGGTTTCATTAATCCTAAAAACCAACATTTAAAAAATTTGCAAGGTTTACCTAGGGTTTTTAACCTAATTCACCATTAAAATATAAAAAAAAAAATAAATTTTTATATTTTTAACTAGGGTTTTATTTATTAAAAAAAAAATAGTTTACCTAGGGTTTCTAATCCTAAGATAAATTCCAAAAAATATTACAAAAAATTACAAAAATTATTTTTCCATAGGGTTTCTAATCCTAAGTTAAATTCCAAAAACACAACAAAACTTTACAAATTAATTTGTGACCCTAGGGTTTTTAATCTAACTAATGTAATTAAACAACAAAAACAATTACACAACTAGGGTTTATCAACTAGGGTTCATGCTACGCTTTTCGCTTAGTTTTACCATCTACATTTTTTAACTGTTACTAAGTGTTACTTTAGGTTTCATTCAGGTTCAACGCAGTTTGTAAGTTCTTTTCTAAACTAACTTTCTAAGTTCAGTTTTCACTTAAACTTTTGATTCTGTTTAAACTAGGGTCTTTAAATTAATTATTTATTATGTTAATCACCTCGGGTTTTCATGTTTAACCATACAAAAAAAAAAAAACATAAGAAATAAACAAATTGCAATTTATCAACTCCAAAAAATAAAGAGGAGAAGGGACACTTACTGGTATCGCTTCGGCTCCACCGCTCGATACCCGGTGTGTGCACTCATGGTCGCAAGAAAAATTCTGCAGCGCTTCGCTTCGCGAATTGACCTCCTCCTCCTCGAAGCTCCAAATTGCCCAAAAAACAAATGCAAATGAGCCCAAAACGTCGGTTTTGGCCTTTAAAAAGCTTTTTGAGCTCGTATTCATTCCCCCTGGGACGAGCGCTCCTGGTTGAGCGCTCGTCCCTCCCTAGGACGAATACTAAATAGGAGTTCGTCCCACCCAGGGACGAATACAGAGCAAAAATTTCAAAATAGCAAAAAAAAATGCAAAATAAGTCTCTCCCTAAGTTTTTGGAAATTCATCCCCAAACGGCGTCACCAAAATGGGTCAAAACCCACCACAAAAATACTAATAACATTGCCGAACGAAGGTGCTCTTGCGCTGACATCTCTTGGCATCCAAAAACAGACGTTGGGGTTACAAATTGTCACTATCCTACTCCCTAAGAAGGCTACCATGGCCGGACCGCTCCACGGGAGGACGGATTTTTGAGAATTTCATCCCCAAACGGCGTCACCAAAATGGGTTCACACCCACCAAAAACAGGTCCAAAAATTAGAAACTGCTTGCGCATTCAATGGTAAACAATTGAAGGCACCCTTACCTAAGTCATCTTGGGTCAAGCGACTCGTCGCTTTTCTCATGTCGGTCATTCCCTCATCGATTCGTCGCTTGAGGGGGTAGTCACACTTAGTTGCCAATCAACAACAATATACCCAATCATGGAAATGACACGCATTCAAAGGATCATTGACAAAGACAATCGCGCCCCTGCTTGGGGCAGCAAACAAGCAATTATCACAAGCTGATCAAACACTTGGCATTCGTGAATCATGAACTCAAGGTTCCCACAGACAAAAGGTTGCGCCCTTTGCCTATTCATGACTGATCAATGTCCAAGTTCAAGTAATACCTCACCGAACCAGGTTAATACTTGATTTAAGTTCCTTAGCTCGTCAGAAGCAAGGATTCAAGAATGCGTGCCCTTTCCATACTTGGGGCATCAAGAGTTGGTTAGGTTACTGAGAAACCCTAATCATTAGTGCTTTGGTTATCTATTTTTGCTCGACGCTGTGCCTTGCACAGCGCTTCCCAAAAAGGGGCATCTGTAGACACCAAAATAGCACCAATCCGATTACGTGACAACGAGCACTGATCGCATTGACACAAACAGTCCCTAGGGCAGCCCCCAGAGGTTAAACAGTGGTCTTAACCACTTCCAAAAGCAGTTTTAGAGGTCAAAGGTCAATTTGGCACATTTTTGGCAACTTGCTCTCTGTTCGTCCCACCCAGGGACGAATACAAACTGTCATTCGTCCCACCCAGGGACGAATACATAATTCATCCCAGGGTGGGGCGAATAGAATGTTTGACTGGCAAAAAAAGTCAAACTTTGGCAACTCCGCCAGTTAACTGAGGCTTCAGGCCATGCAATTGCGAGGACTAGATTTTATTCGAGAAGAAAGACTTCAGTAATGAGTGTCTTTATCATGCAAGACGATTTTGTAACAAGGAGTTAGCTTTTCTCTCAAAATCGGACATGCAAACTCAAGTGGCGCCCTCGCATGCGCAATTCAAACAAGGAGACCCTAAGGTCTATAAATTGGGGAGTTTTCCCACCCAAAAAAGATACAGAGAAGGAGCATTTTGAGCAACGAAGTGCTGCCCTTTTACTTACTTACGATTTGTGCTTTTACATCCATAATCTCTTAATCGAAAGGGAGGTTATTGGGTGACTTTTGGAGGCACGAATCAAGACCCAAAACCCAATTTTTTTGGCCACAATATCCTACCAATTTGTCGACAACACATCACCACAGGTTTCGGACTCATCCCAAGCGGATTGGTGTCGAAACAAAGTCTCAACCGACGGGTGGTTTGCCTTCGGGCACCCCCTGCCTTATTGCAGGTTTATTCGTCTCACCCCGGAACGAATACCAAACTATTGCAGGTTTATTCGTCCCACCCCGAAACGAATACGGATCTATATCGAATTTGGTGACTGTTTCTTTTGCAGTATTTTGCTAGTTACATGTTTATGCTTCTGTCAAATTTTTAGTCTATTTAGATTCATTTTAATCATCGTTATATTTATCTTTTATATTCATTAACAGTACTCTTTTAGATTTGCGAGTTTCATTATCATACACAGGTGCTACTGACGATTTGTTGTTTCTTTGAACGCAGGAGGAGCAACAAGGATTAAAGATTCATCAATACCAGCAACGGCAACACTTTGGCCCGCCCATTTCACATGTGGGCACGCGGAAGGAGGAACACTAAATCCATGATTGTAATTGAAACTATGTTAACGCTCCTACCCCCTAAAAGGGAGGAGACGTCTTTGTAACCGAATTGGAAGAGTATAAATAAAAAGGGTTGTGCTTTCTATACTTCCTTTTATCTCATTTAAATTCGTCTCTTTTCTTTCATTTCATGCATTTCACTTTATAGGACCTTAAGCGTTAACTTTGGGTTTTGAATACATCGCATTAGTTTTCCTTTCAATCTTTCGAAATCTCGTGCTTTCACTTTATATTATCATTGCAAATATCCTTTACAAATATGTCCCTCTTAGGGATATCGAATTCTTTGATACAATTGATACAATGTTTCGAGCCCCTCAAAGGGGATGGTGCAATATGCAGGCTCTTAATGTAGACATGAACTACTTAAGGCTAAAGGAAGCCTTATTCTCACTTGATCGAAATAATATGCTACCAATAATGCTTTGAATATGCTCAGATCTTGTAAACCTACATTCAAGAAACAACATAAAAGAATTAGAAGCAAAGGAGGCCTCTCATGATGAGGCTCTTGATAGGAATTTGCATAAATTGGTACAAATATAGCAAGAAAGCATGGAAACTTGCAAATATGGTTACAAAACCTCTGAATTAATGTAAAGGATGCTAAGAAAATAGTGAATCTAGCTATTCTAATGTATAATTTGCAATTAAAACTTGAAATGGATCAAATCTAATGAAACTAGTGCAAATTGACAAAATAGAAGGAAATAGAGCAAATCTACCTCTAATTTCTAAAATTAATCATACAAAAGCATAAATGAAAGTTAATATATGTTAGTTCTACCTAATTGCATGTTTAGAATAAAAATCTTGCAGCTAAAACGAGGGAAATTGAGTGTCAAACCCTTACCGCAGGTCTGAAGCGCAACTAGCTCTGTTAGCCGTGACTGAGGAGAAAATCCTCTTGCTCTTGTAATTAGGGATTGAATCTCAAATTTCCTTTATGTAATTGATGATAAAGGGTCACCTCTGTGTTCTGGAACTGATTGGCGATGTGGATTCTTTGAATTTGTAGTGGAAGTGGTTCAATTTTGGATGAATGATCCTTCAAGCTCTTGAAACCTCCATAGCTTCAAATGTAGTCATGATTTCTAAATTGGTAGCATGTAGGCACTCCTCAAGGGTTGCAAATGGCTCTCCAATTTGGTAGGGCTTCACTACATTCAATTGAAAGCTTCTCTCTTGAATTTTCCCCAATTTGGATGGTGTCTTATAGCACTCTCAATTCCTAATCCTAGCTTCCTTGGGAAGCCAAGATCGAGAACCAGGAGGTTGGAGAAGTTGGGAGGAAGAATCTGGAAGCTTCCTCACTCAAAATCCATTTCCAGGGCTATTGTAACTAATTTTTTCTTGGCTCAAGATTTCATGATAGTTACAAAGCTAGCCGCAGCTCTTAGGCGCAACTAGATTTGTTAACCATGGGTGTCAGCCACAATTCACATCTTAGCTATGGATGTTATCCGCGGCTAAGGCTGAGTAGGCTAAAGCTGCCTAAATTGAGTGGTTAAAACCACTACTTTGTCTTGGAATGGTCCAAGATCATTCATATGGTTTTTTAGGATGCCCATATGAGTAGTCCCCTACACATGATGCGTTTTAGGTATCTACACAAACAAAAATTCAAGTGAACCTCATATCTACTGGTTTATTCTATCTACTTGGTGATTGTAGCGATTTGCATCCATGAAAATAGGTAAGATGAATAAATCACCATAAGGACAATTGGTCATCTTCATCATCCTATATCTTCTTGTTCAAAATTACAATCACATTTGGCACTTCACATTTTTGTGTGAAACCTTACCAATAACAATTTGTAAAAAGTTGTCATTGTTGGCCTAGTTCATAGGGCTTAAAACATGGACAAAATCACATTTCATCATTTCACATCTCCTTGAAAGTCATCATGGCAATTGGCATTAACTAGGGTGATTAGTTCTGATCATAGGAATTATCTAACAGTCACTAGTTGGCCCTCCGAAGTTGACTATTTTTATTTTTGTATATTCATCCTTGCATATTAATGACGCCCAAAGGCACATTCTTTAGTAGAATCAAATCACCCCAAATTTGGGGTAACCACATTTTGTTTTTGACTTTCCCACAACATGATACATCTTACATGATCATGGTATCTACACTTGGTAAAACTCCCTTCATCTGTTGGGGAAAAAGACACACATTTTCATCATATTTTTATGAAACCCTTCATCTGTTGGGACAAAAATAGATTCAATCCTTCTATATTTTCCACCAATCTCCTCTCCTCATTGGGGCAAAAATGATATCACATTTACATCATTCATATCGTCCACAATCACATCATTATTTTATACAACCAATTGCACTCATTTTTCAATTGGCTCATGAGATTCATCTGCAAACTCATTCATCAATTGAAGGCATAACCTACGCAAATCCAAATTCTTTAATTCTTTTGTCTTCAAGCTTATTTTTCCATCCCAAGAGAAAGTTGCTTCTACACTTAGCCCAATCAGGTATCTTGTGTTTTTGCACTGCATTGTGTTTCACGCAATGTAGTACAAAAGGGGTATTTGTAGACACCAAAACCTAGTCACTTGTCATCCATCCAGGTCTTCCTACCATTTTACCCATTTATTTATCTATATCTAGGCATATTTGTTAAATATATGTTTAATATTAATATTTTAATATTATATTTAATAAATATAAATATTATATATATAAATAAATCCCAACCATCTGATTTGATTTAATCCTAGCCATTCATCCACGTCAATCCATGTCATGCACCCAAAATTAATATCCACCCTCTGATATGTTTTAATCTGAGCCATATAATTTTGTGTCACTTAAACCTTAACATACCCTAGTGTGGATTATTAATAAGAGTCATTTTGATGGCTCAACCCCTAAGTTTCCTTAAATCTTTTGCCCTAAGTAGTTTGAGTCTATTCAAACACTCTTACCATCCATCCTCACTTGCCCTAGCCTTCGCAACCATTGCCACCCATTTCATTTAGTAAAATCTGCTTCTACAGATCTCACCTCAGCTCTTGAACACCTTCGGGTGCTCCCTATCACCGTCGAGCATCTTCAAGCGCTTCCTTCCACTGCCAAGCACCGTTGGGCACTTCCTACCATCTTTGATCACCCACGAGCATTTTCCTACTATTGTTGAGCATCCACGTGCATCTTAGAACCTCCTTATGAAGACTAGCAAAACCCTCGGGTGTCGCTAGGGCATCCGCACACCATCTCCCTGCAACAACGAGTATGGACCAAAAAATGTTGAGTTCAACAAGGTAAATCATTTATTGTTATACTACTTTCATTATTTCCACATATGTATGCAACTTATTACTTGGCATTTAGGGTTTTTATTAATTTATGGGGTATCACATAGTGGAGCCCTCATAGTTACTACTAATCCTATTTTGTCATTCTTTGTGTGCAGGTTTGGAGATACACAAGCATTGAGCAGTTGTTTAAGCTGGAGTGGTCCATCGAAAGGATATATGAAGCCCACTCAATTCTGTTGGGATCAATCAAGCGTGAAGACACCACCCTGATTTGTTAGCTAGGATTTCGGAGAACCCTAGCATATTAAGATTATTGTATTGAGCAATAAATCATTGTAAAAACCCCAATTTGGGGTATATTTGGTTGTAATGTTAGGAATCCATCCAAAAATAATAAAACCAAATTTATTTTTGTGCAATCATATGCGTTTATCTTGCTTTTATTGTTCATTTATTTAAGTTTAAGTTATTTGGTGTTGTTCGATTTGCATCTACAAATACTCAAACCCTAATCTAAGACACACTTCTAATCTAAAGATGTACCCAAGGTGATACATTAGAATATACTAAATAATGTAATATATTCCAATAGGTTACTCAAATCATGAGGAAAATCACTTATTTTGGTGGTAGTGTATAGTCTCACAATGTATGCTCATTTATGTTCCTTATCCCATCCTATACAACTTTTGTAGTTGCTCAAATATTTTTCGCCTTTATCAAATGCCCAAATCTATTGTGTTAAATAGAGACCCTACTTTTACTAGTCTCTTTTAGCAAGATTTATTTAAGTTGTAGGGCACTCAACTCAAAATAATTTTAGCCTATCACCCTCATATTGATGGTCAAATTGTTAACAAGTACTTGGAAACCTACCTTCATTGCTTTGCATTAGAACATCCTACACAATCCCCTAAATGGTGGTATAATACTTTATATCATATTGCTACCAACGTTATCCCGTTTGAAGCAATATACGATCTTATTCCATCAACACTTTCCTCCTACATTTTAGAAAGCTCCAAGGTTCAAGCTATCAATTACACTCTTAACTAGCATTTTTTCATCCTTTGTCAACTTAAGATATATCCTAAATTAGCCCAAAAACATATGCATCAATAACCTAATCAACATTGTTCTAAGTATAGCTCTGAAGTGAGGGACATGGTTTTTCTCTACTTGTATCCCTACAAATAATCATTTATCCAACTCTAAGGATGCCAAAAACTTGTAGCCAAATACTATGGTCCCTACCAGGTGTTACAATGGATTGGTTCCACAACCTACAAATTGGCCCTTTCGACCACTTTTAGAATATGTGTGATCTTTCATATCTCCTACCTAAATAAGGTTGTTGGCAATAAGGTATATGTTCAATACACATTACCAGAGTCAGATGAAAAAGGATCCATAATTCTCGAGCTTGGATGAATTTTGGAAAAGAGATTGTGCATCCTTTGTCAGC
Organism: Wollemia nobilis; assembly: GCA_028583015.1. Lineage (NCBI taxonomy): Eukaryota > Viridiplantae > Streptophyta > Pinopsida > Araucariales > Araucariaceae > Wollemia > Wollemia nobilis. Next base: position 18,458,368 of record JAQPPZ010016947.1, on the reverse strand, counting down.
ATGTCATAACTGATGTTATTGTTCAATGGCGGTGATTACAACCTAAAGATACCACATGAGAGTCCCTCCAATAGCTCCAATAATATTTTCCTCATCTTCAACTTTGAGGACAAAGTTTTTTGAAGGAGAAAGGCATGTTAGGATCTCATCCTAACACTATTAGGTAATAACCCCCTTTCTAACCCTTTCTAACATGGGGGCCCTATCCTAATGATATTATGTAATATTTTTTAATAGTTTATGGTACTAGAGGTGCCTAGACAAGTGGCATTATTTAATGTAACTATTATAAATAATGTAACTATTTTTTTGGTAGAAGATTCTAGATCGAGTGACATTTTGCATGTAAGCCAACCCTTGAGTGTTAGATTAAAGATATGAAGTGTCTTTAAAAATGTGAGGGGCATAGATGGATGTATGTTTTTGTATATTGAATCAAAGTTCTATTTAGGAGGTTCCCCCTCAAAGAGACCAAGGATTATGTATTGTGATTTTGTGAGATAATATATATTTCTGCATTTCCATTTTATATTGCAATATTTTGTTCTTTTGTAAATTACTACTTCTATTACAATATTTATATGGATGTGCTTATTTTAACTAGAAGGTTCCTAACAAGTGGTATCAGAGTATACTTTCCAAGGTTGTATTTCATTATGACTACAATAGTTCATGCCCTACCATTTCTATTGTTAGGTATAATTTATTTGTGATTTTATTTTTTTGCCTATTATCCTAATAAAAAGAAAATAAAAATAAAAAACATTTTTGTGTCATTTTTTTTATGTTTTTAGTTTAATAGGTTGGAAATCCTATGTTGGGGGTTTTAAGATATCATGGAGGAACTATTTTTATTGGCTGAGCTAGATTTCTTGTAAAGCATATAGTGATGTGAGGGGTCATCAAACTCCAATTCCTAGGCCTCATATAACACCTTTATATAGATTTGAGATCCCATGTATCTTCGGGTATATTGGGAGACTCCGTAATATTAATAGAAACCTTTAGACATATGAAACTTATTGATCGTATATCTATCCATAGTGCACCAAGCACAACACTTGGGAATATCGCCCTCTTGTACTATCAGAGAAGCGGGTAGTGCACTCAAGGATATGCATGAAATCCTCCTTGAATAATGGCCTAAAATATTGGTTCGAGCATTATCATTCATCACTATGGTATAATAGAGGACTATGGATAGTGCAAACACCTTGACCTATAGTACCCTATTTTTTTTTAACATAAACCCAAAACCAATAACCCTACCATGAATTTTGAGCATATTGAAGAGACTACACTACCATATAAGTGACTATATTAAAATAGTCAAAAGAACTTGCGGTGAAAGTAATAGTCAAAAAGAACTTGCGGTGAAAGTAATAGTCAAGATAGGGTCTATCAGTGTAGTAGTCAGCAATAGTCAGGTATACTCTTAGCAAGGGCCATAGATAATAACAATCAAGATAGAGTCTTATTGTGTAGTTGTTAGTTATAATTAGGAATCATAACAATTCGGACAATTGTCAATAACAAAGCCTGCCAAGACAACCATACAAAATAGCGAGTTATAGAGTTAGAATAGTTTTTAGTAATAGTCATTGTGGGGCCTACTAAGGGTATTGTCGAATAAAATTCAAATTTCTAAATTAACAAGGACTCTAGGAGAAAAATAGATAACACTTGACTAAAACAAAGTATGGGGTATTGAAAAACATCATTTGGAGACCTAGTCCATTCTAACCATCTTATCAAGGTGATCATTTTTTTCAATTGGTTATATGGGATTGAAACGGACCCCACCCATATTATATCATCACCACAAAGTGGTATTATAACAAATTTTGGATATTATCCATATATCTCTTGGCAAGATTCAAACCTTCGTCTCCTCCTTGAATGTTGAGGAATCTAACTATTTGAGCTAGTGCCATTTGATAAAAATTCAATGAGTTTACACAAGTTTTTAAGAGGTACCCTAGTCCCCTCATACTAAGTAGGGCTTAAACCTTTGATCTCTCAAAGAGAGTCCAAAGCCCTTACCACTACAGTAAGCTTGCAACTTGAGGTGATCGTTTTTATATATAACACCCAAGCACTTTTTTGGGACCACTATTAAAAATAATAACTACCAAATATTATTCCTATTTTTAGTATCCTTAGAAGGTCAAAAAACATTGGGTATAGCTACAAGCACTAGGGAACAATAAAAGACAAGATAAAATGCTTCAGTAACTTTATGGTGGAAGCATTTAGGAGGTCAGCTAAGAGATAAACTCAAATATTTACATGACTCCTTGGCCTATGTGATAAGATAATAGAAGGACATGAAGGAGGAATTAAATGGAAATATTATAGACTTAGAAAGTTATTTTAGTAACACCCACACATATGGTTGATTGGTTATTATGACTATAAGGGTGAAGGACTCAACAATCAAGAGCGGGAAACTTGCAATAATAATGAAATTAAATATCCCAAATTAGATTTTCTAAAGTTTGATGGAAAGTATCTAGAAGGATGGTTGTGTCGAACATAACAATAATTCAGTATTCATAATGTTCTATTGAAAATTTTGGGTACTTTGGGTACATTGCCTTTGCTCAAGTATATAAGTTGTCATTGATGTCAAGAAGCTTTTGAAGGAATTTGATTTGATGTCAAATAATTTATTTTGATGAAGGTTAATAACATTTTCAAAGGTCTTTTGCAAACATTTTGATATCGCGACATGTTGTAGTTTCGTGAAAAAAGCTACAGAAGAGTTACAGAGGCAGTTGAAGCCGACAAAGTTAAATGTGAGCCGACGAAGATTAGGGTTTGCAGCCGATGAAGTTTAGGGTTGTGCAGTCGACTAAAGATCAGGGTTACAGTCGACTAAGATTAAGGTTTTGATCTTGAAAGTGTTATTATAAAAGGCAGGTTGTTTTGAAGAGTTGCGGGATTTGTTAGTTGCGACGTTCGCAGATAGAGCGCAGAGTGAGAAGTTCGATCGCCAAGAGTAGAGTGTGAAATTCGATTGAAGTGTGCAGAGTGAGCGAAGAGTCATGGTGAATTATTCTAAGTGTCGTTGTGATTGTGCAAAGAGTGCAAAGGTTGAAGTTCAACCAAGTGCAGTTGTGATTGTGCAAAGAGAGAAGAGGGCGTAGAGAGCACAAAGGGCAAAGACGAACGCGAAGTGCTGCTGTATGAGGATAGAGGTGCACTGGTTCTTTGAGAAGAACCTAAGGACAGATTTGGCAAGTCTTTGATAAGGCTTGTGTGCAGAGGATTGATTTGTTCAAGTGTTGGACAGATCTGATAGACAGAGGAAGACCTGTACTAGACCGACTGACTATGTTTGGTATAGGTTGCTGACCTGTTGTGGACGTGATCATAGAAGGCAGAGGTCTCTTAGGCTAAGCATTGAGGACAAGAGGTCTTCGATGGAAAGGAGTTCCACGTGTTGGCAAGAGGTAGAGGCAGTTGATCTTCTGAGGGATCATTTTTGGAGCAGAGGGGAAGGTATCTCCTTTGAGCAGAGGCTCATAAATCCAGAGCAGAGGGAAAGGTATCTCCTTTGAGCAAAGGCTCATAAATTCCGATTGGGGGAAGGTATCTCCTTTGGGCCGAGGCTCATAAACATTGTAATTGGGAAGGATTCCCAAAGAACTTTGAGATAACTTTTAGAGAAAAGTTTTGTGGACGTAGCCCAACCATTTTGGGTGAACCACGTTAAAATTGGTGTCACTTTATGGATGATATTGTGCATTGTTTTGATATTGCTTTGGGTATATTGCTTTACTATTTTGAAGTATAAAGGAAAAAGTAAAAAGAGGTCTTATACTGTTCACCCCCCCTCTCAGTATAAGCTTGTGTTCTTCAATTGGTATCAGAGCAGGTGCCTTCAAAAATTTTAACAGCTTGAAGGAAAAGCTAGTAAAGAACACAATGGATCATTCAAATAGCAATGCAACACCTATTCTTGATGGGTCAGATTTTGGTCTTTGGAGTGCAAGTATGAAGGTTCATCTAATGGCAAATGAGGTATGGGAAGTGATTGAAGATGAGTACACTATTCCTATACATGGTCCTAATACTAAAGAAGAAAGGCTCCTACATCACAACAATTCAAAAGCAATGAATGCAATCCTGAAAGGCTTACAGAAAGCAGATCTCACCAAAGTGATTCACTGCAAGACAACTAGTGAAATGTGGAAACAGATGAAGGTGGTTCATACAGGTGATACAAATGTTAGAAAGGCCAAGTTGAGACACTTCAAAGGTATGTTTGAACAACTCCAGATGAATGATGATGAAAAGATTAGTGACTACATGCTTCGTATGGATGAGGTTGTTAACTCCAATGAAAGACTTAGGTCTTGAGCTTGCTGAAAATGATGTTTGTGATAATATTTTAAGATCTCTTCCTAATAGATTTAGTGAAAAGATTTCTGCTATTGAGGAAGCTAAAGATTTGGATAAGTTGAAAAAGGATGAGCTCCATAGTATACTTGTAGCATTTGAGTTGAGAACTCAAGTGAAGGTTGATGTCAAGAAAGAGGCGACTTTCAAGGCTACCAAGAAATCCAAGGGTAAACAACTTCAAGATAGTGATGAGTCTTCTAGTGATGAAGAGGCATATTACGACAAGAAAGGCAAGTTCTCTAGAAAGCACAAAAGCATGAAAAATATAAGATGTTTCAATTGTGGAAAGTTTGGTCATTATGCTACTAACTGTACTATTCCCAAGAATGAAAGTGATGAAGATAAACAGGATTCTATGAGCAAGGTTTTTGAAAAGCATAAGCATCACAGAAAGAACAAATATGAGCACAACAATCAAGGAAAGAGGTATTCTCACAAGCACAAGAAGAGTTTCTATCTAGACAAAGCAAGTAAGTGTTCTAGTAGTGATAGTGAAAGTTCTTCAAGTGATAATGAAAATGAGATGTTGTTCATATCAAAAAAAGAGGAAGAACCAAAACATAGATTCATTATCATGAAATGTCTTAGATGTGGAAATTTTGGTCACCTTGAGGATGATTGCACAAATAATGATTTGGTTTCTAGTATGTATGAGGATGCTTCAGAAAACTATAAGGAAGATGCTTGTATGGTTTTTGAAAAAGGTAGCACCTCTAGTGATAAGAAATCCGAAAAAGGCTTTGATGATTCAGAAAGCAAACAAATAAAGGATCTTGAAAGTGAACTTATTAATGCTCTTAGTGCTTTGAAAAAGGAAAGAAATAAGAATGCTAGACTCAAGGATAAGTTAGATGAATGTTGTATGGAGAGAGATGATCTTATAGAAAGTCTTGATTTCTCTATAGCTAAGACACAATAACTCAAGGATGAGTTAGAGTCTAAGGTTCTTGAGTATAGTGAGTTAGAACAGAAAATGGCTTCTTTGAAAGAGGAAACTAAAGAGTACAAGGATAAGCTTTACAGGTTTCAAGATAGCTCCAAAAAGGTTAAGTCACTCATCAAAGGTCAAAGAAAGACAACAGATAAAACAGGCCTTGGTTTTGTTAAGCCACACAAGGAACAAGTTGGAGAGTCTAGTAAGAGACTCCAAAAGGAAGAGAGTTCTGATGAGGAAAGTATTTCAGATCATGAGTCCTTGAATGATAGATGCACAAAAATAGAAAACAGAATTCAGAATGAGAAGAAGTTTTCAGGACCCAAGAGGTCAAATAAAGGAAAATTTCAAGGTAGATGTTTTGCTTGTCATAAGTTTGGTCACATGGCTTCACATTGCATGGCTCAAGTGAAGAAGGTAAACGACAATTTTAGAAGTGCTAGTTTCTTTCAATGGTATTGCTACTCTTGTCAATAGTTTGGGCATAAGGCAGTTTATTGCAAGGTAAATAATAGGAACAGGTTTGATCAAAATAGGTTTGGTCAGAACAGGTTTGGTCAGAACAGGTGTGGTCAGAACAGGTTTGGTCAGAACAGGTGTGGTCAGAACAGGTTTGGTCAGAACAGGTGGATTCAAAGATCTGGTTTACCTCAGAGAAACAACATCGTCAAGTGTTTCAAGTGCAACAATGAAGGTCACATAATCAGATAGTGTAGAGCTGAAATTCTAGATTACAGGAACAGGAACAGTGGCATGATCAGGTCCAAGGATCAAGGCATGGACAAGAATAGGGATGAGAACAAGAACAAGAACAGTGACAAGAACAGGAATATGGACAAAGAGTTTAATAGAAGGCCCGGTAAGGAAGTTATAGACACTGATGATGATCAGTGCCTAATGGGAGTTTTACTCCCACCCCAGAATTAATCACCTCATCAGGAGGTGGGGGAGGGACTAAGCTAAGAGGCTCATTCTTAGTCCCGAGCCCCAAAGGTGACCCTTTGCCATTGATGACAAAGGGGTAGAGATATGAGTAAGGGGGAGAGCTTTAAAGTGAAGAGGAAAGCTTCAAGTCAGGGGGAGAAAAACTTCAAAGGACGTTGGTCAGTTGTTAGCACAATTGGTTTCAGTTTTGGCTCTTGAGAAGTGTTTTCAGTAAAGGTTTGCCATCAATGACAAAGGGGGAGATTGTTGGAAATTTTGGGTACTTTGGGTACATTGCCTTTGCTCAAGTATATAAGTTGTCATTGATGTCAAGAAGCTTTTGAAGGAATTTGATTTAATGTCAAATAATTTATTTTGATGAAGGTTACGGCATAACAGTTTCAAAGGTCTTTTGCAAACCCCAAGCTGACAGGTTCGAGAGAAAGAGCTCGCAAAGAAAAGTGTAGCGATTTCGCGACAATTTGCAAGAGGGTTTGTATGGATGAAAAAATGTCACGATTTCATGATAGGTTTGAGAGAAAGAGCTTGCAGAGAAAAAGTGTCATGATATCGCGACATGTCGGGTTTTCGCGACCCGAAGAAAAGAAAAGTGCTAAGGAGAAAAAGTATCGTGATATCGTGACATGTCGGGTTTTCGCGACCCGAAGAAAATAAAAGCACTAAGGAGAAAAAGTGTCGCGATATCACAACATGTCAGGTTTTCACGACCCAAAGAACAGAAAAGAGCTAAGGAGGAAAAGTGTCGCGATATCGCGACATGTCGCATTTTTGCGACTTAAGCAGGAGAGAGAAAACAAGTTAGAAAAGTGTCGCGATATCATGACATGTTGCAATTTCACAACGGGTTACAAGGAAAGCTTACGGAAGCTGAAAGCGTCGTGATTTCACGACGGGTTGCAAAGAATGCGTACGAATGCAGAAAGTGTCATGATTTCGCAACAAAAGTGAAGACAAAGTCTGCAGAGGTAGAAGTGTCATGATTTCATGACAAAAGTAGAAAGGAGGTCGACAAAGGGAGAAGTGTCGTGATATCGCGACAAAAGCAAAGTTGATGCTGACAAAGATAGAAGTGTCACGATATCGTGACAAGAGCTTAGTTGAAGTCGACAAAGGCTGAAGTGTCACGATATCGTGACAAAATCCAAAAGAAAGTGTACGGTCGCAAAGGTGTCGTGATATCGCGACATGTTGTAGTTTCGTAGAAAAAGCTACAGAAGAGTTACAGAGGCAGTTGAAGTCGACAAAGTTAAATGTGAGCCGACGAAGATTAGGGTTTGCAGCCGATGAAGTTTAGGGTTGTGCAGCCTACTAAATATCAGGGTTACAACCGACTAAGATTAAGGTTTTGATCTTGAAAGTGTTATTATAAAAGGCAGGCTGTTTTGAAGAATTGCAGGATTTGTTAGTTGCGACGTTCGCAGATAGAGCATAGAGTGAGAAGTTCGATCGCCGAGAGCAGAGTGCAAAATTCGATCGAAGTGTGCAGAGTGAGCGAAGAGTCATGGTGAATTATTCTAAGTTCCGCTATGATTGCGCAGAGAGTGCAAAGGTTGAAGTTCGACCAAGTGCGGCTATGATTGCGCAAAGATAACAGAGGGCGTAGAGAGCACAAAGGGCAAAGACGAATGCGGAGTGCTGCTGTATGAGGACAGAGGTGCACTGGTTCTTTGAGAAGAACCTGAGGATAGACTTGGCAAGTCTTTGAGAAGGCTTATGTGCAGAGGATTGATTTGTTCAAGTGTTGGACAGATATGACAGACAGAGGAAGACTTGTACTAGACCGACTGACTATGTTTGGTACAGGTTGCTGAGTTGCTATGGACGTGATCATAGAAGGCAGAGTTCTCTTAGGCTAAGCATTGAGGACAGGAGGTCTTCGGTGGAAAGGAGTTCCACATGCTGGCAAGAGGTAGAGGTAGTCGATCTTTTGAGGGATCATTTCCAGAGCAAATGGGAAGGTATCTCCTTTGAGCAGAGGCTCATAAATCCAGAGCGAGAGGGAAGGTATCTCCTTTGAGCGAGAGGCTCATAAATTCCGATTAGGGGAAGGTATCTCCTTTGGGCCGAGGCTCATAAACATTGTAATTGGGAAGGATTCCCAAAGAACTTTGAGATAACTTTTAGAGAAAAATTTTTGGACGTAGCCCAGCCATTCTGGGTGAACCACGTTAAAATTGGTGTCACTTTGTGGATGATATTGTGCATTGTTTTGATATTTCTTTGGGTATATTGCTTTACTATTTTGAAGTATAAAGGAAAAAGTAAAAAGATTATTATATTGTTCACCCCCTCCCTCTCAGTATAAGCTTGTGTTCTTCATGTTCCTTAGTATACGCGTCTCACAATTGCCTCTTTCAATCTTTAATCAATGGCCCTACAATGGTTTCAGTGGCTTAGGAAACCAAACATTGAGCTTACTTAGCTTGAATTTGAGCAACAACTACTCACTCAATTTGGTCTTAGTGAGTAAGAATATTTTACAAGAGCCCTTTTTAAACTCAAATAAACTTCAACTATTCAAGATTGTTAATCTCAGTTTGAAAAATTAGCCAATCATACCATTCACTTGAGTCACAAATTCTTCAAAAGTTGTTTTGTGAGTGGTTTGAAGGATGAGATTAAAGTTAAAATTAAAATGTTAAGACCACAAACATTACAACATGTAATAGCATTGGCTAGGTTGGTAGAAGAAATATTTAAGTTTAAAGGATGCACCTCCAAATTCTCTCAATCTTGACCACCTTTTTTGTCCAAGCCAACATCAAATCCTTTCAACAAATCTCCTACCATCAAAAATTTGACATAAGAATATATGTAAGCCAAAAGAGACCAAGGGCTATGTTATAATTATGATGAGAATTAATTCCCAGGACATAAATGCATGCACATGAAATTGTATTTGCTTGATGTGGATGAGGCAACAGCCATAAAATATTTAGAGGTGGAATAGGGTCATTAGGAAGAGGAACACACTGAACAACCAAAAGCCCAAAATGAATCCCAACAAAAAATCTTGGTGCATGCCTTAGCTGGTATATTAACTCCTTAGACCATAAATGTGATAGGACACTTGAAAGGACAAGTAATAATTCTTGAGTCTAGGAGCACACATAATTTTATTGACCCAATGGTGGCAAAATAGGGGAATTATTATATTAACACTTGTAACTCCTTTGAATTCATAATTGTCGATGGAGAGACTTTGCCTTATAAAGGGAAGTGTCGAAATGTCAAGATACAAATAGGGGAATATATTCTCAAGGTGGATATTGTTTCCTTATCCCTAGGTGGGTGTGATGTTGTTTTGCGAGCACAGTGGCTAAAAATGTTCGGCCTAGTATTGTGGTATTTTTTGAGCTATGGATGAAAATTAACCTATAGGGAATAGAGTATATATTATGAGGCATGAAGGTTGAGGCTACTCAACTTATTTCATCTCATAGGATGGAGAAACTGTTGAAAAACTCAACCCATGGAGTTGTGGTGAAACTATTTGATAAACAAGCTCTGGATGACAAGGACAAGGACATTTAGGAGGAATTACAACTTTTACTACAAAAAAAATACCAGTCATTAAAGAACCTAAAGGACTACCTCCTCGTTATACTCATGACCATGCAATTCAACTTATTCTAGGTAGTCTTCCTCCAAATGTTCTCCCCTATAGGTACTAATATGTTCAAAAATAATAAATAAAAAACATGGTGCAAGAAATTTTTACTACAAGGGTTATTCACCCCAATGTTAGTCCCTATTTTTCTCTAGTGTTGTTGGTATGGAAAAATGATGGGTCTTGGTGTTTGTGTGGGGATTTCAAAGAACTCAATAAAATAACTATTAAAGATAAATTTCCCATCCCATTAATTTATGAGTTGTTAGATGAGTTGCATGGTGTCCAATATTCTCAATATTGGATTTACGATTGGGATACCATCATATTCAAATCAAGTAAGATGACATTCCTAAAACTGCTTTTAGGAATAACGAAGGACACTATGAATTCTTGGTTATGTCATTTGGTTTGACCAATGCACCTTCCACTTTTCAAAGTTTAATGAATTCCATTTTTTATCCCTTCCCTCGAAAATTTATTCTAGTCTCCTTTGTTGATATTTTGATTTACATTCACTCTTGGGAGGAGCATCTCCAATATTTAGATCAGATCTTGCAACTTTTGTCTAAGAATCAACTTTATGCCAAGAGGTTAGACTATTTCTTTGGGTTGTAAGAAGTAGATTATTTGGATCATATTGGTACCAAAGGAGTTAAAGTTGATCCTAAAAATATTCAATCCATTTAAGAATGGCCAAAGCCTCAAACCATATATGGGCTCCGTAGATTTTTTAGACTCATTGGATTTTTTTGTAAATTTGTGCAAAATTGTGGAAAGATAGTGGCTTTAACAACCATGTTGAGAAATAATTCCTTTATTTGGTTAGAACCAATGGAGAAATATTTCAAGGAATTAAATCAAGCTATGACAACCACCCCAATGTTAGCAATGCCTAATTTTTCTAAACCTTTTGTAATTGAAAGTGATGCTTCTAGCAATGGAATCAGGGTAGTTTCAATGCAAGAAGAAAGACCATTAACCTTCACCAGTAGAGCACTTTCAAGCCATAATTTAGGTAGTTCTAATTATGAAAAAAAAATATTCTAGCCATATTACATGTTAATCATTGAAATCCATATCTCAATGGGTATCACTTTTCAATCAAAACTTACCAACAAAGTCTTAAGTACTTCTTGAAATAAAGGGTAGATACACTCGAATAATAAAGATAGGTATCTAAATTGTTGGGCTATGAAATCATATATAAAAAAGGAAAGGAGAATGTAGTGGTTGATGCCCTATATCAAAAATATGGAGATCAAGGAATGCTAAATACTATACCTACTCCACTTCTTCAATGGATCAATCATATCAAAGAAGAAACGACCAAGGATTTTGGTTTGCAAAATTTGATAAAAAAACTCCACACAAAACCCAAAAAATGCCCTGGATACACTTGGGATGTTCAAGACTCGATATATCAATATTGATTTGTCATTCCCCAAAACTCACAAATGTGAGAACACATCTTGTAGGAAATGCATGCATCACCAACGACTAGGCGTTCCAGGTTTCTAAAGACCTATGAAAGGACCAAACATACTTTCTATTGGAGGGGAATAAAATGGGATATTAAAAATTTTATGGAAAAATGTGACAAGCACCAAAGAATGAAAGGTAAAACTGATGTGTTCCCCTAGAAACCTTCAACTCTTACTAATTCTAGAACAAGTGTGGGTACATATTTCTATGGATTTCATTAAAGGGTCACCCAAATCAAGAGGAAAATCAATTATTCTTGTGGTAGTGGATTGTCTCACAATGTATGCTCATTTTTTATCCTTATCCCATCCTTGCATAACTTTCATAATTACCCAATTCTTTTTAAATTTCATATTTCATCTTCATGGAATACCCAAATCTATTATGTTAGATAGGAACCCTACTTTTACCAATCACTTTTGGCAGTAACTGTTTAAGTTGTAGGTCACTCAAATTAAAATGATTTTGACCTATCACCCTTAGAATAATGGCCAAACTAAAATTGTTAACAAGTGCTTGAAAACCTACCTTTGTTGCTTTGCATTAGAACATTCTACACAATGGTCTAAATGGCTCCCTCATGTTGAATGGTGGTATAATACTTCATATAATACTACTACCAAGATTTACCCATTTGAAGCAATATATGATCTTCCTCCACAAACACCTTCCTCCTACATTCTAGGAAGCTCCAAGATTCAAGTTACCAAATCCTCCGACAACTTAAGATAATTATTTAATTATCTCATAACCATATGCATTAACAAGTTGATCAACACCATTTTGAGCATAACTCTAAAATGGGAAGACATGGTTTTTCTCCACTTGTAGCCCTACAAACAATCATCTTTCTAGCTCCATAGATGCCAAAAACTTGCATCCAAAAACTATGGTCCCCACCAGGTGTAACAATAGATTGGTTCCACAACCTATAAATTGGCCCTTTTGGCCACTTTCAGGATCCATCTAGTCTTTCATGTCTCCTTGAAGAATATTGTTACAACAAGATACAAGTTTGTATCGCTCCAAATTTTTCGCATCCCTACCTTCAGGCTATAGGATCCGTGCCCGGAAGGAGGATGGGAAAAGGATGGCGCGGTAACTCGGACTGAGAGGACTTTGCGAAGGTCCCGCCTCTTAAGGGAGGTGCATTTTGATGATTTTTCGATGGATGGTGGGTTCACCAGGAAACATTTAGCGACAGTTTCCACGCCTAGGTTTTGGAATGTGTTTGATGAGTTCGTTTTAACCTTAAGCATTCATCCTAGGTTTGGCCGAATGAAACTAGATTAATCTATATGAAAATGCAAGTTCAATGAATACAAAAAATAGATTTAAAAGCAAAAACAAAGAATTTACAGGATGCAAATGAAGAATACCTGATCCGGATGTCTGAAGAAGATTCTGACGTTTGAAGCAGTCTGGATCGTCTGGAATTCGATGAAATCGCTTGCAATCTGACATAATCGTCTGATACTGACAGAATCGTCTGAAATCTGACTTCGTCAAAGACCTGCAAGATAGAAAACAGATGCAAAATACAAGAAGTCCTACTGTGCAAATCACTGGAATACCCGGCGGTTAACGGGTGGTTTGGGAGGTTAAATTTGAATTTGAAATTATTTACTAAGGTGAATATAATTTTTATAATTTTACTGCGCCAATTTTAGGGTGCTACATTTTGCCCCCTCTTTAGCAAATTTTTCGAAGAAAATGCGTTAAAGATGAGTTCTTCTCGATCTACGAGAAAGCAAAAAATTATACCCATTTTTAGGCAACGATTCTTGGTCGAATCGTACGACAACTTACTATGGTGCCCCCTCCGTGTTTTTACCCAAATCGAACGTTTGAGGTAAAAATGCGGAAAAGCAAAATTATTTTTGAATTATTTTGAATAAAATTAAGAAAAATAGGGTAAAACCCTAATTCATTGTTACTGTTCATTTTTACTATTTTTAGAGCTCTGAAGCAAAAAAAAAAATGGTGGAGACGACGCACAGATCAGCAGAGGTCCGACGTGGTCTACGGGTAAGGGTCTAGACTCAACTTAGACTGATTTAATTTGAATTTACATGCTTTGTAGGTAGATTTTTAGGTGAATTTTGAGCATCGTGGCCGTTTTTGGCCGTCGACGTCGGCGGGACGAAATCGTCCCGATTTCGACGAAATCGTCTCAATTTCGTCAATTTTGCCCAAGGGCGAAATCGGCGAAAGGGGGACGATTTCGTCAATTTAGAGACGATTTCGGTAGGCGAAATCGGAGACGATTATGCTCAAATTTGGGATGATATCGTCCAATAGTGGGCGATATCATCAATTACATGAAATTGATCTTTAAGTTGCATTATTAATTACTGGAATTGTTATTAATGATTGTTTATTGTTTTGTTGTTTATGTTGCAGAGAGGTTTGCTAAAGAGCAGAGAATGGAAGTATGGAGATTAAGAGATGACTTGGCCGCTCTGACACAGGCAGAGCGAGATCTACTGGCATAGGCCGGCTTGCAGCATGTGGCGAAGATACCACAAGTGTCCACAGATATGGGGCTTCTAACAGCCTTAGCAGAGAGATGGTATCGGGGTCTTCTTGTTTTCGGCTACCGACAGGGGAGATGGCTCCCACACTAGAGGATGTATGGAGGATTCTGAGAATCCCCATACAAGGGTGGATGATCACTCATGCGGCCAATCAGCGCCACGCTATGGGACGGCTGTGCGGTGACTAGTTCGATAAGCCCACATTACCAAATTTATTTAAAGAATGGTCCATCATTTATAATCGTGAATGAATTTTAGATAAGAGATTGCACACCCTTCACCATAGTGTCATCATTGATAATTTTTTTTCAATGGTTGAGATTACAACCTGAAGATGTCGCATGGGAGTCCCTCTAGAGATAGTTTACTCATCTTCAGCTTTGAGGATAAAGTTTTTTAAAGGGGAATGGCATGTTAGGACCCCATCCTAACACCAAGTTTATGCATAGTGGTGAATATTCACAAACTGGGTGAATATTAGCATTTTAAAAAATGCAAATTGGTGAATTTAGGGGACCCTAGACATCAGCCCTTTCACCCAATTTTTTTTAGACAAAAAAAAATTAGGTGTTAGTTCGTCGTGCATTGATAATAGTATTATATATATTTTTTTAAATTAGCCAGCACTCCCACCTAAATTGAGGACGCATTTCGCCTAAAAATTTTAAAATTTTTAACTTATCCTACCAAATTCGCCAAGTATACCACTATATATAATTGACACATCAACAATACTTTTTCATTTAAAACATTCAAACTATTAGAAAATCAAGAATTACACTAAACTTTGGTCGTGTGCAAAAACAAGTTGATATGAAATTAAACTCTACTCAGACTGAAATTGAACCCATATTTTTCGAACACTTTTCTACACAAGATCCACTATCAGACTCTATTTTGCACCCGAAATGATAGTCGGACTCTACTGGACTCTTTTCTACACAAGATTGACTTTCGAACACTTTTTTGCATCAGACCAATTGTTGGACCCTTTTCTACACTTGAAATGATAGCCAAACCCTATTTTGCACCTGAACCAACATTTGGGTCCTATTCTGCATCTATACGGAGTAAAGGACCCATTCTTCACACAAATCAGCATCCAAACCCTATTCTGCATCCAAACAGACTACAAGAGCCAATTTTGCACAAAGATTGACATATGAATCTTGTTTTACATCCAAATGAATTACCAAAGCCAATTCTATTCACAAATCGACATCCAGATCTTGTTTTACATCTGAACGAACAGTTAAACCCAATTTTATATCAAATTGATTGCCAGACCTGTTTTTCCACCCAAACTGACTACCGGACCTGTTTTTCCACCCAAACTGACTACCGGACCTATTTTTCCACCTGGATTGACTATCGAACATTGTTCTGCATTCGGATGGTCGGTCAGACCTAGTTTTACACCAGATTGACTATTATAACTCCTTTTCCACCCAAACCAATTTTTGAACACTTTTCTAGCCTTGAATCGATCTTCGAACCTTTTTCTACACCCGAACAGAACCAGGTTCTGCACCAGGTTCTATATTTCTCTTAAGACATTGTGAATATAAGTTAAAGCAATTATAGTAATAAGATATGTTTTTATGTCAGCTAATTGTGGGTTTTTCTTTTGTTATTTTTCTATCATTTATTGAAAATATGTCAATGCTCTGTTTCCCATTTTTTTCTCTATTTTACCCTGTTCAGCATGTTGTCCCCTATTTCCTCTCTTTCTGTTAAAACTCTTTGATTCTCTATTTTTATTAAGATATATTTTTCTATTATAAGATTATAAATAGTTAAACGCTTTGGTTCTCTAAAGATATTGTGATTCTTTGTTTCTCTGAAGATATTGTGATTCTCTATTTTTAGTCCATTTTGTACTATAATCTGATATTTTTCCACATATGTATCTCTAATTATTTTTTTCATACACAAGTTTTTTTCTTAAATTACTTTGAATTTGTATATTGATTAGTTTTGTGCTCTTTCAGTTACAAGTGCTACCACCAAAAAATGGAGTAGTGGCATACACTAAAAAAAATCACAATAAAGCATATCAGGAAACATGTAAGATCTAGTTACAATACTTTCTACCAACCAACCATCTATTTATTCTAGTTACAATATTATATTGAGGCCTAACAAAAGTAAGATCTCTTCAACATTTTATTACTTTTTTAAAATGAAAAAAAGTTTTTAACAAGTAAAATGTCCCCTACTGGCGATGGTAAGAAGGAGGTCAAATCTTCTATTGAAAAGGGTATCCTCAAATATTTTAGCCATGTGTCGAAATCCAACGAGCCATCGACATCCGTGCAAATTTGAGGTACAAATATTTTTTTACTTCTAAAAAGTTAGTTGTATATTCTGTAATTATTTTAAATATTATTTTCTTCCTCAAACAATTAATTTTCAATATGTGCATGACGATATGAATATTTTTTCTATTTGTAAGTTTGTTTTGTTAAATCCAAAAATGATAAAAAATATTATTGTATGCTACTATGTAGAATACCCTGTTGACCCTGATATACCTCCACTTGAAGATATTTCTTGCCAAGAGATGTCTTCTAATGAAATTTCTCTTAACAATGGCATCCAACACACACTTGAAGATATTCCTCAAAATGACATGCCACTTGAAAATGAAAGCGATAAATCAAATACATTACAAACTTCTTATGAACCTTCAAGAAAAAATACTAAAAATATAAAGGCATCTAACTAGGCTATTGGAAGGGCATTTAAGGTTGAATGGACAAAAAAAATTTCCTTTATGGAGCCAGTCTTGACTGAGGACAACAAATTCGATCTAAAAGTATGTAGATACAAAATTTGTAGTTGGAGACTATGTAAGGATCACATGCTGCAAAATAAGATAGATACAATAGAAAAACATGCTAGCAAAGCTTATGTAAAAGTTACAGAAAGTGAGACAACACAATATCGCACATATTGTGGGGTGTTCCATCGCAGATATCCCGACCACCTACTTGGGTCTCCCCATGTTTAAAGGAAGACCTTTCAAATACATGTGGAAGAATGTCACCGATAGGATTCACAAAAATCTTTTAGGCTGGAAAGGTCCTCTCCTTTCCAGCATAGGCAAGGAAACCTTGGTCAAGGTTGTGCTCCAAAGCATTCCTACATTTTTCCTGTCTGTCTTCAAAATCTCGACGGCAATGGGTGAGACCATCGAAAAAATCCAGAAATAGTTTTTGTGGTCGAGAAATGACAACCAAAAGAAGTTCCACCTGGTTTCCTAGGACAAAGTCTACTCCCTAAGTATCAGGGAGGCCTAGGGATAAGGCGCATCAATGTAACCAATTTAGCTCTCTTGGATAAACAAGAATGGAAGGTAGTCTCCAATGCTAATCTCGAATGGGTAGATATAGTCAAGAGGAAGTATCTTCAGTAGTAATCCTTTTTTTAGACAGACATCCATTGCAACTGCTCTCACTTTTGGAAGTCCATATCCCTCACCCAAAATCTCTTGCACTAGGGCTCTTGGTGGTAGTTGGAATATGGCAAAGAGATCGACTTCTGGGAGGATGACTGAGCCAAAAAATATCCTCTTATAAGAGACCATAGGTTGGCTGCTATAAAGCATCTGATAGACAACAAGTACGGGGCCCGCATAGTAGATTTTATCACTTCAAACCAGGGTTTTAAAATGTGGAAGAAGGTTCAGTTCAGACTTAAGAACGACAATATCAGCAATGCAGTGACAGAGATCCATGTGCTCATGAGGGCAAATTTCATCCCCCAAACCTAGAACCAAGATTAGCGATTCTAGAAAGGCACGAGTGACGGTAACTTCTCTATGAAGTCTACTTCTCATCTCATTGAGAGTACCACCAGAGGAGCCAAGCCCAATAAAGAGCAGACCTTAGCTAGAAGTGTGTGGCTTAAGGCCCTAATCCCAAAGATGCCCAAAAATTCCTTAGGATGGAATAGAAGGTCACATTTTTGTTGCTCTCAAGATTCCTCAAGACTACTGCAAAGCCAAAGAGTCTCATAAGGACAGAGTCGCAGCCAAGTGGACTCCCCCCCAAGGTTGGCTGAAGGCTAATTTGAATGGTGCCTCTAAAGGCAATCTGGGCAAAGATGGAGCAGGAGGTGTGGTCAGGGACCACAATGGTAATCTCATTAGAGCTTTTATTAAAAATTTGGGTACCCAAACCAACAATTACACTGAAGCTAGAGCTCTCTAGAGAATCATTGACATATGAAAATCCATGGCTAGCCCTATCATCTTTGAAGGCGATTCAAAATTTATTATGGGGTTGGTTCAAAATAATTCTAAAGGCAAGAAAAATATCCAAAGAATCATCCAAGACTGCAAAAAATACTTCAATGACAAGGAGAAAAATCGAACTAACCACGTGTTCAGAGAGGCTAATCAGGTGGTCGATGCCTTAGCCAATAAGGCCATCCTTCAAACCTTCTTAACGATTTGGAAAAATAGCTTCCCAAGCTAGATCACCGAGAAAGTCAACCATGATGTGGGGAATCTCACTAATATGTAGCCTCAGCTATGTGTCCTTGTGACACCTAAGGGCCTATGCACCACTAATGGTGGTTCTAACCACCACACCAATGAATTCCCACTTAGTAGGGTGTTTTTCAACACTCTACCCCATTGGTCCCAAGGCACCTTCATCATTTTTCAAATTGGCAAAGACTCTGAGGATAATGCAAACTCCGTGGCCCCTCCCTTCCACCCGTTTGAACCCAAGCGAATGTTTGTTCTCTCGTGCCTCTATCTGATGCCCACTACTTGTATGTCCTCATCCACCTTTCCTTCCAAGACCACCACCCCTAGCTTGAGTTATTATCATGCCTGGGTTTGCAGCCATAAGCTGGTTGTTCAGATTCCCACTCCCATGACCTTCCCTTTTTGGGTGTTTTTTCTCATCCACTTCGCCTTCCTCAGTTGCTTAATGTTGTTCCTCTATTTGAGCTTAACCTGCTTTCCTCTCATACCCTCTATCGACACCCAGAACCCCTCCAGAACCATGGCCATCATTGAACCAGCATCTCTGCAGATCGACCCAGGCATCGCTGCCCTTCTCGATTTCAAGCATTTTGTGAATTTCTTAAGAATGTTCAAAGGTGTGGATGATGAGGTAATGAAGGACTTCTTGGAGTCTTGGAATGACGGTGAGGTGTGATTCCATGGCCTTCATTTTGTGGTAAGTCCTAAATCCATTGCCCAAGTGTCTGGTCTTATATTTTCTAGCAGAATTGTTCATAGAGACGGGCACAACTTTAAGGAAGAGATTGAACAATTTCCTAACAAGGAGAGCGAGTTATTTTGGGAGAAAAAGAGCATTATGTGGTTGTCCCTCCCTCACCCCTGGGATACAGTGATTATCCCCATCCTTCAATATATTTATGTGGACAATCTCGATAAGCCTCTGAGTGCCTACAAGTTAGCCTTTGTCAACCATCTGCGTGATGTTCAACCTATCAAGGTCCCAGAGTTTCTCTTTTGATCCATCACCATCTCCATTAATAACTTTAGAAGAAATCAGTCTCTGAAGCCCCCCACCACCAAGGCATGTTTCTAGTCCTCTATAAGCATACCCGTAGCTCCCATCCCTCTAGCATCCTCTGTTCTATTAACCCCTCCCCGAATTGACAACATGGCTTTTCCTCACCCAAGCCCCCTAGCCATGCCATCCTACCCATGACCCAGCCTCAGGAAGACCGCCATTCGCCTCCACCCACTTTGCCCCCCTCTCAGGATAATGATGTCATTCCCCAGTGCAAGGGAAACCCCCCTATGGAGGAGATGCCTCGCACAGGTTTCCAATCACCCATTATTGATGAGAAGCCCAAGGTGGGTAAGAGGCTGCAACCCAAGCAGCAAGTAGTCAAACTCCCCCGATAAGAAGGGTGTCCAAGCGGTTGTCAACGTCAACTTAGAGTGGCAACCGATCATTCTATGACCTCACTAGCGACGACGAAGAATCTCAAGATGGTATTTAGGAGGATATCCAGGAAGAGGGAAAAATAGAGCCTCAGGGAGACAACCAAAAGGACCGAGATAGCAATTTCCTCGCCCAGGACATTTTGCTTACAATGGCACTGACCCACTTCAATGAGGTAGTCAGACACTTCCAGACGATGGCCATCGTCCAACGTGAAGGGAATAATCTTATGTCCAATGCCATCGAGGAGCCCAAAAGACTCCCTACCATTCTGGAAACCTTCTTGCCAAGTAGGGATAGTACTAGTAATGAAGTGAGGTGCAAGTCCTAGAAGACTAGGAAATAAGGTGCCTGGTCAGTGTCTCGTGTGGATCTGATGGTGTGCATTTTTATGTTTTTGTGTATTTGAGTCATAATGTATGTTTGTGGAAGGACATCTGTGAAGGAAGTTTGTGAATCTTTTTGGCTTGCTGGTTTTTGTTGTTGTATCTATACCCCCTGGGTAATGGACTGTGACCTTTCAGAAGTGGATGTTTTGAATGTAAAAAGGTGCGGGACCCTCCAACCTGTAAAGTAAATAAAATTACTTTTACCTACAAAAAAAAAGTTACAGAAAGTGATAGTAAAATTAATAAAAAAATTTAGGTGGAAGGATGCATCAGAATGTATGCATGTTAAATATGCAATAGAATATGACAATCACTTGAAGCAACAACAATCTCTTGTTGAGAAAGGTGGAACAATTGAAGCCCAATTTCATAAAATTCATAAGATCACTTTAGCTTCAAAAATTTTGCATTTTGTTGTTGTATATAGTATTCTCAAAAAGGGTAGACCCATGTCCAATTTTATTGAAAGAACCTATTTCAACTAGCTGATGTGCAAAACCTTCCTAGTTCCCATTGGTCAGATCGAAGTGGTTGGGAAATGGCAAGATGTCTATCATTAGTTTAGAAGGACGACCTTAGGGAGAAAGTAAAACTTGCCACATTTGTTTCACTTTCTATTGATGAGGTGACGATTGTGGACAACACATCCTGGATTTGCATGCATGTGTACACATTTCAAAATCATATAAGGAAACCTAATTTGCTAGGATTACATAAGATGGTGGAAATTTTAAAGGATATTGTTGTAACTAGTTTAAAGGATATTGCTAGAATGAATGATATAGACATAGCCACAAAGTTCATATGCATTGGAGCTGATGGTGCTTATATAATGCAAGGGCACATGAATGGTATTTGTGTTTGACTCCAAACCTCAGTTATCTCATACATGATACCCATTCATTGCATGGATCATAGAGTTAATCTTGCATATAAAATCATGAGCACTTTTGAAAATGTTACGAGAGTCAAAGACCTCATTCGTGAAATACATTCTTATTTTTCTTGCAGTCCAAAAAGGTTTGGAGAGTTTCAATAGTTTGCACTAGAAGTTACAAAAAGAAAAAAATTGTTAAAAGATGTGGATACAAGGTGGATTTCATTGTATCAACCTGCACATAGAGTTTTTACAGAATATCAATCTTTAACGGGGTTTATGTACACAAATCGTAGGGCAGTTGATAAGGCAAAATATTTGTTGTTTCGTTTGACTAACTTGGAAACCCTTTTAACATTATGTGGTATTCTTCCAATGTTACAAGAAATGAATAGATTGATTAAACTTGCACAAAATATCCATCTATATTGTTGATTTCATGAGGATGATAAAGCAAATATGTATAATTATTGATAAGTTATATGTGTCCAAAGCAGATTTTATAGATCCCTTGTTTGATAGTTGGAATACATTGACAAACATAAATGATCCAAAAAGCTTTTTGAAGTTTGACATCAATGATCATCTTTGTATTGATGTTCGTGGAAAGATAATACCTCTATATTGTTATGAAAGGCAGACAAGTATAGTTACGGATTATGTTGAACAAGTTCATGTAACACACAATAGATTTGAAATTGTTTTACACAATACTAAGACAAAATTGTTAAAAATAGCAGAATCATTGACAAGTGAGAGAATAAATCAGTTTCAAAGAGATGAGTTGCTTGAGGTCATGGGTGTGGTTAACCCTTTATTTTGGGGTCCTTGTATTGACTACAATTCTATAATGAGTTGTTTATTAAATATATAGGCATCCTTATTAAGCATTTCAGTAAAAGCGTGGAAGTCAATGGTGTTGAAATCAAAGATATACTCAAAAAAGATATTTTAAAACAACACTTTTGAGTAACATCCATGAGACTGATTCCATTGCACGTTTGTGGTAAAAATTGTATCCAAGTAGTGTCTTACAAGATACGATTAGTGAATACTTTTTTTTGTATGAATTATGTCAAACAATGATTTTGGGATTTGTGGAAGATGAGAGGATTTTTAGTGCACTATCTTTTGTTAAATCTAAGCTCCGCAACAGGCTGGACAAAAATTTAGAAGATTGTTTGAGAATTTATGTGTCATATCAGCTAGACAAAATTCCCTATGACAGAGCATTCGCATACTCGAAATACCTTACAAGCATAAGGAGTACCACGAATACAAATGATAAGGAGGATAATGATGCTTTTAGTGATCAGATGGTGGAGACATAGATATCCGCTATGTTTAATAGTTATTCTAGACAAGCTGACAAGTGTTTATTTCAGCTACCTGAATTGTAATTATTCCAAGATTTCACAACAATGATAAATTTAACTTTCTTTGTTATCAGATTTCACAATATTGTTTCAGATTTATAAGATTTCAAAAAAAATTGTTTATTCAATTGTATGTTTTATATCACATTGTTGTTTTATAAATTATTTATTTTATATCATAGTGTCTCAACTGTCTTCTTTGATAAATCATTGTAGACAACAGTTCTAAGCCCTAGGACTGATTGGCACATCCTCCAACAATTTTGAATGTAACCGAACAATTTTGAATGTAATTGAGCAATTTTGTCTAAGTGTTGGCATCAGACGTCCAGTCTGTAAGTCAAACGTCCCGTGTTGCCAGTCACCAGACGTCCAGTTTTGTCGAACGTCTGGTTGGCGATTAGACGTCTGGACTGGTCGTCAGACGTCTGGACTGGCCGTCGGACGTCCGGTCTGACTGCCAGATGTCTAGTCTGATAGCCAGACGTCTGGGCTAGTGGCCTGACGGCTAGTTAGCAGAGTTAGACGTCTAATTAGCAATTAGTTAGCAGATTCGGTTGTAGAAGTGGTTGGGGAAGTTGGGGGAAGTTGGTTGGGATAACCAACTTCCAGCCCTATAAATACCCCCTTTTCAAACATTTGTAGATAATCAGAGACAGACAGAGAGAGCACAGACTTTGTCTGAGATCACCATTGTATGTTGTAATCGTGATTGAAGCATAATACAAATACTGTTATTCTGATCCATATTCTGTGTATGCATTGAGTGTTGAGTTGAGTTACAGGTTGCTGCCATTAATGGAGTTGTTGCAGGTTTGAAGCATTAATGGCTATGTTGCAGGTTTTCGACTGGTGAATTATTGTTGCAGGTTTGTTGTTGCGTATTGACGAACAGGTGCTGGAGCAGAAGCGGTTATGGCGGTTGAGCGTTCGCTGAGGCCTGACGTCTAGCCGGACGTCTGGTCACCACCAGACGGCTAGCCGTCAGCCCCTTCACCCGACGTCCAGCCATAACCTGACGTCTGGCTCCCAGACGTCTAGACCAGACGTCTGACATAGTCCCAGACGTCTGCACCTGTCTATCCAACGTCTGGACCCTTGATAGCCAGAGTTAGCCTATCAATTAGACCATTTGTTACCTTGCCTAACCCTGATACTAACTGTCATCACCTGTATCGGGAATGTACTCACCCCTGTCTACATTTGGCGCCGTTGCCTAATCAAAAAACCCGGAGAGTCTAGGCAAAGTGATTGAGGGAGTTAGGTGCATGACTGATTTCAGGGAACAAAGCAAAGGGGTAAGACGAAGCGCACGATTGGCGAACCTACGAGCAAACGAGGCCCCAGAGGTGTCTCACCCAGAGATAGAACAAGTATGGAACGCTGAAGACGATGAAAATGCACACATAGAAACCTTGTTGGTGACTGCAGAAAACGAGGAAGAACAAATAGCAGAAAGAGCACCCATAGTTGACGATTGGACGGTAACACCCCAACCGACGGGAGAGGAGTGGCCAGAGGATACTGTAGGAGAGAACCTGGTATCAAGGCATCACCGCGGAGGTTCGTGGGGAGGAAGACCGGAGCCACGTTTGGTATATTCGCGAAGAAGGTCGCGAAGCAGAGACGAAGGGGGAACGCAGACAAGGCTATTTGGGGAAAATTTTGCACCACCAACAGTTGACAGACAACCGCAAAGAACTCAACACACAACAGTACCTGTATACCAGAATACCATGGCAGGAAATCAGGCTAATAGAACTATACAACAAAAATGCCCACCTTTCTCAGGTGAAGGGAAAGAAGACCCAACCCGACATGTGGGAACTTGCACTACCATTTGGGGAGCGAATGGGGTGAATCAAGACACACAATGGTTGCAATTGTTTCCAGCAACATTGCGAGGCATGGCGATAGACTGGTACTTGAAAAGACAGAGTAGACAAGCATTTGCACAATGGGAAGACCTGAAGAACGCATTCATAGAAGAATTCCGACCAATGCGGGATGACACTGACATAATCACAGAAATTTGCTGCACGAAGCAGAGAACAGATGAAGATGTTAAGAGCTTCAATAGAAGACTGAAACAACTGACGGACAAAATGGAAATGACACCTGCCGACGGTATGATTAAGCGGTGGTTTCTGGATGGACTACTTCCAAGATGGAGGAAGAAGATGAAGGTAGTACCATCCTCAACATATGAAGAAGCATTGGAGAAAGCGAAGAACTTTGAAAGTGAAGGGAAGCAGACAACCGTCGGAATTGGAGGTCACTTAAAACATACCGAAGAATCGGATAGTGATGATGAAGACAAGGTGCAGAGCACGATCCACACCTTTCGGAAAGAAATGGAGAAGATACTGAAAGAAGCCAAAAATGAAAATCGAAAAGACCGGAAGGAAATTTGGTGCTCGGATTGCAAGAAGGAAGGGCATTCCAATATTGATTGTCCGAAGAAAGCTTACTGTAACATATGTGAAATTGCAGGTCATCCAGTGGTCGAGTGTCCATTCAATCTTAAGAACAAACGACATCAAACTTTGGCCATTCAACAAGAAGAACAGCCAAACCCAGGAAGGAATGGACAAGCTGCAACAAGCGGAGGATACAGGAATAACCGGCGAGGAGGAAGACAAGGAGGCCAGAGCCGATTGCAATATGACGCTGAGGGCCGACCAGTTATTCAATGTCGAAACTGTCAAGAATGGGGCCATTTCGCAAAGAATTGCCCCAAGACGCAGAATGCAGGAAACAACAATCGTGGAAATAATACCACGCAGATGTGCAAATGGTGCGGTCCAGGCAACCACGCGGAAGCCAATTGCCCGAACAAGGCCAGTACCAGTGGGACACAAAATATAAACCTGATTGGCATAGGAGAGGTGGAGGAACCAAAGAATGAAGTCCTGGCTGTAACAAGGGCACAGGCCAGGAAGAGGGAGGAATACCCGAACCCTGCCAAGGAGAAGGCACGATGGCAGGAAGCCCAAGAGATGATAAATACAGAATTAGCCAAGGAAAAAGGAGATCAACTAATTCTGGAGAAAGTGTTGCAACGACCGGAGATCGTGCAGAAGGCAACAATGGAAGGCTTGGTAACGGAGGTACTAAACACGAAGGTGGAAATGAAAGTCGCCAACTTGTTTAGCATCGTACCGGAGTTGTATGCTACAATCGGAGAAGTCATCAAGAAGAAGGATGAACCTCGACAGGTAGCAAATATCAAGCATGACCAGTTCATCGATCCAACAATCCTGATGATTGAAGCAGGGAAGAAGCCAACTATCGTCCAAATAGAAGTTTTGAACCATAAGCTGACTCAGGTAATTGTGGACGGAGGATCGAGTGTGAACGTAATGCCAGAAAAGACTTGGCGGATAATTGGGCAACCCGCCTTACGATCTCCAACCTTTAAGCTATATGGAGCTGATCAGTATGGCATCGAGACATTGGGCGTTTTAATGAACCAGAAGATACGCATAGCAGATCAAGACTTTGTGGTAGATTTTGTCATTATTGCTATGGAGAAGTCCGCATACGATGCACTTCTAGGACGAGGATGGTCGAGAGCAGCCAAAGTTAACCATAATTGGGAGAAGGAAAGATTATCTTTCAAACAAGGGCAACACAAGTATATTATTAATCTGAAGAATCATACGGTGAGTCAGGATATAGCAACTTCAGATGATTCGGGGTCCTCTTCATCAGATGGTGAGGCAGGATATGAACCCGACGAGGAAGGAGTGTTGGAACTTGATAACTGCACGGAGGACGACTATGACCAAGACAAGGGTCTACTACACTGGCAGATGGAAGATTACGAAGTATTCCCTCCCCAATGTCTGTGCATAGAAGCAAAAATAGAGACCAAAAGGGATGAGGCGCAAGAACCTAGAAAAGAAATTAGTAACAAAAGAATGACAGCAGCAGATAAGGACAAAGACCGGGAGAAGTGGACATTTCCCAAGAATTTTGCAGAATTCACGATGGGGGAAGCAGTCATCGAGGAGAAACCAGCACACCAGGTGGCGTTTGAAGGATTGAAGGAACACCTGGTAAAAGCACCTATCCTGGTTTACCCTAACTGGGAGAGAGAATTCCATGTCCATGTGGACGCCTCAAACTTTGCGATTGGATGCGCATTAGCACAGGAAGGCCAATTTGGATTGGATCAGCCCATATACTTTGCAAGTAGGCTATTGTCAAGAGCCGAAAAGAATTATAGTACAACAGAGCGAGAAGCATTGGGAATGGTGTACTCGGTACAGAAGTTCAGACACTATTTATTGGCGAACCCTTTTGCTTTCTACGTAGATCACCAGGCTCTGTTATACTTGATCAATAAACCAACGATCTATGGACGAGTAAGTCGATGGCTCGTCACTCTGCAGGAATTCGTGTTTAGAGTGGTAGTAAGGCCAGGGAAGAAACACGTAATAGCGGATCAGTTGTCAAGGATTCGCTCAGGCGAACCTGCAGAGGGAGGAATACCGGATGAATTTCCCGATGCACAACTGTTCATGATTAATGCTATACCTGGGTGGTATAAGCATATCGGGGAATATCTGTCGACAGGGAAGTTGCCAGAGGAGTTGACGACAGCGGAACAACGGAAGGTAATTACAAAGTCAGCACCCTTCACCTTGATTGCAGGACTGCTATATAAGATGGGGGAGGATCAGATACTTCGACGATGTATAATGGAAGATGAAGTACAACAGACCCTGAGGGAGACACACGAGGGACTGGCAGGAGGACACATGGGACCAGATGCGACAACAAGGAAAGTGTTGTTGGCAGGTCTGTGGTGGCCCACCCTCTTTCACGATGCTAAACAGTTTGTGACAGCATGTGATACGTGCCAAAGAACAGGGAAACCGTTGAAAAGAGACTTCATGCCACTACATCCGTCGCAGCCTCAAGAACTGTTCGAAATATGGGGGCTGGACTTTGTAGGTCCTCTAAAGACAAGTCGAAGGAGGAGATGCCGATACATCGTAGTTGCAACGGAGTACCTCACAAAATGGGTCGAAGCAAGGGCTTTACCAGACAACTCGGCAAGAAGCACGACTCGCTTTTTGTACGAACAAGTAATTACAAGGTTTGGGATACCTCTACAGCTGACAAGTGACAGAGGCGGCCATTTTGTGAATGCAATTATAAAGAATCTAACGGAGGAGTTCAGGATCTTCCACTCACTATCAAGTCCGTACTACCCGAGAGCAAACGGGCAGGCGGAGGCGACGAATAAGGTCCTGGTGTCCATCATGTACAAGACATGTGGAGTAGAGGGAGCCGACTGGGAGGAAAGACTACCAGCAGTTCTATGGGCATATAGAACAACTTTTAAGCCAACCACAAATAACACACCTTTTCAACTGATGTACGGGCAGGAAGCAGTGGTACCAGTTGAATTCCTTATACCAAGTTTGAGAGTAGCAGTCGACAACCGGTTGAGTGAAGAAGAAAGCGTCCAGGAGCGACTGACAGCCTTGGTACAATTAGATGAGAAACGGGTGATGGCTCAATGGGCAACGGAGGTAGCGCAGAAGAGAAGGAAGTTCTGGCATGATAAACACCTTCGGAAGATGGACTTGAAGGTTGGTGGACTAGTTCTAAAATACAACGGTAAGAGAGAACTCAAGCCAGGGAAATTAAAAACCCTATGGCTTGGACCCTTCCAGGTGGATGAAATACTAGAAAACGGGGCAGTTAGACTAAGGAAATTGGATGGAACATTATGCCCCGAGGTAATCAATGGTTCCAAGTTGAAGGTATACAAGCCACGTGCGGAAGTCAACATGATTAACTCGGAACAAACGGGAACTTCCAGAACAGAAGAAGAAGATTCAGGCACACAACCTTCCAGAAATAACGAGCAGGGTAGCGCTGTTCGAGGGGAGGAAACGCATAACCTGGATTGGTTGTTTGGGAGTGAGGAAGAGCAATCAATGGAACTCTCAAGTAACAACGAAGGGGACCGACTCCAAGTCATGACGGAGGTCGCTCAACAGGAGGTTCTGGAAGAAGATGAAGAAGACAGAGTTAGATTGATGCAGCGAATGAGAATGGAAACACATCGGCTGCAAGAGGAATATGAAACTCTGAGACAGTACAACAATCAGCTACGGGAACAGGTGATCCAGGAGTTGGACACAACCATGCACAGGGTAAATGAAAGGCATGAAGCTCGCCTAGCAGAGTGGGCAGAGCTGAATCAAGGGGAACCGAGAAACAGTGCAACAGGGAACTCTTCGGAAAGCAGTTTATTCTCCTTGGAAGAAGAACAGGAAGTCGTGACAAGTCCAAGGGAACATAGACGGGGAAAAGCAAAAGTAATTGCTGCACTTTCTAGGAGTTCTTCTTCAACCTCGCTAAAAATTGTATTAAATCCAGAAGAATCCTCAAGTAGAGAAGTAGCAAACTTTCAGGAAACAAGAGATTCTCCAGAAAGACCCAGGAGATGGGAAGCAGGACAAAGCTCGACTGCTAAATATCACATAAGTAGGGGGGAAGTGGCAGCAATAATATGGAAGGATATAGAAACGGTACCTGAAAAAGCAAGAACTGGAGGGTGGTTGGAAGACTCCAGCAGCAACGATAATCTACCGCGGGACCCAGATATCCCAGTTGCCAGCCCTAACCCAGACAATAGAAGGCAAAGGGAGGAAGATCGCAGTCGGCAAGCGGGTGTCAGATTCCTGGAAACTGCGCAGATAATTGAAGACGATACTTCACTAAGTTCACAAGATGAATACAATGGAGGATTGAATGGGGATGGCATACCCGAAATACCACCGACTCGTGCATGGAGAACACCTTATGCTGGAGCCATGAGACGCCCAACTGAACGGGAAGAGGTAGCTAGGTATCGGATGGCTGCACTAGATTTGCGACAACATAGAAGAGAAGTACGGAGATTGCAGCAGAGGGTTCAAGAAACTTCAGTCTGGCCACTCAATACGGTAGGAGATGGAAATGACTCAAGTACCGACTCAGTATTTTCAGAAGAGTACCGGGAGAATTTGGCTCATTGTACCATGCAACGACAATTTGAGCAAAGCAGATGGAGACGAAGACTGATGAGAGCCGATAGGAGACTGAGGATCTTGCAACAACTAACACCTGAGCCAAGATCACAACCTATAAACGAGACCCATAGCAGAGATAATTTAGGTACCTTCGGGAGACCGCAAGGAACCCCGAGAGTACCTGACCAAGGGAGGAGCGTGGTTGACCTCCGTCCCGATAGCTTGAGAGGAAGAAATTCCCCTCTCGCTACCAATAGGTCGACTGGTTCTCAGTTTGGACCGCGAGGCCCATCTGAGAACTTAGTCCA
The DNA here is from genome assembly GCA_028583015.1 of Wollemia nobilis. Classification (NCBI taxonomy): domain Eukaryota; kingdom Viridiplantae; phylum Streptophyta; class Pinopsida; order Araucariales; family Araucariaceae; genus Wollemia; species Wollemia nobilis. The sequence continues at coordinate 18,428,527 of JAQPPZ010016947.1, read as the reverse complement.
AGTCAACCCATCACTTCGTGCTCCTGAGAATAGACCGAGAGGTCCATCTCAGCGAGCTCGTAGGAACCGGAGACGTCGTCAGGAACGACTGAGGGACCGACCGAATCTCGGGCAGTTGGGAGTACGACAGCCCAACATTAGGGAGATTCGATCGGATAGAGGCCGAGGACGCGGTAACCAGGTCCACGGAAGGAGAGATTGGGACCGTAATCCCAATCTAGAGCAAAGGAATCAAGCACGGGCAGTTGCAGGTAATGATCGAGGTCGAGGACGAGGTCGGAGATCTAGACGACCCCATGAGAATGGAGAACACCAAGGGCAGCAACTGACCCGACAGGCGGAAATTGATCAACAAGAAAATGGGAGAATAATATATACTTATTTGGATGACTGTATAATACTCCGACATAATGATGGAAGGACTGAACAAATTCCACTGGTGCCTGATTATCCCGAATGACCAAACCAGACTAGCAGCCACCAGGAGGGAGTAGCAGAACCCCGGGATAATATTATCAGTCCAGATGGGGAAGAAGATCGGATGGCCGAAGAACGATGGGAACAGATTAGCCCGAGAAATGAACAAGTCAATAATAATGCCAGATGATGGGATAGTAGGAATCAGTCCCCAGAGCCAGCAAGAAGACAACAGACGAAAGAAACAGAAGAACAAGACTGGCGCATTATACCGCGAGAAAGAATAAGACAACAACCACAGTCACACTCGGGAACTTCCCCAAGACGAAACAATCGCCGAAGACGGCAGGCGACGGAAGAGATAAACACTGATAGTGATGACGACTTTAGTAATTTCGGAGAAAATAGCCGTCATCAGCAGAATTCGACCTCAGATGCATGGGAACTGCGCATTGGCTTGACCATGCGGTTCACCCGTCGACGTTAAGTTATAGACGTCGAAGACAATTTTTGAAAAAATAAAAATATAATAATATAAAAATTCAAAAGTCAACATAAAAAGTCAAAAAGCAGGAAAAAGACGAAATAGGGAAAAAGACGAAATAGGGAAGAAGACGGAATAAGGACACCTAGACGTCTAGGAAGGCCGACGTGTCACGCATGCATGCAACCAGGTAGTTGGAGCGGTTGGGAGAAAAACTATATAAGGAGGAGAAGCCTCATTCTTCTCACATCGCTCTCAAGTAGCAAGGAGGTGGACGAGAAGAAGCAGAGTGCGCGGCAGGGGAAGCAGGAGTTGCAGACAGTGTTGCAGACGGCTAGGGCAGCGGACGACGACTAGTTGACGGCTGACGGTAGGTGGAGTAGAAAGAGGAGCAGATGGCTGCACCAGACGTCTAGCCAGCCTGACGGCTAGACTACCCGACGACTACACCAGACGTCTAGCCTACGACGGTGCACGGACGTCTAGCAGACGGGATGTGCACAGACGTCTAGCCAGATGGACATGCACTGTCAGACGTCTAGCCAGTCTGACGGTTGGATTGCTGGACGGTTGTACCAGACGTCCAGCTAGACTTGACGGTTGGACAGGGCAGACGGCTACCGAGCCAGACGTCTGCAGGGAAGAGACGGGCATAGCATTCGACGACTGCTGAACCAAACAGCTCGGATACCTGACGCCTAGGGCCATCCAAGGGGAATATGAGGTCATCACAGCATAAAGGCGGAAAGACTTCTGCCTGGAGTGAACCTGAACCGGAATCAGTGGTAGCCAAGCGGTTACGGCACCAGCAAGAGGTTGCAATGAGAAGTCAGCTGAAAAATACGAAAGCTGGACAGTCGAGGGGGAGAAGAGAAGTACCGGAAATGGCAACCCGCCGAGGGAAGGAGATCCACCCAAGTGGAAAAGCACCAATTCCAGTAGAGGAGATGACCTGGGTCTGTCCGACAGGAGAATTTTGCCGGCAGTGGTGGGCAGATGTACCCAGGGATCATCCGGTGAAATCCAAGATTAAGGAAGCGGGGGTACATTTTATTTTGCAGGCTCCTCACTTTGACCGGGAGATCTTTAAGGAGTATCTAGTGCAGATGTTGGAGACCTATGATGAGAGAAGGCACAACAGTCTGGTGGAGATAGAGGGTACAACACTAGAAATTGAATTTACTCCCGAAGCTTTCCAGCAAACGTTCGGGCTTCCTTTGAGAGGACAACCAGTGTTGAACGAAAGGGATCCGAAGAAGACGACAGAGCTGATTATGAGTGTGACAAATCTCACAAAGGAAGAAGTAGAGAAGATGCTCAGCGTTCACGGCGGAAGAGGAGTCAAGCAGCCACAACTCCGGAATGAAGGATATGAAGTGATAATGAACGTGATCATGTCTAGGCTGTCGGGAGAGCAGCGAAGTTCAGATCTGCCAATTTGGCTGATTCCGTATCTACAAGGAGTAGAACGGGGAGAACAGTATGATTGGGCAACATATCTGTCCAACCGGATACAGACATTTCTGCTAAGAACAACAAAGAATTTCTCGATGACGTTCCATGCAATTGGACTGATTCTGGATGCGGCAGCAAGAGCAAAAATTTCTATCCCAGACTTTAAGGCTTCCAGGGACGTGCCACCAAAAGCACCATCCATATGTAGGTGGATAGAATCGCCAACTAGGAAGACGCCAGCAAAGAAGGCAAGGGTAAAGCAGACTTCCCACAAACCGCGTCAGGAGAAGTTGGTGGCCGCGTTAGAAGGGGAGGATAAGGGAGCCACACAGACTCGGGAGTCGGAGGTACAAAAACAAAAACAGGCTCAATCTCCAGATGAACCCAGACAAAAGAAGAAGGGGCGATTCGATGTGCCTCCACAGAATCTCTCGCAGGAAGCATTACGAAAGATAGCAAAGAATCTGGAAGTAGCTCGTACTCGGGAACTGCAGCCAACAGAAGAACCTGAGTTTTCCACAGCAGCTACAAGGCAGGATCCGACAGCTGGAACAAGTTCAGCTAATCCAGTAGGAACAGAGGAGAGGATTGCTGCAGAAGAGCACATAGTGCGTATGGGTTCACCTGATGTATCTGAGAAACCAGTGGCAAGACCGACAACATTGGCAGATACGTTGAGCACATTTTCCATTGAGGAGATGTTCGCTACAGCGGAAAAGATAGCAGCAGCCAGGAAAGCTGCAGGAATAAGTAGTAGTTCTGGAGTGGAACTTCAGCCAACAGTTACAAAAAGTGGGAGAAAGGAACAAAAGAGCCCACAAAGGAAACACCAACAGAGATTCCGGGTATAGGTAGCACTAAGGATGGAAAAGAACAGTCACCGGAATGGGTAGACCTAGAGAAAAACGAAGAACAGGACGAAGAGGATAGTGGAACCGTGGGACAGGCTACAGGAAGCCCATCTGTTCGCCAGCAAGATAAAGGCAAAGCAAAGGCACAGGAGACCGAACAGATCGATGCTTGGTCCCAGGAGATTCTCCTTAAGTTACCGAATTTTATGGATCCCTCAGATGAAATGGATGAGAACGCAGCACGTTGTTTCGAGAAATTGGCACAAGTGATGCAGAGTCTGAGTTTATAGTTCGCAGCACCTGTATGGGCCAATGGAAGAAATGGCAAGGCATGGTGGAAGAAGAACTTGACCGATTGGTTCAGTGGGCAGTTCAGGGACCTTGGCGAAGAGATATTTCCAAAATTTACGCAAGGCAACCCTGGTCACTACCTACAGGCCGAGTGCAAACAATGGAAGATATAGCCGAATTACCAGACAGAACACCAAGTCTTTATTGTGAGACTGAACAGATTTATGTTTGCGGCCAAGGCAAGAATCCACCACGGGTTACGGAGCACGACACACAGGTGGAAGTGGTGCCAGAACTATTGCCAATGTATACACAGTTGAATTTCCTCGCACACTTGTTGCAGTGGCTGGGTGAGGGAATCAAACACATTAGTACAACTAAGGACATCATGGAGCAAGAAGTTACACAGGCTCTGTTGGAAAAGGATAAACTCTTAGCTGAGGGCATGGAACGCATGGAAAAAGTTCACGAAGGGATGAAGGAGGTCAATGCAAGTTTACAAACTGAGTTGGTAGACAGGAATCTGAAATTGCAAGCAGCAGCAGAAGAGATAGACCAACTCAAGAACCAAAAAGAACTGTTGGTTAAGCAGGCAGCCGCATTTGCAGTCAGTAGAAGCCAGCAGGAGCGCACTTGGGCTCAAGAAAAAGAAGAACTGCTGAACAAAAATGCAGCTTTGGAGGAAGAACTGCGGAGGGCAAAACAACAAACAGGTGCACCAACAACTTCTCTTTCAGAGGAATTGTTGAAGGATATGTTCCGCAGTCGAGAAGCAGAACTACTAACGAACCTGAAGAAGACTGAAGAGCGAGCAAATACCTTTGAAGTTGAATGGGCAAAATATTATAACTATGCCAAAAGACTCAAGGAGGAACGAGACCAATATCGTCAAAGGCTTCAGGACTATGAACAATCACAACAGGCTGCTACACCAACAGAAGTACAACAAACTAAGGCTGGAACTTCAGCAACGGAGCGGAGAAGGTCGTTGAGGACATCGACTTCTTCGAAGGGGAGGATAGATGTAGACAACAGTTCTAAGCCCTAGGACTGACTGGCACATCCTCCAACAATTTTGAATGTAATTGAGCAATTTTGTATAAGTGTTGGCATCAGACGTCCAGTCTGTAAGTCAGGCGTCCAGTGTTGCCAGTCACCAGACGTCCAGTTTTGTCAGACGTCTGGCTGTGTGACGTGGGCGGAAGGAGGCGCGGACGTCGTGAGACGTCTAGTCTGACAGCCAGACGTCTGGGCTAGTGGCTTGACGGCTAGTTAGTAGAGTTAGACGTCTAATTAGCAATTAGTTAGCAGATTCGGTTGTAGAAGTGGTTGGGGAAGTTGGGGGAAGTTGGTTGGGATAACCAACTTCCAGCCCTATAAATACCCCCTTTTCAAACATTTGTAGATAATCGAGAGACAGGACAGAGAGAGCACAGACTTTGTCTGAGATCACCATTGTATGTTGTAATCGTGATTGAAGCATAATACAAATACTGTTATTCTGATCCATATTATGTGTATGCATTGAGTGTTGAGTTGAGTTACAAGTTGCTGCCATTAATGGAGTTGTTGCAGGTTTGAAGCATTAATGGCTATGTTGCAGGTTTTCGACTGGTGAATTATTGTTGCAGGTTTGTTGTTGCGTATTGACGAACAGGTGTTGGAGCAGAAGCGGTTATGGCGGTTGAGCGTTCGTTGAGGCCTGACGTCTAGCCGGACGTCTGGTCACTACCAGACGGCTAGCCGTCAGCCCCTTCACCCGACGTCCAGCCATAACCTGACGTCTGACTCCCAGACGTCTAGACCGGACGTCCGACATAGTCCCTACGCCCAACGTCTGGACCCTTGATAGCCAGATTTAGCCTATCAATTAGAACATTTGTTACCTTGCCTAACCCTGATACTAACTGTCATCACCTGTATCAAGAATGTACTCACCCCTGTCTACAATCATTGTGTTTTATATCATAGTATTGTTAATGTATGAATATTGGCATTGTTTTGTTTTACTTTGCAAATAACTATTAACTAACAATAACATTTCTTTTATTGTTTGAGATGAACATAGCAAATAATATTGGATAGACATAAACTAAAAAAACAACACAAAATTATAAATGCAAACAACCTTTGAATGATGGAAGACACAAAATTAGTAAATGTCTTTTTCATTACTTCAAATAGAAAAATATTACATTGTACAAAATTGTTGATTGTAGTCAATTTGAAAATATTTCACACTTTGTTAAATATCTGATTGGGGGTTGTCTATTCTAGTTTTGCTTGGAGTTGTCTTTTCTTTTCCTTTATGTCCTTCCTTGACACATTGTTCTAGCAGTGCTCCAGATCTAACTAGGTTTTCCTATACTTTTCGAATACTCGCCACCAATGCAGATTCTTCTTGGTTTGGATCTTTAAATACTGTTGGAAGCATTTCTTTCACTTTCTACTATTGTAGTACGAGATCCGGATCTTCATTGAGATTTTTCTTGATATATTTTCTTAAACGATTATTATCCACCACTTTTGATTGCATTTTTTTCTTCATTTCCATTGCCTTTTGCAGAAATGTCTTCGCCGCATCGATATTAACTTCCATGCTCTTAACTTATGTTTTTAAGTAATCAAAATTTGACTGCAAAAAGAAAATGAAAACTTATTAAAAATTAAAAAAAACTACTTGTTTTAATAAAATATTAAAATTTTACTGCAAAAGAAAATTAAAACATAAAAAAACATTTTCTTACCTCAACCACATTCCTTGTAGCCTCAACGAGTGCAACCTTTTTCTTATCGAAATCCCATTGGTTATAAAAATCTTGTGCTTCCGCATTAATATTCTCTATTCTACTAACCATAATATTTAAAACATCATCATCATATAAAATAATTGACTTCATTGATCCTGATGTGGCCTGATCTAGCAAGCCACCAAGCTTTTCTGGTTCATACTAAACCAAAGAAAAAATTGATTTTCTTTTTGAAAAATTCTTATATCAGATGTTAATTTTCTTTATAAGGACCTTGGCCCGATATTCCCAATCCTTCATCACTTGCAAATCTCTAAGAATAAATTGTTTCATAGTTGCTTCAATATTTTCAACCATTAAAATATTTTCATCAAAATTTACAATGTCATCCTTAGTTTGAGGATGAGGGTCATTTCCTTCAAAATATGGCAATGATGTTTGCTTAGTTGCAGGGGCTTTTATTTATTGTGCTTCACCCTATGGATCTTGAAGCACATTCATTGCCTTGAAGCCTAAAATGTTGCCTTGTAACAAAAAATCATCATCGAGTTGGATATTATCCAATCCCACAATTGAAACTTTTGGTGCCTGTGAAGTTGTGTTAAATGTAAAAGACGAGAACCCATGCCCAAAACTTGGTGTTTCCCCCCACAATATCTATGAAAAAAGTTGTTTTCCACCTCCAACCCGCATATGGCCTCTCATTTGCATAGGCTATCATTGTTGTGGTGGAAGTGGTGGTTGTCATTGCAGTGGTGGAAGTGGTGGTAGCATATGGCCTCTCATTTTCATAGGTTATAGTTGAGAGGCGCTTGAAAATAGTCAAACAAATTTTGCTATAATTATTCAAAAAAAAATCTTAATTCAAAGTAAATACACATTGATTTACCTAAGTACGATGAAATCTATTGAATTTGGGTGCCAATGGGGTTGGGGCTGGCTGCACTAGATTCAACCTGGACATTTTATGCAAACCTAGGTGCACATGAACCCCTAGGAGAAGTAGCTTGTATCAAATGTTTATGCGACATCTACAATGGTGACACTTATGATCCAGTGTCTTCAAAATCACTAGTTTGTTCTATTCTGTGATCCCTCAAGGCAACATCTTGTTTATTCCCTGTGGTGGTTGCCCTACTCTACATTTAGATGAAAAGAAAATTTAAAAAATGAAAACCTGCTAAAATATAAAATACTATTTGATGGTCAAAGATGGACTTATTACCTTCAATTCCTCGGGTGTCATGGTAATGGTTTGTAGTGTTGCATGCACTATAGTTGGTACAAGAGTATTTTACAAATTATGAAAACTTTCATAATAGAGTGCTAAAATGTAATTAATGCTGCCCACAATGGGTTGTGTCTTGGTGGTTTGTAATGGCAAGCCATACAACTCTACTTTGGTCCAATCTAAAATATACGTGCACCAGTCAAACCTCTCATGCTTCTCACAATGAACAACATAGGCCAGTGTCCAATACATAATTTTTGCTCTTCCAAGCAGAATCGGTCTTGCCTAGAAGAACTCAATAATGGCCTTCAAAGTCAGATGTCGAACATCGGTAATTGTTAACCCTCTTTTTGACTTAGTGACAACAGCTACAAAAATAAAAGATAACAATTTACAAATTTGAAATTTTGAACATTAATAGAATCTAAGTAACAAGAATTATACCTTGCAACAATTCTGTATCAAGATGGTACGTTGTATCAAGGTATGCTCTATCATTTGCAGACAACGTGAGATTTGTTGACATTGGAGAACAATCCTTGAAAGGAAGATATTTCAATGTCTGAATGTCTGTAGGCATGATTGTGAATGACAAATTTCTATTCCATAATTATATGTTGACTGTGGCATGGTCATGGTCATAAGCGATTATGATAGTGTGCAGGAGAACTTTATCAGTTTTGAAATGGGGTATTGAAAGCAAGTTCATGAAACCTGCATCATTTACCCACGAAAAGTCCAAACTTGGGGTTGTTAACAAATCTAAAATTTCAATGGAATAAATATTCTTAAATTTTGTAGTAGGGGTGTAGGGGGTAGCCATTGCTAGAAGTTGGAAGGAGGAGAAATTGGATTGGGAAGGTTGCTAGGTAACAATTCGCTCTGGTCGGGTGTAGTCATAAAAAATAAACTAGAAAAATGATAGTTGATGCTATTTTATAAATAGAATAGACGGGGTTAACACATGCTAACATGGTATTGGACATGCAATATGGGTGATCGATTATGAGACACATGACAACCAGTTCATGGGGGAACATTTCCAAGATTGAACCATGTTTTGCACCCAATCCAAGATCGAACCATTTTCTACAAGCGGTTTGAAACCGAACCATTTTCTGCATTCGTTTCGAGGTCAGACCATTATCTGCATCCGATCCAATGTTGGACCTTAATTTACACCCTATTCGAGGTCGAACCATTGACTGCACCTGATCCAAACTCGTACCTTGATCTACACTCAGTCTGAAGCTAGACTTTGTTTTGCATTCGATCCAAAGTTGGATCATTATCTGCATTTGGTCTAAATCTAAACCTTATTTTACACCCTATCCGAGGTCGAACCATTGACTGCACCCGGTACAAGTCCGAACCTTGATTTGCACTCGATTCAAAGCCAAACCTTGGTTTGCATTTGACCTAAGGTCGAACCATTATTAGCATCTGATCTGAAGTTAAACCTTATTTTGCACCCTATCCAAGGTCAAACCTTATTTTGTACTCGATCTAATGACGAACTTTATTCTACATTCGACTCGATGTCGAACCATTTTATGTACTTGATCCGAGGTTGGACTAGTTTCTCCACCCGATATGAGATTGAAATATATTCTACACTCGATCCGAGACCAAACTAGTTTTTACATTGGTCTTAGACTAGACCATATTCTACACCTGATCTGAGACTAGACCACATGTTGCATCTGATCCTAGAATGGACCATGTTCTGTACTCGGTTTGAGACAGGACTAGTTTCTACACCCAGTTTGAGATCGGACTATATTATGCACCCGATTTGAAACTGAACCATGTTTAGTATCCAATATGAGATCGGATCATTTTCTATACTTGGTTTGATGTCGATCCATTTTTGTATCGGCTCGTGGTTGGATATCGTTTACCACCCAGTCCGGCCAGAACTTTCAAATTCACCAATTTTTTACATTTTTTTTGAAAAATAAGGTAATTCACCATTTTCTCCTACATGAAGTTGGCCAAGATTTACGAGGGTTTCGAAATAGATTCACGTACATTTTGGATCTGACCCCTTATGCATAACCCTGCCTAACACTATTATTTAATAGCCCCTTTCTAACGTGGGATCCCCATCCTAATAATATTATGTATTTTTTGTAATAGTTTGTGGCACTACGGGTGCTTAAACAAGTGGTGACATTTAACATAATTGTTATAATGAATGTAACTCTTTTGTTTGGTAGAAGATTCTAGCTTAGGTGGCATTTTGCATGTAAGAAACCCTTGAGTGGTAGGTTAAGGTTATGAAGAGTCTTTAAAAAGTGAGGGGCATATATGGATGTATCTTTTTACACATTGAATAAAAAATATGTTTAGGATATTGCCTCTTCGAAGAGGTCAACGATTATGTATTGTGATTTTGTGAGATTAATATATATTTATGCATTTTACTTATGTACTATAATATTTTGTTCTTTCATGAATTACTTCTTTTATTGTAATATTTATGTGGATGTGCTTATTTTAACTAGAAGGTTCCTAACAATGGCAAAGGGTTGGGACAAAGAGGACATGACTCTCCCAATAGCAAGAGGTAATGGAGAAGAGTAACATGCCATGGTGCATCGAGATGGAGCTATAGAAAAGAGAAATGGCCAACTTCAACGATAATGCAAGGTAGGGGACGACGACAAAGAGCGTGGAGCGATGACACACAACTATGGGTAATCATTCCAAGTCTTGCATGACCACCTCAAGTAGGCAAACATATTGCAAGACGAGAACATGGAGGTGTACCTCTTTAACTTTACGCTAGACCCACTCATTAGTTGTCCCCTCACCATCGGCCAAAAATTGAAGGTTTTCTAAGCCCTTAAGGCTACTCAAAAATTAAAGTTTCTCTTTACCATAGACGACGTGTGGATCTTCAACATCCTCCTTTTGGAGATCCTAGTGGGAAAATCCCCCTCCTATTTGCCCCTTCTCATGGTTGACCTCCAGGGCATCAACCTCCTATTCTCTATCAATGTTGTTATGAGGGAGGGGTGGACATGGGGAGGTCTTTGATCATGAGATCTCTCTAGGACAATATGCTGATGGCAAGATACTATAGGTTCTTCAGTTTGTGTTCTCCTACATTAACCTCTTGTCAGATAGGAGGTCCAAAATGGAGGTCTTGTTGAAGAGGATCAAACTAATTTAAGAGTGCATAAATGAGTTGTCTTCCATTGAAATAGAGTGTGAGGACATCATGAAAAAACATTTTATGACTACACAAATGAATTCTTCTTATTTACTGCCAACACCCCTAAGAATTTCTAGGCTAACATACTATGGATAAATTTAAAAAGATTTGTTTAAAAGTGGTTGAAATGCTCTTCTTGTGTAGGGTTTCATAGTTTGAATCTATGCCTCGATTGTTATTTATTTTACAATAAACATTTTAATACAATTAAACATAATGTTAGAAAATTTGATGGTTTTTGCATAAGCATATTGTTTTTGTGTTAAATGTATTTTAGTTTGACATTTATATAAGTTAAATATAGTGTAATTTGTATTTGAAAACAATTTTTTTTGTCAAACATTTTTTAAATTTCTTATTCTTGCTAATTAATTACATCTTTCTATGTGAACAAAACGCTATTAAACCAAGAAAAATAATTCATAGTTTAAAATAAATAATGATTATAGGTTTAAACTAAATCTCTAAAGCTTTATATAAATTTTAATTATGAGTTTAAACTTTGGAAACCTTATTTTATCAACATGGCTATGAAAAACTAGAGAAGAATGTACTATATTTGTTTATCTATCTTTTATGCATTCTCTCTTTTATTTGATAATTGATCTTCCAACTTTCCAAGGTTTAATGGGTCTAATATAATATGTAAAATAATTACATATTTTAAAAACAAATAAAATATTTTATTAAAAAAAATTAATTACAAATCTTAATAAATATAAAAGCAATCTTAATAAATATAAAAGTTTTGTGTGTTTTATAATTTAACTTTAAAAAATCTTGTTTTTTTTGTTATCAAAAGTACATTGAAGTGTTTAAACCCGCATTAATCTTAAGTTTCTTTTTTAATTATGATGTCATGTAAAAGAACCTTGTTTTATCCAATAAATGGTTATTCAACTATATTCTAGTTAATAAAGTACGGTGTAAACCTGTCTACCTCCTTCAAAATTTAAGCCCTCAACCTTTATTAAATAAAAATTAACATTTTTAAACAACTCAAACAATCAATAAAAAAATTATAAAAAACAAAAATATTTTTATATATTACAAGAGGTTTCAACTCTATTAACAAATAGGTCTGAGGTGTAGACCAATTGGTGCGATGAAACCCAGTAAAAGGATGAACGTTCAGGGTTTACATTTAGGGCCTCATCAAATTGAATGATTGTTCTTTTCCTAGTGCTTTGAGTAGCATAAAAGATTTAAAATGAATGCGGTATGACGGTTATAAGAGTAGATTGCGCAGAGTACTGTGGTTGAATGCGGCATGGAGGTTATAGGGGCAAACTGTGTAGAGTGCATTCGAATTACTGTGGCAATGCGACATGGAGGTTATAGGGTAGACTATGTAAAGTACTATGACAACTTTTAAAACAAACAATACAAAATACCGTGACAACCATAAAAGCGGACAATACACCCAAATTATCGTGACAACTACCAATTCTTTTATACTTAAAAAAAATCTATTAAATAAATTATACTAAACACTAAAAACTAACGGTTACACAATACTTGTTTTAAAAAACATCAATTCTAAAAAAAAAATCTATTAAATAAATTATACTAAACACTAAACACTAAAAACTAACCGTTACACAATACTTGTTTTAAAAAACATCAATTCCTCGTAGTGAGCTAAAAGTGAAAACAAGTCCAAGGTTTGACACCTTATAATCTTAGATCCTCATCTACTTAAATTGAGTGTACATTTTAAACATTCTTAGGTGACGTATTGAACTTTAAAACTATAACGATATAGACTGCACATCCTTCAACATAATTTTAATGTTTTTTCTTATTTGACATAATTTTAATGTTTTTTCTTATTTGACATAATTTTAATGTTGATACATTACTATTATTATAAATTAGATCAAACATACATTTTTATTAAAAAGAATAAAATAAAATAACAAATAACAAATCCAAATTCCTTGCTATCCTCTGATGAGGAGACTCTCTTGACCGACCTCAGCATACTTAATCGACACTCCGATTCAAAATTCCCAAAGGAGTTGGCAAGGTGAGTATAATTTGTTGAGTCAAATTATTTGGAAAAAAATGGTTTCAAATTTCAACTCTCTTAGAGGGATCAAGGCTCTCCCTATGTGGTGTGTCAATACATAGCAGTAGTATTGCTGATTCCATACGCGTCCGCCACCTGTCTCAATCACGCGTTGTATTGGACATCCAAGCACACAGCTGAAATCCCAATAACAATGGTTGCTGCTATGGAGCTTATGTGACAAACTGAGAGACTTCAATTGTTTCGGTTTTTAGGACTTGCTTCATTTTCCAACTGGTAATCCTCTTAAGGTATTTTTCATTGACCCAGTTGATATAAATTCTGATTTCTGAATTTGGTGTTCTGAAAATTGGGTTAATTCTTGTATTTTTTTGTTGTAATTTGAAAGGGTGTCTGTGTTTTTTTTTTTTTTAATTGCCTGAGTGCCAATAATGGGTGACTCCTATACTGGACTTTGATTGACAACTAGTAATGGGTGTTTATTGTTTTGAAATTTGGTTCTGTGCCAGTAATGGGTGTATGTTATTATGGACTTTGATACAGTACCAGTAATGGGTATCTGTTATTTGGACTCTAATCCAGTACTAGTAATGGGTGTCTTTTGTTTTGGAATTTGATTCAGTGACAATAACGGGTCTCTTTAATTATGGAATTTGATTCAGTACGAGTAATGGGTGTTTATTGTTTTGGAATTTGACTGACTACCATTTGATGGCATCTGTGAATTTGTTGAGTACTTCGGGCCTGCTTGTCTGGGTGTTTTGGACCCATTAGTCTAATTTGACAGATTTTAACTTATAAGAAGAACTAAAAATAATAATTTTGAAATCTGTTGGCCGTTCTTGCGAAATTGATGATTAAAAACTGTCTTATGTTTGAGATCACATGAAGTGAAATTTTTGTCTAGGTATGTAGATTAGGTAAGACAGAATGTAACTCGTGGAATGATTAGTGGCGACTTTATGACATTTTGAACACCTCCGCTGTGAGTGCGTCTTGGTAACCTAAGAAGCCTTGCTATAAATATTTGGCATTTTTAGAGGGCTGCAGTATGTAGCCGTATGAAGATAGGTGCCTATGTTCCTATATGCGTTTTGTAAATCTGTCCATATAAGTTGATCCAGTGTGATTCTCTCTTCAGGCGATGCTGTGCCACATAGGGCCAGCTTAACTAGCCTTCAAAATGGCCGAATTCAATGGTTCTAATTTATTTCGATAGGTAAGGCGAAAGCATAGAATGGTAGGATCTCAACTCGACTTTTAAGGCAAAGACCAGGGTGCTGCCAAGCGATATATCTGCAATTTATATCTGTAATTGCAAAGATGTTGTAATACTTAAGTTCAAATCTTGCCAAACAATATATGCAAAATTGCCAAGATGTTGTAATAGGTCATACCCAAGAGGTTGTAATAGGTCATGATGTAATTCGGGTGGCCCTTTTGAATCCCAGATAATTCATAAAAAAAATAAAAACTATGGCTCAAGCCTTTGAAATGGAGTCGGTCATTTTGAAGGGTTGAGTAAACTACTTTAAAGCTATGAACAAATATATTAAAAGTATGGTAAAACCTTTCTGAAATGGATGTGGGTCATTTTTGAAGGCTGAGTAAACTGCTTTAAGCTATGAATGTGAAACTTGTCTTCTCCGCTGGTCACATTGGTCATAACCATAGCATATAAACTCCGACTCGGCACAGACTCGGCAAGACCAATATTTGACTCGGACTCGAACTTAACAAAACAAAAAAGCTCGGAAAACTTGGAAACAATAAACAGAAGAAAATGCAAATTTTCATTGGAATAAAGTCTTTTTTTGCACGCATATCACAATTAATTAACTTAATACAAATCCAAAGTTAATACTGTAAGCGATACAACTACACATGATAGTAACAAAACACACATCAATCTAACTGCAGGGTGGCTGTTAGATTCAGTCTTGGAGCTTCTACAAGTCCTTTTGTTGTCATTTAACATGCTGTTTATTTGTAATTATTCCCTCCTGATGAATATGCAGCATTTGCTAATATTTTATATTGAGTCAGAGTCCAGAGAAAGTACATAAGGCTGGTACATATCCCTTCTCATTTCCATGGATCTTAGATTGTGGCTTTACTAAGGGATGCCTCCCATAGATGAATGTTTATATATGGGCTAGTGGCTACTGTTAGAAAATCCTTCAAGTCATGTTATCTCCCATTCTGGTTTTGTGGCCATACACAGGTGCAATGCTCAAACTGACACTTAATATGGTTGATGCCATTCTCTGGCAGAGTATGGATAGTATATTATCCTTCAAAGTGTATAACCACATATCACAATCATTAGTCAACTTGTCTTCCTTTGAAGGAAACCTCGAGGACATTTTGTGCTTCTTCAAATGGCCTGTTGCTATTTTATGCGTGTCTTCTAAATCTCACTGGGATTGTGAGAGGGCCCAAACCTGTTCCAATATTTCGTGTCTAATTCTTGATGCCTTTGAGTTGTTTCAAACATGGTGAATGTTTCTTCTGTTGGTTAGGATTTCGGAAGCATTTGTTTGTTCCTAGGCCCAGTGATTAGATGAATGTTCTAGAGAATGTATATTACAGGGAAGGGTAAAGAAATTTTGCTCTTAATTATTGAAGGTGTTACACTTTGCATGGGGTGGGACATAATGCCATGGAACTCTATACAAGATTGGTTTAGATTCCTCCTAATGTTGTCTACCCTTTTCTTCTCAATTTCTGTTGTTGAGCTTCTTTGACCTTATCCCTGGACTCTGCTGACTAATTTTTCTTTTCCTTTTGTCTTTGGTCCTTTGTAATCAGGTGGGCCTTGTGGCATTAGCCTTTCTTTTGGTGGTTCATGTTTTTTTTCATCTCAAATGTAACTGCTGGGTGGCTGTTAGATTTCTTGAAAACTAGGAAAAATTCGGGTTTAGGACGCAAATGAGTGTTTTTTTAGGTCTTATTTCACCTTCTCTCTGCTCTCTCTCCAAGTGGAAACAACAAAAAAGAGGCCAATTTAGGAAAAAAGTTTGGTGCCTTTTTTCTGTATTTTTGCTGTCGCAGCTGAGTTGTCTTCTCGGAAAAATGTGAGAGTTTAAAAAAAAAAAAAAAAAAATTGTCGAGTCCAGAAAATCTTGCCAACCCGAGTCAAAAAAACCTGGGAGGGCCAACTTGGGCTCGGACTCTGTGAGTTTTTCAAAAACTTGCCGAGTTTCGCAACTATGGTAATAACTGTTGACTACATATGCTTAGATATAGTTTTATATCATGAATTTTGAAAGCATTACTGTATTTGATACATCCTTCAGTCACAACAGAGGTTTAACTGTGTGTGAAATAAGAACAAGTCTCAGTAAATTGAAACTATATTCTAATTTCAACATCCAGCCTGTTGGTTGTAACTCAAGTCTAAGTTAGACCACAGCTTTTGGTGTCATGAACCTGAATGGGTTAATATTCTTGAGTATAAAACCTGAAAAACATTATCTCAAATCGCATTTGTAGGCCTTGAGCAAGCAGAACCATTTGGGATGTTGGCGCTTGTCCCCATATGTTGTGGCACCCAAGAACAAAATCAGAATTTCCGAATAATTGTGAAAATGGACTATGTGCTTTCCAGTTGTTTTTAATGGTTGTTGAGTTCTCAGCATTTTCAGATTTGAAGCCCATTTCCAAGACATTTCACAGGTCTGATGAACCCGTTTTCGGTCTGTAACTATGGTTATTCTTATCTCCTTCACAGACACAAGTTAATTAGTTGAATTGTCCATAAGGACTGTATTGAGCATCTCTGTGGTAAGGGATCAATTGATTTGTCAGAAGGGCAGGAACAGAATTATGAATGCTAGCCTATTGTTCTTCCTGCTACTGCAGTAAGATAAAAGACTAAGACTGGAGGAAGAAGATGGACAGTTGTCTTCTAGGTCCTGAAAGATGCTGACAGGGGAGGAATGCCTCAAAGATCTCCATGCAAACTTGACTCTAAATAGCTAGAAGTAGGAGTGAGGGCTTGTATAAGCCAACAAGAGGAATGCCTCAAAGATCTCCATGCAAATTGTTGAGTCTAAATAGCCAGAAGGAGTGAAGTCTTGCACAAGCCAGCAATATTGGCACTAATAGTTTTTTTTTTTTTTTCCAAATTGGTTATATGGGATTGAAATGGATCCCAACCATATTATACAATGACCATGATACTTATTGATATATCAATAATATACATAGATATAGATTGAAATGGATCCCACTCATATTACATCATGACCATGTTGTCACAGTGTTATTATAATAACATTTTGGTAATTATCATGACCTAATGGTAAAGACCAACGGTAAAGCTGTGGGACATTATCTACCTTGGCCCAGGTTTGAGTCCCCATTGCCACTGGTAGTTCACTCTCCATGATCTCCACCTCCCGGGGGTTCGCCACAGTCCCCCACCCTCGGGGTCCAAAAAAGAGCTGTTTGCCTTTTTCTTTTTCTTTTGTTGAATGGCAATTATGCATATATTGCCTGAAAAGATTTCAACTTAAGTCTTCTCCATGAAACTCAAGCTGTTTAACCAAGTTAGCTCATGCCATTTGATAGTGATAATTTCTTTTTATTTGTATTTATTTGATGAATATTTTATTTTTTTGATATATATAACAATTATGCATGTTGCTTGATAATATTTGAATTCGGGTCTTTTCTTTGAAAGCTGAGGTATTTAACCAAGTGAGCTCATGCCATTTGATAAATATATTCTTTTTATTTTATATTTTTACATGTGTGCTTGTTATGGAAGTTTGTTTCTATAGTAGCTCGCTACTACCATCACGCTCTAAACGGAGATCCACACACTTTGAACAAAGATTCATCACACAAGCTGATGCAGAAGACAGAGCAGGGTAGAAATCAGTGAGAATTGGTTGAGTTTTTGGAAGCAGTGAACCCTGCTCTTCGGTGCACTTTGCACCCCGTTATCTTGTGCGCCCCGCTCCACTTTGCTCTTTTGCAGCCCGCTTCACTTTGTTTCTGCTCCGCTCCCACTCCGAGTGTGCTCTGCTACGCTCTCACTCTGGTGTGCTCCGCTCCGCCCCGCTTTGTTTTGGGAGAGTCTTGCTTTGCTTCACTCTGAGTGCGCCTCGCTCTGCTTTGCCCCACTTGGTTCTGAGTGAACCCTGTGCCACTTTACCTCGTTTTGTTCTGAGTGTGCCCCGCTTCACTCTGCCCTGCTATGGGTGTGCCCTGCTTTCAGGCTTGTGTGCCTTGCTTCAGACCATGCATCATTTTTTGGTGAATGAATAAGGACGACAAGCCATATGCAAATTTGAATTGCAGTTCAGAAACAGAACTGCGACTCCAAAAATAGATTATGTCTCATTGCAAGGGTCTTTTGGAACCCAACATACTAGAGTTGCTCTTTGGAGTAATATTGTTTTTGACATGTTTCAGAAAACAACAATCAATAAAAGAATGTGTAGAACAACTTAAATCAATTGTGTCTCCAACCTTTTGTTCTTGGATGTATGAAATTAGTGGCTCTGCTCTTCTTTCTTCCGTTAGTCCTTTCTCTTATTGTTGCTGCAGGTTGTTTGAAGACCTTACCCATTGAAGTTATTTGGTCATTGTTGGACATCCCAATTGCACCAAACTAAATCTTGCTACGACTTCGGCTATATTTGTTTTTCATTCTCGTACTATTTCCGTCGCAAAGTAGATTTGATTTACTTTTATGCATATAGATTTGATTTTGTTTTGTGCACAGTTAGATTAATTTCTTCTACTTTTTTAGTAAAGTTAAAAGGGAATTGGCCCAAGATCCAGAGGTTGGGGAGAGTAAAACCCTCTCCATCCATTTGTTGAATTGCGGTCACGGTTGCAAATCACACTTGCCAATTTCCGTGTTTAACAGTTCTGGCATGCTTGGTTCGACACACAAGCACGATTTCAATATGAAATTGATCTTAACTCACTTGCACATAGTTTTGCAGATCTGCACAAGTAAATCGCAAATTTTTGCACATCTGTAAAAGGGTGTGTGTTTCTCTAAAACACATGAAACCCATGAATCAATCTATCAACTCTAATTATTTTTTGGATTAAAATTTATGAGTTGTTTTTCAATTCAGATTTCGTATTATGTAATTTTCATGTAGATGGTGAGTCCATTTGAATTAATTCAGGATGTTGCCTAACTTGTGATTTGTTAAATCTCGCTTTTGTAGAGATTTTGAAAGTGACGGTGAGCGAAAACGAAAGCGAGTGAATTGGGGACAACGCTATTGAAAATTTCTTAAAGTGTTTGGTGTGCCTCGCTTCGATGCACCTTGCTTTAGTGCACCTTGCTCAACCTGCATCCCTCTCAGTTAGCGCATGCCCCACTCTTGTACACCCTGCTTTGATACATCTCGCTTCGATACACCCCGCTCTTATGTGTCTCACTCCATTGTGCCTCGCTTAGCCAGCGCTGCCCACTTTGCTTGCACACCCCTACTTTGACCAGTGCGCCTCGTTTTTTATCCCCGTTCTTTGGTGTGGTTTTTGAGGTTTCTCCCCATTTTTGTTCATGAATACCAAAACGCCCCAATAATGTGAGGGATGTCTTGGTTACATAATCGTCAAATCCTTCAACAACTAACTTATACCCCTATAGGACTACCTATATACCAAGTGTCACATGAGAAAGGGTAGTATGGCCAACCTGGACAATACAAGTACCTCAACCATACCCATTCATTCACCAACAAAACCTTGCAACATTCACTCAACAAGGATACCGTACCCATACGACTCAAACACCGATTCCGCAATTCCAACGCCCTTCCCCACAATAGTTGCTCCAATATCTAGAGGTTCCACAAGTTCCCCAATGTCAATTAGTTCCTCAAGACCAGCAAAACATGCAAATGCAATTGGATAAACTCAAGCATATGGTTTCAATTCTTCAGTCATTCTATGCACAAGAGTATGAATGTGATGAGGGGGACTGGTCGATACCCCAACAAGGAAATTTTCAGATGATTGATCAAGCACAAAACTACATGGTGAATTAGTCAACCAATGGCTTATCAACCCACGATGAACCAACCAATGATGAGTCAAGTGCTTGTACCTCAGGTCAATACAATGCAAGTCTATGTGATTCTTGGGACATCATCCCGATGGGTTGATAAGTCCCCCGGAGAATTCCATTCCCCTTGCCAAGATTTGAGTCTCCCTCAACTAGTGATAGATACTAAAATAGTAAATGAAGATTTCAAAGATAGGTTTAGAACTGATAGAGGAGTTTGAAGTATTTGTCCTCTTGAATAGATGATGAGAATCTATAGAGGTGATGGAGGCAAGTCAACAACTAGAACACGAGACCATTATTTTGGGCCCCCTTGAAATGAAATTGAAGGAATGAGAACTAGCGAGATTAGAAGAGTCATTGGATGAGCCCCCATTGGTGGAAGTGTTTCCCTTCCTCGAAGAAGAAATCCTAATAGAAGGCTACCAAATTTGTGAAACATCTTGTGAAATAGAAAAGAACCTGAAGTGGAAAGCAAAGATTTGGAGGATGAGGACTCATAGGTTGAAGCAAAATACATGGTATGCGTGTTTTCACTAGAAGAGGAAGAACCTATAGGAGCAATGGAAATAAATTTTCCTTCAGAGTATGAAACATTTAGTTTTATCTTGGAGGAGAAAGAATCTATGATTCGTGAGGAGTTCACAGCAAAAAGACTTACTGCAGAAAAATTCTCTTTGCCTAAAGAGAAAACCTTAGAAATAAACATTGTTCAATCAATAGGTATAGATACATCTGCAAGTCTGAAAAGTGTCCAAAAGAGTTCATGTGAAGGAACCACGCTAAGCAATAGAGAGATCCTAATTCTAAGAATGATGCAGTTTCTCACGATTTTGGGGAGTAAAGCTGAGGTAGGGTTCATATTCCAACAGTTCAATGCTATGAAGGATAATAGCAAATTTGTTGAAGAACAACATCAAGAGAGATTGCCCCTACTAAGCAACGATTTGTCATTCGGTCACATAGGAACAACAACCCGGACTAGCTATCGACAACAAAGTTTACTATGGGATGAGATAAGAAGCAAGGAAGTAGTTGTAATCATGAAAGTTCATGCATCTACTCTTGCTACCGACTAATTTAGAGCTGAAAGGGAATATTCCCTTCTAGACCTCTGGTATCAAGCCTTAGATCAAGGAGAGATCAAAAGGGCAAAAGTTGCCTTAGCTTCCAAAACATCGGTTTTTGTTTTTAGATCTGCATAATCCTTTGATGAGTGGGTATACTATTCACTAGAGGACATCCATGAAGGTTAATGCCATCTAACCTATTTGTTTACTTAGGTGTTGGAAAATCTTGAGTTGGAATATTGGTGTCAAGAGGAAAGGCGACTACTTTTTGGAGCCGGTCAACAGAAGCAACCCCTTCAATGAGAATGGCTGCCAAAAAATACGTGACGCATCTCCCCTTATTAAAAAAAAATGGTGTTTCGTTTGATCAAGCAAAAATCCCCATGGGGACGTTCAATTTTTTTGCTTCTTTCAACCCACTTCCGCATCTTCCCATCCACTCGTTTCAGGTTGTTTGGGTTAGTAAAAAATTAAAACACATTTAAAAGAAAAAAGAAAATTGTCTTGCCTGAGCAAAAATCCCACAAGAGACACTTAGGTTCCCACTTCTTCTCATCTCTCTTTCACCATCTATCTCATGATCACTTCATCTCCATCTCCTTTATTGCTTCTACGGTCACTATTTCCTCTTGCCCTCTTATTTGTTTTGTTCTCTCTTCTCAAATCCCCCTCACTTCTTCTGCTATGCCCATCTCACCTCTAAAAGCACAACCTTAGTCTGAAGGTCGCTAGCAGGCTTGCTTGCTCTAGTCTTAGGGCCAT
Source organism: Wollemia nobilis (assembly GCA_028583015.1). Taxonomy (NCBI): domain Eukaryota; kingdom Viridiplantae; phylum Streptophyta; class Pinopsida; order Araucariales; family Araucariaceae; genus Wollemia; species Wollemia nobilis. Next base: position 18,406,922 of record JAQPPZ010016947.1, on the reverse strand, counting down.
CCTATTTTCCGTTACCAACTTACAACATCCCATAGTAGTTTGTTACATCCTCATTAATGCCACCATCATTAACTATTCCACCATCCTTCCTTTGGTCTTCCATATTGCAAATATTGTTGGGTCATCTCATGTGTCCTCATCTCAACCCTTCTCATCATCCATCATTACCCTATTTGTGCCATCGTCTGTCATTGCATTAGACCAATATCCTTACCCTCGTTGGTCCATAGGTCGTTGTAGGTACACCAACACTGTTCCCTCCAAAAACATCAGTTTTGCTGCGAGCCTACCTCAATTTTGACTTTGCGCCCAAGAATAAGGCACAATCTAGGATCTTTCATCAATCAAGATTGATGTCCCTATGAGTCACCAAAATTATAGCAGCTCATTACTACCATCACGCTCCGAACGAAGATTTTGCATAAGCTGAGGCAAAAGACAAAGTAGGGAAGAAATTAGCGAGAATTGGCTAAGTTTTTATAAGTTGCATGCCTCGATCTTGGTGCCCCTTGCACCCTGCTCTTCGGTGCACTCCTCTCCTCTACTGCTTTTGTGCACCCCGCTCCGCTCTACCCCACTTTGTTCTAGATGCGCCTCGCTCCTCTCCCGCTCCTGTGTGCCCAACTCCTCTCTGTCTCGCTCTATTTGGGGTGCGCCCTGCTATGCTTTGTTTTGAGTGTGTCCCGCTTTGCTCCTGCTCCAGTGCACCCCACTCTACTTTTCCTTGCTCCATTTCGGGTGTGTCTTGCTCCACTCTGCTCTACTTTGAGTGCGCCCTGCTCCGTTTCGCCCCGCTTTCAGCCACGTACGCTTGCTTCGAGCCATGTGCCTATTGGCGAATGGATAAGGATAACAAACTGCATGCAAATTTGAATTGCACTTGAAAGACATAATTGCGAGTCCAAAAATAGATTAGGTTTCTTATTTTGCAAGTATAAATAAGAGATCAATTTACATTGTAAGGGTCTTTTGGAACCCAACATACTAGAGCCACTATTTGGAGTACTATTGTGCTTGACACGTTTCAAAAAACAACAATCACTAAAAAGAGTGTGCAAAACATCTTAAATCAATTGTGTTTCCAACCTTTTGTTTTTGGATGTATGAAATTAGTGGCTCTCCCTCCTTTCTTCTATTAGTCCTTTCTCTTATTGTTGGTGTAGGTTGTTCGAAGACCTTACCTATTGAAGTTATTTGGTCATTGATGGACATCCCAATCGCACCAACCCAAATCTCGTTACAGCTTCAGCCGTCTTTTTTTTCTTTGTCGCAATCATTTCTTCGCAAAATAGATTATTTTTACTTTTATGCACTTAGATTAGATTTTATTTTCTGCACAATTATTTTTCTTTTACATTTTCAGCAAAGTTAGAAGGGGATTGGCCCAAGATCTGGAGGTTGAAGAGGGTAAAACCCTCTCCATCCATTTGTTGAATTGCGATCATGAGCGCAAATTGCACTTGCCAATTTCCATGTTCAACAGTTTCTTGTATGGAACATTTGTTACTTTGTTACTTGTCAAATTATCGCTGTCGCCACATTTCCTATTTCTCGTTTCTGTTAATTATGATTTTATCCTTTTTTAAATAAAAATATTCAAAGCCTTAAAAAAAATACTTAATTTAAAAAAACGAGTGCCTTCCTAAGGCATTTGTAATCTAACAAAATCATCTTCGTTGGCCTCATCTGCTGATGTGTTGCACTTCAAATCAAAGATTAACATAATAAGATAAATTCTAAATGCATCAACATAATGTTAACATTGAACACTAATATTTTTATAAATTATATCGAACATAATGCTTCTACATAACCATTTAAAAAAAAACCGATCTCTTATAAAAGAATAAAAAAAAACAATGAATCCAAATTCCTTGGCTATTCTCTGATGAGGATACTTTCCTGACCCATGTGGGCAATACTTGATCTACACTTTGATTCAAAATTCGCAAAGGACTTGGCAAGGTAAGCATAATTTGTTGAATCAAATTATCTGGAGAAAAAATGGTTTTAAATTTCAACCTCCTTAGAGGGTTCAAGGCTCTCCCTATGTGGTGTGTCTATACATAGCAGTGGGTGTTGCTGATCCCTTAGGCCTTTGCCACGTGTCTCAATCACGCTTTGCATTGGAACATCCAAGCATACTGCTGAAATCCCAACGACATTGGTTGCTGCAATGGAGGTTATGTGACTGACAGATAAACTTAATTGTTTGAACTTTCCAGTCTTGTTTCATTTTCCAACTGGTAATCCTTGTAAGGTATTTGACATTGACCCAGTTGATATATATTTGGATCTCTGAATGTGGGTGTTGAGAAAATTGGGTTAATTCTTCTAGTTCTTGTAGTAATTTGAACGTGTCTGGTTTTTGGAAGTTCCATTGAGTGCCAGTAATTTGTGTCCTTTATTCTGGAATTTTATTCAGCGTCAATAATAATTCAGTTGTTTTGGAATTTGATTCATTACGAGTAATGGGTGTTTATCGTTTTGGAATTTGATTGTGTGCCAGTAATGGGTGTATGTTAATATGAACTTTGATTCAGTACCTGTAATGGGTGTATGCTATTTTGGATTTTGATACAGTATTAGTAATAGGTGTCTGTTATTTTGGAATTTGATTCAGTTACAATAATGGATGTCTGTTATTCGGGACTTTGATTCGGTACTTGTTGGTTACGAATCTGCCATGAGGAAAGGATTTTGGGTTAATGCGCCCAGATTCGCCCACCAGCATGAAAGGCCGGAAGGAAGAGATGCCTTCCGTGCCAATCTCCGGAGAAGGCCGGCTCCTTTTGGGGGGTTTTATGTTCAAGCTAAGAGTGCAGGAAAGAGATAAATGAACAGAAAGAATATACAAATATACTTGGAGTTGGTGGGGGGGAACTAACAGTACGGCAACCAACAATCACCAATACTTACTGCATTATAAATACAAAGCATGACTGAGAACTGCAAAATCTATGTGTACTTTCGATACCTAAGCAGTGTACGCACAGCTACAATGGTCCCCTAGCAAACATTCTCCCTACAAGGAGAACTAACAGCACGACAATGCATCAATCACCACTACGGACACTAACATAAGTAGAAAGCAACCTAGAGATGTCAGAACCAGGTATATGTGTCATGCAGAGATTTTAACCGCACAGCTACAATGGCCCCCTAGCAAACATTCTCCCTACAAGGAGAACTAACAGCACGACAGCGCATCAATCACCACTACGGACAACAACGTAACACACAAGCGATGGAGCTGCTACCACATCTAGTCTATGAAATTGGACCAAAGCTAAAATTAACAAGCGCAAATACAGCCATGGCACAAACAATGCTAAAGGCGCCCGATCATCAAATGCTGAAACGAATCAACGAGCCATGACACGGGGAAGCGTAAAGCATAAGCGTAAAGAAATAAAAGCGACGAGAACCAGAACCAGGCATACAAATTATATTTATAAGCAGAAGCACGGTTACATTGGTTCCCTAACAGACATTCCCCTTCCACCCTTTACAATGAATTCATGGTGGGTTTTTATAGCCCGAGTCCCTCCCGTTACATTAATGGGCACAAAGTCCCGATCAAACATTAGCTGACAAAAGCGGCGAAGGAGCTGCAAATGCTGACCTTTTGTCGGACTGGACTGTACCCGCAGCATGGTCTTCCTGGAAGCTGGACAGCTACGTGGCGGTGTGTTGGGCAGAACTTCTCCTTGGCAGGAATGCGGGTAGCTGGAGCAGGTAGAACCTCCAATCGGCTTTAAATGAGGTCATTGGCACGAGGTAATGCAGCCCATGCTCGTCCTTTTGCTCGGCACGTCTTGGCTCAAATCCCGAAGCTGGACACTTGTCAGATGATGGATGATCTTGTTTGACACGTGTCCGCCTTGAAAGGCGGTTGTCCAACTTCGCTTGGGATCAGAGCGTCTCGGGTTGCGCGGGCAGAGAACAGCGCGATCGGGAAGGCCTTCATGCCTTAGGTGTATTTCCGAGTTTGTTTCCCTACTGCGCACCTGTCAAGGGCGCACTCCGAGCTTCGCTGCGAAGTCGGACTGCGCACAGGTGAGCTGGTATCTGCCGCCGTACGGACTTTGCCCCAGCACTTATCACTCTTTTGTCAGCCTGCCAGTTACAAGGTGCGCCCGAGAAGAGGGCGAAGTCGGACTTCGCACCAAAACTGGGCGAAGTGCGCACTTCGCACCAAAAACTCTCGCACCAAAGCGGGCGAAGTGCGAACTTCGCACCAACACTTAGCCATTTTTCAGGTAACTTGCTGGAAAGTTTAAAATTCAACCGAGGGGCTCCAAGAAAGGGGGAAGAAAGAGAATGTGGGAAAGAAAGAGGAAGGGAGAGCAGAAGAAAGGAAAATAGAGGAAGAGGGAAAAAGAAGAGCAGCACTTGTTACAAAATTGAAAACATTGCACCCCGTGCAAAATGTGACAACATTTCTGGCGGCTCGCGGGGTGTCGAGCTCGCCTCGGCGCAAAGAATCCATGCCTTCATCCATTGGGTGCAGAGGAACTTGCCTCCCCTGCCTTTTGCTGCTCTAGCTGTTCTCCTCGCGGCAACTGTTCTTCAGATTCACTTTTGTCAGTTGCCCCCTCAGAATCACCTTCCGAAGGCTCTCCGGCTTTTGCTTCTGCTTCACAGATGCGGTCGTATGCGGCCTGGGCTTGGCCCCAGGCTTCTGCTTCGAATGGCCGGCGGTCAGCAACTTCTTCTAATGCTGCGTGGAAAGCAGAGACCGCGTGCAGGTCGATGGTGTAGTATCTTTTTCCTAGCTCCTGGAAGTAGGAGCTGATCTTGCAACATTTGGACACCATCTGGGTGACCTGACTCTCCTGAATTGGCTCAGTCCAGCTATCAATTTCAGCTGTATCTGCTTCAAAGGACTGCCAATTCTTTTTCACCTGATCTAGGGTGAGAAACTCGCCATTCTCAACAAAACCTGGGCACCCTAGTTCAGAAAGAGCGCGAAAAGGAGCCATACAAATGTCTCTTTCATGTTCGAATGCGTCTAACATTCGTCTGGCAACTCTCACCTCTTCTAATTTTTTGAAATATTTATGCAAGGTTACCCTTGCATCTGCCCATTCTGCAGCGAATGAGGACATGGAGGAGAATTGGAGGCCATCGCGCTCGCGCTCTCGAAGATTTATTGCCGAGGTCCGGCCATTGCTTCGCACGGCGTTCGGCCTCCTCTACCACGAGGCTTTCCACAGGCGAGAACTTCTTGAATTACTGGATGCGAAATCCAGAGCCGACATCGCCTTATAGGTGTGGGGCTTGCATCCCCGCAGCAAACCAGCCCGCATCTCCTTAACTTTCTTCTTCGAAAAGACCGTCGCTTGAGATGCTCTCTCTGCAAGTTGCGACTGCGCCTGTTTCAAAGATTCTTGGAGCTGAGAAATCTGCTCCAAGGCTGCCTGCTTTTCGGTTGCGGCCTGTTGCTTTGAGAAGCGGCCAGCTGGGCTTTAAGTTCATCTATTTCTTGCCGCGCCGCTTCCAGCTGCTCAGTGGACCTGGACAGGTCCTCTTCAAGCTGTCTCGTCTTATCCTGCAACCCGAAAAGCTCTTCCTGCTCCTCCAGACTCTTGACAAGGAGATTGTCAGCTTTACGAATGATTCCCTGAATCTCGTATCGCTTGTCAATATCATCAAAGCTCTTCTCCTTTGTCTGGAGCTCGTAGTCCGCCCTGGTCATTTCCCGGAGAGGCTTCTTCACTTTCGGGATTATCTTCTCTGTTGTAAGCACTCTCCTCTCGAAATTATACTTGGTGCGCTTTACCGGGGCGGCTATCTCTTCAGGTCTCCTCCGCTTCAGGTTCTGGAGGAAAGAGATAGAGTACTCTACAGCTCTTGTTGCCAGGGGCAAGTCGTCTGTATTCTGGAGGTCGTCCATGAAGTCTGGTTCCCCCAGCCTAGGGTTCTGCTGAGACGTCTCTCCTGCGGGAATGGGATCAGGAGGAACCGGACGGACCTTGGAAGGATCGGCCGCTTCTGGGGGCGACCGGGAAGTGGAGATGGGAGCGGCTGATGCTGGAAGGGTTTGAAGCGGCTGAGGCGGTGGATGTAACGGTGAATGCATGGCTTCAGCACTAACTTCAGGCGAAGGGTTTGGAGTTTGACTCAGAGATAGGGAAACGTTGGGGTTCTGAGCAAACTGGTCAAAAGAATGGGGGCCGCTAGAAGGGTGTGGAGACGGGGAGGAAGATGCGGCCATGACTTGCTCGGATTGAGCGGGAGATGGAGTAGGAGTAGGACTAGATGAGACCAAAGAGAGCGGGGCAGCAAACGTACCTGCGGGCTCCGCCTGAGCCGATGCTGGGTGGATGTCTGCGCTTCTGATTTCGGCGGCTGGCTCGGGACTGCCCAGAGAAACTGTCCCTGGAGCGGCTGAACGCGGCTGCGGCTCTGCGACTGGCTGCTGCACTGTCAGGCTAGGTCGCCTGATCTTTTCAACTCTCTTCCTTTTCTTCTCTTCTGGAACAATGGTCGGATCGGGGGAAGGAGATGAAGCAGGTGCGACGAGCGCGATGCTCCCACGGTAAACTTGTGCCGGGGTTTGACTTGCGGAAGGTCCGCCGCAACCGGTCTGCCCTCTGCGGCGGCGGCGTCTTTTGTGCCTGAGGAATCACCTCGGGCGTTGCCTTGACTAATTTCTTCGCCTTTTCAGGCGCCGCCTTGGAAGCCACGGGCTGCATTGGGTCCACCTGGATGTCTGCTGGGCCCGCGGCACAGTTGCCGAAGTGTACAACTGTTGGGAGGAAGACCCTCCTTTATAATCCTCAAAGGGACCTCGGGGAACGTAACCTTGATATGCGAACGGCCGCCAGCTGTCATGATGCTGGTCATAGAGAACCGAAAAGTCGTCATCTACGGCCAGATTTCTCCTCGTGGATTTGTCGTGCTGCGTGCGGCACCTCATCTTCCAGCATTCAATAATCTTTTCTTTTGGCCAGTTAAGGCCTGCTATCTTGGATAGGAATTTTTTGAACCCTGGAGATGAGAAGTGGTGGTCCGGGTTTCGCTTGGGGTCATATGTCACCTCCTCGCAGTAAAAATCCTGCCAGGGAGGAGAAGCTTCCATCAATTCAATTTCCCAGTCAAGGTCCACATGGACCACATCGCATCTATCTTCGGTTATATCCGCCCGGGGGCAGAGATGTGTGAACTTTCCCCTTATCCCGTACGGGTCGTACTTCCAGCGCTGCGGCAACAGAACCAGGCCAATCCGGGAAAACTCTTGCTCGAGGTAGACATGTTGTCCTACCTCGGTAATCTCAACGTTCGCCCAGGAAAGAGGATATTGAAAAATCTGTCCTCTTTTCTTTCCTAGGCCGAACTCCTCCTCAACATAGTCCATCTGCCGGGCAACCTCCATCCCAAACAGATGCTCCGTGCACCAGTAGGGCAGCAAATGGGGTTTGCCCTTGAATCCGTAGATTCTGACCACAATTCCCTGCGTCAGTCTGAAAACGTCCCCGAGCTTCTGATTCAGCAAAGAGTTCGTCATTTCTCTCGGGGGGCGGGGGATTTCGCTTTCGCTGAAGACTGACATGACCAATCCCAGAAAGTTGAAGTTAAACTTGTAGTAGGACCCTTTCCGGTATAGGTCATCCGTCCAGTCATAGACGAGCTGTGGCTCTCCCTTCTCGTTGACCTTCTTCAGGTTCGGGATCGGCATCCGGGAGTGCAAATGGTACAAACAAAGCCAAGCTAGAACAGAACTGAAACGAAATTCGGTGGACTGCTTCTTCTGGATCTTGACCAGGCTGGAGTGGATGGCGTATGCCAGCCAGTCTGCCCAGTCGAAAAAGATGGGACGCTTTCCACTTCTCTGCGCTGCTGGTTCGTAGGATTCTCCACACGGGAGACATTACGCGGCGCTAGGCTGAGTACGGTGTACCGGCTCATCGAGTCGCGACCGAGGATCCATGCCAGGATGGTGTACAAATATTTGCTCTGAAGCCTCGCCAAGGGCATGGGGCCGGTTGGCCATTGTCCAGCTGCAAGCGGGGTGTTCAGCTCTGAATTGAGGAAATCCCTCATCCGTTTTGTTTGCGTGAAGCGTCCCACTTGCTTGCCCAGATTTATCTTTACGACAATTGTCTTTGAGTCATACTCCAACCACAGGGCGAAAGTCGGTGGACGATCTCCTGCGCGAGCGCGAACAAGGGTTTACCGCTGGAGCTGCAAATCTGCCGGATAGCCAGTGCGTAGTGTCGACAATCGGGTCTACCGGCTCCGGGCATTGATGGACGAGGAGGGCACAAGAATCCGAAAAGGTTGGACTTGTACGCCGCTCCGAAATGGTGAGAGGGCGAAACCTTGTCGGCCTGACTCTCCACATTTGTCCGCGGCTTAGTCGGGCTCATAGAGAACGAGCCGTCCACGTATCCCGCCAAGTAATTTACCGGAGGTGGTGGGGCTTGCCCAGTTGTACTTTTTAGGCCGGGACTTTGACTTTCGCTCCGGCGGTGTTTCACTTCGAAAACACCGGCCGTGGTAAATCCTCGTGCTCGCTCCTTTCTTGGATTGCGCGACATTGGCATCTTTCCTCTGTCCATCTCTCCGAATCAGCAATAATTACAAGTTCGGGCGTCTGCGAGATTTGTTGTCACGGGAATAATCTGCACGATTCAAGGAATAATCTGCGCGATCGGCATGTTTGAATGCATCGACCCCCTTTTCTAGATAATGACGGCGTCATTAATGCCGCGAGGAAGGGGTAGGTCGGTGGAGTTAAGTTTCTTGGGTGGGCGCGAGGAGAAGCTTGAAAAAAGGTACCCGGCAGCCGTGCCATGCTCTTTTTATTGCACTTTTCCTTGAAGGTGTGCAATCATTAACTTTCTCTTGAACGACTGCGCCATGGGCGACGTCAACTCGCCGCAATCCGGGCACACTGCTCAAGAAAGAACCCTTGGTGCGGAAACCCACTTTGAAACGGTCACAATGCGCCTTGGGCCCAGCTTGGAACCTTTTGAATATTTTATTCATTTTTTAAACCATTGTCCAAACTGGCCCAGAAAACGAGGCGCAGTCGGACTTCGCCCGAAGTTGGGCGCGATCCGACTTCGCCGGTGCGCGAGTCCGAACTTCGCGCGAAGTTCGCATTGAAACTGTTCCTGCTTTCTTTTTTCTTCACGCGCCCAAGGGTTGAGCGCAGTCCGGCCCTTTGCAACCTTCGGAGGAGAGGCAAACCTTAGAACTTTACTGCCTCCTTTGGACCGGACTGTTCGAGCTGCGCTTTGGAAATGTAGCGCGTTCGGACTTCGCTCGAAGTTCGGGCGAAGTTTGCACTTCGCGCGGAGGTTGTGCGCAGTTCGAACTTCGCGCGCAAGCCGGCCGCAGTCGGACTTCGCCCAAAGTTGGGCGCAGTCCGTTCTTCTTTGTGCCTTGCAGATTTTCCCTTCATTCAAGCTTCGCATTTGGTGGCGCGCAGCCCGACTGTGCGAAGTCGGGCTCGGCAACACTTAGCCATTTTTGCCTTTTTCTTTTTCTTCACCCAAGCAGCCCGAACTTCGCCCCTTCGAGGCGACGACTTCGTTGCGAAGTCTGTTTCTCTCCCATGTCGCGATTAAGCTCAAAAAATAAAAAAATGAAAGTGGAAGGTACATCTGGAAAACAAAAATGCATAAGGGAAATTTTTACAAAGAAGGGCCACTCGGGCACCTTCGACGACGGTAAATTTTTAAGTGGAACCCGTTAACGGGGATAGGTAGGAGCCGACCCTCCATATCCCGAAGTACATAGGCATTAAGCGGTTCACCGGGCAATCTGATAAGGGCCCTCCCAGAGGGCATCAAACTTCCCGTGATTGCCCGGCTTTGCCTTATATGAGTCCCACTTCAGCACCAGGTCCCCGATTTCAAAAACTCGGGCAGTGGTGCCTTTGGCAAACCAGCCTTGAGTGGCTGCAATATGATCAGTGAAGGCCTGGTATGCACTTTCTCTGTCTTCTTCCAACTGCAGGAGTTGGCACAGTCTGTCGTCCACCGGGTCTCCGCTGCTCCTGTCTTCGTCCAACATCCATAGGGCAGGGATTTCAATGTGGGATGGCATGACAGCCTCTTTGCCATAGACGAGCGCATAGGGGACGTTCCGATGGATTTCTTGAACGCAACTCTGTCCGCCCACAGCGCCGGTTCGGGAGTAAGTGCCAAGTCCGCTTGTTTCGTCAATGGTCCTCCGGATGATCTTCGGGAGGTTCTTGTTAGTAGACTCGGCAAGGCCATTCCCCTGCGGGTAGTAATTAGAAGACATCTTGTGATAGATGCCAAGTTCGCCAGTGTACTCCGTGAGTACAGCGCCTGCGAATCCCGGACCGTTGTCTGTCACAATTGACTCTGGAACCCCGAAGCGGGTAATCAGGCTCTCAATGAACCTGATGACCGTTTCTTGGTCTGCGTTCTTGGTCGGGATTGCCTCTGCCCACCGTGTGAAGTAATCGGTGGCTGTAAGAATAAACTTGTGTCCGGCAGAGGAATTAGGCGAAATCACCCCAATGAAGTCTAGACCCCATTCTTTGGAACGGAGTCTCGGCTTTGAATCGGTTGAAGGGGCGGGGGTGCTTTCATGTTCCTACCGGCAAACCTCGGCATTGATCACATTTTGAGCGGACCGCATGAGCGTACGCTAAATAGAGTGGGCCAATAGTACCCGGCTCTAATTATTTTTAAGGCCGTTGGCCTTGAAGAATGGTGACCCCCAGGCATCCCGGAATGAAAATCTCCGAGGACCCTAGGCTAGTCTGATTTTACGACGCACCGCAACGAGGATGCCGTCGATGTTTTTGAAGTAAAGCCCCTCGGGGCGAAGAGTGTACTTAAGTGCACCTAGCCGAAATCTCCTTCGTTGTGAGGCGTTCAGGTGATCGGGACATCTTCCGGTGCAGAAAAATCTCACCAGTTCATCTGTCCAATCACTCCCCTCCGATAAGGAGTCGGCTAGGTAGATGCGTGTCGTTGTGTCCTCCCACTTACAGGCGGAGATGCCGGCTACAGCGCTTCGGGCCAATTCCTGACACAAGGCTCGGCCTTTGATAAGCTTGGTGGGCCGCACTTCGATGTCGAACTCCTGGATTTTTGCAATCCATCCCGCTCTCTTGTGACCCGGTTCTCCTTGTAAGATGAAGCTTCGAACGTCCGGGTGAATCACAAAGACGGTCGTTTTGCTCACGGGAGACAAAATGCCGAACTTTCGGAGGGATTTCATAACAGCGTGAACTCGCCGCTCTATAAAGTTGTACTTTTCCTCATGCGGCTGAATCACTTGGCTCGAGGAACGCTATGGGGCGCTCCTCACCATCGTCTCCCTTCGAGTTGGGACTGCGAGCGTAACTTTCGGGTTCTCCCACTGCATACGGGATGAAGTCCTTGGAGTAGTCCGGGTTTGTCAACACCGGAGCTTGCGCAATTCGAGCCTTGATTTCCTCGAAGGCTTGCTCTCTCTCATCAGTCCATTCGTAATTTGTATCTTTTTTCAACAGTTCGGCCATAGGCTTGATCACCTGTGCGAAGTCCGGAATGAACTTCCGCACGAAGTTAATCTGACCGAAGAAGGACTGCAGCCCTTTTTTATCGATGGGGGCTGGCAAGCGAACGAGGGCTTCTGCTCTGTCAGGGTCAATGGCGAGGCCTTCCTCGGAGATGACATGTCCCAGCAGCTTTCCTTCCTTTACCGCGAAGACAGACTTCTTCGGGTTTATAGAAATGCCGAATTCTCGACACCTCTCAAATATTTGCCGTAGGTGCGAAACATGATCTCCTCGTTGGTGAGAGAAAACAGTCATGTCATCAAGGTAGATGACAATAATCTTATTGAGCGGCTCTCGGAAGGCCGAGGTCCATGGCCCTTTGGAATGTGGCACCGGCATTGGATAAGCCAAACGGCATGCGGCGATAGGCGAACGTCCCCCACTTGGTGGTGAACGCCGTCTTATCCCTGGTCCTCGTCTTTGACCCAAATCTGGTTGTAGCCGGAAAATCCATCTAAAAGTGAAAATCTCCGGGCTCCAGCAACGATATGTAGAATCTGGTCGATTTGGGGAAGCGGATAGTGGTCCCTGAGGGAAGCCTGATTTAGGTTTCTGAAGTCGACACAGAGACGAATGTCGCCATTCTTTTTCCTCACGGGCACCAAATTCGCGACCCAGGATGAATGTTTGATGGGGTAGATGATCTTGGCCTCCGGCATCTTCAAGAGCTCGGCCTTCATCATGGCCTCAATCTTCGGATTCACGGCCCTACGCCTCGTCGGAATGGCTTGGCGCCATCCTCTAGCTCAATGGTATGCTGGATGACAATTCTGTCATACCCCTTCAAATCCTCGTAGCACCAGGCCACGATGTCGGGGAACTCTCGGCACGGTGATCTGATCTGCTCAAGTTCCTCCGACGTGCGATCTGTTCCGACCTTGATAGTTTTACCAGGTTCAAGTTCCAGGTCAGCATACTGCCTCGGGTCTACTTTGATCCTGTGAGATATTGCTCTGTCATTCTGATCAAAGAGACTCTCCAATGTAATCAGTCCTTTTGGGACATGATTATTCCTTAACTGTATCAACCCCTCATATTGCTCGTCATCAGGGTCTCTACCTTCGATTACACACACTTCGTTAACCAGGAATGTGACGATCTCCTCGTCTGCTGAGACACCTGCCCGGTGGGTGTCCTTATCGAGCACGAAGGCACGTAAATAGTGCGAACCGGCTTCGGTTTACGGACAACGTCGTCGGCCGGAACGTGCCTGGCTCCAACAGACGCCAGAATATCAGCGTGTTTGTTTTTCTCACGCGATATTGCCTTGACATTCAATGAGTCGAATGACTCCATCAGGTCCCACACCCGGTTGCGGTACGCTCTAAGATAGTGTTGTTTGGATGCGCACTTCTTCGTAACTTGGTGACACACCAGCTCTGAATCTCCGAAGATCTGCAGGTGTTTGATTCCGAGCCTCTCCGCCTTTCGCAAACCCAAGCATAGGGCTTCGTATTCCGCCGAGTTGTTAGTGCAGCTCCAGGCCAACCTGTAGGTATAGTCCTTCTGGATTCCGGTTGGAGAAACCAGAAGTACCCCTGCACCGGCGCCATTCTTGCATCGCGCGCCGTCAAAGAAAAGCTTCCACAGCTTCTCGGGTGCAGGTCCTACTTCCTTCGCAGCTGACATGTCAAGCCTCTCGGGCTGTACAATGGAGTAACAGCCCTTCTATGTCCCAATTACGGCATTGAAGTCCCGCAATGAGAACTCATCTTCAAGTTGTAGCACTTCGAAGGCTTGCTCAATCGGCTCTCTTGTCACCGGCTCTTCCTCCGACAAGCTGGACCATGCGGTCCAACTCTCCTCCGGGTATCTTCTCTACTAGGAAGGTGGAAGGCTTCTCATTGAAAATTTTCGGTCTCCTTCCTTTGAAGGGCACTTCCATGTGTGAGTAGTCTAGAGGCAGTACCCGCCCAACTCGCGGTGAACTCCCGAGAGAGACACATGCCGAAGTAAGGTTCCGAGTCAACAACCACGACCTCTTGGATGACCACGATGTCGATAGCCTTGTGCGGCCGGATAGGGATGTCCTTTATGACACCAAGCTGTCTTGACGGGGGTGCCGTCCTAATTGCGGCACGCCTTGGCTGCTCCGTGTGTATTCCATCCCGATCTCATCGCAGACGGCCTTCGGCATCACGGTCGAGGAAGCACCAGAATCCACCATGCAGTTGTGAACTATGTGCCCTTGCATCCGTAAAGACAGATAAAAGGGTGGCGGTCTGTTCTTCCCAGTGGCTGAGACTGTCAAAGGTTGAACCAGGACAGCGGGCTGTATCTGCTTGCCGCTCTTCATGTTCTTCGATGATTCTTGCGGCGAGATCCACGGCACGGGAGCGAGAAGAGCATCGTACATGCTTGATTCTAGCGGGTGTTCTTTTCAACTCGTCTACAATCTTGTAGCCCGAGGTACTAGCTCCTTCCTTGTTTTGCCGGCTCATACTTCGTCCGGTGCTTGGGTAGCCTCAACTCGCTGTCTCTTGGTCGGAGACGGGTACTTGACTTCTCCTGGGCTTGTTCTTTGGTTTCGGTTGGAGGGTGAGAGTACGGGAGCTTTAGCCGGAGTTGGGGCTTTTCTTGGAGGCTTTGGCTGGAGCAGGGGGCAGCCTTTGCGGAGAAGGCTTGGCTGGAGCTTTATCTTTGGATGCCTTCTCCTGGGCTGTGTAGGGCCACAGCCGCTTGTACGGTGGCAGCCCGCCGGGCTGCGGTTTTTCTCTTCTTGCGTAAACTTGCAAAGGCTTGGCCGCATCTGCGGCTTTCTTTTCTTCCTTGGCGGGCGGCACTAGATTCTCTTCTGGGAGGGCAAAGTTGGCTTCGCCGTCCAAGATCATGTACAGTTCATCGTCCTCTATGGCGCTGCCAGCCAAGGTCTGGATGTAGTCTTTGGTGCAAAGTGCAGTCTTCCTCCGAATGCGGGTCATTGCACGTAGTGCACCGGTTGACCTGGTCGGAAGGACCGAGCGGGTCTTCTATAGCGGCATTTCTCGGAGGCGGACGCCTCTACGGGCGGTGCTCCGGGGCTTGTCTTTCGTCAGCGCCGGGGGCGCATATGGCCTCCTAGGAGCAAGGTCCATCTGGGCCTGCTTCTTCTTCAGAGCGGTCATGTCATTGGACATGGCATGATATCCCGAGGCCAAAGCCCGCACCTCCTGGAGAATTGTGTTCTGAATGCTACTGTCAGGAGGCGGCAACTGTGCCGGTGGAGGCAATGCGGCTAATGGAGGAGGGTTAGAATAAGGTGCGTACTGCGGGGGAGCAGGAAGTGCTGGAAAATGCGGAGCGGGAGGAGGCGGGTGAGGATAATGCAATTGAGGCGGGCCGTAAGGAGTTACGACCGGCGCCGGATTCCACTGCTGCTGGGGTTGCTGCCCTGATGTGGACGGCGCACCACCAGAAGCAGGTGGATACTGGATCTGGGGAAGTCGGGATGAATGGGTTCCTGCACCCTGGACGGGAGTCTGCCGATGGAAATAATGTCAGCTTCAGCTTGCTGGGCAGCCTCGTACAGCGCGAAACTCGTCTATTCCGGCAATCTTCAGCAGCAGGCATATGTCTGAGTTGAAGGATCTCAGATAGTAGTGAGCGGCCATGCCGGTTGAAGGCCGAAGTTCGCGAGGTACCCGTTTCCAGGATCTCGCAAACCTGATGTTAAAATCAGACACCTCCTCTTGAGGATGTCTCTGAATAGCTTGGAACTGATGCAACAAAGAAGTAGGGTCAGCGGACTCGTTGCATCCTTTCCACGAGCCTTCTGGCAAGCTGGGGCCACACTGTGATGGATCCCTCTGGCAGCGATCTCCACCAGTAGAGAAGCTTTCCCCTCAGGGAAAGGGCCAGCAGACGGGTCTTCACACTCTCATCGGTAATGGTATGCAATGCGGCCAGGGCAAGGATGTCCTGGATGTGCTCGTACGCCGTCTTGCCGTAGCCGTCGTATGTGGGGATAGACTTTAAAGCGGCGGGGGCACGGCTTGCTGTCCGACCGGGGCCAAGGGCCCCGTAGGAGTCCACCGCCGGGAAGAGATCATCGTCATTCTGCTGTTGAGCAGCCATTTCTTCTTCTTCTCCGCCGTCGGTTGTGTACTCAGTGTCGGTACTTTCCGAGGATGCAGGTGCTTCTTCTTCCTCGGCCTCTTCTATTTCGTACTCAGCTCCGCCGACTTCAGCTTCGGCTTCTTCTTGGATTTCAGCCTCGGCTTCGTCGACACGAGCTCGCGGATCAGCCAGCCTGGGAACTTCGCCTCGAGCGTTGATGTCCAGTTCGTAAAAGTCAGGCGGGCTTCTCGGATCCCTTGCTTGCCACCTTCTTGTGTGCATGAAGGTCCTTGGGACCGGTCTTTCGGACTCGGAGGATTTGTTCGTGCGAGTCGCCGGGTGTTCGGATTTGGAACAGCAATGAAGCGAACACCGGTGCTTCAGTTACGTCGGGGGTGAGAAACTTCCTTGTCTCACCGAGTGCTCGAAACCACTATCGGCGCCGGTGGAGGCGATCGAGAAAATCTCTCTTCAAATGTGGGACCCGTGTCCCACCGGCGTGCCAGAGACCGTTGGTTCCGAATCTGCCATGAGGAAAGGATTTTGGGTTAATGCGCCCAGATTCGCCCACCAGCATGAAAGGCCGGAAGGAAGAGATGCCTTCCGTGCCAATCTCCGGAGAAGGCCGGCTCCTTTTGGGGGGTTTATGTTCAAGCTAAGAGTGCAGGAAAGAGATAAATGAACAGAAAGAATATACAAATATACTTGGAGTTGGTGGGGGGGAACTAACAGTACGGCAACCAGCAATCACCAATACTTAATGCATTATAAATACAAAGCATGGTGAGAAGCTGCAAAATCTATGTGTACTTTCGATACCTAGGCAGTGTGCGCACAGCTACAATGGTCCCTTAGCAAACATTCTCCCTACAAGGAGAACTAACAGCACGACAATGCATCAATCACCACTACGGACGGACTACATAAGTAGAAAGTAACCTAGAGATGTCAGAACCAGGTATATGTGTCATGCAGAGATTTTAACCGCACGACTACAATGGCCCCCTAGCAAACATTCTCCCTACAAGGAGAACTAACAGCACGACAGCGCATCAATCACCACTACGGACAACAACGTAACACACAACTGATGGAACTGCTACCACATCTAGTCTATGAAGTTTAGACACAATGTAAAAGTAACAAGCATGGCACAAACAATGCTAAAGGCGCATGATCATCAAATGCTGAAATGAATCAACGAGCCATGACACAGGGAAGCGTAAAGCATAAGCGTAAAGAAATAAAAGCAGCAGAACAGAACCAGGCATACAAATTATATTTATAAGCAGAAGCACGGTTACATTGGTTCCCTAACAGACATTCCCCTTCCACCCTTTACAATGAATTCATGGTGGGTTTTTATAGCCCGAGTCCCTCCCGTTACATTAATGGGCACAAGGTCCCAGTCAAACATTAGCTGACAAAAGCGGCGAAGGAGCTGCAAATGCTGACCTTTGTCGGACCGGACTGTACCCGCAGCATGGTCTTCCTGGAAGCTGGACAGCTACGTGGCAGTGTGTTGGGCAGAACTTCTCCTTGGCAGGAATGCGGGTAGCTGGAGCAGGTAGAACCTCCAATCGGCTTTAAATGAGGTCACTGGCACAGGTAATGCAGCCCATGCTCGTCCTTTTGCTCGGCACGTCTTGGCTCAAATCCCGAAGCTGGACACTTGTCAGATGATGGATGATGTTGTTTGACACGTGTCGGCCTTGAAAGGCAGTTTGTCCAACTTCGCTTGGGATCAGAGCGTCTCGGGTTGCGCGGGCAGAGAACAGCGCAGTCGGGAAGGCCTTCATGCCTTAGGTGTATTTCCGAGTTTGTTTCCCTATTGCGCACCTGTCAAGGGCGCACTCCGGCTCGTTGCGAAGTCGGACTTGCGCATGGTGAGCGGTGTCTGCCGCCGTACGGACTTTGCCCCAGCACTTAACACTCTTTTGTCAGCCTGCCACCTGCCAGTTACAAGGTGCGCCCAGAAGAGGGGCGAAGTCGGACTTCGCACCAAAACTGGGCGAAGTGCATTCGCCGCGGGGCGAAGTGCGCACTTCGCACCAACACTTAGCCATTTTTCAGGTAACTTGCTGGAAAGTTTAAAATTCAACTGAGGGGCTCCAAGAAAGGGGGAAGAAAGAGAATGTGGGAAAGAAAGAGGAAGGGAGAGAAGAAGGAAGGAAAATAGAGGAAGAGGGAAAAAGAAGAGCAGCACTGTTACAAAATTGAAAACATTGCACCCCGTGCAAAATGTGACAACAGGTACCAATAATGGTTCTGCTATTCTGGAATTTGATTCAGTAGAAGTAATGGGTGTCTCTTGTTTTGGAATTTAACTCATTACCATTTGATGGTATTTGTGATTATGGTGACTACAACAGGAAAGTGCTTTTTTGGACTTTTGGACCAATTGGTCTAGAACAACTTACAAAAGGAAATTTTAGTTGTGTTGCCCATTCTTGCAAAATTGTTGATTACAAACTAAGTTTTAGATCACATGCAATGAACTTGTTGTCTAGGTTGCATATTAGGTTAGAATGGAACTTGTGGAATGATTAGTGGCAACTTCATGACATGTTGAACGTCCCCATTGTAAATGGGTCTTGGAAACCTAAGACGCCTTCCTATAAATAAATTGCATTTTTAGAAGGCTGCAGCATGTACCTGTTGGTTACAAATCTGCCACTAGGATAGGATTTTAATCTTATTGCGCCCTAGATTTGCCCAACAGATTGAAAGGCCGGAAGGAAGGAATGCCTTCCGTGCCAATCTCCGGAGAAGGCCGGCTCCTATGTTTTCTTGATAGGGGTTTTAGCTCAGAGTGCAGGAAAGAAATTATAAAATGCAGAAAGAAACATAAATATGCTTGTTTCGGGTGGGGAAGATAAGCAGCACAACAACTAACCAATACAATCAAAACAATGTATGTAGCAGAAACTATTAGTGTTATTTTATCATATGTATCCTTTACTTTAGTATTCCAGATATACTCAATCACCAATACTGATATCCAGAAGTGCAAAATAGCAGTAATCAGAAATATAAGCAACATGAGGTAGAAGTACTTAATAAAGGCAGCATACAAGACAAAGACAGCTAATAGAGCCAAATATACTTTGCATTCAAAAGCAAGTGCACAGCTACAGAAGTTCCTTAGCAATATATCCCCCTTCCACCCTTGTACAATGAAATGAGGCTGCTATTTATAGCAGAATAAACCCTCCCGTTCACTGTTTAGGCACAAAATCCCAGACATGACAAAAGCTGCAAAAACTGACAAAAGCGGCAAAAAGTGGCTGATGTTTGGCCTCTACGGGCAAGGAGTGTACTTGCAGCAAGGTCTACCTAGAAACGTAGCAGCTCCGTGGCAATCCGGCAGGTGTAAAGTCGAGTTTGGTTAAATGGTGGTAGGTGCTTCACGATCTGGCACTTCACGCTCATCCATTCTGTACCCAGGTGGCACACCTTCTGTCACACCTTGAATCTTATCCCCAGACTGCACACTTGTCGGCATCTGAAACTGTTGATGAAAGAGGAGGGAAAATCAAACTTAGAAGCTTATCCATTGTCTTCTTATTCCGCCCGACAGCGCAAGCTCAAAACAGCGAAGCTGGGCGGGACATGCCTTAGAAAGTTTCCTGCAGTTTATCTCTTTCCCGTTTGATGGCGCACCAAAGTAGGCGCGAAGTTGGGCGGCGCAGCGCAGTCGGACGGACCTCCATGCCTTAGTCAAATTTTCCAGCATTCTCTTCTCTTTCCGCCCGAGCGCGCACCAAGACGGACGCGCAGTCGGACGGCGCGGCGCAGTTGGACGGAGTCCAACACTTAGTCATTTTTGCTGTTTTTTCGATAGGCAGCCTCCCGGTAGCGCACAACTGGATGAGCGCCGCCCGACTTCGCTGCGAAGTCGGGCGGGCTCATACTTAGAATATTTTCTGTTGCTTCCTGAATATGGCTGCCCAAGTGCGCACCGACCTATGGGCGCCGTCCGACTTCGCTGCGAAGTCGGGCGGCCCCAACACTTAGTCGAATTTGTGCTTGTCTTTTGACCAGCGAAGTCGGGCGGCCCCAACACTTAGTCGAATTTGTGCCTGTCTTTTGACCTCCACCGCCTAGGTGCACAAAAATCCATGAGCGCCGCCCGACTGCACTGCGCAGTCGGGCGGACTCCACACTTAGACAAATTCAGGCAAATTTTTCCTTCTTGCAGAAAACACTAAAAACATGAAATGAAAGATTTGAAACGAAATCTGATAGCTGAAGGGGAGAAAGGGCATGGAGAAGAATGGGAAAGAAGAGAGAGGGGAGGTAAAGCAGCAAACTTACAAAATTTTCAAAATTGGCACCCCGTGCAAAATGTGGCAACATTCCTGGCGGCTCGCGGGGTATCGAGCTCGCCTCGATGCAAGGAACCTAGCCTTTATCCTTTGGGCACAGAGTCCCTCCCGGACCCTGCATCACTCTGCTGCTGCTGCTGCTCTTGGTCACTCTCAACAGTCTCCTCACCCGAATCTTCTTCTTCTTCACCCTCTGAGCCCGACTGCTCGGCGTCCTTGTCTTCCTCCTGGACAGCAGGCCGCTCACGGACGTGCTCATAAGCAGTCTTAGCCTGGGCCCAGGCTGCTTCTTGGAAGGGCTCTAAGTCGCTGATATCCTTCTGCGCTTTTCTGAATGCCGCAACCTTGTGCTCGTCAATGGTGTGGTGCCTTTCTCCGAATTCGTGGAGGCAGGCATTGATTTTGCAGAGCTTGGACACCATCTGGGTTACCTGTGCTTCCTGCACTGGATCAATCCAGCCGTCAATCTCTGAAGTATCTGCCTCGTATGCCCGCCATTTCTGCTTGACTTGCTCCAGAGGCAGAAATTCCTCATGTTTTACAAAGATCGGGAATTCGAGCGTTGAAAGGGAGTCAAAATGGACCAGGCAGATGTTCTTCTCATGGATCAATGCATCTAGCATCTTCCTGGCAGCTCTGACCTTTTCAGATTTTTCAAAATAATTTTGCAAGGTTATCCTTGCATTGGCCTAGTCTAGGGAAATTTATGACATAGGTGGGAATTGGAAGCCCTTGCGCTCATACTCTTCAATTTTTATTGCCAAGTCCAACCATTGTCGTGCTTGACGTTCGACTTCCTCTACCGCAGGCTTTCCCTTGGCAGAAACTTCTTGTATCTTGGAGATGAAATTGAGGACGGGTAGTGACCTGGCAACATTAGTCTTGCAACCCTTTAGCAGGTTGACTTTCATCTCTTTGATCCTGTCCTTGGAGAAAGCAACAACCTGCGATGTCTTCTCTTCTAGCAGCGCCTGAGTCTGCTAAAGTTGATTTTACAATTGAGTGACATGGATAAGTGTTGCCTTTTTATCCTCTGCTAATTGATCAGCCGCCCCCTTTTGGTCTGCTGTTGCCTGCTGAGAGGCTGCAAGCTGATCCTTCAACTTCTTTACCTCTCCTTGAGCGGACTCCAGCTGAACCAGTGCCTTGGCCAGATCTTCCTCAAGCTGCCTCTTATCATTCTGGAGCTCGTATAGCTGCTGCTTGACCTCAAGGCGCTTGACCAAAAGGTTGTCAGCCTTTCTGCGGATTCTGCCTAGCTCATATTCCTCATTTATGTCATCAAAGCTCTTATCCTTGGAGTGGTACTCGTAGTCTTCTTCTGTCATCTCCTGGATGGGCTTTTTGACTTTAGGCACTATTTTTTCTGTCCGGATAATCCTTTTCTCCAGGTCGTACTTGACGCGCTTCTCGGGCATGGCGATTTCTTCCGCCCTCCTCTTTTTGACCTTCTGAAGAAAATAAACAGAGTCTTGGGCGAACTTTGCAACTAGGGGTTGGTCGTCAGTTATTTGCAGCTGTTTTTCGGCCAGCGCCAGCTCTACGAGCATGGGGTATGTTGAGACCAAATCCTGTTGCGGCATTTTTCCTGAAAATAATGAGGTGGGCGTTGCGCCAGAAGATACGGCCGCTCTTGGGGGTGACTGGGACTGAGGTTGAGTGGGCGACTGTTGAGGAGGCGGATGTGGGATTTGGAGGGCAGCGGCGGCGGGTGAGCGGCGTGGGGATAGGGAACCTTCCTCGGTGCTGGCCGTAGGGAACAGACCTAGGGTTTGGCCCAGGGTCTGAAAAACGTTAGGGTTTTGGGCGTAGCGGCCAAAGGACGGTGGACTATGCTGGGACTGCGTGACAGGAGACGGGGATGAAGCAGCCAGAATATGCCCGGATGTGGAAGATGAGGGCGTAACAGTAGGGGTTGCTAGGGTTTGTTGCAAAGGAGGAGAGGGCGTACCTGCGAGCTCCGCCTGAGCTGGCGTTCGAATGACTCCTGCAACCCAGGTGTCTGCTTCCCTCTGAGGGTTGTCTTTGATGGAGATTATGTTACTTGCAACTGCGCCTGATTGTGGAGTTGTCACTGCCTGTTGCACAACCTCCTTGTGCCGCTTTTCCTTGGTCTTTTCAGACCTCTTCCTCTTTTTTCCCTTAGGTGCGGTAGTTTGCTCGGGGGGAGCGGAGGCGTTAGACGCGTCAAGGACCGGGGCTCCCAAAGTAAACTCGTGTTCAGGATTTGTTGGGTCTGCGCCCCTTGTTTCTGCCTCACTGGCTGATTTCTCGGGCTCCCTCTTCGACTGAGACGGCTTTTCAGGCGCTGAGGACAACATTGGGTCCACCCCCTTGCCTTTTGACGCTTTGCTGTTGGACGTCCCTCGTACAATTAGATGTTGAGGCGGAGGCTTTCTTTTATACCTTTTTGGGGCGCCTTGGGGGACCACGGAACACGAGTGACTACCACTTGTCGAAGTATTTATCATATAAGACGAAAAAATCGTCATCAACGGATGTCTTTTTCTTTGATTTCTCGTGCCGCTTACGACACCTCATTATCCAAAATTCCATGATTTTGTCTTTTGCCCAGCCAAGCGGCGCCACCTTCGCGAGCAGTTTTCTGAAGCCAGCTGATCCCACTTTGTGTTCCTCATTGTGCTCGAGATCGTAGTCTGCTTCTACACAATAAAAATCCTGCCATGGTGGCCATGACTGCATCTGCTCAATGTGCCATTCTAAATCCATTCCCCCTTATTGCCCTTCTCTAACATGATCTCCTTTCGTGGGCAACTATGCACGAACTTTCCCCTTACCCCAATAGGGTCATACTTCCAACATTGCGGCAACTGCACCAGGCCAAGGCTGAGGAGGGTTTGTTCTAGATATACATGCTGCCCAACCTCGTGAACCTCAACGTCTCCCCAGGTGAAAGGATAGTTGAAGATGGGGCTTTTCTTCTTCCCATGGCCGTACTCTTCCTCAACGCAATCCATTTTCCGCGCTGCCTCGAGGCCAAAGTGATATTTTGTACAGAAATATGGCAGCAGAAATGGTTTTCCTTTAAATCCGAAAACCCTAATGACGACGCCCTGAGTCAACCGGAAAGTATCCCCAAATTTGCTCTTTACCAGGTGCTTCGTCATAGCATAAGGAGGGCGATGTGCCCGGCCATTGAAGAGAGCCAGGGTCATGCCCAAAAATTTGAAATTGAAGTCGTAATACGACTCCTTTCTGTACAGCAGGTCCGTCCATTCATACACTGGCAGCGGCGCGCCCTTCTCATCCACCTTCCGAACTTCAACGGTATTCATCCTGTAGTGCATGTGATATAGGCACAGCCATACGAGAAATGAACAGTGCCTGAATTCTGTTGTCTGCTTCTGCTGCAACTTCACAAGATTGGAATGGATGGCGTAGGCCACCCAGTTTGGCCAGTCGAAATAAATTTGGCGCTTCCCCCTTTTCAGGGCACCAAAGTCGTAGAACTCTCCATGCAGAATGCATTCGACGAGGGCCAGCTGGTAGGGGTGCACCACCTCGCCAGTGCCGTAGCCCAGAACCCAGGCAAGTATGGTGTATATGGATTGGCTTTTGAACTGTGCCAAGGGTATTGGGCGCGACAACCACCTTGAAGCTGGCAGTGGATGCTTTAGCTCTGAATTGAGGAAATCCCTCATCCACTTGGATTCGCCACCCCTAGCTGCCTGTTCGTCCAGGTTGATCTTCCTGAGTATGCCATTAGGGTCTGGCTCGATCCCTGGCGCGAACGCTGGCTGGATGCTCTCCTTGAAGAGGGTAAACAACACTTTTCCCTGGCAGTCGTAGACCTGTCGGGTAGCCGGTTTGTAATATACTACGATCGACTCGACCAGCTCCGAGCAGTGGTGGACAGGAGGGCACAAGAACCAGTAAAGGTTCGACTTATAGATAGCGCCGAAATGGTGTGAGGGCGAAACCTTATCGGACCAATATTTTACGGTAGCCCGCAGCTCTATGAGGCTAATTGAATAATTGCCGTCTCTGTACTCGGCTAGGCGGTCTACGGGCGGCGGGGGAGGACCTTGCCTCCTGGCGCTTCTCGCCCTGGTTTTTCCCTTTTTCTCCTTTGGCGCTTCGCTTCCATGAGCGCTCGAGACAGTCTGCTCCTCGGATTCTTTCTCTGAAGCGTTGGACTCCGCCTGCATAGGCGCTTTCCCCTTAGTTGTGCTCGGTTTCTCACTCATGGTGCTGAGAGTTACCAGAATTCACAGCTGAAACTTGGCAAAATTCGCAATTTCTCCTCTTTCACAGCGCAGCTCGATTTTCTTCAGCGATTGATATTACTGAGCAAGTAAAATGCCTTTTCTACAAATGGGTAAAAGCAACATTAATGGCGTTCGGCGAATTTAAAGTTTGTTGCTTGAAGTGGGTGAGTAGCGCCGTTATTCCTCGGCGGCCGCGTGGGATCCCCTGTTGGAAAGCACGAACTGTAAACCATTGGGCCCGGGTGCGCTTTTTCATTTATGAAACCCACTTCGAAAATTGCGCAATCATTTCTTAAACCTTTCAAACCTCGTGCCTTTAATGACGTCATTGCCGCCAGCTGGGCACACGCTTCGAAGCATTTGACTCAACAAGCGTGCTTAAAAAATGAGCGCCGTCCGACTGGGCACTATGAAACCTGCGCCCTTGGGAGGACGGTACTTAGAAAAATTTCCAAACTATCACACGCCCTTGAGACGCGCCCGCCGGAGTGCGCAAATTTTAGTGCGCGACGTCGAGAAGCGCAAGGAAAAATCGCGAAGTCGGGCAGGACATCTAGAAATTTTTTTGACCTTTTTGCTTGTCCCCGCCCGCTGGCGCATTAAACAGCACTAAGTCCCATTTCAGCACTAAGTCCCCGATCTTGAAGACTCGTTTGGCCTTGTACGAGTCCCATTTCAGCACTAAGTCCCCGATCTTGAAGACTCGGGCAGTGGTTCCCTTTGAAAACCAGTTTTGTGTTTTCTCAGCGTGCTTGGTAAAGTCCTGATACGCCTTCTCTCTTTCTTCCTCCAGTTGCAGCAACTGAGCCAATCGGGCATCAATAGGGTCTTTGACACCTTTCTCATCTTCTAATAGCCAAAGTGCGGGTATCTCAATGTGTGTGGGCAAGACAGCCTCTTTGCCGTACACGAGTGCATATGGCAATGTCTTGATGGACTTCTTGAAAGAGATACGGTCCGCCCATAGCGCTCGATCCAGAAGCAGATGCCACGATATCTTGTTCCTTTCCACCGTCTTCTTTATAATCTTCAAAAGATTCTTGTTGGTGGACTCGACCAGGCCGTTTCCCTGCGGATAGTAGTTCGAAGACATTTTGTGGTAAATGTCGTACTTGCTGGTGAACTCTGTGAGTACAGCGCCCGCAAACCCTGGACCATTGTCTGTGACAATTGCCTCTGGAATCCCGAAACGGGTGATGAGGCTCTCTAGGAAACCAATGACCGTTTCCTGGTCGACATGCTTTGTAGGCACTGCCTCGGCCCATCGGGTAAAATAATCCGTGGCTGTTAGGATAAACTTGTGCCCCGCCGAAGAGTTGGGCGTTATCGTCCCGATGAAGTCCAGACCCCACTGCTGAAATGGAGTCTCAGCTTAAATTGGCTGAAGGGGCATGGGCGCCTTCCGATTTCTGCCGGCAAACCTTTGGCATTTCTCACATTTTTGACAGACCGCATGTGCGTCTGCGAAGAGGGTGGGCCAATAATAGCCAGCTCTAATAATTTTCAAGGCCGTCGGCCTTCCCGAATGGTGTCCTCCCGACATCCCATAATGGAATTCGCCTTGGACCTTCGGTTTGTCTGATTCTTTGACGCACCGCAACAGGATGCTGTCAATATTTTTGAAATACAGCCCCTTGGGGCGTAGTACATACTTCAAGGCATTAAGCCTGAACCTCCTTCTTTGTGAGGCGTTGAGATGATCTGGGCATCTCCCAGTGCTGAAATACCACACTAGGTCATTCGTCCAATCACTCTCCTCTGATAAGGAGTTGGCAAGGTTGATTCCTGTCATTGGATCCTCCCACTGACAAGCAGAGAGTTCGGCCGCAGCACTTCGGGCCAATTCCTGGCATAGAGCCCGACCTCGGATTAGCTTGGTGGGTTGTACCTCTATGTCGAACTCCTGGATTTTGGCAATCCATCCTGCCCTCTTGTGACCAAGCTCCCCTTGGATGATGAAATTTCTGATGTCGGGGTGTATCACGAAGACGGTAATCCGGCTCTGAGAGACGAAGTGCTTGAACTTTCTCAAGGACCTCATAATTGCATGAACTTGCCGCTCAATAAAATTATACCTCTCTTCGTGCGGCTGGATCACTTGGCTTAAGAATGCTATCGGTCTCTCCTCGCCATCGTCTCCCTTTTGAGTCAGAACTGCAGCATAGCTTTCAGGTTCTCCCACCGCGTAAAGGATGAAGTCCTTGGAGTAATATGGATTTATCAATACTGGTGCTTGGGCAATCCTGGCCTTGATCTCCTCGAAGGCTTTCTTCCTCTCTTCAGTCCAAATAAAGTCGGCATCCTTCTTCAAGAGCTCGGCCATGGGCTTGATCACTTGGGCAAAGTCAGGGACAAACTTCCTTACAAAGTTGATCTGTCCAAAAAATGAGTGCAGCCCTTTCTTGTTGACCGAGATGGGCAAACGAAGAAGAGCCTTTGCTTTGTCGGGGTCAACTGCAAGGCCCTTCTCAGAAATAACATGGCCTAGCAGTTTACCCTCCTTCACCGCAAAGATTGACTTCTTTGGGTTGATGGATATGCCGAATTCACGACATCTTTCAAATACTTGCTGCAGATGGGAGGTGTGGTCTTCTCTTCTGTGCGAAAATGTCATCCAAGTAGATAACAATGATTTTATTGAGCAACTCACGAAACGCCAAGTCCATAGCTCTCTGGAACGTAGCCCCGCATTAGAAAGACCGAAGGGCATGCGCTGATAGGCAAACGTCCCCCATTTGGTGGTGAACACCGTCTTGTGCTGGTCCTCATATTTTACCCAGATCTGATTATAGCCGGAGAACCCATCTAGGAGAGAGAATCTCTGAGCCCCTGCAACCACGTGAAGGATTTGATCAATTTGCGGGAGTGGATAATGGTCCTTCAGCGAAGCCTGGTTGAGATTGCGGAAATCTACGCAGAGGCGAATGTCTCCATTCTTCTTCCTCATGGGAACCAGATTTGCGACCCAAGAGGAATGCTTGATAGGATAGATGATTTTTGCTTCCAGCATCTTCATGAGCTTGGCTTTCATCATGGCCTCAATCTTCGGGTTCACCGCCCTTTGCTTTTGCCTGAAGGGCTTCACATGTTCTTCCAGCTCTATAGTGTGCTGGATCATCTCTCGGTCGTACCCCTTCAAGTCCTGGTAGCACCAAGCCACAATGTCTAGGTATTCCTTGCACAGGGCCCGGATCTGGTCCAGCTCCTCTGGAGTGCAATCTATGCCAACTTTAATCACTTTACTAGGTTCAAGTTCCAGGTCCATGTATTGCTTGGCATCCACCTTGATTCGGTGTGAGATAGCCCTATCGTTTTGATCAAACAGGCTCTCTAAGGTGATCAGTACTTTTGGGACATGATTATTTTTTAACTGTATTAACCCCATACTGCTTATCATCAGGGTCTCTACCTTCGATTGAACTAGCTTCATGTATCATAAAGGTGACGATATCCTCGTCACAATCGAACACCTACCAGTGGGTGTCCTTATTAGGCACATACCGGCTTCGGCTTTTGCATAGTGTCATCAGCCGGGACGTACTTGGCTCCAACAAATGCCAATATGTCAGCATGCTTATTCTTCTCGCGGGAGATGGCTTTGACATTCAAGGAGTCAAACGACTCCATCAGATCCTAGACACGATTGCGGTACGCCTTGAGGTAATGCTTCTTGGAGGCGTACTTGTTCGTGATCTGGTTGCACACCAACTCTGAGTCACCAAAGATTTGCAGTGCTTGATCCCGAGCCTCTCCGCCTTTTATAAGCCTAAGCACAAGGCTTCGTACTTTGCCGCATTATTAGTGCAACTCCAGGCTGTTAGGGTAAAATAGGTAGTATATTGCATTATACTACATAGGTTATTACATTTACTTTTTATTGCATAACCATGGAGATATTTACTGTTCCATAATATCTACTTGGTTAACCTAGGTTAATACCTAAAATATCCTAGGTTAGATATTTTAGGTTAGTGGTTTAATCATATTTCTCTATCCTAGGTTAGTTGTTAGAATCACGTATCTCTCTCTCTATTGTTAGCATGATTAGTTAGCGTGATTAGCGTTAAATAAGTTGCTTAACCTATTTTGTATATTATTTAAGCTATGACTATCCTAAGGTCTAGTTAATGCTTAATTGAATAATTTGTCAATCATATTTTGTGCAACTCTATTTTGCATCATTGGCATCAGAGCCATACGTCGGAGGTCGGATTTTTTTTGCCACCACACTCTACTCGAGCATGGCGGCAGGCGCATCCGTAGGTCAACCCCTGGCCAGGTCAATCCGACCTACCAGGGCCTAGGCGAAGCGCTCACTGGCCAGGTCAGATCGACCTACCAGTCACAGGCGGGCCTGCGGGCCACCTTGGCCAACGCCGACGTGGACAGGCCGATCGCACGAGCTAGGCGATCGACCATCCTAGCGGTCGACCGATCGAGCCCATAGTCGACAGCGATTGGCTATCGATCGACCCCATGGTAGCAGCCTTGAGGCGCAGTCGCCTCGGCTCCTGTGCAGGAAGCCACGGCCCACAGGAGCCATGTGGCGGAAGCTCGGGAGAGCCGAGAGGGCAGGAGCGCCCTCCCCCTCCTAGCTGGACACGCGGGACCCAGATGACCTCGGGATCCATGAGGGTAGGAGGCCCTCCGATCCCTGACAAATGGACCCATTACCTGGCACCACCTGGCGAGATCTAGACTCTGCATGCACCCCGAGGTGCTACCTAGACTGACTCTGACGCAGACTCTGCTTGGACTACGGGCCCACCCCTGGTGCCACGTGGCGGCATCCAAAAGGGCGGGTGACTCTCGTCGATTGCCCATAGGCAATCGACGTTCAAAGGGTGAGCCATGGCCTATATGCCCTTTGCATCCCATTCTGGGATGCATGTGGGATAAATCCCACAAAGGCACTTGAGCACCGCGGCCACCTTAAGTAGCCGCCGCGCCGAGGTGATCCCAAACCGGCCGGTGGCTCGGTTGGTTAGCGTGGCCGCCTAGCACCGCGGAGGCACCAGTTCGATTCCCCCGTGCTCCAAATTAACAGGTTTTTAATCGCCTAATTTTTTTTTTCAATTTTCTAAAGTTTTTTGCGCCTTAAAATATTATTTTTTGATTTTTTTTTATAATTTATTTTTAAATTGGCATAAAATATTCAATTTTTAGTCAAATTGGACCATTTTTTTTCCAATTTTTTCCTAAATTATAGAAATTTCATCTTAAATACATATTTTTCTGCTTTATCAAACTTAGAGAACTTGAAATCCAAAAAAAAAAAAAAAACCTGCTTCAACATTTTTTTTGCAATAAATTCCTCAGAAGTTCTATAGTTTTCTTCATTCATTTTTGGAGATATAAGACATAGAAACTCAAAATTTCTATTGCAAAACACATAGCATGCCATGATCGAGGAAGCATAAAGGTCATCTCATTTTTCACAAAACTTCAAACTTTGCTTTTGTTCTCTCCTTCAAGAAAGGAGACATAAAACATAAAATAGCAATTTTTTTGTTGTAAACTTGAGATCCATACAAACCTATTTTTTTTGCTCCTCATGCTAAATTGTTGAAGACAAAAACCAAAGTCGTGTGTCGACTGGTCTGGAAGCCTTTCAAACGCGGGTCGTGTGTCGAC
Source organism: Wollemia nobilis (assembly GCA_028583015.1). NCBI lineage: Eukaryota > Viridiplantae > Streptophyta > Pinopsida > Araucariales > Araucariaceae > Wollemia > Wollemia nobilis. The sequence goes on along the minus strand of JAQPPZ010016947.1, from coordinate 18,377,160 downwards.
TTGTCTTGAAAGGAGTGCTCGAATTTTTCAATTTTGTAAAAATTAAGGGGGGATAGAAGTCATATTTTGTGATTCTATTTTTTGCAAAGTTGTAAAGAGAAAGGGGGGATATTTCAAAGTAAGAAAGGTGCATTCTCGATTGTACTCGACACCTTTTCTTAAAAATTGACTATACTAGGTGCATTTTCGGTTGCATCCGACACCTATAGTGATAATAATTTGGGTTGCTCTCTTGTTTTGATTATTGCACTAACCATCATTTTTTTTGTGTGCAATTAAACAATCATATAAAACATTGAAGTAGCATTTCAGAAACCCAAATTTCACTAAAATCGTGCTACACCTTGCACAGGTTTCACAAGTCAATTTTTTACTCCCCATTAAAGGTCAAAATTCAAACACCTTGATTCACTCTCTTTGTTTGGCTTAATTTCCTCAAACTTTCCATCCTTCTTGAAGGGTGTTAAGGCAGGTGCCATTAAATATCCTAGAGAGCAAAATCAGAAGTCTTTCAAAACCTACCCCTTTAATTTGCTCTATTTTGTTTGGCTTAAAATCCTCAAACTTTTCATCCCTTGTTAAGGGTGTTAAGGCAGGTGCCATTAAATATCTTAAAAGAGCAAATTAAAGATCTTCCATATACTCTTTTGAGGGTATACTGCAAGATAAAGTCATCTTAGTCCTATCAATTTGAAACCTTCACCATGGCCATGATCAACAAGTATCTCACTGAGAGCCAACTGCTCAAAGGTTCAAATTATTCTGCCTGGAAAACTAAGATGAAAGCCATTTTAACTGTAGAGGAGATGTGGGGAATAGTGGATGGCACTGATTCTAGACCCACATCAGCAGGAGCAGATCAGACAACATATGATAAAAAGGATAAAAGACTTTCCTTATTAATCTTGCTAGCTATTACTGATGACATACAACCTCATATAAGTGAAGCTAAAAATGGTAAGGAGGCATGGAATGCCTTAGCAACCATTTTTGAAGGAAAGAATCAATCAACAATTCTTAACCTTCAAACACAGCTTCATACTCTTCATATGAAATCTGGAGAGACAGTAGAGCTATTCCTCTGCAGAGTCGCAGATATAAAAACAAAACTGCAAGCCTTAGGAGAAAAAGTGGAAGACAATGTCCTGACCTCAATCATTTTAAGGGCTCTTCCAGACTCATATAGAATGTTGATCACTTCACTACAAGTCTCTGGGAGGACAGTGACTTTTGTAGAGTTGGTAAATTTGCTTCAAACTGAAGAAGCTAATCAACTCCAAAGAGATGAGGCATCCAACAATGCACTTTTCTCAAACAAGCAAAGTGGAAAGAAAAAGTGGAATCAACAGAAAGGATCTTCTTCTAACAAAGACAAGGGTAAAGGCAAAGAGATTAAGAAGAAGAAGCAGTATTGTAAAATTTGTGATAAAGACACTCATGAAACCAAAAGATGTTGGTTTAAGAACAAACCGCCCAATGAACAAGGACAAAAGAAGGGCAAAGGTAAACCAAAGAACAAGAATAAGCAACAACAGGGACATATTGCCGCTGAAGATTCTAGTTCGGACTCTGAACGAGCACACAAAGTGCTCATGACACATACAGACTCCCCTCACAAGGATACTGTTTGGTACATAGATTCAGGTGCTAGTAAACATATGACTGGCGATAAGTCCTGGTTTGAGACATTTGAGGCTCGAGAAGGTAGACCGGTAACCATTGCTGATGATCAGACCTATCGAGTTCAGGGAGAAGGAAGTGTTTCTGTCTCCCTTCCAGATGGAGAATGTAAGATTCAAAAAGTTCTTTATGTACCAGGATTGAAAAATAATCTCTTGTCAGTTCCACAAATCCTGGACAATAACATGAATGTCAATTTCAAAGTGGACAAAGAAAAGAAACGTTGCTTTATCACTCAGAAAGGAAAACAGATAGCAACAGGTTCATACAAACATGGTTTGTTTATCTTAGATGCAATTACCTCTACACATACTGCAATGGCAGTAACCACAAAAGAGGCCACTTCTCTATGGCATAAGATATTTGGGCATCTAAGTTCAGGGTATTTACTAGAACTCAGTAAATATCAAATGGTGAAAGGACTGCCTACTCTTTCATCTACTTTGCCAGTGTGCTCAGATTGCTTGTCAGGAAAGCAACATAGAGTACCTTTTGAACCTAGCTCCTTTCGAGCTAAGGTACCTTTGGAGTTAGTTCACACAGATTTGTGTGGTCCTATGTCTACTAGTTGTGGAGGAAAAAGGTATTTTCAATTGTTTGTAGATGATCACTCACGGAAAATGTGGGTCTTCTTCTTGCAGTTGAAGTCTGAAGCATTTGACTATTTTCAGCAGTTCAAGAAGCTTGTTGAGAAAGAATCAGGATGTTTCATAAAGACCCTCCATTCAGATCGAGGGGGGGAATACACATCAAAATAATTTTCCTCATTTTTGCTGAAACATGGGATAAAAAGATAGTTAACAACAACCTATTCTCCTCGAGTCAAATGGAGTTTCTGAGAGAAGAAATCGTTCCATTATGGAAATGGTTCGATGTATGCTTAAGGGAGCCAATCTTGAGCACATTTATTGGGCTGAAGCTGTAACAACTACAGTATATCTTCTAAATAGGGCACCCACATGGGCTCTTGAAGGTATGACTCCTCAGGAAGCATGGAGTGGAAGGAAACCCTCCATATCTCATCTACGAGTATTTGGGTGTAAGGCTTTTATGCATATACCTAAGGAGAAAAGAAAGAAGTTAGATGAGAAGACCCTACAATGTGTTTTTCTTGGATATGATGAATTCTCAAAAGGCTATCGGTTGATAGATCCATTCACCAAGAAAATACATGTTAGTAGAGATGTAGTGTTTGATGAAGCTTTCACATCTAACACTACATCAGTATACCTAGAAGATGAGGAGCAACAACCACTTCCTCCTCCACAATAGAAAAAGCCTCCAAAATGGTATACAAGTACTATGAAAGATTCCAAACTCACTTCACCACCAGATCTCACTCTCAATCGTCCAAAGACACGAAGTATGTCTCGACAGAGAACGACAGAAGCATCTACTTTAGTTGATGATCTTTGTGTAGATTTTCAAGAGCTTTCTGTTGATAGAGATTTAGAAAGTGGAAATGATATGGAAATTGATGAGGAGAGGGTTTACATGTCTTCATATGATGAAAATGAACCTTCTACAGTTGATGAAGCACTTAGTCAGCCTCAGTGGAAGGCAACTATGGATGCTGAACATAAATCCCTCATTAAAAACAAAACATGGAAGCTGGTCGATTTGCCTAAAGGAAAGAAGCCCATAGGCTGCAAATGGGTTTACAAAGTCAAATATAAGGCAGATGGTACCATAGACAAGCATAAGGCCCATCTTGTGGCAAAGGGCTATGCTCAAAAGGAAGGCCTTGATTATGAGGAAACCTTTGCACCCACTGCAAGGATGACCACCATTCGAGTTCTTTGTGCTATGGCAGCACAGTTCGGATGGAAATTACATCAAATGGATGTAAAAAGTGCCTTTCTAAATGGTGACTTAAAAGAAGAGGTATACATGACTCAACCTCCAGGATTTGCTGAGGAAGGCCATGAGCAACAAGTTTGCAAGTTGGTCAAATCATTATACGGGCTCAAACAAGCCCCAAGAGCATGGTACATTAAAATGGATAGTCACCTACTGCAACACGGATTCAAGAGAAGTCCATCTGATGCAAATATCTATATCAAGAACACAGGTTCTGAAATAGTGATTCTTGTATTATATGTAGATGATCTGATCATCACAGGAAATTCAGAGACATTGATCAACGCCGTGAAAGATGACTTGAAAGAGTCATTTGATATGACAGATCTCGGACTTCTCCACTATTGTCTTGGTCTTGAGATAGAACAGAAAAAGAATCATCTTAGGGTGACTCAGAAAAAATATGCCAAGACTTTAGTAGAAAAATATCGTATGACTGAATGCAAGCCCAAGGCAACACCGATGGAATCAGGGCTTCAATTATCATGGTATGATGACTCACCATAGGTAGATGGCACGCTATACAGACAGATGATTGGAAGCCTTATCTATCTGACCAATACTAGACCAGACATTACTTATGTTGTAAACTATCTTTCTCGGTTCATGCAGGAACCAAAGGCCTCTCACTGGAAAGCAGCTAAGCGTGTTCTTCACTACATTCGAGGTAGTGTAGATTATGGTCTAGAGTATAAGAAGAATAACTCATTCTTCTTACAGAGTTACACTGACTCTGATTACGTTGGATCCATAGATGACAGAAAATCAACATCAGGGTATGTATTTCATCTTGGATCTGGTCCTGTCTCATGGCATAGTAAAAAGCAACAGGTGGTTGCTTTATCTTCAACTGAGGTAGAATATCGCGCTGCACGTGGAGCTGTGTGTGAAGCGATATGGCTAAGTCGCATCTTGGCTACCATGGGCCTACCAAAGAAACTTCCTATTCACATGTTTTGCGACAACTCAGGTGTTTTGAACTTGGTCAAGAATCCAGTACATCATGAACGAACAAAGCATATTGACACAGATTGTCATTTTATTCGTGATGAAGTTCCTAAGCACAGAATCAAGCTCCAACACATTCCCACCGATGAACAGGTTGCTGACATTTTTACAAAGGCACTTGGACGTGTCAAATTTCAACTGTTCCGAAATAAACTTTGTATATCAAAGTAATGTAATAAAGGGGGGATGTTAGGGTAAAATAGGTAGTATATTGCATTATACTACATAGGTTATTACATTTACTTTTTATTGCATAACCATGGAGATATTTACTGTTCCATAATATCTACTGGTTAACCTAGGTTAATACCTAAAATATCCTAGGTTAGATATTTTAGGTTAGTGGTTTAATCATATTTCTCTATCCTAGGTTAGTTGTTAGAATCACGTATCTCTCTCTCTATTGTTAGCATGATTAGTTAGCGTGATTAGCGTTAAATAAGTTGCTTAACCTATTTTGTATATTATTTAAGCTATGACTATCCTAAGGTCTAGTTAATGCTTAATTGAATAATTTGTCAATCATATTTTGTGCAACTCTATTTTGCATCACAAGCCAGCCTGTAACAGTAGTCTTTTTGGATACCAGATGGGGAGACCAGAAGGACTCCTGCCCCGGCGCCATTCTTGCATCGGGCACCATCAAAGTACAGCTTCCACAGTTTGTCGGGGGCAGGACCTATGTCCTTTTTGGCTGTCTGGTCGTGTCTCTCAGGCTGAGTGACGGAGTAGCAGCCTAGTTCTGTCTCGATCATGGCGTTGAAATCTAGCAAGGAGAACTCGTCCTCCACTTGCAGCTGCTCTAGGGTTTCTCCCACCAGGTCCACTTCTACCAACTCCTCGGTTGTCAGATGGACCATGTCATTTTGCTGCTGTTCCCCGAGTATCTTCTCGACCATAAAAGTGGAAGGTTTTTCATTATAAATTTTCAACCTCCTTCCTTTGAAAGGTACCTCCATATGTGAATAGTCCAGCGACAAATATCCACCCAGCTTGGCAGTGAACTCCCTTGAGAGACACATGCCGAAGTAGGGTTCCAAGTCAACCACTACGACCTCTTGGATGACCACGATGTCAAGCGCTTTATGTAGCCGTATGGGGATGTCTTTGATGACGCCAACTGTCTTCACAGGAGTGTCGTCCAACTGTAGAACACCTTGGCTGCTCCTTGTGTATTCCATACCAATTTCTTCGCAGACAGCCCTTGGCATGATAGTAGTCGAAGCACCGGAGTCCACCATGCAGTTATGCACTATGTGGCCTTCCATCCGCAAAGATAGATAAAAAGGCGGCGAACTGTTCTTTACGGTAGCAGAAGTCGTCAAGGGCTGAGCTAACACAGCAGGCTGCGGTGGCTTGCAACAAATCCACCTGACCTGGGAGCTGAAGGGCATCATACATGCTTATTTTTGCCGGGGTCTTCTTGAGCTCATCAACTATGTTGTAGGTTGAAGTACCGGCCCCTTCCGCTTCCTTTGTTGGCTCATACTTGGTGCGGTACTGCTGCGTGGCCTCAACCCTCTGTCTCTTTGTCAGCGACGGGTACCTCAACTTCTCCTGAGCTTGCTCTTTTGTTTTGGCCGGAGGTTGAGTCGCTGGAGCCTTGACTACTGGAACCCTGGCTACTGGAGCCTTGAGCACCGGGGGCTTTTCTTTGGCTTATCAGGAGCTGCCACAGCAGGCTGCGTCCTCTCCCTTCTTGTATACACCTTTAACGGATTTATCTGGGCCGGGGTGGCCTCAATTGGCTTTTTCCCCTCCTTGGTCAAGAGTGACACAGGATCTTCTTCGGGAACTGCAAAGTTACTCTCGTCATCCCGGATCATGTATGCTTCGTCTTCTATGACGCTACCCGCAAGGGTCTGAATATAATGCTGATATAGCGTGCAACTGTCTTCCCCATGGGGGTCATTGCAAGTGGAGCACCAGTTCACGCTGTCGGAAGTGCCAGTTTGAGCATTGCCAGCAACATTTCTTGCTGGAGGCCTTTGCGCTTGAGCCGCTTGATCTCTTGTCAATGCGGGAGGAGGATATGGCCTCCTAGGAACAAACTCCATCTGAGCCTGTTTCTTCTTCATGATTGTCATGTCGTTAGACATTGTCTGGTAACCAGAGGCAAGGGCCCGTACTTCCTGAAGGATCTTATTTTGTATGTCGTTATCAGCTGGAGCTGGCCGGGCCTGCGGAGGTAATGCAGCTAAAGGTGGTGGAGCAGGCAATGCCTGGTACTGAGGAGGAGCAGGAAGTGCTGGATATTGCGGAGGAGGAGGATTAGGATGAAGTATTTGAGGTGGACCATATGGGTCTATGACTGGTGCAAGATTCCACGACTGATGGGGATACGGATTAGATGAGGATGGCGCACCACCAGACGCGAGCGGATATTGGGATTGAGGAAAATCCGGATAGATTGGGGGCTGCATTTTATGAGGAAGCCTGCCTTGGCAATCATATCCAGTTTTGCCTGCTGAGCAACCGCATACAATGCGGGGAAAGTATTTACACGGGCCAACTTAATGACCAAGCAAATATCCGAATTGAAAGCTTTGAGGTAATAATGAGCAGCCTGTCCCTCAGGAGGACGTAGCTCCGAGGGTATTCTCTTCCAGGATCTTGCAAACCTCACGTTGAAGTCCGATATCTCCTCCTGCGGATGGCGCTGAATGCTTTGAAATTGGTGCAGCAATGAGGAGGGATCAGCGGATTCATTGAATCCCTTAACTAGCCTGCCGGCCAGCTGGGCCCATCCCGTGATAGTCCCCTCCGGCAAGGATCTCCACCAGTAGAGAAGTTTCCCTCACAGGGAGAGAGCTAATAGCCGGGTTTTCACGCTCTCATTTGTGATAGAGTGCAGCGCAGCCAATGCCATAATGTCTTGTATATGCTCATATGCTGTCTTCCCGGTGCTGTCGTATGTAGGAATGGATTTTAAGGTAGCAGGCGGAACAACTTCTTGTCCAGCTAGAGCGAGGGTTCCCGTGGAATTCACATCCGGGAAGAGGTCATTAGCATTTGCCATGTCTTCTTCCTCTTCTTCGAGCTAGTCGGTGGTGTAGTCGGTATCAGTACTGTCCGAAGTTGTAGGCTATTCTTCAACTTCAGCCTCTTCAACTTCTTCGACTTCTTCCACCTCTTCAATTTCAGCTTCAGATTCGTGCTCGAATCTATCGTCCTGGCGAGCTTGATAATCAGCCAGCCTTGGGCGCTCTCCAGCAGCGTTGATGTCGATCTCGTAAAAATCAGGCTTTGTCCCAAATTCCTAGCTCTCCATCTTCTTGTATGCATGAATGCGCTCTTGATATTGGACCAGTCTTACAGACTCAGAGGATACTCAGGTTCAGCAGAGTCGCCAGGTGTTCTAGATTTAACAACAATGAAGCGAACACCGATGCTTCGATTCTGTTTTGGGGTGGGAAACTATCGTGTCCCACCGGGCGTGCCAGAGAAACTGTTGGTTACGAATCTGCCACTAGGATAGGATTTTAATCTTATTGCGCCCTAGATTCGCCCAGCAGATTGAAAGGCCGGAAGGAAGGAATGCCTTCCGTGCCAATCTCCGGAGAAGGTTGGCTCCTATGTTTTCTTGATAGGGGTTTTAGCTCAGAGTGCAGGAAAGAAATTATAAAATGCAGAAAGAAACATAAATATGCTTGTTTCGGGTGGGGATGATAAGCAGCACATCAACTAACCAATCACTATTACCAACAACAATCAAAACAATGTATGTAGCAGAAACTATTAGTGTTATTCTATCCTATGTATCCTTGACTTCAGTATTCCAGATATACTCAATCACCAATACTGATATCCAGAAGTGCAGAATAGCAGTAATCAGAAATATAAGCAACATGAGGCAGAAGTACTTAATAAAGGTAGCATACAAGACAAAGACAGCTAATAGAGCCAGATATACTTTGCATTCAAAAGCAAGTGCACAACTACAGAAATTCCTTAGCAATATATCCCCTTTCCACCCTTGTACAATGAAATGAGGCTGCTATTTATAGCAGAATAAACCCCCCCAATTACATTTTAGGCACAAAATCCCAGACCTGACAAAAGCTGCAAAAGCTGACAAAAGCAGCGAAAAGCGGCTGATGTTTGACCTCTGCGGGCAAGGAGTGTACTTGCAGCAAGGTCTACCTAGAAACGTAGCAACTCCGTGGCAATCCGACAGGTGAAAAGTCGAGTCTGGTTAAATGGTGGTAGGTGCGGCACGATCTGGCACTTCACGCTCATCCACTTTGTACCCGGGTGGCACACCTTCTGTCACACCTTGACTCTTATCCCGAGACTGCACACTTGTCGGCATCTGAAACTGCTGATGAAAGAGGGGGGAAAATCAAACTTAGAAGCTTATCCATTGTCTTCTTATCCCGCCCGACAGCGCACAAAAATGAAGCGCAGTTGAACAGCGCAAGCTGAAAACAGCGAAGTTGGGCGGGTCATGCCTTAGAAATTTTCCTGCAGTTTATCTCTTTCCCGTCTGATGGCGCACCAAAGTAGGCGCGAAGTCGGGCGGCGCAGCACAGTCGGACGGACCTCCGTGCCTTAGAAATTTTCCAGCATTCTCTTATCTTTCCGCCCGAGCGCGCACCAAGACTGGCGCGCAGTTGGACGACACAACGCAGTTGGACGGAGTCCAACACTTAGTCATTTTTGCTGTTTTTTCGATAGGCAGCCTCCCGGTAGCGCACAACTGGATGAGCGCCGCCCGACTTCGCTGCGAAGTCGGGCGGGCTCATACTTAGAATATTTTCTGTTGCTTCCTGAATATGGCTGCCCAAGTGCGCACCGATCTATGGGCGCCGTCCGACTTCGCTGCGAAGTCGGGCGGCCCCAACACTTAGTCGAATTTGTGCCTGTCTTTTGACCTCCACCGCCCAGGTGCGCAAAAATCCATGAGCGCCGCCCGACTGCGCTGCGCAGTCGGGCGGACTCCACACTTAGACAAATTTAGGCAGATTTTTCCTTCTTGCAGAAAACACTAAAAACATGAAATGAAAGATGGGGAAACGAAATCTGATAGCTGAAGGGGAGAAAGGGCATGGAGAAGAATGGGAAAGAAGAGAGAGGGGAGGTAAAGCAGCAAACTTACAAAATTTTCAAAATTGGCACCCTGTGCAAAATGTGGCAACAGTACCCATATGGAGATAGGTTCCAATATTCTTATATGCATTTGTAGATCTGTCCCTTTAGTTTTATCTTGTGCTTTTCTGTCTTCAGGCGATGCTGGACCACATAGGGGCATCTTAACTAGCCTTCGAAATGGCAGAAATCAATGATACTAATTCATTTGAACAAGTTTGGTGAAAGCCTTTGCAATTGATGTGGGTCATGTTTGAAGTCTGAGTAAACTGCTTTAAGCTATGAATGTCAAACTTGTCTTCTTCCTTGGTCTCATTGGTCATAAGTGTTGATTACATATGCTCAGATATGGTTTTACTCTGTGAATTTTGAAAGCGTGAGTGTATTTGATTCATCCGAATCACACCAAAGAGTTAACTATGTGTGAAAGTAAGTCTCTGTAAATTGAAACTTTATTCTGATTTCATCGTTCAGCTTGTTGGTTATAACTCAAGTCTATGTTGGACCATATGTTTTGGTGTCATGAACCCAAATGGGTTAGTATCTTTATGTTGGATAGAAATTCTGAAAACCTTCTCTCAAATTACATTTATAGGCCTCAAGAAAGCAGAATCATTTGGGACTTAGGCGCTTGTCCCCAAATGTTGTGGCACCTAGGAACAAAATCAGAATTTCCAAATAAATGTGAAAATGGATTATTATGTGCTTTCCATTGTTTTCTATGGTTGTTGAGTTCTCAAGGATTTCAGATATGAAATTGTTCTTGATAATTTCTCTTAGTGCTTTGTATTGCCTGTAACTCACTAACACTGTCATTTCAGAAATCTAGAAGGTCATTGTTTTTGTATGGATTTATGTCTCCATACAATGTGAGTAGTCATTATAAAAAGGGTGAAATCAGTTTCAGAAGTGTTAGAGTCTAAAATTAATATAACAGGGGTTGGCTTATGCTATGATGGGTAGACATAGGCTGTAGCACCTAATTAAACAAGAACAGTATTCAAAATAAAGTACAAAAGTCAAGGACAGTATTCAAAATAAGGTACAAAAGTGTAGAACTGGAGTAGCTTGCTACTACCATCACTCTCTAAGCAGAGATCCATCGCAGAAGTTGAGGCAAAAGATAGAGCAGGTTAGAAATCAACAAGAAACGGCTAAGTGTTTGGAAGCAGTAGCACCCCGCTCGGTAGCACCTTGCTTAGGAGAGCCCCACTTACAGGGCCTTGCTTGGGAGCGTCCTGCTCTCGAGAGCCTTGCTCACTCCTCCTCGGTCAGGGAGAGCCCAGCTTTGGAAAGCCCCACTCATAGCACCCCACTTGGGAGAGCCCCACTCTAGAGCACCCCATTCGACAAAGCGCCTCGCTTTTGTGTCTATTTTTGGCAACCTCATAGTTATCACCATGGTACATTGTATGTAGTCCATTTTTTGGCTGCACTTTCAAGTATAAATAAGAGCTTGATGCTCATTGTAAAGGGTCTTTTGGCCTTCGAAGCATACTAGAGCTACTCTTTGGAGTGAGATTGTAAAAACTTCAAACATTGCAAATCAATGAAAGAATTGTGTGTGGCATTTTGATTCAACTGTGTCCCTGACTTCTTGTTTCATGAATGTGTGAAATTAGTGGCTCTGCCCTCCTTTCCCCTATTAGTCCTTTCTTTCATTGTTGCTGCAGATTATTCGAGGATCTCACACACTGAAGTTATTCGGTCATTGCTGAACTGCTAATCGCACCAAACTTGAACTTCTCTATGGTTTCGGTTGTATTTTTGTTTTCTTTTCTCTTGCACCCTTTTCTCCCAAAACAAAAGTAGATCAGATTTGTTTTTTGCACTTTTAGATTAGTTTTATTTCCTTGTTTTTCAGCTTATTTGTTTTTTGCATATTTTAGATTAGTTTTCTTTCTTTATTTTTCAGCTGAGACTGAAGGTAGAAGGGAACTAGCCCATGAGCCGAAGGTTGGGAAGAGTAGAATCCTTCCCATCTATTTGTTGAAGTACGGTCACTGGTGCAAATTGCACTTACCGATTTCCATGTTCAATAGTTATACCACGCTCGGTGGAACACACAAGTATGATTCAATACGAAATTGATCTTACCCCACCCGCACATAATTTTGTAGATCTGCACAAGTGTACTTCAAGTTCATATCCTTTCAAATTTGTGAAAAAGGGTGGTTACACTAACACGCACAAAACCCACAATATTTTTTGCATTGGAAATTACGAGTTGTTTTTCAGTTCAATGTCATAACCTTATTTGTAATTTTCGTGCAAATGGTGACTTTGTTTGTATTGATTTAGAATCTTGCCTAATTTGTGTTTTGTGAATCCCTTTTTTTTTTTACGAAAGAATGAAAGCGATGACGAGCAAAGACAGATGTGAACAAAAGCAACAACCATGCGAGAAAAATGCTAAAATCTCCCTGAAAGCTCTGCTTCTAAAGTGCCTCGCTTAGCAGCGTCCTACTCGAAGTGCCCTGATCTAGTGTGCCTTGTTTCAATGCTTCTTGCTTTGATCGATGTGCCTCGTTTTTTGTTCATGTTCTTTGTTGCGATTTTTCAAGTTTTCTCTTTGTTTCTGTTCATGAATACAAAAATGCCTTGATAATGTCAGGGATGTCTTGGTTACCAAATCATCAATCCTTCAACAACCTGCTTATGTTTCTACAGGTTCACCTATATGCCAAGTGTTATGTGAGTAGAGACAGTATAGCCAACCTCTACAATATGGGTTGGTACCTCAACCGTACTTGTTTATTCACCAACAAAATCTTGCAACATTTACTCAACAAGGATACCTTGCCCATACAACCCAAACACCCACCCCACAATTCCAATACCTTTCCCCACAACAGTTGCCCCAATATCCACTGTTTCCCCAAAATCGCCAATGTCAACTAGTCCCTCAAGACCAACAAGATTTGCAAACCCAATTAAATGAACTCAAGCATATGGATTCAACTTTTCAGTCACTCTATACATAGAAATATGAACTCGAAGGGAATATGTCGATTTTTTAGTAGGGAGATTTTCAGATGGTTGATCAAAGGAATTGGTTGGTACCACAGCAGGAAAATTTTCAAATGATTGATTAGGTACAAAACTATATGGTGAGTCAACCCATTGTATTTAGTTAACCAACGACTTATCAACCCATGATGAACCAACCAATGATGAGTCAAGTGTTTGTACCTTAGGTTGATGAATTGCAAGTCCATGTGATACTTGGAACATCCTTAGTGGCGGAAATTGCTCATTTTTCCAAGGTCTTGTCACTTATAGTAACCACTCTAATGGGTTGATAATTTCTACAAGAGATTCCACGCTTGAGCATTGAGTCATGCCCTCCTCACCAATGATAGAGCCTAAGATAGTAAATAAATAAAACTGAAGATGAAGAGTCAGAACTGATAGATGAGTGTGGAGTATTTGTCCTCTTGGATAGAAGAGGAGAATCTGTCGAAGTGATGGAGGCAAATCAACAACCAGAACATAGAGATTTTAATTCTAGGACCTATTGAAATGATACAAAAGGAAAACCAGAGAGACTAGAAGAATCATCGGGCGAGTCCCCATTGGTAGAAGTGTTTCCCTTTATTGAAGTAGAAATCCTAGAAGGTTACTGATTTCTTGGAACATCTAGTGAACCAAAGGGAACCTGAAGTGAGAGCGAAGATTTGGAGGATGAGGATTTAGAGGTTGAAGCAGATTATGTCGTATACCTGTTTTTACTAGAAGAGGAAGAGCCTATGGGGGCAATGGAAGGAGATTTTCCTCTGGAGGATGAAATATTTATTTTTATCCCAAAGGAGAGAATCTTCAAGTCTCAAAGAGTTTACAACAAAAGGACCTATGGCAACAAAAGGATGAAGGCGGTTCCAATCCCTAGACATCGGTGGTCTCCCTCACGCTGGGTTTCTAATAACAAGTTGAGTGTCACGACATGAACAGTGTTGCGGGCAGAACAAGGAACAAGGGTTTTTCAGGCGTGACAATGAGCCCTAGAATTGCCATTTCTTGAGCGGCCCTAGGAACTCTATAATATGGGGAATTTCGATGGTGGAGGAACTGGGGAAACACGGGCTTCTCCTCATAAGTCTGCCCAACGTTTCTATGGAACATCCTACCAACGCCTTTCCAAACAGATAGCTTCTCTCTAGAAACAGTTGGATACACAGGCTAGCATCATACTCTCTTTGCAAGACCAAGTGAAAGATGGTAGTCGTGTCATTACGGATCTCCAGAGTAAGATCCAGGATCAGCAAGCTACTATTAATCAACTATAGACTGTTCACACCGAACAATCTCCCCAAGATTCTTCTAATTTTCACTCTGAAATCTCAAAAATCCAAGAAGAGCAAACTGCCCTTTTTGCTGAACAAGAACGTCTCAAGGAAGCTTCCACTGAACAGAGTTGGAAATTAGCTGACCAACAATCTTGGGTCCAGGTTGTAGCTGGGAAGAAGAACCCCCCTCCTTTGGTTGAGCTTGTTGTTCAGGCTAAATTTGAAGAGGAAAGGGTTCGCAATGCTAAAGCTCTCAATCTCTGGGTCCGTGGGGTGCCCAAACCAACAGATCCGCTTCAAGCTAGCAACACCTTCTTACATAACACTCTCGAGTTAACCGACATCACTCTCGAGAAAGCATGGGTCTCACCTGATTCCACATTGGTCATCCGCTTTAAGAACGCGGAAGAGCGTATGAAGGCCTTAAGGGCCAAACGGAAATTATTTAATCTTCAGGACAGGATCTTTCTTGATGAGGACCTTACACGTCTCCAGGTTGATGAATTGAAGAAAGCTAAAGAATAGGTCGCCGCAGCCAGAAAAGCCAACAAATGGATAGTAATTCAGGGACTCCCCCCAAGGTGGTCCAAACCCTTACCCACTAAATGACTCCGGCACGAAAGGGGGGATTGATAAGTTGGTTGTAGCTTGTTGGAATTGTAATGGTATGACATGGTCTGCCCCAGGGTCTCTTGATGCAATTAGTGGACACGGTATCATTCTCATTTGTGAGACACATGAGAGCCCTAAGTAGGCCTTGCCAACTATCACTGGTTACTTTTGGTGGTCTAGTTGTCGGTAACTCACTCGGCGTTTTGGGGGGTTCGAGGGTCAGGAGGTGTCGTTGCTCTCATCAGGGATAGACTCTAGGGTTCTGTGACCTTGGTTTCCTTAGATCCCCACTCCAGATTTCTATGGATTAAAATTTGTCGTCACCCACCTCTTCGGGATATCTTCATTGCCACTTGTTACTTCCCCCCACCACATCCAATTTTGCTATACACATAGATGGGGACCCTTTTCAAGACCTTTATGAGGACATCACTAGGTACTCGGCTTCAAGGGAGGTGCTTTTGCTAGGAGACTTCAATGCCCGAACTAGATCTATGTAGGTTTCTCTCCACGACCTCACAACAGACGAGATGCAGATTCGGGAATTAGATCCTGATGACCTTGGTTTTGCTCGGACCTCCATCGACACACAGGTTACTGCTTACGGAAAGCATCTTCTGGAGTTGGGTGAATCCAACAGGCTCGTTATTCTCAACGGCCTATCTCGTTTTCCAGACTCTAGTGGGTTTACTTGTTTTCCTCACAGCGGTGGGGCCAATGTTGTGGACTATGCTCTTTCCTCCACCACCCTCATCCCGTTCATTTCTCGGTTCAGCGTTTCTGACAACCCTCCCCCTTACTGATCACTCCGTTCTTTCTTTGAATTTTTCTGTTGTTTCCCTTCCTATTATTCCTCCACCCCCTTCCTCCACTCTCGCCCCTCGAGTGTCTATTGACTTTGACTATTACTATTCCTCCACTTACATGGACCGCTTGCATCAGGTTCTCCCTAGGCTGTCTTCTCTTCCCGTTGCTACCGATCGGTCTGCTTTTTTGGTCTAGGCCATTTGGAGAGCAGCGTTGGACTCTTACCCCCACACCATCCGCCCCCCTCCTCGCCCTCATCCCCCCGATCATTGCCCCATGAACATCTGGTATGACGAGGAATGTAAGTCTACCCACTAAAAGTTGAAACGTGCTATTCAGTACTCTTCCCAACTCAAACCACCTCCCACAAAGATTACAGGCTGCTCATCCGGAAGAAGAAACGTCTCTTCCTCTCTCAGCATAGACTTGATCTTATTCACTCCCTTCAACAGTCTCCTGAATCCTTTTGGCGCCTTATCCTCCCCCGTGATCGGATTACTCATGGGACCAATCTTTCCTCTTGGACCACTCAGGCCCCATCCCTCTATACCATCCCAAATCAGCCTCCTATTACTACCCCCTCCCCCCTTCTTTATGCCACTTCTTTTCTATTGGGCTTGTCAGGAAGGCTATTTGGAGGCTTTGTATGAGCAAAGCAACAAATTTAGGGCTACAGGCAGAATTTTTGAAGCATGGCATTGACCCTCTTGTTGGGCCCCTCACTGATCTCTTTAATCTCTCTATCTATTCTGGTTTTCCTGACTCCTGGACTCAACATATCATCCACCCCATCCATAAGGCAGGGGATCCCCATGAACCCAATAATTACAGGACTATCATGATTGGGCATATCTTTGCCAAGCTCTATGCCACAACATTGGATATGCTTCTCTCCCGAAGGTTGGAGGAGGGTCACAAGGCTATTGGCCAAGCTGGTTTTCGGCAAGATCACCAGACCACAGATCACATTCTAGTCCTCAGAGCTATTATTGAGGAGGCGCGTTCCAAGTCCTCGAAGGTTTATTGTTGCTTTGTATACTATAGGAAATCCTTCGATACGGTGCCTGAACATTTACTTCTTGAGAGACTTGGGTCCGTTGGCATCTTTGGGCAGCTTTTGACAACGGTTTCATGGTTATATGATACTGTGAAGGGTCGATTTTGCTCCCCTTAGAGGCTTTCAGCTAGTATTCTTAGCACCATAGGAGTGAAACAGGGGTGCCCCTTTCACCGACACTTTTTGGGATCTTCATCGACGAGCTCGAGACTTTTATTAGGGAGAATGCCCAGGCAAAGGATGGTTGCCTTCTCCACTACGTGCTGATTTCTATTCTCCATTTTGCTGGGGCTTCAGCGTCATTTGGACACACTTGCTTCAAGATGTTGAGATACCTTTGCAGGTTGCAGGCGGTACCCTTACCTTGCTCTTCACTCCTCGATGGAACTCTCTTCGAGTTCTCGGGGAGGTCAGAGGTGCTAGTATTTTCAGGTCTCTGCCATCTTGGCCAACATTCAACTACAGATAGACAGGCTCCCCCCTTATTCCTTGGGTGTTATCCCCCCCTCTTGATTTAGTAAGGAGAAGGTGCTCCATGAGATCCGGAAGGATGTTAGTCTCCAGTACACTTGATGCACGTGGATCTCTCCTGTTGCCCCTCTTTCCCCCAAGCTATATTTCTACTGTGAGCACTTCTTACAGATTCAAGAGGGTAGAATAGTTCCTTCCCAATTCCTTCAGCAGCACACAATGCCTAGTCTTCGGATCCCGATTAGGCAACTCAGGGTGTGTTCTCACCAACTCCGGATTGAGTCAGATCACCATCTTCCGACGAAGGAGCGGATTTGCTTGTTTTGTTCCTTGGGTGAAGCTAAAACCCTGCATCACTTCATTTTTTGCTGTCCCATTTATTACGAGATCCAAGGTAGATTCCATTGCCTTTTCAAAGACAACTCTCGATTTTTTTCTGCCTTTTTTCAGATATCCGGATTAGTGGTGTCTCACACTCTTTCTTAGGGAGGTAACTCAGATTCGGCGACAAAAATTCTCCTCCAGATGGATCTCACCCCTCTCAACATTGGTTCATCACGACATACTTGACCAGCTATGACGGACTAGGGGACATCGGACGGAAAAGTCCCACATCATCCAGTTCGGATGGGAGCAGGGTCACTAGACAGTGCACCCACAGTCTGTTAGGGTCCCGCTCTAGCGATGGACAGAGACATATCATGGACTTCTTCAGCTTTGATACTTTGGCCTCGACTGCTAGGAGAGATTAGTTTCTAGGGGGTTCTTGGAGCTTGCCCCTCCTGGGTTGCTCCCTCCCCCCTCCCTCTCTCTTCCTGTTCTTCTTGGCGTGCACTTCACTCTTCTGGACTGTAGCCCTTACCCCCCTCTTGTTTCTCTCCCTTTTTTTTCCCTTCTCTTTAGCCCGATTGTTGGGTTTTGTCTTGTTTTTTTCTTAGTTATTTTATTTGTTGGGCTTCTAGCCTGCTAGCTGGTAGTCATTATTATAATTCTTATAGTCCCTTGGGTCTTTTTTGGCCCATTATGGATATTAATAATATTTCATTTCATTTCTCCCTAAAGAGGAAATTTGGGAAACAAATATTGTTCAATCGATAGGTATGGATTTTCTACAAGTACTAAAATTGTCCAAAAGAGTTAATGTGAAGGAATCGTGCTAAGCAATAGAGAGATCATGAATGATGTGTTTTCCCACGATTTTGGGGAGTAAGGCTGAGGTAGGGCTCACATTCCAACAGTTTGACGTTGTGGAGAATAATAGCAGGGTAGTTGGAGAATGACATCAAGAGGGATTGCTATTGCTAAACAAGAATCTATTATTTTATCATATGTGAACAAAGGCTTGGACTAGCATCTGATACCCAAGTCCACCATGGGATGAGATAGGGTTTAAAGAAATGGTCATAGTCACAAGAGTTTGTGCATCCATATTTGTTGGCAACCACTTCAGGGCTAAAAGGGAATATTCTCCTCTAGATGTCTGATATGGAACTTGAGATCGGAGAGAGATCAAATGGGTAATGCAGCCCTAGCTTCCTGCACACTCTCTGATGAGGGTATTGTGGGTCAAATTCATGACCCCATTCACAAATCCTTTTTCTGCTAAAATATTCTTAAAAGGCCTCATTAAAGGGGATGCAAAAATGGCCAATACTCTAATGGTCCAACCCAAGCATAAGTTCCAAAGTAATTTGGCAACCCTTCAAGAAATTGGCTAAGTCCCAAAGGAAATTTCGGGATTGTACAAAGCCGGAATTGAATGATCTCGGATCATTATCAACAATGACATCAGCACAGCGGCCCAAAAGTCCGAAAATGTGATGGCATGCCTAACAAGGAACAAAGCTAGGCTTCTAGAATACAAGGTGGCATGATCCGGGCATCGATCAAAGAGCGGTTCCATTGCACAAAGATGGAATTGAACAATCTCAAATTTATTAAGGCAACGACATTAGCTCGCCACCTCAAAGGTCTGAAAATGCGCAAGGAGTACCATAATGGAACAAAGCCGAGACTTTCGACACAAAGATGCAAATGAAGCCAATGCTGCACAAAGTCGTGGAAATCAATGTATCAACCAGAAATGAACAAAGTCGAGACCTATCCATCAATAACGTCATCAAACTAGCCTGAAAGTCCGGATTTGATACAAAGGGGTCCCAAGTGGCTAAAAGACTCCGTACTGTCACAGACCCGACTGTGATACATCTCCTTGAAAATCTCTTTCAAAGTTTCAACTACCTCAGTGCCTTCTAGCTGCCCAGGATGAAACTGTTGAGACCGAAAGTGACATCTTTGACAGACGGTTGCTCCAGCTTAGCCATTTGCAGTAGACAGTTGAAGATCGACGCACTAGATTGCAAAAAACGTTGAAATTCAAATGCAAGATGAAAACTAAACCGGCCACATCAGCAATGAACCAACGCAGCTTGAAAATGACAAGCTCCTGAGAGTGCTTTCTGACAGGCTGTTTGTCTAACAGACCTGTAATTGTATTGTAAATCTTACGCTACAAGATTCAAAGAACAACTTATAAATAGAGGGATAGCCCTCAAAATAAGGGGTCAACTCTATAGCAATTTGCCTAGGTGTAAGCTGCATGACTTCTGCCCATTAATGAGACTGAAAGCTATTTGGCCTCCATTGCAATTGCAATTGTGACTTCAGGTTTTTATGAATGAATGCTTATGTTTTAATTCGTTTCTGCTACAATTGTGATTAGTTTATTCTCTTAAAGCGAATTTTGCTCTTTGGATCGCTATTGGATTGCTTTTCATTAAGTCTTTGGAATGATTAAAGCATACAATCATAGTTGAATAACTCTGTTTCGCATTTGATAATGGCTGGTCTGTTAAGCTTCAGTAGGACTTGATGGTGTTAAGATTTAATGTAGTGTATACCCAATGCTGTTATGCTATACCTCGTCCACCCGTAATCTTCTTCTTTAAACCCTTACCCTTTCCTAAACCTTCTATTTCTCACCTTTAGCTCAAACCCTTTTTTTAATTTTACAAACATTTCAAGGATCCAGCCTTCTTCAAAGGTTGAACTTGAATGAAATCTTAGTCATCCAACGTTGGGTAAAGTCTAGGGCGCTCTTAATAGACTTTGGCAGATTTTACGCCAACCTGTATTTTGTTTGCCAGAGGGCGTCCATGAAGTTCCATCTTGAAGAAGACTTCTTGGTAGTACTTTGTTAATAGTAATACCATTTGATATACTTTGTCTGCATAGGTGTTGAAAGATTCTAAGTTGGAACGTCATTGTCAAGAGGAAAGGCAACTAGTTTTTGGATGCAGTCAATGGAAGTGACCTGCTCAACAAGAATAGCCGTCAATGAATCTGAGATAAGTGATTTGTCTCAATTTCCCTCCCCCGCCCCCCCCCCAAAAAAATTATGTAAGTCTAGGAGTGCCTAGTTTAGCCCCAAAAAAGGAAAAGAGAGGGGGAAAAAGAAAATAAAAAAGGAAAAGTGAAAAAAAAATAATAATAAATAAATAAAAGGGGGCAGCTACTATGAAAAGGGGTATAGTGAATTTTAGAATTCACATTTACCTTTTACATTTTGAAACTCTGCTTAAAGGAAATTTTTCATCGCCATCAATCTACTAAAGGGATTTTGATTCCATGAGAGACCCATTTGAGCACAAGGGAGAAAGACACGACTTGCGGTTTTGGATTTCAAGAACAACTTTTGGGGTGTAGTTTTCTTAGTAGCACGAGGGTTTGGAGGTAGTTTTTCGCCTTCAACAATCCACTCGGATTCTAATTCTATAAGAGATAAATTTGTGCACAATTAGAAGAACTCAACCCACGGTTTTAGTTTTTGCAAAAATAATTACTTGAGGACATTTTTCAGCATCATGAGGGTTTCAGCTTTTTAGAGCAACCACTTGGTTTTAGGGGCAAAATATCTTCCAAGGGGCATGGTGAAATAGAAGGGAGGTTGCAACCAACTTTATTTGGAATTGTTGCATCTCAGAGCTGCGAGTTTTTCATAAGCCCAAGGAGGAAAACGCAAGATTTTTGCCAACCTTTGACAACGCCTCGCTTAGGCCATCCGCACGAGACCGTCCTGCTCATATATGATAGAGTGTTTGGTTTAGTTTTTTAAAGGGAAAAAAAAGTTTGGGAGCATCCTGCCTGTAAGAAGTGGTCAACTTAGAAAAAAAAATTTGGGAGCGTTGAAGAAAAAAAAGAAAATATAAAAAGGCTTGCCTCGTTTGAGTGAAAATCCCAAATCGGGATGTTCGATACCCTTTCTTTGTAGACCCTTTCTGATTCCATCCCCCCCAAAAAAGGAAAAAAAGGGCAAAACAGAATCTCGATTTTTCTATTTAAGGTTGTTCCCTTTCCATATAAGGAAAAAGCTTTAAATACTTTATTAAAAAAAAAAAAGGAAAAATATAATTGTCTCGCATGAGCGAAAATATCACAAGAGACACTCAGGTTCCCACTTCTTCTCATCCCTTTCTTTCAACATCTATCTTGCAATCACTCTCTTCAAGAACTATCCCACACCAATCTCCCCCTTCGAATGGAATCCCCATTCGACTTTAATATCAAATTACAAATCATCGTTTCTTGCCCAAGCCAGGAAACCCGAATCCATTCCAAGGAAATTATTTTTATTTTTCCAATTTACAATTTCTTGCTCGAGCCATTAATGCAATGGTCATAAAGACCATAGAACCGTGTGCGCACAGGCCACAAACAATTTTCCCGCCCGAGCCATTAATGCAACGGTCATAAAGACCATAGAACTGCGTGTGCACAAGCCACAAACAATATTCTTGCCTGAGCCATTAATGCAATGGTCATAAAGACCATAGAACTGCGTGTGCAAAGGCCACAAACAATTTTCTCGCCCAATCCATTAATGCAATGGTCATAAAGACCACAACATTGCATGCACAACGACCACGAACAATTTTCCTGCCTGAACCATTAATGCAATGGTCATAAAGACCACAAAACTATGTGCACAAAGAGCACAAACAATTCCTCACCCGACCCACTGATGCAACGGTCATAAAGACCACAAAACTATGTGCACAAAGACCACAAACAATTCCTCACCCGAGCCATTAATGCAAAGGTCATAAAGACCACAAAATTGCGTGTGCAAAAACCACATAAATATGTGCCACAGAACTATGTGGTGCCTATCACAACACTACAAATGTTTTTGTTTTATTTTATTTTGTTATTTTTTTCTCTTTTGTCGATGCAAGATTGCACGAACACAAGGATGCTCCTGCATTAGACACCCTTGCTAAAAAGAATGTGAGCTTAGGGCTCACATTATGACTACGCGAATGACTGATTCGGCCACCCAAGTCGGCTTACTTCAGCTTCAGAAATCCATGACTTTTCTTCAGGCCCTTTGCCCTTTCAGCGAATCAGATATTCTTTGTACTCGCTCTATCGAGTTTTCTTGCCAATGCGTGAATCCAATATTTGCGCTATTTCCTCTCGTTGCTTCCTAGGTATCTCCCTCCTCCAATCTGGTGCTTCCTCCCTTTGCACATCCTTAGAATCTTCGGGCACACGGAATGAATATAGATTTGATACATTGAATATCGGTGAGATATCCAACCCTTCAGCAACTCAATTTCATAGGCGTTTTCAGAAAAACGATGCAAAATGCGATAAGGACCTATCTTCTTGGGTTTCAGCTTGTTATATGTTTTGCACGAGACCCTCTCCTTTCTTAGATGCGCCATGACTAACTCCCCCTCTAAGTAGGCCTTTTTTCTGCGACGAACATCTGTGCGCTCCTTATACTTAGCATTGCTCTCCTCAAGTTGTTTCTTTACTTGCACATGCACCTCTTACACATGTTGCACAAAGTCTTTCGCCTCAGCGCTAACGCGGGTACCAACTTCCACCTCCAACAAATCTATGACTCGACGAGGAGACAATCCTTACACTAGTTGAAATGGCATCCTTCCAATCGACCTGTTCACCGAATTGTTGCATACAAACTCCTCTTGCTCCAACTTAGCATCCCATTGCGCAGGGTGCTTCCCTATGAGACATCGCAATAGATTGCCAAGACTCTGATTGACAACCTCCGTCTGTCCATCCGACTGAGGATGATACGCTGTACTGCAGTGGAGTTGGGCGCCCAAATTTTTCCATAGAGTGCGCCAAAAGTGGCTAAGGAACTTTGTCGCGATTCGACGTAATGTTGCGCGACAACCCATGCAGCCTCACTATCTCCTTGAAGAACAAATCCGTTATCCTGGATTCATCATTTGACTTATGACAAGGAATGAAATGCACCATTTTAGAGAATCAGTCCACCACTACGAAGATAGAATCATGACCTCTCTGCGTGCATGGCAATCCAAGAACAAAGTCCATGAATAGTTCCTCCCACGGTCCGTTTGGTGTGCGCAAAGGCTCGTACAACCCCGTGTTTTGTGCCACTCCCTTAGCTGTCTAGCAGATTCTACACCTTCCCATAAATCTGCGCATATCCTTGTGCAAACTAGGCCAATAGTACCTTTCTTTCACCATTGCCTGTGTCTTGTCTACGCTGAAGTGCCCTCCGAGTCCATCTCCATGTAACTCCTTGATGAGATTCTCCCTCATCGAACTGCGCGAGATGCACCATTTCTTTCTCTTGAATAGGTATCCCTCTTGCACAAAGAAATTTGCAAATGGACCTCTATCTCTAGCCCATGGCTCCATGCATGCGCGCCATGCATCAACAAAATCCAGATCTACGTCATACAAATCCTTCATCCCCTCCATGCCCACTAGTTTAACTGTCATTTCGGACAAAACATGCCTTCTACTCAAGGTATCTGCGACCTTGTTCATACTTCCTGTGTGATGCTTCAACACAAAAGAGTAACCTTGCAGATATTTCACCTGCTTGTTCAAGTCCGCACGGATGTTGGGACTCATCCTGTGTGGTGCCTTGTTAGGTAAACTAGAACCTGGAATCAAATCAATGCAATGTGATATTGCACGCACGAGCAACAATCCATCTGGCATTCTTTCACCAACTACATATGCAAACTCTTCTAGTAGTGTGCCAATCTCTGGCTCTTCAAAGCTGCACGACTCTAACTGCTTTGCTTGTGCGGGTGTGACTACTAGCGCATAGCAGTCCTGCAAGTCTCCCACCTCCTTGAGAAACTCCTTTGTTGACAACATCATCACTTCACCCTTCTGCGCACATTCTTCCTCCACTCTCATTGGAGTCAACTCAAACTTCTTCCCATCCTTCCTGATGGTGAAGGTATTCTTGTGCCCATCATGGATAGTGCTAACATCATATTGCCAAGGCCTTCCCAACAATATATGACATGCGTCCATTAGAATCATGTCACACCAAACCAAATCCGCATATCCTCCTATATTGAAGGCAACTAGGCTTTGCTCTGTTACAGTCAATTGCTGTCCCTTTTGCAACCAAGAGACCTTATTTGGTTTTGGGTGCGCGACCTTCTTCAATCCCAACTTTTGCACCATCTTCGTGGAGACCAAGTTGTCTGTGCTGCCTCCATCAATGATCAACTTGCAACACATTCCTCTTGACTTACACTTGGTGCGGAAGAGGCTCCTCCTCAACCACGACTCCTCTTCACACGCGGGTTTTAGCAATACCTTGTGCACCATCAAGTTTTCCCCAACCTCTAGGCATGCGCTTTCTGCTTCACTACCCGAATCACCACTGTTTGCGCGAGCTACATGCACGAATTTCTCTGCGCGACCCCCATCTCACGCTTCCGGACATTCGAATGCTCGATGCCATGCTTGACTACATATAAAGCAGGTCCCTTTGAAACCAAGTCTTCTTGATTCAAGCTCCTTGCATAGCTCGGAAGATCAAACCTCGGCTTGCTTCTAGCCTTCACTATGGCAATCGCAAATCTTTCTTCCATCTTGAGGTTCTATGTGGCCTCACCCTTGTCCTCGACACCATCCCTCTCGTCGCAATCATCCCTCTCATCTTCACTAATATCACCCGCCACTACAACACCTCTGTACTGTGCGGCCTCAATAGCCTCCAATATTGCCAGGACGACTCTCATTGTATTAGCTAGATCAGCGATGCGTGGGTACAAACCATCTCTATGGTTCACTTGCAATGCAGTTGCAACCGCACAAATACTTTAGATCGAACAACTCTTGTGAGCCAACACCACGGAACACGAGCCTAAGCTCTGATACCAACTGATGCAACACCGTATGTGGGTTGAATTAACAATAGGTATGTGAGTGCAGGAGCACACAATGGAAGCCGAAAGAAAACACTGGAAGTCAAAACAAAAAACTTTTTCTTTAATTTATCTGGAAGCAAAGTTTACGAAAAACTACACACAGATCTGCAGTTGGGACACTGCATTTAGTCAAATAATCTGACACTCTCTCCAAGAACTATCCCGCACCAATCTCCCTCCTTCGAATGGAATCCCCATTCAACTTTAATATCAAATTACAAATCATCGTTTCCTGCCCAAGCTAGGGAACCCGAATCCACGCCAAGGAAATTAATTTTTTTTCCAAATTACAGTTTCCCGCTCGAGCCATTAATGCAACGGTCATAAAGACAATAGAACTGCGTGTGCATAGGATACAAACAATTTTCCTACCCGAGCCATTAATGCAACGGTCATAAAGACCATAGAATTGCGTGCGCAAAGGCCACAAACAATTTTCCCGCCCAAGCCATTAATGCAACGATCATAAAGACCACATAACTGCGTGCACAACGACCATGAACAATTTTCCTGCTCGAGCCATTAATGCAACGGTCATAAAGACCACATAACTGCATGCACAACGACCATGAACAATTTTCCTGCCCGAGCCATTAATGCAATGGTCATAAAGACCACAAAACTACGTGCACAAAGACCACAAACAATTCCTCACCCGAGCCATTAGTGCAACGGTCATAAAGACCACATAATGCACAAAGACCACAAACAATTCCTCGCCCGAGCCATTAATGCAATGGTCATAAAGACCACAAAATTGCATGTGCAAGAACCACTGAAATACGTGCGCACAGAACTACGTGACGCCTATCACAACACTATAGATGTTTTTTATTTTATTATATTTTTTTCTCTTTTGTCGATGCAAGATTGCACGAACACAAGGATGCTTCTACATCAATTGCCAGAATTGTAGTAGCTTGCTACTACCATCACGCTCCGAGCGAATATCCATTGCACAAAGTGAGGCAAAAGGTAGAGCAGGACAAAAATCAACAAGAATTGGCTGTGTTTGGAAGTGGTAGCGCCGCGCTTAGGAGCACCCCTCTCATGAGAGCTCACTTGGTAGCACCCTGCTCAAGAGAACCCTGCTTGGGAGAGCCTTGCTCAATAGAGCCCCTCTCATAGCGCCCCGCTTAGGAGAGCCCCGCTTTGGAGAGTACTGCTTTGGTGAGCCCCGCTCACAGTGCCCTACTTGGGAAAGCCCGCTCACAACGCCCCACTCAGGAGAGCCTTGCTTAGAGAGAGCCCCGCTTGGGAGAGTCCCGCTCACAACGTCCCACTCATGAGAGCTCCGCTTGGCAGAATGCCATGATTTTGGTGCACCCCGCTCGGTAGAGCACCTTGCTTTTGTGTCTATTTTGGCAACCTTGTAGTTATCACCATGGTACATTGTATGTAGTCCATTTTTTGGCTGCACTTTCAAGTATAAATAAGAGCTTGATGCTCATTGTAAAGGGTCTTTTGGCCTTTGAAGCATACTAGAGCTACTCTTTGGAGTGAGATTGTAAGAAATGCTTCAAACATTGCAAATCAATGACAGAATTATGCGGGGCATTCTAATTCAACTGTGTCCTTGACTTGTGTCATGAATGTGTGAAGTCCATGCCTCTGCCCTCCTTTTCTCTGTCAGTCCTTTCTTTGTTGCTGCAGATTATTTGAGGATCTGACATGCTGAAGTTATTCAGTCACTGTCAAATTGCTAATCACACCAAACCTGAACCTCACTACGGCTTCGGCCGTATTTTTGTTTTCTTTTCTCTTGCACCCTTTTTTCCCAAAACAAAAGTAGATCAGATTTGTTTTCTGCACTTTTAGATTAGTTTTATTCCTTGTTTTTCAGCTTATTTGTTTTCTGCATAATCTAGGTGAGTATTCTTTTATTTTTCAGCTAAGATAGAAGGTAAAAGGGAACTGAACCAAGATCCGGAGGTTGGGGAGAGTAGAAATCTCCCCGTCCATTTGTTGAACTATGGTCACGAGTGCAATCACACTCGCCAATTTCTGTGTTCAACAAGAACCTAATGTTTATTCCAGGCTTATAAATTCTGTTAAACAAAAAGAGTCTGGGAGGGATCAAAATCCAGAAGATAGTAAGTGTTAATGTGTTTACTAAGGTTTGACTTAGTGTCGGATACTGCCAAGGATCACTTAATGGTCATTCCTTCATCTTAGTTTTTTATTTGATGAGTACAGGTTCTAGCACCATTCAATCCATTCAATCTTGGAAAAAGACCCTTTGGAGATTTAGAAGGAGATGTACTGTCAAAAGAATGACTGATACCAAGGATTAAAACAAGATTTTCCTTGTCTTCAGTATTGGTTAGTAACCTGAAAAAAAGGGAGTAAAATCAGGGGCTATATTTGCAACTATGCCAAATGGTACAAATTTGTGTGCATTTTAGGTCATGAGGGATCCTAATTTTCAGCCAAATTGTGCCAGGTTGGTTGTCCAATCCGTACATGTTTCCCAAGTTGAAAGTAAGCATAATGGCACACATTTTATATTTTTATGGCTTTAATAGGAAAAGCATGATAATCTGCACTTTTCTTCTGCTTTGCAGACCCTGTATAATTGGTGGCGTTTTCCAATGTTTAAGAAATAAAATGCCTATTGAACTGGGTTTTACTGCATATAGATCTTATTTTTTAATTTTGATGATACACTGTCGTATCACATATTAGCACTGACTTTGCATGAATACATAAAGGCTTGACCTTGGATTTTTAATAATACTTATAACAATAAGATAGATAGAGGCTTGATCTTTAGATCAAGTGAACTTATGTTACTGTCATTCATGCCAATCTGGTGTTGCTATGAAAATCAAACTATCTTCAGCTGGTGATTTCTGGCCTGTATTTAATTCCAAGTGCAATAATATTTGGGCCTTGTATACTTCAGGAGCAAATATATGTCCTGGGCTACAATTTTTGAGCCATATGTTTTTGATTAAGCAAGGGTTATATGTTATATTCTGTAATTTTTTTAATGTTCCGAGCTGTACAGTCATGCCTGTATTTAGTGTTTCTTCTGTGATTGGATGGTCAAACATATCATCAGGATAATTATATGAGCACACATACTTTGAGGGAACCCATGCAAAGCGTAGTTTGAGGGCAGCCATGCAATCTGGTGGCTATTAATTACTCCAGTGCATTTGATTTAAAAGATTTTAAATTTTATACTTGAGGCATATTCTGTGCAATCCCATTTTCTGTCCATACCTCTTCTTCTTCATCAGGCATGTTTTAAGAGTCTTATAAGCAAGCAATCTGCGTTCGTTTCTTTGATCAGGTAGGCTTTGCAAGCAACCATTCATACTTATTGAAAGGACAACCTTTCACAATGCCTCCATATTTTACAACTTTCTTATCCTATTGACATATTAATTAAGCTTCTAGCACTCCTGATCTCTTCATACCTTCATATTTCATGTGATGAGCAGTCATATATTCTTCAGGGGATATATGTGCCACATTCAATGTGTCATTTTATGGTATATTTGAGTTTTTTATGCTGTACTCTGAATGCCATAGTTATATATGGTGACCATTGTTCTTAATTTATGGTGAAATCTGACTTACCATTCATTATTTTCTTTCTGGCAGCATATTCTATACTTGTTATTGAGCTACAGCAACCTAAGCATCTGCATACCCTTGGTTAGTGCTCCCTTTGGTATGTCATTTCTTTGTGAGGGGACTGTCTTTCAGACAACATATTATTTCAAGGGCTTTTTATGTGATTTCAACTGCACTGTAAGGGTTTTTACAAAAGGTCGATCTCATCAGCCCTATATTTGAATACCAGCCATATTATTTTTCAAGAGCACAATATTTAGGGCGTGGAAATCAGACTGAAAATACTTTGAGAAAGCGTAGCGGTTCATCTGCAATCCTTGACAGCACAATCAGGTGTATAGTCCTCTTAATTTTCTTGTCTCCTGCGTTCTTCCAAAATGGGTGACGCTTCTAATAGTTTAGCAATTGAACTTAAAGGTGGGCCTAGTGAGTCGATTCTAGAGAGCATCTGTTGATTCTTGAGACCATCTTTGATTTCTTAGACTCAAAGATTGACTTAATGGAAAGAAACAGGGTAAAGTCTGAAATCTCAGGGAAGAAAGTGTTTAAGTTCCACAAATCGGTTATGAACTCAATTTCCAGTCTTTGGAATGATAGTATACTGCCAGAATTTTCTTCCGTGTTTGGATTTATCTTGCAAAATGAACAATTTTTTAATCAAGAGGTTTTTGTATTAAATGCCTTTTCTTTATTCAAATATCATAATAGTTGAATGTTTTTCACTTTAGAAATGAATTTAATATGGACTGCTAATACTTTCTTATATCATTAGCAGGTTTGTTGCTGTCTCAAAATGGATCAGGTTTCTATTAGTGCAAGTCAGTTCCATGCCCTGACAATGCAAAATGTCAAAATAGTACAACCAGGTTTATCATCTCTCAGAATGTGTTTCATCCTTTGGTTGACGTAGGGATGTGAAATTATTAGATTTACTTTCAGATTTTGCAGTTCCTAGATATACTTTTGCTTGCTAGACTTCTTGCTCAGCTTAAGGTTTTTTCTTTCTATGTTTGTTTAATATTGTATCAGTTTATTGTTTCTCTCACATGGAAAGAGTGTCCACATTGTCTACTCTAATAGAAAAATGTTAAAAATCTTCCTATTATCATTAGTCATAGTACTATCAATGAAATATTAGTGTATAATACCGTATTTATTGCTCACAGTAAAAACTTGGTTAATCTCCATGTTGAAATCATTACAAGCATGTGGTCTCTTGTTCCTGAGAAATGTTTTGAATAAAAAGGAATAAGGAGAATTCTTTTGAATACAAAGGAACAAGCTGAAGGAAACAAAGCATTAAGGTTGTGAACTTATATTGCTGAGAAATACATTGATGTCTGGCATGCCATAAATGTGAATCCTCCACTTTTTTTCTTGATGTGCCGATGTTTTTTTTCTTCTATTCTAAAATATTGGAATAAAGTCAGTCCCAAAATTAAACCCCTGGCAGGGTCATAGATCCAAAACAATGGCAAGGTTTGGTAACCTTAAAAAAGGAACTACTTAAAGCAGTTATCTAAGAGCAGATCTGAAGTACTATATAGGTTATCAATTTATCATCGTCAGTAAGATTGGTAAAAGAAAGAACTGAAATATTTTTTGTCCTCCATCAACAACTCGGATGAAACATCATTAGGTTTAATGTTAACATAAACATCTGGCAGAATTTATACATTGTCAATCTGAATGACAATATTTCTATGAACCTTCTTACCATTATCTGGTTGATTAAAGATTGGATGCATATCATCATCAACCAAATCGGGAACATGATGTGCAGGACAATCACCCTGCCTATAGGTAAGAGAAGGTTCTTTGTTTTACAGCTCTCAACCAAAACCAGAAGAGAGAGTTAAAGGTCAGCTACCATCATAATAATGAAGAGAAAGGGGCTGTTGTGTAATTTTTATCATCATCAACCAAATCAGGAACATGATGTGCAGACAATCACCCTGCCACTAGGTAAGAGAAGGTTTTTTGTTTTACAGCTTCCCACCAAAACCAGAAGAGAGAGGTAAAGATCAGCCACCATCATAATAATGATGAGAAGGTGCTGTCGTGTAGGTACTTCCAGTGTGGGCATAAGGTTGCTGAATAGGAGTCCACCTCAAATTCTGTCTTCCACCTGTTATGGAACTGTTCTCATAAATATAAGTCATCCACAATTATACTGAAATATCAAATAATTCATCCACAACATAAATCCACAGAGCAATAATCTACACAGTGAGACAAAGATAAGGTAGGACAACACCAATTATACTCGAGGAAGGAATAACTCCACAAGATCTCCCAAGATAAGAGCACCACATAAAGAGGGCAAAGTCTCATAAGCCACTTTGTGGGTAAGATGACTATCCAGAATATTTGATATGATCTATGATTGATTGTGACAGACAGGATCCCTTTTTTATATACCCATAATCTAATGCTACTTTGGAGAGGGTATAACCCTAACCCTAGCCGACTCCTAAACCCTTAACCAACTCATTATTATAATATAATATCCCAATACAATAGACCTTGGATTATGTGTGGCCCATACCAACTATCCATAACACCCATATACAATACAATATCATATCCCTAGATACCGTGCCCTTCCAACTGCCTTGAAAATGTTTAGTCTTTGAAACATGAGAAGAAACCAAATAATATGATCTTCTAAGCATTGTTGACAACTGATACCAATCTTGATCATCCATCCATCCAAGTGAAATCTTGATTGGTGATGGTCTTCTATGATGCAATGCTTCTGCTGTGCCACTCTGATATCCATAATGATTGTACCTTTGGTTCTGTGCTGCTGCTACACCACTCTGATATCCGTAATGATTGTGCCTTTGGTTCCATGCTGCCACTGTGTTACTATGATGTCCATAACTATTGCTATTTTCTGCCATATATTGCTATTTTTGATGCCTTTCTGATTCCAAGTGGGTCCATAATAGTTCATGTGATGCTCTATGCCATGCCTCCATGATTGTTGCCTCTCATGGTGGTGTGGGTGGCCATATGCTGCAACCTTATTCAGATGTTCTGTTTCCTTTGACTCTTCAACCTTTTGTTCCTCTATATTAAAGTCTTCCTCATGATCATCTTTTTTATGTCCTTCTTTGGTTCTTCCTTGTGCTCCTCTAACGGTGCTTCCTTGGACTTTGCTTCTACTTCTTTCTTGGTCTCTGCTTCTGATTTTTTTGTTGGTTCTTCAATTTGCTTCCCTTCAATAACTTCTTCTTGCTTCTTTCTGGATCTTGGATCCTTGCTCTTTGAGTTGAGAAATATCTTGCAATGTTATCTTCTTTTTCCTGTACCATAACTTCCATAACTTCATGAACTTATATTGCACATTAATTTAACACTACCTAATGAATCCAACCAAGGATAAGCAAGAACAATATCCACCTCATCAATAGCTATGCCATAAAAATCTGAATCTAAAATATTTATCCATAGTTATCTTCAAGTCTTGAAAATCTGAACATTCTCACCCCCAAGCCATGTCTCCTTAATATTCTTTATGTGATCCCATAACCTCATAGCCAAATCAATTTTTCTGAAATTTTATCTGCTGCTAGGGTTTATGGAAATGATAACCTTTTCCTTCTAAATGCATCCATGAACCTACAAAATATATATTTTTAAATGGAAACAAACTCCCTTGACCATTCTGTTGCTTATCTGACACCAAAGATGTATTTCCCTCAGCCTTCACACTATCATCCTTATTTTTTCCTTTTTTCTGCTTCCTTGAAATTTTCTAACTTCGGTTTTAATTCATTTTGTTTTTCTTGATGCCTTTTTCTTTCTTCTTCATAACACTTAATGGAATCCCTCCAAATGACTATCTTGCCCTCAAGTTCCCATTTGCTTAAGACAATGTGTTCAAAGATTTCTTAAGGGCAATCATCCCTCCATAAGAATTGGTTGTAGGCCTTAGGAAAAGAAAACCACCGTGCAAGAGCTTTCCCTTATAAAATTGGGAAGCTTTGTATTTCCAAACAAACTTACCAAAGTCTAAAGATTTGAATTTCATGAATCGCTCTCTAACATCCATATCATCCTCTCTAGAAAACTTTGGCAACTCCGTGAGCTCACACGCCAAAAATAATGATAATGAAAACGAGAATTTCATAAGAAAAATGTTAGAAAAATATTAAATTACGTGCAAGCAGAAAACACAATAACGTAGAAAAACAGTAACACAGATTTTACGTGGAAAACTTGCAATGTGCAAGAAAAACCATGGGGCAATGGCAGCTTCGATCTTTTATTGATTTCGGCAAACTTTTTACATTCAATCAACTTTTACATGCAAGGGGTCATTTCCCTTTTATAGAAAAACAAAAATTGTTCGTTTCCTTTCCGAAAAAGGAAGACTCCAAAAAACTGTTCGCTTCCTCTTCCAAAAACTGTTTGCTACCTCTCACAACATACGGTTGTACGGACGCCCAAAAAATTCGGGTCAGGGGCAAAGCTCCCAAACCCCCGGGTAGGGGGGAACCTGGCTGGTTCCCCCCTGCAACCCCCCTCAGCGCGCCCGGCGCATATGAACAGCTTGTGGGGATGGATCTGGAACTGCACCACCATACACCTCGCTGCTGAAGAACAGTGGAGATCTGGATATTGACTTCACCTCCTAACAAAAAATTCTGTCTCACCAAATCCAATCCCAAATGTCACATAAACAGGTAGACCCAAAATTTCCTTCAAATAAAACAAACAATGCTTATTTGTTTACCCAGACTTAAGGATATCTCAAATTTTGTTCTTTTAAAAAAATGCAATTTGAAAAAACGTCACTGCTCACTGCCCTTGTTCCACACAATGGATTTCATTGGGTTGTATCTCCTTTAATACAGCTCAGATTCCTTGATATGACCACTCGTTTTGAAGCTTTTCAAATTCTGAACAAAAGGATGCAAGAATTTTTTGAATCTGAGATGTCTATGCAAAGATATGGCTCTTTTAAAAAAATGCAATTTGAAAAAACGTCACTGCTCACTGCCCTTATTCCATACAATGGATTTCATTGGGTCAGATCTCCTTAAATACAGCTTAGATTCCTTCATATGACCACTCATTGATGCAAAAAAATTTTGAATCTGAGATGTCTATGCAAAGATATGGCTCTTGGAAAATGAGACATTTTTTTGGAAACAAATTTGACCAAATTCTACAAATCTAATCTACAAATCTAAAAAACAATCCCCACTTTGATAGAATCATTGCTTTAATACCACTTGTTATAAAACCTTATTCTCATAAATGTAAGTCATCCACAATTATACTGGAATATCAAGTAATTCATGCACAACATAAATCCCCAATGCAATAATCTCGACAATGAGACGAAGATAGATAATACCCTTAAGGTAGTGCAACACCAATAATACTCCTCAAGGAATGAAATATTCCACAAGATGTTACAAGATGAGAGTACCACTTACAGAGGGCAAAGTCTCATAATCCATTTCATGGGGCAAAGATGATTTACAAAGAAAATTTGATATGATCCATGGTTAATGATTACAATGATAAGATCCCTTCTTTATATACCTATCATCTAATCCTAATTTGAGGAGGGTATAACCCTAACCCTAGCCAACTCCTTAACCCTTAACCAACTCATTATTATAATATATTATTACCAATACAATAGACCTAGGGTTATGTGTGGCCCATGCCAACTATCCATAACACTCATACATGATACAATATCATATCCCTAGATACCTATCCCTAAATACCATACCGTACGTACAAAACAATATCATCTAATGTTTAACAGCTCCTAACCAAAACCTGAATAGAGGTAAAGGTCAGCCACCATTATGGTAATGAAGAAAAGGGGCTCTTGTGCTAGTACTTCCTCTTGGGGAGAAGGTTACTGAATAGGAATCCACCTCAAATTGTCTTCCACCCCGATATGCACCAATATGATGGACTCTAGGTTTCCAATATCTTAACTTCAAAAAGTAAGGACCTGGATTTTTTTAAATCAAAGAATCCATGGAGGATGAATCGAGGAGTATGGGATCAACCTGCCCTTGCAATAGATGAGCATCGTGTTTGTACAAAAAATGGGAAGGGTGCAACTTGCCCTTGCAACCAGCAGGCTTGAGTGGCAGGACACCTAATGATTCCCAAAAGAGTCAACAAGGGTCCTAACAAGAAGGAAAACACCTGCCTCTTCAACCAGTGGCAAACCCTTGCAATTGGTGGGATTCTCCCAACTAAAGAGAGGGATCATCCTGCCAAACCAGGAAGTTCCCTCTCATCCACGGGGATGCCTTTCAAGAAGTTCGAAGGTCGCTTGTCATCATGACATGACAACTAGCAGTTGAAACTAGGACACTAAGGGTCACAAGCCACTCGAGGAAACAAACAGGAATTAAAAAATCGAATCAAAGCTAGGAGATGAAAGGTTAGAACACCAAGAGCCACTCAAACTCGATAATACATGCTATGACAAAGAGTAAGGTCCATTAGCAAGCAAAGAGAACTTTTTGCATTTTGGGAGGCAAAGAAAGTTGTTGTGAAGCTGTGGGAGTTTCAAAGGGTTGAGTCTATAATGGTGCCACTCTAAAAAGCACTTTATGGCTCCTAATCTTTGTGACTGTTCCATGTATTGCTGATTGAAAATAGCATTTTTTCCTTTCACTTGGAGTCTTATTGCCCAAGAGGGTTTCTATGTCTATCCGTGATTCTGTCTATCTATATATGTTTGTGTGTGTATGTGTTTTGCTTGTGTATGCCTCTATCAGTTACCATTTCCATGCAGTAAATTCAGTTAGGGGATGCTGTTTGGTCAATTTACCTGTCATTTTGCTTGGTATTCTGTGTTACTTGGTCCAAGGTTCTCTTAGCCCTTTGTTCTATAGAGAGAGGTGAATTTATGAATTCCCCCAGGAGGAGGAGAGGTTAGTGTCTGAAGTCTAGCTAACTTCTCCAGTCTATTGGCATTTTCCTAGATCACCGGCCCCCTTTTTGGTACTCATTGATACCTTGCCCCGTTATCTACTTCCTGAGAAAGGGTTGAATCATAAATTGATCAAGAAAGACATCTATCAACAATACACTTAGACTACTTGGATCTCTCCTCCTCAGCCTCTTGTCCTTAAGATGGCTTTCTATGTTGAGCAATTCATGCAAATTGTTGACGTACCATCACTTACGCAGATTATATCTAGTGGCACCTGTCCCATGGCCTTAGGATTTCCCTTGGCCATATGAAGGGTCTGATCCCATCAGTTAAGGGTTGATGATGCTCACCATATTTGTTGGGGTTAGTATTCTCTGCCCTTCCTTCATCAAGGAGGTGGAAACAGAAAAACATTTTACTGTCAGGTGCCACATGTCCTATGAGATCTGAGGGAGGTACTATTTTTTGTAGAGAGAGTCAGGCAAAGGCACTTTCCACTTTCTTTCGTTATCCTGACCAGAGATGTTTTGCTTTATATCTTCAGTAAACTATCACTCTGAGGTGTCAAGCCCCAAAGGGAACCTCAGGGTTACAACAATTTACAGGGCTGATTAACTCATCCTTCCATCTTTCACCTGTAGCGAGGTGAACTCAACACCCACTTGATGATATGATCACCTTCACTTGCGTTGTTAAATCTGTGAGACAACACCTCTGTATTGATGCAACTACCAAATGACAGGGTAGAACTATAACTTAATATTGCTGATTCCCACAATCTGGGAGGTCTAAATAGACATGCATTCAAGATTCCTCTCTTCATCTGGAGGATCCTTGACCTTTGATGGTAAGCAAGCATCTAGGAGATAGCCTCCTACGATCCAATCTGGTCCTTCTAGTCCAGATCATTCCCCTTCTTACACCAACAGGAATTGCATTGTATCATTCATGGGGACTGCTGATGAGTGCTGGTATATGGATGTGGATTATTGATAACTTCAGTTCTAGCACTCTCTTGATCATGCAATGAATCTCACATAACCATCTGATCATCAGTGGTATAATATTTGTGCCATGGTTTTATTTTATTTGAGATGTAATTGTACAGCATGATACCCCATATAACACGAGTTGGACTTTGAACTTTTGGCATTGGAGGACTGTTTTGGCTACTCCATGCTACTGTAACCATAACCTATATCTTGAATTTCCTTTTACCTACTTTGGTTGATTTTGGTCATTAATATAATAAATTTCTTTCTTAATTCTAATAAGAACACAGTATATGATTGTCTAAGCCCCAAAGATCTGTTGTCTTGAATTGTCATCAATGTAAAGTTATGCACTTAGAGATCAGATTAGTGACAGAGCAGTTGTTCCTAATGTGTGGTGGTACCAAGGGAGTGTATGATGTTAACCTGGCAAGGAAGGGGCCTGGGAAAAGTTCAACTAGAGCATAAAAACCCTGAAATCAAATTTAGAGGTTGGAAAGCTTGTGTGAGAACCATGGCAACAAGAGAACTAGATGCAATTGAGGAGAAGTTTGCAAGGGCAGAAGCCAACATTAGGAATTTGGTGGCATGGCAGGAAAATATATCTCTGCTCAAGCAAACCTGCTGGCATTTATTACATATATTGTGGCAACACTTGTGAATGGGAAGATATCTATGCTGAAGTGTGGCTGAAGAAGACACATATGACACAACGTTGCCATTCAAGTTGAGGCTAAGGTGGAAATCAATTCTTGGAAGGGGCAAATGGATGGTGAAAAATTTGACGGTTCGAACTTCGAACAATTGGAATTCTATTTCAACATACACAGTTCCAAAGAACAAAATATTTCCTTAACTACTTGAAAAGGTCAAGGCATGTTCTCCTTTTGTGGGAGAGCTCTATAAAGTTATTGAAGATGAATAAAGAGCCTTGGTTATTAGTTGACAAATCCTCAAGGATTTGATAAGAAAGCAATTCTATCTAATTGGCTACGAGGAGAAAAGACTCATTAAATGACAATATCTTAAGCTAGGACATTGCCTAAGATTGCACATTTGAATTTTAGACATAAACCATCTTGTTGGGCATTTCTCTAAAAGAACCAATTATGTGATTATAGGGAATGATCCTTGGAAGGTTTTGGTGAGGGGTGTTTGAAAAATCCCCTGGTGGATGGTAAAATTTGGGCAAATATGTCATACATTGACGTTCTTTTAAAAGCCCCTTATTTCTCTATAGAATTTTGTATTATTCTCAAAGGGATTTGGAAAGCCTGGCAGTGCATAAATTTATTTCATGGCAGCCACCTCCAGAGCAAGGCCTCGCAGAATTCCTTCAGCACAATTTATGGTGGTCATCCCTCCTCACTCTTGATGCACAACCTCTTGGCATAAGTCCCTGGTTTCTTGCCAAGCGTCTCTTCAAAAGGGGAATGATTCTGGTGGGTGACATTTGGGAGTTATTCTAAGTCCTCTTGGCAAAATTGGAAGCAAATCGTGTCATAAATTGGCCTCTATCCTATTGATAAAGCAGTGATTATGCAAATCCTTTCCATCGCCTCCCAAGCACCTCAGCCTCTATCTTCTCCATTGGAAGCTAGTCCCCGTTGGACTCATTGGAAATGGTTTGGCAATCATGACTTTGAGCAGCCAACCCTTAAGTTTTGGTACCCAGCCCTGCTTCCTATGAACTGTCAGCAATTTGTAGATATGCTCAATAAAAAATGGAACTTAGAGCTCAGTTGGGCCATTTGGGCGAGAACCTTAAAGCTTATCAACTCTAACCCAATTCAAGGAAAGTTCTAGATTCTTTTTTGGAATGTAGTCCTTCAAGGTCTTCCTACTCAGAGTAGGCTAAAACGGATGGGCCAAGGGCAAGGTGATTGCCCTTTTTGTGGTTTGGAAGAGACAGTACAACATCTGTTTTGGAATTGTGCTTGTGCCCACCATATTTGGTGTGAAGCGCAATAGTTGCTTTATCCCTTACCACTACCTATGACAAAGGATCAAGCCTTATTGGGGATCAATCTAATGCCCAATCAAAAATTTCTTCTCTCCATTACCAGGGCAGCTGTCATCTTTCATATATGGAAGACTCGGTGCAAATTCATTTTTGAAACGGATCAAGAAGATATCTCTAATCTCTCAGTAGCTAACATCTTTGCTATTGTAAATTGCCAATTGCAAGTTGAGTTAGTAGGTTGCACTCATAAGGAGAAAGCGCTTCAAGAAGAAATTACAGCTCTAAAGAGGCATATTTGTGAGACCTCGACTCATAGCTCGGATGGAATTTACAGATTAAAGAACATGGTAGGTGAATTAACTGAGCAACATAGCTTGGTGATGCATACAGGCACACTTGATGAAGCATTTGGGTCAAGTGGAATTAGAAGCCAACAACAATCATTTCAATCCTCATATTAGGCTCCCATCGCAATATGAGGTGGAGTAGGGTCACTTAGACTCTTCTCCTTAGCAGATGTTTTCCCAGCATGGCCTGTTCCCTTGAAGTTTTGGCAAAGTGTAGTAGTCTCTTTTCAACAGATAGTGTGCAGGCCACCCATTAGAGGGAGCAACCTAGCAGTCTCTAGTCATTCAGTCTTATGTTAGCATGTCTTTTCAGAGTCTTGGTGATGGCATGCTTTTTCATTGCCATGATAGCCATCGGGGATATTTTAGTTTTTGACATGTGTCACTAGGGGATCACTTGTGTGGCTGTTCACTTCCAATGCTTGTAGTCGGGTGCCCTGAGTGTCACAATATTTCTCAGTTCTCCTCTGTGTGGTCCGTCAAGACCTCATGGTGTAATACATTAGTGGGGGCCTAAGTGTGGTCTTTGTTGTGCTTATTTTTGGTGATGGGTGCTCTGCGTGGCCTTGTGAATGCACCTGTGTTTGCTTTGTCTTTGCTAGAGGGAAGTCTATTGTGGCTCCGATGGCTGTTGGGTGTTTAGGCTTGGATGTAGGCACCCAGACCGCATTTAGCCTTTATATTGTATTTTTTCACTTAAGTTTTTGGCTAATATGAATTTGGCAGCAATTTCAATAAAATAAAAAAAAGAACCAATTATGGTTATCAAGTATCTTAGGGGTCTGCAAAGTAATTTGAAGAGGCAATTGTTACTCTTCAAACAAAGAGCATTGATGATGGATGCATGAAAGCAAATTATCTAGAGACGGATAGAAATACGTGTATTCAAGTGAGTCCTTCCCAGACATGCAAAGCGACTTAGGAGGAGGATTCGAGGAAGAAAAGCAATTTCAAAAGCAAGAACAAAAAGAATGCCACCAATGTCCAAAGAACAAAGATTGTAGAGATAGGTTATACTCCAGAATTATAATTGTGCTCGTAAAACCTCATAAGGTAAAAGGAAAAACAGCTAAGAGTAAGAACATACATACAAAACTACAAAATAACTCTACTCATTAATTGATTTAGCATTGTGTACATGGGTATATAGATTACAAATGTGTAATGAGGATGGATTTGCTTTCCAACTGATGTCACAACTCATGCACAATAAAACTAGAAAGACTCTAGGCTAATAAATATTTATCTAGACACCCTATTTAGAAAAGATAAATCCTATCTTATCTAAAAATAAAGCTTGAAAAAGCTAAAATAAGATAAAATAAGGTGTCTGGATATTATGTGAAATACACAATGCTTAATAATGAAATATCATAACTAAGGAAATAACATTCTAAAATAAAATAATCTATATACACTAACATCCCTCCTTAAGATTGACTTGGAGAATAGGGGAATGAAGGAAGAATTGGATACTAATGCATAATAATAAAATATCTTTCCTAACCTTTTTTTTTTGGTTTGTTGGGGGTAAATCCTACTTTAGCCTATAACAACCCACCAGCTAGGCAAAGGGCTACCCTTCTAGCTTAGTGCCAAATGGACAATGCAAGTGCTAGGTGCAGGGCGAGGTTGAGTGGTCCCATCCATGCACTTTGGGCTGGCCTTGAGGCTTGACTTGACTTCTCATCTTGGTAAGTGCCCTAAACTTACTAATTGGCCTATCACATGGACTAAAATATCCTAATATCATTCTAAAATAAAATAATCCTAATTACTAATGCGTATACAAAGCATACACTAATGTCCATTTCAGGATTTCCTTGGAGAATGGGAGAATGAGAGAATGAAGGAGGAAATAGATACTATGTCCCCTGAATGACAACTTCCTTCACTTCTAATGTAGCTCGAAGATGAACACACATGGCTTCTCTTAAGGTTTGATGAAGATGTTTGCAAGTTGGTATTTTGTATGACAATATTGTAAGTCAATGACTTCATCTTGAATTAGTTGTAGGATGTAGTGCATATGAAGCTTTTTATGTTAGGTGAGTTTGGGAAAATAAATTAGGAAGAAAGAGAACATTATCTTGCTGAATTTAACCCTATATACAATCACCACCAAAAGGCCTATATAGGGGCAAACATCAATTAGAGAGCAAAGATGCTCATGACCCAACTAAGGACCAGCTCACACCAACTTAGATGTGAAACAAGCAAATGGAAGAGACCAAAAGAGGAATGGGAGGAGAGGATATGTACCTTTTGTACATTAAGGCAGTTGAGACAGAGAAGCATTTTATTTTGGAATGCAAGGCATATAGTGATATTCAAGCTAGTTATGCTAATACTCTAGCAGTGGAATCATTGCAAGAATTGTTTGAAGAGGAGAAAGTAGAGAAAGTAGGAGAATTTATCATCAAAATCAGTAGCAAAAGATCAATGATACAAAAAGAAAAAAATATTGGGTCAGATTTTGGGGTTGGCAACCACAGTTCTTGGTAAATTTTTTGTCCCATAGGCTGTTTTTGGCCTCAAGGACATTAAAAAACCTTATATTTTATTATGGGTTGCAAGCAAATGGTTAACACTTTGATTATCATATACTACATTGTCTTGGGCTAATTGACTGGCATCTCAACCTTTGGGAAAAATATAGAAATCCAAAGCACTTGGTTTGCAAAAACAACTTCTCGACATTTTGCTTCTTACTCGACCAAGTAACAAGACCCGAACCAAGATGAAATACATATTGATTTGTAAACTTGCAATCATCGTCAATTGCTGAATCAGAATCAATGGAACCCACTAAGTCTACTTGGCCATTTAAAGTATTCTCAATTCTATATTCAATAGTATGTCGAATGTATCAAAATATTTGCTTACATACGTTCCGGTGACACATGATATGAGTGGAGTAGGGGTTGCATGAGTCCTCTTCATCATTGGTGCTAACCCCTTGCAGATGCTAGTATGAAGACAAGCCTTTGCACCATGGTGCCACCTTCCAGATCAACACCATAGTTTCACGCAGACAACCCTAGCTTCTTTCTCTATATGTT
This sequence comes from Wollemia nobilis, assembly GCA_028583015.1. NCBI lineage: Eukaryota > Viridiplantae > Streptophyta > Pinopsida > Araucariales > Araucariaceae > Wollemia > Wollemia nobilis. The sequence goes on along the minus strand of JAQPPZ010016947.1, from coordinate 18,335,174 downwards.
AGCACCATACTTTAGTCTTGTGCCACCTTTGTGTAAAGCACTAGTGCTAGTAGTTAGCACCAACATCAACTCTATGCCAGGTGCCAAATCGTTGGGTGCTTAGCACCAATATTTAGATAAGCATCAGGTACCAGTGCCTACTGCCTACTTCAAACAACAATTGAAGCATCTTTATAGTCCCATTGCTAGAGGAACTATACCAGATGTCAAAGAATATCATTAGATCAATTTTTCACTTAGTGCCACAAGAAAACATGCAAAAGCCTACAAGATAATCCATCGTAATTGTCGCCTTGTAACTTTCAAAAGTGGAATTGCTTCCACTTTTGTAGAGATCTTGTAATAGTATTGTACATTTTTGTATATAAAATAAAATTCAATATAGATGGCTGTTTGGGATCACCCCAATCTTCCTGTTTTTCACCCAAGGAGTATCTTATGATTATGTTAGAAATCAGAGTGTGAACACTCTTAAAGTCTTAGCACATCCATTGTAGTTAAGTGCCTCCAACTTGAAGTCTAAGTTCTGGTGCCATTGCTAACTTTGTTACATAAGGGCCTTGTATTTTGCTTTCGTTTACATTTGCATTATCTATCAATAAAGCTTATTGTTGTTTATTTACATTCTAGTTTTCCTGATCAATATCTCTCCTTGTTATTTGTCTTCCATATAACACCTTGTAGTTTGAGGAAGTACTTGATATGCCCCATTCTATTACACAACTCTGAAATGTAACTCATCCAACCTCATTAGCTGAGTTGACGAGTTATCCCCGACTCCATCCCCTCAGGTGCCATAGCATAGATTAGTGGTATCAAAGCAATATTCTTGCTTCTACCTTTGCAGCCACCAGTGCATGTTTTTTTGCCACTTGTCACTCATGTTTCTCATTATTAGCCTTTCAGTATGTTTAATCACTGAATGTTTGGTCATGCATGGTCATGGTATCAAAAGGAAGGCGTTTTATAATGTGTCGCATAGGGTCATGGTATCGGAAGGAAGGCGTTTTATAACGTGTCACACATGGTTTCATATCGAAGCGCCCATAAGAAAATCCCTTGCGTGCAAGATGTCAAGACCACGCTAGACATCCATAAGCTTCTTTGGGATGTTCTGGAACAATAGAGAACCACTTTGTTTGGGCAATTTCGTGATCTCATGATCTGGATGGGAGTGGTAGTTGCTACCATTGTTGTTGTATTCTAGAGCCACAACACTTTGAAGGTGTACACGAATATCAACATTCTAGTCTTCCAAGGCAAGATCAATGCTAAGGTCTTGAATACTTGCCTTAAACAACTATAGTCATATTGTTCTATGGATTAGATCACTAATAGAAATATAATCTCTTTTGCAGTGCTTAAGATGTCTAATTTAGTTTTGTGTTGGTGGAAAGCCATTAGTGCCAAACATGACGACAAACCTATCAACGCTTGGCAAAAGTTCATGGAACGTGTGCATGCTTGTTACTACCTGTAAACCATTATGAGGACGAGAACATACATTTCTAGTAGGTTTGCCCATGATGCAAGCAGTTTGTCGGTTGTCCAATAATACATTCATAAGTTCAGTGAGTTCCTCACCCACATGCACATTAACAATGATGAGAAGCACCACATTCTCAAGCACCTCAGTGGCCTTCCCTAACACATTCACTCAGATATGGATTTCCTTTTTGTGGACACCTTAGCACATGCCTACAGGTTTACAATGAAGTTTCGAAGAGAAGTATCCAGTGAAACAAAAGGCTTTGCACCACCTTTGCATAAGACTCATCAAGTGCCAAAGCAAAATCCACTTGCACCAAATCCATAATAGCTTAAGGCACCACAACCAAAAGGCCCCTTTGTGTAACAGAAGCCAAAGCCCCTTACGACACACGGAAAAGTAAAACAAAAAGTGGGACGAAAGTGGTGTAACCATCACAAGACTTATAATGGCTAATGACTAATATTGCAAAGCCTAAAAAGTGTTTGGTGGTACAACCTAATGTCTCTAATTGCACTTAGATGTCAAATATTGAATAGGAGTTAGATGCCATGTGTTTGAGCTCTAGCACTTAGAGTTGTGGCATTGCGTCCATCTCAGATGCCTTTGAAAAATGAGTGCTTGTTTTACACCTATTATTGTGTTAGTGGTAAGCCATTTCACATCATCATTAACTTTGGAAAACAAAAGAAAATCCTTGTCTAAGATATTGTTAAGCACTTGCATTTCCCAAGTGAAGCACACCCTCAACCCTATTCTCTTAGATGGCTTCACCTTGGTAAGGCGATTGAAGTTGAGTGCTAATGCAATTGTTTGTGCGGGATCATACCCATATGTGGCATTGTCACCTGTGATGTGGTGCTATTGAAGATTTGCGATATCTTGCTTTGAAGGCCATACCACTTTGATCTTAGGATGATTTGCCAGGACTATCCTCAACAATGTTTTGTTCTTGTCAAGGACATGACATAGCACACTCTAGAGTGCTTGCCATAGGAAAAGGTAATCTTTTTTTAGCTAAATAGTGTAAAAAATTGATTTCTCATGCTCATAAGTTTGTTGTAGTCATAGTTTGCCACGAGACAGCTCGTGCCAAGAAGCTTTCCCTTGTAGCGTGAAGTTTAGTCACTTTTGAATAGTTTTGTTAGATGGACATATTACTTTGTTCATATTTGATGTTTCCCAAGAGCCATAAGATCTCCCTTTCCATTGTTTTGTGAGAAACCAAACTGACTTGGTCAAAGGTTGATCTATGTAGAAATGGATTACAACACACTACAACACAATTCCATTACCAATTAAATAAACAAATATACAATGGGAATAACTTACAATTATAAATGGATACATTTTGCACACATCATGTATCCTGCACAACAATTATCTACAATACATCATACTTTGATGAACCATCAACAACTCCAAACAACATGCACACACACTCCCAGATACAAAAAGGTAAATGGATGAAGGACCATCATGTGTTCGGGAAATGTAAGGGGTCTACTTATACTTTTCCTAGGAAAGGGGAGGTAGTTGCCAACTTTTGCAACTTCCTCGTACCTAGCCCTAATTACCTCACCATAACACTTCTAATTACATGACATTTGAATTATATGAACATTCTAATTACACACGCACATTTCGTCAAACATTTTATGTACGAACTATGAAATAACACAAAATGATATAATTTTATTCATTGATTATGTAGCCATGCCAATTTTTTTGCCTACATCTATCTGTTGTAGACTTGTTAGTGTCCTTGATGACACATGAGCTAAACATCGGGGATAGAGGCATTGAACACTATATTAGAATCTCTTGTCATGCTTTTGCTTTCGTCTATTCCAAACATCTTCTACAACTGGCATTACTTTAAATTGTTGCCAACAAAACATTATTTAGTGATTGCTCAATGTAATCGGTTGCATCACCAACATGACGGGCAATGCACGTTGCCATGTTTGTCGGGTATCAAGGGTGTGGGAGCCCCCTTGCAAGGTCAAGGGGTAGCATCTCCATAGGGTTTGGGGCAACGCCTCAAAACTTCAACAATGGAACCATTGAAACCCTCATTGTTTGAATTGAATTTTCATCCTTGTCTCTATTGTTGTAGCATTAACTCGAGCCTCTCAAATAGCCTCAACTCCGAATGATCTCTCCTTGGATCCAGACAACCTCTTCTTAGCCTTAGATGACCCTACCTTGGCCTTTGAAGGACATCCCTTGGCCTCAGACGACCCTCCTCCTGGGTTAGACGACCAATCTCTTGGGCCAGACGACCTGCTTCCTAGCTTGGATGACCCAACTCCTGGGCCAGACGATCCACTCCTAGGTTAGATGACCTGCTTCTTGGCTCAAACAGCCTTGCTTTGGACGACCTGACTCCTTTGTAGCCAAAAGGCCCGAACAACATGCTCTTTCACTTAGACGACTCATACGCACTTTCATACAACCTTCTCCCATTAGATGACCCTCCAAATAGTCCTTACCATGCGCTTTTCCAATTAGGTAACCTTCTCCTTGCCTTGAACTTTATGCCGCTTCAACCTGATGGTCTTCTTGCCCCTGACGACACTCCTTATGCCCCTGACGACACTCCTTATGCTCAAGCTTAAGACAACCCTCTCCAACCCTTGGATGGCTTGGCTCCTCTTATGCAAGTTTCTCCTTTGCAAAACACGTCCTTGGGATCATGCGCCCCTTTGTTTTTCCGCATTTCCACTTCTTCCATACGCAAATTCCTTCGAAACCCCAACTGGTTTTGCCGGCAAGGGTTTAGAATTGTATATCCTTCGGTAATTGTGTTTCTTTGCTGCAAATGTTGCACACAAACATGAAATTTTTGGGTTGCCAGACAAGGGTTTTCAACAAAACCTTTGTTTCTACTGCTGTCTTGGCATGCCCTAGCTACAACCCTTAGGTGCAACCCTCTCCTTTGCAGTTGCTTCGCCCTTCTCCTATGTCGCCTTTGAGTTCTCCTTGGTGAAATGTGATTTCAAGTTCAGCTAATTGGTGCACTCTCCTTCAGCTCCTATTTGTTGCTTCTTGGTTCCATGTGTGAGATGAGATCTTTTTGCCTCTTTTTATAAGTTGAGGGAGGTAAGGGGACACTTGGATTGCATGTGACAAGTGCCTCTCCACTCCCTTAATTGCCACTTCAGCACCTAACTACTTTACATGTAGTTGCTCGTTTCACGTGTCATTTTTGTCTTATGTTGTGTCAATTCCTTGTTCATCCTTGTGCATGGCGGGCCCACTAAGAAAGCGTGCACACCCCGTCCCGAACAATGCCGCCACTTAGGCTCAAACAGCCTAGGCGGCCAAACGGCTTGCTTGGATGTCCAAACGGCCTAGTTTGTCTTTGGTTTGGACGACCCAAGGGGCTAGATGGCCTGCCTGGTCGTCCAAACGACTCTATCCCTTGTCCTCTTACACCGTCATGAATTCCACCCTGCTCATGTCTTTCTTTAAACGATTGCACTTGTTCTCTTGACAACCCATATTCATCCCGAATTTCAGAGGACTCCTCTTCCTCAGATGACTCTACATGTTCTCTAGACAACCCAACATCATATTCCTACTAAACTTGGGCTGTAGACGACCTTGCATGACTACCAAACAATCATGATCTATCTTCGGACAACTTGGGGTGTTCGCCTAACGGCCCAAGGGCAGTCTGAGGCTTAGATGGCGTAAGGAGGATCCATACTATCTTCTTCTTGGGCTAGACAAGGGCTGTCCAGGGACCTATTGCCCCCGCTAGACGACTAGGGTCCCAACTCAGAGGATGTAGGCTTAGATGGCCTTAGTCTTGACAATCAAGGCTTGGGTCTAGACGACACAAGTCCGGATGGCTAGACGATGCTAGTAGCTGGTACAACGCCAAACAACCTCTCTCTTTGTCTTCATCATTCACTCCTATATGTCTCACTTCGCTGTCTGCATCAGCCACTTGTGCAACCTCCTGTTCTTGTGCAGCTTCAACTATCTGTTCGACCTTTGCCTTCTTGCTTGTAATCAAGTTCACCTCAATTGCAATTAGGTTTATCAAGTTCACTTCCTTTACTTCTTGGATAGGGCTATGACTCTTCTTTGGCTCTTTGAACCCTCTACACATCATTGGTTCATCTTGGCTTGCAACACCTTGATATTCACATGCAAAGTGCCCGCATAAATGACATCGCCAACATTGCACAATGGGTCTGCCCTCAGTATCATACTCAATTTGACGTCTTCTAGTTCTTTGGTAGTTGTCACAAACCGCATCACCGATGACATTCTTTTTTGGAACTATCTTCCTTTGTGTTGCATATACCCATAGCAATGATCTTGCACTCTTTGAGTCGCATTCATCCTCGGAGTCATTGTTCTTTTTAGAGTCACTTCCGTTATTAACTTCTCGACCCTAACACTTGGACAATGAACTACTCTTATTCTCAAAATCATCACTCTTACTATCATATTCACTCTCAACATCAGAGTCACTTTCATCTTCAGGGTCACTCTCATCTGCATTAACATGACCCTAGCATTTTAGGATGTCTTTGCAGCACTTTCCAAGTTCAAGGTCCTCTCCAAGGCCTCTTTATACGTTGGAGGGACCACCCTGATCTTGTGATACGTAGTAAGAAGTACCTCTATGAACCACCTCTTCTTCAATGCACCTGACGGATCTTCCTCCAAATGGGTAAACAACCCACTCAACCTTTGGTTGTACGACCAAATAGACTCTTTCATCCCCTCTTCCATTTTAATATTTACAGCAATGACCTCATTGTTATTGTGAAACAACCGAAACTCCTTTATGAATGCTTCGCGTAAATTTTCCTATTTGGTACTTGCCCTTTGGCAATCTCATGTACTAGTCCATTGCAAGTCCACGAAATGTTGTAGGGGTTAACCTTCTCCAGTTTGCGTCATTATTTTGCCCTCACTTTCCACATCATGAGGCAGATTTTCCAACGCCTGATTGGGTCATTTGTTTCACCACCATGAAGTATGGGACACTTACATGATATGCTAAAATTGGTCTTTGTTGTGATAGGTTGATTTGACATTAGCAGCGGTTGTTCGCATGTCTCACCCTCTTCACGCACATGATTAAGCATATCCCATTGCAGTTGTTCTCGTATTGGAATCTCGTCACGCACACCATGAAACGTGCCAACTTGTAGTTGCTTCGATGTCAAACTCCCGTCTTGCTCACCATCAAGCACATCAACCAGTAGTTGCTTTAGTGTTGGACTCCCATCTTGTGCATTGTCATACATGCCATCTTCCATTTGCCCCGATGTTGGACTCTTGTCTCGCTTGACATCGGTCACACCAACTTGCAATTGCTCCAGTGCCATGCATTTGTCATGCCTTCTTTTTATCACACAACTTGCTCCAACCACTCCTAGCCTTTCCTACCAAACTAGGTTTTCTCCTCCATCAAACTTGTTAGCTTCGTCACGTCCTTCATCAACGTGAATGCAAATTGCCATAATCTGTGTGCATGTCTTCCTTTTCTTGTTGAGCTCATCTATCTAGAGGTATGTCTTTGCTTGCGTGAACTCATTTGTCTGTGCATGCATCTTCGTCACCTCCGCATATGTTATTGTGTATTTCTCTTTCTTCATCAACACGCACTTCATGTCAGCCTGCACATCTATGTCATGCTCAAACACTTGTACGTCTTCGTCTTACGAGAATACTTGTGCTTCTTCCACATGTGTGAGCAGTTAGACAACTCTGACTTTGCCATCATGGTTGTTGTTATGGATTTCTCCATTGTCATGTATTTCTTCGTTGAGAGGTTTACCCAACCCGTTAGCAGTTTGTATGTCACCAACTTTGCAATCATGTGATTCCTTGTCACCATGTAACTTGTCGTTGCTTGATTCTTTGCTACCGACATGCAACTCATTTGTCGTCGTCATGTAATTCTCTACCACTATCACGCAACTCTCTGTGCACAAACCCTTGGGCATCTCCTCTATGTGCGTCTGGTTGCGCATCCGCTTGCATGTGTACATCATGTGTCGGCCCTTCGTCAACGTCATCAAACAAATTTGTGTCATCTTCTATTGCGACCTCCAATCTGCCTTGCTCTAGAGGGAAACTACATTTTTTGTTGGGTACATTGTAACCATTCCATTATTGTCGTTGTGCACCTTCTCGAGTGATATGCTTGTCACAACTCCATGTCACCAAGTTTAACCCAACTTCGTATAGGCAATGACACCAGAATGTAGAAATGGAATACAACACATTGCAACACAATTCCATTACCACTTAGATAAACAAAATATACAATGGGAATAACTTACAATTACAAATGGATACACTGCACACACAATATGTATCCTACACAACAACTATTTGCAATACATCATACTCTGATGAACCATCAACAATCTTATGGATAACGATATGCACACACACTCCCATATATAAACAGGTAGATGGATGAAAGATCATCATGTATTTGGGAAATATAAGGGTTCTACTTATACTTTTGCTGGGAAAGGGGAGGTAGTTGCTAACTTTTGCAACTTCCTTGTATCTAACCATAACTTCCCTGACATAACACTTCTAATTACCCAACATCATAATTATATGGCATTTAAATTAGATGAACATTCTAATTACACATATGCACATTTCGTGAAACACTTTGTGTACGAACTACAAAATATACAATTGGAATAACTTACAATTACAAATGGATACATTGAGCATCACTTCTTATGTGAACTACAGAATAACACAAAATGATAGAATTTTTTCTATTGATTATGCAAACATGTCAATTCATTTGTTTTCAACCTATGTGTAACAACACTCTTTTATGGCTGATTCATTTGGGAGGATGATGAGATTCAATGTCAAATAGAATAGCTGATTAACGAAGGGAGCATTTGCCTAGCTAGCTCATCTCCTTGTGGCAGACCCATCATAATACTGCCAAAGAAAGATGGTCCTTGGCGCCTCTGGCAAAGACTATTGCACCCTCAAGAAGACCTCTGTGGAGAATAGGTATTCCATATGTTGCATGGACAGTCATTTGGACCAAGGAGCATGCTACTTCACCAAGATTGAATCATCAAGTTTTCATCAACCTTGAAGACATTTGGAAGACAAGTTGCAAGACAAAAAAGGGGTTTGTTTGAGTGTTTGATTATGCCTCTTGGTTTGGGCAACACACTAGCCACAATCATGTGCATGACAAATTACATTGTGATACCATTCATGAACTCCTTTGTCATTGTCTACTTAGATGACATTCTTAAATATAATAAGACATGGGAGGATCATAGTGAACATGTTTGATAAATCCTAGACACCATTGGCATGCCAAGAATCTAGTACTTGGGTGACATCATTGAGCGCCATGGTATTCATGTAGATCCAAAGAAGATGAGTCATTTGAGAATGGCCTGTTCCACCCAACATCACTGAGCTCAGAAGTTTTTTTGGGTCTCGTCAACTTCTGTTATCTTCTTGTCCATAGGTTCTCACATATTTCTTAGAATCTCAAATAGGGTATACAATGTAAAGCCTTGTTCAAATGGACCGCTACTCTATTAGAATTCACAATACTTTCTAAAAAAACGAATAGAAGCAAAACATTTACTCAAATCTTATACAAAAAGCCTAAAAGGACGAAAGAGAATTGGGGTGCACATAGGCACCATAAATAATCACTATCCGTAGATAATATTGCACAACACTCCGATGAGAAATGAGGAGTGTGAGGGGGGTATTTATAGCAATACCAAAACCCCTAATTACATCATAAAGTTTAACCTAAACCAACATAACAAGTGGGTTTAAGGTTAGGTTTAACCATAACAATGTTAACCATGGCCCATTGGGCTTCCATAATAAAATAATAGATACATTGCACAATGAAATGCCCTTAGGCCTATCCAATACATCGTACAATGTTGGCTCTTGGCCATGAATCAAATTGCAAATTCAACACCCCCTATTTTTTGAACTGAGGGGCCATGGAGAGAAGACATTAATGACAATAATATGTTTCCCCCCATAATGGATGCTCTAGTTGGCCTCAACAGTTGAGGCATATCCATTTGAATCTCCCTCATCATTTGAAAGATGTCCATCTTGCTTTAAGATCTTAGGTTCAATATTTTATAGCTTCGGTAAGCAATTCTTCGTAGGATGTCCCTCTCCTATACAGTATTCGCAGGTGGTCTTCAATTTGTTTGAATACTTAGCCTTGCCTGTGGGCCTTTGGGTCTTAGCCTCCTTAGATTGGAAATCCTTTGTGTGAGCTTGTATGTGAGGAGTTCCACCACCACAATTCCGCATTGCAACCTTGTTGTGGCTGATCCACAACACACCCCAAAATTGGGTACCCACCTTTTTTGCATGCTTTCAAAGAAGATCTCAGTGACCCAGATGATAAAAATCAAGAAAAAAGCAAAAATGCACAAGTATAGAAAGTGTTGCGAAATCGCGACATGTCGCGAAATCGCGACCTGTCGCGCCATCGCTGCCGGAAACAGAAAAACGTCGCGATATCGCGACATGTCGCTCCGTCGCTGCCAGAATGAAAAAGTGTCGCGAAATCGTGACATGTTGCTCCGTCGCTGCCAGAAAATGAAAAGTGTCGCGATATCGCGACATGTCGCAAAATCGCGGTCAACGCAGTCAACGACAACAGGTGGGCGAAACCGTCGCGAAATCGTGACGTGTTTGATTTTCGCGGCCCAGAGAGGAGAGAGAAAGACAAAGTAGAAAAGTGTCGCGATATCGCGACATGTCGCAAAATCGCGGGTCAAACCAGTCAAACAGGACGAAGCCGAAAAACGTCGCGATATCGCGACAGAAAGCAGCGGATGAGCACGAAGAGGGAAAAGTGGTAGCGATTTCGCGACAGAAATCAGCAAAGGGCATGATGAAGAGAAAATGGTCATGAAATCGCGACAGCATGCAGCGAAGGAGCAAGAAGCGAGAAGCGTAGCGATTTCGCTACAGGTTGCGGCCAAGAATGTACGGAAGCAAAAATGGTCGCGAAATCGCGACAGAAACGAGTGAAAGGGTCCAAAAGTGGAAGGCGTCGCGAAATCGCGACAAGTTGCAGCAAAGCAGTACGGAACGAAAAAGTGTCGCAATTTCGGGACGGAAAGCTGGCCGATGGTACGAAGCAAGAAAACGTCGCGAAATCGCGACAGAAAGCAACGAAAGAGGCACGAAGTGAAAAACGTCGCGATATCGCGACAACATGCAGCGAAGGTGCCCGAAGTGAGAAAGTGTCGCGATTTCGCGACAGGAAAGCAGCGAGGGCGTACGGAGGAGAAAAGCGTCGCAATTTCGCGACATGTCGCAAAATCGCGACATGTCGCGTTTTCGCTGGGCGCAATGGCGAGAAAGGCTGCTGGCAGGAAAACGTCGCGATATCGCGACATGTCGCGAAATCGCGACATGTCGCGTTTTCGCGGCCAGGAAGGCGGACAAGGCTGCATGCTATTTTTTGGTCGCGATTTTCAAGGAACCGTTACAGAACGTGCAGAAAAGTGCGGGACACGTGGCGTACAGGCTGCAAAAGCGTTACAGAGAAGATCAAACGTCTTAATGTCAAGCATAAAGCCAAAATACATGCAGTCAAAGAAAGGTGAAGCGAGCAGCCACCGGAATATGAAATGAACCGTCGTGGAAGGGGAATCAATTCAACAGCCAAGTATAAATGCAGATGCACAGATTGGCACGGGGTTGGAAAACCGCTGGAGCAGAGTTGCAGTGCTAGAGGCCAGAGGGCCATTCTGGGCCTGCTTGGGGCTGTTTTCTGCCTTTTGTTGGTTTTGAGAAAACCAGAGATGCTGCCATTGTAACTTGACATATTATTAATGCAGAGTATTCAGAAATTTGCATCTTGTTGGCAAGAAAGAAGGAGATCTTCTGTGCATGCTAATGGATTTAATGTTTATTCTTTTGTTTTCAGATTTCAGATTTATAGATAATGTTAAATGCCACTTTTGTGGATTGCATTAGGCGAATGTTTGAAATCTGAATTTTTATTTCAAACCCTAGGAATCAGCACTTAACTTATTGGGATTGTGCATGTTTGCAGGTCCAGTAAGTTAGGTTGCATGCATGGAAACCTCACGACTTCGGTTTTGCCGGACGGGATAGCATCAGACTAGATGCAATTTTTAATTTCTTTTCTTTACATTTTATTTTCTTTTGCTGTATTTTATTTTTCAGAAACTCCAATTTTATTTTCAAGCATTAAAATAAAATTTAAAAATTAAAAAACTTCAAAACCCAAAATAATTCCATTCATGTTATGGCATTTCATTAAATTTTATTTTGAAGTTACAGCATGGTCATTTAAGGATCAAATCACATTTACTTTATTAGGGTTCAAGGAACAATCATTAAATTTCACGGTAAAATAAACCACAGTGCCCCTTGTTTTCAGTTACTTGCAACCACTAAGGTGTTCCAAGCATTTAAAATGAATATCTTCATTTAAGATTATTAATACACAAATGCAGAATGCTAACATAACAGGAACCTTGGAGAAATTACATGTTTAATTTCTTTGCAAGCAGAGGATTTAGAACCCAAATCCTATCGGAGAGTGTGTTTTCACAATCGGGTGAAAATACCACTCAACAAACCTAAAAGTGAATTAAGAGAGACAAAAGCTAATCAATAGAAAGAGTCTTTTGGGATTCCAAGAACATAGGAATCATACGAACCATTAGGTTCAACATTTGAAAGGAGGAGAGATTAGAAAGGACAATCTTAACGCAATCTGCATCATCTTTCTTATTGCCTCCAAAAGATGCAATATCCGCCCTCAAAGCCTTGAATCTCATAATATAGTCCTCAACATTATCAAACTCAGCTAGCCTAAGAGAAGAAAGCTCTAGTTCCAAGCGACTTACTTTAGTAGTATTAACCTTTCCAAAAAGTTCATGCAACTTTGACCATACCTTGATAGGGTCACTCTCTTCTTTGATATGGAAAAGCAAATTTGGTTCAATTAGCAAGGAAAACAAACCTAGAGCCTCTTCTGCCTTTTGGTGTCGAGCTTCATCATCAAGAATTGCTGCTTTATCCTCTTGAAAGATGCACCACAGTTTCTTACTTTGTAGCATGTCGATCATTTGAGTTGACCAAATACTGTAATTTCGCCATTAAGGCGAGTAACTAGGGCTTTGTGGTCCATCTTGCATAATTTGACCCCTAATGTCGTAGCAGGTCCGTGAACTAATGCCAACAATGCGTAGAGCTCAAAAAATCATGCGATTTGAAAAAAATGGTGCAAAACGCTTCCGTATGTAAAAGTTATGGCCTCCGAAAGATTTGCCCTAATGTACCTCAAAAATGAAAAATTGAAGGCTCTAACTTTAGGGTTGCAAGCACCAATCTCGACCTGCCACTTAGTGAGCTTTCACTGGACTATTCAATCACTTTTCGACATGCCAAACATCAAGAATTGCTGCTTTATCCTCTTGAAAGATGCACCACAGTTTCTTACTTTGTAGCATGTCGATCATTTGAGTTGACCAAATACTGTAATTTCGCCATTAAGGCGAGTAACTAGGGCTTTGTGGTCCATCTTACATAATTTGACCCCTAATGTCGTAGCAGGTCCGTGAACTAATGCCAACAATGCGTAGAGCTCAAAAAAACATGCGATTTGAAAAAAATGGTGCAAAACGCTTCCATATGTAAAAGTTATGGCCTCCGAAAGATTTGCCCTAATGTACCTCAAAAATGAAAAATTGAAGGCTCTAACTTTAGGGTTGCAAGCACCAATCTCGACCTGCCACTTAGTGAGCTTTGAGTCACTGGACTATTCAATCACTTTTCGACATGCCAAACATCACCCCAACCTTTTGAGATTGGGATTGATGCATTTGACTATGCCCTTGGTGCTGTCCTCATTTGGCATGAGTATGCTATCTTCTACCAGTCAAATACATTCAATGATATTGTGTAATGCTACACCACCTATAAGAAAGAACTCTATGCCATCGTGCAAGCAATTTTCCAATGACGTTGCTACATAAGGGGTAAGGAGACCATCATCCATATGTTCATAAGCTTCTTCAATTTTTGCATACTCAAAGCATGTTGAAGAATGCATGCCAGATGAAATGGATGACCTACTTGCAATAGTTTCACCTCGTGATTAAGCATCGCGAGCACAAAGAGAATCAAACCATCGACTTTCTTAGCCACCCATAAGTCCAAATGCTCAACACATTAGGGGATGTTGACAACCACTGCGATTGGAGTTCACTTTATGTCACCAACTACAATTTTCCTTAGACACACCACTAGCTTGTACATGGCAAACTAGATCCAAACCACTACCATAGTGATGGGCTTCTATATCACCTAGATTACTTATGTCCCATTTGGCATGCCTCATCAATGCCTGCAATACTCTAAAGAAGCTACACTTTGGTGTCAAGAAGACTTGAAGGGCTACAATAACACTTCCATTGGCCTCATATGTGCTAGGATGTAGAGTTCCACATCAAATTCCATGGTCCATGCAACATCACCAAGCCAACAAATTGGAAGTTTGCACTCTCCTCATGGCTATTGGTTCCTTCCAAGCTATGTTTCGAGATGGGGACTTCAAGACATTATCTTGGATGGCGAAACAAATTTTTGGGATGGTGAGATGTGCCTTGGAGACAACCTTGAAATCCATGGACTCCCAATGGAACATAGCTTCCAAGCCTTGGGAATTTATCAACATGGATTATCTTTCAAGTCTACCTTCAACCAAACAATAGAGTGACTACATCTTTGTTGTGGCTGAGAAGTTCTTGAAGATGGCCATCATGGTACCACACAAGAAGGGTGTCAACACAACATAGATTAGCTAGATTTTTTTCCAGGATGTGTGGGTTTATTTCATAAATTTGCAGCATGTATGCGTTAATTTTGGTGTTCTAAACTCCATTTTATAGATACAAACTCTAGATTTGTTAGCATGTTTTGGCAATGCTTGTGGGATTTGCTTGACACTCATGTTGACTGATTGACTACCTTTCATCCATAATCAAATTGAGGTGGTCAACAAGGTGTTGGTACATTTATTTCAGATATATAATCATGATCATCCATGCAGCTGGGATGCCCTACATTAAACATTCATACAATTGGGCCTTGCAAAGCTCCATGGGTCATGATGCCTTCCAAGCATGTCTTGAGTTTCAGCCAACTGATCCCCTGGACATTGCCCTCCAAGTGTTTGGTAGCATTACACTTGGCTTAGGTCAAGGAAGTGGATAGAGCTAAGTGCTTCTTGCAACACATTTGACATGTGTATCACCAAGTTTAACATATACTTGGGTCCCGACAATAGAAGTGAACGAAGTGCCATGACCAAACTTGCACACATAGTTTTCAAGTTAGAGATTGGGTTTGGCATCATATAATGCTTCTTTGACCCACACCAAAGATCAAGGTGTTGCACTATGGTCCTTATACCACTCCATGTAGCAAGTGAGAACGCCTTTGTTCTTGATATATCACCATATCTTGAAATTCATTGAGTTTTTAGTGCAGAGCTTCTTAGACCATATGTTCTGCCCTTAGTTGAGTTTAGCCTCTAAACATCAATTGATTGACTCCACTAGCAAGCACACCCACCAAGGCCATAACCTTTTTAGAATTGTGTAGCTTAGTCAGTTTACCTCTCCGGCTAAGTGGTACACACTTGATTAGGTCAAGTATCAAATTCCTTAGTTGGAGTTGGACACAATGGGGATAATTGCTCCACAAAGGGGTATGATGGATTTGAGTAGAGTAGGGGTTGTTGGAGTCCTCTTCGTCACTACTACCAAGTTTGGGGCCTCTCCTCTCCAGCTTGAGATTATCTTCTTGATTATCGGTTATCTTCATAGGATCTGTACTTTAGGGGATACCCTTGCAGGTTGCAGGCGGTACCCTTACCTCGATGGAAGTCTCTCCGAGTTCTCGAGGAGGTCGAAGGAGTTCGTATTTTCAGTTCTCTACCTTCTTGGACAGCATTCAAATACAGATAGACAGGCTCCCCCCTTATTCCTTGGGTGTTCTCGCCCCTCTCGTCTTAGTAAGGAGAAGGTGGTCCATGAGATCCAGAAGGATGTTAGTCTCCAGTACACTAGATGCACATGGATCTCTCCTGTTACCCTTTTTCCCCCAAGCTGTCTTTCTACTATGAGCACTTCTTACAGATTCAAGAGGGCAGAATAGTTCCTCCCCAATACCTTCAGTAGCACACAATGCATAGTCTTCGGATCCCAATTGGGCAACTTAGAGTGTGTTCTCACCAACTCCGGATTGAGTCAGATCACCATCTTCCGACGGAGGAGTAGATTTGCTTGTTTTGTTCCTTGGGTGAAGCCGAAACCCTACATCACTTCATTTTTTGCTATCCCATTTATTACGAGATCAAAGGCAGATTCCATTGCCTTTTCAGGGACAACTCTCGATCTGTTTCTACCTTCTTTAGATATCTGGATTAGTGGTGTCTCGCACTCTTTCTTAGGGAGGTAACTCAGTTTCATCGACATAAAATTTCTCCTCCAGATGGATCTCACCCCTCAACATCGGCTCATCAAAACGTACTTCACCAGCTCTAATGGACTAGGGGAGACCGGACGGAAACACCCCACATCATCCAGTTCAGACGAGAGCAAGGTCACTAGACAACGCACCCACAGTCTGTTAGGGTCCCGCTCCAGCGATGGACAGAGACATATCATGGACTTCTTCAACTTTGATACTTTGGCCTCGACTACTAGGAGAGATTAGTTTCTGGGGGGTTCTTGGAGCTTGCCCCTCCTGGGTTGCTCCCTCCCCCCTCCCTCTCTCTCCCTGTTCTTCTTGGCGTGCACTTCACTCTTTTGGACTACAGCCTTCCCCCTCTTCTCTCCTTTTTTTTCCTTATCTCTTTAGCCCAATTGTCGCGTTTTGTCTTGTTTTTATCTTAGTTATTTTCTTTGTTGGGCTTTTAGCCTACTAGTTGGCAGTCATTATTGTACTTCTTATGAAATGAAATGAAATATTATTAATGTCCGCGGTGGGCCAAAATAAGACCCAAGGGACTATAAGAAGGACAATAATGATTGCTAGCTAGTAGGCTAAAAAGCCCTACAAAGAAAAGAACTAAGATAAATACAATATGAAACCCGACAAACGGGCCAAAGAGAAAGGGAAAATAAAAGAGAGAGCAGAGGGGGGAGGGCTTTTTTGGCCTACTGTGAACGTTAATAATATTTCATTTCATTTCTAAAACTACATGTTTCGCTCTTTTGGAAAAGTTAGTTCGATCTTTGATGCCCACCAATGGCTCAAATAAGATATATTATTGATCAGGCAAAAGTGAACGAGCACAACAGGGGGAAATGGTGCCGACATTGGAGGGAAAGAGTGAGAGTAGGCTGTAGGTGGGAGAAAAGATCAATGGGAGATATCGACAGGAGGTGCCCCTGGCAAGATAAGGACTGAACCTGAGACAAGTCTTCTTTAACAATAACGGTCCAATGGCGATTCTATTAGATAGCGAGAGTGCAAAGACAAACCTTTGCAACATGGCATCACCTTTTAAATCAATGCCCTAGCATGACACGATGTAGCACCGACATCTCTCTCCAACCATCAACGCCATACTTCAGTTTTGCACTACCTTAACCCCAAGCACCAATGACAGTTGTTGACACTAGTGTTGATTTTGTGCTCGGTTGTCATAGCCTTGGGCATAATGTCGATATATAGATGAACATTGTTGCCAATGCCCAACACTAGATCCGAATGCCTACTTTTTTGTTGGAACATCTTCATGACATTGGAGGAATTGCATTAGTTGTTAGAGAACATCATTAACTCAATTTTCCACTTGACTCAACAAGAAGACATGCAAAAGATTGTAATATGACCCATTGTAACTATCTTCTTGTAACCCTAAAAAATGGAATTGCTTCCACTCCTACAAGGATGACGTAATTGTATTGTACATTTTTGTATATAGGATAATTTTTAATATAGTAACTCTTTTGGAATCCCCCTGGTGTTTCTCTTCTTCAGCCAAGAAGTGTCTTTAGGTTAAGTCAGTTAGAAATCAAGGAGCCAACACTCTCGATGTCCTAGTATACCCACTAGAGCCTAACTACCGTTTGCATCTTGTAGCCTATGTTTTGATGTTGTTGCCAACTCTGTGACACAAGTCCTTGTATTTTACTTTTATTTACATTTGCATTAGCTTTAAATATTGTTTGTTGTTGTTTATATGGTTCTGCCTGATCAATATATCTCTTCGTTATTTCTCATTTCCATCAAATACCTCATGGTTTTAGAAAATGCTTGTGGCTTGTTCTGCTGCCCAACTCTAAAACATTACTTATCTAATCTCATCTGCTAAGTTGGGGAGTTGTCCTCTACACCAACCTACTAGGCCCCACTAGAAAGATCATCTCATGTGGATCTTACATAAAGTGAGTGACTAGACTAACAACAAATGTCAAGTTAGGTCTGTAGACAGGCAAATTGATACGTCCTTATTTGCTGAATCAGTTTTGGTATTGTAAATGTACGCAAAGTGTTTGACGAAATGCGCGTGCATATATTTAATAATGTTGTAAAGTGCAATTTAATATTGTACGTAAGAATAAAGTCATGTAATTCAATTATGTCGGATAAATTAGAATTATAAGCTATTTTGTCCTGTAGTGGAAATGTCATGTAATGCAAGAGCAAATGCACATGAAATGTAATTTGAGGGAAGTTATGAGGTAGTTGGAGAACATAACTACTTTTGGGTGTATAAATAAACCCCCCCCCTCATTCATTCAAGTTGTTCACCCATAGAAGATGTGCAGGCAGTAAGGAGAGCAATGCATGGTGATTGATGCAGTCCATTGTTGTGTGCAGCCATGAAGGATGTTCAGCCTAGGGTTTGCAAGTGCAGATTGTAATGCTGAAACTGTAATGCTGTATCATAAATGCCATTATTAATATAAACTGCTGTATTTACTGTTCTCTACCATTGCTGCTGCTATTTCTGTCATTGCTGCTGTTATTAGTGCTGTTGCAGGTTTTCTGTGCATTATTATTGCTATACTACAATGATTGCAGATCTGTAGATTATTTAAGTGGAAATGGAACTGTTTGTGAGCATGTGAAATTTCATTTCTACAAGGTCGACTATGAGTCAGGTACAAGAGGCTGCCTACCAATTGCCTATATATAGTGGGATTGACCTTGGGCGTCGTACATCTAACAATGAGTTTAACTCTAGATTAAAAAGTAGGAGCAGGCTTACACTCTTCCATTTGAATTTCTAAGTCCATATATGGCATAGATAGGTTGTGAATTACTGATCCCTACTTTTTCTTTTATTGTATGAGGTTTTGTAAGCACAATTATCATATTGGAGTACATTCCACTTCAACCTGGTATTAGAGCCAGTTTGGCTATGCTTAATCCATCATTTGTGGACTAAAGGGTTGGTTGGAAATTGTGTCGATTGACATTCATGACTTGAACATGAAAGGGCCAATAGCTGAATTGGTGGAACAATCATATGTGCACTTTGGAAGATCATGGGTTCGAGTCTATTGGCAATTATTTTGGCCACTTCATAAACTAGGACATGAATAGTGTGGGAACAACAATTTGCTTACTTAATACATAGACAATAAGAAGATAAAAAATGATCATAACTACCAACGTTTAAGGGTGGAATTCCCTTCATTATTTGGGCTCAATTTAAAGGATTAATTCTAATGGACACAACTGATTAATATGATAATGAAAATAGCTCAATTGCAAACCCGAATATAATCCAAATTAGTTCAGCTGGACTCGCACATTATCTTACCTCCAATTTGTTGTCACTAAGGCAAGAAAAAGTCGCTGAATCATAAACACTTAACTACGGACGTAATAGAATTCTGACGGACTTCAACATAGATCTGTCAAGGAAAGGACTTTGAAGCAGCCTTTTAACTACAGATGATTTTTCCTTTCACATACTCCTAACATGCATAGCTAAGCTTTATTCATGACTCTCAACAGCAAATAACCATTCCCAATTTATGTTTGGCTTGCTTACTTTTTAACACGACAATCCATACCCAGAGTCGAGAGATGGAAACATTCCAAAAACATTCCCACACTAGTTCTAACACATTGGCTTATTGGATAACACATTTTTTTTGTGCCTTGTTTTCATGATAATAATTAATGAAAAATTTAAAAATGACTTGGCATGACAAATGAAAGTTAGACTCGTTTCCAAAACAACGTATGAGTAATCATTACACCCGAAATGAGAAATGACAAAAGGATGCTTAAGATCTTCAATGAAGCCCTCATGTTCACATGTAATACCATAAGCATGTAAGCTAAAATATAGTGAATGAAGAATGATATTTTTTTGATCACTTGCCTTTATTCTAGTGGGCTATCTATGCAGAATGACTCATTTGTAAGCATCGCATGAAATAATAGGTGAACAAATAGGAACAGAAGAAAATAAGACGTTGGGAAAATAGTAGAGCTTCATCAGACAGACATATCCACATACATCTTGTGAGGAAGAACTAGACACCAACAATACTACTTCATATGGAAAGTGAAACCACCATGCCAACATAGAGCAGGTATTAAAGTGGAAAAAAATTCTATCATAGGAATATGCCACTGGAAACAACAAATTATAGAAGAAGAACGAACTAGTTGGAAAGCAAGTGGGCCAATACCCCACACACATGTGCTGCAACTCGATGTTAATAGGGCTGAGAAATCCCACATTAGTAGGACCAAGGATTTGCACCTCTAATCCTGCTAACCTATTGGCAAAGACTTTGGCAAGTGGTGGGGCTCATAAACCACTCAAGTCCCACAATTGGATCAATATTGGATTATTAAGGCACTCACACACTACACTAAATAGATCAGGTTTTAAAATTGAATGAATTTTTATCACATAAATATGCCATTGGAAACAACTTGTAGAATAATAGCATCACCATGAACCAGTTAGAAAGCAAGAGGGCCAGCTACCCCCCATACGTGTTGTGACTTGAATCCCATATAAGTGAGACTGAGGTCTTGCACCTCTAAGCCTGCTATCCTATTGGCAAAGAGTTTGATAAGTGGTGGGGCTCATAAACCTTTCAAAGCCTTCTACCCCAGGGCCCCCAATCATCCACTTGTCTTTGTCACAAATCATGAGGAGTCATTTTTCTTGTTATAATTTTCTAGCAAACACTAGGTTTTTTTTTTATGAACCCTATGATGTAAAAATGGACAGAAGAATAAAGGATCATTGGTAGGAATACAAAGTGCTATGCAAGTATTGATTGTTGGAAGAAACATTCTTCCAAAAATTTCAAAAAACACAACCTTTTGAAACTTATTTAATCATCAATTTGTCTCTGTCGTTGGATTGATTGTGGGAAGAACCATTCTTCCACAAATTTTAAAAGCACAATCTTTTGAAACTTAATTATCATCAATTTGTCTCCGTCGCTAGATTCTTGATGAGAGTCAAGTTCGTCACATGCTAGGTCCCCCTCTTTCTTCCCATTACATATCTTGAAAGATGTAGTTGGTTTGTTCTTCTTTCTTTCATTTTGTTCCCTCAAATTTTCACTAGCCATAGACCCAACAAAATCCAAATACGTGGTCTCAACAACATCTAGGATTTATTTGATTGTTAGATCCTTGATGGAAAGAACCCATCGAGTGTTGAGTTTTGCATTTCTTGATTGGTTTGGCACAAACTAGATGGCGCATAGACATGGCATGGTCCATTCATGCATCTTCTTCATAGAGTTTCTTGTCTTCAAGTGGTGGATTGTTGATCTTGTCTCAATCCAACACTACAATGTTAATATGCTTTTTAGACTTCCATTATCCACCATATCCTTTGCCAATGTAGGGCCTATTGAGCATTAAGTCTTGTGTCTCTCCCTTAGCTCAATGCTCTCTAGGTGGCACTTAATGATTGGTATAGGCGATTTAGAATCTCCCTTTCATCCTTGATGCCCAAGAACCATTAGCTGTTAATTCGGTTTTATCCAACGACATTATATTAAATCATTTTTGCACTTCACTAGTTGTCGGATCCTTAACAATCGTGAAGCCCACTATATAACAAGCCTTGTATTCCTTCTCCAAATGTGCATTCCATGTGGCACGCTTTTGTTGGTAGAGGCCAATTGAATCCTATAGTTTGCATTTGTATCCTTGGGAGTTGCCAAATGTTGATTCAAATCAATGTAATGACTTGGATAGAAAGACCGCATAGGTGTAAAGTCCACCCAATAGTGAACTCCATACTCCCTTCTAGAAGTATGCGCCAAGTGGCATTGTCTTATTGGCATGGTCCTCTAAAGCTTGCCTTTCATGTTTCCCTCTACGCAATGTTAGTCCTTGATCGCAAATGATTGAACGACATGGACTTGATGGATCTTGCCTTGCTGTGGCTGCTACTTAATTTCTATAACATGCCAATAATCATTCCTAGACATGAAATGAAATATTATTAATGTCCACGGTGGGCCAAAAAAGACCCAAGGGACTATAAAAAGGACAACAATAACTACCAGTGAGCAGGCCAAAACGCCCAACAAAGAAAGAAACAAAGATAAATACAAAGACGTGACTCGATAAGTGGGCCAAAGGGAATGGGAATAGAGAAGAGAGGAAAGAGGTGGGCTGCAGTCCAAAAGAAACTGTGGAGTGCACACCAAGAAGAACGGAGAGAGAGAGAGGGGGGGAGCAGCCCTTAGGGGCACTTTCTAGCGGCCTCGGAAACTAGTCTCTCCTAATAGCAGAGGCCGAAGAATCTATGCTGAAGAAATCCATGATTTGTCTTTGCCCATCGCTAATCCGAGGCCCCAACGAACTGTGGGTGCGTTGTCTAGTGATCCTGCCTCTGTTTGAATGGGCTGATATGGGACGTTTCCATATAGTATCCCTCGGTCCATCTGAGCTGGTGAAGTAGGTTGTGATGGGTCGAGAGTGAGGGGGGCGAGAGCCACCTAGAGGAGAGCTTCTCTGTCGACGAAATTGAGTTGCCTCCCTAAAGAAGAGTGCGAGACATCGTTGGTTCGGGTATCTAAAGAAGGTGGATAGAGATCGAGAGTTATCCTTGAAAAGGCAATGAAATCTACCTCGGATCTCATAGTAGATGGGACATCGAAAAATAAAGTGATGCAAGGTTTCTACTTCTCCTAAGGAGCAAAAAAGGCAAACCCACTCCTCCAACGGAAGATGGTGATCTGACTCAACCCGAAGTTGGTGGGTGCATTGTCAACTTTTCATTGTTGCCATTGTGCACTTTCTCAAGTTATTTGCTCATCACAACTCCATGTCACCAAGCTTGACCCAACTTTGAATAGGCAATGACGCTAGAATGTAGAAATGGATGATCCAACTTCGAATAGGCAATGGTGTTAGAATGTAGAAATGGATGACCCAACTTCGAATAGGCAATGATGCTAGAATGTAGAAATGGAATACAACATATGGCAATACAATTTCATTACCATTTAGATGAACAAAATATCCAATGTAAATAACTTACAATTACAATGTATACACTGTGCACACAACATATATCAGACTGCCTGACACAGATAACCCGACAAAGCAGTTCAAATAACCTAGCACAACAGTTTAGATGGCCCAACACAACATCTCAGAATGCCCGACACAACAATTTAGATAGTGTACAACAACATTAGACGACTTGATACAACACTTCAATACCATGCCAACCTTGATATCCACGTACTATGCCAACCTTTCCTTCCATGCCAACAACACGAATGAATGAGGGAAGGGTCTTATTTATACAACTAAGGAGGTAGCTACATCCTCCAACTTAATAACTACCTGACACCTCATCAATTTTTTAAATTACATTGGACATGCATTTGATTTATATTTACATTTCATTTCATGATTCACTTTATGACTAATGAGTTATTCGTACATAACTAATACTTCACTTAACATTATGCATTATTGCATACAATATTACATCACGGGTTTATAACATCAAATATATCAAAACTCTTAATGTGTGCGTATTTGACTTCCAACGCACTTATTCAGTTTGCCTACCTACAAGTAATTATCAATGTTTTATGTCCTTTTCATTCATTCTTTTGTTCTTATGTATTTGGAGGATCATTTTTTTTTTTTGAGTAAATACTTCTTATAAACATCTGTCGTGGGAATTGAACCCGGGTCATATCACCGATAATGCAAGTGGCATCCTTGCCGGTAGACCACACTAACGCGGATAGGAGGACCATTTTTATCATTTGAAGTAAATCTTGGAAACATTAGCAATTATATCATTTGAAGTAAATCTTGGAAACACAATTCAAAGAAATGAGTTTGCAAAGCGATCCTTGATATATCTAGGATTTGCGGTTGGTGTAGGTGAATTGAAAGTTGACCTGGCCAAGATCGAAGCAATGCTATGGTGGCCAAAACCTACAAGAGTGTGAGAGAGATCTGAAGCTTTGTAAGGGTGGCCAACACCTTTGAAAGCTTATTTTGTCCAAATTAATAGCTCCTTTGCATACCTTGATTGTAAAGGGAAACCCTTCAAGTTTCATCATAATGTTGAAGGACAATATCAGCCTTTCATTGTTACCTAATTTGTAACAGCCATTTGAGATAGAAATGGATGTACTGGGTTATGTGATGGGAGCCATTCTCTTCCAAGGAGGAAGGCCAATTTGCTAACATTTTGAATTGTTTAGAGGGGCAGCATATGACAAAGAATTGTTTAGATGTTACATGAAGTTAAGAAATGGAAGCATTATGTGTCCGGCAAGGAGATGATCATCCATTAGTGGCTTCCTGCTATGGCTACACATTTGGGGATCTTCTATTTTGAAAGGTTCGGGTGGACTTGTTAGGTCTGAAGTTGTATGCTGCTATCGAAGATATTTTTGAGGTGCCGATAGATTCACCACTCCAGCGCCGCGATCGGACATTGCAGGCTGGGCATCTATCTCTCGGGGAAAACTCCAACAACAGGGAACCATAGGCTCCTTGGCTAGGGGAGCATTGATTCTGTTTGGGGTGGGCATGTCAAGATGGAAATGTACGCATTCATGAACTTCTCTATCCTTATTCGAACAATGAACGACAATGAGATAAAGCTAATTTTTGTAGAATGAACCCCATTTATTCTAAAAGCATTTTGAGGTTCCCCGCGCTATCGCCCACTGGATTATAGATAGAGAGCTTCCTCTCCCCTCTTGAGATTCTAGATAGAGAGCTTTAAAAGGACAAGTGCTTATCCCTATAAAAGTGGGGGCTTTTTGAGATTATAGATAGAGAGCTGGTTTTTTAGATCTTAAGGTTCCTAGTGTCCATCAATATTCCAAGCTTGGGAACCCCCAACCTCGTTGAGTTCTTCCCCTCAACGGATTGGATAAAGGTAAAAAGTCGGCCCTCAATTGATTAAATAAAGAAAAGGGCTTTAGAGTGCTTATCCTTATCAACAAGGGGGGGCAGGGGCTCACCTTATCTTTTTATGGTCAATCTCCTTTTATCATATATAGGTTGGGGGAGAGGAGTGCCCACCCATAGAAATTCACACAGAATATGAATGAGTTCGGGTTGAAAACAAATAGGATACGAAAAATAAGTGAATGGAAATATTTTATAGGACCTATGTTCAAGCTCAAGATGGAATAGAAAGTTGATTCAATATTGAAAAATAACTTTACTTGATTCTTGGCTGGCATAGTCAATCCTGTGCACTCTTCAAAAGCTTATCAAGTGGAGTTGACCATCTCTAGTCTTGTTCCAAAACGTGTTGTCAATATTCTCTTCTATTTCGATTTAAAGGGTATCAATCTCCTTTTTCCCCCTCTTCTAACCAAATGATCCCTATTATTCGCTATTAACATCCCCACCCATCTGAACAACCCAACCTCTATTATTTAAAGGTCCTCCACCTTGTCCACCTTCGTAATCAACACATTCTTCTACCTTATTTCATTATCAATCTCAACTCTTAGTGCCTCTGTCTTATTCTCATGTCTTCCATGATGCTATTATGGTCTCAGTGGGGGGCGGGTATAATGAGATCAAAGATGTATGGATCAAAGCGTGTGAAATGGGATCAAAGTGGGCTGAAGATCTGGAATCAAAGGGTTTGGTCATGTACGTAAATTTCTGAGAAAAATGGAGGGGTAGTTGGTTCAGCATTTCCACCCACCCCCTCTATTTTAGAAGTGGGATTGTCATTGATTAGACATGTTATGCATTTAGATGCATGGTGTCACACATAATGATGCTTGAACGTGCTGGTTTATGTTACATATATAATACGACATGATTGGTTGGTTGCATGCTTGACCTAAAAGGAGAGGACATGATCAGTCTCATTGTCGGTTAAGTGCTCTCTGGGTCTAGCCCAAAGTCAAGTGGTTGAGTGCTCTCTTGGTAGGTCATATTCTCAATGGATGTGAGAGGTTTCCCTCTTTGGCTCAACCCCAGGAACAATGCATAACCTATAGTTGTTGAGTGCTCGACTTAAAGGTCTTATTCTCAACCTCTTAAGCTTTTCATATTGATTTCGTCTAGTTGGTTGAGTGCTCTTATGACAGGGAGAGGAAGGGCCTGCGCCATTTCTATGTAATCCCTATTGAACTCGTCATCAAAGCTCTAAAGTGTAGGAATTTTCTTACTTAGGTTTATTTTTTCCTGACTGTGCATAATCATCAAAATTGTCGTTGCTTTATCCTTGAGCAGATCATAGAGGTGTATTGTTCAACATTGGCAAAATCCACTACATACAGATAAACGCTTCCGCTCCTTTATGTTGTTTCTTCACCCTTGACCATATCATAGTCATGAAGAGAGCAAATCATCCCCCTTTTCTACCCAATCCCTCTCTCTAACACCGCCAAGACCGGTAAATGGAAAACCTTAGCCCTAGTTTCAACAACCAATAACCCATGGTCCCATATAATCAAGAGCGAGGGCCGAACCGCCCTGGATGAGACAGGCGCCTTGATTGCCCCTCTCTAACACCGCCGAGGCCTAGAAGTAGACGGGGTGGGGTTATTGCCACTACCAATCCCTCCACCAACAGCTATGCAGCCGAGGTTCAGCTCATCAACCTGATTGGTTGTAGTGTGCAACCCCCAACTGAGATTGCCACTTATCACTCCGGTTTGGTGTTTGGGTTTGGGTTTTCTGTATTTTGCAATATATGAAAGAAAAAAGACACACACTGCTGAAATTAAGAAATGCCTCTAACTTTGTTTCTAAAACTCCGAATTCTACCAAATTTGTGCACAAGCTTCTTCTAATATAGATAAACAAACCCAATGAAGGAAATTGCATTAAAATGAGAATACCCGGAAATATGAAGATCTGATATAAACTGGAAATTGCATATCAGCTACAGAAATCTCATTGTTTTGCTCATAGATTCCAAAATACGAGTTTCTCCATCAAACTTATAGCATATTTGAGTACCCTTTTTGCCAAATATTACAATGCAAGTGATAGAGTGCCCTTAAATGAGGCGTTTCTTCCCTAACCAGCAATCACGTTCCCTCTGAAGTATGTATGGCCTGCTGGATGTTGTACGACTGCCCTAGACTTCTTCGAACTGCCTCGAACTTGTTCCAAAACTATCCAAATTGAAGCGGCTGGGTTGTGTGAAGAAGTTTGAACACATAACAGTCAAACCCTAGCTGAGAAATCACATCAAACAATCTGATATTCACTCCAAATTGGTACGACCTCCTTGTGAAGTGAGGTATGAATAATGAGCAGCTGATAAAGCCCTCAAATCCACACAAGCAATTGAAATTATCACTGAAATTATGTCTCCAATCTGCACAAAGTCACTCCCATGAATTGAGAATGCAACCAACCAAAGTAAGGAGGTCTTTCACTCCCAATAATGGTGTCCTCTGCTGTGGTTTTCATCACAACAAATCAGCAATGAGAAACTCCCGCACAATGCAAGCTCTCCTTCAAATATTCCAAGAGAATACAATAGCAAAAGATCCCTTCAAATGCTCTCACAACCTCTATTTATTCTTTCCTCAAGTTGGGCGATCCCTTTCCATGAGCAATGTGGGATAATTTGTTTTCACTTTACTCAAAAGAACCCCTTGAGGGGGTTGTCCCACTTTCCTAGGGAGGAAAAACATATTTAAAATAACTTTTAATCAAGTCTTTATAATATGACCTTTAAATCAACTGGTCATAAGGCGCCCTTTATCAATAAAATATGCCCAACATTAAAATAATTAACTTTTATATTTAAATATAACCTTATAAATATTTGGGCATTAAAATTATTGCTCTCCTAACACCCAACCACCAAACAAAATACGGAAACGGATACCCATTAAGCTCTACTGTCCATCCGTAACGTCCGCTTCCACTGAAACCTCCAGAGAATTGACTTACTAAAAATAGTAAGTCCCCGCAAAGATGCCCAAAACGGTCCAGAAGACTGGCAATCAAGAGCTCCACCCGCCTTGACATCATCCAAACTGTCCATGTGGGTCCCCACACAACTTCCTCCTGCCTACGGGAACCCGTGAGTAGGCAAGTCTCACACTGCATCATGATGCTGACTAGGATGGGGACATTACAGTCCTCCCTCCCTGAAATTGCTTGCCCACAAGCAATTGGAGAGCTGGATGCTGCAATATCTGCTCATGGTCTGAATAATCATCATCACGATGATTAAATGTCACCTCCATAGAAGCTGTTATAAAAATTGTTGTCTGTTCACCTATACCATCAAAGCCAACTCGCACCGAATCTGAGAATGTATGACAGTCAGCAAGAGACTCATCAGTTACATTTTTTACCAATGATTGGATTTGGATACTAGACCAAAATTCTCCTATACTGTCTTCATCGGAATGTAATAAATGAATATTACTAGGTGCTGAATTAAAGTATGCATCACTTTCAGCATGCTCATCATTTGATTTTGCATTAGTGGTCACATTGGTGTAGGCTGTTTTGTAATCAGCAATAAACACCATTCGTCCTTCCTCTGAGTTGGTACAATTCATCTCCACAATTTTGTCATTATGTGCATTTATCTCATTAGGAAAGCCCAAATTTGAAGTGAATTCCGCAATTTGATTTCTTTCCTCTTGCACATTTACATCAATGAAGGAGGCATGTGTGATCAATGAGTCATTTTGATTTTCAAAAGAGCATACCTCATGAGATGAATTTTTTTCTTCAACTCCCACTTCCCTTTTGAGTTTTCTTTCAGTAGTGGTTCTTATGTGTTTTGCCTCTTCATCATAGTAGTTTGACTCCTTGTATATCTTTTCATAACATGCTGGAGGTTCAACTTTTTCCCAAGAATGGATTGTAGGCATCGCATTTGCCATCATATCAGCCAACAGTTTGAATTTTTTCGGTAACTCCTGTTGTTCCTTAATCATTTCGTTGAATATCTCCTGGTTACTCTTTTCTTTATTCATTTTCAGAACTTCAATTTTTTCCCAATGAGCTCATCCAATGCATACCAAGAACTGCATCCACATCTCCTATATTCACCACAAAAAATTCATCTTTGAGTTCATAGTCACCTAACTTGATACAAAGATTGGGGATCTTATGTGTGCAATTTACTGTAGTACCATTGGCAACCAAAACTTTGAATCCACTAAAAGTCTCCGTTTCAAGTCCTCTTTTTGCTACAAGTCCTGCATCTATAAAATTATGCGTGGCACCCGTATCAATCAATGTGGTCACACGCTGCCCATTAAGTACTCCACGGACTTTGAATGACTTTACCCTTTGAAGACTATATAACTGTGCAACTGTCTCATCATCAATTGAGGCCTTGTCACTCTTCGCATCACTTTCGGAGCTGCTGCTAGAACTCTCATAATGCTGATCTGATTCTTCTTCTGCAGACTCCCCCGCTGTAAGATACTCCATCTGCTTTGCCTTAGCCTTTTCTGAGCATTTATGAGAAGGTGCCCAAGGCTCCTTGCACTTAAAACACAAGTTTTTCTTCCTTAAGTCATTGAGGCTCTCGCTGTCCCTGGGTTTAAATTTCTCCTTATGTTGATCCTCATCTCTTCTAAAATGTTTCTTATCCTTAAATTTCTTGTGATCACTACCCTTGGAGAAAAATTTACCTTTTGATGAAGTGGATTCCATATCTCTAGCCTTCCTGATGGCCTCGTGCAATGTGGGTGGGTTGAAGGCTTTGACTAGCCCTCTCAAGGGATCTGCTAACCCATCTACAAACAGCACAATAAGACGCCTCTCAGAAATATCTGTCACCATGACTGATAATCTCTGGAACTCCGAAACATAAGCATCAACTGTACTCCATTGTCGCAATTGTGCTAACTCCTTAAACTCTAACTCAGGATCTTTTTTTATCAAAACGCTCCATGAGTTTCTCCGTGAACTCAGCATATGTGGTAATCTGATTGTGTCCCATCGTGGCATATCCATGATGCCACCACTCATGAGCTATCCCATCCAAGTGTAGAGCTGCAAACTTGATGGCCTCATCCTCCAACATCGGGCTCAACTGAAAGTAAGTGTCCATCTTCTGGACCCAAGCTCTCGCTGAAGTCTTACCCGAACCATCAAAGTAAGGTACAGGTAATTTTTCGATCCTTCTCTGCAACTCCTTGTTATCATGTGGTGCTCTACCTCTACCCTGAGTCCTCTGTTCCTGTCTAGCCCTCATCTCCACATACTCCCTAAAGGGCATGAGTGCATGATACTCCTCATCCAAAGCTGCATACTCGCGTCTAAACTGATTATGCAATTCAGTCAAATCTGGTTCTGGTTCCTCTTCTGCATGAGTGGTCCTGGGAAGGAATGTAGGCATCAAAGGCCTAGAGGAAGTGGCTCTATCTCTAGCAGGCGTGGCCCTGTTAGCTACTGATTCTCCATTGTTCCCATTTCCACCGTGGTGCTGGTTATTATTCTGATTGTTCATAGTCATTTGTTGCGTCATTAGGCCCAAAAGTTGTGCCATGGTCTGCTGGATCTGCTGCTGACCCTGTAAAAACATCTGGAACATCTCTCTATCTGTGTCTCTATCATTCCTGTTATCCCTGTGTTCAGCCATCCCAACTGACTCACCCGAAGATGAACCTGTAGGAATATCCAGTATATGTGAGACTCGCTGATCCTCCGGTTCAGTATGATACCACTGTATCTGTTGGGTACCTCTTTGATAAGTTTGATATTCAGCCTTTCTTCTTTCCCTTTCCTGGTATCTCTGTTCTCTGTCACTCATGTGCTAAACCTCACAGGCTGGCAGAGTTGAGCCTGTGCTCTGATACCAATGTAATATGCAACCCCCAACTGAGATTGCCACTTATCACTCCGGTTTGGTGTTTTTTGGTTTGGTTTTTGTGTATTTTTGCAATTTTTTTTTATATGAAAGATAAAAAACACACACTGCTGAAATTAAGAAATGCCTCTAACTTTGTTTCTACAACTCCGAATGCTACCAAATTTGTACACAAGCTTCTTCTAATATAGATAAACAAACCCAATGAAGGAAATTGCATTAAAATGAGAATACCCGGAAATATGAAGATCTGATATAAACTGGAAATTGCATATCAGCTACAGAAATCTCATTGTTTTGCTCATAGATTCCAAAATACGAGTTTCTCCATCAAACTTATAGCATATTTGAGTACCCTTTTTGCCAAAGATTACAATGCAAGTGATAGAGTGCCCTTAAATGAGGCGTTTCTTCCCTAACCAGCAATCACGTTCCCTCTGAAGTATGTATGGCCTGCTGGATGTTGTACGGCTGCCCTAGACTTCTTCGAACTGCCTCGAACTTGTTCCAAAACTATCCAAATTGAAGCGGCTGGGTTGTGTGAAGAAGTTTGAACACATAACAGTCAAACCCTAGCTGAGAAATCACATCAAACAATCTGATATTCACTCCAAATTGGTACGGCCTCCTTGTGAAGTGAGGTATGAATAATGAGCAGCTGATAAAGCCCTCAAATCCACACAAAGCAATTGAAATTATCACTGAAATTATGTCTCCAATCTGCACAAAGTCACTCCCATGAATTGAGAATGCAACCAACCAAAGTAAGGAGGTCTTTCACTCCCAGCAATGGTGTCCTCTGTTGTGGTTTTCGTCACAACAAAGCAGCAATGAGAAACTCCCGCACAATGCAAGCTCTCCTTCAAAGATTCCAAGAGAATACAATAGCAAAAGATCCCTTCAAATGCTCTCACAACCTCTATTTATTCTTTCCTCAAGTTGGGCGATCCCTTTCCATGAGCAATGTGGGATAATTTGTTTTCACTTTACTCAAAAGAACCCCTTGAGGGGGTCGTCCCACTTTCCTAGGGAGGAAAAACATATTTAAAATAACTTTTAATCAAGTCTTTATAATATGACCTTTAAATCAAGTGGTCATAAGGCCCCCTTTATCAATAAAATATGCCCAACATTAAAATAATTAACTTTTATATTTAAATATAACCTTATAAATCTTCGGGCATTAAAATTATTGCTCTCCTAACACCCAACCACCAAACAAAATACGGAAACGGATACCCATTAAGCTCTACTGTCCATCCGTAACGTCCGCTTCCACTGAAACCTCCAGAGAATTGACTTACTAAAAATAGTAAGTCCCTGCAAAGATGCCCAAAACGGTCCATAAGACTGGCAATCAAGAGCTCCACCCGCCTTGACATCATCCAAACTGTCCATGTGGGTCCCCACACAACTTCCTCCTACCTACGGGAACCCGTGAGTAGGCAAGTCTCACACTGCATCATGATGTTGACTAGGATGGGGACATTACATTGGTCTCACTAGCCATATTGGGCTCTCTAGCCATCAGATCGAGGTTTGCACCCTGTCCTGATTGGACTCACCGGTAGGGAGGAATTCAACTACTCAACTGATGGGCAAGGACCACTACAAAAACTCCCTAGCACTACCAGATCCTAGATACAATGAATCTCCCAAAGTCCGCAGGAGCTTCACATGCTATGGCCAACACCTTCCTCAAACCCAGGATGTGGTGCGTTGATCTTTATATGGGAAAAAGCTTTGTTGTGGGTAAGAAAACACCCCTTCTCCAACATCAAGGCATTTTGCCAAGTTCCTTGGAAAATACTATGATGACTTTGTAGCTACATTGAATGGAAATTTGAGCTTTGGTTGAGGTGCGGGAAATCCGTTTCGTAGCTTTTGCATATATGTCCAATAGAAAAATCACTTTTTTCATAATCTTGATCAAAGGTGCTTGGCTTTGTACCTTTGGAAAGCAATCGCTCACAGATGTTGGACAGACAAGGAATATTGAGGGCCACCATATCTATCACTTGCTTCTTTCCTTTTGTTTTTGTTGTTGAAGGCATTATGTGGTAGGAACCTGGTTCCTAGAAGCCTGGATCAATGAAAAACAAGTGGAATGGAATTGTAAAAACAATAAAAAATGTATTGAATCACTTTTGTATTTGAATCACTGTTTCACTGGAGGTAAACCTACCAATGGATTTATAAATATCTTCTTATAATTCTATGGATGCCTATTGACACCCTCGTGAATGAATATAAATATCTATCCTAGAGTTGTGAGGTGAAAAGACACAATGGTCCATAATCATAATAAGTGAATTAATACGGATTAATGGTTAGGATTAGGATCCTAACATGCCACCCTCCTTAAAAAGAGCTTTGTCCTCAAAGCGGAAAGTGAGGAAATTGTTGCTGGATGTGATGAAGTGTTTCCCAGGTAGCATCTTCGGAAGGTAGGCCCCTCTCCACTGGATCAAAAGTTCGGTGATGGTGCAATGTCGAAGTTGACGAGTGCGACGATCCAAGATAGCTTCAGGTTCAACCATGAGTGCTCCATCCTCTGTGAACTCAGGTAGTTG
Organism: Wollemia nobilis; assembly: GCA_028583015.1. Classification (NCBI taxonomy): domain Eukaryota; kingdom Viridiplantae; phylum Streptophyta; class Pinopsida; order Araucariales; family Araucariaceae; genus Wollemia; species Wollemia nobilis. The sequence continues at coordinate 18,301,774 of JAQPPZ010016947.1, read as the reverse complement.
AGTTTGTGTCAATGTGTGTGCCAAGTACTGGTTTAAGGCAAGAGACATGGAACACAAGATGAATTTTGGAAGATTCTGGTAATTCTAGTTTATAAGCAACGGGCCCAATGTGTTGTAAGACTTTATAAGGCCCATAGAATTTGGGAGCTAACTTTTGTGAACCTTTGATTTTGAGAGAAGTTTGGCGATAAGGTTGAAGACGAAGGAATACCATATCACCTTCTTGAAATGCTCGTTCAATTCTATGTTGGTCCTCTTGCTGCTTCATACGATGTTGGGCCATGAGTAAATTATCCTTGAGAAGGCGGAGAATATTAGCTCTAGTAGAAAGTTCAGAATCCACGGCCGACACATTAGTACTTCTTGGAATATAAGAGGTGATGGAAGGTGGTACTTGGCCATATAAATCTTCATATAATATCATCTTAATGGCGGTATGATATGATGTATTATACCACCATTCGGCTAAAGGAAGCCATTTAACCCAATGAAGGGGTTGAGTAGAAATAAAACAGCGTAGGTAAGTTTCCAAACATTTATTAACAACTTCTGTTTGACCATCGGTTTGGGGATGGTATGCGGAACTCATACGAAGTTGAGTGCCTTGGAGTTTAAACAATTCTCGCAAAAAATTACTAGTGAAAGTGGGGTCACGATCACTTACTATGGTGGATGGCATGCCGTGTAGTTTAAAGATATTATCAAGAAAGATTTGGGCGACGGTACTAGCTGTGTAAGGATGGGCCAAGGGGCAAAAATGAGTATATTTAGATAAGCGATCCACCACAACTAGAATAGCAGATTTTGGAAGGCCTTCAATAAAATCCATAGAAATATCGGCCCACATTTTGGTTGGGATAGGGAGAGGTTGAAGAAGGCCAGGGGTCCTTATAGTCTCTCCTTTTTGTCTTTGGCAGGTTTCACATTCATCCACAAATTTCTTGATATCGTGTTTCATTCCTACCCAATAAAAGGATCGAGTCACTCTTTTATAAGTTTTGAGGAATCCAGAATGTCTTGCAATAGGTGTGGCATGTAACTCATGGAGGAGTTTGGTTCGATATGAGGAGGTAGGAGATAGGACAATACGCCCTTTATACCTAAGTATGCCATTGCTCCAAGAGTAGTGAGGCTTACTTGTGGGGTCTTGTTGGACTTGCTGAATTAATGTTTGCGTTGTAGTATCATTAAACCATTCTTCAGTTACTTGGTCTATCCATTTGGAAATAGGAGAGGAGAGGGCGTGCAATTGGGGTACTTCTTCAAATTTCCATGAAAGGGCATCAACGGCCATGTTATCCTTTCCTTTTTGATATATGATATCATAATCATATCCTAATAGTTTAGTAACCCACTTTTGTTGTTCAGGAGTGGATATGCGCTGCTCAAGAAAATATTTTAAACTATGGTGATCAGTTCGAATAATAAAACGTTGGCCAATAAGGTAAGGTCTCCAATGTTGAATAGCATGAATAATAGCCAACATATCTTTCTCATATGTAGAGCGGGCCAAATTTTTCTCATAAAATGCCTTGCTAGTAAAAGCCAAGGGTTTAGCATCTTGCATGAGAATGGCTCCTATTCCTACTTCAGAAGCATCGCTTTCAATAATAAATGGTTTGGAAAAATCTGGCATGGCTAACACAGGAGTGGAACACATGGCAAATTTTAAAGCGGTGAAAGCATCGTTAGCCTTTGGAGACCAAAAAAAAACATTCTTCTTGAGTAGAGTTGTTAAGGGGGCTGCGATCTTGCCATAATCTTTAACAAATTTACGATAATACCCCGTTAATCCTAAAAAACCACGCAAGCCTTTTAAGGTTTTTGGGGTAAGCCAATTTTTCACATCTTCAATCTTGCGAGGGTCCATCTCAACTCCTTTGGAGACAATATGTCCCAGATATTCAATTTCTTGTTGTCCGAAGGAACATTTTGATCTTTTGGCATATAATTGGTTGTCCTCCAAGATTTTTAATGCTTGGTCTAAATGACACAAGTGATCTTCCCATGTTTTGCTATAAATCAAAATGTCATCAAAGAAAACTAAGATAAATTTTCAAAGGTAAGGGTGGAATACCTGGTTCATTAGACTCTAAAATGTAGGAGCGTTGGTAAGGCCAAATGGCATAACCATAAATTCATAATGCCCTTCATGAGTGCGGAAGGCAGTCTTTGGAATATTGCTTTCTTTTACTCGAATTTGATGATAACCCGATCTTAAATCTAATTTTGAGAAGTATGTAGCCCCATGAAGCTCATATAACAACTCATCGATGACGGGGATGGGAAATTTATCGTTGATGATGAGTTTGTTAAGGGCACGGAAATTAACACAGACGCCACGACCCATCTTTCTTTCGAACCAATAAAACTGGAGAAGAGTAAGGACTTGCACTAGGTCTAATAACCCCTGCTTTTAGTAATTCTTGCACCAGTTTTTCTTTCTGTTTTTTGGAGATAAGGATATCGATAAGGTCAGATATTAGGGGGTTGATGCCCTGGAAGAAGTTGAATTGCATGATCATGGCTACGTTGAGGGGGCAACCCTTTTGGTTCGTTAAATACTTGAGAATGGCATGCTAGAATTTGTTGTAATTCAGCGCCTCTTGTTGTTCTTCATTTGCGGGTTGGATGGAAAATAATTGTGCAATCATACCCTTGCCTCCTTTGCGAATAATTTTCTCCATTCTATGAGAGCTTACTATTTGGGAAGGGCCTGATTTTAATCCTTTAATAGTATATGTTTGATCTTTCTGTGTGAATTTCATCCATAGGTCTTCAAAATCCCATTGGATTGTGCCGAGTGTTCGTAACCATTGTACTCCTAGGACGATATCGCATCCTCTTAAGGGAAGTACATACATGTCCCCTTTCATTTTATAATCACCCATATCGAGTTTAATATTTTGACACTTTCCATTGCATGCAATCCTTCCTCCATTTCCAATCATGACCTCAAAGCGATTACAAGGATGTATAAAACAATTGGCTTGTTTTGCCACCCTTGGGTCAATAAAATTATGTGTGCTGCCGGAGTCCATAAGCACAGTGAGATTTTGTTTTTTAAAGTACCCTTTGACTTTCATAGTTTGTGGGGAGGAGAAACCAGCGAGGGTGTTAAAAGAGATTTCTGGTGTGTCTTTTGTGTTATCCTCGGGTGTATCCGACACCACTTCCACCTCAATATTATCCTCTTCTTTTGAACCACAATGATCAATCGTATCCAGAATTTATAGTTTTGGCGTAATACATTTGTGGTTGGGAACAAATTTCTCATCACAATGAAAACAAAGAACTTTTTCTCTTCTTTCCTTCATTTCCTCAGGGCTGATACATTTAATTGGTAAGACCCGATTAAGTTTTGGGATTGTGTAAGTATTCTGTGATTTCCCTATAGGTGGTCTTCCTAGTCGACGTTGGTTATTGAATTTCTCTTCCGCCATTTGGGCTAGCGCAATAGTCTGCATCATGTCAATGGGATTGAGCATTTGTACTTCTAATCAAATGTCTTCCTTTAAGCCACTGATGAAACAACTTTGGAAGAACGAGGCTTTTAGCCCTGATGTGCCAATTTTTCAAATTGAGCTTGGTATTCTCGCACTGTAGTGGTTTGGCAGAGTTTGGTAAGGGCTCCAGTGAAATCTTCGAATTTAGTAGGGCCGAATTGTACCATTAGTTTTTTTTTTTTTTTGTAAATTCTAGCCATGTAGGGGTGCCATTCGTCTTTTCGTACCACTGCTACCATTGGGTGGCAGTACTTTCAAGGTGGAAGGATGCAATGCGAACCTTCTATGCCTCAGGGACCTGGTAGAGGGAGAAGTATTGGTCAGCTCGATAGATCCAATTAGTGGGGTTGCCTCCAAATTTTGGAAAATCCAATTTAGTAGTTCGAGGTAGGATGGACATTTGTGGTCCCCCAAGTAGTGCTTGGTGTGTTGGTCCCCCGGTAGATTGGCCAGCTTGGATTAGTGCCATATTTTGTTGTACCATATTGACGGAGTGGTTATAGGCGTCAATTTTTAAATCCATTTCTTGTATTTTGTTTTCATATTCCGTCTTTGGTATAGTATTGTTTGTAATTTCGTCCTTCCATTTGCAGAACTCCTCCTTTGTTATTGTTTTATTTGTAAGCTCTTCCTTCCACTGACGAACCTCCTGCATGAAATCCTTGAGAGGGTCTTGCGATTGTGATCTCCTACCATCGACCATTGTAGAACTGGTTTGTAAGATGTAAGTTTGCTTAGGTGAACGAAATTAGGTTTTCTTGAAAATTTTGCAAAAACTTTTTGCAAAGATTATGCAATTTTAGCAAAACTTTTGTGTAATTTGACAAATTTTTTTCGCCAAAAAATTGGTTTGTCAACTATTGGACCTTAACGGTCACTATTTGAATTTGAATTTTAAATTTCGGCGGGAAGCAACGGCTAGAAGGGGAATTTCAGCTGGCGGAGGCCAAGCTAGGGCTAAGTCTACGTCAGCGGGCGGTCTAGGGCGGAGTCGACGTCAGCAAGCGGCAAGCGGTTGGCAGCGATAAGGCAGGTGGCGGCTGGAAGCGATAAGGCGACACAGAGCACAAGGGAAGGCGCGGTGGAATCAAACGTTACATGTGGACACTGCGAGGGCGCGAGTTACAAGGAGATCGTGCGGGTGGATCGTAGCAGTCAAGCTTCGCGTGAAAGGTCCGAAAGGGAGCGTGACCGAAGTCATGTAAAGCTATGTGCAAGAAAACCTTTTTAAACACCTCTTCACCGATTCTTTAATGAATGTGGGATTTATTTTCAATGCTTTTTGAAACCTTTGCCCCTCGCTATCTCCGACGTCGGAGAATTTTTCGTCTGCGGTCAAAATAAATTAAAGGACCTTAGTTTAAATTAAATAATTTTAATCCTTGTCCTCGGTTATTTTATTTCTCGCCTGAAAACGTCACAGAGCCCGATTTGGTTGATTTTTCGCGAATTTAATCGACTTTTTGAATCTAGGTTGCCTGCAACGGATTTAACAGTGATCTGTGGGTATGTTTTTAAAAACATTTATTGATTTCTTCGCTTGAAATAAGTAAAAAGATGTTCCTTTTTCTTCGTTTGGCCGCCAGAAGTTTTCAGATGCGCTTGAGACCGTTACTTGTTGTTGTAGCTGTGAAATGGTGGCTAATCTGCTTGTGTTCTGTTGGGCAGCAATGCACAGTGACAGATAAGTATAGATAAGACTAATTGGTGACGCCGGGTAGATATGGAACGGAGTACGAACAGGATTGAAATGGTGGGTGCTAGCTTCGGTATAAATTATAAATGATTTTGTTGGGTCATTTAATGTTAACATTAGTGCTTCTATGGGTGTCTCTAAGAGTTTTTATAGCTTCTTGTCTTTCTATCCAGTCAAATCTTTTTTGGTTGGACATGGCATTCCAAGGGATAATCTTTTTCTCCATGTAGTTTCAGTGTTTTGCTTTTCGTATTGTGAAGACATGATCTCTTTCCTGTATTAGAACACAGTGGAAGTCCAAGAAGTGATGCTTTGTTGACTTGGGATATGGACTGTTTCTGCTTGTTATTGGTGATTATTATAGTTGTTTATTGCGATTTAACTTACATTTTGGTTTCTGCAATGTACCCTATTCTTGAGGCATGCCCTTATTCCTTTTGTAAGGAATACTGTATAATATTTATCTTTGGTAGGAATTTGGAGTTACAAAAAAGTTTCTTTTGATAAGCCAGGTACATCCTATTCGTTGATAATTGCAGAGTGATCTCTTTTACAGTCAGTGCACCTTGATATGACTTACATATCATTAACACAAGTTGACATCAAGAACATTGTTCTTTGTTGTGCATTTATTATGGTCTTGCATCAACTTAACACAGTTTATCCATTTGCAGGTGAAGGCATCAGTTTATGGTTTCTTGGAATGCTGGTTACATTGAAAGCACTTGCAAATGAAACAGGAGATTCTTACACCCTGTATGAAGTGATGGTGCCCCCAGGACAAAGTCTTCCCAAGCATATTCGCACACATGAAGATGAGACTTATTACATGCTTGATGGTGAATTAATTTGGATTGTTGGAGATCAGGAATTCTATGCCACCAAGGGTTCATTTGTTCATCTTCCTCGATTTGTTCCACGTACATTTAAAAACAAAACAAACAGAACTGCGTATATGATGTGTTCATGTGCTCCTGGTGGTTTTGAGAAATATTTCCTGAGCTTTGGTAAAATGCCATCAACTTCAGATAGCCTGCCTCCTGAATTTACTGATGATGAAATTGATCTGGCTTTTAAGATGGCCGAAGAGTATGGAATCTTATTTGCGGGCCACCAAAAAAGTTCAGCTGATTCTTTGATTACATAGACTCATTATTTACAAATTCTAACGGACTATTCTCATATTCAAGTTTTAACATGTCAGCGCCTTGTGCATTGTTGTGCTAATGTATGTCTTTGTTAACATTATACTGATGGAATCTTGCCATGTTCAGGTCTTGGTTCTCATTATCTGCATGAAATATATGTAAGGTTTTTTCCAATGCAAAACTTGAGCCATATTTCTTCAGAAACTATACATTTTAGGGGTAAAGGTTGCAGAACTGAAAGCCATTTTGAATTGAGACATTTGCACGACACCTAGGTGGGAGCAAAGTATTAAGGTTTATGTAAGCTTCAATCAACAAACTTATATATCTCAGAACCAAACTTATAGGATGTCCTTCCTAAGTCTAGGATGGATGCTAGAGGCTAGGAACCTGATTATGCTGCTGAAAATGGCATAGGCAAGTGTTGGTGTTAAGGGGCATCAAGGCCGAGTGCTATGTCAAGATAGGGACTCAGACATATGTGTCCACAAGAGGAACTTATGGCATCTAAGATAGTTAACCCTATATGATTGAGACTGGTGATGCTACAAATTAAGAGAGCCTAGTGTTAGCAAGGATATAGATGAGCGCTTTCTCTTATGGCATCTAAGATAGTTAACCCTATATGATTGAGACTGGTGATGCTACAAATGAAGAGAGCCTAGTGTTAGCAAGGATATAGATGAGCGCTTTGACAGAATTCATCAAGTACACGTATTGATATGATGGAGACTAAGTGCATACATATAGAAGTGAATACCAGCAAATATCCATGAAATACGTAAACCTTATATTACATAAGAATACTATAGTGGATCTCTATGGAGAAAGAGATGAGGCTTAGATCGTATCTTCTAGAAGAGCTGTTTGTTATAGGCCGGATCCTTGAGAGATGTGAGATGGCATACGTTGCATCTTTGTAGAGATATGGTGGCATAGGTTGTATTCCTAAGAAGGAATGCAATGGCGTAAGTTGCGCCCATAGGGAGAGATGTGTTGATGCATGTTGAGTCTTTGGTGCACTGATGCGTTAAGGCCAGTATTGATCTCATTGGCAAGATATTAATTGTGACAGACCATCTTTCTTGTGTTTTCTTTCTGCCAATTGTGCTCGTAACAAGAGTCTTATGTTTGCTTTGCAGTAGAATACAAAGATATCCTGATGGGAAGTGAAGAGGTTCAACCTCCAATGATTACAGGGTCCATGGTGTTATCAACCATCCTCTCAATTAGAGGTGGCAATAACCTAATACATGCTGGCAACATGCTTACACGAGAAGTGGAAGAAGAGAACAATGTTGGAAAGTGAAATGGTTCTAACTCCCAATAGTTACTAAGTGGCATCTTGCAAAATGCTAACAGTTGGTAGCTAGGTACCAAAATCTGGTAATAATCTTAAAATGCATTTTTAAATGTAAAATTTTGATAAATTTGAGGCCTTCAGACAAAGTTTTGGAATTGTGATCAATGTAGAGCACATCTTGTGGTTTCTGAAAAGTACTCGAACAACTCGTGGATAATTAGAAGTTATGATCTCTAAAAGTGGACCTAACAGAAGCAACCTCATTTGTGATTGGTCGACACTTACTCATCTGCACGCATGGGTTGTTTGAGATGCATATCTTTCCTTAATATGTGTCCATGTGGGAGTGGGAGGTGTGCCATGTGAAGGTGTGTGCATGTCTCTTGGAGGCTTGTAAAATGTCTACACAATGTTGACACATGGCATTGACACTAAGCATTGGTGCCATTAATAGATGCACGCACTTAAGATGGGTGTCGAAGCTTGAGCATAGAAGGAAACCAACAACAATGATAGTTGATGGTGCCATTATTGGTTTCTAAGACGAAGGTTCACTAACAATTGGATTTGGTGCTAGAGTGGGGACCGACATCATGTACTATCACGTTTGGTGTTGGCGGTTGGTGTGCACATGATGATGATAGCTATATGTTGATAGCAACAGTTTGTGGCATTACCATTGATGATAATAGTTGGAACCCTTGCCATTTCACATTTTTCATAAATTGGTTGAATTCTAATGTTGAAGTCCATCTCTAAACACAGGTATCGAAATTGCGTGTGGTAGCGCTAGTGCTAAGATTATCGATGACATTGGTGGTAGGTACTTTGCCAACACTAAAGGTTAGTTTTAGTGTTAGGAGCTATTATAGGCACCAACACTAAGGATGGCATTGATGCTATAGCTAGTGTGGGCACAAACATTGAAGGATGGTATTGACATTGGCAGTTGGTGCTATGACCAAGTTGAAGGAGATGGATATTGCCTCCTTTCAATGTATGTGTGGGACTATTCCTTTGTGAGTAGATCATATACCCTTTATTTAAAAGCAGTAGTTCCCATGCTCTTAATTTATATCCCAAGAAACTAGTGCTAATGTGTTGTGTTGAGAAGTCTTCTATGCATGAAGCTGGCATAGGAGAAAGTTGAAGTTGATGTCAAACCTACATGAGTGTTGGGCCACAAAATAGCCCAAACAAAGTTGACACTTGTTCTTCTAGTACATCTAGGATGAACATCTAAATGTTTGGGAAAATGAAGGTCAAGGCTAGATCTAGATGAGTGTTAGATCATGGTTTGACCCAACATATTGGTTCTCTATTCTTCTAGTATGTTATTGACTTCAAGATGTCGGAGGTAGAGAGTCTGTAGACTTTGCAAATTTTAATTGTCCTTGCATGTGATGGCGATCGTCTAGACATGGGTGCTTGTCTTCTAGCATTGTATTTGGATGAGTAGACAACCATTGATGAAGCATGCTAAATCGATCATACTTAAGTAGAAGTAGGGGCAATAGTATGGATTTATGCTTAAACGTTGGAGTGGAAAATATGCTAAATAGACAAATGACAAAGGAAACAAAATATATATTATAGAAATATGTACATGGTAATGGAACTCAACCATGTACCCTTAGGGATGTGAAAGGACTTTTGGGTATGGATGTAAGACTTGTGTGCTCTTAAAGGATGTGAAGTTGATCCTTGTTTATGTTTGTGAGATCCATGAGCTCCTCAACTATGTAAATAGGATACCTATATCGGATAAAACATGAATGTAGACTTGGCCTCACGACGTGGGTAGGAGTTTCAGATGGATAAAGTAAGTTTCTTCTAATTGAGATTGAGATCCCATCCAAAATGCATTTGTATTGGATTGGATGACCTCTAAATTGAAACATTGGCGAACCAACAAGTTGATTGATTATGGTTGTGTTTACCACAAATATCACAACGGTGGCAAGCAAAGCACCTAATGAATTCATGTCCTTGTCATCCACATGGCCACACATGTACCTAATATTTGCAATATTAGGTTGTTGTGAGACTTCAATGGGGTGTTTGATGCCTTGGCCATGCTTTCCTATTCCTTGGCTCGTATAAATTACTTTTTTCAAGATCTTTGGTCAATGCCTTTAGCATAATTTTCAAAACAACCAAATAAAACTAAGGAACAAATTGATTGTTGAGAAAAGGGGAAAATCACCAAGTTGGTATCTATTTGTGTGTGAACTTGAATGTGGTTGTTGTTTTTTATATTTCAAATTCATCTTGCGATGACTTCTTTTATAAGATTTCTTCATAGGTTTATTCTCCTTTAGTTATTACTAAAGTTTTTTCATGGCCTAGTTGCATACTTCCTAGTCTAGCTTCAACGATAGTCTTTAGGATGAGAATAATCTATTTGTAGATGGAGTATCTTGGATGGGGCAAAGTGAAGTTGTCTCCTTAGCTTGCATTTCATTTTATAACTTTATATTTTGGTCCTTCAAAAACTTGAGCTCCTTTTACAATTGTAGGTTCTCAATTTGTGAATCCTTATCATGTCGATTAAGATGCAAAGATCCTTTGCTCGAATATCAATTTTTCATGTGGATGGAGCTTCCTTGTGGTTCATTACCATTAGTCCATTGTGTAAGGGCTTATATGATTTCACAAAATGCCTACTTTTGAGAAGTTTTGTGCCAATATTTTGAGGGAAGAATCTAAAGTTCTTAATTCTGGGCAGTACACCTCCTCACATAAGGCGTTTGTTGCATCCTCCACTTACACTTCCAAAGGCAAGCGAAAGTCCAAGTCTAAGTCCCAACCTAATTATTCCCCTTCTTCATTTCATCAAAATCCCAAAGAGACATAAAAGAGACATCCTCCAAAGAGTCCAATCATAAACCTAAGTAGTACAAAAGAAAAAATAGGTCAAAATGTTACTTGTCCATATTGTGGAGTCAATGGACATTCCAACTACAAGTGTTGGAAAAAGTTACAAGACTTAGAGGAAGCCTTTAGGAATAAAAAAGTATCCTTCACTCCTTCAAAATATAAGGGCAAGACTTTGAATGCTTTTGGGAAATCATTTAAGGCTATTTGTAAGGATTGGATTTTGGATTTTGGAGTGACTCATCACATGACTTCATCCAGGGAGTCATTTGCCACCTTGTGTTCTACTTCTACATCTTGCATTGAGGTTGGAGATTCTTCTTCCATTTTAGTTAAGGGAAAAGGTGACATACAAGTTGATGGTGGATGCATTAAGAATGTTCTTTATGTTCTAAACATTTCCACCAATTTGCTCTTTGTGTATCAAATTTGTCATTATGGGGGGCAAAATTGTGTTGTTTACACCTCAAGGAGTTGAGATTAGAGATTTGAGTGACCCATAGTCTATTGTTGTACAAGGAGTTGCTAACCATAGATTACGTCTTCATCACTTTCGATTCTTCACTTGGAGGTACTTGTTTGGTGGCTCATGTTGATTCAGAAAGCAAGATTTGGCATGAGAAATTTGGCCATCCCAATTACAAATATTTGAAGGATTTAAGCACTTATGATATGGTCATTGGATTGCCTAAGATCTCCTGTATTGATGGAGTTTGTCCAGGTTGTGTACTTGGCAAACATCAAGATCTTTCTTGCAAAGGTAAGTCCAAGAGAGCTTCCCATCTTGAGTTGGTGCATAGTGACTTGATGGTTTTTCAGATAAGTATGCACTCACCTTTATTGATGATTTCTCAAGGAAAACTTGGGTATATTTTCTAAAGTTCAAGAGTGAAGTTTTTGCCACATTCAAAGTCTTTAAGGCTTTTGTTGACAATCAATCTTTGAGTTGCATCAAGAAGCTTCACACAGATAATGGGGGGAGTATTTCAGTAGGGATTTTTTAGAGTTTTTGGCCCTTCATGGCATTCTATATCAACACAGTGTCCCACATACACCACAATAGAATGGTGTAACTAAAAGGAAAAATAGAACACTCAAGGAAATGGAAAATTGTATGATGCACTCACGAGATTTACCTGCCAAGTTTTGGGCCAAGGCAGTCAATTGTGTGAATTACATTCAAAATTGCACACCTCATCGAGCTCTTGAGCAAATGACTCCAAAGGAGGCTTGGATAGGGACCAAGCTTGATGTTTCTCATTTTTGAGTTTTTGGGAGTCAAGCATGGGCTCATGTTTCAAAGAAGAAAATGACAGCTTTGGATAGAAATAGCAAGCCACTCATTTTTGTTGGCTATTGTGAGGATATGAGGGCTTATAGATTACTAGATCCAAATACACATGAATTTCTTTTTCAAAATCGTTTCCATTTTGATGAGCATTATTCTCCAACTGAACCCACTCTTTCTACTCCTCCATCCTTATCTACTTTTCACTTTGAAGATGGTTGTTTTGATGATAATCACAGTGAGGATGAGGACATTATTGAGACAATTGTAGAGGTTACTGCACATGTTGCCCCATGCCTAGATGGATTCAGATTACATTTGAGGAGGTAGCATCTTTCATTGAAGTTCTCCCCTCTTTAAGGCATACTTCTACTTCTAGCATGGGTCTTCTTTGTTAGACAATTTCTTTTGATCCACAGAGGTTTGATGAGGCCCATGGTATTCAAGAGTGGGATGATGCCATGGATGATGAGTATTGCAATCCTATTGAGCATTAGAGGACCAAGCACATTGAGATTCATATGCACTTCATTCAATAGCTTATCTAGGATGGAGTGATCATCTTGGACTACATTTCCACTCAACAACAAATTGTTGACATCTTCACTAAACCCTTCCCATCTTCTCATTTTCATTTGTTGTGAGAGATGTTTGGGGTGAAGGAAGTTCTCTCTTTCTAGTTGGATGGTATTTACCACGTGGTTTTCCTTTCTTCTGGTTCGGGAGCTTTTGGATACACATTGTACATGAGTACTGTTGACAATTTTGTCACATTGCCTAGAGGGGTAGAAAAATCAAATTTTTGAAAAAGTGTTTCTTTTTGTGAAGTGTTTATTTTATTGTTCTTGAAAACATTTGTAAGTTGCAGCAATTTTGGCTTTCATCGCAATCCCCTTTGTATATAGAATGAAGGTGCAAAAGCTTCGCTACTGAGCAAGCTAAGAAAGGAGCTTCGCAGAAAAAGGAAGATAGCTTCGCTGAAAGAAAGAAGTGAAGAACGAAAAGAGCTTCGCACCCAAAGCATTTCAATAGGATGCTTAGGGTGAGAATCTTGCGAAGCGGCGTTCGAAGAATTTCAAACGTTGAGAAGCAGCTTCGCCGAAGAAGGAAGACAAAGAAGTCTAGATCGCGGTCCGAATTTGCTGAGAGAAAAGAGCTTCGCACCCGAAGCATTTCGAGCGGTTGCTTCGGGCGAAAAACTCGCGAAGCGGAATTTGAAGGAGTGCAAACATTGAAAACTACTTCGCCAAGAAATCGCCAAAGCACCCACTTCGGGCCTCCCCACCGGCGAACCATTTTTACTTCGCAGAAAGTTGTTGCGAAGCATTTGCTTTGGACAGCTTTCGTGCGAAGCGCTTTCACCCGAAGTGATAATGGCCCGTGAAGAGCAGAACATTTTGCAAGCCAAGGATGCACTTCGGTCAAAAAACCCCCGAACCGCAGTTTTGAGGGAGGATCGCGACGAAGCATTTTGAAGACTCACCAGCGAAGCATCCACTTCGAGCGGAGAACCTCAGCGAAGCAGTTTTGACACACCTTTCCAGCGAAGCAGCAAAAGAGTGAGCCATCTTGAGGAGGAATACTCACTTCGACATTTCATATCCCCGAAGCTGTCTCGCGAAGCTCATTCGTGTGAAGTGCATAACCAAGAAGAAGGATCTGCTTCGGCTCAAATCCATCACGAAGCGGAGTTGCGAACGAAAATTTAGCGAAGCACTTCAAGGGCATGCACTCCAAGCTGGGCATTTTCTCGAGGCAATCAAGTGCCTCATAAATGAGTTTTTACGTGCTCGGTGAACTCGCTGCTCATTTTTGGCAATTGGAAAGGAAGTATCAGTCCCTGGAGAAGAGCCCGAAGGACATGGCGACCACTCGAGCTCCGCACCCAGAGACTAAGGACGTTCAGACGGCTCATTAATGCATGTTTCCACGACTGACCCAGTTGTAGTTGCCAGATATAGAAAAGGATTTGAGAGCTCAGTCACGAGAGCTGCGGGAGCCGACTTCTCAGGTTTTGAGGATGTACTCCTCCGTTTTGTGCATTGATGGCTCAGAGGGTCGGGTCCTCTATAAAAACCCAGGCATTGTAATGTAAGAGTGGGGGGAACTTTCTGCTAGAAAGTTGTAACTTAAATCCCTACGATTAATATAAAGAGCTTTGGGGCTTTATTTCTCTCTTGTATGCTGCCTTCTGCGATTATTTATGTTATCTTTTTTTCATTTGCATGCTATAATTCTGCATTCTGGATTTAGGTGTGTGATTGGGGATAAAACCCTGAAATTTTCCCGAAGGATACATAGGGGAGGAAAATGCTATAATAGTTCTCTTTTATGCTACCTGTGGATATTGTTTCTGTTATATTCACTCATTTCCTAGCCGCTGTAATTCTGAATTCTGGATTTCGACGAAATGGGGAGGGTAATCCTGGAACTCGTCCAAAGGATACATAGGGAGACTGGTATTGCATTCATTTTGTTCTATTCTTGGTATTATTTACTGTTGTTTCGATTTGTTAGCTAGTGATCGTGCTATTGGTTCTTTCCCACTTTAATCTATTGATATTTCTTCTCTTACCCTGTTTATCTCTTTCCTGCACCCTTACTATTTTTATCTCTTTCTTGAACCCTTGCTATTTTTATCTCTTTCCTGAACCCGTCTTAAAACACCGAAGTAGTTTAGCAAAGGAGCCAGCCTTTTTCCGGAGATTGGCACGAGGGGCATCCCTTCCTCTCGGTCTTTCAATGTTGGTCCAGGTCTAGGGCGCGTACACTTCCCAAAATCCTTTCCTGGGCAGATTTGATGACCAACAAGTACTTGATAAGACCTTGTTGTCAAGACTCATACTGTGGCTATGCCTCTCCTTTTTTACCCCTAGCTTTGCTTGAGGGGATGTTAGAGTAGTTGTTTAGACTAGCTCATGCTTACCTAGGTACTTTATTTTTATATTAGTTTAGTTTATTTTTCCCCACCCACTTTGTGTGGTTATTTGTTTTTATCTTATTTAGGTATTATGGGGAACTTTAGCATTCCTAGGGAGTTACACTCATTGATTACATTTGGAGGGTTGAGATCTTTTCTCCATGGATCATATCGCACCTCCTTGTTTGTATGGTGGATATTGATCCCTATCTCTTTGTTGATCCTATGTCTATGGTGGATCTTCCTTGCCTATTTAAGCAAATATTCTCCATTGTACTCAATCAATTCTAATATATGATATGATATTGCAATTTTTGTGTTAGCTTTGTTGGAATATATTACATTATTTGGTACATGCTAATGTACCACCTTGGGTACATCTTTAGACTAGGAGAGTGTCTTAGATTAGGTTTTGAGTATTTACTTTATGCAATGTAATAAATGCACAAGTATTATTAAAATGTGCAAAGTATTCAATAATGTAAATGTACATACTAGTTCATGTGCACATGAGTCTATAGAATAGGAAGGTGAAGAGTCATAGGAAGATTGAAGGTCAAGAGTCACATCCCATTATATATTGGCCTTTGTGTGAACATATAAAGTGACACAATGTAGAGGAGTAGAGAATAAGGTAGAGATACAATGTAGAAGCATGTATGAAATATGGAGAGTTTGAGATCTTCATTCTATATCAAAATATTATTTTTGTGAGATTTTGTTAATGGTAGTTTTTTGAGTTATTGCAGAAGTATTTCATGAGTTTTATATGCTTTAAATATTGCCATTATCTTATATTTGATATAGCATGCTTATTCTAGATCTTGTGGTTGATTTTCATTAAATATTTAGCATCAAAAGCTAACATTGGTATCAGAGCCACAAGGGAGATTGATAGGAGATAGGGAGAGCCACAAGAGAGATTAAGAGGATATAGGGAGATCTCATTTGCAAGGAAAAACCACCAAAGCACCACCATAAGAAACACTTGGAAAATATAGAAGCTTAAGCGTCACTAGAAACACACCAAGAGTCGTTTACCTTTAGTCCATTGAAGAGTCACTCAAGGGAAGACAAAAAATAAAGGGACGTAACTTCTACAACCATGTAGCGCTAGGGCAAGCAAAAATTTCGGTTGGAAATTATTTCCCTAAGGCTTGAAACACCTTGGAAGGAGTTGCATCATTGGAGCGTTGGCAAGAGACCACTTTTTGGGTGAAGAGAATGAAACCTATAACGCCCAAGAGGAAGGAGCGCCACTTAGTAGCATGTGAAGAATTTGTATGCCACATGTCATCGTAGGAGGAGTGCCAATCATTATACAAGCAAGGCATTGAAAAGATAAAACATTGAAGGAGTTGAGTTAGGGTAAGATTGAATGAAAAGCTAAGCACCAAGGAGTTAAGTGAGTGTTAGAATTGTTATTGAAGGAAGCCACATATTAAGTGTAACGTCCAAGATGACATAATGCCATCAAACAGAACATGGTAACGCTTTAGATTCGACATTATAAAATATTACGCAGTAAGGAAGGACATTGGAAGAGATTGAAGCGCTAAAAGATGACCAACAGTCATGTGGTGTGTAAACTGAATAGAAAAGGCATTTCTTGCCATTTGGCACGTTGGAGTCAGAAAGCCAATAGGTTTGGAAGGAACTAAAATGGTTCCAAGTATTTGTTAAATGCATGATCTGAATTAGCAGACAAACGACACTTGAGAGAAGTCCATTTTGGAGCGCAGAAGGAGCCTGTATGTCAAGAGTAAGGAAGGTGAAATCATAGCCAGCTTTGGAGAAGCCCATTTGTTGAAGAGACCAACGCATTAGGGCATGCTAAAGAGAGTCTAAGTCTTGAAGACCAAATTTATTGAGTGTCATATACAAGGAGTATTTAATACATTGCAGAAGAGGAAGATCATTTTTAGAAGCATAGGTTGCAAAATCAAGAAGACTTAAGAGAAGCAAGTCAAAAGAAATGCGTCATATTCAACAAGGTACATGAAATATTTTTAATAATTTGCTTTTGCAAAGGTTTGGGAGACAAGCAATATTATTACTAAGGTTAAGATTGAATAATCTATTATGTTGGAGATTAATTAAATGAATGGAGGTATAAGGTAATGAATTGATAAGTTATAACCTTAGAAGACTTATTGAATGATTTAGAAGATTTTTGAAGTAAAGAGTATCTAATTTGAAAGTTTTTGAAACTACTTTACTTGAAATTCAAGCATAGAAATACTTGCAAATAATTTGACTTGGAGGAACAAGGATTTCTACATTGAAATAGGAATATTGAATTTGCAAATATCTTTGTTTTCTAAATTTCTAATTAAGGAGTTATAAGGAATTCAACACCAACTTAGGTTCTTGAAATTTAGAAACCATACAATTGAAAATTGAAAAATATAAGAAACACAACATAGAGTTGTTTGAAAGTTGGAAAATTATCTTCGTATTAGTCTCTTTCTCAAATTAATGAGACATAAGGAATCCAACTTAAAATTCTTGAAAATAGAGAATCTTATCAAAATTGAAATTGCATCAAGATTGTCTTTAACTTTCTATTCATAATTAGGGAGACAAAAGGGATTCAACTCAAAGGAAAACTTAGAAAGCTAAGTATTTTATCAAAGCTATCTTATATTCAAAACACTAGGGAGCTAAAAGGAATTCTACCTAGAAATTTTAGAAATTAAATCTTTGTCAAAACCATTGTTTGATCATTAGAAATTACAAGGTATCCTACAAATTTGAGAATTGAAAAGAGTTTATCAAATTTGATTATATACTCAAAACTAGGGAGTCATAAGGTAGTCAACCTCAATGGTTTTGAAAGATAAAAGATTCTATCAAAAACTATTCTTAATATTTAATACTAGGGAGCTATAAGGAATTCTACTTCAAAGGTTAAATTAGAAGAAGCATGGATGAAATAGTGAGGAATGCATTTAATGATGAAGAACTATTTCATGAACTGAAGTTTTATTCACAAAACTTAATAGATACTTTTGATGGATACAAATATTTGTCTACTAGTTTAAAAGAAATATTTTCTTTGTTTCTCAAGGAAGCAAAAGAAGAAAATTTTATGACATTAATTGGTTATCTTCATGAAGTACTTTTCAAAGCTTGGTGGAATGCTCAAAACATAGTTATGCTTACTTCAAAAGAATGTTTGATGATATATCTATCATTAATTGTTTTTGAATTCTTTCAAGGGATGAAACAAAATAAAGATGAACATATTAGCAATGAAGTACTGAATCCTGATCAATACTATTGTGATGATGTACTAACTCACCATGTTGAAGATATATCACTAGTAAAGGTGCAAGAACAAAGAAGGAAAAGAAGCAAGAAAAGAAGTCAGATCAAGAAAGACAAAATGAAGACTGAATCTAAAGAAGATACTCATTTGAAGAATCCAAGACAAAAATCAAAGATGTATTATTGTGATAATTTTCTAACACAATGCTTAGAAGGTGAACCATCAATGAAGATACAAAAGCAAAGAAAGAAAAATAAGAATAGAAGAAATCACATCAAAAAGATTAAATAGGAATCTAATCAAGTTGAAGAACATATGAAAGATGAAGATCCATATTGAAGACTAAAGTCTTCAATAACCAAATAATGTAATACATGGGGGTGTTGGAATATATTACATTATTTGGTATATGCTAATGTACCACCTTGGGTACATCTTTAGATTATGAGTGTGTCTTAGATTAGGGTATGAGTATTTACTTTATGCAATGTAATAAATGCACAAGTATTATTAGAATGTGCAAAGTATTCAATAATGTAAATGTGCATAATAGTCCATGTGCACACGAGTCCATAGAATAGGAAGGTGAAGAGTCACAGGAAGATGGAAGATCAAGAGTCACATCCCATTATATATTGGCCTTTGTGTGAGCATATGAAGTGACACAATATAGAGAAGTAGAGAATAAGGTAGAGATACAATGTAGAAGCATGTATGAAATATGGAGAGTTTGAGATCTCCATTCTATATCAAAATACTATTTTCGTGAGCTTTTGTTAATGGTAGTTTTTTGAGTTATTGCAGAAGTCTTTCATGAGTTTTATATGCCTTAAATAGTGTCATTATCTTATATTTGATATAGCATGCTTATTCTAGATCTAGTGGTTGCTTTTCATTAAATATTTAGCATCAAAAGCTAACAAGCTTCCATTATCTTATTTCTATTTTTTAGTCTCTCTATTTTGGTTAATGTGGTGTTGCTTCAACCCCTTGATCCTTGTGGCTTGGTTCGGTGTTTTGCATTTTTTCATAGTTCTTTTGAGTTAAATCACACTATACTATCTTAGTTTAAGTGTTTTGTTTTACTATATATTAATTTGTGTAACTGTAATAGATATCCCATTTTTCTCATAAACAATGACCAACATTGAGTTCCACCTCAATTTAAAGTTGGAGATAAGGTATAGTTATGTCTTCCAAAAGAGATACTTGTAGAACTCCATAAAAATATTAAATCTCTTTATTATAGACCATACACCATTACCAAGAAGGTGAGAGAAAATGCCTTTGAACTGAATTTTAAATCTTATCTTGATTTGCGTCTAATCTTCAATATTGAACTTCTTAGGCCCTTTCATCCTCCTATGTTTGACCCTTCTATAGTAGCAGAATAGTTGGAAATTGAATAACTCAATCTAGATAGTTTAGCACTAGTAGAAGAGGAACTTATAGTTAACACTTGGATTAAAACCACAAAAGAAAATCCATTCAGATATTTAGAGTGGTCAAGTTAGGACAATTTGGTCACCAAGGGGAATGGCTCATAAAAATTTGATAAAGAAATCATTTTTGTACCTAATGTCAAAAGTCAATACAATAGGGATCATTATTTTTTAGGAGTGAATGGATGATTTAGGCATTGATCTTTTTGGGACATGACTTTATGTTCTAAATGTTTTTTGATCCTAACCACATTGTTAGGTGCATAACTTTATCCTCAAGACTCCATTTTAATCTATTCAAGAAACATTGAAAAGGTTAGAGGGAGAATAACAAATTGAATAGGAAAATTTTTCATAGACAAGTTGCTAGCAACTTTATAGAAAAATGCTCCAAAGACCCTAAAAATATAAAATAAAATATTTATAAAAAATAATAATTTTATATTTTTATATTTTCATAGCCAACATGCATCTCTAGATATGTTGAGACATCAATAGAAGACAAGACACAAAAGGACAAGTCATATGTATGTAATTTTTAAAATTATAGCACTTTGTAACTCATGGAAGGTGAATCACCATATTGTCGTATGGATGACCTTCTAATCATGGAAAGTGAAACACCATATTTGTATGTGTGTGACATACCATATTCAATATGGTGGATTTCCAATACACCAAAAATATTATAAGAGATATGCACCCCTTATTGTAAAAATAGGAGTAATGGATGCAATGTTTTAGCTTCATTGTGTGTCTTATACTTTATTTTTTAAGCAATAAAATCATTCTATTATTTTGCTTATATATTGATTGGATTTGTTAAACATTAGTATTTCTACACTGCACTTTTTTATCTTTCTTAATTCAAATCTTTTGGATCATCACGAGATTGTCTTTATCTCATAGGCACTAAATATCTCTAACAAGTCCCAAAACCTATATTTGTAGGACTTCAAGAACTTGTTTTTGGTTGCACACTCTAAATTGACTTGGTTTATGATGAGCTCAAAGTTACAAAAAACTCTAATGTTCTTAATGCCCAAATTTATAGATTTTCTTAGCCTAGTATAAAGTGCTTAATATTCAACCATATTATTTGTACAATTGAATAATTTCTTGTAAGAATAATTTTGCTTGGTACTTTGAGGGTCAATGAATTAAATACTTGAACTTGTTATATTATGGTTCTTATATTGTCAGAATACATGGTCTATGTACCGCTTGACCCATGAGCCTACTAACTACTCAATTCTAGTGGTGGACCCCTCAAATTATATGTAAATATCAAGCTTTGTTTCTTCAAAACATGTCTCTAGATAATATTCTTCCTACAACATATCTATGATTATATTGATCTTTGAAAGAGGGTTTTCCTCTATGGCCTCTTCTTCTATATACTTAAGTAATTTTTTCTAGCTTATAACACTCATCATCAAGCTTATGTAAAAAGTAGTTGCATGGGAGATAATTTTTTGTCCTAATGATCTTCTTATCCTTGGACACATTCATATGCATGTAATCCATCACCATGTATCCTTTTCCTAATAAATTTTTGGTCCATTATCTTAAAAGTAGCATCTTGGAGTAAGAAGGTAGGTCAACCACAATGACTTCTTGTATGACTACTAGCTCAAGGTGTTGGATACTGTCATGATCAAGTCTTTCTATACTCTTATGGAATTAACTCTAGTCTCATCTATTTGAATAATATTTCTAGTAGTCCTGATTTAGGGAAACCCTATTTCTTTTTTTTATTTGTGGAAAACATCCCAAAAGGGATGCCACTTTCGGGTAAGACCCAAGGAGGCAAGGGTATCCATTCTGCCAAAATCGCCCAGGGCATGATCCTGGCCTACCACCTTTGACATACTCAAGGAGCTAACAAACACACAATAAGATATAAAATAGATAAATAAATAAAAATAAAAAATAAATAAAAAGCATGCTCCTTGAGTGTGTCAAAAAGATAAAGCACAACCAAGCACACAGAAAATAAAATAAAAAAACCACAACACGAACCACATAGAAAAAACACAAGAACAACATAGCAAAACACAAACATGACAAAAACAACAGACCACTAAAAATACATAACCAACAAAAATATGAAAAACACAAACAAACAAAACCTACAAAATAAATAAATAAAACAACCAACAACAAACAGTAAACAAAAATAAAAAACATAGAAAACACTTGCACACAAAAACATGAAATAACACAAACATACATAAACACAAGAACAAGAACAAAAAAAACACAAGAACGAATAGAAAAACACAAAACAAAAAAAACACAAGAACAACAAAAAAACGTACAACTCAAAAAAAATGAACATAAAAGAGAAGCAAAAATAAAGCAAGAAGAAACTAGGTACGTTCAGAACTAGAGCCATCCAAAGAAATGATAGAAAGTAAAGCTTCCCTTTTTTGTGAAGCCCACCATCAAGGAGGGTGGCCATAACAAATGAGATCACCTTTGTCCAAAGCCCAATTAGCTAAAGCATCAACACTCTTGTTTTGATTTTTGACCACATGATTGTAATCAACTTTCAAAAATTCCCTCTGGATTAATTGAATCTTCTCAATAGTTCTTTTTATTCTTGAATCAACCTTATGATTCTTAGAAGGATTATTCAAAATATTAATCATGAGTTGAGAGTCAGAGTCCATTAACACCTTTTTCCATCCAACATTAGTAGCCTCCTGAAGGCCTCTAAGGATACCATACCCCTCAACAAGGTTATTGGAAAGAATACCCAAATTTTCAGCAAAAGTAAAAACCAGGGAGCCATCTGAAAGTCTACCAATTCCTCTCGCACTAGCTTTTCCAGGGTTCCCTCTAGAGGCTCCATCAGTATTGACTTTACCAAAATCCTTAGGAGGAGGTTGCCAATTTCTTGTCATATCCATCTTACAAATACTCACATTCCCTTATAGATGGTTGCCCTTAGCAGATTTAATCTTCAATCTTTGCATCACTTGATCCCATTTTTGGTGGAAGTTTTGGGGGTGATTAAGGAGTTGATGGACTGATTCAACTAAGTTGGCTATGGTCTTCTGCCAAATATAGTGAATATCCTTCCTATCTTGATTAAAAATTCAATTGTTCCTTTCATTCTAGATATTCCAAAGAAGAATGGTAGAACCCATACAAACTAACTGCCTAATAAAATGATCAACACCCTCTTGTTTAGGCCAATCCCTCCAAATATGTTCAAAAGTTGAAAAATTGGACCACTGTAAGCCAAGTAAAGTGGCCATTCTCCTCCATAGCTCAGAGGCTAAAGTACACTCAATAAAAATATGGTTGAGAGTTTCTACATTCTCTCCACACATTTCACATCTAAAAGGGCCATGAAAACCACACTTCATAAGTTGCTCACCAGTAAGCACCCTACGATGCAATAAAAGCCAAATAAAGAACCTCACCTTAGGCCAGAGCTTTTGAGCCCACAATTGAGAAAAGATGTCAGAATATCGGTTGGTATTATTCTGGCATAAGGTCAAATAACCTTGAGCAACTAAATACTCACCCTTAGTAGTGATGTCCCATATAAAATAATTATTTCATGGGACCAAGAGAGAGACCTCATATGAAGGATGCCTTGGATATCTTGTCTTTACCTTTCTAGGATTTGAATAGGCCAGTACTCAATAGGGATCCAATATCTACCAACCTTTGAATTACCAGTATGGTACCGACAGTAATTAGCCACCTTTATCCGAGTTAGCTCGGTGAAGCTCCTCCATCCAAGGCCTCCAATCGGGAAACTGAGTTATCAAAGGCTTGTGACCATCCCAAGAATATATCCAAAAATTTGCTTGTTGACCATTATGAATGATCCAAAATAAATTTTTCTTTATCAAATCCTCACCAATCTTAATAACTGCTAAAATGGGAGAACCTTTGGTAGGAAGATGATACCGAACAAGGTCTTCAAGACTTTTGTTCTCAGGATATTTAGCATGGAGATTATTGGCCCAAAGAGCATTGAGGTTATGCAACATTCTCCAATATAATTTAGCAGCTAAAGCTTTGTTGTTATTAATAGAAGACCGGAATCCTAACCCCCCTTGATTCTTAGGAAGACAAAGTGTCTCATTTTACCAAGGCCTGTTTTCTTTTTTCCTTAGTACCACTCCAGAGGAATCGATGACTAATTTGATCTAGATCTCGAAGAACGGCCTTTGGGATATTCAACATGAAAGAAACATAAATAGGAATTGCTTGAAGGACTTATTTTTCCAAGGTTATTCTACCCCCCGAAGAAAGCCACCTATTGGTCCATTTTCCAATTTTCTTCTTGACTTTGTCCAACAACCAATTCCAACATTTTTTTTTCTGCCTTTGAATATTGATGGGAATACCTATATAAGTGATCGGAAGGGAGAAATTCTTATATATTAAATTATCCAAGACCATGGATTGGGAAACCCTATTTCCTTACAACCTTTAACATCACTATTACAGTAGTTCTTGCATCCACTATGCAACTCCTCAGTAAATAATTATCAATATTTAATGTCACGTAGAATAGAAATAATTTTAAATTTATAGCATTTGGTTCATTTAGTATATCAATAGCATTGAATTGGATATCTAAAGGGTATTCTACTATTAATTTTTATTGTTCTACAAGACCAAGTTGTGTTTGTTGTAGAGATCCATTTTTATCCTTAGCATAACTCCTATCCTACTCTTTGAGGGCTTCTTAAATGGGATCCCTTTGGCCATACTAAGTTAAAGCTTCTAGCATACTAACATTGGCTAGTGTCTATTTCAAGTCATATATGATGTTAAATATAAAATTGGTGGTGTTGCTTTCACTGTGCAATATGAAATTTTGATACTACCTTGCAACAACCATGCATCCTTCACTAGTTACAAAGGGATACCTTAAATGGTTCTTAGTTTCCTTCTATAGCTTATCCATCTCCTTATCATTTTGTTTACTTTTCTACTTATTTTCCTCCACTCATGTCCTTATTTTTGCTTTTTTAGTTCTCTTCTTTTCAACTAAAGCACTAGTTGATAGAGTAGTTACTAGCACCTATTTTGTGTTATTTTATGCATCATATTATCCAATCACTATAAGCCTCTTATTGTTCAGGTGTAATGGTGGCCTCCCTCTTCTTATACTATAGTATCGATGCTAGGTTTTGCTTGCTTCTTGGTTGGATCCTAATCTTGAGTCACTTGCTTATTACTCCCATGGTTAGTGCATATAGTGGTATCCTTAAAGGATAAATCTTCATCATCCTCTAATATGCCAAAATTCAAAAAATTACATTATTGGAATTAGGGCAATGCTAGTACTACTTGTCTGATAGGGATAGGAGGCTATTCATTACAAGTGGTTGGTTCACTACCAACATCATTTATCACAAATATAAGGCTTGTCGAGCTTGACAGTACTGATTATACTATTTGATTTGTGCATATCTCATGGACACAATGCATTCTATAGGGTTATGCCCAATATTGTAAGCAAAATACCACAAGGTATTTACCTTCAAATTTATATAAACCATGATAATTTGCACATAATTACCTTGCTCATTGGCACTTATTCATAGAACCTTATATTTAGTGAGATATAGGGTCTTCATTTGCTACTAATTTAGTTGCCATCATCTTCTATTTGGTTTCCAACCACTTTGTCTCTTATCCATATTATTGTCATTTACCATCATCTTCCACAAACCTATCATATCCATCATTTGACCTTCTAGCATGATTTTTTTAGCAACATTATGCGATGGAGTAGCAATAATACTACTTTATGGTAAAGTTACTAAAGTGCGTAATTAGATCTAGAAATAAATGGGAGGAGAGTTTTGCCCTAGGAGGGTCATTATATAAGGGGAGTTAGTTTATGGGTAGGTGGTTGTATTGAAAATTGGTTGGGCATTTTGTATTGGTGTGATGATAGAAGGAGGCCTTGGGATTTACAAATTCTGAGTTCTATGGGAAGCATAAGCCATATGCATAGGGTATGCAATAGTTTACATACTCTAATAAGGACATCTTCTATACGAGCCACCTCTTTAGAAGCTATAGTTAGAATAACCTAATTAACATTACAAACCATTAGTTCTAAATTGGACTACAAGTTATTTATGTAATATAATAATGCTTTTTCCTTATTATGATGCATATTTGGTGGAATAAAATATAATCTCCTCATAAATATACTATTATAATCATCATTTTTTTCTTAAGGATGTCTTTATATATCATTCAATTAAAAACTAAATTGAATACCTATTGCCTATATTGTTGAATATCCTCATAAAAGGTTCTAGAATTGATGCCCCATTAGTAACCAATTTGTTGCGAAAACCTCTATACTAAAGAGTGAATTTATCCATTAAGGAGTAAATAAGCAAACATACCATAATGTTCTCCTTTTGAATGCAATGAATTGACTTTAAATTGGAAAGCCAATTAATATGATTCATAGTCATTTTAGATCCATTCCCATAAAAGGTTGATAATAACTTTATGGCAATGGCCTGGATGTGGAATAAACTAATATATTTAAGGGCCCCAAACAAGTCTAGTCATGAAGTTGATTTTGAGGCCTGGCTAGCATGGGTGCTATATTGTATTGAAGGAATTGTCCACATTGCATTGGAGGAGGATACATCATATGTCCATAAGGCAGGACCACATGTGCCTAAGGAGGTGGCATATATGGGGGAAATTTGTTATTGTGGGAAGCCCTACATATTTTTGGATATAGTATAACTCATCAATGGAAATTGAGGATTCAAAATTTGTATTGGAAGTGGATTCAAATGAGCCTAGTTTTGGTTCAGTGTGGCTTGTATATTTTGCATAAGCAAAGGGTTTTATAAGCCATATTATGGGATTTATTTATTAGGAGGCATTATGATGTGACATGTATTGTTTTATATTCTATGGAATATAATTGCATGGAGGAAACATTTGATCCATGCTTGTACCATTAATTACTTATCCCTGTTGTCGTCTCTGAATGTCCTAGCCTATTAGGGCAGTGACTCGACGTTCTTGCAACACCCACACCTCACATAAAGCAACATAGTGGGAAGTTCTATGAGTGAAGAGAATTTCTATCAGGTAACCTCTAGGATTTTTAACCAAGGTTGTCTCCTCATTGGATTTGATATTTACACATTATTAGACCTGACAAGCTCATGTCTATGTTTCTTATAGGAAAAGAAAGGAAAGACAAGGAAAGGAAATGATAGAAAGCATAAAAATAGGAAAGTAAATTTTCAAGAAAATAAATTTGTAGGAAAGTAAAACCTAAGCTATAGAGGCAATATGCCAAGATCAATGTTCCCCTCTCAACTACATGAACAAGTTAGAAGTGAACACATTCACCATAGTCTAATAGCTAGAATTTGAACACACTTCATCACACACAACCTAAAATTGAGAACACACTAAAGTAGGACAAAGTGAATTTAGTCATAGCTTCCATTCATGTGCATAATAATTACAAGTCATGTGGTCTAAAGAGGCTTGATGCTCCTTAGATAATAACTGAAGGTTCAAGCCCTACCCATACAATTGAGAAGTGAAAGGAAGGTCTTACAAGGCCATAAATGAGGTGTAAGTATGTAGATCCCAATTCCTTTACAATAAGATTTATAGACCTATTTATAGGTTGGGATCGAGGCACACTTCCCTCCAGAATTTTGCATAGAGGTTTTGCAAGTTATCCTCTATTTTATAGTAAAAAAATTTCTACACCTATAACCAGTAACCTCAAGGTATTTGGATATAGGGCCATTAATGTTGGAGGCTTTTGGGCCCTTGGATAGCAAGTTGCTACTGCCATTACTCATTGTTGTAGTTTTGGGTGGTGGTTGTCCATTAATTTTTTCTAAGCTTGAGAATTTGTACCTTAGAGCCTCCTTCAACCTTCTAATTTTTAGGATATCCTACTTTTAAACATTGCTAGTATGGCCTCCCTAATTGGTGTAGGTTGGTAGGTTAGGCTTATTTATGTAATAGATGATTGCTACAACTACCACATGGATGATTCTAACAGGTTAGGCAATGAAAGTCAATTTTTTTTGTTTATGGTATACATTCCTTTAATTGCCCTTGTGCTACTTTTCCCTGCTTAGTGAGCAGCCTCCATGTGTCTAGGTTGGGATGAGGATATTTCTTGGCCAATGGCGGGCCTTCTCTTATCATGTCCTAATGCTTCTTTTTCTTGTTTCTAATTGATTGCCACATGTTTAGCCTTAGTTGTAGTGAGATATTTTCTCCTCTTATGTTTTCTATTGTTGAAAGGATTAGTGTGGGTTGTCAAATAAAATATCAATGGCCTATAAGACTTGGCATCCTCAAGCCACCTACTTTAGAGAGAGGAGTGTCAACCATTGATGAGAGATCCAATGGTCAACATCGCTTGAAACATGTCCACCTTATTTTATGCCATGGAACTAGCACCTACCCTTCCAATTGAATATGGGCTACGCCTTTTGCCTCTTCTTCAATTGATGATAGAGTGTCAACTTTATATTTAGGATTCGACAACTATCGTTGCTTCAATACTAATCCATTCTTCTTCAAAATCATGGCATGTCATGATCTTAAGATTGTCTGGTGTGTGTCGGGCAATGGTATGAAGCACTCCAATATGGCATTGGAACTATAGGTACATGGGTATTCATTCATGGATCCTTAGATTGTATGCCACAAAGCAATAATCCCTCATGGACTATGAAGGCTTCATAAATTTCTCATAAGTGATCCCTAGAACCCTTCAAGAGGTGGGCCCCATGAAGGCTCCTTCTATTATTTTTAACCTTTAACTTCTTTCCTCCTAGATATATTAGTATTATGGAGAGATGATGGAAGTTGAGATGGAGGGAATGAGTTCAAGTAGATGTGGGTAGTACCCAAGTCTATGAGCTTGTCTATGGGGAAGTTGGGCTGATTCAAATACTTTGTCTAGACTAGATCACACCCCCACTAATGGAAAATTCACTTTAATTATCACCAAAATGTCTTCTTGACTCTTTCTACTAGTGGGGTTTGACTTAAATATCATTGAAAGGGTTGTTGTGGATAATGTCAATTTTTGGTCATACAGAACAAAATATTGATGTAGAAACATAATCCTAGACCCTCCACATATACTACAAACCTCCATTAGATGATTTCTTTGATCAATATCCTTGGAAACCTTGTGGCACAAACCATGGGGTGGCCACATGTAGTTTATTTTCACCACAACTTTGGTAATTTATATAGAATCCCTTACTTACAATGGATGAGAGACCCATAAAATAGAAACCTTATTTATTGGACATGGGGTCACCCAAACTAGCTTGAATAGAGGGGAGAGGACATTGTAGGCTCAACTTGTCGAGTAGATTTAGCTTATTGAAATTATGCAAGCAAGTTGGATTTTTATAGAATTTTCTCATGGGTTGGTGGCACCAACCTATATTGATTTTATTTTTTGTGAATTCATGTGTCACCCCTTACCTCTAGTCTCCTCACCTAACTTTGGATCTTGCTTCTATCATTGTGAGGTAGAAAAATTACTACATCTACCCCTTTGTGATAGATATATTTTATGTGGCATTAGCCCTTGCAAATTCTTGGTCAAAATGGGGATAGCTACTTGCAACCTTTACCTAATATTTTGATTACATGAACTACAGTTGTTATTTGTTCCTATGGTAGATTATTCATAGGAGGTTGGTGATAATTCTAAAAAATTTTACTTCTAGGGAATACACTTGCACCTTTGATGTTCTAGAAATTTTCCTTGGGGAGACCACCTACTTGTGTGACCATAGCCAATTACCTCACATTTTTGGCTGGTTTCCAGTGTCCTAGCACCTTTCACTAGTCTAATGGTCGCTCTCACTCTAGGTTGTGTTCCTTTGTTTGATCTTGACTATATTGTTAGCCTCATCTATGCACAACTTTTGATTGTCTAGTGGTTATGATCCTCTTTCCTATTAGATGTTTTCTACAAAAAATTAAAATACCCTCCAAAATAGCATATAAAAATATATATCTTCAATTTTTTCTTTAGGATAAAAATTAAAGATATTCCTTAAGGTAGATTTTATTTATAGGAATCAACAAGGCATATTTGTCTACTATTGACAACTCAAACACATATTTCACCTTTCAAACCATGATGACATAAGGGCCACTCCATATGGCATCAAGCTTGGTATGGAATCATGGCTTGCTTCTATCTTCATCCCACTTGAGCATGTAGTCACCAACCTCGAAGATTTGGGAGTCACTTTATTGTCAAACTAGGCTTTAGTCACTCTTTCATGTCTCTATAACCATTCCTATGTAGTCTCCCTTTTATCCTTGAATTTGAGTAGCTCCCTCATTTTTATTTTCATAGTCATTTTCTTGGAGCTCTAGGTGGTGAAGTAGTTGTAGGGTTGGTAATTCTATGGGAACAAGGAGTCCAACTTCCCTACCATAAACCAATGTATAGGTGGTTACCAAAATAGTTTTATTTTCATAGGTTAAATAATTGCAATATCAATAAATCAAATCAATATCAACAATATCAAGCATCAATCTCACATAAATCACACTAAAATTATTATTGATAAAATTCAAGCAATGCATAAAGTTGTTGGAGAATATTATATTATTTGGTACATGCCAATGTACCACCTTTGTACATCATTGTAAATATTATATTAGAGTTGTGTCCTAGAGTAAATATTTTATGTAATGTAATAATGTGCAGGAAATGCACAAGTGTCATGTAAATAAGTGTGCAAGTGTTATGAGTATAGATGTACACAAGTGTGCACATGTATCCTTAGAATAGGAAAGTGAAGAGTTGCAAAGAAGAGAAAATATCAAGAGTACAACATATGAGAAGTCACATACTATTATATATTTGTGACTAAGCATTCTAATTATAATCAAACATGCAAGGATTTGTGCTTGCATTAGTAGACCTTTATTCAATAGCATTTTTAGTATTTTCATGTGAAATTTGTGAGCATGTTTATGTGATTATTCTAATGAGATATTATTTTTTATATTACATTTTGAGTTATTATTTGATTCATTATATTGCAACTTCATTATATTAGATCTTGTGATTATTTTCCTGTGAGATTTACATTAAGTATTAAAGCTTCAAAAGATAATAATGGTATCAAAGCCACAACAAGGTTGCTTGCATATGATTTGAAAGTTGCAATAGGCTAGAATATTTCCACATTTATAGGAACAACTAGTGAAGACCAAGACTCAGCAATAGAATTTGGAGAAATCTAGGTTTTTCCACAAGGTTGAAGAATAACCTATGAATACTAGGACTTAGCTAGGATCTTTCCACTAGGTTGAAGGATAACTAGTGAAGACTAGGATCCCTATTTGGGTGAATCAACTTGAAGTTAGTTGATTATTTAAGGAATAGCCAACCCTCACATTATTAGAGATTTTTAGGGATATAAATCCCTTGATATTGATATTTCTCTCAAGGAAAGAGAATAATTATTGATTGAAGTCTTTTTGCAGATTGAAGATTACAAGAAGAACCAACTCAAAAGAAAATTGGTCATACATATTTTTTATTCCTAGCTAATGCTAGATAAAGCTATCTAAGATATTGTTGTACTGAAAATCGATCTTTAAAAGTTGAGAAGTTTCCTATAGTAGATAGAGAACACTTTCATCTTCTTGTGCTAGAAGGCTAAAGGTTTTCCTCAAGCAAATATTGATTCGAGTTATAGACTATCAAAAGTTTTAGATATCAAAGATAGACCTTGATAAAAGTTTCAAGTCTCAAATATAGACCTTGATAAAAAATTTAGGTCATTAATATATTGACCTTGATAAGATAGATTGAGTTTACCTATTCCAAGAAATTATTTGGAATAGAAGGTAATCTATAATATTGATCCAGGTCTTGAAGATAGACCTTGATATTGATATAGTGAATTCAGGTCTTAAGGAAAAGACCTTGATAAAAATTTTAGTGATTCAGGTCCTATAGACCTTGACAAATTGGTCCAAGAGAAGAGACCAATATTAAAAGGTAGAGTTCAAAGAACCAAATATTTGAGACCCTTTAGAGAAAGAGGTCTATAGTGGAGATAAGTGGCCCTATAATAAAAGAGGCTATATTTGATTGAGAAAGGAAGAAGGAGTTATAAGAAGAAACGTTTTGGAATAAGAGGCTAAAATAAGCTTGAGATCAAAATCAAGATATCATAGAAGACAGAGATTAAGGAGACCCATTAGAAGAGCTCCAACAAGAAGACTTATACTAGATTTGGGATAATCATCGCCATTCGGTGATAAGCCCATTAAAGATAAATAATGGAATGAGACCCATCTGAAAGAGGTCCATAATAAGTTAATTTATTGGTCCTTAGCAAGAGAAAAACCATTAATCTAGTTTGTTCTACAGAAATAGAAAACAAGCATAGAAGAATTGAAGGTAGTAAAAATACTTCAAGACGAGAAGACTTGAAGATAGCAAGAAGACTTGAAGATAGTGACAAGACTTGAAGGTGGCAAGAAGACTTCAAGATAACAAGAAGACTTGAAGGAAGCAATAATATTTCAATATAGTGAGAAGACTTAAAGGTAGCAAGAATACTTCAAGACAAAAATAATATTGGAAGGTAAGTATCTTGCCAAAGTTTGAAGAACATAGGATAAAAAGTAAAGAATGTAGGGAAGAATACATTGAAAGGATAGACAACATAATTCTCAAGCATATTGGTGATTAAAGCTTGTAGTTTTGGGATAGATTTAAAGAAATAAAAAGAGCATTGAATAGCACATAAAGTGGATATCATTAAACAGAAATGTTAAAAGCAAATTAACCTCAATTCGATCATAATAAAGAATATCTAAGGGTAGTAAAGTAAACATGTGAAATCAATGATCAATGTGATATTTAAGTGCAACCTTTACAAGGATATAAGTATGTTTGTAAAAAAGGGTTTAAATATCCTACACCATAGAGAGAGCTAGATGTCTACACCTTCAATAATAATAAGGAAAATAAGATTAGAACAACATGCAAGTCATGTAATAAATTCATGGAATAACATAGCATTAATTGAAGTGAAAAGAGTCATCCTTAGAGCCAAACATAGTGCAATCCAATGAGCCAACTGTAGAGCCATTCTTTGATTCAAATGCAGAGTCATCCTTTGAGTTGAGCATAAAATAGTCCTATGCATTGGAATCCAACATAACTTTAGTCAAACACTAGCATAGAAGCATCATCATAGCCAACAAGGAACATCAAAACATCACCATTTGCAGTCAAAAAAGATCTTTGAAACTAGAATCAAAGCATTGCCCTTGTAGTGTAAAAAGAACATTGAAGTGTCACCCTTGCAATTTGAAAGGATCATTGAAGAATCACTATAAAGATAAAGAGATGGAAGTGCAAACATTAAGTGAAATTTAGACATTGGAGGAGTGCAAGAGATAGGTCAAATAAATAGGTAATTTGATGTTACAGATATAAGCCAAGCAGGGCCCTAGAGGTCAATAGCATCAACACAAAAAAATATTAAACCAAGCAAGGAAATGTTAGAGAAAAAGAGTTGAAGCGATGATGTCAATCATAATGCAAAAGAATTAAAACAAAATTTCAAATATCTCACTAGTATTACCCAAACGTAGCATTGAGCATCAAGTGCATAAGCTCAGGTAACAGTGCTAAGTAGAACATCTCATGCAAAGTGAAGCATCTAGCTAGAGGTAAAGGGAAGTGAAACAATCAATAATACTAAGCACCATCTAAAAGGAGAAATAACACCATTTGAAGACCTTGAAAGGAGATTCAAGCACCAAAGCAATTGAAAGGACAAAGCATTTGCAAATCCAAATATTTTCAAAATCAAAATGCCACTCTAATCATCACCACCTAAGAATAACTTCACCATTGAATGCCACATTATGGGAAAGTGAAATGGTAGATAGGTGAACATTTTCTAAAATACCCTAAGTTGGAGAACCTCCAAACATTGAAGTGCCACATTGAGCACAATGGAACGTTCATGAGCCAAGTGAATCATTTCAAGTGAGAGTGTTATATTAAGGAAGTCAGAATAGCATCAAGAGCATCATATTTTCAAACACAGTGAAATGTCCTTGGTCATAGAATAGGAGCACCAAGTGCAAGACGCCAATGCGCAGGTATATTTTAGGGTTTCAAAAGCATATTATTTTTTAAATCTAATTTTTTGCCTAAGGTTAAATGGAGGGATAAAGAATATTTGGTTTTATAAGGTCTAAATTTTTTATTTATTATTGAGATTAATGAGTGATAAGGTTTACTATAATATTAATCATTTTTTAATTATTTTGGAGTGATAAATAGTTATAGTGATAAGTTTTTTAATTATTAAAGTTTTTTGAGTAGTTTTATTAAAGTATTTTGAAAATATAATTTTAATATTTTTTGAAATACAAAAGCTCATAGGATTTTTGTAAATTATTTATTTTTGGAGAGATAAGGAAGTCTAATTCAAATTTAGGAATATATTTGCAAAATTATTATTTTCTAGTTTCTAATCAATTAGAGAGACATAAGGAATCCTACTACATAGGTTTGAAAATTTCTAGTTTCTAATCATGATGCTTTAAGTGAATTTTTAGAATTCTCTATACAGAAGAAGACATATGATATGAAGGACAAAGGTAAAGAGAAGATTATTTTGTAATAATATAATGACAGTATGAATGTTCAATAAAGTACAAAGACTAAATAATATTAAGCTAAAATTAAAGATGAAGACAAACAAGAAGAAGAGGAACCAGGTCAAGATCAAATCCATTACAAAGTAATATGAAGTTGAAGACTTAAAATATGAAGACTATATTGAAGACTAAAGTCTTCAATAACCAAATAATGTAATACAAGGGGGTGTTGGAGAATATTACATTATTTGGTACATGCCAATGTACCACCTTGGTACATCATTGTAAATATTAGATTAGAGTTGTGTCCTAGAGTAAATATTTTATGTAATGTAATAATGTGCAAGAAATGCACAAGTTTCATGTAAATAAGTGTGCAAGTGTTATGAGTGTAGATGTGTACAAGTGTCCCATATGTAAGTGTGCACATGTGTCCTTAGAATAGGAAAGTGAAGAGTTACTAAAAAGAGAGAAGGTCAAGAGTAAAGCATATGAGAAGTCACATACTACTATATATTTGTGACTAAGCATTCTAATTATAATCGAGCATGCGAGGATTTATGCTTGCATTAGTAGACCTTTATTCAATAGCATTTTTAGTATTTTCATGTGCAATATTGTGAGCATATTTATGTGAGTATTCTAATGAGATTTTTTTTTTTATATTACATTTTGAGTTATTATTTGATTCATTATATTGCAACTTTATTATATTAGATCCTGTGATTATTTTTCTGTGAGATTCACATTAAGTATTAAAGCTTCAAAAGCTAACAAAAGCAAAACTTCTTTGAGTTATATATTACATGGATTTATCTTCAATTTAAAGATACATGAGACTCTTCATATTACATGACTCTTGATCTTTGCTCTCCTCAAAATCATGGGAGAACTTAACTCTTCATATTCCTCTCTTACATAATAAATCTCACATATTACATAAAAAAAAGTCTTGCATGATTGTATATAGTTCTCTACTTCTAAACTTAACACATTACACTCATAACTTTTCACTTTTTAACTACACAGCTCACACACTTAATTACATGACACATACTCACACCTACTAACTTGACACATGCTATATACACATGTCAAACTCACACCCTAATATAAATATTTACAATGGGACAAAATAAAAGTGATCATCATATTGCCTTCTTAGGTGTAATCCTATTAGCCTATAAGGCTTATCTAATATGCAAGTGTCACTACCTTTGATTGTTGGACGTGATCCTCTTCAAGACCTTAATTAGGTTTTTGTTGGTGGGATTAACCAATTTGTTTCCTTAGGGGTAATAGGTGGAGGAGGCTTTTAGGTATATGTTATGTTGATGAGTGAATTGAATGACCTTATCTCCCATGAATGCTTTGATGTTATAAATTATGATCATCAATGCCAAAGTGGGTAATTATTTCTTTCAATAAATTGATTACCACCTTTTTAGTTGCTTCCTTCAATGGATCTACCTTAGTCCAATTGTTGAAGTAGTTAGTGGTCATGATAATCCATTTATGTCCTCCACTTGATGGGGGGTTGATCATGCCAATGAAATCCTACCCCTATTGGTAAAAGGGTTCATCAACCACATGGGTTTCAGGGAAAGTAAAGCATTCCTCTTTCTTCCAATGAAGAACTTGCATTTATCAGATTTGATTACTCACTGATGAGCATCTCTAAACATAGTGGGCCAATAATAGTTGGCTCTCATGATCTTGGTAGTGGTGGTTTGAATCAATAAGTGATTTCCAAAGATTCCCTAATTAAATTGATAGATAAACCATTGATTTTGATCCACTCCAATGCACCTTACGAGGACACCATCAAGATTTAATTGGAATATGACACTTGTGATTAGGACAAAGTGGGAATTATATAGTCGAAAAGCTTACCTCTAGGATTTATCCAACCTTGGTGCATATTGGTTTGATTGCATATATTTGATATGTTGGACTACCCAATCTAAATCTTCTTTATCATTTATCAAGCATAGATCCCCATTTGTATCCCTCCTAGCCACATATTTTACCATCTTCTAACACAAGAATCTTCCTCTGACTAGCTTAGTGGGTTTGAGCTCTATGTAAAACACCATATATTAGTATTCCAACCTACTCTCTTTTTACTAATCTCTTCCTCCATTATATATCCCCTTATACTCAAGTGGTTTACATGTGAAAGGATCTTATTACTAGAGACCAAGTGCTTAAATTTCTTTAATTCCCTAATTAGGGCATATACCTACTTTTTGACAAAGTTATATCTATATTCATATCCCTTTAGGGTCTAGCTAAATAAGGCAATTGGGTGTTCATGCTAATCATTACTTTTTTGGATGAGTAGGACAGAGTTGTTTGATTCTCTCTTAAAAGCATAGAGGATGAATTCTTTATTGAAGTCAGGGTTGGCTAACACTAGGGATTCCATATAGCTTCCATGATTTTTTTGAACGCTTATTTTCCTTTCTCTATCCATATGAATGGATGGTCCTTTCTTATAATAAGGTTCATTTGTCTAACAATATCAACAAAACCTGGGATGAATCTCTTGACAAATTTTATCTATTCAAAGAAATATTGAAGAGATTTCTTAAGTTGAGGTAGTGAGAGGTTGGTTATGGCCTAACTACTATTTGGATCTATGGCAACACCTTCATTAGAGATAACATGACCAAGTAACTATCCTTGGGGAACACAAAAAATGTATTTCTTGGGATTCAAACATACCTTGAACTTGTGACACCGCTTGAAAACCTCTTCTAAATGTACCATGTGATCTCCTTTCTACCTTGATAAGACTATCAAATTGTACAGGTAGAACATAATTATCTTGTTAATAAACCCTTCAAAATTGATATCCATGGATCTTTGGAATGTCATGCCAATGTTATACAAACCTAAAGGTATCCTTTGGTAAGTGAATGTCCCCCATTTGGTGGAAGAATTCACTTTGTGTTAATCCTTTTCCTTTATACATACTTGATTGTATCAAAAATATTAATCCCTAAGGAATAATCTTTTAGATCCAACAACAGTCTGAAATATTTGATCCATTAAGGGCAAGGGGTAGTGATCTTTCAATAAGAATTTATTCAAATCCTAGAATTTAACACATTGTTTGATCTCACCATTCTTCTTCCTTACTGATACTAGGTTGGAGACCCATGTGGTGTTCTTGATAGGGTACATGATTTTTTATTTGATCAACTTATACAAGTCCCTCCTAATGAGAGGCTTTATTTTAGGTTTTATGGGTCTCTATTTTTGCCTTATTGGATTTGTATATAAGGTAAGCTCAAAGGTGTTTTAAATAATACTTGTGTTGTATCCCTTTAGATCCTTATAACTCCATGTCATTATACCATTGTATTTTTTATAGAGATGCATACGAGTTTTCATTTCATCTATGGTTGCAATTTTTCCCACCTTCAACACTCAACCTAGGGCAACCTCTATTTCTTGATAATACCCTTTATTAGCTATCATTCATCTTTTTCCCCTGAAGCATTCATCAAGGTTAAAAAGATATTCTAGTGTGACAAGCCCTTTGGTAAGCTTATTAGACCTTAGTTGTATAATTTTATCATCATATGCTTCTTCAACCTAGAAATTCATCTTTTTGGTAAATTTAGAGCCATGTCGGATGAACCAAATAATTTTTTTTCACTATCAAACACCTATCAATGGGTTTAATTATCAAGGATGACTAATTTGACTATCATTTTCATGTCATTCATTCTATATCAAGTCATCTCTAGGATCAAATTGTGACCCAATGATAGCCATGTGGTCTATGTCTATATTTTGATCCTTGGGGAGGACTAAATTCTAGCAGATTCCACACTCGATGCCTATAAACTGTCATTATTTGTTCTTGGCCATACACTAGGACCTTATTTAAATACCAACTCCACATATCTAAACATTTGTAATATTTTGATGCCCATTTTTGGCCAGTTGGAGAACTAGTATCAAGACATCATACTCCACTATGTTATTTGTATAGTTGAACTACAAGTTGTATGACTAAAATATCTTAGTTTCTATTGGTGATACCAAGTAAATACCAGTGCTAGCTCCCCTTTTTTTTATCTTCATCAAATTACAACCTCCACATGCCACTTTTGATATCTTTACCTCCTATTATTTCAAGTATATTAGGATTCTCT
Source organism: Wollemia nobilis (assembly GCA_028583015.1). Classification (NCBI taxonomy): domain Eukaryota; kingdom Viridiplantae; phylum Streptophyta; class Pinopsida; order Araucariales; family Araucariaceae; genus Wollemia; species Wollemia nobilis. The sequence goes on along the minus strand of JAQPPZ010016947.1, from coordinate 18,263,472 downwards.
TCTTCAATCAAGTATTCTTCTATTTCTATTTTCTCAAAAACCCCTCCTAAATAAGGGTCTCCTCCTCCAACTATGTCTTGATTGATTTGGATTATTTGAATTTGAACCACTCCATTCCTATATAAGAATAATCTTCTTCCTCATCAAGAATAAAACTTCTAGCCTAAATCGTAGTAGCAACATCTAGGTCTGGGTTGAATACTTGTAGGACCATGGGTGTCTCTTGCATGTCTAGCTCCTTCTGCTTTTGTAGGGCCTCTTCCAAATACTTCAATTGATCTAAAATTGAAAGGACATCCCAAAGAGCCATAGCTATGATATAATTCCTCAAAAGCTTTACCACATTAAAGGATTTAAAGGAATGAGACTTTGGGATAACACTTGATGCTACTAGAGACCAAGATATTTCTATCATCAAAGGATATCTTGGTGGATAGATAGCAAGATGCTTTGGAGGATCTAGAACTATTATTAAAATTGTTAAAACTACTCAAGCCTAGCTATTTGGTGGACCTTTTGTTGAGGTGCTTCTCTGATTATCTGTTTATATACATAGGGTCTAGGGTTTGACAGACTATGTAACGACCCTCCTTGGCAAGACTTATTCTTAATATTTGATTTATGTATTAATATGTGGATATCTAATGCATAATCTCATTTTATGATACCAATACATGTTGGTAGTTGTGCTTTATGCTTTTATTATACCATTTTTAGAATATGGTATTGCTAATAAATTTGTGATTGCAATACCAGGTACTCTCATCGATGGATGGTATGGGAAAACCACCAGAGTTGAGAGAAAATTGAAAAATGATGGATGACATTCTCATCGACAACTCAAGGGTAAAAAAAAAACCTTCATGTAGGTGCATTATTCATGTGTATGTTGATTGAATGCACCAGGGGGCAAGGAGGTTGATATTTGCAAAAGAGTCCTCCTTAGTAGGTGGATGATAACTTGGTAGTTATCATAAAACCATCTGCTTAAGGAAGAAAAAAATATTGTTGTGTTTATTATTTTTTGCATCCAAACAAGATATGGATGGCTTAAAAAAGAGCCTTTGATTTATTTGTGAATCGTTGATATCAATGCTAATGGTCAATACTAGTATTCGATAGTAATTAAATCAATTAGGTTATAAATTAATTTAGTTACATAAATAACATTAGTAATAGAAATGGCGGTTATAATGGCGGACTGCTTGACGATCTGTGTGGTGGTTTTCGGGGTGGACAGCGCAGAATATTGTGGTGGCCATAAAAGCTGGACAGCCTGCCCGAATTCGTGGCGGCTACAGATTCCACCATGTTAAAAAAAAAACATTAGTAATATAAAATGACAATGATTATTGGAATGGCTTTATTGTAATGATTGATTTTATAAATATTAGTAGATTAATGCTTAAGGATAAACTTTTACATGGAAAAATCATGTTAATTAAGTCAATAAAGAAAGATGGAATCCTTTGGGTAATGTTCTTGGTTAACATACGCTAAGGAGCATTACGTTGTAGCGGGCTGGAATACCTTAGTTGTGGGATTCCAGCTTGCTTGAGGGGAGCCTTCCATAATCTCAAAGCCTTTTTAAAGAGAGATATATTGCCTGTGAGGGGAGTTGGAAAGATAACTAGAAAAAGGGTCAAGAAGAAGGAGCTTCGAGGAAGGTTTTTATTGTTGCATTGAGGAGGAAAACTAGGTTGGTGGAGATCTTAGCTTACTTGCATAGATATACTTATTTTTATGATTGAATGTTGCAGTGCTTATTTGATTTTTGCTTTTACCTTGAAGCTTTTGATGTCCCTTCTATGCTTTTTCTTCATGAGTTGGGTCATTTTTCTACTTAAGCTTTGTCCTTCTAGGTCCATGTGTGGTCTATGCTAGCATGAGAATTTGTGGAAGTAATATTTTTAGTCTTAGTTGAGTCTGGCATGAGTGTGGTACATATTAAATTTTAGAGCAAGTCCCTATAATTTTAGATTGGTTTTTTTGTGGTAAGCCTACATCAAATGCATTTACCCAAAGCCATGGTATGGTATTAAGGCCTTCATTGTTGTATATGGTGTGCTTAGTAGGAACCTTTGGGGTTCAAGAGGCTTTTGCCTACTTAAACTGTAATGCTATAGTTTGGGTAAGAGTCACCCTAAGTATTGCCTATTGCTTGCTTTGTTCCTATGTTTGGTTTGGTACTTAGCTAGTTGGTATTTTTTCTAAGCTTAAGGTAGTCTTGGTTCATGGGCAGCTATGCTCAGTTGGGTAGCCAGGGTTGTTGCAATTTGTCCCTTTATAGCTTGTTTCGTTGAGTTGTGATGTGTGTTCCACCCCCGTGAGCCCGTTAGTCTTTAGAAGGTAAAGATATTAGTCATAATCCTTAGTATTATGCTATGGTGTTCTTTTAATTAAAAGATAGTGATTTATTATATTATGGTTTTCTTTTAATTAAAATATAGTGATCCATTATGTTATGGTGTTTTTTAATTAAAATATAGTGATCTATTATGTTATGGTGTTCTTTTAATTAAAATATAGTGATCTATTATGTTATGGTGTTCTTTTAAAAAAATAATAGCTTTGATATTGATAAATATTTATAATGGTTTTCCTGAGACTTCAGTAGATAAGGAAAGATTGTGTTTTTATTTTGTTATGAAAGTTCTTGTAATATTGGTTATGTGCAAAATGGAAGAATAAGTCTATTGCATAGATTATGATTATAATGTTCTAGATGTTGTTCATTATTTCTTATTAAAATAAAGGAATTGCTAAATGTTAGTATTATGGATGTAAGTATTTTAATTAATATCCTAGTACTAGCATTGTGTTATATTTAGGCATGTTATTTTTGTTATAGCAATTTAATTCCTTTAATGGAAGAGATGTTATATTTTTTATATTATGTATAATTCTTGGGTATGATGGGGACTTCTTGGGCATGGTTTTTAGAGACATATTAGGACCCTTAAGTCAAGAAAGTAACCCAATCCTGAAAGGAGTTGCAATGATGTAATAACCAGGAAGAATCCTATAAGAGTTGTGATGATGCAATAGATAAGTTTTGCTGATCTAGGAGGAGTTGTGGTGATGAAATAACCAAATAACTATGAATGATAAACCTTGAATTGTGAGGCTCAGGTGTTCCAAAGTAGTGAGGTCTTTAGAATTATTCACAAAACAATATAGTGGTAGCACCTTGAAAGATGAGGGTCAGGTGTCCATTCTTATTTCTAGGTGAGTGGTAATAGTCTTAGTTAGCCCATAGAGGTGTGGTAACTAAGCACTAAGGTATTACACCAAAATAATTCTACATAAATAAACTTATTTAGAATAAGAGAAATGACATCGCCCTTTAAGTGTTATGGGCCTTAAAGTATAATCTCTACGTCATGGTCGAGTTATCTTGTATCGATGAGGGTATAAGAAAGGTGGGGGACCATTGTTGGTGTCTTTCTTAAATGATGAGGTTTGAGAAGGTGAACCCCAAAAATATAGGATGTTGGCAACTTCTATCCCCTTGAGTGTCATCGACATTGAACTTAAAATATGGTTATGCCTTAAAATGCTAAAATTATTGGGACCTCTTTGTGAACCTTGCTTGTGATATAAAAAATGGCCTCTCTCTTGGATTAGTTTTTGTGGGTTGTTATAGTTGGTATTAGAGCTCTAGATCATAAGACTAGAAGCTTACATGGAGATAACCTAGGATGATTCTTGACTTGATGTGCTAATTTGGGGAGACTTACTCTTCTAGGGACCTTAAATTGATTTAGGATAAGACGGGTATTGCATTCTGACTAGACTAGTTAGACCAAGAAGTAAAAATCCTAGAGAGTATAGTTTCTTATTGGGTAATGACACCTTGTGTTGAGCAAGTGTGACCATAATCATTATCAGGTGAGTGATAATGGTCTAAAATAGTTCACGAGGAAAACAAACTAACTAATTGTAAGTACAATTAGGATAAATTATAATTATAGTATCTTTTTATAGATATGATATGGGATATGTATTGAGATTATCCAATAAGGTGGGTTTAGTTATGCAGAAGGATGTTGTAATACATCCCTCAAAGAAGTCTAGAAGAACAATAGACTCTAGAAATAAAACTAGAATAACAATGGACTCCAGTAAGAAGTCAAGAAGAACAAGGGACTCCAATAGGGAAGTTGGGAGAATGAAGGATCCCACTAGGAAAATGATAATGTTACTTCTTTAATTGAGTTGCTACAAGAGGAAATAAAGCAACTTACATCCTTAGTTAGGTCACTACAGGATCAAATGGAGCAACAATGATCAATTCTAGAGATTATTATGGAAGTGGAATCCAACAGTGAGAAAGGCAAAGGGAATTCAAGAGAGGGACCTAAGATCAAAAAAAGGAACAAATAAAAAACCCAACCTCAAAAGCAGAATGAGTCAGCTCAGAAAGAAATAACAAGGGAGAAAAGGTAGAAAATATATTAGGCACCTAGGATATGTTGCTTCATTTATGGGGGTTTCCATTATGCAAATAAGTGTTTCCAATGGCCAGATTTGAGTAACAGAGCCAAGGAGTAGCAACACTTAATCTATGTAGCCATAGGAAGTTATAACCTGGATGGAAAAGCTACTCCTATGTTACTAAATGGTAAGTTGTTTAATAGGAATGTTAAAATTTAAATTGATAATGGAGCTACAGATGGTTTTATTTCCACTAGTGTTACTAGGGATATGTTGGAAAGACCTGGATTTTTGGCACAAGGGTGGAATTTGAATATGGATCTAGATAGAATTACTTAGTAGATCAATGTTTACCTATGGCTAATATTACCTTACCCAATGGATCCACTATTTAGAACTTATATGTAGTGCCACTGCATGCCTTTGATATTATCCTAGGGATGGATTGGTTAAAGGCTTATACAACCTTAATCAATTTCCAAGAAATATGGATGGATTATACTAATAAGCACAAGAAGAGAGGGTTTTAACCTCATTTGTTGTCAGCTATGTAGCTAAATAAGGCAATAAAAAAAGGTGGTATGTTGTATGTAGTAAAGATAAATATAAAGATAGGTAATAAGAAGGAAGATGAAATATTTAAGAAACATCTCGTTCTACATGAATTTAGGGATGTATTTCCAAAAGATCTCCCAATTCTACCACCTCGGCATGAATTTGACTTCACCATGAAACTAATACTTGGAGTCAAATCTATTGCAAGGACACCTATGAGTTTAGGAAACTCAAGAAGAATGAGTTGAATTATGTTAAACATGACCTAGAGTTGGTAGCAGTTGTGCGTGCACTAAGGTCTGGAGGCATTATTTTTTGGGAAAACCATTCAAGCTAAGGATAGACAACCAAATTCTAAGGTATATCTTTACTCAATCTATGTTGAATGCGAGACAAAGAAGGTGGATAGATTTCCTAGTCAAGTATGACTTTGATATCGAGTATATCAAAGGAAAATAAAATAAGGTTGATGATACCTTAAGTAAGAGAAGGCATATAGTACCATTGACCCAAATTCATATGGACTTGATGGACAAAGTCAGGTATTTGTAGCTATAGGATCAATATTGCATTGAAATCTGGGTAAAATTTGAAATGAATTCTGAGGAAAATAAGGATTTTAACATAAAATATGGACTTTTGTGTTTCAAGGATAGGGTTGTTATACCCAAAACTAGTTATTTAAGGAGAATGATTATGTAAGAGGTGCATAATTCTCCATATTTTGCTCATTTGGGAGGTACAAAGATGAGAGAAAACATGAAAAAGACCTATTGGTTAGGAATGAAACAAGATATCACCAGCTTTATTGCTAGATGCTTGGAATACCATAAGGTTAAGGTATAGCACCTAGCAGGGAAATTATACCCACACGATACACCTACTCATAAGTGGCAGGTTATATATATGGATTTTAATTTAGGTTTACCCAATACTAGGTTTCAACATGATGTAATACTTGTGGTGATCAATAAGTTGACCAAGGTTGTACATTTTATACCAAGAAACATCAAGGATGATGTGTCAATCATGGAAAATAATTCTACCAAGAAAATTTCTAGGTTACATAGTTTTCTTGAGGTGATCATATCAGATAGGAATTCTAGGTTTACATCAAAAGTTTGGTATGCTCTTTCATCATGTAGTTGGCACTAAATTGAATATTATTTCTACTTACCATCCAAAAATATATGGGCAAATTAAGAGGTTTAACCAAGTCTTAGAAGACATGTTTCACATGTATTGCATGTATAAAAATTCTAGATGGAAATACTTTTTGCATCTTGTTGAATTTGCATGGATACCATACATCCTTGGGAATGGCTTTATTTGAAGTCTTGTATGGTAGAAGATGTAGAACACCTCTATCATGGGATAATCTAAAATATCAGGTGATGATCAGACTAGACGATGTCAAAGAGATGGAGGAGCAACTCAAAGGGATCTAGTAGAGGTTCAAGGAAGCGATAGATCACCAAAAGAGCTATGTTGATCTAAGAATATCACTGAGAGAATTCTTTGTGGGAGATAGAGTTTTCTTGAGGGTAATACCTATGAAAAGTTTCATCAATTCAACTAAGTTATATTTCGTTATGTTGAGCCTTTTGAGATCATTGATAAAATTAGTCTAATAGCCTATAATCTCATCTTGTCGCCCAACGTACCAAAGAGCAATGATACTTTCTATATATTCCTACTTAGAAAATATGTTGTTTATTCTTCTAACATTTGAAATGTTTTAAAATTGTATATGGAAGATCCCTCAGCCATTGAGGTGATACCAGTAAGGATTCTAGGGTTTCATTCTAAGATGTTGAAGAAATGAACCCTAGATCAATGTAAGGTCTAATGGGACCAATATTCTAAAGATTGTGCAACTTGGGAAGATGTTGAGGAAATGAGGAAGCAATTATGATATTTATTTGAATGAAATATGTATGCTTATTTTTTTATAGAACACAAAGGAATGTGTGTAGTCCAAAGGAGGGAGTATGTAACGACCCTCCTTGGTAGGAATTATTCTTAACATTTGATTTATGTATTGATGTGTGGATATCTAATGCATAATCTTATTTTATGTTACTAATATGTGTTCATAGTTGTGTTTTATGCTTTGATTATACTATTTTTGGAATATGGTACTACTGATGAATTTTTGTTTGCAGTACTAGGTACTCTCATTGATGGATTAGTATGGGACAACCACCAGAGTTGAGAGAAAAATGGTAAACGATGGATGAAATTCTCATTGACAACTAAAGTATAAAAAATAAACCCTTCGTGTAGGTGCATCATTCATGTGTATGTTGGTTGAATGCACCAAGGGGCAAGGAGGTTGTTATTTGCAAAATATTCATCCTTAGTAGGCGCGTGATAACTTGGTAGTTATAGTAAAATCATCTGCTTAAGGAATAAAAAAATACTATTGGGCTAGTTATTGTTTGCATATTAATTGGATATGGATGGCTTAGCAAAGAGCCTTTGAGTTGCTTGTGGAATTTTTTATATTTATGGTCAATACTAGCATTCAATAGTAATTAAATTAATTAGGTTAGAAATTAATTTAATTACAGTAAGGTTAATAAATAGCATTAATAATAGAAAATGACAATGATTATTGGAATGCATTTATTTTAATAATTTATTTTATAAATATTAGTAGATTAATGTTGAAGGATAAATTTTTGCATAGAGAAGTCATGTTAATTAAGTCAAGAGAGAAATATGGAAGCCTTTGGGTAATGTTCTTGGCTAACATACAATAAGGAACATTACGTTGTAGCAAGTTGGAACACCTCAGTAGTAGGCACCCAACTTGCTTAAGGGGAGTCTTCCATAATCTTGAAGCCTTTTTAAAGAGAGATGTGTTGCCCATGAGAGGAATTAGAAGGATAATTGGAAAATTGGCTAAGAAGAAGGACCTTCAAGGAAGGTTTTCATTGTTACATTAAGGAGGTAAACCAGGTTGGTGGAGACCTTATCTTGCTTGCATAGATGTACTTATTTTTATGATTGAATGTGCAAGGCTTCTTTGATTTTTACTTTTGCCTTGAAGCTTTTGGTGTCCCTTCTATGCTTTTCCTTTGTGAGTCAAGTTTATTTTCTCCTTGTGCTCTACCCTTCTAGGTCCATGTGTGGTCTATGTTGGTATGGCCATTTTCAAGAGTAATATTTTTGAGTCTTAGATGATGTTTTGTCTTACTATTTTGTTAAGTCGAGTCTAGTGTGAGTGTGCTACATATTAAGTTTTAGAGCAAGTTATTGTAAGCTTAGATTGGTTGTTTTGTGGTAAGCTCATTGATGCGTTGTCATTATACACATCATTAATTCTCAATGAATTTGTCAATCCAGGGCTGTGTACAAGGCTATCTGTGAAAGAAGGGGCAAACAGGGTTATAACTTAGGTCAATCTAGAGCAACAGGTTTTATTGGTGAAACCGATTGTGTGGGGGGTTTTAGGACATTCCTATCTCTAAATTGCATGAATTAAACCTTAATCTAAGTTGCAGAATTGGAAACTAATCATTAACTACAGAAATGAAGTCCTAATTACAATTGCAGAATGAGACCTAATTATGTTGCAGAAATAACAGTTGCAGAATTGAAAGTCTGATTCTAATTGCAGAAAGGAAATCTAATTACTTTTGCAGTAATGAAAATCTAATTCTAACATGGAAATGAAAATTGTCAAGGCTCTATAACAGAAGGTTGTCAATCTTCTATGCAGGGGTTGACAGCAAAACATAAAATGCAGGAAATTACAAAAAATAGTAAATTCTAGGAATGAAAGTCTGCAATAAATTGAAAGCTTTGCTGAAAGTGGGGATTACAACCAAATCATTAATCACAAAACATAAAATAAACTAAGATTGCAAATATCATTAGTTGTTTACAAAGGAATGAAAGGACAAGTTCTACAACTCATTCTAGCTGCAGCAAAATCGGAATAAAAACTTGTTGTTAGTCCTCCTCCTAGGTCTGGAAGTGGCCAACCTCTTTTTCCGGAAGAAATTATGAGTCTCTCTCTCTTTAGATCTTAATCACACTCATTTACAAGCAATATGAAATAGAAACAATATACTTTTATTGATTCAGAAACATGATTACAATAATGTTGCTGAAAACTATTATAGGACTATAACAGTCACTTTTTGATTATCACCTATTACTGATTTCTCTATCTTCTATTCCCCTTACTCTCTACTACTTTCTTTCTTCTACCTCCTACTAGCTCAACCTGAATGGGAGCCCTATTTATAGATGTCCTAAGATTTACTAACAAGCTAAAAAGATCTAATCCTATTATGCTGCAACAATTCCTGGTTTTTATCCTAGAAGAAGATCATCTTTTGATCTTTCCATAAATGGTGGCTTTGGTCGGCAAGGACGGCAAAGTCAGATCTGAGATATTTCTCTTTATCCTTTTCAATCTTTATTTCCCTTTTTCCAGCGTCAGAATTCGGTCAATAAGTCAAAAAGCACATTCTGTTTTCATTTCGAAGATAAGTGGCTCATTCCGAAGATACTGCAATTCTCATTCTGAAGATCCGCTCATTTCGAAGATACTACAGTTCTCATTCCGAAGATCCACTCATTTCGAAGACACTACAGTTCTCATTTCGAAGATCCGCTCATTCCGAAGACACTAGTGTTTTCTCATTTCGAAGATATCTGTTCATTCCGAAGAGACTTCGAAATGAACAAATGTGGGCTCCTTAAATGATTTCCTCTGCATTTCTCATGTGGGTTACTTCTCAGGATCAGATCCCAATGGTCTTCATCTCTTTCCACATGTGAATTCCATGCCTTGCCATTCATTGGCAGTTGGCTGGAATTTACATGGGAAAACCCGATTTCTTTGCACAATAACAATTTCCTTGAACTGTTGCAGATTTAGGTAAAATGAATGCTTGAGACATATCAAAACATGATTAGTGAAATGTTGCTATTAATCTAAGCATATCTCATTTTAGCAAGTCATAACAAAACAACATAAAACTTATACAAAAAGCTATAAAAATCAGAATATAGTACTTCAAATACATTCATCATGCAAATAGTTAATACACAACATATTGAATCAACTTAACTAGCATATTAGATTAAACATAAGAGTTTATAGGCAATTTCAGTGTTCAAAACATGTTATGATTGAGGCATTTCCGAGGCCTCATCATTTCCCCCCAACTTATATTGATGCATGTCCTCATGCATTCCGTTGGGCTATGGAATCACATATGTCCATGGTCAAATTCCATGACCTGTAGAACAACTTCTTGCCTATATAAAATCCCCTATTCTTCTGAAGGTCCCCTGAGCCATTCTTCAAATTGTTCATCGAGGTTGGGCATCTTCTTCAAAGTAGAATGGGACTGGAGTGATGATGGTTGGAGGCCTAAATCCGAGACCTATCCAATTATGTTGCATGAGTTCAATCAATGTATTACTCCTTCTGCCCTTCTTCGGACCATTCTAAGTTGATGGGGGAAATGGGTTCTCTTTTCTGCAAAGACATGGAAAGTTCAGCCCATCTGTTTCTACAGACTGATAATGCTGGCACAAAATTGTCATTACAGAAATTATGGAATCTGTTCACACAGTCCCTCAAGTTTGTCAAGTACATTCTCTTCACATCATCCCTGTTCATCATGGTGAAGTGTTGTCTTGTGATAATGGGGTGATTTGGCTGAATTGCTCTGACTAACAATTCAGCTCTTGTTTCAATCTCCTTATTCTGCCTCTTTTCTTGGTCCCAATAAAACTGATTCTGCAAGGTGGACATGAATGCCCTCAATTGAACATCTCCAATGTAGATCTGTGGATGAAACTCTACTTCTTTCGGAATAAAGAAACTGTGTAAAAATAGTTCACACAGGAGATTTTTCTGCTCAAAAGGGTTGTCAAAGTATGCTTCCAGGAAATCTGCAGTGGTGTCCAATTTATATGAAAGATTTGAACTAATCCTCATGACCTGCCATCTGAGGTATTTCTCCTTTAGAATAAGACTGTAGAATCTGGTTGGCCGTCTGAATTGGACTAAAAATTCAGCAATTTGACATAAATCAGACACCTTTTCTTTCAATGCCTGAATTTCTGTTTCCTTGGCTTCTAGTTGTTTTGCTTCTAATTTGAACTTTTTAGTTTTAGTGGCAAGCTTCTCATACCTAATCATCCAGCTAGCTATGTCTGCATTGTATTGTTCTAAGGACACAGTATTAGGTGGTCTGACTACAAGTGGAATTCTAGGTAGCAGATCTATCTGAACCCCTTTTTCTGCCACTTCCACTGGTTGTTCATCTGTCAATAATTCTACTTGCACCCCCTTATCTGCTATTTCTATTGGGTTGTCATCAGATAGTAATTCTACTTGCACCCCCTTATCTGCTACTTCTACTGATGGTGTAACAGTTTGAAATACAAGGACATCAATAGGAGTACTTACTTGATCTATTTCATGCTGCTGCTTGGACTGTTCTTGTGCTGGTGACTCATCTCCAATGTTTTTTGCTATGCTTTTTGCCAATTCTGAAGCATCTTCAGAATGAAAGGGTGCTTCGAATGAGAAGGCACATCTTTAGAATGAAAAGGTGCTTCTTCAGAATGATCTCCTATGTCTGCCTCAGTAGAGTCATCTACCCTAGATAAATCCACAAGCAGTTGAGCCAAATCATCTTCATCATTGGATACAATTGGCTATTTTTCAGACTGTGACAACTTCTCTCTCAGTTCTGCCACTTCCTGTTGTAACTCTACAATTTTTCTTTCCTGCATCTCAATGATGTTTTCTTTCTCTGAAATCCATCTGGTCTGTGTCTTGACAACACTCCTTGCTGCTCTCAGCTACTCTGTGATATCTTCCTCCTCTATTTTTGCTTCAGAATCAGATGCAGACAAGTCAGCTATAGCAGGCTGCTCAATAACTGGTTCTTCCTCTGCAACATCTGTTTGCTCCTATTCAGTAGGCTCTATGAAATTGTCTATAATTGCATCTACTATTTCTATGGCTTGTTGAACTGTAGCCACCTCCATATTATCCTGCCTAGCCTCTTCCTCAATTATCTGTTCAAGGAATTCTAGGAAGTTTTCAGAGGCTGGTTGTATCTCTGTGACATCTGGACTACTTTGTCCATCTTCTTGTTCTATGACCTGGTCCGTCATTTCCCTCAAGTGGAGTCTTGTAGACCTCCTAGTTCTAGATGCAAACTTCTTCTTTTTGCTCTATTTTTTGGTGATAATAGGGGTTATGGGGTTAGTTTCAGATGCCTCTGTTTCCCTTGTTGTTTCTTCCCCTGTTGGGCTAGGTGCTTCATTTCTTTGTTCTGACAAATCAGTTGCAACTTCGAAAAAATGGACCTTTTTCTATTTTTCCTGTAGATTCTCACGTGCATGTTTATTAGCATCAAAAATTGGTGGCATACGGTTGGTCACGTCCTCCGTGATTCTGGTATTTTCCAAATGGGTGCAAAAACAAACCATATTTTGATGACACGTGTTCCTTTATCGTATGCATCAAAAGAATTTTCACTTGATTGTATTTCTTTCCTTCTTTGGATGCCACGTGGAGATATTACATTGAATGTTCTTTCGAAGATTATAATTTATTGTGCAAACAAAACTTCATTCTGAAGATTATGATTTCATTCTGAAGATGAGTCTTCATTTCGAAGACAAATCTTCATTTTGAAGATAAATCTTCATTTTGAAGACAAATCCTACTTTATTTCGAAGATAAGGCTTCATTCCGAAGACAAAGCTTCATTCCAAAGATAAAGCTTCATTCCAAAGATAAAGCTTCATTTCGAAGACAAAGCTTCATTCCGAAGACAAAGCTTCATTTCGAAGACAAATTGTCATTTCGAAGATGAAGTGCAACAATCTGTTGTCATTCCGAAGACAATTTCAATCCAAAGACAACACAACAATTAGTCTGAAGAAGATAGCAGGCACTATTTTTGGCATTCTTGTTCGAAGATTAGGCAAAAATCAATATTCCCATTCTCAAAACATGTTTTAAGTATGCCAACTCTTATGGATATCTTTTATGCTAATGGTTAATTGTTATATACTATATACCAATCATTTACAATGAAGAAATGTAAGAAATATATACCTGATTAAAACAAGTTAATGCAAGTTTTTGAAATATGATTGCTTCTGTTGATGTTCTACTGAGAATTTCTGCAACATTTCAAAACAAGTGCAGTTGGTGAATTTGTACAATGATGGTTCAGAAATTTTCAAGGTTATGCATGCCAGAAAACTGGTTTTCATGCATACCAACCTAGTAGTGCCTTGAAAAAGGTTTTCACTGCTGAGTTATTCATTTTTCTCTTTTTTTTTACCTCTCCTTTTCTCTCTTTTTTTTCTCTTTTTTTCTTGATTCGACTATGCCCATGAAGGAATTTCATGATTTCCCGAAATCATGCCCATGAAGGAATTCATAATCAGAATTTATTCATCTTTTTGTTTTCTATTTTTTTTATTTTTTTGTATTTTTCTATTTTTTCTTGAAATCCATGATCATGTTGATTGTTTTGAAGTGGAAGAGGAAATTTCTTCCACCTGTTGTGTATCCAAATTGTCAAGCTATTGCAAGAATTCCTCTTTAGTCAGAGGTGTATGGTACACCCTGAGGCGATGTCCATTCACTACCAACTTTCTCTGTGACCCATCAATAGGAGATAAACGGACTGCTCCATTGTCAAATACCTCCTCAATCCGGTAAGGTCCAAGCCATCTAGTTCTCGGCTTTCCAGGGAAGTCTTCATAGCGAGAATCAAACGGTAAAGCCCAATCTCCTTGTTGAAGTTTCCTCTGCTGAATGTGATTGTCATGCCACAATTTCCTCTGCTCTTGAATTACTTCAGTTTGGTGCAGAGCATCCAACCTAAGTTCATCCAATGCATTCAGCTGTAGAATCCTATCTGTCTGTGCCTGTGACAATTCAATTCCAATTTCCAATGTTGTGCGTAGTGTTAGTAGCTCAAATTCAATAGGTAAGAGGGGCTTTTTACCAAAGACTAGTTCATAAGGTGTGAATCCAGTAGTGGATTTCCAAGTAGTATTGTAAGCCCATACTGCTTCAGGTAATTTATCTAGCCAGTTCTTCCTATGAAAAGCTACTATTTTTGTTAAAATTCGTTCCAGTTCCCTGTTTGTTACCTCAACTTGGCCATTTGCTTGTGGGTGATAAGGTGATGATTTTCTATGTTTGATTTCATATAATTCTGTAAATGCCTCAATGACTTTGGATGCAAATTGGGGTCCTTGGTCTGTGGTGATAGACCGAGGAGCTCCAAATCTCTAAAAAATCTGAGTATACAAGAAATCAGCGACCTTCTCTTCACGAGCATGTTTGAAAGCACGCACCTCTACCCACTTTGTCAAGTAATCGGTGCATACTAGAATATGCACCTTTCCTTGAGAAGGTGGATCAATAGGTCCTACAAAATCAAGCCCCCACCTCTCAAATGGCTCTAAAACCAATTGAGGCTGTAGTGGCATTTCATTTGTATGAGTGGGTTTCCCCATTCTTTGGCATGCATCACAATGCCTGATGTACTTTTTCACATCCTTGTGAAGAGATGGCCAATAATATCCTGTCCCTAAGATTTTTCTAATTGTGATTTTTACAGAGTAGTGTCCACCTGAGGGTTCATCATGACAAGCCCTAAGGATATCATACACCTCATCCTTTCGGATGCACCTACGTAACACATGGTCAGGACTGCACTTAAAGAGTATACCCTTGATCCATTCAAAAGAAGAACTCTGTTTGATCAATTGTTTCTTCTGTTTTGAAGTGAAATGTGGAGGAACTTTCCCTGTGACCAAGTAATTGGCTATATCTGCAAACCAAGGTGATTGGACTGATATAGCAAATAATTTTTCATCAGGAAAGGTGTCTTCAACTAATTCCCCTTCATCTGTGTTCTATAGTCTGGACAAGAAATCTGCTACAACATTAGCTTTTCCTGGTTTGTTGATTATAGTGATATCAAATTCTTGTAGCAACAGTAACCATCGAATAATTCTTGCACTTACCATAGGCTTATTCATCAAATATTTAATGGTTGTGTGATCTGTGTGAATAAATATTTGATAACCTGTGATGTAATGCCTAAATTTGTTGATGGCATAAATTACTGCTAAGAATTCTTTTTCAGTTGTGGTATAATTTTTCTCAGCTCTGTCAAATTCTTGCTAATGTAGTAGATGGCATAGTGTTCACCATTGTCAATTTGTCCTAATGCTGCTCCAATTGCGGTATTGGAAGCATCAGTCTGTATGTGAAATGGTAATGTCCAATTAGGGCCTCTTAACACAGGTGGAGTTACTAATTTTTCTTTCGAGCTTCAAATGATTCCTGACATCTTGCAGTCCAGGAAAATTTAGAATCTTTAGTCAATAGGGCAAACATGGGATTGGCTATTGTGCTAAAGTTGGGAATAAACCTGCGGTAAAAACCAATATGTCCTAGGAAGCTTCTGACATTAGTCTGAGTTTTAGGAGGAAGAAGATTCTTGATAATTTCCACCTTCTTTGGATCAACTTGGATTCCCTGAGGAGAGATGTGATGACCAAGAACTATTCCTTCCTTCATCATCATAAAACATTTTTTTGGATTCAAGGATAACTGGTATGTTTCACAGTGACCTAAAACTTTGTCAAGGTTTTCCAATGTAAAGTCAAAAGTCTGTCCGCACACTGTGAAATCATCCATGTATATCTCAACATTGTTGGTAGTTAGATCAGAAAAGATTGCTAAAACTGCTCGCTGAAATGTTGTTGGGGCATTACACAAACCAAAAGGTAAAACCCTATAGGCAAATGTTCCCCATGGACAGGTAAAGGTTGTTTTCTCTTGATCTTCAGGTGCAATCTGAATTTGATTATATCCACTAAATCCATCAAGAAAACAAAAGTATCTTTTTCCAGCAAGGGTATCTAACACCTGATCTATGAAAGGTAATGGAAAATGATCTTTGTATGTCACCTTATTCAGCTCTCTGTAGTCTACACATATTCTCATTTTTCCATTTTTCTTAGGAACTATAACCAATGGAGAGACCCACTGGCTATCAAAAATTGGGTAAATGAATCCTACCTCCAGAAGTTTTTCAATTTCTTCCTTTACAATATCCCTTAGGGCAGGATTCAGTCTTCTCTGGAGTTGTCTTACTGGCTTGACTTCTTCAGTATAAATTCTATGGGTACATATATCAGGGTGAACTCCCGACATATCTTTATAGTTCCAAGCAAAAGCATGAACATGCTTCTGCAAGACAACTATCAATTTGTCTTCCTCTTCCCTAGTAAGCCAACTGTAAATGTTTAAAAATTTTCTTGGCTGGACTTCTATTTGTTTTGTATTTGGAAGGACTGAACTCACTTCTTCATACCTGGTGATTAGGGAGTTAAGAGGACACTGCTAAGATGGGAGAAAGTAAGAAATTTCTATTTCATTATTTTCTGATGGAAGCATATCCTGTATGGAACAGTGAGAAGGAAAAATCAAGTGATGGTGCCACCCATGTGGTAGTGAAACAGAGTTTTCCTGTGATAGTACAGATGGTTCACCTTCAAAATTTTGGTTCTCCTCATTCCTTAACAATTGTTGGATATTTATTGCTTCTTCTTCTTCTAACCCTTGTTCATGCAGAACATTCATTAGGATAGTTTCATTTTCTGAGTTTTCTATGTCATGGAGGTCTTCTATGTGTTCCCTTACTACCAAGGTGGCTAGTGTGGAAATAACCTCCTCTGATTCTTCATCTGAATCAGGAAACCATAACTGACCTAAAAAATTGTTGGAGGGTCTTGCAGGAGGATACAAAGAGATCTGTTTTAGATCAATACCATTTGAAATAGTCATTTTTCCAGATCTGCAGTCTATGAAGGCTATTGCAGTTGCAAGCCAAGGTCTTCCTAAAATGATGGGATATCCATGTGTTGAATTTCTTGGTTGTAAAACCAAAAAATCTGTAGGGAATTCCCAAGATGAAACTTCTATAGGAACATCTTCAATGATACCTTCAGGTTTTGCAACTGACCTATCGGCCATTTCTAAAACTGTAAATGTGGGGCTGAGATGTTTGAGCTGTAATTGTTTCATTATATCCTTGGTCATGACATTTATTGCAGCTCCTAGATCTACTAAGACATTTGATATTGGTACTTGAACCTATAGTAACTATGATAATCTGGACTTCCTGGGTCACTATACTTTGGAGGTAATAGTTTTCCAGGATAAGAGATCAACTATCTTTCCTTCAATCTGAACAGTCTTGGGAAATGCCTTCTTTTTCCTTCCTGCTCTTCTAATGCACAAATCTCGGATAGTACTTTTAATCACTGGTATATCCTTAATGGCTTGCAATAAGGGCAATGATATAGTTAACTTTTTAAGTTCCTTGACCAGGTCTGATTCAGAATTTTCTACTGTGGTATTGAATCTTTCAGGATATGGAATTATCCTTGATGAAGGTAATTGTTCTGCCTGTGGTTCTATTTTTTCTTCTTATTTCTCTATTGTTGGTTCCACTATAATTGGTTCCAAGGGTTCTTGCTCTTCATTTTCTTTGCTTTTATTGGAAATGGGTTCAAGTACAACTTTTCCTGAACGGAGTTGGATGTTACTACAATCAATAACATTGATTTCAATATTTTCTTCGACTTGACCACATAGACAGGGGATGCCTGTCTCATGTTGTTTGGATTAGTGACTGATTGAGCTGGAAGTTGAGGTTGTTTCACCTATTGTGTTTGTTGTGGTTGGTTCTATTTTTCTTGAAAGTTTTGATTAGGTGCGAGCAACAAATGCTGATTTTGACCTTGATTTCTTTGTTGCCTTGGATAGGACTGGTATTGTTGATTCCACTGTGGTTGATTTTGCATCCAATGTGGATTAGTCTGATTCTGATTCCAGGGTGGATTGTTTTGATTCCATGATGGATTGTTTTGACTCCATGATGGGTTGTTTTGACTCCATGATGGGTTGTTTTGATTCTGATTCCAGGTTGAATTACTCCAATTTGTTTGTGGCCATTCTTGGGAATTTGTCCATTGAGGATAATTCCAAGGACGTTGGGGTGGTTCTGATTGTCCCCAAGGCATAGTACCAGGATTATGCCCCCAATTTGTAGGAAAACGAGGGGGATTTTGGTATTGAGAGAAATTTCCCCCTTGTTTTGGTCCAATATAGTTGAGTTCCTCAGTCTGATTTTCTAACACGGTTTTGAGTTGTGGTGGCATTGATCAGTTGAATGCCTCTTTAAAAATGGCTGAGATAGATGTTTTATTCAAAGGACATTCCTGCAAAGCATGTTTATTTCTACATCTTGGGCAATAAATTGCCAAAGGTTCTATGTTTTTTGCTTTTGCGGACATTTCCCCCAAAGTTGTGTTTAATTGCACTAGAATATCAGTTTTAAAATTTGCAAGTTCCTCTATTAGTTCCTTCACATCAATGCCATTTGTATTTTTTTCCTTTCTTCCTTGCTTATTGCGAGAGTAATTCCTGTAGAGATCCATAATTTCCTCATTATTGAGAGTATTTACATCTCCTCTTCCCATCAAATCCAATACGTCTCTGGATTCATCTTGCAATCCTCTCAAAAAGATGGTTTTGTATAACTCTGGTTCTACAAGTCCACATCTCCTTTGAACAAAGGAGAACCTATCAAGATAGTCTTCTAATGTTTCATCATCTTCTTGTTTAATCTTGAATAACTCATCTTTCCTGTTCCTTACACGGCAATACTCCTGATATTTGTCTAAAAACACAGTTTCCATTTGATCCCAAGTTCGGATGGAATTTGGCTCTAAACTCATGAACCAGCGTAATGCTGAGTCCTTGAGTGTTGAGGGAAAAACCTTAAGTTTCTTATTGTCATTTACATAATCATAGGTTTGACACACTACCTTGAATTCAAATAAAAACTGATCAGGATCTTCAGATACAACACCTCGGAAGGTTGGAAGTACTGAAGGTGAAATAGTCTTCATGGGAGAGTTTTGTGTTGGATTCAAACGGATAGGATATTCAAATGTTCTGGAAGGTTGAGGAATATCCTGATCATCTCCTTCATCATGGACATAGCCATGTTGGCCATTGCCTCCCTCTGCCATAGTTTCTGGTTTCTTAGTTAAACTTATCCAAATTTCTCTCTCAAGAGGTCCAAGACCCTCTGTTGATAATGAGTCTGATGATTCTTCTTTCTCAGGATGTTCTAGTGATGGTGAAACTGGTGATTTTCCTTTCTCAGAATGTTCTAATGATGGTGAGACTGGTGATTTTTCTTTCAATATTTCTGGTAATTCAAACACAGGTGATTCACCCCTTAGGCGTGAAGATCTCCTTAATGGAACAAGCCAGGGATCCTTTTGGGTAATTCTACCTTTTTCATCCCTAGACTTACTCATTCATGTTCACTCTAAATGACATAAATTATATGTCAATAGTTGTTATTTTAACCAGTTGTTCTATTCAGATTTTATCCTGAATCTTCACAGTTCAGTCTAACTAACAGCTATTGGACTGTTGTTACCTTCTAGCAACACGTTTCCCCGGCAACGATGCCAAAATGATGCGTTGTCATTATACACATCATTAATTCTCAATGAATTTGTCAATCCAGGGCTGTGTACAAGGCTATCTACGGAAGAAGGGGTAAACAGGGTTATAACTTAGGTCAATCTAGAGCAACAGGTTTTATTGGTGAAACCGATTGTGTGGGGGGTTTTAGGACATTCCTATCTCTAAATTGCATGAATTAAACCTTAATCTAAGTTGCAGAATTGGAAACTAATCATTAACTACAGAAATGAAGTCCTAATTACAATTGCAGAATGAGACCTAATTATGTTGCAGAAATAACAATTGCAAAATTGAAAGTCTGATTCTAATTGCAGAAGGAAAATCTAATTACTTTTGTAGTAATGAAAATCTAATTCTAATATGGAAATGAAAATTGTCAAGGCTCTGTAACAGAAGGTTGTCAATCTTCTATGCAAGGGTTGACAACAAAACATAAAATGCAAGAAATTACAAAAAATAGTAAATTCTGGGAATGAAAGTCTGCAATAAATTGAAAGCTTTGCTGAAAGTGGGGATTACAACCAAATCATTAATCACAAAACATAAAATAAACTAAGATTGCAAATATCATTAGTTGTTTACAAAGGAATGAAAGGACAAGTTCTACAACTCATTCTGCTACAACAAAATCAGAATAAAAACCTATTGTTAGTCCTCCTCCTAGGTCTGGAAGTGGCCAACCTCTTTGTCCAGAAGAAGGTATGAGTCTCTCTCTCTTTAGATCTTAATCACACTCATTTACAAGCAATATAAAATAGAAACAATATACTTTTATTGATTCAAACACATGATTACAATAATGCTGCTGAAAACTGTTACAGGACTGTAGTAGTCACTTTCTGATTATCACCTATTACTGATTTCTCTATTCTATTCCCCTTACTCTCTATTACTTTCTTTCTTCTACCTCCTACCTAGCTCAACCTGAATGGGAGCCCTATTTATAGATGTCCTAAGATTTACTAACAAGTTGAAAAGATCTAATCCTATTATGCTGCAACAATTCCTGGTTTTATCCTAGAAGAAGATCATATTTTGATCTTTCCATAAATGGTGGCTTTGGTCGGCAAGGACGGCAAAGTCAGATCTGAGATATTTCCCTTTATCCTTTTCAATCTTTATTTCCCTTTTTCCAGCGTCATAATTCGGTCAATAAGTCAAAAAGCACATTCTGTTTTCATTCCGAAGATAAGTGGCTCATTTCAAAGATATTGCAATTCTCATTCCAAAGATCCGCTCATTTTGAAGATACTACAGTTCTCATTCCGAAGATCCGCTCATTTCGAAGACACTACAGTTCTCATTTCGAAGATCCGCTCATTCCGAAGACACTATGTTTTCTCATTTCGAAGATATCTGTTCATTCCGAAGAGACTTCGGAATGAACAAATGTGGGCTCCTTAAATGATTTCCTCTGCATTTCTCATGTGGGTTACTTCTCAGGATCAGATCCCAATGGTCTTCATCTCTTTCCACATGTGAATTCCATGCCTTGCCATTCATTGGCAGCTGGCTGGAATTTACATGGGAAAACCCAGTTTTTGCTGCACAGTAACAGTTTCCTTGAACTGTTGCCAGATTTAGGTAAAATGAATGCTTGAGACATATCAAAACATGATTAGTGAAGTGCTTGCTATTAATCTAAGCATATCTCATTTTAGCAAGTCATAACAAAACAACATAAAACTTATACAAAAAGCTGTAAAAATCAGAATATAGTACTTCAAATACATTCATCATGCAAATAGTTAATACACAACATATTGAATCAACTTAACTAGCATATTAGATTAAACATAAGAGTTTATAGGCAATTTCAGTGTTCAAAACATGTTATGATTGAGGCATTTCCAGGCCTCATCACTCGCATCAGTTGATTTTACCCAGAGATACAGCATGGTATTAAGGATTTCATTTATGTATATGTTGTTCGTAGTAGACACCTTTGGGGTTCAAGAGGATTTTTCCTACTTGAACCATAGCATTGTAGTTTGGGTAAGAGTTGCCCTAAGTATTACATATTGCTTGCTTCGTTCATGTGTCTAGTTTGGTGCTTAGCTAACTAGTGGTTTTTCTAAGCTTAAGGTAGTCTTGATTTGTAGGTGGTTGTGTTCAACTAGGTAGCTAGGGTTGTTGTACATCATCCCTTTATAGCTTGGTTCTTTGAGCTATGATGGTGTGTTTCACCTTTGTGATTTTGTTAGTATTTAAAAGGTAAAGACGTTAGTCTTAATCCTTAGTATTATGTTATGGTATTTTTTTAATTAAAAGATAGCGATCCATTTGTTATGGTGTTTTTTAATTAAAATATAGTGATATATTATGTTATGGTGTTCTTTTAATTAAAATATAGTGATCTATTATGTTATGGTATTATTTTAATTAAAAGATAGTGATATATTATGTTATGGTGTTCTTTTAATTAAAATATAGTGATCTATTATGTTATGGTGTTATTTTAATTAAAATATAATGATCTATTATGTTATGGTGTTATTTTAATTAAAATATAGTGATCTATTATGCTATGGTGTTCTTTAAAAAATAAAATATTTGGTATTGATAAATATTTATAATGGTTTTCCTGAGACTTGAGTAGATAAGGAAACCATTATAGAGAGAAGTATGGGATTCTCTCCTTGATTTATTGAAATGTATTTTACATGGTTGCTTGCATTTAAGCATGGTGTATGCTAAGTTCCATATGCATATAAGAGCTATCTTGATCCCTAAGTTTTCTAAACTAAGATCATGGTAAAAGGAGCTATCTAGAGGAATACATTGAAAGAGAAAATATTAAAATGGTATTTCTATGTTTTTGTATTTGAAGAAAGGAATACTTGAAGGAATTTGTAATTGAATTTATGCAAATATTTTGATGAAGAAAGGATGTAATGTAGATATACTATTTTAGTATTTCAAAACTTGATCCAAAATAAAATATTATGTGTTGTTATTTTGTTATATAAGTTATTGGAATATTGGTTATGTGCAAAATGGAAGAATAATTCTAGTGCATAGATTATGATTATAATGTTCTATATGTTGTTCATTCTTTCTTATAAAAATAAAGGAATTGTTAAATGTTAGTATTATGGATGTAAGTATTTTAATTAATATTTTAGTACTAGCATTGTGTTATATTTAGGCATGTTATTTCTATTATAGCACTTTAATCCCTTTAATGGGAGAGATGTTATATTTTTTATATTATGTATAATTCTTGGGTTCAGTATGAAATTCTTGGGTATGGCTTTTAGAGCCATATTAGGACCCTTGATTCAAGAAGGTAACCCAATCTTGGAAGGAGTTGCAATAATGCAATAACAAGAAGATGTGAATCTTGGAAGGATTTGTGGTGATGCAATAGCTAGGTATTCGCTAATCTAGGAGGAGTTGTGGTGATGCAATAACTAGATAACTATGAATGATAAACCTTGAATGGTGAGGCTCAAGTGTTCCAAAGTAGTGAGGTCTTTGGAATTATTCACAAAATAGTATAGTAGTGGTACCTTGGACGATGAGGGTCGGGTGACCGTGCTTATGGCTAGGTGAATGGTAATAGCCTTAGTTAGCCCATGGAGGTGTGGTAACTAATCACTACGGTATTATGCCAAAATAATCTTGCATATATGGACTTATTTAGAATTAGAGAAATGAGGTCTCCCTTTAAGTGTTATGGGCCTTAAAGGATAATCCCTATGTTATGGTCATGTTGTCCTATATCTGTGAGGGTATAGTAAAGGTGGGGGGACCATTATTGGTGTATTTCTTAAATGGTGAGGTTTGGGAAGGTGAACCCAAAAATATAGGATTTTGGCCACTCCTATCCACTTGAGTGTCATCTACAGTGACATTGAACTCAAACTATGGTTATGCCTTACAATGCTGAAAACTATTAGGACCTCTTTGTGAACCTTGCTTGTGATATAAAAAAAATATCTTTCTCTCTTGGGTTGGTTTTGGTGGGTTGTTATAGACTAGACCTCCCTTTCTCTTTGATCGCCTTCCTCTTAGCCCTAGTGATATAGTTTGATCAAACTTATGGATTCCTAGAAGTCAAGGGGTTTACTTTATCCAAAATGAAATATACTTTTGATTCATCCCATGTGATAAAGAAATGCTCTAAACTAAGGAATTGATATTTGATGGCATAGTTAGAGGTTGTAGGATAGGTTTTGGACTCAACATTTGGGATTTTGAGGGTGTATATGAAGATGAGAATACTATTGGGTGGGATTTTTTTGACTACCTAAGACTAATTCTTGACATGAAATTTGGAAGAGTAACAGTCAAGAGTAGAATATTACCATACACTAGGATCTTTGACATAATTATTTTGCACAGTGACCAAGTCCCTGACTAGATTCAGATACATTTGTTGGGTTGGAACTAACACGAGTACTATTTGCTAAGTAAGAGCTTGCAATTAACTAAGATTTGTATTGGTTAAAATCATAGGCTTTTGATATCCATTTGCAGAAGGTCAAAAACTCTAGTTTCCATATTGGAAATAAGTTTTTGGGTAGTTTTGGTAGGGAAATTTTTGAGTAATTTATTTCCTTTTTAGGGTTGTGATCTTGTTAGAGAACATCCTCATCATATTCTTTATTTAATAAAATTTATAATAATAAGGATTGGAATTGGAATGTGGTTGGATCGAGTTAGGAGTCTAGACTTGCCCTAAGCTTGTGATAGGGATAGTTGGACAAGTGGTGGGTTGGATGGTTTGAGCAAGGTGATATAAAGGTTTTATAGAGGGAAAAAATGGTGGATGCGGCCCAGGTGTTATCCTCCCTATTTGGATTAGGTCCTTTTTGGTTTGGATGGCTATCCCATAGGCTTCTATTAATGAGTTCCCTCCCTTAGACTTGATCATCATGGAAATTTTAGAATTGAAATCTTTCAAATAATAGATAAATACCATACCTAGAGGAGTTTTGATCTTGTCAAGAATCCTTAGCCAAGTCTTGTGGAACTGGACGTTGAAATCATCCATCATCTTTGCAAGCACCCTTTTTATTATTATGAGCTACTCCATGAAATATATCTCATATTCCTTCTTTCTATATCTATCTATTAGGAGGTTTGCTAGTTGGTCCTAGATTTTGACTAACTATAGATTAAGGATGATGTAACATTCATAATATTTTCCTCTAAAAGAGGTCACTAGTAGCCTTAGGGACATATTTTTATTTTTTGAAGAAATGCACTATCCACAAGCTAATAAAGTGGTGTAAATTCTTCATCGAGGTGATGGCATATTCTCCCAGGAAATAAGGTTAGGACTTAAGCATTGAGGTGGGAATTGGATCCCATACAATAGGTGGGGTGGTGGAATCAAGGGACCCTTGTCATTCCATGCTAAAAATATTTGAGGCCATTTTAGTGGAGATTCCATTTTACATCATCATTTCCTCCTCCTCACTATTTAATTCAAATGTGGTACCAACTCTTATGGATTTAATTTGGCAAAGACTCTCATAACAAGCCTTCTTATCATATATTTTTGAATTTATTTCATAATAATGGGGTCACTAGGTGGGGAAAGAGTGCTTCAACAAGCTTAGGATATAAAGAGACCCACCAAGATCTCAATATTTAACTTTTTTGGATGAATTCTCCAGCATCTTTCTTTTAATGGAGTTGTTATGTGAATCTCCTAATGCTTCACTTCAAGCAATCCAACTCAAACTTTCACTAGGGTCTTGGTCAAAAAAAAACTTCTCTTGGTTTATGGGGAAATATGAAAAGCTCATCCCACTATGAGTGACAAATAGACTATTGTCATCTCTAAATATCTAATCCTATTAGGGCAGAGAACGATGTGCCTGGGAGACCCACACCTCATGTAGAGCGACATAGCGGGAAGCTCCATGGGAAAAGGGAATGCCTACGAGGAAACCTCTAAGATTTTTAGCTAAGGTTGACTCCTCTTTAGATCTATTCTTTTCATAATATCAAACCTCATGGGATCAATTCAATGTTTCTAATGGATAGGAAAATGAAAAACAAGGAAAAAAATGATAGAAAGCATAAAAATAGAAAAATAAACTTTCAAAAAAAAAAAAATTAGGAAATTAAAACCTAAGCTACATGGGAAATGTGCCAAGATCAAGGTTTCCCTCCCAACTGCATGAAGTGGACACACTCATCACAGTATAATAGCTAGGATTTGATCACACTTCATCACATACAACCTAGAAATGAGAACACACTAAAGAAGTAGGATAGAGCAAATTTAGTCAACTTTCATTTATGTGCCAAATAATTACAAGGCATATAGCTTGAATAGGCTTGATGCTCCTCAAACAATAGCTCAATGTTCAAGCCCAACTCATCCAATTGAGGAGTGAAACGAAGAGCTTACAAGGATAGATATGAGTCATGATCAAGTAGCTCATAATGTCTTAAAAATATGATTTACAAATCTATTTATAGATAGGTATCAAGGGACCCTTCCCTCTCAAAAATTATGTAGAGGTTCTATGAGTTATACTCTATTCTATAGCTAAAATACTTCTAAACCTATAGCTAGCAGCCTCAAGATCTTTGGATATAGGGCCATTAATGTTGGTGTCTTTTAAGCCCTCAAATGGTAAGTTGTTGCCATTGTGTATTGCTATAGTTTTGGGTGGTTATTATACCATTAATTTTCACCAAGCTTGAGAATCTATATCTCAAAGTCCCCTCAAGCCTTCTACTTTTTGGGATATCCTTCTTGCTAATGTTGTTGGTATAGCCTCTCTTATTGGCACAGGTTGGTAGGGTAGGCTTATTCATGTGGTAGGAAGCTAGTGCAACTACCACATGGATGAATATGATAGGTCGGGTCATGAAAATTAATTTTCGTAGCCTATGGTGGACATTCCTTTAATTTCCCTTGCACTATTTTTCCTACTTAGCGAGCATCCTCCATGTATTCAGGATGGAACAAGGATCTTTATCTACCACCGCAGTGCTTTCTCTAATTATTCTATTTTTTGCTTCCTATCAGTTTCCATGTGTTCATCCTTATTTTTGGTGGCGCCTTTTATCCTCTTATGTTTTCTTCCATTGAAAGTATTAGCATGGGTTATCGGATGGAAAATTGGTAGTCTATAGGCCTTGGCATACCCAAACTAATGTTTTAGGTAAAGGAGCATAGACCATTAATGAGATATTCAATGGTCAACATGGCTCAAAATACATTCACCTTCTTTTGTACCATGGATTTGGTTCCTTCCCTTATAATTGAAGATGGGTTGCACCTTTTGAATCTTCCTCTATTGGTGACAAGGTGTTAGCTTTATATATAGGATCTAACAGTTGGTACCATTTTGATACTATCCCATTCTTCTTCAAAATCATAGCATATTATGACCTTAAGACCATATGATGTGCACTAGTCAACAATCCAATGTGCTCCAATATGGTGTTGGAACTATTAGAATGCAAGGTTTCATTCATAGCTTCTTATATCGGATGCCATAAAGCAATCATCCTTCATGGGTGATGAAGGCTTCACATAATTCTTACAAGTGACCCCCAAAATCCTTTGAGAGAGGGGTCCTACAAAGGATCCTTTTATGCCTTGTAATATTTGACATCTTTCCTCCTAGATATCTTAGTGTGATAGAGAGATGATGGACGTTGAGATGGAGGGCATGATATGAAGTAGATACATGAAGTACCTAGGTCTACGAGCTCATCCATGGCAAACTCTAAGTCAACCCAAAGGATTTTTCTAGATCGCAACACAACTAATGGAAAATTCATTTTAGTTTAAATTGGAAGGGTTCCTTGACTATTTCCACTAGTATTATTTGACTTAGAAATTATCGAAAGGGTTGTTGTGAATAGTATCAACTGCTATATCCTATTTTAGAACAAAGTATTTTATGTGGATGCATGATCCTAGATCCTCCACATCTACTACAAACCTCCATCAAAATATTTATTTGATCAATCTCCTTGGTAACCTTGTGGTGCAAGCCATGGGGTGGCCACGTGTAGTGAATTTTCACTATAGTCCCCATTTGACCAAGTGATATTTCTAAATTTTAAGCTATGTCTTAGCTTAAAATTGGAACATTGGTTTGACCTAAAGCATTACTAGTGTTAACATTGGGCTGATTTTATTGACGAGGAAGTAAAGGTTGATAAAAAAGTATTGGCCTAAATATAGATCAAGGTTGTAATTGTAGAGGTTATTTTTAGGATTGAAATATGTTAATAATTGACTCATTCTAACTTGAATACTTGAAGATGTTAGTGTTTGGAAGGATTGATTATTTAAAATATTAGATATACCAAGTATGGATCTTATTTGATGTTGAAAGTGTTAACTTATTCATGGCCAAGGCTGATATTGTATGATGTAATATTAGATAGGCCTAAGGGCACTCATTGTACAATATATTGGATTTATTTTTATATTTTATTATGTAAACCCTATGGTTCACAATTGAACTTGGTATGGTTAAACCTACCTTATAATCTAGTTTTGACCTTAAAGCCTTTCTTGGTATGTCAACTTAAAGTTAAGTTCATTTATGTGCTTAGGGTTTTGGTATCGGTATAAATACCCCCTACTCCTTCTCATTTTATTATTGGAGTGTTGTGATTCTTATATATAGATAATATAGTGATTATTTATGGTGCCTACAAGTGCCCACTATATCTTTCTCTCTTTCATCTTATTTTATGCTTTCTATATAAGATTTGAGTTTGTGGATTACTTTTGTTCATTTTTGGAAACTATTGTGAATTCCAATATGGTTTCAAAGTGGGTATGAGTAACACTATTTTATCATGTAGAAATGATACTTGAATCCTTTGATATTTCTTGTGAATCCTAGGATGATTTCTAAGTATCTTTAGCTTTTTCCATGTAAAATACAACAATGCAATTTTATTTTATGATTTATCTTCTCAAGAACATTGGAGAAATATCCTATTTCCTCTTCCAAAAAAGAGCTTCGAAAGTCAAAGAAGAATTGATTACAATTTTTTACTCTAAATTCAAACTCTCAAATAGTCAAGAATATTAATTTCTATAGCTTCCTAGAGGCTAATTCGAGGATGTTGAAATTTGAGTGTTAAGAAGGGGTGTTTCTTTCCCTTTGACTTTGGCTTGGTGCACATGCAAATAGGAGCATGAAAAACCCTTATTTAAGGATTAGGAATGCATACCTCCATAGATGATAGGGTAGAAACTACAACTATAATCTAAGAAGTTAAGATGTTGGCTCTCCAAGAACCCAAGTTTGAAGATCACCATAAAGATAATTTTGAAGCCACCTAATGCAACTCATTTGTTGGTATGATATAGTAGTTTGTACTATGCATGGGAAAAATTAGGGCATAGGTTTGAATCATATCCATCCTTTTTTATTTGAATGACCGATTGGTCTTATAGAGGAGGTTAGGACATTTTAGTGTCATCATGCATCATGGATGTATGGAGAGAAATATTGTTTTAGGGAGATGGGGTGTCAAGTTTGAACTATGCGTAGGCTATTTTTTTTGCTATTTTCAATGGATAAAAGATCATGTAATTATAAAAGGATTTTCTCACCAAAGGTGGTAGTTGCATCTTGGTAAATGCACTATGTTTAGCACTAAAGAGACCATGTTTGAAGTCTCTTGGATGCTTAGCATCTATTTTATGAAAGAAGATAATATTTCAATCAACATGGTCATCCTTAGAACCACTCATACCACATTATTACCTATTTATACCTCATACACCAATCGGGTGGAGGTAGGTGTCAAATTTTCAATGTACCAATTATGACCAACTAATAGAGAATGAGTAATGGTTACCAATAAATAAGTAGATGATACATGGTAGGCTATGATTTTACGTTACTTTCATAAGTTTTGGCAAATTAATTTTTCATTCTTTGAGAATTATTAGGGCAAATTTTCTATAGATCGTAACTTTTGCATACAAAAGTATTTTAAACCCCTTTTTTCAAATTGCATAACTTGTTGGTCTCTATGCATTGGTGACATTAGTTTATGGGATTTTTCTAGTGTGAGGGCCTGAATTATGCAAAATGATTCTCAAATCCTATTTCCCTATTTTGGAAGGCTATATTCATCATATTATATGTAATCACAATCTTTGGCCTAATGTTTTGGTAGATATACTTGGATTCATGATAGTTACACCAAATTTTGAGTTTTTTTAAGGCTTATAGGAAAAGGATTTAGGTTGTACTTTAGTCAACCCCTCTGCCTCCTTCGAGTGATTAATTTAGTCTATTAGTAAATATCTAATCATTCATGATATCTTCCTTCTATTTCTTGTCCAAATACTCATAGAAGTTTGTTATATCTCTTTTTTTAAGAAGGTTCATGAAAACTCTTTTTTGGTGATAGAAATCAGGTGGCCCAAGGGCAACTAGAATTCTTTAAACAAGATGATATATGCTACACCTTCAAATCATACCTTATGCGAGTA
Organism: Wollemia nobilis; assembly: GCA_028583015.1. Lineage (NCBI taxonomy): Eukaryota > Viridiplantae > Streptophyta > Pinopsida > Araucariales > Araucariaceae > Wollemia > Wollemia nobilis. The sequence continues at coordinate 18,233,431 of JAQPPZ010016947.1, read as the reverse complement.
TGGAAGATTGAAATAGTTTATATTTAGAGGAGGTGATCTTTACTTATATTCTTCATTTTAAGCCCTAGTGAAAATATTTTTTGGATGTGTGTTGGAGTATCTAATAGTGGCAGTAATGACTATAGTCTATCCTAAGAAGCTTCTTATGCAAGAAGCACATTTGCAACAGTGAATTTTAGATAATGAGAGGGATTTATATGAGTCTACCTCAAAATACAAAGGCCCAGTAGAGCATCCATTATGGTGGGGAGACAATATTATTAATAATATCTTCTCTCCTTAGCCCCTTAGTTCAAATTATGATGTTTTGAAAGTGTAATTTGATTGATGGCCAAGGTTGACGTTGTATGATGTAATATTGGATAGGCCTAAGGGAACTTATTATACAATGTATTGAATTTATTGTAATATTTTATTATGTAATCCTTATAGGTCATGGTTAACCTTATTATGGTTAAAACCACCTTATAATCTTATAATTAACCTTAAAGCCTTTCTTGTTATGTTGGCTTAATATTAAGTTCATTCATTTACTTGAGGGTTATGGTATTGGTATAAATACTCTCCACCACTCCTTATTTCATTATCAAAATGTTGTGATTCTTATCCATAAATAATATAGTAATTATTTATGTTGCCTATGGGTTCCTACTATATCTTTCACTTTTTAATTTTATTTTACACTTTGCTATATAATATTTGAGTGGATGAATTTCTTCTATTTTTTTCTAGAAACTATTATGAATTTTGACATTGAGTGGGATGTTGTGATACATTTGATAATGTATGTGAAAAATGAGGTATTCCATACAATGGATTCATAATTATAGTTGTAATAATGGGTCTCCTAGAATCCCAAGTTTGATTGGTTTTAAGAAAGGCATAAATAAAAACTATTAGATGATTAAGAAAATATCTCTCAAAGGGGGTGAAGATATTGAATTCTAACCTTGGTTAGATAGTTTATCCATTTGACCTCTTAATGAAGTTTGATTTATAAACACTTCAAGCTCTTCCTCTTCGCATACCTATGTGATGAATTACTTCTTTTTCCCTTTTATGTTCCTCTATTGTTACAAGATTAATTGAAGTGTTTGGATCTCTTTGCTTGATTAATATACCTTTCAATATGTATTCATGCGCTTAAGTCTCCGGGTTAAAAAATAAAATAAAAAGTAAATAAAAGAGAGAATCTCTCTATGATATAGAGAAAATTGCTTCCAATTTCAAAGCAAATTGCTATCTTAAATGCACTTGGAAATATTATCTTCTCTAATTGAATTAATTCCAAATTTTGGGTGAATTGCTTCAGAATTCTTAAGCAAATAATTTTTCTAAATTCACTTAGAACAATTTCTATTTCCAAGTAATTCTCTTTCGAGGAAGTGAATTGCTCTTATGAAGACTTTGTAAAGTCCTTCAAGTTTTGGCAAATCACTTTATATTAGTGATAAAATACAATTTAATGATTACATTTAGAAAACCTTGATGAATTTTATGAAATTTTACTGTCACCTTGTAAAAGTTCTAAAAAATTGTTAAAGTTAAAAATAAAGTTGTCATTCTCAAAGCACCTACAAAATTGTACACAAAATCTAAAATATACAAAATTGGATTTAAAATGTGACTGGACTTAATTTCAACATGGATATCAATCCCTTGGTCCCATCAAGCATGCCAAAAATTATTGAATTGTAGAAATTTCTAACTTTTATTATGCTCATAATTTTATTTAAACAATTGGAAGAAGAGATATCATACTTCCTTCAATATTCATATTTAGGTTGACTCCCCACTACCCTTTCTAAATTAATATATGATAATCTAAGTATAGAAAGTAAACATAAAAATTAAATGCATAAAATTAAATGTTTATAAGGTAAGGGTACAAGAGATTAAAGCAAATTGGATGAAAATAAAATATGGTTGTAGCTATAGCAAGGAGAGTGTATAATCAATTAATGCATGAAAATTTTGAATAACAACAATGTATCCCCATGCATATGAAATAGAAATAAAAAGGTATGAAAAGAGTAGTGCCACAATTAGAAAGCAAAATGTCTTGCACCATCTCTTACTATTTCCAAAATGAGAGCAATTACAATGTGGGACTCACAAAGTATAACTTTGATTATCTTAAAGTAAAAACATGTTTAGAATGGATCACATAGATCCTATTTATAGAAGTAAATCACCCCTAAGTTACATCGTTTAATAAATTTATACTTCTAGTAAAAGTAATAAATTGGAGGTATCTTTAGCAAAATGATGCGCCTTCAAAGTTACATGCCTTGAATTATGCCTCTATATGGCTTAAAAGCCTTGTAAGTTGAGTTATGGAACCACTAAAAAATAAAATTTAATTTATAAAATATCCTCCTTTGTATTTTTGCACATTTGTCTCACTTTTCCTTTCAATTAGTGATTCACTCCTATTTGGCAATTAATTTGCTCCTACTGAGCCAATCACACCTCTATAATGGATTGCATCTATGGACTTGACTTTGCAAAATTGGCTTCTTAGAGGCTTTAATTGCTCAATTATTTGGATTTACAAGTGTCCTAAATTTTGGGAACCCGAAGGTATTAATCAAGTTACAATAGGTCCCATGTAGTTTCTATGTCAAAGAATAAAACAAACCACCTTTTAGATCCCTAAGACTAGAACCACATTTTACTTGAATACCATAAAGGATATCTTTAGCATTAATAAGCATGAGGTATTTAGAATAAAAATAAATTTGAATCAACTTTGGATTCATTCAAATCCCCTTGGCATACTTGTATACAACTACTAGGTGATATGGAGCTCTCATATTTCCTCTCGTCATCGAAGTTTAGTCTAGGATTTACAAACTATCTAAGCTTATTGATTCAAGTCGTATTCAAAATCAAATGTAATTTCTTACATGTGCAATATAAACATGGTCATTGAAGTTACTTCTAGTTTTCATGAGTTTAATTCATTTACTAAGTATTGATTATTCAATCTCAACCAAACTATCAATACATGTTGTAAATAGTAAAAGCAACACCTAGATAATGAAATAGTGACACAAGCAATGATAATGAAATAAATACTTTTATTAAAATGACGTGGAGCCTTAATCTCCCTTTTTTACAATAATTTTTTTCCCCAAATGACAAGAGTCTTATTACAAACAAATAATTTCTTGTTATCTTCGTATTACAATAAAAACAAAGGGAGTGTAACTCCTTCATCGAATCCAGCTAAATGAAGGGTGTATGCACTCTTTCCTACTATAATCGAGTTGTGAAGTGGGCTTGTGTATCCTTTTGTCAGACCACTCTATTGGTTGCAATAGCCTTCAATGATCTATAACCTGCACACCATAAGAAAATGAGGGTTAGTAGCACCTGTTGATAAATATATTAAAACAAACTACAAACCCTAAGTAAAAATATTTGCATATAGTAAAGTAAAAATGTAAGAAAACATAAACAAACAAAATCACAATGCCTTGTCAAAATATACCTGAGTTGCAGGATCTATGCTTTTGTGGTTGAGGAGCTCGAATCGTGAGTGTGTGAACACTCGGCAGCGTTCGAGGGCTAGTTCACAAGTACTATAGCAAAAAAATGGTGGTGGCGATGACAACGGCTACTCAAGATGTTAATTTTTAGACCTTGATAAAAATGTTCAGCCCCTTGATTCACAAAATGAATCATATTTTATAATTTTCCCTTGATCATGTTAGGGTTTCAACGACACCAATGGGTGGTCGAGATTAAAACATAATGAAGGGTTGAGATTGAGATTGGACAAGTGACATAGATCATGATGAATGAATGGTTAAGATTAAGACGTGATGGGCGGCTGAGATTTATTCATATATATACATATTATATATATATATATATATATATAAATGAATACATATTTATATTTATATTTATATATATAATGAATAGTTGTGATTTGAGGATGTTGGATGACAAGTGGCTAGGATTTGGTGTCTACACATGTCAAATTACCAAAGATGCTTCTAGCATCTAGACAATCCTAGGTCTATGTGAAGTCATGTCAACCTCCCCTATGGTCTACTTTCTCTTGCATGTGTGTCCTATAGGTAATTTATAAGGATATTATACAATAAATATATCCCTATTTAGTATTTGTGAGAAAACTTATTACATCATGTAAATAATTAGGTAGTTATGACGCTATGGTTGGTAAATAATTACTAAACCAACCACCCTATCATATTGTTCATTATACATATGCACTCATTTTGTTTAATTGAAATTATCTAGCATTATATTGATCCATCATGTGATATTAGATAACAAATCATTTTGGGAGAGTGGAGGTGATATTATGCAAAGAACAAAGGAAAATGTTGGCTTTTGAGTAATTGCTTCAGCACTTGTAAACATTGTCAATAACATCGAGCACTTTTTAATATTTATTTATGATATTCATGGGTATTAGAGTTTTGTTTCTATTTTTATTAGATATGAGCTATTTTTATCATAAGAAGATAATCGATCTAACCAATTCCAAAAGAATAAGAATTCATTTTTTATAATGTAGATCAGAGATAAAGATTACAAATTATTGTCAAATGAGTTGTCTTTCACAAGTTGTTACATGTTTGACAATATGTTTAAGTGGATTTCCAAATTTGAAGGAAGACGTAAACATGCTATTTAAAAACTCTTGTCGTGGAGGCATCCATTTGAAATCAAAGGTGTCATTCAAAGATTTTTTCAAGTATAAGACATAGATAATCTTAAAGTCGAGAAAGTGTGATATTCAAATGAAAAGGTATTGTAAATTTGTTGGAAGTCAAATTTGACATGTTGAAATTAGTGTTTCTTGTATTTCGAATAAAGGAAAGTGACATTCACAACGTCGCACAAGATTAGAATGGTAAAAAAAAATTAAATAAAAAGACACCTAGCATGGCAATGAAGGTGACATTTGTTGAATGATACATTTGCATGCACTAAAGGTATGTGTAATTCGTTGTTAAATCCCCAAAAAAATAAATTTAAAAGTTACACTAGTAAAAGTATCAATGCTATAAAAGTAGTTTGTTGTAAAAGTATTAAAGACTCTTAACAAATGGTTGAAGTGATGTGCAAAGTGACATCAAAATTTATGTTATAGTATCTATCCAAAAGATAGTAGTGATTATATGTCTTAAGTTATATTTAATATTTTTAAAATAATCATGTTGTAAATTGTTGGGTTGCAGTCAAGTTGGAGGAAGATTTGGTTGATAGTGTGTTCATGATTTTCTTGAATTCTTTGGTGGGTAAGCTAATATAAGATGAATATGTAGCTATAAACTCTATTTTGATGTGTACTTGGAGCAACAAGTGATTATAAAGAAGAGGAATGTATATCATTATATAGAGGTATTCTATAGTGTATTTATATTTCATAGTGAGCACATGAAGTCAGTTTCCCAATGTTAGATGTTTGGTGGTGTATACATTTTCAAGAATATGGTTATATTGTGGGGGTACTAAGGTTGAGGGTCAATATAGGGCTTCATATTTTTTTGTGGCTTTGAATTTCCATTTATATTCTCTGGAATATAACCCTAATATGTCATAAGACTTCATGGAGCTAAGTAGAGAATTCATAACATTTTTATATTTTTGGTATACAAAGGAGAAAGCATATTATTTTACATTGATGAATATCTAATGGTTGTAAGAAGGCACAAATGTATGCATAGAAGAAGAATGCACTCATCATTTTTCCTATCAAGAAAGGGGTATTCATTTTGTTTTACTAAGCATTAATAAAGCTTTGGATCCACATGTAAGGTTTTTGATAAGTGTTTGCTTGAATAATGTGAATTTAAGGGTGTTTAATGTGTAACATTTTAATATTACAAGGATACATGGATCTAATTAGAAGGGAAAGAGGGAGAGAAAGAAAGAAAGAAAAAATGTGTCAAGTAGGAAATTTAATATTATTTCAAATAGTAAAGACACAATTTGTAAAATTGAATTTGGTTACTAATATTTTGATCATGATTCAAGTGTTTGCACTTGCATGTTGTCAGCGCTTGGAGAATATTCTTTGTGTAGTACTCATGTGTGGTTCAAGTGGTGGACATTATGTAAAGATATCAATGTTTATTTTGAGAGCATTAGCATTGTACTCTTTCTTTGATCATGTTTTATCCTACATCTATTGCGTAGGTAATGTTTAAATATTTTTATAAAGGATTGAAAACAACTTAAAAACTATAGTTTTTTGCTCGATGACACCACATTATCTTTTTGTGAATGTACATATATTTATACTTGTCACAAAGCACTTATCATCCAAATGCAACTGTTGAATACAATATGCTAGAAGAATTTTGAAGACCACATGATAAAAAACTATGTTTAGTTTGAGGGGGATCATATGGTTAATCCAACTCTAATCCATTTTATAGATTGAATTATAGTGCATTGTCTAGTAGAGATAATTCTTCATTTGAGAGAAATGGAGACCCTATATTTTATGGATAGTAGAGTGTATTTGTATTCATAGATGACCTTGTGAATGGTGTGTACGTTTGTGTTCACAAACGATGTGTTGTACCTGTGATTGGTTAAGTGTGTCCCTAATCACAAAGGTTTGTAGATAGATAAGTGTGTCCTTGTTTGCAACTATGTAGATGGATATGGTATATATCCCTATCCACTTATGATGTAAATCTTGTCTAATTATGTTTGTCCCTATCCTTGATTGAGTCTAATTGGATCAGTCTCATTGAGATGAGTAGTTGAGTTTATTCTTGTTCATGATGATGTAAATCATACACTAATGTGTGTTCTAGCCCATGATCTTTTTGAAATATAAGTTCTTGATTCCTTCCCTTGTTTGAAGTATAACGTAATATGGGGGGAATGTTAGGAAAATTATTACATCATGTAAATAATTAGGTAGTTATGATTGAATGGTTGGTAAACCATTACTGACCCAACTACCCTTTTATTATGTTCATTATACATATACGCCCATTTTGATTAATGAAAATTGTCCAACATTTTGTTGATTTGTCAATTTTCCGTGTTATTTTCCTCCTACTATAGGAAACAAACATAGTAACAAATGCATGTGGCCACCCTTTTCTTATCCTCTCAAAACAACCCCTCAAACTACCCTTGTAATAAAAATTAAATGTTATAATTTAATATTTTATTAATTTGTTATAACAAAGTGTTCATGAGATTCACATTGCATTTATATTAGTCATTCTTCATGTGACTATTTTAATGAGTGACTATTGATTTTTATAACCATTTAAACTTTATTTAACTTAGTAATAACTATAATTTATGGGAACTATAAAACATAGAATTCCTTTACACAATGTTAATGCCAAAGAACTAGAAAGGAGGAATATTCTTAACATCAACTCAAGGACTTATTTAAAAAAAAAAATTGAATTGAAAAAACTTTTAAGATGTATAATGTTAAGTTTACTATGTCTAATAATTATAATTAATATAAAAGAACCCATTAATAAATGCATCCAACTATATTTATTTTATATTATTAATGTATATAAATTTAAAACTTCTTCATCTGATTGCAATCAGGGCAAAATTTTCTTGAAACATATCTCATATTTCAAAAGCCATATCTTTGCATATAGTTGTTTGTTTCAAACTATTCTTGCACCATTTTATGCAGATTGAAAAGTTTTGAAATGAGTGGTTATACAAAAGAAGCCAATAAGTATTGATAGAGATACATCCATGTGAAGATATATGTCTAAAACAAGGGTAGCATTAGGGCAGATTTTTTTCAAATAAATGCTTCGTCTTTTAGGAACCATATCTTTGCAAAGGATTACCTAATTTAAATGATTCTTGGACCAATTTGTGTCAAATTTTAAGAGCTTTAAAATTAGTGGTTACATGAATGAATATGAGTAATATTGATAGGAATACGACCCTATAAATTTATCCATATGTAACAAGGGTATTGATAATTTTTCAAGTCACAAAAAAACAAAATTATAAATAGCTGGTTTGGATGATGGGAAGATCAATGAAGGGCTAGGGAATTAACAAGGTAGGGAATTCCATCTAGGTGTAGGATTTTTTAGCTAAGTTTCATTTAACTCTTCATTATATTTGAAGTTCTACATGTAAATTATTGTAGGTTTATTTTCAAATAATATAATCATTATAGGATATACTGGTAAATATCAATGGATATTGAATTACAGTGTCCTTACCATAGATTATTTATATATAAATCCTTAGAATAATACCTAGTAGTAGATGTTAGGGAGGACCTCATAGAGCAACGATCCTTGTTTCTCAAAGATAAGGCAGACATTAGTAAATTTAATGGGTCTTGACCAGGGGCTTTGAATCTAAGAAAATGGATTGATAGGATATGGAATTCTTCAAGAGTGAGTCTATTATTTCTTTCCAAAGGTTTCTTCCTAGACATTTTTTGCTCCAAGGAGTAAATATATAGAATCTTACAAGGGGGTCCTTGGTGTATGATAAGAGCAAGACTCTTCCTTACCCAATGGTATAAATGCTTTGTACCTGAAAACATAATATATCCCTAGTACTAGTTCAAGTATGGATTACCCATTGAATTTTAGGAAATGGATTCCTATAGGAAACACTCTGGAAGAATTCCTTGAAATTTTAGAAACTACAAAATATAAAGCCTTGGCTATTTATGCCCAGATATGGGTCAGGACTAATATTAGTAAACCTTTACCATAATCAATCATTCTAAGTATGGGGATAAGTTGAGGATCCAAACCATGGGTTATGAAAATATATCTTTCAAATGTATAAAATATCATGAGGTTGGACATATTGAGAGATCATGCCCTAATAAGATTCCAACAAAGACATATGTACAAAAACCACAAGAGAAACTTATAAATGGATGTGGATGAGGGTGGTTTTTAACTTCCAAAAAATATACCTAGATAGATATAGTAAATAGATAGTGGATACCAGTAAGTAAGGATATTTGAAGAAATACCAACTCTTTTCAGGATTTACATTATGAAGAAAAATATATGAGCTTAGAGAATATGGTACAACAAGATTAGAATAATGAAAGGAACTATCTACTTAGTCTAGACCTGATTTAGGGATGAACATTCCTACTAAATCTAAGAAATGTGCTTCATAAAATTTGGAAGACTCTCTTGAAGTACTATGCACCATTTAGGAGAAGGAAAGTGGTAGGCAAAAATGGTATCAGATGTTAATACATGTACAATTAACAAGGAAATACCAAAAAAATAGCAAGACAAGTCAAAAGCTTCCTTAGCAGAGCTAAGAAAGGATAAATCTAATGAAAAGGAAAGTTGTGAAAGAATATTAAAGAATAGAATAATAAGACCTACCCTTGATATTGGAAAAGGAAAAAGAGGAAAACCTTCAAATTATAAAGTGAGAGCCAAGGAAGCAAGAGCAAACATAGAGAAAGAACACAATATAAGTTGGTTGAACTTTTCTTTACTAAATAACAAAATGATATTGGTAATTTGTAGGAGGGGACAATAGCCCCTAATGAGACATGATTACCATCTCATGGAATATAATGGGTGCTAATGCCCCCTCAAAGTAGAGATATATCAGGGATCTTTGTTTAAGTAATAAGCCTAATATTCTTAATATCCAGAGAACTAAAATGACAAAGGAGAAAGTTTTCAAAACTATGAAAGTAGTATGGGCAAGTTGTGAATGAGATGTTGAGGATTCCAAAGGAGTGGTAGGGGGAATTATAACTTTTTGAAATCTAGTTAGAACCTCCTATGAAACCATTCATAAAACTAAGCATTGGATAGCCTCATTAGTCACATGCTACTTTGCAAATATTTATTTCACCCTTATAAATGTGTAGACCTACAACTCAGTCAAGCGAATTAGAAGTATGGAGTGGGATTGAAGTCTTTATGAGAATTAAATACCAAGAACCCTGATTCATGATCATAGGAGAAAACCTCGATTCATGATCGTAAGAGATTTTAATGTCATAACCAAGCTAGATGAAAAATTTAGGAAAATTAAGAAAATAACCCAAAGAATGAGAGATTTATTAGCTTTTATTCAAAGCAATAATCTATGGGAGGTTAAGTTTAAATAGAACAACCATACATGGACCAACAACAATATAGGCTAGAACCTGATAGCAAAAAAATTGGACAAATGCATACTTTTAAATCATTGGCTAGATGAAGGAACTTGAGCTAAAATCAATACCTTGATAAGGATTAGTTCATATCACTGGCCAATAAGAGTTAAAACGGTGGTAGGTGAACCCAAAAATATTATATTTTAAATATGAGTAGATGTGGCAAGACCATCCTCAATTTACTGATATGATAGCACAAACATAAAATTCTTTAGAAAATGATGGGTTTATATACTTTCAAAACAAATTAAGTCAATGACATCTAGATTAAAAGAATGGAACAATAACACTTTTGAAAATATTTTTGAGAAGAAAGAACTAAAAGAGAAACTTTCAAAATTTTAAAAAGATGAGCACAATAATCCAAGCTTGGAGGAAAGGGAGTTGCTTAGTGAATATCATAATATTTTGAGTAAAGAAAAGAAATTTTGGGGATTAAAATTGAGATGCACTTGGTTAAAAGGAGATAAAAACACAAATAGGATGGTAATAGTATAAATATTAGCATCTACAATAAGTAGAATTAATTCAGTAGAAGTGGTTTTAATTAAAGCAAAATCAAGAAGGAGACAAGGATTTTTTCTCAAAATATTCTAGGATTGGAGATTGAAGTTCTTAATAATAAGCTATTACAAGAAATACCTTCAACAACTGAAGATAATATAAAATTGATGGAGCCTATTACTCTAGAAGTTCATTTAAATATTTTATTTTTTGATAAGGATAAATCCCTAGGTTTGGATGGACTCTGCAACATTCTATTACCATAACTAGGAAATAGTAAAGGATTCTTTATTGATGGTAGTAGAACAGTCTAGGGTAAAATAATACATAACTTTAAAATAAATTCAACATATCTTACCCTGATTCAAAAAAATATGCAAAATTGTTTGATTCATTTAGACCCATAAGCCTATGTAATATGTCATATAAGATTATCTCCAAAGTGATGGCAGATTGGTTAAGACTACTATTAGACAAAATTATTTTAGAAGAGCAAGGAGGATTTGTGAAAGGGAGAGATTTTGGACAGGATCATAGTAGCTCATGAAGTAATTCATTCAAAATTTTCTAAGAAATAGAGCAATGATCTTAAAACTTGATATAAATAAATCCTAACAAATATGATTAAATGGGATTTTCTTTTTGCGGTATCAAAAAAGTTTATATTTAGGAAGAAATGGGTAAGATGGATTAAAGCTTATGTCTCTATAATATCATATTCAGTGTTAGTCAATGGGCTAGTAACATAATCATTTAAGACCAAGAGAAGTCTTAGACAAGGAGATCCTCTATCACCATATTTGTTCATTATTATGGCAGAGGTATTGAGAAGGAACCTGTAGACAAGTAAATTGATCTGTCTGTATTTGTTGAATCTATTTTGCTATTATATGTTATTTTGAAATTGTACGCAAAGTGTTTGATGAAATGTGTGTGCATATATTTAATTATTTTATAAAATACAATTTAATATTGTACGTAATAAAAAAATGATGTAAGTCAATTATGTTGGCTAAATTACAAGTTATAAACTATTTTATCCTCTAGTGGGAAATGTCATGTAAATGCAAGATCAAATACATATGAAATGTAATTTGGGGAAGTTATGAGGTAGTTGGAGGGTAATTTGTTGCTATTATTATTGTTGTTACAAGTTATGTGCATTATTATTGTTGTACTATAATGACTGCAAATCTATAAAATTATTTAAGTAGAAATGGAATTGTGTATCAGCAAGTTAAATTTTATTTCTACATTTTGGCTTCGTTTGCTATATGAAGTTGGGTCCAATTTGGTGACAATGAGTTCTGAGAATAAAAACCCTTATGGAGATGTGCAACGAGAACAATGGAGTGCAACCAAAGAAGTAGGTGAAGACGCACCAAATTTGTTTATTGATGCAGATGAAGGGTTATCTAAAGGGACATGCACGCCAATGAGATGCAAAAATGCAAGTGAAGATTTTGTAGATAGAGGATTTGTAGAATCCTGTAGCACTAGTCTAGACATCTGCAAAACCAGTCTATACATATACAGTCTAGACATCTGCAGAACCAGTCTAGATGTTTGTAGCAAAACCATTTTAGACTTCTACAAAACTAGTCTGGACATAAATATAATTTATAGAACCAGTCTAGACATCTGTAGGACTAGTGGAACTTGTTTGGACATCAACAAGACTGATGGAAATGTTAGAATAATAAAATTATATCCTAAGTTGTTACTAGGATAAGTTGTATGGTTGAGATTAGTCAGTTAGTTATGATCCAATGGATCAGATTGTAAGCATTTGCTATTTAAGCAAGGTCATTTCAAGTTAATAACATCAAGCATTTTGCTTTTCTAACATGGTATCAGAGTGGGCCTTCCCTGCCTTGTGAGCCTAAGGAGTGTTTCCTCATGAGGGGGATCCCCCTCCTTTTTTTTCTCCCCATTTTTTTCTTCAATACTGAGGGAGTATGCTCTCCATCCTCTAATGGATCAAAAACCATAAAGTAAAAGAAAACCTGCAATTTTTTGGAAATCTTTCATTTAGGTTATTTTTTCAGTTTTTTAATTTTGTAGTCTTACTACAGATCTGAGTTAAAAATTGAAACCATAGGTAGAGGCATGTTAATTGGAGGAGGATCCAGGTCAAAACTAGTTTGTGTTGCACTTTAGAGGCGTTGTGGATGATGCCCAAATATTTTTTCCATTGCCATGGTTGTCGAGAAGTTTTTTTGCCGGTGTGTTGTGGAGGATGAGTTGGCGACTCATGCGCGGCCCTTCCCAACGTCGACTTTGCCTTCTTAATGGATGCCTATTTTTTTTTGGCCCCATACGTTGTGGTAGTAGAAGATTTGGTAAATTTATTTCACCCAAAAATAATGAGTTTGCTATCGAAAAATAGAAGGAAACAAACACCCAATTTCTTTCAGCGTGGGAGATTACCAATTGATGGATGCCAAGGTTGTCGACGAGCGCCTACTACAGCTGTAGGCTATGCGAAATAAGCTGTGAAAAAGTAGAAGATATGATATAGTGGATCTATTACTGGGAGAAGGATACTTTCCCAAGTTCGTGGTTGTCACCTGTAATCTATTTTGCAAAGCCGCAGTAGAAAACAACAACAATTTTTTTTGCGTGGTGATCCAATTTTATCGTGCATGCCTTCGGTTTGTGTGGTGGGCCTAATGTGTTTACCTCCATTATGCTCCCATCATTTTTTATATTTTTTCTATGTTGCTTGCATTCTAGGGATGGCGGTAATCACAGGTTGAGAGATGCATGGATGTCGCAGAGAGTAGGCGATGGGAGGGGACTGCCTGTCCCGATGTAGGAGTTGCATAAGCGAAAGAATCAAGGAGTGATGAAGACTTGCGCCCCCATCAATGTTTATGTCCATGTCTGTGGTTGTTATATTTTTTGATGTGTTGCATTGGTATATTCCTACTGCTCAGATATCCATCTCGACACACATTATATTTGTGCTTGTCGAAGGAGGATGATGATGTTTTCAGTTCTTTCATGCAGCAAGTTCCATGAAAGAAACTGTGATTCAGTTTTTCGTACGATGGTGACAATGTGAGCCAATGGAGGTATGTGATTTATTTTTTTCCTATCCATTGTGGAAATCTCGGAGAACTGCAAAACAATGTGGGAAACCTATGCTTAACAACGTGGAGGACATGCTTCTATTAACGATTGGTGATTGTGTAATTTACTCCCCCTTGTCGCCTATTTGTTTGTGTGTTAAGGAAAGTTTCTTTTGACAGCCTGGCATGCCTTGCTTCTCTAATGCACTCTAGTTAATGTCACAAAATATTTTTTCCTATATTTAGTTTGTCGTCAAGTATCTCCAACGAGTGATTTTTCCTACCTTCAATTCATCTCCATTTTGGTATCATACTGGCAGATATTTTAGACGTTATCGACATATGGAAGAATCTCAATGGCACAGCAGAGGCGTGGAGTTTTCCTAGATGTGCTTGCAGAGAAGTTTTCTCAAATCTCGTAAACTCAAAAGAACATTCTTGACAAAGGGATTTTTTTTGTTTTACTGAATGAGGCTCAATTTGCTTCGACCTTGTCTCTTCTAAAGAGTAAAATAGAAGAGACCTTGTTATTACGTTGGTGGCATCCTCTCTAAATTGAATTGTTGCTAGTGGCGTCCTCTCTAAAAAGGTGTAGATCTTTTTTGAATCAAAGAAATTTTTTGTGGAGATGACGAAGTCCTCGTCTGTCGTCCACCCAATAGCAATAGCCAAAGCAGTTTGGAGCCCCATTCGACGATAGATGCGAAAGATTTTTTGAGCTAAAGCTTCACACACAGCTCAAAAAAAGTTGGACAAAACGTAAACTACTGAGACATTCTTTTTGGAGGCTACGTGGTTTAAACAGGATATCCACGACATTACCATTAAATATTTTTTAATGCAAGTTTGCATGAGTTATTTTATTTCAAGTTTGAGATGTTGTTGAATGATGGACGCGCTGAACTCCTGGAGAACGAGCGCCCTCGACTGATGATTGCACTCGATATAGTGGAAGATAGCCTTTCGTTCGCTGTCATTAGGTGATGGGGCCACAACAAGATGCATACAACTATCGTCTCTACCTCACCAATGTGAGCACCCTCTTTTAGGAGGAAATGCGAAAGTTTCACGACATCCAACGATGGTTATGGGTTCGCAATTGCAGTTTGAATTTTTGACGTATTTTTTAATATAGAGCGGGAGATTCAAATAACTACCATTCATGTTGTTTGCACTGCTATGAAACATCATGATTTTAGCTGGGCATCGGTCTTTGTCAAGCAGTCAAATTTTAGATTACCAGCAGATCCTTCCACTCATATTGAGAAGTTGGGTCCAGCTATTCTCTTCTTTTGGTGCAAGAATCGTCAAATGGACTACATTTATGAGGATGAACTAAAGAGCTACGTGGAGAATGGAGTAGTGACTGATCTCATTGTTGCCTTCTCTTGTGAAGGAGCAACCAAGGAATTTTTCAAGCACAAAAAGTTGGAAAAGGCATCTGAAACCTAGAAATATCATTCCTCAAGGTGGCTATCTTTATGTATGTGGTGACGCCAAGGGTATGGCAATGGATGTACACAGGGCACTACACACTATTGTTCAAAAGCAAGAATTCATGGATTAGTATAGGAATCATTTTTTTTTGGCAATTGTGGGTAGAAAAAGCCCCGTAGCAAAGTAGCCGATGTGCTAGGTGCCAGAGAAAAATGTCCATGTTGCGAGCCATGCGGCGGTCTGGGACTAAGGAGCATCAGATGGTGTAGGCCAATGACCATTTATTGATGTTCTTTCCATTGTTGATGATGATTTGAGAGGTTTGTGACAGCGACGGGTGGACTGCACTAGACGTCAAGGTCAATTTGCATGCGTGGTTGTGACGACGGAAGAAGCCAGCCAACAGATTTTAGCTGCAATTTACTAGTTTTTTTTCTTATGGCATCGTATTTCTAAATGTAATATTTTAAAATTTGACTCATAATTAATAGGCAGGGACATGTTTTTTGCTTTTATAAAAGCATTATGACCAATCAGATTTCTATGAGGGGGCCCACCAAACAAAAAATGCATCCAACTAAACATTCACCCAATTGACAGTCTTCTATTGTAAAAAGGGTTAAAAGAGTTTTTTGGAATATTCCTGTTGTTTTTTTTTCTTCTAAAACAACATGTGAGGGGAATTTTTATTTTTTTTTAAAACCATTCCAATATTCTGAAATATTTTTTATGACGGATAAAAAGAAGAATATTTTTTTTCCTACAGAAAAAGGTCAAATTTAAACCCTAGATAGGGGTATTTATAGTCGTCAGAAAGGTTTTTTTGAGGACAACATGGTACAATTCATTTTCAGCTTTGACTCTATTTTTCCACACTTTTTTGTGGGACAAAATATTGTATCATGGAGTGCATTCTTGGTTGAACCCGACACTCCCAAGCTTTGTAAGTGATCCTAGTATCTAGTCATCTCCTCTATATCACCTAGCGGTTGCAGCGGTTGGTTACCCATGCATTTCGGTAGGATGAGGAGGTCACCATAAGGACACGTTCGAGAGCTATATTGGTGCCCTTTCTTTTTTAGATTCCCTTGAAGTAAGTTGTTGTCCACTCTTTTTGGACCTTATTAATAGCCAATTGTGTTCATATAGGTGGAAACCACTACTTATGATTGTGGAGTCGATTAGGAAATCCCTTGTGATTCTTGTGGTTTTTTCCACACTATCTTCACAATCTTATTTTTTATGAACCACTTTGGTTTTAGGGAGTTTTTCTTTAGTGACCTTTTTTCTCAGTTCAAAGCCTTGATATGTGTCACAAGCACTGGTCTGGGAGTATGGTTTCATTCTTTTGATGATGAAACTCTACTTTTTTGAGACATCTGATGGATCCTTTGCAGACTTCTTGATGGAAGTTGTCCTTAAGGGGGGTTGAGAATCTTCCTTCATCCTCCATGCACATCTTCCTCCTTCTTCTTCTTTCTATTTTGGCAGGTGGTTTTCTCCCTTGTGGTTTTTCATCATCTCTCCAGCAGGTTTTTTATGGATATATTGTACATGAGTACCTTATCAGGCCTTGTTGTCGGGACTCATACTTGTGGATATGCCACTTATTTTTTGGTTTTGTTGTTTTTCACTACCTCCTAGTATCACTTAAGGGGAGGTGTTAGTATATCCTAGTACCACTTAAGGGGGGTGTTAGAATATACTAATAGGAAAAAGCATAATAAAAATCAAGATGATGATAGAAGCCCACTTAGCCATCAAAATGATAGCAAAATAGGTTGACCAGTTAGTTGTTAGGAAGATGATAGAACAAAAAGAGGAGCAGTCAATGCAAATTTGTATGTTGATGTAGAATGTTTCGTGTTGAAGCAATTGCAAGTTGTGATGCATGATGGTGAGTGGGACACGAGGTGCAAAATATAGATGACATGTTCAACAGTGCACGAGATCGAAGTCTGGTACTAGGGAAACTACAAGTTAGTATACTCGATGGGGATCAGGACGGGAGTTCAACATCAGAGCAACTACAGGTTGGAATATTTCATGGTACGAATGAGAGTACAACAAAAAATAAATTGTAAGGTGATGCACGTCAGGATTCACATAAGGGAGTAATATGCCAAGAATCACTATCAAGGTTAAGTCAACCTATGAAACTAAAGGCCAATTTGGGCATACTGTGTAAGTTTCCATTATTTTATGGTGAAGCAAGAGAAGACCCAGTAATACATTGGAGAATCTATCACATGATGTGGACAACGATTGGATAACATAATCAAGCAGATTGAAGGAGGTAGCTTCCTACAACGTTTCATGGATTTGCAATGGATTGGTACCTAAAATTCCCTACAAACAAGTACCAAATATGGGAAGAGTTGCATGATGCCTTTGTGCAAGAATTTTGATTGTTTGACAATGATGATGCAGTCATTGCTGAAATCTATAGCCTAAAATAAGGTGAGAATGAGTATGTTCATTCCTATAATAGTAAGATGAGTAGGCTATTTGACCATTTTGAAAATGATCAATCAGATGCATTAAAGAGAAGATGGTTCATAGATGGTCTTCTTCATTTATATCAGGATAAGATGACAAGTATCCCTCCAACGTCATACCAAGAGGCTTTGAAATACGCCTTGATTTGAGAAAGTGATGCAAAAATATTGAAGTATTGACCTCATACCAATGAGAGTGATTCTAAGGATGAAAGTGATTCTGATATTGAGACTGATTTAGATATTGAGAGTGATGATTTTAGGGAGGAGAATAGTTCATCGCTATAGTACTGGGATCGATAATTCAAGGTAATGACTCCTTAGAGACAACTGATGACTCTAACGACGAGTAGGACTCAGAGAGTGCAATATCACCACATGTATATGCAACACCAAGCGATATGGTACAATGAAGAGATACCACTAATGAACCAGTCTATCACAACCATCAAAGAACTCGTAGAAAAATAATTCAGTATGATAGTGAGGGAAGACCTATTGTGCAATGTTGGCAATACCAATCGTGGAAACATTTTGCACATGATTTTCAAAGTACTGCAAAGCAAGATGAACCAATGATTCATCAAGAATTTGCACAGTTAGGGGAGAGTTATAGCCCTTGCCAAGAAGTAGATGTGGTGAAACCAATTACATTAGAGGAAGTGAACCTGGTTGATATGGTTAACTTGATGAGCTTGATTCAAATTGAGCACGTGAATATGATTTAAATTGATGATGAAAACTTTTAGAAAGAAGACCATACTATAGAGTACATTCAGGAAGGAAGCCAGAAAATAGGGATTTATCAGGTGATTGGTCATATGGATAAGGCTCAGATGGATAGAGAATACAATCAAATGGTAGAGGAAGAGTCATCTGAGTGTAGATTTTTGAGCAAAATTTGTCTAAGGAGAAGACATCTAAGGTAAAATTGTCTAAGGTGAAGAAGTATGAGGTAAAGTCATCTAAAAAGGAGCCATCTAGAGGGTACATGTTTGAAGTCTATCTATCCGGAGGCTACACGTTTGAGGCATACCAATATTGAACCTACCCATATAGCAAGTACACATCTAGTAGTTACACGTTTGAGGAAGTTAAACGTCTGGAAAACTACCCATCTAAGACATTTAGCCATATACAGCAATCCATCGATAACATCTGCACTTACCCGTCTAGACTTGTGTGCAACCCGTCTGATACTTCTACCTATGTGTAACCCATTCAAGATGTCTACCTGTTTGAGACATCTACCCTATTATCCTATATGTCTACTATCTAGACATATACCCTGTTACCCTAGATGTCTACTGTCGAGACATCTATCCTATTGCCCAATATTTCTACTATCCAAATGTCTAACCTATTTCCCTAGACATCTACTATCCAGATGTCTACCTCGTTTTCCTAGAAATCTACTATCTAGACGTCTACCTTGTTTTCCTAGACGTCTACTATCTAGATGTCTACCTGTTCATCAAAGACTAAGCCATCAAGGATTGTCATCATGGACGTTACTATCAGATATGTGGCCAAAATTATAATGTCTACCTGTTCATCATGGACGTTACTGTCAGTGCAATCAAAGGAATTATCGTCAGAAGTACAATCTAACATAGGATATGTCTATCAAAGGTTGATCAGTCGATAGATGGTTAAAGGAAGTAATGAATTGGAGCTAAAAGGACGTTGTTTTAATAGGTCAAGTGAAGGATTCCATAATGTTACTGAGGAAAAAAATTTAGTTCAAACAGTGATGGTTTCAATGGTTTTGCCATTGAGGTTTCGAGGCTCCTCTAGTTTCAATATTGGAAATAAGTTTTTGGGTAGTTTTGATAGGGAAATATTTGAGTGTTTTATTTCCTTTTTAGGGTTGTGATCTTGTTAGAGAACATCCTCATCATATTCTATATTTCATAAAATTTAGAATAATAAGGGTTGGGATGGGAATGTGGTTGGATCGAGTTAGGAGTCTAGACTTGCCCTAAGCTTGTGATAGGGATAGTTAGACAAGTGGTGGGTTGTATGGTTTGAGCAAGGTAATATAAAGGTTTCACCGACGAAAACAATGGTGGAGGCGATCTAGATGCTAGCCTCCCTATTTAGATTAGGTCCTTTTTGGTTTGGATGGCTATCCCATAGGCTTCTATTAATGAGTTCCCTCCCTTAGACTTGATCATCATGGCAATTTTAGAATTGAAAGCTTTCAAATAATAGATAAATACCATACCTAGAGGATTTTTGATTTCATCAAGAATCATTAGCCAAGTTTTGTAGAACTATTTATTGAAATCATCCATCATCTTTGCAAGCACCCTTTTGATTATTATGAGCTACTCCAGGAAAGATATCTCATCTACCATATCTCTAGATCTATATATTAGGAGGTTTGCTAGCTGGTCCTAGATTTTGACTGACTATAGATTAAGGATGATGTACCATTCATAATATTTTCCTCTAAAAGAGGTCACTAGTAGCCTTAAAGATATATTTTTATTTTTAATGAAATGCACTATCCACAAGCTAATCAAGTGGTGTAAATTCTTCATCGAGGTGATGGTATCTTCTCCCAAGAAATAAGGTAGGGACTTGAGCATTAAGGTGGGAATTGGATCTCATACAATAGGTGGGGTGGTGGAATCAAGGGACCCTTGCCATTCCATGCTAAAAATATTTGAGGCTATTTTAGTGGAGATGCCATTTTATATCACCATTTCCTCCTCCTCGCTCTTTTAATTCAAAGGTGGTACCAAGTCTTATGGATTTGCTCTAGAAAATACTCTCATAAAAAGCCTTCTGCTTATATGTTTTTGGGTTTCTTTCTTAATAATGGGGTCCCTAAGTGGAGAAAGAGTGCTTCAAGAAGCTGAGGAGATAAAGCGACCCACCAAGATCTTAATCTTCAACTTTTTTGGATGAATTTTCCAACATCTTTCTTTTAATGGAGTTATTAGGTGAATCTCCCAATGCTTCACTTCAAGCAATCCAACTCATACTTTCACTAGGGTATTGGTCAAGAAAAAGCTTCTCTTGGTTTGTGGGGAAATATGAAAATATCATCCCACTGAGAGTGCCAAATAGACTACTGTCATCTCTAAATTTCTAATCCTATTAGGGCAGAGAATGATATGTCTGGGAGACCCACACCTCATGTATAGGGACATAAGAGGGAAGATCCATGGGAAAATGGAATGCCTACTAGGCAACCTCCAAGATTTTTAGTAAATGTTAACTCCTCTTTAGATATGATCTTTGCAAAATATCAAACCTCATGGGATCAAGTCTATGTTTCTTATGGATAGGGAAAGGAAACACAAGTAAATTAAATGATAGAAAGTATAAAAATATGAATGTAAATTTTCAAGAAAGTTAAATTGTAGTAAAGTAAAACCTAAGCTACATGGGCAATGCACCAAGATCAAGGTTTCCCTCCCAACCGCATGAAGTGGACACACTCACCATAGTATAATAGCTAGAATTTGAACACACTTCATCACATACAACCTAGAAATGAGAACACACTAAAGAAGTAGGATAGAACAAATTTAGTCAACTTTCATTTATGTGCCAAATAATTACAAGGCATATGGCTTGAAGAGGCCCGATGCTCCTTAGACAATAGCTCAAGGTTCAAGCCCAACTCATATAATCGAGGAGTGAAAGGAAGAGATTACAAGGCTATATATGAGGTATGATCAAGTAGTTGCTAATGTCTTTACAATGGGATTACAAATCTATTTATAGATAGATATCAAGGAACTCTTCCCTCTCAAACATTATGTAGAGGGTCTATGAATTATTCTCTTTTCTATAGCTAAAATACTTCTACACCTATAGCTTGCAGCCTCGAGGTCTTTAGATCTAGGGCCATTAATGTTGGTGTCTTCCAAGCCCTTAGATGGTGAGTTGTTGTCATTGTGTATTTCTATAGTTTTGGGTGGTGATTGTGCCATTAATTTTCACCACGCTTGATAATATAGATCTCAAAGTCTCCTCGAGCCTTCTTCTAATTTTTGGAATATCCTGCTTGCTGATGTTGTTGGTATAGCCTCTCTTATTGGCACAAGTTGTTAGGGTAGGCTTATTCATGTGGTAAGAATCTAGTGCAACTACCACATGGATGAATATGATAGGTCGGGTCATGAAAGTTAATTTTGGTAGTCTATGGTGGACATTCCTTTAATATTCCTTACACTATTTTTTCCTACTTAGCGAGCAACCTCCATGTGTCCAGGATGGAACAAGGATCTTTCTCGACCAATGGTGGGCCTTCTCTAATTGCTTCCTCTTTTTGCTTCCTATCAGTTTCCATGTGTTCATCCTTATTTTTGGTGGGGTATTTTCTCCTCTTATATTTTCTTCCATTGGAAGCATTAGCATGGGTTGTCAGATGGAAAATTGGCAGCCTATAGGCCTTGGCATCCCCAAACTAATTGCTTTAGGTAAAGGATCATCAACCATTAATTAGATATTCAATGGTGAGCATGGCTCAAAACACATTTGCCTTATTTTTTATCATGGATTTGGTGCCTTCCCTTATAATTGAATATGGGTTGCACCTTTTGACTCTTCCTCTATTGGTGAAAAAGTGTTAGCTTTATATGTAGGATATGACAGTTAGCACCATTTTGACATTTGACACTACCCCTTGACCCTGCAAGGGATGGGTATCTTGTCCCCTTGACCCCAAAATAGGTGGCGATGGGTGTTGTCCTTCATGTTGATAAGAGTGTTCATCTTGATCAAGGCCACAAGGTGGTGTGAGCTGCAAGTTGAAGTAATGTCAGTTACAGCGAACTTATGGAATAGGTGTAAGTGCAAGGAGAGTGACAAGAAATTTTATTACATTGTTAAGTACTTCTATTCCTAGTTTTTAGCTCGTGTCATCGAGGACGTCGACAAGTTTAGAGGGGATAGATGTAGACAGGCAAATTGATATGTTTGTATTTGATGAATCGATTTTACGATTATATGTTATTTTGAAATTGTACACAAGTGTTTGACGAAATGTGTGTGCATATATTAATTATGTTATAAAGTGTAATTTAATATTGTGCATAATAATAAATTGATGTAATTCAATTATGTTGGCTAAATTACAAGTTATAAACTATTTTGTCCTCTAGTGGGAAATGTCATGTAAATGCAAAGATCAAATGCATATGAAATGTAATTTGGAGAAGTTATGAGGTAGTTGGAGGATAACTACTTTTTGGGTGTATAAATAAGCCCACACCTCATTCATTCAAGGGGTTCAGTCATACAGGTTGGAAAGCATGGTATGTGTGAGAATGTTGTTGCATATGTGCGTAGGGCATGGTGCAACCCAGTCTTGTATGCAGCCATAAAGAATATTCTACCTAAGGTTGCAGGTTGTAGATTGTATTGATGAAACTATAATATTGTACTGTAAATGCCATTGTAAATATAAAACTACCTATATTTATTGTCATATTCTATTGTTGATGTTATTGCCATTGATGTTGTTATTATTGTTGTTATAGATTTTATGCATTATTATTGTTGTACTACAATGACTGCAAATCTGTAAAATTATTTAAGTAGAAATGGAATTGTGTGTCAGCAAGTTAAATTTCATTTCTATAGAACCTGAAGAAGGCATACAAAGATAGGCTAATAAGCAAACTTAAGTCTAGTAATAACATCAACAACATCACCCATCAATAGTTTATAGATGATACAACCCTTTTTGGGAAGGTAGGGAAAAATGAGGCTAGAGCTTTGAATAACATATTAAAGGAATATGAAAGAGCGTCAAGGTAGAAAGTTAAAAGGACAAAATCTAAATTTTACTTCCTAAACACTCCAACTAGAATCATATCAGGGATATGCAGGTTACTTCGAATGAAGAAGGAAAATTTACCAGCAAGATATCTAGGGATGCCCTTAGTTGAGAGGAGAATGAGAAAAAAAATTGGAATCCGATTATAAGTAAAGTTTAAAATAAACTACCAGCATGGAAAGGTAGATGGTTATCGTTAGCAGGAAGAGTGTAGCTAATTAAATAAATCTTATAGTTCATTCCAATATAGCATATATCCTTGTATATTATGCCAAAATCGATATAAAATGTTTAATCTATATTAAGCAATCATTTTGTGGTCAAGATTACATGATAAAAGGAAATTTCCTTTGGTGAAATAGAGCAAGGTGTGTGATGATAATACTAGGGGAGACCTTGGTTTAAGTGTTCTTACAGATGCAAACTTAGATCTAAGGGAAAAATTAATTTGAAGATTGTACAAAGAGAGTCAAAGACAATGGGCAAGAATTCTTCTAAGTACGTTGAGCCCAATGACCCAAGCTTAATATTTATTACATTCTCACCACTAAATGATTCTTCACTACAAAACGGTTTAAAAATAATAATTGATTTAGTGATTTAATATCTAATATGGGTGGTGGAAACTTGAGAAAAAAATCCATTTAGATGGATACTTGTGTGATAAAAGACCACTCAATCTATATCTAATTTTGAAAACATGGATTAGATTACTTCAATATAAATATGGTGACAGGGTTTCAAACATCATGTACAAGGATTACAAAGGAAGATACAAATGGAAAGAAGATTCTCTTATAAGTATACCAGACATTATTGTTAGGAGGTAGCTGAACAGAAATATAACAATGATTATTTTGAAGGAAGTCGAGGATAAATTGATCTAGGAGTTGAATAACTCAAGAGAATACACAACAAGAAGTGGATATAATGTAAAGTGGTAACAAAATATAACTACCACAATAATATGAAGAGATATTTGGGATAGCCCTAACATTTC
Source organism: Wollemia nobilis (assembly GCA_028583015.1). NCBI lineage: Eukaryota > Viridiplantae > Streptophyta > Pinopsida > Araucariales > Araucariaceae > Wollemia > Wollemia nobilis. The sequence goes on along the minus strand of JAQPPZ010016947.1, from coordinate 18,208,959 downwards.
ACAATTTAAAATGTTTGTATGGTTAGTAGGTCTTAGAAAAATTTTATCCTAGGATAACCTAATGAAAAGGGCTTTTCATGGCCCCTCACAATGTGTTCTATGTAAAAAGGATGATGAAAGTATAGACCATCTCTTAGGACACTACTCAATATTATAGGAACTATTTTAATGGTTTTTTAATATGTTTGGTAAATACATGGTGATGAATGGTATAATAATTGAAGAATGGTTAAAGGAATGGCAGAGCACATTTAAAAGTGAGGTATTATAGACAAGTTGGGATACATTAAAAGATACAATACTTTGGACTATATGGATGGAAAGGAATAAAATAATATTTAAAGGAAAGGAAAACATTTTAGAGGTAATGAAAAGGAATATTTGTTTAGCCATAGAGGAGTCTAAACCAACCCTATCAACTCACCCAATCCCTAATCTTGAGGTAGAGAGCCTTGATATATGGATTCAAGTCATCAATCAAAAGTATGATGGTGGTTACAAGAGAAACAAAAGGAAGACAAAGAATATAAAGTGGAAACCACCAAAAGTAGAGCTGGTCAAATTGAATTCTGATGAAGCGTTTAAAAGAAATCCAATACTAGCAAGAGGAGGAAAAATAAAAATAATAGGGGTGAGATTTTGTCACATTATGCTTTTAATAGTGGATTTAAGATAAATAATGAAGTTGAAGCTTGGGCAGCTTTGGAAGGATTAAAAATATGCAAACAAATGAAATGAAAGAAAATAAGAATGTAAGGCGAATCACTAATAATAATAAATGTAATTTTGAGGAAAGTAAAGACTTTATGGAACATACAAGAGATCATTGTGGAAATACAAGATCTTGCTACGGTTTATACATACGCTAAGGGAAGGGAATAAATGTGCAGATAGGCTACCCAATATAGGGGTTTTAATAAAGGATCATGAAGTTAAATTCTCTTTTCCATGGTTAAAAGAAGTAGTAAGTTTAGCTGAAGCTAACAAGAATTATATGAAAGAAGCAAATTCAACATAATGTTCCAGAGGACTACAAAATGTTTCAAGGTATCCACTTATAAATCAATGCATTGCAGGAAACTAATAGATAAATTGGACTATGATTTTGTGAAGAAAGTAGAAGTTTTGTATGTTGAGTGGAAGATGATATTAAATGGGCTTCATAGCTAAATGGATTATTTGAGTTGTTGGTTGGTATTTGGAATAGAGTATAGATTGAAACTTTCAACTTTTTGAGACTCCTAAATTATTTAAAAATATATTACCATTATTGATTTGTTTAAATGACATTAAAATATGAATGAGAAATATTTTTTAATTAATTATTTGGAATTAAAATGAATTTCTTTTGTATTATATAATGACTCGTAGTTTAGTTATTATGCATTTTTCTTGATAATATTTAAACATTAACTTTCAACTTTTTGAGACTGTTAAACTATTTATAACAATTCTTATGGTTGCACTTATGCATGAGGAAGGAAACTAACAGTTCATAGCTAATGAAGTAGACTATGATAACGTAAAGTTGTGAAAATATTACTCTTCTAATATGCGGTGAATAGATAGTAAAGGTGAAGTTTTGGTATTGTGAAGACTACTGCAAAAAAATGTCAAGAAGGATGTTGAATTTTGAATATTTATATTTACAAAGAAAATTGAAGAAGATCCAAAGATGAAAATAAAAAATTCATTTTTTTTATGAAAAATATGTAGATATCTAGTTATAGCAACTCAATTGAGATAAGAATTGAATTTTTTTGTAAACCCTCAAGCTCTAAAGGAGAGAGTTGTCATTTGTCAAAGGTGGAAGACCCGAGTACAACCCATTTTTTCTTTATATATATATATGGTAGGACCCCAAGGTCTTACTGTAAAATTAATTAATAATTTAATATAAATGTAATCGCAGGCCACTTAAAGGGGGCTCCCTTATAATCGCTTTGTCGCTATAGGGGTTTCCCTCATTTCCACTTAAAGGGGGCTCCATATTTAGAATCTAAGTTTCTTATTCTTCTTCTTGGATGATTTGTGTGAATGGCCAACCTAATATATATCTACCCTAAAGCTACGTTGGTGAAGAGACGTGATGGTTCACGTTATGAAGAGACGTGATGGTTCACGTTATGAAGAGATGTGATGGTTCACTTTATGAGTTAATAATATAATAATTAAATGATTAATAATACTAACTAATACTAACTAATAATGTTAGGATGGAGGATCCTAACATGCCACCCTCCTTAAAAATAGCTTTGTCCTCAAAGCTCAAAGTGAGGAGCTTTGTCCTTTGTTTTCCAAGAAGGATTTGCGTAAGTTCTTGGACTCTTTTAATGTCATCCTTCCGTAGGCAAGGATATCGAGAAGGATGAAGCGTTAGTGTGGGATTGCCAAAAAAATTAGTAAATTTGTGATGATTAAGGACAACCCTTGGGGTTCTTCAAATGCCTTAAAATGATGCATAAAAGAGGTGGTAAAACTTCTACATTCTCCTGTTGTTCCCTAGGAGAGGCAATGGAGGAGTGTGCAGTCACATTTTTGCTTTGTTTTCGGATAGGTTTTACCATGTGGTGAGAACTCACTATTAGAGTGTATGTCTGACCTTCATTGTTCACTATGTGTATGTCTACCTCATCCTTGCTTGGTGCATCGATCACTTCTTGCACATCGACCTCATTGTCTTCATTGCGGTGAGTAGGTGCACTGGTTGCTTCGGACACAACTACCTCATATGCTTGCTCTATGGAGAGACAAGGATCAACTTCCTTCAATAAATACAACGTTAGTGTAGCGCATTTATGGTGGGGTCCAAATTGCACATCACAATTATCGTAGAGACCTTTCGCTCGTTGTTCCTTCATCTCCTCAAAGCTGAGACATTTAATTGGTAAAGTTCGGTTAGGTTTGGGGGTGGTGTAAGTGGTTTGTGATTTCCCCATAGGTGGTTTTCCTAATCGACGTTGAACATTGAGTTTATCTTCTACTAACAAAGCTAATCCAAAGGTCTACATCAGGGTGTGAGGATGAAATATTTCCACCTCCTTCCTAATCTCATCCTTTAATCCACTAACAAAGCAACTTATGAGAAACGATTCATCTAACCCTGAGATGTGATTGACAAGATCCTAGAACTGATTTCGATATGCACGCATGGAAGTGATTTGATGAAGATATTTGAGCAATTCCCACATGACTAGGTCCCACATGGCTCTGATACCAAATGCAAGAACCCTGATGTTCTTGTGTAAATTTGATAAATAATTTAATATAAAATGTAATCACAGGCCACTTAAATGGGGCTCCCTTGTAATCGCTTTGCCGCTATAGGGGGCTCCCTCCTTGCCACTTATAGGGGGCTCCCTCTTTAGAATCTATGCTTCTTATTCTTCTTCTTGGATGATTTGTGTGAATGGCCAACCTAATATATATATCTACCCTAAAGCTACGTTGGTGAAGAGACGTGATGGTTCACGTTATGAAGAGACGTGATGGTTCACTTTATGAGTTAATAATACTAACTAATACTAACTAATAATGTTAGGTTGGAGGATCCTAACAATATATTTATTGAAAGAAGACTAACACATCAATTCAAGTACTTTAGTCCCATTGCCTTATTAACAAAACTTTAAGACATGTAATAGGTTATAAGTCCATTGTGAGTTTCACAATTATTATTAATAAGAAACAACTTATTAATATATATTTAGATACATGTACATCGATTGATTGTTAAAATTCTACGTTCAAACCTAGGGGACAGCCTGTTTGCAAAGGTAATAGTCTGATCTGAATCCTGAATGTGTGCTAGACCGATGATGACAGTTAAATCTTGAGCAATCAATGGTTCCCTTCACGTCAGGTCAACAATAACGAGGTGGAATAGGTTTGATGAAAACAACCCTTGTGGCTTGAACCCTACACTTGTCATTTACTAAAAATAGTGTGGTTGTGACCAACCCTCCTATGTAACAAAAAATATTAATTGTTAAATTTAAATATATTTATAATTAAAATTGTTTCTTATTATAAATGTATGAATATCATTACCTCAAAATGTCATTAGATCAACTAACTAGATTTCTTAACTTTAAACAAGGTTTGAATCTTGATAAATGATGCATAATGTAAGAAAAAAAAAATAACTGTTCAATTTAAAATTACACATTATTTTCTTGGATACATAATAATTTAAACTTTATATTCATTTATTGTTGATAAATTACAAATAAAATTTAATTAAATAATAAAATATATGTATCAAATGATATTAGTTCAACTGGTTACAAAGTTCAAATCTCACAAAAGTATATATATAAATATTATCCTGTTGTAATACCACTATAAAGTGATAATGTAATACTAATAAATAATTGTAATTTATTTTTATAAAAATACTAATTTATTAAAAATAAATATTGTTAAAAGAAAAATACAATAAATGGTATAACTGAAACCACATTTCCTTTGAGTATAATGAAATCCTCCCTCCCTGAATAACAATTCAACAAACGTCCTATAATAATATCTAATCTAAAATTCTGTGAACACTTTTAACTTGACAGTGAAAGAATTAATAAGTGAGAATGATGCCTGCACCAACAAGTGAACATCGCTTTGTCCACGTCTACTAAATTGAACAAGTGAATTTTTCATTAAGATATGTAGTTGGAGTAGACAAACAAATCCTTGTCGAGTTGATACTTCCTAGCCCTCACGTGACAAGGAAGAACATGTGCCTTATCTATCTAAGGTTGCCGTTCCTCTTTTTCAACTTGTAGATTATTCTTCACATGTACTAGGTCTATATGACTGGAAGTTTTCTAGATATTGTGGACAAAGAACTTTTGATGGTTCTACTTTTCAAAGATATTTGTTGTGGTTTTTAAAATTATATATATATACACACACGATGGTGTGGGTTTGTAATCTAAGGATTTAGGATTAAGGGATTTTAATAGATTAGTTATAAGTTTTGAAGTTCTTTTCTCATTTTAATTAGTTTTAAAGGTTGGGTGGATTGGTAAATTTTGGTATTTATTAAGAGGAGACTTAGAATCAAACCTTGGAGGCAAGTGTTTCTTAAGGCAAAGATAGTAGAATATAATGACTTTGTTTAATAAGCGTCAGCTTAACAATGACAATTCCAATCTCAAGCCACCAGTGGTCTCCCTCATGATGGTTCGCTAATAACAAGGTGAGTTAGGGGTTATAGAGGCAACTCCAAGGATTTGAACCCAGGTCTGATAGTATAAAATGAAGGAAAGTTACGGATTCCCCTATGTATCCAAAAAAATAAAAGTGATCCAAACTTGTCAATTAACTTTATATATAATTTATAATAATACAATTATTATATGGTTATAATGTTTATTAGTTTTAAAGCAATCTTTGGGAATAGGAAAGTTTCACTTCATAACCTAAGGTTTAAGTTTTATAGGTGAATCTTATCATTTTAGTTCATGAGGTTTAACCCAAGCAATGGGTAGCAATGAGGTTCTAGTTCCATAGGCTAACCTTAACATTTTAGTCTAAAAGGTTTAGAACAAACAATGGGAGTGGTAGATCAGTTTTACATTATAAACTAAAATAATAACTTCTTGGAATATATATAAGTGAAACTAAACGTAATTCATGTCATCTTCTTAGAGCATGCTCAAGTCTCATTGTATTGAAGTATAAACTTTTAAAAGGGTTTCAAATATTTTTCTTATAATTTTTTTTTAACATCTTATGATTTGTTATAGGCTTAGCCAGCAAATCCAAACAAAATGTTATTAAAAGATTAATTAAAATTCTCAAACTTGTAATGATCTTACCCTAGGAAACAAAGGTATTTATAGGATAAGGTTCAATTATTTCAAATAGAATCTGGATAAATAGCTAGCATTTAATAATTACAACAAAATAGCAATTATAATTATATTATGGTATCTCAAGTTTTTTTAACATGTAAGTTGCTCCAAGTAGAAAAGGTTATTTTTCCAAAAAGGCTTCATGGAAGATTTGAACACGAGGATTGTGGTGATAAATTTATATTCTTCCAATTTCGTACTTGGTAAGCTAAGCTCTCACAAGATGCAAAAATAACATATATAAGGAAAAAATAATATAGATAAGGAAGGGGTAATAATTCTTTATTGATTATTGACATTGATTTTAACACTATTATATCTTTGAAAGAAAAGAAAGATAGAATTAGTTCCTTGGACTAGGCTAGGGGTATTATAAATATTAAAACCTTTATGAATAGAAATAACTTATTTGATCCTCATTTTTTCAATGGGATCTTTACATGGAATAATCATAGGATTGGCCAACACCACATTATTGAGAAGCTTGATAGGTTTTTGGTGAGAGACAATTGGGAGGACCACAATATTTCTTTACAAACCTTTTTTCTTAAAGGGATTGGCTTATATTATTGGTTGGTTTGTCTTGAATTTCTACAATTACAAAAGCCACAAAATACCCCTTTCATTTTGAGTTGATGTGGTTAAGAGACTCCTTGCATGAGAAAATTCAAAATTGGTGGTATCAAGAAACACCCAAGCTCCTATTTCATCTTCTTTCAAAATTTAAAATTTGTCAAAGCTCAACTTAAGGAATAGAACAAGCTTTCCTTTGGTAGACCTTTCCAACAACTAAAAAAAAAATTTACGAGATCTAATAAAGCTTTAGCAAGACATAAGAACAACAAGTCTAAGTAGAGAGAAACTGACTAATGAAATAAATCTTCTCAACAAACTAGAGGAATTGGAAGCACGAGAAGAAAAATATTGGGATTAGAGATCTTAAGACAAGGGGTTGGAGGTAGGAGATAGAAATACATTATTTTTTTCATAAGTCAATAATGGTTTCTAGAAGCCAAACAATTATGAGAAAAATAATCAAAGTGAATAGAGAGGAAGTATTTTTAACTGCAAATATTCTAGAAGAGACAATATCTTACTTTGAGTAGCTCTTCAAGCAAGGTTATAGAGATAATCTATAGGCTTAACAAAAAATCCTAAATACCATTCCATCCATAATAACACCAAAACTAAATGAGAAATTGTTTAAAAGCATTTCATTAAAACTAGAGGAAGTGGTCATGGGAATAAAAAAGGAAAGGCCCCTAGCCATATGGTTTTATAGTAGAATTCTTCCAATCCTTTTAAGATGTGGTCAAGTTTGATTTATGAAAGGCAATTGAAAAAATTGTCAATCAAAGCATATATTGAGAGCTCTCAATCATAATATGATTGCTTTTATTTCCAAAAATAAAAAAAGGATCTTGCATAGCAAATTATAGGCCCATTACCTTATGCAATACAATATATAAAATTGCTTCCAAAATTTTGGTTGTCAATCTCAAGAAAGTTCTAAATCTTCTTATCTCTTAAGAGCAAAGGGGTTTTATCCAAGATAAGCAAATCACATATGACATCATCATTTTACATGAAGCTATTCATTCTATGATGGAAAATAAAAATAATTCCATGCAAGATAGACCTATCCAAGGCTATTGATTGAGTTGATTGGATGGTTTTGTCTAATCTACTTAGAGCCTTTGGTTTCTATGAGGATTAGGCTAAGTGGGTAACAAGTTGCTATTCTCCAACTCTCTCAATTCTCAACATTGGCTTCCCCTCTACGATGTTTAAAGTAGAAAGAGGCATTAGGGAGGGTGATTTACTATCACCCTACCTCTTCATCCTCCTTGTTGAAGGGTTGGGAAGATACCTAAAGAACCAACAAATTAGAACACTTCTGCATGGTTTTAAGATATATAGCGATTCTTGAGAGTTTAAATACTTAGATTTTAGCCCTTAGATATGTGTTTAACAACAAAAAATTACATATTTTCTTTTTCTATATAGATCATAAAGTTTAGTTTCATATTGTTAGTGTACTTGGGTTTCTAATTGCCTCACCTCCCTTTAAACACTTAGGGATTCATATTTCACCAAAGTGTTTGAAGGTACAAGATTGGAAAGAGTTGATTGATAAAGCAAAGAGTAAGATTATGCATGAGAATTTCAAGTTTTTATCCCTAGTTGACATATTTACTCTTTTTAAATTTATCCCCAAGCACTCTTTGTTTATTTCTTTGGAGTGCTTGACCAAAACCAATTCTAAAGGAACTTGATAGAATTAAAAAATAATTTATTTGGTCAAGGTTCCTTTGAAGAGAAGAAGTGGTGTTTGATTAGTTGGGACAAAATATGTCATCCTAAATATAAGGGTGGCCTAAACTTGTGAATGTCTTGTCTCAATAATGTTACACTATGAGCAAAAATATATTGGAGATAGACATCCAATCTAATTTCTGTGTGGGGTATTTAACACATAAGTATATGGGCCAATGTGCATTTTTGGTCTTCCTCGTCTTCCTATCCATGGAAAGGATATTCTATTTGGAAATGCATCTAATTGGGATGCGAGCTCATCAAAGCGAGTCTCTTTTAGATTCTCAGATTCTCCAAATGAGATGCTCATTTGATTTTTGGGAAGATACTTGGTTATAGTATCCACATATCATTCAATAAATCCCACATTTAAAACCTTTAAAAAATAGGTTCTTGACTTTAGGTTCTTGACAACCCAAAAAAGCAATAACTTTTTTTTTTTTTTTTTAGTTGAAAGTGACTTGATCTTTTAAAAAATAGTACATGGTTCAAAAAAATGGATAGTATGGAAGCACACCCCTAAAGCCTATGCAGAAATCAACCCAGGGCCAAAAAAAGGTCTGGGATAACTATAAAATAATTAGCATATCAACAAAAAAGAAAGGGCAGAAGACCTGCTAGTATTCAAGTCACCATAGGAGTAGCACCACCAGAGGGAGGGGGTCCTTATGCGAAGGATTTTTCCAATTGATGGGAGGATTAGGGTCTGTGTGAACTGAATCCCACTTAGAACCGTCACCTTGCAACTCTGAAGTGTCACCTGCGGTATGAGGCAAAGTGGTAGTCTAGTCTGACGATAAGCCCCAATGGTAATATTGTGGTACAGAGTGAAATCCTTCCTTGGCACACTGGTCCTACAGTTGAGGGCTATGAGCTGTCGGAGTCTTGCAGCATCGATCCCATTACTGAAAAGAAGAATGTCTTTATTGAGGTGGAGAGGGTGAAACCTGAGACATAGTGTAGGGGGCATTTGTAGATCCAACAGAGTTAGTAGATGTTGAACCTCAAGGGCAACCTTGTTTGTCTGTGCTTGAATCTAAAGTAAAACATTGGAGCATATTAGAGCTTTTGAATACATGGAAAACTCTAAAGATGCATGTTGAGCAGAAAAAAAATTCCATTACGATTTTTTCATATGTTAAATAGAATCTTAACCCTGAAAATATACCAAAATTGTTTCATATGTTACAATTTTTCATATGTTAAATAGAATCTTAACCCTGAAAATATGCCAAAATTGTTCCATATGTATATGAACTTACATTCGGGTTGTATCCCCATGAACCATAGGCCAAGAAAAGGGTTGTGGCCTAAAAGGTTTAAAATAATCATGAATCCATTTTCATGTTGTTTAGGCTAGGACGATACCAAAATAAATGTTCAATGGATTTTCTACAATGACATTAAAGACAACTGAGAATGTGCAGTCCTAAATAACAAAGGTAGATTACCTCAACTCTACATCGCTAATTTAACTTGGAAACCATGTGCAAATTGCCAACTAAACCAGAATGTGCAGTCCTGACAAAGGTTGATTACCTCAACTCTACATAGCTAATTTAACTTGGAAACCATGTGCAAATGTGCCAACTAAGCCTTTTATATCCTAACGTTTTTTTAAGAAAAATATTAATCCAATTTGAATATAAAATATTTAAAACCTACTAGATAATAATTGAAAGTATTTAAAAATCAACCATAAAACAAACATTTTATATCTTTGTATAGTAAAATAAAATAATTTATTTTTAAAATAAAAATAAACCCAAAATTATCCACTAACTTTTTATAACTCTGGATAAAAATCTGAGAGGGTTCTTCCCACTCCAACGCAGCCGGAGGACCTTGTGGTTGTTTTTAATCCACAAATGCTTTCAATAAAAATTTACCCCCACAATTGTGTTACATTCTAATAAAACAGACTGAAAAAATCCACGAATTCCGGCTTAATGTCACATTCAACTTGACATCCCCATAACTTACCTATAATTGAAGATTCCAATTCCCAAATTTTATGGCTGTAAAGATGAGAAATTTGTATTTCACGCGGGGAATAAACAACCGCCGTTGGATCACAAGGAAATGAATGGTGGAAAGGAGAACAAGTCTCTCGACTCTCTGCCTTTGGATTGTCGGCACACTCAGTGGCCAAAAATTGTCCACACCAACACAATTTAAATGCAAGTTTGACAGCACCTCTGAAAATGGCAGATGAATTCCATTCCCTATCCGTAAATCTGGATAAACACATCTAAGACGTGTCAGTAGAAAAGAAACCCTTTTAGTCATTGGCCAAAGGAGGTTAATATATTACTTAATGGTTTTTTTAAGGTAGGGGATCTGAATAGGGCCACGTGGCTCTTTTAGGTGCTTGATTAGCCTGTCAGCTAACATTGGGTGTTACCAGCAAGTCATCTGTGATGACTAACGTTATGCAAAGATTTAAGGGAAAATGATTGGACAATTTAATTTATATGTCCAAACCTGAGAGCCAGCATAGCCTAACTTATACCTACCCTAACAAGATATAGAAAATTTGTTAGAATTCTCTGTAAATTCTCCAGATGATGAGACCGGAGGATTATTGTTGAGTTGGGTGTTGGTGATTTGATAGAGAAAATGCAATAATCACAGGCCCACATTCCGTATTGTCTGTGTTCTGTTGATGGTGTGTAGGAAATTATTGGTTTGAAGGAGAGATTCAGATCCGTTGTATTGGAAGTTGGGTGGGATTCGTGACCGCTTGGACGAACATTGAGTTTCATGTGATGGTTGCTCTTGACAAGTAGAGAAAATTGAGAGTTTTTTGTGTGATCAAAATGCAGGATCCTGGCACCACATCCACATCTCCTCAGCAACAGTCAACAAGTGAGAAGTCTTCAAGCTCAGCAGCAGCCCCACTGGGGCAAGTTAAAGATGGTATGCCAGATCTCTCTTTCTTCAATGATTTTACACGTGTTTGGTGCATTACTGTTGTCTTAGTAAAGTCGTTCGGTAAACGGTGTAACAATTTTTTTAATTCTAGAATTTTGGTGAAGCTTCCTGGCACATTATCAGGGTGTTTAGGGATTGGATTGCAGAATAGCCAAAGTATGTGCATATATACGCATTTATCTCTCTTGTAAAAATGATGTAGAGATTTTTTATTTTTATTTAAGATGGGCATGTCATAAGTATGAAGTTATGAGTTTTATTCTGACCAATTGGTGTAGCAAATTAGTCCTATTCAGGGCAAGGTATGTAGATAAATAACAGGGAAAGTGGGTACCTTAGCTCAAGGTCCAGGTTTATTTTTGGTGAAGGACCCAAATTTAGGATGCTGTAGCCCGGTGTGTAGATAAAGAACAGGGAAAGTGGGTACCTTGCTCAAGGTCCAGGTTTATTTTTGGTGAAGTACCCAAATTTAGGATGCTGGAGCCCGGTGTGTAGATAAAGAACAGGGAAAGTGGGTACTTTGCTCAAGGCCCAAGTTTATTTTTGGTGAAGGACCCATATTTTAGATGCTGTAGCCAACATTGACAAGGATGACTGCATTGTAAAGGATGACATTTTGTTTTTTTTTTGTTTTTTTTAGTGGGGGTGGTGGTGGTGGTGGTGAAGGATCCATATCTACAAATAGAAGGTAGAAGTTCCATTAAAGGTCATGCAGGCCAACAGTAGGCCAACATTGCTACGGTTGACTGTATTGTGTATTGTTCTTAATCTTTAAGCTAGGGGCCCATGTCCACAAGCAGAGGTATGGATAATATTAAAGGTGATGTTGGCCAAGACTGCCAGGTTGATGGCTTGTATTGGATCAGTGAAGGATGAGTCAAGATCAAATGGCAGTGATCTATTACCTTTAGCTATTATTATTATTATGAAGACTCTTACCTTCAAACGTGAAGTTATGGGCTTCATTGTAAGGTGTCGTTGCCCAGTATGGCCATGGTTGAATGGATTTCATTGTTCTAATAGAGATGGATAGCAACTAGCAAAGCCAGATGTCAACTATATATGGTTATTATATAGAGATTCTTATGTTCCTTCTTTCTGAAGTTTGAATCATGCTTTTGTTTTTTTGTCGATCTTGATTTACAGTATTGTAAGGAATTATTTCTTGTTTTAATATCTCAGCAAATGAGAGTGATGAAGATATTAGAAGAGTTCCTGAAATGGGAGCAGGAATGCAAGCAATGGGAGGTCCATCTACCTCTGTGGTTGTGAGGCCAGTGGACAATCCCCCTCCCACAACTGGTTCCAATGTTCAAAGGAAAAGAGGAAGAACCCCTGTAGACAAAGAACACAAGCGTCTCAAAAGGTGAGTGCCTATGGATTGTCAGGTCTCAGGCTTGAACCCTAGCCTACATTCAATATTTCCAACAAAGTGAGACATAGTAGTGGTACTTTCCTTTTAAATTTTATTGCCAATTTGATTACCATTTTATTGTTTACGATGATCAGATTGCTGAGGAACAGAGTATCTGCCCAGCAGGCAAGAGAAAGAAAGAAAGCTTACTTAAATGAGTTAGAAACAAAGGTCAAAGATCTCGAGCAAAGAAACTCTGAGTTAGAAGAAAGAGTTTCCACCTTGCAGAATGAAAACCAAATGCTCAGACAGGTACAACTTAAGGGTGCAATTATTAAATTCGTTTTTTAGTATTAAGAGTTCTGCATAGACTAACTCTCTTTGATATACTCTTCTTGACACACACAACATGCACATATATAGCAATTGTACGAGTGTGCATTTCTAACCACTATAAAGATGAATGCAGATTCTCAAGAACACAACCACAAAAAAGAAAGGGCCTGGCAACTTAGGAGCAGAGGCATAAATTGTCTTGATATTTGTATGACAAGAAGCCTAGCAATTAGTTAACTAAACGTTCTGTATCCCATGTCATTTTTTGTTCATACAATGGAATTGGTTATGAAGCTTGTTGTGGAACAGTTGGGCATGGATTACCGGGGTTTATATGTGGGGGAACTAGTTGTATTATGCAAAATACATAATCAGCTATGCTGATAGCAAGAATAATAGTAAGAGTAGTTGATGACAATTTTCATCTGTACATACATATTAATGACCATGTTAATAAATGTTCTCTTTACTTCAGTAATACCAGTCTATTGAAGGAAAATTAGTAAGCATGTTTTTTAAGTTTTTGGATAAGTACATTGAATGTTGTAATAACAGTCTTATCTTCTAACCTTAAGAATCACTTAAACTCAAATGCAAGGTTAATGGCATTTTTCAAGATCCGAACTATTGCAAGAAATGAAGCAGGTGATTTAAAGTTGGAAATCTTTGAACCTTGTAAGTTTGGGGAGCTCCACATGAGAAATCAACTGATTCATTAGAATAGAATAATGTAATAAAATAGTTTAACATTTCAAAATAAAATGGTCTACGATGCAACTTGATTGAGATATGACTTCTTGTGTCATATATTTGATACCAGAGATAATAGTGGAAAAGTAAGGGATTGAATTTTCTCAATCACTATCAGGATTGCAAGCTTGAGCATTTAAAAGCAAATTGCAAGAGAAAAATAAATTTGAATGGAACAGATGATTATTGGAGGGACAAGGGAAATTGTCTGATTGTAACTAGTCTTTACAAAGAGGAAGCCTTCTGAGACTGTTCACAACCATCCCACTAGGTGATTTTGAGAGCTTTCACTTGCATATACTCATTACTGCTATCGGTCCAGTCACACACTGGTGAAACGTGTGTGTGGTAATGTTTTGGACAACGGAAGTTGTCTCATTGTAACAAGTTTTTACAAAGAGGAAGCCTTCTGAGATTGTTCACAGCCCTTTCACCAAGTGGTTTTGAGAGTTTCACTTGCATATACTCATTGCTGTTATCAGTCCAGTGTGAGTGACAAAATGTGAATATATGTGGCAATGAGCCCTTTTTAGGAAGTCTTTGGTCTGAGGTTTGCTTATTCCCTGGAATCCTTAGAGGGTTGTTGGTAAAGCAATGACCATTTCTGACTTGAATGTTTGTCCCAAGTCAGTGAGTCAAGGTAAAGAGGTCTTCTTGCTACTTACAAAGATGCCCTCAAAGAATAGTATCTGATCCAAACCAAGCGAACAGAGAGTCTTATATGTTAATATGTTGATCTCTAGATTTGAATGATGCATTCTCAATTTGGACTATCCTATTGCTAAGTTGGAAATAGAATTTATGAAAAGTGAATAGAACTTTTAAAGCACAAAGCTTTGATTTGTAAAGGGTTATGCCCTCTCAGTTGGTGCACATGGACAACACAGAGATAGAAACTAGAGGGAAGGGATGATCTACTTTGGGGCAGAGGTTATTCTATTTTTGTTTCTGGCTCAAGTGGACAAATTGTTGGTCCCTAAATCTTTAGGGTTTACAGTGTACATGGATGGTTTTGATCCTGTTGTAAAGAATGCATGGTTTCCTACCCCTTGCAACTGGAAATTGTATAGGTGAATATGTAGCAACTTTGAATGGAACAATAGGACTGACATGATATGCATTAATCTAGAGACTGAAACTTTGCCTCTTTGTAAGATGCCATAAGTATGAGCACTTTCCAAGCATCGCTCCAAATCAGTCATGAGATAAAAAAACAATTATAAAATACGTTTTTTATAAAAACAAAGGAGTTAAAATTTTGTTCTTTGATGTACGTGCCATTTTTGAAAGAGGGTTGTAAACAAAGATGGTATAACCCAATTCTGATTTCCTCTCATGACTTTGCTCCATAATTACAAAGCAAAACGACCGTACGGTAGCAGTTGGAAGTGTCTTCTTTTGAACATTTTGAGGAACATACACAAAGGACCAGGACAACCTTTTTTTTTCATATCATTTTCAATGAGAATCTTACTACTTTCTCATATCATTTGCAATGAGAATCTTACTACTGCTTGCAAGCTAGAGAGGAAATCACTGGCTTTTAACCAAGGTTCCACGACCCTGGGGGACGGGTTTCCGGGGACGGGTTTCCGGGGACGGCAGGCCGATTTTAGGGGACGGCTGGGGGGACGGCTGGTATAATACTATAAAAATTGAAATTTTTTAGAAATTTAGAATAATCTACACATTCAGAATTCTACACCCAACAAAAATGATATTTCATATTAGTAATCAATTATGTAAGCGCAGCCATTCATATTCATATTAGTTACTAACACATAAGTGGTATTAGGATATTCATATTAGTTACTAAGTGCAGCCATTTAATTGTTTCAAGTTCAACAACTATAACTTGAAGGTTCAGCCAAGGATATCAAGTGCAAACAATGTTCAAACAGTCATCATTTTAAGTAATAACAGTCATCACTTTTTCAGCCACCAATGTTCAAACAAAGACTGTCTCACCCCTCCCATTGTTTGAGGGACTAATCGCAAAGCTGGTGATGTATAATGCTGAATTAATCTCTGCTAGTTCTTGATGTGCCTACAATAAGCACTAGGCAGCGTACCAAGCTGAATTAATCTCTTATAATTATTGATTTGCCCAGAATCCACTTTAAACAATAACGGTGGGTAATATGCTGAATTTTAGCATATGAATACTTCAGAGGAACGTCTTAAATATTTTCATACTTAAAAGCAACTGATCGTTTGATACAAATAGTTCAATCTACTACATAAAGCCAGATGGTGAAATTGAAAATAACAACTTACCATATAATTGGCCCCAAAAAGTGATTTATTGGAAACATCCACAATTAGGGTAAAGTTGCATGTACTTAAATTTATGTATTTCACTAACAGTTTCAAGAGGGGATAAAAGCAATGACCCCTTACCTTTTTTTTTTATTAATTTTTTTTTTTTTTTTTTTTTTTGGGTGAGGACACCCAATTGTGGGGGACGGTTGGGTCCCATTGGGGACGCTTAGACCGTCCCCGGGGACGGCTGGGCACCACTAAAAGATGCCCAGCCGTCCTCGGGGACGGTCTGAGCGTCCCCAATGGGGCCCAGCCGTCCCCGGGGACGCCCCAAAAAAGGGGCTGTCCCGGGGACGCCCCAAGAAAGGGGACGTCCCGGGGACGGGAAGCCATAGGCCTCAGCCGTCCCCCAAAAAAAGGGGGACGGGAGGCCATAGGCCTCAGCCGTCCCCCAAAAAAGGGGACGGGGGAAACGTCCCCCTTGTCGTCCCCTCGTGCTGGGGGACGCGTCCCCGTGGAACACTGCTTTTAACCATGTTATCTTACATCTCTTCAGTAGCTGCCATAATGACAATTGATGTTGAAAATTTGGAATGAACATCTTTATTTTGTAAAGTATTCACCCTGTTTGGAACCTTCCCATTGCAGTATGCCTCTATCTGCAATGGAATTATTATGGTTCTTAGAAGATCTTGTAGCTTCTAGCTAATCTATGGGGTGCCCACCTTATTATATTCACCAGATAGATTCTCCTTACATATTAACCTTACTCTCTCATAATGTAATCAGCAATTATTTGCTAGCTTCTTCCATATTTGAATTAAGAAACCATCCCAGTTAACTTCCCCAAAATCCATCACAAATTATTTTCTAACTTTCCAAAACAAAGATTGACATATCAAATTAAATTTAGCCATTTTGTTTTTTTCCATACTCTTGACTCCATCTGATTTTTTGCAATGAATATTCTTTTAAGAGCAATATTATCTCGATATTTACCATTCCCTATGCTTCTCAACAAAGAAACGTGATTTCACATTAAATGACCCATCTTAACTCATGGAAATTTCCTAAGACCTTTTCTAAGATTATTACTCTTCTTACAAATTCTGAAAAAGGAAATATAAATTGGAATTGAGTTTATAACTCATTTGAGAAGCTAGTTCTGAATGATAGCATATGCAGATTTCATTCTAAACACTAAAGTTTTCTTGCACTCTATTGCACATTTCCAATGAAAACTTCTTAAATTCCATTTACAAAGGGAGCCTCCAAAATAAAGATCGACTAAATAATCACTCCAAGGTCTATTATTCCATTTATTTTGACAAAGGCTGCCTTCATATGTGGCTCAATTATGATTCATTTTCTTTGCTTTTAATTTGATGAATAGTTTAAGATGTGGGTGGTTATAACCTTAAAAGTTTGCGTCTACTCAAAATATATTCTTTCGTCTTCAACATATAACAAAGTTAAAAAGGTATTTAAATGTGATGGCAATCAACTTTCATATGATATATTATATGATGCATGGGAAGATGAATTTGAAGCCTTTTAAGTTTTGAGCCTTGCTTTTCATAAGGTTAGAGAGAAAAAGTGATATTTATTTCCTTAGAAACTGATTTTTCAAATATATCAACCAAATCCTTCTGCTTTATAATTCTTTATAAGATCCATTTTTCAACCACAACACATTTGTTGAGATTAAAAACTATGTTTCATGCATTTAAAAACTACGTTGAAATGTGTTTATTGCTTAGATTCAAGTGCCATAAACAATTACAAATGCTATTCACATTTAAAAACTATGTTGAATGTGTTTCCTACCTTGATTATTGTTATTCACTACAGTTACATTATTATATGCATTTAGATGTATAAGTTTACATGTTTTGTTTAATGTATATTTGTGGTATGATTAACTTGATTCAGACTCTTATGTACATATCCATATATTAAATGTTACTTGTATCCCAGGTGCATTGAATAAATAATATAGTTTGCCAGTTGACCTTATCTCTCAAGCTTTTTAGTATATTCTTGATGATTCATCTTATATACTTACCTTACTTGCCATGTTGATTTAATTTCATCTCATGAAGTCTATATATTGCAATTGTAAGTAGTGTATTAGCTAATTGCATAGAGTATTGTAATATCATAATTTCTTGTTTGGTTGAAGCTATATTTAAGCAAATTTACTTTGTACTTTGAGGTGAGCTTTACTATATTGCTTTCATCTTCATTTCATAATTTTCATATGGTATCAAAGTATTTTTGTTGGGGCTTTGTCCAACTTGTTGCAAAATGTTTAAGGCTCATTATGAAGCAATGTGCTTGGGTGCCCATCTTTCACCTCTAGAAGGTGATCCTAACACCTTTATTGTTTTGTGTGCAAACCTCTCTCAAATGAGAGTTTAAGTTCATGAATCCACTTTTCTTTCTTTCGGCATGAATCTTTTGTAATGTGTTTTTCACACTTTCAATTTTGAGGAAATGTCTCTGGATTGGAAAATCTTTTGGTACATATTGTCTTATAAGCCTAGCATATCTCATAACAATTACCAATGTGGGATAACCTATTATATATATTTTAATATCATAGGTTTTTGTACAAAATCTATTTACTTAGATATTTTTTATTTTATAGGATTTTACTTGCATTTATATTAGTCATTTACTCCAATGACCAATTTTTTTGTGGTTATTTATTTTAATAATTAGTTGGTCTACACCACTCTCCTTATGTGATCAATCCAAAATCGACATCACCAATAAAATACAAAGCAATTCCAACAAAATAAAAGTTGAAGGACTCAAGTAAGCTAAAAAATTAATTCCCAAACTTAAAGCCAACCTCTAAATACAATAATTAGAGGAGAAAAATTCAATTTTTTGGAAAATTTACTTCCATCATTTGATCAATCAATTGGTCAATTTGTTAGGGGTCAACCATGAGAGATGAGCCGTCATCAGCCAATCCATCATCAGTCCATTTGTGAAGGGTGAAGAAGTAAGCATGATGACAATAGAACAATCAAGGTTGAGAATTAAAAACTTAAAGGAAAAAGGAAAATTACCTTGACAAGCCACCAATCTATCATAAGTCAAGTCAAAGCTAATGTGAGACTCCATCGATCGGTTGAGAATAGGAAGATAGAATATTTGAAGAAAATAAGTCAATCCATTTATGATATTGGAACCTTAGGGCTGCCAATTCATCAAAAATGAAATCGAAAGTGACTTTAACATCCACCAATTAGTTTAGGACATGAACAATGAATTGGAGAGAAAACTTCATCAATTTGTAGTTTGAGATACACAAAATGACCGATCTATGGTATGGAGCAACTGAGACGATCAATCTACGAAATTAGATGAAGAAGTTGACTGATTCATTGAAGAGGAGGCCAAAAATAGCCTCATGAGGCTCAAGAATCCTACTTTGAGTAAATAGATTGTGTATTTAAAGGCAGCAACTTAAAATTTCAAATTAAATAAAAAAGGAAGCAAATAATTGGGAAAAAATAAAAATCATGTAACTAGAAAAGCATGTCAAATTCAGCTAAAAAGGAAGATTCACCATCACAATTTTTTTTTGTAGCCAATCAATCTGATGAGCATACTTTTTTTTAATAGAAATCTTCTTTAGGTAGGTCTCTACTTCTTTGTCTCAACTAATTTTAGGTGTGTTTGAATTTATTATTAAGTGTTGACATGTTGTAAATGATCTTTTTTGCAATCCTTGAACTAGGGAATTTTACTCTTGTTTTTAGACACTGCCTTTAGTGAAACTTTAATAAAATTCAGATTTACGCATGGTTGATTTATGTAGTATAGATTAATTAACCCCCAGCAATAAAATGTGAACATATCAAAAGAATATGCAACAAGGAATGAATAACAAATCCATTGCATAATGTGCAATTGATGTACATTACTTAAAACAACACAATTTCTTTGTGTCACAACACAAAGTGACACTACAAGGTGACCTTTTAAGTCCAAGAGGTGAATAACAAGAGATACAATGCTCTCCAATGATGTTGAGAGTTCATTCCCACTAAACACTCCCCTTTTTAGAAGGTGGCATATGATGTTGCACTCAATTTGAAGGAGCTTCATGAAGCAGTTTTGTAGATGGGCAATGACAAGTCCTCGAGGCTCAACATGTTTGCATGTGAATTTTACAAAGCTTGTTGGAACTTTGTTGGAAAAGACCTCCATGTTTATCAAGAAGCTTTATGGAAACACACCTTGGAAGCCTACTTAATAAATGAAACATTAAATTTATTTCTAAGGGAGGGGACGCAAAGCTCATTACCAATTGATGCCCAATCACTTTGTTGAATGTCTCCTGCAAGATTTTGGCAAAAGCTCTTGCCTTCACATTAGTTTTGTGCTCCCTATCATTGTTCACCTTGAACATAGAGGACTCGTTAAAACGAGATACATCCTCAAAAATATGATTGTGGTTTGGGAAAGAATGGAGTGGGTCTATGCTTCCAAACAATATACATTGTTTATGAAAATTGAGTTTGAGAAAGCCTATGATTGGATTGAGTGGTCCTTCATTTTGGTCATGCTACAGGCGCTAGGATTTGCCCCTTTCTTTGTAGGCATCATCTAGGCCCTTTTCTATGAAGGTAACACGTCTTATAATCAATGAAGTGCAACCTTCAATTTCAGCATATATTGTTCCATCAAACAGGGTTGTCTACTCACTCCCTTTATGTATTGGCTACAAAGGATTTTGGTTACCTGCTTGCCATTAGAGTGATTGTCCTACTTGGTGGTCAATCTCAGAAGCTCAATGGCCACTTTGCTAATGACTCTTCACTATCAATAAGGATGAGCCATCAGTGACCAAGGCCATGAACTACCTACACATTTTTTGTGAAGTCTTGACTGTAGCATTCAACGAGGGAAAACCCATTGCTACAAAGATACTCATTGGTTGGTTGGCTATGTATGCCTTTAATGGATTTAGAATAGAGAAATCTTTAAATTCTTAGGGATTCCATTCACTTTTCAAGGCTAACCTTCTAAGCTCTTGCAATGGGTCCTCAATCACATCAGAGAAAAAAAAAATAAAAAATTCTTACAAGGTCACTAAGAATCTTACCTGGACATGGAAGTTCCAAATTTGTTCCAGAGTCCTTGTGGTCACTCATGTTTATTACTTTTCATATTGGACCTCCTTTAAAGTCGCCTATGATACACTATCTAAGCTCCTCAAAGATTTTCTCTATACCAAGGATTGTAGCAATAGGGGATTCCATAAAGTGGCCTTAGAACTCTATTGCTTGTCAAGATTTCGAGGCAGCATGGGCATCATCAATATTTACCACTAGAGTTTAGCATTACATGCCAAGTGGGTGATCAGAGCAATTTTAGACCCTATGGCTTGGAAAGTGCTGCTCAAACTCTATTGCTATTAGAGCCCCTTTGGATTTAGAAAAGCTTGTTGGATTAGGGCTCAATACACTCCTCTCATTGCCCCTTCTCCAATCAATACCAAGGCGTCTTTCACGGTCCAAAATATTTGGAAGGCTTGGAAGAAGATTTAGCCTCGTCCTAGATGGTTAAGAATCTTTTTTGTAGAGGGTTGTCTTTGACTAGGCAATCCTTTGGTGGTCCTTATCATTCTTCATAACAACAAACCCCTTGCAAAGATTACCCGAAAGAGGATTGCATGCTCCAAGACCAACAACAAAATCACTACCAAGATTCAAGGTTAGACCTAAAGAGGACTTTCATCTTAGCCTAAAGGTAAGCCTATTTTGGAAGAAATTATGAATCTCATACCTAAGAACTGCTTGCACAGGTTGGATGTGCCTCCAAATGAATGGTGTAGGGACTAGAAATGGAATGATTGAAAACCTTCCAAAAGTACTTGTTTTTTATCCTTTGCTATCATCCTTGACTGACCTAGGGGCCAAGTTAACCTAGTGCTAGCACTCGCAATTTCCCTAGAAAATCTAGCTCAAGAAACTTTCTTGAAGTGAATTACCCTCTTGAACCTAAGAAAACACATTTTCTATGGTGCCTTCTCTCGAAAGGCTTGCAACTAGGGCAAAAATCAGTCTACATGGGGTTTGCTCAGCCTTTGTGCTTTGTCTAATTTGGCCTTAAGACACTCGAGCACTCTTTGGGATTTTGCCTCAAAGCTCGAGCCTGGTCCTTGTTAGGGTCTCTCTTCAGCCCTTTTCACCCTAAGTCTTTCTTTTATAATGAAGCCCTTTTTGGGTAATTGTTTTTCTATGCCAGTCTATTCTCAGTCTCTAGCATGCTTGTAGAGTTGAGCTCCTCTTTCACATTTGGAAGACTCATAAGAGATGTGTTTTTTCCAACAAATAGGATAAGCGATTTTCACTCGAGGACCATTTTATGATTTTTAGTTTTGTACTTTTTTAGATTCAAAACCAACTCAACAAGGTTGATTAGAGCTTCAACACCCAAGGATGCTCATCGCACACTGAAAGAATGCTCCTTGCACCATTGTTCAGGTTCCTCCCAATGAGCCTGCTTGATCTTCTTGTAGTGTCTCTCGGCCTCTAGCATGACATAGGCATAGAAGCAGGCAAGCGCTCTCACAGTTGTGTGCATTCTACGAGCTGGTCCCCTTAGCCGTAGAGTGCTCATATCCCGGGTTCCCCACTTGCCCACCAGCCTCTCCTACACACCAAAGATCCTTTTGGGATCTCTGACAAGTTCTTCCATCTTGCCTAGGTCATCCCCCTCGAGAGGCAGGACCCTCCAAAAGAAGGGGAAGTGAAACATGAAGAAGGCAACTCTAGTTGGGACATCCTTAACCACCCCCCAGGTTTCTGACAAGTTCTCCTGTCTTGCCTTGGTCGTCTCCCTTGAGAGGTGGGATCCTGCTCCAAAAGAAGGGTAAGTGAAACATGAATAAGGCAACTCTAGCTGGTACGTCCTTCCCCGAGACCAGAATATGTTGATCCTCAAACTCCTAATGCAGGTGCTACTACTGCTACTGGGCAATGGTGTCGTTATGCTTGTTTCAGTCCTCTAGAATGTGTCCTGACCTGTCATGATCTGACCACATTAGTATGATGTCAAGCTGCAATTTGACAACCAAGTCTATTTTTTTAACATTTTGTAACTACTTTATATTATTAAAGAAAAATCTAATTTAACAAACCCAAAAGATATCATAAACATGTAAATTCATATCTACATTTAGATATGCCAATGTCACATTCAAATTGAAAATGCACATATACATCCATACCTATTTACATATGTGTATTTGGATACATGTGATGTCTCATTGGAAATGGCCTTAGCAACATGTTCCACGGTAATCATAGAAGTGACAGAGGAGAAAACCATGTTCCCTTCACAGTAACATCACTTGTGTTTAAAAGTGAAATAATACAGTATTTCTGATTACCAATATGCCATAAAGCTAACAGAAACAAACCTAGGATACAAATGATTTTTCGATTACAATCTCCCTTAGGGTAAATCTTCAGCACTTTCGAAGTTTCAACCCCTAGTAAAACCCCAAGCTGCAAACTATAGAAGTAAAACATAAGTTCCTTAAATCAAATTCAAAAAGAGCTGTTAACATAGATTTCAAACAGATTTTCATACAAACCATGTAAGATATCATAAAAAAGTAAACTGGAGTGAATCCATGCATCTATATCTAGAAAGATAGGCCTGCCAATGTAACATTCAACTGAAAATAAATTTACAATTGCACGCCCATGTATGAGTGTCTACGTGTGGCAATTTGTTTGTTTGTGTGCGTGCATGTAATGTGTGAAAATAACTCAAGTAGAAGCTTGTTCTACTATATGGTTGATATTAAAATCGTAGAATAGAAGATACTGGAGAAACAAATGCTAAAGCAAAAAATATTGACCTTTAGGAGAATTAAAAAAGGATACATAATTTGTTAAAGCAAAAAATCCTTTTAATGCAGAAATAATCTTGCATTCGGCCCATTATCATCAAAAAGTAAAGAGATACTGGAGAAACAAATGCTAAACTTCAAAGAAACACAAACAAAAAACTAGCAATAGGTCACCAAGTTGGAATTCTAAATGAACAGAATATAAGATAGCTATTAGGACACCAAAGCATAGAATACTACCAATTTAAAGTTCATCAACTCAAAACGACAGTCAAGCCTTTAAGAAGAATGAAGAGCAAAGACTTTCCACTTTCCAGGCTTAGAGTATATACATTATGTGACTGGTAAGCAGATATAACTCTAAGAGGTTTAAAACTATATAAAAAATCCTTTTGATAGCCCCTGTTATCAAAATAAGGACAAAAGAGGTGGTCCGTGATTGAATTAAATGAATACAAATGTGTACTTAGACTCGGCTGGTTGATGGGCAAGGATTCTTATGAAATTTCTTGAACAATCCTGTAACAGAGGATTTCAGTAAATGAAACAGCGTAGATCATACTGATCTAAGCAAGGCAATTCTCAAATTGTATCTACCATTGTCATGATGATAATTTTGTGTTTCTGTTGGATGTTGTCATATACAGAATTTCTTAATGATGCATGTCTTCTTGTCCTTAATTTCTATTCATAGGACCTTTCTTCCCTTGTTTTAGGAGTTGCACATCTGCTGCTCTTGCTTTTGAGCCGCAATGAGGTGTGGTCCGTATCCTGTTACTTTTCTCTCTTTTTCATTTTTTGCACATTTTTTGGATCAGCATTCCAATTTTTTTAATGAAAATTTGAGGCGGTGCCTTCTTAGTGCGATTTAATTTCTTGTTAATCCATTGTTATTCCTTCACCGAATTAATTATCATAAAATTTCATCAACATCTTTTAAAAGTGAGTGCTCTTGTCAGTTTTGGTTGTTACTACAAGGATTTTATATCTAATATAGGTCATGCAACAAAACTACACGCTGCTTGCTCTACAAATAGGTGAATAGTATAATGAAATATGTTAATATTAAAAATACATCTTGTTCACAGAACAAGACAAATGTACACATCTCTCATTTAAGCTAAGCAAACTGCAGGAAAATTCAATCAAAGAAACTGTTTACATACCAAGCAGGGAGGTCATTCCTCTTGCAACATATTATATTTAACTATCAAATTACCCTCATGGATGAAAACTGACATAATTGTAAACAGAATGATGCAAATCCATGTGCTTTAACACCAACAAATAACATGTACCAACCAAGCTTCTATTGAGAGCTCCATTAGTACAATGTTAAAAGAAGGATCTCACATCTAGTAGTGAGATATGAATGGTAACACATCTTCATCGGCCATTACGAGCCAAGATAATAACCTTTTACTTCTACACATTAAATGACATTGAAAACATGCTTATGATTATAACCTTTTAATTCTACACATTATATGACATTGAAAACATGCTTATGATTTTCCTGTGAACACACTCTTGTTCCAACCCTCTATTTATAAGGAGCTGAGTTTTGTCTTAAGCTCAAAATCCTACCCTGACATCTAATAGATAAACAGACGGTCAAGAAAAGAAATTAACTGACGCCCAATCACTTCCCTTTTAGCAGATATAACAGATAGATTTCTTTCTGATGAACCAAAATCAGGTTTATTTATAGTACCCCTTCTTAATTCAAAAAAAGAAAAAATGAAAAGGCTTGTGAAATGGTAAAGTTCAATGCACTGGACGATGATAAAATTTGAGATATTGTAACTGCATCTTTTAACAATTTGAGAAAGATTAAAATGGATTTCCCTTTTAGGGAAAATAAGCTGTAACTGCATCTTTTAACAATTTGAGAAAGATAGGTCCGAGGTGTAGACCAATTGGTTCATCCAAACCCCATAGGGGGCAGAGGTCCAAGGTTCAAATCTCGGGCCTCGCCGGACTGAACGCTTGTCCCTTTCCTGGTGCTTTCAGCGGCGTAAAAGGTTTAAAATGATTGTGGCATGGTGGTTATAGGGGCGGACTGCGCGAAGATCTGTGTGGCGGCTTCTGAGGCGGACAGCGCAGAATACTGTGGCGGCCATAAAAGTTGGACAGCCTGCTCGGATTCGTGGCGGCTACCGATTCCACCATGTAAATTAAAAAAAAAAAATTGAGAAAGATTAAAATGGATTTCATGTTTTAAGGAAATTAAGCTGCAAACAATACTCACTTTATTAATGTGAAATTTAGATAATGTGACCCCAAAAACATATTGGCAAGTTAAAATAAAGTTATAAACCTTACGTTAGTCATGACAAGGGAAAAAAATTCACATTCACGGAGATGCCTTTCCTCTTATAGAGGAGTTAGGAGTAGTTTATGCCTTTAATCCTCCCTGATGAAATGGATACTCCATTACTAAGACTAACTTGTTTATGATTAACCATCAACATCCACAGCTGTACATTTCACAAAATATTGTTAACATTTACAACTAGCATCTTGTAAATGCTCATTTTAACAAACTGGCATTTTTTTTAAGTACTTGTAACTAACTTTAAACTGTTAATCAAACGGCATTAGTTCAACCAGTTAAATTCTTTAACTTTCAAGGGGGAGACCCAGGTTCAAATCTTGCCAAGCATGCATGCATAATTACCAAGCTGTTGTAGTACCACTATGTGATCATAAAATAACAACCTGTTTCAGTCCCATATAACCATAAAAAAAAATATTAACTGATAGACTGCTTTAGCATGATTTGTTGACTATTATTTCAGTTCAAGTACAAGCAGTCTCCATGGCTTTCATCTTTCATTAACCTGCAAGCTACAGCATCATAACTGTTATGCCTGAAAGAAACATGTGAAACCCATGAATTGTGAGTAGACGAAGTTGAGAAGTAATAGTCAACATTTGACAAGTAGTTCATGATCTCCAATATATCTTAGGCAATCAGCAATTCTTGTCAATTGATAACGCAACCTGATGGTATGAGCTATTGTTCTTCCGTCTCGTTGAAGGGTAGACTAGTTTCCTTTGTTCTATTCCTTTTACAAATACTATTGATCAATTCACTTTAAGGAAATGCGTTGGTTATAACACCATTTTTCTACGCACTTTGAAAGTTTCCATGGAATTACCTTAAAGAGGATGCCCATCTATAAGTTTATTGTAAGCATTGTCATTATAAACTCCACGCTTGTCCACCTTTGGAATGAAAGGCACGTGCTTACTTCATATTTCGTTCAATACAAAGTCATTTAGTGGATGTTATTTCAGCAGCCAAAAGATTAATATTTGAATACCAATGAAACAGTCTGTTATATGTGATGGCATATGCAACCAGATTCTTCTCCAACATCTGATCATATAGTTTTTTCGTTTTGTGCCTTAACATTTTCCTTCCCAGCAGAATCCATTAATTAATCCATGGAGAGTAATTACAGACAGGCCTTGGCTAAAGGCCTTTATTTTTTATCTCTTCATATAGCTGAAGAGCTTTACAGCTATGAAGTGAACTGACGTACTCATCATTGAGTAACAAGATCTGATGTCAACCCTCATCAACTACTACGTCAGCAACATCTTATGCTTCCAGCATCTTGCTTTCCCTGAGAAGCCCATTTATAAGAGACTCGTAGCTAATATTATTGGGCATAATGCCATGTCTCTGCATTTCTTTCTCCAACCTGAAGGCTTCCTCCATATTACCCAACCTGCAGAACCCACCGATCAGAGCATTGTACACTTGTACGTTTGGTACAATATGTCTATTCACCATCTCTTTCAAGAGGCCTTCAGCTTCACCCAACCTTCCTTCTTTACATAATCCATTTATCAGTGCACCATATGTCAAAACATTAGGTACAAGCCCCCCCTTCTGCATCTCCTCAAGCAGGCTAAACCCTTTGTCAATATTGCCACCCTTGGCATACACATCAATCAATGTGTTATAAGTAATAGTGTCAGGAACCAAACCCACTGCATACATTTCTCTTAAGAGTCTTAAAGCCTCTTCAATCCTGCCCCCCCTGCTAAGACCCTTGATCAATGCATTGAAAGTAATGACATCAGGAATGATACCTCTCCTTTCCATATCTTGATACAACCCGAAAGCCTCTTCAGTATTCCCCAGCCTTGAATGCCCATCAATAAGAGTATTATAAATAACTACATCAGGACTCAAACCCCTTCCAATCATTTGATTCAAAAGCTCTTCAGCCTCCCTCATTTTGCCCTGCTTACAAACTGCATTCACCAATGCACGGTACGTAAAAACACTAACCGGGACACCTTCCCTTATCAGTTCACCATACAGCTCCATTGCACCATGAATATCCCCAATTCTTGAATACCCGTCAATCAATATGCAATAGCTTATATTGTCAGGTTCTAAACCTTGCTCCCTCATTTCAATCAGAAGCCCTCTAGCCTGCTCCAAACTACCACTTTTGCAGAGCCCATTGATCAAGGAATTGTAGGTGACCAAATTAGGCCTCAAACCTTCTTTAAGCATACGTTCCCTGACGTCAAAAGCCTCTTCCAGATTCCCACATTTGCAATACCCATCAACCAGAGTATTATAACTAATATGATTGGGAACCAACCCCCTGTCCAACATCTCCTCAAAGAGCTTACCTGCTCGTTCCATCTGTTTCTTCTTACAGAGCCCATTTATGATAACATTGTAAGAAAAGGCATCGGGTTTGCAATCCATTTCCTCCATTTTAGACAGCAATCCAATAGCACTATCTAACTGCCCTCCCATGGAAAAGGCATGAATCATTTTATTAAAACTAAAAGCGTCAGGTACAATACCCATTAACATCATCTCAGAGAAAATTTCCCTCGCCTTATCAGTCTGCCTAGAAACAGCCAAAGCTTCTAGAAGAAAATTGCAGGAGGAGAGAGAGGGCACAATACCTTGGTCTCTCATGAGGTAGAATGTCTCAGCTGCTGCTGATGTCATCTTGACCTCAACATAAGCCTTGAGGACCAAGTTGAAAACCGCTGGTTTTGACAGATGCCTGACCATGAATGTTCTAAAAATTGCCTGGGGAGTTGTATTGGGGACTTTGAGGAGGATAAGAGACCTTATCTCTGCTTGGGCTGCCACCCACATTCTTTGTTGCAGCAGCCCACATACTCGTCTGATTAATTTTTCTTCTTTTTCTTGGACTGTGTCCTCATGGGCAGTAGAGCTCGTAATCTTTCTTGTGAGAGTGGGCATCAATTGAAGGCATGTGCCGGAAGAAGAAGAGAAAGTGGGTTTCCATGGTACACATCTACTGCTGATTGTTATCTGATAACTGCTGATTTTGATCACTTGAATGTACAGGGAAAGCACTAATCTTCTCTTGTTTTCCATTGTGGATCTATTTTGGTGGTGTCAGTGGGTATCCGCATGCAGCACTCCCTTTCGGTGCCATTTTTGCTTCATGCTTGAAATTGGAACCCTCAGACTTCCTACACCTTCCGACACTGGATTTTCAGCTCAAAAGCGACTTGTCCATGAACCCGGAGTATCATCCTACAGGAACGCTTCAGATTTTTAGCAAATTTGAGGAGATAATTTGGACGAGGGTTTCGATAGAATTTTGGGTCAGGAGATTTGGAGATTTGGAGATTTCAATAAAATTTTGGGTTTAAATTAAAATAAATAAATTCTTATAGAAAATGTTTTTAATTTAATTATTTAATTAAAAATATTATTTGATATAAAATGTTTTTTTATAAAATATAATTATATATTTTAATTAAAGTTTTAAAAATTTTATGCTTAAATTTACCTTATATATAAAAAATTCTAAAACTTTTAGATTAAATCCATTCAAATTATCGAACTATCATGTTTAAAAGTGGAGATGTAAATAATCCCTCAAACTATCGAACTATCATTATCAACCCTCTCTTTGCAAAGTTGTTTGGGAGTATGATAGAGCGTAGGATCAGCATATGGGCAGAAGAAAAGGGAAAGAGAGCAAAGGGGCAAGCGGGTTTTAGGCCCAAACAACTATTGATCATTGTATCACGCTTAGACACAGTGGAAAAAATATGGGACAAAAAAAGGAGGCTTTTTGTTGTTTTGTAGACTTCAAAAAGACATTTGACACAGTGCCAAGGAAAAAATTATGGAGCAGAATGGAAGAGCTAGAGGTTCCAATTCACTACAAGGCAACAGTTCACAGACTATATGAGCATGTAAAGGCTAGAATCAGAACACATGAAGGGTTATCTAAATGTTTTGGTAGTGACATAGGTGTCAAACAAGGTTGCCCTCTATCTTCGACCTTATTTGGGTTGTACATTGACAAGTTAGAAGAATGGATAAACAAATTTGGGGGAGAGGGTGTGCATTTAGCCAAATATGTGGTAAAACTCCTCATGTATGCAGATGATGTAATTCTTGTGGCCAAAATAGCCAAAGATCTAGAAGATCACCTTCAAGCTCTAGAACTCTTTTGTAAAGAAGTTGGGATGCAGGTGAACACGAGCAAAACAAAAATTATGATTTTTCAGCAAAAAAGAAGAAGCAACAACTCAAATTTCAGTTTGCAGGAGAACCGCTTGATGTAGTAGTAGAATACAAATACCTGGGCATAGACTTTCATGACAAACTTAATTGGAATACATGTAGGATGAAAAGAACTCAAAGTGGTTGGAGAGCACTATATGCACTTCAAAACAGGTGTAGGAATGCCTAGTTGTGGGACTGGAAGACCACCAAGGTCTTATTTGGCCTACTTGTTACACCGGTTCTGTTGTATGGTTGCGAGGTGTGGGCTAGTGGCACAACAAATGCAAAATGGAGGCAAATAGAAAGGATTCAAAAATATCTAATCAGAAATATCTAATCACAAACTTTCTCAAAATTAAGGCCACAACCCCTTATGAAATTATTCTAGTTGAAACTGAAGTGTTCCCTTTAGAAGCAATTGCTATGACCAAGTTGTTATGTTACTTGAAAAAAACAAAAAACATGACAAATGATAGATGGCCTAGGGCAGCTAGGGACGAAGAGTTGCATAGGCGAAAGAATACATGGATGAAACAAAATCATAAATGGATGAAACGTTGGGAAATCAACATAAATGAATGCCCAAATGTCAACAAAGACAAAAAATTATGTGAATGAAAAGTTCATAAGTGGAATGTGGAAAAATGCAAGCAGGAAAAGACAATATTATATTGCAAATTTTAACCCAACGTATGACCACAAGGAAAAAGCGTATATAGGTGCTGAAATCAAGTGGAAGGAAAAAATACTCATTGCTCAGATAAGGACTAGCTCTCATAGGCTTAGATGTGAAACAGGGAGATGGACAACGCCCAAAGAAAAATGGGAAGAAAGGATATGTACTCTATGAAGCACAGGGGCAATAGAGACAGAGGAACACTTCATCTATAAATGCCCGAGTTTTTCAGATATCCATGACAAATACAAAGAAACACTTGGGAACGAGTTTATGGCAGATTTATTTGAAGACAGTAAAATAAAAAAAGTTGGGGAATTGCTAACACAAATCAGCAAGAGAAGGAACAACCTTCTCAAAGATATTAAAGATCATATGATATGATTTGAGTAATTGTACTTTCATATTTGAGGTCCCATAGACCATATTTGGGTCTCGTGGACGTAATTAAAATCTTTCATTTCATTCATTTATAAAAATAAAAAAATAAAACCAAAGCCTAAACCATGTTAAATGACTCAAAGGCGGTTTTAATTTTTAACCCGTGTCCACTCTTGGTGTCGGAGAGGTCAGGAAAGATTTTATTATTATTTTTAAATCAGATGAGAACTTATGCTCCACATTTTTTAAATTAAACCGCTATTTTTTTTAATTTAGTTAAAAAAATTTGTGGAGTTTTAGTTTGAGAAATCACTACCAGGGTTCTACAACAAATAAGTAAGCTAACATTCTAGAAGGTAACGAAAATATTGAGATTAATCCTCTTTGGATGCCAGAAGAGGAAAATCAACAGTGGACCAAGACTTCAGAAGATGAGCATGGGGCTATCACTCAATATGGAGAAGAGTTGTTAGGTCTTTGCAGCATATACAATTTGATTATTTGCAATGGGATGAACAAATGGAAAAATTCAGGAAAGTATACATGCAAAACATATAAGGGACAAAGTGTAATAGACTATGTAATATGCTCACATAATTACATACCAAAAATAGAGGAGCTAGAAGTGGAAGATTCTCCGATGGAACTTAAGTCGGATCACAACCCAATTGTTATGAAACTTCGAATGCATGGAGACAAACCAAGGGAAAAACACTTGCAAGGCAATCAAAATAAATATCCTCACAAGGGAAACATTCTCTTAACGAGATGAAAATCGGCAAAATTTTAGAGCAGTATTAAATAACAAGTTACAGGAAAGGGAAGAACTACATCACAGTAGTAGAGATTACAATAAGAGTGAATGGTTAATGCACATTATTCAAGAAGCTCTAAACAAATGCAAGAGAGCTAAACCTAAAAAGAAAGAAAGGAATAGCTTCCCAACCAACCCATGGTTCGATGAAGATTGCAAAAAAATGCGAAGATTACTAAAGGAACCAACGGGTAAAACAAGAGCAAACAAAAAAGCATATGAGAAACTGGTAAGGGCAAAAAAAGAAGAATACACTAGAACAAGGAGGGAAGAATTGATTTACTTAGGGAAGCATGAACCAAAGAAATTTTGGAAGGAACTAAGCGTGAAAAGGATGCAAACTAAAAATAACATACCGAGTTAATCAGTGGTTGGAATATTCAAAACAAGCTGTATCAACGTAGTAACCAGTAGGAGACACCCCCTACTATCATTGTCAAGAAAGCTTTTCTTGAAGTTTTAGGGTTTACCTACTATCATTGTCAAGAAAGAACTTTTCACAATTGAAGACATTATTCAAGGGATAAAAAAGTTAGCAACTGGTAAAGCCCGTGACATAGACAATCTTCAAGCAGAGCATATAAAATGGGGGGTAGATATCTTGGCACCACAAATCAAAGAAATTTTCAATGAGGTCATACAAAATGGCTTCCCTACTGAGTGGACAACTAGCTTGACCATTCCTTTGTTTAAAAGTGGAGATGTAAATAATCCCTCAAACTATCGAACTATCATGATCAACCCTCTCTTTGCAAAGTTGTTTGGGAGTATGATAGAGCGTAGGATCAAGCATATGGGCGAGAAGAAAAGAGAAAGAGAGAAAAGGGGCAAGCAGGTTTTAGGCCCAAGCACTCAACTATTGATCATTGTATCACGCTCAGACACAAAGTGGAAAAAATATGGGACAAAAAAGAGGAGGCTTTTTGTTGTTTTGTAGACTTCAAAAAGGCATTTGACACAGTGCCAAGGAAAAAATTATGGAGCAAAATGGAAGAGCTAGAGGTTCCAATTCACTACAAGGCAGCAGTTCACAGACTATATGAGCATGTAAAGGCTAGAATCAGAACACAGAAAGGGTTATCTGAATGTTTTGGTAGTGACATAGGTGTCAAACAAGGTTGCCCTCTATCTCCGACCTTATTTGGGTTGTACATTGACAAGTTAGAAGAATGGATAAACAAATTTGGGGGAGAGGGTGTGCATTTAGCCAAATATGTGGTAAAACTCCTCATGTATGCAAATGATGTAATTCTTGTGGCCAAAACAGCCAAAGATCTAGAAGATCACCTTCAAGCTCTAGAACTCTTTTGTAAAGAAGTTGGGATGCAGGTGAACACGAGCAAAACAAAAATTATGATTTTTTCAGCAAAAAAGAAGAAGCAACAACTCAAATTTCAGTTTGCAGGAGAACCGCTTGATGTAGTAGTAGAATACAAATACCTGGGCATAGACTTTCATGACAAACTTAATTGGAATACATGTAGGATGAAAAGAACTCAAAGTGGTTGGAGAGCACTATATGCACTTCAAAACAGGTGTAGGAATGCCGAGTTGTGGGACTGGAAGACCACCAAGGTCTTATTTGGCCTACTTGTTACACCGGTTCTGTTGTATGGTTGCGAGGTGTGGGCTAGTGGCACAACAAATGCAAAATGGAGGCAAATAGAAAGGATTCAAAAATATCTAATCACAAACTTTCTCAAAATTAAGGCCACAACCCCTTATGAAATTATTCTAGCTGAAACTGGAATGTTCCCTTTAGAAGCAATTGCTATGACCAAGTTGTTATGTTACTTGAAAAAAACAGAAAACATGACAAATGATAGATGGCCTAGGGCAGATAGGGACGAAGAGTTGCATAGGCGAAAGAATACATGGATGAAACAAAATCGGAAATGGATGAAACATTGGGAAATCAACATAAATGAATGCCCAAATGTCAACAAAGACATAAAAAATTATGTGAATGAAAAGTTCGGAAGTGGAATGTGGAAAAATGCAAGCAGGAAAAGACAATATTATATTGCAAATTTTAACCCAACGTATGACCACAAGGAAAAAGCGTATATAGGCGCTGAAATCAAGTGGAAGGAAAAAATACTCATTGCTCAGATAAGGACTAGCTCTCATAGGCTTAGATGTGAAACAGGGAGATGGACAACGCCCAAAGAACAATGGGAAGAAAGGATATGTACTCTATGCAGCACAGGGCAGTAGAGACAGAGGAACACTTCATCTATAAATGCCCGAGTTTTTCAGATATCCGTGACAAATACAAAGAAACACTTGGGAACGAGTTTATGGCAAATTTATTTGAAGACAGTAAAATAAAAAAAGTTGGGGAATTGCTAACACAAATCAGCAGGAGAAGGAACAACCTTCTCAAAGATATTAAAGATCATATGATATGATTTGAGTAATTGTACTTCCATATTTGAGGTCCCATAGACCATATTTGGGTCTCGCGGACGTAATTAAAATCTTTCATTTCATTTCACACCGTCAAAATTACACGGGAGTCGCATCCGGCCTTGATTGCACCAGCATTACACGGGAGTCGCATCCGGCCTTGATTGCACCAGCATTACACGGGAGTCGCATCCCTTGATTGCACTAGCATTACACGGGAGTCACATTCGGCCTTGACCGCACCAGCATTACAACTGGATTTTGGATACCCGATGTGCGTTTGGTAGGGCGAACCACCAAAGACCTCCTTTGAAGGATTGCCCTGCCCTCTCTAACTTACTAGTGAAGGTGTAATTGGTGTAGTTGACTTTTTTTATAAGTACTTAGCTTATTAATTTTGATTGTTTTTTAATGTTTTATATTTTGTTTAGTGAAAGTGAGAAGGGTTTAATGTTTAGTAATATGATTGAATAACTATATATTAAGTAAATAATATTTTTCACACAATTTAAAAAAAAAATCTATAACCCCTATAACTTATTAAATATTAAAATTATTTTATTTTTTAAAATTAAAAATTGAATTTATTATTATCAAGTGGTATTAGTTCAATTGGTTAGATTCCTCAACATTTAAGGAGATTAGGGTTCAAATCATGATATAATATGGAGGTGGAGAGTGTTTCAATCCCATATAATTATAATTATAAAAAAAATTAATTTATTATTTTTTTTAATTTATGAAAAATATTCAAATTTTGTTGTAATACTACTATTATGTAGTGATGATATAATACACTTCAATTCCATATAACGAAAAAATAAAAATTATTATTATTTTTTTAAATTTAATATTAAAAATTTATACTCACGTGTTGTAGGTAAGTTGGAGAGGGTAGGACAATCCTCCAAAGACTCTTCACCCTACCAAACGCACATTGGGTGCCCAAAATCCAGTTAATAATGCTGGTGCGATCAGGGTACGACTCCCAAGTGATTTTGACGGTGTAAAACTCCTGGTCCTTCAGACCAAGTAAGGAGTTTTTCGCTAAATTAAAAAATATATATTAAAATATTTATGTAATAAGACACCATAACAGTTAGGGTTTTGGTGTTTTTTTTAAGGGAAGTTTAAGTTTATACGATAAATTGAATGGTAGCTCCTAATGTTTGCCCTCAAAGATTGTCATTGATTTCATTTAACTCTATTGGTAAAATTTTATAATAACATTAAAAAAATATTAAAAAATTTATATAAAAAGAAAACATAACGATTAAGGTTTTAATATTTTTTCCGAGAGATAGGAATGAAAATCACATTCATCGCAATTGGAACTTAAGTCCAACACCCTACCAATAAACTGCTGACCTAAAAAAAAAAAAATAATAATAATAATAATAATAATATTATTATTTTAATTTATTAGTTGAAAAAAGTATTGTATGTTCTCTTTAAATATTTATTTGTACATCTTTAATACTACCATAATACAAAGGATCAAATTGTCAAATTGACTGAGATTGGCCAAGCTTACCATCACTGTAGAATATATTCTTTTACGAAAGCTTGCTTTTGCAACGTATTAATGGTTACATGTGCTTCTACTTTTCCCACATTTTAGTTGTTTTTTTTAAATTAAAAAATACATTTATACATTTTAAATGGTTTTATTTATACCTTGGACCCAAAGGAGAGCTTTTAGATGGTTGAATGTGATTGCTCCATGTATATAAATGCCTTCAATTAGGAAAACATTATATTTAAAAGGTCATATGCCCCCTACATGTAGGGAAAGAAGAGGAGAAAGAAGGAATAAGTGAGTAAGTATTGTTGCCGTCAGTGCTATAAAAATTTTTAGTAGCCATCATAGAGGTTAAATGATGTGGTAGGTCATTTCGAGTGCTTTATACACCCATAAGGAAATGAAATGTCAAAGACCATTACTCAGTGGGCACATAAAGAACCCTAAAATATTTATTTTATGAACTTTAGTTATCAATTTTTTTTTAATGGGTTATATGGGATTGAAACGGTCCCACCCGTATTACATTATCACCACACAGTAGTTACAACAAAGCTTGGATATTATTCATATATCGTTTGATAAGATTTAAATTTGGATCTCCTCCTTGAAATATTCAAGAATCTAACCGGTTGAGCTAATGTCACTTGATAACTTTAGTTACCAATTTACATTAGGAAAAATAAATTTATCCTTAGAAAAATTAATTATAAATTTTATTTATAAGTTTAAATATTTAAAAAATTATTATTTTTTTGTTAGATGAGTCTCTCACCTTGACAAATTACAAATCTCTATGTGAACACAAATATTATTATAATTTTCTATGTGAACACAAATATTATTAAATTTAGCATCATTTTTTTTACATTTTCCTGCAGCAACCTTCACAATACTTAAACTCCACCTCTATTGTTTATGCATTGCATGTGACTGGAGTAATATTTTCAAAACTTTGTGCTATCATAGTCTATTTACCAGGCTTGTTAGTTTCCTTCCTAAAGCATAAGTGAAACCACAAGAATTATAATAAATAGTTTATATGAAAACACATTAATGTTATAAAGTAAAGCAAATATAACCAATGGAAAACATTAAAGTAAATTTTAATCATTATTTGGTTTAGGCAGTCAACATTTTCCTATCAGTTTTAACTAAACTTACTACTTCCTCTAACCATGAAAAAGATAATTTAACTCTACTACCCTCAATTAAAACCCCTCTATTGGCTAGTCTATTTATATATTTGTTTCCTTCCCTTATCGTATGTGTAAACATGTGTAGTGAACCTAATCACTACTTTATTATTTCCTTAATATTATATTTAATATTATATTATATAACTTATTAAATGGTTATTTAATAAAGGGTGAGTATGACTTCAAACTTTATAGCAAGATCTTGTATTTCCACAATTATCTCTTGCATGTTCCATGGAGTCTTTGCTTTCCTCAAAATTGCATCTATTACTATTTGTGAATCACCTTCCATGCAAACTTTGTTCCATTTCATTTGTCTACATATTTGTAACCCTTCCAAAGTCGCCCAAGCTTCAACTTTATTATTTATCTTAAATCCACTATTGAAAGTGTAACGAGAAAAAATAATTCCCCTATTATTTTCTAATTATTCCTCTTCTTCGTGTTGATCCTAAATTTCCTTTAGATGCTCTATCAAAATTCAACTTGACCAACTCCACTTTTGGTGGTTTCCACTTCACATTCTTTGTCTTCTTTTTGTTTCTCCTATACTCAACATCATAATTTCATTTGATGACTTGATTCCATGTATCAAGGCTCTTTGCTTCAAGATTGGGGATTCGATGAGTTAATAGGAGTAGTTTAACCTCCTCTATGGCTAAACAAATCTTCCTTTTCATTACCTCTAAATTGCTTTTCTTTTTTTTAAATATTCTTCTATTTCTTTTTAGCCATACAATCCAAAGTATTGTATTTTTTGATATATTTCAAATTGTTTGTAAAGCCTTGGTTTTAAAGTACTCTACCACTACTTTAACCATTTTGCAATTCTATCATTCATCACCATGCATTTACCAAACATATTAATAATCCATTGCCATAGATTCTAGTGGAGCATTGTCCTAAGAGATGGTCTATACTCTTCTCCTTTTTACATAGAACACATTATGAGGGGCCATGAAAACTCCTTTTCATAAGGTTCTATGACCTACTAGCCAAACAAACTTTTTGACTTTAGGAATGTTTGGGTTATCCCAAATATCTCTCCATATTCTTGCAATATTTTAATTTTATTGTTAGCTTTTGATGAGTATATGATATAGGAAATGCAACCACAAGATTTAAGATAAGCAATCTAAGATGATAATATGATAATGGTACAATAACATGCAAGAAAATAAAGAGATAAACTTTTGCAATAACTCATAATATGCCATTAATGAAAGCTCATAAAAATAGTACAATGCAGTATGATGGAGGATATGAACACTCCATAAACTATTCTTAAGGAGCTACATTGTACTCCTCTATAAATCTATACTATGCATTCTCTATATTATCTACCCTCTCTAATTTCACTCACTATGAGGCCTATATATAGGAAGATAGGTTCCTTGGCCCTTACTCTACCTATGACTAATGTACATGTGGACTACATGCACATTTACTTCATTGCACATTGATACTTTTGCATTTATTACATTGTTGGAAGTAACTACTCAAGTTTACTCTAAAGTGCTACAATTTTCTTTCAAAAATTTTGGGATTTATGGAAGAGTGATATGTTAGTTGCTATTGACAATCGGACATGAAGAGGGACGTTTTTCGCAGGATTGTCCAAACTTTCGAACTCGTTTCGGCCATATCTCACTCATCCGGACTCGGATTGAGCTAAAATTTTGAGGGTAGGTGCCTAAAAAATCCTAGAACGTCTCCACCAATTTTCATATCATTTGGAGCAACACAGATCCTAGTGCATCCCTATGTGTGAATGAGATATTTGGTAAGCGACTATGCGAGGGTCTCATCTGGGTTGAGTGCAAGCAGCTCCAGAGGTTGGTTGTTAGGGCCTTCGGGCCCTAACAACCAATATTTTTGTGGTTTATGCTCAATATTTTAGCAGGAAATGTTGCAGGGGATCCAAGATGGGTTAGAAATTTGTTTTTCAACAAATCATACTGTGAACTTGAGTGACAACAACTTCCAATTTGTTGCACAAAAGAAAAGTGAAAACCATACCTTTCCACGACATCTAGGGCAAGGATTAAAGAGATCACGAAATAAGTTTCAAGCAGTTGATCAAAAAATGGCTCATATCTCAAGTGAATATGGTGCTAAGGTGCACCCACAAAATAATTCTATTGTGAAAACCCTTGTGAAGGGTAAGAATTTCGAAGACTCAGCCCCAAAAATAAATTTTAGGGATGCCCTCCATGGTGGACAACCTCAGCCCAATGCTAATATCAATCTTAGGGCTTTCGATAAACCTCTAAGAATGCCTAAGATTGATCCAAGGAAAACAAAGTCAGGATGTCTTAAAGCAGTTGATGGAACTCCTATTGTTAAGCTTGATATGGGTAACATTCAGACTGGCATTGAAGATTTGGAAAAAAGAGGACTATTTTTTCGGTTCGTGGGTTTTCGTCGGAGTCTATCTGCTTTCAAATTCTGGGCTGCAAAAAGCTAGAAAACTAAAGGTGAGTTACAAATCTCTATTTATCCAAATGGTGATTTTCTTGTTTTATTTGCTAATAATGAAGATAGAGAGAAAACTTTTCAAGGGGGTCCTTGTTTTTTTGGAAGAGCAGGGCTTTTCATGAAGCCCTGGCATACTAAATTTAAAGTCGAAGAAGAGATGCCTTCTATAAATCCCGTGTGGGTTAGACTCTTTGGCATCCCTATTGAATTTTGGAATCCTACTATTTTTTCTTCAATTGGAAACTCTTTAGGAACTTTTATGATGATTGTTGATTGTACTCAAAATTTTGAACATATTATTTATGCTCGGATTTGTGTTTTAATGGATTTTGACAAACCCCTACCTAAAAATATCACATTACAATTTGGGGAAGACACTTGGGAGCAAGTAGTGGACTATGAGAACATTCCTTTTCGTTGTAGAATTTGCCATGAATATGGTCATTTGGCGGTGCTTTCCCAAATAAAATTCTCGATCAAAAGAAAGAAGATATAAACTTAGCAAGTTTCCAAATACCTAAGAAGAAGAACACTCAGAAAAAACCAGTTATGAAGGATTAATCAAAGTCATCTGCTAATATGTTTAAAATCCTTTCCACAAATGATGTCCCAAGTGAGGAAGAGGAACTAATGGAAACTAAAATCTTAGAAACACAATTTAAATATGAAGGGAAGAACTCAGAGACAAACCAACAAATCAAAGGTTTTCAACAGAAAAAAATGTTGAGCAAGGTGCAGCAAAAGCATTTGAGAAAGTATTGTCATTGTTGTCAACACAGACAGATTGATGCAGTTGATGCAGTTCAGAGGTCAGTCAGATCAAGTGCAGAAAGTTTCAAGCAAAACAGAGGTGACCCAGATTCAAAAATTGGCAGAAAGAGACAAGGAAGAAAACTGTCGCGATATCGCGACATGTTTTCTGTCGCGATTTCGCGACAAAAAGTAGGAGAGAGAAAATGCACGCCAAAATGTCGCGATGTCGCGACATGTCGAGTTTTCACTGAGGAGAGAGAAAATGTGTCGCGATTTCGCGACAAAAAGTAGGAGAGAGAAAATGCACGCCAAAATGTCGCGATGTCGCGACATGTCGAGTTTTCGCTGAGGAGAGAGAAAATGTGTCGCGATTTCGCGACATAAATGGAGGAAAGGAGCTTGCAATGAAGAGAGTAGCGATTTCCATGCATGTTGAAGTTTCGCATTTCAAAGCACAACTGGAAATGTATGGAAACAAAGGTGTAGCGATTTCGCTACAAATCGGAAGTTAAGAAAACTGAGATGCAACGATTTCGACACAAGTAAAAATTCACAAGAAGAAG
This sequence comes from Wollemia nobilis, assembly GCA_028583015.1. Taxonomy (NCBI): domain Eukaryota; kingdom Viridiplantae; phylum Streptophyta; class Pinopsida; order Araucariales; family Araucariaceae; genus Wollemia; species Wollemia nobilis. The sequence continues at coordinate 18,167,931 of JAQPPZ010016947.1, read as the reverse complement.
GTGTAGCGATTTCGCTACATGTTGAAACAAAGAGAAACTAAGGTGTAGCGATGGGTCATGTTGAAACAAAGAGAAAGGTGTATGATGGCGCTACATGTTGAAACAAAGGGAAACTAAGGTGTAGCGATTTCGCTACTAGTCAAAAGTTTAGAACTGAAAGATGCAGCGAATGATATTACAAGTCAAAATTTCATGAAAAGAGGCAAGGTGAAAACACAAGGCACAAAGATGTAAAAATTTTGCCATTGCATGAAGCATAGTGTCGCGATTTCGCGACATGTTCCATTTTCGCTGGAGTTGGCAAGGAGAGTTGTACGGAAGAGCAAAGTGTCACGATTTCGTGACATGTTCCATTTTCACTGGAGTTGGCAAGGAGAGTTGTACGGAAGAGCAAAGTGTCACGATTTCGCGACATGTTCCATTTTCACGGAGTTGGCAAGGAGAGTTGTACTGAAGAGCAAAGTGTCACGATTTCGTGACATGTTCATTTATGCCGGCAAAGAAGATTGTACGAAAGCAGAAGGTCACGATTTCGCGACAAGTTCCAGGATGATGACGTCGACGAAGAGTCGAAACGTCGCGATTTCGCGACATGCTTAAGGATGATGACGTCAGCAAATTTCGAAAAGTGTCACGATTTCACGACAGGATGCTAGAAAAGCTATCGGAAGCCGAAAGCGTCACGATTTCGTGACACCTTATGAAGGCATGACTGGTCAAGCATAAGTTAAAAGTGTCACGATATCGCGACAGCAACCCGCTTGGCGGGTAAAAGCCGCAGGAGCATGCAAAATGACACGTGTCAAAAAAGCATAATCATGCAGCCTGTTACGTAAACAGTAACTGATGTCAGATACGACAGTTACACATTGACAGGTGTCGAACATGCATGGAAACAGATGTAGATGCATGCTTGAAATGCTTTCTAAGTGTCGTATAGGCTGTATCAAAAAAGCATTCGAACGGTCAAGTGCAGCATTCGAACAGTCGATTGAAAGTGCAAACGAACAGCCGATTGAAGAATGCATTAGAACAGCCGATTAAAATAGACGCATTTACAGCATTCGAAACATAAAATAGGAAGGATCGAAAAGCTTTCGAGAAGAAGGATGTGCAGCATTCGAACAGTCGTATTTGGAAGGATTCGAACAGCCGCATTGGAAAGAAGAAAAGAATTCGAACGGCTCGAGAATGTCATCCGACTGCATGAAGAATTGAAACGCGAGAGAAGACAAAGAGTCCCGATGAGAAAAATAGGGTATAAGAGGACAGTCGAGCACATAATAATGTTGTCACTGTTAGAGAGAAGTTGTTGCAGAAAGAGAAATATTGCTGTGAAAAGAGGGTTTGAATAAGAAAATTAGCAGAGCCGTGAGAGTGTGCAGAGTTGGATTAATTGCAGCACCACTGTGGTTGTGCATGAAGTGAAGACACTTTTATGTCATTCTAATTGATCGGAATTGTAGTCCAAGTTGGTGCTTGGTACTAGGGGTTGGTGCTCCATCCGTTGCAGCAGAAAATTACAGGGGTTGGTGCTCCTTCCAAAGGATGCTGGTAAAGAAGTTGTAAAATTGAAATTTTGCAAAGACTGGATTTGGATTGAAGTCCAAGCAGTTAATTTTTGAGGAGTAGCCAAATTGGTGAACCTCGTTATATTGTGTGTTGTGGTGTGCTCTCATTTTGTTCTTCTCGGTTTTATAAGTTTTCTGTGCTTCACTCTTTGAATGTCGCTGTTTTGAAGTTAAATAACTACACTGATTCACCCCCCTCTCAGTGTCATTGTGTGAACATCAATTGGTATCAGAGCAAGGTTCCTTGTACAAGCTTAATCAGCTAAGGAGATCTTGGAAGAAACAATGGCAGACGGTGAAGGATTTTCATCCAACAAAGCTCCCTTATTTGATGGAACAAATTACACCTTCTGGAAACTCATAATGCAAACATATCTGAGTGCATTGGGATATGATATTTGGGATTCTGTAGATAGTGGATACACAACACCCACTACTCCTCCAACAGATACTGCTGAGAAAAAGAAATTTGAGAACAACTCCAAAGCTAAGAATGCCATAATGTGTGGGCTTGTTGACAAGTGAACCGATAAGAGTCATGAGTTGTAAATCAGCAAAAGACATGTGGGATAAACTCAAGAGCATCCATGAAGGAGACAAGAAGATTAAGGAAGCAAAACCGCAAACTCATCGAGCACAGCTCAAGCACCGCAAATGAATGAAGATGAAAACATAGAGACTTATATGCCGAGAGTCAACGGAATTATTAATGCAATCGGAGGACTCGGTGAAGAAATTGATGATGCACTTGTTGTGAAAAAGGTTCTCAGAACACTTCACAAAAGATTTAACTCCAAAGTCTCCGCAATAGAAGAGGCAAAAGATCTAAATAACTTCAAGCATGGATGAGTTGCATGGTTCCCCCGACAAGCATATGAAATGAGAATAGGACAAACCAAGTCTACAGACAGAGAAGCAGCTTTTAAAGCACACAAGAATGTAAAAGCTGAACATGAATCTGAGGATGAAGGAACACTGGATGAAACAGAAGCCAATTTTGTTCGAAAACTCACAAAAGGAAAAGGAAAATATAGAGGGAAGCTACCTTTTAAATGCTTCAATTGTGGAGGAGTCGGTCATTTTGCAGCCAAATGTCCAATGCAGGAGAGAACCAAAAATGGTGAAGGTTCACACCAAGAAAAAGGTGACTGGAAGAAGAAACAAAATTTTAGAAAGAACAACTTCAAGAAGAAAAGCTTCATAACCAAGAATGTCAGCAGTTCTGAAGAAAGCACAGATGAGGAGTCTGAAGAAGAAGGAGGTGAAGCTCTGTTCATGGCACTTGAAGAAGAAAGAACAGAGAAAAATCAGGAAGGTGATGAAAATTCCAAGGATGAAGTTGAAGTGTATTTGGAAGGAGAATTGGTTGCTGCACTTGAAGAGTTGAGTGCAGAAAGGAAGAAGAATAAGAAATTTTCAAAGAAATTAGAGAATGCCACAGACATAATAAACAATCTAAAAATACAGACAGAGGAATTCAAGAAAATGTCTGAAGTTCTTGATGAACAATTAATTGTAAAGACAGTTGAATGCAACAAGCTAGAGGAAGACATTGTTAAGTTAAGGATGCAGTTAGAGGAGATGAATAGAAAATTGAACTGTTTTCATAAGTTTGAAGAAAGTACTGTAAAGTTGGATAAAATGTTAAATAACCAAAGGCCTTTCGGCATAAAATTTGGTTTAGGCTTTGATGAAGGAGAATCTTCAAAGGATTCAAAGAACTTGAATATAGAACTCATAAAGAAAGAAGAAAAGATCGTGGTTGAACCAGAAAAACCAAATCTTGCAAAAGAAAACAATAATGCCGCATTCAAGAAGAATACCGACAAAGATGGATTCACAAAAGTCACACATCCAAGGAGGAGAAGAGTCATGGCTCCTACTTCAAACCGGCAAAGACCGGCACCCAGGTTTAATCATGCATTTTCTCGGTTATTGTTTTAAATGCAATGCTTATGGCCATAAGATTTCAGATTGCGTGCATAATGTATCTCAAAGGAATTTTACCAAAGAGAAATGTTTTTTCTCCTTTAATGAATAATGCACTTGAATGTTATAATTGTCATAATTTTGGACATATTGCTAGAAACTGCAGAAGCACTTTTGCATCAAATAATTATCAGGGTAGAAAATCTCAGCCAAGTGGGTTGAAACAAAACCAGAAAATTTCTAAAAAATAGGCACATGCTAATGAAAGGACAAAGGCAAAACAAGTAGCAAAATCTGCTATCAAACCGGAATGGAAAGAAAAGGAATCTTTGATTGTCCAGATCGCTTTTAAAGCTCGTAACAAATCAGCACCTTGGATACTTGGATAAGTGGTTGTTCCAACCACATGACAGTGACAAGCAAAAGTTTGAGAATTTACAGAATTATGAAGGTGGTTCCGTGAAATTTGGAAATAATGATGGAGCAAAGATTGTTGGAAAGGGATCACCAAGATCGTGATGGCAATATAAAATCAAAAGAAGTCTTGTTTGTAATTGGCCCGAAGCATAACTTGCTAAGTGTAAGTCAAATATGTGACAGAGGCCATGATGTAATCTTCAAGAAGGAGGGTCATGAAGTAAGAAAGACAAAAAATGGAAAGTTAATAGCCACTCGGATTGAGAACTTCTGGAAATCTGTATACACTTTCAGAAACTACAGAAGGAACATGCTTGATTGGACAGGAAGATGAAAACTGGCTATGGCACAAGAGGCTTGGGCATATTAGTTTTGACAATCTGGCAAAAATCAGTTCAAAAAGAGCAGTTAGAGATATACCAAACATTGGCAAACCTGTAAATAGCATCTGTGAGTCATGCCAAAAGGGAAAACAAACCAGAGCCACTTTCAAAGCAAAAGAATACTTCACTAGCAAGCCATTAGAACTAATTCACACCGATCTATGTGGACCCATGAGAACCGAAAGCATAAATGGACACAAATATTTTATGCCGTGTATAGATGACTACTCAAGAATGACATGGGTACTATTTCTGAAACTCAAGTTAGAAGCCTTTGAGATGTTTAAAACCTTCAAAAATCTTGTTGAGAATCAATCAGAAAAAAGAATTAAATGCCTAAGATCAGACATGGGAGGAGAGTTTATCTCCGAAGAATTTGCAGAATACTGTCAAAAACATGGGATAAGAAGACAGCTTTAGCAGCTAGGACACCTCAAGAGAATGGTGTTGTAGAAAGGAAGAATAGAACAAGGGCAGGAAATGGCAAGGACAATGTCGCGTAAAACAAAATAGCTGACGTATTTTGGAAAGAGGCAGTTCATACTGCAGCTTACATTCAAAACAGGTGCATGCTGAGACCACATGAAAGCAAAACACCTTATGAGTTGTGGTTTGGCAGAAAGGCAACAACAAGACATTTCAAAGTATTTGGAAGCAAGTGCTACATAAAACGGACTGAGAATAACCTCGATAAATTTGAAGATAGAGCCGATGAAGGTATCTTTCTTGGTTACTCAACAAAAAGCAAGGCATACACATGTTACAACAAGAGGTTGAAGAAAATTGTTGAAAGTGCCCGATGTGAAAGTTGATGAAGGTAGAGAACAAGAAACTACTTATCAAGAAAACTACCCTATGTATGAAGAAGTCATTGAAGGTGATGATGAAAAAGAAACAGAGAAGAATCAGAAAATTGATCCAGATGGTGTAAAAACTGAATCTGAAGAAGAAGAAAACAGGAAATTTAAAACAAGCAACTGGCAGAAAAATCATCCAAGTGAACAGATTATTGGGGATCCCACAGATGGTATTCAGACAAGAAGAACAACAGTGAGGAACTATTCTCTGTTATCTAGTATTGAACCTAAAAATGTTGCTGAAGCAAGCACTGATGAAAGTTGGATGAAGGCAATCAATGAAGAACTAGATCGGATAGAGAAAAACAATACCTGGGAATTAGTACCTAGACCAACAAATAAAAACATAATTGGCACTAAATGGGTTTTTAGAAATAAATTGAATGAAGATGGGCAAAGTTGTCGTAAATAAGGCAAGATTGGTATGTAAAGGCTATGCTCAGAGTTGAAGGCATTGATTTTGAAGAAACTTTTGCACCGGTAGCCGACTAGAGGCAATCGTAATGTTTCTGCATTAGCAGCTCATAAAAACTTCAAAGTATATCAAATGGATGTAAAATCAGCATTTTTGAATGGAAAACTGGAAGAAGAGGTTTACATTGAACAACCGGATGGCTTCCAACTTGGTGACAATCCAGATTTTGTTTGCATGTTAAAGAAAGCTTTATATGGATTAAAACAGGCACCCGGAGCATGGTATGCAAGGTCGGATAATTATCTAATTAAACAAGGGTTTAAGAAAGGTTTGGTGGATAGCAACTTATATGTCAAAACAGAGAAGGGTCATCTTATTGTTCTTGTTGTTTATGTAGATGACATAATATTTGGCAACAAAGATGGATGAATACCGCAAAGACATATCAATTAAAATGAAAAAAGAATTTGAGATGTCAATGATTGGTGAACTTTCTTATTTCTTAGGACCGCAGGTCAATCAAAATGAAAAAGGCATTTTTATTTCTCAAGTTAAATATGTAAAAGAAATGCTGAAAAAGTTCACAATGGAAGACAGAAAACCGGTCAGCACTCCCATGACAACAGGCTGCAAGTTGAGCAAGGATGATAAATCTCCAGATGTGGATCAAACAATGTACAGGTCTATGATTGGAAGCCTGCTGTATTTAACAGCTACTAGACCAGATATACTACAGGCAAGATGCATGGTTGCTAGATTTCGTGCAAGTCCCAAAGAAACTCATGTCACAGCTGTAAAAAGGATCTTCAGGTACCTCAAAGGTACCATGGATTATGGGTTGTGGTACCCAAAAGGCAAAGACTTCACTTTGATTGCATATTCTGATGCAGATTGGGCAGGGTGCATTGATGACCGAAAGAGTACAAGTGGAGGAGCATTTTATCTTGGAGACAGGCTGGTAGCATGGCACAGCAAGAAACAAGAATCAGTCTCTCTATCCACTGCAGAGGCAGAATACATTGCAGCCACAACTTGTTGTACACAGATATTATGGATGAGACAAACTTTGAAAGATCTTGGTATCCACTTCAAAGAGCCAATATCAATAAAATGTGATAACACTAGTGCTATCAACATATCCAAGAATCCAGCTTATGCATTCAAGAACCAAACACATTGCAATCCGATATCATTTTTTGAAGGATAAAGTTGCGTAAGGAGAAGTCAAGTTGGATTTTGTTCCAACTACAGAGCAAGTAGTCGATATATTCACAAAACCATTGCCCAAGGATGTTTTTGAGTACCTTAGGAATAAGTTGGGAGTGGTCACAATTCCCAAGAACTGACTATCATTAGGGATCACATTCTCAATGGGTGCATGCATGCCTATACTTATAGTTTTGCTTATGTTTATGATTTTTGCTAACTATAACAATATTTTCCCGAGAATGGTGTACAGAGACTCAGGGGAGTCCGCAGCAGCCCTTTGGTATTATTGGCAAAGGGGGAGAAGAAGTTGAGCAAGGTTGCTGTGTGTTGCCAACAATTCCAAAGGGGGAGATTGTTGAGCAAGGTGCAGCAAAAGCATTTGAGAAAGTATTGTCATTGTTGTCAACACGCATGCATTGATGCAGTTGATGCAGCTCGGAGGTCACCGGATCAAGTGCAGAAAGTTTCAAGCAAAACAGAGGTGACCTAGATTCAAAAATTGGCAGAAAGAGACAAGGAAGAAAACTGTCGCGATATCGCGACATGTTTTCTGTCACGATTTCGCGACAAAAAGCAGGAGAGAGAAAATGCACGCCAAAATGTCGCGATGTCGCGACATGTCGAGTTTTCACTGAGGAGAGAGAAAATGTGTCGCGATTTCACGACAAAAATCAGGAGAGAGAAAATGCACGCCAAAATGTCGCGATGTCGCGACATGTCGAGTTTTCACTGAGGAGAGAGAAAATGTGTCACGATTTCACGACATAAATGGAGGAAAGGAGCTTGCAATGAAGAGAGTAGCGATTTCCATGCATGTTGAAGTTTCGCATTTCAAAGCACAGCTGGAAATGTATGGAAACAAAGGTGTAGCGATTTCGCTACAAATCGGAAGTTAAGAAAACTGAGATGCAACGATTTCGACACAAGTAAAAATTCACAAGAAGAAGGTGTAGCGATTTCGCTACATGTTGAAACAAAGAGAAACTAAGGTGTAGCGATGGCCTACATGTTGAAACAAAGAGAAACTAAGGTGTAGCGATGGCGCTACATGTTGAAACAAAGGGAAACTAAGGTGTAGCGATTTCGCTACTAGTCAAAAGTGTAGAACCGAAAGATGCAAAGAATGATATTACAAGTCAAAATTTCATGAAAAGAGGCAAGGTGAAAACACAAGGCACAAAGATGTAAAAATTTTGCCATTGCATGAAGCATAGTGTCACGATTTCGCGACATGTTCCATTTTCACTGGAGTTGGCAAGGAGAGTTGTACTGAAGAGCAAAGTGTCGCGATTTCGTGACATGTTCCATTTTCGCTGGAGTTGGCAAGGAAGAGTTGTACGGAAGAGCAAAGTGTCACGATTTCGTGACATGTTCATTTGAGTTGGAAGGAGAGTGAGGAAGTGTGGATTTGGAGGGTGGCAAAGAAGATTGTGAAGGAAGGTCACGATTTCACGACATGTAAGGATGATGACGTCGACAAGAGTCGAAAGCGTCGCGATTTCGCGACAAGCAGGATGATGACGTCAGCAAAGTTGAAAGTGTCACGATTTCGCGACAGGATGCTAGGAAAGCTGCCGGAAGCCGAAAGCGTCACGATTTCGTGACACTTATGAAGGGCATGACTGGTATGCAAATTAAAAGTGTCGCGATATCGCGACAGGCAACTGTTTGGCGGGTAAAAGCCGCAAGAGCATGCAAAATGACACGTGTCGAAAAAGCATAATCATGCAGCCTGTTACGTAAACAGTAACTGATGTCAGATAGACAGTTACACATTGACAGGTGTCGAACATGCATGGAAACAGATGTAGATGCATGCTTGAAACGCTTTCTAAGTGTCGTATAGGTTGTATCAAAAAAGCATTCGAACGGTCGAAGTGCAGCATTCGAACAGTCGATTGAAAGTGCAAACGAACAGCCGATTGAAGAATGCATTAGAACAGCCGATTAAAATAGACGCATTTACAACATTCGAAACATAAAATAGGAAGGATCGAAAAGCTTTCGAGAAGAAGGATGTGAAGCATTCGAACAGTCGTATTTGGAAGGATTCGAACAACCGCATTGGAAAGAAGAAAAGAATTCGAACGGCTCGAGAATGTCATCCGATTGCATGAAGAATTGAAACGCGAGAGAAGACAAAGAGTCCCAATGAGAAAAATAGGGTATAAGAGGACAATCGAGCACGTAATAATGTTGTCGTCGTTAGAGAGAAGTTGTTGCAGAAAGAGAAATATTGCCGTGAAAAGAGGGTTTGAATAAGAAAATTAGCAGAGCCGTGAGAGTGTGCAGAGTTGGATTAATTGCGGACTAGCCGTGGTTGTGCATGAAGTGAAGACACTTTTATGTCATTCTAATTGATCGGAATTGTAGTCCAAGTTGGTGCTTAGTACTAGGGGTTGGTGCTCCATCTCATTGTAGCAGAAAATTACAGGGGTTGGTGCTCCTTCCAGTGGATGCTGGTAAAGAAGTTGTAAAATTGAAATTTTGCAAAGACTGGATTTGGATTGAAGTCCAAGCAGCTTAATTTTTGAGGAGTAGCCAAATTGGTGAACCTCGTTATATTGTGTGTTGTGGTGTGCTCTCATTTTGTTCTTCTGGTTTTATAAGTTTTCTGTGCTTCAGTCTTTGCATGCTGTTGTTTTGAAGTTAAATAACTACACTGATTCACCCCCCCTCCTCTCAGTGTCATTGTGTGAACATCAAAAAAGGGAGAAAATTTACACAAGAAAAATAATCTTTCAAATGTCAAAACTTCAAATAATGCAGGTCCCAATATAGACTCCGTTGAACCATCTAGTAAAATTTTGGCTGTGTACAAGCATTCTTCAAGGTTAGAAGCCATCTCAAATTCAATTGGAATAAGTCAAGAAATAGGGAAAACAAATTGAAGATGGATTCTAATCAAAAAGCAGGTCACAATACCAATCAATATAATATGGTAAAAGAAGGTGAAAAGCTTGTAGAGGAAGGTAAGATTAATGTCCTTCCCAACTTTTGTAGCCCTGGTATTAATGAAGATCATCACTTGGAATATTAGAGGACTCAAAGGGAGTCTTTCAAAACAAAATTAAATTAGAAGAATGATTCAGATAAATCATCCACATCTTGTTTTCCTTCAAGAAACAAAGATGCCAATGGAGGATATGGACTCAATTGCCTAGTAAAATTTGGCCAGCTGGAAAAGTGATTTCCCTCAGTTCCCAAGGGACTTCTGGTGGCATTTCTTGTCTTTGGGACCCAAAAGAGGTAGTTATTCACCATATGGTTGGTAGTTGGAGTTTGTTGGCTATAAATATTCAAAGTAGACATTCCAACCAAATTATGCTCTGTATCACTGTTTATGCTCCGACTTCTTTGGAGGAAAAAATAAGACAGTGGAAGGATATTACTCATTATCTCTCATTTTCTTGAAGCTTGGATCTTGATCGGAGGATATTTCAATACCATCCTCTCTCTGTATGAGAAAAGGGGGGGAAATATAAATTTGGACAAAAGCACTGACTTCATGAGCGAATATATTGCAAACCTCCATCTTGTGGATATCCAACCGGATAATGGCCTTATGACTTGGTCTAACAGAAGGCAAGGCGTAGCTTGTATAATGGAGAGATTGGATAGGTTTTTGCTCTCTGAAAATTTCTTAATCCATGGTCACATTCCTAAAGTGAAGACTCTTAATAATGCCGGTTCGGATCATTGGCCAATCATGGTGGAAATGTGGAAAATCAATGTGAGTTTCTCTCCTTTTTGTTTTCAATTAATGTGGCTTAGAGACATTTCCTTCAGATCTCGTGTGCAACAATGGTGGAAGGAAGGTAAACCTAGGCATGGGACTAAGATGTTCTGTTTTTCCAAAAGACTGCAATACATTAAATCCAAAATCAAGACTTGGAACTGGAAAGAGTTTGGGGATGTTCATAAAAAAAACATGAAGTTATTGCTCATCTTGAAAATTTGAATAAGAAAATCTGTTTAGATGGCCTCACAGAGAAGAGAAGTGCAGATGAAATTAAACTCACAACTCAGTTAGAGGAATGGGAAAAAAGAGAAGAAATATTATGGAAGCAAAAATCTAGAATTCAATGGCTCAAAGAAGGAGATCGAAACACAAATTTCTTCCACAAATCTCTTCTAGCTCGAAGATCTCACAACTTTATTTCTTCCTTAAAATTAGATTCTGGAGATGTTGTTTATACTTGGGATGGCATGAACTCTATTGTTGTTGATTACTTTTCCAATTTTTTTGTCGCTACTCCTCTTGACTCAGCTTCACAACAAAATGTTCTTCAAGAAATCCCTTCTCTTATCACTTCTGAGGAGAACTCTATTTTGACTGCTCATGTTACTATCAACGAGCTTCAACAAGTAGTTTTTAAAATGCAAAAATGGAAAACCCCGTGTCCTGATGGTTTTCCCATTGAGTTCTACCAAGAGTTCTGGGATATCCTTCATGTTGATTTATTAGAGGTGGTGGAAGAAGCTAGGAAAGCCAAATAAATTTTGAAGGTTATCAATAAAACTTATATTACTCTTGTTCCAAAAGCTCAAGAGGTTGATCATATCTCATCTTTTAGACCTATTGCTTTATGTAATGTTCTTCTCAAAATCATTACTAAAATCATGGCAAAAAGGTTGAAGCCTCTTTTGCATAAGATTATTTCCCAGAGCAAGGGGGTTATGTGGAAGGACATCAAATAGTAGATGAGATAGTTCTTTCTCAGGAAGCCATCCATTCCATGGATATGCAAAAATATCCTTCCATGTTCATTTGGTTAGACTTATCCAAATCTTATGACAGAGTGGATTGGCACTTCCTTATCAAAGTTTTGAGGCAATTTGGTTTCTCCAAGGATTGGATGGATTGGATTATGGGATGTATCTCTTCAGTTTCCTACTTAGTTCTTATCAATGGCATGCCTTCTCAGTCATTCCCAGCTTCCAGAGGTATTAGGCAAGGTGACCCACTATCCCCTTATTTATTCATCATTCTTGTTGAATGCTTGGGTAGGACTATAACCAAAAAGAGGGAAAACAAAACCCTTGAGGGAGTTACCATTGCTCATGGAGCTAGACCTATCTCTCATATTCAATTTGTGGATGACTCTACTCTTTTAGGTAAAGCTATAGTTAAGGAAGCTTCTAATATTAAGCAAATCATTAGCTATTTTTCTAAGGCTACTCGGGCAGCTTGATCAATGAAGACAAATCTAAAGTTATTTTCTTTCACCGCTCTCGCTAGACAGGAATCCATGGTCTTGGATAAATTAAGATATAAGAAGACCTCCCTTCCAATCACTTATTTAGGTATTCCCATAAATATTCAAAGGCAAAAAAATAAAGATTGGAATTGGTTGTTGGACAAAGTCAAGAAGAAAATTGGAAAGTGGACCAACAAGTGGCTTTCTTCTGGGGGTAGAATCACCTTGGTAAAATCAGTCCTTCAAGCTATTCCTATTTATGTTTCTTCCGTTTTGAATATCCCAAAGGTTGTTCTTCGAGAATTGGATCAAATCAATCATCGTTTCCTTTGGAGTGGTACTAAGGAGAAAAGAAAATGGGCCTTGGTGAAATGGGATACTTTATGTCTTCCTAAGAGCGAAGGGGGTTAGGATTTCGGTCTTCTATTAATAACAACAAAGCTTTAGCTACTAAATTATATTGGAGGATGTTGCATAACCCCAATGCTCTTTGGGCCAATAATCTCCATGCTAAATATGCTGAGAACAAAAGTCCTGAAGACCTTGTTCGCTATCAACTTCCTACCAAAGGTTCTCCCATTTTAGTAGTTCTTAAGACTGGTGAGGATTTGATAAAGAAAAAATTATTTTGGATCATTCATAATGGTCAACAGTGCAAATTTTTGGATAGATTCTTGGGATGGTCACAAGCCTTTGATAACTCAGCTTCTCGATTGGAGGCCTTGGATGGAGGAGCTTCACCGAGCTAATTGGATAAAGGTGGCTAATTATCGTCGGTACCATACTGGTAATTCAAAGGTTGGTAGATATTGGATCCCTATTGAGGATTGGCCTATTCAAATCCCAAAAAGGCAAAGACAAGATATCCAAGGCATCCTTCATATTAGATCCCTCTCTTGGTCCCATGAAAAAGATTGTTTTGGATGGAACAACACTACTAAGGGTGAGTATTCAGTTGCTCAAGGTTATTTGACCTTATGCCATAATAATCCCAACCATTCTTCTGACATATTTTCTTGATTGTGGGCTCAAAATCTCTGGCCTAAGGTGAGGTTCTTTAATTGGCTTTTATTGCATCGTAGGGTGCTTATTGGTGAGCAACTTATGAAGTGTGGTTTTCATGGCCCTTTTAGATGTGAAATGTGTGAAGAGAATGTAGAAACTCTCAACCATATTTTTATTGAGTGTACTTTAGCCTCTGAGCTATGGAGGAGAATGGCCACTTTACTTGGCTTACAGTGGTCCAATTTTTTTACTTTTGAACAACTTTGGAGGGATTGGCCTAATCAAGAGGGTGTTGATCATTTTATTAGGCAATTAGTTTGGATGGGTTCTACCATTCTTCTTTGGAATATTTGGAATGAAAGGAACAACCAAATTTTTAATCAAGATAGGAAGGATATTCACTATATTTGGCAAAATACCATAGCCAACTTAGTTGAATCAGTCCATCAACTCCTTAATCACCCCCAAAACTCCCACCAAAGATGGGATCAAGTGATGCAAATATTGAAGATTAAATCTTCTAAGGGCAACCAACTTAAAGGGAATGTGAGTATTAGTAAGATGGATAGGACAAGAAATTGGCAACCTCCTCCTAAGGATTTTGGAAAATTCAATATTGATGGAGCCTCTAGAGGGAACCTTGGAAAAGCCAGTGTGGGAGGAATTGGTAGACTTTTAGATGGCTCCCTGGTTTTTACTTTTGCTGAGAATTTGGGTATTCTTTCCAATAACCTTGCTGAGGGGTATGGTATCCTCAGAGGCCTTCAGGAGGCTACTAAGGTTGGATGGGAAAAGGTGTTAGTTGAGTCCGACTCTCAACTTATGATTAATCTCTTGAAGACTCCTTCTAAGAATCATAAGGTGGATTGGAGAATAAAAAGAATTATTGAGAAGATTCAATTAATCGAGATGGGATTTTTGAAAGTTGATTACAATCATGTGGTCAGAGATCAAAACAAGAGTGATGATGCTTTAGCTAATTGGGCTTTGGACAAAGGTGATCTTACTTGTTATGGCCACCCTCCTAGATGGTGGGCTTCTCAAATTAGGGAAGCTCTTCTTTCTATCATTTCTTTGGATGGCTCCAGTTTCGAAGGTACCTAGTTTCTTCTTGTTTTTTTTTTTTGCTTCTCTTTGGTTTATTCAGTTTTTTTTTAGTTCCCTAGCTCATTCTATTCTTTATTTTGTTTCCTCTGTTGATTCTTGCCTTAATAGTCTTCTGGTCTAGATAGGTCATTGTTATGTTCAATTTTTTTTTTTTTCTTTTTTGTTTTTAGTTTTTTAAGGTGGGTGGGTTCTTTTGTTTTGTTTTGTTTTTGTGTTCTTTGTGTTGTTTTTTGTTGTTCTTGTGTTTTTGTTGTTTTGTGTTTTTTTTTATGTTTTTTGTTATTGTTCTTGTGTTTTTTTCGTTCTTGTTCTTGGGTTTCTCTTTGTTTGTGTTAATTCGTGTTTTTATGTGTGAGTGTTTTCTATGTTTTTTGTTTTTTTTTATTGTCTGATGTTGGTTGTTTTTTATTTTTATTTTTTTTAATTTTTTAGGTTTTGGTTGTGTTTATTTTTCATGTTTTTTTTGGGTTATGTCTTTGTAGTGTTCTGTTGTTTTTGTCTTGTTTGTGTTTTGTTATGTGGTTCTTGTGTTTTTCTATGTGGTTCGTCTTGTGGTTTCTTTTATCTTATTGTGCGTGTTTGGTTGTGCTTTTGTTTTTGACACACTCAAGGAGCATGTTTTTTATTTTATTTTATTTTATTATTTTTGTTGTTATTTACTTATTTATTTATTTATTTTAAAATTGGTTTTGTGTGTTTGTTTGCTCCTTGAGTATGTCAAAGGTGGTAGGCTAGGTCCGAGTCCTGGGCATTTTTGGCGGAATGGATACCCCTGCCTCCTTGGGTCTTACTCGAAAGTGGCATCCCTTTTGGGATGTTTTCCACAAATAAAAAAAAAAGTTTACTCTAAAGTAAACTCCTACTCTAGTTATGTACCCAAGGGGGTACATTGACATGTATCAAATAATGTAATATACTCTAACATCCCCCTATATTACATTATTTGGTTATTGAAGACTTTAGTCTTCAATATGAGTCTTTGTCCTTCAAATGTTCTTCAACTTGATCTGGTACTTTGTATTATCTTTAGTTCACATTGCACTGTATGCCTCCTTGATTTGGTTCATCTTCTTCTACTTCTTTATTTTTGTCTTTGGATCTAGTTTTTGCACTCTCATATGTGGTCGTACTATCACTTGATTCCTGCAAAAATATTTTTTCTTTGTCTTTGTCCTTCTCATTACTATTCTTGTTGTATACAAAGGCTTCTGAAAAAACACTTAAGACATCATGATAAGATCTTGAGTTAGTAGAACTTGAAGTATCAATGTTGCATGAGGATTGAAATATCTTCTCTAGATGTGATTCATCTATTTTTTTTTTTTTAAGTGATTCTATCAATTCTTTTTGTTCTACATTCTCATCCTTGTAATACTTGAATGTAAGTAATACCATATATAATATGCTACCAAAGTATAAAGGAATTTGAATGTCACTCTTTCCATTATCAATTGCTTCAATGAGTCGAGCATGTAGATAATATTCCAAGGTTTCAAAGTTGTCTTTTAAAGCTTCACTATGAATCACTTCTAAAGTAAGGTCTAAGTCTCCTTCAGTCTTTATAAGTCAATTTTTGTGACAATTACCCTTTCCTTTATAATAGTGTTGTCCATATCATTATTCATTGTATTGTTTGAGGTTGACATCTTTCTTCCTCCTTAGTTTTTAATAGACTTCTTTAGCTCTTTAGTATTTTGAGAATACTTTTGATAGAACCTTTGAAGTAGTCTACCTTATGACTCCCTAGTGTTTAGAGTATGTGAACTTAATTTGATAAAAACATTTTCAAGACTTAGGTTTTGTAGGATTCCTTATGTCTCCCTAGTGATTAGAGTAAGTTATAAACTTGATAAAGTGCTTAGCTACTATTAGTTCACCTTTTTGAGTTGATTTTGTAATGTTTTGGGAATGATAATAATCAACTCCTATTTCACCTTATTTCTCCTATTGAACTATGCACTTTTCAATTTGATGGAGTTCTCTATGGTTGGATTTCTTTTGTCCCTTTAATGTGACTATGAGACAAGTATAAGCAATAAATTCCAACTCTTTCAAGCAAACAATAATTTTGCTTCTCTATCCTTAAATTTTTCAATGGTTCAATTTTCTAAATTCCAATTAATTAAAGTTTGATGTAGCACTCCTTATATCTCCCTAATTTGGAATTTTAGAAATTGATGATATTTGCAATATAATAATAATTTGTTTTTCCAAGTAGAAACCCTTATATCTCCTATGATATTAATTGCAAATATTAATATTCTTGTATTTCAACTAATGTGTTTTGAAATACTATTTAAGGATATAAACTCCTTTTAATTTGCTTTCAAGTTTACTAAGGTTGAGTTTGCAATATCTTCAATGCAAATGATAATGATTTCAACCTTATATACTATGCCTTATCACTCCTTAATGAAAGCAAATATTATAATGTGTATATTTCTACTAGGGCACTTTTGAAATATCATTCAAGGAAATAAACTTTTAAGTTTGCTTTCTAATCTCTAAGGTTGGAATTTGCCTATATCTTCAAGCAAATAATAAATAATCTCAACCTTAAATAATAAACCACCTTATAACTCCTTAATCTCAAAGAAAGAAAATATAAAACTATATGAAACTTTACCTTCCTGTGAATGTTTTATGTTGCACTGTGATTGGCCCTTTGATTTGATTCTCTATCCGAACCTGAGCGTTGAATTCGTTGGTCTCCTACGTATGGCAATGAGCAATTAATGCTCAACATTCGAGTGCTCCTCGTAAGATGGTTTTCCTCCTTTCTTTAGTGCACTTTGACCACTCTTGCTTGAATCACTCCTCTTCTACACTTATGCTTGCCTTTCTAGTCTTCAACTATTAAATACCTTACACCTCCCTTGATGTGAATGCCAAGTGGTATGTTCTTGCTAGAAACATATGCTTCATGGCATTTTGGAGGCTATATTATTGGAAGCGTTATTTGGGTGGCACCAACCTTTACTTGAGCATTGAATAATGATTAAAGAAATGCTTCACCAACCTTGAGCACTCATCTACCTGAGCGTAAGCATTATGAGAGAATGCGAATGCTCTCTCTTCCCTAGTGCCAAGTGGCACTCGATTCTTGGTAGTGTTAAGACAAATGGAAGCACCTTCTTTGCATGTGAGGATGCCCTCAATGTCTCTTTAACCCTGAATACTTCTTGCCAATGGATGCAAGTTATTCACTCTTGGCTTCAACACTTTTTTCAACAAATGATGGTGATATTCTCCCACAAGGTTGGCTCTAGCTATGGAGATTCTAGGATGCCCCAATGCTGCCCTCTTGGTTGATGGTTCTTGGGTGCTTCAATCATTGTCTTCCTAGTTGGTGATTCATCTCCAATCGATGGTAGCTCTTGGGAGCTTTAGCTGGGTTCATCCAAGTGATCACTTGGGTAATGCACTCCTTATTTGCTCCTTGATTTTATGTAACTTGTGCTTCATTATCCTTAGTGCTATCCACCTTACAATGAGTGTTATGCTTCTTTTTTATGGTTTCTTATTGCATAGATGCTGATTTGGTGTCTCTTAGACACCTTTGAAACCTTAGTTTATGAGCCCTTTGTTGGCTCTACCTCTATGCTTGATGTCTGCTCCTTGACATCGATGATGTGGCCACTCAATGACTGTACTATGCTGATTGTTTTAGTGTCTTTGAGACACTCTATCCTTTATCTTTTTTTGCTATGTAGGACAAGTGAAATATGGTGCAATGTAATGTAAATATCTTTGCAATAGTTAGAATAGAATATTTTAACTTGCACCTATATTTTTGAGATCGTTAAATCTCCTTTTTCAAGTGTACTTCCTTTCTTGATGAGGTGACTTCCTTCTCCAATATTTGGAGGTTATCTTGCTCTTTCTAGTGGCTTCTCCTTGCCCCAAGATGCTGCAAGTTTTTTGCACTGAATAGTGTCTTTAGACACTTTGATATTATGTTGATTTGTGCACTTTGGTCTTCCACCTTAACTTAACAACCAATGCACTTAATAATATTTTAAGAGTAACTAGTATAGTGCACTAGTAATTTCACCTTATTCCTCCTTTGAAGAACTCTTAAAAGTAATTTGAAACTTGCACTAAAATCAATGCTTTAGAGTATAGTCTTCTTTGCTTCTAGTTGATAATAGGAAGATGATATTTTTCTTTCTTTCGAAATATATCTAACTCCTATTTTAATGTGTAGGTATTAACCTTATAAGAAACTATCTTTTGCACTCCCTTGAAGACTTTAATATGCAACCTTCTCCTTGCAACTTTTAAACTCTAATATGGTGCTTAACGAATCTTAATAATGAATTGAAAATATAAAGTTCAACTAATGAACCTTTTGCACCTAAGTTGCTTACCTTTAAGGTCTCTATAGATGATGTCTCTCTTGGTGATTAGATTCACCAAATTGCTACCTTGTAATGGATGAAATCATAGCTCTTCCTTGTTGTTTGAAATAGCTCTCTAACTCACCTATTTGCAGCTTTGAAACCCTCTAACTTGCTACCCTAAAATTTTAGTTTGGTGGCTCTAACTCTCCTTCAGGATGTATTCCGGAAATCTGAAACTTAGAAACTATTGATGTTGTCCAAATTGTTGCTTTCTTGCTATCCTCAAATATAAAAATTTTAGATTGCAAAGCAGTCAATATCTCCACTAAAATGCTATCATTGAATCTCAAAAATTTGGTAGGAAACTCCTCCAAATCGTAGCTAATATTTTCCTTCAAGAACCCTTCAGTTTTCTGTTGTAGAAACTAGTAGATCTCCTTTCTTCGAATGAGCCTTCTAGCCTTCAAAGGAAATATTCAAATCTCTCAAATTTGGTAGCTCCTTCTATCTCCTTTCTCCTTCAACCTCCTTGTCAAATTTTGACTTCAATCTAGGCCTTCTTCTCAAGAATATGAAAGTCTTGAGGTCTTCACCAATCTCCTTCGAAATTTGGCAAGCTTCTTGCCAAATCCTTATCCCTTGGGCTTGTTTTTGGATGGTGATAATTGTCCCAAGTTCTTCACTATCAGGAACTTCTCCTTGGTGGTAAATTTATCCAATGAGTTCTCCTAGGAACTCCTTCAATGGCCTTCTTTGAATCTCCTTCAATGAGGCTCTCCAAGCCTTCTCCTTGTTTCTCCTTGAGACCTCTTCTCTAGGGTCTTCACTCTCACAGCTTCTTTGGTCTTTCTCAATGAGACATTTCTTTCAACCTTCTACTATGGAAGTGTTGCAATGAGATCTCCCTCTCGGATCTCTAAAATCTATTGCTACTAGAATATGGAATAGGACCTTTGCTAGTCCTTCTCTATCTCCAATCTTCCAAAATTGGAAGTTCTTCAATGGACCTTTTATGGGTCTCTTCAACTTCTCAAGATGATTTCTTCTACTTCTTCAAGGTGAAGTCTTCAATCTTCAATGGAGATCACCAATCTCCTATCTTCACTAGGACTCTTCTCTGGAGTCTCTTCTTCCTCGAATCTGCAATAAGGCTCCTATGGCCTTTTCTTCTTCTGCACTCTGTAGGTCTGCAATCTCTAGCAATGGGACCTTTTCTATAGGCCTCCAAATATTTGATCTTTCATTTGTTGCTTCTAGTATTGGATTGATTCCAAAGAAGATATTCTTCCTAGCTCTATGTAGGAAGCTTCCCAACTTTCTTTGAATCTCCTTTTCCTGCAATAAAGTATTAGGACTGTAATGGAAGAAACTCTAAATCTAGAGATAATCAATCTTCACTAGTTGATTTGTCAATCTAGTGGAATCAATGTTGAGTCCTAGTCTTCACAAGTTTTTTTGCAACTCTGTGGAAAGACTCTAGCCAAATGCAATCTCAAAAATTTTGAAAATGATATTTTTGGATTCCTCTCAATCTCACTTGTGGCTCTCCCTATTTCCTATCGATCTACCGTGTGCTCTGATACCACTGTTAGCTTTTGATGAGTATATGATATAGGAAATGCAACCACAAGATGTAAGATAAGCAATCTAAGATGACTGTATGATAATGACACAATAATATGCAGGAAAATAAAGAGATAAACTTTTGCAATAACTCAAAAATATGCCATTAATGAAAGCTCACAAAAATAGTACAATGTAGTATGATGGAGGACATGAACACTCCATAAACTATTCTTAAGGAGCTACATTGTACTCCTCTACCAATATATACTATGCACTCTCTATATTCTCTACCCTCTCTAATTTCACTCACTATAAGACCTATATATAGGAAGATAGGTTCCTTGGCCCTTACTCTACCTATGACTCATGTACATGTGGACTACATGCACATTTACATCATTGCACATTCTAACACTTGTGCATTTATTACATTGTTGGAAGTAACTACTTAACTTTACTCTAAAGTAAACTCCTACTCTAGTTATGTACCAAAGGTGGTACATTGACATGTACCAAATAATATAATATACTCTAACAGTTGTTTGACATTATATCCACTTCTTGTTTTGTATTCTCCTGAGCTATTCAACTCCCAAATCATCTTATCCTTGACTCCCCTAGGAATGATCAATGTTGTTATATTTCTACTCAACTACATCTTAGCATCAATGTCTTGTACACATGTAAAAAAAAAAATACCATTTGTATATTCCTTCATGATCCTTGTGCATAATGCTTGAAACCTCATCACCATATTGACCTTGAAGTAATCCCATCCATAATTTGAAAATTGGATCTAGACTGAGTGGTTTTTTTATCACACTAAGTATCCTTCCAAATAGATTTTTTCTCTCTATTTCCCACCACCAAAAAATAAAAAATAAGTATTAAGTTAGATATTTATAATATATATAAATATGTATTTAATGGCTTGAATTTAAGTGTTTAATAACATAAGTTTTTAAGGTAAAGGTTCAAGTTAAACTTTTGCTAAACAATATATGAATAATTATAAAATTATTAAAATAAGTTGGTAGCATGGTCATGATGTAATATAAGTAGATTTATTCTAATCCCATATAAAGAATTAAAAAATAAAAATATATAAAAAGAACTTCACATTTAATTAAAAAACTTTCAAATTCTTCTATAAATAGGACGCCTTAAGATTATTCTACTATGTTGAAATTGTTCTAAATTTTTTCTTGGTTGTTTTGTTTTAACAATTATGCTATTCTATTAAGATCTTTCTAACATTTCCCTTGGTTGATTTGTTTGAAAGCTTTAGAATTTTGTAGATGCAAGAGTCAAATAGATGTGAGATTTAATCACATAAAAGGGATAAGTTTTAAGTTTATATTTTTAATAAAAATAAATAATTACAATTGATTATAATTTATTTTAATTATACTCATCAAATTTTTTAAGGGTAAAAAATCACTAAAGTTTTAATATTATTGATAAAAATCATTAAATCTAGTAACATTGTCCAAACTTTGCTTAATGAAAAGTTTTAATACACATAGATTTTCCCTACAACTTCAAGAAGTTCTAAGAGGGGTTGTTGACAATATTTGACCCCATCCCATAGATAATCGACCAACTAAGCATAACGAGTCATATTTTAAATCATGTCTTTGATGTCATAGTAGCTTATTAGGCTAGGTTGGTTACTTTGTTCACTTTAAACATATCTAATTGAACATGATTTAACATGGACAAAAGTCAATTGGGAGAATCAGGGTAAGTCTATCAAATTTCTATGGAATGTTTACATTTCTTGCATGCTTTTTACCCTATAGGCAACTCCTATGTAGCCTATTTTTTACTATTTGCAACCTCTATCTATCCCAATAACTTTGATTCATGCTTTTGATTTAAATAGGAATCAAGACTTTGATAATTGCAAGTTGATTCAAACAAGAATGCCCAATATAAATAGTGAAGCACCCATCCCCATGAAGATTTCTAATGATAAGGATGCAACAACAACCAAGGATCTCATCAAATGACATGAGCTTATTTGATTAAATACCTCGATTTTCAAAAAGGAAACTTAGGTTTGAATCTTATGAAGCAATACATGCATAATTATCGAGTTATTGTAATACCATTATGTGGTCATGATGTAATACAGGTGTGACTCATTTCAATCTCATATAACAAACTCAAAAAAAACAAGGATCTCATTCTATAAAGACTTTATTAGAGTAAATGTTAGGATTAATATATTTCATTAGTTTGACATTCTAGACAGAGCATCATTTGTAACGATATCCTAGGTTGTATCGATCATTGATCATAATAATAATTAATTGTATCAAACTAGCTTGTAATAAATATGCAATAGTGCATTAATAAAATTGATTGATTTGCCTATCAGTGGTATCAGAGTCATGCTAGAATTTGAGCAAAGGTAACTTGAGTATACTTTAAACTTGTAGTATTATGATGATCTAGTTTATCATAAAGGAATCCTTGCTTATATTTTTGACTATAGTGGTAGTGTGTGGTGCCTACAGAGTGGATCATAGTGACCTGGGGGAGATTGAGCTATTGATTTGAGTTCCTACCTATCTCTTCACCAATGTTGACTATCCCAGGCCTGAGCAAGATATGAAAGCCACCTGTCGACTCCTTCACCAATTTCAACCTTATCCACCACATTGACTTACAAAGTGTGTGGACCCTAGAGATAGAATTTGCAAAGGTGAGCTGAGACATATTATGACTCGACATAGACTATTCAAGACTTGTGCACTTTGCCAACAAGGATGATCAATCTACAACATCAACATTAAAGCAAGTGTCAATGGTGATCATCAACAATGGAGACATGAAAACTCCATGTAAGTTTAAACAATTTTTCCCCACCTACATTTGAACTATGGATGAATGACTATATTTTTATGGATTTGTACTAACCAAGTTGGACACTTGGAGGGATGGTGAGTCGATTTGTAGGACATACCACATTGACTTAGTATATCACAAATTTTGAGTTGCTTATAAGACATAGGTACTAAATACTTTGATTTGACCATTAGATGAAATCCCTGCATCTTTTAAAATCCTAAGGGTCCACCAAATTATTGTTTTTATTATGATAATTGCCTACAAACCAAAATAATCTATGTCGATACAAAAATTTAGTTGACATGCTTGATGTGGATGCAACTTAAATGCAAAGATAAAAAAATTAGTAGTGGGTAAAATTACATCCTTAACATAGATCCATTTGGTTTGACTGCTTGGCAGTCATTGAAAAATTAACCAACCTATAAGGTTAGTGACTGCAAAGTTACAAGGCCCAACAAATCGAATCCATTTGATCTAGGGAGGAGAGCTTGGATCCTTGGTGACCAGGAATCATTGACATGTTTGACTCAACATGGAGGAGTAACATAGTCAAAGAATTCCCATGAGTTGATGTAAATTAGTCAACGGGGAAGTTGTAGGGAGAATAGTATATTAGGAGGATTTGTTGAAAATTTTTATGTCTTGAGAATGGCACAACAAGGTCAAATAAGGGATTGTGGTAGCTAGTCCTACTATCATTTATTGAAATTTGCAAGTGTATAATTTTATAATATTTTTTTATGATCTCTAGAATTATATCCTTATTATCAAAGAGTAGTTAGATGGTCCTCTTCTCCTAAAATTCCCTTGATTTTTGCTGCCAAGTCCAAATTTCTAGAGAGTGCATGCATGGCAGAGGCAATTTGGGACTAGTTGTGTGATTCAACATGCAGTGTCTCAAAGCATGGGAGGGGGCACTCTTTACATATCAAGGTTTTTATTAAATATCTCAAAGGAAGGCAACACCAAGGTGGATAGCGCTTGGTGTTTTAAGTGCTATGAATGAAATAACCCAAGTTCAAAACCCTTAGGCACCTCTTTTATTTGCTTTACAAGCTTAAAAATATATTTAAAAAAAAAATTGTAAAGACATTATTAATTTTTTTAAATATAGTTCTATACTTAAAATAATTTTTTTAAACTAGAGAACATTAATTTAAAAAAGAAAAAAAAGAATGCACTTTATATATATATGTGTGTGTGTAGAGAGAGAGAGAGAGAGAGAGAGAGAGAGAGAGAGAGAGAGAGAGAGAAATTAGGAGTTATAAGGGTGTAATTATCATATTATACACATGCATTTGATTTATGGGTGATTTTATTTGAGACTAGTAAAATTAATTTTACAAAGTTTATCACCTATGTTTTGCAAAATTACACAAAGATTGCACTTATACAAGGTGTAGTTTTAATAGAGTCCAATGCCTTCATTTTTAATTTTATGCTTTGAAATTCATGCATTGAATCATTTGTTCAAAATACAATCAACCCTTTCTCAAGCCTTAAAGGTTTGAAGTAGTGTTCAGGGTATATAGTGCCTTTGGTGGTCATTTACAGGTGATGTTATCATGACTCATTATTTCACTTCATGCCTAAAATAGCTACAACAATGACATCTAGGGTCTATCCCTATAAATCATTGAGGAGTAATAAGGTAAACTAAATTTGTTCACTCCATCATTCACCCTATTCACCACAATTGCTTGACATAAACCTTAAAATTAAGACCCTCCTTGTCCAATTTACAAAAAAGCTATACAACATGTTTGGTCTCTTCTCAATAAAAAAAAAGCAACAATCATCTAGTTTTCTTTCTCCACGGTGCCTGAAGGTTCAGCTGGATCTTCCTCAATATCCTTTGCTTGCAATGCACAAACTATTACCAGACTTCCAACTGTAGTTTTCATCTCCACTAGAAATACACCTTCTCCCTTCGTAGGATCTTCTCTAAAAGGTGCATTCAGTTCTTTCTCATTTTGTTTTAACACCACCTCCACATCAGGCCCTTATCTTTGATAAACTTCTTCAGCCAATTATTTTCTTTGACAGTGAATTATAATATTTTCTTCACTTCCATAGCATAAGGCACACTAGTTATTGCAATCTTAATCAATGTTTTCATAGCACTGACTTGCACCTTTAAGTGTTCAAAATTAGACTACAAAATAGAAGAGAAAAATATTAATATTTATAAACAAAATATATTTAAGAAAAAAATAATTTTTAGTTATAACTTATATGTAAAACTTACATCAGTGGTAAGTCTTGTAATTTTTGCAACTACTACTTTTTTATTATCTATTGCCCACTCATTAAAATATGCCTGGGCCTCGACATTGAAGTTTTCTAATCAATTCAACATAATTTTCAAAATTTCATCATGGTATATAGTCTCGGCCTGCATGGTGCTGGATTCAACTTTATGTAACAAAGCATCTAGTTTTTGTGGCTCATTCTCCACCTTTGAAAACAACTCCTTTCTTTTTGAAAATTTCCTATATCGAACATTTATTTCTTTTATCAAAACCTTGGCCCGATATTCCCAATATTTAAACCATCAATATTTTTAAGTAGACTATCATTAACTATAGCTTTACATATATTAGCTAATAAAATATTTTCTAAAAAATTAACTTTATCATCATCGTTCTGAGGATGATGGGTGGTGACTTGATGGGGGGAATGAGGAAACTCCAACGACATCTACCTCAACAGTATCTATTGCTTCATGATGGCTTTGTGGACCCTGAAGCACATCACTTGCCTTGAAAGGTAAAGTTTCAGGATTGGTATCTTGATAAAGAAAATCATCATCAAGATTCCTAGAGGGCATTTGAGATGCGCTCTGCACATTTGAGAAATTCCCAAGGGATAATGTTGGGAAGGCTGAAACATTAGACAAAGTGTGTGCCTTGGAAAAACTTTTGCTTGCTTCAAGAGGCGGTGGTGTGAGGAACTGTTTCCCACACATTTGGTTCCTCACCAATGGTACTACCTATTGTGGACGGCCTTGATGTGGCACTTATTGTGGGTGCATTTGTGGGTGTGGAGATGGTGGAGGCATCTTTTTTTAGTCTTTTGAATATAACCAGCGTGTTTGTAAAATTTTACACGAAAATATCAATTAAAACTAGTATAAAAAATAATGCCATAAAAAAATAATTTAATTTAACCAAACATACTAGACTCAGACTCTACACTTGTTGGTGATACATCCACTTGCCCTTGCTCTGAAAACATATAAAATATTTTCTTAAACTAAATATAATTTAAAATCATTAAAATACATCATTTAAAATAGTAGTTTCGAATAATAAGGTTACCTTGTGACCTTGAGGTTACTTCTTCAACATCAAAAATAAAAGGAGTCGCAGGTGTTTGCTGCTTAGCAAGAGACCTAGAATATTTCATGGTTCTTGAGGTACTTACTAGTGACGATTGTGACTGCGTGTTGGAATTTGTAGTGACTTCTTGCATGCTAATGGTGGTATCCCTTTTACTAGAATATGGAGGTGTTTTTTTCTGCTTTCAAAAGAAGAAAAAAAATAAAATTAGAAAATAAAACGATTGATTGGAAAGAAAGAAAACATAGATTTTTCAAAAAAATAATTTTACCTTTATTTCTTCCTCCGTCATACCAATAGCCATCAAGCTTGGGTGCAATGCAGTTGGAGGAGGGCCATTTTGAATATTGTAATATGCTTCATTAAAAAGAGACATAATAAAATTATTGGTTGTTACTGCATAAGAAGAATATTGTAATTTCTGGGCATTCAAAAGATCCTATTTAACACAGTTCAAAATGTGCGTGGATCAATCAAATTTGGCACCTGCAATACATTGAACCAAACATGTCAATGCCTAAAATGAGATATCTGTAGGTCATCCTAGCAAAATAAGTCTTGACTGGAAAAATTCAATTCAAGCATGAAGAAATTTATCTCTAACGTTGGAAATGTTTAAGCCCATTTTGGACTTAATAGAATTAATTGAAAAAAAATAAAACATTATTAGAAAACATAAATTGCAAAAGGGAGAACATTATTAGAAAACGAAAACTATAAAACCTAAAAAATACAAAAAAATAAAAACTAGATTTTAATAATATACCTTTCAAATTATCAGAATGGACATCATAAGTGGTATTCAACAATCATTTTTCATCTTCTCTCAAGGCGTATTGGTTGTTCACTTGGTGATCATCCATAAATGGGAGCCCTATTAGTTGTTGCACATCTGAGGGTTTCACAGAAAACATAATATCCTTGTTATCCACTTTGATGTGAACATTGGACTCGTCATGGTCGTAGGAACTATCATTTGCAATAGAGAGATGTTGACGTTGAACTATGGCATCTTTATCACTTATGTGACTCCAAAGGTGTAAACCCATTGCGAATCTCTTCCAGGTGTGCTAAAATGTTCAAAATGTTGGGGTAAAAGTTGTTCTTTAATGAGAATTTTACAGGCAGAGGAGAGAAAGAGCTAGTCATTTCTGCACTGAAAACTACCCTGAAAATGCCTAGAAAACACTCTGGAAATGCCCTAAAAATACCTTGAAAATGCCTTGAAAACACCCTGAAAATACCTTGAAAATGCCTAGAAAACACTTTGGAAACACCCTGAATACACTTGGAAAATGCCTTTAAAACACCCTGAAAACGCTTGCAAAATGCTTGGAAAACACTTTAGAAAATGCTCTGGAAAAAGCTTTGAAAAAATCTACGTTGGAAAAAAGGGTGAAAAATGAGCCTGCATTATTATTTATAGAATATTGCATGGCTGAAGTTTGTGGATGCATGACACGTGGCAAAGGAGAAGGCATGTGGTAGCATCTTATTGACACCAATAGAGATTGCCCTCTACCAATCATGTCCTGCCAATCGCCTTTTGCCAGTCACACCCTACCAATCGTACTCTGCCAGTCACCCTTTGCCAATCGCACTCTATCAATCATACTATGCTAATCACACTTTGTCAGTCGCCCTCTACTAGTCACCCTCTGCCAGTCGCACTCTACCAATAACCCTCTACCAGTCGTTCTCTGCCAATCGCCCTCTACCAGTCATCAAATTTTTATAGTTTTTACAAAAAAAAATAAAATTTCACCAAAATTTGATAATTTTTTTGTAAAATTTTAAAAAATTTACCAAATGTTTATAAATATTTTTTCGGTATTACTTCTTATGCATAACCCTGATCATCAAATATAACAACATTAGCAACATCATCTAAAGGCAAGACGATGGGCATTTCACCCATAGATCCTAGTTTGAGTCTAAGTGTTGCTACATGATCTGTAACAAGTTCTTCATAAAAAAGAATAACTTCATCAACATGATCTTCATCAACTGCCATTTCTACCAACATGGTAGCTTAGATCTGCTGGATTTCGATGGAGAGATCTTTAAGTCGGTGAGAGACCTCATTGACCAAAAGTTCTGAATTCTGTAGCATGGTGTCAAACACAAAAGAAGCAAAGATAAGAGCGAAATCCACGAAGGATCAACCGCTTTGATACCAAACTGATAAGGATTCAAAAATATGATATTGATATTTCATTATAAAACAAGCATATTTATAAGCATACGAAGCCTTTACAATGGATAAACATGCATTTAAGATGCAGTACAATAGTTAATGTTATGCTTATCTAGAAGCATTTATTGATCCCTATCAACAAGGTTGTATCCAATTTATGGCTAGGAGAAGGCCTCGACATTCATTGTCGAGAAAGCATTTAGGTAGTATAGATGGATGAATTTTGAAAGTGTTAAAATATCGTGAGGGCTCCTTGGAGGTGTCGAAGGTTCGATAATTACCCACTTTTACCCCCATTTTCCCCCTCTCCCTCTTCCTTTCAATCAACCATCTTGTTGATCAAAAATCCTCCCTAACTATCCATTGTGTTTGATCGATAGAGGAGCGACGCACCTTGTTGCTTCCCATTTCTTTTCCCCTCCCCCTCTTATCTCCCCTACCCTCCCCTTCCCTCATTTCCTCTCCCTCCTTGCTCCCCTTTCTGACCATTGTTCGACCATTTGTTGATGGTCGCAGCCAATCGAGGATGCATTAACACCCCCCGCCCAACACTGCACCACACAAGCAGAGCTCCCCACCTTAGTGCCTCTAAAAATCCAAGGGAGGTGTCTCCACCCCTCCTTACCGATGCACACCTGTTGCAAAGAGAATCACATATGTAGGACAAAAATTCACAAGTGTAGGTGAAAGAACATTTTTAGACAAAAAAATGAAACAAATTACTAAGGTTTATAAATCGCCAAATCAAAAGGCAAGGAGCAGATTCCCAAAACCTAATTTACCATTTCAGTCTAAACATGACACATGATGACATCAAGAGTGCTCGAGAATCTTTCAAATCAGCAACTAGATGGAAGACACATGGCGTTTTGACGTTTCTAACTGTTTTTCGTTCAAAATTCAAGTTTTTGGTCACTTTTCCACGTCCCCGATGAATTTTTCATGATTATAATGATTTTTACACGATTCGGGTAACTTTTTCATGTTTTCGATGTGTTTTCATTTCCAATAACGTAGAGATTTTTTGGTGGATGGTTTCTCATGGTTGTCGATCATTTTTTGGACTTCGATGAAGGAAACTAATGGGCATTTGCTTTTAGTGGTGGGATTTTATCTCACATTGGCCCCATAAGGTCTATAAGTGTGAGTGCACTGAGACCTTAGTGATCACCTCTCGATGGTCACCACTAATCGTGCTCATGCATGGGCTAGAGTGCCTTGTTGGTGCCACCACCAAGGCGTTTGATAGAAGTTGATATTGGTCGTTGAACTTGTTGACCATTGAAGTTTTGTGCAGTTGACCACCTAGTTGTTGATTGTTGACTTCTATGGGTTGACTTGCGTTGATAAAAAATAAAATGTTTGCAAGGTGAAACAAAATTTTACACCATTTTTTTGCCAAAATTCACAATTTTTGCCTCCACAAGTTTAATTTTTGCAAAATTAAGGGCTAATTCTATTTTGTAAATTTTAGTGCTATTATTTTTACCACTTCAAATTGAAGGGTAACCTTTTGTAATTGCAAAATTCATGTAATTTGTAAAGCACTAAAATTTAGCCCATTTTTGTAATTTGGAAGGCAAAATTTTGTACTCTAGGCAATTGTGCATTAGGAAACCCTCAAATTTGTTCCTAATAGTTTCCTAGACATTATTGATCGAGGTAGGGCACCATGTTGTTTGTCTAGGATAAAATATTTATTGAGCAACGACTCAAAATAATCATGGATAATCTCCAACAAATGCAAGTTGCCCTATTGGCAAAAGAAATGGCAACAAAAGAGCAAACACCTATTGAAGAATAAATTCTTCCTATGTAAGAAATTGATGAAGAATATTTTGAAGAAGCACCTGGAATTGAACCAGGATCTTTGGGCGAAACACCCACAATTTTTCTCTTAGACGATGCTACTCTCGAAGCAGAAGAATATGTTAATATTTTTGAGGAACAGTATAGTCTCTCCTTTGGACTATACTGTTATGCATGATGAAATGTTTGAAGACAACCTTATTAATGCATAAATCCTTACTTCTGCTACATTAATAGAAGATTGTAAAGAAGAAGAGGTAAATCCTACGTTAGAGCTCTCCATTCAAATTGCTTCACCACAACTGGTTGATTTGATGACTTGTATTCATGTGAGGCATAATATGCACACGATATATATTAGCTTGTACCCTAGCCTTGTATTCATCCTATTTGTAGGATATTCTTTATTCTGTCATGTCTTCCCAGGCTAGATGACTCTTTTCCTTGGCCATCACAAAAATACCATGTGTTCCATACCTGAATTGGGTGTATTGGTGCTCAATAAGATCGATGGCCTAGGGAAGCCACCTCCTTGGCCACCATCGCTACTCTCATTGCTCATCAACTTCCTCCTCTTTCTCAAGATTCTACTTTGGAGACTGAGACTATCATCAACTGTGGTACTTGACTTCCAACTTCTGCTCGCTACAAAGTTTTCAACTCGACATCTTCCATAGATGGCTTGTGACTTTCAAATTTGTTGAAAGCATTGGGGTCCAATGCTTCTATGGTTGGGAGGAATGATGAGGACACTATTATACCTTAGGCTTAATTATAAGCCTAAGATATTTTATTTCTTGCATTGTATTATGTGAGGTATAGTATACCCACATTAGATATGTTTTGGTTAGTTGTTAGGATGCATGGTTATGTTGTTGAAGATTTCCTTTGTCTTCTAGCATTTTGTTGGTTTATTTGCATCCATTTGGTTACAGTTGGTTATCCCTGCTTAGCATGTTGTTGCAAGTTGTTATAACCCTTGTAACCTCCTTGATTCCTTTTCATGTACTATATATTCAATATGCATAATGGAAATTCTAGCTTCACATTTTGATTCTATATCATAGATGGATTTATGTATGGTGTAGGGATGGATGTACCCTTTTGACGAATTAAAAGGGGATAAGGTTACTCATTGCAAAGATGAGACAAACAACTTAATCATAGGGCTTGACGTTAATAGACACTTGCATAGAATGACTTATGCTAGGTGGGGATATGTATATCCCTAACGAGTGTAAAATTTTTTTATCTCTCAAGTGGGTTAGATTTTACGGGTTGTTACGACTCTTCTATAGCAATTACCTTATTATTCTACCCTAAAAAGTCTAAATTGTTATGGGTTTCCTCCATCCTCATTTCTTTATTATGTTGCTCTTGAAACCTTAAAGTGCAAGGGATAACATCTTCATACCTTTCACTTCTATTACCCAGAGAGGATTTTGTACTATTTGAAGAAAATGATTTACCTAGAATAAACTTGACATCTTTTGTTATCTTTATTTTAGGATTTCTCTCCACGTCTTTTGCACCTTTAATTCCTTATGAACTTGCCAAATGATACTTGAGATAGGCTTTCTTTGTCTCTTCTTTTAGAGTGGAATATCCTTGATCTGATCTAGCTTCTATTACTATATGATTTCCTTGCTACGTCTTGAAGTTGAGATCTAGTTTCTATTACTATATGACTTCCTTGCTACGTCTTGAAGTTGATCTCATCGCTAGAATTTTTTCTCTTTATTCATAGTTTTCACTTTGCAAACTCTTGCCATGTGTCCAATCTCATAACAATTATGGCAATGAAATGTGATATTTTCATAATCTACTTGTTGATCCCATTTTCTTGATTTAGATTTAATCTTAATGGATTGTGGCAAAGGTTTTGAAATATCCATAGCAACACATATTCGAATATATATAGCATGCTTTCATTCCTTAGTAGTTAGTCGTCCTTAATGAATTTCCCTAGGGTATTTCCAATATTCTTCAAAACATCCTTATTTATAAGTTGATATGAAAGTCCAAAAAGCCTAATCCATACTGGAAGTTTCTTAATAGTTTATCTCAACAAAAAAATTTCATTCCATGGTCTCAAATAAAGTGTATCTCTTCCCCTAAACCATGGGCCACCAACCATTATTTTAACCCTAATTTCTGATCTGGAAAAGATGACGAGGAAAAAAAATTTAGGAAGAAAAGTCATAGAGTAATTTGAATTTAATCCCCACTTCCACTTGATCCAATTTTTCATCTCCAAAAACCCTGACCATGATCTATGGAACTTGCATATTAACCCTCTACTTATAAGAACCATTATATCATGCTCAATAATCTCATCCTTAATACTTAATTTTGGTGTAACATCTGCTACCTGGATCAAACTTGCCATGTATTCTCTTTTCTACTTATCTCTAACTTGGGCCTCCATACTTCCAACTAGGACATCCTGACTTCCCATTAGGGCTTTCAAATATGACTTTCCTTCCATACTATATGATGGGGCTCACTCTTAGCTTGCACTCCCTCTTGGCTCACACTCTCTCTCAGCTTGTACTTGCTCCCAACTTGCACTCTCTCTTGCCTCGCGCTTGCTCCCGATTTGCACTCTCTCTTGCCTCACACTTGCTCCCGACTTGCACTCTCTCTTGCCTCGCGTTTGCTCCCGACTTGCACTCTCTCTTGCCTCGCAATAGCCTCTCTCTTCTTTTTCCCGACGTTCCTTCACTTCAGCATTTTTTTTTGAAAACAATGTTCCACACATTCATGATAAGGATTTGAAACATTAATACCCTCTTAACTCGTACTTCCTATGACTCCAAACCCTATACTTTATCTTAACATACACCCAAACTTACCTAATGATTAGTTGTAACATAAACTCCAAACCCTATACTTCATCTAGACATACACCCAAAATTACCTTACTTCATCTTGACATAACCCAAACTTAACTTTAAAAAAAAAAAAAAAAAAATTGGTTGTAACATTAGAACCTGTCTAGTACTCACATAACCAACCTTGTTTATACCTCTTTAAGACATATTATGAGACTCACATAATCGACCCTCTTTATAACTAGAGACGTTGTTTATATTGGAGTTGGTCGTAAACACATGAAATTTTATTTTTATAGAATTGATGATATTTTTGTTAGATATTTTTTTTTGGTAAGTAGTGTTTGTATTTACAGTGGGTTTTAACAAGGATCCCAAAACCTGATTACATAAGCAATGGGCCTAGGGCATCAATCCCTTGAAACTGAACACCAAAACAGAAATCCCGCCTACTGGATAACAGTAAGCATGAAACAATCCCTCTCACTGGGAAACAAACAAATAAGAAAGAAAGTAGTTTTGGAGATCCCGCCCAACGGGGAGTAGCCAAAAACCACCATCGAGAAGATCCCGCCCAGCAGGAAGCAAAGAAAAACCGTTACAATAAAATCCCGCCTCGCGGGAAGCAGTAAAAACCACCACAAACAGTCCCGCCTAGCGAGAAGCAGCAGGGAAATCCCGCCATCCAGGAAACCAACAGAAAAGAAAGGATCCCGCCTCGCGGGAAAACCGACGGATTTGGCGGATCCCGCCCTGTGGAGAAACCATCCCGCCCACCGGGAAAACATATCGTTCAGCGAGAGCCATCCTGCAGGAAGTCGACAGCCAGCACAGAGAGAATCCAGCCCATCGGGAAGCGACCAGAGAGCTGCACCACGATGAACCCGCCCCGAGAAAAAAGAAGAGGATCCCGTCCCGGCAAAACAAAAAGAAACAACAGGTTAAGGGACCAGGGATCTAGGGACTAGGAATCTCGAGCGGGAAGAGGAACCAGTCACAGGGATGGGATCCTTAGGAACCAAAACAGTGGGAAGCTGTCCAAACCCTAAACCATCACCTCCACCGCACCGAGAAACACAGGGGACCAGATCCACGCGAATAACCTGCAAAAAACCCCAGGGGGAAGCCTGAGGGAAAAAGGGAAGGGATCCCCAACCAAACAGGGATCCTTGGGAAGCACCAGTCCGAAAAAACAACCAAGGAAACCCTAGCCGACCGGGAGGGACGCAGATAGTGGAGAAGGATCTCCCCCCAGGAGATCATCTGCAAACAACCACTCCCCGGGAGGGATGACCTGGGTTGAGCCAGGGACTGGGCAGGAACCAAGAGCCATGGGAGGGGGAGCAGGGGAGGGACCAGAGCCCTCCCCTCTCTACTTTCTTCCCTCCCCCCGATATTTTTGTTAGATATTTGATATTAAATATTTAATTAGGTTTAAGCGTAGCGGTAACAGCTTTTACAGTTATTGAAAATGCAAGCGGCCATGGAGTCAATAGAAAATTGTTCA
Source organism: Wollemia nobilis (assembly GCA_028583015.1). Classification (NCBI taxonomy): domain Eukaryota; kingdom Viridiplantae; phylum Streptophyta; class Pinopsida; order Araucariales; family Araucariaceae; genus Wollemia; species Wollemia nobilis. Next base: position 18,133,381 of record JAQPPZ010016947.1, on the reverse strand, counting down.
CCAACATGAGATACGATCACACAAACTTAGTCCATACAAAAATTTGTAAATAAAATCTTGGTTTGTATAATTGCCAGAGGTTAAAATCTACTTTTCTATGTAGGAGACTGGAAAGGGTTTTTAAGGTTAATCAAAATTGTTCGAATCTCAGCCTGCAGGATTCGCAGCAGCATTAGATGTGATCAGAAACTTCACTCATCCAAAAATTTGTAAATAGAAAACGGTTCAAATGTTGGCTTGCAGAATTCGCAGCAACATTAGAGAACCCATACAAAAATTTATAATTTTTTTTTTTTAGCAAGGGCAGTGATGATATCTCTATACATCAAAAGCAGCAGCGCCCACACAGCATTTCAAAGCAAATGGGCAAAACCCACTTCCTCTTCTTCTGGGAATTGGGTTCCATGGGCGTCTACTTTCACAAAAAGGATCACCAACTTCACCGACCCCTTTTCCCAGTTGGCAACTCTCCACAGCAGAATAGACAATAACGAGAACTACTCAGACCAAAGCAGAGGGGCTGGAGGAGGAGAAGTACAAGAAGCAATCAAACAAGTATGTGAGTTCCTGCAACAAAGTAGGTGGGCCCCAGCCCAAGATGCAATGAGGTCTCTTATCCTCCTCAAGACCAGGAATGCACCTCCCCAGGCCATTTTCAAGGAGTTCATGGCCATCCCTCAATCAAAACCAGCAGTTTTCAACTTGCTTATCAATGCCTATGCTGAGGTGAAGATGATGTCAGAGGCAGCACAGACCTTCTACCTCATGAGAGAACATGGAATGGTACCTTCTATTTCCTCTTGCAATTTTCTTCTAGAAGCTTTGGTTGTTTCTAGACAGGCTGATAGGGCTTGGGAGCTTTTCTCTCAGATGATGGAAATGGGCGTTAGTCCTGATGTGTTTAGTTTTAGTAAAGTGATTCAAGGCTTTTCCATTGAAGGGCAATTAGATAATGCTATTGGGTTGTTGCGTAAAATGAATGAGATGGGTTATAGACCTGATACCTTTTCTTATAATGTTATCATCAATGGATTCTGCAAAAAGCAGCGGATGGAGCAAGCAAAGGAACTTTTTGTGGAGATGGTAAACAGAGGGTTGGCTCCAAATCTTGTTACTTGCAATACTCTGATTAATGGGTATTGTAAATGTGGGAATCAAGAAGGGGCTTTTCATGTTTTGGGGCACATGCTCAAACAGGGTTTGGTGCCTGATTTGGTCACCTTCAACTCTTTGATCAATGGGCTATGCAAAAGTCTTATGTTAGAGAAAGCCAAAGGGCTTCTAAGTCATATGCAGGCGCATGGATTGGAGCCCAAGATTGTCACCTATAACATATTGATTGATGGGTGTTTGAGAGTTGGGGATGCTAATGCTGCTCTGGAGCTGCACAGTGAAATGATAAGAAAAGGCATTGGAGTTGGTATCTTTAGGTACAGTGTTTTGGTGAATGCACTCTGCAAAAAAGAGAAAATGTGGAAAGCAGAAGGGCTTTTGAATGAAATGATTGAAAGGGGTTTGAGTCCTGATAGAGTTGTTTATAACACCCTTGTTGATGGGTACTCCAGGCTGGGGAACACTCAAAAAGCTATATGGTTACATCAGGAAATGGGAAGAAGAGGCATCGTGCCTGATGTTATTACTTACAATGCATTGATCAAGGGGCTTTGCCGGACACATATGATTGAAGAAGCTAAAGGTCTCCTAAAAGAGATTTTCAGAGTGGGTCTGGTTCCTAATGTTATCACCTTTAATACATTGATTGATGGATATGCTAAGTGTGGCAATATGCAGGAATGCTTCAACCTGCTCGAGGAGATGCAGGAAATGGGCCTTGCACCTGATGTTGTAACATATGGTGCATTGATAAACGGACTATGTAAGGAAGGTAGGTTGCATGAAGCTGAAGAAATTTTGAAGGAGATGGTGAGTAGAAATATTGCACCAAATATACAAGTATACAACACTCTTATCGATGGGCACTCTAGGTTTGGTAACATGATGGAAGCTTTCAGTTTGCACAAGGAAATGCAGAGAAATGGCATTAGGCCCAATATTATCAGTTACAACTCTCTTATAAATGGGCTTTGCAGAGAAGGCAATATGCTGGAAGCAGAAGACCTTTGGAATGGGCTTGTTGATGAGGGTTTGTGTCCGGATGTTGTTACTTTAAATTTAATGATTGATGGGTATGCTAGTTCAGGTGACAGTAATAAAGCACTTCAGCTATACGAGGAGATTGAAATAAAGGGCCTTGAACCAACTGTAATAACTTACCATGCATTGATGAATGGGCTTTGCAGGGAAGGTAAGATCCAGAAAGTGGAGGAATTATATAATCAGATGCTGGTGAAGAATCTGCTTCCAAATTCAATAACTTATAACTTGCTGATTCATGGCTATTCTAAATCTGGTGATCTTCACAAAGCATTTCAGTTGTTTGAACAAATGGAAGAAAACAATCTTTTGGCAGATGAAATAACATACAATAGTTTACTTAAAGGTCTTTGTAGTGAAGGGATGATGGAGGAAGCAAATGTGCTTTTTGTTCAAATGGTGGACAGGGGAGTGGTTGCTAACACTAATACCTACAACACACTCATAGATGGGCATTCTAGAGCAGGTAATATCATGGAAGCTTTCAAGCTGCATCGAGAAATGGTAGGGAAGGGACTCACCCCTGATGTACTTGCTTACAGCAAATTGGTCAATGGTCTTTGCAAACAAGGCACAATGCAAGAAGCACGGCTACTTCTGAAAGAGATGCAAGAAAAACAGCTTGTGCCATCTAACTTTACCCTAGATAGAGTAAGTAATGAGAATTTCCAGTTAATTAACATGTGCTAAGTTCTTAAACTACTTGGTGAAGTGTTGAGCATTGCCCTTCAACTTTTAGCACCCTCAAGCACCAGGATGCCAGTGATTCTATCAAGCATAGCACTTTGGCTGATGAAGCTTGCTGTCTAATCACTTGCAAGTGTCAGAACTTCAGTAATATTTGAACCAAAATGCGATCATGGATTGTGTTCAACAACTTACACAATATTTTGAAATGGAGAATGTAGCTGAAGATGACCAATGAAGGTTAAGGTTGCACTGAAGGTAAAATTCAGTTCAGCCTTATGGTGGGATCACTTGCAGAAAGAGTAGACGAGACAATATGAGGGCAAAGTGTTAGGTTGTGGACAAAATTGCTCGAGCATTCATGGGCAAAGTTCCTAACCTGAGATTATCACAAATCCTATTTAGGCAATCTCAGATTTTAATATAAAAGGACTGTCATTGCAAAGGCACAAAGAGTAGTTTACTGAATTGCAAATCAGAACAGCCATGCATGAAGACAAAGAACAAATTGTAGCCAGATAACTTAATGGGTTGCATTTCCAAATGCAATATGTAATCTTAAGTCAACGTGTGCATGTGTATGTAGATAGAGAGAGAATTGCACATCTTGGCCATTTTGTGATGTTGCAATTCTACATCTCTACTGAGTGGAACTCTACTATATGTGGGTGGAGGTTGTCATACTTGTTATGTTGTAATTCCAAGTTCTAACATTAGCATTGTACAAATAGATTGAAATTAAGGAAATTTCTATTATGCACTTATTCTCTAGTTGTGTTGCAGATTTTTAAATAAAAAAGTTACTATAAGCACACTTTCCATGCACGACAGTCAACTACACTCATGTGACGTTGAGCTTGTCTAAGACAAGTTGCCTTAAATGTCCAATTGTGCACAGATCAATAAGTGCAGGCATGCGCTTTTTGTTCTTGAGACTCGCTAGCTGAAAATAATAATAATAAAAATAAAAAACAAAAACTCATCTTTACCAGATATATTTTATTTATTTATTTATTTTTGATATCAGGGGAATCGGTAACATCCTTTCATCTTTAACAACTGGGCACGGGGTCAGACATTCTCCCCGAGGTTTCTGCCTCCGAACACAGGTCAAATCATTGAAGCTGCCTCTATAACCCCTGCCTCTCCTCGGTAAACGTGGCCTGGAGTGAGGGAGACCCCCAGTGGCTCAGGGTTGGTACCGCCGTCGTCAAGTTGGCGCGCACTCAGCGGACTCAAGTCAGACTACTACCTTTGCCCTTATTGGGCATGCCCCCAAGGTTTGAACCTAGGTCTCCTCTTGATAAGTGCCCAAAGTCTTACCAATCCACCTAGCCCTTGGGGACCATCTTTACCGAATATTACTATGCCAACTTTGCCTTATACCACCCATGTCTGCCTAATGCTAGATCAAGTTCCAAAGTTGCTTTTTTCTCAACAAGTTCTAATAATAAATCGAATCAACATGTATTTCCTCAAAAAGTTCGTTGAAAACTCTCTCCTTGTAATCTTACTGTTCTAGTTCTTCTTCAAAATTGATTTATTCTATAGTTCAAACCATGGAATTTTTTGATATTCCTTGGGACCAGCCTCTGATCCTTTTTCTAGATCTTTTAAACAGGAGGGCTTCCCATGGTGAAATGTTAAAGATCAGCTTTCATCGTTGCTTGCAAACTAGGAGTATTGGGATTTAGTCACTAATAGCCTAGCAGCCTAGCAGAAAGTCTTTTCAAAGTTGTGGTTCCCTTTAAGGAAGATTCTTCAGGAAAATCCTTCAAGCTTTCAAGGAAGAGACCTTGTGATATTTCGATCTGTGCATTTTCCCAGGAGAACTTAGTTTTTAAAAATTGATTCTACAAGATCGTTCTTTTCAAGCAAGATTTACATCTTATGCATCCAATCAATTTTTCATACACCGTAACTTACACTGTCCTTGAAAGTGCACACTTTCTTCACTCAACTAGCATCTGATTTCTGTGTCTCATATTCTCTCCTTATCCACGAATCCAATTTTGATTTAAATTTTTCCAACGTGAGCCTGATAACTCTTGTTCTTTTGGAAATGTTTCATAAATTCATTTCAAGATCCTTTTTGAAAGCAGAGAGCTTGAAAAATCCAGTAGCAAATGGAAAATGCAGTCATAGTTGGTACCTGAAGTTTTGAGGTGTAGTTGAAGAACTTCACTAAATTCAGTTTTCACTTATGACATAAGCTTCTCCTTAGCAGAGTGAATCTTCTACTAACTTTGCATGGTATCCTTCATAGTTTTCTACCCATTTCAGTTCTTCATATTTTACCTTCCAAATTGATTTATCCTCAAGGTCTGTACCATTATAAAGTTAACAGCTTGGGAATAAGAAGCATTCTCTAATTCTTCCATATGTTCTGAAAAAACTCATGGGTCTGCCATTGACTAGAAATACAAATCAGGAACTTGTCTACACTCTATTGATGGTTTGACTATGTCATAGGTATTGCTGATATGATAAACATCATACATCTTTTCTTTTGTGAAGTTGCATTCGGAGCTACTATAATGTTATGAATGATATTCTTACCATTAGGAAGAGGGTTGAGGTGATTCCTCTTGCAGGTGCGTGCAATTCTTGAGTAACCAGGATTATTGGAGAATTCCTCTGTAGCTGAGTTTTAATCTCTGGTGTCTTAAAAAGTGTTTTGGGTCTTCTGCCAAAAACGAGGACATTTTAAAGATCATTTTCTTACCATTTGATTATAATTATGCAATTGTTTTTACTCGTCTACACAAGGTAGATACATGGAAGCTTTTGGATTTTTGGTTTGGAACTTCTAATCACAGCATCTGAAATTGAACTTCCATGTTTTTTTTTTTATTGATTGGTTGAAAAGGGGGTTTTGAAAGGGTCTCTCAACCTTTTACAAAGAGGAAATACAAAAGAAACAGCCTCCCAGAGGCAAGCAGGAATAGGGATACGATCTGGACAGAAGGCCTTGAAAAACCAGAGATGATCTCCTCGGAACAATCTTCGGACAAATACAAAAATGAAAAAACAGGTTTCCCGACAAACCAGGAAACACCCGTGCCACATGAAATTTAAAACAGCTTTCCCGCCAAAGAAAAGCCTCACTACCATGGAGACAGGCCTCTCCGCACACAACAGTTTGAATAGAGTTTTCCCGCCTAGGAGAAAACCTCAGGATTCTTGAAAAACCAGGAAACGCCTGCACCACCTGAAATTTGAAACAGGTTGTCCCGCCCAAGGATCACAACCACGGAAACGAGCCTCACTGTACACAGCAGTTTGAAAAGGGTTTTCCTGCCCAAGAGAAAACCACGCATCCATGGAGACAAACCTCCCTGAACACAGAAAATTTGAAATGGGTTTTTTCGCCCAGGAGAAAGCCACACAAACACGAAAGGTCCGACGAGCAGAACAACACTCTATAGGACCATCCGCCAGAACACAGAGCTACGGAAGCTGACAAAACAACCAGCTGCGAAGAACGACTTGGAAGATGCGAACCACCAGCGCCACCACCTATCGGGGCCCCTTCAAACATCTGATCCAGAAGCCAACCCAAGAACCCCCAATATAGTCAGCGTGGAAGCACCAGGTCCCCGACCAAGACCTCAAAAAACTGCAGGAAACAGGGTTCAAAGGAGCAGGACCCACTTCGATGAAACAGAGACCTCGATCACCCAAGGGAATGCCTAGGAAGCCAAGAAAGACCCTCTTAGCTGCGACCATCGAAAAAGCACAAGGTCTCTCCCGGCCGAGACGAAAGGCCACAGAGAAAGGCTCGCAGAGGCTCCCTCGCCAAATGGGCAAAGGCTCTAGGCTGCCAAACTGAAAGGTGATCTTCGAAACCACAGAGAAAGCCCTTGGTCCCCCTCCCAATACCACAAAAAACCACAGAGAAAGAGGTCTATCAAACGCCTCACAAACAGACAGCACAAGACCGCACTACCCTTTTCCATTGTTGCTAGAGCGGGAGGTTGTCCTGAAAAACCCTCCTCCACATCAAGAAAGCGCCTGTTCTCGCCCCAAAGACCACTTAGAAACATAGAGAAAAGACCTATCGGACCACCTCGCACAACAGCAAGCAGAGGACGAACCACCACCAAATAGGCACTACTGATCTGCATCAAAGAAGCCCACGCACTCCAGCCCAGCCAGCACCAAAAAAACAGGGACGAAAAAGGAGGAAATCCGCCCAGGGAGACCTCCAAGGAAGCCAGGAAGGAAATCTGCCCAGGATCACCTTTGAGGGAGCAGGGGAGGGAGCAGGAAGTTTGAATCGGTGGCCTTCCATGTTTCTTCTTTAATAAGCAGCTTTCGTAGATATTTCAAACAAGAATTTTCTTCATTTTGAAGTTCTAACTATGACATCTCTTCTTTCAAATCTCGACCTTTTCCAGAATCTACTTTTACATTCTGAGAGCTGTTTCAGATGACTTCAAACTTTTAGCCCAAGATATCAATGTTGTTGTTACTTTTTTAATGACTTCATTTCCAAGCCAGGTATAGCTCCTTTATCATCCTGTACTTGACCTATCAATATTTAATTTATATTAAATTTTACCTTAAAGTTCTTTTTGTTCCAACCGAAGTAGCTAAACTTGAATGATGCTGAGCTGGGCTGCTCAAGTCTTTTGATTAAAACAGACACGTAAACATATTCAAAACATATCTTTCCACCCTGTTATCCAGCATGTATTCATAGATGGACTCTATGGACAACCCTGTAGGAACTTCTCCAATGCTCCCCTTCATGCTGTACAAAAATTCCTTGCATGATTTCTACAACTAGGAGCTTTTGATCTGAAGATTGGACCTTCATACTCCCACAACCCTCTCATTTATGTGTCTTGTTGGCTGGGCATTGGAATTGAAGAGTTGCTTGTTGCTGTTCCTTGCTGGTAGTGAAACAATTCTTTTTTGGGATTCATTGATGTTTTATATTTTCCTGATTTTTTTTTTCTTTCTGGTTTTGTGTCAACTTTAAACACTACTACATTTTGCGGGCATAGCACCATCTATACTGTTAGCATAGTATTAAAAATCGTTATTTTTTCGGCACTAAGATGATGCTATGGTGGCGCTACCCGCAGAGCATCAGCTTAGCGTCAATTTATTTCACTAGCATAGAGATATTCTCTTCCACCAACTTAGTGTCAATAGCATACACCAAAGTAGAGCCAGCAAAATACTAAACCGTTGCGCTGACATAGTGCTGCCAAAACAATAAACAGTCGTGCCAACATAGAGCCTTTTTTACATTCAAATTGGCAAAAAAGAAACACTCCACTGTCACAGGTGGCACAAAAACACACTCCACTGTCACAGGTGATTCTTATATATAACCCTTATATGTACATTCAAATCCTGTTACCACGAGGGCAGCATCTTAATTTTCACATTTGAAACATCTCATGATGAGCACCCTGCCACTAAACATTCTGCAAGAGAAGTAATATTATTCCAGACATTGGCATGATTTTGAGATTTGTTTTTCAAAATTTTATTATTCCTTTCAAGCTAGAAATTCCAACAAATAATGGTAGGGCCAATCCTCCATAGATTACATAATGCTCTGGCTGTGAAACAATATATATATATATATATATATATATATATATATATATTTATTTTGAAATGTGTGAGGAAAGGGACAGTGGAGAAGTAATTGATTTGATGTTTTCAGATCCTTCTTAAGCAAGGTACACTTAAAAGGTCCATGATATCCTCTTCTTTGCAGATTCTCACTTGTAAGAATTTTGTCAACCAAAGGAATGTTGAGGTTTTAGGGAGGGCTTTAGGTGATCAAACATTGTTTCAAGGCAAATCTTACGGAGTAGAAAATTCTTATTGCTCTAAAGCCTTATACCCAACTGGATAGAGTATGCGCCATCCTTTAATGGATTCGAAACCAACTCATCATTCTGCATAAAGTTATGTAAATATAAATCACTCACTATTTGTTTGAGGTATTTTCCTTCAACCAAGTTACTACTAGAAACCTATGAAATAGAATTGTGGCTCATTTTAAATTTAAAATTTGACCTGTGAACCTCTACAACCCAAACATATTCAAGCCTATGGTTGCTATTTTGGATAAAAATAGGAGGGTAAAGTTTCAACCAAGCATCAAAATAAAAACGTATAGAATTCCTCTCATTGGCTGACCGCCTATGTATGAAGTTCCATGTTGCCAAACCCTTAAGTAGGGTTCATTACTTGAATAATTTTATTGCATTAGCAAAACCTATATATTTATCAAATAACATTTTTCTCAATTATTTCCTTGGTCTTTGAATAAATCTCCAACTAAGTTGTATCCTTGATGTCAAACTTCTAACTTTGCAAATTCGCAAGCTAGCCCCTCCTTTACAAATTGTATGCCACTAAAAAAGAGGAAACCTAAATTTTTCCAGATGTCCTTTTCAAAGAAAACCTTATTGAAATTTATCAAATTTAGATGTTATACTTGTTCATAATCTTGAAAGTGACATCATATATGGAGATAGATTACAATATAGTCTTTATGAGTCATAGCCTTCCACAAAATAGTTAGAAACTTACATTTTCAACTTGCCAAATAAGATTTCATTCTATCCAAAATTGAGTCCTAAACTTCTTTTTTTCCGTTATCAAACAAAAGAAAATTTAAATATGTTGATGGCAAATTTTCAAACTTTAAACCCTAAAATCTCCACAATAGTGTATTGGAAATTTAGGACAATGTTAAACAATGTTAATCAAAAGGTTCATAGATTTTATAGCATTAACCAATTGTCGGACGCCCTTCTCATAGCATGATAATAATGATTTAAATTCCATGGGTTTACTAACTAAGAGATGGCCAAAAAAAAAAAAAAAAGTATAGTCAATGTTTAAAATTTCCTTCTATTTTTGCCCTTTAGAAAGCTCTCCCGAATGCCTAGGCAAAAATAATAAAGAGATAAGCCCATGATATATCCATTAATCGAAATAAAATATTTTGGAGTTCTATAACAACTAATTCATTCATACCAACCTTTCATAATTAAAAATAAATATATAAATAAATCATGTTACCCTATCATATGCTTTGTTCACATCTAGTTTTACAATCATATTGGGTTTTTTCATGGAATGAAAAGAATGTATGCCCTCTTGTGCAATGATTGTACCATGAGGGATATGCTTATTGTGATCAAAACCCCCTATGAGATAATACAATTTAGAATGCTTTTCAATCCATTTGTCATAATTTTTTGAAATTATCCTATATATCATATTATAAAATTAATTGGATGAAAATTATCAAAATATTTGTCTAGCCTTTTTATGAGAATGTTAGGATCCCATCCTAACGTTATTTTGTAATTCTCATTGCTTATGTAATGACCCACTTCCAACATGGGGGATCCCATCTATAATGTTATTTTGCAATATTTTGTAATGTATGTGGCAAGTAAGGCACCTAGCCAAGTGGGGCCATTTCATGTAACCGTTATCAAGATTGTAACCAATGTTTGGTAGAAGATTCTAGCTCGAGTGGCATTTTGCATGTAAGCCAACTCTTGAGCTTAGGGTTAGGGTTGCATGAAGTCTTTTCTTTAAAAGCTATGAAGCCATGTACGAATGTATCTTTTTGCAAGTGAATGAAATATTGAAGGAGGTTGCCCCCTCGAAGAGGCCTACGATTCAGTGCTTATTGTGAGAGTGTTTATTTCTGCATTTACTTTTCGCATTGTGATATTGCATGAGTTTCTACTTAATTTTAGTATTTTGTGTGAGTTTGCTTATTTTTAATAGTAGGTTCCTAACAAGTGGTATCAGAGCACTTTCCAGGGCCGAGTTCTACTGCGACTACGACAATTCTTGCCCATCCATTCCACCTATTAGGTATAATTTTCCTATGTTTTTCATTTCCGTTTTCCTTTATTTAAAAAACAAAAAAATCCCCAAAACCTAAAAAAGCAAAAAAATATAGTTTTTTTACAGTAGTTGAGTAGGTTAGAAACCCTATGTTAGGGGTTTTAAAATATCATGAAGGAGCTATCATTATTGGCTAAGCTAGATAGCCCATAAAGCATCTAGTGAAGTGAGGGGTGATCAAGCTCCAATACCCAGGCCTCAGACAACACTCGCACATAATTGAGCTCCCACGCATCTTCGGGTGTATCGGGAGACCATTTAGGCTTAAACAAAATTTTATCCAATAGGAAGCTTTTTGACCTTGTATTATCCATAGTCCATGGGACACAACATCCCGGATGATTACCCTCCCGTACTATCAAGAGGTAGATAGTGTGCTCAAGGGTATGTGTGGAATCCTCCTTGGGTAGTGGCCTAAAATATTGGTCCGAGCACTATTGTTCATCATTGCGGTATAACATAGGGCCTATGGGTATTACATACTCCTCTGCCTAGCATACCCTAGTTCTATCAAAACTTCATCCTACAAAAATAAAACCCTCCTATTCTGCTAAACCTACATTTACGACCCACAAAAGTGAGCATACAAAGGACTTCCCTATCATCGAAGAACAAATTTTTACATGCACCGAATAGTCAGGATAGAGTCTGCAAGTGTTTGTGAGAGTCAACAATATTTTAGTACCATCCAGGTTAGTGGTAGTAATAGTCGAGTCAATGATAGTAATAGTCAAGTTGATAGTGGTAGTAATAATCATCTGTACCGATCAGATATTACAGGTTGTCAGTGTCAGAAACAGAACTATCAATGTTAGTAATTACACAAAATAAAGAATCCTGAGGTCAGGGAAGTGAATAGTGTTAGTAATTATAGTACAGGTGATAGGGACAAGGATAGGATAGTGACACAGGGGACAACAGACAACGCACATGTCAGAGATAGTTGATCTAGTACCCAACTTTTGAACTATCTCCAAATAAAAAACCGACCACACTAGTAGACTCATCAAAAAAGTTCTAGGGTGCCCAAAATCCGTGTTGTGGGATATAGCTCATTGTGACCATATTTTTGAGCTGATCATTTTGATATATAACACCCAAGCACTTTTTTGGACTCCTTACTAAAAATAGTAACTCCTAAAACCACACTTCTATTTTTAGTAATTCAGTAAAAGAGGTTCAAGACTATCCAAAATGGTTGTTGGCACTCATGGACATCAAAAAGAGATAGATCAAACCACCTCATTGTTGGAATCCCTAAAAAGCACCATTGATAGCATGCACATAGCAAATCAAGCCATGAGGGAAGAGCTTCAAAATTTTAGAGATGATTATGATACCTCCAGAACCCGCCTAGAAGAACAACTTGTAGATGTTGAATCCAAATTGCAAGGTGGTCCAAGCAAGTCTGAGTACCGTACTGAACAATCATAATCTGATCGAGGTAAAGGAAGGGCAATAGATGACTCTCACCCTCACTATGATCATGATCCTACCTTTAAGATGCCTAAATTAGACTTTCCTAAGTTCAATGGGAAGGATGTAGATGGGTGGTTATGTCATGTTGCTCAATTTTTTAAACTCCATGATGTCCCTAGATATTATCGAGTTCAAATGGCTTCCTTCAACTTGGAATCTGAAGCTTTACAGTGGTACCAATGGTTGCAAAACACTACCCTTGATCCTTCTTGGGAAGACTTTGAGTCTCAATTACTCACTCGCTTTGGCCCTAGTGAGTATGATGATTTTACAGGAGCATTGACAAAGTTGAAACAAACTTTGATAGTTCGAGATTACCAAATACAATTTGAGAAATTGGCCAACAAAACTAAGGGATTGAATGAAGGGTTCTTTATGAGTTGTTTCGTTAGCGGTTTGAGGGATGATCTCCAAGCTGAGGTCATGATGTTTAAACCATAATCCATGATGCAGGCTATCAAGTTGGCTCATTTGGCCGAATCCAAATTTTTAGCTCAAAGGTGGATATCTAAATTTCCACAAGCTAGACCCTCCTTCCCTCCTAGATTCCAAAATCATAATGAACAAAAAATTGCTACACCCAAATGTTTGACTACCATAGAAATGGATGCATGATGCACCCAAGGGTTGTGCTACAATTGTGATGAAAAGTTTACTCATGGGCATAGGTGCACCCAAAAGAAGTTGTTCCTCATAGATGTTGATGAGCCTGACACCAATGACCAAAGTGATGATGACATAGAACCAGTAGAGGAACCACCCCAATCGGAGGAAGAAAGCCAAGAAGAACCATAGGCTGAAATTTTTGTTCATGCTCTTGTTGGCATTACTACTCCCCAAACCATGAAAGTTGTGGGTTATTTCAAAGGCCTACGTCTTACCATCCTGATTGATTCTGGTAGTACACACAACTTTATTGATCCCCACATTGCCAAGCAGGAAAATTGTTACGTACATACATGTAATTCCTTTGAGGTTATGGTAGCCAATGGCGGGACCTTACCTTGCAAAGGTAAATGTCATAATGTTAAAGTAAAAATTGGGGAATATGAGCTCAAACAAGATATGTTTGTACTTCAACTAGGGGGATGTGATATCATGTTGGGAGCTCAATGGTTGGGCACATTGGGAACCATCTCATGGAACTTTGTCGAGCTCTGGATGCAATTTTCATAGAATGGATAGTCCCACACTCTCCATGGCTCAAAAGTAGGGCCTTCACAGATTATCAGTTCAAGCTGGATGGAGAAGTTAAAAAAATCATCTCAGGGAGTCATAGCTTAAATATTTGTGATCCAACCTCACCCTTCCGAGGAGGATTCTATTCCTATAGATTTACAACTTATTTTGGCCAAGCACAATTCTATTTTTACTGAACCATCATAATTACTACCTCATCGCTCCCATGACCATGCTATTCCATTGTTACCTAGAAATGCACCACCCAACATTAGACCGTACCGGTATCCTCATGCTCTTAAGTCAGAAATCGAGAAGTTAGTACAAGAATTGTTAAAATTCAACATCATTCGGCCAAGCAATAGTCCTTACTCTTCTCCAGTTTTACTAGTGTACAAGAAAGATGGGTCTTAGTGGTTGTGTATCGATTACCATGAGCTCAATAAACTCACCATCAAGGATAAGTTTCCTATTTCGATGGTGGATGAATTACTAGATGAACTACATGGGACTATGTACTTTTTCAAATTAGACCTTCGCTCTGGGTACCATCAAATCAGGCTCAAGGATGAGGATATTCCCAAGACTACTTTCCGTACTCATGAAGGTCACTATGAGTTTTTGGTGATGCCATTTGGCTTGACTAATGCTCCTTCCACTTTTCAAAGCCTCATGAACAACATCTTTCACCCATTCCTTCAAAAATTCATCCTAGTTTTCTTTGATGACATTCTGGTTTATAGCCGCTCATGGGAAGAGCATCTTGTTCATGTGGATCAGACTCTACAACTATTGGCACAACATCAACTCTATGCTAAGTGGTCCAAGTGTTCTTTTGGGTTGATAGAAGTGGAGTATTTGGGACACATTATCACCAAGGATGGCATCAAAGTTGACCCCAAGAAGATCCAGGCGGTTCAGGAATGGTCGAAACCTCACACTCTCAAGGGTCTTCAAGGATTTTTAGGGCTTATAGGTTATTACCATAAATTTATTCGTAACTATGGTAAAATTGTAGCTCCCCTCACTTCCATGTTAAAGAAGGACTCTTTTACTTGGAGGAGACCCATTGAACATGCTTTCCTAGAATTGAAGCATGCTATGACCACTACGCCAGTCTTAGCCATGTCGAATTTCTCCAAACCTTTTGTCATTGAAAGTGATGCTTCTGGTCATGGTATTGGTGCAGTGTTGATGCAAGAAGGGAGACCCTTGGCTTTCACTAGTAAAGCACTCTCTAGTCATAATCTGGGAAAATCCACTTATGCTAAGGAAATGCTAGCAATTTTGCATGCGGTAACCCATTGGCGACCGTATCTCATTGGGCATCATTTCTCCATTAAAACTGACCATCAAAGTCTCAAATACTTTTTGGAGCAACGGGTTGCCACCCCCGAACAACAAAAATGGGTTTCTAAGCTCATGGGCTATGATTATGATATCACTTATAAGAAGGGCAAGGAGAACATTGTGGTCGATGCTCTCTCTCACCAATTTGAGGCTCATAGTATGCTATGCACCATTTCATCACCCATTCCACAATGGATCGATTCCTTACGATAGGAGGTATTTCAGGATTCAGGCTTACAAACTTTGATTGCCTCTCTACACACTGACTCTACTTCATGTCCTGGCTACACTTGGGATGACCATGATTTGCGTTACCACCAATGCCTTGTTGTTCCCCACACATCATCCCTACGAGAACTTCTCATGAGGGAACTGCATGCCACCCCATCTACCGACCATTCAGGATTCCTCAAAACATATGAACGACTTAAGCGCACTTTTTTTTGGAAGGGCATGAAAAAGGATATTCAAAATTTTGTGGCAACTTGTGATACCTGTCAATGGATGAAAGGCAAAATGGTGCATTCTCCAGGCACTCTCCAACCCTTGCCCATTCTTGACCAGGTTTGGACCGATATTTCCATGGATTTTATTGAAGGGTTACCTAAGTCTGGAGGTAAATCTATTATTTTTGTGGTAGTGGATCATCTTTCGAAGTATGCTCACTTTTGTTCCCTCTCCCATCCTTACACAACCTCCACCATTGCCCAAATTTTCCTCGATTCTATCTTTCGCCTTCATGGTATGCCCACCTCCATCGTGTTCGATCGTGACCCAACCTTTACTAGTCACTTCTGGCAAGAATTATTTAAGTTGCAGGGAACTCATCTCAAAATGAGTTCAGCTTATCATCCCCAAATGAATGGCCTAACGAAGATTGTGAACAAATGTTTAGAGACCTACCTTTTTTGTTTTACCTTTGATAATCCTACTCAATGGGTGAAGTGGCTTCCTTTGGCCGAGTGGTGGTACAACACTTCCTATCACACAACAACCAAGGTTACCCCTTTCGAGGCATTTTATGGGTGCCCTCCACTCACGCCTTCCTCCTACATTTTGGGTAGCTCTAGGGTCCATGCAGTCGACACTACTCTCAATCAGCATGCCGATGTCCTCCATCAACTGAAGATGAATTTGGATGCGGCCCAAAACCGGATGCACCAATAGGCTGACCAACACCGTTCTGAGCGCAGCTTTGATGTGGGTGATATGGTTTTCCTTCGCTTGCAATCGTACAAATAGTTGTCCCTACAGCTTCGCAGGTGCCAAAAACTTGCTACGAAATACTATGGGCCCTACCAGGTTTTACAATGGATTGGTGCCACAACCTACAAATTGGCCCTTCCACCTACATCCAAGCTCCATCCTATTTTTCATGTCTCCTCTCTCAAAAAGGTGGTGGGCACTCAGGTACAAGTTCAATCTGCACTCCCAGAATTAGATGAAGAAGGTTCTATCTTGCTCGAGCCCGAATAGTTGTTGGATCATCGGACTCACACTCTCCGCAACCACACCATTACTGAGGTCCTTGTTCAGTGGTATGGACTCCAGCCAAAAGATGCTACATGGGAGTCTCTCCATCAGCTCCAACACCAGTTTCCTCATCTTCAGCTTTGAGGACAAAGCTTTTTGAAGGGGAAGGACATGTTAGGATCCCATCCTAACATTATTTTGTAATTCTCATTGCTTATGTAATGACCCACTTCCAATGTGGGGGATCCCATCTATAATGTTATTTTGCAATATTTTGTAATGTATGTGGCAAGTAAGGCACCTAGCCAAGTGGGGCCATTTCATGTAACCGTTATCAAGATTGTAACCGATGTTTGGTAGAAGATTCTAGCTCGAGTGGCATTTTGCATGTAAGCCAACTCTTGAGCTTAGGGTTAGGGTTGCATGAATAGTCATTGGATCATCAGACTCACACTCTCTGCAACCACACCATTACTAAGGTCCTTGTTCAGTGGTGTGGACTCCAGCCAAAATATGCTACATGGGAGTCTCTCCATCAGCTCCAACACCAATTTCATCATCTTAAAGATTTTTCAAGGGGAAGGACATGTTAGGATCCCATCCTAACATTATTTTGTAATTCTCATTGCTGATGTAATGACCCAATTCCAATGTGAGGGATCCCATCTATAATGTTATGTTGCAATATTTTGTAACGTATGTGGCAAGTAAGGCACCTAGCCAAGTGGGGCCATTTCATGTAATTGTTATCAAGATTGTAACCAACGTTTGGTAGAAGATTCTAGCTCGAGTGACATTTTGCATGTAAGCCAACTCTTGAGCTTAGGGATAGGGTTGCATGAAGTCTTTTATTTAAAAACAATGAAGCCATGTATGAATGTATCTTTTGCAAGTGAATGAAATATTGAAGGAGGTTGCCCCCTCGAAGAGGCTTGCGATTCAGTGCTTATTGTGAGAGTGTTTATTTCTGCATTTACTTTTCACATTGTGATATTGCATGAGTTTTTGCTTAATTTTAGTATTTTGTGTGAGTTTGCTTATTTTTAATAGTAGGTTCCTAACAAATAACCAATGCTAATAAAGGCGGTGTTGATATCACTTATTATAGCCTTATTTTTCTTGGCCTCTTCAATTATGGCAAACATATTATTTTTCAAAAAAATTCAATTGTTTTGAAATAAATTTATAGGAAATCCATTGGGACCTTATTTGCTAGGAGTTTATTACATCATGTAATATAGTTAAGAGTTAGGTATTTGGGAATTGTACACGAATAAGTGGTTTATAGTTCATTATTCAAACCAACCATCTACACCTTCATAGTATATAAATACAATTTTGATCAATACAATTTTGTTCGGCATCTTGTTGGTCCAAGATACTCCAATATGTGGTATCAAAGCTCTCATAAGGATCACGTGAAAGAAAAGGTCAAGCTTGTGAGATTTTGCAAAGAAGAAGAACGTGCCATTTAGGAATGTGTTACTTCACCAACGAAAAATATGTGTTAAAGTTTGGTAGGTCTAAAGAATGGTGCTTTCAAAGTTAATGCATTGAAAATCCAAAGGAGACGCATACAAGATGCAAGGTGAAGATTGTGCTAGAGTTGCATCAAGCTATGAGCAAATTTAAATGCAAGAGAAAGGGAAAAACTATCTAAATATTGAGTGGTCTAGAAGAAATGAGCATGAATAACAATATGATATTTTGCTAGAAAGGAGGGACCATTAGTTTGTTTATTTGTTTGTTCTTGCAAAAAATGTGCCATTACATAGAAGAGATGTGGAGTCCTACCAAAATATGGAGCGCTATTCAATGGACAAAAAAAGAGAGGAGCTTTTATCTCCCATTTGAAGACCACCATGGAGGCTATAATGAAGAGGTCGTTGACACCTCTTCTTCGAGAAGAGTTGTTTGAAGGAGTTAATTAAAAGAATGAGCCATCTGAG
The DNA here is from genome assembly GCA_028583015.1 of Wollemia nobilis. Lineage (NCBI taxonomy): Eukaryota > Viridiplantae > Streptophyta > Pinopsida > Araucariales > Araucariaceae > Wollemia > Wollemia nobilis. Next base: position 18,115,205 of record JAQPPZ010016947.1, on the reverse strand, counting down.
CATTGCACTAGAAAGATCCTTTGTATCTTGTTGTCCTTGTTCGTGCCAAAGATGAACAAGATGAGTGATATTAATTGTACATGATTGCTGCCATTTATAGTTTGCCATCTAGAGAAGAGTTGCCATCTGGAGTTGTCTATAGTTGTCATCTGGAGTTATCGTCTAGAGAAGAGCTACCATTTGGAGAAGAGATGTCTTTTGGAGCTATCTTTCGTGGCATAGAGATGCTATTTGGAGAAGAGCTACCATTTGGAGAAGAGATGTCATTTGGAGCTATATTCCATGGCATAGAGATGCCATTTGGAGAAGAGCTACCATCTAGAGTTGTTGTTTGGAGAACAATTTTTGTTTGTAGAAGAGGCATCATTTGAAGAAGAGCTATTGTGTAAAGTAACTTACCATATAGAAGAGTTGTTTGGAGTTACCATCACAAAACATTGTTATTTGAGATGAATTTAATATTGATATCTAAAAAAGGGTTGTGTAAAGTGAACTTTGATCCTACCATCCATTGACTGGGCCATCTAACAACATGATCGTTTGAAGATGCATGAGGGTTGTCTATTGTGAAGTTTTGTCTACTAAATGCATGGGTTGTCTAAAATTTAACTTGTGTCATGAATATAAAAAAAAACTTGTTACCTATACTTTATTGGAAGGAAAGTATTGATCTACTGCATGCAATGAACATGCTATCAAAAAATGAGGAGACAAAAGCATATTTAAATAAATAAATTTATTGACGGAAAATTTTCAGACTTCAAACCCTAAAATCTCGACAATATTTCATTGAAATTTTAGGATAGTGTTAATGAAAAAGTTCATATATTTTATAGTAATAGTTTGTCTGACAACCTTCTCATAACATGATAATAATGATTTAAATTCCATGGATTCACTAAATAAGAGATGGGCAAAAGAAAAGTATCATCAAAAAATTGGAGATGAGATTCAATTGGACCATTTGTTGTAACCATATATGTTTAAATTTTCCTTCTATTTTTGTCCTTGAGAAAGCTCTTCTCAATGCCTAAGCAAGAATAATAAAGAGACAAGCACATAGTAGATTCATTAATCAATATAAAGTATTTTGGAGTTCGATAACATTTAATCCTTTTACACCCACCTTTGATCATTTTAAGAAAAGAAAAATCATACATAGAACTCCAACAAACCCTATCACATGCTTTGTTTGTATCTAGTTTTACAATCATACTTGGTTTTATCATGGAATGAAAAGAACGTATGCCCTCTTGTGCAATGATAATGCCATCATGGAATTGTTTATTGTAATCAACACCAACTTATTCCTATAAGATAATACAATTTAGAATGCTTTCCAATCTATTTGTCATAATTTTTTGAAATTATCTTATAAATCATATTATAAAGACTTATTGGATGAAAATTATCAAAATATTTGTCTAGCTTTTTTTTGGGAATCAATGCTAATAAATGTGGTATTGATCTCACTTATTGTACCCTTATTTTCATGGCCCCTTCAACTATAGCCAATATATAATTTTTTAACAAAATCCTAAATTTATTGAAATAAATTTATAGGAAATTCATTGGGACCAAGTGCCTTATTTGTTAGGAAATTATTACATCATGTAATATAGTTAGAGTTAGGTATTTAGGAGTTGTACTGAATAGTTGTTTACAATTTTTTATTTAAACCAACAATCTACACCTTGAAGGTCCAAGGTGTAGACCAATTGGTGTGGTGAAACCCCGTAAGGGGGATGAATGCCCAGGGTTCAAATCTCGGGCCTCGTCGGATTGAACACTTGTAGCTTTCTTGGTGCTTTCAGCGGTGTAAAAGGTTTAAAATGATTACGACATGGTGGTTATAGGGGTGGATTGTGCGAAGTACTGTGTGGTGACTTTCAAGGCAGACATCGCAGAATATTATGGTGGCCATAAAAGATGGAACAATATGCTCGGATCATCATGGCGGCTACCGATTCTGTCATGTAAAAAAAATCTACACCTTGATGGTATATATACACAATTTTGATCATTACAATTTTGTCTAGCATCCTACTTGTCCAACATGTAGTATCAGAGCTCTCATCATTCATGGAGCATGTGAAAGAAAAGATCATGTTTATGAGATGTTGCAAAAAAGAAGACCATGCCATTTAGGAATGTGATGCTTCACCAATTAAAAATATTGTGTTGAAAAGCTTTGTTGCAGGTCTAAAGAATGGTGCTTTAAAATATTGAATGAGTTGTGAATCTAGAGGAGCTGCATACAAGATGGAAGGAGAAGATCATGCTAGAATTGCAGTAAGTTATGAGCAAATTTAATGGATAAGAAAGAGTAATATTGTCTAAATATTGGGTTGTTTAGAAGAAATGTGCATGAAGAAAAATATGAGACTTTGTTGGAAAGGAGGCACCATCAGTTTGTTTATTTGTTTGTTCTTGTAAAAAATGTGCTATTACATAGAAGAGATATGGGGTCTTTCCAGAATGTGGAGTGCTATTCAATAGACAAAAAAATATAGGAGCTTTTATTTCCCATTTGAAGACTAGCATGAAGGCGATAATGAAGAGGCCATCAACACATGTTGTTCGAAAAGAGTCGTCTAAAGGAATTAATTAAAAGAAAAAGAAATATGGAGCATTGCACTAGAGAGATCTTTTGTATCTTGTTGTCCTTATTCATGTCAAAAACATATAAGAGTGGAGCTAGATTAATTATATGTGATTGTCATCTAAAGATCGTGCCATCATAAAATTGGGTTTTCTAGAGAAGAGTTGTCATTTAGAGTGGCCATTTGGAGCTATTGTCTATAGTTACCACCTAGAGCTATTGTATGGAGAAGAGCTACCATCTAGAGCTGTTCATTTAGAGAAGAGACTAGAGTTGTCATCTGGAGAAGAGATGCCATATAGAGTTGTCGTATGCTGCCTAGAGCTGTCGTATCGAGAAGAGCTACTGTCTAGAGTTGTTTGGAGAACAAATGCCATTTGGAGAAGAGATGCAGTTTGAAGAAGAGTTGTTGTTTGAAGACATTGGTGCTTCCTAGAGTTGTCATCAAACAATTACCAATTGGAGAAGAGATGTTATTTCAAGAAGAATTATCATTTGAAGATATTAGTGCTATCAACTAACTTGTCATCTAGAAGAGTTATTTGGAGTTGCCATTACAATATATTGCCATTTGAGATGAATATAATATTACCATATGAAAATGGGTCGCTCAAGTGAAATTTGACACTATCATTTTTTGACCAGGCTATCTAGCAAAAATGTCATCTAAATATGCATGAGCGCCGTCTATTATGAATTTTCGTCTACTAAATGCATGTGCTGTCTGAAAGTTAACTTGTGCTTTGAATTAAAAAAAAACCTATTACTAATAGTTTAGTGGGAGGAAAGTGTTGATCTTGCATGCAATGAACATGCCATCAAAGTATGAAAAGGAGTTAAAACTATATTTAAATAAAGAAATCCCCATGCTTCGTAGGAAGGCTATTTTGAAGTCTTTAAAACTAATTTTATTTTTATTATTATTAAATATAGGTGACAAGACTGGGCTTTGACATATTTTTTTATTACCTTAAAATGTTGAGGGAATATTTTTTGACATACCTATTTTAAAGGGAGATGCTTGTGTTATGATGGGTTGAAGAATAATTTTCAAGAAGAACATCTCTAATATCCCACATTCTCTATGAGATGGGATATTTGGCCCTTTATATGATACTTTGATGAAGGATTAATTGCACTCACATAGAAGGGAGGCACTTGAACATTCTCATTGGCATAGACATCGAGGTTTGATTTGACTCTCTAAAGGAGACAATTAATTATTTTTATCTACTCTCCTATTGCGAAACATAGATATATTTATATTCTATGGAACATAGACATATTAATACTTTTCAGAGAGTATTTTTTGAGCTTGATGCAACTATTCTATTAAAGAAAGATATTAAGGACTTTTGAAGACCACATGTTCTAAAATAATTTGTCAGCTTGAGGGGGGTCATATGGTTGATCCAACTCTGATCCATTTTGAAGACTAAATTAGATTGCATTGTCTACTAGAGATAATGTTTCATTCAAGAGAAATGGAGACCCTATTCTCTTCGGATAGTAGAATGTTTCCCTATTTGCCTATGATTTTGTGAATGGTTGTGTGTGTCCCTATCACAAGTAAAGTATTGTACCTTTAATTGGTTGAGTATCGTGATCACAAAGATTTATAGATAGATGATTGTGTCATTGTTTGCAACTATATAGATGGATAGCGTTTGTGTACCTATCCACTTATGATGTAAAATATTGGATAGTTGTGTTTGTCCTTATCCTTGATTGAGTCCAATGTAGTCAATCCCACTGAGGTGAGCAATTGAGTTTGTCCCTATATGCGATGATGTAAAACATGGATTGATGTGTGTCCTAGTCCATAATATTTTTGAACTAAGTTGTTGATCACTGCACCTGTTTGAAATATGATGTAATAAAGGGGGAATGTTAGGAATTTATTGCATCATGTAGTATAGTTAAAGTTGGATCTTTGAGAGTTACACCTGAATATGTGGTTTATAGTTCATTATTCAAAACAACCACCTATACCTTCATTGTATATATGCACAATTTTGATCAATACAATCTTGTCTAACATCTTGTTGGTCAAACATTTTTAGGATGAAAGAAAACATTCTCTTGTAGCTCCTACATAAAAATCTTCCTCATCAAGTTTTCGTTATGTCCTTGTTTAATAATTGATGGAATACTTTATAAAAGCTTACCTTGAAATATCTTACCATTGACTTCTAACATGATATCTTTGAAATGAGTAATTGGTTTCTACTATTTTCTTCTTTCTCAATACTTCTTTCATACTTTACTTGTATGGAGTTGAAATATATTTTTGATTCCATAAAAGACAAATTTGTTTTGGTATAGCATGAAAAACATGAAAAAATTAGTCTTTCTATCCCTTTCTATAAACCATCTCTTCCTAAAGTTTTGGGACCGACATGATTCTTCCCTTTTCATTGCATTATGATAATAAAAAATAATTGTTCTTTTTGTAAACAAGTATCTTGTCTATTCCATTTATTTTTATTATCTCTTTTAAATTGCTAAGCTTGGATTTTTTTTTTCAATTGGTTATATGGGATTGAAACAAGATTTCTATTCTCTCTCATAAATTGCTAAGCTTGGATTTAATTCTCTTTTATTTTTATTTTTCAATTGGTTATATGGGATTGGAACAGGCCCTACCTGTATTACATCATCACCACATAGTGGTATTACAACAAAGCTTGTATATTATCTAGGTATCGCTTGGCAAGATTCAAACCTTGGTATCCTCCTTGAATGTTGAGGAATCTAACCAATTGAGCCAATGCCATTTGATTAATACTCTTTATTTTAAATATGTTACCAAAAGATTTAATGTTCCAAAATTTCACTTGTCCTTTTAGATATTTTACCCTTTGGATAAACTTGTATATACATTATCCTTCAAACCTTTTTTCATCCCACCATGAAATAACTATTTAAAGGAAATCAAAGTCTTGAAGTCATACAAATTGAAATGATTTTGGATGACCATTATTAAGTAGATTCAATCATGGGTTTGTGATATGGTCATGCTCACAATAAAATGTTTGACAAGATTGTATACTGTATTTGCAACTATGTATTGAATAACATAAAATTATTTAATCTCTTTGTTATATTAGTTTGCCCAATATTTTTATTATCCCATAAATATTGAAAGCTTGAAGAAATACCATCCCAAAAACAATTTGAATTCATGAATAGCTTTGGTGCTGTTCTTGTTCCTTGTTGGTAGTTGAACAATTCCTTTTTAAGATTTAATGATGTTTTTTTCTTTTTCTTAATTTTTTTCTTTATTTTGCTCTAACTTAAAATACTACTATATCTTGTAGGCACACCATTGATGATAAAATAAATTTATATATTTTTATTGCTATAATGACACTATATTGATGGCACATTGTATTATTTGCAACTTTATTATCAACACTATAATTAATTAAATCATTTGCTACTTTATTTTCTTAGTTATAAATATGATATTTTTAAATTATTGTTTTCAACAATAACTTTATATACTTTTATTGCTATAATCATAATTACAAAAATTGATAAAAAATCATAAAAATCGCGAGTTAATTGTGAGACATTCGCGAAACAAGTGATTAGGCAAATTATCGCGAGTTCGGTGATTTTTTGACGATTTTTTCAAAAAATCGGTAAAAAATCTACAAATTTTTTCTTTTTAAATTTTTATTTTTTTGAAAAGAATTTTTAATTTTTTTTCAAGCTGTGGCTAATTTAGGGTTTTCTAAGAAAGCCCATTTTTCACTGTTAATGTTTGAACTTCAAAGTTTAAAGTTTAAACCCTAAATCTGAAACCCTAGTTTAGGGTTTTGGATTTTTTTTCTTTTTTCTTTTTTTAAGTAAATATTGCTACTTGATAACTATTTATGCAAACCCATTTTTCAACTGTTAATGTTTGAAAATTTGAAATTTAAACCCTAAACCCTAGGCTCTAGGGTTTTTTTTTTCCTCCTCTTTTAAAGTAAATAAGTAAATATTGCTGCCTGGTAACCATGTATGTAAGCCCATTTTTCAGCTGTTAGTATTTGAATTTGAAACTTTAAACTTTGAACTTGAAGTTTAAACCCTAAAACCTAGTCTAGCGCTTAGGGTTTTGGGTTTAGGGTTTTTTTCCTCATTTTTTAAAGTAAATATTGCTGCATGATAACTTTGTATGTAGGCCCATGTTTTAGCTATCAATGTTTCAATTTTAAACCTTAAACCCTAGCCTTTTGGTTTAGAGTTTATATATTTTTTCCTTTTTTTTCAAGTGATTGTAACTTTGTTGCTACTTGTTTCCATGTGCAGGGATATAAAAAATGAAACAATTTTTCCTTCTTGTTACTTGTAAATTTGTACCTTTACATATTATAACCAATACAAGATGTGTTTTGTCACTTTCATGTGTACTTAAAGCTTGAGCCTTGTATGATGTCTTGAGTCTCTTGACTTGAATTGTTGTTTTTATTGCAATATTTGATTTGCATAATGTTAATTCATTGTAATATGTATGAAAAATTAAAAAAATATCAATTTCTTCGGGTTTTTTTTCCCCAATTTTTTGTCGATCCTGATTTTTTGCCAATTTTTTCCCCAGTCGATTTACTACCCAATTCTGATTTTATCTACAATGGCTATAATGACACTATATTGATGACGCATTGTATTATTTGCAACTTTATTATCAACACTATAATTAGTTAAATCTTTTGCTACTTTATTTTCTTAGTTATAAATATGATATTTTAAAATTATTGTTTTCAACAATAATTAATAGATATAAAAAAATAATATTAGTTTTATCTAATCTCCCCCTGATAAAATTTTTCTACTAAAAATAGTAAATCTGAAAATAGATCCCTTATCCTTCAACCAACAAAAACCTTCTCTATAACCCTTATTTGCCTACTATGATTGGAAGTGATGACCATAATAGACCTCTTCACCTCTTCATATTGAGATAAAAAGAATAAGCAATGGCCATATTAATTATGCCCTCTCCATAAGTTTCTAAAATATAAACTTGCTTTATTATCTACTAATGCTTGGTTGATCAGCAAAAAATTACTCGGCTGCACTCGGATAAGTCGTCGACAAACAAAAACCTAGGGTTTCTACTGTTCGGAGTCTGTGCGCAGTCTGAATGAGGGTCGAGTGAAGCGTCCATGGCATCACGAGGTGAGGAGGAAAACAAGAATCAGGTCACGTGCAGTGACGTGGCGAGTGGCTCTCATAACGCCATAAGCACCACTGCGAAGGCGGGGAAGATGGTGGGATCGACCACTGCCAATCAAAATGGGGAGATTAACGACGACGTTGGGGAAAAGACCATCAACGATGACCATACCTATGGAAACCCTTCGTATGCAGATCTGTTGTAGAGCAAGCAGAGAACCAAACCAGACACCACATGCGAGTTTGTTACTCAGGGCTATGATGTCTTATGCCCTAGGAGCCTCATGGAAAACTATGAAATTCGTGACACCTACTCCCTGGTGGGAAAGTTCATAGGAGGCCGCCTAGACATGGATTCAATTTGCAGATGGGTAACGTCCAAGTGGAAGACTCTAGGAAGCATGGAGCTATCGGCAATGACTCGGGGTTTCTTTATGATCCAACTCAACACCTAGGAGGACGCAGAACATATCTTGTCCGGAGGACCATGGTTTTTCGGGAGGAGAAGTCTATTTTTAAAAAAATGGCAACCGAATTTCGACCCAAATTCTCATAATATCAACTACGCTCCGCTCTGGGTGAGGCTTTCGAACCTCCTAGCTCACTTCTTCTATGAAGACGCTCTGCAAGGCTTAGCCAAGGCTATCGGGGATCTTGTGGCCATTGACCCAACCACCCAAGCGAGAACACGCTTAACTCAGGCCCGCATCTGTGTCAATGTGAACTTGGAGAGCCAACTCTCGGAATACTTGAACCTCATATATGGGGAATTCAAATGGAGGCAACCGTTGATCTATGAGAACAAACCGATATTCTACCCTGAATGCCAGACGTAGGGCCACCTACAGTCCCAGTGCCCTAAGGCTAGGAACCTTGTCATGGACAACCAGATCATGGATCGTCCGAAGCAGATCTCCAGATGAACTATAGAAAACCGCACAACGACCACCGAGCATCAAGCTAGACTGATGGCGAACACCCCATATCAAAAGGCAAGTGCTTCTGTCCTTGTTACTAATAAATTTGATGCGCTTAAAGATTATGGTGTTTCTGAGGAAGTTGAGGAAGGGAAATCCCTGTTGAATCTAACTTGGTTTTTAACCCTGAACCCCTTCAATGCCCTAGGCCCAGCCCCACCCACCAAGTCCCCAAGTTCGCCTCTCCCCCGAAACAGTCTCCCAGTCCCCCCTAGAGGCCCCCCACGAAACCTTCTGCCTCGTCGTCCTCCACCCCGCAGGACTCTCCACCCCCGGAGTTTGGGGCTCCAGCCTCGCCCACCTTCTACGACCCTACCTATGATAGTGAAGACTGTGACCAACCTTCCCCTGAGCAGTGGAGCCCTAAACAAACCCACAGCTTCAGGAAATCCCAAATGGATGTTGGAGGGGAGAGGAAAAAAGGCATACCGTCAGAAGCAGACATAAGAATTAGGGACACAATAGAAGATATAGCCAATGGTATCCATGAAACCCTATTCTAGGATAACAGAATCAGTACTAAGGAAGACACCTGAAGATCCAAACCCCCTACACAACAAGGAAAAGGGGGCAAAAGAATTCCTAAAAGTTCTAAATGAGAGTCCTCTCCTGGAATGCGAGAGGGCTGAACGGAGCAGCCAAGCAAAGAGTGGCTGCAACTATGAGAAGAGAACATAACCCAACTATTTTCTCATTTAGGAAACTAAACTCAATGAATACTGGTCGCCTAGGGTGGCCAAAAAGATCTAGAAAAATTGCAAATTTGTCCATTCCCTGACTTTCGGATCGGCTGGTAGGCTGCTTTGCTTGTGGAATCCCACTAAGGTGCAAGGCAACCTCATTTCGGCCAAAACAGGCTGAGTAACATCCTGTTCCATGATCTCAGTTCCCAAGTTTCCTGGGTGATGACCAATGTGTATGCCCCTAACTCCTCCTAGGGCAGAGTGGCTTTGTGGAACTTGCTCACTTCGATAAGGCAAGCCTTTGATGGAACCCCCTGGATTCTAGTAGGGGACTTCAACTCTCCTTTGCAGTATTCAGATAAGAGGGGAGGAACTATGTTAACTCATAGGGAAATAGATGACCTGAGACACTTTATTGATTCCAATGCCCTCATGGATGTTCAGCTTCAGGGTCCTTATTCACATGGAGCAACAGGAGGAAATGTAATAGTCTTATTCAGGAATACCTTGACCGAGTTTTGTTATCATAGGAAGCCCTCCTACTTTTTGGGGATGCCAGTTTGCTAGCTCTCCCTAAGATTGGGTCTGACCACAACCCCCTCTTGCTAGAAACTGACACCAAACCTCAGTTCAAAATCCCCTTCAGGTTTGAATCAATGTGGACCCAACATCTTGATCTCAGTAATTAGATTGCTTTGTGGTGGAAAAGAAAATTCCCAGGATCATCCACCAACCAGTTCATGCAAAAACTCAGATTCATCAAGGGAAATTTGAAAACCTGGAACAAGGAGATATTTGGGAATATCTTCAAAGCAAAGAATCAGGTCAAGGCCAGAATTAATCAGATAGAGGATAGTTTTCAAAAGGGAGCAGGCAATGATAACCTTCGTGATGAAGAGCAACGATTGTTGGTCGACTACCACAACATCCTTAGCAAGGAGGAAACCTTTTGGCGCCAAAATTCCAGATAATTGTGGCTCAAGGAAGGGGATTCTAACTCCAAATTATTTCATATATCCACCCTGAGGCACAGGGGTGCAAATAAGATCAAAAACCTAGCCAAGCAAGATAGGTATGCTACTTCAGACATCCTCCAGATCAAGGAAGAAGTGGTGAGCCACTTTAGAAATCTCCTTGCCTCTCCCTCGTCCCAGTCCCCTCCTGCCATGGAAGCCTTGTTGGCTAATATCCCCTCCATAATTTCTTGGGAGACCAATAACTTCCTCCTTAGCCCTCTGTCCCATAAGGAAATTCACCAAGCCCTGTTTTCCATGAATCCAGACAAAGCCCCTGGATCGGATGGTTTCCCACCCAAATTTTTCCAAACCTATTGGGGCATAGTGGGCTCGGACTTATGCAACTCCATCAGGGAAATGTAGTCTTCCAAATCCATCCCTAGAGATGTCAACTCCACTTTCCTGGCTTTGATCCCTAAAGGTGATAATCCCCAGTCCCTCTTGGACTACCACCCCATTAGTCTGTGCAATGTCATCTATAAAATCCTCTCCAAAGCCATGGCCAACCGGTTGTTGAGCATTCTCCCCTCCATTATCGACCCCTTCCAGGGTAGCACTATCAAAGGTCACAACATCCTCGACGGAGTCATCACCATTCATGAACTGATCCACTCTGCCCATGCCTCCAAGTCGACTGCCTTTTTCCTCAAGTTAGACATGAACAAAGCCTTCGATAGAGTTAACAGGGATTTCCTCACCCAAATCCTCCTCAAGTTTGGCTTCCATGAATCTTGGGTCAATATGATTTATAAGTGCATTTCCTCCTCATGGTTTTCGGTCCTGGTGAATGGGTCTACCACTGGTTACTTCTCGAGTTCCAGGGGGCTCAGATAGGGAGATCCGCTTTCCCCCATTCTCTTCATCATTTTGGTAGATAGCCTAGGAAGAGCTATCAAGAATGCTTGCTCTAACAATCTTATTTTAGGCATCAAAGTCACCACTGGCCTCTCGCCCTCAACCCATCAACAATTTGTGGATGATACCTTGTTGGCAACCAAAGCCTTAGTTCCTGATGCCAAAGCTATCAAAATGATTCTCAACCTCTATGAAGAGGCAACATGTCAGAAAATCAACTACATCAAAAGCAAGTTGTACTTCACTAACACCCCCCCAAAAGACAATGCAAGATCACGAGAATTCTGGGATGCTCCATTGTAGATTTCTCGACCACATACTTGGGTCTCCCCATGTTCAAAGGAAGGCCCCTCAAAGACATGTGGAGGAATGTCATCGACAGGATCCACAAAAAATTTTTAGGATGGAAAGGTGCACTCCTCTCCAGTGCGGGTAAGGCAACCCTAGTTAAAGTTGTTTTATAGAGCATTCCCACCTTTTTCCTATCTATCTTCAAAATTTTGATGGTTGTGGGTGAGGCCATCAAAAAAATCCAAAAATATTTTTTGTGGTCGGGAAATGACAACCAGAAGAAGTTCCACCTGGTTTCCTAGGATAAAGTGTGCTCCCCCAAGGATCAGGGAGGCCTGGGTATGCGGCGCATCAATGTCACCAATCTAGCCCTCTTGGCTAAGCAAGCATGGAAGGTTGTATCCAATGCTAATCTCGAGTGGGTGAATATAGTCAAAAGAAAGTATCTCCAATAGTAATATTTTCTTCATATGGATATCCCCCGTAACTGCTCTCACTTTTGGAAGTCCATCTCCCTCACCCAAAATCTCCTGCACCAAGGCTCTTGGTGGCAGTTGGGAGATGGCAAAGAGATCGACTTCTGGGAGGATGCTTGGGCCAAAAAAGATCCTCTCATAAGTGACCAAAAGCTGACTGTTATCAAGCACCTGACTGACAACAAGTATGGGGCCCACGTAGCAGACTTCATCACCTCCAACCAAGGAATCCAAAAGTGGAAAAAGGTTCAGTTTAGAATTAAGAATGACACAATCAACAACGTAGTGTCAGAGATCCATGCGATCATGAGGGCAAATTTCATCCCCCAATCCCAAAAAAAATATGAATGATGTTGGAAAGGCATGAGTGATGGTAATTTCTCTATGAATTCTACCTCCCATATTATAGAAAACATCACCAGAGGAGCCAGTCCCAAAAGTGGGCAGACCTTAGCCATAAGTGTGTGGCTTAAGGCTTTAATCCCAAAGATAGCCCACTTCTATTGGACTATTGTCCATAATAAAATCCTTACCACTAACAATATGATGCATAGAGGGATCATTGTCCCCAATAGATGCTACCTATGCAGGTAAGCCTGGGAATTGACTCAACATATTCTGATGGAATGCCCCTTCACCAGCAACATGTTTTCCCTAGTGACCAACAAGTTTCAGGTTTGTTGGGTTAGGCCAAAAATTGTCAAGGACATGTTCATCCAATGGCCCAACACCTTCAAAAACCCAAGACTCAACTTCCTTTGGAATTCCCTGGCCCACCATATTGCCTGGCAGATTTGGCTAGAACATAACATATGAGTTTTCAATGAGGATCATAGGGATCATGATGTTGTTGTGGCAAGAGCCATCGCCCTTGCAACAAAAAACAACAGTCTCATCCCTTGCCCAAAAATTCCCCAGGATGGAATAGAAGGTCACCTATTTATGGCTCTCAGGATTCCCCAAGACTGTTGCAAAGCCAAGGAGTCCCACAAGGACAGAGCCTCAGCCAAGTGGACTCCCCCCAAGGTTGGCTGAAGGCCAATTTTGATGGTGCCTCCAAAGGCAACCCAGGAAAAGCAGGAGCAAGGGGTGTGGTCAGAGACCACAATGGTAATATCATCCGAGCATTTTCTGAAAATCTGGGCACCCAGACCAACAATTACGTAGAAGCCGGAGCTCTCTGGAGAAGCATTGACATATGCAAATCCATGGCCAGCCCTATCATCTTCGAAGGCGACTCAGAAGTTATAGTGGGGCTTATACAAAACAACACCAGAGGAGGGAAGAACATCCAAAGCATCATTCAAGATTGTCAAAAAGACCTCAATGACAAGGATCAAAACCAAATCAAGCATGTGTTCAGAGAGGCTAACCAGGTGGTCGATGTCCTAGCCAACAAAGCCATCCTTCAAACCACCTTAACGATCTGGGAAGACAACTTCCCGTGCGAGGTTCTCGAGAAAGTCAACCATGATGTGGATAATCTTACTAATAAGTAGCTTGGGCTACATGACCAATGGTATTTCGTCAATACCTCCTAGGAGTGAGTTTAGCCCCCAACATCATTACAGTTCCAACAACAAGCAGAAGGCTGCCAGACCTCCCCTGAAGAGAAGGTCTTCCAAGCGATTGTCGATGCCTATTCAGAGTGACAATCGGTCATTCCACGACATCACCAGTGACGACGAAGGCTCCCAGGAAGGAAACCAGGAAGATCACCAAGAAGAGTGGTAAAAAGAGACACAAGAGGATACCCAAAAGGACCATGACAACGACTCCCTCGCTCAGGACATGTTGAGAATAGTAGCTCTTACCCGCATCAATGAAGCAGTCGAACACTTTCAGATAGTGGCTAATGTCCTACGCGAAGGGAACAATCTCATGTCCAGTGCCATTGAGGAGCTCAAGAGACTCCCTGCCATTCTGGAAACTCTCCTCCCCAACGGGGACAGCGCCAGGAATGAAACAAGTCGTAAATCCCAAAAAACTAGGAACTGAGGTGTCTGGTTCGTGTGGAGCATGGGCGTGATGGTGTTTGTTTTTGTTTTGCTGTGTAGTTTGAATTTTTTGTATGTTTGTGGAAGGACGCCTGTGGGGGCGGTCCGTGAAAATTTTTGGTTAGTTGCTTTATTTTGTTGGCTCAACATCCCCTGGATATGGGACTGTGGCCTTCCAACCATAGCTATTTTGAATGTAAAAAGGGGCGGGTCCCTTCAACCCATAAAGTAAATAAAATTACTTTTACCTACCAAAAAAATTATGCCCTCTCCATACATGTGTAGAACCAAACAACCCAGAGGAGAAAAGTTGCTAAGGAGAGAAGCATGCATCTGTCTCAAACTCAACACCCCACTCAACCTTACCATACATCTAGCCAGTATTGCTCTTTAAAAAAAAGGGCCTCTCACATCCATATTTTAATTTAAACTTTGATTTTTTTTTTAAAAACACACACTCAACAGAAATTCCATATCCACATTAATGTCATTATTCACAAGCCTTTATTAATTTGAAAGACAAGCAACAATAAATCACAAGATGCAGGGCCACAATGTTTGAACCTACAACCTGCTTGTGCACAATTATTTATATGCAACCTAAAAATGAAAAAGAAAGGTATAGTAGTGACTCGAATCTACATTTGGTAGGTGCTAAAAAAAACTTTAACCCCACATGTGTTAGCCACTCTTTTTTCTACTTCTTGTTACTTGGATGTGATCTCCTTTTGTCAGCTAGAGGTCCCAAGGAACTTCTTGTTACTTGGATGTGATCTCCTTTTGTCAGTTGGAGGTCCCAAGGAACCAAAGGCACCCCATAGTTGGTCATAAGTCTCTGTTAAAGTGAGGTGGCTATGCAACCTTGCCCATGCCATGCAAGGGCTATCCATAACAAATGGGCACTATCAAGAGTATTTGACTCCAAATCACACAATGGGATTTAAAAATTGGTTGCAACCATGGGAATGCTTAACACACTTAATTATGGCCGTCCAACCTACGACGTATTTTGGTTTGAAACTTGCTAAAAATTTTGGTCACATGTTCTAGCTTGTGCTTCGGTCCCATAATAGACATGCCAAAGAAAAAGACTATGTGCAAGTTTCAAAACGGTCCCATATAGGATACAATTATAATTCCCCTTCATGTACCAAAAAAACCAGGTTTATTTAAGAGTTATTAACATCAAAGATGAATAATTAAGCAATATTATGTTATACATATTGTCTTGACATAAAGACTAGATAATTATTTAATTAACTTTGAAAGAGGATAGTCAACATTGCACCAATAGGAGAACAAGATTCAGATCTAGGATAATTTATATCTAGACATTTGATATCTAATAAAGTTAAATAATATGACAATATTTAGTCTTTTGTAATCCCTGGCATAATCAACTTATAAGACATGCCCAAACATTTCGAATCACTATGCATAGGACTCTCTAGAGGAATTCATTAGATGAGGCCAAAGCTCCTAAAGGTTATGGTTTATTAATGTGATACCAACACTCACTAGGAAAAGCTTCATTTAGTCTCTGTCCAAGTTCCAAACTTGGATACCGACAACATATGAGCTATTAAAGTTTGTACAACCAAATCCAAACTTAAAAAAAAGGTAAAGTTGTTCATCCGAAAGCCAAACATACTATAGGGAAGCTTCATTCGGATGTTACCTAAGTTTAGAACTTGGATATGCAAACTACTAATCTGTTAAGTTTGCTCAAAGTTAATTTATTTAAATAGAATTTTGTTGATGGGTATGTTCTTATCCTAATTTCCTTTAACCAATTGAAGTTGACCACTAGCAAGGATTAGTTTCCTCACACTACTTAAAGAAACTAATCTTAATTTTTATGTGGAATTTTGTTTCACTTTAATACCTCTTCTTCTAAGGTTTTTTTGGTTTGTATTATAGTTAACATAATGCTATTTAAAAATAATTGTATATTTAAGATGTGCGCATGGGTTCCAAAGTCAAGGGAAAATGTAAAAATTAGGGAAAATCTAAAAAGTAGACACGTGTTAGGTGGATGCCATAAAATTTTTGAGTTTGGGCCACAAATACCACCAACTAAAAAATTATATTTAATTTTTTTTATAGGTATGAAGTTTGAAAGTCTCAAGGCTTGAAAGACAAAAGTTGAAGTTTGAAGACTTCAATTAGATATACCCAAGTTTCGAACTTGGGTATGGACCTTAGCCAAGTTTTTATACACTCATCACTAGCATCATTAAGTCTCTAACTAATTAGAGTAAGACCAAGATTACTTTGTATTTTTATGGTTGCAATGCCAAGATGTTGCCAACTCATTGGGTAGGTGGTCTAACCACTTATATCACCTCATCTCTATCATCATGATGTCACTTACACATGGTGCCAACTCTAATATTGACGATGACACTTAGTGCCAATTCGTATCCTTGATGATAACATCATAAGCCTTGGTGTCATTCTGTAGGCATGTCACCTATTTTTTAATCATTGAGATCAACATGTAGGCATGGTGCCTACTATACAAATCTTGGTGTCAACCTAAAGGTATGACACCTACTTTAAAAGCCTTAACACCAACTTGTAGGTATGACTTCTATCTTAGAAGCCTTGGCATCAATCCATAGGCTTGGTGGAAAACTCAACAATCTTGACACCAACCTATAATCTTGGCACCACTTTTTCTTGACACCAATACAATCCTTGGGTAGAAACACATGTGCCTTCCAAGGACTTGCTTGACTATACAAATTGGGTAGGTAACTTTTGGGTGCTCAAGATTCAAAGTGGATAAGAATTTCCCAGAAGGAATTTACACCATGATGGCACTTAGAAAACCTCATATAAGTGTCAAACCTAGATTAGAGAATTCCAACTATTTTCCAATTTAAATAAGATATCAGGATTTATAATTCTATAATACAACTAAACATAATTAGAAGTTAACACATCCACGTTGCATCATAATACAAACATAAGATAAGATGTCATTAATTTAAGTTGCATATACTTCCATTTGAATACAACTAAATCCACCCATCTTTGCATCAAGGAATATATTGACAATCTAAAATAAGAATTGTTCAAGAATGCACATTATGCCATGCTTTCTAAATCCCACAATAATACTTGCACCCATCTTCATAAGTTACATATCATATAACTCTTTCTTGTAGGTTGAGACCAACATGAGACACAAAGCTCATTAGAGAATCTCCTATTAGAATTGACATCGAAGTTGACATCATTACTCTATATATCATAATACCTCACCATTAACTCCCTCCCTTATTTATCAACACAATAAATACATATACATACATACATACATACATACATACATACATACACAAATATATATATTATCGTGTTTTGTGATACAATTAGCTGCTTAATCCTAGGGAACCACTTCCACCTTAGGTCAAATCAATTCCCATGGGGTGCCCATACATCCCATTGCCCTAGTCTTCCTCCTTGAGTTGTAGGTGTGAGATCCACATGCATAAAGATAATTTTAAACAAGCTTGATGATGTTACTACTACAGATGATGTTCAACATTCCAGTAAGTTATTACACATATTCTAGGTGACATCCTAATGGTATTAAACTAACACAAGTTTTGAAAACTTAGAAATTGGTCTTTGACAAGAAAATTTGTAAGTCTTTGTAGGCTTGCATATGTAGGTTATCTATTTAAATCAAGCTCATAAATATTGATAGTGTGCAAAAGTTATTCCATGTCCCATAACCCACAATAGCACAATAGACATGCTAATTGGAACTTGTGAGAAGTTCATGTGAGCACAAAGTGATGGTGTTTGTTGTTACCTTGCTCCCATTGAGAAACATTTCATGTGGGCCCTTAAGTGCATGGGGGTTACCTCCTCTCAAGTCTATCTATTACTAATTAGACCTTCACCTAATGTCCTCACCACATCTACTTGTCTGTGTTGCTTTCTCTCCATGTATTGGGCATGTTTCACAATATACGTTACACTTTTCCCATTAACCCATATTTAATACTCCCACCTACCCACTTTTTAGTCATGCTTCTATAACTACACATGTAGTCTATTTTTATATAAATACTACCTTATCTTAATTATTTCTCAATATCACCATATTGCTCTATGTGTGCATGGTGTCCTATTCTACTTTTCTAGAGGTCTTTTGCAATTGGTGTCAACCAAACCCTTCTCTCTATAATTTTTTTCTTATTGGAAAGCTTACATTTTCTTGTCATTTTATGCTCTTTACCTTTTATATGGGTAATAATTGTGTTATGGTTGTACAAGCCTCTCTTTTGAACATTTTTATTGTTCACTTATATAATGTTATTTTTCCCATATCCTTTATTTTGTCATACTATTTTAGACTCATCCAACCTAGCATAGTTAACTATTATGCTAATGGTTTGATGATATATTTTTGTTACCTATTAGGTTTGGTTAATTTAATTTGTTGTAAGGAAATGATTTTTTATCTCCTTTCTGTACAATGTCTTCATTTTTTTCGTATGAGTGCATTTGTTAGTTTTCTTCCCTTCTAGTCTTAAGTCAAGAAATTATCACAAAAGTCATAAAAGATATAAGACAATTGTAAAACAAAAGTGTTTTCATGAAGAATCTCATCCTTACGCGTTTTTCTAAATGCACATCATTCAAGCTAGTTTTATGAGGTCAACTAAGTATTTTTTGGTCTTTCCTTAGATTCTTCCCTAAGAAAGTAGTAATTTCTATCACTCATTTTATTTTACCATACAAAATTGGTTTCATAGAATTCATGTTGGCATCCTTTGTAAAATTAAAAAATTATGTGTCGGAAGTCACAATCTTGCAGATGTGTTGGCCCAACAAATAAATGAGTCTAGTTTAGTTCCTTTTTAAACACCTCTTATCTATGTGAGTCTATTCCTTTGTTTAGTGGGTCCCACTTATTGATAAAGTTTTGTGGATATACCTTTGTGTAAATTTATCCCTTATATGTGGAACCCTTTCATGCATAATAATTTGCATAAGGTTGAAAGTCCACAAAAGTAATGCTTGCTAAGTTGTTTATCTGATCATCTACAAATACTCATGAGTTCTTTAGTTATGGTGACATATTCATCTTCTTCAAAAAATATGAAGATCAAATACAATTTGCGAGAGGAGACCAAAGTGATATCTCAGTTGTTGAAGATCACCAACATTGAGATAACAATGGAGGCTATAAGACCTTGTGTTGAAATTGTAATCTTATTATTGGCTAAGTCCAATATTATGCAATGTATTGGATAGACCTAAGGGAATTTTATTTTACAATGTATTTATTATTTTATAACATTTTATTATGTAAGACCAATTGGCTATGGTTAACATTGTTATGGTTAAACCCTATTTATTACTTATAATTAACCCAAAGATCACTTGTTATGTTGATTGAGGTTAAAATTTATGATGTAATTGGAGTTTGGTTATTACTATAAATACCCCCTTACACTCATTGAATCATTGGAGCGTTGTGTAATATTATCTATGGATATAGTGATTAGTTATGGTACCTATGGGTGCCCTCCATTCTCTTTTCTATTCTTATTTTCATTATTTGTATATAATTTGAGTACACTGATTGCTTCTAATCATTTATGAAAAATATTGTGAATTTCAACATGGCATGAGAGCAGGTATGGAGCTACCTCACTTGGTTATCTAGGAACATTGTTTGATGCCTCCGATTTTTCTTCTAAAGTGTATGCCCAAAATGGCCACATCCTTAAAAAAATTTTGAAAATATTTTCTAAGGCATGAAGATGTTTCCAGCCGCTAAACACACATTGTATTTTGTAGTGGCACAGCGTAGAATGTTCCACACTGTTGGCAAAACAACCAAAATTTCATTGCGATCACTTTGGTAGAGTGAAATATGATATTTTTTTGCTAAGGCATGAAGATGTTCTCAACCACACAATGCACAATGTATTTTGTAGTGGCACAACAACATGTTCCATGCCGCTGACAACTTGGGTTAAGGCTAACGTCATCGTTCTTCGACCAGCGGTACAACACACATTGCCTTAGCCCGCACAATAAAACAATTAACTTTTTGAGGTGTTCTACGATATTGAGATTCACCTTCATTTTAGAGTGGATCAGAACACATGCTCCATGTCGCTGATCAAAGAGGTCAAAATACCCAAAATAAAGCACAAAGTAGCGGTGCAGCGCAAAGTCTCATGAAAGGTTATTTTACATTATTTCTTGAGCGACTTGGAGAAATGCTCTATTTCATGATCAACTTTGGTCAAATATTCAAGGAACGAATTTCAAGGAGCAGGCTACGAACAAAGTGTTCTACATCACGAACGCAAAAGTGAATTAATCAATTTTAAGAACTAAAGGGAATAGCTTGGTGATATGTTCTATTCCGCTAAGAGCATAGTGAATTTTTGTGATGTGCTCCACGTCGCTGGTCAAAATAGTCAATTCAAGTGATAGGCCTTTCAAAAGAGTGGATCAACAACATGTTCTACGCTGATCGTCTCCAAGCATTGCTGAGATTTAATCACAACCATTTGTGAGTGAATCAATGACCAAGCTTATGCTAATATTTTATTAGGCATACAAAAGTAAAGTCTTTGCAAACAAGAACCAGTTGATTCGAGCAAGCAGATGAAGCATCCATGGACCCAAGAAAACAAGAACTTGGGTAGTTACAGATCTACGGCTAGATGAAGTACCCAAGAAATATAGATGGCTTAGATCTGGAATCTGACAACTTGAAGCCTAATTACCATTGCAGATAGAGCAATTTGTAGAGCCGAGCCGCTATGGTGAGTGACATTGCACAATTTTTTTGGGCTTCAAAGGTGAATGAAATGATGCCACCTCAACATTCTGTCAATCTGGTATAGTTTTTTTTGGTAAGTAGATTAATTTGTATACAAAACAGTTTTTTAAGAGGATCCCAAAACCTTATAACATGAGAGGTTGTGGCATTTACCATTAGGAGTCTCTTGGGCTAACACATTAGGTACCATATGAAAACTTTCCAAAAAAAATACCATAGTGATGCCCATGAGGGCTACATCAAACCCTCCCAACGAAGGTCAAAACAATAAAAAAAAAACATAAAAATTACATAAGCATCCATTATATAGATCGCTGCCACCAGACGACAAAAAGGATCACGTCCCAGGAACCTCCCTTACACGTCCGGATCCTCCTGATCCTCCTGGGCCTCACACCCCTTAAAGTGCTTGAGGATCCTCACCATTGCATTGGTAGAGGAGAGGATGTTGGCCATCATGTCTAACAGGAACTGGGGGGACAACCCCTCTACCTCACTCTCAGTGTCGGAGTTGATTTGCTGCAGCAGAGTCCCTTTCTACTTCTTCACCTTATTGAGCCAGAGAGATGACCGAGATGGGGTCGGGGCATCACTCTACCCTCTCTTGGATGCATTGCTTCGGGAAATTCTTTGGAGGGACACAAGATTAGCCACCTCAGGGGGGCTACTTTGGACAGGACTAGAAGTCCCATCCTCTTGAACAAACACATGACTACCCGGGGCTTGGGTAGCGATAGGATGGACCGCCTGTGGCAGAGGATGATTCGTAGTGACATGGCGGAAGATGATGCTCATTAACCCCTGGTGGATGGGAGGGTATGACAACTTCTTGCTCTTTTTGATAGTGAGGCCAAGGGAGTAGACAAGATAGTCAGGAATACAAACTTGCTTGGCATCCCTCAGATGGTTCATAAAACTGATGTGGAAACTGTGAAGAGGCTTGTCGGGATCATCGCAAGTAACATACTACAGGATATGGATGATGGAAAGGTTCCAAGATTTAGGTAGGGTAGAGCGAAGGAGGGCCGACTTATCCCACCCAAGGTTTCGTCCTTTGTCTGGGAATTGCTCCAATTCCTCTTCCCAATTGTGATGATCACACCGAATGTTACAACCTACCATCGACAACCCAATGACCTCACTCAGAAGCTCAATGGAGATTTTAAAATTTAGCCCCCTCACCACAACCTCACCCTGGTTCTAGGAGTCCATAAAAGCATGAATGATATCGTATTCAGGCCCTTAGAATTTTTGGAGGAAAGGGAGCATACACTTTGCCTTCATAAAAATCATGGATTCGTCACACAGGGAAAGCTCAACCGACTTGACGTAAGGAGAAGCCATGGATTCAGGAAAACACACACCAGGAGCTAGGACAAGGAAGCCAGACGACTCTACACCACACTCCAGGGGACACCTTCAACCAAAAAAGACAAGGCTCGCCTAAAACACCACTAAATTAAATAGATTTTCTTTGGAGATGAGCCTCACATGCATGCAGGGAGGGCCATCATTACCAAAGATAGCGTTAGATCTAGGGTGGTGGCAAGGATTGATGATGAGGTGGACACACAATATCTGAAGGTGCCACACGTTGCCGAAGGTAGTGGCACCTTTGGTAGTTGTGTCTAGAGAGGTGGGCCGGAGTGTCCTCTCAAAGTGGCCCAAGAGAGGGCCAATAGTGATCTTCGCTTGGGCATGCCGAAACCATCCAAATATCTGTAGGGGAGATGAAAAAGTACCCACCTATCTTCGAACTCTTCCAAGCATGAGGGACAGGACCAAGGATCTACTGGACCACCATCCGAGGGCATTTGGGAAAGGATCGTTCTCGTTATGCCTACCACAAACCATCATGATAGAAGTTCCAATTAGACCTTGTGGCGCAAGTGTCATGGCTCTCCCCAAACCTGTCCACCTAGGCCCGGTACTTTCATCACGCTTATGTGGAGACATTAATAATGTCCTGGCTGGTGATATTCTTGTTGGCAATTTTGGGTACTTTGGGTACATTGCCTTTGCTCAAGTGTATAAGTTGTCATTGATGTCAAAAGGCATTTTTGTATTGATATCAAAAAGAGTGTGATGTCAAAAATATCTTGAGAAGCTTCATAATGTTAAAGGGTTTTTATTAAAACCATGGTGACAAGGTTAAAGGTTTTTCTTAAAACCATTTGGACTCATTAAGGGTTTTTATTAAAACCAAGCTTAACTTAATGCAAAGGTTTTTACTTCTTGAAAAACCTTGAAGGTCCATGTTTATTATTAATAATTAAATTAACTCAAACCTTTGACAAAGGTCTAAGTTTAATTTATTATTAATAAAATAATAATAATTATTATTTTAATTATTATTAAAGGGTCTTTTAACCCTTAAGCGACGCACATAAAGAATTCATTCACCGACGTGTTGCCATCGTTGGAGGAGCGTCGACGTCAAACAATTAAGGAGAAATGGCTATATAAGTGGGGATGATTTTCTAAAGTAATTTGACCACCGATCGATGCAATTTCGTAGCTCAGCGTCCTCCGTAAAAGTGATGTTTTCGCTGTATTTCGTTGTCCATCCATATTGAATGGCCCAAGCTTTTCATGCGCTTGACGTCCGACAGATTGCGTTTCTCTGACATTTGATAAGACTGCGAACTATGTTTTCTGGTTGTGCCTTGACATCCGATTGTTTGCGCTTCACACTTGTTGATTAGATTGCATGAGGGATAACGGTTTTTGTTTGGGTTGCATGGAAATTTAATTCTGCTGCCAGGGAGTTACGTTTTTGGATAGCACTCATGATAATGGTGGTGGTGTGTTGAGTGAAGAAGCGTTGGGCAGAGGTGCCAAGTTTGACCCATGTTGTGGGCAATTTTGTCTTGGTCGTGATGCACAAGGATAGCAGCAATGAAAGCGCTTTAGCATTTGTGGTGGTGTTATTCATTTTCTCCAAAGGTTGGAGAACTAAGGTTGGCCAAGGTATATCTTTTATTATTTGCTTGGAGTATTTTGAGTTGACTTGGCAAATATAATTGATGGAGGTATAAGGTTAAGTTATCTTATTTTGCCTTGACATTATTTTATTGATGTTTAATGCTTATGTGGAGATATAAGGTGTAAGTTTTGGTTGTTGTGTTTTTGGCTTCTTTGGTGGTTGTTTTTAAAGAAGAGGAGCTAAAATGTGTATTAAGGAAAGTTTTTATATATGCTCATTTATCTTGGTTCTAACCCTAACTTGGTTGGAAGTTTGTGAGTTGTGTGTGGTGACAGCTTGAAGGTTCAATTATCTTCTACTCCAATAAGGTATGGACACATTCTTCTTATGAGTATGATTGGTGTATGTTTTTCTAAAATAAGGTTGGAGTAAAAAGGTTTTCAACTAGGTTTCCTTTGGTTGGGTGTAAATCCTATTTTCTGGTTTGTTAAAGATTTCTTATGCATTGTTATCCTTGATGAGAGTTTTGGTGAATGCATAATTCTGGTTTGAGGTAGTGGAAGCTTTGTGCACTAGGGTTTATATT
Source organism: Wollemia nobilis (assembly GCA_028583015.1). Classification (NCBI taxonomy): domain Eukaryota; kingdom Viridiplantae; phylum Streptophyta; class Pinopsida; order Araucariales; family Araucariaceae; genus Wollemia; species Wollemia nobilis. Next base: position 18,090,801 of record JAQPPZ010016947.1, on the reverse strand, counting down.
TGTGAGTCTAGCTACTTGCATTGAGTTGGTGGAACCCTTGGTTGGCTGTTTTGAGTTTGATGGTTGAGTTGCTTCCATAGAGGTTGTTTGATCAAGTTATTGCTTTACTTGATTCATGATATTGGGCTTACTCCATTGAGTTGATTTGAGCAAGTTATTCTTTGCATTTGGTGATATTGTGTTGGTGGTTGTTTTGTTCAAATATCTTTGGAGGGAAAAGGATTTCTACTTGTTTCCTTTTCTTGTGATGATTGGTTGAATGCTTCAAGGTTAATTTTGAGTTGAATGATGTTGGTTAAACCTTGTCTATAAGCATTGTTGTTAAAGCCCTAATTGGTTGAGAAAAGATATTGGTTGTGGAAAGAACATGAGTATCATTGTTATATGAGATATTGCATGGTTGGCAATTGTTGGGTTGTGTTTCATGTTCTTGAGAAAAGTATAGTACATCTATCTTATTCTTTTGAGATTGAGATTGAGTTGAGATTGATATTGGGAGTTAAGTATAGAACATTTTGAGTCTTTAAGAATTCTCTTTATGCTTCTATGAGGTTGGTGAATCACATTGGGTCTCTAACAATTCTCTTTGTGGGTTCATGCTAAGCAAGTTTTTCTTGGTGAGCTTGCTGAGGTTTTGGACAGGTTTCGGTGGGGACTTGTGAGCGATTTTGGACAGGTTCCGGTGGGGACTTGTGAGCAGATTTGGACAGGTCCTAGCAGAGGACTTGTGAGCTGGTTTTTGAGAGTTCTATCAGAGAACTTGAGGACAAAGGAGCATTGGTTCTTTGAGAAGAACCTGAGGACAGATTTAGCAAGTCTTTGAGAAGGCTTGTGTGCAGAGGATTGATTTTTTCAAGAGTTGGACAGATCTGACAGACAGAGGAAGACTTGTACTAGACCGACTGACTGTGTTTGGTACAGGTTGCTGAGCTGTTGTGGACATGATAATAGAAGGTAAAGGTCTCTTAGGCTAAGCATTGAGGACAAGAGGTCTTCGATGGAAAGGATTTCCACGTGCTGGCAAGAGGTAGAGACAGTTGATATTCTGAGGGATCATATCCAGAGCAGAGGGGAAGGTATCTCCTTTGAGCAAAGGCTCATAAATTCAGATTGGGGGAAGGTATCTCCTTTGAGCAGAGGCTCATAAATTTTGATTAGGGGAAGGTATCTCCTTTGGGTCGAGGCTCATAAACATTGTAATTGGGAAGGATTCCCAAAGAAATTTGAGATAACTTTTAGAGAAAAGTTTTGTGGACGTAGCCCAACCATTCTAGGTGAACCACGTTAAAATTGGTGTCACTTTGTGGATGATATTGTGCATTGCTTTGATATTGCTTTGGGTATATTGCTTTACTATTTTGAAGTATAAAGAAAAAAAGTAAAAAGAGGTCTTATACTGTTCACCCCCCCTCTCAGTATAAGCTTATGTTCTTCAATTCTCAATGTCTGCTAGGAAACACTGATGCCACACCACAAGACATGTGGACTTTAAACTTTTGTTTGCTAAGTGGTTAGCTATACCATTGCCCTCCCTATAGGTATGCTTGATCTAGACCTGGTTCCTCCGAAGTAGGATGCTCCTGGCCTCAGTGATGATATTGTAAACCTTCCACGCTAGATCCTTAGAAGTTGTCATGTAGTTGATGATGTTCAAAGAGTCCCATTCAACAACCAAGGGGCAGGGATCCTCCGTCACGAGCTTGAGTCCTCTCAAACGTCCTCTAGCCTTAGCGACATGATTGGTTTGACACCCTAAGTTTTCACAGAAAGCCATAACAAACTTTCCATTGTGATATCAAAATGACCCCCCCATAGCAGCCGCCCCTGGGTTGCCATGAGATGCCCCATAAAAATTTAGCTTCAACCACCCATGAGGAGGCCTGATGCACCTGAAATTCTTCCTAGAGACCCATAGATCTTCTCGCTCCTCACTCTCTCCGGATAGCTTCAAATATTTGAACAATCCTTCTTCAAACACATGTTTGGGCCAAGGGCTGGGGATAAGCTTGACATTCTTAATGGCAAAGGCGATGGCCCTATGAGCGATTGAGAGAGGATCCCTGGGGGGGTGGCCGAAGACCCAACCATTGCATTCCAACCATACCTACCATAAAAAGTGGTGGAAGCAAGCATTCCACAGGAAATGAAGCTTAGGGTTTTTAAAAGGATTGACCCATTGGAAGAAAGCCTCCTTGATGGTCTTGGGGTAGACCCATTGGATCTGGAGGGTGGAGAGGATGACGCCAAGGACCAACCTAGTGTAGCTGTAGTGTAGGAAGAGATGGTCAGAGGACTCACAGGCAGACTCACACAAGTAGCATCTATTGGCCAAAACAAACCCCCTCTTGTGAAGATTGTCAATAGTGAGGGCTTTGTTTTAAAAAGCAATCCAAGAAAAGAAATTTAACTTTGGGATCACTTCTTTCCTCCAAACCATGTTGTAAGGAAATTCTGAATTTAGCCCTTTGCACTAAAAACCATAGGCAATTTTGACATAGAAGCCCCCGTCATCAGTCCTCCTCCAAATCAATCTGTCTAGTCCTCTGCTAGTGGGGATGATGATGTCCTTGAGGATGGAGGATAGGAATCCAACCTCTATCTCTAGCTCTTATGTGTTGATGAATTTCCACTGCAAGGAGCCATTTCTCCATTCAATAAAATTGACCACCTTTTGCCCAACATTGTTATCCAGGAAACTTTTAAGTTGAACCAGCCTAGTCTGTTCTGATAGAGGATCCTCTAGGGCCCACCTGTCCTTCCAAAAGTCTATACTTTGATCATCCCCAAGGATCCAGCTGATACCATTTCGAATCAACTATCTGGATTGGCCAATGGATTTCCAAAAAGCTAACACCTCGGTGGGAATTCCACCCTCAAGAAGGGGAGTGTTGTTGAGGTATTTCCTCCTGAAAATCGTAACCCATTCAACCAGTTCTTTTACTAGGATCCTCCAAGTGTGTTTGGCAATGAGTGCTAGGTTTATAATGGCCATTCTTCTAAGCCCTAATCCACCTTGATTTTTGATTCTGTACACTTTTTCCCAGGCCACCAGAGGAATCCTAGACTTATTTTCATTGCCTAACCAAAGAAAATTTTGTTGAGCCTGCTCAATCTTGAGAAGAACTGAGGAAGAAAATCTAAAAAAAACATGAATAAGGTCAAAATCCCTAGGAGGCATACCATGGTAAGGGTTGCATTGGCAGCTTGGGACAAGAGCTTGCATTTCCACAACACCAAATTTTTGTGGATCCTCTCAATCACCATATTCCACATCCCTTCCTTTGCACACCCACAGAAAAGAGGGAGGCCAAGATAGGTGGTGGGAAGGTAGTCAATAGAGCAGCCCAGGATCCTTGCAATATGAACTTGACGCATGAGTGGGGTGTTGATGAAAAAGATCTTACTTTTGATGTAATTTACTTTTTGGCCGACAACCTTCTCATAGAGTCCAAGGATTCATTTGATGAATTTAGCTTGAGCTACTAACGTGATGGTGGACTGAAGCGTTCCATCCACAAACTGCTGATGGGTGATCACATCAATATTTGAGGTAGGGAGGATATCTGTCACCTTCTTTCGATGTTGTACATCCTTGAGAGATCTTCCCAAAACTTCTGCAAGGATAATGAAAAGTATGGGGGATAGAGGATCCCCTTGGCATAAACCTCTTCAGCTCTGAAAGAACCCGATGGGAGAGCCATTGACTAGGATCGAGAACTAGGGAGAGTAAATGAAGCCCTGGATGAGATCGACCCACAAGGGGTGGAAGCCAAACTTGAGAAGGATATTTTGGAGGAAACATCTGGCAACCATATCGAAGGCTTTGTTCATATCCAGCTTAAGAAATAGGGCAGCCTTCTTAGACATTGAGGCTGAATGCAGGGTTTCATGGATCGATGTGACCCCATCCAGGATGTTCCTCCCTTTTATCGAGTTGCCTTGGGATTGATAAATGATGAGGGAAAGTATGGCCTTTAGCCTGTTGGCCATAACCTTGGTCAAAACTTTGTAGATGATATTACATAGGCTGATGGGCCTATAATTAGAGATGGATTTGCAAGCAGAGAATTTCGGGATGAGGTCCAAGAAAGTGGAATTGAAACTACGAGGAATGACTTTGGTTTCCTAAATTTCTCTAATAGCCTTACATACATCATTCCCCACCACATCCCACATAGTTTGGAAGAACCTTGAAGAGAAACCAACTGGTCCAGGGGCTTTATCGGGTTGCATTTAAAACAAGGTCTCTTTAACTTCATCGTGGATGAAGGGATCCACCAGTCTGGAGTTCAAGTCCCGAGGAATGATGCAGGGGATATTAGCAAGAAGAGTAACCTGAGTTTGACTGTCACCCTCTGAGGCACTTCCCAAGAGGTTCTGGAAGAAAGACACTGCTTCGGTCCTGATCTCCACAATGTTAGTGGAAGATGATCCGTTGCTGCACATGATCTCCCTAATCTTGTTGGATGCTCTGTGTCGCATGGTGGAGGCATGAAAGAACCTTGTATTGGAATTGCCTTCCTTGACCCATAGGTCTCTTGAATTTTGCTTCCAAAAGGTTTCCTCTCTAGCCAAGATATTATGGAATTCTTCTAGGAGGTTCCTTTCCTCCTCCCTAGTGGGGCTACTGTGATCCCCTGCTTTGATTATCCTTTCTATCTTTTGAAGTTTATCAGTAATAGATTTATTATTGGCAAAAATGTTTCCAAAGACCTCCCTATTCCATATTTTCAAGTTTTCTTTGACCATATTCAGCTTCTGAGCCAATTGAGAAGTGGCTGACCCTCTGACATTTTGATGCCACCAGGAGGACACTTGATTTTTGAAATCCTTGTGTTGGGTCCATATGGCTTCAAAATGGAAAGGAGTTTTGAAGGAGGGAGGCCTACCAGATTCAAGGAGGATGGGATTGTGGTATGATCCGATTCGAGGTAAGGCCAGCAGAGTTCGCCAAACCATGGGATAACTTCTTGAGAAATTAGGAACCTGTCCACTATCAATCCTCCTGTTGCTCCAAGTAAAAGAGGATCCTTTGAGCTGAACATCCATGAGCTCATTGGTATTGACAAACCCTATGAAATCCTCCATGCTTCTGCTATAAGAGTTATTGCCTCCTCTCTTTTCATATGGATGCAAAGGACTATTGAAGTCCCCTGCTAAGAACCAAGGAAAAGTGTTAAATGTGGTCCTCATTTGAGTTACTGTTTCCCACATCGCGACCCACTGAATGGGTGAGTTTGGGGCATAAATATTTGATAGAATCCAAGACTACTTACTGGTCTTAGAATGAAATAAAATGTTTAGGATCCTATTCGAGGACTATAGAAGCCTTCCTTCGACCAAGGTAGGGTCCCAAAGACACATAAGCCCCCCTGACGTGCCTTGAGTAGGACTGATAAGACAATCTCCATTAGCCCAAATGGCCTTGGCAGTCTTTTGAGAATATAATTCGTCAATTTTGGTTTCTTGCATAATGAAGATGGAAGGATTGATCCTTTTCCTTAGGTCATCCACCAACCTCTACTTGGCTACCTTGTTTAGGCCCCTTACGTTCCATGAGAGGACCTTCATCTCAAGGGTTTAGGGTTTTTCCTACCTGCCTTCACCAGCTAGAAGGGGGGTTTGGTCCCTTGCTTGTCATTGTCAGAATCGTCGAAGAAAAGCATTGATTGGGTCACATTTGTGATATCCTTTGCTATTTCCTTATTTATTTTCTCATTGTCAGAGGGTCTCCCTCTTTTCCTTTCACTGCCATAGTCTATTGCTTGTTTCCTACTCCTAGTGTTCCTGGGGTTGATCCTTCCCGAGAGAGATGGGCCTTATTTTCTAGATGAAGGAGAAGGGGGTGCCTCTCCCTTATTCAAGCAATTTGGGAAGTTTCTATTGCTCACCAGGTACTCATCCCTATAAGAATTTTGAAAGGAGGCTGTACCTGGATCACTAGATCCTCTATGTTAGGACTGGTGAGAACCAAATATTTTGGGAGTGCCTCCTACTCCTTTTGGGATGACAGGGATCCTTCTCCTTGCTCACTAGTTTGCTTGCCTTGTTCTATAGTGGCACTCTAGCCAGCCTCCTAAGGTGCTCGATGAGTAGAATTACACAAGATGTGTTTTGGGCCTACCGGTGGTTCCTTGTTGAGAGGGAGGATTCCTTGGTTCCTATGCATGACCTTGGTTGGACCTGTCGCCTTTTGGTTTTGGGTCCTCAACCTAGGGCACTGATTCGGTAGATGACCTTGGGTGCAATAGTGAGTACAAAAGACAGGCTTGTTTTCATACTCGATGGGCTGCCTCCTAACCATATGGGATCCTCTGTACAAATTGATGGAGGGTAGCTCTATTTCCAAGTTAGCGAAGACACAAAAGTGGACATGGACCATCCTGGATCAGACTTTGGCGGAAGGATTGATGGCAATGAGCTCACCTATGGAGTGGGCTATCCCTAGAATGACATCCTCATACCATAACTGGAAAGGGAGGTTTGGCAACTGAACCCATAGAGGAGTTACATTTATGTTTTGAGTTTCAGGATTAAAATCATCCCCCCACTTTTAGAGAAAGAGGCTCTTGCGTCTAAGGAACTAGGGTCCCCCAGCTAAGATGTTGCAGCAGTCCTCCTAAGTATTGATTCTAATGGCGAAGAAACCTTGAGAGAGAGTAACTATTTCCATGTTTCTACTAGTTTTCCACTTGGAAAATACCCATTTTTAGATGGTTTCCATGTCTGGTCTTCCTCCTAAAAACTTGCCAATCATAGTGAAACGCTCAATATCCATGTCGCTATCCATTAGGTCTTCAGCGATTACTAGGTCTATTCCATAAGGAAGCAGTTCCTAGGAGGGATGCTTTGTTGAGGATCTTAGCCTCAGGACCTGAGTGTAGGACCCTTTTTGGTTTAGGTTTAGCCCACCCTTTTGTCCCTCCTTGTCAGGAGGGTCTTTTCCATGCCTGTCCGACCCATCCGCCTAGGTCCTTGATGCATTAGCCACTACCCTATCAACCGTGCCATGACTGGTCCCTCCTGGACTCTCGCCTGACCGTCCTACCTCCTTTATACCATATCCTCCTGATCACTCTCCATCTTCCGCTTGATCACTACCTTTCTTGCTCTCCATCCTCTCAATTCAGGATCAACTACTTTGCTTTGATGGATGGAAGAGAACCGATCTGGCATGGTTTTATCCTTGTAATGTTCCATATTTTTCCTTCATTGTAAAACTATTAATAGAGGTCGAACCCTCAATTTTTAGGGTCAGCTCTAGAGTGTTTGCTTGCCCTACTATGTAACATTTTCTACAAATCAATAGAAGGAGCATTACTTGGATTTTTGACTCAGGAATTGGTGTCTTCAATATTTCTTTGGAGAGATTCAAGCTATGAATTGCTTTTCTGTTAATGTTGCTATGGTTAGTTTACTCTACTATTGAATTACTAGCTTTAGAGCAATTGAAACCTTTTCATAATTGAATCTATGCTCACAAGAAGTTCATTTCTGTTAAATCTAGATACTGATCTTATTCTGCTAAATTGGATTATTAGTATTGTGGATGTTGAAATAGCTTTTTGGAGTATATCTCTATTTTGTGTTTCTTGATGAAGATTACTCTATTTTTGGGTGTTGTTAATCTTGAGTGTGGGACACTAGAAATGATTTGTTGAAAGGTTTTCCCTGTGGATGCCTATGTTGTTAGCTCTATCCGACCACTATTTTAGTTATAATTTCTTAACCCTAAACCCTTTTCTATCCCTATCTCTTAAACAATTACTGAACTTAATTGAGTCAACACCCTATCAGTTGACAAGGAACCAACCTACTCTAGAGGTTGGATTAGAGTAATATTTAGTCCATCCAATGTTGAGTTTTGAGCTATGACTAGCGGGTGCAAGCCTAATCAGAAAGCTGGAAGATAGACAGTCATAATATCAAGTTTTTCTTGATGTCAATTTGGATCCCAATAGTTTTGGCATGCCCGATGGGACCTATTTACTAGAAACCATAGTTAACCCACCCTTGCTTTATTTTGTATCTTTTTCCTGAAGGAATCAAGATTTGGTGAATTGTCTTGACCTTGTTAAGCGGTGAGCAATAAATTCACCTGGTGACTCCCTGAATGCAGAAACTAGAAAGCCATCCCTATAGCTTGTAGTTTTTCATGAATACTAGGTCATCTGCAAGGAATAACCCTGGTTCTTTCATCTACTATGAGCTCCCTTTTAGAGGATCTACCATCATAAGATATTTGAACCAATATTTCCATTCAGATGAAACTCCTCCTGAGAAACCTACTATAGGGCCCCCAAGGCCACCTCCAGCAAGAACTCCACAAGTAAATATGGCTCAAAATGTGCCCCCTAATCAGCCCCTACAGAAATATCCCAGTTGGAATACAGTTGGTCCCCTAAGACTAGCCCATATGCATGATATCCCTCAGGCTGTGACTAAAGCCATCCCCACATACGATGGATCAGGCAAGACCGCATATGAACATTGCCAAGATATTCTAAATTTAGCTGCCATCCATAACATAAAGAATGAAGATGTCATCATCAGAATCCTAGCCCTATCCTTTAGAGGGAAAATCCTGCACTAGTTCAGGACTTTGGAGGATAATACTATTACATCATGGGTAGCATTAGCAGAACCCTTTGTAGAAGAGTTCAATGAGTCTGTTGATCCCTTCTCCCTCCTCAATCAATTGACATCCATGCAAAAGCATCAGTAGGAATCCATTTCAGATTTTAACCTGAGATTTAGTAGGTCCTGGAAAAGAATTCCACCTAAAGCCAGGCCAACTGCATCCCTTGCTTTCATGTACTACATTAGAGCCCTTGGGTCTGAATTGGGTCTGCAAACTCAATAGTCAAGAATATGTACCTTCCCCCAAGTCTATAATGCAGTTGTTCAAGCTAAAAATACTCTTATTAATGTGGGAAGATTACCCCCTAAAACTGTCATGCCCTATTGTTCAGAAATTCCCAATGTTCAAAACTAGGCAGCTACATCTTCTTATATGGATCCTCCTTCTTTATCATCCCTACTTCCTCATATGACCCCTATTCCTCATCCCAAAGTGTCATCTACTATAGTTCCTTTCCCACCACTTCCTATTCAAACATCCTAGGAATCCACTGTGCTTCTTGATATACAAAATACCCTTAAAATGCTCAGTAACAAGATGAGCTCAATGGAAAAAAGAGAGATAGAGAGATCTCAGCAAAGAAGATTTCCCTATGTCAATAGGGACCAAAAACCTGGTACCAATAATAGCATAGGAATCAGAGTAAATACAATGCAAGAAGATCCAAGATGTTCCTCTGAAATAAGCTTGGTAAATGTGTGGTGCCTTGTATGCAATGATCCCCATGATTCAGAATCATGTATCATGTACCAACATCATGTGCAGTAGGCTATGGAAATGGTAGAGAGGAATCAAAAAGGTAGAGTCAATATGTTGTGGCAACTAGACCAGATCATGATTGGATAAGACCCAGATGAAGAAGGGCCAATTTCAGTTATGACAAGATCAGGAAAGAAGACCTTGCAGGTTGATCCACAAAAAATGGGTCAATTTCAAGTTCCTTCCCAAAAGAAGAAGGATGCTCCCCCTCAAGGTAATGATATTTTCCCTATTCCTCAAGCAAAATAAAAGAGGGATATGGTCCCAAAGGGCCAAGAAAAGGAGGTCAACTTCCCTAGAAGATATGATAAAGAAAATGACAAAGAAGGGATGAGATCCAAGAGTGAAGCTCAAGAAAATCTTAGATTCCCCTCCATAACCAAGAGGTAAAGGATTGAGGCCACACAACAATACAAAAGGAAGTATGGTGAACCAGAGAGAAGGTCTGAGAATTCCTCTTCAATGAAATCAGAGTATAATATTGTAGAGGAGATGAAAAGAATACCCTCAAAGGCTAGCCTGTATGATACCCTATTTATTCTTGGCCAAATAGACCTGTTGAAGGCTTCTTTAAGCAAATATCCATAGGAAAAGCAGGCTACTACAATCCTCAACATGCCCTCTAGAAAAGACAAGATGTCCCCTACTACTTTGAAGAACAAACCCCCTCCCTTTTATATTTCTTTGAGGATGGAGGGTTGGATTATCTGCAACTGCATGATCGATTCAGGGGCTTCCACTACAGTTATGCCCAAAGCAGTCTATGAGGAGATGGGTATGGAATATACCAGATCCTACCCTAGAGTTTTGCAGTTGGATGGAACCCTAGTAAAGATAGTAGGAGTGATAAAGGATGTTCTAATGAGGTTGCATAGAGCTCCAGAAGTAACCATTGTGCAAGAAATAGTGGTGGTAGACCTAGAGCCTTATTTTGGCTTGTGTCTTTCAAGAGAATTCACTGCCAAGTTGGGAGGATGTATGTACATGGATTACTCTAGCATGGTGATTCCCTTTAAGGGAAAGAGAATAAGGATTACTCCTGAGAAGCCCGTGTCTTATCATATTGAAAAAATTGAAGAGGACATGTGTAACCTCACTCCTCTGGATGAGTTCCAACTGGTGGAAAGTTTTGAAGAACTAGAAGTTGAAGATGAACTACCTTTCAAAGAGGATTACAATCAGTTTGGAATAGGCATGGGTACATATAGCATTTCCTTAGAAATAGAGAAAAGAGTCCCTACCATATCCAATCAGTCATTAAGGGAAATAGAGACTTGGACCATGCACTTTGATGGTGCAAGGTGCAAAAATGGGGTTGGTGTTGGTGTATTGTTGCAGTCTCAGTCAGAAGGTGCAAAGAGTTTCACATACAGACTGACTTGGTCCTGTACCAACAATGCTATAGAGTATGAGGCTTTGTACCTCGGACTAATGCAAGTTGAGAGTATGGGCATCAAGATATTGAATATATATGGTGATTTTAAACTAATTGTCAATCAGGTAAGAGAGAGGTGTAGTAGCAAACACCATTACCTGAAGGTATACAAAAATAGGGTATGGGATTTGATGGAATCCTTTGATGCCCTAAATATTAATTTTATTCCCAGAAGATAGAACACCTTGGCTGATTCCTTGGTAGTGAGGGGAGCTAATTTCAACCCTTCTATAGATCTAGGAGTCATAAAAGATAAAGGGATCAAAATGATTTTTAGGCCTGCAATACCAGACAAGCAGATCTTCTAGCAGGTTTTTGAAAGTGATGAATAGATCATTGATTTCCTAGTGAGGGAAGCCTATCTATCAACCATTCAAGAGGAAATTCTAGATGAGATAGACCAACAAGATGTCATCCAATTAAAAAATAATCATATCCCTAGGGGGTTGGTCACTCTGGAGAGTTTGTTTGACAATGAAGATAGGAAGAAGATCAAATCTATGGAAATCAATGAAAATATCTACAAGGAAATTGAGATCAAAAAGGAAAAGAAGCTCAAAGTTGGAGTTCGATGTTCTCCAGAAGAAGAGGAGGATATCAAAGTTCTATGCCTGAAATACCAAGACATTATGGCTTGGTCATATGAAGATCTTAAAGTATATGACAAGAAGGTGATCCAACATACAATTGAGCTAGAACCAAATGCAAAACCCTTCAGGCAGAAATAGAGGCCTGTGAACCCCAGGATTGAAGCCATAATGAGGGAAGAACTATTAAAGTTGTTGAAGGCTAAAATCATATATCCAATCAAGCATTCGACCTAGGTAGCTAACTTGGTCCTAGTAAGGAAAAAGAATGGTGACATCCGTTTGTGTGTGGATTTTAGGAATCTCAATCAAGCATCATTAAAAGACCACTATCCACTCCCTCAGATTGATCAGATCTTGCAGATTGTTGTAGGAGTAGAGAGGTTCTCACTATTAGATGACTTCTCTAGTTACAACTAGATTTGGGTGAAAGATGAGGATCAGTTCAAAATAACATTCACCACCAAATGGGGTACTTTTACCTATCATAGAATACCTTTCGATCTATCCAATGTAGGAGCCACATTCCAAAGAGCAATGGATTATGCCTTTGGAGAGCTAATCAACAAAGTCATTTTAATCTACTTGGATGACATGACTGTATTTTCTCATAAGAAGCAAGATCACCTGGCACATTTAGAGCAAGTGTTTAAAAAGTGTAAGGAATTTGGCATCTCTCTTAATCCGAAGAAGTCATTTTTTGTAGTTCATGAGGGAAAGTTGTTAGGCCATGTGGTCTCTAAAGAAGGTATGGCTATTGATCTAGATAGATTCAAATCAATCCTTGCTCTTCCATTGCCCATGAACAAGAAGGCTTTGTAGTCCTTCTTCGATCAGATCAATTTTATCAGAAAATTCATCTTAGATTTTTCTCAAAAGGTGAAACCTATCTCAGAACTACTGAAGAAAAATGCAGATTTCAAATGGACTGAAGTGAGAAAACAAGCTTTTGAGATCATCAAATAATCCATTGCCACTGCTCCAGTTCTAGTGAACCCTAATTTCAGCAAAGATTTCATTTTGTATGCTTATGGAGCTGAAGAGAGCTATGCATCTGTGCTAACTCAAAAAAATGATGAGGGAGATGAACACCCCATATTATTTTGGAGTCAGACTCTCCATGAATATCAGGTCAAGTATAATTTTATTGAGAAACAAGTATTCACAGTGATGAAGTCATTGAAGAAATTCAGGCAATACTTGGTTCAGAGTAAAACACTGGTATATGTAGTTCATCTAGATGTTAGGAGTTTCATTCTACAAGGTGAACTAGGAGATAAAAGAGTTGGTTGGATTACTAAGATCTAGGAATATGATATGGAAATTCATCCTACCAAGTTGGTCAGAGGTAGAGCATTATGCCAAGGTTTGATAGAAGTAATAATTATAGTAGAAGTGATAGCTTGTTAGTCAACAGTAGAAGATCAGACTGAAGAACTATAGTCAGGAGAATCAGATTGGGTTGAATAGATGACCCAATACTTTTAGATAGGAGTCTATCCCCATAACCTTAATCCATCACAAAGGAGAAGATATAGGCTTCATGCTTTGAAATATGTCTTACTTCTAGAGGGACTATACAAGAAAAATCTTGATGGAGTCCTCTTAAAATATTTGAAAGAAGATCAGAAGCAAAAGGTCATTGAGGAGTTCCATGGAGGATTATCTGGAGGACACTTTTTAGGAAGGGTCACAGCTTTGAAGATCATTAGGGCAGGTTATTATTGGCCTACTATTTTTGTTGATACCTTCAAAGTTACAAGAGCCTATGATGAATGCCAATGGTATGTGGGGAGAACTAGGAATGCATCATTCCCCCTCAAGCCAATTCAGGTTGAAGAACCTTTTCAACAATGGGGGCTAGACTTCATTGGGGTGATTAATCCAAATTCCTCAGTAGGACATAAATACATTTTGACTACCACAGACTACCTTACCATATGGGTAGAGGCCATTCCCATGAAGAAATCAGATCAAGAAGTGGTTATTGACTTCATGGAAAGCTTAATTACGAGGTTTGGTGTCCCAGAAGCTATAGTAAGTGACAATGGCCCAACTTTTATAGGAGCTAAATACATTGAGTTTGCTAGCAAGTATGGCATCACTATAAAAAATACCTCCAACTACTATCCCTAAGGGAATGGATTAGCAGAATCAACTAACAAAAATATGCTAAGAATCTTGAGGAGATCATTAGAAGGTAACAAGAGAAGTTGGCACCTACTGTTAGAACAAGCTCTATGGGTAGATAGGATCACTATAAAAAAATCCATTAAGACCTCTCCTTATGCTCTGGTATATGGCAAAGAAGTAGTATTACCTATTCACTTGGAAATTCTAGCTCTCAAGTTGATAGATGCAGAAGAAGAGCTCAAGCAGAATCCAGTTGAAACCAGGTTGACACATTTACTACAGCTAGAAGAGAAAAGGACTCAAGCATATGAGGACTTCCAGAAGCACTCATTTGATATCAAGGGATGGTTTGACAAGAAATCTAGGTTTAGAGAGTTCAAAGTGGGAGATTATGTCCTAAGGTGGAATGTGGAAAGAGCTAAGCCAGGGCACCACCAAAAGTTTGATTCTTTCTGGGATGGTCCTTTCAAAGTAGTAGAGGTTAAAGAGAGCAATGTTTTCCAGCTTGAAGATCTAGAAGGAAACATGCAGTCGATCTTGATCAATGGTTTTCATCTAAAAATCTACTTTGATTGAGATATACGTTCATTGTAACATATGTACATATTTTGTATTATATTGTTTTTCCTTTGCTAAAGTTTTCATTTTTGTAAAGTAAAAAAAAAAGAGAAAATTTTACTTTAAAGAGTGCAAAGTTGTAAAATAAGCTAAGGGTGGTAGTGGAATACAACATGTGTTCCCTATCACTCTCCAATAAGCTAAGAGTTAGGAATGCAACATGTGCTCTATGTCACTGAAGTTAACATTCATTCTAGAGCGGATCAGGACACATGTTCTACGCCACTCTTCAATGAATAAAAGGAGCCTTGGACTACCATGACTGACCTCCGCTACTCTAAGAAAATGAAAGTGATGAAAAACATCATGAGTTTAGTGAGTGCTTCGTGCCACAACCAATCAATGATGGACATAATGATTTTGGCTACCAAGATGCATATCTTTGAATTGAAAAGTATGCAATGGATAGATTCTTACATCGGCTACATTAATGGTGGAAGGTATACATGTGGGAGCATTTAAAAATTTAAAATGTAAAGCCCATTCATTTTGTGAAGTGGCACTTACCTAGCAAGAAGAGCCAAAGAGTAGAGAGATGAAGCTTATAAAGAAGAAAGGAAGAAGTGCTCCAAATATTTTCGTAGAAAATGGCTCCCAAAGTAGCCCAAAATGACTTGCAAAAATGATGAGTTGGGTAGCTACATTGATAAAGCAGAAGTAGTGGATGACACTAGACTGGTTCTCATAGAGAGAACTAAGCTAAAAAAAAATATCAATGATAAATATCAAAGAGGTAAAACAATGATAGTCCAAGGTAATTGTGTTATCCGTTCCTTCTTATATTTTTATATCTGTGATTCAGTTCATCCCTATCCAGAATTAATATCGATCATTGCCAAGTTTTATGATCCTAGGGCAAAAGTAGTGAAAATAATTGATGGCAAAACCCTATTTAGTATCACAACCAAATCTTGTCATGACCTTTTTGCTTTAGGAGTAGAACCACCTGTAAGGCCTAAAATTTTTGATGTGGGTGAACAAACTGGATATTATTCTCTGCAAAGACATGCTCATGAAGGAGAACCCTTTAGGAAGTGGGTTTATAGTCAGTTCAAAACTATTAAGCTCAGAAGTGGACTCCCCAAAACCCCAATTCCAATTGAGCAATTCGCTAACCCAGAGCTCTTTTCCATGTTAGCCTGCTTAGAGGGTTTAGATTCTGACCAGTTGGTAAGAGATTGGCAAATAGCTACTGTATACTACATTTCAAATGAGAGAATGTATAGACCTAAAGTAGAGGAAGAGGGTGTCAAGGTGATTTATTTTGATTGGCTAGCCTTTCTCACTAAGCGAATGCATGAGCAGTTGGTTAGAATGAAAAGGGGTTCAGAATCCCCTTCTTTTTGACACTATTCAAATTTGGTTTGGATGTTCTATGCTATTGTGAGGCACATGATGCCCTAGATTCTAGTGAAAGAAAAGAATGACAAAGGAGACCCCATCCCTATGTATTATTGGACCACTCATTTGAGGAGCATAGAGTCATTTTATAGGTTCAATTTGGAATTCCTAGGGCTAGCATTGAAAATCATGTATGGGAAATGCCCTAGATTTCCATCTTTGGCTAGATAATTATTAAGAGTAATAGATATTGAAGAGGGAGATTGGTATATCCTCATAGAGGGCACTGTCATCAGGCTCTATGGTTTCATTGGTAAACCTTTTCTGCTACCACATTTTGTGACTAATAGGTTGTTGGCATTGGAGTACTTGAGGTAGGCAGACTTCCTCAACATGAATTATGGCTCTAGAAAAGGAAGGAAATGTTTGTTGACCTACTCCCATAATGTTGATGATATAAAAATTGTCAGAAGGGGTCAAGGTGAACAAATCACCCAATATTTGGATAGGCTGGGCCTATTTTACATCCCACAGAGGTGGAGGTATGACCCTGATGACAAATTCTCAAAGAGGAATATCAAACTTAATGGAGAAAAAGCCCTCAAGTTTGAGAAGACTTCGAGGCCTCATTTTGAAAAGGGGAGGAATAACAAAGAAAGTGCTCCATTGGATTGGAATGTCTCTAAAATGGAACAACTACCCCCATGGTTAGACTTCTATGAGCAGGTAGTTGATTTTGATCCTACTAACAATGAAAGCCATCGTTTGAAGGAGTCCAAAATTAAAGATGTTGAAAAGAAAAAGAAATGGGATGAAGGTAAAATTGTAGATTGGTGGAGGATGAGAGTAGAAACTGGTACAGATAAGTCCAGATTCGATCGAATAATAGATGATGAGTTTTTTGATCGATATGACAAGCACATTAAGACCTAGAAAGCTAAAGATCCTAAGAATATGGTATTGATTTATAAGAAGACTCAAGCAGGGATAGATTCTCCTTCCCCACCTTCACAAGAGGAAATGCAAGAAGTAGAGACTAACGCCCCACCAATTACTGAAGGAGTCCCTAAGACATTTGAGCCCTCACAAGAGCAACTGGAGAAATATTCTAAAGGGGCCCAAATTATGAGTAAAATGCATTACTCTGATAGTAGGGCAGTAAATACAGAAGTCATTCAGATAGCTAATAGGCCCAAACATCTAGCCCTGGGTGGAGAGCCTCCTAGGACCGAGGTAGATTGGAAGAAAAAGGATAAATACTTTGTATTCACACCTGTGAGTTTCACTACTACAACTACAACTGAGTCAAACCCTACTGCTGAAGATGTATTACAGGAGGAGCAATCCAAAGAGGATACAGAGAGTGACAAGCCTACAATGTTCAAAGTTTCTAAGAGAAAGGCTAAATATGCACTAGGAGAAACTCAGAAGGAGGTCTATAAGAAGATGAAAGAGGATAAGGGGAAGATTGTTGAGAAGACCCCTATTTCAGTTGCAGAGCTACCAGTACAACAAGTACAACACCAAGGAGTAGAGGAGATTCTTGAACACCCTACTTCTGTAGGTGAAGGTACTATTTCTATCCCTTCTTCTCCTTCTCTTTCCCCAAAGAAATCCCCTTCCCTTTCTCAAGAAAATTTTGATCAAAAGGTACCCTCTCCTCCTCATAACTCACCACCTATTTTAGCAGTTGATACAGAGGGTCAATCCAATCCATCCCCTCCACATTCATCTAAAATCCCAGTCACATCATCTCCTATTATTTCATCTCCACCATCACAACCCCTAGTATCATCAGAAGGACAAGTGGTTTCATCCCCACCAGCTCATTCCATGAATTTTGCTTCCATACCCATGTCTCTCCCAAGTGCAACTCTAACAATAAGCATGGATTCAACTGTTGTCACTACTACTTCACTACCACCAGTCTCTGAGTCTATCTTCCCTTATTTTATAACTTCCCCTCCCCCTATAAGTCATCCCACCTTGTCTTCCCTACAGAAAGGAAAAGAAGTTTCACAAAAGATCCAAGATTTTTGGGCAGAGAAACTCTCTAAGCCTTCCAAGAGAATGGCTATGAAGAGGAAGACAATGACTATTGATCCAGTCACAAGGCAAAGAACATCTAGGTCTATCACTCCTCTGGTAAACAAACCTGAAGAAGAGATGATTGTTCAAGATTACCAACTCGAGGAGTATATAGAAGACATTGAGCAGCTGCCTGTAGAGGATGAATTGGTCATAGCGAAAGCTCATCTGGAGACTTTCTATGTCAAAGTTGATATCTATAGGGAGAAAGTTGGAAAATTGGAGGAGAAAATAGAGAAGTTGGAGAAGACAATCAACAATCAAAAATAGGTAGAAAAGGCTATCAGAAATGAAGTTAAGAGCTAGTAGAATAAATATCAAGAGGCCATCAAGCTTAAAGACCAAGTTGAGGAGAAAAAAAAGAAGAATGAAGATCAGGCCAAGGAAATACAAGATTTGAAGCACCAACTTCAGATTGAGAAAGCCAAGTCTTCAGGCTTTTCAAAAGGAGTGAAGAAGGTCAGAAAAGAGCTATGGTCCAAAGTCTTGGAAAAATGCTCTGAGATACAACCCATAATAGATTTTATGGATGATGCTAGCCATCTACTCCAAAACATCAAAGAAGACCTGGATAAGTTCACTCAGGAGTTGCAGCCTATGGTGATTCCAACAGAACAAATTTATAAGTTGTCTGATAGCAGGTTCAATGAGGTTGCTAAGCCAATCCCCAACAAGGCATGGAATATTTCTAGACTAGCTGCTAGAGTGGTAGTCAAGAAGAACAAATTGTTACAAAAGGGTTGGTTGTTATATGACAAAGTGGAAAGCATGATCCAAGATGTAGTTGACATCAACCAAGAGATGACTCAGTATGGTTTTGAAGGGCTCTGGGTCAAAAAGAACACTTTATTGTCTGAGAAAGAGATCAAAGAGAATGTAGCTGCAATCATCTAGGATGAATCTAAGGTATATTCCTAGGAGGAGCCAATTGATCAATAATAGGTCTCTCAGATGATAAAATATTTAACCAGGCTCAAGGATTTGATGGAGGACCTGGTGAACAAAGGAAGCTCTACAACTTATTTTTTTTGGTAGGTAAAAAAATTTATTTACTTTTTGGGTTGAAGGGTCCCACCCCTATTACATTGGGCACTTACATTACCAGCAAAACAAAATTGGCACATCCTATAAATTTTAACAGTCTGGGAACCCATCAATAGACAAACTAAGCAAACTAGAAAAAAACACAACAAATTCTGGGGCTGACCCCTAAAGACAACAAACACAAAATAAAGCTGGAGCCAACACAACCATAAGTAGGCCTACTGCCTGCTACCACCTTCCCACCGCTACTGGGACTCCTCCTTATCCTCCTCCTTAATGACATCTTTCTATTCTGAGGCAAGAAGGACCCTGATCACAATCGGGAGCTCTTGGATCTCACTGATGGCGTTGGATAGGATAGGGCCCACCTCCTTGATGATGTTGGCTATGACTTTGAGGTGATCCACTACTTTGTTGATGTGGTTGAAGGTGGAGGAGCGCAACATATCCTCTGCACTCTTGATGGCCTCTTCATCTTCATCGATGATAACTTTCGATGGTTGGCAAGAAATATTTTTACTCTTAGTCTTCAATCGATGAGATTTCCTACTCTTTTGAGTGGGGCGAACAACTTTTCATTTGCTTCTCAGGCTAGGGCAGGGAGGGCATTGCTCCATAGGGATTGAGTCCTTGGGAGTGGGGGCCGGGGTGGTCTCCCCCTTGCCACCAACCTGGGCGGGGGTGACATTATCCAGGGGAACATCAACATGGGAATCTGACTATGGGGGGTATCATCAGAGGGGTTGGGAGGGTTCATCGAGGAAACAGGGGTGCTCGACTTAGCTTCATGGGTAGACGTCAAGGAAGGTTCAAGGCTCGGGGGGTGGACTGAGGGCCCGCTAGAAGGTTGGTGCATGAGGGCGTGCTTATAGATGATAGAAAATAGACCTTGGTGGTGAGGGGGCTTGAACGACTTTCTATCCCTGAAGTTCTCGATGGTTATATTGATAGACCAAAAGAGAAAATCGGGGATATTGACTGGTTTAACATCACGGAGGTGGTTAAAAAATGCAAGGTGGTAGGCATGAAGGGGGTTGTCGGGGTTATCAATGACAATGAACTGGATAATGGGGACAATGATGGTGTCCCATGGGTGGGGAAGAGATGAACGGACCACACCCCCTTTCTCCCAAACCAGGTCCTTCCCTTTATCAGGGAGGTGCTCGATTTCATCCTTGAAATTGTGCTTGTCCCTTCAGACAACCCTACCTTTAGGAGCTAAACCAAATATTTTTGCAATTAAATGAACGCTTACCTCAAAGAGAAGCCCTCGGACCTACACCGCACCATTATTCCAAGAGTTGACAAAATCATTGGTCACCTGGTCGTCGACACCGTTGAAGAGCTTGAAAAAGGGTATGAACCCCTTAGGACCGATCAAAGCTTCAGTCATAGGATCAAGCTGGAGGTTCATGGGTTCAATGATGGCCATCATGCCAGAAAACCTTAGAATGATAGAGCTATTGTAGTGGCCTCTACCAAACTGATTATGGTACCACAAATGAATACACACAAAAGGGATGGGCCAGAGACTATAAAGTCGAAGCCTAAGGCATAGGGGAAAACCAAGCGATGGGCCTAATCTAAGATAGATATGGGAAAGATAGGAATAGAGCCTGGCCTTATAAATAGGTGCGGAAAGGAGGGGCATGGGGACACGAGATGGAATAAATACTACCAAAATGGAAGGGTGAGGTAAAATAAGTGGGTAAGGCACCACAAGAAATGGGAGGGGGAGGGAAATGGGGGGGTGACGAGCGAACAACGAGGAGTGGTGGAAAGTGAGGGTGAAGGGGCGAAGGCACGAGGAGGGTGGAGGGTAGTGGGAGTGACTAAAAACTTTGACACGATCATGGTAGTCCGCATGATTAAATGTACAGGTGACACTATGGGAAATGATGAGAGGAGTTAAGACACAAACTTCCTTGGTGTTGAAAGAAAACACCTTTGGTGTTAAACAAACACCTTTGGAGTAGCACAAGATGCTATTTGAAAATATGCTCCACATCGTGATTGGCTGCTTCAATGACGTCCTAGGGGAAGGAATCTTCCCAGATGATCAGGTTAATTTGATTGGCTGCTCTGTTAGCCAAAATATCTGCTACCTTGTTTACCTCTCTGAACACATGTTGGATTGTGTTAAGGGGGCATTTTCTGAGGGAAGCTTGACATTCTTGGATGATGCTTTGGATGTTCCAGCCTTCGCTATTGTTGTTCTTAATGTGGCTAACCACATTTAATGAATCTCCTTCAAAAATTATAGGGGTGGTCAAATCCTTGCTGACCTCGATGCTTCTCCATAAGGCCCGAGCTTCAACGTAGTTGTTAGTCTGGACCCCTAAGTTTTTAATGAATGCCTTGATGATATTGCCATCGTGGTCCCTGATGACCCCTCCCACCCCAGCATCCCTAGGATTGCCTTTGGATGATCCATCGAAGTTTACCTTGAGCCATCCTAGAGGGGGAGGATTCCACTTGGTATTACTTCTGATGCTGGTGGGAATCTGATCTCTGGAGCACTCGATAGATACCCCTAGAGTCTTGAACAAGGAGGACTCCAGCCCAAACGTAGGTGTGTCCGGGCAAGGAATTAGGTTAGCATTTTTTATTGCAAAGCACAATGCTCTATTGGCCACAACTTCTGGGTCTCTAAGATGGTCATTGAAGATGCGACTGTTATGCTCGAGCCAGATTTACCATATCATATGGTGCAATAGGGCTTTCCAAAGGAACTTGAGCCTGGGGTTCCAAAAGGTAGTGGGCCACTGAGTGAATAGGTCAGGGATAGACTTGGGCCACACCCAATTGACATGAAACTTGTTGATCAGGGAGGAGAACACATCGAAGGCAAAGGGGCATTCGAGCAAAATATGTTGGGTGGACTCCCACGCCTAAGAGCAGAGATAGCATCTATTGGGGACAATGATACCCCTTTTGATCAGATTTTCAGTGGTGAGGATCCTATTATGGAATGTGAGCCAACAAAAATGGGCCACCTTCAGAATGAGATGCTTGAGCCAGATGGTCTTGGCTGTGGCAGGGTTGTTCATGGTGTTGGGTCTTTTTTGTGAAGTTTCTAACATAATAAAAGTAGACTTCACAGAGAATTACCCGTCATTGGTGCCTTTCCAAAAAAATTTATCTGCCATCTGAGTTTTAGGGATAAATTTTACCCTGAGTACAGACTGTAGGGCATATGTGGCTCTATCTAAAACATCATTCCTGACTCTAAAATGGAGCTACTTCCACCTATGACTATCTTGATTGTTAGTAATGAAGTCTGCAACTTTAGGTCCAAATCTATTGTCAGTGAGATGTTTAATTGTTGCAATGTCAGGGTCATTGATGAGGGGCTCATCCCTAGCCCAAGGATCATACCAGAAGTCGATGTCCTTACCATATCCAAGCTACCACCTGATCCCTTGCTGTAGAAGGTGTTTGGTTTGGATTATGGACCACCAAAAATGGGACCCAATGCTAGGAGTCCCTTCGTCCCTGAAGGAATGTTGTTGCAGGTACTTCCTCTTGATGATAGAAACCCATTCCAAGTTTGCGTTGGTGACCACCTTCCAAGCCTGTTTGGTGAGAAGGGCCTAGTTCATCAGGTTGATCCTACGAAATCCAAGCCCACCTTTGTCTTTTGGAGTGCAAAATTTGTCCCAGGCCACAAGATGGAACTTCTTCTGGTTGTCTGTCCCTGCCCAAAGGAAGCACTTTTGGATTTTTTCTATTGCTTCTCCTACAACCATCGGGATTTTGAAAATAGATAGGAAATACACCGAGATGCTTTGGAGGACTGACCTGACCAGGGTGGCTTTACCAACTTGAGAGAGGAGAGCCCCTTTCCAACCTGCTAGTTTCTTATGAAATCTCTCGGTGACATTGTTCCACATAGACTTGGTTGGTCTCCCCTGAAACATTGGGAGGCCAAGGTAGGTGGTCGGGAGAGCAGCAATGGTGCAGCCCAAGATGTTCATAATCTTGGCTTGCCGCTTCAGTGGGGTGTTGATGAAGTAAATTTTGCTCTTGGTGAAGTTGATTCTTTTCCCTACAGCTTCCTCATAGATATTGAGGATGGATTTGATGATTTTGGCTTCAAAAATAGAGGCTGTAGTGGCCAGCAAGGTGTCATCCACAAACTATTGATGGGTCGAGGGTTGGAGATTGGATGCAACCTTAATGCTAGAGATCAAACCTCTAGAGTAGGCAGTTTTGATAGCCCTTCCAAGGCTCTCGACCAAGATAATGAAAAGGATGGGAGAGAGGGGGTCCCCTTGTCTCAACCCTCTGGTGCTAGGGAAATATCCTATCGTTGAGCCATTGACAAGAACTGAAAACCATGATGAGGAGATGCATTGCGAGATCAACTTAACCCAAGTTTCATGAAAATCAAACTTTAGGAGGACTTTGTCTAGAAAGCCTCAGTCCACTCTATCAAAGGCCTTGTTCATGTCAAGCTTTAGAAAAAATGCAGATTTGTTGGAGTTGTGGGCCGAGTGGATGAGTTCATGAATGGTGATGACTTCGTCAATAATATTTTGGCCCTTGATAGTACTTCCTTGGTAGGGATCAATAATGGAAGGGAGGATGCCTTTGAGTCTGTTGGCCATGGCTTTGGACAGGATTTTATAGATGACGTTGCACAAGCTAATGGGTCGATAATCAGACAGGGACTTGGAACTAGGCCCTTTGGGAATAAGAGCGAGGAAGGTGGAATTGACGTCCCTAGGGATGGATCTGGAATGCTGCATTTTAGAGATAGCTTGGAAAATATCGGGGCCAATGATGTCCTAGTAGGTTTGGAAGAACCTTGGGGGAAAACCATCAGGGCCAAGGGCTTTGTCTGGTTGCATGGAAAAGAGAGCCTAGTGGATTTCCTCAGGGTTTAGAGGGCTAAGGAGCAAGGCATTCATGGCATCAGAAGATGGTTTTGGGGATGTTATCAAGGAGGGAGTCCATGGCCTGATCGGAGGAAGAGGGGTGGGATCCAAGGAGGGATTCAAAATGATAGACTACTTCTTCCCGGATCTAGTGGATATCTGAGGTGAACGAACCATCTTGCTTGATGAGACCTATAATCCTGTTAGCTCCTCTATGCCTGAGAGTGGAAATGTGAAAAAACTTGGAGTTGGAGTCTCCTTCCTTAAGCCACAATTGTCTTGATTTTTGGTGCCAAAAAATCTCTTCTTTTTGTAGGGTATTATGGTAATCTGACAATAGAAACCACTCCTCAGTTCTTAGACTATCATCTCCCTGACCCTGCTGAAATCGGTTCTCAATATGTTGGAGCCTGTTCTTGATGTTCTATTTATTTTTGAAGATGTTTCCGAAGGTTTCTCTGTTCTAGACCTTCATCTTAGCTTTGATCACCCATAATTTCTGAGTTACCTGGTTTGTTACAGTCCCAAGGAACCTTTCCCCCCACCACTCGGTAATCCGATTTTTGAGGTCCGGATGCTAGGTCCACATTGATTCAAAATGGAAAGGGGTTTTGAACTGGGATCTGTTGGCAACTTCAAAAATCAGGGGACTATGATCAGACCCAATATTCGATAGCACCTGCAAGTTGGCATCTCCAAATAGGGGAAGCACTTCTTGGGATAGTAGAAAATGGTCAAGTCTTTCTTGGATAAGATCTCCGCCCACCCTTCTATTGCTCCAAGTGAACTAGGACCCTCTTAGTTGGACATCCATAAGTTCATTTGTGTCTACAAACTGAGCGAAGTTGCCTATGGATTTGGGGGTGATCACATTCCCACCTCTCTTCTCTGAGGGATGTAATGGGGTATTGAAGTCCCCAGCTAGAATCTAGGGGATGTTGTTGAAAGCTTCTCTCATCTGGGTGAGGTTGTTCCATAGGGTCGATCTATCCTACAGACTGTTAGGGGCATACACATTCGTCAAAACCCAGGAGTGTTGGGTGTTAGAGTCATGGAAGTAGATGTTGGACAGATGTCCTTCACCTGAAATGGCTCTCCCTTCCACCTTGGCTAGGTTCCAGAGATAGAGGAGTCCACTTGAGGTACCAAAAGTAGGTGTAAAGGCGAACTCACATTTTCTCCAAATAACCTTGGCAACTTTAGGTGACCAATGCTCACCTAACTTGGTTTCTTGAATAAGAAAAATAGTGGGATTTGATTCCTTCTGCATAGCAACAACCAATATTTGTTTGGCTGCCCCATTTAACCCTCTCGCATTCTAGGAGAGGATTCTCATTTGGAACTTTTGGAGGGTTTTTTGCCCCCTTTGCCTTGCTACGCAGGGGGTTTGGATCTCTTAGTTTCTTCCCTATTGGGCATTCCCAGTTCTTGGAACAGGGTTCGTTGGGTGCCATTGGCTATGTCTTCTTCTGTGTCTCTACTCCTTAGGTCAACCCTAGAGGGCCTACCCTTTTTCCTATCACCTCCCACATCTATTTGGGATTTTTTGAAGCTTCGGGTCTGTTTAGGGCTCCATGCTTCTAGGGATTCATGGGAGGATTCACCACTGTCAACCTCAACATCATGAAATTTAGATGGGGAGTGGGGCGACCCAGTCCCATTGGGTGGGGAAGATCTGGGTGGGGGTTTGGGTGACTGGGGGGTTTGGAGGGAGGGCTCTGGGACTCGGGGCCAGTATCCAATGAGGAAGTAGGGCACGGGGGTGGGGATGGGAGATAGGTTTTCTAGGGGAGATTTGCCTTTGGGTGGGGTTGGTTCATTTGGTTTGGAATAGGGATTTCCTCGCAAGGGAGCTCCTCATCATAGTTTTTAGCATTAAGACCAGAATTACTGAGTAAACTAAACTTATTAGAGGAGGTAAATAGACTACTTGCCTTACTCATGTCATCGATTGGAGGAGAGAGGGCCTACTGCTTGCCTTTGTGATTCTGGCTTTGTCCTACTTTGATTTTCATCTTCTGGGCTTCTCTATGGGTCGAGCGGAGCGATATCTAGGATTCATTCTATGCACTTTTTAGAGTCAAGCACTAGTTTGGGAGATGCCCTTGAGAATGGCATTCGATGTAGAATACGGGTTTATTTTCATACTCCAATGGTTGGCTTCGATGGTAAGACCCATAAATTAGGTTAACATGGTCTGGGAGCTGGGTCTCCAAGTTGACATTAACACATATGTGGGTCTGCATCAATCGTGATCGGGTGCGAGTTGCCGGGTCGATAGTAACAAGTTCCCCAATCACTCGGGCTATCCCTTGCAACACATCCTTGTGGAAGAAGTGTGGGGGTAGATTTGGGAGCCAGACCCAAATGGGAGTGCAGTTGATGCTCTGGGATTCTAGGTTGAAGTCCGCTCCCCACTTGCGAAGGAAGAGGCTTCTTCTTCCGAAGAACCATGGACCCCCTGATAAAATACGATCTGCATCTTCTTGTGTGTTGAGGTGTATCATGAAGAATCCTTTGGAAATGGCTAGCAGTTCTAGGAATCCTCTGGTTTTCCACTTTATCTCTACCCAGCACCAAAGTGAATCTATATTAGGTTTTCCTCCTACAAATTTCCCTATGAGGGAAAAGGAATCAAGGGTAGCGTAGTCTTCCATTACTTCCACTAGATAGAAAACATCGTAGCCCTGGGTGATGAAGGTGTGTGGTGCCATAGGCAAGGGTTTAGGCTTTCCCTTGAGTGCTTCTATGAATGTTACCGAGATGGTTTTACTATCACCCACCTTTATTTTATCCGGAGGGTCTTTCCCCCGTGAGCTCCATTCTCGTCATCTGCCACCCGCAAAACACTCTTGTATGTTGTTTTACTCCCTATTGCTTGGACGATGAGTCAGTCATTGGTGCCATTGGTGCACACTCATGATCCTTATCCTAGGAGCTTAATCCCACCTTTTTGCTTCCCTCCCACCAAAAAATCAAATTTTAAAAATTTTCTTGCCATCGCTGCCTCTCTGATTCCAACTCCACATTGATATTCCAAAAATCGTTGTTCTCCACAACTTATGAGGAGACCTCTGAGTTGGAGTTTATTCATAAACATCTTAAGGAGACTTCCAAACCTTCTAAGGTAGTTTGTAGTTAAGCTTTGTAGAATTTGAAACTGATGATTCAACTTTTTGGGAATAATGTAGAGCCTAATGATCGACAAGAAGTTTCACAAGAAGAAGAAGCTTCCCAATAAAAAGAAGCTAACCAGGAGTAGGAAGGTAATGAAAAATAATCAACTCAATAGGAAGAAGAACAATCAGACAAGGTTTTGAAATATGCTAAGGAAGCACAGAAAGAGCAACTCAATGGTCAAAATGCAACGGAGAAATAACTGGGATTGAAAGTCCTGTAACTTAATAATTTTTTATATTCATGTAAAAAGAGTTGTATATTATTTTGATTTTGACACAATCAGAGAATAGTTATAAAAGCATGATGTGAAAGAGCAAAAAATGAAGATTCCATAAAGATATTTTGATCATAACGATTGGACTTATAAGGGAGAGCATACCTCTATTTTGCTTGACATGGAGTAATTTTTAGTTAGGAGTGGTGAATATCCTTGTTTCCATCATGATATCCATATGATACGTTACCCTATGAATTTATTCACAATTATCCTAGAGGAGTAATGGTCATATAGAAATATTCTATGAAGCATTGCTCGTGGAATTAATTGTTTGACTCTTGATGCCTAATGGATAAGATTATGAGTTCGTTAGCTTTGCAAGAAATTCCACCCGGGAGGCACCAGAATGTAGACCCAAAATGGCCACATCCTTAGAAAAATTTTAAAAATATTTTCTAAGGCATGAAGATGTTCCCATCTGCTAAACACAGTGTATTTTGTAGTGGCACAGTGCAGGATGTTCCATGCCACTGGCGAAACAACCAAACTTTCATTGCGACCACTTTGGTAGAGCAGAATATGATATTTTTTTGCTAAGGCATGAAGTTGTTCTCATCCGCTCAATGCATAGTGTATTTTACAGTGGCACAACAACATGTTCCATGTTGTTGACAACTCGGTTCAAGGCTGACATCATCGTTCTCTGACCAGTGGCCCAACGCACATTGCCTTAGTCCGCACAATAAAACAATTATATTTTTTTGGTGTTCTATGTCATTGAGATTAATATTCATTTTAGAGTGGATTAGAACACATGCTCCATGCTGTTGATCAAAGAGGTCAAAATGCCTGAAATAAAGCACAAAGTAGATGTGCAACACAAAGTCTCATGAAAGATTATTTTACATTTTTTCTTGAGCGACCTAGCAGCATGCTCTATTCCATGGTCATCTTTGGTCAAATCTTCAAGGAACAGATTTCAAGGAGTGGGCTACGAACAAAGTGTTCTATGCCACAAACATGAAAGTGAATTAATCAATTTTAAGAACTAAAGGGAGCGGCCTGGTGACATGTTCTATTCTGCTCAGAGCGTAGTGTATTTTTATGATGTGCTCCATACTGTTGGTCAAATTAGTCAATTCAAATGACATGCATTTTGGAAGAGAGGCTCAGTGACATGTTCTACGCTACTCATATCTAAGCATTTCTAAGATTTAATCATAGTTGTTCATGAATGAATCAACGACCAAGATTATACTGGTATTTTCTCATACAAAAGTAAAGTTTTTACAAATAAGAACTAGTTGATTCAAGTAGGCAGATGAAGCGTCCATGGAGCGAAGAAAATAAGAACTTGAGTAGTTACAAATATATGGCCAGATGAAGTCCCAAAGAAAGATAGATGCAATAGATCTGGAATCTAATGACTTGGAGCCTAACTGCCATTGCAAATTAAACAAGTTGCAAAGCTGAGCCACTATGGTGAGTGACATCACACATATTTTTTGGGCTTCAAAGGTGAATTAAATAACGCCACCTCAACATTCTACCGATATGGCATAGTTTAATCCTTGTAATGTTCCATATTTTTCCTTCATTGTAAAACTATTAATAGAGGTCAAACCCTCAATTTTTAGGGTCGTATCTAGAGTGTTTGCTTGCCCTACTGTGTAACATTTTTTGCAAATCAATAGAAGGAGCATTACTTGGATTTTTGACTCAAAAATTGGTGTCTTCAATATTTATTTCAAGAGATTCAAGATGTGAATTGCTTTTTTGTTAATGCTACTATGGTTAGTTTACTCTACTATTGAATTACTAGCTTTAGAGCAATTAGAAGCTTTTCATAATTGAATCTATGCTCACAAGAAGTTCATTTATGTTAAATCTAGATACTGATCTTATTTTGCTAAATTGGATTATTAGTATTATGGATATTGAAATAGCCTTTTGGAGTATATCTCTATTTTGTGTTTCTTGATGAAGATCACTCTGTTTCTAGGTGATGTTAATCTTGAGCGTTGGACACTGTAAATTATTTGTTGAAAGGTTTTCCCTATGGATGCCTATGTTGTAAGCTCTATTTGACCATTATTTTAGTTATAATTCCTTAACCCTAAAACCTTTTATATCCCTATCTCTTAAACAATCATTAAATTTAATTGAGTCAACACCTTATCAGTTGACAAGGAACCAACCTACTCTAGAGGTTGGATTAGAGTAATATTTAGTCCATCCAATGTTGAGTTCTAAGCTGTGACTAGCGAGTGCAAGCCTAATAATAAAGCTGGAAGATAGACAATCACAATATCAAGTTTTGCTTGATGTCAATTTGGATCCCAATGTAAAGCAAAGGGCAATTCTTCTTTTTCATCTAATTCATTATTTTTGCACAAGAGGTAAAAAATGATGCTTTCATTTATTATCTACTTACCTAATTTTTTTGGAGGATATCCATCGTGTTTGCAAAAATTATCTATAGAAGCTAAGAGCCAAATAATTTTCTACTAAAAGGATTCTAAGTCCTTGGATTTGTATGCTTCCACCTTACCTTGGTTTTTGTACATAGAATTTGAATTTGAAGGGTGACCCCTTTATGCACCCTAGTTGAGGCTCAGTGGTCTCATTATGGGGAGCACATGCCATATTTCCCTATGAAGAAAGCATGTGCACCATCCCATCACATAGGAATGCCATTGTGGCTAGATGGACACATTTGAAGGTACTCCCACCAAATATTTCAAGTTTGAGTCATTATAGATATCTCTTTTGGTAATAGTGGTTGCACAAGGTTTGAGATGCTCTTAGGGTGCTATCAATACCTCTATATACAGAAGCTCTTATCCAAATGTGGCTATGGCATGGTGATTTGGAGTTGGCATTATGGAGGATAGGGAATAGGATTTGTCCCTCTTCCACTATATGGGAACATGCTAACTTCCTATAGGGTTTTTTTCCCTTTGAACACCATAGCATGGTATGCTCTAACAAAATAGTAGTGGTGTTTTAGTAGGCCATGGACATGGGTTCGAACCATGAATTGCATTTTTTGTCACCAAAAGTAGAGAGGTTGAAAAATAAACGATTGAGCTTCCATTTTGAAAACTCATTTATTATGTGATTATGTTGGTTAGTGCATAATACTTAACTCAAGGGAGACCCAAGTTCAATCCCCTCTAAGTTTCCTAGGACACTTTGGAATGTTTCTACAAATATGAGGTCTACATGGCAGTCAACATGGCCCTCTATTGTACCACTCTAATCCACTTTTATGTACTTGTCGACACATAAAACACATAATGTTGAGAAGGCTACTCATATGGACACCTTTTTAGGCCATATAACTCATATTGGGCCTTCCTAAGACCTAATAATAGTTCTAACCACTCAAATAGGGCAATTTGACCCTTTGCAACCTGAGTTGTGGTTCCCTTTGATGGCTCCATAGCAGTCGTGGTTCTCCACGATGACCTCATAGCGACCATCATACCCAATAACGACCCATAATACTAGATGTATAGTTGATGACGGCTACACCTATAACAAACTCAGGCTTCCTAAGCTGAGCCAAATCAGTTATTAGGTAGTTGAGCTTAACAGATTGAGCACGAGAAGGTTCTAGAAGTTGATGTTTAAGATGCTTGATCCTAACCAAATCTTGATCTTGGCTTCCCTTGCAAGCCAAGAATACCAATTGGAAGAATTTATAAAAGGTACCCAAAAACTTGAGAAATAGAGAGTTGAGAGGGAAATCTAATGCAACAAAGTGTTGTCGCTATTGGAATGGGAAAATATGAGATGATAATATTGATACAAAAGAGTACAATATATAGGCATAAGCCTATATGAAAAATATGACAAATATCAATGAACATGACAAGTGTCAAAAAGTAGGCATAGTGCACATTAATATTCTAACATTCCCCCTTAATGTGCACTATCCTAACTATAGAGAAAAAAATAAGTCAACATTAGATAACATTCCCCCTTAATGTTGACTTCTCTAAAAGAACCCTATCATCCTCCTTTATTACATGATTTGATCTAGGCTCGTGCCCTTTGCGCTTGGCTACCCAACTGTGAATAATGCTAGATCAACAGTGTATACATATCGGTCTATTGTTTCAGGGTCAGCCACTTCCTTGGATATGTTACCTCTGGGTTAGTCATCTAAGTGCCTCAAGGTCATCTTGGGTGCCTCAGGATTAGCCACTTCTGTGTCTGTTGCCTCTGCTGGTCATCATCTAGGTATGTTGCCTCTCGTAGGTCGCTAACTAGGTTCACCATGAATATCATATCCCTCCTCATGGTGAAACACAATCTAGAAGGTGTTGGTCTCTACCGAAATGCACCTTAATACAAAAAAAATATGAGCCATATAATATTTTTCGTCTCTGCCAAAAATGCACTCAATATATAATAAAATGAGCCATATAATCCAAATGTGGAGGAGAAGAATAAAGAAGAGAATAGAATCTTCTGAAGTATCTTCGTCTGTAGTCTTCAAAAGTTGATCCGAAAAAGTCCTCGGATAGATTCTAGGGTGTCTATGTCTATAGTCCCTAGATTAAGTATCCTTATGGTAATCACCTCATCTTATCCAAATACATGGGTAACCAACCATTGCTTCCACCAAGTATAGTAGAGGAGAATACTATATACTAGGTTCACTTACAAATATCTTAGAAGTGTCAAGTTCAACTGAGAGTGCACTCCATGATACATTGTTGACAGTGCCTCAGGGTCATCCTGGGTGCCTGAAGGTCAGCTACTTCTGGATCTATTGCCTCTATAGGTCATCCTCTAGGTATGTTGCCTCTCTTAGGTCAATGACTAGGTTCACCATGAATATCATCCATTTTCATGGTGAAACACAATCTAGAAGGTGTCTATATCTATGAAAAATGCACCTTAATACAAAAGAAATACGAGCCATGAAATACAATAAAATGAGCCATAAAATCCAAATGTGAAGGTGAATAAGAAAGAAGAGTATAAAATCTTCTAAAGTGTCTTCGTTTGTAGTCTTCAGAAGTTGATCCAAAAAAGTCCTCAGATAGAGTCTAGGATGTCTATGTCTGTAGTCCCTAGAGTAGGTGTTCTTATGGTGACCTCCTCATATTACCGAAATGCATGGGTAACCAATTGCTACATCCACAAAGTGCTATAGAGAAGGTGACTAGATACTAGGATCACATATAAGTGCTTTGGGAGTGTTGGGTTCAACTGAGAGTGCACTCTATGATACAACAAGTTTAAGGCTAAAATATGCATATAGGACTACCTCAAAATAAAATTTGGATATCACCAATGTGTCTGTATCAGAAAAACCTTTTATAAGACTATAAATACCCTTATGTTTGGGTGTCAATGCGACCTTCATTTGCTGGAATAACAACAATATTCACATCAAGAATCTACAATATTCCTGGCATCATAGAATATTCCCCTAGAATATTCTTGGCATCACACTTGCAGAATAAAAAATAGTTACATTCACGGGCATCCAAGTACCCATACAAATAAAGTGGCCCTCCACTTTACAAAAGATCCAAATCCTCTTACAATTAAAAAAAAAAGGGCCCACCCACTTTATGTGGAAAAAACATATCCCCCATGCTTTTATGACATTGAATACAATAAAAAAATTCTTATCAAAACTAGAGTTGGGACTAGAGCGGAAAATGCAGGGCCAACTCTCAAATCCTTGAACACTTCGAAGCCCATTCCATCCAGTGCCGCGGAGGAATATAGTTTATTTCTTCCATTCTCAACTTGTGCATTACCCGTGATGTTCCTCATTCTCAAAATCCTACGCTGCGCCCTGTGTAAATCGCTTGCTTTGCTGGGAAGTCGAGAGTTTGAATCGCATTGACACCACGCATAGAGTGAGGAACGAAGAAAATTTGATGAAATTAAAGGTATTGGCCGATGCTTAGGGTGAATTTTGCACTTTCTCCACATGCTTTAATTACAAGCTCATTCAAAATCATTACGACTCATTCAAAATACGAAGAGCATATTCATTACGGCCATGGTGCATGGGTATCACCAAGAATACGTCACTGGTGTATCACCAAAACCAAGCTGGACATTATAAAATATCATCGAACACTATAAATATATCAAATATCATCGAACACTATAAATATATCATAGGAGTCTATAAAACTGCTTAGATGAATTAAAATAGCCACCCTCAAGAGAAATAGAATATCAAGGCAAAAAAAAATACGTTGTGAACATTTAAGTTTAAAAAACTTCCCCCCTATTTATTTTAAAATTGCATATAAAAATACTTGTCCACTATTTGCTTATGGACACTACCGAAAGCAATATTTAGAAATATTAAAGTGGGCCTCCCACTTTATATTAAACTACCACACTTCAAATGAAACAAAATTGACGTCATAAAAAAAATCATCTAGTCGTAGATGGTGCATTCTCATATTCAGTCCTAGCTCTCGTATTCCACTAGCTTCCTGCCTTGATTTCTCATAGGTTTGGCCCATCGTCGCCATGGTGGAAATGAAATACATAAACAGTCTAGAATTTTATAGTGAATCACACTTCTTTTGCATTAATAAAAAGAATATGGGAAGCCATAGGTAGTGCTGGCTACTTCGATCTAAAAAAACTATCACATACAAACGCCAAGCTATTTGCACCCACCGCTGCAAATCACAAACAATCAACAAATAATGTTCCTCTTGATGTTTGACGCACATGGCTTTTTCCATGATTTTTCATTGTTACAAATCTCGTGAGAAAAATTCCTTGGCCATCTCATCTTCGAAAGCGCTAACAAAAACCGCTTCAAAGCAACAAAGTGGGGGCCTCCTCTCGACAAAGGCATGGCCTCCAAGGACATAATCCTAGACAACAATCTGGGCCTCCTATTGGTGCGCGGGTCCGACATTTGTTACTGCTAAAAACACTGTGTCTGTTTGCATTCAAATACTTGTCACACCAACATGAAACAAGCATAAGTCCTCTCGATCTGGAAAATCTCCCTCATGCATAGAAAATTTCTCCTCTCGGTGGAATGTTTAGATAAGCCAAAAATATGCACTTTGGACCTCCTCAAGCACGAAGAAATTCGTAGATTGAGCAACTTTTACAGAAATGATAACATGTAGGAAAATAATTGCATCTCGAGTTCAATCCGATGTTACATTTGGTGTAGTTGCATGATAAATTGATGCAAATAACGTTCCCTCCTCCTTTGTCTTGAAATGCCAAACTTATTGACATCGATTGATGAAAAAAATTGCAGGCTTCGTGGCCATATCAACTCTGGTATTCTACGAATACTTCTAATTTTTTGAGCCACACCCTAAAAAAATATCAAATGGAGGAAGTCAAGCAACAGATATCAGACTGATTTGAGCAATAGTAGGCCCAAAATTACTACATAGGGGTCTTCTGATGCCATGTTTCTGTACAAAACAATTGCTACACTGAGAGACTTGTTGTGACTGTCGCACAACTCACCCCAAAATTGGGGATCCACCTTTTGTTTTGGTATTTGGGTGTTTGCATTTTGTTTTAAGTGTCT
The DNA here is from genome assembly GCA_028583015.1 of Wollemia nobilis. Taxonomy (NCBI): domain Eukaryota; kingdom Viridiplantae; phylum Streptophyta; class Pinopsida; order Araucariales; family Araucariaceae; genus Wollemia; species Wollemia nobilis. The sequence goes on along the minus strand of JAQPPZ010016947.1, from coordinate 18,056,320 downwards.
AATGCTTTGCTTTGTTTTGGGTTTGCAGTTTTCGCCAATTTGTTGTCGATGATTTTTTTATCATCAATTTATTGTCGATGATATTTTTATCGTCAGTTTGTTGTCGATGATATTTTTATCGTCAATTTGTGTTGATGATTTTTATTGTCAGTTTATCGTTAGCGAGTTTATTGTTAAATTGTTGTGTTTTCTTCATTTTGTTTGTTTCAAATAATTATATATCAAATTAATATATATATATATATATATATATATATATATATAAATAAAATTGAAGTAATAATATAATAAGCAAAAAAATAAGGTAAAACATTGTAGTGTTTACCTTTAATTATTCATGCTTGCATCTTATTTTAAATTTGAAGCCAAATATTATGGTAAGTAATGCTTTAGCTTTATCAAGCCTAATAGGTGCTATTTATTTTACACAGGATGTGAATAAAGACCCCATACGCATGACGTGGCTACATAGCGATAAAATCGATTCAGAGGTGACGAACTGTACCGGTAAAGTGGATGAATTGGATAGGGAGGCCCACTTGGTTGAAGACCTAAAGTGGATGGGTCCACATAGTTGGTGCCTGTGATGAGTAGTTTTATCATGTGTGAAAGGGGGATCACCCTCCCAAAAATGATAATATGATAAAGCAACATCAACTGTGGGCAGCTCGACGATTACCGAGACTGGCTTGCAAATTGTTGATAGCAAGAATTCAAATAGAATTATGGGCGATGATTGAAGCTTTGGTGGATGGCAACCGATAGCTGGCTTGCATGGTACATCTTAGTGAGTTTACTAGGGAGGTAAATCGGTGTCACATTAGATGGGACACTACCAACACAAGATAATTTCAATGACACGGATAGACGTGGATATATGAGACACCCCCAGACATAGAGTAATGGATGTTGATTAAAATCATCCAATGAAGATTTGTCTTTGAAACCCAACAAAAATTGTTGCTAATATATGTTATACACGATTGAATACTATCAAAATGATTATGAAAATCATAGGAGATGATGTGGATCGAACGAATATCAATGTAGCATACCAAAAAGTTAACAAACTTAAATCGATTGGGTTTGGATTCATTGGTGGGAACAGTGTCAACTACCATGGAAGAACAATGATGATTGGTGACTGATACACATCATTAGCCAGTTGAGATGTTCACTTTCAAAAGGATTTCACATCTAGATCGAATGGGGATTCCACATAGGTGTGGCAAATGACATGTTGAAAGACTACATAGATGTTTCACTGTACGTAATTACGTAGACACGAATCACATGGAATACCCTGTCATCAGGATATTTTGGAGAAACGATGGCAATGAACTTCAAATTCTTTTGATAATGAAATAACAACAAAAAAAATTGTTATGTTTGATTGGCTATTGAAATATTATGATGACAAAATTCACCATACCTTGGAACATGTTCTACAAATTAAAGTCAATCATATGACAAAGGTTCCATTTGGTTTGATGTGTATGCCAGTCGTGACGTAGCATTGTCTCATAAAATTTGGACGTAAACACTCATATAGCGGGTGGCAAACGGATTTATTGACAACATGACTCGAATATTCTGCGCGAGGATAGTGACTATGGATTTAGCGATGGGACTAGTGAAATAACTAGTGTGGATGAGGATCACGATGGCTATTTGGCAATGGATTATGTGGTAGTAACATAGACTTCGTATAAGCCAACACAATTGATGGGAACTCATGATCTGGATGATTTTTAGTGCATGATGACCCGTTTAGTGATGATATGGTGGTTTAGAATAACGTACCTGGTTCCTATGACAGGTGTACTAAGCTATGAAGTGATAATGCTATACATCTAGATATCACTAGGAAAAGCACCATGTCATCGTGGTAAAAGAAAGTGAACAACATCAACATTGGTACACCTCCAGATGACAATGGAGCCAGGATCTGGCGTACGAGAGAGTTGAGGACTACATCGATGTGGATGTTGACTGATGGTAGCAAGCCAATCATGATAAGACGAAGAAGGCATCCAAGCATGGCATAACTTGTTAGTCTCACAATGACATTGAGAGGGGGGGTGAATCAGTGTAGCTCTTTAAAACTTAAATCCAAACTCTTAAAATTAAAACAATGAGAACTTAAAAACAAATAAAGCAAATATAACAAGAGAGCATCACACAACACAAGATGTACCGAGGTTCACCGATTTGGCTACTCCTCAAAAATTGACTATTTGGACTCCCATCCAAATCCAGCCTTTGCAAAGCAAAAACTTTACAATCAATTTACCAAGCACCCACCGGAAGGAGCACCAACCCCTGATTTATCTACACCAACATAAAGGAGCACCAACCCCTGATTTATCTGCACCAATAGAAAGGAGCACCAACCCCTGATTTATCTGCACCAATAGAAAGGAGCACCAAGCCCTGATTTATCTGCACCAACAGAAAGGAGCACCAACCCTTGATTTATCTACACCAATAGAAAGGAGCACCAACCCCTGATTTATCTACACCAACAGAAAGGAGCACCAACCCCTGATTTACCAGCACCAACTGGAAGGAGCACCAACCCCTAATGCCAAGCACCAACTTGGACTTCAATTTTGAAACTAGAAGATTGACATATAAATGCCTTCACTTTTACAAGACCCTGAATGGTCTATTGCTTACTCAACATCACCCAAAATTCACACAACACACACCCTTCTCGCTCGCCTGTCGCGCACCTCTCGCTCTCTTCGCAAGATAAAATATGTGCTAAAATTCTCCAAGCAACACTCCTTTTATAACAATCCTTTCTCTTTGTAACTCCAGTTGTAACTCCTTTCATTTCTCATACGCCACTTGTCAATTGTAATGCCTTCTTTATGTAACTCCTTTTGTATATATAGAGTAGGCATTTCGTCAAACATGTTACATGCAAATAATTGACACCATATTCTCCTACCATGACTGTTCGTCTTCTCGGTCATGACTGTTCGTTTTCTCCTTTGTGCATGCATGCATTTTGGTTTTCGAAAAAGCTTTTCGTTTCTATTTTGATGACTGTTCATTTTCTCCTTCTTCGACTGTTCGTTTTCTCCACATGGGCATGCGTCCGCTTCTTTCCATGACTGTTCATTTTCTCCTTCCATGACTGTTCATTTTCTCCTTCATGACTGTTCATTTTCTTTTCCCTTGTGCATGCATTTGTTTTCTCCTTCGATGACTGTTCGTTTTCTTTTCCATGACTGTTCGTTTCTATTTTGAGGCTCTTCTTGAGTCGTGAAAATGCGACATGTCGTGATATCATGACACTTTTGTTACTCTGCCTGCCTACCCTTCTTGAGTCACAAAAATGTGACATGTCGTGATATCGCGACACTTTTGTTACTTTGCCTGCCTACCCTTCTTGAGTCGCAAAAATGTGACATGTCGCGATATCACGACACTTTTTCTTTCTCTACCTTTCTCTTTGCATCAGATCGCAAAAATGCTACATGTCACAATATCATGACACTTTTTCCTTCTTGCTCTTTCTCTTTGCATCGGACCATGAAAATACAACATGTTGCGATATCGCGACACTTTTTCTCCTTGCTCTTTCTCTTAGCTTTGGCCGCGAAAATACATGTCGCGATATCGCGACACTTTTTCTCCTTGCTCTTTCTCTTAGCTTTGGCCCGTGAAAATACAACATGTCATGATATCGTGACACTTTTTCTCCTTGCTCTTTCTCTTAGCTTTGGCCCGCAAAAATACATCATGTCGCGATATCGCGACACTTTTTCTCCTTGCTCTTTCTCTTTGCTTCGGCCCGCGAAAATACATGTCGCGATATCGCGACACTTTTTCTCCTTGCTCTTTCTCTTAGCTTTGGCCCAAAAAAATACATGTCGTGATATCACGACACTTTTTCTCCTTGCATTTTATCTTTTCTTTTGACCACAAAAATGCAACATGTCGTGATATCGCGACACTTTTTCTCTTTGTGGTGTTTTGCTTTTTCTTTGATTTTTAGCATATGGGCCACTTTGGTCTTCTTGGAAAATATGCAAAAAGGTGGGTAAACATCCTTATAAGCATTTAACATCACTGTACATACTTTTAGTAGCCTCTGAACTCCTATCCACTACATCAACCGATCTTTCTGACTGTGTTGACAACAATGACAATACTGTCGCCGCACCTTGCTCAACAATCTCCCCCTTTGGAATTTTTGGCAACACACGTGCAATTTTCTGTAACTCTTCTCCCCCTTTGACAACAATATCAAAGGGTTGCTGTAGACTCCCCCTGAGTCCATGCACAACTTTCTCAGGAAAAAATTATTACTCTTAGCAAAAATCACAAACATGAGCAAAAAGATAAACAAATACACAAATGCTCCCCCTGAGAATGTGTTCTCGATAGCTAGTTAATTCTTGGGAAGCATGACCACTCCCAATTTATTGTGAATGTACTCAAAGACTTTCTTGGGCAACGGTTTCATGAAGATATCCGCTACTTGCTCTGTTGTTGGAACAAAATCCAACTTAACCTCACCTTCCGCAACTTTCTCCTTCAAAAAGTGATACCGGATAGCAATATGTTTTGTGCGAGAATGCATAACCGGATTCTTTGAGATGTTAATGGCACTGGTGTTATCACACTTAACTAAAATTGGCTCACTAAAGTTAATACCAAGATATTTTAGGGTTTGTTTCATCCATAATACCTGTGTACAACACGTTGTCGCTGCAATATATTCTCGCTCTGCTATGGATAAGGAGACTGACTCTTGTTTCTTATTGTGCCACACGATCAACCTGTCTCCAAGATAGAATGCACCTCCATCGGTACTCTTTCTGTCATCTACACATCCTTCCCAATCTGCATCTGAATACACAATAAGGGTGAAGCCCTTACCTTTCGGATACCATAACCCATACTCCATAGTACCCTTGAGGTACCGAAGAATCCTCTTCACCGTTGTCACATGAGTCTCCTTGGGACTAGCTTGAAATCATGCTACCATGCATACTGCCTGCAAAATATCTGGTCTGGTAGTTGTCAAGTATAGTAAGCTCCCAATCATAGATCTGTACATGGTTTGATCAACATTTGGAGATTTTTCATCCTTGCTCAACTTACAACCTGTCGTCATGGGAGTGCTAACTGGCTTACAATCCTCCATTGTGAACCTTTTTAGTATCTCTTTCACATATTTAATTTGAGAAATAAACATGCCCTTCTCATTTTGATTAACTTGCAACCCGAGAAAATACGAAAGTTCACCAATCATTGACATTTCAAATTCTATTTTCATATTATTTGCTAAATCTTTACACGACTCATCTTTGCTGCTGCCAAATATGATATCATCAACATATACAACAAGAACAATAATATGGCCATTTTCTATTTTGACATACAAATTACTATCCACCATACCTTTCTTGAACCCTCGTTGAGTAAGATAGTTGTCTAGCCTTGCATACCATGCTCGGGTGCCTGTTTTAAGCCATATAATGCTTTCTTCAACTTGCAAACCAGGTTGGGATCATCACCAAGTTGGAAACCATCTGGCTGCTCAATATAAATCTCTTCTTCGAGTTTCCCATTCAAAAATGCTGATTTCACATCCATTTGATAAACTTTGAAATTCTTGTAAACTACTAAATCTAGAAACATTCTAATTGCCTCTAGTCTAGCCACAGGTGCAAAGGTTTCCTCAAAGTCAATACCTTCAACTTGTGCATAGCCTTTACATACCAATCTTGCTTTATTCCTGACTACCTGTCCGTCTTCATTCAATTTGTTTCGAAAGATCCATTTAGTACCGATTATATTTTTATTTGCAGGTCTTGGTACTAACTCCCAAGTTTTGTTTTTCTCGATCTGATCTAATTCTTCATTTATTGCCTTCATCCAAATTTCATCTTTGCTTGTGTTAGCAACATTTTTGGGCTCAATGCTGGATAATAGAGAGTAGTTGCTTACTACTCTTCTTCTTGTCTGAACACCAACTGTGGGGTCTCCAATTATTTGCTCTCTAGGATGATCTTTTTGCTAGCTGCCTGTTTTGAATTTCTTATTTTCTTCCACTTCTGAATCCCTGTTTGAGTCATCTGAGTCAATTTTTTATTTCTTTTTCGTTTCCTTTTCCTCATATTCTTCAATAACCTCTTCATCAATTGGATAGTTCTCTTCATAGCTAATTACTCGTTCCCTGCCTTCATCAACTTTAACATCGACACTATCCACAATTTTCCTTAGCCTCTTGTTGTAGCATTTGTAAGCTTTGCTTTTTGACGAATAGCCAAGAAAAATACCTTCATCCGCTCTATCTTCAAACTTACCAAGGTTTTCTTTAGTTCTTTTGATGTAACACTTGCTGCCAAAAACTTTAAAGTATCTTACTGTTGCCTTTTTACCGAACCACAACTCATAAGGATTTTTGCTTTCATGCGTCCTCAACATGCACCTATTTTGGATGTATACCGCAGTATGGACTGCCTCTTTCCAAAATTTGTCTGCTACTTTGCTCTCAGTCAACATAGTCCATGCCATTTCCTGCACTGTCCTGTTCTTTCTTTCTACCACACCATTCTGTTGAGGTGTCATAGCTGCCGACAACCTGTCTTCTAATACCATATTTTTCACAGGATCTAGTAAAATCCTCTAAAATGAACTCTCCTCTATCTGATCTTAAACATTTAATCCTTTTTCCCGTTTGATTCTCAACTTGGTTTTTGAAAACCTTGAACATCTCAAAAGCTTCTGATTTAAGCTTCAAAAATAGTACCCATGTCATCCTGGAATAGTCATCTATACACAACATAAAAGATTTGTCACCATTTATGCTTTGCGTTCTCATGGGTCCACATAAATCAGTATGTATTAGTTCCAAAGGTTTGCTTGTGTAGTACTCTTTTGTTTTAAATGAGACTCTAGTTTGCTTCCCCTTTTGGCATGAGGCACAAATGCTATTTGATGGTCTTCCAATTGTGGGAATATCTCTCACTGCCTTTTTTGAGCTAATTTTTACTAGATTGTCAAAACTGATATGACCAAGCCTCTTGTGCCACAACCAATTTTCTTCTTCCTGTCCAATCAAGCAAGCTCCTTCTGAAGTCTCGGAGAGAGTGTATAGGTTTCCTGATGTCCTCGATCCAGTTGCTATCAACTTTCCACTGTTTGCTTTTCCCGACTTCACAACCCCTGCTTCTTAAAAATCACTTCATGACCTCTATCACAAATCTAACTTACGCTCAACAAGTTATGCTTCAAACCAACCATAAACAAGACTTCTTTTGACTTGATTTTTCCATCACTAATCTTAACTGAACCTTTGCCAACTATCTTAGCTCCATCATTATTTCCAAATTTCATTGAACCACCTTCATATTGCTGTAACTTCTCAAATTTTTGTTTGTCACATGTCATATGACTGGAGCATCCACTATCAAGTATCCATGGTGCAAATTTATTCTGTGCTTTAAATGCTATTTGTACGATCAAGGATTCCTTTTCAGAATCCTCACTACAGCTATCTTTTGATGAACTGACATTCTTGGAGATGAAAATTTTCTTCTTGAAGTTGCCTTTTTTGAAATTTGTTTTTTTCTTCCAGTCACTTCTTTCTTGGTACGATCCTTCATCACTTTTGTTCTTCTCATTAAGTGGAAAATTAACTGCAAAATGCCCAATGCCTCCACAATTGAAACATTTAAATGGTAACTTTCCTCTATATTTTCCTTTTCCCCTTTTTAGTTTTCGAACAAAGTTTGCTTCCATTTCATCTGATGTCTCTTCTTCCTCGGATTCTTGATTTGCTTTCATATTTTTATGGGCTTTAAAAGCAGCTTCTCTATCTATGGGTTTAGATTTTCCTATTCTCATCTCATATGCAGTTAAAGAACCATGCATCTCATCCATACTAAAAGTATTTAGATCTTTATCTTCTTCTATAGCTGAAACTTTAGAATCAAATATTTGAGGAAGAGATATTAATACCTTTTTCACGACGATAGAATCTTCAATTTCCTCGTCGAGTCCTCTAATCGCATTAATGACTTCATTAACTCTCAACATATATGCCTCTATGTTCTCATTGTCATTCATATTTAATACTTTTAACTGAGCTCGATGTGTTTGTAACTTGGCCTCCTTGATCTTAGCATCTCCTTCATGAATGCTCCTTAGTTTGTCCCATATTTCTTTTACCATTTTACAACTCATAATTTTTACCAGTTCATGGTCCACTAATCCGCACATGATAGCATTCTTTGCTTTTGAGTTATTCTCAAACAGTTTCTTACCGACAACATCGGTTGGAGAAGTGGTGGGTGTTGTGTATCCACTATCTACTGAATCCCAAATTTCGTATCCCAAAGCACAAAGATATGTCTACATCCTGAGTCTCCAAAATGCGTAATTAGTTCCATCAAACAATGGTGCTTTGTTTGATGAGAAGCCTTCACCACCTGCCATTGCGTACTAATCCAAGATCAACCCTAGCTGATTTAGCTTGACAAGGGAAACTGGTTCTGATACCAATTATTAGTCTCACAATGACATTGAGATGGGGGTGAATCAGTGTAGCTCTTTAAAACTTAAATCCAAACTCTTAAAATTAAAACAATGAGAACTTAAAAAAAAATAAAGCAAATATAACAAGAGAGCATCACACAACACAAGATGTATCGAGGTTCACCGATTTGGCTACTCCTCAAAAATTGACTTTTTGGACTCCCATCCAAATCCAGCCTTTGCAAAGCAACAAATTTACAATCAATTTACTAGCACCCACTAGAAGGAGCACCAACCCCTGATTTATCTGCACCAACAGAAAGGAGCACCAACCCCTAATTTATCTACACCAACAAAAAGGAGCACCAACCCCTGATTTATCTGCACCAATAGAAAGGAGCACCAAACCCTAATTTTCCAGCACCAACTGGAAGGAGCACCAACCCATGATGCCAAGCACCAACTTGGACTTCAATTATGAAACTAGAAGATTGACATATAAATGCCTTCACTTTTACAAGAACCTGACTGGTCTATTGCTTACTCAACATCACCCACAATTCACACAACACACACACTTCTCGCTCGCCTGTCGCGCACCTCTCGCTCTCCTCTTGCTCTCTTCACAAGATAAAATCCGGGCTAAAATTCTCCAAGCAGCACTCCTTTTATAACAATACTTTCTCTTTGTAACTCCAGTTTGTGAATCTAAGGTTAAGGTAAGCTTAGATTAACATTAGGCCAAGGTAAAAATTGACACGAATAAAATATAGCCAAAATAATTCATTAAACTAACCAGATGAATATTACATTAAAATAAACCTTATATAGGCTTAGAACATGCGAAATAGTAGGGAAGGGAAGGTGGAGGAAGATAGCGGAGATTAGAGAGAACGGAGGAGTAGGAAGTGGAGTGGGAGGTGGCAGCGGGCGTGGGGAGAGGAAGGAAGTGGAGTGATAAGGGAAAATGGACGGCAGGAAAGGAGGAAGGACAATGGAGGGATAAGGAGAAAATAGAGGAAAGGGAGAAAGAATATCATGCCGACCATCCGAAAAGATTAGCCGACAAAAGGTAAGTGTGTTCACACTGTGCTTAGAAAAACTAGATTTTTCTAAGCCGTTTCAAGCTAAGTCCTGTTCACACTTGCTACATTCTCCCCCTTAAAGTTGAGAGAACTGACTATATAGTCTCTCAGCTTTACAAATTGAGCTTTGGCCAGCGCCTTGGTGAAGATGTCAGCGACGTTCTCCAAAGTGTGGCAATAGTGAAGCTCAACAATATCAGTTTCCACCATATCTCGGATGAAGTGGTACTTCATATCAAAATGCTTTGATCTACTATGGTGGACAGGATTGTATGCCAACTGAATGGCACTGATGTTGTCATAGAATATTCGAGTTGGACCACTTTGCTGCTCTCCAATCTCTTCTAATACCTTTCGTAGCCATAGAGCTTGAGTACTAGCATGAGTAACCGCTATATACTCAGCTTCTGTTGAAGATAGCGCTACTCATTGCTCGCTTCTTGGAACTCCAAGTTATTAGGCCCGAACCAAGACTAAAATAGTTACCCGATGTGGATTTTCTATCATCAATATTGCTGCCCCAATCACTATCACTAAAGCCTTCAAGCTTGATAGTATCACTTTTGTAGTATTGGATTCCAAAATCCAATGTACCCTTCACATATCTCAAAATCCTTTTAGCTGCCTACAAATGCAGCTCAGATGGATTAGACATAAATCGAGAAACAAGAGATACAACATACTGAATGTCTAGTCTGGTGTTGGCGAGAAACATCAAACTCCCAACAATGCTTCTAAAAGTGGTCACATCAACTTTCGGTGCTCCATCATCCTTGCTTAATTGGATCCCATGTCCAATTGGAGTTGCAACCGATTTGCATTGCTCCATAGCAAACTTCTTAATCATATCTCGAGCATACTTAAGTTGATAGATGAAGATCCCTGAATCTATCTGATGTACTTCCATTCCAAGAAAGTATTTCATTAAGCCAAGATCCTTCATCTCAAATTCTTGCATCATGGAGTGCTTGAACTCCATGTTAAATTTTTCATTACTACCCATAAAAATGAGATCATCCACATACAAAAAAACTATGAGGATGTCATTTCCTTGATTCAGGTAGTAGAGCGTGGGTTCATTTTTGCTTTTGATGAACCCATAATCTTTAAAGTACCCATCAATGCGTGAGTACCAAGCTCTCGGTGCCTGTTTGAGGCCATAAAGAGCCTTCTTCAGTTTGTAAACAAGATGTTCCTTGTCTTTCTCTTCAAATCCCTGTGGTTGCTCAACATACACTTCTTCTGTCAAGTAACCATTTAGAAATGCACTCTTTACATCCATGTGTTGGACTGTCCATCCCTTGTGTGCAGCTAAGGCAAGAACTGCTCTTCTGGGCTACAGGAGCAAAAGTCTCTTCATAATCAATTCCATATTTCTGAGTAAATCCCTTTGCAACTAATCTCGCCTTGTGCCTCTCGATGCTACCATCAACATTAAACTTGGTCTTGTAGACCCACTTACATCCAACACGTTTCTTTCCTTTAGGAAGCTTCACCAACTCCCAAGTGTCATTGTTTTTTATAGAGGTGATCTCCTCTTTCATGGCATCTTGCCAAATATTTTGAGTACAAGCCTTCTCATAACTAGAAGGTTCAAGCTATGTATTAGTTAACAAAGCATAGTTAACTAAATCTCCCCTAGGTTCCTGTTGGGAAACATCATCACCATACAAGTGCATATTTTCTAATCTTTGTAGAACATAATTCATTTCACTAGCTTGACTCCTAGTGTATCTTTTTGAAAAATTCTTATCCAACATCTGATATGATGGATGATTCTATAGAGTTCTCTTACCTCTGGATGGATAATCGATGTCCATTGGTGAGGAGCTTACTGATCTCTGCGAAGAAGGACTTGGTGAAGAAGTTGAATCAGAAGATGAACCTGGGTCTATGGGAGGAGACTGCTTACTTTTCTATGGTGTCTGTTGTTGCACCTGCTTAGAACCTACATCACTAGATTCATCATCACTAAAAATCTGGGGCTTACCCCATTCTCCCCCTTCATCAAAAATCACATCCCTGGAAAGCACAAACTTTCTAGTCTTGGGATTGTAGAGTCTATAAGCTTTTGTATTCTCACAATATCCTACAAAGATGCATGCCCGACTCTTTGGATCGAGCTTTTTTCTTAGCTCATCAGGAATGTGAGAATATGCCAGCGAGCCAAACACTTTAAAATACTTAACATTTGGCTTTTTACCATACCAAGCTTGGTAAGGTGTCTGTCCTTCCAAACTTGCAGTAGGACTTCTGTTCAAGATATGTACGCTGGTCCTGGCTGCATCTGCCCAATATGAATTAGTCAAATGCTTCGTCTGAAGCATAGACCTTGCCATCTCCACAATGGTGCGATTCTTCCTCTCTGCGACACCATTCTGTTGTGGAGTGTAGGCAGCTATGAACTGCCTCTTAATGCCATGTTGCTTACAGAAATTCAAGAACTCATTAGAGGAGTATTCTCCTCCCCTATCCGATCTAAGACATTTTACAAAATATCTACTCTCACTTTCAACTCTTGTTTTGAAATCGACAAAGCATTCAAATGCTTCATCCTTATATTTCAAAAAATATATCCAGCACATTCTAGTAAAATCATCAATGAAGAGTAGGAAGTAAGAGTTGTTACCAAGACTCTTGGTCTGCATCGGACCACAGATGTCTGTATGCACTAGCTGGAGTGGGTAGCTGGCCCGCCATGCTTGTCCATGAGGAAATTTTGATCTGGCATGCTTCCCAAGAGCACACCCTTCACAAACTTCCTTACTATCTTGAACTTTAGGAAGTCCGGTTACCATCGCTTGTGAAGTTAGCATTTTCAAACTAGCTGAATTCAAATGACCATATCTCAAGTGCCATAGGACACTTGGATTGGAAATAGCAACATTTGCTAACTTATCTCCCCCTGGCTGGCCAAACTTTAAAGGAAACAATCTATTCTTTGACATTGGCACTTGTGTAATGATTCTATTACCGTTATTTTTATCAAAAATAGTGCATTTACCCTCATCAAAAAGCAACTTGTAGTTCTTTTCTAACATTTGACCAACACTTAAAAGATTGTGTTGAAGATGGGGTGTGTAATAGATATCACTTACATGTTTGACGCCTTATTTAGTTGGAACTGCCATGGCTCCAATGCCTTCAATAGCCAATGATTTATCATCTCCCAATTTGATGCTTTGGATTTGTATGAGGAGTTTAGAGTAGCAAAGAGCTCTTCTTTGCCACTCATATGGTTTGAACACCCAGTGTCCAAGATCCATGTATCATTCATGTTCTGTTTTGCTCGACCATAAGAGAGAAAGAGATTTGTGGCCTCTTCCTCTTCTCCAAAATTTCCAAACTGATTGCTCTGGCTGCTACTAGTTCCTTGTGAAGTCTTTGTCCAACAGTCACGAGCATAATGGCCAAGTTTGCCACAGTTGTAGCAAGATTGTTTTGACTTATCTCCTCCTTTGCCTCTGCCTGATTGTTTTCCTCTATTTTGTTGTCCTCCTCTATTCTGTTGTTCACCTCTGTTTGAGAATCCTCCTCTGTTCTGATTTCCTCCTCTGTTAGGAGTTCCACCTCTCTGATTATTTTTGCCTCTACCTCTATATTGTCCTCTGCCATGGCCTCTACCTCTGCCTTCTTGTGAAGCAAAGGCTTTATCATCTCCTCCGTAACTTGTGGAAGGAGTTTTCTGTAACCTCTCTTCATGTGAGAGAAGTGAGCCAATTAGGGATTCAAAAGACAGAGAAGTTAGGTCTTTGGATTCTTCTATAATTATGGCAACTGAATTCCACTTAGGAAGAAGTGTCCTCAACACTTTCTTCACTATAACTTCAGGCTTTACATCTTCTCCTAAAGTGACCATCTTATCTACTACGGCTTTCACATGCACGCAGTAATCACCAACCTTTTCACTCTCTTGCATTTTAAGAGTCTCAAACTCTCATTTCAAGGTTTGTAGTTTAACTTGTTTGACTTGGTCACTACCCCTATAACTTTCTTTTAAAGCATTCCAAACAGATTCAACAGTTATAAAAGAAGCTATTCTAGGGAAAATACTTCTTTCAAGGGCGGCTTGGATATGATAAAGGGCGGAAGAATTATTCTTCCGTGCTTCCTTTCTAGCCCTTTTATCGGCAACATTCAAAGCTGCCCAATCAGCAGCAGTAGGTTCAGTATATCCCTCTTCAATCACATCCCAAAGACCTTTGCCTATCAAAAGAGTTTTCATTTTAATTGACCAATACTCGTAATCACCACCATTGAACTCGGGGATTGGTAGACTAGTATTGGAAGCCATTTTAGAAAGCAAACTTTATTGCAACTTCAAACAAGTAGTACAAAGAAGTACAAAATAGATCACTGATTTACTGATTTAAATCAAATCTAGCTTTCTTAATATGCTCACCGATTTGGCGTTCTTCTTCTCGAGGATCACCCAAAACTGGAAAGGTGAAATTGTCCGCTTCGTCGTCACTAATTATAATGACTTCTTGTGTTGCTGCTTGGTTCATAACTTCTTTTGAGAACATTTCGTTCTTCGATTGCAGGTTTCACCTCCACTGGTTCTTCTTCCTCTTCTTCTTCTTCTTCTTCTTTTGGTTCTAAATTAGGAGAGCGTGGTGTATAGCTCTCACTTGTTTCTACTTCAGGCACTGCAGGTGAATAACTGTCACTTGATTGTCCTTCAGGTACTATTTCAACCATCTCGGATTCAACTATCCTTTGCCCGAAGATATTATCTTCAGAATCCGCCTCGTAGCCAGAATCTGGTTTCCTCAGATGAGCAATCACTTGGTTTTCTAATTGGCAAAACACTGTATGAAGTCCATACCGTTGGACTTTCCCGTCAAAGGAATCGGGAGTCTCTCTTCTCAATAGAGAGAGTAATGCATTATAGCATCCGACTGACCGGATCATCTACCCAGAATCACACCGTATGAACTGGGTTACAACTTAGTATGATGCCAAAAAAAAACTTTTTATATCAAAATATCTTTGCACCCTTTTATTTTTATAATTTTTTTTTTCTAAAATTTGTTTTAATAAAGACCTTTTAAAAAAAAACATTTAACAATTTCCTATATATATTTTTAATTATTATTTTTTAAATAAAATGGATATTTAAAAAAAACATAATAAAAAATATATAGAAATTACTAAATTATTTTTTTTAAAACCTTTTAAAAAAAAACAAATAATAAAAAATTTAATTAAAAAAATAAACCTTTTTTTTTTAAATCCCCGACGAGATTCGATCTGTTGACCTCCGCCGTCTACCCGACAGTCTTAGCCGCTGCACCACGCGGCTGCTGTGGTAGAGAATGTCAACAAATAAATTTGAATCCTTCTAAATGGCGAAGTACAAAAAAAAAAAAAAAACCTTTTGTTTTTTTTTTACCCCGACGGGATTCGACCCCGGGTCTATTCTCTGCAAGGCGGGAGACTTGACCGCTAGACCACTCTAGCCGGACGGAAAAAGAGAGGTAAGAGTTTATAATTGAAATCATTGGCTAAAACACTTTTTAAAAAAAAAATTTAGTCCCACATTCAGTGGGCGATGAGTGTTTCCAGGCTTTATCAAAGCCTGCGAACACTCATTAGGTCGATTGCCTTCGGGCAATCGATCTCGCCAACCTTTTGCCCTTTCGTCGACCAGACAAACTCTGCCACGTGGCACACACCCGGTTCATCCACGTCATCCATGTCAGCACGCTTGTCCACGTCTGCTCGTGCCTCTGCCATGTCAGCACGCTTGTCCACGTCAGCTCGCGCCTCTACCACGTCAGCACGCTTGTCCACGTCTACTTGTGCCTCTGCCATATTAGCATGCTTGTCCACGTCAGCTCCTGGTCAGCCTCGATCCACGTGTTGCCAGCTCCATTCCACGTCAGCAGCTGCCACCTAGCTCCATCGCCAGTTCGACACCGCCACGTCAGCCTGTGTCAGCGTCCAGTCAGATCCTCGGGATCCGTGCGCTCCTCGGGATCTATGCGATAGCCGCTCCGTCGCTCCTCGGGATCCATGCACTCCTCGGGATCCATGCGATAGCCGCTCCTCGGGATCCGTGCGCCAGTCTCTCGCCAGTCGCACCTCAGGATCCACTATGCTCGGCTTTCGTGCCTTACCTCGGCCCTCGGGATCCGTGCCCCCTCAGCTCTGATACCAGTGTGAATCTAAGGTTAAGGTAAGCTTAGATTAACATTAGGCCAAGGTAAAAATTGACACGAATAAAATATAGCCGAAATAATTCATTAAACTAACCAGATGAATATTACATTAAAATAAACCTTATATAGGCTTAGAACATGCGAAATAGTAGGGAAGGGAAGGTGGAGGAAGATAGCGGAGATTAGAGAGAACGGAGGAGTAGGAAGTGGAGTGGGAGGTGGCAGCGGGCGTGGGGAGAGGAAGGAAGTGGAGTGATAAGGGAAAATGGATGGCAGGAAAGGAGGAAGGACAATGGTGTTGGCAATTTTGGGTACTTTGGGTACATTGCCTTTGCTCAAGTGTATAAGTTGTCATTGATGTCAAGAAGCTTTTGAAGGAATTTGATTTGATGTCAAAAGAATCTAAGTTCAAGGAAGGGTTTTTGTGAAAACAAAGGTAGACAAAATAAAAGGTTTTATTTAAAACCATGGACAACAAATTTGAAATGGGTTTTTCTTAAAACCCAAGTTGGATTTTCGTTTCATTGAAAAAGGTGCCCCGGTGATGGAGATATTTAATTTTAAATATTTAGTTTAAATTTTATTTATTTAAAATTAAAATTAAAATTTTAAAATTAAATTAAAATATTTTCCACCGACGGAAATCATGTTAAAAAGGGCCGACGCTTTTATTAAAACATATACCTTATATATAAAGGGAGCAAATCAAATGTTGGTGGTTGTGCCATTGTTTTAATATTTGAAAATGCTAATGATGCGATCGGAAATTTGATATGACATTGGAAGGTGCAGTTAAAGAAGGGACGAACAATATCGTCTTTCGAGCAAGTATAGAGCATGTGATTCAAAATTTTCAGCGACATGGCAGTAAGTGAGGGTTACATAATTTACGAAAGGATAAAAAGAAAATAAGGCTACTATTCGTGTTTTTCGTTTCCATTCGATAGTGTGGAGGAGTCGGTTGCTTGTTCGAATGAAGGTGTTGCGATCTGGGAGGTCCTAAGGTCAAGTCGCAGCGGCGTTAATTTTTTATTGTTGGAAGAGGACGAAGGAGTTAAATAGGTTTTTGTCCATTGTATTCTCATCCAAGTGGATAGCGCAGGTGGCCGCAGACAGTTTTGAGTTGATGAAGGTTGGAGGGTCAAAACCCATCCGCACCAATGTTTTATTTTCAAAGGTATGACTCAAAGTTTCTTTTGTGATTAAAGTTTAGAGAAATAAGTTTTACAAAGAGGGAGTCATAAGGCTTTGTTTAAACTTTAATTTAAAGCCTTCAATTGGGAGTTATAAGAGTTTAGATATTTGTGAAATTAAAAGGTATTTTATGTTAAAATTAATTGGAGAGGTATAATAAGTTGAGTGAGAGGAGTAATAAGGTGTAATTGTGGATTTACATTACATTGTGAGAAAGATTTATTTTCTAACCTTCTTGATATTGGCATAGAAGTTTGTTGTGGTTGTGGCAGATGTATGAGACCCCTTCATCATCAAGAAAAATGTATGGGAACATTCTTCTTATGAGTATGATTGGTGTATGTTTTCTGAAATAAGGTTGGAGTGAAAAGGTATTCTACTAGGTATCCTAATGGCTAGGTGTAAATCCTATTTTCTGGTTTGTTGAAGACTACTTATGCATTGTTATCCTTAAGGAGAGTTTTTGGTGAATGCATAATTTCTGGTTTGAGATAGTGGAAGCTTTGTGCACTAGGGTTGATATTTGTGAGTCTTGCTACTTGCATTGAGATGGTGAAACCCTTAGTTGGCTGTTTTGATATTAATGGTTGAGTTGCTTCCATAGAGGTTGTTTTGATCAAGTTAGTGCTTTACTTGATACATGATTTGGGCTTACTCCATTGAGTTGATTTGAGCAAGTTATTCTTTGCATTTGGTGAAATTGTGTTGGTGGCTATTTTGTTCAAATATCCTTGGAGGGAAAAGGATTTCTACTTGTTTCCTTTTCTTGTGATGATTGGTTGAATGCTTCAAGGTTGATGTTGAGTTGAATGGTGTTGGTTGACTAAACCTTGTTTGATGAGCATTGTTGTTGAAACCCTAATTGTTGGTGAAAATAACATGAGTATAATTTTTATATGAGATATTGCATGGTTGGCAATTGTTGGGTTGTGTTTCATGTTCTTGAGAAAAGCATACTACATCTATCTTATTATTTTGAGATTTGAGATTGAGTTGAGATTGATATTGGGAGTTAAGTATAGAACATATTGAGTCTTTAACAATTCTCTTTATGTTTCTATGAGATTTGAGATTGAGATTGGGAGTTAAGTATAGAACATATTGAGTCTCTAACAATTCTCTTTATGCTTCTATGAGGTTGATGAATCACATTGGGTCTCTAACAATTCTCTTTGTGGGTTCATGCTAAGCAAGTTTTTCTTGGTGAGCTTGTTGAGGTTTTGGACGAGGTTCCGATGGGGACTTGTGAGCAGGTTTTTGGACAAGTTTCGGTGGGGACTTGTGAGCAGGTTTTTGGACAGGTCCTAGCAGAGGACATGTGAGCTGAGTTTGTTAGTTCTATCAGAGAACTTGAGGACAAAGAGCATTGATTCTTTGAGAAGAACCTGAGGACAGTTGGCAAGTATTTGAGAAGGCTTGTATGTAGAGGATTGATTTGTTCAAGAGTTGGACAGATCTGACAGACAAAGGAAGACTTGTACTAGACCGACTGACTATGTTTGGTACGAGTTGTTAAGCTGCTGTGGACGTGATCATAGAAGGCGAGAGGTCTCTTAGGCTAAGCATTGAGGACAGGAGGTCTTCGATGGAAAGGAGTTCCACATGCTGGCAAGAGGTAGAGGCAGTTGATCTTTTGAGGGATCATTTCCAGAGCAGAGGGGAAGGTATCTCCTTTGAGCAGAGGCTCATAAATTCAGATAGAGGGGAAGGTATCTCCTTTGAGCAGAGGCTCATAAATTCAGATTGGGGGAAGGTATCTCATTTGGGCCGAGGCTCATAAACATTGTAATTGGGAAGGTTTCCCAAAGAACTTTGAGATAACTTTTAGAGAAAAGTTTTGTGGACGTAGCCCAGGAATTCGGGTGAACCACGTTAAAATTGGTGTCACTTTGTGGATGATATTGTGCATTGTTTTGATATTGCTTTGGGTATATTGCTTTACTATTTTGAAGTATAAAGGAAAAAGTAAAAGGAGGTCTTATACTGTTCACCCCCCCCCTCTCAGTATAATCTTGTGTTCTTCAAATGGAGGGATAAGGAGAAAATAGAGGTAAGGGAGAAAGAATATCATGTCGACCATCCGAAAAGATTAGCCGACAAAAGGTAAGTGTGTTCACATTATGCTTAGAAAAACTATATTTTTCTAAGCCATTTCAAGCTAAGTCCTATTCACACTTGCTACATAGTTGTAACTCCTTTCATTTCTCATACGCAACTTGTCAATTGTAACGCCTTCTTTATGTAACTCCTTTTGTATATATAGAGTAGGCATTTCGTCAAACACGTTACATGCAAAGAATTGACACCATATTCTCCTACCATGATTGTTCGTCTTCTCGGTCATGACTGTTCGTTTTATCCTTTGTGCATGCATGCATTTTGGTTTCCAAAAAAACTTTTCGTTTCTATTTTGATGATTGTTCATTTTCTCCTTCTTCGACTGTTCATTTTCTCCACATGGGCATGCGTCCGCTTCTTTCCATGACTGTTCGTTTGTTCCTTCCATGACTATTCGTTTTCTCCTTCATGACTGTTCGTTTTCTTTTCCCTTGTGCATGCATTTGTTTTCTCCTTCGATGACTGTTCATTTTCTTTTCCATGACTGTTCGTTTCTATTTTGAGGCTCTTCTTGAGTCACAAAAATGCGACATGTCGTGATATCGTGACACTTTTGTTACTCTGCCTGCCTGCCCTTCTTGAGTCGTAAAAATGCGACATGTCGCGATATCGCGACACTTTTGTTACTCTGCCTGCCTGCCCTTCTTGAGTCGCGAAAATGCGACATGTCGCAATATCGTGACACTTTTGTTACTCTGCCTACCTGCCCTTCTTGAGTCGCAAAAATGTGACATGTCGCGATATCGCGACACTTTTTATTTCTCTACCTTTCTCTTTGCATCGGACCACGAAAATGCTACATGTCGCGATATCGCGACACTTTTTCCTTCTTGCTCTTTCTCTTTGCATCGGACCGCGAAAATACAACATGTCGCGATATCGCAACACTTTTTCTCCTTGCTCTTTCTCTTAGCTTTGGCCCGCGAAAATACAACATGTCGCAATATCGCGACACTTTTTCTCCTTGCTCTTTCTCTTAGCTTTGGCCCGTGAAAATACATGTCGTGATATCGTGACACTTTTTCTCCTTGCTCTTTCTCTTAGCTTTGGCCCGCGAAAATACAACATGTCGCGATATCGCGACACTTTTTCTCCTTGCTCTTTCTCTTTGCTTCGGCCCACGAAAATACAACATGTCGCGATATCGCGACACTTTTCTCCTTGCTCTTTCTCTTTGCTTCGGCCTATGAAAATACAAAATGTCGCGATATCGTGACACTTTTTCTCCTTGCATTTTCTCTTTGCTTTGGACCGTGAAAATGCAACATGTCGCGATATCGCAACACTTTTTCTCTTTTGCGATGTTTTGCTTTTTCTTTGATTTTTAGCTTATGGGCCACTTCGGTCTTCTTGGAAAATATGTAAAAAGGTGGGTAAACATCCTTATAAGCATTTAACATCATTGTACATACTCTGAGTAGCCTCTGAAATCCTGTCCACTGCATCAACCGATCTGTCTGACTGTGTTGACAACATTGACAATACTGTCGCTGCACCTTGCTCAACATAACTTAGCAAGGGGATTCCGAATAATGTGGACGTTGAAGCATACCTTCCCGAAGGTGGAATCGAATGTGGGATCCAAGTGGGTGAACGCAGACCATCGGGGCTCCGATAGAATGAAATAAATTGTAGGTTTCAAGTTAGTGTGATGCCACACAAACATAGTACACGTAGGACGATGGTGGTTTTGGTATTTGCAAATTGCCTAGGTTAGGCATTACTGGTAATAAACGTTATTCCTTGGTGTGTACTTCCAGCAAGTCCTTTAATTTTGCCATAAGGATTAGTGATGATGAGGCCAACCATCCTATGTTTAGACAGTGTCAGGTGCATTAAATTAATATATTGTAAAAGGTGTGATGCCCATTTACCATGACTTGCTTTATGAAAGGAAGCATAAGATATAAAAATAAATTAAGGGAAATACAACTCATGGTAGTTACAATGAGAATAAAGAAAAAAAGGCAGCCATTTAGAAAAGAAAATAAATGTCGTTGGAATAACAAAAAAACCAAAAGATAATTGAAAGAAATGAAGGAACATAAAAAATGAACAGTTTCTCATTGAAGGAGAGGAAACAAGAATGAACATGATTGAAACATTAAAAATAGATCGAAGCTTTGAAAAGGGGTTTGTTTTTTTTTTTGCAACGACCAGAAATGCTGCTGGAAAAATTGTGTAAAAGAGAAACATCATTTTAATGCAAGGTTTTATTCAGAAATTTAGATTTTGTTTGTGAAATAAGAGGAGAAAATGTTTTGCATGCTTGGATTTAATTTCTTATTTTTCCCATTTTCATATTTTGGACTTATAGATGATGTTTGATGCATGTTAATGGTCACACCATTGAATGTTTAAACCCTAAAATTTATTTTTTGTGTCCTTAGGAGCTAGCACTTAGTTTATTTTGATTGTGCAAATGCAGGTTAGATTAGGTTGCATGCAAAAAGTTTCTCATATCTTCGGTTTTGCAGGACGGGGTACCATCAAACTGATAAGGCGTTGCATGTTTATGTTTTCAACATTCAAGTTTATTTCAGATTTTTATTTTATATTTTCTAACCCTTATTTTGTAGATTTTTTTTAAATTTCAAGCATTAAAATAAAAATCGAAAAAAATAAAATGATAAAAATAATTACATGGGTGTGAAGAATGAGATACAATCTATCATACGAAATAAATTCGAACTCATTCCGAAGTCATTTCAATTTTATAAAAATTGTTGAAAATGACTGTTTTATGCAGATTTTTATAATTTCAGAATTTTATTTTTCACATTTTGGAGGTAAATCAGATTTTTAAACTTTGCATTTCCATTCATAAGCATAAGATGACCTTTCCTTTATGAAAAATTCAATTTCATTAAAGGGGGGTAATTTTTATGGCATTTCATTGGCCATCATTTAAGAGCAATAAATACCCTTCTCTTTATGAAAATTATGATTTCATCAAAGAGAGGTAATTTATCATTACATCAAAGACTAGTGTTTTAAAACATTAAATTATTTCTTCTTTATGAAAATTGATTTCATTAAAGAGGGATAATTCATAATGATATTATGAGGCCATTATTTTAAAGAAATAAATTAGTGTCTCTTTATGAAAATTAATTTCATCAAAGAGGGACAATTTATTAATTATATCAAAGGCTATCTTTATCTTCATGATAGAAGCTACATTGAATGGATATTTTCATCATTTCAGATTCACATTCATAGATAGGTTTTAAAATTCTACTTCATGCTTAAAGTAGGATTTAATACAAGATAAAACTTGTTTAAAATCTACTTAATAAAGGATGATAAAATCTATCTAAAAAAATATTCAAGATAAAAGGAATTAAGGCTACATCGTGGTCATATGAGGGCCAATTCATATTTTATTTTCTTTAAATTTTATGAACAATCATTAAAATAACATGGTAAAATAAACCAACACATGCCCCTTGTTAACAGTTACAATCACTACGGTGTTCCCAGCATTCATTTGATATATCTTCATTAAGATTACTATTACACATGTGCAATGCTTAAATAGCGAAACCCTAGAGAAGTTTTTTTTGTTTTAACTTATTTGCAAGAGAGGATTTTGTGATCAAAATCCTAAGGTGAGTGTGGTTTTGCAATTGGGCAAAATTACCACTCAACATTTTGGCGCTAGAAGGAGGGCCTAAATTGGTGTTATTTTATTTATGCTAAATTATTCACCATGGTTCTAAATTCTTTTGAATTGTGCATGCAATGAATAATATGATTTTGGTGTAACCTTGAGAGCTCTAAATTGCTAACTATTTCAAGTCCATTTGATTAGCATATTTGGATTCTTTTAACACTCAACACTTTGGGAGCTAAGAGGGCCTAAATTGATTTATATTACTGCTATATAGATGCTAAATTGGTTATGTTACTTGAAATATTTATTCAGAGACATTGGTCTTGACTAACGAGGTTTTGTTTCCATATGATCACTTTCATTGATTCTAACATTCTCTATTTTGATGATGCACTAATGCTAATCTTTATGCAATTTGAGAATGTTCTTTCATGTCATGGTTTAATTGAGGCATATCTTGTTATTGATACTAACATGATGATCTTTGTGGTTTACTCATTTGAAAATTGTTAGTCATTTTATGCTTCTTTGCAAGATATCTTTATTTGACTAACAAAGTTGATTTTGAAGCTATTCTTTGAGTTTCACTAATGGTGACATTTGATGAACTAAGAGCAAGAATGATATCTATGTTAGGGGACTATTATAGTTTGTTCAAAATACCTAGAATACCCCATCAAATTCCTGAATGTATATTGGAGGGTCCACCACAGTGTGGGCAGAATTTGGCATTGGGATACATACAAAATTTGGATATCTACAAGAGCATGTTAATTCAATAGCAAATTTTCCATGAGAATGTTTTTTTTTGTTTTTTTTTTTGAAAAAAAACTTGTATTAAGACATAGATCAATTACAATGTGGGAAGAGCCTCTTCCCAGCCGAGGTCCGAGAGGACACAGTCATACAATAGTAAAGGAAGAACTGCACCGGAGCCAATTTTCGTGAACCAAAAACTAGTTCGCCATGGGGTCCCCCATCGTACTCTATTTTTTCGAAGGTCATTAGCTCAAGGACCTTTCAAGACCCTGTCTAATCACCTCATCCTCAATATCCATGTCATTGTGCAACTGAACTCCAACCTCCTTTTCCACACCCATCTTAGCCATAAAGTCAACCGCTTTGTTCAATTCTCTACTCGCATAAACCGGGATCACGTCCTCCAATTCCTTCCATAATTCTTTAATTTGGGTAACAAGAGCCCTCAACCTCCAAGCTTTTGGATCAAAGTTCCTCATGCGGTCTAGAGCTCCAACCATTATTTGCGAGTCCGATTCAAGAATAATCTGCGGTGGCCATGTTTCATTGCCCAAACGAGGCAGACTTGATGGCAATGGCTTCGGCTTCATTGTTAGTGGTTCTTCCCAGGCCTTGCAATTCCCAATAGAGCATAGTCCCGGCATGGTTTTGGCACACCACTCCAATTCTGACTCTACCCGGATTGCCTTTTGTAGCTCCATCAGTATTGATTTTAATCCAACCTTCAGGGGGAGATTTCCAACAATTTCTGTCCTGTCCCTCTTGCAATTCAACGTGTTCTTCCATAGCTCCAATGTCAATTTGAGCTTCTTCCTCAGCATGAACAACCACAGTTTCGGTAACCTTGCTCCAAATGGTCTGCCAAACCCCGTCTAGAGAAGTAAAAGTTTCTCTAAAAATTTTGGCATTTATTTCCAGCCATACTTACCACCAGATAAATCTTAAACCAAGCTCCCACCCAATATGAAGAGCTTTAGATTTGAATCTACCTTTCTGCCATTTTGCCCAGATATTCATCTGGTTCGAGTCTCCGATTACTTGAATTTTAAAGTATGCAAACCAATGCAGCCAAATCCGTCGGGTGAAAGGGCAACCAAACAACAAATGGTCAGCGAGTTTCATTGCTCTTGTAGCATAGTACACATTGAGAAGGGCCGATGATACCTTTTGATCCGAGATTATCAAAAGTGAGGATTCCATTGTGCATGCACTCGCCGGGCAAAAAATTTAACTTTCGGCCGACCTTTAGAGTGCCGGATTTTCCTCCGAGTCCTCAACCTCGAAAAGTATGAGAGGGGGGCTCTGGGAGAATGCTGTCATATCCATCCTTTACTGTATAGATGCCAATAATCCCAAATCCCCAAGCTAATTCATCCTCCACGTCTCCCCCTGTAAGAAATCTTTCTGTTCGAATTTTAGTCATGATGGGAGTCAAATCCGGAGGGATTGAAATGGGCCACTCATCCAACTTCTTGAACTGCTTAAACTTACACTCCCCCAACTGAGTAGTTGTGAAATAAATTTCAATACGGATCCATCCCTTGGCTTCAATGGCTGCTTTTATTGGTTGTAATTCTGGAAATTCAGCAATTATGGGTAGGAACTGATCCAAAGAATCTGTCCAAAAATGAGCCTTCTCCCCTCTTCCCACTTTCCAAAATAAGAGGTCTTTAACAACCTGAGACCCTAACTTGAGAGCCTGCCAAACTAGGGACCCAGTACCATCCAAGGGGATGCGAGCTACATCATTTGGGTTGTCCTGTCCCAGGTATTTTCTAGTTAGGATTCTACTGAAAAGGGAGGTGGGTTGGGAGATCCATCTCCAGTACAACTTTCCAGCCAAAGCTTTATTATTCAACTTAGATTTTATCAAACCCAGACCTCCTTTAACCTTGGGCTAGGTAACTTTGTCCCAGCCCACTAAGGCCCACTCTCTCTCTCCCTTTGCTCCTTCCCATAAAAACTTTCTAGCCATCCTGTCCAACTCTTTCCATATTGTAATCGGGGCAGCCAGGATAGAGAATTTGTAAATTGGCATGGCTTGAATTACTGACTGTAAGAACATTAATCTGCCACCATAACTTAACCACTTGTGAGACCAGTGATTAATTCTATCCTTGATACACTCCAATAGATTCCTCCATGTGTCTAATTTTAGCTTCTTAAAGTGCAAGGGGACCCTCAAGTAAACCACTAGGAGAGAAGTCCTTGTGAATCCTAGGATTTCTAAAATTCCGTTCGAAGCCTTTGCTCCAGATTAAAAAAAACCACTTTGGATTTCTTGTCATTAATGACCTGTTGAGTAGCCCCGAGATAGACATTAAGAGTATCCCTAATAATTCTTGCTTCCCTGAAGTGGCCACTCCCACCAAACTAGTGTCATCCACAAACTGCAGGTGCATTAAAACTTCGTCACCCACCCTGATACCCAATAATCTACCTTGCTGTCTTCTCCTCAAGAAAAATCTACCAAGACCTTCAGCCAAAATGAGAAAAAGATAAGGAGAACATGGATCCCCCTGGCGTAGTCCTTGAGTAGCTCCAAATGGTTACGAAGGAAGGCCCTTGATTAGCACAGAGTAAGTTGGGGTAGAGACACAGATCATGACCCACTCTATCCAGTCCTGAGAGAAACCAAAGGCTGCCATCATTTTAGCCAGGAAACTCCATTCAACCCTATCATAAGCCTTTGACATGTCTAGTTTTATGAACATCCCTTTATTACCAAAAGTGTGCATTGAATGGATTGCTTCCTGGGCCACAACCACCCCATCCAGAATCTGTCGTCTCTCAAAAAAACCCCCTTGCTCAGAGGAGACAATGTTGTGAAGAAGAGGTTTTAGGCCCTCAGCCATTACCTTTGTGATTATTTTGTACAACACATTACATAAGGCAATGAGCCTATAATCTGAAATATGAACCCCCTCCTCCCCTTTTGGAATTAAGGTAATGAAAGTGTGGTTTATAGCTTTAAGCATTCTCTTATTTTCTCTGGACTCTTATACAACAACCATTACATCTTCCTCTAAGTAGTCCCAGAAAGCCTAAAAAAACTCAATTGGGAAGCCGTCTGGACCTGGAGTTTTACCAGTGCTCATTCCAAAGACCACAATTTTCAATTCATCTCTATCAATGGGTTTGAGGAGGGCCTAATTTTCATCCTCAAAAATAACAGCAGGTATGACAAAAATAACTTCATTTTGGGCCTCTACATCTTGTACCACACTTTCCTTAAAAATTTTAGAAAAATAATCCATAGCATGGGAATGCATACCTAGAAGTGTATCAAAGGAATGACCGTTCTCATCTTGAAGGGCCTCCATCTTGTTCATCTGTCTTCGAGCACAAGTAGTCCGATGAAAGAATTTTGTATTTCTGTCCCCTTCTAATAACTAGGTGGTTCTTGCTCTTTGCTTCCAATAGGTCTCCTCCTGGTTGTCAATGTCCTCAACTGCTGTACGCAGGGCATCATCCTCAGCTTTGAGATGGTCTATAATTACTCATTCTCCGAAGCTCGTTTTTGGACCTCATCCCATCTGGCCACCAATGGAGCTCTTTGGGCCCGGAAGTCTATTTTATTAGCACGCCTCCAATACTTCAACTGAGTTTTGACATATTGTAGTTGTTTGTGGATTCTGAACATAGCTCTCCCATAAGCTAGGCGGCCTTCTTCCCACCACTATGGAATTTTCTCCTGAAGTTCTTCTTTCCTGAAGCCAAAAATTCTCAAATCTGAAAGGTTTGTGATGCTGTCCCACCCTAGTCCCGCCTTCCAACAGAATGGGATAGTGATATGAAACTGGGCCTTCTAAAATCTAAAAATTTATATTCCATTTTACAAACGCCTCCTCTAAAACTAGAAAATGATCAGCTTAACCTTCCTGCTATGTGGCTCCCACATTTTATTAGTCCAAGTGTATTTAATGCCAGGACATTTAATGTCCACTAAGTGCAAAGCCTGGACTTGGGCAATCATGAAATGGTCCCCTGGGTCCAAAAATGGTGTTCCCCCTTCCTGATCTCTAGAAGATAATTTAGCATTAAAGTCCCCTACTATAATCTAGTCTAGATCTTCCCTTGAGGTTCGCATGTTATGCACAACCTTCCACTACCGCCTCTGACCATCTAGGTTTTGAGACCCATAAAAGTTTGTGATTAGAACGTGTTCCGCAATGATATTATTCCTAAAAAGAGAAGTGAGAACACCCCTCCAGGAAATATGTTCTATTGCAGACCATTCAAGAGAGTTCCACAGAGTAACAATCCCCCCTGATGCACCTTGGGCAGCCACATCCATATGACCAACACCCCTCCAAATTCTGTTGACTATTTTGGACATAAGATCTAATGACATCTTAGTCTCCTGTAAAAGCAAAAAATTAGTATTAGGATTCTCTAAAAGTATTCAAACAACAGATTGATGGGTTCTCTGTTTAAACCCCTCACATTCCATGATTGTATAATCATTGGTTACCCTAGGAGCAATAAGAGTCTATTGGCCTCACCGATCTTCCCGTGATCAGTTTGTCTCCTTGGATTGCTAGCAACTCCTTATTGGATCTTCTACCTACTCCCTGAGAATTACTATTTTTTGATATTTTTTCTACCTAGGTTATCCCCAAAGTTGGCCTTTCCCTGTTCTTCTCTGCTATTCCCATGCTGACATCCTGAGATACTGTCTGCTCCTGGTTATGCACTACTAAATCCCCTGAACACACTGGTTGTGATACCTCATAGAGTTCAACTACCTGTTGTATGACAGGAGGAGATGAGAGGGGGAGATGCACGGGAATATTAGAATTTTCCTTATTACCCTCCATGCCCTCCATAAATTGTTCCTCTTCGTCAACCAGTGACTTAAATATCTCATACCTATTGGCAAGTCTAATATGGGATTGTTCCTTTCCCTCTTTTTTCTTTGTCCGTATTTTTCTTCTGGGCTGTTCAAAACCCTCTCTCTAAGCTTCCTGGCCTCGAACGGTGCTATTAGAATCTTTATTAAGTGTTGCCTTATCCTCTTTAGGTAGGTTTGGCATTCCTAAAGGGGCCTCCATTTTAACATTCATATTATTAGGGCAAAAACGGGCCAAATGTCCATGTTTGTGACAAACCCTACATCTAAAGGGTAGGGCATCATAGTCCAGTTGTTGAATCCAGGAGAGTCCTGCCAATTCAATTTCTATATTTACCGACAAAGGCTGGCTGAGATCCATCTCCACACATATTCTT
This sequence comes from Wollemia nobilis, assembly GCA_028583015.1. Lineage (NCBI taxonomy): Eukaryota > Viridiplantae > Streptophyta > Pinopsida > Araucariales > Araucariaceae > Wollemia > Wollemia nobilis. The sequence continues at coordinate 18,027,653 of JAQPPZ010016947.1, read as the reverse complement.
GCATACACCGCCATGCTCCCTTCAATTGTGTCTCTGGCAACACCCAGATGTCTTCCAATAGAATTGCCAATCCTTGCCAACACCTGCTCACTCCAGAATTCCATTGGAAGAGCATATAGTCGGATCCATACTGGAACAATAGTAGGTTCAACTCGGGGATCGAATCCCACTCTCCATGGTTGAACAAATAGCCCTTCCGGGCCATGATTTTTCTTCTCTGACTCGAAAGCCCTATTTCTATCGACCAAAGATGAAAATCTAACAATAAAATATCCATTGCTAATAAACCACAATGAATACTCATCGTGAGGCTCCTAGTTTTGGTGGATCCAAGAGTGCAAAAAATTTAGGGAAGGACGTATACCCATGAACTTGCAGATTAAATCGTGATTAGCTCTGTAAATGATTGATTATTCAACCATACTTGGCTCGATGACAATTTTTGGCTTGGTTTTGGCCTGCGGCAAACATCCATTCACACGATGTGCTATCGACCTATTCCCAGCAGCCGTGAAGAGCATTTTATATGCCGTTTTTTGAGCTTCGTCATTCTTTGGAGGAGATTTTTCTTTAAACAAATTTGCGTATGAGTTGCTACTCCCTGGAAAAGGAGCCGGAGAAGTCCCCATTGGACCCTCCTGGGGCACCAATCTAGCCTTCAGATCCACCGTACCCCGAAAGCACTTTTGCAATCCAGCTAATGCCCTCTTTCTCTTTATTTTCCATGAGAATGTTGCTTGTAGGTTATTCTCATATATTTTAGATGATATATCATTCTGTTGGTATGGCCAATTACCCATGGAGGTTAGGACTTCTTGGGTTCGACTAGAAGCAACATATATTTATAATTTTGGTAATCAGGTTGACTTATATATGTTGCAAAATCAGTTTACCTCTATTCGTAAAGAGCCTAATGAATCTATAAGTCAATTCAATGAGAGATTCCGTGAGTTGCACGCTCAAGTGTGGGAAATTTTTGACACAACATAAGAGGAAGCTATTCAAGTATACATGGGAGCCATATCCCCCGTACTTGCTACATTGTTAAGGGAAAATCTTGATGACCCATATTTGCATAGAATCTATGAGGTCACAATAATGGTAGAACAAGGACAAGTGGAGGCACAACATGTTCCCATGAGAGATTGTTCTTCTGGAGTTATTGATGTCAACCTACAACAACCATCTAATATAGCACCCTCCACTCCAATGATGCCTAAGGTGAATGATCAAGGGGATGAATTTGAATGTCCAAATATTATAACCACCTTAGATATCGTCCAAGAGGAGGTGCAAGTTGCCAAGCCAACATCCACCAATGAGGATTGTGTAGAGATGGGTTCATTTCTAGAAATGCATGAGTATTTAGACAATGGAAGTTTCCTAAATCTAATTAGTTTTGAGATATGTGATAGGATAGAACCTTCCATGGAATCGAATAAAGTGGTTGAAAGTAAAATTTAAAGAAAATAAATAAATGAATTTGAAGATATGATAGAATTTCACCACTTGTTCTTGGAAGATGCTCTAGATGAGACTATTGAAACTAAGGGTCAAGAAGACCCACACCTTCCAAATTGTGATGAAATTGAATCATGGGTTACAAATGTGGATTATGATAGCCTTAGAAACTTGAATATAAAGAGTAGACCACTTTCGGAGATCATTGAACCATATTAGGAAGGTGAAGATGAATTTGATGAGAAACATATTGATGAATTGAAAGATGTTAAATAAGTAGTTGAGCATCACAACTCAATTTTGAAAGATGATAACTATAATCATTGGAAGAAATTGGATGAATATGCTCACTCTAAACATTCTAATGAACCATTTGTGTTAATTGACTTGCAGGATAGCACAATTGCTTTCTTGAATGAGGATACTACAAGTCTTGTACAATCTAAGAAGGTTTTGGAAAAAGGATTGGAATCTTATCAAGTGATGATCCTACTACCATGCATAAAGAAGAAAAAGAATTGATAGATGAATCAAAATATCATGTCAATGATACAATGGAGTTTCATACCATAAATTTAAATGATAATTTTTACAATGGTTGGGAAAGATATGAAGATGTGTTATTTTCTCACACTCCTATTGATGAAACTTCTATTCCTCTTGATATGTAGGATGTTGAAACTTCTACTTCACATGAAGAGCTTACATTTGCAAGATCAAAGAAGGTTACAAAATTTGATCATGTTGAATATAAATTCATTGAAGACTTTGTTGAAATCAAAAGGAAAGAAATGGTAAATGTTTCCTATGACTCATCGGTTTTGGATGAGGAAGAAGTAAAATCCTCTCTTTCATTTTGGGATATTGAAATTTCGAATACAAATTTGCATGATTGTTTTTATGATTTAAATGAAGAGATATCATGGATGGTTAATAAGAAATTGGAACCAAATGACAAAGGGGTTGATATATATGAAGTTACTCAAGTGATTGATCATGGTGATGTGTTATTGGACATGCACCTTGACCAACAAGATATAAGGTTTGAAAAGGATGGGTATGCTTTTGATTGGGTGCCTAACTTTGGTATCTTTGATGAATAGGTAATTAAGGAAGATGAAATACTACAAGATGATGAAGAAGGTAAAGACCATGACGTAGAAGAAGAAATCACAATGACTCACCAAGTTTTGGTAAATGAAAATATACAAAAGGTAGAACCTAACATTTTGTATCCAATAATCCAAGCTTCAGGTGAAAATTTGTATAACCATTCATTGTACTCGAATGATTTTTATGATGAAATGCCATTGAAGGTGAATGAAGAACAAGGATTGATTTCTACTCACACCTTTAATAAGATTGCTTTGATGAATGAAAAAGAAGTTGATGCACTTGAATTGTTGAATCAAATTCATCAACAACTGATAATGGAATCTAGGATAGAAATTTATGATGATCCTCATTTGATAAATATCCTAGATGCTTGCAAGTGGTTGCATAAATTTGATTGGCCTACAAACATGAAAAATGATTTGGCTTTAAATTTTTTAGAAATAGGCTCTTGTTTGCAAAACTTCATTATTGAAAAGGATAGCCTAATTCTAAATCATGAATCAAATTGTGAAAGCTACACTTTAATGAATAGACATGAAGGAATTGGAAATTAGTTATTGTCTAATCAATTTAATGATTTGAATCTCACCTATGGGATTGTTAATAGAACTATACTAAAATGGTGGGGTGAGAGAGGTAAGTAAAAGATGATTGTATTGTTTGACCTAATCTTGTTTTCATTGGATTTCTGTAAAACTTGGCTTGTGTATCATGTTATATATCTTTTGAAATGTGCTAGTTATGTTTACGATCCAGGGAAGTGATGGCTCAAAAATTTGCACCATATTGTACCATATGTATATTTTTGTATATAGTTTTGGTTTTTGTGCTTTTGGTTTGACAAGTTGTGTGTTTTCTTTCTTGATTAGTTTGTTTTGATTTAGTTTTGGTTTGTGGTTTTTAGTTTTGTGTGTTGGGTTGTTCCCTTGTTTTGAGGTGATGTTTCGTGGTCACTAACTTATGGTCTCTAGCCTATTTTTGTGTTCCTTTATTAAGTAGGTTGGAATACCGAATCTGAAAGTAGGTAAACCTGAGAAAATGGAGATGAATTATTTTGTGATCATGCTCAGATTTTGGGACTAAGAAGGTGTAAAGTGGAACAATGAAATATTTCTCTAGAACTCCACATGTAACTCACATACATTAAAGGGTATTTCTAGAATTATGAAGGATGAAGTTATCTTGATTTGCAACCCTACGCAAAAATCCAACATGCTCCACTTGTAGGCTACCTAACCCCAATGATGCTTGAAGCTTTGCAAGGCTTTTATTTGAAAAAAATGTATATATACATAAACAAAATGAGCATTATAAAGCTTGATCAAATCAGTCACAAGATCTAGATAAAATCTATCGAGGCTATGGATGCCTAACTGCCAGTAGGGCTTTGTCTAGACACAACTTAGGTAAAAGGAAATGCTTTGCAGAGCATTGAGCGAACACAGGGGTGAGTTAGATAAACCCTACCAGGGTTATAGACATCTAACTGGTAGTGGTACTCTGTCTATAGCCATTTTCATTATGAGCGATACTTCATAGCCTAATACAAAAAGGGATGATGGAATTTGGAGGATTTTTAGAGATGCAAGAATGAATCACTTTTTCACACACTGAGCAAAGACAGATGGATTAATTATTTTTATTCAAATTTGTTTACCCCCACCTTCTCGGACATTGCTAAATAATTTATGTTTTATTGATCTTGTGTGTTCTTATTTCAGATTGGGTTCTTCACCCGAAATGCTCAGGAGCATTTCCCAGCAGAGTTGCCATTTGTTGTGATTATCGCACAACTCACCCTAAAATTGGGGACCCACCTTTTATTTTGGTATTTGGGTGTTTGCATTTTGTTTTAAGTGTCTAATGCTTTGCTTTATTTTGGGTTTGCAACTTTTGCCTATTTGTTGTCGATGAATATTTTTTGTCGTCAATTTGTTACCGACGATATTTTTATCATCAGTTTGTTGTCGATGATATTTTTATCGTCAATTTATCGTCGATGATTTTTATCGTTATTTTTTTTGTAGACGATTATTGTCGTCAGTTTTATCGTTAGTGAGTTTATTGTTAAATTGTTGTGTTTTATTACTTTTGTATGTGTCAAATAATTATATATCAAATTATATATACATATATATATATATATATATATATATATATATATATATATATAAATAAAATTGAAAGTAATAATATAATAAGAAAAAAAATAAGGTAAAACATTGTAGTGTTTACCTTTAATTATTCTTGCTCACATATTATTTTAAATTTAAAGCCAAATATTATGGTAAGTATTGCTTTAGCTTTATCAAGCCTAATAGGTGTTATTTCTTTTGCACAGTATGTGAATAAAGACCCCACATGCATGACGTGGCTACATAGTGATGGACTCGATTCAGAGGTGACGACCTATACCAATAAAGTGGATGAACTGGACCAGGAGGTCCACTTGACCGAAGACCTAAAGTGGATGGGTCCGCATAGTTGGTTCTTGGGATGAGAAGTTTTGTCACATGTGAAAGGGGACTCATCCTCCTGGGTAGCTTGACGATTACTGGGATAGGCTTGCAAATTATCAATAGTGAGAATCCGAATAGAATTATGGGTGATGATTGAAGCTTTAGTGGATGACAACCGATAGCCAGATTGCGTGGTACATATTAGTGAGTTTACTAGGGAGGTAAATCGGTGTCACATTAGATGGGATGCTACCAACACAAGATAATTTTAATAACACGGGCATACGTGGATGTATGAGACACCCCCATACATAGAGTAATGGACATTGGCGAAAATCATCCGACGAAGATCTATCTTCGAAACCCAACATGCATTGCTGCTAATATATGTTATACATGGTTGAATATTTTCAAAAGGATGAAGATAATCATAGGGGATGATGTGGATTGAACGAATATCAACGTAGCATACCAAGAAGTTAACAAACTTAAATCGATTGGTTTCAGATTCATTGGTGGGGACAACGACAACTACCTTGGAAGAATAGCGATGATTGGTGACTGATACACAACATTAGCTAGCAGATATGTTCACTCTCAGAAGGATTCAACATCTAGATCGAATGGGGATTCCACACAGGTGCAGTGAGTGACATATTGAAAGACTGCATAGATGTTTCACCGTATGTAACAATGCAAACACGAATAACGTGGAAGATCCGATCATCAGAATCATTTGGAGAAATGATGGAAGTAAAATTTGAATTCTTATGATAATGAAACAACAAAAAAAAATTATTATGTTTGATTGGCTGTTGAAATATTACGATGACAAAGTTCACCATACCTTGGAACATGTTCTAGAAATTAAAGTCGATCATATGACAAAGGTTCCAATTGGTTTGATGTGTATGGCAGTCATGATGCAACACGGTCTCACAAAATTTGGACATGAACACTAAGATGGTGGGCGGTGAATGGATTTATCGACAACATGACTCGGATATTTGGTGTGAGGAAAATGACTACGAATTTGGTGATGGGACTAGTGAAATAGCCAGCGTGGATGAGGATCACAACGGCTATCTGGCAATGGATTTTGTGGTAGTAACATAGACTCTGTGTAAGCTGATACAATTGAAGGGAACCCATGATTTGGATGAGCAACAGTGCATGATGATTCATTCGGTGATGATGTGGTGACGTAGAATAATGTACCTGATGCCCATGATAGGTGTGCTGAGCTATGAAGTGATAGTGCTATGCACCTGATATCATCGACAAAAGTGCTATATTTTTACAATAAAAGGAAGTGAACAACGTTGACATTGGTACACCTCCAGATGAAAATGGAGGCGAGAGCTTGCGTATGAGAGAGTTGCGAATCACAACAATGTGGACATTAACCGATGGTAGCAAGCCAATCATGATAAGACAACGGGGGCACCCAAGAATGACATAACTCGATGATGGAGCTTCGAACAACGTGGAAATCAGAGCATGCCTTCCCGAAGGTGGATTCAAATGTAGGATCCAAGCGGGTGAACGCAGACCACTGGGGCTTCGATAGAATGAAATAAATAGCAGGTTGCTGGTTAGTGTAACACCACACAAGTATAGTACATGCAGGACGATAGTGGTTTTAGCATTTGCAAATTGCCCAGGTTGAGCGTTGCTGGTAAAAAATGTTATTCCTTGGCGTGCACTTCCAGTAAGTCCTTTAATTTTTCCATAAGGATTAGTGATGATGAGGTCAACCATCCTATGTTTAGACAATATCAGATGCATTAGATTAATATAACGTAAAAGGTATGATGCCCATTTACCACAACTTGCTTTACAAAAGGAAGCCAAGGATATAAAAAGAAATTAAGGGAAATGTAACTCATGGTAGTTACAATGAGAATAAAGACAAAAGGGCAGCCGTTTAGAAAAGAAAAGAAAATGTTATTGGAATAAAAAAAATGAAAAGACAATTGAAAGAAATGAAGGGACAACAAAAATGAACAGTTTCTCATTGAAGGAGAGGAAGCACAAATGAACATGACTGAAACATTAAAAAAAGATCAAAGCTTTGAAAAGGGGGCTGTTTTTGTTTGCAAAGACCAGAAATGCTGTTGGAAAAATTGTGTAAAAGAGAAACATAATTTTAATGCAATGGTTTTTTCAGAAATTTGGATTTTGTTTCTGAAATAGGAGAAAATGTTTTGCATGCTTGGATTTAATTTATTATTTTTCTTGTTTTCAGGTTTTGGACTTATAGATGATGTTTGATGCATGTTAATGGTCACACCATTGAATTTTTAAACCCTAAAATTTAGTCCTTAGGAGCTAGCACTCAGTTTATTTTGATTGTGCAAATGCAGGTTAAAATAGATTAGGTTACATGCAAAAAGTTTCTCATATCTTTGGTTTTGCAGGATGGGGTACCATCAAATTGATAAGGCTTTGCATGTTTGCATTTTCAGCATTCAAGTTTATTTCAGATTTTTAATCTTTTATTTTCTAACCCTTCTTTTGCAGATTTTTTTTAAAACTTCAAACATTAAAATAAAAATCGAAAAAAATTAAAATGATAAAAATAATTACATGGGGGTGAAGAATGAGATACACTCTATCATACGAAACAAATTTGAACTCATTTCAAAGTCATTTCAATTTTATAAAAATGATTAAAAATGACTGTTTTATGCAGATTTTTATAATTTCGGAATTTTTCTTTTTCACATTTTGGAGGTAAATCAGATTTTTAAACTTTGCATTTCCATTCATAAGCATAAGATGATATTTCCTTTATGAAAAATTCAATTTCATTAAATGGGGGTAATTTTTATGGCATTTCATTGGCCATCATTTAAGAGCAATAAATATCCTTCTCTTTATGAAAATTATGATTTCAAAGAGAGGTAATTTATCATTACATCAAAGGTTAGTGTTTTAAAACATTAAATTATTTTTTTCGTTATGAAAATTGATTTCATTAAAGAAAGAAAATTCATAATGACATTATGAGGCCATTATTTTAAAGCAATAAATTAGTGTCTCTTTATGAAAATTAATTTCATAAAAGAGGGACAATTTATTAATTATATCAAAGACTATATTTATCTTCATGATAGAATCTACATTGAATGGATCTTTTTATCATTTCAGATTCACATTCATAGATAGGTTTTAAACTTCTACTTCATGCTTAAAGTAGGATTTAATACAAGATAAAACTGGTTTAAAATCTACTTAATAAAGGAAGATAAAATCTATCTAAAAAAAATATTTAAGATAAAAGGGATTAAGGCTACATCGTGGTCATATGAGGGCCAATTCACATTTGATTTTCTTTAAGTTTTATGACCAATCATTAGTATATCATGGTAAAATAAACCAACACATGCCCCTTGTTAACAATAACTTGCAATCACTAAGGTTCCTAGCATTCATTTGATATATCTTCATTGAGATTACTAATACACATGTGCAATGCTTATATAGTAGAACCTTGGAGAAGTTTTTGTTTTAACTTATTTGCAAGAGAGGATTTTGTGATCAAAATTCTAAGGTGAGTGTGGTTTTGCAATTGGGCAAAATTACCACTCAACAAGACCCAACCATAACAAAACCAGAACTATTAAGGGATATTGATCAAAATAGTACCAATTGAATTCCATCACAACGACCAAAAAGAACATCTGCGTCCACATGGACATTTTTCTTTGCCATCAATATTGGGAAAGTGGTTTTATGACTACGAGTGGTCTCCATTGGGAAATCATCAATGTTGCTGACTTTACCTCATTGAAATCAACACATGAACAGAGGATGATCTTGGATCTCCATCGTAAATATCCCTGATGGCCACTTCCTCACACATTTGAAGAGCTGGTAACACCACCATCCATCGTGATCTGGGACACAAAAAAGAAAAAAGAAAAATTGGCAGCATTGTTAGTGGATTTCTCGACATTTGAAATCGTATTACATTTATAGAATGTTTAATAACAGATGCAACCACACCATCATATTGTATTTTGAATCTTTTAACCCTCATCAGACTCCATTTTTATTTTATTAGTGTTGTCTTGTCAACTCTCAAAATTAAAGGTATTGGCCGGTGCTTAGGGTGAAGTTCACACTCTCTCCACGCACTTTAATTATGAGCTCATTCAAAATCATTATGACTCATTCAAAATATGAAGAGCATCTTCATTACAGCCATGGTGTGCAGGCATCATCGAGAATATGTCACTGGCGCATCACCAGAACCAAGCTGGATATTGCAAAATATCACCAAACATTGTAAATGTATCATCGGAATTTAGAAAACCACTCAGATGAATTAGAATAACCACCCTCAAGAGAAATAAAATATCATTCCCAAAAAAAAAGAGGGGAAAGAATGAGGGGGGATTTCCATGAGGGAAATCCCCCCTCAAGCTCACAAGCTCAGAAGAAATCTTGGGGTTTGATACCAAATATTGGAATGGGAAAAGATGATATGATAATATTGATACAAAAGAGTACAATATATAGGCATAAGCCTATATAAAAAAAATGATAAATATCAATGAACATGACAAGTGTCAAAAATTAGGCATAGTGAACATTAATATTCTAACAGTTGCTTTGCCTAATAGAGAGAAAAATATCTCATAAGCATCAAGGTGCTATCAAAATCTAGTCATGAAGCTTTCCAACCTAACAATGGTGTCCATTGGAGTTTGAAGAGATAATTCAATCATTTTTACCATCAAATATCCAGATTTAGAGCCAATTATTTGCAATTCAATCGCGCATCGATCGAACAACCCTTGAACAATCAATTTGATAGAATAATCAGATATCGCCATACATCAGATTCAAAGAAATAATTCGTTGTTCAACGACCATCTCACCCCTAGACGGCCTGCAAGCGAAGCCATTAGAGCTGATGACGACCAGCAGGCCAACCCGACCCTACCCATGATGACCTATTTGTAAAATCTATCTTTTCATATTTTCTTAGATACAACAGATTAAGAGTAGTTTAATTTCTATCTTAGCATAGTTTATTTCAATTTTTATATGCATTCCTTTATTGTTTAAAGTATTTTTTTCAATGGCTTATCATGGAAAATGGACCTCATCTTGAGAGGTTCCACATTTATTACTAATTTCTTGTAAGTGCTTTTGTGTGCAGATCTCAGGTTTCTACATGAGCAAATCATCATAAAGATTCCTTAATCTTTGCATCATCAAGCGAAGGTCACTAAGAAACCCTCCATAATCAGTTTTGAAGATTACAAAGATCTTGTGAAGACACCTATCATTGGTTCCTTGATGTAATTTGTATCAATTTTGTGTAATCCCTAAGAGGGATTTTTTGTAACCTCTTTTAAAGACAATTTTTGAATATCAATGAGGACATTTTATTTTCTCTATTTCTTTGTCATTATGGTTACATAATGTGCATTATCATTTGATTTCATTTTACAATTTTAGGTGTATACTTTTTTCTACTCTATAGTGGTGATCACGATGGTACTTTTCCCATAATATCCTAATTTGTTGCTAATGTTTGCTTTTATTGGCTTTCTTGAATTGTAGGTACCACCATTCTGGGCTGGAATGACTCATAGACATAGCTGTCCTACCCTGTGATAGCCAGTAGAGTTGTCACTTTGCTCCCTAAAAACCTCAAAGCAAAGTCATAAAATCAACTTGGCAACATCTTCATCGAATGTTGGCTACACCTGTGAGTATATTTGTGCTGGAATTTACTACTTTTCACATAAAAAGTTAAGATTTCAAGTTTTGGTGGAGAAATTTAGAGAAATTTTCCATTTTCAAGCTCTTTGCCTGTGATCACAGTTGGGAACAATGACCTCTACTACTAGCCATCCCAGGGTACATCGACCCCTCTGTCTGACTATTCCTATGTCTGATGGTATCTATTATAGACTATTTTACACAGTATTAACCCTTATTTTACTACTTGTTAGGGTTTTCTTGCATGCAACCTATCTAAAAGCTAACTTCATTTAGGGTTGCATTTTATTTTTTTTGAAATTAAAATGCCTTTATTTAGAATTTGGAAATTTGAAATGTTCTTTCATGCATTAGCAAAAAATCATGGATTGCTTTATGTTGCATTTTACTTTTTGCATGAAATAAAAAGAACCCACACACACATCACATTTTAAATTAAACACCAGTGAGTTAGAAGTCACATCCAATCACTGATCAAGAATACAATGGTGGCCTTCATAACCACCTTGTTGGCTTGCATTATGGTTCTTCATATCCCATTTTGGACAAGGCTAGCTCCAAGTACTGTAGTAGTTATGGAAAATAACACACATTCCTTTTCAAAGGGTGTATCGCTGACCACATTGATCTGGGTGAGGAATGGTAGGACCTGTGCTCCCTCACTGAATTTGGATTTCATTACCAAATCTTGGTGGGTTTCACGACCTAGAATTCATCACCAAGCCTGTGTGTGAGAGTATACAGGTGAAATCCCTTCAACATTGAGTATTACATCAACAATATAAAAAAATCAAATAAGAGAAAGGTAATAAATAAATGAATCAAAATACATAAGCCAGTTTTAAGAAACACAAAGCAATATTTAAAAAAGATAATCATTTGTTACTTTACCTATTTTCTTACTGAATGCATAATAAATATAAAATGGTCATAACACAAAGCCATGCCTAGTCCTAGACTAAGGCTATAGGCAATGTATCAGAAGGTCTAGAACACCTTAGATACAACCCATCAAATTTATGTTTACCTAAACGATGTTCTAATAGCCATCATAGAGACAATTCCACACATGAGGGATCCAATAATTGAGATATACCTATTAGGAGGACTCCTATGGTACCTCCCTATGACCAAGAAGAGGATATTTTTATACCTCTTCCATCACATGCTACTTTTAGAAAAGATCCACCCATTGAGGGGTTGAGTAGAGGGGTCGCACATATTCATGTACCCAATCGATCCACAAATCCTTTCAAACTTAGAGTGGAATACATACCATTACTTGGTTGAGATGGGGGAGATACTCCTGATCACCCTTGGTTGAGTCATAAGCTAAATCACCTAGATAGGTATGGACCTAATGCAGCTCATAGAGCACCTTCTTTCACTCAGTCTCATTCTGAGGATGGGTGCGATGAAGATGTAGTTTATCCTATCCATACACACGAAGAGTGTTCTACACAAACATTCCATACTCCTATGTCATCCTTACATGAGGGAAACACCTCTAGGGTCAAGCACGAAGTAAATGTAGCTTTGATTGATTGATATAAGAGGGTAGCCATACCCACTGCACAATAAAATAGCTAAAACCCCTCGTATCGAGATGAGAAGTCATAGGCCACATACAACGGATCAAACATATCAACTTCCTAGGCCCAAAACTAGTTAGAGATAGTAATTGATCCAACCCCAATTGGTTTATTTACATCATGAACAACAAAATTTAGATCATAAGCACGTAAAACAACAGAGGTTACACTGCCAATGGTTGTACAAACATAAACTACATGAGGAAATAATACTAGAATAGATATTGCATGAAGAGTAATCATATCAGGTAGCTCATGATGATATTGCCATTCCTAGTACTTACCAAAAACAACTCAACACAAGGTATACTATGCAACAACAAGAGTTGTCCCTAGATCTACTAACAACCATCCTTTTCATGCCTCTATTCATCAGTCTTAGGAAAGATAGCACCAAGTGCCAAACCCATCAAAATATGAGGCCTATAAAGAGACAGAAGTAGATGACCAACAATAAGTGTATCCTGAGTTGTTGTGCAAGGATCTGGTAGATTATTACAATATTCCATTTCAGTCGAACAAGAACCTTCCATCTCCTCCTCCTGGGAGATATCTAAGAGAGAATGAGATAATTTCATCTCAGGAATATAAAATTCTCACAGAGTGTATCCAATAACTTGAGAAGTAGAGAGTGGATTATCAAATCCTACATTATATAAATTATACAATAAACCTCTTGATCCATTGGTTTCTAGTACTACTTACCCAGAGAATTTTGAAATGCCTAAGCTAAACAAATCTAGAGGGGACAACGATGCACAATAACATGTAACAAGTTTAATGAACTTGTGTTTTTAGCTCCAAGATAATGATGCTTTGTTATTAAGAACATTTATGATAATACTCTCTTGCATAACCTTAGAGTGGTATAACCAACTACCTTGACATAGCATTTCTATATTTGAACAACTAGCGAATGCCTTCCTTGAATGCTTCTCTTTTGGAGTCAAGAAGAAGGTAAACCTAACTAACTTGTTGAACCTACGATAATATGATGATGAGCCAGTTATGGATTATGGAAATAGGTGGCGTAAGATAATGTCAAAACTGCCATTCATCATTCCTATTTCAGAACTAACCTGAATGTTTACTAAGAGCTGCTCGAAACACATATAACTTCTATTAAAATTACAAAAATATCAAACATTCGAAGAGGCTTTGACACAAGCCAAAGTTATTGAGGATATTAATGTTCAAGAGGGAGACATTAAGTTTCGTAAGAAAGAGTGGAACAAAAATACTTGTAAAAATCCTCATTAGGTAAAACTAGTGCCTGTGAATTAGATTTTTCTAAACATTCCCAAAGCAAAAAAAGTACAAAAATAGCCTAATTATCAGGCTCAGCCCCCTTAGATGCAATACAACAATCAGTGCCAATGAAATCAAGGTTAGGATAAGCAACATCATCCTCATCATACATACATGCCATTGCATGAGTCTTTGGTATCCCTTTTTAACAAACTATGCGAGGCTAAGGCGATCACATTGCCTAAAATCCGCTTGCTAGATCTAGCTCGCCCGAAACCTAAAGGGTATAGATAGAACTTATATTGTTCTTATCATAGGCATAATGAACACGACATACAAACATTCTATGGTTTCAAAAACCTAGTATAAAACATGCTTGATAAGAACCAGTTACAAATAGATAATCCTCTAGCCTTGGATAATCAATAGATGGGAATCTTTAAAGATCCCTTGCCCACCCATGAGGTCAAGGGTAATCAAATGGGGAAAGTAAATGAGATACATACAGATCAATCCACACATGGATTTATAGGTATGATTGTAGCACCCTAAAAATGACTCATTATAATTTTCACTAAAGACAAACAACCTGTAAAAATGAGCCTCTAGCTGATTGCCTCGATTTTTGTGCCCCTTGGAGAAATCGAGCAATCTGGACAAGATCATACGATACGATCCTAAATCGTACGATACGATCTTGAATCGTACGATACGATCCCTGATCGTATGCATACGATTTTGCTCAAAATTGAAAGGCTTAACTCAGCAAGGCGACAAATTTTGTTTTAATGATTTTTGTCTCTATCTGTGCAACCGTACGATGGTTGCGGGATCGGATTCATCCGATCAAGCCCAGATTGGAAGGAGTTATAACCAAATTATTCCCAGCCCATTTTGGTTGATTGGATCAGCCTATTTAATCAGAAACTCCTCCTCTCTGATCTCCCCTGGTGCAATTGGCATTCTGACTTCATTTTGCACTCGAAATCACAGAGTTTTTGGCATTAGTCCTAGGCACTTTTATGTTTCATGCAGGATCAGAAGGTTACGATCAACAATCGAATGATACGATTTTGCATTGGAAGATAGTACGATTTTTCTCTGAGGTCACTTGGGGGTAATTTTTGATACTGGTTTGCATTTTCTAAGATTTATTCTTCATACTTAGCATAATTTGATCATTTCCATTTGCATAGGGTATTAAATTTAATTATTTATATCCTTGGAGTTCACCAAATCTGCATATAACCGCATACTTCACATAGCTTTGATACATGCATGTGTTAATCTTGATCATTTCAATATGCAATAGCCGACATATAATTCAATTCATGCTTAGAAACATCATTTGCATCCACTATTTTCTATCTTCTACATTTTACCCATGAAGTTGCAGGATTCTATCAAGATCGGATCATCCGATCTCTGATCGGATAGTATGATTTTGAATCGTATTCGTACGATCTTGCTCGATTCGTATGATTTTGCCCTACTGCATATGATCTGGACTGCAATAAAAAATCAGAACCTCCATCAAACTTTTGGATACAGATAAGGGTCTTTTATCACTTTTTAAGCACTGCATCATCCATTAGGATTCTATTTTCCATTGTTTGTTGCTTACATATGAAATAAAATTGCATATAGATTAAAGTAGTTGCATATTGGCCAAAACTAGGTGTATTTGAGATTTGATAAAAGGAACACATCAAAACAAATCCTAAAACCTAGGCATAGAAACTACCATAAAATATTTCCTAGTGAACCCTAAATAATTCATCAAAAAATCACCATAAGAAGGTACAATTAAGTGCCTCTCTCTGAGGTGTAGATCTACTATTCCCCCACTCCCCTTTGAGGCATGGATCCATCAGCCTGGAGGAAAGGAGTGCATGAATTTTAGACCTACATTCTTTGGTGAACCCGACGTGAATACATTAGGCATATTTCTGATTCATAAAAACATAAAAAGGCATAAAAATTACAAAACAAAACAAAAGTCCAAAAAGAAAAACCATCAGTTAAACTTGCATACTTTAGTGAAATTCATAGATGGTAGATTACAACAGTAGAAGAGTTGTACTTATAAATGTTAAATTATTATTAGACACACAAGAAATTGCTCAAATACTTGGACCCACTGACGTTTTCTCCTTAGAACAGTGGAACGAACTTTGGAAAAGATTAGACATCATAAAATATCACGAACCTGAACTTAAGAAAATCATAAGGTTTGACTTGTCTAGAATCCTGGATCCCGATAGTGCACCTTTCTACTTTGACCTTCAGAGAGCATGTGATAGGTGGCTAGCAGATAAGAGAGCTCTCATTTCCCCAAGTTTTTACTCCTTTGAAGATTATCTTGATGATGCAGTAACGGTACATAAATTTTTATCACGTGTGGAAAATCGAGAGGTTGTCTTAGATGATAAGAGAAGATTCAATAGAGTTCCTAGAGCTATGATTTATCAAGAATATTGTCATGAATTATACTTTTATAGGTCAAATTGTGAAGTTGATTGCATCACTATAGCTCATTTCATAAAATTCTTAAAAGTCAACTTTCAGTTTGAAGAAGAACACTATATGACCCCTGAGGAATTAGAACCTGTTAATGATATCTATAAGCTTTTCCAGGAAAATTAGAGTATAATATTTATAATACTGTAAGTTCTGTTCTATAAGTCTTTTGTTTGCAATCCAAAACTACAAAAACCCCAAAAACATAATATAATTTAGTTAGGTATATATATAACATATATACCCCAAGCCATTAAGCACATATATATAATCATATATATCTGCAAGATAAAATATTTTAAGTGATAATTCCCAAATTAAGAAGTGGAAAAGAAGTAGAACCTGACTATATGGGAGAACAAGATCAAGGAAATTTTGAAGATGAAGTTCGAGTTGAGGATTATGTATCATCAGAATCAGATGGGGAAAACCATGCTAAAGAAGAAGAAGTTTTCTATCATAAACCTCAAGTAGATGAAGCAGGTAATCTTACATTTACCTCCACACATCATTTTACTAAATTCTTAAAAGACAATATAGATGTCATCAATCATGTAATACAAATAGAAGCTCAACTTCCTATGGGAGATTATTCAATGGAGGCTTCCATAGAGGCTGCCCTCCGATTGAATGGGAATCCATTAACATACATGAACAAGAATACAAATCAAGTTGATACATCTCAGAATGTAAATCAGAATATAACACAACCACCACCAGCAATAGCTACAAATTCTAAACAAAAACAACCAGTTTCTGCCTCACAAAAGGTAGCACAAAGAATTAAAAAGATGCATAAACTTAGCCAGAATCAACAAAAGGTCCAACAAAACAAAATTCCATATCAACTTCATAATAATCCTCCTAGCAACACTCTACATAATAGTGTTTCAGTTGGGAATCAATATACAATAGCACCAACGCATTATCCAAGACACAACAACAATGTGATGCAACAAAACCAATTTGGTGGACAACAACAGGGACTTGAAGCCTTGGTTAAACAATTAGCTTCAAGACTAGATCAGATAGATCCTTACCATCCCTCTTATAGTTATAGAGAGATGTGTAGCCAACCCTTGGATCCCATTGTAGTTGCTCAACCCTATCCTAAGCATTTCCCTATGCCTGTCCTCCCGATATATAGAGGCACCGAAGATCCTATTGAGCATCTTCGCATGTTTAGGATAGCATGTCATGATATATCTCATGATGACTTATTGTTGCTAAAGATGTTTCCTAAAAGTCTTGGAGGCATGGCCTTAGAGTGGTATTATCAGTTACCTACAAACTCTTTAAGGAATTTTGAAGAGACAACAGAGATGTTTGTCCATCAATTTAGTGCCTATATAGAGAGGCATGTGACCATCAAGGATTTGTATAATTTAAAACAAGGAAAGGATGAGAGTTTTGCTGAATTTTTGACTAAGTGGAGACAACTCTTAGGCAAATTACATTTTGCATTACCTCATCATGAAATGTTGGATATATTCATTGGAAATTTACAAGAGCAATTATCTTATGAACTTTCTACTGCTACAGTAACCACTTTTGATCAAGCCATTGATTTAGCAAGAAGGGTAGAAGAAGCCCTTATTAGAAGAGGTCACTTTAAGAAGAAAGACGAAGACAAGAATTCTAAAAATCAATATAAAAATAAACAAGTAGTGGGTGATGGAGTTACTGATAGCAGGAATACTTCCATTGTTAGTGCTACAAAAAAATTTGAGAAATTCTTATTGAAAGTTCCTGATAAACCACCAAGAGAATTCACAAGGTTGAATCAACCTTTAACAATGATTTTACCTCAATTATTGGAACGAGGTTTGGTTCGATTGCCTGAAATAAGACAACCATACACTATTGTAGTTGGATATAGGGTTGACTTACATTGTAATTTCCATCAAGTAGATGGACACTCCACAAATTCTTGCAAAATATTAAAACATGTGATACAAGACTTGATTGATAAGGGTAGAATGGAAGTTCAACAATTTTATGCAAATAATAATACTCAAAATACCCAAAAACAAACAGATCAAAATGCAAATCAAAATTTAGATATTTTTCAACATCCCTTACCAAAGCATGGTAAAGAAGCAGTAAACCAAGTAGATCATCATAATGTTCCTCATCCAACTAGATATGTGGGAACAATTAGTAGTTTTATGCCTCAACAAGAATTACAAATATCCTCATCTGTGGTTACAACTAGACCAATACAACATTGTCAAAATAATACAAAAAGTGAAACAAGGAGTGAACTAGAGATTGCCTCAAATAGTTTAGAATATGAATCAGATCAAATCACCCCTATTACGGATTTTTCAGTTCTAGAAGAGCCATTTCCAAGAAGGATAACTACTAGACCATCATCTCAACAATGGCTTTCAAATGAGCAAGCAGAAAATACTAGATCCCACTTTGGTGATCCTCGATATAGCAATATTATAGGCACCATTGGAGTTGTCACAAGACAACAAGCACAAGTTCAAAATTCACAAAATCAAAGCCAAAATGAGAAAACAACTCCATTTGTATTAAAACCCCCTACTAAGGGAAATAATGTATTAAATTCACAACAAAGATCTCCATATGATATCAATGAACAATTAGCTACCATCACAATGAGGATTTCTCTCTTGGACCTCCTAAGAACTTCCCCCATACATAGGGAAGAATTAATGAGAACCTTAAGTAAGATGATGGTACCTGAAGATATTGAACCTAATGCAGTGGTAAATGTTGTAACCTTGGATGAAACAAATTTCATATATTTTTTGTGATAAAGATATTCCTCCTCAAAGTATGTATAGAGATAACCCTTTATACATTACAACATTAATTGGAGATGTAGGAGTTAAAAGAGTTTTAATCGATAATGGATCATCTTTAAATATTTGCACATATGATTTCTTTCAAATATTTGGATTTAAAAAAGAAGATATGAAAAATACTGAAATGATTATTAAAGCATTTAATGATGAAACTCAAGAAACATGTGGAGTTATGACGATCCCATTGCAAGTTGGTCCAAGAATTTTGGATATGACTGTGTTTGTTGTACCTTGTTTTGCATCGTACAACATTCTTCTGGGTCGACCTTGGATCAATGCAATGAGAGCAGTACCTTCCACATTACATCAATGTGTCAAATTTGAGTTCAAAAATCAATTAGTCACCATCCATGGTGACCCTAGGCCATTTGATATGTGTGCTCTAGCGGAACCTATAGGAGTTTCATTTTGTCCCGCTATGTCTTCTTCTCATCCTAGTCCACCCGCATCATCAAGAATTTTTAAATCTAAATCACCTTCTAAACCCACATCCTCAAAAACATGTTCTAAATCACCATTGCCAACAAATTCTAAGACATTCTCATCTTCTGAACCCATATCCAATCCATTTCCCAAATCCTCATTATCAAATCCACCTCCTGAGTCTACAATGTTTAAATTCACAACATCTAAAGAACCAGTTAAAGAAGATATTCCATCTACTTCATACGCTCTTTCGGATGAAGTATTACCGGACTTATCTTCAGTACTTGCAAACTCAGAAGAAGTTAATTTTGCTACCCAAGATTCCTTGGTGTTATCTAAGTTACCTCCATCTCCCCGAACCTTGGGCTTACCAAAGAAGGGAAGCATCTGCCATATTGGGAGTTGTGCTTTTGTATATGCGGGGTATGATTGGGGTAAAATTTTAGTTGTAAAAATTACAGTCGATCAGGATGGATTTGCTAAATGTTATTTTTCTGATGGATATATAAAATCAAAACCTATGATGTGTAATATGGGTTATAGAGGTAAAGGTTTAGGACCTCATGAAGATGGTATGAAAGAACCTTTAGAAGTTGAATATTGGCCTGCCCGATGTGGTCTTGGCTATATCCCCACAAAAATAGAACCATTCCCATATGAAGATGATGATCACCTTATAACATATCAAGAATATATGGAACAACAAGAGTCCTTTAAAAAGATACATACTTGTAATATGTTAACTGTAGTTTATCCAAAAATGATTGCTTCTCCGGATGAATGTTTAGAGGGTGATATTGTTCATGACATATCTCTTGAGGAAGTCTTAAGGAATAAATTTTTCTTTGATGGATCTATGCCATGTATAGCTAATATTGAAGCTACTACTCCGTAAGAAGAACTAGCCAAATGCACATTAGAAGAATTACAAGAAATGGGTGTTTCACCCGCACCACCCAACTTTGAAAGAGACTTAAACATTGTTGTAGGAGATACTTTAAAGGTTAATATTGGAACAGAAGAGAACCCTCACTTAGTCAAAATTGGATCAGAATTAAGTGAAGAAAAACAAAAACTATATATTGAATTTCTCATAGAATATGTTGATGTGTTTGCTTGGACATACATAGATATGCCAGGCCTAGATTCTTCTGTAGTTATGCACCATCTAGTAGTGCGCCTTGATGCTAAACCCGTAAAGCAAAAACTTAGAAAAATGCATCCTAAAGTAGCACTACTAGTCAAAAGTGAATTGGAAAAACTTTTGAATGTGATCTTTATACAAGCTATAGACTATGTCGAGTGGATATCAAATGTTGTTCCAGTAACTAAGAAAGAAGCTACTAAGATCAAAGTTTGTACTGATTTTAGAGACATAAATGTTGCATGTCCTAAGGATGATTTTCCTCTTCCTAATATGGATCAAATCATAGATTTCACAGCTGGGAGTGGGATGTTATCCCTTATGGATGGATTTTTAGGATACAACCAAATCAAAATAGCTCCTGAGGACCAACCTAAAACAACTTTTATTACCCCCTGGGGCACCTTTTGTTGGAAAGTAATGCCTTTTGGGTTAAAGAATGCAGGAGCAACCTATCAAAGAGCTATGACATATATCTTTCATGATATGATGTATGATATTTTACATGATTATGTAGATGATATTATAGCTCGTTCAACAAAATAAGATGATCATATTAATGATTTAAGAAAAGTATTTGATAGACTAAGAGAATATCTGATACGATTAAATCCTGACAAATGTGTGTTCGGAGTAAAATCAAGAAAATTATTGGGGGTTATAGTTTCTATGCGAGGGATAGAAGTAGATCCTCTCAATATTAAAGCTATCATGGATATGCCACCTCCTAAAAACATATCAGAGTTAAGAAGTCTACAAGGAAAACTTCAATCTATCCATCGTTTCATTGATAAATTGGTGGATAAAATAGGACCTTTTCTTAAATTACTTAAGAAGAATATTCCCTTCAATTGGGATAAAGAATGTCAAGAATATTTTGAGAGTATTAAACACTATCTCCTTACTCCTCCAGTGCTTGTTCCTCCTAGACCAGATCATCCATTCATTTTATATATTTCTGCTTTGGAACTTGCACTAGGAGCTATGTTGGCTCAAATTGATGATGAAAAGAAAGAACGAGCCACATAATACATAAGTAGAACTTTGATAAGCTATGAAACCCGATACACTCCATTAGAAAAACTTTGTTTAGCAGTTGTGTTTTCTACGCAAAAATTGTGTCATTACATGCTTAGTCAGAAAACATATGTTATTGCTAAGTCTGATCCATTAAGGTACTTGATGAGTAGACCGTACTTGTCAGGATGCACAACTAAGTGGGTTCTTGCTCTTAGTGAGTTTGAACTCACATTTATCGGCCAAAAATCCATTAAAGGCCAAGTCATAGCAGATCAATTAGTTGCTGCACCTTTAGAATCTACTCATCCCATGAACATTGAATTTCCTGATGAGTGCCTTAATCTAGAAGAAGATCATTCCAAAACATGGTCTTTGTATTTTTATGGAGCTAGATGTATGAGCGGTGTAGGTGCCGGTATCATATTGAAGTCTCCCCAAAAGCACCTTATACCTTTGTCTTTTAAGTTACAATTTGCTTGTACTAATAATACTGTAGAGTATGAGGCTCTAATCCTTGGATTACGAGCTGCTTTAGCTTTAAAAATTAAGGTTTTGTTAGTTTTTGGAGATTCTCAGCTTGTGATAAATCAAATTAATGAATTTTATCAAACACGAGATGAGAAAATCCATCCCTATAAGGACTATGTCCTTAAGCTTATATCATTATTTGAGAAAGTAACTTTAGAAGCTATTCCTAGAACTAGCAACCGTGTTGCCGATGCTATGGTTACGACTGCTTCATTGTTGCCTTTGGAGTTAGATGATGAGTATGCTACCATTATTATTCACCAACTCCAAGAACCCACTTCCTCTAAGTCATGCTTAGAACCATTAGATGTGTTTTTGATTGATGAAATTACCCCAGAATCTTGGTATGCAGATATCTTTAATTTTCTCCAGAAAGGGACTTTCCCTGAAGGATTAGATAGAAACCAATGTAGGCTATTACGTAAGTGAGTTGTTCACTTTGTAATTGTTGGTAATACCCTATATAGAAGATCCTTTGAAGGTATCTTGTTAAGATGTCTCAACCTAGAAGAGTCTAAAAAAGCCTTAAGTGAAGTTCATGATGGGTCCTGTGGAGGACACTTTAGTGGAAGTGCCATTGCTAAAAAACTCCTTAGAATGGGATATTTTTGGCCTTCCATGGAGAAATATGCTCATGATTATGTGCATCATTGTGATAAGTGTCAAAAGCATGTTGACCTTATCCATGCTCCTGCTCAGGAACTCCAAGCCATATCCTCCCCTTGGCCCTTCTCTAAATGGGGTTTAGATATTATTGGTAAAATCAATCCTATTTCATCTGATGGTCATAAATTCATAATAACAACAACATAATATTTCACAAAGTGGGTTGAAGCTATACCTTTAGCTTCTTGCACAGGAGTTCAAGTTTCTAAATTTATTTTTAATCAAATCATTTGTAGATTTGGAATTCCATCTAATCTCATCTCTGATAATGGAACTTGTTTTAAGAACAAATATGTTAAGAAATTATGCCAAAAATATAAAATCCAACATAGATGGTCCACTCCTTATTATCCACAAGGTAATGGCCAAGCTGAAGCATCCAATAAAACCTTAATAAAAATCCTAAAAATATTAGTTAATAAATCTGGTCATGATTGGCATATTCAATTATATCCTGCTTTGTGGGCTTATCGAACTAGCGTTCGTACTCCTACAGGCGCTTCACCTTTTGTCTTGGTTTATGGGTCCAAAGCCATTTTTCCATTTGAATTAGAAGTTCCTTCTTTAGCTCTTCTACTTCAAGATGTCGAAGTAGGAGATGAATATCACACTGGCATATTTAGTCAGCTGGAACTTTTGGATGAAAAGTGCATCCATGCTTTAGAGCATCTTCGTGCCTATCAGGACAAACTTAAAAGATCATATGCAAAGAAGGTTCACAATCGATCCTTTGAAGTTGGAGATTTAGTCTTAAAAGAAAATAAAAAAATACTAATGCAAGAAAAGATCTAAAAGGAAAATTTCAACCTAATTGGCTTGGGCCATATGTCATCATTGCTAAATTTGGATCAGGTGCATATAGATTGGCTTCCTTGGATGGGAAAGATCTCAAGGAACCCATGAATATCATGCATTTGAAGAGATATTATGCATAAAATCAAAAAATTCTATATCTGTACATAATTGTAAATAAAACTTCTTCATCATTTGCAACCCTCATATTATCAAAATACCAAAAAAATCAGCAAACATAAAAATTCCCAAAAATATTTCAAATTGTTCTTGCATCAGTGTGTGTTGTTTTTCCAAAAATCAAGTTATATTTTATTTTATTTCAGATAAATTCAAAATTTATCTTGAACCATGCACTTAATTTACATCTTTAAATGATTTTGATTTGTCGTTTTGATTATAAATCTCTCTTGTATCAAAAAGCACCATTACTTCATTAAATATATTTTGAGTTTTTGGGACAATGATCTTGCTACTTCTTGAACCAAGAACACTTTCTCACATCTTAAAAATGATTTGTTGCTAAATTTGAAATAAGATACTACATAGTAGTCTTAGTTCCATAAGTGAAAAGTCTCCCTTGCTATCCTATTATGCGCATGGTCTAGAATACTGAGAATTGGCAAAAGGACAAGCTCCCTCCCTACCCGAATAAAATCCCTTGCCCTACGTCTAATCTGGGCAAGTATCCCCAAAAGAAAAAACAAAAGAAAAAGCAAAATAAAAAGCAAAATAAAAGAAGAAAAGCAAAAGCAATAAAATCCCCTTGTTCAAAAATAGACAAGAAATCCCTATTCCAAAAATTTGAAGAAAAGAAGGGGGTAGTGAGCTTGAATCCCTAGAATTCCTCAGTTATTTGAAAGTCATGAGGTAAGCCCCATAATAGGTGGTTTGTGCCCAACCCGCTTGACCTTGGGTAATCCCTTTTCACGTGGTGACATGTCTGTCACATTAGCGACCTTCTTTTGTATAGACCAATGTCCGCTTATGGATTAGCTAGCTTGTGGTAACTTGACTTACATAGTAGTTCTGTACACTGGCATGCACAAAATCATGGTCAATGAACATTTCACTTGCACACACATTGGTTCATAAAAAGTTGCTTGTATCATTACCTTACTCAAAATCGGTAAATCAATTTCACAAGCACACACATTTGATTCTTGAGAGATTTTGTATCATTATGTCAAATCAAATGAACTCACTCATCACACACTGGTTCTTGATAAATTTGACTTTGTCTTAGGAATAAGTTAAAATATTTCTTTGAAATTTGTTAGACAACTATTTTTCATCTATCATATTGCATCTTGACTTCGCGATGATGGTATAATTCCTAGTAATTGTTTTCTCAAAAATTTCACACTAGGAATTCTATGCCTAGCGCAAGTCATATTTCTTATTTTTCATGTTTAAAATCATTTCATATAGCACAATGATTTATCATACATTAATTTGCATCTTTACGAACAAACAAATTCATATCATCATGCATTGCATTTTTGACTTCGCGATGATGGTATGATTCCTAGAAATTATTTGTCTCAAAATTTTCACACTAGGAATTCCATGCCTAGCGCAAGTCTTCTTTCTCAAATTTTAGGTCTAAAAGTATTCAATATTAACCTCCTTAAAATATGTGATACGATGGTTTGCTTCATATTAATTTAATTTTAAAAGAACAAATAATTTCATATTATCATGCATTACGCTTTGACTTCGCGATGATGGTATAATTCTTAGTAATTATATTCCTAAAATTCCCACTAGGAATTCTATGCCTAGCGCAAGTCATCCTCCTCAAAATTTCATGCTTAATCACAACAAATAAACCTCATTAAAATATCCTTTAAAAGTCAAAATTTCCTCATCAACAAAATCAAACATTTTTCAAATATAAGCCTCAAGAATATACTTGAGCACCACAAAAACAATCTTATTTTTAGCAATATAAAATTCCTCACAATAGGATCCGCTTCGTGACCTAGCGAGCACAGATCTCCAACAATGGTCACATAACAACACAACATCCTTCGAGGAATATTGCTAATCCCCTTATTCCATCATATTACAAAACATCTTCTTTAAAAACATATTTACATAAATCAAGTTTTCATTTTAAGCATGATTAAAAATATTTAAATCAAAAGCATGATTCTAAGAAATTTAAACATCATAAACAATTTTCAATCGAATATAATCAAATCATACAAAATCACATAAGACAAAGAAGATCATTATATATATATATATCAAAAGTCCATGTACAAAATAAAGTTAGACTGGTATGCCACAAAATCCTCAAAAATCGGCATACTCAGTCAATAGATATATACAAAATGTCTAAGATCATCCCCGAGATCCCCTAGAACTCTGAGCATCATCATCTCCACCAAGGGGTCATGGTACTCAGAATCCTCCTGCTCCGGTGGTAGTAGCTATCCTGGTAGCCGAGCACGACCTCGAGCGACTCGAGGAAGCCGAAGGCTCATACATCATAGGCAGCGGCTGTCTCTGTCCCTTAGGAACTACTGTAAAATATAGGGCCTGGTAGAAAGTTGCCCACCCAATAGCCCTAGACAACTCCTCCCCTGAACCGCCCCTAGCCTATGAGGATGAAGGGGCTAGAACTACAACTCCTTGAGTCCCAACACCCTATCCCACTTGTGCCTTAGCCTATGCTAGCTCCACCTCTAGGGTCTCGATCTTAGTCTTCTGGGTGGCATTCTCTACCCTCAACCTAGTAACCTCTACCTCGAGATCCCCTATCCTACTGCTCTCCCCTACCTCTAGGACCCTCTTGCCCTTCCCGGGTGAGTCAGGTCTCTCCTCCCATTGAGGAGATACTCCTCCCTCCTATTGGGGTGATGCTCTCCTCTCCTCTTGATGACTCCTCCCAGGTCGGTCCTATCTCCTCTGAGGCCTATGGCCACCTCTAGTGTGAGGCCCTCCTCCTCTAGGGGGTACCTATGTCCCCTATCACCGTTGACTAACTAGATGGGCCACCTACTCTAGGGCACTCTATGGTCGGGTAAATCTCGATGGGCAAACCCCAACATACCACTGTGGGTACCTATCTATCATGCCAACATCATCCCCATCTATGGCCTACACAGGCTCATCATCTAGTGCTAGATCCAAAAATATAGACATACTCATTGTACCACTGATGGTAATGTGGTCCCGAGTCACCCGAGGATAGGAAATATCTCCCCATGTAGGGATATCCTATTGTAGCCCAAACTATCATTGCACCCGATCAAAATGGTGCAACTCTACCTCTCCCTGGCCCATCCATAGCCAGATGGTCCACCTGATGTGGGCCAACTCGAAAGCATCCTCATCCCACCTTGGTAGACCCCTCCAAGGTCTCCATGTGATATCCTATGGCCGCAGCTCATCCATGAGTCACCTCGCTACATCGAGGCTAACTCATCCCCTGTGCCCTCTCAATAGTGGCCAATAGAAAACCCTAGGTCTATCCTCCTCTACCCTAGGCTGACCATCTATAGCTCAAATCAGAGGAAGTCCTATAGGTCATCGGATAGCAATATGCTCCCAACACCACACCTATAGG
This sequence comes from Wollemia nobilis, assembly GCA_028583015.1. Classification (NCBI taxonomy): domain Eukaryota; kingdom Viridiplantae; phylum Streptophyta; class Pinopsida; order Araucariales; family Araucariaceae; genus Wollemia; species Wollemia nobilis. The sequence continues at coordinate 18,000,525 of JAQPPZ010016947.1, read as the reverse complement.
AATGAGATCAAAATAAGTCCCTTTTCACCCTTGTAGACTACCCGATGTAGGAATTAGTATAATCTACAAAGAAAGAAAGGTCCCCAAGCAAAGCGCACCTCTTGATCATGCATATCACACACCACCTCTACCAAAGTCTAGGGTAAGTCCTATCCACTGAGATGGCTCAACAGTAAGCCACCCACAATGCCACTCAATAGAATTGTCAGTCTGGAGATGCCCTCTACCTCCCCCAGTCTATCAATAACAACTCCACCCTACTTCAACAAGAAGCTAGGGTCTCCTATCAACCTCCTCAATGCTTGGCCTTGATTTCTAGATGTAGTGATGTGGACACCCCTCAGTGGTATCCGTAGGATCCTCTAGACGTCCTCTAGCATGGGTGCCATCTCCCTTATAGGTAGTCTAAAGTAGGATGACTCTGGATACCATCTCTCTACCAGAGTCATCAGTACCCTCATATCTACTAGGATATGTGGCATCTCCACCACATGTCGTAATCCCACAACCTCCAAGTAGTTTCTCTCACCCTCCGTGAGAGCACCCAAATATGCCCTGAGTGTAGAATGTCTCCACTCCTGGTTCTTTAATTCTACCATATGTTAATAAAAATAAAGCAATAAAATTTTTGTCAGTAAATCGTATCAAAAATTTCAAAATCGTATCAACAATTTCAAAATTGGATAAAATAATGTCAAAATCGTAGCATTTTTATGATATCGTATTGATATGATATCGATCGATCATATCGATTTTGGTCGATATCGTACCATACGATATCGTGAAATTGATATAATTTTATGAAATCACTATGATTTCGCATTTAGGGCTACGCATGATAGTCGTGCCCTAAAAATTCAAATTTAACTTAAAATGCAACTAAAAATAGGAAAAATCTAAGCTAAGGAAGTCATAAATCCATACCCGGAGGGATCCATCACCAGCTCGAACCAAATCAGCATGATGTGAAGTCTCTGCCATGTTTTTCTCTAGAGCTCTAAATAGGTAAAAAGGTAAAAATGCAAATGAATTAGTTTACTTTTTCTTCTTCTTATTTATTCATTTTACCCTTCATTTTTGAATTTTTACCCAAACATCAAAATTTGGTATAAAAATTCGAAGGGGGTATCATATATATCACACCTTAAAACAACTTGCATTAAAACTTGAAATCATCAACAAAATTTGCAATAAATTTTTGCTTTCTCGAAAAGTGTGTCATACTTTTCTTTAACGCATTTTCTTTCGAAATTGTGCTAAAGAGGGGGCAAAATGTAGCACCCTAAAAATGACTCATTATAATTTGCACTAAAGACAAACAACCTATAAAAATGAGCCTCTAGCTGATTGCCTCGATTTTCGTGCCCCCTGGCGAAATCGAGCAATCTGGACAAGATCGTACGATACGATCTTGAATCGTACAATACGATCTTGAATCGTACGATACGATCCCTGATCGTATGCATACGATTTTGCTCAAAACTGAAAGGCTTAACTCAACAAGGTGACAAATTTTGTTTTAACAATTTTTGTCTCTATCTGTGCAACCGTACGATGGTTGTAGGATCGGATTCGTCCGATCAAGCCCAGATTGGAAGGAGTTATAACCAAATTATTCCCAGCCCATTTTGGTTGATTGGATCAGCCTATTTAATCAAACACTCCTCCTCTCTGATCTCCCTTGCACAATTGGTATTCCGACTTCATTTTGCACTCGAAATCATAGAGTTTTTGGCATTAGTCCTAGGCACTTTTATGTTTCATGCAGGATCGAAAGGTTACGATCAGCAATCGAACGATACGATTTTGCATCGAAAGCGTACGATTTTGCATAGATAGTATGATTTTGCTCTGAGGTCACTTGGGGGCAATTTTTGATACTGGTTTGCATTTTCTAAGATTTATTCTTCATACTTAGCATAATTTGATCATTTCCATTTGCATAGGGTATTAAATTTAATTATTTATATCCTTGGAGTTCACCAAATCTGCATATAACCGCATACTTCACATAGCTTTGATACATGCATGTGTTAATCTTGATCATTTCAATATGCAATAGCCGACATATAATTCAATTCATGCTTAGAAACATCATTTGCATCCATTGTTTTCTATCTTCTACATTTTACCCATGAAGTTGTAGGATTTTGTCAAGATCGGATCATCCGATCTCTGATCGGATAGTACGATTTTGAATCGTATTCATACGATCTTGCTCGATTCGTATGATTTTGCCCTACTGCATACGATCTGGACTGCAATAAAAAATTAGAACCTCCATCAAACTTTTGGATATAGATAAGGGTCTTTTATCACTTTTTAAGCACTGCATCATCCATTAGGATTCTATTTTCCGTTGTTTGCTACTTACATATGAAATAAAATTGCATATAGATTAAAGTAGTTGCATATTGGCCAAAACTAGGTGTATTTGAGATTTGATAAAAGGAACACATCAAAACAAATCCTAAAACCTAGGCACGGAAACTGCCATAAAATGTTTCCTGGTGAACCCTAAATAATTCATCAAAAAATCACCATAAGAAGGTACAATTAAGTGCCTCTCTTTGAGGTGTAGATCTACTATTCCCCCACTCCCCTTTGAGGTGCGGATCCATCAGCCTGGAGGAAAGGAGTGCATGAATTTTAGACCTACAATGATAAACATTGTAATACGTAATAAAAGGTACAACCAACCTGAGCCACTTGTGGCTCCCATTCAGATACCTGCTGCACCCCAGCAAGGGCCAGTTCAAAAATTGCTACCAGGTCCACCGTCAAAACTGATGATTACCATTAGAAACAGGCTTACTCAGAGCCTACAAATGGCCTTAGCCAAGCTTTCAATTTATGAGCTCATTCAGAAACCCCTAAACATAGGGAAGCACTCCTGGAGATTCTCAAATATATTGACCTTCAGTGCCATAATCCTAATGCATTCACTAAATTTATGGGGCACATAAAATAATACAAATATTCTCTGGTCACATTCTATGACCATGAAATTAAACAAGTTCCAACCAATGTAGTGAATCCTCTATTGCACATAATCATTTGTATAGAATAAATACCTTACAAGCGAGTGTTGATCGATATAAGCTTGTCGATCAACATAATAATGATGACTGCTTTAGAGCATATCAATATTCTGACATCACACATAGTGGCATCCAATTTTACATTGTGAGCATTCAATGATGCATTATGCTTAATGGTTGGTACCATAGTCCTACCTATTCAGGTGGGACTGAAAACCATTTATGTTTTATGCCATGTGTTGGAAGGAACGATGCAATAGCATATTGCTCAGTCATCCTGTTGGAATATGTAATGCAACACTGTGTAAATTATTCTTAGACTAAAATATAAAGTCTAAAGAATAATATTTGAATTATAAAATAATTCTATTTTATGTAAAAATATTCCCACCCAATTAATAAATAAAATAAGGGTGCTAGGAATATTTAATTTGTGGGAAAAAGTTATTTCCCCTTTTCTAGACAATATTAAAAAGTAACCAATAACTTTTTAATATTTGATAGATGGATTCTCTTCTAAAGAATAAAACTTGGGATCTAGTGCCTTATCCTAATAAGAGAAATGTTATTGGGAACAAGTGGGTCTATAGAATCAAGTACAATTCTAATGGAGAGATAAAAAAGTATAAGGCTAGATTGGTTTCTAAGGGTTATGCTCAAAAACATGGCATTGACTATGATGAAACCTTTGCACCAGTTGCCAAAATACCCACCATTTGGCTTCTCATTGCTATTTCTTCTGCTCAAGGTTGGCATATTTTTAATCTTGATGTGAAAAGTGCCTTTCTAAATGGTGATTTGGATGTGGATATCTACAACCACAAGGATTTTTTGTACAAGGTAAGGAAACACTTGTGTGTAAACTAAAGAAAACTTTGTACGGTTTGAAGCAAGCACCTAGAGCATTGTACATGAAGATTTCAGGTTACTTCTTGTCTCTTGGTTTTGATAAATGCTATTCAGATACAAATATATATGTTCTTAGGAAGGATAACTTGGTCATTTTAATTGCTCTATTTTTTGATGACCTTGTTATGAATGGAAATGAGAATGAGGCCATTTTTGATTTCATCTCCAAATTAAAGTCACAGTATGAAATTACTGACCTTGGTCTTCTACACCACTATCTTGGTATGCAAGTTTATTAGCATGAGGATTGTACCTTTTTGAGTCAATCCAAGTATATTTAAGATCTTCTTAAGAGGTTTGATTTGGAGGATGGAAATCCTACTTCCATTCCTATTTCTACAGGGGTTAAGTTGGAAGTAAGTACAAAATCTTAGTTGGTTGATGCTACATTGTATAGGCAACTCATTGGTAGTATTCTTTATGTTACCATCACAAGGCCAGATATTGCTTTTGCAGTTGGTATGATGACTAGGTTCTTGCAGAAACCTTATATTGAGAACTTAAAAGCTACCAAGAAGATTTTGAAGTACCTTTCAGGTACTAGAGATTTTGCACTCAAGTATTCTAGGCTTCCTTCCTTTGCTCTTTTCGGCTATGCTGATTCTAATTTTGGAGGGGATAGAATAGACAGAAAGTCTACCACAACATATGTTTTTAGTATTGGGTCTGCAACTATCTCTTGGTCTTCCAAGAAGCAAGATACAATTGCTCTTTCTACAATGGAAGCAGAGTATAAGGCTATGACAACAACTACACAAGAAGTGGTTTGGCTTCATATCCTCATGAAGGAAATTGGCTTTGAGAAATTTGGTCCTTCATGTTTGCTCTCCAATAATCAATCAACTATTGCCTTGGCTAAAAATCTTGTAATGCATAAAAGGATAAAGCATGTTGAAATCCAAGCCCACTTTATCAGAGAGAAGGTATTGGATGGGACTATTTAGTTGGATTATTGTCCATCATCTTCTAATTCTGTTGATTTGTTCACCAAACCTCTTCCCAAGGAGAAGTTTTGTAAGTTGAGGGACTCACTTGGTTTGGTGAAGTTTTCCTCAAGGGGGAATGAAGTGTAGTTACACTTGTGTGATGACAACTTCATCCTTATGAGGTGTTTTGTACTATATATATGAGTTGATCTTTGGTGGTATAATTGCTTTTTGCATCTCTTTTGAACATGGTACTTTCTTGTTTGCCTTGTGCAAATTTTGTACATGTTACTTTGTAGATGGCATTGTGCAATTATGGTATATGATACAATTGCTTTATGCGACTCTTTTACATGGTACTTTCTTGTTGCCTTGTGCAAATTTGTACATGTTTTTATGTAGTTGGCATTATGCAATTGGTTTATCATGGTACTTTCTTGTTAGCATTTATGCTACTTTTGTACATGATGGTTGGCTTTATGCAACCGATGTGCACACTTTATTATTTTCATATACCTTATGCAAATATTGTACATGGTACTTTTTTGTTAGCCTTGTGCTACTTTTGTACATGGTACTTTAGAGTTTGCATTATCATGGTACTCCTTGTTTGCTTTATGTAACTTTGTACATGATATTTTTTGATCAACTATATAGCACGTGACTATAAGTATGGCTTAGCATCTTTTTGTGATGACGTATAGTTCACTATTTGTTAGATCAGTTTTGTTATCATCTTTGGATATTCATATATGCTGTGGTGAATATATTTATGATGATGTATATAACTGATATTATGTTGAGTTGCTTGTAGCTTGCAGGTACTTTCATTTTGGGTTTTTTAGGCTTACTGAAGACACCCTTGTGATGTTTTCTTCTTGTCATTTGCAACCACTTGTGGTTGATGGATGGCTTTGTAAGCTGCTTCTAGATGAAGCTACTTCGTTTGGAGCTTGCAGTATCATTTTGGCCCATTTTGTATTGGTGCCTTATTGTAGACCATTATTGGTCATAGAAGCTCATTGTAACTATATTACTCATTTGATTATCATCCCCGTTTGTATCTTTAGGGGGAGAATTTTTCTTTTTTGCATAATTCCTTTCCCCAATATTGCATTAAGGGGGAGTGTTGGAATATGCAATGCAACATTGTGTAAATTATTCTTAGACTAACATATAAAGTCTAAACAAAAATATTTGAATTATAAAATAATTCTATTTTATGTAAAAATATTCCCACCCAATTAATAAATAAAATAAGGATTCTAAGAATATTTAATTTGTGGGAAAAAGTTATTTTCCCTTTTATAGCAAATATTAAAAATTAACCAATCACTTTTTAATATTTGATAGATGCCACTTGTCACACATATCAAGATAATATTGTGATAAGATTTGTCACACATCTCAAGATAAGATTATGATAAGATTTGTCACACATCTCAAGATAAGATTGTGATAAGATTTGTCACACATCTCAAGATAAGATTGTGATAATATTAGGGCAATTTTAGGGTTGTAGTAGAAAAGTTTCTCTTTAAATAGGGGTGTTGTCTACTACATCTTGTCATATCATGTTGATGCATATTGTTGCATAACATTGAAGCATTCTTGTATTGTTGAATAATTGAGTAATATAGTTAGCTTCATAGTGGATGTTTCCCTTCTTCATTTGAAGTAGGGTTTTACCACTTTATTGGTGTTGTAGGTTTTCCTCTTTTGTGTGTGATTGATCTTTTGGAACATTCTTTGATCTTAGGGAGACTTTGCTTGTCTCACACATCCTTGGATCCGAGACATGAAATGTGTCCCTTCTATTTTACATCAATGTATTAAATACATTCATGAAGGATAGGTTCATGTCATCCCATCGGATGATGAACCCTTTAAGTACGTCAATCAGGTTAGTAATCCAAGGGAGTTCATCTTACCATCAACGCATCTGGACATCAGACCTAGTTCTCCCATTAAGCATCTAGAGCGCAAACCTAAAGTAGCACATGTTGATCCATCCACCTCAGCACCACCACCATCACCTAAACTAGTAGCTACTTCTGATAAACCTTCATCATCATCTGATCCTAAGATCAAATAGAAGCTGAAAGCACCCATGGTAGATGATCCTAAAGTCATCCCCAACGTATCTATGATGGATATTCTAACTCCCATGGAGGAGGAAGAATCACCTAACATGATGGATGATGTGCCTCAACCTACATCACCTGCTTCATCTACTGGATCATCCACACCTCAAGTGACTATCCATTTAGTCAACCCCGAGCTTACCGAATACTTGGTACAAAATGTAACTTTTACACCAATTATCGAGTCCATGCAAGACATGGGGAGACCTCATGCTCCTCCCTTGCCCATTGGAATGGTGGTACCCTTAGGCATACCACCCAACCAAACAAATTTCATATATGGGGGTTTTGACTCAGCCATAGATCAATCTCTAGTTATCCATCATGATAATGAACCATTTGCTTGCAACATCTACTATATGTCAAACCCTAACTTTGCTCTCAGATACTTCTATCATTGCCATTGGCATGGTAGTGGTTTAGGTCTTTATGAATAGGGTATCATAACACCCTATCTACCATAGTACCAACTACCTACTGATAAGTTTGGTTTAGGGTATTCCATCCGCATGTCGGATGAGTTGTTGGCTAGTTTCCTAGAGCACCTAAGCCTAGGATTTGGGGTGGACATTGATGAGAATGAATACACTGACCCCAACCCTTCTCATTTATGGAGGGATCATCACCCAGTCACCATGGTTACCATAGAACCTCCTGTAGTATATCATGAGACCATTCCAGAAGAGGAATCTAAACCAGAGGATATTCCTAAAAATGATTGGGTAGATGAAGATGATGAGTATGAGGATGCAACTAAAATTGCATACTTAGATCCTACCCACCTTCGTCATCTCAATAATAATACAGGAGACATTGAGCCTGCTAGACCCCTTATAGACATAGATGATATCTATCATAGGGTATTTCCTCATCTACCTAACTTGAGGTAGCTGCTCCCACTTGAGGACCCAATTATCCTATCTACTCCTAGAGTGGACCCAGAGATCCCAATACCTCCTAATCCACATCTGGAGCATCTAGAGCAACCATTAATCAATAGGTCCTACCCCTATGGTCATGGAGATCACCAACCATCCATCAATATGATTTCCATTGATTTAACCACACCCCTCTGCAATCCAAGTGACCCCTCAAAGTCATTGCACCTCAACCTTGAGGCCATTGACTTTGATCATGCCACGTTGCCCCCATCACCTGAGGAGTTCTTCCCATGTGAAGAAATATTGCAACCATTTCATTTTTCTCTAGGCCATGCTCAGGATGTCTATAATGCTAAGGTCAAATCTAAAATGATAGATCTTCCTAACCCTAGTGGATGACATCCACTTGATCCCTACACCTCATCAACTTGAGGAGGGATCCCATATGTCAATTGAGGAGACTTTTGATGTGGATATTGGCAATGATCCTAACCATCCTAAGAAATTCAAATTTGGAGAAAGTCTATCTCTTGAGGAGTGTGCCATCCTCATACCTCTTTTGATAGAGAAGTCTAACATTTTTGCTTGGTCGTACAAAGACATGTTGGGTCTTGATCCAAATTTGGTTACACATAACCTTTCTTTAGACCCCACTATGAAACCGGTCAAGCAAAAGCTTAGAAATATGCACCCAACAATCACCTTAATGGTGAAGGATGAATTACAAAAGTTGTTGGATGTAGAGTTTATTCAGCCCATCGACTATCTAGAATGGGTATCAAACATGGTACCTATAGGTAAACCTGATGGGAGGATCTGTATTTGCATGGATTTTAGAGACCTCAATAAGGCAACACCCAAGGATGCATTCCCATTGTCGAACATAGATGCTCTCGTAGATGCAACTATAGGTCATGAGATGTTATCCCTTATGGATGGATTTTCAGGCTATAATCAGATTTGGGTCAAACTCGAAGATCAACATAAGATAACCTTTACCACTCCATGGGGAACATTCTGCTATAAAGTTATGCCATTCGGCCTTAAAAATGTTGGTGCCACCTATCAGTGGGCCATGACATATATTTTTCATGATTATATGCATAAGATTCTAGAGGATTACATAGATGATTTTCTCACCAAATCATTATTGCGTGAAGAGCATGCAGAAGTTCTACGTAAAGTCTTTGATCACTTGATAGAGCATAATGTCAGGCTGAATCCTAAGAAATGTGTTTTCGATGTCACATCAAGAAAACTCTTGGGATTCATAGTCTCTAAATGAGGGATCGAAGTCGATCCTGCAAAGGTCAAAGTGATTCTAGAAATGCTTCCCCCAACGAACATCAAAGAGCTTCATAGCTTACAAGGCAAAGTAGCATCCATCAAGTGCTTCATAGCATAGTTGTCGAATAAATGTCGACCCATGAATCGACTGCTACACAAGGGGGTCCCATTCAATTGGGATGAAGACTGTCAAAAGGCCTTTGATGAGATCAAATAGTACCTAGAAATGCTACCAATTTTAGCTCCACCTCGACCAGGTGTGCCTTTCTTGCTATACATTTCAGCCATAAACTTTGCTCTGGGAACCATGTTAGCCCAGAAGAACAAAGAAAATAGAGAATAGGCTATCTATTACATTAGTCACACCTTGGTCAGTTATGAGCTGAAGTATGCATACATTGAAAAGCTCTACTTAGCAGTGGTGTTTGCTACCAAAAATTTGTGCCACTACATGCTAAGTCATACCACGTATGTCATATCAAAAGAAAATCCTTTGTGGTACATGATGAGTCACACGTATCATAATACATGAACCACAAAGTGGATCATGCTATTGATGGAATTTGATCTTGAATTCATCAGTCAAAAATCCATTAAAGGTCAAGTCATAGCTGATCAATTAGCAGAGGTACCTCTTCAGGATGATAAGCCTCTCGTTATAGAACTACCTGATGATGCAATGTTTGCATTATCTGAGTCACCTGAACCTAAAGAACTGGATAATAAAGTAGACATGACTTTGTTCTTTGATGGTTCCAAGTGCGAGCAAGGGGGTGGTGCAGGGATCATGTTTTTCATGCCACAAGGAGCTCCTATGCCCTTGTATTTTAAACTTGATTTCCCTTGCACCAACAATAACGTTGAATATGAGGCTCTAATCTTAGGTCTCCAAACAACTATCACCATGAAGATTAAAAAGCTTAATATCTTTGGTGACTCCTTGCTCATTGTAAACCAAGTGAAAGGAATTTATCAATGTAGATGTCCCATATTGAAAGCTTACAAAGAGCTTGTGGACACATTACTAGCCCAACTGGATTGGTATGACATCGAGGTAGTCCCTCGTACGTCTAATCATTTATGGACACAATGGCATCTTTGGGATCCTTAATCCCTCAGAATCCTTCCATCGATTTTACAACCATCCATGTTAAAATGCTCTCACAATCAGTGATGTTGCGTGAGGCTCCAAACAATAAAGAATCAATCCACATGATTCAGATAGAACCAAATCACGAGTGGTTCTACAAAGCCCAAGACTTTCTGAAATAGGCATCCTAGGGGTCCTTGATCTCGTAGGGTCCTTCAGAGAATGGCACTACCATTCATCATAAGGTTGTTTCCCAATCTACATTTGTGCATAATGAATCACAATGAGAACAAGTTGTTCAGTCAGTTGAAGCTCAAGCTTATCAGGATTGGCTCATCCAATTAAAATATTACCTAAAACTTGGTAGTATCCCTTAGGGATTATCGCATGCCACAAAATGAGCATTTAAATAGAAAGTGACTAGGTATGTCTTGCTAGGAGATATTCTATATCATTAGAGCTATGATGGACTCCTCCTTCATTGTCTCGAGCCCCAAGAATCTGCTTGGGCAATATTGCAAGCTCACGATGGTACCTATGGTGGCCATTTTAGTGGCATGGCTATCATCAAGTGCATCCTTAGAATGGGCTATTATTGGCCCATGATGGAGAAGGATTATTGCTCATATGTCAAGAAGTGCATAAAGTGTCAACATCATGCTAATCTCTCACACCTACCATCTCAGGCCTTGCAACCGATTCAATCGGCTTGGCCTTTTTCTCAGTGGGGATTCGATCTAATTGGGAAGATCTCTCCTCCTTATTTGGGCCATCACACATTCATTATAATGGCCACTGAGTACTTTACCAAATGGGTGGAAGCAATCCCTTTGACCACTATGACTGGAGCTCGTATTGTGGAGTTCATACTCCATAATATTATATGTCATTTTGGTATTCCATCCAAAATAATATCGGATAATGGAACATCATTCAAGAACAAATATGTGTGGGCTTTAACATCCAAATATAACATTCAACACAACTTTGCAACACCATATTATCCACAAGAAAATGGGCAAGCAGAGGCCTCTAATAAAATTATAGTTGCCATATTGAAGAAAACCATCAAGGAGAATCATAAGGATTGGCACCTTCAATTACCTCTAGCTTTATGGGCTTATCAAACTAGCATTCGAACACCCACTAGGGCAACCCCATTTTCTCTAGTATATGGCACTAAGGCCATTATGCCCTTGGAATTAGAAATTCCATCATTGCGAGTCTCATTGAAAGAGTTCATCGATGATGACACTTCATGACAAGCTCACCTCGATCAATTGACCCTTCTTGATGAACGATGAGTGAATGCTCTTGAGCATCTTCACATTTATCAAGATCATCTTAAATGAGCTTATAATACTAAAGTCCATCCAAGAGACTTTAAGGTTGGGGATCTTGTGCTTAAAGAGAACCAACAAAACTCAAACCTACCACCTCATCTACGAGATAAATTTACGGCCAATTGGTTAGGTCCCTTCATCGTAACAGAGAAGATAGGACCAGGTACTTATCACCTAACTTCGCTAGAAGGTGTTGAGGAGCCTGAACCTCTCAACATTCTTCATTTACGGGTATTTTATACTTAATTCATAAAACAATCAAAATCACAAAAACAACAAAAATCATCAAAAATTCCAAACAAATCAAAAAACATAAAAACACAAAAACAATACAAAACATTAAAATACAAAAACATTTACATTATGTTATCATGCATTCCATTATATGCACTCATTAGTTGCATTGCATTAGGCATATTCATCCATTGCACTTGCATTAGGATAGGTTGTGTTTACATTCTTACGAATGACACCATGTTTGTATGTCAATCATGAATCCACATATCATTATCATTCATATTTTCCTTGTGAGTAACTATGTTTTTCAACACAACTTATGAGTTGCTATAGGGTGTATACTAGGGTTTTTGGTCATTCAACCATCCCTAGTTATCTTTTCAGATTTTGTAGAAAGCTATCTTGGCTTTTAGAAGGTAAGGTCTAGTTTTGATAGTACCTTGCATATCTCAAAATCCCAACACAATTTTACACATTAACAATCCGAGTCTGAACAAGGAAGGATGACACTACAAAGTGGTCCTTGTCACCTTAAGAGAAAGGTTTTCCTTGCTCATATTATTATGCGCATGGTCTAGAATGCTGAGAATTGACAAAAGGACAAGCTCCCCCCTACCCAAAAAATCCCTTGCTCTTCCACAAAATGAGCAAATTCCCAAAACAATGCAAAATAAACAGTGATTTTCATCACTAAGCAAATCCCTTGCTCAAAAAAAAAATGTAAAATAAACAATGGTTTTCACCACTAAGCATGAGCAAGTATCCCAAGCAATCAAAAGAAAATAAGGGGGTAACGAGCTTGAATCCCTAGAATCTTCAGTATTCAAAAGCCATGGGGTGATCTCCATTACAACAATGGGTTGAATGAAACCCACTTGGAAATGGAGTAGCCTTATGCATGGTGATATGTCTGTCACATTAGCGACCTTATTTTGTACAGACCAATGTCAGCTTATGGATGAGCTAGCTTTAGGTGGCTTGTATTGCCTAGTAGTCTAGTCTAACTACATCCAAACTCAGGATCATGATGACCATAGGGTGATCCTCATTACAACAATGGGTTGAATGAAACCCGCCTGGCAATGAGGTAGTCTTATGCCTCATCTAATATATTCACTTTGCACACACAGGGATAGTGAATATCTGGGTCTTCTTAACAGGCTTGTATCTTTCAGGAGTCTTGTGTAGTCATTATACAACTTTTGATCAATCAACTAGGGTGTTTGAGTCTCATGGAAAACCTCAAAAATCCCCTCATAGCAACAAATCATCTCATCAACAATCACAGTTTTCCTTATGAACTTTTGTTTATTAAGGGGTCTTCATAAAATAGGATAGATACCGGATGGATATCAACAATGATATTTAGATGACCACTGACTATTTTATGCATACCTTTTAGTTTGCAAAAGCTTATAGGGAAAGCCCCTACATCTCACATCATTTCATCTCACATATGGATGTATAAATGATTAATTCTTATGATAAGGATTAACATTTTCATTCATGATTTTTATACATTTTGTGGTGTCTACCATTAGTTTGTTAAACATAAATTAGATTCATTTATTATGTTTTAAGTGATTAAAGCATACAAGTACATTTGCATTAGACCATCCACATGAAATTAATGCATTACATACACATTATATCCACCATATCATATAACAAAAATTAAATGCATAATCAATTAAACAAATCAAAACATGCATTTAACATTAACTACTACATCCATATAAGCATACATAGTAGTACATCCATACATCTAGATCATAGAATCTAATCATACATCAATCATCTAACTATTGCATGTCATTAGTACATCACATATATAGAATAACACATCATCATATAAGCATTACATCCATCAATGCATCCATAAAAATAAATCAAAACCATAACACATAATGAGCCATAAAAGGAGATCATATATATGTGTGAAAATAATAAAGTACATCATGGTACAAAATTGCCCATAGGCTACAATTGTGTAGGTCCTCAAACCTTACACTCAAAATAATAAATACATGATGATACATCAAGTGGGGCCTACACCCCTAGAGTCACCTCCACCCTCGACCTCATCCCTATGAGGCTACCTAGAACCACTAGCTATTGATCTCTCTGATCGAGTTGATGACCTATGACTAGGCTACACTGATGACTACCTAGACTCACTCTACTTGCTCCGTTGGGAGCCCCCTATTGTAGACCTCTCTAGAAGACTACCTCCACATAGCCTAACCCTAGTCTCTAGATCAATAATGTATGCTGCATCTGACCTACAATGAGCTATAACCTCCTCTAAGAGGCACCATAGTTTGCTCATATTTGCATCCCCCTTGATGTTGTTGGTCCTTGTGTGGCTATAGTAGAAGGTGCACCCTAACCTGTAGTCATGACTACTAGCTAAACCTAAAGAGCATCTCGCTCTACTATCCTAGCATCCCTCTTGGTTGTCATGGCTATCAATTGAGTGCATAGAGTGTCCCCTCTATGTAACCCTATCAATATCAGTCGAGCTATCACCACCTAGACCTTGAGGAGAGCTCTCTCCTCAGCATACCCCTACCATAGTTATTATCTAACACTCAACTAACTCTAAGAAATAGTGAGAGATGTATCTCACTCTACTAACCACCCCTATGAAGTCTGTAGCTACATCTATGTAGCCTATAGTTGTGCTCATAGTTGGTCCACCTCATCCTAGGAGCATCCTCCTCACCCTCCTCCTCAACTTGGGGCCCCTCTACCTATCCTACAGCCTACCCCTACTCACCCTCTATCCTATGATGCACTCATCACTCATCATCATCTTCACCCTCCTCTATTACCACTTTATAAGCCTACTCATAGGACCACCTCCCTACCATATCCGGGTAACCCACTAGGTATCATACTCTACATTGGTCCTTAGGTCCTCTAAGCCAGTCTCATCCATTATAGGGTCTGCCTCCTCTGATAGTGCCTCCACTCGAGGTAACTCTAGATGTGTCTCATCATTATGATGATAGAGGACTAGCTCCTCTAGCACATCTTTAGTAATCCCAAACTATCGAGTCACTTGAGAGTAATGGAAGTACTCTCTCTCAGTCCCATGGTACCCAATGAGCCATCTACCATATCTCACTCTAGCTAGGTACCCTATCACCTCAATCCAATCAGGGTAATCCAAGTAGGGTCTCCATATGACTTGCTCTCATTGTAATCTATCCAATGATTCAATGTAGTGTGCTAATATACCTCCATGTGGGTGACTCTACCTAGACTCCTCATACCATAGCCATCAAGATGCATAACCAATATCCTTATCTCCTATATCTACTCAGGGCATTGGTAGTCCTACAGATCGATCCACTCAAATGTGCTCCCATTACCATATCTGAAGGAGCAAGCTGCAACCTAATCCAATGCATCTCCGATGCTGAATACCATATTGCTCATTGTATGAATGAGATAATAGTGTGCTACCCCATACCATAATAATAGGCTACTAAATATCACACTCGAGAAGATCCTAAAACATGTCCAAGAGGTTCCAAGGGAACCTTACTCCTGAAGAGTATGGTAGCAAGATGTTGGAGATGATATGCATCGCCACTGTCTGTCATTGAGAGAGTACACATGCCTCATTCCACTCGCTGACTAGAACTTCACCATGATCCATCTTCATCAAAGCCTCATTCATCCTAACAGTAAATATCCTTTGGAGAATTTTTTTATGATCCCAAAAGGGAGTAGAAGTGATGGCACATATGTCTATCAGGATCTTCAATATTTGGTATACATCCTCTAGGGTCACTGTCATCTCACCAGTTGAGAGATGGAAGGTGTTGCTCCTGCTGTCCTAATGAAAAACCAGGGTCATCAAATATGCTTGATCTGATATCATAGTTGAAAGGCACTCCACCTATTTGAGGTTAATTGTCTTAAACCACTTATAGTCCTCCTTAGTCAACTAGCCTTGTAACTAAACCAACAAAGTGGGTTTCCTATCGCAAGCTATCATAATATGACGCCTAATAAATTCAAAACCAATCAAAAACAAAAAAAAATACTAACCTAACCTTAAGATAACCTAAGCTACATTCCTAAAATAAGGTGAGGTTCCTTTCTTATAGTATAATGGGGTTCCTTTATCTCATTAATTAGTGAGGTTCATTTTTAAATTCCATAATTTATGAGATATGGATTGAGAGTTCTACCTTACTAGCTCTGGCTCCTCTGCTCCTCGATGCCTCTAGTTGATCTGCCATGGTGATGTATCAGAAGTTTGGCAACATTTCAGGTCATAACCTCTCTCCTCCACCTCACAACTCAATTTTCTCTCCCTGTTAGCTGTAAAAATAACATTAAAAATTACCACAATTGTTTTTATTTTTTTTCCAAATTTGGCAACCGTTCTCGTGAAGGGCGATTGCATTTTGGCGTAGCTATTATACCTTATGATGGCCCCAAAATTTGTAAAGTGCCATCATTGTACCCTAGGATGGCCTCCAAATGGAGATAAATGCATACATTTTATGAGCCTCATGAGCTTCAATTTGGACATCTAATAACATCTAATGGTCCACTTTCATCAAAAATTGCAAAATTAACAAAAAATCAAATAAACAAAATCTCAAATGTGCCTCGTACCTAGTAATTTACCCTATACACTTGGTGGTTGCAGCGACTTGCTATCCATGCAATCTGGTAAGATGAGTAAATTACCATAAGATCATTTGAACCAAATCATTCATTGATAAATTGAAATATCTTCACTTCAATCCCCAAGAAGGCCATGCGATCGGACTGCTCCATGGGAATGAGGCATACATTTCATTCTTCTATGAAGTTTCATCAAATCATCGAACATAGTGATTCACCTCATGCTTTAATTGAATTGCTATCATCTTGATTCCCTAAGAAAGCCATGTGGTTGGACTGCTCCATGGGATAGAGATGTACAATTACTAATAATGGTTGAAATCATAGCTATAACAGGACTTTCCCTTTTACATTTGTTATCATCTTGCACTACTCAAGTAAGTCATCTTGGTCAAGCGACTCATCGCTTTCATCACTTGCCATTTCCTCATCGACTCGTCGCTTGAGGGGGTAGTCATAATCAAAGAATTCATAATCAAAATCAACAATTAAACACTTAATCATGCAAATTGCATTCATCCAAGAATCATTGCTAACAACTATCATAAGCTTCCCTATTTGCTAGGGCAAAAAGCAAAAATGATAACTAAACCTTTGTCAGTCTGAACTTACGGTCCTTGTAGCTTGACAATGCTACCCGTATGCCTTCAGATTCATCAAAGTTTTACTCAAATTAAGCCTACCAATTTGTTGGAGGTAATGATTCAAAGATGCATGCTCTTTCCATGATTGGGGCATCTAAAGTTGACCAGATCAATGAACATCAATCAACCTGCAATGTGACGTTAGGTTGTCTATTTTTTCTCAGTGTTGTGCTTTCACACAATGCATCTCAAAAAGGGCATCTGTAGACACCTAAAACACATCATGTTGAGGAGGCTACCCATATGGACACCTTTTTAGGCCATATGACTCATCTTGGGCCTTCCCAAGACCTAATAGTGGTTCTAACCACTCAAACAGGGCAATCTGACCCTTTGCAGCCTAAGTCATGGTTCCCTTTGATGGCTCCCTAGTAGTCGTGGTTCTCCATGATGGCCTCACAGTGGCCACCATACCCAATAACGGCCCATAATCCTAGCTATCATAGCCTATGATGGCCTTACCTGTAACAAACTCGAGCTCCCCAAGCTGAGCCAAATTAGTTACAGGGTAGTTGAGCTTAACGTATTGAGCACAAGAAGCTTCTAGAAGTGATGCTTGGGATGCCTAATCCTAACCGAATCTTGATCTTGGCTTCCCTTGCAAGCCAAGATGCCAATTGGGAGAATCTATAAAAGGTGCCCAAAAACTTCATGAAAATAGAGAATTGAGATCGAAATCTAATGCAATGAAGTGTTGTCGGTTTGCCTAACAGAGAGAACATTCTCTCATAAGCATCAAGGTGCTACCCAAATCCAATCATGAAGCTTGCCAACCCAACAATGGTGTCCATTGGAGTTTGAAGAGCTAAATCCCACCATTGTTGCCATCACACATATGGATTTAGAGCCAATTCTCTCCATGATTCAATCATGCATCAATCAAGCAACCCTTGAACAATCAATTTGATAGAATAATCAAACATCACCATGCATCGAGTCATGAAGAACATGATCTCATTGTTCAACGGTCGTCTCACCCCAAGATGGCCCTGTAGGTGAAGCCATCAGACCCTATGATGGCCAATAGGCCAAGCTAAGCCGACCCATGATGGCCTCTCTGTAAATCTGTCTTTTCATGTTTTCTTAGATATAGTAGATTAACAGTAGTTTTCATTTTCTATCTTAGCATAGTTTCATTTCAAGTTTTATATGCATTTCTTTACTATTTTAAGCATTTTCTTTTCAATGGCTTATCATGGAAATGGACCTCATCTTGAGAGGTTCCACATTTGCTACTAATTTCTTGTAAGTGCTTTTGTGTGCAGATCTCAGGTTTCCATAGGAGCAAATCATCATAAAGATTCCTCAATATTTGCATCATCAAGTGGAGGTCACTAAGAAACCCTCCATAATCAGTTTTGAAGATTACAAAGATCTTGTGAAGACACCTATCATTGGTTCCTTGATGTAATTTGTATCAATTTGGTGTAATCCCTAAGAGGGATATTTTGTAACCTCTTGTAAAGATAATTTTCAAATATCAATGAGAAGGGCACTTTATTTTCTCTATTTCTTTGTCATTATGGTTACATAATTTGCATTATCAATTTGATTTCATATTACATGTTTAGGTGTATGGTTTTTGCTACTCTACAATACTTATATTTACTCAACTAATGCAATTGAGACAAGTGCCAATGATCATGTATAGACGAGGAGATAAAGTGGTAAACTAAATTTGGATAACAATAGTGAATCAAATTTTACCAAGCAATAGGTCAATATTGGCACCTAAAACCCGAAGGTTTGAACATTTATTTTTTATTTTTTGGGGCCCATTAGGGAAAATATTTTGGAGGTCATAAATTTTGCATACAAAAGCATTTTGAGTTCATTTATGTTTCAAACCATATGATTTTTAAACTCTATGCTTTGGCAGTATTAGTTTATGGACTTGTTGCAATGTTAGGGGTTATATTGTGAGATATGGACTACAAAGCCTTAGTTACACATCTTAAAGGGTGGAACTATAGTGTTTGGTCAACTAATATGATTTGAATTCTATGAAGTAAGAACATATTCTACATCTTTCAAGAGGCTAAAGTGGTGGTTCCTTATGTTGAAAATCATCATCAAAAGGAAGAAGAGGCTCTTGGACTATTTTCATTACTAATTGAACCAAAGTTGATTTGCCACATCAAAGAGGAGAGTGACCCTATCAAGATATGGTCAAAACTACATGAGCTTTTTGGGAAAGTTAATACTATTGACATCACTTAATGAACTAGATATTTTTTCTCTCAAATTGGTTGAACTTGATAATGTTGAGTACTATATTGTGAGATTCAAGGCTTTTAGGGTAGATTATGCATCTTCTAAAGGCAAAAATAAATATGATGCACAATATGTTAAGATTGTTCTTGATAATCAATACCCCTCTTTTCAGATGTTGAACTTAATGGTTAATTTGAAACCTATATTTTTAGAATATTAGAAGACTCTTACTCTTGATCAACTATTTTCTCTCTTAGTTTACTTCAAGGTAGGAATGTGGAATTATAGTGGGAATACACAAATATAGGATCATGCAAAGAAATTCAAACCTAAGGAGGCTAAGACCGAGGGACTCAAGAGCCACACTAAGTCTTCAAAGAAAATGAATACCACTTGCAAATACTATAAGAAGGAGGGGCATTCAATGAAGAATTTTCTTACAAAAGCTACAAAGAATTGGATTTGAGTTCTTGAATTTAGGTATACATATTCTAGATGTTGAGAGAAGTTCAGAGGGATCTGCCTCAATTTTAGAGACCCACTAGAGTATCCATAATGAGGGAAGATATAATTATCACTAATGTCTTCTCTCCTTGTCCTCTTAGTTTAGATTATGGGGGTGTTGAAATTGTAATTTGATTCTTCTCAAAGATCAATATTATGTGATGTATTGGATAGGCCTAAGAGAATTTTGTTGTACAATGTATTTATTATTTTAAAATATTTTATTATGTAAGCCCAATGGTCCATGGTTAAGCTTGTTATGGTTAAACCTTATTTATTACTTGTAATTAACCTAAAACCCACTTGTTATGTTAGCTTAGCTTAAAATTTATGATGTGATTGGGATTTTGGTATTGTTATAAATACCCCCTTACACTCCTCATTCAATCATTGGAGTCTTGTTTAATATGGTAGATAGATATAAGGCTTATTTATGGTGCCTATGGGTGCCCACCAAATACTTCTCTTTTTTTGCTTATTTTTTATTCTTTGTATAAGATTTGAGTGTAAGGTTTGATTTTATTTGTTTCTAGAAAGCATTGTAAATTCCAACACCTTGGAGAAAAACATAAATGTCAAAGAAAGATACAACTATTTGAGGGATTTTAGGTTAGAAAACATATCAATTTTTGAAGAGGCCTTCTTTTGTCTAGAGTTAGTGATAATTTATGCTAGGCATATGGATAAAAGAATTGGTAATCTAGTTACCATATTTTTTCCTAAATCAAGACTATTTGTGGGAAAAAGGGATATCTCATACAATTACATGAATTAATATAAGATAAACCAAAATTCTCAAACTAATATAGTAAAGCAATAATTAAACAATCGAAGATAAAGTTATCCCAATCCATACAAAATTTTGAATGGAGTATTCAAGAGTATACTACACTAATATTATTCATAAAAGCAAAAGCTAGGGCTAATCCAGATATAATAAAAATAGATTTACTTGATACAAAGGATCATAAAATTCATAAAAAAATATGATAAAATGTTCATTCCTACTCAATACTGCTTTCTATGTTATTGTTGGCATTTTTGCCACATTGATTCTCATTGATTAATGCATTAGTGTATTGTTGGAAATCTGACCTTTGATTGATGCAGCTTGGGTGAAAAAAGGAGAAAAAATGAGCAAAAAATGACTAAGTCAAAAAGCTACGACGATGCGGCGACATGTCGCGAGAATCGCGGTCCAACGCGATCCAACGCGAGGCGGGTTGGGCGGAACCGTCGCGATATCGCGACGTGTTCCGGAATCGCGGGTCGGTCGGCATCAAAAGCATTAAGTCAAAAACTTGCAGCGATTCGCTGACATGTCAGCGAATCGCGACACTGGCGGCTTCAGAGGCACAAAGTTAAAATCTTGCAGCGCGTCGCTGACATGTCAGCGAATCGCGACGGAAAATGGCGATTGGTACGGAGAGAAGAAACATGTAGCGAAATCGCTACATGTTCCGTTTTCGCGAGGCGGAGCGCAGGGAGGAGCCAACGACGGAAACATGTAGCGAAATCGCTACATGTTCCATTTTCGCGGGTCTTCAGCAGCGAAGCGTACGGCATAAAATTATGTCGCGATTTCGTGACCCGTCGCGATTTCGCGACCCGTCGCGTTTTCGCGACCTGCGCAGTTTTCCCGCCAAGTGCAGTATGAACGGCCGAGGAGATATTTTTGGGTTTCGACGATTTAATGCTGACCCGAATTTAATAATTTGCGGATTTCCAATGCGGTTAAGGTCAAAGAGTGCCCAGGCCACCAAAATTAAAGGGTTTATTGGTTCGAAGTTGCTGTTCGTGGATTAATTCAACGGTTTTCATGCACATGTTCGAAGAATCATATTTAATGAAGGACCGCGAACGTTTCATGGCATTTAATTTTTATTTCTTCGAGACTGCGATTAAGGGGATCATGTTCCTCGTTTCCTTCGCATAATTGTAGATCTCAAGAAGGTCGGTTTAAAATATTTAATGCTGCAAAGAGGACGGACCTCTATAAAAACCAATGTAATTCTCATTTCAAAAGGTTGGAAAAACTTGCTGCTAGAAACTGGAATTGTATCTGCGGGAATAAAAGGATCAATTTCTAATTTTTCAAGCGTTGCATGGATGAATTTCTTTTCTGTTTTCTGCATTTCTAATAGCATTCGTACTCCTGCATTGCTATTACATTTAAATTTTGCATACTGGATTTAAATATTGCGGTCAGGGTACGATTCCTGGAATGTGGGTTTGGAGGGATTTGCGGCATGTGATTGTGCGAAGATTAAGCTGATTTCTTATGTTACTTGCTGTTGTTGCGTTTGTAGTTTCTTGTTGTTGTTTTTTGATCCCATCACTTCGGCCTGTGGCCATATTTCCCATTTCTTTCTGCAACCTTTTAAATCTCTTTCCAGCAACCCTATCTTAAACCCAATTTTAGAATAGTGAAGGGAACCAGCCCACTCTGGAGATTGGTCTGGGAGCCATTTCTTGCTTCCAGCCTTTCAATGTTGGCCGGGTCTAGGGCGCAATTGTAAAAATCCTTTCCTGTGGCGATTCGTGACCAACGAGTTTTGGCACGCCCGGTGGGACAGACAAGTTTTTGTCTCCAAGAATTCATAATTGGTGGGATACGCATAATTTTCCAAAGTGATAACCCCACCGGTGCCAACAGTTTTGGCACGCTTTTAACACCCGGAGGTCTCAAGATTTGATGAGCTGTCTTGGCCTCAACGGCGGAGATTTGTAAGTTCATCGGCGACTTTCTTGAGTTGAAGATATGTTCGTGGATGCCTATTTTTTGTTTAAAAAAAAAAAAAATTCAAAGAATGTTCATACGGCGACTACGACTTAATGGCGATGGCCGTGATTCCATGAGACCACTTGCCACAAAGGCGAGGGTTTTTCTAGATGGGATGATCCTGGCCCTCCGAATCTCCAAGTTCGGCATGAAATTCCCGAAGGTGCCCTGAAGAACCCGGCAAAATATGATGGTACCGAAGGCATGGCTCCGGCACATGTTGAAGACATTGCTATTACTGTCCATGATCCATGTCATAGAACACGAAGATGTCATGATCCGACTTCGGTTCAGTCTTTGGAAGGAAGAGCGTTGCAGTGGTACAGATTGCTCAAATGTCAAAGCATCAGCTCATGGGATGATCTAGCGGGAGCACTGATCAAAAGATTTGATGAAGATCCTTTCTACAGTTCTTTGGATCTCTACCAATTTTTCATGTACATCAAGAGAGCACCTCAAGAGAGCATCACGGACTTCAATGTCCGATTCTTGATAAGTTGGAAGAGAATTCCGAGAGAAGATCCGTCCATCACCCACCCAAGCCCACCTCTTTTATGTTCGAGCTTTTAATTCGACATAGGTCTCTTTTCTTTGCGATCAGGTGAACAACGGTTCCCACAAATCTTTGAGGAAGCAGTGCGAGCGGAACACTTGTTGCTCTTATCAAGAAAGTTACCGTGGGGAGAAACTCCATTACCTTCTCCGGTGGTTGCTGCTCCTGTCTACCCTGCATAGTACTTTTCATGCCAGATCCCTTATACTGAGCAGAAACCTGAGATGCAGTCATGTGGAGTTCAAGGGACAGATCTCGTCCAAAGTCAAGGATTGGGACATGCAAGCACTTTTCTAGCAATGAACAATATGGTTGCTTGCAGTTTTCATCAAGAGATGGGCCAAGTAGAAGAACAAGTTCAAATTCCAGAGCCTGAGGAGATCCCAGAATCAGATTTCTCACTTGAAGAGCCCTGTGATCACATCAAGGAGTTAGAGGAGCCTGTACTCAGCCCACAGCCAGTAAAGTCTGCAAAGTGGTGGTGTTGGTTCCAGCCACTACATCCAGTACCTGAAGAAGTCCTCCATGTGGGTACTAGTAAGAAGGATAATCTGTCGCATTGCATCCTATTCGCACCATGGAGAACTTCAGGAAGGAGCCAGCCCAATTTCAAGGACCGACTTAAGTATGATCAGATCTGGTCGGGACATTGCAGATTTACCGGATAACATTATGAGATTGGATGTCTGGTGGCGACATGCCAATCATGTCGTGAATTATTGTATATAGTATTTTGAAAAAAACAAAAAAAATAGAAAAAAGAAGAAAAAAAAAAAAAGAGTGGTATTGTTTTTATTTGTTCATCTCGGCTCTTGTTGCCTGCGAGCCGTAGATGCTTGTTTTTCCTTTGTTTTTCTCCTCCCAACAGTTTGGTGGCTTTCTAGCACTTTCTTCTTTTCCCTTCCCCGTTTCCTCTCTTTCCTTTCTTCATCTTCTTCCTTCTTTTTCTTCTGCATTAAAACAAAATAAGCCACAACTGTTGTTTCTTTTTCCTTTTCTATTTTTCCCCGTCCCTTCTTATCCCTTTCCTCTAAGTTCAGTCTTTTATGCATTTATTTTGCAGTCTAGTTCATTTCATTTCACAGCTTTCCTAGTTCCATTCCCACTCCATAACTTCGTTCATTTTCATTTCATCATTCCATTGCAGTCACCGCTTGCACAATCGCAAGAGCTCACTCCATCATCGCGTTCCATTAGTCGTTTCATAATCAGTTATATGCAAGTTTTTCCAGTTTCAATTTTTTAGCAGAACATGTATTACGGCAGCCAGCCTTTCTGTTCGGATATGACTCTGTGCCCAATGGACTAAGGCCTGGATTCTTGCATACGACGAGCTGTATACCCCGCGAGCCGCCAAGAATGTTGGCATTTTTGCCACATTGATTCTCATTGATTAATGCATTAGTGTATTGTTGGAAATCTGACCTTTGATTGATGCAGCTTGGGTGAAAAAAGGAGAAAAAATGAGCAAAAAATGACTAAGTCAAAAAACTGCAGCGATGCGGCGACATGTCGCGAGAATCGCGGTCAACGCGATCGAGCGAGGTTGGGCGGAACCGTCGCGATATCGCGACGTGTTCCGGAATCGCGGGTCGGTCGGCGTCAAAAGCATTAAGTCGAAAACTTGCAGCGATTCGCTGACATGTCGACGAATCGCGACACGGCGACTCGGAGGCACAAAGTTAAAATCTTGCGGCGCGTCGTCGACATGTCAGCGAATCGCGACGGAAAATGGCGATTGGTACGGAGAGAAGAAACATGTAGCGAAATCGCTACATGTTCCGTTTTCGCGAGGCGGAGCGCAGGGAGGAGCCAACGACGGAAACATGTAGCGAAATCGCTACATGTTCCGTTTTCGCGGGTCTTCAGCAGCGAAGCGTACGGCATAAAAATATGTCGCGATTTCGCGACCCGTCGCGATTTCGCGACCCGTCGCGTTTTCGCGACCTGTAACTGTTTTCCCGCCAAGTGCAGTATGAACGGCCGAGGAGATATTTTTGGGTTTCGACGATTTAATGCTGACCCGAATTTAATAATTTGCGGATTTCCAATGCGGTTAAGGTCAAAGAGTGCCCAGGCCACCAAAATTAAAGGGTTTATTGGTTCAAAGTTGCTGTTCGTGGATTAATTCAACGGTTTTCATGCACATGTTCGAAGAATCGTATTTAATGAAGGACCGTGAACGTTTCATGGCATTTAATTTTTATTTCTTCGAGATTGCGATTAAGGGGATCATGTTCCTCGTTTCCTTCGCATAATTGTAGATCTCAAGAAGGTCGGTTTAAAATATTTAATGCTGCAAAGAGGACGGACCTCTATAAAAACCAATGTAATTCGCATTTCAAAGGGTTGGAAAAACTTGCTGCTAGAAACTGGAATTGTATCTGCGGGAATAAAAGGATCAATTTCTAATTTTTCAAGCGTTGCATGGATGAATTTCTTTTCTGTTTTCTGCATTTCTAATAGCATTCGTACTCTGCATTGCTATTACATTTAAATTCTGCATACTGGATTTAAATATTGCGGTCAGGGTACGATTCCTGGAATGTGGGTTTGGAGGGATTTGCGGCATGTGATTGTGTGAAGATGAAGCTGATTTCTTATGTTACTTGTTGTTGTTGCGTTTGTAGTTTCCTGTTGTTGTTTTTCTGATCCCATCACTTCGGCCTGTGGCCATATTTCCCATTTCTTTCTGCAACCTTTTAAATCTCTTTCCAGCAACCCTATCTTAAACCCAATTTTAGAATAGTGAAGGGAACCAGCCCACTCTGGAGATTGGTGCAGGAGCCATTTCTTGCTTCCAGCCTTTCAATGTTGGCCGGGTCTAGGGCGCAATTGTAAAAATCCTTTCCTGTGGCAGATTCGTGACCAACAGTTACCAAAATAAGAAAGGAGAGATCAAATTGGACTTTATGTAGAGGGTTTGACATGTTTTTGAAAGTAGTCCTCGAGTAACAACTTGATCTTTGGTTGTAAATATTAATAAAGAATCCAATCCTACTCCAATATTTGTACTTGCAAGGTCAACAAAGAGAGAAATAGATCAAGGTCACGTTCATGGTAGAGATAGAGATAGAGATATTGAGAGAAATGTCATAAATAATAATCATGAATGAGTGAATGCATGGTAGCAGTCATAAAATGATGAGCTGAAATGATATTTTATAGTGAAAATTTCTCTTTAGATCCAATGGTTAAATTTTACTCTTTTTTAGAGACATAAAATCGTAATAGTTGGTCCAAATGATGTGTCATTTAAATCTTAGGTGTAAAAACATGCTAATATTTGACCGTATATCAAAAACCTTAAAATTTATATAACAACCAAAACCCCACTTCTAGTGGAGGTCTTGGAACCATTAATTTTAAGAGCATGTGCTTTAGGGGAGATGTGTAGGCACATCCCTTAATTATGACTATCTTTATTTTAGAGTTTTGAGAAACTTAACAAGTAAAAAAGACCAAGAAATGTGGTAGAAAGGCAATAGTTAGGTGAAGAAAGGAAACCAAAACCATAAACCAATATGGATCACTATTGTCATTTTGAATTACTAACAAAGTTAGTTTACCCTTATCCCCTATATAGGAGGACAAGAATCTCCACCACTTACAAAGTCAGCTACATGTGACATCACACATAATAACCAATCACGAGTCCTTAGGGAAAAATATAAAAAGAGCATTATGTGATAACGAAAGCAAAAAAAAAAAATTCTATGATATGAATTAAAAATATATATATTTGTTAATTTTGATACTACTATTGATGCAAAATGCATTTTTTAAAAAATAAACAATGTAAGAACTATGAAAATAAATAGCCAAAAATGTGAAAGTAGAGGAAAACATACTTGATACTTACTTCTATGTGCCTCCAAAAAAATTTGATTTGAATAAATTGATTTTTAATTGCCCTATGTGACTTGAATGAAATTTACCTATGAAAATACCCAAAGCATTGCAAAATTCTAGTTGGAAGCAAAAGAAAAAAATAGAGTGCACACACATTTTTAGAGTGAGCCAAAACCCCTAGGAGCACTATCCCTAGGATATCCCTAAAACTCAACAAAATATTAGGCAAAATATTATTTTACAATAAATATAAAAAATGCTAGGATGACGACAATCAATTCCCCATGTATCATATTTTATCTATATGTACTATAGTTTTTGAGATATATAAATGAGATATGTTCTTTCTTTGCAAAATTTGATTTGTGTATCTTTGAATGATTTGTCTACTATTTTTTAGACATCTACTTATTATGTATGTAGAATTTTATGACACACCAATATATGGATAACATGTACCTATGGTTTTTGTAGCATTTGTTGACATGCCATTTCTAGTTTTCTAATTATATGTATGATTAGCCTTTAATATGATGCATCATGAATTAGATTCTTACTCTCTAGAGCATGAAAGATTTGGATATTATTCAGTGAAATTCTCATCATACACTACCTTCCTCTATTAGTTGATATGCATGAGGTTATATTCCAACCATGAATGCCACTGTAGTAGGTAGGCCACATGTAGTATTCAACAAGTACTAAGTACCAAAAAACAAACTTATCACTACAATAGGAAACATTGAGAGAATCTAACTTATGCCATACAAATATGCAAGTATATCCCCCAATCCTAAAATAAATATCTAGATAGGTGGAGACGAACACTATGGTATTCAATCATGTCCACCTACTACTATAGGATAGCCTAAGGGATGCCAACCGATGCCATGAATAGATGTAAATATATTTCCTAAGACAACTTATGGTCAACCATTGATTATGGACACATTGTTCAACAAGGCAAACCTGACATGACATGAAGAGAACAAGTAGAAATAAAATAAACATGGGCTAGATACATGTTATAGCATACCCTAGGAAAGGGATTTCCCTTGGAAAGGGAAGTCACCATTCCTTTAATGCAATGGATCATACACTGCAACATCCAACCAAGTGTATTGTTCAATAAGGTACACTTTCCACTATAGTAGGTGAAGAAAAGGAAATGAACATAAATGGGATAGATACATGTTACAATGCATCCCAAGGGAGGAATTTCCCATAGAAGGAAAATTCATCATGCCTATATTACAATGAGTCACACATTGCATTATTTGACCAAGTGAATTGTTCAACAAGACATGATTACCACTACAATGGGATGCAAAAATAATTAATTTATTGTATAGATTAAATGCATTGCATGAAAATTTAAAAGAATGTTTCCTTGGTGTTCTAACCACATATCATATACGATATGGCACTTAAAGTAGGGTACTGACACAAATAACATTAAATATTTTGGAAACATCATGATTCTTCTTACTGGAAAGGGAGACACCATAAAAAGGAATTAAACAAAGACAATCAAAATAAACAACAGTAAATGATATTAAAAATGGATAAAAAACACAAATAAATAAATATAACAAAATGAAGACCATACAACAAGAGGAAACAAAGGCCAAAAACTATCCAAAACCAGGTAGAAGAAAGCTAAAAATATAGAATGAACGCAACTATCACTTAAAGGGGTAATCTTAGTCAAAAGAGAAAAACATTACAAAATACATCAAGATGTGCTAAACTAGAGAATGTAGAGGATTGAAAATTACAAATAGATAGTCAAATGAGACAATGTGGAAAACAAGGCACCAAAGTCAATAGAAAAACCAAGAAAACTATAAAGTTTGTACAAATGGGTTGGAAAGGGGCTATGCATACATGCGGATAATTGGTGGATTCATCCAACTCAACTCCATCAATTGTTTACAATTTTATTTCATTGGATAAAAATAACTCTTGATAGTATATGGGCTAAGGCCATTTTTGTACAAAATTTCCCTTGCATTTCTTATACACATCATCAAGATTGAGGACAAGGCCCTTAACTTTGAAATCATGATACAATTTCTTATTATATTGCTTGGAAACATGAATCTTGTAGGCTCTATTATACTTAAGAGCACATATATGTGATTCATAAAGAGTACTAAGTTTGGAAATATGAGCTTCTTGATACTCTTGATGGTACTCATCATGACTCAAAAAATTCTTCAAATAATTACACAAAGAAGGAAATTCAATTTCAAGTGGTAAAATAAATTTAGCACCATAGACCAATGAAAAAGGGGTTACCCCTATAGACCTTTAAATACTAGTATGGCATACCCATAATGCAACATATAACTTTAAGTGATAATATTCCATTGATTATTTAACTATATTTTTCAAAATGTTTACCAAAATATTATTGCTAGATTCAACTTGGCCATTCCCTTATGGATAGTGAAGAATGAAAAAATGGTGCTAATTCCCCAATATAGATTCAATGGTTGTATTTATTTATTTTTGAAAAGGTACTATTATCTAAAATAAGGGTGTAAACACCCAATTTTGATGCACCATCAAAGTAAAAGACATAAAACAAGACACCAAGCATCAATAGACACTCAACCAACTCAAACCCAAAAAATTGGGTATCATCTTCAACCCCTGTCAAATTCACCTCTTACTAGCAAATTTGACACTCAATGGAAAATTTGCAAAAAGCTATATTTCATCTCTTAGACCAATCAAACTGACTATTGGTCAAATTCACCAATTAGTGGAAAATTTGCTAGTGGCAAATTTGACACTCAGTGGTGAATTTACCAAAATCATCAGAATCTTCTAGCACAAGCCAGGGGTACCCAAATTTATTCACCCCACTACCTTCTCTGTCCCTGCATGCTCCAACAATGAACCAGGCCTACAAATTAAAAAAATATCCTAAGTGCATCCCAAAAATTTTTCTTTCTCAACCCCCCTTACAAAAATCTATATATGTAGCCCTTGGGGCAAGCATTCCATAAGCAATTTTTTGCTAGGAATACTTTGGTAAAATTCTCTCCTCTCTCATTGGCATCTCTCATTTCTTCATTTGAGCATCTTCATCAAGATACTTTGGGATAAGTCAATCAAGACAAGGAGGGATATTGAGGCAAGGAGAAGCATCTTGGGGCAAGGAGGAGCTCTTGCTAGGTTGTATAACTCCTAGATTCTCTTTCCTTCCATTCTCTTTGGTCTCATTCATGCATTTCCTCTTCCATTTTCAGCCTTGCTAACTTGAATTTCATGCTCATAGCTACTAAAATCTTTCTTGTTGTTCATTACATGTTTCTAACACTTTCTTTGTAGGCCATTTCAAGTTTATTTGCTTTCACTTATTTCATTTACAACCCCTAATATCCTTTTGATGTTTCCATGTCATTTACTTCCATGTTTCTTCATTTACAATAGTTTCTTCTTGTTCATAAGCATATTTCTCCTCATTGTGAGCATACTAACTACATTTATTTCCTCCTCCATGCATTGTGATTACTAATCCATTACTATTTGTAGATATTAATTTTATTTGTAGGTTCTTTTACATATTCTTTTCATTATATGTAGGCTCATATGCATTGTTTGCTTCTTTAGCTTCATTTTATTTCATGCACTTCACATTAAGCTTCATTTTAATTTCAATATTTATTTCATATTGATACAAGACTAACATTATCCTATTTATCCTACCATAAGCATTTAACCATTTATATTTTCATGCTCTCCTATAAGCTCTATTGTAGATTTTTTTAAATTTTTAACAGTAGTTCATATATCTTCATTAGCATTTATTTTTCATTTCATTACATTCCTTTTGTTGTAGCACAAGTTTAAATAAGATATAAAATCTATTCCTTCCCCCTCTATAGGTATTCCTAAGGCACTTCTAGGCCATCCAAGCTCTTATAAATTTTAATTATAGTCACTTCATAGGCATTATCCAAAAACATCTAATTTGCTTCATAAATTGTGATAGATTTTATAATCTACATAGTTTAAATTCTGGTAATTTGTAGGCAATAGACTTTAGAAATTCATTCCTCTATATTCCTCCCACATTTCACCTTAAATTTGATTGAAACATTCCCACAATTTAACCCAAAATTCAGTTAGCCTTGTTTTAGGATAAATTCACCACTCCCTATAGCCACTAGCGAATTTGACTCTTTGGAATACATAGAAAAAAATTCACCACTAGCAAATTTACCACTCACTAGAAAATTTGAGAGGCCCTGCATCCATTCTAAAAGGAGGTCAATTAATACTTAATTTTGTATTAAAAAAAGGTCTAATTAGTTGGGAAGATAGCTTATCACCTTTCTACAATCAAATAGACCCCCCAAAATAGAAAACCCTATTTTTTATTATCTTTTTGCAAGTTTTTAAAATTGCCAATCAATGGAAAATTCACTAGTTGCAAATTTGATCAGGCTCCAAAAAAGGTAACCCTACCTCTTGGATCCTCCCTAAACACTATATTTATCATATTTCTACTTTCTGATCTCTGTTTGCATAATTTTTTTGTCTAAAATCACATCTATTTTGGTTAATCAAGGAATTCTAGGATAGATCTAAAATCCTTTATTTTAAAAGTAATTAGGCAAAACATTAGAAGTCATATAGTTGCATTTTAGGTTAACTTGTTTGATGCATTATCTCTTGTTTTCCTTGGAAAAGAAAACCCTCTTTTAGCATAGTTCATCATTAAAACTCAAAAGCATACTAGGCTAGCTCTTGTATTCTTGCATTTTGTGTGTTTATACTTAGCATGCATTTTAGATGATCTTTACCTTAAGTTTGAGTAAGTTTATCTTTATTAATGCTCGATAAAGAGTTGAAGTAGCAATCTAACACTCTAGGTGTTTGTTGAATAAATTCATTAAACATAGTCAAGCATAACATCACCAACATACTTAGACACCTTGATAAATACATGAAGTAGAGCCTAATTATGTTGAAGATTCCTACATCTTCGGGAATTTCTTTGCAAAGATATTCTTAGTAGGAAAGTAGGGGTTCTAGTGAATCACCCCCATGTGCAAGTGTGGTTTCAAAATATACAAAGAGTAGAAAAGACACCAAATGACACACAATCTAAATAAAAATGATCTTGCAGATAGTGAGGTTGTTTAGTTTATAAGTGACATAACTTCCATTTATTTGGTAAAATATTTTGTGGCTATAATATTGAACTTATGCACATATAAGGACACTAGAGAGATAGCTATAACAAGGTCAAGGTACCAAGTTTAAAAATGCCAAGGAGACTTGATTGGATGAGGAACCTAGGTAGGGACGTGAATTTCACCTTTATGAAACTAGCATTTATCACAAGGTTTGATATAGGTATTAGCATAAGCTTTTACTGTTGGTTAGAAGTAACCCATTCTTAGCAATTTACATGTTATGGAATGACCACTATGAATATCAAAAATGGATTTGAGCACCTTAGCTTACACAAGGCATCATAAGAGAACACCATCAAGATTCTGGTAGTACAAAATCCTACCAAGGACAATATATCAAAATGCTCTCTTTGGAGGTAATATCGCTACTTAACGCCAATCATACATAGATAGGTTTGATTATCAAGGAAGAATTTTTTTTTTGTATACAAAGGATTATCATTTGGTATTTAAAATCTATAGAATTGACCTTGATTTTATGCACATCCATCAGGCCATTGGTGACAAAGAGCATCAGTTCATCATGAAATTTGACCATAAAATTTGTTTCACTAATGTTTTCATGCAGTATGAAGTTACTAGTTGAAATGGCTAGGGAATCAACATCAAAAATTTTCATCATGGGAAATGCATAATGGAAAATGAATCAAAATAATCTATTAATTTTATAGCCAATTGGTGGTAAGGGATCAAATGATTAGCTTTGACAACATCCTCACTAGAGATCTGATGGACTATAATTTAGGAGTCTCTTGACACTCTAATATATTTAAAATTTATGCATTGGGTAGTTAGGATACCTAAGATCAAAGCCTCATATTCTACAACATTAATAGTAATACCAAAAATGTTTAAGTAAAATGCCATTGCAATAAGTAGACTCGTTAGACTTGAGAAAGATACCAACTCCTACCCTAAATTCATTCCTTGCTCCATCAAATTGAAGGATTAAAATGTTAGAGTGAATGTCTTTGTTGGACTATTAGGAAGCAAAAGGTGTATTAGAGTTAGCTTCAACCTTATCTTTATAATACCTCTTGGTAGTCTCATGAGACTCCAAGACAACCTTTTCTTGCTCAATAAGATCCTAAGGAATAAAATCTTGAATAAAGCTAGAGGCAAGTAAGGGAGGAAACACAAAAAATTCATGAGGAGTACAATAAATGACCATTATATACAATACCTCCTTTAAGTTTTGTAGTGTAGGGTTAGGAGTTTCCACCAATTGATCAACAATAACATGATATTTCACATCCTTTTGTGTGATAATATGAAGATACAATTCTTGCATTGTCGTAATACATTTAGTGTATTAGGTATCACAAGGGATGTAATATTTTTGTAGTAGGTGTCTTAGAGGGTTATTTTTAATGACCACATGAGTTGTTTGATACAACATATAATACCTTATCTTTTCACATGTAAAATAAAAGGCCCGATAATATTTCTCCATGGGAGTGTAATGAGTCTTAGGCAAAAGCATTGTTTGACTAATATAATACATGACATACTCATTGCTATCATCTTGTTGAGTAAGGACCACTCCTAAGGAAACCTAAGTATCTGAGGTGTAAAAAATGGATGAGTTATCTAGGTTGGGTAGGTGAAGTGTTATGGGTCACAATTTTTTTTTCTATAATTTAATAAACACCTTTGTTACAACTTTTATCCCATTTAAACTCAACTTATTTCTTAAAAACATGATTTAGCGAATACGGTTTAAAATCTAACTCAGGGATAAACTATCTAATAGCTCTGATAAGGATTTGATATGTTTAATAATTCATATGGGAGACAACATCCATGGCCTTAATATTGTCATGATCAACATATTTGCTCCTATGAGACACTATAAAGCCTAGTAGCATACCACTATTAACACTAAACACATATCTTGGGATTAGGTCCAACCTTATAGTGACATAATCACTCAAATATGATACAAAGGTTAGTTATATGGTCAACATGCTTCTTATAATTATCCAAAAGTTCATCCACATAAGATTTAACTATTTTTAATCAAGTCATGAAAATGGTTGTCATATCCCATTGATAAATTATTGCAACATTTTTAATCCAAAAGGAATAACAACATAAAAAAATGTGCCCCAAGGCATAGTGAAATTTTCTTAAATTTGATCCTTAGGGGTAATCTAGACTTGGTTATACCTTGAATAGCCATTCATATGGGACAAAATTTTATACCTTATGGTCGAATCAAGAATAAAATCAATAGAGGGTAAAGTAAAGTTATCCTTCGGACAAGCTAGGTTGATGTTTCAAAAACATAACAAATATGGATAACATTGTGTTTATAGGTAAAATGCTATATGCCCATCCCAAAGAGTCAATAGGTCTTATAAAATTAGCATCTAATAATTTTTGAATTTAATTTTTTAATAAGTATTGAATGAGAGGAGATAAACTTCTTTGCTTTTGTTAGATGAGAGCAACATCCTCATAGATGAAAATGTCATGGAAAACCAAATCCTCATCCATTCTAGGCATGTTATAATATTCCTAGGCAAAGACATTATTATACTTCTTAAGAAAGGAAGTAATATGAATTTCTCTTTGTTAGATAGGCTAGCCCCAATTTTGATCATGCATGGTTACTCAAGGGTACCTATGTTAATATCTATGGTAGGCTCAACATTCATAATAGTGCCTTCTTCAAAATGGTCTGGAGTAGGGGTTAGATTCTCTAGTTTAGAATTAATCTCAACCTAGAAAACATAATCTCATCACTTGTGCCACCACCGTTTAGGATTGGGTTATTGAAGAAACCCTCTCTTATGGTATTGTCGAGGGATACTTTCCTCTCTAGAATATAACTCTTGTATGGATTCATCATCAAGTAATTATTAGAGAAGGAGGACATTATCAAGGATTTTGAATGTTAGGTTTTCCACATGCCCATTGTCCCTAAGCCTAAAGCAAATGTAAGCATGTGACTAAGAATTGAAAAATATATGGATGTGAGAACCAGTGTATAATTCTAGCTACTTGTAAACCTTCATCAAAGTATTAATGACTACTCTAGTTTTTAATTCAATAGAAAACTTTGTTTCAATCAAGTGACTTTTCGGAAAAGAGGGTGTAGTATTAATTAAACTATTACACAACTTGTCATATATCCTATCCAAGTAGGAAAATATTTCCAAATATAAAAACATGCTATTGTGGACAACAATATAATGTTAGGGAATTCACTACTTTTTCAAAAATAGGAGAAATTAAGATTAACACATTAAGATAAAATATCAGTTTAAAAAATATTTCATCATAAATATTAGGTAATTTGGTCACAATGGGAGTCTTATAGGTCAAACAGTCATTAGGGACTGTTAAAATAGCTAGAAAAAGCCTTGAAACAACTAAAAAATCAATCATGATTGGGATCACCACTTTAAGACGCTATCCTAGCTCTTTTGAATAATATTTAATAAATAAAAATCCATCAATAGGTTCTAATTGATGATAATTTAAGATAGTGTAGGGTTTTGATTTTCAAATATAAAATATTTGGTCTATATTTATCGCAATTCTAAAATTGATAGATTTTAGCCTTTGTGAAATGCCTAGGCAAGGAAATAATTCTTGTTTTAGTTAGCCTATTCTTAGATTTTTATGTAGAGATAAAAAATACATTAGATATTGTATGGATATCTAGCCTACCTCTATATTGATTACATTCATCATTTCTAAGCATGTAATAAGAAAATAAATTATTGTTATCAATTTCACAAGAAATTATATCAAATTGGCTATCATCATCACCTAGAATAAAAACTTTCATTGAACCTACTTGGTAATGCCCAACACCTAACATAGAAATAGTAGTACTAGGGTCATTCTTAGATTCAATTGTAAAGACCTATGAAAATCAATGTCTATATAACTATCAGTTTTCTCTCCCATGATATCATTATCTACGCAAAATATTACTTGTTTTAATTTGGAAGCATCCTCATGGGCTTTATGTAAGTTGGCCAATTGCTAATAGAACATGATGGGAACTTATCTCTAATTAAGTTTCAAAAATAGTGGAAATTTTTCAATTATATCTTGAGGAAGAGGAATCATAACATCCATATCGTGTTGACCATCTCTAGATTCATGTCTATCTTAGGGGTATTTCAAGCAAAATTTAGAATACCTCTTGTATAATTTCCTTCTAGAAGTTCATTGAGGCTTATATTCATAAATTAGAACCTTTTGTCTCATGCACAAAGGGAATAAAATAACTTTCATGGTTTGGAGGACGAGGCACCCAAGGGTCTAAGTCTTCTTCTATGGTGAAACTTTATCATCATAGGTATATTTAACTAGTTGAAAAGTAGAAGAAACTATGAATCTCATATTACTAGTCCATGGTCTACCTAATTGCATATTATAGTTGGTCTAAAAATAAAACACCATAAAATTCATTCTCACTTCTTTAGGCCTAGCTAAATTGACAACCAAATGCAAACCATAGGATCTTTTGGCTTACAACAATAAGCATATCAATGACTTTTAGGAGAGAGGATATTTTCTCTAGGATTATTTAGTTTATCTAACAAGGACAATAACATAACACATGTAACACTCCCTTCATCAAAAAAATTCCTATGGAATACCATATCATTAAATACAACTATCATAATCAATGGTGGATCATCAATCCTTTCCAAATAATCAACAATAATCATATTTCTTAAGGATAAATCTATAATCAAATCAAGGGTAGTATGTGTATCAACGTAGATATTTTTGCTATGAGATCAACTATATTACACTTCATAAGACCTCAAAATGGTGGGCATAATATTGATGACCCTTAGTTTAGGCATCTTCATATCATCCAGTAAGTCTATTAAGCATTGCAATTTATAAGGATATGTCCCAATTAATTCCAATTATGGAACATTACAGAGGGTTGTATGTGTAGAGGGGGAAAATTATCCTACCGCGTATGATTCTCAACTAGATCTACTAGGAGCCAAGGTGATCGTGGGGGTGTGTTATATTATCTACACTTGGGGGCTTGGGGATCAAAGGGTTCACTAGGAATGGTTTAAGGACTTACTTCAAGTTTGTGGTGGGGATGTTTGATGTATATATTAAGCAAACACCTATGTTTGGCCTTTTCTAAAACCTAAGCTAAAAAAATGAAAGAATGATGTAAGACAAACAATTATGCAAAGAAGAAAAGACTAATCCTAGAATTATTCTTGGTTTTTAATGATGAATAAACCCTAACTTGCAATAAAATAAATATTTTTTCCTTCAGCAAGGGTTTTAAGAGAATGCACAAACAAATTTAATCCTAGAATGCAAACTATATGTCTTTTCTCTTTTGAATTCCTAGAATCAAAATATGTTTCATTTACTTATATTTAAATCTTAAATAGATAGAAAGCAAACATTAAATAGCCTAAGAAGTTTATTTAGGGTAATTATCTGATCCAATGGTTGATCCTAGATTTGAATTACATATAGAATATTTAAACAACTTCAAACCCACCAAAAACAGCTTCATAAAACCCTAGAAAATTTGATCAGCGTTTGGGGGCCTGCTTAGAATGTTGTATGACTAAGCTTGGAGGTGCAACAGTAAAGCCCCCTTGGTACTTTTAGCTAACCATTCAAAAGAAAAAACAATTGTTGACCTTTTTGGAAATGAACAAGGATGAAATGAAATGAATCTATGCAAAAAATAGAATGCAAACAGTAGTAATATGACCTAGATAAAGTATGCGAACATAGATTGAGGGTTTTGGAGCAAAAAATTTACCCCCAAACCTGATGAACCTAAAATCATACCCCATAAGAGGTGGACATGATTTTAAACTTGTTGAAATCATACATTGTACGGACAAGGCACAGTTTTGTAGCAGGAGTGCAAGAACAACTAATTAATGCAAAAATAAAATGTAAAACATACATTAGATGATCTAGAAATATTAAATACAAGAATGAAACCTAGTGGTAGTGAAAGAACAATTAAAAGGATGAAGACCTCCATAATATGGTAGAATTCTCCTCAAGGCTCCATAATTTATCCACAAAGAGCAGCAAATCAACAACAAAGTAGTAGAAGAACACCAAAAGATACTTGATCTTGTTTGGAACTCGTTAGCCAAAAATCACTTAGCACTTGAAAATCACTTAGGAAAATTTTTGGAGGATAAAATAGTATCCAAAACATCTATTTATAATATTTTTGGAGGGTAAAAGGGTGGGAAGATGAAAAGACAAACCTAAGGACCAATGTCTTGAGGATCAACCCAAAAATAGGGTTTTCTAATAGAAAACCCTAACTTGCCAAAATTGTGCCCTGTATTGGGTGACCATGATTTCGACGAAGCTAGGAAAGAGGGAAGTAGAAGGGGAAAAGAGACCCAAACTTGTGCTTAGACACATTTTAGGGCCTTTCCAAGGATTCTAGGGAAAATGACTCACTTGGGTGGGTCAATTTTCCATGTCTATATTTTACCCCATATTTAATGCATTTATGGCCTAATAAATGTGTCAAAGAAAGATGTAGACACCTATAGGTGAATAATGGTAAACACAAAAAAGGGGTGGCTAGTTTAGAAGAAAGAGGTGGTGCAAAAAGGGTGTTATTTTAGACACTTCAAAAAATTTACATGCAAAATGAGGCATTAGGGACATTAATGCCTCTTAGATGGGGTGCCCCCTTGAATTTCGAAAGGAATGACACATTCCAAAGAAACTCTAAATAGTTGATGTAGGAGGAAGCATAGTGAAAAACAATGAAAAAGGTGCCTAAGAGGAGAGAGAAAATAAAAAAGGAGAACAAAAAGGTAAAAAGGGGTGAAAAACCTAATTTATTTTCACCATGCGAAGAAGAGAAGAAGAGCTTTGGAGAAAAAAGACAAATGGTTCTATCCACACATCATTTAACTATTGCAAAGGGCGGGGATGATGTATTAGTAGAGCAACCATAGGTAAGGACTAACATCCTTCCTCTAGACTAAGCTAGATTATGTTTGTAATGCACTTTAGCAATTTTTTGTATTTTTGAGAGGAATTTACTGCACACAACCCCAATGTGATTTCAAGGGCCAACCATGATTTTGATTGGTTCATCATGGTGACTAAAGTTAAGCACTAGAATTATAGGGTATGAATTCATGAATTTTCACCTCACAAGCATGGGGAACGAATTTGAATAAGAGAGGAAAGGATAAAATTGTGCCCAAAGAGAACGAGGCATAATTTTGACCAAGATAAAAGCAAGAAAGAGACCAAGATAGAAAAAGAAACTAGAAGAAGAGGAAAATAAAGCTTAGGTATTGAAATTTTTCTATGTGTTGCTATTTTTATTATTTTATTTTATGTTTTTATGTGGAACTAATTAAATTTTTTGTAATATTTTTGGTTGCAACATAACATACTAGAGAGCCAAGAGTTGTGATTGAGTTCCTTAGAGGAGGAGCTATGAGGTCTATCACAAGAAGAGAGGGACACACTAAAGGTAATGGGGCTACAACACCTGACACATATGCCCTAGGTGGAGGCATATATAGAGCTATTGATAGTATTGGTAAAGAGAGGGTATTTGGACTTGTCAACTTTCTGGCTATCGATAGGGGAAATGACAGTCACACTAGAGGATGTGTGGTGCATATTGCACATCCCCATAAGGGTAGGGTAGTTTATAGAGCATGAGGGTAGTAGGATACACTACAAATATTATTTGGAGGTTAGGCCCATCAGGATCAAGAGAGTTAGATCCCTATCAATGAGTTGGTTGGGATATATGGTGTCAATGCTCCAATGATCTACTCTATGGGATATTGATAGGATTCTTGGTATGCCATACTAGTAGGCAATACCCACCATGGGAGTTGAAAAGAGTAGTTATAGGCATGTGGGACCAACAAGTGTGGTTGACATGGTATCCATATGTGCTAGTCCAATTGTACAAGATATTATACTATGTGGTGTACAAATGACATATAGGGTTGGTGTGTACGATGTTGCTCCATGTGTGGTGTTGGGAGAATATAATAGTTAGGATACCATACACACTTCCAAGGCCATTTCCCAATATAGAGTGGCCAAAAACATACAAATTGTCTAGGAGCTTCGAACGAGTCCAAAGGACATACCAGGAACCTACCACTAGGGAGGTAGGTGATAGACAAGCTATGTGAGAATAAGATCATATGGTGACCGTGGTGTCTACACCCTAGATGGATAAAGGATGTGAAGGAACTATCTTAGGTGAGGAAGGTATGACTATCATGAATAATAACCAAAAATGTTAGGGGATATGTCTACTATAGGTGGAGCAGTAGAGGGCATGGGAGAGGCTGGAGGTATCAGTATGAAGGAAGATCTTCTACCAGATGTTGTAATTCTAGGTGGTGCCAATGGAGGAGAGGGTGCCTCCACCATCCTCTCTTTAGACATAGGATCAGTCATAGTCTATATCATATATGATTTCATAGTCTGAGAACATACCCCCACTAGGATAACCTTTGATAGGTAGGATAGAGGAGATAGGCTCCTAGTTCTAGGGACAAGAATGAGATGACGTGCCAATTTTGAGTGTGGCATGTATCCTTAGGGAGGTTCGAGTGTGATATACTTGAATTATGACACACCGATTGGATAGACCTATTTGTCTTTTATTTTTATATTGAGTAATAGCATATTACTTTACTTAAATGTGTGCATTTATATGTGTTGTTACTTTTATGTGCTTTTATGTTTGACTATACATGAATGAATGCTAACATAACTTTAGAATATATGAATCGATTAAGTTAAGGTGATGCATGATATGATGAAACTTAAGTAATGAATGAAATGCATGGATGGATGAATGAATGAAAGAAAAAGATGATGGAAGAAAAAAGAAAAGAATAGGGAGAGAAAAACATGGCTCTAGCCAAAATTATACCTCGTAAAGATGAACTACGACTTCGACATAGAGAAACGTTGCACCCCATATAGATAGGGCATGATTTTGGTAAAAAGGAAAGAGAAGAAGAAAAAAGGAGAAGAAGAAGATGGAAGAGATTAAAAACACAATAAAAAGGTGCTTGGAGTACGATGTTTGAATCAACATAGACCATAAAAGGTCAATGTGATCAAATAATGATGAGGATTGATGTTTGATCACTCATATGACCCCTCTAGTAGTTCCTAGCTAGGTTTGCATAGTTTATTTCTTGCAAATTAATATTGTAAGTGAGTCTCCTTCTCACATGCACTTGTGGGCACTAGTTATCTTCTAGTTGTCATTTAGGAGTGTTAGTTAGTAAGTGTGAACTCAAAGTAGGAAGTGTGTACTTCAAGATAGCTAAAATGGATCTTATAGTTAGCATTATTCCTTTCCTCTTAACTTAGAAGTTACGTGCATTCTCCTTTGCACTTTTGTAGCTTATGGTTAAGCATATTGGATCAAATCCATGATTTGATGGGTTTGGTTATGTATTTTGGGCCATTAGAGCCTATATAATGAGTTTGTAAATAATATGAAGTTAGTTGGATTTTCAATCCTTTTCATTGGTATCAGAGCCTAGTTCAAGTTTGCACTAGGGCTTGTGAGGTGAGAGGAAAGGAGATAGATTATTTTTTATGAGAAATTCTTTCTCATTGAGGACTCGGTTCAAGCTCAAGGGGAGCTTGAAAACCATTCGTAGAAGGAAGTTCCTTAGGCATCAAAATCCTCGTTCCAACTTTCTCCGTATGCTCAAGAAGTATAGGAGAAGTTTACCCCGATTTCTGTCTTACAAAAATCCTTTGGCAGGTTTGGATTTCTCCTATGGTGAAATGCGAATTAGGGAGCCTTTTGTTCCTGATGTTTCTGCCATTGAGGAGTCTTGAAGACTGAGGAGCATCTATACCAGGTCGTGTGTCGACTTGGGTCTGGTTGCCTTTCAAACGCTGGTCGTGTGTCGACTGGATCTTGAAAGGAGAGCTACTGAAGGAGTCTTGGTGATATGCAAGAGAAATTAACAATTTTTTTAAGAAAATTTGAAGGTAATTTACCTTCAAAAATTGCTAAT
Source organism: Wollemia nobilis (assembly GCA_028583015.1). NCBI lineage: Eukaryota > Viridiplantae > Streptophyta > Pinopsida > Araucariales > Araucariaceae > Wollemia > Wollemia nobilis. Next base: position 17,958,221 of record JAQPPZ010016947.1, on the reverse strand, counting down.
ATTTGTAACAGTTTAAGTTTTCCATGTTTTTAAATTAACCCTCCTGGTTAATTTTAAAAATTTCATTGTTTTTATTAGAAAACTTAAATTTTAATTAATATATATTTTTCTTTATATATTAATTAAATATTCATTGTAAAAAAAAAATATTTTTATTTTTGGCCCCTCGGCCCCATCTCAGCAGGAGCCGAGGGCCAATATTCGTAGGCGGCTCGGCTGACTCAGCATCGTCGCCTGCTTACGTCGGCCCTGGACGCCCGTCGATCGACAGACATCATCTGTCGGCTATCGACGGACGTCGGTCGACGTCCAACATAGCCGATGGGAGGTCGGCTGTGTTACGCCAGCGACGAGGCCGGTGCGTTGTCGTGCGCGTGGCTGCTCGTGCCGCTTGGCCTGTCGGGCCTAGGGTTGCCCAGTGTCGTTGACGGTATGGCGTGTCCACTCGCTGTGTCTGCAGGCGCGACGTCGTGCCCGGGCCTTGGCTGTCGGGCCGATAGGCGTTGTCGCTCGTCGTTGTCGACGGCCGTGTGTCGTCCACCTGCAAGTCTATGGTGTGGACGTCGATGCGCGACACAGTCGACTTTCATCGACTGTGCTACGTTACAGGACACCAATCGGTAGGCACTATCACGCCTGCCAAAATCTGACAGGTGTCAGTGCTATGCCGATGGTTCATTTGCCAAGCAGACTGCAGCCTGCACGCAGCCATGAGGCTACAACACTTTAGCCTCATTGAGGCTGCTGCTCACCAGGCACTAAATTTTTTGCATGAACTTTTTGTTTGCACCTGGATTTGAAATTGGTGCCTCGAGAAATGTGCCACTGAAGTTCAAAAATTCATGCAAGCAGGTGGAGTGCAGTTTCGGTAAGACCAAGGGTAAAATTGTAATTTTTTTAAAATTTTACTATTCTAAGGTTATGCATGTCATTTTTATTTTTTATTAATTTAATTTTTAATAACTTAATTAAATTAATTAATCTTTGATTAATTACAATTTAATTTTTAATTAAGTTATTTTTAAATTAATAAAATATAAATTGTAAACCTTAGGTTAGTTTAAATTTTTAAATTTTGAGCCTTAGGAGTATTTTTCAATTCAGGGCACAACATTGTAACAAGGAATTTCCAATTTTTACCTTGATTTTCAGTGCTTTTTCCTTTTACTCCTGGCTTATACCCGGTCTCACATGGCTTCTGACTTGGCTGCCCAAGTGGCAGAACTTGCACATGTTGTAAATGCTTTAGCAGATAAAGCTAATGATACTACCATGGCAGAAGTTCTTGGTAACCTTGCAATGAAGGTAAATGATATTTCTCTCCATAATGCTTCAACTTCCGCTCATGATTCTCGCCTGAGAGTTCGTTGTGAAGTACCACTTTATGATGGATCCCGAAACCCTGAAGTCTTGAATAGTTGGATTCTTGACATGAGTTCTTGGTTTTCTTACACTCAGCTTTCAGATGAGGATATGGTTCCATATGCTAAGCTAAAACTTTCTGGTTTAGCTAAAGTACTTGTTGAAAGAAAAAGAGGTCATGATGAACTCACCTCATGGGATGAGCTTGTAGACTGTCTTAAGACCAATTTTTATCCTTCCAATTATTCTAAGGAATTGGTCATTAAGTGGTTTCGATTTCGACAAAGTACTAATATGACTGTGCAGGAATATATCTTTCAATTCAACAGGTACAGGATACTTTTGAATGTGGAGGAAGATATTAAAGCTTTGATTCTCAAATTTCAAAGTGGTTTGTTGGAACATTTGTACAGGGAAATTATGTTTGTTTCTATGGACACATTGGATTCAGTTTTCAACCAGGCGCAACTTGCGGAGGACAAGTTTAAGGCGCATTCGCAGGCATTCCGTGCACCTGCTACTCAAGTGGTTGCAAACTCATCAAAAGGGAATAATTCTTTCTCACCAAAGAAGAACTTTGCTCAAAAGAAGAATTCTTCTTCTCCATCTCCTTCTTCTCCTTCCCCTTCCACTTCTACTCCTTCTTCTTCTTCTTCTTCCAAACCTTCTTCTTCTTCTTAAAAAGTTTTGTAACTATTGTAAGAAGAAAGGTCATGAAAAAGCTGATTGTTTTAAGCTTAAGAAGAAAAGTTTAGTCATCACTACTCAAGAACAGGATGCTTCCAAAGGTCCCCTTGAGTCAGTAGGAGAAAGTAGAGTATACATGAAATTACGAGGTAAGCTCAATGAGGTTACCTTGGTAAATGTAAGTTCATCAGGGGGCGCTCGTGATGCTTTGTTCATCACTCGAGCTCATTTGCTCCATAATTTTGCAACAGATTGTATAGTGGATAATGGCTCGCAGAAAAATCTAATTGCGAGGTCCATTGTCGAGCGATTGAAGTTACCTATGGAGCCTCATCCTCAACCTTATTCTTTGGGTTGGAAGGATAGTGGAAGGGGCTCAGAAATCACTCACACTTGCACATTAAAATTTGCACTTGGCCCACATTTCATAGATCAAGTCACTTGTGATGTGACTCCTATGGATTGTTGTGGGATTTTGCTTGGACAACCTTTTCAGTATGATAGGAGAGCTGTTTATGATGCTTTCAAAAGAACCTACACACTTCAAAAATATGGTCAGGTCTTTCTCATTAAAAGCACCAACACTCCTAACATCATTCTAAATTCCAAGCAAACAAAAAGAGTAATTAAAAAAGGTGGTGACGTTGCTCTAATTTTCATTCGCTCTCAAAACACTCCTACATCCACATCCATTCCAAAGCAACACTCTTCAATGGATAAAATATTGCAAAATTACTCACACATATTTCAGGAGCCAAAGTCTCTTCCTCCAATTCGCACAATTAATCACAACATTGAAATCATTCCTGGTTCTTCACTACCTAATGCTCCCATGTATAGACAATCTATTTTGCAAAATGAAGAAATAAAAAGGCAAATAGAAGATTTGTTGTCTAAGGGTTTCATTAAGGAAAGTACTTATGCTTGTGCCTCACCTATTTTGTTGGTTCTTAAAAAAGATGGCACTTGGAGATTGTGCATTGATTTTCGTGCTTTGAACAAAATTTCTATAAAGAATAGATATCCACTACCACGCATTGATGATTTATTAGATCAGCTCCAAGGAGCTAAGTTCTTTTCAAAAATAGATCTCAAAAGTGGATATCATCAAGTGCGTATCCAAGCTGAGGATACATGGAAGACAACTTTTAAAATGAAGATGGGCCTCTTTGAATGGTTGGTCATGCCCTTCGGTCTTACTAATGCTCCTGCAACCTTCATGAGGTTGATGAATGATGTATTTCGTGATGTACTTGACAAATTTGTAATAATATATCTTGATGATATATTGATATTCTCAAAAACTTGGGAGGAACACCTTAGGCATATCCATCATACACTTGATCTTCTTGCGAAGAATCAATTATATGCCAATTCTTCCAAGTGTTCTTTTGGCAATACTTCAGTTTCTTACCTTGGTTATGTGATTAGTGAAAGTGGAATTCGGGTAGATCCCACAAAAGTTGATGTTTTACTTAAGTGGTCCCCTCCTTCAACTCTCACTGAGTTAAGGAGTTTCCTAGGACTTGCGAATTTTTATCGCAAGTTCATTCCTCAATATTCCACCCTTGCAGCTCCATTGCATTATCTCACTAAGTCTAAAGTTCCATTTCATTGGGAGAAAAGCCAAGAGATTGCCTTTGAGAAACTCAAAAAGAAACTTTGTACAACACCTGTGTTAACTTTACCTGACCTCTCTCAACCTTTTGAGATTGAAACGGATGCCTCTAAAGTTGCCTTAGGAGCTGTGCTCAAACAGAATGGTCATCCAGTTGCTTATCATTCAAAAACTTTTTCTGCTGCTAAGTTGAACTATTCTACATATGACAAGGAGTTGTATGCATTAGTTCAAGCTATCAAGTACTGGAGACATTATATTTTGGGAAAAGATACGGTAGTACACACTGATCATATGCCTCTCAAGTTTTTACAATCTCAAAGTAAAATTGAAGAATCAAGACATATGAAGTGGGCCTCTTACCTCCAACAATTTCACTTGGTGATCAAGTACAAAAAGGGGAAGAGTAATACTGTTGCTTGATTGTTTGAGTAGGCCTCCTGCCGCTCTTGCCTTAACAGTTATGTCCACTTCACACTTGGGATTTCAGACTTGGCCTAATCGGTATTCACAGGATCCTGATTTTGGGAAAATATTTGAGCAAGTGAGTAAGCCTTCTTCTTCCAATTTGCGTCCTTTCCAAGATTTCTACATCAAAGAAGGACTTCTTTACAAATTGGACAAGGTTTGTGTTCCTTGTGAGCCTAGAGTGTCACTTCTTAAGGAAGCTCATTCTACACTTTATGGTGGTCACTTTGGGAAGCACAAAACACTTCATCACTTGCAAAGATTTTTCTACTGGCCTAAAATGCAGAGGGATGTGTTGAGATTTCTCAAACAGTGTGCGGTTTGTTGTCGCTCAAAACCAGCTAACAGGAAGTTTGGCTTAGGCATGCCTTTGCCCATTCCTTCCCATCCTTGGGAAAGCATTTCCATGGATTTGGTTAGTGGTTTTCCCATGACAGTGCGACAACATGATTGTGTGTTCGTGGTGGTTGACAGATTAAGTAAGATGGCTAAGTTTATTCCATGCCGCAAGACAAGTTTCGTAGCAGACTTAGCCCAATTGTTCTTTGACAGCATTTGGCGTTCCTTTGGTCTACCTACCAGCATTATATCGGATCGTGATTCACGCTTTGTGGGTCACTTTTGGCATTCTTTGTGGAAAATTTTGGGAGTTTCCCTTAACTTTTCCATCGCCTATCATCCGCAATCCGATGGGCGGATGAAGTGGTAAACCGTACCCTTGTGCAAAGTTTACGAATCTATCATCACGCTTCACCAGCAAAGTGGGACTTGAGTCTCACTCATATTGAACATGCCTACAATAGGGCCCTACATTCTTCTACAGGTCACTCACCTTTTGAGGTTTGTATGGGATTTCAGCCCTTGGCACCTTATGAGTTACCTTTGTCTTTGCCTTCTCCTGTCACTTCACATCTTCAGAAGGAGCAAGACAAGGCACACTCATTTATTCAGCACTTGCACAATCTTCAATCAAAGGTGATTGAGATTTTGCAAAAGACACAACAACAACGAGAAAAAGGCCATGGATCGACATCGAATTCCTCATCCATTTCAGGTTGGTGACAAAGTTTGGTTGCATCTTGAAAAGCGACGTTTTCTTGATAAGACTCATAGTAAAATCAAACCGATTCGCTATGGGCCTTATACTATTCTTCAACAGGTGTCCGAGAATGCTTTCCGCCTTGATCTTCCCGCACACTTGGGAATTCATGACGTCGTCAATGTAGATCTTTTGAAGTTGTACTTTGACTCTACATTGGAGACCGCACCAGCTATCAGTCATCCTGTGGACGTGGTTCCTGATTCTCGGTTACCATTGGATTCCGATCAGATCTATGACACAAAGACTCGACAGACTCGCCAGGGGTCTACCACCTCATATCTTGTGGCTCGACGAGGACAGCTGCCGCATCAGGCTCGTTGGATTTCTTTTCATCAGATGTCCCGTGACTTTCCTACTCTTCTGAAAGCATTGGAGGCCAATGCTTCTATTGTGGGGAGGCATGATGAGGATTGATGTTTGATCACTCATATGACCCCTCTAGTAGTTCCTAGCTAGGTTTGCATAGTTTATTTCTTGCAAATTAATAATTGTAAGTGAGTCTCCTTCTCACATGCACTTGTGGGCACTAGTTATCTTCTAGTTGTCATTTAGGAGTGTTAGTTAGTAAGTGTGAACTCAAAGTAGGAAGTGTGTACTTCAAGATAGCTAAAATGGATCTTATAGTTAGCATTATTCCTTTCCTCTTAACTTAGAAGTTACGTGCATTCTCCTTTGCACTTTTGTAGCTTATGGTTAAGCATATTGGATCAAATCCATGATTTGATGGGTTTGGTTATGTATTTTGGGCCATTAGAGCCTATATAATGAGTTTGTAAATAATATGAAGTTAGTTGGATTTTCAATCCTTTTCAAATAAGTATAGACCAAGTAAAAAAAAGAAAAGAACATAATGGAACCCTATAGAGATGTATGCTCATAAATAACTAAATGGAGGCTACCCCTCACTTGTGGCTATGAATCTATCCTGTAAGGGTGTTGTGCTCACAAAAAATGATCAAGTGTGAAGTGATACCTACTATGGGTGTAGCGGTCACTGATGGCCAAAGATGAAGAGATACCCACTAGGATGTATGCTTAAAAATGGTTGAATGAAGGCTGCCCCTCACTCATGACCATGAAACTATTCTATATGGAGTAAAATATTGAGATTTATTTGCCAAGATGAGTACTACCATATAGGGGTGTGGTGTGTGCAAAATATGAATGAGCAAAGAAAAATGTAATAGAACAATGTGAGTGTGTGTGTGGGTGTGAGAAGAATATAGAAGAAAAAGAGAAGCAAGAAGTAAAATATAGTGTGTGTGTGCATCCTTAGTGAAATTTCAAGAGCTAAGAGGTGTGTGTAAGATAGTGGTTGTATGATCACCATAAATGATATTCATGTGGTATCTACCCTATCCCACAAGGAGCCCTTAACAGGAAAAATATCAAGAAGGAAAAGGTGTGAGCAAAAGCAAAAGCAAAAGCAAAATCAAAAGCATATATAAGGAACGTACATCCTTTGTCTTGGGGAGGATAAGAAATGATGAAAAAATTTAATGACAAAGGACATACAAGAGATAAAGAACTATATCCCTTAACTTGGAGTAATTAGAAATTGTGAAAACTTTTAAGGTCAAGGAACATAAAAAAGAGAAGAAAGACATGATAAAATGCAATGATGAAAATGCATGGATATGGGTTCTGGGTTAGGAATTATCTAGGAATTAGAGCCTAGTTTGAGTGCAATGCATGTGAGCTAAGATATAACTAGGTTTCATCACTTACCATCCTCACAAAGACCCCAAAAATATATATGACCAAGCATTCATGCAAATATGATCAAGCAACAATGCAACTAGATGATAAGTAAAATGCAAGTGGAACAAAATATCAGATAGATCGTGCAAATATATAATAGACAATCATGCAATATGAACAAGTAAACAAAATGCAATATGATATAATTAAAATTCAAATTAATGCATAGTATATTTTTAGATGCATTATGTTCATTGGTTCTTTAAGTTATTTACTATCTAAATAAGCTAAACAATAGGCCCCCAAGCCAAAATTGGCAATTATGACAAAGGGCCCTAGTCAATTGGGTGAAAAATTACTTTTCAGATATTATTGAGCATTGGAATTATTTTGGTTTTCCTTGAGGACAAGATCCCCAACCTCAAAAGAATGATTGCAAAATCACTTGGAATAAGATCACTTGAGCCTATTTTGATAGGCTCAAATATTCTCTAATGCATGAATGCACTTTTCATCCAAAAAATCCAATTGGTGCAAATTATTGAAATGATACTCATCATTGACTGAGGTATCTTGTAGCAAGATGTGTAATTAAGGAACCTCTAACTTGAATGGAATGACTACCTCAGTTCCATAGACCAAGATATTCAAAGAAGTGCTTGTAGATATTTGCACACTGGTACAATAGGCCCGTAAGGTAGGATAAATCTAGATATGACAATCACAACTAGTCTTACTAACCAACTACTTGAGGATCTTGATCATTAGAAGCTTTGGATTGACCATTACCCTAAGGGTAATATGGAGTTGACCACCTATACTGAATCTTGTACTTATCACAAAACTTATGGACATCCTTGTTATTGAAAGGAGTGCCATTGTTAAAATCAATCATTAAATGAATCTTGAACCTATAGAGGATCTGGTTGAAGATGAACTTAAATACCTAAGTTCCAGTCACCGTGGCCAAGGGTATGGATTTGAACCATTTAGTGAAGTAATCTACCACCATTATGATAAAATTATGATCATAAAATAAAGTTAGGTTAATATACCTTATAATGTCTAGTTACCACATGGAAAATGGCCAAGGAGAAGAAATAAACTAAAGGTTTTGAGAAGTGTGAACAAGGTTATCTTGGCGTTGAAACTTGTAGCATTGAACATGGTCACATGTATATTTATCCATGAAAGACCAATAATACCCCATCCAAATGATCCTCTTGGCAATAGCATTGTTTCTAAAATGGCCTCCGCATGAGCCTTCATGAGCTTCACTAAGAGATAGATGATCCTCATTGAAGTTAAGATATCACAAGAGGATGCCTTAAAAATAACATCAATATACAATATTTCTAATTATAATGAATCAACATGATATTTTGCATAAAATATTACACTGATTGCAATCTAAACCATCAGGTATAAAACCATCCTTGAGGAAATTAAATATGTCATTAGATGGGGAAGCTCTAATGGTCAAAACATATAACAAAATTAGACTCATACTAAGCGATGCAGGCTTCTAGAGTTATATAATAATAATCGATGCTTGATGGTCATCCAAATCCAAGGGAAACAAGGATGTAGTAGTGGCCATGGCAACCACATGGTAGTTAACCATCATTAATTTGATTGACCATAATTTAAGAGTCACCAAAGACCAAAATAAATCTAACCTTCAAGGCTAAGGCTGCTCTAAGACCAAGAATCAAAGCTTTGTACTCAACAATGTTATTTGTGCAAGTGAAATGAAGCTTGAAGGAAATAGGGATGATTTATTTTTGTGGGGTAACTAGAAAAATTCCAGCACCAAGACCCTTTAAGCTTTGAGATCCATCATAAAACAAAGCCAAGACTTTGGCTCTTTGGCTTCTACACTAAAGCACTCTTTGAGAAACTAGATGACTAAAATATGGGTGAATTCTAGGAGAGTGGAGGCTAACTAATCAGTAATCACATAAACCTTGATAGCATTTTGACCTATAAAGGTTAGGTCAAACTCACAAATGGCTAAGACCCACTTAGAAGCTCAACCTAAAATGTGGAGCTTAGACATTAAGTATTGCAAAGGATCAAACTTTGTAACAACCAATATCTTATGGCTGAGCATGTAGTGTCTTAACTTCATGGAATAAAACACCATAGTGAGGCAACGCTTATCTAACAGAGTGTACCAATTTTCATAGCTAACCAAGGTTCTACTAATATAGTAGATAGCTTGCTCTTTGTTTTGATCATCATGCTAAGCCAAAAATGCTCCTAAATCATGAGCTATGACTACTATGTAAAGCATCAGATGCTTATCCGATATAGGAGGAACTAAGATAGGTAGGGAAGTGAGATACTATTTGAGTTCATAAAAAGGTTACTAACACTTGAAGTCCCACTAGAACATGATATATTTATTAAAAAGCTTAAGAAAGGACTAAAATTTATCAACTAACTAAGCTATGAATCGATGAATAGCTTGAAGCTTACATTACAAGCTACACAACTCGATTAGGATACAGGGAGGACGTATGTTAGAGATGACTACTATCTTAGCAGGGTCCACCTCAATACCTCACCTAGACATGATGAAACCTAACAAATTACTAGATGTGACTCCAAAGACATATTTTAAGGACATGATCCTTTTGATGTATGGAACGACCCAAAATATGATCCACATAGTTCTCTAGAATATCATGCATTATGTCATTAAAAATTTAAGTTATAACCTTATGATATGTGGCACCAATGTTCTTCAAGCCAAAAGGAATAAATTTATAATAGAAGGTACCCCATGGTGTGATGAAAGTTGTCTTAGCCTGGTCCTCAGGGGTAACCATGATCTAATAGTATCTTGAAAAACCATCCATGAGTGAAAGCATTCCACATTTGATAGTGAAATTTAAAATCATATCTATGTTTAGGAGAGGAGAATCATCCTTGGGACATGCTAAGTTAATGTTACAAAAGTTGATATATATATTCTAATTGTTCCTAACTTCTTAGCCATAAGAATGATGTTGGAGATCCAATCAGAATAGTTGATAGCTTTTATGAAACCAACATCAAGAAGTTTTTGGAGCTCCTCCTTGACTAAAAGGGTGACCTTTGGATGCATCTTCCTAAATTTTTTCTTAATAAGATTATCACTAGGATTTATTACCAAATGATGCATAACAAGGGAGGTATCAAGCCCAGGCATGTCAGTATATGACCAAGCAAAAATATCATGAAATTCCTTCAACAGATTGGTCAATTAATCCTGCTCATCCATGGACAAAGCTTTGCCTAGTTTAAGGATTCTAGGGCTCTCCTAAGAACCTATGTTAACATCTATAGTTTTCTCAATGAGAATATGAGACTCATGCTCATAAGGAGGTAGGTCAAGGATCACTCCTAGTTGCTCAAGGTCCTTGGGAGACATAGAACCAAAGTTCTCTTGATAACTAGAAGACTCAACATGTGTGACACAAGGGATTGACCCATCAAAGAAGAAGTTTTTTTGAAGGATATCCTCATGATCCATGTCACAAAGAGTATCCCATTAAATGTACTCCCTTGGGGTCACAACTAACTTAGGATGCACTAAAGTTACCACATTGTAAAATAAAATGTCAGTAGGATAAGATGATCCCTCATCCTCATCACTCCACTCCAAGCCTTGATGATCCACATATTCGACATAAGTAATGAGGTGATCATCATCATCAAATGATAAAGGTTGGTTTTATTGGGTATGTAGCCTATGCCACATCTCCTAGTCCAAATATCGACTTCCAAAGGTTATTGAATACCTTTTTATTGTGCCCCAAAACCTTTACCTACATATCCCATACTAGATAGGATTTTCTTTGGAGGCAAGTAATCATTGGATAGGTAACAATGGTAAAATAACACTCTACAGGAAGAGGGTTGCTACCACAAATATTTTATTCGAGGGCTATACCCACAAAGATAAAGGTACACTACAAATGTGTATGACTTCACCCTTATTATGAGGTAAACCCATAGTGTTTGGTGAAAGTGGCAACTTGGCTAAATCTAGAAGAGGCTCTTGAAGAAAAGGATTGACCTGATCTTGTGATGAAACATTAATTAGCAATTTCTCACTTACTTTTAAACTTGTAAGTTTTTTGGTAATCTGAGATGAAGAAATTAATGGATATAAATTGATACTAGATTGATCTTGCTCAACCATTGAACAATATTTTAATGGATGAGGGTTGCCCAGGATGGTGACCAGTTGATCTTTGAATTCAAACTTCAAATATTGATCAAGAGTAGAAGGGACAACCCTCATCACATGAATCCAAGGGAATATAAGAAGAAGATTAAAATATGTGGGGCAAGGTACCATATAAAACAAGGTATTTAAGATCTTCGATCCAACCCTAAGGGGGAGGGATATAATATCATAGGCCTCTTGGGACTCGTTGTTGAAATATTTGATGATGAAATCAAATTTATTTAATTCTTACTCTTTTAATACAAAATTTTGGAAAAATTGATATGTGCATATATTGAGGGAGGAACCATTATCTATCATAAATTGCTTGATAAACATTTCCAAAATAAATTCGATGATGTAGAGGGAAGAATCCCCTCGCAATTTTGAGGAAGGAATATCATCATCTAAAAAAGTGATATGATGTATCCCAAGGGAGCCTACAACATTAGCTAAAGTGCTAGAGGAAAAGTCTTGAGGAACAAATTGTTGTCTTAGAAGCTTCAACAAAGCTTCCCTATGAATAGGAGAAGTTTACAAAAGTTCCAAGAGAGAAATCTTGGTTGGGGTACTAGCTAATGGTTGTTAAATGTTGAAGGAGACTTTAGGTTGTGGCTTCAAAACTAAAGGTGGATTTTCTATTCTTGTGCTACTCTTTTGGGTACTCTTCAAAACTAAGGATTTTTTTGAAGGTTGATTGGATGTAGAGCTCATCTCCTGCTAAGATCATTGAGTCAATTGAGCCTGAGCTTATTGACTCATAGTTGCTTCTATCATACCGACCATATTATTTTAGAGAGGGGCCACATTATGATATGACACTTTTATTAGCTATATTTTGCCCATGATTAGGTAGGGGATATTGAAAAATCCCTGTCTTGATTAGTTGTGGGTGCTTGTTGAGTAGGAGGTTGATTGTTTGTTGGAGTATTAGGTTGAGCATCCTCTATAATAATGTGACCTACATTAATTAAGTCCTAAACGACATGCTTCAATATTTTACATGAATTTATCATGTGCCTCTCAAATCTATGATATTCATAATGTTTACCAATATTTTATAACAATTAGCCATGCTATCAGGTTGCTATATAGAGGAAACTCAATCATATTTGCTTCCAAAAGCTGCTCTAGGACCACCATCATAAAAGTTTTGAGTCTTGTAAAATTCCTTGGTGGGGGTTTTTGAGGTTGGCTAAGTACCATATTTTGGAAGGTGTTAGAAACATTGTTGACATGCCTACTATTTGTTACCCCACAACCCACCACATGCTTGTTATTATATTTAGTTTTCATGGTCCTATATTCTTATTTCTTTGGCTTAATTTTACCTCTTCAAATAAGGGCTTTCTCTACCCTTCTTGCTAGATCTATTGCTTTATTGAAAGAGGTAATAGTTGTTGTTTCTAATTTATATGACATAATCTCCTGTAAATTTCTAATTAAAATATCTAGCATATCTCAAGGAGGTAAAGTATATCTCAATCATCCAACTAAACTCCTTCAACAAGACAAGAAGTCTAAAAAGATTTAATCTTTTCCTTGTTTCAACATATAAACATCCTTCATAGTCATATTTTTCTCAACATAGGCTCCAAATTATTGGACAAAAAACTTTGTTTTCTCTTCAAAATTTCTCAAATAATTATGAGGCAATTGATAATACCATTCCAATGCCATACCACAAAGGATATTAAGGAATATCTTTAGCAACAACGTGTCATCATATATAATATCATGGCATGTTATCATAAATATCCTTAAGTGTTTAATTGGGTCCTCTATTCCCTTATAAATAGGTTTAACCAAAATTAAAAAATTCTTAGGGTAGGGCCTAGAAGCGACAATAGGGTCTAAGGGTTGATTGTACATTTCCTTATAACCATAGGCAAAACTTGGTGGCTGAATCATATCCACGCTTGAAACTAGTTGCTTCACCGTATTTTTCAAACTTTATATATTGGGATTGTTGCTGTGCAACTCCCCTAGGTTCCCTAAGGGAGGGTTATAGGTAGGTTGTTGAAAGGGAACTTGGCTAATGTTGGAGGCATTAACATTTTTATGGTATGGGTTGTGATATGTGGTATCTTGCTATGTAGGATAACTAAAATTTGGTGGAACAGAATCATGAATGTTGAGATGAGTAAAATGAGGAGGAAATTGAGCATGATCTCGAGATGCACTACTAGTTTAAGGAATTCATGGAATTCTCCCAACATTGGTGGTTATAGTAGTAAAAAATGTTGGTTTATGAAATAGATTAATATGATGCAAATATTCAAACCAAGATTTAGTGTGAATTTTGAGGAGAAATGGTTGAAGGATGAGATTTCCTAGCCTCTTTAAGTTGGGCCTCATCATCCATAGCCTTAACCAAGGCATCCTTATGGTGTTTCATGAAATTCTAGATATGATCATATGATTTAAAGGTGAGGTTTCCATTAGACCCATCAAGAGGATCAAGGTCAATACCAGTTTCTACATATTCTTCCTCATCCGAATTAGGATTCTACCTATCAATTTGGCCATCTTCTTGAAGAATATAAGATTCCAAAAGCCTTCACTTACTCCTAAGGTTGGAAACCATTAGGAGAAAGAGAAAATATAGAGGAGAAAAGGAGGATCTAAATCCTAGCAAAAACCACACAAAATATTTTAAGAATATTTTTAGTATTTTTTTATTCTAAGCAAATAGATTTAGTGGTCTTGATTAAATTTTTTAAAAGAAAAAAAGAAGAGGCTTCCTAATTTGGCCACTAAAAATATGCCTTCACATTGGGTTCACCAAATATGTAGAGGAAAACTTCCGTACCACATATGATTCTCAACTGGATCTGCTGGGAGCCAAGGTGACCGTGGGGGTGTGCTATATTGTCTAAAATTAGGGACTTGGGGATTGAAGGGTTAACTAGGAATGGTTTAAGGACTTAATATAAGCTTAGGTATGTTTGATGTATATATTAAGCAAATACCTATGTTTGGCCTTTTCTAAAACCTAAGCTAAGAAAATGAAAGAACGATGCAAGACAAATAATAATGCAGGAAAACAAAGACTAATCCTAGAATGATTCTTGGTTTTCAATGAAGACTAAACCCTAAATTACAATAAAATAAATCCTTTTATTTTAATAAGTGTTTTTAGAGAATGCATAAACAAAGTTAACCCTAGAATGCAAACTATATGCCTTTTCTCTTTTGAATGCCTAGAATCAAAATATGATTCTTTTACTTATGTTTAAATCTAAAATAGATAGAAAGAAAAAATCAAACAACCTAAGATGTTTATTTAGGGTACTTATCTAATTTGACAGTTCATCCTAGCTTTGAATTACGTCAAAAATATCAAAACAACTTCAAACTTGCCAAAAACAACTTTACAAAATCCTAGAAAATTTGATGAGCGTTTGGGGGCCTTCTTAGGCCACTGTATGACTGAGCTTGGAGGTGCAACAATCAAGCCCCCTTGGTCCTTTTATCTGACTATTTGAAAGCAAAAGTGATTATTTACCTTTTTGAAAATGAATAAGCAAGGATGCAATAAAATGAAATAATGCAAAAAATAGAATGCAAACAATAGTAATATGACCTAGATAAAGCATGTGAACACAAAATGAGGGTTTGGGAGTAAAAATTTACCCCCAAACATGATGAACCAAAAATCATACCCCATAAGGGGTGGTCATGATTTTGGATCTACCAAAATTGTGCCCTATATGGACATGGTATGATTTTGCAGTAAGAGTGCAAAAACAACTAATTAATGCAAAAACAAAATGTAAAACATATATGGATGATCTAGAAATATTAAAATGCAAGAATAAAACATAGTGGTAGTGAAAGAATAGTCAAAAGGATGAAGACCTCCATAATATGGTAGAATCCTCCTCAAGGCTCCAACACTTATCCACCAAGAGCAAAAAATCAACAACAGAGTAGCGGAAGAACACCAAAAGACACATGATCTTATTTGGAACTTGTTAGCCAAAAATCACTTAGAAAAACTTTTGGAGGAGAAAAGAGGATCTAAACCCTCTATTTATAAGAGGTTTGGAGGGAACAATGGTAGGAATATGAAAAGACAAAC
This sequence comes from Wollemia nobilis, assembly GCA_028583015.1. NCBI lineage: Eukaryota > Viridiplantae > Streptophyta > Pinopsida > Araucariales > Araucariaceae > Wollemia > Wollemia nobilis. Next base: position 17,942,980 of record JAQPPZ010016947.1, on the reverse strand, counting down.
CTAAGGAAGGGCCTACATCCTGAGGATCAACCCAAAAATAAGGTTTTCTAAGAGAAAATCCTAACTTTCCAAAATTGTACCCCATACTAGGCAACCAATGTTTTGAAAAAGCTAGGAAAAGAGGAAAGGAGAAGGGGAAAATAGGCCCAAACTTGTGCTTATAAAAGTTTGAGGACCTTCCAAAGGGTTTTAGGGAAAATAACTCACTTAGGTGGGTCAATTTTCCATGTCTACAATATGTAACTCTTCAACAATATCCTGCACTTTAGTTTTTCTCATGATTTATTTAAGTAGTGACAACTTGGGATGGATGACATCTTGATACTTTTATATTATTGTTATCAAGATTACCACTTTACATGACAATCATATTCTTTCTATTTTTTTAGTAACATCAAGTTTCATGGATTAGGTTGAGGTCTTTTTGAAAAGGTTTGTTTTAATTTTTGATGTTTTTGTGTTTTTAGAAGGTTTCCAAATGATTAAAGGAGGGTTTGGAATTTTATCAACTATGAAAATATCAACTATTGCTTGGATAGGTTATTTTTCTTTATCTTTCCTTTCATTTTCCTCTTTCAAAGGTTACCTCTTTTTGGATTGAGGTTCACTCCTAGTAATGGTAGCATTTTCCTATTCCAAGGAGGTAATTGTTTTTCTTTATAAATGCTAACATAATGAGTGACATTTTATTAATTACAAATGTATTTTCCTTTTGGTCCATATTGGGCAAAGACAATTAACTTGAGAGCCATCTTGAGAATTACTAACTCTACGATTTTGACTATGGGGGGTAGTTACTATTTTAGTTTTGATTATTCCGACCCCTTGGTTTACATGATTGGAATTGTTTCCTTGATTTTGATAATTTTGTTGGTCACCCTAATTATACCCTTGATATTGATTTTTATTTACTACCTATTGTTGATTGGGAGCTTGCTACTCATGGTTGGGTAAGGCAGGTATTATAGATACCTAGCCTTCGATTACAAGATGATTATACCTTTTTCGGAGACTATTTATTTTTATGAAATAAATTTATCCTATCATTATTGACTTGATCAAAGTTAAAGTTAGGGATAAAATTTTTCTTGAGGAAAAACCTATGTAAATCCACACAAGTAGAATTATTTTAGCCATAATTTCCCAACCAAAAACAATTTTTTTAGGATTGTGCTATATAGGCACTTCAAAATTGTCATTAACATGGTAATTTTAAAGTTTACATGGCATACATATTTTGAGAATATCTTTATGTGTACATTGAGGCATCATATTATTGAGTTTTGGGCCACCCCCATATGTCGTAAACATATGCACAATAGCTCAAGATATATTTAAATCATGAGAGGTATCCTAGACAACTATATCATAAAACCTTGTCAAGGGAGTTTGTGATTATGTTATACTAATCTTGTTTATAAACATTATCATTGTGGCCTCTTTAGTCAAGTTTATGCTAGTACGACATTTAAGTATTTCCCACCTATTGTGGAAATCAATAGCATATTTATTAAGACATTGTTTAGCATTTATGAAAACATCCATTACCTCCATTACAATCATGTCATTATCAAATTCTTATTTTAATATTTTGAGAAAAGTATCTAGCAATTCAATAGAGTGTTTAGGCAAGGATGCAAACCAATCAAGTGCATTTCCTACCAGATATCTAGTCATTAATTTTAGTAAAGTTTTTTATTATGTAGTCAATCCCTATAATACACCCTAAATTTATTAGTAAATATTTAGGATTTATTAATCCCATCATAATAAAATTTAGGCACATGCCTAGACAAGTCTATAAATTCGATATCAAGGGCTAGATATTGGGTTTTATAAGTACTTAAAGTAGGATTAGTTTATGTTGGAGAATATTACATTATTTGGTACATGCTAATGTACCCCCATTATACCTATGGTATAATGTAAATATTAGAATAAAATTTGAGTCAATAGTTTAGAGTGAGATTTATATTTCCCCTTTATGTAAGTGTATATGTGCAGGATATGCACAAGTGTAATGTAGGTAAAAGTGCAAGTGTATGATGAGAGAAAGTGCACAAGTATTATGTAATTAAGTATGCAAATATGTAATGTGAGTATGTTTACATGTGTAATGTTGTAGACACCTAAAAAATGTCATGTTGAGGAGGCTACTCATGTGGACACCTTTTCAGGCCATATGATTCATCTTGGACCTTTACAAGACCTAATAGTGGTTCTAACCACTCAAACAGAGGTAAATAGTCCTTTACAGCCTACACTGCTATTCCCTCTAGCGGTTGTATTATGGCCGCTAGTGACGATGATGGCTATAGAGCGGGTCATTATGATCGAATATGGCCTTGTCCGTAACAAACATAGGCTCCACAAGCTGAGTAAAATTGGTTACAATGCAACCAATTTGCAATGGTATTGGTTTGAGAAGCTTCTAGAAGCATTGCCTAACCTCCTTGAGCCTAACCAAATCTTGATTCTTGGCTTCTTAAGCAAGCTAGGATCCCAATTTGGGAAGTCTATTTAAGGTACCCAAAAACTTGATAGAATATAGATAATTTATCCCCAATAGAATGTAATGAAGTGCTGCCCTTTTGTTATTAGAGAGTGCAATCTCTCATAAGCGTCATGGTGCTGTCAAAATTGTGTTATGAAGTTATCTCTTGCATCCATGGAGCTTGGGAGAGCTTGGAGGACCAATTACATCGCTATTCATGACCAATTTGCCATAAATCAGAGCTAATTTTGCAATCAAACTATGTTTCTAGATACAGTGATCCTTGAACACCAATTTGGCATTCAAATTGATCATCATCACACATCGAGCTTAGAGAACAAAGTCTCTATTTGATGTCTACTATTTTAAACAGTGGTTTGCATGCACCTCTATTGGACCCAACGACGGTTAGAAGAGCCCGTTATTATGATAAAATGGCCTTGTAATGACATCCAATTTGCTTGTATTTTATAGTTTAATTAATCTTAATTGCTTTCAATTCTATTCTTAACATAGATTAGCATTAGTTCCTTCAATTTTTTATGCATTATTTTACCATTTTCATGCATTTCCTTATTGATTTATGCATTTGCTTTATATTTTGCATTATCAAGAAAAGATCCTCATCTTGAGATGATTTCATATGCTATTGATGCATTTGCATTTTATTTGTGTGGATATTACAGGTCTAATCAGGAGCTAGACATCATCAAGATCACATTTCTTGGTATCATCAAATGAAGATCACTAGGAAAACCCTCCATTATCAGTTTTGAAAGAGTAAAAACTCCAAGGATTGCATCTTTCCCTCTTTTAGGGTATCATATTGTAATAATGTATCATTGGTGAATCCATAAGAGGGATATTTTGTAACCATTTTCTAAATTATTAATGAGAAGAGCATCCTACTTTATTTATATTTGTGTCATAATGGTTACTTAATATTTTTCATCAATTGATTACATGTTACATAGTTAGATGCATGGTTTTTGCTGATTACAGTGGTGATCATAGTGGGACTCTTTTCCATAATTTCTTGAAATTATTGCTAACTTGATTTTTCTTACTATTTTTATTTTTTAGGTACCGTCGTTCTGAGCAGGTGTGGTAAACAGTGGCCACCGCCATTGAATATGATGGTTAGCAGGGTCACCGCTATGATCTCTAATGGTTGTTGGGAAAAATATTGGTTAGTTTTTTTATGGTTCAATTAATTGCCTACATTTAATTGTCTACCTGGGGTAGCTCGTAGTCTTGTGTGTAGCCGTGCAAAATATATGCTTGTAATTTCTCCTTCAGATATGAGTCCCTAAGATTTTTATTTGGGGGTATTTTGATGTTCGTTGAAGTTTTAATCTTTAATTCTAAACCCATAACTTATCCTACATCTATGAAAACATGATAGAATGCATTCAAAAACTAATTTCTACCTTGCTGGAAATAACAGAAAATAGGAGAAATAACTGGAAAGTAAATTAATCTATATAAATAAAAATAAAAAAATAGGGGAAAGAAGGAAAGAACTTTGATGTAAGTGGGCCCATGCTTCCAGTAGTTTCTACCCATGTTAGATCTTCACCAAACACTTTAGATGATTTTTGTAGGAAAATACTCAATTTTTATTAACAACTGTAGCAAGAATTTACAAGAAAGTCTGGGGGTATTCTTCAGGGGTGGCTTGCATATTTATAAGATATATGACCACCCTATTACAATACTCAGAACAAATCATAAAATGATTCACTTTTACAACTCCCTACTTAAATGAAGAAATTTGGCAAAATATCATGATATTTCAGCATATTCTATTTCTAGAATATGTCTAATATTTATTTTACCTGATTTACATAAATCGTTCACATAGCAGCTAGAAAATGGGTGGTGAGTCATCTTTGACATTGTCCCTTATCCAGTTTCAATGCTAGAATTCTTTTTATGCTGGTTTCTAAAGTTTTGCTCTGTTCTATCGACCACAAAGTCGTGCTGGAGGTTGGCGTTAGTGGAAATCAAGCACTGCATCTGAAGAAGTCGAGAAGTAGGTGCCTTGTATACAAAAGTAGGGAAGTAGGCACCTAATAGAAATAGGTGCTTTATGAAAAGCAGGCGCCTAACGGGAAGCAGACACCTAACAGAAAGCAAGCACCTAACAGTTAAGTGCCTAATAGAATTTAGGTGCTTCAAAGGAATTTTGGTGCCTGACTTCATACTTCTCATCGATGTTCTATAGATGTTTTGCCTTCATAAAATTGTAAGTGAAAGTTCTGAGTGGGACCTCAATGAAAACATGCCAAAATACAACAATTTCCACTAAATCTACACAAATCACACTTAAAGACAAATATTAGATAACATGCAAAATAAATTATTAATTATATATAATTTTCATAAAACATTTATATCTATAAGAATAAGTGTTGCACATTATAGGGAAAATAGTACAAAAAATAAGCAATTCTATGGTTCATCATCCCCCCATGCTTAAGGGGTGGCACATCCCTATGCCAATTTGAAATGGTAACTATTAGTTCTATTTACAACATCCCAATAAGCCCTATTGGTCTATGTCCTCTTCTTTTTAGCAACATTTGCTTTTTATTTATCCTGGATATTTCACCCCTTTTGTGCTTTGGGAGTGGTTGTCTCTTAACCCTACTATTTTTGGTGTTTGCTGTGCCGAATTGGTTCACTTGGCCCTGCTCTTTTCTTGGGTGGTTCTCTAGTCCAGGCCACATTGACTTTTTGGCTCAGATAATAACCAGAGAAATTGGTGGCATCCTTCTAGAATGCAGGCTTAGCCATTTTATAGTACTCGTGGTGAAGGGGTAACTTTTCACCCATAGACACTGATTCTTCATCACCAAATGGGATGCTAAAATTTTTAGCAACCCTGGCTGTGGTAAAATCTACCCCTATTGGGTCAAGCTCAGGTTTAAATTTGACCTCTATTTTTGCCACTGGGGGAGTTTTGCTGCTTGATGCTAGATCTGCAGGTTTGCACAGGGCCTAGAAATCCCATCCTCATAAAATATACCTTCATTCATGAAGGCTTACCATCCTTCAACCCATACAAGTACTAGGACTACTTAGGTTGGGAAATTGGAATTTTATTGTGAGGCCTGTTAGATTACTCCTTGGCCTCTTTTTATGATTATTTATGGGTCTTCTTAGAAGCCTTCTTCTAGTTCTTTTTGCATGCTGCCATATCCTCTTTGAGATTTTCAATTTTTTTATTTTGGGAAGTAAAAAAATTCTTTTCTGCCTCCCATTCCTCATCAGAATCAACCTCTAATTTTTTATCATATTCGATGCCCAGTACCTTCAACTCGAAAAACTTGCTCTGGTTCTGGGTCACCGCTGAGATGCCCTTACAATTTTTTGCTTTGATCTCAGTTTTATCTGTTGTACCCTAGGGTGTGTTGGTGCAACTACTATTTTGTGGTGTACACGAGATTTAGGTTGTTAAGCCTCTTCTTCCTCTATAGTATATTGTTGCTCGATGGGGGCTGCTTCTTCCTCCTGAGGCTGTTCGACCCCTGCATTAACTTGAGAGTGCTCTGTCTCTTCCTCCTTACCTAAAATTTAAGGCTCTTCGACCTCCATCTCCTTCTTCTCCTTATCTTATTTCTCTATAGATTTTTCTAAATTTTGAGGTTCCTCAACCTCAATTTAATCCTCCTAAAGTATTTATTCTATAGAAGGAGATGTGGAACATGGCTGCTCTACTTCCATTGTAGCAACATCTCCCTACTCTATTTCTATATCAGTAAGGGGCACTTTTGTTGCCCCATTTGTTTACACTTCCACATCAACCTTGGTCAGTTGCTCAGATCCTAGTGGTCCACCCTATAGTTGTGATGCTCTAATATACCCCTACAACTACTAAATTTTCTAGTACAATTCATGTATTTTTAGGGAAGCTTCCTTGCGGGACTCTTGAAACATATCATGTTCTTATTTAAACTTAACTTCCCAAGTGGAATCCTGCTCTTTCAAAACTTGCAGTTGTTGCTACAAATCCTCCGCCTGGCCTTTTGATGGTAAATCTCCCATGGCCACCTCTTTTTGAGGAGTTGACCCACTGTAAATGTCCTATAAAATCTAGGCCAAGTACTCCTCCCTATTAATCTAATCGATTGGTGTATCCTAGTCAGATGAGCTCGAAACCACCCTTGATACTTTTAGCTTTTTGCTTTGCATCCTGGTGGAAATAGGCATGAAAGAAGGGCTTGGTGGATCCTACCCTACCTCATATTTGAATTGAGGGGTAGTATGAGATAGAGCCTATCCTGATTCCTTTTCAAATTAGGAAAAAATAGGGGATGAGGCTTGTCTTACTTCCCCTGTATTTTTTGCAAGTTGGGATGTAGGTACCATATCTTATCATTTTGTCACCTCCTAGGCTGACTGTTCATTCTAAATTGGCACCTCACCCTCTGCTTGTGCCCTTGTTACTACACTAGTACCTATAGTCTCCTCAATCATAACATCTCTTTGTGACTCTACATATCATACCAAGGCTGAAATCAAGCCATGGTGAGCTAGGGTAGAGGTTGTACCTACCTGGTATCACCTGGCCTCATCCTTGAGGGTGCATGTAAGGTAATGTGGGATGCTAATTTTATCCCCATGTAGGATTTGATTGAGGAAATAAAATTTATTGATGTTCATTGTAGAGTACCTACCAAAACATGTGAAGAAGTGGGTGATTTGCTCAAAAACTGCCCTCCAAAGCTCAAGAATGTATTTTTTTGGTAGAACAGTGCATGTCAGGTGCTCGATTGGTGCTCTAAAAAATATTTGCACATAGAGGGTGAGATTATCATCCTTGTATGTGCATTCCAATATTATAGGGAGGCCCATAACCTCAACGATGTAATCCTTAGTGACTAGAATTTCTAGTCCCCGCATGTGCATGACTCCTTTCCTTCATTGATATCGCAAATTCATTTGCCACTACTGCATCCTAACCTTGAATTACCAGTAAACAATAGTCCATCCATTCTGCAGTGTCAAATTGTGTTTGAACATCTACAAAAATACTCAAGCAATTGGTAGGCTCACTTTTCTTGAGGTCATGATTCTTTTATTTCTCCCCCATGCTTTTCCTTTAGTTCACAATTCGCCTAGCGATGCTTCTAATTTCTCTTTGAATTGCTAATGTGCTTTACTTATCTATTTTTCTTTCTCTAAATATAGCTTCATAGTAGATGGTAAGCAACTTTTAAAATAGCTACTTTCATGTACACATGCAGTTAATTACCATAATCAATAGTGATTATGGTTATCCGCAATAAATTTTCTTAGAGCATGTGCCTGATTATGTGGAGGTGATAACCATAAATAGTTGACGAATCAAAGGCATGCCACACAAAACCATTACAAGTGGGTTTGTTTAAGTGGTTAAGGAAATAATGGGGGGTTGTGCTAGCACTTTTCCATAGACACACATGTTCATGAAAAAAATATAGAAAAAAAAATTAATCATGCACCTAAATTCATTTCGTGGGTGTATATGCACAAATATTCATGGCTCATCGCTATTGGTTGGCGTTTGGTGATTGGATAAACTACAAAGGACAACGATGGCTATGGTTCCCATGCAATAAATTTTCTTCAACATGATTGGTTCTTGGTAGCTATGATGTGGCTTACTCGAGAAATCCTGCAAAATTCAAAACAAAAATTAAAAAAAATGTATCTCCTTGGGATGGCAAACATCCCCTCCTCGAAATTTTGTTAATGTCAACTTTTACTTTTTTTTGCAATAGATTTGAATTTTCACATGCATGGGGTGTTGATGTGGCTCGAGCCACATCCCAATGCTAACATGTTATTCTTTCAAGGTAGAAATGACTGAAAATATGGAAATCAGGCACCTTCTTTTTGAAATATGGCATGCAAGTACCTTAGAAATTGGAAAAAGACATCTTCAAAATCAAGTGCTTTTCTTAACATGGAAAGCAGACATCTTAGAATTCAGGTGCTTATTATTAACATGGGCAGCAAGCACATTTTTGCTAACTATCGGGTGCCATACTTATAAAATAAACTTTATACAAACTCAACTCTATTTTTTTTCTTTATTTTTTTATTTTTTTTACAACAACATGCTAAGAAGATTTGGTGTCAGCTTCTCGAGAACTGGAAGTCGAACACCCTCTTAGAGAAACTATGAATCAGGTATCGGTTTGCCAAAAAATGGGACACAGGAACCATCTTCGTAACATGATGGGAATCAAGAATCATGTACCGTATAACAGGAATTAGGCACCTTCTATCGTAAAATGGGAATCAAGTGCCTTCTGCTTTATAATGGGAATCAGGTACCTTATGTCATACAATGAGAATAAGGAACTTTTCCCATCAGAAAATAGAAAATAGGTGCTTCTTTTTATTCAACGGGTGCTGAATTTTCCTTGTATATGCATTGTCAGGTTGATTAGGCCCTTCAGTACTTTTGATTTGAAAAATAGGAACAAAATCAGCATCCGCCCCTGAACCAACAATTGAGTGTTTTATTGTCTAAAAAGACCAATCCAAACACTCTTATGTAGGTTTAGGTTTAATATTACCATTTCTAAGTGGGGACTAGCTACTCCTACTACAAGAAAATTCTCCTAGAAATCTTGGAAGGTGCAGGTTAATGGATCCTATGCTTTTTAGGCCTAGATTTCCCTGGATACCTAAAAACTGCACAAAGGGCATTGTTCTTGCAAAATAAAAACACAACTAAAAAAGAAAAACTTTGAAAGAATAATTGTCTTTGGGATTAGGTGGACTACGTCCATATCTTACTGACTGAAGATGAAATTAGAATCAATTGGGGTCTCCCCCATGCCTAATCTAGACTTAATCATGTATGCTTCAGAGACATGGTATGGACGTAGGTGGTGGCTATTGATTGTTAAGGTAATGTTGTTGTCGTATATTGTTTTTATCCTTATAGCCTCATTATTGATGACTTCAGTCACTTCATATGGCCCCATCCAATGCTGCATGAGCTTACCCTTCCTTTCCTATAATTGGGAATCATAGAGTAGTGCCCATTATCCCACTTTAGGCTACTTTGGCCTGGTGTGGTAGTCATGCCACTTGGCCCTCTATTTTTAGATGATCTTTGTTTTTTGCAGAGCCTCAAGGTGGTATTCATCTAGATTTATATTCAATTCTACAGTAGTCCTAAGTGTTTTGACTTCAAACTATATAGGAATCATAACACTTTTCCCATAGACTAATTGAAATGGTGTGAAACTAGTAGTAGTCTTCCAGGTGGTCCTGTAGGTCCACATTGCTTCTAGTAATCTAGTATCCCAGTCCTTCCTATGTTGCTGCACTATCATTGTCATAATATTTTGTAACTCTCGATTGGTCACCTCAACTTGCGCATTCGCTTGTGGATGGTAGGGAGTGGTTTTGTTATGCCTAATTTCATATTGTTGCATGAGTTCCTAAATCATACTTGAAGTAAATTGAGGTCCTTGATCTATTGTGATATCCCTTGGAACCCCAAATCTTGTAAAAATTGATGAATACAAGAATTCTGCTATAATTTTCTCCTTTGAATCACGCAAATATTGTACTTCAACCCACTTAGTCACATAGTTAGTATAAACTAGGATATACATTTTTCCTCTTGACTATGGATTAATAGGTCCTACAAAGTCCATTCCCCATTTATCAAATGGTTCAATGTGAACATGTGATTGGAGTGGTATCTTATCTCTAATAGTAGGTATGCCCATCCTCTGACATTGATCACACTGGCTAAAATGCTTGGCTACATCCTTGAATAGTGAAGGCCAGTAATAACTAGCCTACAACACTTTATATGCAATCATTTTTCCAAAAAAATGGCCACCACAAGGTTCATCATGGCAAGCCTTCAATATTTCAATTATTTCATGAGCTGATCAGTCCTTGTTTTAAAAAGGCACCCATAAATCCATGAGAAATATGCATTTTTCTCAATTAAAGTTTGTTTTCACAAGGTGAAAGTGCAGGGGATACTTTACCAATGGATAAATAATTAGCCATATCTATGTACCAAGGTATCTTATCATTTAGAGAAAACAAATGCTCATCTTGAAATTGGTCCTCTATAACTGCATAGTCTGGAGGTGTCAATATGGACAAGAAATCAACTACCACATTGTCCTTTCTTGGCTTCTCTACTATTATCACATCAAATTCCTACAAAATAAATAGCCATCTAATAATTCTACCACTAATCCCAAGTTTATTTATCAAGTATCTAATCATTGAGTTGTCAGTGTGTATAAAAACCTAATAACCTGTAATATAATGATGAAATTTTTTAAGAGCATGTATTACTGCAGTAAACTCCTCTGTGATAGTATAGTTCAGTTCAGTATCTATGAGGTTTTTACTAACATAATAGATGGCATAAAAATCATCACCATCTATCTGTCCCAATATTGAGCCTATTGCATTGTTATATGCATCAACATATATGTGAAAAGGTATGGTCCAGTTTGGACCTCTCAGTACTAGAGCAGTAATTAGTTTTTTATTTAAGGTGTTGAATGCTTGTTCACATTCTTCAGTCCAGAAAAAATTTGCATCTTTAGTTAAAAATGTGATAAGAGATTTAGAAGTTTTTTTGAAGTCTGATATAAACCTCCTATAGTAAGCGACTGATCCTAGGAAACTACGTATATCCTTTTGGGTTTTGAGAGTAGGTAGGGTTTGGATGAATTCTATTTTCTTTCTATCTACTTTGATCCCATCTGTAGAAATATGATATCCTAAAACAATCCCTTCCTGCATCAACATGTAGCATTTCTCATTGCTTAAGGATATGTTAGTTTCCTCATAACGTTTAAGTGTCTTTTCCATATTTTCTATGGTAGTTTCAAAAGTTTCACCATATATAGTGAAATCATCCATGTATACCTCCATAGTCTCTCCAATCATATCTAAAAAAATGCTAAGAACTACCCTCTAGAAGGTGGTAGGTACATTGCATAGACAAAATGACAAAACTTGGTAAGAAAATATCCCCCATGGACAAGTGAAGGTGGTTTTATATTGATCTTCCTCCTTTATTTGGATCTGATTGTATCCACTGAACCCATAAAATAAAGAAAAGTATTTCTTACCTGCTAAGATGTCAAGGAATTGATCTATGAAGGGTAAGGGGAAGTGGTCCTTCTTAGTTGCTTTGTTTAGAAACCTATAATCAACAAAAAATCTCCACTTTCCATTTTTCTTGGGCACCACCATTAATGGTGATACCCACTCACTATCTGAAATGGGGTAGATGAATCCAACTATGAGGAGTTTTTGTAATTCTACTTTAAAAATTTCTTTCATAGCTAGGTTCATTCTCCTACGTCGTTGTCTTACTAATTTAACCTGGTATTCCAAATATATCCTATGAGTACAAGTCTCAAGATCTATTCCTCTCATATTAGAATACTCCCAAGCAAAGGCATATTGATGTTTTTCCAATATTTATTTTAGTTTGGTTTGTTGTTCAGCTGTCAACTGGTTATCTATGTTTAAAATTCTACCAGGTGCACTTCTATTTTTTGAATATGGTGGTCTTTTCCTCCCACTAATGGCAAATCAGGAGGAGGATAGGAGGGTTCTCCCTGAAAAAAGTGAGATATCATCCTATACTCATCATTTTAATCTCCTAAATCATCAAGTGTCATGATAGATTGGATCATTGATAGACCACCAATATTTTTATTATCATTCTCAAGTTCCCCCAATAAATCTGTAGACTATGCAAGTGGATGTATGATTAGTTTATTTATATTTTGACCATCTAAAATGGTCATTTTACCATCTCTACAACTTATGTAAGCATCAAATATTACCAGCCAAGGTCTACCTAAGATTAATGGATATCCAACTAGTCCAGAAGTAGATTATAGCACTAAGAAATCTACTAGATACTCCTATGCATCTACTGTAATAGTGATATCTTCTAGCATTCTTTCAAGGAGTATAGTATACCTGTCCACAAACTGCAGTATAGTTTTAGTGGGCTTTAGATTAGTCAATTTCAGTTTTTGCATGGTATCCTGGGGTATGACATTGATGGTTTCCCCCAAATATACTAGTGTGTAGGAAAGAACACATCCCTCTATTTTTACAATCAGCACTGGGCTCCTTGGATCTAAGTACTTCTAGATATAGGTATTTCCTAACATGAGGTCAGCTAACTGACCTATCAAACTGATTGTTTTAGCTGGTTTCCTCCCTGGTTTCTTGAGGCACAACTCTCTTATGGTCTTTCCATAAATAGGTATGTCTCTGATGGCTTGAAATAAAGGTATTGTGACTGTTAAGTTTTTTAAACTAGAGAGGATATCAAACTCTATTTGTATTGGTTTCTTGGGTTCTTGCAACCTTTTTGGAAAATGTGGAACCTCCTCTTTATTATGTACAAGTGTTGATTCTTCTTCTACTTCCTCTATAAGGGGTGATTTTATTTTCTCTATTTCTATTGGTTCCTCTTCTTCTACAAGACGAGTGACTTCTACACCCACTTGCTTTACTAAGCTTAAATGGATAGGATTGTAATCTACCTTAATATTATACATAGGGTACACCTCATTTTCCATATGATAGGCTGGCTACTATTTGTTGTTGGTTGTACTGGTAATTGAGAAGTCCTTGAAGCAGGAAGAGTAGGCAGACTTGGCTATGGTGGAGCTGGAGTAGGATGCTATGGATATTGATTCCAAGCATTCTGGTTTCTCCACTGCTGCCTAGGTTGCTGGTATTGCATTTTAGGATAAGGGTTGTAAGGATTTGCTCCTTGACGAAATGGATTCCAAGGTTGTTGCCCATACCAACCCATATTAGGTGGATATTTTTGACCTTAGTTTTGGTAATTGGTGCCCCCATAAGATGACATTCTTGATTGCATATTGTTATCCATAGGAGACTATTTCCAGTTCCTCCTATTACCCATGAAGTATGCCTCTACTGATGAGGCCTGGAAATGCCTCATTTTTACACTATGTTTGACATATAAAAACTGCCATATTACTAAACATGACAAATTTAATTGCCAAATAGTTGATTAGAATATATATTTATTAAGTGTTTGCATGATTTTGTATTAGGAATATTATATCTCTATTTTTGATTATTTTCAACATTTTATGACTGTTTTTGCTTGATTAAGTAGCAAATAAAAATATGTATTTCAATTAGCCAAATGTGGTATGCTGATATCCATTAACTTCACAATGATTTTGAATGTTTTTCTATCATTCAACTTGTTTGAAGTCCACATTGGAGCCAAATTATCAGGATTGTTATAAATCTAGAAATCTGTAGAAAACAACCATATAAAAATCAACAAGCTGTCACTTTATAGGAGCACCTTGAATTTGTCAAGAAAAACATGAGGAAATGGATGGAATAAGTTTAGAAGGACCACATAATACATATTAACTATTTAGAAGCATTCCCACATGGTCTACTAGGCAGCAACAGGGTATAACAGAGTAGGGACAATTGTGCAACATTATTGCACTATTTCAGCATGGTTACTTGGTGAATAAAGTGTATAATTTTAGTAGCAACTTGATGTACTTATTCATGTTGATATTTGAATTATTTTACCATGTTATAATTTGTTTGAACTTACAAGAAATGCCAACATTTTACAACTGTGCAAAAGAGCTGGAAAATGTAGTAGTTTACCATGTAAATTCCAACCAGCTACCAATGAATGGCAGGGCATGGAATTTACCAAGGAGAAAGGGTGAAGTCAGTTGGATTTACCTCCTAGGAGCTGTATTTATAGGTCTACATGGAAGCAGCAACCAAAACCAACATCTTGAGGACGTTCTGAGCTTAAGTTACATCTACAACCAGTTATTCCAAATATCTTCAGAATAACAATGGAAAGTGTTGCAGTTTAACTTTCTACGATTTCTAAGCGGTTGAAAAGGCAACTTGAGGTTGAGGAAAGATAGGTAAATTCTCCTAAAATTTTCCCCACCATTCCTTGTGAAAGCATGAGATTCCGAAATAAAGAAAACAGTGTTCAGATGTAATAAAAATAGAACCAGATTTATACGTGAAATGACACGGATACAATCAAATTAAAAGAACAGGAGCACAGCCCTTTATATTAATATGGTTCCAACCCGGTTACAATAAATCTCTTTAATGCAATATTCTCAGTTACACCGGATGAACGGTGATCTCTTTCCGCATGCCCACACGTAAAATGGGCGGGCTGTAGTGTTGCCGCCGCTTGTGATGATGAGTCCCTGCTTGCTGCTGTATTTCCTACGGTCAGAGAAACAATAAAACATTTAATAGCACCTGTCAAATGATTAAAACAACAGATTCTAAGTTAACGAGAACAGAATGAAATCTACTGTTAAAAAGCCGATGAATACATGCTTGAAATCAGAATTCAAAACCATAATGTAAAAGAACTAAAAATACACTAAGATTTGTCGACAAATGGGTAGATCCATGGATCCAGATTCATACTCTCCGTATGTAGAAGAAAATGAATCGTAAGGGATGCAGTCGGGTGTCTTACTTTGGCAGCACTTCGTTGCTTTTCAAAATGCTTCGTAACTTTTTTTTTTCATTGTATCGATCCGGTTTTATAGAGGATCCGGCCTCTGAGATATTAATGTTTAAACCCTAAATCCGTAAGGGCCGCTCAGATTTGATCCTTATCGGGTCATTACTAAGCATGGCTCGCACTGACATGGAAGTTATGAGGCGTGGCCTCAACTCGGATATTTTGCTAACACCGCTTGTTATTCCATTAAAGCTCGTCGTAAATTGCTTTGAATGCTTTCTTTGGATATTTGCTTTTTAAAATCATTTTTAATGTTTGCTTTAACTCTGTCTTTAACTGATGACGTGTCGGATTTTGAGTGGTTATATGCATATGTTTACGTGTCTACATATGTTTACGTGTTTACGTGTCTGTCGCGACGGTTGCGACATCGCAACGGTCGCGACATCGCGACGGTCGCGACATCGCGACCGTGCGATATCGCGATCGCGCGATATCGCGACGCGCGATAACGGTCGCGATATCGCGACGGTGCGATATCACGACGGTCGCGATATCACGACGATCGCGATATCGCGACGGTGCGATATCGCGACGGTCGCGATATCGCGATCGCGCGATATCGCGACCGTCGCGATATCGCACCGTCGCGATATCGCGACCGCGTGAGATATCGACCGCGCGATATCGCGACGGTCACGATATCGCGACCGCGCGATATCGCGACCGCGCGATATCGCGACGGACGCGATATCGTGACCGTCGCGATATCACACCGTCGCGATATCGCGACGTCCAATGCTGGGCTCCCCTTTTGTTAAGGCTTGTTAAGGTTTGTTTTGAAGATGACTAACATTGCTTTGATTCTTTTCTGACCCTCCGAACTGCTGCGTGAGTGGTTAAGACCACTATTTGACCTCTAAAGGCTGCCCTAAAAGCTGTGTATGTGCATGTGATTAGTGTTTGTAGTCACTTAATCGAATGTTGCTGTTTTGGTGTCTACACCTTGCCAACCAAAAGATATAGCTCACAAGAAAGTCAACTAATGCAACTTACTTTGTCCTGAAATAGACCCAGAATAGTTGCAACATAATAGGAAAATAAGTTGCAAGATAGAAATGGCATATTTTGAAGTGGAGAAAGGTGTGCAAGATATTTCTAAGACTCCTCCAATGTACTCCTACCACTGAAGATGCTTTCTAAGGGCCAATGACTACTGCTGCAACACAAACTATCTAAAATTACACTTATTTCAGATCCAGAATTATTGGCAAATCATTGTAAAATAGCAAATAGGCTGATTTGAGCATGAGATATATTGTAATATTTTATTATAAATAACACAACTCCCTTCTTGGTTGAGCTAAGGAGGAAGTAGAATAGAGGAGAGTAGTAGTAGCAACAAATAGGACTGTACAACAATTCTCTGTAACAGTTTTCAACATGTTTTGACAGCAATAAAAGTGCAGTTCTTTTGTCAAATTCTATTCTGATTGTTAATTAGTTAAGGAGTGTTTTTCACCTCCTTCTAGATCAGGAAGTATGGGCCCACTTTTAGATCTAGAAGGAGGATTTTTATGACAGGTTTTAATCTATAATTTTGCTACAGCAGAATTAACAGATTGCTTGTCAGATTTACTTTTCTTGTTTTAAGTTTGTGTGATGTTATTTATATTTTCCATTATGCAACATTTGTGTGTGTGTCAGCTGAAAAATTAGATTAGACATTTATTTCCCTTGTTTTCTTTGCTTTCCATGTTCCCTTATTTTTATGTTTTCAACAACTTTCAATTTTCAACAGATTTCATTTTGTTGTCAATTCCTGTAGTAGAAGCTTGACGACCTTTTGTGGTAGGACATTGATAGGTGTTTTTAGTATAAGTTTTATTTCCAAGCATCATTTCAATTCTGCAAAAGTAAACTAGGTTTCAATTCTACAAGTGTAATTTAGGATTTCAATTCAGTAACATTTTAATTATGTTATTTCAATTCTGCAAAAGTAAATTAGATTTCAATTCAGCAATTTCAAATTCCTGCACTTGTAGTTAACTTTCAATTTCTGCAAATTAGAATTAGTTTTTATTTCTTGCAAGTTTCCATTCTATAGATTAGGTTTAGTGTGACACCAAAAGGCTAAACCAAATCTGTCTCACCCAATAAATGCTTGAAATTTGAATGCCTGAATTGTACTCTACCCTAACCTTCTATCGTAGATAACCTTGGACACCACCCCGGATTGATAAATCATTGAGATTAAATGATGGGATTAATGACACTCATCATTTTGGCATCATTGTTGGGGATCACGGTGTTGTTAGAGGGTAAAAGCAGTCAAATAATTATTATTGTGCTAAGTTGTGAAGTTCAGAGTAAAATCTGAATATAATAACTGGTATAAATAATAATTATTGATAGTTGCATTTCAGTCCATTTAGAAAACAAGCAAGAAACCACAGGGAGGTGATCTTCACACTTAGGGGGTTAAAATTGCTTATGTTTGAAATTCTTGATGAAAATTGAAAGAAATTCATCATCCTCATTATCAGGAAACATAAGATCTCTTGAAAAATTTAGAGGAGCCATCTGCTAGTACTGCCCTTTTTATATCCATATCATCAGGGTAGTATAAACAAATTTGTACTAGGTGTTAGGAAGATATCATGGCAGATATACAAGACTATCCCTTGAACAAAACAACCATATCAGCTACTTGTAGCATTTGTTCACAGGGACATATCACTGATGAATGCCATTTACTTCCACAACTCAGAGATGCAAAATTTGTTGCCTAGTCTAAATTCTTCTCAAAGAGAGATCCCAACAACAACAAACAGGGCAAGTAAATCAACCACCACCTTCAGCCCAACCTGTGGCCAATATGAATAATACAGGATAGGCAACCCCTGTCTATGTAGTTGAATCTGGTAAAAAACCTATAGGAAATGTTATTGACTGCAACAACATCCAACTATGCTCAAACAAGAACTTACCTGAGCTTGAAGAGATAAAAGTCAATGGAGATACACAAAAACCCTTTAGTCCAGACACACAAAAATCAACCTTGGATAAAGGAGAAAAACTAGAAAATCTGCACATAGAAAAATTTACTTCCATTAGGGGTAAATTCTGTCCTCCTAGGAATGAAACAAATTGAAGTACAACCAAGAAAATTCTTGAACATTATTAGTTGGTTGACTTATGAACAAAAAGCAAAATTATTTGTTGTTTTGAAATAATATTTCAATCCCTTTGCATGGAATTACAAGGGTATGTCAAGATTTCATCTTGATGTATGCACTTAACATCTTTGAGAATTGGTATTGAATTGTTTCAAGTACAGATTGACAAGATTTTGTAGATTAGGAGGCATGGACAACACTTGATTGAAGAAATTTTCAGATATGGAGCAGTGTTTCTTTCTCCCATTGGTGATTCATGGAGGAAGTTAGTGGTGAATGGACATTGCCTTCGGGTATACCATGCACCATTAACTAAGGAGGAGTTCTTGAAGGAGATTCCACAATTGGATGTACAACAGATGGAAGAAAATTTCTCTTCCATGTCAGATTCAGATTGATGATAAAAAGTTTGACAAAAAGAAAAAAAAAAAAATACAAGAAAAGCAAAAGAGAATAATCTTGTTTGTGAACTTCATGGGCACAAGCAAGACAAGAGAAAAATTTGAAAAAAAAAGAGAAAAAAAGGAAAAAGAAGAAAAAAATTGCAGCAAAAGGCATGTCCCACAAAATGGGGATACATGAGGACAAGCATCAATTTCAGCATGGAGGAGGAACAATGAAGTCAGTACTTCATTTCTAGCAATAAGGAGTTAAATGATGACATAAGCATATTCTTACTGCTCATCTAGAAAGGAAGGTTGCATCATTGTTGCAGATTTCAGCAGAAAAAGATGGTGTTTTCATACAAAGATTGACATGTTTTTGCAGAATAAGGATTGTTCTTATCCAAATAAGAGTGAGAGACATTCTCTCTCATTGTTGCCTCATGAGAGACATTCTCTTTTATTGAGGCACTTGAAAAAAAATGATAGAAGTTGGTTGAAAACCAGAAATGGCAGCCTCTTCTGATGAAAAAAAGATGAAAAAAAGAAGAAAAAAGAAAAAAAGAAAAAAAGAAAAAAAATGAATAATTCAGTAGTGAAAACCTCCTTGAGGCGCTGCTGAGTTGGCTTGCATGAAAACCAGTTTTTCGATGTGCATTGCCTTGTTGATCCACCCATTATTGTTCCACCATTGTACAAATCTCACACTGCACATGTGTATATTTATGTTTTCAGATAGCTTGCTAACAATCATCAGAAGCAGCTTGTAAGGTGCATGATCAATTTTCAGGACAACAAGGTATGTGTTTCTTGCATTTAAGTCATAGTAAGCATTTAGCATTTAGTGTATGATAATCGGTATTTGGCATAAACTATTCATACAATATTGGCAAGTTAAAAATGGAACATGTTCAAAATGTCAAGAAACACCCCCTTCTGCCCTTAGTTGCATGGGAACTTCAAAACTATGGAAAATGCACCTAAAGATTCTGTTTTACTACTACTGCAATAAAATAACAATATACAAAATGAAGAATAGCATAGAGAGGGGATTTTTGATGGCTTACATACCCTAGAGATGGGTCCAGAATAGAATCTACAACTAACTTTTGCATATGAGGTCATTTCTGCATTTTCTGATGCATCTTCGAAATAAGCAGGATATCTTCGGAATAAGCAGAAACTGTACCAAAATTGCTGAAAATGCTGCAGAATAGCAAAAAGAGTAGGGCACATCAAATATTGAGGTTCCTAAAGCTCAAAATCATCCCACCACAAGTAGTACATCCCTCCAAAAAGATTCAAATTCAATTTTTTTGTCAATTTTGTTTCAAAGGTGCAAAAATAGCAAAATAGACATGGAGTAAACAAAAGGATGGAGAAGGAATTTTTGATATTATGGAATGCTTACACACCCTAGAGATGGTTCCACAACATAATTTGTAGCAAAATTTTGAAAAATATGCCATTTCTGCATTTTCTGATGCATCTTCGGAATAAACAGGCATATCTTCGAAATAAGCAGGATATCTTCGAAATAAGCAGAAACTATACCAGAATTGCTGAAAATGCTGCAGAATAGCAAAAAGAGTAGGGTACATCAAATATTGAGGTTCCTAAGGCTCTACCACACGTAAGTACATCCCTCAAGCATTTCAAAATCAAAATTTTATCAATTTTGTTCAAAAGGTGCAAACAACAGAAATAGGCATTCAGGCTGAAATGTTGTTAAGAACAGAAAATTCCACCAGTAGTAGTGCATCTACCAAATATGGTTCCACAATAAGGCTATTGCAAGATGAATCACATGATATCAAGCCTTTAAGAGGTACCTTGCAGCACTAAAACTTGTAGAAGGACATAAAAAGAGTCAAAACTATAGGAATTGCAGAAATTGCAATATTGAAGGATGAAAGTGCAGAAGTCAAAGAGTTGCAAGTTGAAAATGAAAAAAATATATATAAGAAAAAAAAAGAGAATAAAAAAAATTGAAAAAAAAATTGAAAAAATTTGCAAGGTTGTAGAAAAGTGAAATACATGTGCTTAAATTGCAAAATGCTTGGTGTAGTGCAGCAAGGAGAAATTTCTCGGGTAGCAGGTGGCAAAGGATGTTTTTCACAAGGATAAAACCAGCATATTACTATGGCCTACTAGGATGCATGAGGGCATGCATCAGTTCAAGCTGGGGGGAATGATGAGGCCTGGAAATACCTCATTTTTACACTATGTTTGACATATAAAAACTGCCATATTACTAAACATGACAAAGTTAATTGCCAAATAGTTGATTAGAATATATATTTGTTAAGTGTTTGCATGATTTTATGTTAGGAACATTATATCTCTATTTTTGACTATTTTCAGCATTTTGTGACTGTTTTTGCTTGATTAAATAGCAAATAAAAATATGTATTTCAATTAGCCAAATGTTGTATGTTGATATCCATTAACTTCACAATGGTTTCTAAATGTTTTCCTGCCATTCAACTTGTTTGAAGTCCACATTGGAGCCAAATTATCAGGACTGTTATAAATCTGGAAATCTGTAGAAAACAACCATATAAAAATCAGCAAGCTATCACTTTATAGGAGCACCTTGAAGTTGTCAAGAAAAGCATGAGAAAATGGATGGAATAAGTTTAGAAGGACTACATAAGACATATGACCTATTTAGAAGCATTCCCACATGGTCTAAATAGGCAGCAACAGGGTATAACAGAGCAGGGACAATTGTGCAACATTATTGCACTATTTCAGCATGGTTACTTGGTGAATAAAGTGTATAAATTCAGTAGCAACTTGATGTACTTATTCATGTTGATATTTGAATTATTTTCCCATGTTCTAATTTGTTTGAACTTGCAAGAAATGCCAACATTTTACAACTGTGCAACAGAGCTAGAAAATGTAGTAGTTTACCATGTAAATTCTAGCACTACCAATGAATGGTAGGGTGGAATTTGTAAATAAGTTTGTTTTATTTTTTTTTTTTTTTTTTTTTTTTTTTTAGGCATGGAATTTACCAAGGAGAAAGGGTGAAGTCAGTTGGATTTACCTCCTGGGAGCTGGATTTACAGGCCTACATGGAAGCAGCAACCAAAACCAACATCTTGAGGATGTTCTGAGCTTAAGTTGCATCTACAACCAGTTATTCCGAAGATCTTCGGAATAACAGGGGAAAGTGCTGCAGTTTGACTTTCTACGGTTTCCAAGCAGTTGAAAAGGTAACTTAAGGTTGAGGGAAGATAGGGAAAGTATCCTACAACTGTCCCCACCATTCCTTGCCGACCAAAAGACACAACTCACAAGAAAGTCAACTAATGCAACTTACTTTATCCTGAAATAGACCCAGAATAGTTGCAACATAATAGGCAAATAAGTTGCAAGATAGAAATGGCATATTTTGAAGTGGAGAAAGGTGTGCAAGATATTTCTAAGACTCCTCCAATGTACTCCTACCACTGAAGATGCTTTCTACAGGCCAATGACTACTACTGTAGCACAAACTGTCTAAAATTACACTTATTTTAGATCCAGAATTATTGGCAAATCACTGTAAAATAGCAATTAGGCTGATTTGAGCATGAGATATATTGTAATATTTTATTATAAATAACACAACTCCCTTCTTGGTTGAGCTAAGGAGGAAGTAGAATAGAGGAGAGTAGTAGTAGCAGCAAATAGGACTGTACAACAATTCTCTGTAACAATTTTCAGCATGTTTTGACAACAATAAAAGTGTAGTTCTTTTGTCAAATTCTGTTCTGATTGTTAATTAGTTAAGGAGTGTTTTTCACCTCCTTCTAGATCAGGAAGTATGGGCCCACTTTTAGATCTAGAAGGAGGATTTTTATGGCAGGTTTTAATCTATAATTTTGTTGCAACAGAATTAACAGATTACTTGTCAGATTTACTTTTCTTGTTTTAAGTTTGTATGATGTTATTTATGTTTTCTATTATGTTTGTGTACAACATTTGTGTGTGTGTCAGCTGAAAAATTAGATTAAAATATTTATTCCCCTTGTTTTCTTTGCTTTCCATGTTCTGTTGTTTTTATGTTTTCAACAACTTTCAATTTACAATAGATTTCATTTTGTTATCAATTCCTGTAACAGAAGCTTGACGACCTTTTGTGGTAGGACATTGACAGGTGTTTTTAGTATAAGTTTTATTTCCAAGCATCAATTTTTTAGTTATTTCAATTTTGCAAAAGTAAATTAGATTTCAATTCAGCAATTTCAAATTCCTGCACTTGTAGTTAACTTTCAATTTCTGTAAATTAGAATTAGTTTTTATTTCTTGCAAGTTTCCATTCTACAGATTAGGTTTAGTGTGACACCAAAAGGCTAAACCAAATCTATCTCACCCAATAAATGCTTGAAATCTGAATGCCTGAATTGTACTCTGCCCTAACCTTCTATCGTAGACAACCTTGGACACCACCCCGGATTGATAAATCATTGAGATTAAATGATGGGATTAACGACACTCATCATCTGCTACTTAAGGTTCCTCTTTAGATCTCGTTAATTATGGACACAACTTAATTTTATGATCCTTTTTATAGACAACACATACATGAACTTTGTTTTTTGGACACTCATTTCTGGGGTGTTTGCCTCTGCATTTAGGCTAGAAGTAGGTCAAAGCTACCTCATTCTCCTTCTTCTTTATTTGAAGCAGAAGGGTATCCATATAAATATCAAGACATGATAACATATCACTCTTAAGGTACTCAAGCATGTTGTCTATTTCTATTTTAGTGATAGTGGTTGACTACTTAACATTTCTAGGGGTCAACTTACCTTTTCTTCTTAAATTTTTTTTGACATAAATATCGAATATCATCCATTTAATGTTGGTAAATATCTCCCCCAGATATCATATTTAAATCTTCCAAGGATTCATTTGTCAATCCTTTCAAAAAAATACTTCTTAGGGACCTATCTCCTAGTTTTGAATGGGGTGATCTTTGCAAATTGAAGTTAAACCTATCCCAGTATTCTTCTATGGATTCTCATTCCTTTTGTGTCATGTCTAGGACTTCCTCTCTTGCATCTCTTGTTCTAACAAAATCCTTATACTAATCCAAGAAAAGTTTCTTCAATTGTTCCCAGGTAGTTATCCATTTATCTCCCAAGTCGATGAACTAGTGCAAAGTTGAATCATCAAGGGTGGAAGGGAATAATTTCAATTTCTAAGCATTTGTGGTGTAATCCACAGATCTGTATAAAACATAAAATTTAAAAAAGAATAGATCTGAATCTTTTATTAGTAGTCCTCTAAATGTTGGAAGGTGGGTAGGAGAGATGTTTTTCATCTTGTGATCTCCTCCTACCTCTCCTTTTGGAAAACTAAAACTAGTGGATGTTTCCTCTAGATTTTCTGCCATTCTATCCACTATTGGAGTTTCTACCCCTATTGCATTCAAAGTAGCTATCAATGCTTCTAGTTCATTTATTTTATCCTTTAGAAGGATGGATAAGTTAGCATTTGAGATGGTTCCATCTAATACTACTTGCCAATGTTCAACATTCAGTAGATCTTCCTTAGATTGAACTCTACTTATCTCCGAATTTGCTCTAAGATTCTACTGGATTGTTTTAGAAGGGTCCTATGCAAATAGTGGGTGTTCCCACCAATGCACGGGTGGATATTGTGATGGTGAGAGTTCAGTCTTAGGTTCAGGTTCTACTAAAGTAGAAGGATTTTGAGAAACAACTTCTTTGTTTTTGACAAAATGATCATATGGTCCCCTGTTCTTAGGTGGACTCATACAAAGTTTTAGATGAAGGTTTCTAGAGAAAAACTCTAAACTAATGTAACTATGCTTCCTTCAGAACAAGAAATTACAATAGCTACTCCTTGACAATGGTGCCAAAATGTTGAGCAAAACATTGGCTAGTTTTTCTATGGTTCAATTAATTAACTCCATTTAATTGTCAACCTGGGGTAGCTCGTAGTCTTGTGAGAAGCCGTGCAAAATATATGCTTGTAATTTCTCCTTCAGATATGAGTCCGTAATATTTTTGTTTGGGGTGTGTTTTTATGTTCATTGAAGTTTTAATCCTTAATTCCAAAACAATAACTTATCCTACATCTATGAAAATAGGATAGAATGTGTTCAAAAACTAATTGCTACCTTGCTAAAAATCATAGAAAATAGGGGAAATAATTGGAAAGTAAATTAATATATAAAAATAAATACAAAATACAAGGGAAATAAGGGAAGAAATCTGATGTAAGTGGGCCCACAATTCCAACAGGTTCTACCCATGTTAGATCTTCATCGGATGCTTTAGATGATTTTTACAAGAAAATACTCAGAATTTTTATTAACTAAGCAACAATTTACAAGAAAGTCTGGGGATCTTCTTCAGGGGTGGCCTGCATATTTATAAGATATGCAACCACCCTATTACAATCCTCAAAACAAATTATAAAATTATTTTATTTTACAACTACCTGCTTAAATGAAGGATTTGGGCAAAATATCATGATATTTCAGCGTATTCTGTTTCCAGAATACGTTTGATATTTATTTTACCCGATTTACATAAATCATTCATGTAGCAGTTGGAAAATGGGTGGTGAGTCATATTTGACATTGGACCTTGTCTGGTTTCAATGTTGGAATTCTTTTTATGCTGGTTGCTGAAGTTTCACTTTGTTCTGTCGACCATAGAGTCAAGCTGGAGTTTGATGTTAGTGGAAATCAGGCATCACGTCTAAAGAAGTCAAGAATCAAGAACCTTGTATATAGAATTCAGAAAGTAGGTGCCTAACAAAAATAGGCACTTTATGGAAAGTAGGTGCCTAATGAAAATCAAGCACCTAATGAGAAGCAAGGGCCTAATGGAAAGCAGGTGCCTAACAGTTAAGTGTCGAACGAAAGACATGTGCTTCAAAGGAATTTGGGTGCTTGACTTCATACTTCTCGTTGATGTTTGGAAGGTGTTTTGCCTTCATAAAATTGCAAGTTCCAGGTTCGAGTGGGACCTCGACAAAAACATGCCAAAATGCAACAATTTCCACTAAATCTACACAAATTATACTTAAAGAAAAATATTAGATAACATGCAAAATAAATTGTTAATTATATATATAATTTCCATAAAATATTTATATCTACAAGAATAACTGCCGCACGTTATAGGGAAAAGAGTACAAAAATGATTAATTCTATGGCTCATCAATGGATGTAAAAAAAAATGAAGAAAATGCAATTTGTAATATCTTCATAAGATGAGGACTTCACCTGTAAGTGGTTCTTTCCCTATTTTCTACTATGTTTTTTTGAAAAGATATATTAGTAGTTTAATTAGCAAACCTAGAGAAATTATAAGAAAAATTGTAAGTTTCTATTTATCTGTTGGTCACCACCTCTGCTGCTCGCAGCCCTAGAATCCAGCAGCCCACATTTATGACCGACTCTGTGTCTAATGGCCTCTGTTGTAGACCATTTTTCATAGAGATGACCCTTGATTAATTTATTTGTTAGGGTTTACCTGCATGTGGCCTACTTAAAGGTTGTTCTCATTTAGGTTTGCACTGTCAAATTTCTAAAAATTGAAACATTTTTTATTTCATATTTGGGAATTTAAAATGTACCTTATGCATTAGTGAAAATTCATCGTATGCTCTATTTTGCATTTTGCTTTTGCATAAATTAAAATGAACCACACACACTTCACGTTGTAAATTTAACATCAAGTGAGTTGGAAGTGACATCCAACCACTTGATCAAGACCAATGATGGCCTTCATCACCACCTGTTTGGCTTGTATTATGGATTTTTGAACCCCATTCTTGGCCAAGGCCAGCTCCAAGATCCATCGTAGCCATGAAAAATTGCATGCACTCTTCTTCGAAAGGTGTATCACTGATCATGGTGAACTAGGTGAGGACTGGTAGGACCTGTGCTCCCTCATCGAATATGGGCTTCATCTCCATATCCTGGTGGGTTTCACAATCCGAACTTCATCACCGAGTTAGTGTGTGAGAGCATACAGGTGAAAACCCTTAAACATTGAGCATTACATCAACTATTTTCAAACTCGAACAAGAGAAAATCAGATATTCAACAAATTACAACACACAAGATAGTTTTAGGAACACAATTAATTCTTAAAAGAGATAATCATTTGTATACATTGTTTGTTTCCTAATTACATACATAATCAAATAAAATGGTCACTACATGAAGCCGCACCTAGATACCAAATGAGGCGACTGGAAATGCACGAGAAGGCTCTAAACGCCTTAGATATAGCCCACATGACCAACCTTTACCTGAATGACATTCAAGTAGTCTCCATGGAGATAACTCTACCCATGGGGGATCCACTCATCGAGAGACCCCTACTAGGAGGACTCCTATGGGAACTCCTCATGACCATGATGAGGATCCTTCTAGACCTCATTCATCACATGTTGTTTCTAGATAAAATCCACCCAATGAGGGGCCTAACAGAGGGGTTCCATGCATCCATGTACCCCATAGATCTACAAACACTTCTGAGCTTGGTGTAGAGTACATGCCCTTGCTTAGTCGATATGGGGGAGATACTCCTCCTGACCAACCTTGGAAAACTCATAAGTTAAATCATTTAGATAGGTATGGTCCTAATATAACCTATAGAGCCCCTTCTTCCACACATTCTCATTTTGAGAGTGGGTGTGATGAAGATAGAGTTTATCCCATACATGAGTGTGGTGAGTGTTCTACGCAAGCATGCCATACACCTGCACCATCAATACATGAGGGAAATACCCCTAGGGTTGAACATAGAGTGAATGCAGCCTCAATTGAATGAGGTAAGAGGGTAGTTGTCCCTTCTACAAGAACTAAAATAGCTAAAACCCTTGCATCAAGGTGAGAAGTCAGCCTTACATAGTGGATCACATAGATCGACTACCTAGACCTAATGCTAACTATAGAGAGCAATTACTCCAATATCAATTGGAGGATTTGCATCATGAATGAGAACAATTAGATCATGAGTATAGGAATAAATATTACACCACCAATGGATGTATGAACATCGACTGCATGAAGAAAGAATCCTTGAGTAGAAGTTACATGAAGAACAATCCCGTAGGATAGCTCAAGAAGAAATACTTACCCCTACTACCTATAGGCAACAACACACCATGAGGTGCACTATGTTTCATCAGGAGTTGCCTACTAGGCCAATAGAGAACCATCCTCTTCACACTTCAATGCATAATTCTCGGTAAAGATAATGCTTAGCACCAAACCCATCAGAATATGAGGGTTATGAAGAGATGAAAGTAGATGAACAAGATCAAATATATCCTAAACCATCTTGTGAAGACTTGGGGGGTGATCAAAATCCTCCAACTCATTCAAATAGAAACCTTCCACCTATTGCTCCTAGGAGACCTCTTTGGGAAGATGAGATAATCTCATCATAGGCCTATAAAGTTCTCATTGAGTGAATCCAATCACTTGAGAAATAAGGTGTGGTTTACCAAAAACCATTTTGAGCAAATTATATAATCAACCCCTTAATCCATCAGTGCCTAGTCCAACTTATCCAAAGCATTTTGAGATGCCTAAGTTGGATAAATTTAAGGGGGATGATGATGCCTAGGAGCACGTTACAAGTTTTATGAACTTGTGCTTCTAGCTCTAGAATAATGATGCCTTGTTATTGCACATATTTGTGATCACACTCTTGGGTTCTACCTTGGAGTGGTATAATCAATTACCTAGGCATAATATATCTAGCTTTGAATAACTAGCCAATGCCTTCCTCGAACTTCTTTTAGAGTTAAGAAGAAGGCTAATTTGTCTGACTTGTCAAATCTATGTCAATATGATGATGAGCTAGTCATGGATTATAAGAATATATGGTACAAAATCATGTCAAAATTACCATTTACCATTCCTATTTTTGAGTTAACTTGAATGTTCACTAAAATTTACTCTAAGCATATATCATTGTTATTATAATTGCAATAGTACTAGACATTTGAAGAAGCTTTGGCGCAAGCCAAAGTGATAGAAGACATTAAAATCTAGGAGGGTGATATTAAACTCTAAAATAAAGAATGGAACAAGAACCCTCGCAATAACAATCATCAGGTAAAACCAACACCTATCAATCAGGTTATTCTGAATGTTCCAAAAGTGGAGAAGTCCCAATAGTAGCCTAACTATCAGGCTCAACCCCCTCCTATGCAATATAATAACTAGTGCAACAAGAATTAGGGTAAGGATAAACAATATTGTCCACCTTGTACATACATGCCATTACCTGAGTCTTTGGCATCTTTATTTAATAGACTATGCGAGGCCAAGGTGATAACCTTACTTAAAATCAAATTGCTAGATCCAGCACACCCTAAGCTAAAGGGTATAGAGAGGATCAATATTGCTCTTATCATAGATAAAATGGACATGATATCCAAGGGTGCTATGGTTTTAAAAACCTAGTACAAAATATGTTGGATAAGAACCAATTACAAATTGATAATCCTCTTGCCCTAGATAATCAATAATTAGGAATATTCAAAGAGCCCTTGCCCAACCATGAGGTTAAAGGTAATCATATGGGGCATGTCAATGAGATTCATATAGACCCACCCACATAGGGGTTCGTTGGCATGATCAACATAGTAACCCATAATAGGAGGTATAATCATCCTGAGCCACCCATAGCTCCCATCAGAATACCTGTTGCACCACAACAAAGGCTAGTGCAAAATCTATTACCAGGTCCACCGACACAACCAATGATTACTATCAAAAATAGATTAACTTAGAGTCTACAAATGACCTCAGCTAAGCTCTCAATCTATGAGCTTATAGTTCAATCCCCTAGGCATAGGGAAGTGCTCATGGAAATTCTAAAATCCATTGAGCTTCAACCTTAAGATCCCAATGCATTCACTAATTTTGTGGGGCATATCCAAAAATGCAAAGAGCCTGTGATCACTTTTTATGATCATAAAATCAAGAAGGTTTCAGCTAATGTAGCGGATCCACCATTGCATATTATCACTTGTATAAATCAGATTCCATTCAAGCGAGTGTTAATCGATATAGGTTCATCGATTAACATCATAACAATGAATGCTTTAGGACATCTTAGCATTCCAGAGTCACACATAGTGGCATCAACTTTCACATTACGAGCATTTAATGATGCATTATGCTCGATAGTTGGTACCATAGTGTTACCTATCCAAGTAGGATTGAAAACCATATCTATTTTATGCCATGTGCTGGAAGGCTCCATGCAATATAACATCTTACTTGGTCAACCTTGGATCCATGATATGAAGTGCATTCCTTCCATCTTACATCAGTGCATTAAGTATGTTCATGAAGGAAATGTTCATGTCATCCCTTCAGATGATGAGCCCTTTAAATATGTTAACCAAGTTAGCAATCTAGGAGAGTTCATCTTACCATCTACCCATCTGGACATAAGACCCACTTCACCTATTAAGCATCTAGAGTACAAATCTAAACTAGTGCATGTTGATCCATCTACTTCAGCACCACCATCATCACCTAAACTAACACCTACTTCTGATAAACCATCTTCATCATCTGATCCAAAGAATAAATAGAAGCTAAAGGCACCCATGGTCGATGAGCCTGAAGTCATCCCCCATGTCTCAACCATAGAGATTCCTGTTCCCATGGAAGAGGAAGAGTCACTTAATATGATGGAGGAGATACCTCAACCTGCATCCCCTGCTTCATCGATGGGATCATCCACTCCTCAGGTGATGGTGCATTTAGTCAATCCTAGACTCATAGAATATTTGGTTCAAAATGTAACATTTACACCAATTATCGAGTCTATGCAAGATATGGGGAGACCTCACGTCCCTCTTTTCCCATTGGGATGGTGGTGCCTTTAGGTATACCTCCTAATCAAACTAATTTTATCTATGGAGGTTTTGACCAAGCCTCAAATCATTCTCCTGTTATCCATCATGATGATGAACCTTTTATAGGAAATATCTATTACCTATCGAACCTCGATTATGCTCTACGATACTTTTACCATTGCCATTGGCATGGCAATGGTCTAGGTCTATATGAGTAGGGTCATAGAACACCCTTCCAACCACAATACCAGTTACCAATGGATAAGTTTGGATTAGGGTATTCTATTCATGTATCGAATGAGCTCCTAGCTGATTCCCTACAATGCCTAAGCTTAGGCTTTGGGGAAGATATTGATTGGAATCCATATGTCAATCCCAACCCTTCTCATCTATGGAGGGATCATCACCCGATCACTATGGTTGCTATAGAACCACCTATAGTATATCATGATCCTATAGTATATCAGAGGTCTATCATAGATGAAGAATCAAAATCAGAAGATATTTTTGAGAATGATTGGGTAGATGAGGATGATGAGTATGAGGATGAAACTAAAATTGCCTATTTAGGTCCTCATCACCTTCATCATCTCAACAACTCCATAGGATATGTTGAACCTATTAGACACCCTATGAACATAGATGAAATCTATCATAGGGATTTCCTCATTCCTCCTAATTTGAGATAGTTGCTTCCCCTAGAGGATCCTATTGTCCTATCTACTCCTAGAGTAGATCTTAAGATTCCCATACCTCCTAAACCACACTTGGAGCATGGAGAGCAACCAATAATTAATAGGTCCTACCCATGTAGCCATGGAGATCACCAACTATCCATTAATATGATCTCCATTGATTTAACCGTACCACTCCATAACCCAAGTGACCCTTCAAAGCCTTTGCACCTCAACCTTGAGGCCATTGACTTTGATCATGTTATGATACCCTTATCACTTGAGGATTTCTTCCCCTGTGAAGAAATGTTACAACCTTTCCATTTTACCCCAGGCTATGCTCATGATGTCTATAATATTGAGGTTGAACCTGACATGGTAGATCACCTAAACCTAGTAGATGATATCCATTTGATCCCTATGCCTCACCAGCTTGAGGAGGGATCCCACATGTTAGTAGAGGAGACTTTCAAAGTGGATATTAGTTCAGATCCCAACCATCCTAAGAAATTCAAGTTTGGAGAAAGCTTATCTCCTAAGGAATGAGCCATCCTCATACCTCTATTGATATATAGACCTAATATTTTTGCTTGGACATACAAAGACATGTCGGGTCTAGATCCAAAATTGGTTACTCATAACCTTTCATTGGACCCTAATATGAAACCTATCAAGCAAAAACTAAGAAGGATGCATCCAACCATCGCTTTGATGGTAAAATATGAATTGCAAAAGTTATTGGATGTAGAGTTCATTCAACCCATCGACTATCCAGAATGGGTATCAAACATGGTACCTATAGGAAAACTTGATGGGAGGATCTATATTTGTATGGACTTTAGAGACCTAAATAAGGCAACACCAAAGGATGCATTCCCATTGCCAAATATTGATGCTCTTGTAGATGCAACAATTGGTCATGAGATGTTATCTCTCATGGATGGTTTCTCTAGCTATAATCAGATTTGGGTCAAACTCGAGGACCAACATAAAACAACCTTTACCACTCCATGGGGTACATTTTGCTACAAAGTTATGCCATTTGACCTCAAAAATATTGGTGCCACATATCAACGGGCCATGACATACATTTTCCATGACTACATGCACAAAATCTTAGAGGATTATATTGATGATTTGCTTGCCAAGTCATTATTGCATGAAGAGCACACAGATGTTCTACGAAAAGTCTTCGATCACCTGATAGAGCATAATGTCAGGCTGAACCCCAAGAAGTGTGTTTTCGGTGTTACATCAAGAAAACTCTTGGGATTCATCATTTCTAAATGAGGGATCGAAGTCGATCCAACAAAATTCAAAGCTATTTTGGAAATGCTTCCCCCAACAAATATCAAAGAACTTCGAAGCCTATAGGGCAAAGTAGCATCCATTAAGCACTTCATCATGCAGTTATCAGATAAATATCGACCCATGAATCGACTACTACATAAGGGGGTCCCATTCAATTGGGATGAAGACTATCAGAAAGATTTTGCTGAGATCAAATAATACCTAGTGATGTCGCTAGTATTAGCTCCACCTAGACTAGATGTACCTTTTTTCTATATATATCAGCCATGGACTTTGCACTAGGAACCATGTTAGCCTAGAAGAACAAAGAAGACAAAGAATAGGCTATATATTACATTAGTCGAACCCTGGTCAACTATGAGCTAAAATATGCATACATCGAAAAGCTCTGTTTAGCAGTGGTTTTTGCTACTAAGAAGTTGCACCACTATATGCTAAGTCATACTACGTATGTCATATCCAAACAAAATCCTTTGTAGTATATGATGAGTCAAACTTATCATAATACATGTACTACAAAGTGGATCATGCTATTGATAGAATTTGATCTAGAATTTATCAGTCAAAATTCCATCAAAGGATAGGTCATAGTTGATCAACTAGTAGAGGCACCTCTTCAGGATGATAGGCCTCTTGTCATAGAACTTCTTGATGATGCAGTCTTTGCATTATCAGAGTCACCTAAACTCGAAGAACTAGATAACAAAGTAGATATGACTTTGTTCTTCGATGGTTCAAAATGTGAGCAAGGGGGTGGTGTAGGGATCATGTTTTTCATGCCATAAGGAGCTCCAATGCCCTTGTATTTTAAAATTGATTTCCCTTGCACCAACAATAATATTGAATACGAGGCTCTAATCTTGGGTCTCCAAATAACTATCACCATGAAGATTAAAAAGCTAAATATCTTTGGTGACTCCTTGCTCATAGTAAACCAAGTGAAAGGAATTTATCAATGTAGATGTCCCATCCTGAAATCTTACAAAGAGCTTGTGGACACATATCTAGCCCAACTGGATTGGTATGACATCGAGGTAGTCCCTCGTACATCTAATCAATTTGTGGACACAATGGCCTCTTTGGGATCCTTAATCCCTCAGAATCCTTCTATTGATTTTACTACCATCCAGGTCAAGATGCTCTCACAATCCATGATGTTGCATGAGGCTTCAAACAAGAAGGAATCAGTCCACATGATTCAGATAGAACCAAACCATGAATGGTTCTACAAAGCATGAGACTTTCTGACATAGGCATCCTAGGGGTCCTTGATCTCGTAGGGTCCTTCAGATAATGGTACTACCATTCATCATAAGGTTATCTCCCAATATACATTTGTGCAAAATGAATCATAATGGGAACAAGTCGTTCAATCAATTGAAGCTATAGCTTATCAAGATTGGCTCATCCAATTAAAATATTACCTAAAACTTGGTATTATCCCTCAGGGATTATCACATGCTACAAAAAGAGCATTTAAATAGAAAGTGACTAGATATGTCTTGCTAGGAGATATTCTGTATCGATGGAGCTATGATGGAATCCTCCTTCATTGTCTCGAGCCCCAAGAATCTACTTGGGCAATCTCGCAAGCTCACGATGGTACCTATGATGGCCATTTTAGTGGCATGGCTATCATTAAGTGCATCCTTAGAATGGGCTATTATTGGCCCATGATGGAGAAGGATTATTGTACATATGTCAGGAAATGCATTAAATGTCAGCATCATGCTAATCTTATGCACCTACCATCTCAGGCCTTGCAACCGATTCAATCAGCTTGGCCTTTTTCTCAGTGGGGATTCGATCTAATTGGGAAGATCTCTCCTCCTTCATTGGGCCATCACACATTCATCATAATGGCCATTGAGTACTTTACTAAATGGGTGGAAGCAATCCCTTTGACCTCTATGATTGGAGCTCGTATTGTGGAGTTTATACTCCATAATATTATATGTCATTTTGGTATTCCATCCAAAATCATATTAGATAATGGAACATCATTTAAGAACAAATATGTGTGGGCTTTAACATCTAAATATAACATTCAACATAACTTTACAACACCATATTATCCACAAGCAAATGGGCAAGTAGAGGCCTCTAACAAAATAGTAGTTGCCATATTGAAGAAAATCGTTAAGGATAATCATAAGGATTGGCACCTTCAATTACCTCTAGCTTTGTGGGCTTATCGCACTAGCATTCGGACTCCCACTAGGGCAACCCTATTTTTGCTAGTATATGGTATTGAGGCCATTATGCCCTTGGAATTAGAAATTCCATCATTGTGAGTCTCATTGAAAGAGTTCATCGATGATGACACTTCATGACAAGCTCACCTCGATCAATTGACCCTTCTTGATGAATGATGAGTGAATGCTCTTGAGCATCTCTACATTTATCAAGATCATATTAAATGAGCTTATAATATTAAATTCCATCCAAGAGACTTTAATGTTGGGGATATTGTGCTTAAATAGAACCAATAGAACTCAAACTTATCACCTCATCTGAGAGATAAATTTATGACCAATTGGTTAGGTCCCTTCATCATAATAGAGAATATAGGACCTGGAACTTATCACCTAACTTCGCTAGAAGGTGTTGAAGAGCTTGAACCTCTCAACATTATTCATCTACGGGTATTTTATACTTAGCTCATAAAACAATCAAAATCACAAAAACAATAAAAATCATCAAAATTCCAAACAAATCAGAAAACATAAAATCACAAAAACAATTCAAAACATTAAAATACAAAAACATTTACATTTACATTATGCATTTTCATTATATGCACTCATTAGTTGCATTGCATTAGGCATATTCATCCATTGCACTTGCATTAGGATAGGTTGTGTTTACATTCTTACGAATGACACCATGTTTGTATGTCAATCATGAATCCACATATCCTTATCATTCATATTTCCATTGTGAGTAACTATGTTTTTCAACACATTTAATCAGTTGCTATAAGGTGTATACTAGGGTTTTCGGTCATTCAGCCATCCCTAGTTATCTTTTCAGATTTTGTAGAAAGTTATCTTGGCTTTTGGAGGTAAGGTCTAGTTTTGATAGTACCTTGCATATATCAAAATCCCAACACAATTTTACACATTAACAATCCTAGTTTGAACAAGGAAGGATGACACTACAAAGTGGTCCTTGTCACCTTAAGTGAAAGGTTTTCCTTGCTCATCTTATTATGCGCATGGTCTAGAATGTTGATCATTGACAAAAGGACAAGCTCCCCCTACCCAAATAATCCCTTGCTCTCTCACAAAATGAGCAAAATTCCCAAAGCAAAGCAAAATAAATAGTGATTTTCATCACTAAGCAAATCCCTTGCTCAAAAATAAAATAAAATGCAAAATAAATAGTGGTTTTCATCACTAAGCATGAGCAAGTATCCCAAGTAATTAAAAGAAAAGAAAGGGGTAATGAGCTTGAATCCTTAGAATATTTAGTATTCAAATGCCATGGGGTGATCTCCATTACAACAATGGGTTGAATGAAACCCACCTAGAAATGGAGTAGCCTTACGCATGGTGATATGTCTATCACATTAGTGACCTTATTTTGTATAGACCAATGTCAGCTTATGGATGAGCTAGCTTTAGGTGGCTTGTATTGCCTAGTAGTCTAGTCTAACTACATCCAAACTTAGGATCATGATGACCATATGGTGATCCTCATTACAACAATGGGTTGAATGAAACCCACCTAGCAATGAGGTAGTCTTATGCCTCATCTAATATATTCACTTTGCACACATAGGGATAGTGAATATCTTGGTCTTCTTAATAGGCTTGTATCTTTCAGGAGTCTTGTGTAGTCATTATACAACTTTTGATCAATCAACTAGGGTGTTTGAGTCTCATGGAAAACCTCAAAAATTCCCCTATAGCAACAAATCATCTCATCAAACAATCATAATTTTCCTTATGAACTTTTGTTTATTAAGGGGTGTTCATAGAATAGGATAGATACGGATGGATATCAACAATGATATTTAGATGACCACTGACTATTTTATGCATATATTTTAGTTTGTAGAAGCTTATAGGGAAAGCCCCTACATCTCACATCATTTCATCTCACATATGGATGTATACATGATTAATTCTTATGATAAGAGTTAACATTTTCATTCATGATTTTCATACATTTTGTGGTGTCTACCATTAGTTTGTTAAACACATATTAGATTCATTCATTATGTTTTAAGTGATTAAAGCATACAAGTTCATTTGCATTAGACCATCCACATGAAATTAATGCATTACATCCACCATATCATATAAACATAGATTAAATGCATAAATAATTAAACAAATTTAAACATGCATTTAACATTCACTATTACATCCATATAAGCATACATAGTAGTACATCTACACATCTAGATCACAACATCTAATCATCAATCATCTAAATATTGCATGTCATTATTACATCGCATATATAACATAATCACATCATCATATAAGCATTACATCCATTAATGCATCCATAAACATAAAATAAAAATCATAACACATAATGAGTCATAAAAGATGATATCATATATATATGTGTGTGAATAAGAAAGTACATAATGGTACAAAAATACTCTAGGCTACAACTATGTAGGTCCTCAGACCTTACACTCAAAAATGATAAATACATCATGTCAATAAAATGGGGCCTACACCCCTGAAGCACCTCCACCCTCAGCCCCATCTCTATGAGGCTACCTAGAGCTAGTACCTATCGATCTCTCTGATCGTGCAGTTGACCTATGATTGGGCTGCACTGATGACTGCCTAGACTCACTCTTCCTGCTCCACTGGGAACCCCCTATTGTAGACCTATTTAGCATAGTGTCATCACATAGCCTAACCTTAGTCTCTAAAGTAATGATGTATACTGAATATATTGTGCACTACACTGAAGCCTCTACTATGATGCTCCATAGTCTCCTAATATTTGTATCTCCACCTATACTACCCCCTAGTGGCTGAGTGAGGTGTATCCTAACTATAGAAGTACTAATTTACCCTAAGAGCATCCCTCTCTGTAGTCCTAGCCTCTATCTCGATGGTCTTGGCTATTGTGCACGTAGAGTTTATATCACTAACTAGAGTAGCTCTCTCCTTAGTGTATCCCTACCATAACTACTATCCAACACTCAGCTAACTTTAAGTAGTAGCAAGAGATGTATCTCACTCCATCAACTACCTTTGAGAAGTCTATAGTTGTACCTATAAACTCTACACCTATACTCATAATTGTGCTACCTCATCACTCGAGGCATCCTCCTCACCCTCCTCCTCATCCTAGGGCTCATCCATATATCCTACTACCTACCCCCACTCACCCTCTATCTTATGATGCACTCATCGCTCATCCTCATCACCACCCTCCTCTTTTACCACCTCTCTAGGTCTACCTATAGTACCACCACCATGCCATAGTTAAGAGACCCACCAAG
Source organism: Wollemia nobilis (assembly GCA_028583015.1). NCBI lineage: Eukaryota > Viridiplantae > Streptophyta > Pinopsida > Araucariales > Araucariaceae > Wollemia > Wollemia nobilis. The sequence goes on along the minus strand of JAQPPZ010016947.1, from coordinate 17,905,057 downwards.
TATCATACTCAATAGTGGTCCTTGGGTCCTCTAAACCTATCTCTACAATAGAAGGGTCCACCTCCTCTAATAGTTATCTAAGGTGATGTAATATGTATCTTAACATTCCTATGATGATAGAGGATTGGCTCCTCTGGTACATCCTAGGCTATGTCAAACTATCTAGTGACTTGAGAGTAATGGAAATACTCTCTCTCCTTCCCATGGTGCCCCATGAGCCATCTACCATGCCTCACTCTAGCTAGGTACCTCCCTACCTCAGGCCAATCAAGATAATCTAAGTAGGGCCTCCATATGATCTGACCATATTGTAGTCCCTCTAGTGACTTAGTATAGTGTGCTAGCACACCTACATGTGGTTGGATCTAGCTAGCTCTACATCCTATGGCCACCTCTATGCTAGCAACTATCATCATCATCTAAGTCAGCTCGAGATACTGGTAATCTAGTAGGTCGATCTATCTAGATATGCTCCCATCCCTAGATCTGTAGTAATAGATTGCATCCCACTCCCACTCACCCTATGTTGTATCTCATATAACTCATCATAGAGTTATGCTAAGAGTGTGCTCCCCCATGCCATAATCATTGGATGTCATGGGTCACACTCCACTAAGTCCTGTACCATGTCTAGGAGGTTCTAAGGGAACCTCACTCTTGATGAGTCTAGTAGTAGCACATTCGAGATGATGTGCATCAACACTACCTAGCATCGAGAGAATATATCCTCATCATACCAATACTAGACTAGGACCCCACCATGATCTATATTCCCCAACACCTCAATAGATCTATCATGAAAAGCCCACTCTAAAACCATCTCCTTATCCTGAGTAGGAGAAGAAGTGATAGCTAATCCATCTATAGGGATCCTAAAAATATGGTAGACATCCTCTAATATCACTATCATCTCACTAGTGGGGATATGGAATGTGTTGGTCCTATTATCCCATCGATGAGCTAGGATCATAAGGTAAGATGTACAACATCATAATCAATCACAACTTGTTTGAGGCCAATCACCTCAAACCATGTCTAATCATCATCATCTAACAATGGTCATAACTCTAAGAATATGTTAGGCTCCCTAGCCTAAGCTATCAAATTCTGACATCCAACAATATGTAATTCAAAATACACAATCAGTCACTCATCAAAAAAATCATCAAAAAAAAAAAAAAAAAAAAAAAAAAAAAAAAAAAAAAACTAAGGTTGCATCGCTCAGCCGATGGTCGCCATGCCACCATCATGATGACCATCACCAATGAGTCAATTTTTTATCGTTGGAATTCAAACCTTATCGCTAACCCTCTATGGCCCCCTTTTGGCTAGTTGGGGATCGCCCCTACTTAGGATGGCCCTAGAGTGGCCCCCACGTGGGGTCATTTTCCACCCCATAAATTCAAAAAATTAAATTACCTACCCTTAAGCTAACCTAAGCTAAATCCTAAACTAGGGGTGAGGTTCATTACCTATGATTTAATGAGGTTCATTTAACCCATTAATTAGTGAAGTTCCTTTTAATTTCATAATTCACAAGGGTTGGATGGAGAGTCTACCTTAGGAGCTTCGACTCCACTCATCGAAGCCTCTGGTTGATCCACCATCGTGGTCTAAGATGATTCCAATAGTATTTCATATCAAATTTTATCTCTCTGCCCTTAGAGCTCACTTTTCTCTCTCTTCCAGTTGGTAAAATGATAATAAAAATGCCAAAAATTCCTTTTATATTTTTCAAAATTGGTAGCCATTCTCCTTGAGGATGGTCACATTTTGTTGACACTAGACCTCATGATGACCCTAAAATTTGCACATCGTCATCATTGTACCTCATGATGACCTCCAAACAATAATAAATGCACTCATTTTCTCAATACCATGAGCTTCATATTGGACATTCAATCACATCTACCGGTCCATAATCATCAAAAATTCAAAAATTAACAAAAAAATCAAATAAACAAAATCTCAAATGCACCTCGTACCTAGTTATTTACCCTATACACTTGGCGGTTGCAACGACTTGCTCTCCATGCAATCCAGTAAGATGAGTAAATTACCATAAGGCCATTTGAACCAAATTATTCATTGATAAATTGAAATGTCTTCACTTCAATCCCCAAGAAGGCCATTGTGGTTGGACTGCTCCATGGGAATGAGGCATTCATTTCATTCTTCTATGAAATTTCATCTAATCATCGAACATAGTGATTCATCACATGCTTTAATTGAATTGCTATCATCTTGATTCCCTAAGAAGGCCATTGTGGTTGGACTGCTCCATGGGATAGAGATGTACAATTACTCATAATAGTTGAAATCATAGCTGTAATAAGACTTTCCCTTTACAAAGGTTATCATCTTGCAACATCCAAATCAGTCATCTTGGTCAAGTGACTCATCACTTTCATCACTTGCCATTTCCTCATCGACTCATCACTTGAGGGGGTAGTCATAATCAAAGAATTCATAATCAAAATCAATAATTAAACACTTAATCATGCAAATTACGTTCATCCATGAATCATTGCTAACAACTATCATAAAGCTACCCTTTTTCTAGGGAAAAAGCAAAAATGATAATCTAAACCTTTGTTAGTCTGAACTTATGGTCCTTGTAGCTTGACAATGCTACCCGTATGCCTTCAGAATTCATCAAAGTTTTAATCAAATTAAGCCTATCCATTTTTTTGGAGGTAATGATTCAGAGATGTATGCTCTTTCCATGATTGGGGCATCTAACGTTGACCAGATCAATGAACATCAATCAACCTACAATGTGATGTTAGGTTGTCTATTTTTGCTCAGTGTTGTGTTTTCCCATAATGCATCTCAAAAAGGGGTATCTGTAGACACCTAAAACATGTCATGTTGAGGAGGCTACTCATGTGGACACCTTTTTAGGCCATATGACTCATCTTGGACCTTTCCAAGACCTAACAGTGGTTCTAACCACTCAAATAGGGGCAAATAGTCCTTTATAGCCTATGTTATTGTCCCCTCTAGTGATGGCCTCATGATCGCTAGTGGTGATGATGGCCATAGAGCCGGTCATTCTGATCGAAGATGACCTCATCTATAACAAACTTGGGCTCCTCAAGCTAAGTAAAATTTATTATAATGCAACTAATCTTGAATGTTTTTGGTTTGAGAAGCTTCTAGAAGTGATGCCTAACCTCCTTGAGCCTAATTGAATCTTGATTCTTGGCTTCTTCAGCAAGCTAGGATCCCAATTTGGGAAGTCTATTTAAGGCACCCAAAAACTTCACAAAATATAGAGAATTGATCCCCAATTGAATGCAATGAAGTGCTGCCCTTTTGTGATTAGAGAGTGCAATCTCTCATAAGCATCACGGTGCTACCAAAATTGCATTATGAAGCTATCTCTTGCATCCATGGAGCTTTGGAGAGCTTTAAGGACCAATTACATCATTGTTCATCATCAATTCACCATCAATCCGAGCCAATTCCACAATCAAACTATGTTTCAAGACACAACGATCCTTGAACATCAATTTGGCATTCAAATTGATCATCACCATGCATCGAGCTCAGAGAACAGAGTCTCTGTTTGGTGGCCACTATTTTCAACAGTGACCCATAGGCACCGCCATTGAACTCGATGACGGTCAGCAGAGCCCATCGTTCTGATTAACGATGGCCTTGTGGTGACATCTAATTTGCTTGTCTTTTCTAGTTGAATTAGTCTTAGTTGCTTTCAATTCTATTTTTAATATTCTTTAGCATTATTTTTTTCAGTATTTCATGCATTCTTTTACTATTTTCATGCATTTCCTTATTGCTTTATGCATTTGCTTTCTAGTTTGCATTATCAAGAAATAGGCCTCATCTTGAGAGGCTTTCATATGCTATTGATGCTTTTGTAGTTTCTTTGTGTGCAGGTTACAGGCCTTATCAGGAGCTATATCATCATCAAGATCACCTTTCTTGGCATCATCAAAGCGGAGGTCGCTAGGGAAACCCTCCATAATCAGTTTTGAAAGAGCAAGAACTCTGTGGATTGCATCTTTTCCCTTTTGGGGTTACATATTGTAATCATGTATCATTGGTGAATCCCTAAGAGGGATCTATTGTAACCGTTTTCCAAATTATTAATGAGAAGAGCATCCTACTTTCTTTATCTTTGTGTCATAATGGTTACTTAATATTTTTTATCAATTGATTACATGTTACATAGTTAGATGCATGGTTTTTTCTACTTTACACATGTATTAGGTGTGCATATAGAAGTGTAAGTGTCATATAAAAGAGTGCAAGTGTCATAGATTCAAGTTTACATGTAAGTAGAGAGTCAAGAGTCATGTATACAAGTGGCAATATGAAAAGCCAAAGGACATGTGAGAGTTGTCTTATGCATGGAATAGGAAAAGATGTATCTCTTGGATATGTGAGGAGAACAATAGTCAAGTACTTGAAGAGTCATCTTTGTATGGCTATATTATGGAGACAAAGATCCATGTGTTGTATCAAAAAGTATCAAATATCACAAACATTAATAATATTAAAGCTTGTATGCATATTTTGAGAAATTTTAGTATAGGTTTCTTCATGTTATTGCATAAATGATTTTGGCCATTTTATATTCATATTTGATGTTTTATTGAATATTATTGTAATTTATATTGACCAACTTATATTTTGATTGCTATTATATTTGAGACTACTCAAGATCTAGAATACTGAGACTAAGATAATTTGGCTTAAAATCCAATAGTGGTATTAGAGATACTTTCAGTAGTCTCTATTGCTAACATCGAAGGAAGTCTTTAGTGTGAATTTATATTTAGAGTCATGTGAAGAAAACATAGACTCAGATTGCTACAAATTTCAAATTTACAAATTGATAAAGGTCCCATTATTGTATGTTGGAGTATTTCCACACTAAAAAATAAGTGAAAACTAGCACTCGGCTTGAAGAATTGATTGAGGAGATAAATCAATTGTCATCCTATTTTTTGGATTCTATCTATAGATAGAGAACCACATAGAAGATAGATAGAAATCTCAGGTAAAATCCTAAGGAGAAAAAAATTAAGGAGTGAAATCATCAAAGCTTTCCATAGAATATTTTGAAAGCAAATATTACTTAAAGCAAAATATTTTTTCAAAGATATATTCTAAAAAGTAAAGCAATAAATCAAATACAAGCAAGTTGAAGAGCCTAAAGGATTTAGGCAACTAAGTTGGAGTGCCAATATCAGTTTTATCGTGAGTAGTTTGGCTAGACTGATATATCTTGAGTAGCTCGATTCATCTAAAGCAAAAAATTGAGCACTGAGATGTTGAATCATATTCTCTATGATTTTTGCAACTATAGTCATAAGAGGCATTGACAACATAAGAAAGAGAAAATATTCCTGCACAAACATTACACACAAGATTAATGTCCATAATAGTTGATAGTATTCAACATCACACATTTTTCCAGAATATAAGCGTTTTAAAATTTGCAAAGATTCTACCCTAATTCACCAAGCAAAAGAGAAGGTAAGTAATATTACCTTAATCATTTAATATATATTAAAGTTCTAAGGCAAGTTTTAATTGAAGCATTGGAAACTTAGGCACTTTAAATTAGTATTTAAAAGAGAGTTGAAAGGATTTCGACTTCCTAAGAATTAATATTTAGGTAGGAGTTATAAAGAATTAAATATCATTTAAGAAAGATTAAAAATATTGGAAATTGATATTTTTAATATTTGCAATTAGTTTTTGTAATCTTATTTTTAAAAAAAATATTTTTGAAAAAATTGATATATTAGATTTTGGAGAAATAAAGATTTCTACTCCAAAAATGAAATTTTAAAATATTTTTAAACTTGAAGATTTATAATATTAGAATAATTTAGAATTTGCAAATTTAATAAATTAGGGAGATAACATGTTTACTACTTCAAAAGATTTAAAATTTGTAAATTTGATTAAAGTTTTTTTTTAAGAGTTACATTATGTCAAATAACTAATTTTTCCTTTCTAAATCTCAAGCCCTAAAAGGACCAAATTTTGCACCATGGAAAATCAAAATGAAATCAATTCTTATTTGCAAAATAGTGAAGGGAACAAAGAAAAATCTAGTGAAGATGAAAGATAAAAACAAAGTTTGAAGGAAATGATGTAAAAGCTCTTATGTTAATCTTGGGAGAAATAATGTAAAATATTTGAAGGAAATAACAATGCATCTATTTTGAATTTACAATCCCAATTATATTCTAGAAATTTATAAACATTTAGTTACTTCCCTGTAAGTACTAACTAAGGAAACAATATTTTATGACTTAGTTAATATTCTTTAGGAATATGAAGTTGGAATTTTTTTCAAATATTAAATGACTAATAATGCTTTGGTGTCTAAGAAAAATGTATCAAGTAATATTGCAACAACATCAAAGCCTCAATCTAGATGGAGACCAAGATTTTGTCACATATGCAGAAGGGGCCATACTACAAATTTTTGTAGATATAATTCTTTGAATCAAGGAAATTAGATGAATATAAATCAAGGAAATAAAAAAAATAAACCATTTTAGAATTTTCAACCAAGACAATTTCAGCCTCAATATAGATATGGTCAACAACAACATCAATTACAATCAAGAGAAGAAAATAAAAAAGGCAATCTAGTTCAAGAAATTTGAGAAATAAAATAGATAGAATATTCCACAAAATTAAATGAAATTAAAGCTCTTAAAACAAGGATTCTAATCAAGGCACAAATTAAGACAATTATGAAAAGGATAAAAATAAGAATTCTTAAAAAAATTGAAAGCATTTATGTTATTGTTGTTATAGAATAATAGGCTACATGAAAGAATTCAAAATAACAACAAAGCAAGTTCAATACCATGGTAGAAAAGAACAAAATAAAGAAATAGAAGAAAAAGAACATAAAAGGAAAAATAAATATTATCAAATAAAATTTAGGTAAAATAAAATAAGATAAGCTCTAGAATCCAAATTAGTGTCAAAACCAGAGTAGAAGAAAAAAAACAAGAATTAAAGATTGAAGATTAAAGTCTCTAATAACCAAATAATGTAATATAGGGGGTGTTGTAGAATATTATATTATTTGGTACATGCTAATGTACCCCCATGGTACCTATGGTACAATGTAAATATTAGAATAGGGTTTGAGTCAATAGTTTAGAGTGAGATTTATATTTCCCCTTTATGTAAGTGTCTATGTGTAGGATATGCACAAGTGTCATGTAAGTAAAAGTGCAAGTGTGTAATGAGAGAAAGTTCATAAGTGTCATATAATTTTTTATACAAATATGTAATATGAGGATGTGCACAAGTTTTATGTATTAGGTGTGCATATAGAAGTGCAAGTATCATATAGAAGAGTGCAAGTGTCATAGAGTTAAGTGTGCATGTAAGTAGAGAGTCAGGATTCATGTATACAAGTGGCAAGATGAGAAGCCAAAGGACATGTGAGATTTATCTTATGTATGAAATAGGAAAAGATGTATCTCTCGGATATGTGAGGAGAGAAATAGTCAAGTACTTGAAGAGTCATCTTTGTATGGCTATATTATGGAGACAAAGCTCCATGTATTGTATCGAAGAGTATCAAAGAAGATCACATTCAAGCATTAATAATATTAAAGCTTGTATGCATATTTTGAGCAATTCTACTATAAGTTTCTTCATGTTATTGCATGAATTATTTTGGATATTTTATATTCATATTTTATATTTTTTGAATGTTATAATAGTTTATATTGGCCAATTTTTATTTTTATTGCTCTTATATTTGAGACTACTCAAGATCTAGAATACTAGGACGTAAGATAATTTGGCTTAAAAGCCAAAAATTTATACAAGTAAATCCTCCCTAGGGTATTTACTAGACAAAAAATGATATTGGTAATATGCAGGTGGGGCCAATAGCCCCTAATGAGACATGATTATCATCTCATGGAATATAAGGGGTGCTAATACCCCCTCAAAACAGAGGTGTATTAGGGACCTATGTTTAAGTAATAAGCTTGATATTCTTTGTATCCAGGAAACTAAAATGACAAAAGAAGTTTCAAAAACTATGAAAGTTGTGTGGGCAAGATGTGAATGGGATTCTATAGATTCTAAAGGAATTATAGGGGGAATTCTAACTTGTTGGAATCCTTCTATAACCTCTTGTGTAACCATTCATAAAACTAGGTATTGGATAGCCTCTTTAGTCACTTGCTACTTTGTAGATATTCATTTTATCCTTATTAATGTCTATGGAACTATAAGGTAGTCAAGTAGATTAGAATTTTGGAGTGGGATTGAAGCCTTTATGATAAGTAAAGACCAAGAAACTCGATTCATGATCATAGGAGATTTTAATGCCATAACCAAGCTAGATGAAAATTTCGGAGAAAAAAAAGATTAACCCAAAGTATGAGCTTTTATTCAAAAAAAATCCATGGGAGGTTGAGTATGAAGAAGACAACTATACATGGACCAACAAAAAGAGAGTCTAGAACCTAATAGTAGAAAAATTAGACAAATTCATACTCTCAAATCATTGGCTAGATGAAGGAACTTGTGCTAAAATTAATACCTTAACAACGATTGGTTCAGATCAATGTCCATTAAGAGTTAAAATGGTGGTAAGTGTATCAAAATAAAGATCACATTTTAAAAATGAATATATGTGGGAAGACCATCCTCAATTTGTTGATATGATAACACAAATGTGAAATTCTTCAAGAAATGGTGGGTTGTATGCTCTTCCAAAATAAATTAAATCTATGACATCTAGATTAAAAGAATGGAACAAGAACACTTTTGGAAATATTTTTGAGAAGAAAGAATAACTAAAAGATAAACTTTAAAAATTCCAAAAATGTGATAATAATAATCCAAGCTTGGAGGAAAGGGAGTTTATTAGTGAATATCATAATATTTTGAGTAAGGAAGAGAAATTTTGGAGATTAAAATTAAGACAAACTTGGTTAAAAGGAGATAAAAATATAATTTTTTCATAGGATGGCTATAGTACAAAGATCAACTTCCAAAATTAGTAGAACTAAATCAATAGAAGGAGTTTGGATTGACTATTAAAGTGAAATTAGAAAATAGGTAGTCTTTTTATTAGAATATTCTAGGATTAGAGGATACTAAAGTTCTTAATGATAAACTTCTTCAAGATGTACCTTCAGTTATAACGAATGAAGACTATAGGAAACTAATGGAACCTATTACTCTAGAAGAAGTTCATTCAACTCTTTTCTATTTTAATAAGGATAAATCCACAGGTCTAGATGGGATCTCTACAAATTTTAACCAACATAACTAGGATATAGTGAAGGATTATTTATTGGTGGCAATGGAACAATCTAGTGTAAAACAATACACACCTTATAAAACAAATGCAACATATCTTACCTTAATTCCAAAAAATAAGGATGATGAATTATTTGATTCTTTTAGACCCATAAGCCTATATAATATGGCATATAATATTATCTCCAAAGTGATGGTAAATCAATTAAGACCATTGTTAGAAAAAAATATTTTAGAAGAGCAAGGTGAAACCATTCAAAATATCCACATATTTAATGTAGAATCACTGCTTTATATTGAATAAAAGGAAGGGTTACAAGAGCCCTTGAGGCTAAAAATGTGTCTTTCCTGAGAAATCCATTTTCAATATGGTTTAAAGTAGTTGGATTCACCTTTTGTATGTTCCTCAATGTAGGTGGGCTTCTTGCGCATGGGCCACCGCTGGTTTGATTTGTCCTTTGTAATTTTTGGCCTGTAAAATGAGGTTACAGCATTTGGGGGCTTGCCTTGGTCAAGCCCCGTATTTATACAGACAAAAAGAATTTTAAACATGCTCAAAACATGATTAAAACTATACAAAACCATGTAAAACCATAAAAAATATATACTTACATGTCCGGTGCACAGGGGGTGCGAACTTTTTTGGATCTAGAAATTTGCACGGGGGGTGCAAATTTTTTTGTTTTTGGCCGAACTTGCCAAATATGAAGTAGATGATGTATTGAAGTTGTTTCTTCTATGATATATCATCGAGTCACCTTCATAATTTTCCTCCTTTATCAATAACTTGTCTAAATCACAAAGAGCATGATAAATACAATGAAAATCCTAGTGCTATGTGGATGCGATGGATGATGTGATTATGGAGTGATTTCAACAGAGTTTCTATAAGATAAATTGAATATCATATATTAAAACCAATGGAGGTTCTCTTTATTATTTATTTAATTATTATTTAAAACCCTTCAAGGTTTTAATTAATTAATTATTTAATTAATTAAGGGAGAAATTATTTTTAATTTATTAAAAATACTTTAAGGGTTTTTAAACCCTTTAGAAAGCAAATTTCGATTAAATTCAAAATTACTTTTCTTTGCAGCCGACGTGTTCTAAAGTCCACGTATGGACTATAAATATGAGAAGGTTCCTAAGGTTAAACCCACTTGGAAAATTGAAGGCAATTAATTGGTTTGGCTGTGATCGAATGTTCTATTTACGCTGTGAAAGAGGAGAGCTCGTGGTTTGAAAAGCTTTCGAAAAGCTTGACCATTTATGTGGAAGGAAGTCCGTCTTGGACTTCGTAATCCCCTTGTGGGCTAGTGGCAGCGAAGGCTGCGTTTGGGCCTTGCGTAGGCGGAGGTCTGCGTTTCGATCCCCACGGAGGGAGCTGTGCATGGATTAGTCACGTTTTTATTAAAACATGTTTTGTGCCACGAATTTTGGATTCTTCAAGGGCAGCCATTATAAGGTGTGATTATTTTCTTGATATGATTTTTGGCATTGTTTAGCATTGTTTAAAAGACATAGGAGAAATAAGGGGATATTTCTTTGGTTGTATTTTTGAGATTAGTCTTTTGCTATGCTAAATTTAAAAATGGAGATATAAGGTGTAAGTTTTGGTTGTTGTGTTTTTGGCTTCTTTGGTGGTTGTTTTTAAAGAAGAGGAGCTAAAAGGTGTATTAAGGAAAGTTTTTATATATGCTCATTTATCTTGGTTCTAACCCTAACATGGTTGGAAGTTTGAGGGTTGTGTGTGGTGACAACTTTAAGGATCAATTTTCTTCTACTCCAAAAAGGTATGGGCACATTTTCCTTATGAGTATGATTGGTGTATGTTTTTCTGAAATAAGGTTGGAGTGAAAAGGTTTTCAACTAGGTTTCCTTTGGTTGGGTGTAAATCCTATTTTATGGTTTGTTGAAGACTTCTTATGCATTGTTATCCTTGATGAGAGTTTTGGTGAATGCATAATTCTGGTTTGAGGTAGTGGAAGCATTGTGCACTAGGGTTTATGTTTGTGAGTCTTGCTACTTGCTTTGAGTTGGTGGAACCCTTGGTTGGTTGTTTTGAGTTTGATGGTTGAGTTGCTTCCATAGAGGTTGTTTGATCAAGTTATTGCTTTACTTGATTCATGATATTGGGCTTACTCCATTGAGTTGATTTGAGCAAGTTATTCTTTGCATTTGGTGATATTGTGTTGGTGGCTATTTTGTTCAAATATCTTTGGAGGGAAAAGGATTTCTACTTGTTTCCTTTTCTTGTGATGATTGGTTGAATGCTTCAAGGTTGATGTTGAGTTGAATGGTGTTGGTTGACTAAACCTTGTTTGATGAGCATTGTTGTTGAAACCCTAATTGATGGTGAAAAGAACATGAGTATCATTGTTATGTGATTCTTTGCATAGTTGGCAATTGTTGGGGTTTCATGTTCTTGAAAGAAAACATTCTATCCTATCCATTTCAGATATTGATTTGAGTTTTCATATTTGAGATTGAGATTGAGCTGAGTTGATTTGAGTTGAGTTTTGAGATTGGGATTTGAGTATAGAACATATTGAGTCTCTAACAATTCTCTTTATGCTTCTATGAGTTTGACAAATCACATTGGGTCTCTAACAATTCACTTTGTGATTTCCTACTAAGAAAGTTTTTCTTGGTGAGCTTGTTGAGTTTTTGGACAGGTTCCGATGGGGACTTGTGAGCAGTTTTGGACAAGTTCCTGTGGGGACTTGTGAGCAGTTTTGGACAGGTTTCTATGGGTACTTGTGAGTAGATTTGGACAGGTCCTAGAAGAGGACTTGTGAGCTGAGTTTGATAGTTCTATCAGAGAACTTGAGGACAGAGGTGCATTGGTTCTATGAGAAGAACTTGAGGACAGATTTGGCAAGTCTTTGAGAAGGCTTGTATGCAGAGGATTGATTTGTTCAAGAGTTGGACAGATCTGACAGATAGAGGAAGACTTGTACTAGACCGACTGACTGTGTTTGGTACAGGTTGCTGAGCTCTTGTGGACGTGATCATAGAAGGTAGAGGTCTCTTAGGCTAAGCATTGAGGACAGGAGGTCTTCAGTGGAAAGGAGTTCCACGTGCTGGCAAGAGGTAGAGGCAGTTGATCTTTTGAGGGATCATTTCCAGAGCAGAGGGGAAGGTATCTCCTTTGAGCAGAGGCTCATAAATTCTGATTGGGGGAAGGTATCTCCTTTGGGCCGAGGCTCATAAACATTGTAATTGGGAAGGATTCCCAAAGAACTTTGAGATAACTTTTAGAGAAAATTTTTGTGGACGTAGCCCAGCCATTCCGGGTGAACCACGTTAAAATTGGTGTCACTTTGTGGATGATATTGTGCATTGCTTTGATATTGCTTTGGGTATATTGCTTTACTATTTTGAAGTATAAAGGAAAAAGTAAAAAGAGGTCTTATACTGTTCACCCCCCTCTCAGTATAAGCTTGTGTTCTTCAATTGGTATTAGAGTAGGTGCCTTCGAAAAGTTTAACAACTTGAAGGAAAAGCTAGTAAAGAACACAATGGATCATTCAAGTGGCAATGCAACACCTATTCTTGATGGGTCAGATTTTGGTCTTTGGAGTGCAAGGATGAAGGTTCATCTAATGGCACTTGGGAATGAGGTTTGGGAAGTGATTGAAGATGAGTACACTATTCCCGAACATGGTCCTAATACTAAAGAAGAAAGGCTCCTACATCACAACAATTCAAAAGCAATGAATGCAATCCTGAAAGGCTTATAGAAAGCAGATCTCACCAAAGTGATTCATTGCAAGACAACTAGTGAAATGTGGAAACAGTTGAAGGTGGTTCATACAGGTGATACAAATGTCAGAAAGGCCAAGTTGAGACACTTCAAAGGTATGTTTGAACAACTCAAGATGAATTATGATGAAAATATTAGTGACTACATGCTTCGTATGGATGAGGTTGTTAACTCCATGAAAGACTTAGGTCTTGAGCTTGCTGAAAATGATGTTCGTGATAAGATTTTAAGATCTCTTCCTAATAGATTTAGTGAAAATATTTTTGCTATTGAGGAAGCTAAATATTTGGATAAGTTGAAAAAGGATGAGCTCCATAGTATACTTGCAGCATTTGAGTTGAGAACTCAAGTGAAGGTTGATGTCAAGAAAGAGGCAACTTTCAAGGCTACCAAGAATTCCAAGGGTAAATAGCTTCAAGATAGTGATGAGTCTTCTAGTGATGAAGAGGCATATTACAGCAAGAAAGGCAAGTTCTCTAGAAAGCACAAAAGTATGAAAAATATAAGATGTTTCAATTGTGGAAAGTTTGGTCATTATGCTACTGACGTACTATTCCCAAGAATGAAAGTGATGAAGATAAACAAGATTCTAAGAGCAAGGATTCTGAAAAGCACAAGCATCACAGGAAAAACAAATATGAGCACAACAATAAAGGAAAGAGGTATTCTCACAAGCACAAGAAGAGTTTCTACCTAGACAAAGCAAGTAAGTGTTCTAGTAGTGATAGTGAAAGTTCTTCAAGTGATAATGAAAATGAGATGTTTTTCATATCAGAAAAAGAGGAAGAACCAAAACATAGATTCATTATCATGAAATGTCTTAGATGTGGAAATTTTGGTCACCTTGAGGATGATTGCACAAATAATGATTTGGTTTCTAGTATGTATGAGGATGCTTCAAAAAACTATAAGGAAGATGCATGTATGGTTTTTGAAAAGGGTAGCACCTCTAGTGATAAGAAATCTGAAAAAGGCTTTGATGATTCAAAAGGAAATCAAATAAAGGATCTTGAAAGTGAACTTATTAGTGCTCTTAGTGTTTTGGAAAAGGAAAGAAAGAAGAATGCTAGACTCAAGGATAAGTTAGATGAATGTTGTATGGAGAGAGATGATCTTATAGAAAGTCTTGACTTCTCTATAGCTAAGACACAAGAACTCAAGGATGAGTTAGAGTCTAAGGTTCTTGAGTATAATGAGTTAGAACAGAAAATGGCTTCTTTGAAAGAGGAAACTAAAGAGTACAAGGATAAGCTTTACAGGTTTCAAGATAGCTCCAAAAAGGTTAAGTCACTCATCAAAGGTCAAAGAAAGACAACAGATAAAGCAGGCCTTGGTTTTGTTAAGCCACACAAGGAACAAGTTGGAGAGTCTAGTAAGAGACTCCAAAAGGAAGAGAGTTCTAATGAGGAAAGTATTTCAGAAAAGGAGTCCTTGAGTGATAGATGCACAGAAACAGAAAATAGGAAACAAAAAAAGGGGAGAAAGTTTACAGGACCTAGAAGGTCATTTACAGAAAAGTTTAATGGCAGATGTTTTTCTTGTCACAGGTTTGGTCACATGGCTTCACATTGCATGACTCAAGTAAGGAAGGTAAATGACAGTTTTAGAGGTGGTAATTTCTTTCAAGGGTATTGCTACTCTTGTAAACAATTTGGGCATAAGGCAATTTTTGGCAAGGCTAATAACAGGAACAAGGTTAGTCAAAATAGGTGGATTCAAAGAACAGGTATGCCTAAAAGAAATAACATTGTTACTTGTTATAAGTGCAACAATGAAGGTCACATAGCTAGACAGTGTAGAGCTAAACTTCCAAGGTACAAGAACAGGAATAGTGGTATGAATAGGTCCAAGGATCAAGGCATGGATAAGAATAGGAATGATAATAGGAACAGGAATAGTGACAGGAATAGGAACAGGAATATGGACAAGGAGAACAAGAGAAGACATGGTAAGGTAGCTATAGACACTGATGATGATCAGTGCCTATTGGGAGTTTTACTCCCACCCCAAAATTAAACACCTCAAAAGGAGGTGGGGGAGGGACTAAGCTAAGAGGCTCATTCTTAGTCCCAAGCCCCAAAGGTGACCCTTTGCCATTGATGACAAAGGGGGAGAGATATGAGTAAGGGGGAGAGCCTCAAGATAGGGGGAGCTGTTTATGTTGAGTTTTTGTGTTGTTGAGAAGCATGGTTTGCCATCAATGACAAAGGGGGAGATTGTTGGCAATTTTGGGTTTGAGATCCTAGATTCTTGTCTATGAGTTGTCATTGATGTCAAAAGGAAATGACATTAATGTTAAGAAGATGTGTTGGCTTCAAAGGTGGAAGATTCCAAGAGAATATTTTTAAGAGAATCTAGAGAGATTCCATTGGCAATGGTTTTTATTAAAACCAATGGAGGTTCTCTTTATTATTTATTTAATTATTATTTAAAACCCTTCAAGGTTTTAATTAATTAATTATTTAATTAATCAATGGAGAAATTATTTTAATTTATTAAAAATACTTTAAGGGTTTTTAAACCCTTTAGAAAGCAAATTTTGATTAAATTCGAAATTACTTTTCTTTGCAGCCGACGTGTTCTAAAGTCCACGTATGGACTATAAATATGAGAAGGTTCCTCAGGTTAAACTCACTTGAAAAATCGAAGGCAATTAATTGGTTTGGTTGTGATCGAATGTTCTGTTTATGCTACGAAAGAGGAGAGCTCGTGGTTTGAAAAGCTTTTGGAAAGCTTGACCGTTTATGTGGAAGGAAGTCCGTCTTGGACTTCGTAAGCCCCTTGTGGGCTAGTGGTAGCGAAGGCTGCGTTTGGGCCTTGCGTAGGCGGAGGTCTACGTTTTGATCCCCGCGGAGGGAGTTGTGCATGGATTAGTCACGTTTTTATTAAAATGTGTTTTGTGCCACGAATTTCAAATTCTTCAAGGGCAACCATTATAAGGTGTGATTATTTTCTTGATATGATTTTTGGCATTGTTTAGCATTGTTTAAAATACATAGGAGAAATAAGGGGATATTTCTTTGGTTGTATTTTTGAGATTAGTCTTTTGCTATGCTAAATTTAAGGTGGTTCATACAGGTGATACAAATGTTAGAAAGGCCAAGTTGAGACACTTCAAAGGTATGTTTGAAAAAATCAAGATGAATTATGATGAAAATATTAGTGACTACATGCTTCGTATGGATGAGGTTGTTAACTCCATGAAAGACTTAGGTCTTGAGCTTGCTGAAAATGATGTTTGTGATAATATTTTAAGATCTCTTCCTAATAGATTTAGTGAAAATATTTCTGCTATTGAGGAAGCTAAATATTTGGATAAATTGAAAAAGGATGATCTCCATAGTATACTTGCAGCATTTGAGTTGAGAACTCAAGTGAAGGTTGATGTCAAGAAAGAGGCAGCTTTCAAGGCTACCAAGAATTCCAAGGGTAAACAGACTTCAAAATAGTGATGAGTCTTCTAGTGATGAAGAGGCATATTACAGCAAGAAAGGCAAGTTCTCTAGAAAGCACAAAAGTATGAAAAATATAAGATGTTTCAATTGTGGAAAGTTTGGTCATTATGCTACCGACTGTATCTGTTCCCAAGAATGAAAGTGATGAAGATAAACAGGATTCTAAGAGCAAGGATTCTGAAAAGCACAAGCATCACAGGAAAAACAAAGATGAGCACAACAATCAAGGAAAGAGGTATTCTCACAAGCACAAGAAGAGTTTCTACCTAGACAAAGCAAGTAAGTGTTCTAGTAGTGATAGTGAAATTTCTTCAAGTGATGATGAAAATGAGATGTTGTTCATATCAGAAAAATAGGAAGAACCGAAACATAGATTCATTATCATGAAATGTCTTAGATGTGGAAATTTTGGTCACCTTGAGGATGATTGCATGAGGATGCTTCAAAAAACTATAAGGAATATGCATGTATGGTTTTTGAAAAGGGTAGCACCTCTAGTGATAAGAAATCTGAAAAAGGCTTTGATGATTCAAAAAGAAATCAAATAAAGGATCTTGAAAGTGAACTTATTAGTGCTCTTATTGTTTTGGAAAAGGAAAGAAAGAAGAATGCTAGACTCAAGGATAAGTTAGATCAATATTGTATGGAGAGAGATGATCTTATAGAAAGTCTTGACTTCTCTATGGCTAAGACACAAGAACTCAAGGATGAGTTAGAGTCTAAGGTTCTTGAGTATAATGAGTTAGAACAGAAAATGGCTTCTTTGAAAGAGGAAACTAAAGAGTACAAGGATAAGCTTTATAGGTTTCAAGATAGCTCCAAAAAGGTTAAGTCACTCATCAAAGGTCAAAGAAAGACAATAGATAAAATAGGCCTTGGTTTTGTTAAGCCACACAAGGAACAAGTTGGAGAGTCTAGTAAGAGACTCCAAAAGGAAGAGAGTTCTGATGAGGAAAGTATTTCAGAAAAGGAGTCCTTGAGTGATAGATGCACATAAATAGAAAATAGGAAACAAAAAAAGGGGAGAAAGTTTACAGGACCTAGAAGTTCATTTACAGGAAAGTTTAATGGCAGATGTTTTGCTTGTCACAGGTTTGGTCACATGGCTTCACATTGAATGACTCAAGTAAGGAAGGTAAATGACAGTTTTAGAGGTGGTAATTTCTTTCAAGGGTATTGCTACTCTTGTAAACAGTTTGGGCAAAAGGCAATTTTTGGCAAGGCTAATAACAGGAACAGGGTTAGTCAAAACAGGTGGATTCAAAGAATAGGTATGCCTAAAAGAAATAACATTGTTACTTGTTATAAGTGCAACAATGAAGGTCACACAACTAGACAAGTGTAGAGCTAAACTTCCAAGGTACAGGAACAGGAACAATGGTATGAACAGGTCCAAGGATCAAGGCATGGATAAGAACAGGAATGATAATAGGAACAAGAACAGTGACAGGAACATGAACAGGAATATGGACAAGGAGAACAAGAGAAGACATGGTAAGGCAGCTATAGACACTAATGATGATCAGTGCCTATTGGGAGTTTTACTCCCACCCCGGAATTAAACACCTCAACAGGAGGTGGGGGAGGGACTAAGCTAAGAGGCTCATTCTTAGTCCCAAGCCCCAAAGGTGACCCTTTGCCATTGATGACAAAGGGGGAGAGATATGAGTAAGGGGGAGAGCCTCAAGACAAGGGGAGCTATTTATGTTGAGTTTCTGTGTTGTTGAGAAGCATGGTTTGCCATCAATGACAAAGGGGAAGATTGTTGGCAATTTTGGGTTTGAGATCCTAGCTTCTTGTCTATGAGTTGTCATTGATGTCAAAAGGAAATGACATTAATGTTAAGAGGATGTGTTGGCTTCAAAGGTGGAAGATTCCAAGAGAATCTTTTTAAGAGAATCCGGAGAGATTCCATTGGCAATGGTTTTTATTAAAACCAATGGAGGTTCTCTTTATTATTTATTTAATTATTATTTAAAACCCTTCAAGGTTTTAATTAATTAATTATTTAATTAATTAAGGGAGAAATTATTTTTAATTTATTAAAAATACTTTAAGGGTTTTTAAACCCTTTAGAAAGCAAATTTCGATTAAATTCGAAATTACTTTTCTTTGCAGCCGACGTGTTCTAAAGTCCACGTATGGACTATAAATATGAGAAGGTTCCTAAGGTTAAACCCACTTGGAAAATCGAAGGCAATTAATTGGTTTGGCTACGATCGAATGTTCTGTTTACGCTGCGAAAGAGGAGAGCTCGTGGTTTGAAAAGCTTTCGAAAAGCTTGACCGTTTATGTGGAAGGAAGTCCGTCTTGGACTTCGTAAGCCCCTTGTGGGCTAGTGGCAGCGAAGGATGCGTTTGGGCCTTGCGTAGGCGGAGGTCTGCGTTTCGATCCCCACGGAGGGAGTTGTGCATGGATTAGTCACGTTTTTATTAAAACGTGTTTTGTGCCGCGAATTTCGGATTCTTCAAGGGCAGCCATTATAAGGTGTGATTATTTTCTTGATATGATTTTTGGCATTGTTTAGCATTGTTTAAAAGACATAGGAGAAATAAGGGGATATTTCTTTGGTTGTATTTTTGAGATTAGTCTTTTGCTATGCTAAATTTAAAAATGGAGATATAAGGTGTAAGTTTTGGTTGTTGTGTTTTTGGCTTCTTTGGTGGTTGTTTTTAAAGAAGAGGAGCTAAAAGGTGTATTAAGGAAAGTTTTTATATATACTCATTTATCTTGGTTCTAACCCTAACTTGGTTGGAAGTTTGAGGGTTGTGTGTGGTGACAGCTTTAAGGATCAATTTTCTTCTACTCCAAAAAGGTATGGGCACATTTTCCTTATGAGTATGATTGGTGTATGTTTTTATGAAATAAGGTTGGAGTGAAAAGGTTTTCAACTAGGTTTCCTTTGGTTGGGTGTAAATCCTATTTTCTGGTTTGTTGAAGACTTCTTATGCATTGTTATCCTTGATGAGAGTTTTGGTGAATGCATAATTCTGGTTTGAGGTAGTGGAAGCATTGTGCACTAGGGTTTATGTTTGTGAGTCTTGCTACTTGCATTGAGTTGGTGGAACCCTTGGTTGGCTGTTTTGAGTTTGATGGTTGAGTTGCTTCCATAGAGGTTGTTTGATCAAGTTATTGCTTTACTTGATTCATGATATTGGGCTTACTCCATTGAGTTGATTTGAGCAAGTTATTCTTTGCATTTGGTGATATTGTGTTGGTGGTTGTTTTGTTCAAATATCTTTGGAGGGAAAAGGATTTCTACTTGTTTCCTTTTCTTGTGATGATTGGTTGAATGCTTCAAGGTTGATGTTGAGTTGAATGATGTTGGTTGACTAAACCTTGTTTGATGAGCATTGTTGTTGAAACCCTAATTGATGGTGAAAAGAACATGAGTATCATTGTTATGTGATTCTTTGCATAGTTGGCAATTGTTGGGGTTTCATGTTCTTGAAAGAAAACATTCTATCCTATCCATTTCAGATATTGAGTTGAGTTTTCAGATTTGAGATTGAGATTGAGCTGAGTTGATTTGAGTTGAGTTTTGAGATTGGGATTTGAGTATAGAACATATTGAGTCTCTAAAAATTCTCTTTATGCTTCTATGAGTTTGAAAAATCACATTGGGTCTCTAAAAATTCACTTTGTGATTTCCTACTAAGAAAGTTTTTCTTGGTGAGCTTGCTGAGTTTTTGGACAGGTTTCGATGGGGACTTGTGAGCAATTTTTGGACAGGTTTCGGTGGGGACTTGTGAGCAGTTTTGGACAGGTTCCGGTGGGGACTTGTGAGCAGATTTGGACAGGTCCTAGCAGAGGACTTGTGAGCTGAGTTTGATAGTTCTATCAGAGAACTTGAGGACAGAGGTGCATTGGTTCTATGAGAAGAACCCGAGGACAGTTGGCAAGTCTTTGAGAAGGCTTGTATGCAGAGGATTGATTTGTTCAAGAGTTGGACAGATCTGATAGATAGAGGAAGACTTGTACTAGACCGACTGACTGTGTTTGGTACAGGTTGTTGAGCTGCTGTGGACGTGATCATAGAAGGCGAGAGGTCTCTTAGGCTAAGCATTGAGGACAGGAGGTCTTCGGTGGAAAGGAGTTCCACGTGTCTGGCAAGAGGTAGAGGCAGTTGATCTTCCGAGGGATCATTTCCGGAGTAGAGGTGAAGGTATCTCCTTTGAGCGAGAGGCTCATAAATTTTGATTGGGGGAAGGTATCTCCTTTGGGCCGAGGCTCATAAACATTGTAATTGGGAAGGATTCCCAAAGAACTTTGAGATAACTTTTAGAGAAAAGTTTTGTGGACGTAGCTCAACCATTCTGGGTGAACCACGTTAAAATTGGTGTCACTTTGTGGATGATATTGTGCATTGCTTTGATATTGCTTTGGGTATATTGCTTTACTATTTTTAAGTATAAAGGAAAAAGTAAAAAGAGGTCTTATACTGTTCACCCCCCCTCTCAGTATAAGCTTGTGTTCTTCAATAATATTTAGAAAAAAAAAATCTTAGGCATTTTTTGAATCCATGATTGGATGTTTGGTTGTTTGATCATATATAAAGCAACATTTGATTGTTGGAATGACTACCCCATCAAGTGATGAATTTATGATGGAGGAGACAAAAAGCGATAATGAGTCTATTGAAAAAGATAAAGATGATGGTGTTAATGATGAATATGAATTATGGTATTTAGGTTGAGCCATAATGATGGTTGTGAAGAAGTAGATGCAATATTGTATTACTATCATGATGAATGTAGAATGGCTCAACTTGAAAAGGGGTGCATGTCTTTGAAACTTTATCTTTGACATATTTGATGCAGTTGATTTGATTTGGTAAACCATCCAGTAATATACATATGTACTCACATTACTTTGATCATCTCACTAAATTAAAAGTGTGAGCATGTTTAGACATACTCATGGCTACTTTAGTGCGCTTGTTGATGGCCCTGGTGAAGTAATACACACCTAAGTAAACCTACATATACTAAAACAACATACCAAATTTGGGTGGTTTGGAATTGTGTGGAGAAAAGAAGTTTTACTTTTCTTTGCCCTAGCAAATGAGGGCTTGTGATAGTCATTGGCAAAGTTCTTGGATAAATGTCATTTCCAATATTGAGTGTTTGAATTTTGATCACATGCAAGATGGCTTTTGGATGGTAAATATCTACCTCTTCAAGCAATGAATGGGTGATGGAGGTGATGGAAGTTGGTGATGGTGATTGAAAATGATGAAAATGAGGGGTGAGAAATGATGAAAAATACCAAAAGATGATGTACCAAGGTAGAAATAGGCACAACAGGCAATATGGAGGCAAAAAATAGAGATGCAAAAATATTTGCACATTGGGGTGTGAACAAAAATGTTCGCATGTGGGGGTGTGGACCAATAGATTCGCATGGGGGGTGCAAACCTAAAAAAATTAGAGTACATAAGTGAATGCAGACACACAAAGGGTCATTTTTTACTGTGCAAAAGAAGAAAAGAGAGGTGAGGAAGAATTTGGAAAGCAGAGCACTGACATATTATGAGTGCGAGAAGAAGCAATGGTGAGTGGGCAGATGGGCATGAATGCAGATGAAAGCATTCCATAGGTAAGTGGACTTTTCTTACTTTGAAACACGTGTAAATTTGAACTAAATGCAAGTAGTTAGTTGGACTTTTAATGTGTTGGAATGTGTGACTTGAATCATTTGAGCATGTGTATGAGCTTATTGTTTGAAATATGTGTACAAAGTGACATTTGGGCCAAATAGATATTCTGATGTGTCATTTATTGTGACGTTGACTTTTTGACCTTGAGATGCATGCATGGAAGGATATTGCATTGTGATTTTTGTACACATGTATGGAGAAAAAAATATTACGTGTGCATACTTTTGGGGTAAATGGGTACCTAGATTTGTGCTTTGTTGACTCGGTTGTCTTTTTCTTGATTTGCATGTTTTTGCTATGCATGAGACTATTTGCCTATGTATGTGTGTTTTCGGGTAAAAATGATGGTACAAGCCTTTTTTTGATCCAAATGGGTATCCAAAAATACCTTCATATGAAAGTTTGCACGTCAAAGTGTGAATTATATGAACTATACAGATTTGCACGTGGAGGTACGAATTTTTTTTGAATGAAAATATAAGATGAATGTATGTATATACATGTGGAATGATATGAATGAATGAAATATTGACATGTATTTGATGGTTGAATGCAAGTGAAAAATATTCAACCATACCATTGTATTTTAATACTCAGAGAGAGGCTACAAAAGGTGTGGGTGATAGATGATAGTACCAGGCTGTGTGATGTTGGTAAGTATGGATTGTGGGAGAAGCAAAGCATTCATGCCAAACATGCATATGTATTAGCACTATGCGAGAGGTGGGATTCTGAGAGGAACACCTTCCATTTCCCAATAGGGGAATTGATTATCACTTTGGAGAATATGTACCGCATCAATCAACTTTTGATAGAGGGAATTACAATGAGGATAGCAAGGATGGCCATGCAATATGGAATATTACATAGGACCCTGGGTGATATATGGGGGGATATGGAGTTAAGGGGTGGTGTGGATTATGAGAAGTATTGGGAGGACAATATGTTGTCCAATTGATGTACAATGGTGATGTTGATCGTGAGCTATGCATTCCAGACACATCAGGGGTAAAGTTCCCTTGGAATATGATGGGTATAGTATGTGATATGGTAGAGCAAAGAATTTTATATGCTTGGGCACCAGCATTACTAGTGTAGGTCTACATGGAGCTACATGGCAAGGTGAGGAATGATTGGTCAGGATTGAGCTTCAGTCCCTTATTATAGGTGTGGGTATGAGAGCATATCATGGTGCTACGATCGACTTTGTTATCGTATGAGGTACATACATTGATGGGTCCATACATACCCTTTGCAGTGAGATGGAGGATAGACATGAAGAATAGAATGAGGAGGGAATTTTAGGGTGATATGTTGTTTTATCGATAGAGGTTGGGAGAGATGAGGATGGAGGATACTAGATGGAGACCATGGTGAAGAGCACCTAAATGGGCTGAGGATGCAGTATATGTCTACCGAGTGAGATGAGGGTGATGGTTGATCAAGAAGTATGAGAAGTAGGTGGAGTACTTCCTATTTTCTCAAGTGATGTGATAGTTTGGATTATGGTAGGGGAGGCCAGATCTACCTATGGTTATTAGGAGGGTGGCAGGAGATCAGGGGCCATAACTAGTAATATATCTAGTGGACCCTATGATAGATGAAGCGATAGCTATCATGAATGTAGATAATACATTTATGACACTAGAGTATGATGCATGGTGGGTGAGGCAGAAGTGGGCATCGAGAGTATGTGTAGTGGATGAGTGGGGCAAGGTGGTAGGGTGATTTCCAAGAGGGATGGCAGTAGCAGGATCACCAGGATATGGAGGGTCATCAAGAGGACCAATATCACTAGAGCCTAGGGAGGAGGAGGAGGGAGAGTTGGATGAGCAGATCCAACAAGTGCAACCATGGAGAGAGAGATATGGGAGTCAGTTCGATGGAGAACTATCAGGAGGACAAGAGAGGAGTGAGGGATGGAGGAGGTGCCGGTGATGGATGAGATGGCACCAATAGGAAAGGTGTCTATGATGGATGAGTTTGGAGTTGTACATAATACACCTTTGATGAGGATGGCATAAAATGAGGTACCATAATTATGAGAGTTAGTACGATATTTGGAGGGCAAGGTGATGAATATCAAGATGGATTAGGTAACAGATCAAGCCATATGAATTAAGGAGAGATGTAGGGTAGAAGAAAGGCTAAAGAGAGCTTTGGAAGACTTGCGATAGTTTTTTTATGAAAGAGAGTTTCTAGTGGTAGAACGGGATGAGGTTCGAGAGGGTATGAATGAGATGATTGATGAGGCATATCGGATATGGTGGATGATGGATGAGGCTAGGGCTATAAGGGATCGGGCAATGGTCGAGATGGCTAGCCAGGTAGAAATGATACAATGGTTGTAGGAGGAGTTAGAGATAGTAAAGATAAGGAGAGGGTCATCCATGACAGATGGATAGATTGTGTGCATAGATGTAGTGTTTACAGGGAGAGCATGAGGACTTGATAGTTTAGTTTGTAGATAAGGTCACAAAGAGAGTACGATGTGAGGTTGATCTGAGGATTCAAAGTTTACTAGTACCAATGTATTTAGAGCTATGGTCTCAATATAGTTCATATTTTTGTTTGTGATGAAGTCAACAGGATACATCTTTAGTGGTTCCAGATATTTAATAGGTGGTTGAGCTGGCAGTCTCTCTGGTGAAGGGACATGGCCCAGCTTTGAGGGATGGAGTTGTAGGGTAGCAAATAGAGGAGGGACCAAGAAGCAAGGAGGGGAGTGGGGAGACTCACAGTAGGCGATATGGTTGAGTATTGTTTCTGGTGGTGTTTGTGAGGTCACCAATTTTGTATGTTGATTGATGATTATGGACATGGGATGTTTGTTTGATGATTATGTACACGTGATGTGGTATCCGAAAGGATACCAGTTTGTTGTAGGCCATTATACTTTTTTGTATGTGTAGGATAATGATGTGAATGTATGAATATAGCATGGATGTGGGAATTTATAGAAGTAGATGTGTGTGATATAAATGATAACATGTAGAATTTGGTATCATTTAGATTAAAATAAGCATAAATGATATAAGGAATATGATGATGAGTGAGTGAGTAACACATAATGCATTAGAGATAAGCAAACATGTAGTGCATGATATGAGTATGGAGTGTAAATGCATATGCAATGTATGCATGTATTGGGGCAGTATGCATCAGATGAGACATGACAATGGAAGTATGCTATGAATGATTGTGTGGGTGGATGCAAATAGTATTGAAGAAGGAACTTGTATTATTATGAAACAAATAGTGGTGCGATCTGATCTATTATTTCAAATATTTTAAATGTGAAAATTTCTTTGAAGAGAGTCGAACATTATAGTTTGAGCAATCAAACCCATTGAATAACCGAGCAAGATTCTTCAAAAATATCAACTTGCTTGACTAAAAAAAGGCCAATCATGGACCAGTGTGTATGAAGTGATATTCATTTAACCATTTTGAGAGAGGATGGTTTCAACTAATTTTTAACTTAGCCTGTAAGCTAGCTCATCCACAAGTGCACAATCGTCAGTTCAAAAGAAGTTTGCAAATGCAATAGACATGTCACACTTGTAAGGCATACTCCACTACCAGTCAGGAATCTATAGCCCTGATGGAGATTTACCCCATGATTTTAATATGGACCTAAGGAACTCAAGGATTCAAGATTTTTTATAGTACTTTTTTTCTTTCCTTTTATTTTTGCTTTTGTAGTGTTATTTTTGGGTGTTTGCTTTTGTTTTCTACCCTTATTTTTGTAGCTTGTCCTTTTGTTGATCCTTAGGTTTTGATTTAGATCATGCAAATGATAGGATAAGTGAGGTGACTTTTGCTAGACGACCAATATATGCATAGTATTGCTTGTCATATTCTCAAAATGTGCTTAATGTATAAGATGTGCAAGT
This sequence comes from Wollemia nobilis, assembly GCA_028583015.1. NCBI lineage: Eukaryota > Viridiplantae > Streptophyta > Pinopsida > Araucariales > Araucariaceae > Wollemia > Wollemia nobilis. The sequence continues at coordinate 17,878,984 of JAQPPZ010016947.1, read as the reverse complement.
TTATCCATGAAAGAACTCAAGTCATCTAGGTAAGCTATGAAGTGCTTTAGAATCTACCAAATTTAGATGGTGGTTGATTGACTTAACTATAAATGGTTGAATTGCACAAAGCTTTCGATGATCCAGTCTCATGAAAATGGGATTGGACACCAAAATTGTTATGCTAGGAAGTGTGTGTTTAATTCTTCAGATGTGTTATTTACAATGAATATGTATAGATGTGGATGTGGACATAATTGATATGTATGTAAATATGTATTAAGAATTATGAGTGTGACATGGAATGACAATGCGATTTGCAATGACTAAGTGGAACAAATGTGTGATCATGCAGTGAATAGTTCAATTAATGACATAAGTTTTCTATGCATAAATTGTGCAAATACTATACAATGTTACCCCGAGATAATGTCCAAATGGAAGGGGCGATGAAGATAATGGAGGTATTTGATACGAGAATATGAGTGCAAGATGAATTGGTAAATATTTCACGATATCAATAGGATTGATGAAGCAAGATAGTGATGCTATAAATAAGTGTGAAGATGGATGTGATGTAAAAAACAGAAGAAGGAGAAGAAGGGAGGAAGATAAAGAAAGAAGGGAAATGAAAATTATAAAAGGTATGTAGTCGCTCGAAGCGTGACCATACAACATTGAAATGTAACAAGAAGACAAGGGAAGAAATAAAGAAGATAAGAACAAATCAAAGGTATGTAGCTGCTCAAAGCATGACCATACAACATTGGTCAAAGAGGAAGGATATGAATAAGATAAAAAATGGAGAAAAGAAAAAAAAAATTATGCAATTTGACATAATGTCATGAACAGACCGTTTTGTTTTTGTTATTTTTTATTTTTTTTGTATTTTCATAATAGTCGCAATGGTATTACAACGAATGATGAGCCTTATTGAAAATGGTTTGGCATAAAATGCTTAAATATGAATTATGTTTGTGGGTTAAAGGTCAGAAAGACCTTCAATATTTGCAAGATGATATGCCCTAGAATTGAATTTGTGTAACAATGTAAAGACCTTACCAATTAGGTGTTAATTTTTCATGAAGGTGGCATGGTTGGCTAGTGATCTGTTGATTCTATTTTGATGACTAGATCTCTAACTTGAAATTATTATTGATGTAGCTTGCTATGATAGGCACGTCGAAGAAAATATTGGTAAACGTGTGTGTGTTCAATAGCGTGGATACAACATTCATCCAATATTGTTAACTGGTCAAATATTGCTTGAGGAGTAACATCATCATCAATAAATTCTTGCATTGATATTTGTAATAATGAGAAGCTTGAGCTCTAGGGGTAGTATATTTTGAAGATGTTATTGCCCCATTTGTAGGTTGAATGTGATGACTCTGCAATAGTTTTGTATGAATAATGGCACATATGGTTTGATGGGTAAGTTTAGGTGAATTCCTCACATAGTGCACGAACATTATTGGTCTATAAAAGCATATCATTATCAGAGATGACCATGGAAGGGATTTCAAAGCAATATGTGATGTGTGAAGTAATTAATTTGATGATTATAAAATCTATCATTTTAATGAGAAGAATATCATGAATCCAATTTGTAAAATACTTTGTAGTATTGCTAGATGGTGTGGGGGATGATTTTATCAATAAAATGCAAACCCCTTTGAGAAAAATACCACATATATTGGACCAAATGGAGTACTTGAGATGATAAAATGTGTAATATTAGCATGATGTTGCCACTTGATGTATGACTAAATGTATTCGCAACAACCATGCTCCAGTGTAGGCCAATACTAGCCCATGTGTAAGATGATTCTTAATGAAGTGTTGGGTTTCGTGTAGTTCAAGATAATGCCAAAGGATGCCATCATGGTTGTATTGAGAAAGAATATCTCCCAATAATGAGTAATGGATTTTCATTTATTTGAATGCTCATTGACAAGTATGGGGTAAATCTGAAAGAAAATACCTAATTTTATAGAATATTTGACATGGAAAACAACAAATATTGTGAGGCTCATCCATATATGCGATCGGTATAAGAATGTGGTGAATTTTGTTTTGGAAGAAGGATTAACTCCCCCATAAGAAAATGTAGTTGGGGAGAAGGTGAACTCCCCAAGTCATGAAAGAGGAATGGAAAGGAAATAAAATCCCTTAATTGTGAAATGTGAGTTGGAAGGAGGAGAACTCCCCCAATGGTGAAATATGGTGAAGCATGTTATGGAAAGAAGGCTAACTCCCCTAGAGGAGAACGTAATGAGAAAAAATGATAAATCCCTCAGTCATTGAAGTGGATTGAAGCAAAAACATAATCCCCTAATGATGAAAGTGAGTAGATTAGAGGAGAAAAATCCCCCCTAGTGATGAAGAATTTGTGGAAGTGGATGAGCCATGATGATGGCATTGAAGAATTAGATGCCAAATGGTCTTATGATAATGATCAATGTAAGATGCCCCAAATTTGAAAGGGACAAATATCTTTGGAACTTTGCCTTGGATAAGCTTTGAAGCTTGGTTTTATTTGGTCATCTAGTCAACCATAGATGGGTCCTACTCATGATAGTGTACACACATGAGTCCCTTGACATCAAATGGTATTTAAATTACCATATTGTGATGTTCATGTCTCATTGTCCTTGTGTAATTCGGTTAGCTAGTCAACCATAGATGGGTCCTACTCATGATAGTGTACACACATGAGTCCCCCATCATCAAATGGCATGTAAATTACCAAATCATGATGGTCATGTCTCATTGTCCCTCTGTAATTTGGCTAGATAGTCAACCATAGATGGGTCCTACTCATGATAGTGTACATACATGAGTCCTCCGACATCAAATGGCATGTAACTTACCAAATCATGATGATCATGTATCATTATCCCTGTGTAATTTGGCTAGATAGTCAACCATAGATGGGTTCTACTCATGATAGTGAACACACATGAGTTCCCCAACATCCAATGGTGTTAGAACAATGAACTAATGGAGGCATTGTATTAAGAAAATTAAATAGAGATTATAATGTCAGGAATAGCACCGGCATAAATAAAACTGATTACAGGAGTTGTAACAGTAAGCTAAATAATGTAATATAGACAAAATACGCTAACATCCCCCCTTATTACAATATTTGGGTGATTGAATAACTTCTAGCTATGCTAACATCCCCCCTTATTACATTATTTTGAAATACATAGAGAGCTGCAAAACAATTCAAATTTGACACGTGCAAGTGCCTTAGTGAAAATGTCTGCAACTTGAGCATTTGTGGGAATGTACTAAAGCTGAATTCGATGCCTTGGAACTTCGTCTCGAATGAAGTGACATTGTGTGTCAATGTGCTTGGTTCTTTCATGATGTACTGGATTCTTGACAAGATTTAAAACACCCATGTTGTCATAGAATAAGTGTATTGGAGATTTTTATGGAAGACCCATACTTGTCAAGATGCGACGCAACCATATCACTTCACACATAGCTTCACGTGCGACATGATATTCTGCCTCTGTTGATGAAATAGCAACCACCTGTTGCTTCTTGTTGTGCCAAGAGACAGGACCAGATCCAAGATGAAACAAATATCCTGAAGTTGATTTACGATCATCATATGATCCGACATAGTCGGAGTCCGTGTATCCCTGTAAGAAGAATTTGTTGTTCCTCTTGTATTCTAGGCCATATTCCATTGTGCCACGGACATAGTGAAGAACTCACTTTACTGCTTTCCAGTGTGTAGTCTTAGGCTCCTACATGAACCTCGAAAGATAGTTGATAGCAAATAATTTATCTGGCCTAGTGTTGGTCAGATATATGAGACTCCCAATCAACTATCGATAGAGAGTACCATCTACCTGAGGTGAATCATCATATCATGATAACTGAATTCTTGTTTCCATCGGAGTTGACATTGGCTTGCAATCAGTCATGCGATATTTTTCCAATAGGGTCTTGGCATATTTTTTTTGAGACACTTTGATGTAGTGCTCCTTCTGGCTGACTTCTAGACCAAGACAATAATGGAGAAGTCCGAGATCTGACATCTCAAAATATTGACACAAGTCTCTTTTGATAGTAGAGATCATAGTTTCTGAACTCCCTGTAATGAGCAGATCATCAACATAGAGTACAAGCAACACTATTTCAGAACCTTGTTTCTTAAAATAGAGGTTTGCATCTGACGGACATCTCTTAAATCCATGCTGTAGGAGGTGATTATCCATTTTTATATACCAAGCTCGAGGAGCTTGTTTCAAACCATACAAGGATTTGACCAACTTGCAAACTTTTTGCTCTTGACCTTCCACTTCAAATCCTTTCGGTTGAGTCATGTAGACTTCTTCTTGGAGATCACCATTTAGAAAAGCACTCTTGACATCCATTTGGTGTACTTTCCACCCATACTGTGCTGCCATAGCACAAAGAACTCGAATGGTTGTCATCCGAGCAGTAGGTGCAAAAGTTTCCTCGTAGTCAATGCCTTCTCTTTGAGCATAGCCCTTTGCAACAAGTCGGGCTTTATGCTTATCTATTGTCCCATATGCTTTATACTTAAATTTATACACCCATTTGCAGCCTATGGGCTTCTTTTCGTATGGCATATCGACAAGCTTCCAAGTTTTGTTTTTCATCAAAGACTTATACTCTGCATCCATAGCGGCCTTCCACTGAGGCTCACCAAGAGCATCTTGCACTGATGTGGGTTCAAGATCGTCTATTGAAGACATAAACACCCTATCATTATCAATATCCATATCTTATGTATCTCTCTCTGGATCTATAGAAAGTTCCTCAAAATATTGACACAGATCATCAACCCCAGTATTCTTTGTTGCAGCTTTCTCCTGTCGAGCCATGCTACGAGTACGAGGCCTATCCAATGTCAAATCTGGTGGAGTGGATAGCTTAGAATCTTTGATTGTATTTGTATACCACTTTGGATTCTTCTTCTGAGGTGTTGAAGAAGATGAAGAAGGACCTCCAACCTTTGATGAAGGAGATTTATCAACCTTAGTTTCCACAAGGTCTAGGTATACATCTGATGTGTTTTCTGATGTGAAAGCCTCATCAAAAACTACATCTCTACTAATGTGTATCTTCTTGGTCAAGGGATCAATCAAACGATAACCCTTAGAGTGCTCATCATAGCCAAGAAGAATACACTTCAATGTCTTCTCATCTAGCTTCTTCCTTTTCTCTTTTGGTATGTGCATGAAAGCTTTACATCCAAAAATGCGTAGATGAGAAATGGAGGGTTTCCTACCACTCCATGCTTCCTGTGGAGTCATTCCTTATAGGGCCTTTGTGGGTGCCCTATTCAACAGATATACTACTGTGGTGACAGCTTCTTCCCAATATAGTTGCTCAAGACTAGCTCCTGTGAGCATGCAACGAACCATTTCCATGATGGAACGATTCCTCCTTTCAACAACTCCATTTTGCTGAGGAGTATAAGCAGTAGTTAACTATCGTGTGATCCCATTTTATTTCAAGAACTCAAAGAATTATTTAGAGGTGAACTCCCCCCCTCGATCTGAGTGGAGGGTCTTTATAGAAGTCCTTGACTCCTTTTCAACAGATTTCTTGAATTGCTGAAAGAAGCCAAATGCTTCATATTTTAGTTGAAGAAAGAATACCCACATATTTCGTGAGTAATCATCCATGAATAACTAAAAATACCTCTTACCCCCATAACTGTTGGGAGTTAAGGGACCGCACAGATCGGTGTGAATCAACTCCAGAGGTTTCTTTGCTCTTGTAGAGCTCCTTTCAAAAGGCACTCTATGTTGCTTTCCTGCCAAGTAGTCAGAGCAAACTGGTAAAGTGGTAGAAAGGGAAGGAAGACCCTTTACCATTTCATACTTACTTAACTCAAGTAAGTAACCGGAACTCAAATGTCCATATCTCTTGTGCCATAGGGAAGTTGCCTCCTTTGTAGAAGCAATCATGGCTACATCTGGAGAAGAGATAGTATCTAGGGAAAATAAGTCATGCTTATATGAAGTGGTTGCAATGTTCTTACCTCTCCTGGTGATAGAACAACACTTCTTGCCCCCCTCAATACTGAAATTTACAACCATATTTTTGTCCAAAATTTGTGTCACTAACAATAAGTTGTTTGCTAGTCCTGGAACATAGAGGAATTTCTCAATCTGGCACTTGCCATCAGGAAGAGTGACAGATACTGTTCCTTCTCCCTAAACCTTGTAGGTTTTATCATCGACAATAGTGACCGGTTTGCCCTCTTTGGCCTCAAAAGACTCAAACCATGATTTGTCACCAGTCATGTGCTTATTGGCTCCAGAATCAACATACCATATAGGATCCGTCTGCTTGGACACTGTGGTAGTCATGAGAACTTTGTGGGCTCTCTCAAAATCCGTGTCAGATTCTTCAACAACAACATTCACTTGTTGTTTGTTCTTTTGTGGTTTGTTCTGGCCTTTCTGTTTTGATTGTTTATTCTTATGCCAACATCTGTTTGTATCATGACCTTCTTTGTCATAGATCTTGCAATATCTCTTTTTCTGTTGAGGTTGTTGAGTTTATTTCCCTTTTGAATCCTTTTGTGAATTCCCTCCCTTCTAAAAATTACCCTTCTTCTGGTTTTTCCCTTTCCTATTGATGTAGAGGGCAGTGTTAGAAGAATCATCTCGCTGTAGTTGGCATGCCTCCTCTTCTTGAAGCATATTAACCAACTCTACAAAAGTAACTTTCCGTTGTGACACCTGAAGGGAAGTGATCAACACCCTATAAGAATCAGGTAAAGCTCTCAATACAATTGAGGTAAGGAGCTTGTCATCAACTGGTTCTCCCAAAGAATTCAACTTTGCTTTCAATTTAGACACTCTGCAAAGAAAAAATTCAACTGTCTCCCCCTGCTTCATGCTTAGACTGTGTAATTGAGATTGAAGAAATAGAATAGTGGAATCATTATTTCCCTCATATATAGTATTAAGGGCATCCCATGCCTCTTTACTATGTTCACAGTCAACAATATGGGGTTGAACTTCATCAGACACAACAAGCAAAATGAGCACTTTTGCTTTGTTGTCTTTCTTATCAAAGTCTTTCTGAACGGCAGATGGAGTTGTAGCGCCAGTAGCAGATGAAGGTCTTGTTGTTGTTCTAGATACAACATCCCATAAGTCATCCATTGCTAGGATTGCCTTCATCTTGTTTTTCCATGGTGTGTAATTAGGACCTTTCAACAACTGATGAGAATCAGTCATTAATTTTGTAGACATGGTGAAGGTTCCTTATAACACCAATTGGTCCCCCTTTCGATATACCTTATGCTAGGCCGTTATATCGTACAAAATACCCGCCCTTACGTGAGGGAGACTATAGGTATTTAGAAAGATAAAAAAAAAATCACCCGCCCTTACGTGAGGGAGACTTTAGGTAATTTTTAGAGATCATACGATACGTGGTACTTAAGCAGTATCGAAAGGGAATAGTCTTGTTGATGGCACCTACCATAGAAAGTCTGCAATCCTCATGCGTGGGGTGTAACTTCCCCTAAACACTTTGGATTTCAAAACTTTCGTTAGGATTTACGCCTAAACACAAGAACTATTAGGGTAATGGATGGAGTAAAAAAATGCAAAATGGTAAACTTATCTCTCCCCGACGATTTATAGAGAACAAGCTCAAACGTCATTTTAGCAGCTATATTAGGCGACAGATACAGTAGCGCAATCACGACAGCTTTACCTGTAAGTGCTGGCTAGAGGTATCACAAATACCGAACACTGTAGTGCAATAAATTGCACGGATGGGTTTTAATTATTTCGGGGACTTAGGGAGTGAGATTGATTTTTAACTTTTAATGAAGTAGTGCAAAAGAATGGAAAATGCAACATACAACATAAAAGTGCCCATAGAAATAAACCTCTAGGTGTCGGGCGCTGCCGAGAATGCACCTTTACAATAATGCCAAATTTGCTTTTGAAAAAATTACTCACTTTCCCCCTTTGATTTTGGAAAAAAATACCCCCCCTAAAAAAAAATTCTCTTAATAAAGCATTTTTATAACTATTGTATAGTTTTAAAGTTAAAAAAATAATAATTTTAATTTATATAGTTAAAAACTATTAAAATAAATTAAAATTAAATTTTAATTTATATAGTTAACAACTATTAAAATAAATTAAAATTAAATTTTAATTTAACTAAAAATAATAATAATTAAAAAAAAACGTTATTAAAAAAAATACCTTCTTTTTTTTATGTTGGGGGGGGTCGACGGGATTCGAACCCGTGACCTCTGGGTTCCCAGAACCCACCATGCGGCTCACTTGCCAGTGAGCCCGTGGGCTGATCTGGGTATAGGAACCCAGGTCGGGCCCCTTATACCCCATGGGCCACGACGGTGAGCGCACGGGGCCGCGGCTTCCTCCGCTGCTGGTGGCGGTAGGGGCCGCGACTTCCTTTGCTATAGGCGGTGGTAGGGGCCGTGAACACCTCTGCTATAGTGGCGATAGGGGGGGCCGCGACATCTCTTGGCTGATGCAAAAGTGGCGTGCGTGGGGGGGCCGCGACGTCGCATGGCTGGTGCGAAAGTGGCATGCGGGGGGGGCGCGACGTCACACAGCTAGCATGGAAGTGACCCGCGTGCATGGGAGGGGTGGGGAGCAGGGATGTCGGGGTGGCGCATAGGCGGAGAAGTCCACGGGTGGCACCGGGGTGGTGCTCGGGCGAAGGAACCCGTGGGTGGCACCAGGACGGCGCTCGGGCAGAGAAGCCCACGGGTGGCGTCCATAATTTTATTTTATTTTTTTAATTTCTAAGGACGAACCTTAGAAAAAAAAACTTCTTTCGCTATTGCCAGGCCTTCACGTGAAAAAAAAAAAAAACTCTTCTTCCGCTATCGCCAGGCCTTCACGCGAAAAAAAAAAAAAAAACTTCTTCAGGCAAGCTTTCGCTCTTGTTTTTCCACAGACCAGCTCTGCAAAAAAAAAAATTCCACCTATTCTTTCAGACTTTTGGCTCTGATGCCATGTTAGAACAACGAACTAATGGAGGCATTGTATTAAGCAAATTAAATAGATATTACAATGCCGGGAATAGCACCGACGTAAACAGAACTATTACAGGAGTTGTAACAGTAAGCTAAATAATGTAATATAGACAAAATACGCTAACAAATGGTGTGTAACATACCAAATCTAGATTAGTTCGAAGTTTTATGGAGAAGAGACATTCTGATGTATGTCTACCCCAGAAAATGAGGGCTAAAGATAGTCTTAGGCAAAGTTCTTGGACAAACATCAGTTTCAATATTGAATGTGTGATGATTAACCATGCACAAGGTAGTGTTTATGTGTGAAATATATATCCCTTTAAGCAAGGAATAGGTTATGGTGAAGGTTAGAAATGAGGATGAGGTGATTTGAAAAGAGGAAAAATACCCCCAATTATAGAAGATGGATTGCAAGGAGGAGACGTCCCTTAGTTTTATACGAAGGATGGTAAGGGGGAGAAGTACCCTAATCATAGTAAATGGATTATGAGGAGGAGGGGTCCCCCAATTGAAAGGAATAAGTGGAAATGAGGATAAACCCCCCCAAATGCTATGCTAGGCTATGTCTATGCTAGCTTAGTCTATATGAATTGGTATACTTGTACTATGCTTGGTTAGGTCTACACTAGACTAACCTAGGATGCATCCTCACTAAATAAAATATAACCTAGTGCTTTGAAATAAAGACTGAATGAAAATGCATTTTGAATAGAATCTAAGCTAGAATGCTTCCTCAAAAAATCAAATCTAACCTAGTGCTTTGAAATGAAGACTGAATGGAAATTCATTTTGAAAATGAATCTAAGCTAGAATACTTCCTCACATAATCAAATCTAACCTAGTTCTTTGAAATGAAGATTGAATGGAAATGCATTTTGAAGATGAATTTAAGCTAGAATGCTTCCTAAAAAAATCAAATCTAACCTAGTTCTTTGAAATGAATATTGAATAGAAATACATTTTGAAAATGAATCTAAGCTAGAATGCTTCCTCATAAAATCAAATCTAACCTAGTGCTTTGAAATGAATACTGAATGGAAATACATTTTGAAATAAATTTAAGCTAGAATGCTTCCTCATGAAATCAAATCTAACCTAGTGCTTTGAAATAAATTTATGAATAGTGGATTTGAATGGAGTGAATTTGGAGGTGAAGTGTAGAATGATATCATGGTGGATGGGTGGTTTCATGATATGGGAACATAAATACTAATTATATGGTGCCAAAAATACAAGAAATGGTTTCACCTTGTATACACCGTGGTGAGAGGTGATTTGAGATCGAGGTATTGGAGGAATCTAATATATTTTTGGTGGCTTCTTTGGACCACAAATGGTTGTAGGTTTTGTGCACCAAATATTGTCTCTAATATGTTGGTTTTGTGCCTTTGATATTAACAATAAAAAAAATAAACTAACCCTTTTTTAGAGTAACTAGTTAAAGATCAACTAGTATAGTGCAAATGGATTAATAATACCTTCAACTTAATGTACTTTAATGATAGCAATAATATCACCTTATTACTCCTATAAATAAACTCTCAAATTAGTTTCTAATGCACTTAATAATCCCTGCAATTCTTAATAGTAGTTATAGTGAACCCTTAAAAACAATCTGTAATTGTTTACTACATTCAGTGTTGTAGGATGTAGTCTTCTTGCTTTCTAGATAGATAATAGGTAGATGATATATTTATTTTTTTTGAAATAAATACAAATACTATTTTATAGTGAACCCTTTTTTTTGAAATACCTTTTAAGACTATAATATGAGCCCTTATTTTTGTAGCTTTAATCCAAATAAGGTGCTTAATGATACTTGATAATGAATCCTAATTTAAAGTTCAACTAATTTAACCCAAGTTGATTACCTTTAATGGCTTTTGTAGATGATGTAGATCTTGGTGTTTAGATTCACCAAGTTGTTGCCTTGAGATGAATGAATTCTATAGCTTCTTGTCGGTTGTCCAAAATAGCTTCTTACTTCACTAAAATTTGGTATCGAACCTTTTATATTGAGCTTAGGGTTTGGTGGCTTGATCTTTCAAGTGATCTTATATTTTTTGTTGTAGATTTAGAAAACTCTTATCTCTAAAATATGCCTTCTTACTGTGAGGGGTAATATCCAAATATCTTGGATTTGGTAGGCTTCTTCTGTCTGAATCCTCCTTCAATATTTTTGTTAAAATATGACTTCAAACAGGATCTTCTTCTCAAGATTTTAAATATCTTGAGGTCTTCACTGGATTCTTCTTCAATATTTGGAACTCTTTGCCAAATTCTTCTCTTGTTGGGCTTGTTATTGGATGGCAACAATTATTCCAAATTCTTCACTATCAAGAGCTTCTCCTTGGTAGTGGATTTGTCCAATGAGTTCTTCTAGGAGCTCTTTTTATGATGCTTCTATGAGCTCTACAACAAGTCTCTCCAATCCTTCTTCTTTTTCCTCCTTGAGACATCTCTAAGGTCTTCATTCCTCTAGCTTCTATGGTCTTCCAAATGAGACCTCTCCTTCAACCTTCTTCTTGTGGAAGTGTTGGTAATGAGATATTCTTCTTGGATCTCTAAAATTTATTGCTTCTCTGATTAGTAACAAGACATTGCTAGTCCCTCTTTATCTCTTCCATGACTAAGAATTTTTCCAATGAGATCTTTTATAAATATCTTTAGCTTCTTCTAGAATAGATCTTCTATTTTTTGTTTCCAATGGGATCTTTTTCCAGACCTTTTCAACTTCACTAGTTATTCTTGAAACTAGGAGCATGAGTTTTGTGCTAAGTTCTAGTATTCACAGTCTTGTGTAAATACTCTAGCTAATCTATAATTCATACTCTTCAATGGAGATTATCAATCTCCTATCTTCTATTTCTCACAAAATTTTTTCTGGAGTCTTCTTCAGGAACTCTTCTCTGGAGTCTTCTTCTAGATCAAGAACTCTTCTTTGGAGTTTTCTTCTAGATCATGAGCTCTTCTTTGGAGTCTTCTTCTGGATCAGGAACTCTTCTTTGGATTCTTCTTCAGAATTAAGGCTTTTGTGGCTCTTTCTTCTGGATCAAGGCTTCTATGGATTTTTTCTTTTGGATCAAGGCTTTTGTGGCCTTTTATTTTGGATCAAGATTTTTTTGGCCTTTTCTTTAGGTTCAAGGCTTCTATGGCCTTTTCTTTAGGTTCAAGGCTTCTATGGCCTTTTCTTCTACAATGTGAAGTTTTTCAATCTAGCAATATATATCTCCAATCTCCAACATTCACCAAGACTCTTCGTCTAGAGTATTTTCTGCAATGTCTCTTTTTTCTACAATAAGGAACTAATATCTGCACAAGGAAAGCACATAGAATTTTAGGCAACAAAGGTGAAATCCTTCTCTATATATTGTAGGAAGTGTCCCAAATTTTGAGAGTTAAATTTTTGCAACAAAAAACTTTAGATAGTAGTTAACATGAAAAAATATAGATCTGCAAATAGTGTTCACTAGTTGATTTGTCAATCTAGTGGAATGAATGTTAAGTCCTAGTCTTCACAAGTTTTCCTGTAACTTTGTGGAAAGACTCTAGACAAATGTAGTCTCAAAATTTCTATATCTGAGATTTTTTTTAGTCCTCACTTGTGACTCTCCCTAATCCTATCTAGATGCACCGTGACTCCCACTATTAGCTTTTGAGGATATATGCAGTGGGAGAGATCTATCACAGGTCCTACTAAGATGCAAAAAATATGAAAAAATGGAATTTTGCAATATGACTAAAATATACTATAAATAGAAAGTGGCAAAAATAGAATGTAGTATGGAGGTGATGGTCACTGCATTGATATAATCTAAAGAAATACATTGTGCTCCATCAAGGAGTTCTACCACTATCTAGTAATCTCTACTATAATGAACTTGATGACCTTGATATATATGATATCTCACTATGAGGCCCTTTATATAAGAAGACAGATTCCTTGTCCAACACTCTACCTAGTTGTACAAGGGGACACATTACACATTACAACTTGCACATTGACACTTGTGAATTTATTACATTGCTTGAAGTAACTAGCTAAATTCCCCCTAAAGTAATCTTCTACTCTAACTATGTACCAAAGGTGATACATTTACATGACCTAAATGATGTACTGTACTCTAACACTCTGTTATAAGGAGGTTTTGAAGAATATTGGTAATACTCTAGGTGAATTCATCCAGGAGGTACCAACTACTAAGGAAATAAGGCATGTTGTATACACTCGAATATGTGTTGCCATGGATATTTAAAAACCTTTACCACAATTGATTAGGATTAAATATGATTCAAAAGAATTGGATCAACAAGTGGATTATGAAAATATTGCATTTTGATGTTGCAAATATCATGAAATTTGGTACATGGTAAGAGAATGCAAAGTAAAAATGAAGGAAGAGATGGAATATTTTGGGCATGAGGGTAGCTTCAATTTGAAATAAGGAGACCATATCACAGGAGAAGCTAGGTCAAATCAAGAATTTTCCACTCCTAAGAAAGTGGCTAGAAAAATCCCTCTACATCATTAGATGGAAAAGGCCATTACAGTTCACTTGAATCAACTATTAGAAGAAAAAATGATATGGGGGATGAGGAAGTACAGTTTGCAAGTTCAAATATAGAAGGAGATAAAGATATGAAATAAGAGGGGAAGGCAAACTGTAAAACAAAGGAATATGGGAATTTTTTTTTTAAAGCAAATTAGGTGAAGTAGGTCAAGCTTAATCCAAGTAATCACCTTTATTATCTTCAAGTAACTTAAAATATTTTCCTTACAATAAAAATGAAATTAGTACAATGTATCCCTTGCAATTTAGGATGTCAATATCAGTATAGTAAAGAAAATATTATGGAAGATATCCAAGGAAATTTAGGGTTTTTAGGCCAACATAAGAAAGTGATGACTATAGAGGATCATCTATGCAATTTAGATTTTTTAGGGCAACATAAAGAAGAAAATGCTAATGAGGCTATTCCTTGCACTTTCGAATCTTTAGGGCAACATAAATCTTTAGAAGATAAGTCTCATTTTAAACAATATGAAAAAATGGAAGATATTGATGAAGATGAGAGTGTTGGTAGGAATGGAAGGAGAGGAAGGCCATCAAAGCAAGAAAAAAGAGAAAAATAAACTCAAAAGGATATTTATTTGGAAAGCCAAATAAAAATATCACATGTGTTAACAAGAAGTGGGGCTAAGCCCACTAATAAAAATAAAAAGTGTTGATTATGAAAATGATATCATGGAATATTAGGGGTATGAATAAAATCCCTAAAAAAAGAGTTATTAAGGAATTAATAGGTTATTATAGCCCTGAGTTTATTTTAATACAAGAAATAAAATTAAGTAGTGAGGAATGTAAGGATGCTTTTAAGATGATTTGGAAGATAGGTGATTGTTTAGCAATTTCTTCTACAGGAGCTTCAGGTGGTATTGCAATAATATGGGACAAATGCAAATGGGATGGACAACTATTAGAATAAAAAAGTAATTGGGTTGCTAGATTATTTTGTAGGAAAGAGAAAAACATCAAAGTTGGGATTATAAATGTATATGCTCCAACTATAGTTACTCCTCATGAAATATGTTTAAAGGACCTTAGTATATTTTTGTCAAATACAATGATGATTCATTGTGATCTATGGATTCTTGGGGGTGATTTTAATACTATTCTATATTATTTGGAAAATAAGGGTGACATTCCAAGATGGTCTATATCAATGCAATATTTTTCTTCATTTGTTAATTCAAATGACCTTTGGGATTTTGGTCCCTCAAGCTTTCAATATACATGGGATAATAGATGAATTGGAAAAAATTATATAGCATAAATACTGGATAGATTCTTGTTATCCAATAAATAGTTGCAAACAAAGTATACAATCTCTTAAATATTTTATTGCAAGTAGGATCAGATCATAAACCTATTCATTTAACTTCTGAGTTACCTAATAATGGTCATCCAAATCCATTTTGCTTATAGTCTATGTGGTTTCAAGACCCTGATTTTTGCCATATGGTTATGTTATGGTGGGATGAATCAAAATTGGAAGGATCATGTATGTACAGGTTTGTTCAAAATTTGAAATATCTAAAGAAACAAATGAAGATATAGAATTCCAAATATTTTGATAACATTTTTAAATAAAAAATAAAGAAATTGAATCCAAGCTCAAAAATTTACAAGATATAGTAGAAATTGATGGAATGGATCAGGATTCTTATGTGAAAGAAAAACAATTACTTTATGATTATCATAATGCATTGAAAAAGGAGGAGTCATATTGGTTCCAAAAATCTAGAGATAAATGGATCAAGGAAGGAGATAGAAATACAAAAAAAATCCATGCTACATCAAAAACAATTTTTTTTGTTTGTCATATCAAAAATATTATAACCTTAGATGGAAGAAATATTAAGGATGAAGAAGATATAAGGAAGGAAGCAATAAATTATTTCAAAAATATTTTATCATATTCTAGGAAATATGAGGCACAAGAAAAACTTTTGCAAAATATTCTATCAATTATCACTTAGGGATAAAACTAAAGTTTGATGGAGAAGATATCTATGGATGAGCTCCATGAAGTAATTTTCTCTTTCCATCCTAACAAGGCACCTGGTCCCGATGGATTTCTTGTAATTTTCTTTTAAAACAAATTGGATTTATGTAAGAGTGATATGTTATATGTAGTTGAAGAGACCCAAAAAAATGAAGTCTATAATAAGTGATATCAATGCTAATTTTATTACCTTGGTTCCCAAGAAAGGTGACACAAAATATTTTGATATTGTTCATCCAATAAGCCTTTGTAATATGATTTATAAGATAATTTCAAGAATTATGGCAAACAAGTTG
The DNA here is from genome assembly GCA_028583015.1 of Wollemia nobilis. NCBI lineage: Eukaryota > Viridiplantae > Streptophyta > Pinopsida > Araucariales > Araucariaceae > Wollemia > Wollemia nobilis. Next base: position 17,863,099 of record JAQPPZ010016947.1, on the reverse strand, counting down.
AAGGGCATTCTAGGGTGTTTTATCTCAAAGAAATAAGGTGGCTTTGTTCATGGTAAACAAATTCTTGATGGTATAATTATTGCACAAGAGGCCATACATTCTCTTCATTCCATGTAAAAACCAGGTTTGCTTTTGAAATTAGATATGAAAAAAGCATATGATAGGGTTTTCTAGAATTTTCTACATGCTATTCTCAGAAAGTTTGGATTTGATTGTAGTTGGTGTGAGTTGATTAAATTTTGTTATAGCACTACAAAAAAAAATATTTTGATCAATAGTTGTCCTACTAGGTACTTCAAGTCATATTGTGGACTTCGTCAAGGTGATCCTCTTTCTCCTTATATATTCATTATTTTGGCCGAAGCATTAGGGAGATCCTTTTCAAAGGCAAAAATAGAAGGAAATATCAAGGGTATTCAAGTTGAAAACAATGATCCCTTTCAATCTCATATCCAATTTGTTGATGATACTTTTGTTTTGGGCCATCTCTCAGTCAGTAAGGCATGAAATTTAAATTAATATTATCATGCTATGAGAAGGCTATTGGACAGTTGGTAAATACTTCAAAATCCAATATTTTCATTAATACTACCATAGATTTACAACAAATCATTATAAATATTTTAGGGTTTAAAATTGAGAAATTTTCATCAACCTACTTGGGTGCTCATGTTGGTTCGACTTTTATACACACCCTGTGAAGAATGAGCATAAAATATCGATAACACTTATACGGGATAAATCCCACTCACTTTAGGATCTTGCTGGATATCCAAGGTGTGAGTTACAGAGTTGGGTCGAATGTCTATTCACTCTTTTCCACTTCGGAATAGTTTCAAGTGGACTGTCTGTTACCTTACAACAGGCTCGGGACTTCGCTTCAGTAATGTTTTTGGAGTTGGTTATCTTTGTGGATAATCAGATTTACAATCATTTCTTTGATCTAGCTCTTTATGCTTTAGAAGATTTAAATAAAAGACAAATTTAAAGAAAGATAAAAATAGATCATTTCATGGTGGAACAGAGAGAGTAGGGTAGGGCAGAAAAGAGAAATTTATCTAACTTAGCTGCAAAACCAAAACTACCAATTTTAGTTATACCGGTTAGCTTCACAATAGAACAAATCAAAGAGGAAAGTGTTCAGCTTTCTAAGATCACTTTAAACTAAGAGCATAAGACAAAGATGAAACAGATCTAACAGAAAATTATAAACAGAAGGGAAGTCGATTAAAATTGGTATCTCTCACCAGTAGCCTAGCTCGCACAGTGAGGACAGAGCAATTAGAACAGGCTCGAACCTTAAATCTGTAATTTTCCTTAACATACAATAAAGAAAATGAAGCCTAACAGCATATCCAATCCTGGTAACACAAATCTACAGCATAAATTAAATAAACCTTAATGAAACGAAAACAAAAGAAGATGAACTTATCACAATCTGAAACAGATTAGGCTCCTGGCCATGCTATCATAGAAAAAGAAAAATCACACCAACTCTAAGTCCAAAACAAAGCATTCAAACAAGATTTGCATGAAATTGCTCCAATAGCTTTTATTTCTAAGGTTTCGCCTCCAAAAATTACATTAAGAAGAAGTATTTATAGACTCAGGACAGACCCTGATCTTTTTAAAAATATCTTCTTCTCAAACCCTAAATTTTATCCTCTTAACCTTACTACCCGGGTTTTACAATATAAGCCCCTTTAAAAATAGAGTTTTGAAAACCCTAACCACTCTGCAAATCTTAGTGCAGTTACTTGCCATAAATGGAAAAGGCATGATCTGATGTTATTCTTATCCATCTGTAACTGCAATTAAATATCTTCATCTTTCTGGTGCACTTGCCAGGAGGGTCTCATTAATTCCTCAGAGAAATTCAGATGAGTCACCAGTTTCTCTGACACTTTATCTTCGCAAAGCCACTTCTGAGTTGAATTCTCCACATGCCATTACTTTCACCATAAATTCTTCTGTTAGATGCATCCATCGGCAAATTTCGGTAACTGTGTGTAGATATTTTCATTTTCTGGTCAATTGCCGACACACTCAATTAAATGGGCAGCTGCTTAGTCACCATAAAGTCTCTTTGTGGCCAGATCTGTAAAATCTGGATGAACCAGCAATTGCCAACATCTCCAATTTCCATCTGACGACCTTCATTTAATTTGTGCTTATTTTGTCTTTTCCGCCATTACTTCCGTTAGTATGCAACTGCCAGATGGCTTTCTACAAAAGACATGCAAGGATTAGTACTTTCATATTATTAAATCAAAACCTTAATGCTCATTATATGTCGACTTTATTTGCTTTTGACACGTGTCATGATAACACGACGCTTTCCTCCAGCTATTTTTTCCTTTTGGCCTCATTGTATTTTTGGCGCAAAACCGTGACATGTCACGAAATCGCGACGTCCCCTGCGCCTAGCACTTCTTTGTCTTGCCTGTCGTGAAACTGCGACATGTCGCGAAATCATGACGTCCCCAATGCCTGGAACTTTTTTTTGAAATGCGTCACGATTTTGCGACGTCGCGATTTCGCGATTTCACTATGGACTTGTGCCTTGGGCCCGCTCTGCGGAACGCATCACGAAATCGCGACGTCGCGATTTTGTGATGTCGCGAAATTGCGACGCACTTGTGCCTTGGCGACTTTTCTTTGTTTGCGTCATGATTTCACGACGTCACGATTTCACGACGCACCTGTGCTTTAGACTTTCTGCTTCGAACCTTGTCGCGATTTCGCGACACCTCCATGCCTTAACCATTCTTTTGCTCCTTTTGCCGCGAAACCGCGACATGTCGCGAAATCGCGCCCTTTTCATCAAGACTTGCATTCATCCAAAATGTGTCGCGATATCACGACATTTTTATCACTTGCACTTTCTTTCCAAATATGTCGCGATATCGCGACGTTTTCAACACTTGGTCTTTTCTTCCAAAATATGTCACGATTTCGCGACGTTTTCCACAAGACTTGCTTCCAGCCAAAATGTGTCGCGAAATCGTGACATTTTCAACACTTGGTCTTTTCTTCCAAAATATGTCATGATTTCGCGACGTTTTCATCAAGTTTGGCTTCTGACTCAAACCTGTCGCGATTTCGCGACGTTCCCAAAACTTGGCTTTCTCTTCCAAAACCCGTCACGATTTCGTGACATTTCCAAAAATGGAAAGTGTCGCGATATCGTGACTTTTCCAAAAATGGAAAGTGTCGCGATATCGTGACTTTTCCAAAAATGGAAAGTGTCGCGATATCACGAAGCAAAATTTTCCAAGACCCGTCGCGATATCGCGACATTTCCAAAAATGGAAAGTGTCGCGATATCGCGACTTTTCCAAAAATGGAAAGTGTCGCGATATCGCGACTTTTCCAAAAATGGAAGTGTCGCGATTTCGCGACGTTTCCAGTACTTAGCAAAATTTCCAGAATTTGTAGTTTGACTTTAATGAATTCATTCATCTGTATTTTGCATATTTAGTGAAATATTTTCTTTACTCAGAAATGACTCTAACATTTTAAAAATGAATTCTAAATTGAAATCAAAGCCACAGGCAAGCCTACTTGGATACTTTGGTATATGCAAAATTTGAAGAAGAAGGAGGCAAGCAAAATTTGGAATAAAAACTTGGAAAACATCAAGAGGGTCCCTACTGTAAAATGAATAGCTAGATATTTTCAAAGGATGGAAATTCATTTTTTTAGTGGGGGTGTGTTGCTTCTCAACAACTCATTTGTCTTATAAAGGAATTAAAAAGGAGCTTTGGATATCTTTTTTGGATAGAATGAAAGATTCCATGGTAGGTTGGAAAGGTAAGATCTTAACAATGGCAGGAATTCTAAAACTCATAAAGACTACTTTGCAATCCATTCTTATTTATATGATGTCACTTTCAAGACTACCAATAGGTATTGCATTAGAAATTGATAAAATTCAAAGAGATTTTCTATGGAAAGGTTGTGAGGAAAAATTTAGGTTTCCTCTTTGTAAGTGGGATAGAATTTTCAAAGGAAAGAATATTGGAGGAGCAGGATTATAAAAATGTAGACTTATGAATTTGGCATTGGGAGCAAAGCTTAGGTGGAGATTATTCATAGATCAAGGAAATAATTTGGAAAAAATATTGCTTCAAAAATATATAGGTTCTGTTAGGAAGAAAACTAATAAGATATGTATTGATACAAATGGATTACATATATAGGCAGAAGGCCTATTTGATAACATGACAAATGTCAAGTGAAACTGACAAGTGTCAAGGTGAAGGCATAGTGCACTTTAATTCTAACATTCCCCCTTAAAGTGCACTATCCTAACTAAAGAAAAAAACAAGTCAACATTAGGTAACATTCCCCCTTAATGTTGACTTCTCTAAAAAAAATTCTATCATCCTTCTTTATTGCTGATTTGGTCTAGGCTCGTGCTCTATGTGCTTGGATCTCCAACTATGAAAAAATGCTAGATCAACGGTGTATACATCTCGGTCTGTTGCCATAGGGTCAGCCACTTCCTCGGGTCTGTTGCCTCTGGGTCAGCCGTCTAAGTGCCTCAGGGTCATCATGGGTGCCTCAGGGTCAGCCACTCCTAGGTTTGTTGCCTCTGTAGGTCATCCTCAGAGGATGTTGCCTCTCGTAAGTCACTAACTAGGTTCACCATGAATATCATCCCCCCTCATGGTGAAACTCAATCTAGAAGGTGTCGGTCTCTATCGAAAAATGCACCTTAATACAAAGGAAAAACAAGCCATATAAGAGTGTCGATCTCTGCCAAAAATGCACTCAATACAATAAAATGAGCCATAGGTCCAAATATGGAGGAGAAGAAGAAGAGAATGGAATCTTCTGGAGTGTCTTCGTCTGTAGTCTTTAGAAGTAGATCTAGAAAAACCTTGGATAGAGTCTAGGGTGTCTGTCTGTAGTCCCTAGAATAAGTGTCCTTATGGTAGTCACCTCATCTTACCGAAATGCATGGGTAACTAGCCGCTGCATCCACCAAGTAGATATAGGGAACTACTAGATACTAGGTTCACTTACAAGTGCCTTGGGAGTATCAGGTTCAACCGAGAGTGCACTCCAAGGTAGAAAACTTTGAGGTTTAAAAAATCAAATGAAACAGCCTCAGAATTACAAATGGACACCACCAATGTGTCCGTCATGAAAAAATGTTTCCAACGACTATAAATACCTTTATGTTTTGCTTCAATGAAATCTCCATTTAGAAAAAAAAAAAAAAAACACCATGAGGCTCATGGTGGTCCATGGCCATAAATGCCCCCGCACTATTATAAAATAAATAGCCCTCATGCTTTGAAAACTTACCCACCATACAACTAAAAAACAATAATAATCCTCCACTTTAACAAAGAATAATGGGAAAAGAGACCTCCCCACTAATAGTTGTCTCCAATTGTGTGCGGGTGCTTCCTAGTTGTAGTTGCTTGGCACTGGTGGTGGCATTTTTCCCAAGGCAAACACATGCAAAAAATAGAGCCACAAACCCATCATTATATATAAAAAAATATTAAATAAAGGGCTACGCATTTCTTCGAGCCCCCATCAATGAGCGTGTTTTCCACCACACGAACTAGGATATGCGCACAGGCTAGCATCAATCATGTCTCAATATGAGTCTGATGAAGAAAAAAATAGGAACACTGATGGTAATTTGTTTGGTTCAACACAGCTGGCATTCATCACAAACCTCCAAAACTAGAATGAGACGTATTCAAAATACGTGAATCTACCTGGTTTTCCTCCTGCACCACATGGTAAAACTCCATCAGATTCTTCTTGGTAGCAGCAAATGCCAAATATTTAGGGTACTGCAAATGAAGTAGTGTTGGTGTCGATCTCTATTGAAGTAACTTAGAAAATCAACGGGTAATCCCTTGGTGACTAGGACACATGTCTTACCTTCGGCTCCCGCGTCACTTCCCCACTACCATTTTTTTTTTAAATAAAAATTTATGGCTTCTGCTACTGGCTCACTGCGGAACCCATCCACCTCCACGAGCACTGCCACCACCGTAGGTTCTGTGATCTATCATCTCCACATATTTGTCAACCAAAATGCCCCAGTAGCCATGGAGATAGTAAGAACTCTCCAGATAAACCTTGTTGTCCCATTTTTCTCTCTGAGTAATGAGGAGATACACAAGCGCAGACTGGTCATTCGCCTCGAACTCGAGGCGGCCAGAGAGAACTCTAGTTAGGAGTTTACCGGCCTGGTTACGAATCTTTCCCTTGGGCCCCATGGGCGCCCAGGCATCCAAAAATTTTAGCAACCACTAGCAGTTGCGCAGTAGGAAGCTCCCCGTGTTGAGGCCGATCCAGTTCTTCCTATTGTAAACGAGCTCCTCCCAGCCATGCATCACAAAGTTATGATCCTTGTAGCGCTCCCATGGCAGCTCGAAGGCCATGTCGATAAACATGGCATCACTATCCATCCACCAAATGAACTCCATCTCAGAGTGCGATAGCAGCAGCTTTCGGATCAGGGGTAGCTTCGACCAAAACCCTGACATCTCCGAATCCAAATACGCCATATTGTAAAAGATCTCGATCCCATTAATGCGGTAGTAGTCGATATTTTTCTTGATGGATTTGAGAAAAAATGATCCCCCATAGGGTTCTCGTAAGCCTTGGGGGTTGAACCCATCACCAGCAGGACCCGAGGTCTCCCATTACTCAAAAAATTAGGAAACCTTGGGTTGTTCTTCAGCCATTCCTACCGCTGCTCATCCCAATCCAAGATCTTGGGCCCCAAACTATAGCGAGACCCTTTGGGTCTCATTCCACCTCTGGCTCTTCTGGTTATTCATCTTCAACAACAGGAATTTTCTCGGCTTACTCTTTCTTTCCCTCCCTAGTGGCGACGATGACCTCGATGAGAACCCTGTGTGGCTTCCTACGCCGGCCTATAATGAGATGTTCCCTAATTTCTGCTAGATCTTGACTGGGCGTGCCAAACTTGCCTATGTCAATGGTTCTCCTCAGCACCAGCACCATCACGAACAAACATAGAACTATAACTTTGGCGCTATGGCACACCCTCTAGATCTGCTGGACTCTGCGACCTCCCACAAAAAATAGTCCTAAAAACAACATTGTTGTATTAACCTTCAGCTACCATCCGTTCCTTTCCCTACAAGAAATAACTAAAAAATAAGGCACAACGAAAGTGCGCCACTCCATGAGACTCCACTTTTGCGATCCTCTGATCTCATTCATGATGGCCTGGGTATCATGATGCCAAAAAAATATCTTTAGTCTCAGTGTAAATACACTGGAACAACTTCTTAGACTTCCCATATTCATTTTCTCCATGAAGGGCCTCTTGTTTCTTCGCTCTACGAATACGATCAACCTGTCACCGATGAAGAAGGGATTGAAAAAAATAGATTTGGCAGCCATGAATTTTTTCAAGCTATCTGGTTTCTGATCCATTTTTAAAAAATGGAGAGCATACTCCCTAGGCTTGGAAAAAAAAAAAAGGGGGAAAAATGAGGAAGAAATGGGGGAGGGAGTATTTCCATGAGGGAAATCCCCCCTCAAGGGTTTACATAGGGCAAGAGAGCGACTAGGCTCTGATACCAAATGTTAGGAGGAAAAATAATAAGATATGTGTTGTGGCTGATCCACAACACACCCCAAAATTGGGGACCCACCTTTTTTGCATGTTTTCAAAGAAAATCTCAGTGACCCAGATGCTAAAAATCAAGAAAAAGGGGAAAAATTGCACAAGGATGAAAAAGTGTCGCGATATCGCGACATGTCGCTCCGTCGCTGGCAAAAAATGAAAAGTGTCGCGATATCGCGACGTGTTGCGCGGTCGCTGGCAGAAAATGAAAAGTGTCGCGATTTCGCGACGTGTTGCGCGGTCGCTGGCAGAAAATGAAAAGTGTCACGATTTCGCGACGTGTTGCGCGGTCGCTGGCAGAAAATGAAAAGTGTCACGATTTCGCGACGTGTTGCGCGGTCGCTGGCAGAAAATGAAAAGTGTCACGATATCGCGACATGTCGCAAAATCGCGGGTCAAACCAGTCAAACAGGGCAAGGCACGAAAAGCGTAGCGATATCGCGACAAAAATCAGCAAAGAGGCACGAAGAGGAAAAACGTCGCGATATCGCGACAGAAAACGGCAAAGAGGCTCGAAGCGAAAAAATGCGATGGCGGTAAAAGTCGCGATATCGAAGAAAGGGACGAAGTGGAAAAACGGTCGTCGATATTCAGAGAGAAAATGGCAAAGAGGCACGAAACGGAAAAGCGTCGCGATATCGCGACAGGTCACGGTTTCGCGGCTCCAAAGCAGCGAAGTGGTACGGATGAAAATATGTCACGATTTCGTGACATGTCGCGTTTTCGCTGCCAAATACAGCAAGAGTAGCCCAAAGCAAAAAGCGTAGCGATTTCGTGACGAAAAGTTGGCAAAGTGTACGGAAGTGAAAAATGTCACGATTTCGCGACAGGTTGCAGCCAAAGGTGTATGGAGGTGAAAAGCGTCACGATTTCGCGACATGTCGCATTTTCGTTGGGCAAGAAGGCAAGAAGGCTGTTGACAGGAAAACGTCGCGATATCGCGACATGTCGCGTTTTCACGGTGAAGGCAAAGGAACAAAGCTGCATGCCTAATTATGTCATGATTTTCATGGGGCCGTTATGAAACATGCTAGAAATGTAGAACACATGGCATACATGTGTAGGGATTACGGAAGCGTTACAAGTCACAGAGAAGATCAAGCGTTTCAGCATCGAGCATGAATTCAAAAGCAATGAAAAGGCGAGGAATTTGAAACGACGCATTCTGGGAGGTGAAATGAAGCGACATAGGGTGAATCAAATAACCATATCAGTTAGTATAAAATCAGAAGCACAGATCGACACAAGGGTCGAAAACCGCTACGGGCAGAGTTGCAGTGCCTAAGGCGAGATGCCATTCTGGGCTTACTTGGGAGTGATTTTCTGCCCCTTTTTCTGGTTTTGAGAAAACCAGATATTCTGCTATTGTAACATGATTAATTCTTTAATGCAGGAGTGTTCAGAAATTTGCATCTTGTGGGCAAGAAAGAAGGAGATCTTCTGTGCATGCTATGAATTCAATGTTTATTCTTTCATCTTTCAGATTTTAGATTTATAGATAATGTTAAATGCCACTTTTGTGGGTTGCATTAGGCGAATATTTGAAATCTGAATTTTATTTCAAACCCTAGGAATCAACACTTAGCTTATCGGGATTGTGCGTGTTTGCAGGTCCAATAGGTTAGGTTGCATGCATGGAAACCTCACATCTTCGGTTTTGCCAGGACGGGATAGCATCAAACTGAATGCAATTTTAATTTCTGTTTCTTTGCATTTTATTTTCTTTTTGCTGTATTTTATTTTTCAGAAGTCCCAATTTTATTTCTTTTAAGCATTAAAATAAAATAAAAAAATTAAAAAACTTCAAAATCCATAAATAATTCCTTCATTTATGGCATTTCATTAAATTTCATTTTGAAGTTGCAGCATGGTCATATAAGGATCAGATCACATTTGTTTTATAAGGGTTCATGAACAATCATTAAGTTTCACAATAAAATAAACCACAGTGCCCCTTGTTTTCAGTTACTTGCAACCACTAAGGTGTTCCAAGCATTTTAATTAAATATCTTTATTTGAGATCATTAATACACAGATGCAAAATGCTAGCATAACAGGAACCTTGGAGAAATTACTTGTTTAATTTCTTTGCAAGCAGAGGATTTAGAACCCAAATCCTATCGGAGAGTGTGTTTTCACAATCGGGTGAAAATACCACTCAACAGATTGGCGCTAGAAGGAGGGCCTGAAAAGTTTATTTTATCGTGATTTTAGATGCTACGGGTTTTTAATTGTTTGAGAGCTTTACATTGCTAAATATTTCAAGTCCATTTGATTAGCATCTTCGGCCTCTAACACCACTCAACGGATTGGTGCTAGGAGGGCCGAACGGGTTTATTTTAGTGTTATTTAAATTTAAATTTTTTATGCTTGTCCTCTAACACTCAGCCGATTGTAAAAAGGACGGCCTGAATTTATTTACTTGTTCTATTTTAAGCAATTCAGGTATGTTGTATATTATTCTAACACTTTTCTGATTGTTCATACAAAAATATGTGATTTGATTTAATTTAGAAAATTTTGGTCTCATGCAATTACTTGACATTTGATTTTAATAATTACATCTCTTGGTTGATGCTAACTTGATTTTTTTTTATATATTGCAGGTTGAATATTCAACAGATTTGGTTCTAAAATTACATTTTAAGTTCACTAATGGCAACACTTGAGGAGCAAATGGTATCCCTGAGAGCTGAAATAGTGTCTCTAAGAGAGAGAATGGTATCAATGATAGAGGATCATTATGAGGGTTTATCTATACCGTGGTACCCTATCAAATTCCTACAATGTTATTGGATTTTTTACGGTGTTTTAATCAAGAGGTGCCACTAGGATACTTGCAAAAACTGCATGTCTACAAGGATACATTATGTAAATTCCAGATTTTCTATGAGGAGGTGGCTTGTAAGTTATTTGCATACATTTTGGAAGATAAACCATTCTTTTGGTACAGCCAACTACCCATGGAGGTTAGGACTTCTTGGATACAATTAGAAGCAGCCTATCTTTATCATTTTGGTAATCAGGTTGACTTAGAAATCTTGAAAAATCAGTTTACCTCCATGTGTAAGGAGCCTAATGAATCCTTGAGTCAATTCAATGAAATATTTCGTGAGTTGCACTCCCAAATGTGGGAAAATTTTAACACATTAGAAGAGGAAGCCATGGAAGTATACCTAGGAGCCATACACCCCACACTTGCTTCACTCATTGAGGAAAAGCCGAGTGGCTTGTCTCTAGAGAAAATCCATGAGGTCTTAGAAGAGATAGAACGACAAGGTCTTGAAGAAGAAAAGGCACAACATGTTCACATGAGAGATTGTTCTTTTGATGCCAACCTACACCAACCATCAAACATAGCACCCTCCACTCCAATGATACCTAAGGTGAATGATCAAGGGGATGAATTTGAATACCCAAATTTTATGACCACCTTAGATGTAGTCCAAGAGGAGGTGCAAATTGCTAAGACAACATCCACTAGTGAGGATCATGTAGAGATACACGATTATCCGGATGAAGGGGTTCTAAATTCAACAATGTTTGATATATGTGAATGGATGGAACCCACCATAGAATTGAATGAAGTGGTTGAAAGTGAAATGGAAAGAAAATCAATAAATAAATTTGAAGATATGATAGAATTTCACCACTTGTTCTTGGAAGATACTATTGATGAGACGTGTAAAATTAAAGATCAAGAAATTCTTCACCCTCCAAATTATGATAATGAATCATGGGTTACTAATTTGGACAATGATAGCCTTATAAATTTGAATTCAAGAAATAACCCACTTTTGGAAATAATTGAACCATCTAAGGAAGGTGAAGATGAATTTGATGAGAAGCACATTGATGAATTGGAAGATGTTGAAGAAATAGTTGAACGTCACCACTTGATTTTGAAAGATGATTATTATGATGCTTGGAAGAAGTGGGAAGATTTTACTCATTCCAAAACTACTAATGAAACTCGTGTGCCTATTGATATACAGGACAACATAATTGCCTACTCAAAGGAAGATATTACAACTCCTGTACGATTTGAGGATGTTTTGGAAGAGGGTTTCAAATCTCATCAAATTTTGGAAGATTATAATGATTCTATTACCAAGGACAAAGAAGAAAAAGAATTTATGAATGAATCAAGAGATCATGTCACAAACATCATGGATTTTCATTCTATGGATTTGGATGACGATTTTTACAATGGTTGGGGGAGATATGATGATGCATTCTTTTCTCACATCCCTATAGATGAAACTCATATTTCACTTGATATGCAGGATGTTGAACCTTCTACATCATACGAAGATCTCATATTCACAAGATTTGAAAAGGGGACAAAATTTGATCATGTTGAATATAAATTCATTGAAAGTGTGGATGCAAGTTTGCATGATGATTTTGAGGATTCAAATGAAGAGATACCATGGATAGTGAACAAAGAATTAGAACCAAATGACAAAGAGATTGATCAATTGGAAGCAACTCAAATAAGTGATCATCAAAACAGATTACTTGGGACATACACTTTGACCAAGAATGTTTGAGGATTGAAAAGGATGACCATATTTTGAATTTAAATAATGTTTATGGTGAAATGTCATTAAAGGTAAATGAAAAACAAGGTATAATTTTTAATCACACCTTTAATAACATTGTTTCAATGAATGGAAAAGAAGTTGATGCACTTGAATTGTTAAATAAAATTCATCAACAATTACTAATTGAATCTAGGATAAAAACTTTTAATGATCCTAATTTAGTAAATATCCTAGATGCTTGTAAATTGTTACACAAATTTGATTGGCCTACAAATTTGGAAAATGATTTGGCTTTGAAATTTGTAGAAATAGGCTACTACTTACAAAATTGCATATTTGAAAAGGATAGCCTAATTCTAAATCAAGGAGGGAATTATGAAGTTTACATTTTAAAGAATAGACATGATAAAATTGAAAATCATTTATTGTCTAATCATTTTAGTAATTTGATGCTCACCTATGGGAGTATTATTGGAACTAAATCAAATTGGTATGGTGAGCATGGCAAGTGGAAATTTGTTGCATTGTTTGGTCTAGTCTTGTTTGTGTTGGATTCCCACAACATTTGGCATGCATATCATGTTATATTTTTGTTGAAATGTTCTAATCATGTTTGGGATCCAGGAAAGTGATAATCCAAGCTTTGCATCATCTTGTATTATATTGTACATTTGTATATAGATTTTGGTTTTTTGGGTTTTGGTTTGTGTTTTCAAGATCGTTTTAAAGGTACTTTGGGTTTGGTTTTGGTTTGTGTTTTCAAATTTTCATTTTTGGGATTGCAGTTTGGTTTTGGATTGAATAAATTTTAATTTAGAGTTGTGTGTTTATTTGACATGTTTTGTTTGTCTATAAAAAAAAAAAAAAATGATGAAAAAGTTGCCTTGAGATGCTAACTTATGTTCTAGATCGGGAGAATATGAAACATTGGAATTGTGTTGTAAAAGCTCCACAAGTAACACAAACATTTTAATAATATCGTTTGAAACTTGTGATGCATGAAGTAGTCAGTTTTATATGGCAATATTTCATTTGCATTTCAAAAGACAATGCATTCATATTACATCTCACTTTGCACATACATGCCATCTTAGTTGCAAATGCATTTCAAATACAAATCATTAAAGTGTGTCAAATCCTCTTAGGGTTATGCTATCACATAAATAAGAAGAAAATCCTAAGGTTGGAAACTGAGTCTTGAGATATCTAGAACCAAGCACATCTTATACACATTAAAAAGGATCTTGAGCAAAATGATCAAAACCTAACTTGGAAGAAAAGGTTGGGCGAAAGAAGTTTTTCATGTCTATCCTATTATGCAACATGATCCTTAAAACAGTGGTTTTGACCACTTCCATAAAGCTTAAAGCCTAAAATCCGAGTAGTAAGGATAGGGTTAAATCCTCATCGAACTTAGGTTGAGGATCCAATTCCCCAAAGCTTTGATTTGACCTACATGGAGTAGTAAGGATAGGGCATAAATTCTCATCTCGCTTAGGTTGAGAATCTGATTCCCCAAAGCTCTTATGTCTCATTTCATGATAAATCTTGGATTGGAAGGATCGTACTATTTGTCCTCTCGCAAAGGATGGGTAGTCATCCCCAAGGTCTAAGCAATAAATTAATATTTTCCATTTTTATTCCAAAGCTTGGATTGGAAGGATCGTACTACATGTCCCTAGCAAGGATGGGTAGTCATCCCCAAGGTCCAAGAAGTAAAAAATTAATTTTTCCCATCTCATATTTATATTGGATTGGAAGGATCGTACTACTTGTCCTCTCGCAAAGGATGGGTAGTCATCCCCAAGGTCCAAAGAAATGAAGATAAGTCTTGGATTATGGGGTTAGGTATGCCCATGCATGGCATCATGTCTTGTCTAAAAAACAAGACCACCGATTGTCCAAAGGGTTAGACTAGCATGACCATTTCTTCCATAATTGGTTAAATTATTTTGCTCAAAGTGAGGTAATGAATTCTAAATCAGAATAGTAAGGATAGGGTTAAACTCCCATCTCGGTTAGGTTGGGAGTCTGATTCCCCAAAGTTCTGATTTCACATTCACTTGCACATGGGTTCAAGATAGTAGGGACTCATAACCAACTTTGGGATATAATAAAGCAATTAATTAGTGGATCCTAAGAGGGTTTGGCAATCTTGAATGTTTGTACATGATACTAGAAGAAAGACTATGCCTTTTATAAAAGCAAAATCTCTTAGCATATTCATTAGGTTACACAAATCATTCACAATCTCACATATGCATTCATATAAAATTGACAATGGAATGTTGATCAATTTCAAACGATAGGGAATGAAATTCATTGCACACACTGAGCTAATACTTGATGATTCTGATGATTCATGTACTTCTGATCTTTGGGCATTTGTTTATATTGCTTATGTGCTAACACATGTTTTCAAGTTTATATATGTTTCCAGGTTGGGTTCTCACTAAAATGCTCAAGAGCATTTGACAAATAGAGTCACCATTTGTTGTGGCTGATCCACAACACACCCCAAAATTGGGGACCCACCTTTTTTGCATGTTTTCAAAGAAAATCTCAGTGACCCAGATGCTAAAAATCAAGAAAAAGGAGCAAAATGCACAAGTATGAAAAAGTGTCACGATATCGCGACATGTCGCTCCATCGCTGGCAGAAAATGAAAAGTGTCACGATATCGCGACATGTCGCGCGATCGCTGGCAAAAAATGAAAAGTGTCACGATATCGCGACGTGTTGCGCGGTCGCTGGCAGAAAATGAAAAGTGTCACGATATCACGACGTGTTGCGCGATCGCGGCTAGAAAATGAAAAGTGTCACGATATCGCGACGTGTTGCTCGCAAAAAATGAAAAGTGTCGCGATATCGCGACATGGCGGGAAAAAAATGAAAAGTGTCACGATATCGCGACATGTCACAAAATCATGGGTCAAACCAGTCAAACAGGACAAGGCACGAAAAGCGTAGCGATATCGCGACAGAAAACGGCAAAGAGGCATGAAGAGGAAAAACGTCGCGATATTCACGAAAGAAAGGGGGAAATGGATTAGGAGGCAGAAGGAAAAATGTCAGGATATCATGAGAAAGAAAGGAAAATTAAGGGAAGAAAACGTCGCGATATCGCGACAGTCGCGTTCGTGGCTCCAAAGAGGAAGTGGTATGGAATGGAAAATATGTCAGGATTTCGTGACATGTCACGTTGCCAAATACAAAGAGAGCCGAAGTAAAAAGCGTAGCGATTTCACGACGAAAAGTTGGCAAAGTGTACGAAAGTGAAAAACGTCACGATTTTGCGACAGGTTGCAGCCAAAGGCATGTTGAGTGAAAAATGTCACGATTTCGTGATAGGTTGCAGCCAAAAGTGTATGGAAGAGAAAAGCGTCGTGATTTCGTGACATGTCACGTTTTTGTTGGGCAAGAAGGCAAGAAGGCTGTTGGTCGAAAAACGTCGCGATATCGCGACATGTCACGTTTTCACGATGAAGGCAAAGGAACAAAGCTGCATGCATAATAATGTCACGATTTACATGGGGCCATTACGAAACATGCAGGAAAGTGCAGAACACGTGGCATACATGTGTAAGGATTACATAAGCGTTACAAGTCACAGAGAAGATCAAGCGTTTCAGCATCGAGCATGAATTCAAAAGCAACCGAAAAGGCGGGAATGTGAAACGACGCAATCCGGGAGGTGAAACGAAGCGACGTAGGGTGAATCAAAGAATCGTATCAGAAAGTATAAAAGTAGAGGCGCAGATTGGCACAAGGGTCGAAAACCGCTATGGGCAGAGTTGCAGTGCCTAAGGCGAGAAGCCATTCTGGGCCTGCTTGGGAGTGTTTTTCTTCCTTTTTTTGGTTTTGAGAAAACCAGATGTTCTGCTATTGTAACATGATTAATTCTTTAATGCAGGAGTGTTCAGAAATTTGCATCTTGTGGGCAAGAAAGAAGGAGATCTTCTGTGCATGCTATGAATTCAATGTTTATTCTTTCATCTTTCAGATTTCTAGGTTTATAGATAATGTTAAATGCCACTTTTGTGGGTTGCATTAGGCGAATATTTGAAATCTGAATTTTATTTCAAACCCTAGGAATCAGCACTTAGCTTATCGGGATTGTGCGTGTTTGCAGGTCCAATAGGTTAGGTTGCATGCATGGAAACCTCACATCTTCGGTTTTGCCAGGGCGGGATAGCATCAAACTGAATGCAATTTTAATTTCTTTTTCTTTGCATTTTATTTTCTTTTTGTTGCACTTTATTTTTCAGAAGTCCCAATTTTATTTCTTTCAGCATTAAAATAAAATAAAAAAATTAAAAAACTTCAAAATCCATAAATAATTCCTTCATTTATGGCATTTCATTAAATTTCATTTTGAAGTTGCAGCATGGTCATATAAGGATCAGATCACATTTGTTTTATAAGGGTTCATGAACAATCATTAAGTTTCACAATAAAATAAACCACAGTGCCCCTTGTTTTCAGTTACTTGCAACCACTAAGGTGTTCCAAGCATTTTAATTAAATATCTTTATTTGAGATCATTAATGCACAGATGCAAAATGCTAGCATAACAGGAACCTTGGAGAAATTACTTGTTTAATTTCTTTGCAAGCAGAGGATTTAGAACCCAAATCCTATCGGAGAGTGTGTTTTCACAATCGGGTGAAAATACCACTCAACAATATGTATTGATACAAATGGATTACATATATAGGCAGAAGGCCTATTTGATAACATGAAAAATGTCAAGTGAAATTGACAAGTTTCAAGGTGAAGGCATAGTACACTTTAATTCTAATAGGTTGTCTTGATGCAATGAAATTGTTTAGGAAAAGAACTCTACCCAAAGTATCATCAACATAGAACTTCATATTAGAGAGTTTACAATTGATAAAGAAATGTGTCCAGTCAATGAGGGGAGATGAAAATTTTTGGTTTGATGCTTGGTTGAAGCATTATCCTCTTATATTTGACTCAAAATGGAAACCATTGGCTCAAGAATACCTATAATGTAAATGTCCAAAGGTCAAATATTATATTATTATAAGTAAAAACTCTAGATCATGGATTTCTTTTAGTAACTTGGTTGAAGGAGAGGAACTCAAACAAATTGTAGATGAACTTCAAAAGATGCTTTGAGAGTTTTATTTGTTGTTTATTACATGAAAAGATGACTTGGTTTAGAATTTATCAAAGGATGATGGATACTCGATAAATTTGGGATATGAGGATTTAAAACAATCAAAATTTTCTTCTCCCTGGAAGAATTTTTGGTCATTAGAAGATCTCCCTAAGGCCTCAACATTTCTTTGGTTAGCAATTCAAAGTAAGATTCTTATAGGAGATATTCTATAAAGAAGAAGATATTATGGATCCTTTAGTTGTGCCTTGTGTGATAAGGATTTAGAAACATCAAACCATTTACTTCTTCATTGTCCGTTTGCTCACACCATTTGGGGTTATTTTTTAAAAAATATGAAATTATATTGGGTAGCTCCATCAACATTGAAAGAGTTGATAAAATATTGGATAAATTATTTCAAAGCTAAATAATTATGTATTCTTGGCATGATTTGCCTTGCCATATTTTGTTGGAATTTATAGCTTGAAAGGAATAACAAATTTTTTAAAAATAAATATCAAAATCATGCCAAGTTTGGAACTGTATTAGTGCCTCTCTTGCAAAATTTCTACAAATATGGTGCTCATAATGGAAAGTCTCAATTACAGAAAAAGAGGTGCTAATAACTTGACTATAGGATTTGAACACACATGGAAGAGTCATCTGTGATAACAAAATTAAAACAAAGGATCTACTTCAATCTATGGTAAAATGGAAATATCCAAAAATTGGGTTTATCAAAATTAATTTTGATGGTGCTTCTAAATGAAATCTAGGAAAAGTTGGTGGAGGTGGTATTTTTAGAAATAGTGAAGGGAAATTCTCTTCACTTATTCAAAATCATATGGAACTTCAACTAACAACTATGCAGAGGCTAAAGCACTTCTTACAATGATTAAAATTGCAACAAAAAAAGGATGGAAATATATTTCAATTGAGGGTGACTCACAAATTATCATCAATGCTATTAACAAAAATGGATGTGTAGACTAGATAAAAAATAATATTTCTGCTAATGTTCATCATCTATTACTAGATATAATCTTCATCTTGGTGTTAATATGCGGTGTGAGCATATTAAAAGAGAAGGAAAACAAGTAGCAGATAAATTAGCAAATTATGGTGTTAATATTCATCTTGATGAAGTTCAAATTTTAAAAGGCAATTGGCCAAGTGAGATTTTATGTCTTAATCAAAATTATGTCAAGGAGCTAATTGCGAAAACATAGCACTTGGAGGAATTCAACGAAGTTGAAGAATATATTTAAGAGAAAAAGGAATGAAAAACTATGATAAAAATATATGTTGCAGTAAATGTAATATTTTGGTATTTTGATGAGAGTGGCCCCAATAAAAACCACATATAACCTATTAATATATTTATTTATTTATATACTAAATTTATTATTATATATATATATATATATATATATATATATATATATATATATATATATATATATATATATATATATAAACCCTTTGCATAGAAACCTAACCATAAAAAAAATGAATGTTTGATTTCATTGCACAGCTAACAACTTTATACATTGCATACCATAAGAATGCATCCTTATATGTGTAAGGCCCTTTGAGATCTACTACAATACTTGTATGTTCTACACAAACTTCTTAGGATATTTTTATAGATGAAATGCTCTCGATTAAAAAAAAAAAAAATTAAATCCATCTTAATTTTATCTCTTAAATTTATATTTTCTTTTGGTTGGTCATTATAACCAAATGGTAATCTTGTGATTTTAGAACTATAATTTTCTTGATTGGTAGCTAAATGGTACACTTTTTTCAATTATTTTACACATGTTTTTATGAGGGGTCATGGTCCCCTCATACTGAGTGGGGTTTGAACCTTAGACCTCTCAAAGAGAATTCAAAGCCCTTACCATAGTAGTAAGCTTGTAGCTTATCAAAATACTACATTGCTCTCATTACATTTCTAACAAGTTGATTAATGCATGTCCATATTTGCCTTTCTATCAAATATATTCTCCATCTTCCTGGTAAGTTTCCATTATCAACTCTCTTTTTTTAAGGTACTAACAACAAGAACAACCATTACACGACACATAAATCCAATAGATAAAAGGAAAACCAAACATAATTGTCATCCATAAAAGAGGAAATTAGTTTGATTATTTTCTTCTGTAGCAAAGGTTCTTCCTCCTTTAGAGTGGTAAGATTTGAGAAGTACTTTTACACTTCAAGCTCCTGAGGTAATATCTAGTTGTAACACATTTTGTAGGATCTTCATTTTCAGAAAATTGACCACCGATTTTTTCATAATTAGCTTCTAGAATATGTTACTATTTTCTATGGAACCATCTGGATGGTCTTTAGTAACCATTTGGATTTTATCAATGATCTGATTCAAATTCTCCATTTGGGATTGAGTCTTTTGTTACTTGCATGATTCGTGCTCAATAATTGGTGCATTTTAAGGATGAGCTTCTTTCTTTTGAACTGGGATATTTGAAGGTTTCGAATCATTTGCATGTAGGGTCTTCTCCTCCACCAAGGAGGAATTAGAGCATGATTGGATGATTGGGCATCTCTTCTTCAAGTGTCCATATTGCTAATAACCATAACATCTTAGGAAGAAGTTTTCATATTCATAATTTTGGAACCATTCCTCTTTGCTTGAGCAGAGAGTAATGGATTGAGGCCCAAACCATCTATCCAAGCAACCAATCTTGTTTTACTCATATTAATTTTTACTGGATAAATTTTCCTCTATTTGGGCATCCATATACTGGAATGCAATGATGTAATTACCAATTTTGGTGAATATCTTATCTCCTCAAAACTCCACAAGGAGAGCATAAAGATTCACCCAAAATGGAAAGCCATTAACTTCTTCTATAAAGGGATTGAAACTAGGAGTCCAAGGTCTTATATAAACACTCTTTTGTTCAAAAAATCAATTATATCTATAATCCATTACCCTATCTCTCTCCACTAAATTAGAAAATAAAACAGAAAAGAAACTTTTGGGTAGGAGAGTTACATAGAATTATATGCTGGTCCACCAATATTTAATGTATCCTTTGAGCTCCTCCAAGCCTGGGCCCTGGTCTTTACCCTTGATTTTGTAGATAATTTTTTGGGCTTCATGATCATATCCAACCCAAATTCATCCTCTAAAAACGTGATAGAGGGCAAAGGTTCATCTACCCACAAAACCAAAGATCCTTGAGAGATATTTTTTCTGAATGAAGAGGCTTTCTCATAGACTGAAGAGACCGTATACAAACAACCCTCTTCCTTCAACACTTGAATACACCTAGGGTTTGCATCCCTTTTGCGAATACTGTAGCCATATTTTTCGCTTTGTTCTATCACTTAATTTCACCTAAGGTTTACACCCATTTCATGAAATCTAAAGCTTAATAATACATTTTGATTTAAGTTAAAGTATTTTTTAATAAGATATTCTTTTTATTCCATAATTTTTTTTTTATGTAATCAAATATGTAACCTCAAATCCAATATTACAATTAAAATTAGAATTCTCCAAGATAAAAATGTTGAAACTAATAATTAGAACTAGAATTCTCCAAGATAAAAAGGTTGAAACTAATAATGTGTTTGTTACAAAGTCGTTACTTTTATTTTCTTCTCTTCTTGTTGAAGTAAATAAACTTGTAGTTGAAAGTTTCAACAAATTCTTATAAATCAATTTTAAATAAAAAGTAATTAATAAAAATATAGCAAGGATTTACAAAAATTTAAAAAGAAAAAAATAAAAATAAAAATTACTCAAATTTAAAAGGATAGAGTCTATCTTATTCTTTTTGGGTATTTTTTTTATATCTCATCTTAATCTTGGTAATTTTAATTGATATCTAATTTTCTAAATGAATATATATATATATATATATATATATATATATATATATATATATATATATATATATATATATATATATATATATATTCATTTAGAAAATTAGATATCAATTAAAATTACCAAGATTTATACTTTAAGATATAAATCTAGTTATTAATAAAAAATCCATTTACTTCAAAAATTGGTGTAATTTGATGGAATAAAATTAACATATAACAAATAACATACTATTGATATAATAAATATCTTATTTATAATTTATATAAATAAACATGAAAAATTAATTAAAATTCAATGTTTGAGAATATTTGATATCTTATTTAAGAAATAGTATATATAAATGTAACCTTTAAATATAACAAATAATCATAAACTATTTTGTAATCCATATGATGTCTCTTTCAAGACTTTCAATATGGACAATAGGTATAGCATAGAATGTTTTTAAAAAGGGTGTGAGAAAAAATTTAGGTTTCCTCTTTGTAAATGGAATAGGGTTTGCAAGGAAATATTACTGAAGGAGCAGGTAAAATTGTAAACTTATGAGTTTGGCCTTAGGGGTAAAGTTTGGGTGGAGATTATTCATAGGTCAAGGAAAGAATTAGGAAAAAATATTACTTCAAATATAAATGCAATTAAATTATTTAGGAAAATAATTGCACCTAAAGGATCATCAACATGAAATTTCATATCAAATAGTTTACAATTGATAAAGAAACATATTAGATGGCCAATCAATAAGGGGAATTATGTAAATTTTTAGTCCGATGTTTGGTTGAAGCCTTATCCTCTTATATTTGACTCAAAATGGTAACCATTGACTTGGGAATGCCTAGCTTGTAAATATCCAAATGTCAAAGTGTATATTACTATGAGAAACAACTCTAGATCATGAAATTCTATTAGTAACATGGTTGAAGGAGAGGAACTCAAAGATGCTTCAAGAGTTTTATTTGCCAAATTTTATACAAAATGATGAGTTGGTTTAGAATCTATCAAAATATGGTGTATACTCAGTCAAGTTGGGATATAAGGATTTAGAGCAATCAAAATTTCCTTAGAAGAATGTTTGGTCACTAGAGGCTTTCTCTAAGACCTCAACATTCCTTTGGTCAACAATTCAAAACAAGATTCTTATAGGAGAGATTCTACAAAGAAGAGGATATCCTGGATATTTTAGATGTGCCTTGTTTGAAAAGAATTTATGAATATAAGAAAATTTACTTCTTAATTATCCCTTTGTTCACATCATTTGTGGTTAATTTTTTTAAAATATGAAACTATATTGAAGAACTTCATCAACATTGAAATAGTTGATGAATTATTGGAGTAATTATTTCAATGCTAAAGCATTATGTATTATACGGAGGATTGGCCCTACAATTATTCATTGGAGTTTATGGCTTGAAAGAAATAAAATATTTTTTTAAATAAATTTCAAAGTCATGCCTAAGTTTGGAATTGTATTATTGTCTTTCTTGTAGAATGTTAAAAATTATAGTGTTCATCGCGAGAAAAGTCTAGAGTGTAGAAAAATAAGTGGTAACAACTTGGGTTCATAATTTGAACACACATGGAAAATTCATTGGCATTGAAACAAATGATCTCCTTTGATCTAGGGTAAAATAAAAATGTCCAAAAATTAGGTTTATCAAAACTATTTTTGATTGTGCTTCTAAAGGAAATCTAGGAAAAGCTGATGGAGGTGGTGTTTTTTAAAATAATGGAGGTAAAATTCTACTTCCTCAAAATTATATATAACTTCAACTACCAACTATGTAAAGGCTAGGGCACTTCTTATAAGGATTAAAGTTGCAATAGAAAAAGGATGGAACATATTTCAATTGGGGAAAGCTCTTAAATTATCAATAATGTTGTCAACAAAAATGGATGTGAGAATTAAATAAAAAATAATATTATTGTTGATGTTTATCATCTATTATTGGAGGTAATATTTTAGAAATATGAACATATTTATACAAAAGGAAATTGGATAGCAGACAATTTAGGCAATGGCAATGTTGATATATGAAATTCAAATTTTAAAATGTAATTGGCAAAGTGAGAGTTTATCTCTTAATAAAAACGATGTCAAGGCATTAATTCTAAAAAGAGAGCACTTTAAGGAAGTTGAAGAATATAATAGAAAAATAATTCAAAAATATTTATAATAAAAATACACTTTACTTATGGTTTAACTGACTTAACAACAAACCTAATATTTTAATATTTTGATTAGAGTGATTGCAAATAAAAACCCCAATGCTTAATAAAATAAAATAATATAAAATCCACGTGGTGTAGGTGAGTTGGAGAGGGTAGGGCAATCCTCCAAGGGAGGTGCTTGGTTCAAATCTCCACCTACCAAACGTACATTGGGTACCCAAAATCTAGTTGATTATGTGCGGTCAGGGATGGGCATGACTCTTGGGTGATTTTGATGGTGTAGAACCCCCTGGTCATGGTTTCTCAAACCAAGGCAACCCCACAAGGGGTTTTTCGCTAAATTAAAAAAAAAAATGATAACAAATAATAAATAGAATTATATTAAACTATAAATTTAAAAACTAATAACTAATAATATAAATTATAGTTGTAATATTACTATAGTGGTAAGGGCTTTGGCCTCTCTTTGATATGTCTAAGGTTCAAACCCCACTCAGTATGATGGGACCAAGACCCCTCATAAAAACCTATGTAAACTCATTGAAAAAATATAAAATATAAAATAAAAACAAATAAATATTTAAATATGATAAAAAAATTTAAAATATTTAACATATATTTAAATAGGTCAATATTGTATGGGGTGAGGTTGCTCCCTAAGGGGATTGGAAAATGGTCTGGTGCTTTAACAATAAAGAAATATGAAGGCAAAAGGAGTGTGGAAGGTTGAATGATGAGTTGATATTTGGAGTGTTAAGGCTAAAGGAGTGTGGAAGGTTGGATTGGCTGAAGGAGTGTGGAAGGCTAGGCTGGTCGAAGGAACTATAGTGAAAGGCTAGGATGTTGGGTGGAAAGTTGGGATGGTTAAAGGAATGTGGAAGGTCAATAAGGTTGAAGAAGCGTAGAAGGTTGGGTTGGTTGAATGAGTTGCAGTAGAAGGCTAGTATGTTAAGTAGAAGGTTGGGAAGGTTGAAGGAGCATGGAAGGTTGGCCTTTGTTGGGTGGAAGGGTTGTTTGATACCGGATGAGCTAAGAGAACTACAATAGAAGGCTAGGTTGTTGAGTGTAGTGCAACAACAGGTTAGGTTGTTGGGTGGAAGTTTGGATCAACTAAAACCCCTTGTTTTTGTCTTTGGTGTGCCTATGGGTTTAGAACCCATAGGTATTGGGGTGGTTTTCCCCCCTCTTTACAACAAAAAAATGTGCGAAGGATTATAGTTTTTTTAAAACATATCATATTTTGGGAGCCATATCTTCACAAAACTTTATTCGATTCAGTTGGTTATTGGACAAACTTGTGTGGAATTTGAATAGCTTTAAAATGAGTGTTCATATGCAAGAATCTGAGCAATATTGAGGGAGATTTGATCCTGTGAAGTCAACCATTCGAAACAAGGGCAGTGATGATTTTTCAAGTCATGAAAAACAAAATTGCAAATATTTTTTAGCTAGGGTTTGAATGATGGGAAGAGCAATGAAGGGCTAGGACTTTAGTGAGGAAGGAAACTAGCAATCTAGATTTGGTAAAGCGGACTATGATAGTGCAATATTTTGGAAATATTACTCTACTAATAGATAGTAGAGGTGAAGTTTTGGCATTGTGAAGGCTGCTATAGGAAAATATCAAGAAAGATGCTAAATTTTGGAATAATTGTATTCATACAAAAAATTGAAAAGATCCAAAAAATAAAAATCAAGAATTCAGACATTTTATGTAAAATTATGTAGGTTTCTAGCTATATCATCTTAATTGAGATGAGAAGTATATTTATTTATAAAATCTCAAGCTCTAAAGAAGAGAGTTGTAATTTTTCAAGGGTTTGGGACTGAGTACAACCCCTTGTTATCCAATATATATATATATATATATATATATATATATATATTTATAAAGACTATTTAATTATAATGATTACTATTTAACTACATAGTTAACTTCATAATATTAGATAGTGATTGTGATAATGAGACCTAGTATGAAGGTTTTCAACTTCTATAATTGTAATTGTTTCCTGCACATTCATTTTAGATGGCATTTATGTAAATTTTATATTGTTTTAAAGTTTAATTTTTTTAAAATTTTGAATAGTATTTCGATCATAAACTATGTTAAATTACCCTTCAAATGTACTGGCATAAAATCAATATGCACATAAAGTGGTGTGCTATGGCATGGATAGTTAATATTTTGTTGTTTTATTATATTAATTAAAAATAGGTTCTAAAGGCTTTTTTTCTATTAAGAATGTATATGAGGTCCAAACATTGTCTAGGGGAGGATCGTTTCTAGTGGGAAGGGTTTGGTATCCTTATTTGATTGCCAAGATTGTATTTTTTTGTGGTTGTGTTTGCAAAATAGAATTTTGACTATTGATAATTTATTTAAGAAAGGCTTCTATATTCCCAATATTTGTCTCTTGTGTTCTAAGGATATTGAATCTGGAAAATGAGATGTGTGCCCTATATACTCCATCAATGTTTAAAATATGTACATGAGGGATAAATTCATTGCATACCAGCGGACGTCAAACCATTTAAGTATTGCAATTTCATCTCAAATCCTTATGAATCCACTCTTCCATCTACTCACCTTTTCTTGACCCCATCAACCACATCATCCACCACACCTTCCACCTCTTCATCTAAAGTTCCCATTCCTGAGGAACTCCCATCACTACTCCACATCAAGCTTCCACCTCCATACCCCCATCTTCATCATCATTGACTACATGTACATGTGGTCAAACTCAATCCACATCAACCACATCATCAACATCAATATCCTCCATCATCACTCCCTCCACATCATCACCCATTCATCAAACACCTCAACCAAATCCACCTTCATCCACATCAGTTGATGTCTCATAAGTCAAATTAATGGATTGTGAGATGTCATTCCAGTCCACACATCTCCCATTATCATAGCCACAAGCCAATCATGAGTCTTCCAAATCCACCTCCACTTCCACCTCCACATCATCCCAAGTTGTGGTCCACCTCACTAATCTTGGTATTGGTGAATACATGGTCCAAGACA
This sequence comes from Wollemia nobilis, assembly GCA_028583015.1. NCBI lineage: Eukaryota > Viridiplantae > Streptophyta > Pinopsida > Araucariales > Araucariaceae > Wollemia > Wollemia nobilis. The sequence continues at coordinate 17,836,717 of JAQPPZ010016947.1, read as the reverse complement.
TTATTGTCACACCGCTTAACATCCAAACTTCTAGGGATTATGGTTACCCATGTGACCCACCCTTATCCATAGGAGCAGTGTACAACATGGGTTCAATACCTAATAGCATCAATTTTGTGTATGGGGGGATTGATTCATCATCCAATCCATCTTCCCTAGATGAACCCAAACAACCAACACTTTCCAACATACAACACATATTGGGTTTTCCATCCCGATACTTTCATCAATTCAATTGGTAAGGATATGGCCTAGGATGACATGAATAGGGAATGTACGAGCTCATTGATACTCCATATCGAGAAGTGCATGATCGTTCAAGTTTAGGCTATCATTCTCATTCTTCCACTTCTTATTTTGAACAAGCTTTTCAAAATATTCATTTGAATTCAGAATAAGAAACCCATCACACCGATGACTTTGAAGAAGAAATATATGAATAATACGATATTATGTTGATAGCTTCTAATGAATATAATGAGGAATTGGCACCCATCATTCCATTCACCAAACAGGATGAGTATTACCTCATAATGTTCCCCATCCATCAACCCATATTTCATTTGCTCCTCCCTAGGGAGTGAATTGAACCAATTGGTGAACCACCTCCATTTCATTAATCCACCTCACTAGATATTTTTGTAATATATGTACATAAAAAAACCAAAAACACAAAAAAATCAATAAAAAAATCATCATTGCATTGCATGTACATGGATTTTTATCGGTTGCATTTATTTGTGTTGCTTATTGTTGTTCAGGTTCCAAGAGTTCTAGCATCGGTTCTAGAAGGCAGGATCTATCCATCCTTCACATTGCCAACCACCATTTTCCCCTTTAAGTTAACATGAATCCTGTTGAATTATTCACCCCACTTCGTAATCCATACGATTTGGCAAAGCCAATTCCAATTGACATGAGCCTTATTGATATGGACCAGATTTCCTCACCTCCATCCTTTTCCAAATTCATCCTTTTTGAGGAATTGTTAAGGGCTTCAACCAACTACATTCCTCCGTCGCCTCCACCTTTGCCTTCACATTCACCTTTAGATCTTGAGGTTTTCCAAGAAGAAATAAAATAATTTGAGTCAGAAGAGTTTGATAATGTCATAGATGATATTCATTTGATCCCAATGCCCCATTAGCTTGAGGAAGGTTCTCATATGTCCATTGAAGATACCATTGATGTGAACCTTAGTTCAGACGTAGACAATCCTCAAATCGTGAAACTTGGTAAAAGTTTATCCGTAGATGAACAAGAGCAATTAATTGCTCTCCTCAAGAAAAATAAGGGTATTTTTGCATGGTCCTACAAAGACATGCCTGGTCTTGACCCTAACTTGGTTGTCCACAATCTCACCTTGCACTCTGATGCTAAGTTGGTCAAACAAAAATTGAGAAATATGCATCCTACCATTGCCCTCATGGTCAAAGAAGAGCTTCAAAAGCTTTTAGATGTGGGTTTCATTATACCCATTGACTATCCTGAGTGGCTTTCAAACATGGTACCCATTCGTAAGCCTAACGGGGCGATACACATTTGCACTAACTTTTGAGACCTTAACAAAGCATGTCCTAAGGATGACTTTCCTCTACCAAACATTGATACTCTTGTCGACACTTGCACTAGCCATGAAATGCTTTCTCTAATGGATGGTTTTTTAGGATACAACCAGATTCAAATTAATCTTGATGACCAACACAAAATAGTATTCACTACACCTTGGGGGACTTTTTGTTACAAGGTGATGCCCTTTGGCCTCAAAAATGTAGGTGCCACTTATCAACGTACCATGACATACATCTTCCATGATTACATGCATAAGATCATTGAAGATTATGTGGATGATCTCTTGGAAAAATCTAAAACTTGACAAGAGCACATTGGTGTCTTGGAAAAAGTCTTTGATCGACTTCTAGAGCATAATGTAAGGTTGAACCCCAAAAAGTGTGTCTTTGGTGTCACCTCGGGCAAACTACTAGGATTCATTATCTCCAAAAGAGGCATTGAGGTGGACCCAAACAAAGTCAAGGTCATCATGGAGATGCCTCCCCCAAAAAACTTGAAGGAATTGCATAGTTTACAAGGAAAGATCCAATCAATCCATCATTTCATTGCATAAATTTTTGACAAATGTAGGCCATTCAATCACCTTCTACAAAAGGGAGTGACATTTTCATGGATAGATGAGTGCCAAAAATATTTTGATGACATCAAGCAATACCTAGCTTCTCCACCAGTCTTAACTCCTCCTCTTTAGGGGTCCCCTTCCATATTTATGTTTCAACAATGGACTTTGCATTAGGGATAATGCTTACACAAAAGAATGAAAACAATCGAGAGCAAGTTGTCTACTACATTAGTCGAACATTGGTAAGCTATGAAACCAGATATGCTTATGTGGAAAAATTGTGCTTAGTAGTGGTTTTTGCCACTAAGAAACTCAGATATTACATGCTTAGTCACACCACATATATCATAGCTCACAAAAATCCTCTACATTACATGATGTATCACACTTACAATAACACCTGCACTACAAAATGGATAATGCTTCTCATTGAATTTGATCTTGAGTTCATTAGTCAAAAATCCATAAAAGGTTAGGTCATAGTCAATCAACTTGTGAAAGCTCCACTTCCTAGTGATCAACCCTTGATTATTGAGCTCCTATATGATTCGGTATTCACTGTCACTGAACAAGAAGAAGATGTCATTCCGGAGGAAGATGTCAATATCACACTATTCTTTGATGGTTCTAAGTGCAAAAAAGGTCAAGGTGTTGGAGTCGTGTTTCATACACCACATGGGGTACCTATTCTCTTATATTTCAAACTTGACTTCCAATGCACAAAAAACAATGCAGAGTATGAAGCCTTAATCTTAGGTCTTCAAGTAGCCATAGCTATGGGCATAAAGTGTATCAGGATATTTGGTGACTCCCAACTTGTTGTTCATCAAATAAATGGAGAATACCAATGCAAGGAACCAACCATAAAGCTTTACCATGAAGTAGCAATGATATTGCTCACTAAATTTGATTGGTATGAAATCAATAGTTTGCCATGTTTGACTAATATATTTGTATATGTGATGGCCTCTCTAGGATCATTGATTCCAAAGAACTCCGTAGGAGAGGTACAACCACTCATTGTCACAATGATCTCTAAATCTGCAATTGTCCATGCTGAATCTAAGGATGAGAAGGATGTTTGCTTTATCCATTCAGAGTCGTATGAGCCTTGGTCCAACCAAATAATAGCCTTCCTCAAGTTTGGAACACTCCCATAAGATATGTCATGGACTTCTAAATACACTTTCAAGAAAAAGGTAGCTCATTTTACTCTCTTGGGGGATGTGTTGTATAGACATGGTTATGATGGAGTCCTCCTTCATTATCTCGAGTCTACAGAGGCACAAAGAGCCATAGCTGAAGCTCATGATGGTACTTGTGGTGGTCATTTTAGTGGAATGGCCATCACAAAGTGTATTCTACGCATGGGTTACTATTGGCCCACCATGGAACATGACTGTTGCACTTACATCAAGCATTTTCAAAAATATCAACAACATGCTAATTTAACTCATGTGCCATCACAAGAATTACAACCTATTCAAAGCCTTTGGCCCTTTTCACAATGGGGTCTTGATTTGATTGGAAAAATATCACCTCCTTCCTTGGGACAACATACATTCATCATCACAACCACTGAATACTTCACAAAGTGGTTTGAGGCAATTCCTCTAACCAATACAATAGGACCTCGAATTATGGAGTTTATACTTCATCATATCATCTATCATTTTGGTATTCCCTCAAAAATCATCTCTGACAATGGCAATTCTTTCAAAAATAAGGATGTTCGAGCACTTTGAAAGAAATATAATATCCAACATAGTTTCTTGACTCCTTACTACCCACAGGCAAATGGACAAGTTGAGGCTACCAACAAGACCTTAATTGCTATTCTCAAGAAACTAGTCAAAGAAAATCATCAATATTGGCATACTCAAATCCCCTTGGCATTATGGGCTTATCGAACAAGCATATGCATGCCTACTAGGGCAACACCATTTTCATTGGTCTATGGAGCCAAAGCAATTATACCTCTTGAGCTTGAGATCCCCTCATTGTGAATTTCATTGCAGGAATTCATAGATGATGATACTGCTAGACAAGCACGTTTTGACCAACTCACGCTTCTTTATGAAAGGTGGGTCAATGCTTTAGAGCATTTACGAGTTTATCAAGACCACCTAAAGCGTGCTTACAATGCCAAAGTTCATCTACGTGAATTCCAAGTAGGAGATCTTGTTCTTAAGGATAATCAACAAAACACCAATGCATTATCACATCTTCATGATAAATTTATGGCTAATTGGCTAGGTCCATACATTATCACTCAAAAAGTGGGTAAAGGAACTTATAGGCTTTCCATTCTAGAGGGAGTCAAAGAGCCTGAACCACTTAACATCATCCACTTGAGAGCATTCTATGCTTAATATGATTTATATATATGTATATATACATGGCTAATACACAAAAACAACATTGCATTTCACACATTACATTTTACACATTGCATTGCACACATTACATTTCACAAATTGCATTTCATACATTGCATTCACAACCATCTTCACACATTTCATTCACCATATTAGGGGTCATTTATTCAGTTTAGACAATAATTGATCCAATAAAGTCATGTTGCCTTAATTAGGGGCACCTTCAAATCATCATCCATCTCATTGCACCATTCCATAAAGTCAAATTATCATTTGCAAACCACATTTCCATAATCCCTAGGTGTTTTTGATCACTCATCCACTCCTAGTGTTTCTAGCAACCTCCAATACATGTCAAGTTTTATTTAGGACCAAGACACATTTTCACTAAGAAAATATTGAGTTCTGGGAATTGACTCTAACACTCTTGAACCAAACATAATCACACATCTTAAAAATATCTTGTTTCAAAGAGAGATAATACCATGATTGGGTTGAACCTCGAAGTGAAAAGGGTAATCCTTGCTTGTCCCATTATGCACATAGTCCAAAAATAAAAAATAGTGGTTTTCACCACTATCACAATCATTTCCAAACAAAAGAAAGAGTAGTAAGGATAGGGTAAAATTCTCATCACACTTCGGTTGAGAATCTAATTCCCAAAAGCTCTAAATATTTTACACATCACACACCATAGATCCTCAAGTTGTAAGGATAGAACTACATTTCTATTCAGACAGTTAGGTAGTTCGAATCTCCAAATCTTAGAGATCAAATTCTTGGACTATGGAGTCAATCTCCACTAGGGCTATAGATGCTTGACTAGGTAGTGGAGTATGCTCATGCGTGGTGACACGTCTCTCTTGAAGAGACCTCTGACTACACATAAGAACAAGCTAGCTTCTTAGTCTCCTCCATGATAGGTTTCATCTCAATTTACTCAATATGGGTTAATGAACTCACTTGCACACACATTGGTTCTTGATTACCTCGAGTCATTACCATACTCATGATTTGATAAATGAATTCACTCCACACACATTTGGTCTTAGAGAAATTAGATAAATTTTAGTGAGTTTGTTTGATATCACTAGTATGTCTAAGTCTACAAAACAATCAATTTTCCATATCAACATCCATATCATATACATGAGTCTTCCATTTCACATGCCACCATTTTGGTGCCCTTGATTAAACAACAATGCTATACATGGTCAAGTAAATTCTAAACTATGAATGATCATTAGAGCATTAATTCATTTGCATTCATACACATTATCATTGCATTATCATCCATCACACATATACACATGCATTCAAACAAAAGCATCCACACACAAGTATAACATAAAAGTAAAATCCATATCTATATATATATATAGAGATATAAATATTGCATGTACAATGAATGCCCAAAGGCTATATACAATGGAGCACCAAGGCTCATATACAAAAAGTGCATCTAAGCACTATCTACCATCTATAGGAGAACCCTTGTGATCCTGATGGAGCCCTAGACCTAGAGCCACTATGCCTAAATGATCCAAATATGGAGGAAGAGGGTCAATCTGGCAGCCTAATGTGGTGCTGCATCAATAGATCCTCCAAATCTTGGATGTATCCATATTGGGATCAAAGGTGTAGTACATCATACCTCTGACAATGGTCCCTCTATGCTAGCTCTACTTGGAGCCTCACGATCCTATCCTCACCTCCACTTGTAGCCATCCATACCTCTAGCTCCACCCATAGCCAATCTATCTCTACATCCCAAGTTGTTATCTCTGCATCTCTATCCACTACCATCATACTCGAAGCCTTATCCACTCCTCATCACTTTGACCTGGAGATCTCTTTAGAACCTCCTCCATATCATCCATACCATCACCATCACCTCTAATCTTTGGAGGTTTCTTTTCTGCATCTCTCACCTACCTCCCTCGATTGCTAGATCAATAATATCTCCAATGTCTGGGAGCCTCATATACCTCCTCCACCTCAGCCTCTACCTCATCATCATCCTCACTACCCTCATCCACCACTTGACTTGGTACCCATGGTGGTTGTGCAATGAACCATGCATCGTACTCAGTGGTAGTCCCTGCATCATCCACATCGAGGAGATCTATCTCCTCATCATCCTCATAGGTCACCTGCCATGCCTCCACACAAGGTAGACCCATCTCATCTCGATGATGCTTGTACAACATTGGTGCCTTAGGAATCCCCTATCATAGCCCAAACTATCATAGCACCTATGAGAACTGGATCAACTCCACCTCACTCCTATGTCACCCAACCACCCATCTAGCCTATCGAACTCTCCATAGTTGCTCCCCATCACTAGTCCAAGTGGCACCTCACCATGGTCTCCAATGCACCTGATCAAGTGTCAATCCTACCCATAAATATCTGTACTCTTGACCAGTACGACTAGGATGACTCGATTGCACCTCCTTATTCACCCACCATCTCAAAGCATAGGGCTGCTCCCCATCCCATGCCTCACTAGGCAAGCCCATAGGTCGAGCCACACTAAAGTGCTCCCAACCCCAACACTACAGTAGTACATTACATCCCAACCCCTTCCACCCCTGCCTCCTCACCTTGTACAACTCCAAGTATAGCTGAGCTAGTAGAGTAGGTGCCCATGCATACACTCGAGGCTCATTGATCATATCGTATACCAGCCTGATCATGTTCCATGGGAACCGATAGCCAGTGCTGTTAGGTACCACTATGTTGGCCAATAGGAACATGACCAAGGTGGGAAATACCTCCAACTCCTTCTTGGCATACATCACCAAGTACATGATCCCTCCACCCTTCACACTCACATCCTACCATCGATCTCCAAAGATCTAGCTCATCTCATACCCCCTATCATGTCCAACCTTGACATGTAACCCCTCCACTAGCACTCAAAGAATGTGGTATACATCCTCGAGTGTCATTGTCGCCTCACCAGTAGGGAGCTAAAAGGTCCCCCTATCTGGGTCCCATCTCTCTACCAAGGTAGAAAGATACCCCTCATCTGCCCTCACCACATCAATCTAAGCTACCCCATCTAGCCCCACATCCTCCAACCAATCCCAATGCTCCTTCTATAATGCCTTTCTCACCCTTGGTATGAGAGGCAAGAACCGATGTCGAGCCTCCAAGATCCTCAACTGTAACACAACACATACACAATGCAAACACATTAATGTCACATTCATTTACAAAAAAATAATTGCACAAGTCCAAACAAGAGTGCTAAGGGCACTTACCTCAACCACCTACATCTATTCTCCCATTATCACATCCACACCCTCCATCGCCATAGCCTCCACTCCACCACACTCCTTTACTCCACCTCAAGCCTTCACTCCACCTCACTCCTTCACTCACTCACTCTCCTTCAGATGTAGCTTCTGGAACTTGTGAATGCAAGAATGAATCTGATTTTACCTCTGTAGACTATTTATAGCTATTTTTGGCATGCTCAAATTCCCATGGGCATTCACATGGTGCATTGAAATGCTCACCAACATTTGTAGAGTGGCAAATGCTTGTTGACATTTGTGCATGATGCGGACGCTAGTCGGCATATGGCTTCAAAATTTTGCAAAAATACCAAAATGCTCCCAAAATGTAGCTTACCTCCACAAAATCACTCCACATTGCATCCATGCATTCATTCCATCATCATATCATGTTTTGTGAAACCAAAAATTGATTTGGGCACTTAATTTTTGCTTGCGACCAAAAGTCGCAAAATCGCCTTACAAACTTTAAAACATCCCAAAACGGTCTGAATTTTTACAAAATGACCATATTCATCATTCTAATCATCCACCTCATCATTTCACCACTCTTTGTGATAACATGGATTGATTTGGGTGGTTAACTTTTTGTTTGCAACTCAAAAAGTTGCAAAATTGTCCAAAATTGCTTCTCAAAATGCTCCAAAACAATGCAAAATTTCACAAAATCATGCAATCCAATCATCAATGCATTTTTCATCATCACATATTCATTCCAACACCATTTTCATCCATCAAATATTGCATTTGCATTTTTTCCAAATTCACCTACAATTTCAAGTGAACCTCGTATCTAGTGGTTTATTCTATCTCCTTGGCGATTGCAGTGATTGGTTGTCCATGCAATTTGGTAAGATGTTTAGATCACCATAAGGACACTTGCTCATCATCATTCAACATCCTTTTGTTCAAAAACAAAATCACTTTTGGTCCCTCCTCTTTTGAGTGAGACTATACCAAGACCAATTTGCTCAACAACTATCATTGATGCCCTTTTCCATGGGGTTCCGAACATGGATAACATTCATCATTTCCCTTGCAATTACACCAGTCTCCGAGGATGCAGGCTGATTAAAGTGATTGAGCAGCCATTTAGAAATTCTATTTAGGAATTAGCTGCAATCATGAGTGGCCCCAAGGATAGACTATTTTCTCTTTTTTTGCATTTGCATCTTTGCATTTCAATGACGCCAAAAGGCACTTTCTTCAACAACATGGAATCACCCCAAAATTGGGGTAACTAAATTTTATTTTGAGTTTCCACATCGGGATACATCATTTACATCATTCATCATACATCTACATTTGGAAAAAATCCCTTTTTTGTTGGGACAAAAATAGAATTCACTTACATCTACACTTGCAAAAACCCCTTTCTCCATTGGGGAAAAAATAACATCAATTTACATCATTCATATCATCCACATTTACATCATACACTTGCACTTACATCATTCACCTGCATCATTACCCACAATTATGTCAATTGGCTCGTGAGACTCATTTTTCACTCATTCGCCAATTGAGGGGGTAAGCTACACTAACAAATTCTTTGTCTTCAAGATCCTCTTTGCACTCCAAGGAAAGAAAGTTGCTTCACCTCACCAAACTAGGTGTCTCATATTTTTGCACCGCATTGTGTTTCACACAACGCGATACAAAAAGGGGTATCTATAGACACCAAAATCTAGCCACTTGTCATCCATTCATATCCTCCAATCATAGTCATCCATTATATATATATATATATATATATATATATCATATAAATATTAATATTTTATATTTATATTTATATATATTTAATAAATATATATGTATTTATGTAAATAAATCCTAGCCATCCACCATGACTTAATCTCAGCCATTCATCCATCTTAATCCATGTCACATGATCAAGTTCAATCTCAACCCTTCCTCATGTTTTAATCTCGGCCACCCATTTTGTATCGTCAAAACCCTAACATGTTCAAGGGTAGATTATAAAAGATGAGTAATTTTGATGAATCAAGGTCTTAGAAGGTCCTAATTTTTGAGATTACAAATGCCCTACCATTTTTTCCATTCACAAACCCTATCCTCTTTGCCATCATCTTCTTCCCTCACCACTGCCATCGCACCCCCCATTTCCACCACCACAAAACCCTCATAAACTAGATCTGGTTCTCCCTCACTCCCATCCACCCCTAGACACCACCTAGAGTTCACATAATGCTTCTAAGCATTTTTGGAATGCTACTAAGAATTTACAACCATCGTCGAATGCCTTTGGGTATTTCCTGTAGAATAGATTTGTAGTCCGTAAGCCCTCGGATGCTTTCGGGCATTCGTGCGACTCTCAAACACAGAAGTAGGAGTATAAATCAACATTGACAAGGTAAGATATTAGTTGCATTTTATTTTATGTTTCTGCACTCTTTTTTTTAGTAAAAATTGTAGCATTTAGGGTTTTATAAGTTTTATCATTCAGAGGGCCTCACACAATGGAGCCCTCATAGGTGCTTTTAACCCCTTTTATGTTGTTTGTTGTTTGTAGGTGTAGGAACCATATTTTTGGAAGTTGTTGTAGCTAGGGTGGTCCCGTAGGGATACACAAGCCCACCCACACACTTGTTTGGATCAAGGACAAACCAGAAGACACCAGTTGTTCATTGAACTAGGGTTTTGAAACCCTATTATCTATAATCATTGTATCAAAAGTATTTGTAACCCCATATTGGGGCACATTCATTGTACAACTCGGAGATCTGCCTATATCAATAAATACTTCTAGAAACCAAAACCTAGGCATCCACAAGATCACATTTGGAACCCCACATTAAATCTTGCTTAATAAAATTATATGCCTAAGCTAAGACTTAGGTATATAAAATCCTACACATTATCCTATTTTCCAAATTTATTAAATCTGGAAAATCAGCCTAGGATACCCTACCTACCCACTAGACATGTGTCCTAGCCACCTCACCAACATCCCTTACCACATCTCATACATCCTTTTTCCCTTTGTCCCTTCACATGGGACAACCCCTACATCTCACTCCACTTGCAGCCACATCACCCTAGTTAAATGAGACACCCTGGGTGACTCACTCTAACTACCCCCTCCATTTGGTAGCCCTGTATTACCACTTATTAAACCTGGATTGCCACCTCCCATTTCCCTCCAAAACTCTAAGGAGCCTATAAAGGTATCTTCACCCCACCAAATAAGAGAGGCTAAGAATTCATACCATTAGGCTACCAAAATAGTACCAGGAGATCACATGCATCCCAAGGAAACCCAAGATATGAAGCCCAAAGGCCATATTTTGGAATAATCTACCACTCAGTCAAAATTGCCCATCTGTAGTTACACAATCAAAACCACACCTGCGTGGTTTCTCCACTGCTCATGCACAGTTTACTATTCCACACCACACATCTGTAGTTTCTCAGAGTCAAAAAGACAACATGGATATGATCAGTAAGTTTCACCTACAGTAAGGTATTTGACTTATATTTTCTATTTTTTGCAACTTTTAGTCGAGGATTTTATTGTATGATTCCTATATTTTTATGCAGGTGCTACTAAACCCTCGTTTTCCCTTTAATATGTGTGCAAGAAGTAGGTATCTTGGAGAAGCTACTGAAGTTGGAGTGGTCCCCGCATCGGATACCAGAAGCACACTCACTCCTCTGAAGCTTTAGCAAAATAATAAATGATACTAGTTGATTTGCTTGGAGAGCCCGCCATTGTTATTTGAACACTTGTATCATACAATATCATTGTAACACTACCTCCAATACACTCAGGATAATTCAAAAGCATTGTAACATTGGGAGATTTAGGCTCCCCTGTTTGTTGCAAGTATGAATAGGGTTAAGCTGTAAGAGGCTTAGAAAAATCTCTTTTCTAAGCCTAAGTGTGAAAACTCCCTCACTTTGTCGGCAAATGTTGTCGGCAGTTTGTTTCCCTATTCTCCCTAACTCCCTCCTACTTCTTCTCCTATATTCCCTCCTTATCCCTCCATTTCCTCCCTTCCCCTTATCCCTCCAACTTCTTATTCCCTTATCCTTCTCTTCGCCGACTATCCCCTATTCCCTACCTATATATTCTATATTATGTAATGGCCTATGTTGGTTGAAGGTTTTTTAATAATATTAATTTTCATTTTTTTTCGCTGCATATTTTTAATTTGTTTTTGTCCTTTGTGCGGCCTGAAAGAGTGTTCCTCGCTCATCACTGGTATCAGAGCGGGCACGGATGTCGAGGCGAGGCGAGGTCAGTGCGGGCATGATTCCCGAGGTGAGGCCAGGCGGGCATGCATCTCGAGGCAGGTCACCAACAGGGCTCGGATCTCGAGGCGGATCGCGAGCAGGCTTGGGCATGGATCCTGAGGCAGTTTGGGCATGGATCCTGAGGTGGATCGTGCACAGGTGCGGCATGAATCCCGAGGTGACACGTGGCGATGCTGAGGTGGCAACGACATGATTCCCAAGGTGACACATGGCAGCAGCATAGATTTCGAGGTGCTGACTAGGCAGCACGTGGATCGAGGCAATGGATGCAACAACACATGGATCGAGGCAGAGAGGTTGACGTGGCAGTGTGAGATTGGCTGACGTGGCAGAAGGTTCCCGAATTGACGTGCAAAATTTTGCCACGTGGTGAGTGTGCAGACTTGGCGGTTAGTGATTGGCGGCAAAACACGGCATCTGATCGGTCGAATAATTGTAGGTGCCTTTGAGTATAAAAATCCCATCACTGCATTTGCGCAGTGAATGTGGGATAATCGAAGGCTCATTTTTTTTAAAAAACAATTTCTGCCCCCCCTTATTTTAAATTTTCCCGGTGCCATTGAAGACACGTCCACGGACGTATTGCAGCGGCTAAGGTTGTCCGCTAGCCCGCAGACGACCCGGGATCGAATCCCGCTGTCGCTCAATTTTTTTTTTTTTAAAAGCTGCCACCGTCCAGGATAAAAGGGTGGAATCCCTTGTTCGTTTCAGCCAGCTGCCGTGGTGTAGCGGCAAAGCACGTTCGTCGTGCTCAGGGAGGTCGCGAGGTCAAATCGCGACAAAGGTAAAGTTTATTAAAAAAAAACTTTTTTAAAGGTTTTTTAATTTTTTATTTAAGTTTTTTAAAATTATTTAATAAATTTAATTTATATTTTCTTTAAAATTATCTTTTTAATAAAATAATTTAAAAGGTAATTTAAAAAAATATAAAAATTTATTAAATTTAAAAAAAAAAAAAAAACTTTATAAAAATTTTAAAGCCTTGTTTAAAGAGATTTTTTGAAAAGGAGAAATAATCTGCCCGTGAAATGTTAGATGTTCCGATCTGAAGGGTGCTATAATGCACTACTTTCAATTTTGAAGAGACAAACACCGGAATCCTTTGACCAAAGGGTTCAAAGTTTAGGACTACACACAGTGTTTTGTCAACTTGAAAATCAGAGGATAGCTCACCTAAGAAAGCCGGATTCTAGGTACGAGGCAGATTCAGAAGACAATATCTTCGGACAGAGGATTGAAGAGTCCAAGACTGAGCAATTTGTTTCAGATGTACGATCAAGTGCCAGTTACACACCAGGTGTACCGATAGCTGAATCGAGTGAGAGCTATACTCCACGCTCTCCTGAACCTGAACCAGAAGAAGAAGAGGAAGCAGAAGAGGAAGAAGAGGAAGAAGAAGAATAAGAAGACGACAAAGAAGAAGCAGCAGAAGAAGATCTAGAGGAAGTGGAACCTAAGATCATCATCATCAGCAGTAGTTCCGAAGCAGAACTTGAATGTACTAAAAAGGCAAGATTTGATTTGAATAATTAATCTCTTTGTACTGCTTTAAAGTACTTGTTTGCTTCGAATAAAGTTTATTTTTTATTCTGCAATGGCATCCAATACTAGTCTTACGATTCCTGAGTTTAATGGAGGCGACTATTAATATTGGTCTATTAAAATGAAAACCCTTTTGATAGGAAAAGGTCTTTGGGATGTAGTCGAAGAAGGCTATACAGAACCAACTGCTGCTGAATGGGCAGCTTTCTCTAATGCTGATAAAAATGCAAGAAAAGAAGCACAAAAGAATAATGCTTTTGCCCTTTATCACATTCATGCTGCCTTAGATAAAAGTATCTTCCATAGGGTTGCATCTTATGTAATTGCACAAGATGCCTGGAATGCCTTAAAAGAAAGCTATAGAGGCAGTGACCAAGTGAAGCAGGTAAAACTGCAAACTTTGAAACGAGATTTTGAGAATCTCAAGATGCAAGAGAATGAAAGAGTCAAAGATTACTGCGTGCGAGTGAAAGATGTAGTCGACAAGATGGTCACACTAGGGGAGGATATTAAGCCAAAGATGATGGTGAAGAAAGTGTTGAGAACACTTCTTCCTAAATGGAATTCTGTTGCAATAATTATTGAAGAATCCAAAGACTTAACCACATTGTCTTTTGATGCATTAACTGGTTCACTTCTATCACATGAAGAGAGGTTACAGGAAACTCCTACCACCAGCTATGGAGGAGATGATAAAGCTTTTGCCACACATGAAGGAAGAGGTAGAGGCCGCGACAGAGGACAACAAAGAGGTAGAGGCAGGAATAATCAAAGAGGGGGAACTCCTAACAGAGGAGGATCATCCAATAGAGGTGGAAATCAGAATAGAGGAGGACAGTAGAAATATAGAGGGAAACAATCTGGTAAAGGAAAAGGAGGAGATAAATCAAAACAAGTTTGCTACAATTGTGGCAAACCTGGCCATTATGCTCGAGATTGTTGGTCAAAGACTTCGCAAGGAAGCGACGAGCAACTAGAGCAGTCAGTTTGGGAATTTTTGAGAAGAGGAAGAGTCCTCAAATCTCTTTCTTTCTTATGGCCAGACAAAGCAAAATATGAATGATACATGGATTTTGGACACTGGGTGTTCAAATCACATGAGTGGCAAAGAATAACTCTTTGCTAAGTTAGACTCCTCATACAAATCCAGCATCCGATTGGGAGATGACAAGTCATTGGCAGTTGAAGGCATTGGAGCTATGGAGGTTCCAACGAAAGAAGGCATCAAGCAAGTAAGTGATATCTATTACAATCCTCATCTTCAACACAATCTTTTAAGTGTTGGTCAGATGCTTGAAAAAAATTATAAGTTGATATTTGATGAGGGTAAATGCACCATTTTTGACAAAAACAATAGTAATAGAATCATTACACAAGTGCCAATGTCGAAGAATAGATTATTTCCTTTGAATTTTGGCTAGCCAGGAGGAAATAAGTTAGCAAATGTTGCAATTACTAATCCAAGTGTCCTATGGCACTTGAGATATGGTCACTTGAATTCAGCCAGTTTGAAAATGCTAACTTCATAAGCAATGGTAACTGGACTTCCCAAAATTCAAGATAGTAAGGAAGTCCGTGAAGGGTGTGCCTTGGGCAAGCATGCCAGATCGAAATTTCCTCATGGACAAGCATGGAGAGTCAGCTATCCTCTTCAGTTAGTGCATTCAGACATCTGTGGTCCGATGCAGACCAAGAGTCTAGGTAATAACTCTTACTTCCTACTTTTCATTGATGATTGCACAAGAATGTGTTGGATATATTTTTTGAAGCATAAGGATGAAGCATTTGCATGCTTTGTTGATTTTAAAGCAAAATTTGAAAGTGAGAGTGGATATTCTATAAAATGTCTTAGATCAGATAGAGGAGGAGAATACTCCTCTAATCAGTTTTTGAATTTTTGTAAACATCATGGCATCAAGAGGCAATTCACAACTGCCTACACTCCACAGCAAAATGGTGTAGCAGAAAGAAATAATCGAACCATTGTGGAGATGGCAAGGTCAATGCTTCAGACAAAGCATTTGAGTAATTCATATTGGGGAGATGCAACAAGGACTAGTGTTCACATCTTGAACAGAAGTCCTACTTCAAGTTTGAAAGGGAAGACACATTACCAAGCCTGGTATGGTAAGAAACCAAATGTGAAGTATTTCAGAGTATTTGGTTCATTGGCATATGCTCACATTCTCGATGAGCTGAGAAAGAAGCTAGATCCAAAGAGTCAGGCATGCATTTTTGTAGGGTACTGTGAAAACACAAAGGGTTATAGACTCTACAATCCTACGACTCGAAATATAGTGGTTTCAAGGGATGTGATTTTTGATGAAGGGGGAGAGTGGGGTAAGCCCCAAATATACAGCGATGTTGAGTCACATGATACAAGTTCTCAGCAGGTGCAACAGCAGATACCACAGAAAGGCAAGAAATCTCCACCTTCAAGCCCAAGTTCTTCTAGTTCATCTTCCTCACCAAGTCCTTCTCCACAGAGACTAGCAAGTTCCTCACCAATGGACATTGATCCTCCATCCAAAGGTAAGAGAACTTTACAGTATCATCCATCATCTCAGATGTTGGATACAAATTTTTCAAGAAGATATACTAGGAGTCAAGCTAGTGAAATGGAATCTGTTTTACATAGATTAGAAAGTATGCACTTGTATGGTGATGATGAATCCCAACAGGAACCTAGGGGAGATCAAGTTAACTATGCTTTGTTAACTAGTGCACAGCTTGAACCTTCTAGTTATGAGAAGGCCTGTACTCAGAATATTTGGCAAGATGCCATGAAAGAGGAGATAACCTTTATAAAAAATGACACTTGGGAGCTCGTGAAGCTTCCTAAAGGAAAGAAATGTGTTGGCTGTAAATGGATCTTCAAGACCAAATTTAATGCCGATGGAAGCATTGAAAAGCATAAGGCACGATTAGTGGCAAAGGGTTTTACCCAAAAATATGGAATAGATTATGAAGAGACTTTTGCTCCTGTAGCCATACAGGAGACTATCAGAATAGTTCTTGCCTTAGCTGCACACAAAGGATGGAAAGTCCAACACATGGATGTGAAGAGTGCATTTCTCAATGGTTACTTGACAGAAGAAGTGTATGTTGAGCAACCATAGGGATTTGAAGTGCAAGGTAAGGAACACCTTGTTTACAGATTGAAGAAGGCACTCTATGGTCTTAAACAGGAACCAAGAGCTTGGTACTCATGCATTGATGGGTACTTCAAAGATTATGGGTTCACCAGGAGCAAAAATGAACCCACACTTTACTACCTAAAGCAAGGTAAAGACATCCTCATAGTTTTCTTGTATGTGGATGATCTTATTTTTATGGGTAGTAATGAAAAAATGAATATGGAGTTCAAACACTCCATGATGACGCAGTTTGAGATGAAGGATCTTGGCTTAATGCACTACTACCTTGGAATGGAGGTTCATCAATCAGATACAGGGATCTTCATCTATCAACATAAGTATGCTCAGGATATGATCAAGAAGTTTGCTATGGAGCATTGCAAACCATTTGCAACTCCAGTTGGACATGGGATCCAATTAAGCAAATATTATGAAGCACCAAAAGTTGATGTGACCACTTTCAAAAGCATGGTTGGGAGTTTGATGTTTCTTGCCAAAACTAGACCAGATATTCAGTATGTTGTATCTCTTGTTTCTAGATTTATGTCTAACCCCTCTGAGCTGCATTTGTAGGCAGCTAAAAGAATTTTGAGATATGTGAAAGGTACATTGGATTTTGGAATCCAGTACCATAAATGTAACACTATCAAGCTTGTAGGTTTCAGTGATAGTGATTGGGGTAGTAATATTGATGACAGGAGGTCAACATCAGGAAATTGTTTTAATCTTAGATCAGGACTAATAACTTGGAGTTCAAAAAAGTAGACAGTAGTAGCGCTATCTTCAACATAAGCTGAGTATATAGCAGTTACTTATGCAAGTACTCAAGCCTTGTGGCTAAGGAAAGTACTAGAAGAGATTGGAGAACAACAAAGTGGTCCAACCAGAATCTACTGCGACAACATCAGTGCCATTTAGTTGGCATATAATCCTGTCCACCATAGCGAGAACCAAGCATTTTGATATGAAGTATCACTTCATCGAGAGATATGGTGGAACATGAAATTGTTGAGCTTCAATACTGTCACACTTTGGAGAATGTTGCAGACATCTTCACCAAGGCGATGACTAAAGCTCAATTTGTAAAGCTGAGAGACTGTGTAGTCAGTCCTCTCAAATTTAAGGGGGAGAATGTTGTAAGTATGAATAGGTTTAAGCTGTAAGAGGCTTAGAAAAATCTCTTTTCTAAGCCTAAGTGTGAAATCTCCCTCACTTTGTCGACAAATGTTGTCGGCAGTTTGTTTTTTAAAACCCTATTCTCCCTAACTCCCTCCTACTTCTTCTCCTATATTCCCTCCTTATCCCTCCATTTCCTCCCTTCCCCTTATCCCTCCAACTTCTTATTCCCTTATCCTTCTCTTCGCCGACTATCCCCTATTCCCTACCTATATATTCTATATTATGTAATGGCCTATGTTGGTTGAAGGTTTTTTAATAATATTAATTTTTGTTTTTTTTTGCTGCATATTTTTAATTTTTTTTTGTCCTTTGTGCGGCCTGAAAGAGTGTTCCTCGCTCATCACTATTTTAATACAAAAGAGATAGTTCTTTTATTGCAAGTGTTCATTCGTGTTTATTTGTTTAGTGTTGATTATTTTGCTACAAAAAATAGTGATCATGGTGGGACCACCTAAGGGTTCTATTTGTCTTTGCCTTGCTTATATATGGTTACTGATTTGGATTTTCTATGGTTGAAGGTTTTGGGAGTTCGAGCATGCAAATATTCGATATCGAGACTTACGAATTTGGAACCTATTTTTGTTTGGCCTTACGGCTAAGAAACCATGCACATACAGTTACAGATCTACAAAACTATGCACCGATGGTTGGATGCCTGAGGAACCACGCATCGGAAGTCGCAGCACTATGGAACCTCGAATTAGTGGTTGAGCACATTGGAAGGAGCAGTGAAATAATAATAGGTATGCACACCTAAAACCCTATTTCCTCTATTTTAAATTTTAGCATTAAATCTAGGCTAGATTAAGAGTCTCTGTCCTATGTGCCCTTGTTTATATTTAGGTCACAGGTTAGGCATACATTAAATATTCATAAAAAAAAATTAAATCAAAAATCTGCATTTCATATCAGTTAGTAGAGCATGTGCATAGCCTAGTTAGAAATTATCTAGGCACATTCAGGTTTCAAGCCTATCTTGCCTCTATTTGGTTACTCAGTTGAAACCATGCATCCATGGTTGGGATTTCCCAAACACTCGCACGTGATTGGTGAACCACGCAAACACGGTTTGTAGAACCAACCGCTTACCCACGATTGGCCTTGATAATAGAACCTTGTCATAATTTGCTCAAAATTAGCAATTTCAGCCTCCGATCTATTTTTATTTGTTGTTATCTATTTCCTACTTTCTGCATCTTAGGCAATAAATAGAATTGCATACTAGTATTGCATTACACAATAATTAAATGAAGCCATCACACACTCACTTGAATATTGGACAAGGTTGGACTTCATCACCGAACCCCAACATATTTACCTTGTTCATGGCCAAGGCCGGCTCCAAGAACCATCTTAGCCTGGAAAATAGCATGCATTCCTCTTTGGATGGTGTATCGCTACCCATAGTGGACTGAATGAGGACCAGTAGGACCTAGGCTCCCTCATCAAATTTGGGTTTCATCTCCAAGTCCTGGTGGTTTTTACAACTCGGACTTCATCACTGAAAAGTGTGTGAGAAAGTTTAGGTGAAATTTGTAGACTCATTTTAGGCCTAAACATTTGCACATCGTTTTTCTTTTTTTAACCAAAAATAAAATAAAAAACTTTTCAAAAATAAAAAATAAAATAAATCAAACTTTGCATGGACTTAGGAACAAAAACTTTTTTGTTTGTTTACTTTGAGTATTTTTTTTCTTTGTGATTTCATCATGCATTCACACACATACATTTGCATATTACACCTCATCCCATATTTAGCGTATGGTAATAACCCATGGTCAGACCAGAAGGTTAGCCCTAGTTTAGAGCCAGTTATCTTCTCCCATGGATCCATATCAGTCTTGTCAGACCCCTAACACTTTGGTGGTAGGGCAAGGTAGTGTCTCCCCTACTATGTCCTAGAAATTTAATGTAGGGTCCTCTAGTAGTGCCCCTAGTTTTGACATAGATGTTATGCATAGAGCTACCCATAACGCTATTCCTAAGACTCATAGGAGTGAGCCACTTATGATAATGGATGGTCGTGTCACATACATAGACATGGACGTTGTTAGGCTTCACCTAAATGCAGCTAGTATGGTCTTTCCATCATTGCCTCCACTTACCATTCCATCCTAAACCATTCCATCATCCCATCTAGAAGTCGTCTTCCCACACCCATAATATTCTAAATAAATCTTTGTGAACCCACCCTTCGAACCGACTATTGCCACCTTAACCACATAATCATCTATCATCATCTAACCAACAACCCATCATATTTCCAAACCAAAATATTATTTGCACCAAACCCCTTTACGAAGCATAAATTAGTGTTAATTCATAAATCCTTGTATATATTCCAACCAATTTAATCATGTGTTATAGTTGTACCAAGGTTTTATAGGGGCTATTAGTATGGTCACCCATGGGAAAATACAAGTGAATATCACAACCCAAGTAGTGCAAGCTCCTATAGCATAGCTTAATATGCCCATACAACTAGACCCATCCATTCCACCTCCACCCATCCACAACCCAAATCATCCATCTCACCCAATCATCACCCTAAGAAGTTGGTTGACGCAGAGTTTGAAAATTACATCAGCCAAACTATCAATATACGAGCTAATACAAAAATCTCCCCCACATCGTGATGCATTGATGGAAATTTTTAAATCCCTCGAAGTGCAATCAGAAGACCCTAACATGTTTAAAAATTTTATGGGGAGTGTCCAAAAATGCATGGAGCCCTTAAGAGCATTTTATGACTTTGAGGAGAAGAGTGTATCATAAGATTTACCAGATTATCCATTGCATATAGTTTCTCATATTGATAGAAAACCATTCAATAGAGTGCTCATTGATACCAATTCCTCCATAAATCTTATTACTACACTTGCCATCAAGCATATAAACCTACCATCATCCCATATCACATCATCCACCTTCACCTTGAGGGCCTTTAATGATGCCTTATGTTCCATTCTGGGTAACGTAGTTCTACCTATCACCATGGGGTGAAGACCATCCATGTACTCTTCCACATCTTGGAAGGGGTAATTCAATATATCATACTTCTTGTATGCCCATGTATTAGAGAAATAAAGTGTGTGCCCTCGATATTACACCAATGTCTGAAATATGTACACGAGGGTAAAGTTCATTTCATTTAAGAAAACACTGATCCTTTTAAGTATTACAACTTGATCTCAAATATCTATGAGCCATTGCTTCCATCCATCCACCTCTCCATTCATCCACTCATCATCTGCATCACTCCTACTAACATCACATCATCTAAAGCACCCATCCTAAATACATTACCTGATAGTAGATCCTGCTTTCGCATCCCAAAAAACCAAGCTAAATCAACCCTCATCCACCTCATTCCATTTTTCAATCATGCCTAAACACCTCACTAACCAACCATCCACTTCATTAGCCATACTTCCTACTTCACAAACACCATTCACATTTTCAGACCAACCAAGTCCACCTCCATCAACCACTAACAATCCCATCAAGCCTATTCCACCTCAAGCCTCACCACCCATTGTCTTGTAGATAGGATCACATATCCAAGAGGAGCCATCACCAAGTGGATTATCATATTCACTTGAACCTCAATTCACCATCGAAGCGTCCACCTCATCTACTCAACCATCCATATCTCAACCGACCCAAGTTGTAATTCATCTTGTCAATCCAAGTATTGGCGAGTACAATGTTGAAAGTGTCACAGTTATACTGCCTATCTAGTCAGTCAAATATTATGGTTACCCGTACAATCCATATTTAGATATAGGTTCAATGTATGCAATGGGTTCCTATAGGCCCAAAATGGCCACATCCTTAGAAAACTTTGAAAATTTATTCTAAGGCATGGACACTCCCCATAAATATTCTTGGCAGAGGAAGGTCAATCAGTTTGAGCGGGTAGGGGAAGCATCCAAGGATATCAAGAACAAGGAACCAGAGCAGTTGCATATCTATAATAGAATGATGTTCTCAAGAAATATGAATGGTTCAAATTTAGTTTCTAACAACCACTATCAGACCAGCAAGTTGTAGATTCAAGCTGCCATGGCAGATGACTTCTAGTGGATTTATCGAAATCAATAGGTGAATGAAATAATGCCAGCATGGCTATCTATTGATCTATCATATGCTAAATCCTTGTAATGTCTCCTCTAATTTATTTCATTGTAAACTATAAATAGAGGTTGAACCCTTGATTTTTAGGGTCAACTCTAGCACATTTTCTTGCCCTACTATGTAACATTTTTACAAACTAATGGAAGGAGCATTACTTAGATTTTTGACTTAAGATTTGTTATCTTTGATATCTTTCATTAAGAGTTTCGAGCTGTGAATTGTATTTTTGTCAATGCTATAATGGTTAGTTCATTCCATTTGTATTGGATTACTAGTTGTTAAGGTAATTGAAATTTGTTCATAGTTAGATCTGTGTTGGCAAGAAGTTTATTTTTGCAAAGTCTGATTATTGATCTATTATACTAAGTTGGATTTTTGATATATTAGACATTGAAATTTCTTCTTGGAACATATCTCTATTCTACTTAATTGTATGAATATTTCATGGTTTTGGGTGTTGCTAATCCTGAGTGTGGGACACTAGAAGTAGTTTTCTAGAGGTTTTTCCTATGGATGTCTATGTTGTTAGCCCTATCTGACCACTATTAATGCATAATTTCCCAACCCTAAACCTTTTTCTAACCCTATTCCTCAAAATCCTTATTGAGCTTAATTGAGTCAACATTTTATTCAGTTGACAAGGAACCAACCTACTCTAGAGGTTGGGTTGAAGTAGTATTTGGTCCATCCAATGTTGAGTTTTGAGCTATGACTATCGGGTGCAATCCTAGCCAAAAAATTGGAAGATAGATAGTTGTAGTATCAAGTAAAACTTGATGACAATTCAGATCCCAATAATTTTGGCATGCCTGGTGGGACATGTTTGCAAGAAACACTAAAACACATTATATTATTTATTGTTTTTATCTTTTCTCGAAGGAGTCAATATTTGGTGAATTGTCTTGATCTTGCTAAGCGGTGATTAGCAAATTCACCTGGTGACTCCCTGGTTTGTGAATCCATAAAAGTTATCCCTATAGCTTGCAGTTTTTCATGAATACTAGGTCATCCATGAGCAATAACCCAGACTCATTTTTCTACTATGAGCTACCTTATAGAGGATCTACTGTCATAAGGAAATTGAATCAAGATTTTCATTTAGACCAAACTCCTCCTAAGGATAATCCCACATTACACCCAAGGCCACCTCCAATAGGAGTTACACCTGGGAACATAGCCCAACATCAAAATGCAGTTCCAAATCAGCCCTTACAAAAATATCCTAGCTGGAATACAGCTGGCCCCCTTAGAGTAGCTCAAATGTATGATATTCCTCAAGCTATGTCTAAGGCCATTCCCACCTATGATGGATCTGGTAAAAATGCATATGAAAACTACCAAGATATTCTAAATCTGGTAGCAATACAAAATATAAAAAATGAATATGATATTGTGAAGATCCTAGCCCTATATTTTAGAGGAAAGATTTTGCATTGGTTCAGGACCCTTGAAGACAATACTATTACCTCATGGGAAACACTGGTTGAGCCCTTTGTGGAGGAATTTAATGAATTTGCTGATCATTTTTCCCTCCTTAATTAGTTCACATCTATGCAAAAGCATCAGCAATAAACCATTTCAGATTTCAACTTGAGGTTCAGTAAGACCTGGAAGAGAGTTCCTCCTATAGCTAGACCAGTTGCAAGCCTTGCTTACATGTATTACATCAGACCACTTGGATCAGATTTAGACTTGCAAAGCCAACAATCCTAGGTAGAGATCTTTTCGCAAGTCATGCTGATAATATCCTGATTAATGTGGGAAGGTTACCCCCAAAATCTGTGTTGCCCTACAATTTAAAAATCACTAATGTCCAAGGTCAAACAACTACTTCATCTTATATGGATCCTCTTCCTTTTGTATCCCTATTCCCATAGATAACTCTCATTCCTCATTCAAAAGCACCAGTTTTTGTAGTTCCTTTCCCTCCCCTTCCTTCTTAGATTCCCTAAGAATCCTATGTTCTCTTTGATATCTAGAAAACCTTGAAAAATCTTAGCAACAAGATGAATTCAATGGAAAAGAGATAAATGGAGAGGTCTCAACAAAGGAGATTTCCTTATATGAATAAGAATCAAAGACTTGGTCCTAGCAATAGCATTGGGGTCATAGTAAATGCAGTGCAAGAACATTCTGAGTGTTCTTTAGAAACAAATCTAGTGAATGTATGGTGTCTGGTGTAAAATGATCCTCATGATTCACAATCATGTGTTATGTACCAAAACCATGTACAACAGGCTATGGAGAAAGTAGAGAGAAATAATAAAGGAAGAGTGAACATGCTCTGGAAACCAGATCAAATCATGGTTGGAAAAGATCTTGATGAGGGTGGACCTATTTCTATCATGAAAAGGTCAGGAAAGAAGACACTGCATTTTGATCCAAAAAATATGGGTCAATTTTAGGTCCCTCTCAGAAGAAGGACCCACCTTCCTATAGTAGTGATACTTTCTCTATCCTCCAGGCCAAAGAAAAGGAAGTCTGTCTTCCCAAGATATTTGAGAAATAAACTGAAGGGGATAGGATGAGATCCAAGAATGAAGCTCAAGAGAGGCTTAGGTTCCCTTCTATTACCAAGAGACAGAGAATTGAGGCCTAAGTTACCTATCTCTACCAAGTTTTAATACAACATTATGGAAGAAATGAAGAAGATACCATCTAAATCTAGCCTATGTGATACTCTCTTAATTCTTGGCCAAATAGACCTGCTAAAAGCTTTGTTGAACAAATATCCATAGGAAAAAATAGGCCACCACAATCCTCAGCATACCCTTTGAAGATAAGGATATGTCCCCTACCTCTTTAAAGAACAAAACCCCTCCTTTTTACATTTCTCTAAGGATGGGGGGTGGATTGTTCGCAATTGTATGATTGACTTAGGGGCATCTACTACAGTCGTGCCTAAAGCAGTTTGCGAGGAGATGGGTATGGAGTACACCAGATCTTGACTTGGAGTTCAACAACTATACGGGACACCAGTGAAAATAGTGGCGGTGATAAAATATGTCTTGATGAGGCTACATAGATCACTTGAGGTAACCATAGTGCAAGAGATAGTGGTGGTGGATCTAGAGCCTTATTTTATCTTATGCCTTTCAAGAGAATTCACTGCAAAATCAGGACGATGCATGTATATGGACTATTCCAGTATGGTGATTCCTTTTAAAGGAAAGAGGATAAGAATAACATCCAAGTGTTGGCAATTTTGGGTACCTTGGGTACATTGCTTTTGCTCAAGTGAATAAGTTGTCATTGATGTCAAGAAGCTTTTAAAGGAATTTGATTTGATGTAAAATAATTTGTTTTGATGAAGGTTCGGCATGACAGGTTCGAAAGAAAGTAAGTTTGAAAAATGTCGCGATATCGCGACATGTCGCATTTTTGCGACTTAAGCAGGAGAGAGAAAGCTTTTTAGAAAAGTGTCGCGATATCGCGACATGTCACGGTTTCACGACTCAAAGAGGAGAGAGAATGTTCGAGTCGAAATGTCACGATTTCGTGACATATTGCAAGGAAGGTTGGTCGGACGAAAAAGTGTCGCGATTTCGCGACATGTTGCAGGAGAGAGAGTCCGAAAGAAAAAGTGTCGCGATTTCGTGACATAATGTAGGAGAGAGAGTCCGGGAGAAAAAGTGTCGCGATATCGCGACATGTCGAGTTTTCGTGACCCGAAGAAAAGAAAAGCGCTAAGGAGAAGAACTATCACGATTTCGCGACATGCTAGATGCGAATGTTCCAAGTGAGAACTGTCACGATTTCGTGACATGCAGCAAAGGGAAGAGTATGAAATGAGAAGCGTCACGATTTCACGACAGGTTGCAAAGAAGACGTACGAAAGTTGAAAGCGTCGCGATTTCGTGACAGGTTGAAGAGAAAGCTTATGGATGCAGAAAGTGTCACGATTTCGTGACAGAGACAGTAAGCAAGTCTTCAACAGAAGAAGCGTCGTGATTTCGTGACGAATTCAAGAAGGAAGAGCTCGAAGGCGAAAGCGTCGCGATTTCGTGACATGTTCTAGTTTCGCGAGCGTAAGGCAGAGAAAAGCATAAGGCAGCGAAAGTGTCACGATTTCGCGACATGTTCCATTTTCGCTAGTGCAAGCCGAGAAGAGTGCAAGGAAGCAAAAGTGTCACGATTTCGTGACATGTTTTGTTTGCGGCCTAGGTGCAAGCGCAAGAAGAGGTTGAGAAAGCGAAAAATGTTACGATTTCATGACGAAGTGAAGATGACGTCGGCAATAGGCTAGGGGCGAAGTGCTCACGAGGTGAATCGTCGACAAAAGCCATAAGATAGTGTACGGTTGCAAAGGTGTCGCGATATCGCGACATGTTGTAGTTTCGCGGCAAAAGCTACAAAAGAGTTGCAGAGGCAGTGAAGCCGACAAAGTTAAATTTGGGCCGACGAAGATTAGGGTTTGCAATCGACGTAGTTTAGGGTTGTGCAGCCGACTAAGATCAAGGTTTTGATCTTGAAAGTATTAGTATAAAAGGAGGGTTGTTCGAAGAGTTAGAGTATCGATTTTGAATGTGCGTTGAAGTGCGCGAGATGCAGTCGAAAGAGTGCAAGAGTGCAGAAGTGGCGAGATGATGTCGAAGTGTGCGAGATGCAACCGAAAGAGCGCAAGAGTGCAGAAGTGGCGAGATGATGTCGAAGCATGCAAAGTGAGCGCAACAGGCAAAGACGAACGAGGACATTTGTGCTAGACCGAAGGACTATGTTTAGTGCAAATTCGAGGACCAGCTTTGGAGGTGATAGAGTTGAGAACGAGAGGTCTCCGGCCAGAGCGGGGAGGACAGGTGTCTTCTGTGGATAGAGTTCCATTTGCTAAGGGCAGCGGAGGCAGAGGTTTTCTAGAGGATCACCAGCCAAAGCAGAGCTAGGGGATCGGTGTCTCCTGTGGGTTGGTGCCCACGAACTCGAGTTTAGGGGATTGGTGTCTCCTTTGGGTTGGTGCCCATAAACTTTGTAATCGGGAAAGGTATTCCCAGAAATTGATTGATAAAATTTAGTGAAAGATTTTATCCGTGGATGTAGCCCAACCATTATGGGTGAACCACGTTAAAATGGGTCTTCAATGTGTGATGCTTTCTGTCTTGATTAATGCTGTGTTGATGCCTCTGTTATCTAAAGTTAAAATTGTTAATTGGTTAAGTCTTATACTGTTCACCCCCCCTCTCAGTATAAGCTTGTGTTCTTCAATTGGTATCAGAGCGGGTTTCTCCGGAAAGAGCCTAACAACTTGGAGAAGGATCTATCAGAGGAACATACAGATTCAGAAAGAGATGAAGAGGTTGGGTTCGATCTCAAAGGTGAATTCTTCTTGGCTTTAAAAAGGCTTGAGAAATTCAGGGAAGAAAATTTTGTTCTCAAGCATCAATGTCAGGAAGAAGAGATTGCAAGATCAAGATTGTCTCAAAGAGTTATAGACTTCAAAATTCTAGTTGAAGAAGGAAAGAAGGTTGAACAGGTTCTGACAGAGGCTTTAAAAGGAAAGGAAGCGATTGCGAGAAACTAGAAGAAGAGGTTATGTCTCTTAGAGTGAAGTTGGAAAAATTGGCTCTCAGACAGAATACTCCGTATGACAAGCAAAAGAAGGATGGTATCACTATTCATGAAATAGGGTCTTCAAGCAAGACCAATCTTCATCCTGAAGAGCGGTGGATTCCAGTTGGTCACAAGAAGAACAATCATCCAAGGCATCAAAACAGGTTACATAATACTTTCCATGGCTATTGTTTTTCTTGCAAGAATTTTGGTCACAAAGCTATGCATTGCAATAAATCCTTGAATAGCCATAGTAAGGAATATGTTAACTCTTTTGCACCACTTATGAATAAAAATTTCATGTGTTACAAGTGCAAGAATTTTGGGCATACAGCAAGGATGTGCGGTTTGGATAGATCTAGCCTTGAGTTCACTAAAAAGAAAAATGAGATCAAATCTAAGTCAATGATAGTTCAAACTGCTTTTCATGCTCAAGACAAAGTAGAAAAATGGTATCTTGATAGTGGTTGTTCAAAACATATGGCTGGTGAAAAGGAAAAGTTTTTGGTCTTAAAACAAACAAACCGAGGAACAATCGAGTTTTGGAGATAATAGGTCAGCTAAAATCTGTGGTAAAGGGACTCTTAGTTTGGATGGGAAATCCAAAACAGAAAATGTGCTTTATGTAGAAGGCCTAAGACATAATCTTCTAAGTGTGAGTCAACTTTGTGATCAAGGGCACATAGTATCTTTCTTTTGAGATAGATGTGAGATAAGTAAAGAAAAAAATGGAAAACTCATTGCGAGTGCTACAAGGACTCCAAACAATCTTTACATTTTGAGTGAGATAAAAAGGGAAAAGTGTTTTCTAACTCAAGAAGATGAGAGTTGGCTATGGCATAAAATATTGGGGCATTTGAGCTTTGATAATCTCGTCAATATTAGTAACAAGGAAGCAGTTAGAGACTTGCCCAAAATAAAGAGGCCCCATAATATCATTTGCGGTCCTTGTCAACATGGAAAACAGACCAAAACCAGTTTCAAATCAAAAGGGTATACTTCTTCAAAACCTTTGGATCTTATTCATATTGATTTATGTGGCCCCACCGAACTCAGAGCATTCAGGGAGAAAGCTACTTCATGTTGTTTATAGATGATTATTCTAGAATGACTTGGGTTACTTTTCTAAAAGAAAAATCTGAAGCTTTTGAAAAATTTAAAGCGTTCAAAGAAATGATTGAAAATGAGACTGACAAGAGAATCAAATGCTTAAGATCAGACAGAGGAGGAGAGTTCACTTCAAATGAATTTGTGGAATACTGTGAGCAACAAGGAATCAAAAGAGAATATTCAGCGACAAGAACTCCTCAACAAAATGGAGTAGTTGAAAGGAAAAACAGAACTATTGAAAATATGGCTAGAGCTATGTTAAATGAGTTGAAACTCTCATATGGCTTTTGGAAAGAAGCAGTCGAGTACAACGGTCTACATTATCACCGGGGCCCAACTTAGAGTCAATCATCATAAAACTCCTTATGAGTTGTGGAAAGGAAGACCAGCTACGGTAAAATACTTCAAAGTGTTTGGGAGTAAGTGCTTCATCGGAAGGGAAGATCGAGAATGCGGGTAAGTTTGATCCTAGGTGTGATGAGGGAATCTTTCTTGGATATTCCAGCGAAGCAAGGCCTACGAGATGCTTCAACAAAAGAACGCATACGGTCGTAGAGAGCATAAATGTAACGAGTTGATGAAAAGATAGGGATAAGAGAACCGGTCAAGGAACTCGGTGATGAAATTTGTCAAGAAGAATTGAGAGAGGTTTCAGATGAAGAAGAGGAAACACAACAAGTCGCTTCCCAAAACTCCTTCACGATATGTTCGAAACATCATCCCAAAGATTTGATCATTGGTGATCCAAAAAGTAGGCAAACAAGAAGAAGAGTCATACCTTCACACGATTCTACAAATGTTTCATTATTATCTCGGATTGAGCCAAAATATTTCGGTGAAGCATGTGCAGATAAATTTTGGGTAAAAGCAATGGATGAAGAGCTAAATCAAATAGAAAAAAGTGAAACTTGGGATTTGGTTCCAAGACCTAAGGACAAGAATGTCATTGGCACAAAATGGATATTCAGAAATAAACTCAATGAGGAGGGAAAGATTGTCAGAAACAAAGCTAGGTTAGTCTGCAAAGGTTATGCTCAAGTAGAAGGTGTTGATTTCGAAGAGACGTTCGCTCCTGTTGCTCGTCTTGAAGCTATCAAAATGTTTTTGGCCCTTTCAAGCTTCAAATCATTCAAGGTATATCAAATGGATGTAAAGTCGGCTTTTCTAAATGGGGTGTTGGTAGAAGAAGTCTACATAGAACAGCCAGAAGGAGTGTCTCTCACAGAACGGTCAGACTATGTGTGTAAACTGAAAAAGGCCTTATATGGGTTAAAGCAAGCACCAAGGGCGTGGTACTCAAGACTTGACAGTTATCTTCATGAGCAAGGCTTCGGGAAAGGCGTGGCAGATAGCAATTTGTATATTAAGAATGAAGGTGATGATATGTTGATTATGGTTGTCTATGTTGATGATATTATTTTTGGGGGAAATAATACTCAGATGTGCAAAGTTTTTGCTAACACCATGCAGAAGGAATTTGAGATGTCTATGATTGGAGAGTTGTCATTCTTTTTAGGTCTTCAATTGCTCAATCAAAAGACGGTGTATTTCTCTCTCAAGGAAAGTATATCAAAGAAATGTTGAAGAAATTTGGGATGATGGACAGACAAACCGGTATGTACTCCAATGATTACGGGGTGCAAGATGAGTAAAGACGATGAATCTCCGATGGGAGATCGAGAGGTTGTACAGATCAATGATTGGCGAGTTTATTATATGTTACGGCTACCGAGACCGGATATCATGCGGGCGGTTGGGTTAGTAGCAAGATTTCGAGGTAGCTCCAAAAGATTCTCATGTTACGGCGGTTAAGAGGATATTCGAGATATCTGAAGGGCACTATGGACTTTGGGCTTTGGTATCCCAAAGGTGATGATTTCACCCTCACGGCCTATTCGGATGCAGATTGGGCGAGCGATGCGATGACGGGAAGAGCACTAGTGGTGGAGCATTCTTTCCGGGAAAGAGTTTGGTTTCTTGGCTAAGTAAGAAACAACCTTCGGTTTCCTTATCTACAACGAGAGGCTGAATACATAGCAGCGATGGTTTGGGTGTACACAAGTTTTATGGATGAAAACCACCTTGGAGGATTTCAAAGTCAAGCATGAACAACCCATCTCCATATTTTGCGATAATACGAGTGCCATAAGTATTTCCAAAAATCCGGTAATGCACTCAAGGACAAAACATATTTCCATCAAGTATCACTTTCTAAGGGAGAAAGTGCAAGACAAGCAGGTCAAGCTAGAGTATGTGCCTACTAAAGAGCAGATTCGAGATATCTTCACCAAACCTCTTCCAAGAGATACGTTTGAGTATCTAAGGGAGAAATTGGGAGTTGTACTCCCACCCCGAATTAATCACCTCATCGGGAGGTGGGGGAGGGACCAAGCTAAGAGGCTCATTCTTAGTCCCGAGCCCCAAAGGTGACCCTTTGCCATTGATGACAAAGGGGGAGAGATATGAGTAAGGGGGAGAGCTTCAAGTGAAGAGGAAAGCTTCAAGTCGGGGGAGCAAAACCTCAAAGGCAGTTTCTCAGTTGTTAGCATAGTTGGTTTCAGTTTTGGCTCTTGAGACGTGTTTTCAGTAAAGGTTTGCCATCAATGACAAAGGGGGAGATTGTTGGCAATTTTGGGTACCTTGGGTACATTGCTTTTGCTCAAGTGTATAAGTTGTCATTGATGTCAAGAAGCTTTTGAAGGAATTTGATTTGATGTAAAATAATTTGTTTTGATGAAGGGTTCGGCATGACAGGTTCGAAAGAAAGTAAGTTTGAAAAATGTCGCGATATCGCGACATGTCGCATTTTCGCGACTTGAGCAGGAGAGAGAAAGCTTTTAGAAAAGTGTCGCGATATCGCGACATGTCACGTTTCGCGACTCAAAGAGGAGAGAGAATGTTCGAGTCAGAAATGTCACGATTTCGTGACATATTGCAAGGAAGGTTGGTCGGACGAAAAAGTGTCACGATTTCGCGACATGTTGTAGGAGAGAGAGTCCGAAAGAAAAAGTGTCACGATTTCATGACATAATGTAGGAGAGAGAGTCCGAGAGAAAAAGTGTCGCGATATCGCGACATGTCGGGTTTTCACGACCCGAAGAAAAGAAAAGCGCTAAGGAGAAAAAGTGTCGCGATTTCGCGACATGCTGCAGAACTCGAAGTGAGAACTGTCACGATTTCGTGACATGCAGCAAAGGGAAGAGTCTGAAATGGAAAGCGTCATGATTTCGCTACAGGTTGCAAAGAAGACGTACGAAAGATGAAAGCGTCGCGATTTCACGACAGGTTGAAGAGAAAGCTTATGGATGCAGAAAGTGTCACGATTTCATGACAGAGATAGTAAGCAAGTCTTCAACAGAAGAAGCGTCGCGATTTCGTGACGAATTCAAGAAGGAAGAGCTCGAAGGCGAAAGCATCACGATTTCGTGACATGTTCCAGTTTCACGAGCGTAAGGCAGAGAAAAGCATAAGGCAGCAAAAGTGTCACGATTTCGTGACATGTTTCATTTTCGCTAGTGCAAGCCGAGAAGAGTGCAAGGAAGCAAAAGTGTCACGATTTCGCGACATGTTCTACTTTTTGCTAGGGTGCAAGCCAAGAAGAGGTTGAGAAAGCGAGAAATGTCACGATTTCATGACAGAAGTGAAGATGACGTCAACAAAAGACAAAAGTGTCGCGATATCACGCCAAAATGTTGGTGACAAAAGCCATAAGATAGTGTACGGCTGGCAAAGGTGTCGCGATATCGCGACATGTTGTAGTTTCACGGTAGAAGCTACGAGAAGAGTTGCGAGAGGCGGTGAAGCCGAGCAAAGTTAAATTTGGGCCGACGAAGATTAGGGTTTGCAGCCGACGTGGTTTAGGGTTGTGCAGCCGACTAAGATCAAGGTTTTGATCTTGAAAGTATTAGTATAAAAGGAGGGTTGTTCAAAGAGTTAGAGGATCAATTTTTGAATGTGCGTCAAAGTGTGCGAGATGCAGTCAAAAGAGCGCAAGAGTGCAGAAGTGGCGAGATGATGTCGAAGTGTGCGAGATGCAGCCGAAAGAGCGCAAGAGTGCAGAAGTGGCGAGATGATGTCGAAGCGTGCAAAGTGAGCGCAACAGGCAAAGACGAACGAGGACATTTGTGCTAGACCGAAGGACTGTGTTTAGTGCAAATTCGAGGACCAGCTTTGGAGGTGATAGAGCTGAGAACAGAGGTCTCCGGCCCGGAGCGGGGAGGACAGGTGTCTTCCGTGGATAGAGTTCCATTTGCTAAGGGCAGCGGAGGCGAGAGGTTTTCTAGAGGATCACCGGCCAAAGCAGAGCTAGGGGATCGGTGTCTCCTGTGGGTTGGTGCCCACAAACTCGAGTTTAGGGGATTGGTGTCTCCTTTGGGTTGGTGCCCATAAACTTTGTAATCGGGAAAGGTATTCTCAGAAATTGATTGATAAAATTTAGTGAAAGATTTTATCCGTGGATGTAGCCCAACCATTACGGGTGAACCACGTTAAAATGGGTCTTCAATGTGTGATGCTTTCTGTCTTGATTAATGTTGTGTTGATGCCTCTGTTATCTAAAGTTAAAATTGTTAATTGGTTAAGTCTTATACTATTCACCCCCCCTCTCAGTATAAGCTTGTGTTCTTCACCAAGAAGACTGTGTCTTATCACATTGAATAACTTGAAGAGGACATGTGCAATCTCACTCCTCTGGAGGAATTTGAATTTGTGGATAACTTTGAAGAGTTGGATATTGAAGATCAATTACCTTTCAGAGAGGATTATAGTCATTTTGTAGGTACATACAGTATTTTTGTAGAGATAGAGAAAAGAGTTCCTACTATATCTAACCAATCCTTGATAGAAATAGAAATGTGGAGCATGCATTTTGATGATGCCAGATGCAAACATGGTATTGGTGCCAGTGTAGTATTACAGTCCCAATCAGAAGGTACAAAGAGTTTCACATATAGGCTAACATGATCATGCACTAATAATGCTGTAGAATATAAGACTCTATGCCTTGGGCTAATGAAAAATAAAAACATGGGCATCAAGATCTTGAAAATATATGGCAACTCTAAATTAATTTTAAATCAGGTAAGGGAAATGTGCAACAATAAGCACCATTACCTGAAAGCATATAGAAATAGGGTATGGGATTTTATGGAATTATTTGACACCCTCAACATTAATTTTATTCCCAAGGAAAATAATACCTTGGTAGATTCCTTAGCAGTTAGAGGAGCTAATTTCAACCCTTCTGCAGACATAGGAGTTAAGAAGGACAAAGGGATCAAAATTATTTTTAGGCCTGCAGTGCCATATAAGCATATTTTCTAGCAGTTCTTTGAAAGTGATGAATAAATCATTGATTTTTTGGTAAGAGAAGCCTATTTATCCACTATTCAAGAGGAAAATATTAAGGATATTGATCAACAGGATGTCATTCAACTCAATAACAATAATATACCTAGATGGTTGGTTACTCTAGAGAGCTTGTTCAACAATGAAGATAGGAAAAATATCAAATCGATGGAAATCAATGAGAATATCTATAAATAAATTAGAATTGAAAAATAAAATAAGCTCAAGTTTGGAGTCCGATGTTCTCCAGAAGAAGAGGAGGATATCAAAAATTTATGCCTAAAGTACCAATACATTATAGCTTGGTCATATGAATATCTTAAAGTATATGACAAGAAGGTCATCCAACACACAATTGATCTAGAGCCAAATGCAAAACCATTCAGGCATAAACGGAGGCCTGTGAATCCTAAGATCAAAGCCATAATGAGAGAGGAGCTATTGAAGTTGCTAAAAGCTAATATCATTTATCCAATAAAGCATTCAACCTGGGTAGCCAACTTGGTACCTGTACGAAAAAGAATGGTGATATTTGCTTGTGTGTAGATTTCAGAAATCTCAATCAAGTGTCACTAAAGGACCACTACCCCCTCTCATAGATTGATAAAATATTGTAGATTGTGGTAGGATCAGAAATGTTATCACTGCTAGATAGCTTCTCTAGCTATATCCAAATATGGGTGAAGGATGAAGATCAGTTTAAAATAGCATTCACCACCAAGTGGGGCACTTTTTACTATCAGAGAATGCCTTTTGGGCTATCTAATGCAGGAGCCACGTTCTAGAGACCAATGGACTATGATTTTTGGGATCTAATTAACAAGGTAATTCTAATCTATGTAAATGAAATGAATATATTTTCCCACAACAAGAAAGACCACCTGGTACACCTAGAACAAGTCTTCCATAAGTGCAGAGTATTTGGCATCTCCCTCAATCCTAAGAATTTATTTTTTTGCAGTTCATGAGGAAAATTTCCTAGGCCATGTGGTCTCCAAAGAAGGTATGGCCATTGATCTGAATAGAATCAAATCCATCCTTGCTCTTCCACTACCTATGAATAAGAAATCTTTGCAGTCCTTCTTTGATCAGATAAACTTTTTTAGAAAATTCATCTCTGACTTTGCTCAAAAGGTGAAGCCTATATCAAAACTGCTAAAGAAGAATGTAGATTTCAAATGGACTAAGGTAAGAAAGAAAGCCTTTAAAATCATCAAGCAATCCATTGCTACAGCTATAGTATTAGTAAATCTAGACTTCATAAATGACTTCATTATTTATGCTTATGGAGTAGAGGAAATTTATGCATCAGTGCTCACCCAGAAGAATGATGAATAGGAGCACCCCATATTATTTTGGAGCCAGACTCTTCATTAATATCAAGTTAATTATAATTTTATTGAGAAACAAGTATTTGTAGTAATGAAATCATTGAAAAAATTTAGGTAATACTTGGATCAAAGCAATACCCTGGTTTATGTGGTTCATCTGGATGTGAGAAATTTTATTTTACAAGGTGAACTAGGAGATAAGAGAGTTGGTTGGATTACTAAGATCCAATAATATGATGTAGAAATCCATCCTATGAAGTTGGTCAGAGGCAGAGACCTATGCCAAGGTTTGACAGAAGAATTAATTTTAGCATAAGTGGTAGCTTGTCAGTCAACAGTAGATGATCAGGCTAAAGAATTATAGTCAAGTGAATCAAACTAGGTATATCAAATGACTAAGTACTTTCATAATGGATTATGCCCTCCTAATATTAATACATAACAAATAATAAGATATAGGCTTTAGGATTTGAAATATGTCCTATTTGTAGAAGATCTATACAAAAGAAACCTTGATGGAGTCCTCCTAATATGTTTAACACAAGTACATTTTGACTGCATAGGGTTTATCAATCTAAATTCCTCAATTGAACACAAGTACATTTTGACTGCAACATACTACCTCACTAGATGGGTAGAAGCCATTCCTACAAAGAAATCAGACCAAGAGGTGGTGATAGATTTTATGGAAAGCTTGATCCCAAGGTTTGGTGTTCCAAAATATTTAGTGAGTGATAATGGAAAAGCATTCATAGGATCCAAATATATTGAGTTTTCTAGTAAGTACAACATTACCATAAAGAATACTTCAAACTACCACCCCCAAGGAAATGGACCGGTAGAATCAACTAACAAGAATCTGCTAAGAATTTTGAGATCATTGAAGGGTAACAAGATAAGTTGGCACCTGTTTCTGTAATAAGATCTATGGGTATATAGAATCACCATACAAAATTCCATCAAAACCTCCACTTATGACTTAGTATATGGCAAGGAAGTAGTATTAAAAATGCACTTGAAAATTCCAAACCTCAAGTTAGTAAATACTAAGGATGAGTCTAACAAAAAACCAGTGGAAATAAGGTTGACACACTTACTCCAGTTATAGGAGAAAATAACTCAGGCATATGAAGATTTTCAAATGCGTTCAATTGACATCAAGGCATGGTTTTATAAGAAATCTAGGTTTATAAAATTCCAAGTAGGATATTTTGTACTCAGGTGGAATGTAGAATGAGCTAAACTAAGGCACCATCAAAATTTTGACTCCTAGGATGGTCCTTTCAAAATAGCAGAAGTTAAGGAAACCAATATTTTCCACTTGAATATCTTAAAGGGAACATACAACCGATTCCAGTTAATGGTTTTCACCTTAAGATCTATTTTGATTGAGATAAAGAGTCATTGTAACATATGTACATGCGATGTATCATATCATTTTTCCATTTTATTTTAAGTTTTCATTCTTGAAAAAATGCTAAGAAAAAAAGAGAAAAAAGAAATAAAATTTTGTTTCAAAATTTAAAGTGATGAGTCCCAAAATGAGCTAAGTAGCAGTGGAATACAGTATAGCACCAATCCACTCTCAAATAAGCTAACTAGCAGTGGAATACCGCATGCATTCCAATCCTCTCTTAAAGGACTAAGGTAGCAGTGAATCTTGATCTATTGTCCAATCCACCAGAGTTCATGACTATTTTTGAGCAGAAAATAAAAAACCTGCACCAAGATGCTTCCAAAGAAATAAATATTTGCAAATCATCTTGCGAGCTTCTTGTGCCAATACAAAGGAAAGAAATACAATGAGTGACACTGCAAGTGCAGAAAAGTATTTCATGCTTTAGCCAATCAACAAGCAACATAGCATCTCCAAGTTACAAAGACGCATAAGTTAAATTTGAAAAGTGTGCAAACTAATGGTTCTTGCAATGACCAAATTAATGGCAAAAGGTGTACATGGAACGATATTTAAAAGTGTTAAAATGTAGAGCTCATTCAATTGTCAAAAGCAACGACTACCAAGTAGAAAGAGCAAAGAATAACAAAGCATTATTTGCAAATTCTAGAGAAAGAAAATTCTGAATATTTTCGTGAAAATGGCTCCTAAGAAAGCGCTAACAGATATTCAAAAAAGAGAAGTTGAGTTGGATGGCTATGTGAATTAGATGAGGTGGTTGGTAGATATTGTAATGACCCACGTAAGGATAACCTTCTTGAGAAGAAATTTT
Organism: Wollemia nobilis; assembly: GCA_028583015.1. NCBI lineage: Eukaryota > Viridiplantae > Streptophyta > Pinopsida > Araucariales > Araucariaceae > Wollemia > Wollemia nobilis. The sequence continues at coordinate 17,799,065 of JAQPPZ010016947.1, read as the reverse complement.
GAGTTTAGATACTTTGAAGGGAGACCAATTAGACCTCAAGGTATCATTACTATAAAATATTTCTTATTCTCTTACGTCTATGATTCCATTCACCATTGTCCTGAGTTAATTTATGCAATTATTAAATTTTATGACCCTAAGATAAGGGCAGTAAAAATCCTAATGGCATAAAACTATTCATCATTACCAAATAATCTTGTCATGATTTTTTTACCGTAGGATTAAGCCCACCCTTAGAACCTAAAAAATTTGATATAGCAGAACAAGCTAGGGTTTATGCTTCATTAATGGCTTCTAAAGAAAATGAAGTTGTGGAAATATGGCTTCACTTCCAATTAAGATGAATAAAGGAGGAATATGATATGCCTGAAGTTCCAATCCCCATTGACCAATTTTCTAACCTATAACTCTATTCCATTCTAGCTTTTTTGGAGGGTTTGGATTCTGATCAACTCATAAGAGATTGGCAAATAGCCACTACTTACTGTATTTCTAATGAGAAAATGTATGAACTCGATGCAGATAAAAAGGGTATTAAATCCATTTACTTTGATTGGCTATCTTTCTTTGCCCAAAATAAATAATTAGTATGAAGGAAAAAGAATTATGATACACCCTCCTTCCAGTATTGTTCAATATTGGTTTGGATGTTCTTTGTTGTTGTAAGGAATATGATGCCCTGGATTCCTGTAAGAGAAAAGAATGACCAGGGAGACCCTATCCCTGTATACTATTGGACTGATCATTTGAGGAGCACTGAGTCTGTTTACATATTTAACTTGGAATTTCTAGGTCTAGCACTAAAGATAATGTATGGGAAATGTCCTAGGTCACCACCACTGGCCAGAGAATTGTTGAGAATAGAAGGTGTAAAAGAAGTATATTAGTACATCCTTATAGAAGGCAAAGTCATTAGACTATACGACTTCACTGGTAAGCCTTATTTGCTTATTAAATTCATTACAAACATATTATTAGCCCTAGAATATTTGAGGTAAGTGGATTTTATTGATATGAATTATGAATCTAGAAATAAAATAAAATGTTTGTTGATCAACCGTAGCATTGATAATATAACTATCACCAAAAATGACCAAGGTGAACAAATCGCCCAATATTTGGATAGGTTGGGCCTGTTCTACATCCCCAGAGGTGGAGATACGATCCAAATAACAATTTTTTAGAGAGGAACATTGAACTTAATGGAGAGAAGACCCACAAATTTGATAAAAACTCAAGGTATCATTTTGAATAGAGCAAGAATAATAAGGAAAATTTTCCTTTAGATTGGAATATTTCCAAGATGGAACAACTTCCCCTATGATTAGACTTATATGAGCAGATAGTTGATTTTGATTCAGATAAGAATGAAAACCATCAGTTGCAAGAGTCTACAATCAGAGAAGTTGAGAGTAAAAAGAAATGGAATGAAGCTAAGATAGTGGACTAGTGGAGAATGAGAGTGGAAATTGGTATAGAGAAATCTAAGTTTGGACGAGTAATTGATAATGATTTTTTTTTATAGATATGATGAAAACATCACAACTTGGAAGGTGAAAGACCCAAAGAATATAGTGTTGATTTACAAGAAACCATAGTTAGGATCATATTCTCCATCCCCACCTTCACAAGAGGAAACTCAATGAGAAGAGACTAATACTCAATTAACTACTACTGAAGCTCTTAAAACATTTGAGCCCTCAATATAACAAGAGAATTTCCCAAAAGGGGCATAGTTAATGAGTAGAATACATTATTCTGATTACAGAGCTATAAGCACAGAAGTTATCAAGACAGTAAGTAAGCCCAAGTGCTTAGCTTTGGGTGGAGAGCCTCCTGAAACAAAAATATATTGGAATGAGAAGGATAATAACTTTGTGTTTACACCAATAAGTTTCACCACTATAGCTACAGTAGAGCTCAATCATATTTTTGTAGAATCATTGTAGGAGGAACCATTGCAAAGACTTTTTGAGGAAGATACAAAGAATGATAAGCTAACAGTATTTCAAGTGTTCAAAAGAAAAGCCAAAAATACACTAGAAAGAACTCAGAAGGAGGTATGTAAGAAAAAAAATATGGATAAGTGGAATAATGTTGAGAAAATCCCTGTCTCAGTTACATAAAAATAGGTGCAACCAATACAACAATAGAATATAGAGGCAACTCCAGAACACCCTACATCTATAGGAAAAGGTATGATTTCTATCCCCTCTTCTACTTCTCCTAATATTTCCACAAAGAAAATGCCTTCTGCTTCTAAAGAAAAATTTGAAATAAAATTGCCCTCTCCCCCTCATATTTCACCAACAATTTTAGAGGGCCAAGTTAATCCATCTCTCCCACGTTCATCTGAATTTCCTCCTTCATTGTCTCTTGTAATTCCGCCTCTACCATTGCAACCTCCATCATCATCTAAAATGCAAGTTGTTTCATCCACACCCACACATCCTTCTATGAGTTTTACTTTAATTTCCATGACTTCTCCCATTGTAACAGTAGCAGTAGTTACAAACTCAACTGTAGTTACTACCACCCTTTCACAGTCAGCTATTGAGTTTGTTCTCCTCTATATTATAGCCTCTCCTCCTCCTATAAGTTATCATACACGGGTAACTTTGCAAAAGTAGAAGGAAACTTCACATTAGATTCAATATTTCTAGGTAGAGAAGTTATCCAAGCCTTCTAAGAGGATGTCTACAAAGAGAAGTACCATGTCTGTTGATCCAGTTTCCAGGCAGAGGGCATCCAAGTCCATTATTCCTTTAGTGAGCAAGCCTGATACTAAAATGATTGCTCAAGACTATAATCTAGAAGAGTATACAGAGGACATTAAGTAGTTACCTATTGAATATGAGCTGGTTATAGTGAAATCCCACTTGGACACTTTTTATGTCAAAGTTGATATATACAAATAGAAGGTTGATAAGGTAGAGCGAACAATATAAAATCTTGAGAAGATAATCAATAACCAAAAATAGATAGAGAAAGCTATTATAAATGAAGCAGAGAACTGGTAAAACAAATTCCAATAGACTAATAAGCTCAAAGAATAAGTAGAGGAGCAAAATAAAAAAATGAAGAACAAGCCAAGGAGATACAGAACTTGAAACACCAGCTTCAAATTAGAAATGCCAAGTCTTCAGGCTTCTAAAAATTAGGGATTGAAGAAAGTAAGAAAAGAACTATTGTCTAAGGTTTTAGAGAAATGCTCAGAGCTATATCCCATCATTGACTACATGGATGATGTTAGTCACCTACTTTAGAATACCCAGGAAGATCTGGATAAGTTCACCAAATATCTACAACCAATGGTGATTCTAGCAGAACAGATATACAAGCTGGCAGATAGTAGGCTAAGTGAGATTGCTAAGCCTATTCCTAATAAAGAATGAAGTACTACCAGATTGACTATCAAGATCATAGTGAAGAAGAACATATTGCTACAAAAGGCTTGGCTATTGTATGATAAAGTGGAAAATACAATTCGATATGTAGTGGACATCAATCAAAAGATGGTTTAGAATGGCTTAAAAGGATTATGGCTACAGAATAAAACTTTGTTATCATAGGAAGAAATAAAAAAGAGTGTAGCCTCGAGCCTCCAATATGGATCTAAGATTTATGCCTTGGAAGAGCCAATTGATTAGGAGCAGGTTTCTCAAATGATGATTGATTTCACCAGACTTTGAGACTTGATGGAATACTTGGTAAATAAGGGAGGCTTTTCTAATTATTAATATACTGCTGATTTGGAGTACATTCATAAACAACTTAAGGAGACTTCCAACCCATATGAAGTAGCCTGGAAATAAGCCTTGCAGACTCTACAGCTAATGGTACAGTTGTTTGGTGATGATGTTGGAAAAAATATAAAGAGATTCACCTGTTGAAGAAGAATAATTTGAGCAAGACCAAGAGGATAATGTTGTGAAAGAAGTTCAGTAGGAAGGAGAAAAACCAAATAGGGTTATTGCAAACCCCCAAGATACACAAGTATAGAGTTTTATGTGTTGTATAATTTTGTAGTCATGCAAAAGTTTTGTATTTTGTTTTGTTTGTTTTACTCTGACACTGTCATAACATAGTAATAAAATCATAAAGCTAAAAGGCAGAGAACGAAATTTTTGTGAAGGCATTCATGTAATTTTGAAGAAGCATAAAAGGGAGAACATAGTTCTATTTTTGCTTAACATTGGAGCAATTTTGAAGGAGTGGCAGAGGTATTTTGTGTTTCCAGTATGATCTCAATATGAACCGTTACCCTCTGGGTGAATTCACAGGTTTTTCAGAGGGTAATGATCATATGGAAATTATTCTATGAAGCATGGTTTTAATATTAGTATTTTTAACTCCTAATGCCCAATGGATAAGACTTTGAGTTCTATGTATTTGCGAGTAAATCCATGTGGGACGCACCAGAATGTAGGCCCAAAATGGCCACATCCTTAGAAAACTTTGATAATTTATTCTAATGCATGGACAAAATCCAATTCGCTAAGGATAGTGAGTATTTCAGAGTGGATCAGTGCAAGAGGTTCCAATTCGCTTGAGACTTAGTGTTTTTTGCAAACATGAGCGAATTTTTCTATTTCACCCGACACTTAGCGTATCTTGTAGTGGCTTAGCACAAAGGTATCAATCCGCAATCCAAACGAGTTTAGATGATGTCAGCACATTTAAAGTTTGGAATGATGATATTGCTTTATCCTGCATGCTCAAATGACTAACTATTGAGAATGCCTATTCCAAGGCTATTTTTGAGTAGAATGGTGACAAGCTCTGCACCACTTAGTAAGAAGGTCTAAAGCGCTCAGAAAGAAGTAAATATAGTGAAATAGTGCAAATATTATTTTTCATTACTTTTTGATCGGATTGGCATTTCTGTAGTCAAAACAAGTCAAAGCTTATGTTGAAAAAATCAAGTAGATTGCAACTAATGTCTTATATCGCGAACGTAAGAAAGAAATAAACTATTTTAAAGGCTAAGTGAGCGGATAGACGACAAACTGTATTCCACTCAAAACTCATTGTATTTTCATATAAGCTTGAATCCACTGGTCGAAGCCATCTAAGCTGACATAAATGCTATTTTTTGAGTGAATTGATGAGTTGTTCCATTCTGCTGATCTACAAAGTATTTTTGAGGTTTAATTGCAGTCATCCACTGAGTGCATCAATGGTGGATATTTTATTGACATTTTCATGAGCATACAAAGGTGTATTCTTGGTGGAGGAAGGTCAACCAGTTTGAGTTTTTAGGTGAAGCATCCAAGGGTATCAAGGACCAAGAACTAGAGTGGATGTAGATCTACAAAGGAATGATATTCTCAAGAAAGATGAATGGTTCAGATCTAGTTTCTAATGACCTGATTTTCAACTGCCACTATCAGACCAGCAATTTGCAAAGTTGAGCTGCCATGGCGAATGACTTCCAGTGGATTTCTTGGACTCAATAGATGAATGAAATAATACCAACATGGCTCTCTACTAATCTATCATATGTTGAATCCTTGTAATGTCTCCTCTAATTTCTTTCATTGTAAACTATAAATAGAGGTCAAACCCTTTATTTTTAGGATCAACTCTAGCATGTTTGCTTGCCCTACTGTGTAACATTTTTTGCAAACTAATGTAAGGAGCATTACTTGGATTTTTAACTCAATATTTGCTATCTTTGATCTCTTTCATTAAGAGTTTCGAGTTGTAAATTGCATTTCTATCAATGCTCTAAAGGTTAGTTCATTCCATTTGTATTGGATTACTAGTTGTTAAGGTTATTGAAATTTGTTCACAATTAGATCTGTGTTGGCAAGAAGTTTATTTTTGCAAATACTGATTATTGATCTATTTTTCTAAATTGGATTGTTGATATTTTTTTTTTTTGAAATTTTTTGAAAAAACTTGTATTAAAACAAAGATCATTTACAAGTTGGGAAGAGACTTTTCCCAGCCATAGTCAGAGAGAACACATGCTTACAACAGTAAAAGAAGATTTGAAATGGAGCCAAATATCTTAAACCATTAACTAGCTAACAAGGGAGACAATGAATCTGACATTCAAGAGTGGAGAGACTCCTTCCCCAATGGCCTAAGGCACGATCCTATAGGTTTCAATGTTCACACAATGTGAGATGTTGCCAGGGGGATCGGTTTGGTCTGTTGATGCAACTTGTCACGATATCGTGACACTTTTTCCTTCTTCTCCTTTGGCCGTAAAAATGCAACATGTCACGATATCGTGACACTTTTCTCTTTTGGCCGTGAAAATGCAACATGTCACGATATCGCGACACTTTTTCCTCTTCTGGCCGCGACGTTGCAACATGTCGCGATATCGTGACACTTTTTCCTCTGGCCACAATGAAGCAACATGTCACGATATCGTGACACTTTTTTCTTTTGGCCGCGATGATGCAACATGTCACGATATCACGACACTTTTTCTCTTTGGCCGCGACGATGCAACATGTCGCGATATCGCGACACTTTTTCCTCCATTGGCCGCGACAATGCAACATGTCGCGATATCACGACACTTTTTATCCTTGGGTTGCGGTGTTGCAACATGTCATGATATCGTGACACCTTTTCCTCCCTTGGCCGTGACGAAGCAACATGTCGCGATATCGCGACACTTTTTCTCTTTTCGTCGCAATGTTGCAACAAATCATGATATTGTGACACCTTTTCCTCCTTTGGCCACGACGAAGCAACATGTCACGATATCGCGACACTTTTTATCTTTCGGATGCGACGATGCAACATGTCGCGATATCGTGACACTTTTTCTCCTTTGGCCGCGACGATGCAACATGTCGTGATATCGCGACACTTTTTCTCCTTTGGCCGCGAGGATTGTTGATATATTAGACATTGAAATTGCTTCTTTAAATATATCTCTATTCTTTTTTATTTTATGAATATTTCATGGTTTTTGGTGCTGCTAATCCTAAGTGTGGGACACTGGAAGTAGTTTGCTAGAGGTTTCCTATGGATACCTATGTTGTTAGCCCAATATAACCACTGTTAATGCATAATTTCTTAACCCTAAATATTTTTCTAACCCTATTCTTCAAAATCCTTATTGGGCTTAATTGAGTCAACATTCTATTCAGTTGACAAGGAACCAACCTACTTTGGAGATTGGGCTAAAGCAGTATTTGGTCCATCTAATTTTGAGTTTCGAGTTGTTACTTGTTGGTTCGACTTTTATACACACCCTGTGAAGAATGAGCATGAAATCCCGATAACACTTATAAGGGATAAATCCCACTCACTTTAGGATCTTGTTGGATATCCAAGGTGTGAGTTACAGAGTTGGGTCAAATGTCTATTCACTCTTTTTCGCTTCTGGAATAGTTTCAAGTGGACTGTCTGTTACCTTACAACGGGTTCTGGACTTGTTCAGTAATGTTTTTGGAATTGGTTATCTTTGTGGACACTCAGATTTACAATCAGTTCTTTGATCTAGCTCTTTATGTTTTAGCAGATTTAAATAAAAGACAAATTCTAAAGAAAATAAAAATGGATCATTCAATCGGTGGAACAGAGAGAGTAGGGTAGGGCGAGAAAGAGAAGTTTACCTAACTTAGTTGCAAAACCAAAACTACCAATTTTAGTTATACCGGTTAGCTTCACAATAGAACAAATCAAAGAGGAAAGTGTCCAGACTTTCTAAGATCACCTTCCACTAAGAGCATAAGACAGAGACAACAACAGATCTGAAAGAAAATCACAAACAAAAGGAAAGTCAGTTGAAATTGGTATCTCTCACCAACAGCTTAGCTCGCACAGTGAGGACAGAGCAATTAGAACAGGCCTGAACCTTAAATCTATAATTTTCCCTAGCATACAATAAAAAGAATGAAGCCTAGTAGCATACCCAATCTTTGATAACACAGATCTACAACATAAATTAAATAAACCTTAATGAAACGAAAACAAAAGAAGATGAACTTATCACAGTCTGGGAAAAAAACTACACCAACTCCAGGTCCAGAACAAAGCATTCAAACAAGATTTGCAGGAAATTGCTCCAATAGCTTTTTATTCTAAGTTTTCACCTCCAGAATTTACATCCGAAAGAAGTATATATAGACTCAGGACAAACCCTGATCTTTTCAAAAATATCTTCTTCTCAAACCCTAAATCTTATCCTCTAAACCTTACTACCTAGGTTTTACAATATAAGGCCCTTTAAAAATAGAGTTTTGATAAACCCTAACCACTCTGCAAATCTTAGTGCAGTTACTTGCCATAAATGGAGAAGGCATGATCTGATATTATTCTCATCCATCTGTAACTGCAAGTAAATATCTTCGTTTTCTGTCGGGAACGTCTCATTAATTCCTCGGAGAAATTCGGATGAGTCACTGGTTTCTCTGACATTTTATCTTCGCAAAGCCGCCTCTGAGTTGAAATTCTCTGCACGCCATTACTTTCACCATAAATTCTCCTGTTAAATGCGTCCATCGGCAAATTTCGGTAATTGTGTGTAGATATTTTCATTTTTCGGTTAATTTCTGACATATTCCATTAAATGAGGCAACTGCTTAGTCACCGTAAAGTCTCTTTGCGGCCAGATCTGTAAAATCTGGATGGACCAAAAATTCTCGGCATCCCCCATTTCTATTTGACGGCCTTCGCTTGATCCGCGCTTATTTTGTCTTTTTCGCCATTACTTCCGCTAGTATGCAACGCTACTCGCTTTCTGCAAAAGACAAACAAGGATTAGTATTTTAATATTATTAAATTAAAACCTTAATGTTCATTATATGTCGGCTTTATTTATTTTGACACGTGTCACGAAATCGCGACGTTTTCCTCAAGCTGCTTTTCATTTTGGCCTCTTTGTCGCGAAACCGTGACATGTCACGAAATCGCGACATCCAACACGTGATCCCCCTCTACCTGTCATGATGCATGTCACGAAATCGCGACGTCCTCTCCTTCTTCTTTTCTCTGTCGTAAAGGACATGTCACGATTTCGACATGTCGAAATCGCGATGTCCCCTTGCTTCTTTCTCTTTCTAAAGTGACAGTATGACGGTCCATCACTTAGCTTCTTTTCTTTCTGTGAAACGACATGTCATGATTTCGTGACATGTGAAATCATGACGTCCCCACTTAGCTTCTTTTCTTCCTGAAAGTGACATGTCACGATTTCGCGACAGTCTGCTTAATGTCGGATCGATTCATCTTCTTTCTCTTCGAAACGTGACAGTGATTTCGTGACATGTCGAATCGCGACGTTCTCACTTGCCTTTCTTTATTTCAAAAATGGAATGTCATGATATCGCGACGTTTCAAAATGATATGTCGTGAAATCGCGACATTTTAACTCCTCTTTCAACCAGTCGGATATCGTGACCTTTTATCACTTCCTTTTACGAAATATGTCATGATATCGCGATGTTTACATTTCAAAATGTCACGATATGTGACATTTCCAAAAATGGAATATGTCACGAAATCGTGACGTTTCCAAAAATGGAATGTGTCACGAAATCGCGACGTTTTCTCAAGTTACTTCCACTTTGCAAATTTTCCAGAAATTGTAGGTTGACTCTAATGAATTTATTCATCTGTATTCTGCATTTTTACATATTTAGTGAAAGATTTTCTTTACTCAGAAATGATTCTAACATTTGAAAAATGAATTCTAAATTGAAATCAAAGCCATATGCAAGCCTACTTGGATATTTTGATGTATGCAAAACTTTGAAGAAGGAGGCAAGCAAAATTTGGAATTAAAACCTGAAAAACATCAAGAGGGTCCCTACGGCAAAATGAAAGCTAAATATTTTCAAAGGATGGAATTTCATTTTTTTAGTGGGGGTGTGTTGCTTCTCAACAAATGGCGATATCTGCGGGGAAAATAGTAGCACTATTTTAGAATCCAGGACTCTAGTTTCAAAACAATATAGACCATGTACCATGCTTTGCCACAAATATTCTTCAAAATAATTTAACTACTACCTGATAGTTGTTAAAATTTCCCAAGGACATACTAGGTTGAATCACTTAAGGAAGATTTCTGATGTGCAATTATAAGCGTATAAAACTTTCTTCAAGAATGACTGGGCCTTCGAATGTTGTACTCTGGATTGATCAGCTTTTCTAGATTGTGAAAGGGGAAACCGAGTAGGGCTCTGTTTACTAGTTTAGCCTTTTACAACCTCGACAGAGTTACTCTTTAGATTTTCACGACCCTGATCCACAACTGTGAGGTGGTATCTACAACTTGGTAAAAGAAAACATCTTCTGGAGCCTTGGCTATCTCTTTCATTACATAACTTCTTCTTCTCTTTTTTTTTTTTTGTGTAGGAAATAAAAGAGTGCCAGTTTTATGTTGCCTTGCTCAACTTTCACCTTCTCTCTCTCTCTTTTGAAATATACCGAAATCTGGAAAGCCTTGCTAAAAACAAAATTTTTTATTCTTCATCGATCTGGAAAGCCTGGGTACCGATAGCCTCTATGGACACTTAAATAATTTCACGAATCAGAGTCCCCTCTTACGACCAACTTTTCTTGGATTCCCTGGGAGTTCTTCAGCCAAACAATATAGTAGTTTCTTTATAATTAAAATAATTGTGGCAAGCAAGACACAAAATCCAATTATCTTTCTACTGTTGTTCTGAATAACAAAATAGTTCCACTATTCAATTTAAGCAGACTATCTCTTAATTAGAATAAAACAAAATGAACACAGGATTTTGAACTCAGAATAAAAACAATTTTTAAAGGTTGATTCTTTCTTTGCTGCCCAGGCAAAACTTAAAAAAAAATAGAGCTTTAAAAGCTAAAAGAAATTTGTACAGACCCCAAAGGATAAAACACAGAACTTTAAAATCAAACAAAATAAAATAAAAACAAACTACTTTGTACAGACCCCAAAGGATAAAACACAGAACTTTAAAATCAAACAAAATAAAATAAAAACAAACTACTTTGTACAAAGGATAAAACACAGAACTTTAAAATCAAACAAAATAAAATAAAACTACTTACTTCAAAGCCTATTTACAATATATACACATGTTACAACGTCTTTGTGATTTATTCAATCGATGTATTGGATGGAACAGCTGAGAAATAATGCTTTAGATATTGACCATTAACAGGAAGGTTCAAAAAATTACCCTCCAGGTCCTGTAGAAGAAATGCATTATTACCTAGGGTCTCGGCAATCTGGTATGGCCCTGTCCATAAAGGTTGCAGCTTGGTGTTTTTACGCTTCTTTTCATGGGCTTTGTCCCACAGAAACACCAGGTCTGCAAGTTTGAAGGCCTTCGAATTGGCCCTCTCGTCAAGCCAGCGCTTGACTGTCTCTTGGTGTCGACTAAAATGCTCTACGGCTTGAAGTCGTCCACCCTGCAAATCAACCAAGTCCAACACACGAGCTTTCGTATCTGCATGATCAAAGTAATGTAAAGCAAATTTTAATCCTGGTACTAATGCTTCATATTCTGCCAAGTTATTAGTGCAAGGAAACTGCAAGCGATAAGACATAAAATCGGTTTGATTTTTTGGTCCTTTAAGAACAGCCCCTGTACCAAAACCTTGCTTAGATTTAGTTCCATCAATATGAAGCATTCCAACTTCATTATCGTGATCTTGGTGAGCTTTAACCGGTTTCTCCCTTTGAGTAGTTGTCAAATTATAAACCCCGATATAACAACCCTCAGCAAGATTAGCAGTCTCATTCTTGGCATTATACTCTGTGATCATGAGTTTATATCTTGGTTCTCTGTTGATTCTTAATTGATTTGCAAAACCATTCCAGGGTAACCACATATGCGAGAAATCGGTAGCCAAATACCCATTCAAGGATTTTGACCAATCCCTGCTCGAAGCATTCCGTATCCTACAGGAATATCCACCACCTGAATGTCAATTCTGTGTTGCGCTCTCGGCTCAGATGCTAGTTGGATGTGTATATTCTGAAGTTCACCTACCACTTTAACCTCAGACTTATCCAATTGGATGACTCTCATCTCGGAGTTCATGGGGGTCAAACCCAACTGCTTGACAGATGGCTAGAGGCATGACATTGGCTGAAGCACTCGAATCTACCAGACGAGTTGTGTAAATTTTTCCCAAATATTCGGACAATCAGTAGAAAAGGCGGAACTTCAGTCTTCTCTTTATACATGGCCACATTTGCATTTGCCATCTTCTTTCCCTTTTCCAAAGGTTTGGTAGTAGGTTCAGAATATGTTTTGATCAGGTTATCTCTTTGTTCAAAAATTTGGGCTAACTCATGGAGAGTGATATTAGCTTTGATCTTCTTCATGTCCTCCACTATATTATATCCCTTATTGAGTGGAGGGACAAATGCATCTGGTCCTCTCGGATTTCCTCCCTTGGGTGGGGATGGGTTATTGCTTGAAGATGGATCTGGAGGAACACTGTGGGAGTTGTCCGGAGGGGTAGATGTAGTGTTGGGCTCCGGATTTCTATTTTTGAGGTTGTAGTTGTCCCTCCTGTATTGTTGAAAGGCTTGCACTTCATCCATGGGTAGCTCCACAACATTCTCTGATTCTTCTAGGAAAGTGAAAGAATCTAACACCATAGCTGCACTATGTTTGGATGAACTTGGAGCATCCGCAGTTCTTTGATGTTCAGGAGAAACCAACTCACCAGATAGAGCTTCAAAGGCATTACAGAACTCCAAGCAATCCAATTCCCCGTGCTTGAGAAGTGGCATGTATCCTGCACCGGTTAGGCAAAGCCAAGTCACAAATATTTACATCATGCCCTTTACCTTTATAATCTTTATTGGGTTCGTATGGGGGCCGAGTGAATCTATTTTGTTGATAAGGAAATCTGTTTGGGTTTTCGTCGGTGGACACTTGCCTTTTGAAAGTCAAAAAGTCATTTGCCAACTTTTGGACCACCCTTGAAACTTCCTCAACTCTTGTGTTATCAGATTCTTTATCCGGATTCTGTACATTTTCAGCAGGTGTTACAGCCAATGGATTTCCTGATGGTGGAGTTTGATGTACTGGCAACATCATCTGATGTGGTATGGGATTGAAAATAGGGGTACCTTGTGTGACCAAAGGAATTTGATGAGCATTTAGAGGTTGAGGTCCCAACTGTCTTTCCAGAACCAAAGCTTCTTTGTAAGCCTCTGTTAGATTGGTAATAGAGGCATCTCTTTTCAAGAAAACAGAAGTCATTGGATCTAGAGAATTCCTAAAAATTTCTAATGCCAGGTCTGCATTTGGCACATAATAACCAATCAGTCTACCATAAGCCTTCTGAAATCTGACATTGTAAGATCTGACAGATTCATTTATTTCTCTTTTAATACCAGAAAATTGCTGATATAATACACTGGGATCTATCACTTCACCAAACTACGATACAAAAACCTTTTCCAAGTCATTCCAACTGGTAATAGAATCGTTAGTGAGATTTAGAAACCAGTCGTAAGCTCCCTCCTGGAGAGTGAACGGGAACAATCTGCAAGCCACATCTTCATGTTGTACATTTAACAATTTTAGAGCATTCTTGAATGCTACTAGGTGTTCCTCTATTGTCCTAGTTCCATCATGCTTGTATCTGGGAAGATATCTCTCAGGATTTCTGGGCAGGTCATGGGCTGCACCCGGGATATTTAAGGCAGTGGAACCCAACCAGTTTGCCATTACTACTTGATTGACGATGATACTTTCAGTTGTAGTTGGAGTAACTACAAGTGGTGACAAAACTATTCCAGACAAGGACTTGGCCCTTTTGAGGTTGCTTCTTCTTGGGGTTTCTAACTCAGGCACAAGGAGCTCTCCAGCTCTGGAGTGGGACCTTGTTACTCTATAAGTAGAATCCAGCTTTTTCACAAGCAACTTACAACCTTACAATCCTTAACAAACTACTGAACTTCAGGCCCTCCTTCTAGCGCCAATTTTAAATGTTGGTGTTGAGTTCTTGTTTAGGCAAAAACTCAAACAAACAAGTTTTAAAAGGCTGAGGAGGAGGGAAAAAGGCTACTCTGGATAAAACATAGTATTTGTTAAATACCACATACAATCATATTTCTCAACTCAAGCGCACTAAGAACGTAAGTTCGGCCCTCCTTCTAGCGCCAATTTTAAATGTTGGTTCGACTTTTATACACACCCTGTGAAGAATGAGCATGAAAACCCGATAACACTTATAAGGGATAAATCCCACTCACTTTAGGATCTTGCTGGATATCCAAGGTGTGAGTTACAGAGTTGGGTCGAATGTCTATTCACTCTTTTTCGCTTCTGGAATAGTTTCAAGTGGACTGTCTGTTACCTTACAACGGGTTCGGACTTGGTTCGAGTAATGTTTTTGGAATTGGTTATCTTTGTGGACACTCGGATTTACAATCAGTTCTTTGATCTAGCTCTTTATGTTTTAGCAGTTTTAAATAAAAGACAAATTCTAAAGAAAATAAAAATGGATCATTCAATCGGTGGAACAGAGAGAGTAGGGTAGGGCGAGAAAGAGAAGTTTACCTAACTTAGTTGCAAAACCAAAACTACCAATTTTAGTTATACCGGTTAGCTTCACAATAGAACAAATCAAAGAGGAAAGTGTCCAGATTTCTAAGATCACCTTCCACTAAGAGCATAAGACAGAGACAAAACAGATCTGAAAGAAAATCACAAACAAAAGGAAAGTCAGTTGAAATTGGTATCTCTCACCAGCAGCTTAGCTCGCACAGTGAGGACAGAGCAATTAGAACAGGCCTGAACCTTAAATCTGTAATTTTCCCTAGCATACAATAAAAAGAATGAAGCCTAGTAGCATACCCAATCTTTGATAACACAGATCTACAACATAAATTAAATAAACCTTAATGAAACGAAAACAAAAGAAGATGAACTTATCACAATCTGAAAGAGATTAGGCTCCTGGCCATGCTATCATAGAAAATGAAACTACACCAACTCCAGGTCCAGAACAAAGCATTCAAACAAGATTTGCAGGAAATTGCTCCAATAGCTTTTTATTCTAAGTTTTCACCTCTTAAATTTACATCCGAAAGAAGTATATATAGACTCAGGACAAACCCTGATCTTTTCAGAAATATCTTCTTCTCAAACCCTAAATCTTATCCTCTAAACCTTACTACCTAGGTTTTACAATATAAGGCCCTTTAAAAATAGAGTTTTGATAAACCCTAACCATTCTGCAAATCTTAGTGCAGTTACTTGCCATAAATGGAGAAGGCATGATCTGATATTATTCTCATCCATCTATAACTGCAAGTAAATATCTTCGTTTTCTGTCGGGAACGTCTCATTAATTCCTCAGAGAAATTCGGATGAGTCACTGGTTTCTCTGACATTTTATCTTTGCAAAGCCGCCTCTGAGTTGAAATTCTCTACATGCCATTACTTTCACCATAAATTCTCTTGTTAAATGCGTCCATCGGCAAATTTCGGTAACTGTGTGTAGATATTTTCATTTTTCGGTCAATTTTCGACATATTCCATTAAATGAGGCAGCTGCTTAGTCACCGTAAAGTCTCTTTGCGGCCAGATCTGTAAAATCTGGATGGACCAAAAATTCTCGGCATCCCCCATTTCTATTTGACGGCCTTCGCTTGATCCGCGCTTATTTTGTCTTTTTCGCCATTACTTCTGCCAGTATGCAACTGCCAGCTCGCTTTCTGCAAAAGACAAACAAGGATTAGTATTTTAATATTATTAAATTAAAACCTTAATGTTCATTATATGTCGGCTTTATTTATTTTGACACGTGTCGCGAAATCGCGACGTTTTCCTCAAGCTGCTTTTCATTTTGGCCTCTTTGTCGAAATCGCGACATGTCACGAAATCGCGACGTCCTTCCCTTCTCCTTTCTTCTTCGTCCGAAACCGCCATGTTGAAATCACGACGTCTCTTGCTCTGTAAATGCGATCCCCCACTTGCTCTTTCTTCGTCACGAAATCGCGACGTCTTGATTTCGTCACGAAATCGGACGGTCCCCCACTTGCTTCCTTTTTTTCTTCGTCGCGAAACTATGACATGTCGCGATTTCGCGACATGTCAAATCTTCTCCCACTTGCTCCTTTCTCTTTCTTCATCGCGAAATCGTGACGGTCCCCCCACTTAGCTTCCATTTTCTCTTTCTCCGTCGTGAAACCGCGACATGTGATTTCACGACATGTCGCGAAATCGCGACGGTCCATCACTTGGCATCTTCCAAGCTCATTATTTCCAAAAATGGAAAATGTCACGAAATCACGACGATTCCAAAAATGGCATATGTCGTGAAATCGTGACATTTTTGAAACTCGGCTCTTTCAACCAAAACACGTCGCGAAATCGTGACCCTTTTATCACTTGGTCCTTTTAGTCAAAATATGTCACGAAATCGCGACGTCTCTATTGCTTGCGTCACGATTTCAAACCATGTCGCGATATCGTGACATTTCCAAAAATGGAATGTGTCGCGATATCGTGACTTTTCCAAAAATGGAAAGTGTCGCGATATCGCGACGTTTCCAAAAATGGAAAGTGTCGCGAAATCGCGACGTTTTCTCAAGTTACTTCCACTTAGCAAATTTTCCAGAAATTGTAGGTTGACTCCAATGAATTTATTCATCTGTATTCTGCATTTTTACATATTTAGTGAAAGATTTTCTTTACTCAAAAATGATTCTAACATTTGAAAAATGAATTCTAAAATAAATCAAAGCCAGATGCAAGCCTACTTGGATATTTTGATGTAAGCAAAACTTTGAAAAGGAGGCAAGCAGAATATGGAATTAAAACCAGGAAAACATCAAGAGGGTCCCTACGGCAAAATGAAAGCTAAATATTTTCAAAGGATGGAATTTCATTTTTTTAGTGGGGGTGTGTTGCTTCTCAACATGACTATTGGGTGCAAGCCTAGCCATAAAATTGGAAGATATAAAATTATAGTATCAAGTAAAAATTGATGATAATTTAGATCCCAATAGTTCCCAACCAAATAGGATCAATTTTGTATATGGGGGAGTGGATTCTTCATCCAATCCACCTCCTCCTAATGAGGAACCCTTACAAGATTTTTGTGCCAATTTAGAATATCTATCCAACCCAAATTTCCCTTTGTGATATTTTCATAGGGTTAACTGGTAGGGATACAACCTTGGATGACATGAACAGGGTCCACATCACATTATTGAGCCTGAATATCAAGAAGCACATGATCACTCTAGCTTAGGATATAGGCCATCTACCTCAAACTCTTCTTTTGAGCATACCTTCCAATGACTCACTCTTGAGTGTGAAGAAGAGGATGAGGAGAGTGATGATTGTAATGATTGTGATGATAGTGATGATGAGTACTTGGACCCCGATTTTGTGCCTTATCTGAATGAGGCTTTTTTAGATATTATATTGCAAGCAGCCATGATTGATTATATTTCAAATGATTATATCTCTGATGAGGATTTTTGGGAGTTTCAACAGATGGAAGCAAACCTAGATTGGATCATTCACATCTTTGATGGTCCCCAAGAATATGTGGCCCCTGCAGAGCCCATCGAGAGAGATGAGTGTTACACCAAAATGTTTCCCATAAATCACACCATATTTTGCTTCAATAAGGAGCGTGAGCACCTTGAGCCATATCCACCACCACCACCTTGGTTGCTCCTGTAGTATCACCATTCACCCACCTTAGGTCAGTTGCAACCTAGAGAGAGTGAGCAATCACTCCTCGAATCATAACCACCTCACTTCCACCAAGTTAACATGATTTTTGTTGACTTGTTCGCCCCACTCCATAACCCGTATGATTTGGTAAAGCTAATTTCGATCGATGCTAGCCTTATCACCATGGACAAGATTTCATCCCCACCATCCATCACCAAATTTATCCTATCTGAAGAGTTGCTACGAGCTTCAAATGCTTACATCCCACAACAACTTTCACCCTCGTCTGCCTCATTTTTTCAAACCAAAGTAGAGGAGGGGTCACCCGAGTCATTTGAGCATGTGGAGGATGATATCCATCTCATCCCAACTCCACATTAGTTAGAAGAAGGTTCTCATATGCTTATCGAAGAATCCATCGATGTGAACCTTAGTCAAGATGCGGACAATCCACAAATCATGAAAATTGCAAAATATTTATCCACAAAAGAGAAAGAGCGTATGATCGACGTCTTAACAAGGAAGAAGGAAATATTTGCATGGTCATACAAGGACATGCCTAGCCTTGACCCCAATTTGGTGGTCCACAACCTTACCTTAGCTCCTGATGCTAAGCCTTTCAAGCAAAAACTAAGGAAACTTCATCCGATCCATAGCATTAATTATCAAAGAAGAGCTACAAAAACTATTGGATGTGAATTTCATAGTACCCATTGATTATCCAGAGTGGCTCTCTAACATGGTACCCATTCGCAAGTCGAATGGGGGGTACGCGTATGCACAAACTTTCAAGATTTAAACAAAGCATACCCCAAGGATGATTTTCCGCTACCCAACATCGATCAACTTGTAGACTCTTGCACAGGCCATGAAATACTTTCATTAATGGATGGTTTCTCAGGATACAATCAGATTCGAATTAATCCTGAGGACCAACACAAAACAACATTTACCACACCTTGGGGGACTTTCTGCTACAGGGTGATGCCTTTTGGTCTTAAGAATGTAGGAGCTACTTATCAACATGCCATGATGTACATCTTCCATGACTATATGCATAAAATCATTGAATATTATGTGGATGATCTAATTGCAAAATCTAAAACACGTCTTGAGCATATTGAAGTTCTAGAGAAATTTTTTGATCGATTGCTTGAACATAAAGTAAGGTTGAATCCTAAGAAGTGTGTATTTGGCATCACATCAGGAAAAATTCTAGGATTCATTGTCTCCAAGTGAGGCATTGAAGTGGACCCTGATAAGGTCAAGGCCATCATCGAGATGCCACCTCCAACAAATCTGAGAGAGTTGCATAGTTTACAAGGAAATATTCAATCCATTCGATGATTCATTGCACAACTCTCAAACAAATGCAGACCTTTCAATCGCTTGCTATAGAAGGGGGTGACCTTTTCTTGGACAATCGAATTTCAAGAGGCTTTTTATGACATAAAGAAATATCTGGCTTCACCACCAGTATTAACGCCGCCTCGTCCAGGAGTCCCTTTTCACCTTTACATCTCTGCAACATATTTTGCACTAGGGACAATGCTTGCATAGAAAAATGAGAATCACAAGGAGCAAGCAATTTATTACATTAGTCGAACATTGGTAAGTTATGAGACAAGATATGCTTACATCGAGAAGTTGTGCTTAGCAGTGGTTTTTACCACTAAGAAACTTAGACATTATATGCTAAGTAACACTACCTATGTCATAGCTAGAGAAAATCCTCTATGTTACATGATGACTCGCACATACAACAACACCCATACCACAAAATGGATAATGCTTTTAATGGAATTTGATCTCGAATTCATTAGCCAAAAATCCATCAAAGGTTAGGTGATAGTCGATCAACTCGTAGAAGCTCCATTACCAAATGATCAACCACTTCTTATAGAGCTTCCAGATGATTCGATCTTTTTGCCATCAAACAAGAAGAACTAGTCCCTCCCGAGGATGATGTTGACATAACTCTTTTCTTTGATGGATCAAAGTGCAAAAAAGGACAAGGTGTTGGAGTCATATTTTACACACCTAAAGGAATTCCAATTCCTTTATCATTCAAACTTGACTTTCCATGCACAAATAACAATGTAGAGTATGAAGCCCTAATATTGGGGCTTCAATCAACAATAGCTATGGGTATTAAATGAATAAGCATATTTGGTGATTCTCAGCTTGTCATTTTCCAAGTGAAAGGAACTTACCAATGCAAAGAACCAGTCTTGAAACAATATCATGAAGTAGCAATGAAGTTGCTAGCAAAATTTGATTGGTACGAGATTGACAACTTGCCTCGTTCAACTAATAGATTTGTGGATGCAATGGCTTATTTGGGATCCTTGATTCCTAAGAATGAACATGGAGAAGTCCAACCACTTATCATAACAATAGTGTCCAAGTCAGCAATCAAACGAGTAGAATATGAAGGTGAGAAGAGTGTTTGTTTGGTCCACGTAGAGCCATACAATTCTTACCTTGATGAGATAAGAGACTTTCTCAAGTTTGGGACCCTCCCATTAGAATTTATGCGAACTACAAAAATAACATTCAAACAAAAAGTAGCTCATTACACTCTCTTGGGGGACGTGTTGTATAGACATGGCTATGATGGAGTCCTACTTCGATGTCTAGATCTCGTAGAGGCACAATGAGCTATAACTAAAGCCCATGATGGTACTTGTGGTGGCCACTTTAGTGGAATGGCCATTGCAAAGTGCATTTTGTGCATGGGTTATTATTGGCCCACCATGGAAAGTGATTGTTGTCAATATGTCAAGAAATGTCAAAAATATCAACATCATGCCAACTTGACTCATGTACCATCACAAGCATTACAACCCATTCAAAGCCTTTGGCCCTTTTCACAATGGGGCCTAGATTTGATTGGTAATATTTCACCTACCTCTTTGGGACAACATAAGTTCATCATAACTACCACCGAATACTTCACCAAATGGGTCAAAGCAATTCCAATGACCACTATGACTAGACCTCGAATAGCGGAGTTTATACTCCAGCATATTATCTATCATTTTGGGATTCCTTCCAAAATAATTTCTAACAATGGCAAGTCTTTTAAAAATAAGGATGTTCGAGCCTTATGCAACAAGTACAATATCCAACATAGTTTCTTGACTCCTTATTACCCACAAGCAAATGGACAAGCTGAAGCGACCAACAAGACCGTGATAGCCATTCTCAAGAAACTTGTCAAAGAAAATCATAGAGATTGGCATACGCAACTCCCCTTGGCACTATGGGCTTATCGAACAAGCATCAAAATACCAACTAGGGCAACACCTTTTTCATTGGTCTATGGCACCGAAGCAATAATACCTCTTGAGCTCGAGATCCCTTCTTTACGAGTTGCATTACAAGAATTCATGGATGACGACACAACTAGACAAGCACGTCTTGACCAACTTACACTCCTTGATGAAAGGTGAATCAATACCTTAGAACATCTATGAGTATATCAAGATCGCATCAAGCGTGCCTATAATGCAAAAGTCCATCCTCATGAATTCCAAGTGGGAGATCTCATCCTTAAAGAGAATCAACAGAACACCAATGCATTGTCACACTTGAGAGATAAATTCATGGCTAATTGGTTAGGTCCATATATTGTTAAACAGAAGTTGGGTCCAGGAACGTATAGACTTGCCAACTTAGAAGGAACATTGGAACCTGAGCCACTCAACATAATACACCTAAAGGCATTTTATGCATAGTGTAGTTTATATATATGTACATATACATGGCTAAAAAAATAACAAAAAAAAGCAAAAATACCAAAAATATTTCATTTGCATCTCATACATCCATCCATGCATTCCACCTACATTACATAGATGCATTTTAGGCATTTGTTCATACCATTCATCATATTAGGGATCATTTGGTTAATTTGGATGATCACTAGTCTACTATGTCTTGTTGCCTTAATCAAGGGCACCTTACATCAAACATCACTCATCAATCCATCAACAACAATAATTTGCAGCTTTCCTTATAATATTTTGATGATTAAGGGGCTCACATAAAGTAGGATAGATACCGTATAATTGTTAGCAATAATGATTATGTGGCCACTGACTATTTTGTGTGCACATTTTAATTTTCAAAATCTTGCAATGAAAGTATCACAAAACATTACATACCACATCAATCAATAAGCACATTCCAAATGTTTTCAATCACTCAACCACTCCTAGTGTTTTGAGCAAACTCAATTCAAAGTCAAACAATATTTAGAAGCAATAAGTTGTTCCTGGTCAATCAAGTTTCCTCTTGGACCACACACATCAAAACACATTAAGAACATTGTGAATCTTGGGAATAACGAAGTCAAGAGTTGCTATTGCCATAAAGTGAAAGGTTTCCCTATTCATCCAATTATGCGCATGGTCTAGAATGCTACAGAGTTGACAAAAGGACAAGCTCCACCTTCATTCCAAAAAAAAAATCCCTTGCTCTTCCTCAAAGCGAGCAAGTATCCCAAAATATTACAAAAGCAATAAAAATCCCTTGCTCTTCCTCAAAATAAGCAAGTATCCCAAAAATTCCCAAAGCAATAAAATCCCCTTGCTCTTCCTCAAAATGAGCAAGTATCCAAAAAGCAATAAAAATGCATATTGCTCCATCACAAAAATGAGCAAATCAAAATAAAATCCCAAAATCCAATGCAATAAAATAAGGGAAAGGAGCTTGAATCCCTAGAACTCTTAGTGTCTCAAAAACTATGGGGTGATCCTCATTACAACAATGGGCTAAATGAATCCTACTTGGCAATGGGGTATCCTTACGCGTGGTGCCATGTCTATCACATTAGCGACCTTCTTTTGTACAGACCTATGGCCACTCTAGGATGAGCTAGCTTATTGGCATAAGTCACAATTGATTAGTTTGACCTAGCTCATAATGGGAAATGAACAATCATTGCACACATAGTTGGTCCTTGAAGAAATTTGAAAACACTAGGACAACCTTTGCATCATGAAGATTTGTGAGATACATAAATGAGTTTGTTTAAGGTCACTAGGATGTTTGAGTCTTTGTAAGAACACCTAAAAAATCATCCATTCATACCATACCATATTTACATTATTACACTCATAATACATCCTATATTACCACATATCTATGCCCCTGATTAAGCAACAAGAATAATGTTGATCAAGTGAAAAGTCTATAACATACCAAATGATCATTAGAACATAAACATTCAATCATCATTCCATCCATCACTACATCATTTCATATGCATCCATACATATAATAAAACAAAGAAGAGCACAAATACACAAAATATCATAATAAAGGCCATGTATATATAAATATGTGAATCACAAAGTACAAAATTCCCAAAGGCTATATACAACCGAGAATTAAGGATCATAAGCATAAAAAAAATAGGTAATAAGCGCTACTTGCTAGCACCACCATGGCTCCTACAAGGCCCCTAAGCTAATCCTTGAGAGCCAAATTAAACATGAAAGCTAGAAGCTTGAGAATGTGAACCACTAGGCTTAGACTCATTTTTCTTGTTGAAGCTTGATGCTGATGATGAAGGTCATAATGGTAGTGAAATGTGATATTGGCGTAGGTTTTCCTTGAGCATCACCACATATATAGATTGGCTCTAAGTAGTAGCTAAATATTGACCCTCATGTGCCTCTCACTGAGCTATCTCCACCTGAAGTACTGTGATAATAGTAGCATCCCTGCCTTTGCTAGGTCCACTTCATAAAACTGCAATATCCCTCCACAAACCATCATTCTCTAGCTAAATTCGAGCTACCACACTTTGAATGCTAGCAATATCGATAACATGGGACTTTATAGACTCATCCAAGTTGTCCCGCTCAGCTTGGATAATCCCCCACTCCTCCACGAGGAGGATCCTACCCTACATCATCCCCATCTCCTCCATATCCCCCATCTCATCCATCTCTCCCACCTCCTCCATATCCTCCATCACCTCCATCTCCTCCATATTTGCCACCCCTAGAATCGACATCTATCGGCTACACTCCTACATATTACTATCTCCTACACCCGCTACCCCAATTGTATTTCTACCATCGAGGTACCTGCTCACCAGCATCAGGCTCATCTCCACTGACTACATCATCTATTGCCTGGATCGGGCTCCATAAAGGTTGTGTAGTAAACCAAGAGTCATAGTCTGTAGTCATCCCCACATAATTTGTATCAAGGACATCAACTACTGCATCATTTAATACATTATCCACCATCTAGAATTTTAGATTCAAGGGAATACTAAACTCATCTCCCCATCACCTGTACATCCTGGGAGCATTTAGAACTCCTTAAACCATACCAAACTACCTCATAACCTATGAGAACTAGATGAACTCCATCTCTCGCCCATGGCTCCCAACCACCCACCTGCCTCATCTCACCCACTAAAGTTGTGCCGCATCATCCTCCCAAGTCAGACCTCTCCAAGGTCACCAACATATATCACTACTCGTCAAACCACTCAAACTATCTCGATATGCCTCAACACTATGAACATGATGAGTAGGAGAAGACTCCTCGCTGGTCCACCAATGGAGAGCACAAGGAAGTGAGTGATCCCACTCACAAGGCAGACCCTCTGGATGACCAACTCTGATGTGCTCCCAAGCCCATAGTTGAAGCACCAAACTACATCCAAGCCCCTTCCACTCCTGCCTCTTCACCTCATAGAGCTCCACGTATAACTGAAATAGAAGAGTTGGAGCCCATGCATAGATCTGAGGCTCAGCTACTAAGTGCAACATAAGTACCACCTGGTTCCAAGGGAACCTCGAACCCATACTATTAGGCAACAACATGTTGCCTACTATATACATCAAAAAATTCTACAATGCACCCAAATTTTGATCCTTATAGAGCTGGAGATAAGGTATCCCACCCTTGCTATAATCCATGTCCTAGTCATCTCCATAGATAGGTCTTAGGGCCTCTTCCTTGTTGTGGCCCACCCTAACTGGTAAGCCCTCAATAGGAACATGGAAGATGTGATATACATCCTCCAAGGTAATAGTAAGCTCCCTTATCGAAAGCTAAAAGGAACCCCTATCAGGGTCCCATCTCTCCACCAATGCAGATAGTAGCTCCTCATCTGCACTGATAGTCTCTACTCATCCGCACCCAACCAACCTCATAGCCTCTAGCAGCTTCCAATCATTATCTATGAGGGTTTTTCACCCCTTCGCTATATTTTGGGGCCATCAATATCGGGCAGTAATAAACTTAATCTAAAAGCACACACAAATTCAAATAAGTGCATTTTCAAAATAAAAACAAAACAAGAAAACACAATAACATTACATTCCAAAAATATTGTACATCATTTAGCATATAAGTGGCATTTCAAAAAAAAACACATCATTTACCATGCATTGCATTCAAAAAAGGAAAAACAAACTTTCACCCTTCCATCTTCATGCATTTCAAAAAAAATCACCTTCCCCCTTCATGCATCCAAAAAATAAAAAAAATCACATTTCCACATTTATCCATTTCGAAAAAAAAATTCAACCTTTCCCCTTCATGCATTTTAAAAAAAAAAAAACATTTTACCAACCCCTCTTAGTGGTTGCAAAAAAAACATTTTACCAACCCCTCTTAGTGGTGTAAAAAAAAAAAAACCAATGCAACAAACAAAAACACAAAAACAAATATAAACCTAAACTAAGAGTTTAGGCCACCTACCTCGGCATAGCGGACTCTAGCTTCCACTCCAGCTGAGCCTCCAGCCCCCGCATCCGCATCCATGCCACTCATCTCACCCGCATCCATATCTCACTCACTCTTCTCAAACCGTCAAGCAAATGAAACCGCAATAATGAAAATTAAAATAGGCAACCCCCTATTTATAGCTGCTTTTTTATGACAAAAACATGTGCTCGCGATTTTGTAGAGATGCACATCCACGGTTGGTGGCACCAACCATAGATGCATGGTTACGAGGAGGTGAAACCACGCTAGCACGGTTAAAAAAAAAAACTACCAAAAAAAAAAACAATTGCATCAATATAACAAATGGATCAACATCATCATCACATGCATATTCACAAACAACATATCATCATCATATAGTGAGCCTCGTATCTGGTGGATTACCCTATACACCTAGCGGTTGCAGTGACTAGCAATCCATGCAATCCAATCGGATGGGTAACTCACCATAAGGACACTTATCCAAACAATCAAATCACTATGGCATTAAATCAGCTAGGTCCCTCAATATTTGAGCTTGGTTGTGTTCAATCAAATTTGCACAAGGTTATCCTTAAGCCCTTTTCATTGGGTACAAAAGCAAAAAACAATCAAATCAAATTTGGTATAATCAAAAATCACTCGAGTATCAAAGTCCTAGTGTGATGGTTCTAATACACAAGAGCGACTAATAGTAGCGGGACTCATGAGCTCACAAACGTGGTTAATGATTTTACCATAGCATTTTGTGCCTCATCGAAACCAAAGGTAAATTCGCAAAACACAAACAATCCCAAACTTGGGGCATCAAGTTGATTTCAATATCTACATTTGCATACATCACATCCACATCATGCAATCATCCACCTCCTTTCATCATCCACATTTGGTCAATTGGCTCATGGGTTTCATCCTTTACCCATTCACCAATTGAGGGGGTAAGCAAACAAATCAAAATATCATCAAAATTTTCAAAAATCATTCATTCTTGTGCGTCAAGAAGATTTGAGTCCATCCATCCAATAAAGATAGGTGTCATTGGTTTTTGCATCGCATTGTGTTTCACACAATGCGGTACAAAAAGGGGCATCTGTAGACACCAAAACCTAGGCATCCACAAAATCACATTTGGCACCCCACATCAAATCCTACATAGTAAAATTATATGCCTAAGTTTAGACTTAGGTATATAAAATCCTACACATTATCCTATTTTCTAGATTTATTAAATCTGGAAAATCAGCCTAGGATACCTTGCCTACCCACTAGACATGTGTCCTAGCCACCTCACCAACATCCCTTACCACATCTCATACACCCTTTTCCCCTTTGTCCCTTCACATGGGACAACCCCTACACCTCACTCCACTTGCAACCACATCACCCCAGTTAAGTGAGACACCCTGGGTGACTCACTCTAACTACCCCCTCCATTTGGTAGCCCTAGATTACCACTTGGTAATCCTAGCTTGCCACCTCCCATTTCCCTCCAAAACCCTAAGGAGCCTATAAAGGCACCTTCACCCCACCAAACAAGGAAGAATTAGAATTTGTGTCATCAAGCTATTAAAATAGTACCATGAGTTCACATGCATCTCGAGGAAACTCAAGATCTGAAGCTTGGAGGCCATATTTTGGAGCAATCTGCCACTTAGTTGAAACTGCTTGTCTATAGTTACACAGTCAAAACTGCACCAGCGCATTTTTTCCACATCCTGTGCATGGTTTACCATTTCACACCGCGTGTTCATGGTTTCTCAAAGTTGGAAAGACACCACAGATACGATCAATAAGTTTCACCTGCAGCAAGGCATTTGGTTTATGTTTTCTATTTTCTACAACTTTTAGTTGAGGGTTTTATTGCATGATTCATATCTTTGTATACCGATGCTACTAAACCCCCATTTTCCCTTTCATGTGTGTGCAGGAAACATGTATCTTAGAGAAGCTATTGAAGCTAGAGTGGTCCCCGCATCGGATACCAAAATCCCACTCACCCCTCTGAAGCTATAGCGGAAGAACAAAGGACACCAATTGATTTTCTTGGAGAGCCCACCATTGTCATTTGGACACTTGTATTGTACAATATCATTGTAACATTACCCCCAATACACTCGGGGTAATTCAAAAGCATTGTAACATTGGGAGATTCAGGCTCCCTTGTTTTAATACAAAAGAGATATTCCTTCTACTGCAAGTGTTAATTTGTGTTTATTTGTTTGGTGTTGATTATTTTGCTACAAGATCATTCATTTTGTGCATTCTATGGTGTTATTGTACTTTTGTACCTTTGCCTTGTATTGGTATTTTTCATTTTTTGTTTACACATCCATTGTGATTTCTCAAATAAGGAGTTCAATTTTTTACTAGATTCTTTTACTATCAAGTGAACGTTACCTCAAACTTTCAAGGAAATTTTCACTCAATGGAAATCCCCCTTCATAAGTCACAACCACACTAGGGTGTGGGATCTAGTTCTTCCTCATTTTTTATGGGGTATCTTGTGTGAGAGTAACAAAAGAACTTTCAAGAATATTTCTAGGGATGAATCCTTTGTCTTTAGAAGGATTAAAGTTGCTATTGAGAATAACTTGGTTGTCTTTGCTACTGGAAATGGTAGGGAGAAAGTTGTGGAGAAAGGGGTTGTTGTTAGTTGGAAATTGAATCTAGGGTCTTCTGCTTTTGTATCCACTATTCAAAAAATATTGGCTACTAGATGGCATAAACTAGCTAAAGGGTGGGTCATTTTGAACTTTTATGGGGCTACCAAAGGTAACCCCAAGAGGGCTGGTGGAGGGGGTGTTGTCAAAAATGATAATGGTGAGGTCATTTGGGCTTACACTGAAGATTATGGTATTCAAACCAACCACCTAGCTGAAGCTAAGGTGCTTTTCTTGAGTGTTCATCAGGTTTTTGAGAGGGGCTTTAGAAGACTTCTCATACAAGGTGACTCCTTGAACATCATTAAAGACTCGCAAGCTAGAAAGACTAATAATTGTTTCATATTGAATATTATTAAGGACACTTCAAATATTTTGGAAGGTATGTTAGAAGTTAAAATTGAGCATATTTATATGTAAGGTAACCAAGTTGCTGATATTATGGCCAATTTGAGGGTGGATAGTGGCCAATTTAGAATTTGGGAAGACAATTTCCCTCTGCGATTAATAACAATTATTGCTTTGGAAGCATTGGGCCTACCTATACAGTAGGCCTTTTTATTGTCTTTATTCTTGGATGAGGTATCCTTTGTGTTGTAGTGATCCTCTCTCTAGGGGGCTTTTTTGGGGTGCTGGTCCTTTTGCTCCCTAGTGGTTTCCATTCTCAAGGAATATGCTTGGTGTATTTCCCTCACCCTTGCTCTCTGGGATTGGGGTTTTTTTATTTGCATCTTGATGTATTTGCTTCCCTTCCAGTCTTATGCAAAAATAAAGTAGGATCATTGGTGCCTCTAAAAGAAAGTTGAATAAAAAATTCTCCTTTATGCCCTGTTGGGTGGTGGGTTGGTCTATGCTCTTGGGTGGTTGTTAGGTTTAATTTTTGTTATTTTGGCCTTGGAGGTTGGCCTATGCTTAATTGGTATTATCTTTCTCTACCTCCTCTAATGTAAAAGGTTATGGGACCTTTCAAAACCTTGTTTTTCACCATTAATAAAAAAAATAAGTTAATGCATACACATTTTTAATAACCCATGAATTAAACTTTCAATTTGTATATGCTATTAGAGTTTAAAAGTATATCTAATGTAAATGGGATATTAACTTTGTTTTTTCATTGATAATAGCATATTCATCTAGTCTAGTATGATAGATGAAATAATAAATGGAGATGTTTACCATTAAAAATAATTATGTTAAAATTTAGTGTGTTGTCATTAAGTATGTTTGGATTATGCTATTGTGTGATCTATAGCTAGATAATGACATTGTTGATGTCATATCGCTATGTAATTATACTCCTAAAATATGCATACATGCACAATGATTTGTATGGATATTTTTGTTAATTGATTAAATTTGTATGAAAATTTTGAATTTTAGATTGATTTATTATTAAAAATTTATAAAATGGAAGATCAAGAAGATAGAGAAAATTATGGATTTGTAGAATTTGTTGTATTTCAGTTGTTATGAAGGCCACCATAACTATTGGTTCCTTATTGAAATTCCCACATGGTCTTAGGCCTTGGTAATTTAAGCCATGGTTATGCAACAAGTCTTAGCTCATAATATTATGAAAGGTATTCTGCTAAGAATAGTGCTATCAATGAAGAGGCCCAGGAAATCTATTTTAAAATTTGCAAGAATTAATGATTATGAGATCCCTCTTGATTTTTATCTAGAGCTTTTGGTTGATGTGGATTACAATCATTTTTCTCAAGTACTACAAGATTTCCAAAATACGTTTACCATTGGATATTTCATGGGCGGTCATGCTCCCTCAACTACTCATATCCAGTCTTGGATCTAGGAGTGGGAGTTGTTGGACCTTCAAGTTGTTATAGTTAGTAGTCTATTCAGGAGTTTTTATTTATTTTCCTTTGGGTCAATCAAGCAGGCTAGAGTTGTTGGTGAGACAAGAACATGGATTTGTTCTAGTTGTTTTTTAGTCATGTCTAGTTATGACCCCAACTTTATAGTTGATGGTAAAATGGGTCTTTGTTGCCTAATGTGGGTCAAATTTCTAGGTTTACCCATGCATTTCAAGGACCTTATCCCTCAAATTTGTGAGAAACTTAGAGAATTCATTTATTTGGAAGCTCCTCATTGGTTCCAACCATGATTGTTTCCTAGGGTCTATGTGCACATTCCACTTTTAAAATATTTATTGATGATGTGTACTTTAGGTTTGATGGTAAAATTCATCATCAAGCTCTTTGATATGTTAATCTTTCAAACACCTGATTTCAATGTCAAAATATGAAGCACAAGATAAAAGACTACTCTTTGTTGAATAGACCACAAGTGAGTCTTCTTTTTTTAAATAAGTTGTGTGGCTTCTATTGGGAGCCACTCCCATTACAAAAACAAAATATTACATTCCTCTCATAACATTTCTAACAAGTTAATTAAATCATACCCAAATTTACCTTTTAATCAAATATATTCATCATTTTCCTTTCTATCAACAATATTCTCCATCTTCCTCAAACTGCTAAATTTCCATAATCAACTCCTTTTATATCAAATACATTTTGATATTTAAATTCTATCAAGATGAAATTCAACACCGTGAATGGTTAAAATATTTGTTGTCTAACTTCTATATCTATAAATATCTTGTCTATAACAACCTCATAATTTCTTAATACCTTTTTTTAAGGTTCTTATTCATTCCCCTAATATTTCAAAATATTATTTTCATTGTTAATTTTTGTTTTTATTTGTGGGTTTAGCCCCACTTGTGATATTTGCTTTTGTTTTCCCATATCAATATCCCCTTGGGTTTCTTTTTTCTTTGTTTTTTTTTCTTGGATCTTCCTCTATTTTTTTCATTCCCAACAATACTTTCATATTCATCAATCTCTTCAATCTTCTCACATTGCTCATAGTAAGACTTATCATATTTAGGTTTACCTTGTTTTTAAGGATATGAAGTGCAAGGAATAACCTCAAAATCACAATCTTCTTTATGTTGCCCTAGAAACCATAAAGTACAAGGATGCTCTTCTATAACAATTACCTTCTTATTTTTCCCTAAAAATCTAAATTGTTATGGGTTTCCTCCCTCCTTATTTATTTATTATGCTACTCTTGAAACCTTAAAGTGCAAGGGATAACATCTTCACCCCTTTCACTTTTATTACCTGGAGAGGATTTTATACTACTTGAGGAAAATTAAGATGATTTACCTATAATAAACTTGACCTCTTTTGTCATATTTTTTTTAGAATTTCTCTCCACATATTCTTTTGTGCCTTTAATTTTTTCTGAACTTGTCAAATTATATTGTATATAGGCTTTCTTTGCCTCTTCTTTTGGAGTGGAATATACTTGATTTGATCTAGCTTCTATAATTGTATGATTTCCTTGCTTTGTCTTGAATTCTATCTCATCGCTAGAATTTTGGGTCTTTTTCTTCACAGTTTTCACTTTGCAAACTCTTTCCATGTGTTCAATCTCATAACAATAATGGCAATAAAATATAATATTTTCATAATCTACTTGTTGATCGCATTCTCTTAATTCAGATTTAATCTTTATGGATTCTGGAAAAGGTTTTGAAATGTCGATAACAACACATATTCAAGTATATATAGCATGTTTTTGCTCCTTAGTAGTTAGTCCTTCCTTGATGAATTCCACTAGGGTATTTCTAATATTTTTCAAAAAAATATTATTTATATGTTGATATGGAAGTCAAAAATGCCAAATTTATACTAGAAGCTTCTTAATAGTTTATGTCTCAACTAAAAAAAATTCATTCCATAGTGTCAAATAAAGTGTGTCTCTTCCCCTAAACCATGGGCCACCAACCATTATTTAATCTCTAATTTTTGAACTGGAAAAGATGACAAGGAAAAACCTTCGGAAAGAAAAATCATAAAGTAAATTGAATTTAATCCCCACTTCCACTTGATCCAATTTTGAATCTCCAAAAATCTTTGTCATGATCTATGGAACTTACATATTAACCTTGTACTTTTAAGAACCATTATATCATGCTCAATCATCTCATCCTTGATACATACTTTTGGTGTAACATTTGCTACTTGGATCGAACTTGCCATGTATTTGCTCTTCTGCTCATCTTTAACTTGGGCCTCCATGCTTCCAAGTAGGGCATCCTCACTTTCCATTAGGTATTTCAAATATGACTTTCCTCCCATACTAGCTAATTGAGCTTGCTCTTGGCTTACTCTTGGCTTGCACTCCCTCTTGGCTTACACTCCCTCTTGGCTTGCACTCCCTCTTGGCTTACACTCCCTCTTGGCTTGCACTCTCTCCTACCTGGTACTCGTTCCTAGCTTGCACTCCCTCTTGGCATACAATAGCCCCTATCTCTTCTTTTTCTTGGTATTCCTTCACTTTATTATTTTTTTGGAAATAATATTATGCACATTCGTGGTAAGGGTTTGAAGAATTGATGCACTCCAAATGAACTCATTGCTCTTCCACCATG
The DNA here is from genome assembly GCA_028583015.1 of Wollemia nobilis. Lineage (NCBI taxonomy): Eukaryota > Viridiplantae > Streptophyta > Pinopsida > Araucariales > Araucariaceae > Wollemia > Wollemia nobilis. The sequence goes on along the minus strand of JAQPPZ010016947.1, from coordinate 17,766,576 downwards.
ACTAAATCTTGGGTCGCACTTCCTCTTAGCTCACACTTCCTCTTGGCTCACACTTCCTCTTGGATTGCACTTTCACAAGTGAGTCTTATGGTGCAAGAAAATTTGGATAATTTGTGAAATTGAAGAAACTAATACTTGGAGCCAAGTGGTTTCAAGAAATTGAAACCCAAAGCCAACTCCTTTGGATGCTAGTCTCCTGGCCCTAAATTTTTTTAGTTTCTCAAGCCAAAAAAATAATTACTAGGTCTCAAGCAGTTAGTTCATTGGGTCCAGGGAAAACTTATGGATCCCACTCCCTACAAGTCCCTGAAAAATATTAGAGCTTTGTTCTTATGAATGTACCAATGCTTAATCATCTCGAGTCACCGACTTGCTCTAGCATTCTCATGGACAGTCATATCAAGAAAGAAAGAACCCTAGTTTTGTTGTAATGACCCACTCATTACCTTACTTAAATAAACCCAAGAGAGAGTAATTTTTTTTATCATAACATAATTATCCTTAAGGTGGAGTTCGTAATCAAGGATGATGCGATCAAACTAAATCATTCCCATTCATTAAGGCAATAAGCTACCAAGATATTTACAACATGGTGAGTGTCAACTCTTGTGATAGGAGTGACCAGCTCCTATCAAACCTTATGTACCTTTATAAAATAGGAAACCAAGATATTTATCAACTTATCATTACTTCTCTCTCCTTTAATTAAGTCCACATACTTAATTGACTAATCAAAGTCTCAACCATGAACTTATTTCTTAATTGATCTTATCATAATCATTACATGATAATTAATTGTTTCCATAGCAACATACCCATACATTATTAAACAATGTAATAAATTTACCACATTCATTCATATATGAATATAACAAATATTATCTCTTGAACATTACATGTAAGCATAAATCATTACATCATTATTCAAATGAATACCATTTCAATAACCATCTCATGGAAATGTAAATACAATATCCATACTAGATCTATAAGCATCAATTGCAAGATCACAAGATAAAGATTCATAACACATCATATATCCTAGGAACCCTCATGGGGAATAAACCCAACCTCAAAATATCTCCTCACATTTCATAAATTTATTTGTTTCAATTTACAATGATATAAAGGAATCCTAAAGATCCCCTTTCCAAATCATCAATAAATATCATTAATACAATGAATCACATAAGAATCTCATGATTCTTATGTCCTAAAATTATGAAATGATCATTGGATTCATGAAGGGAACATCATCATTCCCTCAAGAATGAATCTCACATTCCCTCTTCAAGAATAGAGGTTATTTTATCAATCAATCCAATCTGGAATGAGAGTCTCTTATTATAGGATGAAGGTCATCTAATACAAGCAGAGACCTCATAATCCCTTAAAGAATGAATTCCACATCCATTCTTTCTATAAACATTCATTTTTCCACAAAATAAATTCTCTAATGTAATCATGTATTCATAATCAATGAAATTCTAATTCAACCATGTATTTATCAAGTAAATTTACCAAGCACATTAAAAGAGGAGACCTTACAATTTCTCCACAAAATTGTTCTACACTTCCATTATAATTTCTCCATGAAATTGTACCATAGTTCATCAATTATTCTTCCACAATATTATGTTATAGTTCTCTATAAATTTTCCATAAATTTATACTATAGTTCTTCATTAATCTTCCCACAAGATTATACTATACTTCCCTACAAATTTTCCACAAATTTGTACTATAATTTTTCCATACTATAATTCCCCTATAAATTTTCCACAAATTTGTACTATAATCTTTCCACAAGATTACACTATAATTCCCTACAAATTTTCCACAAATTTGTATTATAATCTTTCCACAAGATTACACTATTCTTACAAATTTTCCGTAAATTTGTACTATAATATTTCCACAAGATTACACTATAGTTCCTACAAATTTTCCACAAATTTGTACTATAATATTTCCACAATATTACACTATAGTTCTTACAATTTTTCCACAAATTTGTACTATAATATTTCCACAATATTACCCTATAGTTCCTACAAATTTTCCACAAATTTATACTATAATATTTTGACAAGATTACACTATTATTCTTACAAATTTTCCGCAAATCTATACAATAATCTTTCCATAAGATTATATGATAATTCCCTACAAATATTCCATAAATTTGTATTATAATATTTCCACAACATTATATGATTATCTCCTACAATTTTCCACAAATTTGTATTATAATCTTTCCATACTATAATTCCCTTACACATTTTCCACAAGATTGCAATATAATTCCCTACAAATTTTCCACAAATTTGTACTGTAATATTTCCACAAGATTACTCTATAGTTCCCTATAAATTTTCCACAAGATTACAATACAATTCCCTACAAATTTTCCACAAATTTGTACTGTAATATTTCCACAAGATTACACTATAGTTCCCTACAAATTTTCCACAAATTTGTACTATAGTTCTTCAATAATTTTTCCACAAAATTATACTATAGTTCCCTACAAAATTTCCACAAATTTGTACTATAGTTCCTCAATAATTTTTCCACAAAATTATACTATAGTTCCCTACAAATTTTCCTCAAATTTGTACTATAGTTTCTCAGTAATTTGGTCCAAATATGCATTCAATTATTTCACCAATTGTTATCAAATTTTCCCTCAAATTTTGATCCAAGAATGCATTTAATTATTATCAAAATTTCCTCCAAAATTGATCTAAGAATGCATTAATTATTTCATTCACTTCACTGTGTTGGATGCCTTTAGAGAGATCAATAGCTTATTAGGCAAAAGATATTTTGACAAATAAAAACTGCAAGGTATGTTTTGTCAAAATTTGATTGAGGTCGAATAACTAAGTTCAACCAATCAAACAATCGATTCGACCAATCAATATTTCAAACCTCCGCCAACAAGAAAGTCAAATTTTTGCCAATCATACTCTGTCAGCGCCTAAAAATTGGTGCCCTAGCCACCTCGGCTATACTGACCACCACTGTGTGGTCACCTTAGTAGGGTATGCTTCCCCTACTTATTTCCTCTAATTGCTCCTGTAGGAGCAATATGGAATAAACCCCACAAGTTATGCATAAAATATTTTGCTCCAACTTGGCCCTAGGACACCTGGCGCACAACTGAGCACTGATGAGCAACCAATCCACACATGCCACATGGTGGTCAATAGCAGTCAGCATAACCAAAACAACACAAGTGTCCGAAGCACTCCAACTAGCGCAGTGGTCACTACTTGACCACCAAGTGGTGGTCACTCCTTAAGGGATGGATTTTCCCTTTTATACCACCTAATTACTCCCATAGGAGCAATGTGGGATAAATTATCCTATGTTATGTAAAACGTTTTATTAACCATTCCTATAAACCAAAAGAAATAGTGAATAACCAGTTGACTCATGGCACAATAGGGTGAGGATAGCAATTTATCAGGTGATGTCATCGACGTGAGGTGCATACCGATAATTGGCAACATCAAAAGTTTTCTACATGCCTCCAACTGGCACAAACCAACCACTAGGTGGTTCGGTCCCCGACCACCACCTGGTGATTGATAAGCCTAGGGAGACAAGCTCCCTATATAGGATTTTGCAGAAGCCTCTACAAAAGCTTCCCCTTAGGTAGGACGAATGTGAGCCAGGGCACTTTTTCCGCTCAAGTACCAACACAGAGAGGCTCTAAGCCTTACGAAGAAGTCATTAAACTAGCATATAAACCTCTTCCTAAGCATATTGAAGGCCTATCAGACTGGAATATCACCTAATTGCAGCACAACATCGTCTGACGAACACGAAGAGATTTTTATTACCACTGAGTTGTAGCATTGATTCCAATTAGAGCAAAACCAGGCACCTAATCATAGATGAAACCGTCATTCGTATTACCCTAAACCAAATAAAATTCTTATATAAACCGAGCAAGTTTATACATTGAACTAAAAACATGTGAGACCATCATTGCACGTCTCAACCAAGCATACAATCTTCTTAAGGGGTGTCTTGTTTGTTAGTAGAAAAATTGCACACATCGACAACGTTTCCAAAGAGGGTAAAGCAAGGTTGATTTGGGGCTTCTTGTAACAGAAGTATAATAACCCATTACAACAAGAAGAGTACACAGTTCATTTTAGAAAAAACATGCACAAGTCCTCTTAGGCTAAAGTATCCTTCAAGAATCGTAATCATAATTTATTCTATAATTATTAAGAAGGAAGATTTATTATGTCATAACTAAATTATAATCCATGCATTGTAGCATATAAAAGCCCAATATAACAAAGTAATGCTTTACTAGACCAATAATTAGGAGCCTATCAGAATCTTAAAATCATAAGCATTCTATAGTAAAATGAATGTATGAATGAAACAACCTGAATGCCTTCGAATCCAAATTCCTAACTAGCCTCCCAAGTGGCATTCTCTTAGCCTTATTCCTATGGTTGCCTACCATCTTCTTCATCTCTTAATCTCATCGTGATTTCCCCTCCCTTAGTCATCCATATGTATATATAGACCTTTGATATATTTTCTTTATTCAAAAGTCAAGCTAAGGAAAGACAAAAGGAAGGATCCATGAATAGAATAATTGGAATAGAATAATTGACCTCATGAAGACTAAATTTCCCACCTTGGTTCAATTTTTCTTCCTCTTCTAGAACTCAGCTCAATTTTCTAGCTCTTCTAGAATTTAGTTTCATTTTCTTCCTCTTTTAGAAGTCCTTTCTCCTAATTTCCTTTTTATTTATTTTTATCATTTTGTAACAACAAAATGATTAAATAAATACCATCTAGGTATTAAAGACAATTAGGTTAATTTAAAACAATAATCAATGTCAATTATTGACATTCTCCTTTTTTATGAATCTTTTGCAGGAATTTATCTCTATCAAGCATCCCGATTTTGATGGTTAATTTCCTCGCCATCCTTGAGAGTACCTATTCCTGCAAATCAATGATACGTCAATAGTACCTTGTTCAAAACATCAACTATTTTTAACCACTTAGTATATTAGCAATTACAAAACATGATCAAACATACAAACTCTATATCAACGATGAGACCTGCCAAGGGAGGGCGATGACATCTGCTGAGAGAATATCTAAACTTGTCCAATGGTGGTACTCTTGCCTCACTTAATAGGTTTGAGGCACCCAAGGGTGACAATGAAGTTGAAGATGTAGACAATTAAAAAGAGGATACAAATATAGTTCTCGTCTCTGAACTTACAAATTTTAGTACAAGCTCAAAAGTTGCAGTTGGAATTAGAGCACCTCTATCATTTGTTAGAGCTTTGGGGAGATATAGCATGAACACCCCTAGAGATCCTAATGGTGGCTCATCAACTATAGCATTAGTCCCAATAGCTACTTGAGCCTAGCTTAATATTTTCTTGTTTTTCAGATTTAAAATTTATTCCTTGAGTTTTATATTGAGGACTCTACATTATGGCTTTTGAACTTTTTAACATTTTGCTCCTAAAGAATTATTAGCCTAAGAAATGATGTATAAACTAATATAACGATGGTAAGCCCTTTGACTACCCTTTATTTATATTGTGTTTCCCAAGTTCATTCAAATAAAATTATTCAATTTAAAAAAATTATAAAACATTTTTTTTAATTTGTTTAAAAAAATTATCAAATTTTCCTTAAAATTTGTCCAACACAAATTGAAATTCATGTCGCAAATATATTTAATTTTTTTAATTTAATACTAATTTTATGTTTTGAGATGGATAAAGATCAAGGTTGAGGTTGGATATATAAGGGGTGAGTAAATCTTCTTTAATTTCATACTTTGAGATGGAGAGAGGTTGAGGACATGAATGAATTGGATAGAGATGTGTGGGTTGGGTATTATGTTGGATTGAGTGGATTTTCATGCACATGTGTTGGATTTGTTGGAAGTAAGTTGATAAAATATTTTGGGTTGAGTTTCATTATATGGGATCCAATTAAATTGTTATGGGAATTATATTTTATATACTCTCCGTTTTCGTGTAGATGATTTTTTAAGGATTTTAGAGACAATTTAGATTTATTAAAAGTGAATTTAATTTGAAGATAAATTCGATTTATTAAAAGTGAATTTAATTTGAAAATAAATCACATTTATTAAAAGTAAATTTAATTTGAGTTGCATTTGTTGGAAGTGAGTTGATAAAGGATTTTGGTTTGGGTTTCATATCAAGTTATATGGGTCCAATTAAATTGTGATGAAAGCTATATTTCTATGTAAATGATTTTTTAAGGATTTTATATTGTAATGAAAACTATATTTTTATGTAAATGAATTTTTAAGGATTTTATAGATAAGTCGGTGAAAGTGAATTTGATTTAAGGTTGTGTTGGGTTTCAAATCAAATTGTGGTGGAAATTGAACTACTAATTTTTCTTGTGAATCACTTTACAAAGTCTTTATATACATGTGTGAGGATTAAATATTAATTAGTTGAGTTTTTTTTTTCTTTATAAAATTTATATGTCAATCTTATAGGTGTAACAATGAAGGCTTTGAAACTTAAAAAGAAGCGAAAGGGAAAAGAGTTGTACATCATACTTCTATAACCGAAGTATGGTTGGATAAAAGTATGGTTGGATAATCATATATTGCGCAAACATCTATGAGAATATGGTTAGATAAACATATTCTCATAGATGATAAACATATATTGCGCAAACATCTATGAGAATTATAACATATGATCTATGACTTTGGGGATGTTAAAAATTGTTTAACTTTTATTATATATATATATAGAGGATTGAAAGGGACACCATACGTATTTCATCATAGCCATGTAATGGTATTACAATACTTTAGCAATTATACATATATGTATTGCTTGGCTAGATTCGAACCTAGATCTCCTCCTCCTTTAAAGTTGAGAAATATAATCAATTGAACTAATGTCATTTGATTTTAACAACTTTTTTAATCTATTTATTCTACTCTGTTGCTTTAGATTCAGAGCACACGGTGGTTTGACCATGTGACAATCTCTTGTATTTGCTTGATAAAAATCTGCGATTTATTTTCTAGGAAGTTGTTTCATTGGATTTTCGGGTTTTCAATCTTTCTTGATGTGTTATTACTAGATCTAAAGTTTGGGGGTGCCTTTCAAAACCCTATTATACTTTTAATAGGCTTGGAGACCCTTTTAAAACCCCTTCTATTATCATTAAAAAAAAAATATTCTTAAAATTAATTTTAAATTATAAAATTGTCACTTCGAATCACCAAGGAAGATGAGTCCATTATGCTTCAGTGTTAAAGGAATCTTAAAAATTAAAATAAAAACTATCTCTTGATACTCATAAGCTCCGAATAGAATCTTTTTAAGATTGAAGTTGACATTTATTGATTTAAAAACAAAAGCATACCTATAATATATATTAAAATAATTTTTAGATTATGAGTCAATTTTTTTCATGGCCTATAATTAGAATTAAAATTAAATTAAAGATATTTTGTTTATTAGGGCATTTTACAGGACACTTCGCTTTCATGCATAGGAAAAACATGACTACTCACATTTTTGTTAGCAGAGAACTTATAGGTCCCATCCTAGACTTTGGAAAACATTAAATTATAGAAAGGTTGAGTTTTTATATATAATCAGTTTCAATCCACACTTCTACGTACCATATCAACTGTAACATATGAATCATATGAAAAGTGGAAGATATTATTCTTGTCTGATATGTAACTAGTCTATTTAGTTGAAAGTGACCTAACTACTGAATCCCAGATTATTGAAGAAGTGTTACATCAGCTCACAGTACATTTTACTTCTAAGAAAAAAAAAGGCAAGCAAGGGACCACAAAACTTATTTCCATCCATTACAGATGACAGTGACAATGTGGTTAGGAGATGAAGTTAAGCATGTAGTTCAACCTCAATAGTCGTTAAAAAGATGGACTGTGTGGTGACGAATTGCTCGTTCAAGAAGAGGTTGGAGGATAATCTATCATGCCACTTTTAATTTTTTAATGGAAGCAATTTTCTTTTGCATCTGACATTGTCCTACAATGTAAAAATTTGACTCTACTAAGTCTGCAACTTCTGAATTTTAATGGATGTGTTAGTCTCCTCAACTTCTCTTGGCACACCATTAAGCACCTGTATTGGTATAATTACCAGCAAATTTTAAGTGGGTCAAATACAATATCTTCAAATTCTATGGATTTCATTGCATATCTTGATATTATATATGCTTATGAGAATATGTATGTGCAAATGGGAGCATGTCAATCTACCAAGAGCGCATATCCATAAACAAGAACAGGCTAGATAGATGTCAATAGAATCAGTAGTTTAATGAAACACTATTCTTCTTTTAACATGTCTATTAGAATAATGGTTCCTAGCGGACATTTTGGAAGATTATTGATAGTGACTTGCTCGAAAATGACATGGTAAAGAAATCTGTAATATGGTTTACATGAAAAGGGTTCTATCTATTTTCTCTGGTTTCAAAAATTTAGGAGTTGAATCTCCTAATAGACACACATAGGAGGCTCACCTATATCTTTTATGAACCACAAAATTCTGTTATTTATGTACCGACTGAAAACCTTCTTCAAAGTCTCTGCACACAAAGCCTTGTCTATGTTGTTAATAATAAATACTGCAGAAGATCCTGGAAACTTGATCTAGGTCCTTATTTGACTATTGCTTTCCATAAGCCAATAAGCTTTGGAACTAAAGGGGCATTGCAAAGACAACAATGACAAGGCAAGGGGATTCACAAGACCCACACTAGCACTATAAACACAACAGATTTTGAAATTAGATCCAACTCATTATTCAACTCGAACGAAGTGTCTTTTACAACCCATGAAGCTTGTAATTACGGAGGCCTCATCAAGACTAGAATGACAAGGTAAGGGGAAATTCGAAGCATGCAGAAGCACCAAAGGACCTCAAGTTGCCAATATGACATCACAAAAAAATACAACCACCTCTTCTTGCTTTTGAAGCCACAAAGTTTTTGGTGCATGAAATGAATCACAAACCTTGTATTACAATTGCTATTAATATGGAATTCTCGTAAAACTGACAACATTTAAATAAGTGCAGACCATTATCATTATTGTCTAATGCACATTGTTAGCATACTGTATATGAATCTGGTATTCTACTCTGCTGCATTTGTTACTATGTTTTCCGCTTCTTGCCTACTGTTATGGTTTGATGATTTAAACAAAATTAATCTGTTTTGTTTGATTCACATTACACATTGCTCTCTTAGAGATGTTCAAATCATCTTGGAAATTTCTCTCTTAAAAAACTTGCTTATAAAACAAGCATAGACTATTTACAAATTTGCATCTACTCTTTCCCTCTAGATGAAAAGTCCAAAATCCCTTCTCACCGCTTCTCATAAACTTTCCTTCTCTTTCAAAGAGAAAAACCTCATATTACATGAAAATACATTAAGAGTTACATCAACTAAGCAAAAGATTTGCAAGAAAAATTGTGTCCTATAAAAGCCAAAACCATCAACATGTGAGCCTCTGCTACAAGGGAAAAATGTCCACATCATTACAAAACAGGTAATTCTTGCTTGCACGGCCAGATCCTGCTAAAAAAGATTCAACTCCCCATGCAGAGTGGAAAATTATCCTCATAAAAGATTGTCTTAAATCTTGCATCTGGTCGTTCAAAAACCTGCCTCTATTCAATTCTTACTCACAAATGAAGAGATTATCCCACAAAGGACTCTTCCATGAGAGTGAACTATGCCAATGCAATATTTATACATGAAGTACAAACTTTCAAATGCATCTCAAAAATAGATATGGGAGAGGACATGAAGGTATTTCAGGGGAGGAAGGTTGCAGAAGTGTACATGTGTCCCTCACAGACACCCATTTTTACAAACTTAACCCATGAATATCCTCAACACAGGAAATAATTTATGTTGGAAGCAAAAAGATTTGATTCACCTACAGAAAAAACGTCTCTCAAGACATTGAGTCACAGAGTAAGAGATAAGGGCCAGAAAGTATGGCATAAGTTTAGCTTTTTATTCTGGCTTTGTGAAAGACAAGTCCCAGCCCTAGCATGGAAAGTTGACTAACCAGAAGAGGGGCAAAATGTGTTTCTATATATACAAAGCCATTAGAAATGAAAGAAAGCAGAGCAGATGTACACTTTGCATAGAATGTACTGCAATATAGACACAACACCAAAGCCCGTGCATCATGAAACCTTTGATTATGTTCCTCATCTCATTTCCTAAGCTCTGTTCTCCATTATAACCAAAGTTGAGCATTTGGTATGGTCCTTTGACAATGCACAAACCTAGGAATCCCCCATTTAGCTGTAGTTTGAGTGTTATACAAACAGCATGATTTTGGAAAATCAGTCACTATAAAAGGTGAACCCCCTTTCTCCATTGGATAGGCTCTTAATTCAAAACCCTGTGGCATCAATCCCATTCCTTTTCAGGCCTCTTCTAGGATTTCAAAGATTTTACAATATTGCATCACAAAAAAAATTATGTTATGTTTGCAAATTACTTTGCCTTGGAGCCATAGGAAGTGGTGGCAAGCTGCAAGTGGCATTGTTCTTCTGAAAACTTGACCTTGTCTTCCTCATCCTCTATCCCTTCCTCCTCTACTGCCACTTGCTTCAGCTTGTTCAAGGCTCCTGCATGTAATTCTTGGCCAAGGACTTCTGGAATGGGAGGTGGGTCAACAGGACAAGTTCCCTCCAGAACTGCCACCACCTCTCTTATGCAAGGCCTTGAGAATGTCTTGTCCTGCATACACCATAAAGCAATCCTAAGGGTCCTTTCAACCTGATTCCAATCATAGTTACCTTCCATTCTACTATCAACAATGCTCTCTAGATGACCATTCTGATACTCCCTAAATGCCCATTTAAAAATCCCCTCTTTCGGGGGAAAATAACACTCAGAATCTCTCTTGCCACTGATGATCTGCAACAGCATCAAACCAAAGTTGAAAACATCTCGTTCAGGATAGGATTCCGAGGAGGAAGCACTTTCACTAGAAACTCCCTGGGGCAGTGTATTAAGGCCAAAATCTGTCAACTTGGGCATAAATTTATCATCCAACATGACATTCTCCAGCTTCAGATTAGAGTGGGCAATGCACTCATGACATTCAGAGTGCAAATAAGCAATGGCTCGTGCAATTCCTACAACAATACAAAACCTTATGTGCCAGCTCAGCTCCGCAGCCCTCTTTGTGCAGCCAAATAGCCACTGATCAAGAGACCCATTGTTCACATACTCATAAACAATAAGTCTGTGTTGCGCCTCACAACAGAAACCATTCAAACAGACCAAGTTCTTATGCCGCATGCTTCCTAAGATGCACAATGCCATTCGAAATTCCTTCTCTGCAATTCCATTGTTTATCTGCTTAATTATCACATGACTCATGTTGGGTAGAGTTCCCTTGAAAACAGTCGGACTAAGTTTGTGCCTAAAGTTAGCAGTCAATTCTTCTACTTCTGCAAATGTAATCTTACCAGACTTCTAGAATATGGATCCATTAATTGATGGTCGGTTGAATCCCATCTCTTTATTTCTCTCATTCCTCTTCTTTTAAATATGTACCAACCAAGTCCTACATGTATGGCTAGAAATGCACTCACTGTTGCCAATATTGCTAATCCAATGGAGGTTATAGATGGACCAGAAGTTCTTGAACTCGGGATAGAAAAGGAATGAGGTTGAAACGTATTTGATGAATTTGGATTTGATGAATAAGGATTATTATTAAGAATATGATCAGACACTGCGTCCGGTGTAAGGCATACCTTTAGAAAGGAGATTGCAGGGACAGATGTATAACTATATCCAGCAATGAAACTAGTTCTCTTAATCTTGCAGATGCCAGACCCATCATTCATGGCTGTTGCAGCAACACAGGAGCTATCCTTCAAGCAGTTCTCCCTGCAACTCTCCTCACTGGAGTAATTATAAATATCTTGAGGAGGATACACTCCAAATAAAACTGTGTGCTTCCACACCATCATGGTATTCCCTTCGTTGCAGCTGCCCAATTTGACCACTGTCCTACAGGCTCTGTTGGTGCCCTTTTCTGAGAGCGTTATTCTATTAGACCCATTCTCAAATGGGCAATCACAGATGGGTCCTGTGGAATTGAAGCTACACACCCCATACAATCCACAAGTGGCAAAGACATCACATTGGTTCTCCACAGCTTGCCATCTCACTACCCACATATTCTTGGCCTCAATCCAGGAATACATTCTGAGGTTCCCATCAGTATCCAGTGTTAAACGCCTCAGAACCACAGATTGGTCTGTGTAATCTCCACTGTATCTAGACCAAACAATGTTTTTCTTTTCATCAAACAGAAGCAAAAGTCCATCCCCTGAAAACATTGCTCCAGTTGGCACAGAAGAGTTTGAAGAAGGAAAGATCTGTCTCCCTGTTCCACTCTTCCAATAGACAGTATCCTCAATCCACCTCAGAGCCAGATCCCCAGTCCTCTCTAATGCCAGAGTATAGTAATTTGCAATCAAATTCTTGGAAGCAGCCCTGAGAGTTTGATTTTCCTCAAGTTTCTGTCCTGGAATCAGAGTGTCTGTGGGTGCCTGGAAGCTCTCCCAAACTATCCTGTGTTGATTATCAGTAAGCATAAAATTGCCATTGCCAAGGAAACCTGCACCAACAACACCCCTGTTACTGGTATTGCTAGTCCAAGCAGGGCTTCCAGACAAGTGATCAAATAGAAGGAGATTTCCATCACCAGAGAGCTGAAAGGTGGAATTGGGGCTTACTCTGACATCCCCCCCTGCTGTCCACACCACTACCTGTGTCTGCTTGGGAATGGAATTGTACCATATTCCCACACTGTAAGCCTCATCCTGGTGCTTTGCAAAGAAACCCATTGCAAATGTGCCACCTTCGGATACCCAATAGTCCTCCCCAGAAGCAAAAAGTCTGGAACCCAATGGAATAGTGACCCATATTTGCTGGTTCTCTGAGCTCCCAGCTGACATTGGTATTAGAAAAATGGTCATAGCCATTAAAAGGGCACTCTGAAAACTTGATTTCCAAGCAAGCCGAGCTACTGAATTCAACATTTCCCCTATCTTTAAATTCTCCAGCTATGATAAAAATTTCAAGGCTCCTTTTCTTCACTCGGAAATGAGTATCACCTCCAGCAGCAGGTGGATTTACTGTTGTGGGGATGAAGATAGGGATTTCATTTGGGTGTTGGCGAAATTAAGATCTGGATTCAAAACCCAAATGGCAGAACCTATGAATAGTACTTGAACACCAGGCGTATGCAGGGCTAAAAGAAAAGGTCACATGTGGATTTTTTTAGAATAAATTTTCTAGGTCAAATATTTTCGTTGTACAATCTCTACGACAACCAAGGTTGCATATATCCTCTATATTTTTAAGGTGGTAAGATTAAAAAACTACCCCGTACTTAACTGGAGATCCTAACTACGTAGACTAGACCGTTGATTGATACAGGAAATTGGTTTTATGGGGAGTGGGGACTTACCTATGTTGAGGTTAACTTGTATCAGTTTTGCTTTGTAACATATAGGTAATTTTCATTTTGGGTTTAATTGATTTCGTTTTACTAAAAGACTAAGATTTATAACAATCACGTTTTAATTTATTTTGAAATCATAATAATAATGTCTTAAGTCATTTTAGAATTCACCCTATTTTAAACAAATTGTTACCCATTTCTTTATGTATAAAAAAACTTCTTCAACAAAATCTACAAAGGTCTTTAACCATAAAAAGGCCTTATCATTAAACGTGTAAGGCTGTTTATTTAATTTTTAATTAATTAGATTAAATTTTTTAATGATATATTTAAATATAATTTTTTTAAGTTTAAAATTTTAATTAATTAAATTTAAATTAATTTTTAATAAGTTTATATAAACCTTAAACATTTTAAAAAATTCAAAACCCTAAAACTTGCAATTAATTAAATTTAAATTAATCTAATAATTTTTTAAAATTATAAAAAATAATTTTATTTTTATTTTAAAACAATTTTATTTGACGTGTAAGGTGTAAGGTTGTTTATTTTTTTATTTTTTAAGGTGTAAGCTTTTTTTACTTTTATTTTTGGATTTGGTTAATGTAAAAAACTCTTAACTTCTGGGTAGAAGAGTTGTTGGTAATGTCAGTCTATATGGATATATTACTATAGAGAGTGGTTAGGACACTAGACCTCCTATTTATTAGTGTTGGGACCATGTCTGGCACTTAAAAACTCACAAGAATAATTTAAATATAGAACCTCTTATTTATCAAACCATGTTTTGAAAACCAACTACACTAAATTTTTTAATTATAAAAAACATTTTTTAATAAAATTATATGACAGCCAGCAAGTTTTGAATGTAACATATTTAAATTATAAATTCATAGAAAATATTTGCCATCTTAAATTTGGGGTATTGAGATCAAACTGGAAAGTAAAAGGTTAACTACCCGGGTACTTGTATAAGGATTTTTTTTTAAGTTGGATCATAAGGTGAAGAATTTTATATAATTGAGATTTAGAGTCTTTATTTGTAAAAATATATATTTTTTATAAAGGAATATGTAATTATTATTTTTAATAATTAATTGTAAGATTAAGTAGTATTGTAATTTATTTGTATAAAATTTATAAATTATTTAAGTTTCACAACTAAATTAATATTAAATTATTTAAGTGTGTCACGGGTAGGTGTGTGGTGGTTGAGTGTTAAATTCTTTATTGATAAGCATAGCTTTCGGCTTTAGAAGAAGTCATGGTTGGGGGAGTCTGACCAACCCTGTGCGTTGGTCATAGAGATTTCTCGCACTAACCAAATGAAAATAAAAATAAATAATTAAAAATATATTTTATTAAAGTAATAATATATTGAAGAATAGGGTTAATTTGAGTTAACAATGAGCTTGTCAACTGGACACCCATCGTCCATATAAAATTTCATTATTACAATATATATTTTTTAAATTATAGAATATAAGTTGGAAACCTTTAACAAACTATAATTATGGGATTGTAATGGGTTTTAATTGTATTATATCATTGTCTATATAATTAGATTATAATAGTTTAACAATTATGTATGTATAATGTGCAGTAAGGTTCGAACCTTGATCTCATTCTTAAAAATCTAATAATTTAATCAATTAAAATAATATCATTTAACAAATTCAATTTTTTTATAAATATGGTGTATGATTTCTATGTGGGGCCACTCCATTGGAAACAATTTGCCTCTTTATCATTCATATTCTTCGTCTGTCTTTTTATCAAAAATATTCTCCATCTTCTTCAAATCGTTAAGTTTCTACAATCAATTCCTTTATATTATTTTTATTAAGAGATAAAATTTTACTCATATAAATGTCTTTTGAAATTTAAATTTTGTCAAGATGAAATTAAAATATTTGTTGCCCAATTTTCATATCTATAAATATATTGTTTATAACATTGTGATAATTTCTTAATACTTTTTCTAAGATTCAATATTTGTTGCCCAATTTCCATATCTATAAATATCTTGTTTATAACATTGTGATAATTTCTTAATATTTTTTCTAAGGTTCTTATCCATTCCCATAATAATGATATTATTTTGATTGTTCTTTTTTACTTTTATTTGTGGGTTTAGCCCACTTCTTGCTAACACTTGCAATATTTGCTTTTGTTTTCCCCTATCCCTCTAAGTTTCTTTTTCTCTTTGTTTTTGCTTTTTGGATGTTCTCTTTTTTTCATTTCCACCAATATTTCCATCTCCATCAATTTCTTTAATCTTCTCACATTGTTCATAACAAGACTTATCGTCTTTAGGTTTGTCTTGCTCCAAAGGATCTGAAGTGCAAGGAATAACCTCAAAAGCACATTCTTCTTTGTGTTGGCTTAGAAACCCTAAAGTGCAAGGATGCTCTTCGATAGCGATTACCTTTTTTTTTTGAATAGGTTATATGTGGCTTTTATTGGGGGCCACTCCCATGTTTCCACAATCAACTCCTTGACATCATTTTGATTAAGACATAAAATCTCACTTGGCCAGTTGTCTTCTAAAATTTGAATTTCATGGGGATGTAGATCAACACCATAATTCGCTAATTTATCTGCTACTCGATTTCCTTCTCTATAAATATGCTCACACTGCCAGGAGATTGCCTCTAGTAATAGATGATGAACATCAACAATAATATTATTTTTTATCCAGTCTCCACATCCATTTTTGTTAATAGCATTGATGATAATTTGTGAGTCCCCCTCAATTGAAATATATTTCCATCCTTTTTCTGCTGCAATTTTAATCCCAGTAAGAAGTGCCCTAGCCTCTGCATAGTTGTTAGTTGAAGTTCCATATGATTCTGAATAAGTGAGGAGAATTTTGCCTTCACTATTTCTAAAAACACCACCTCCACCAGCTTTTCCTGGATTTCCTTTAGAAGCACCATCAAAATTAATTTTGATAAACCCAATTTCTGGACATTTCCATTTTACCATAGATCGAAGTAGATCCTTTGTTTTAATTCCATTGTCGCAGATGACTCTTCCATGTATGTTCAAATCCTATAGCCAAATTATTAGCACTTCTTTTTCTGCAATTGAGACTTCCCATGATGAGCACCATATTTGTAGACATTCTGCAAGAGAGGCACTGATACGGTTCCAAACTTGGGCATGATTTTGATATTTATTATTAAAAATTCTATTATTCCTTTCAAGCCATAAATTCCAACAAATAATGGCAGGCAATCCCTTCCAAAGAATACATAATGCTTTAGCTTTGAAATAATTTATCCAACATTTTATCAACTCTTTCAATGTTGATGGAGATACCCAATATAATTTCATATTTTTAAAAAGTAACCCCAAATGGTGTGAGCAAATGGATAATGAAGGAGTAAATGGTCTGATGTTTCTAAATCCTTCTCACACAAGGCACATCTGAAGGGTCCATAATATCCTCTTCTTTGTAGACTCTCTCCTGAAAGAATCTTACTTTGAACTACTAACCAAAGAAATGTTGAGGCCTTAGGGAGAGCCTCTAATGACCAAACATTCTTCCAAGGAAAATATTTGGGAGAAGGAAATTTTGATTGTTCTAAATTCTCATATCCCAACTTTACTTGAGTATCCACCATCCTTTGATAAGTTCCAAACCAACTCATATTTTCATGTAAAAATTGGCAAATAAAACTCTAGAAGCATATTTTGAAGTTCATCTGCAATTTGTTTTTGTTCCTCTCCTTCAACCAGGTCACTAAAAGAAATCCATGATCTAGAGTTTTTGTTCATAATAATATAATATTTGACCTTTGGACCTTTACATGCTAGGCACGCTTGAGCCAATGGTTTCCATTTTGAGTCTGAGATGAGAGGATAAGGCTTCAACCAAGCATCAGACCAAAAATTTGCATAACTCCCCTCATTGATTGACCATCTAATATGTTTCTTTATCAATTGCAAACTCTCTGATATGAAGTTCCATGTTGATGATCCTTTGGGTAGAGTTCTTTTTCTAAACAATTTCATTGCATCAAGAGAACCTATATATTTTTGAAGTAATATTTTTACCCAATTCTTTCCTTGATCTCTGAATAATCTCCACCCAAGCTTTGCTCCTAATGCCAAATTCATAAGTTTACAATTCCACAAGCCTGCTCCTCCAATATTCTTTCCTCTGCAAACCCTTTCCCACTTACAAAGAGGAAACCTAAATTTTTCCTCACAACCTTTCCATAGAAATTCTCTTTGAATTTTATCAATTTCTGATGCAATACCTATTGGCAGTCTTGAAACTGACATCATATAAATAGGAATGGATTGCAAAGTAGTCTTTATGAGTTGTAGCCTTCCTGCCATGGTTAAGAACTTACCTTTCCAACCTGCCAAGCAAGCTTTCATTCTATCCAAAAAAGAGATCCAAAGCTCCTTTTTATTTCCTTTATTAGACAAAGGAATACCTAGGTAGATTGATGGAAATTTTTCAATTTTAAACCCCAAAATATTCACAATAATTTGTTGTAAATCTAGGGCAGTATTAATGAAAAAATCTTGGATTTTGAAGTATTTACCAACTGTCCAGTAGCCTTCTCATAACATGACAATATTGATTTAAACTCCATGGCCTCACTGATTGAGGGATGACCCAAAAGAAAAGTATCATCAACAAATTGGAGATGAGATTCAAAGGGACCATTTTTTGCAACTTGAATACCCTTGATTTTTCCTTCCATTTTTACCTTTGAAAATGCTCTCCCTAATGCTTCTGCTAGAATAATGAATAGATAAGGAGAAAGAGGATCACCTTGACGAAGTCCACAAGATGACTTGAAGTACCCAATAGGAGAACCATTGATCAAAATAGAAAATTTGTAATGCTATAACAACATTTAATCCACTCACACCAACTATAATCAAAGCCAAAATTTCTGAGAATAGCATGTAAAAAATTCTAGGAAACCCTATCATATGCTTTGTTCATATCTAATTTCAAAAGCATACCTAGTTTTTTCATGGAATGAAGAGAATGTATGGCCTCTTGTGCAATAATTATACCATCAAGAATTTGTTTACCCTGAACAAAGCCACCTTGTTCCTCTGAGATAATACACCCTAGAATGCCCTTCAACCTGTTTGCCATAATTTTTGAAATGATCTTGTAAATCATATTACAAAGGCTTATTGGATAAAAATTATCAAAATATTTTGTGTCACCCTTCTTGGGAACCAAGGTAATAAAAGTAGCATTGATCTCACTTATTATAGCCTTCCTTTTTTGGGCCTCTTCCACTGCATCTAACATATCACTCTTCAATAAATCCCAAAATTTTTGAAAGAAAATTGTAGGAAATCCATCGGGGCTAGGTGCCTTGTTAGGATGGAAAGAGAAAACTGCTTCATGGAGCTCCTCCATAGATATCTTCTTCCTCAAGCTTTCATTTTGTCTCTGAGTGATAATTGATGGAATATTTTGTAGAAGTTTTTCTTGTGCCTCCTTATCTTGCCTAGAATCTGATAAAATATTTTTGAAATAATTTATTGCTTCCTTCCTTATATCTTCTTCATCCTCAATATTTCTTCCATCTGGAGTTATAATATTTTTGATATGACGAACAAAAATTTGTTTTTGTTGTAGCATGAAAAAACTTTGTATTTCTATCTCCTTCCTTGAGCCATTTCTCTCTAGATTTTTGGAACCAATATGACTCCTTTTTCAATGCATTATGATAATCATAAAGTAATTGTTTTTCTTTCACATAAGAATCCTGGTCCATTCCATTAATTTCTACTATCTCTTGTAAATTTTGGAGTTTGGATTCAATTTTTTTTTTCTTTAAAAATGTTACCAAAATATTTGACATTCCATATCTTCATTTGCTCCTTTAAATGTTTCAACTTTTGAACAAACCTGTACATACATGATCCTTCAAATTTTGATTCATCCCACCATAACATAACCATCTAGAAAAAATTAGGGTCTTGGAGCCACATAGATTGGAAGCGAAATGGCTTTGGATGACCATTGTTAGGTGACTCACAAGTCAAAATAATGGGTTTGTGATCTGATCCTACTCGCAATAAAATATCTGAAGAGATTGTATACTTTGTTTGCAACCAATTATTGGATAACAAGAATCTATCCAGTCTTTCTGCTATATGATTTTTTCCAATGCGTCTGTTATCCCATGTGTATTGAAAGCTTGAGGGACTAACATCCCAAAGGTCATTTGAATTGACAAATGAAGAAAAATCTTGCATTGATTTAGACCATCCTAGAATGCCACCCTTCTTTTCCAAAGGAGATATAACAGTATTAAAATCACCCCCAAGAATCCATAGATCACAATGAATCATCATTGTATTTGACAAAAATATACTAAGGTCCTTCCAACATCTTTCACGTGGAGTAACTATAGTTGGAGCATATACATTTATAACCCCAACTTTGATGTTTTCCTCTTTCCTACAAAATAATCCAACAACCCAATTACTTTTTGCTTCTAATAGTTCTCCATCCCATTTGCATTTGTCCCATATTATTGCAATACCACTTGAAGCTCCTGTAGAAGAAACTGCTAAACAATCACCTGTCTTCCAAATCTTCTTAAAAGCCTCCTTACATTCCTCACTACTTAATTTTATTTCTTGTATTAAAATAAACTCAGGGCTATAACAACCTATTAATTCCTTAATAACTCTTTTTTAGGGGTTTTATTCATACCCCTAATATTCCATGATATCATTTTCATCATCAATACTTTTTATTTTTGTTAGTGGGCTTAGCCCCACTTCTTGTTAACACCTATGATATTTTTGTTTGGCTTCCCAAATCAATATCCTTCTGAGTTTCTTTTTCTCTTAGATCATGGTTTGATGGCCTTCCTCTCCTTCTTCCATTCTTGCCAACACTCTCATCTTCATCAATCTCTTCCATTTTTTCATATTGTTCAAAATGAGACTTATCTTCTAAAGGTTTATGTTGCCTTAAAGAGCCGAAAGTGCAAGGAATAGCCTCATTAGCATTTTCTTCTTTATGTTGCCCTAAAAACTCTAAACTACAAAGATGATCCTCCATAGTCATCACTTTCTTATGTTGGCCTGAAAACCCTAAATTTCCTTGGATATCCTCCATAATATTTTCTTTAATATACTGCTCTTGAAAACCTAAAGTGCAAGGAACACACTCCATACTACTTTCATTTTTATTGGAAGGAGAATATTTTAAGCTACTTGAGGATAGTAAAGGTGATTTACCTGGATTAAGCTTGACCTCCTTCTCCTTATTTGATTTAAGATTCATCTCCCCATTTTCCTTTGTATTAAAATTTGCCTTCCCCTCTTCCTTCGCACCTTGAGCTCCTATATTTGAACTTGCGCAATGTACTTCCTCATCTTCCATACCATTTTTTTCTTCTAATGGCTGATTCGAGTGAACTGTAATTGCCTTTTCCATTTGATGATGTAGAGGGATTTTTCTTGCCACTTTCTTAGGAGTGGAAAATCCTTGATTTGACCTAGCTTCTCCTATGATATGGTCTACTTGTTTCAAATTGAAATTACCCTCATGCCCAAAAAATTCCATCTCTTCCTCCATTTTTACTTTGCAGTATTTTGCCATGTGCCCAGTTTCATGACATTTGCGACATCGAAATGCAATGTTTTCATAATCCACCTATTGATCCCATTCTCTTGATTCAGTTTTAATCCTAATTGATTGTGGTAAAGGTTTAGAAATATCCATGGAAACACATATTCGAGTGTATACAACATGTCTTCTCTCCTTAGTAGATGGTCCCTCTTGGATGAATTCACCTAGAGTATTACCAATACTCTTCAAAACCTCCTTATTGATGAGTTGATAAGGAAGTCCAAAAAGCCTAATCCATACCGGAAGCCTTTTAATAGTTTCTGTGTCCATAGAAAAATTCTCACTCCAAGGTCTTAAGTATAATGCATCTTTACCCCTAAACCATGGGCCTCCATCCATTATTTTATCCCTTATTTTTGAACTAGAGAAAATAATGAGGAAAAATCCTTTTGGAAGAAAATTCATGGAGTAATTTGAATTCAATCCCCACTTCCACTTAATCCAATTTTGAATCTTAGAAAAACCTGGCCAATATCCATGAAACTTACAAATTAACCCTCTGGTTTTAAGAATCATTATATCATGCTCAATCATCTCATCTTTGATAATCACTTCTGGTGTAGAATCTGCTACCTAGATTGGGTTTGCCATAGATTCTCTCTTACCCTTATTGCTAGCTAGGGCATCCAAACTTCCAACTTGGCCATTCATACTTTCAGTAAGGACTTTCACAAATGACTTTCTTTCCATGTTACCTAGGTTTTTTTCAAATGAATCCTCTAAATTTTCTTGAGATCTGGAACAAGAAGTGACTGGTCACACTTTTCTTTTTACTTTTTGCTTTCCTGCTCACACTTCCTCCTCACTCTCAGCTTGCGCTCACACTTGCTTTTGGATGCACTCACTCTCGATTGCACACTCGATATCGACTGCACTCACACCGGTTTGCACTCGCACTCTTGTTTCTGGCTATATTCACTCTTGGCTTATGCTCGCACTTGCTTGTGGCTGCATTCACTCCTAACTTGTGCTTGCACCTACTTTTGGTTGCCCTCACTCCCAGCTTGTGCTCCCACTTGCTTTCGGTTGCGTTTACTCCTGGTTGCGCTCACTCTTGGCTACCCTCCCCGATCGCGCTCGCACTTGCTGCTGCACTTACTCCCACTCGTGCTCGCACTCACTGCTGCACTTACTCCCATAGCGATTACCTTCTTAATTTACCCAAAAATACCTAAATTGTTATGGATTTTTTCCATCCTCATTTCTTTATCATTTTGCTCTTGAAACCCTAAAGTGCAAGGGATAACCTCTACACTACTTTAACTTTCATTACCAGGAGAGGATCGATACTACTTTAAAAAAATGTTGATTTACCTAGAATAAAATTGACCTCTTCTATCATATTTATTTTAGGATAGTCCTCCACATATTTCTTTGCATATTTAATTCCTTCTGAACTTGAACTTACATATTGTACTTTCTCATCCCTTATATCTTTATTTTTTTCTTCTAATAATTGATACAAATGAGCTATAGTGGCCTCTGAAAAATGATGTTTTAGATAGGATTTATTTACCTCTTATTTTGAAGTGGAATATCCTTGATCTGATCTAGATTCTATTAATTTATGATTTCCTTGCTTTATATTGAACTTTATCTCCTGACCAAAACTTTATATCTCTTTCTTCATAGTTGGAATGTGATACCTTCCTGGTTACTCTATATCCGTAATAATGAAACCAGATCAAGCAAAGTTATACAAAATAATTAAATAACCAAAGAGTACGTAGCAGTATTTAGAATAGTACAAGTAAACGGATCGCCACTTGAGGTGGGCACACCCTCACCGTAAAGGCAAATATGCGAATACGCAAATGAAATAAAAAAATAAAAGATGATATTTAAGAACTACACATTTGGATAGCTAAATACACTTGGATAATATTGTAGAACATAGCCGACGCTATGTTATTTGGTATGTAACATGACTCCCCTCCTCGAAAAGCTTTGTCCTCAAAGCTAGAAATGTCTGGAAAATCCTTTCAGGTTCCCATGTAGCCTCTTCATCTGGTAGGCCCTGCCATTTGATGAGAAATTCTTGGATGTGACGAGAGCTCCGTATGCGTGTTCTGCTTTGTAGAATTGCTTCTGGCTAGAGATATATACGCCCTTCTGCATCTAGTATTGGTAATTCTGACTGAGATTTCACTTTTTGGCCGATCACCTTCTTGAGACACTGTCTGGCATGGTCATGGGATATTTTGGGAGGTAGTCCCTTTGGTTCTTGGAAGACCTCTTCGTAATGTGCTACGATGTCTCGTAAATCTGGAGCAGAAATACCCGAAGTTGCTCGAGATTGCTTTTCCAAACAATTAATTTGAGCTATGAATCCGTAACCAACCTTTTTTAATGTTTTCTCCATACTATGAGAGCTCACCATCTATGATGGAGGAGTAGTAATACCTTGTAAGCGAATGACCCATCCGTTTTCCTTCCATTCCACAAATAATTTTTTGAAATTGAAGCTGACCGTGTCTAGTGTTTCCAACCATTCAACTCCCAAAATAACATCAGAGTTCCCTAAATTCATTACGAAAAGAGATCCAAACCAGGTATAAGTTCCCATTTTAATGGAGACTTGAGATGTTCTCCCAACACATTGAGCGTTCACCCCGTTGGCTACTAGAACCTGGAATTTGTCTTTGTTGGAAGAATTAATGAATAAATTCAAAGCTTTTGCTGTTTTGATGTCGATAAAATTGTGGGTACTGCCTGAATCAATTAGCACATTTACCTTTTTCTGGCGGAGAAATCCCGATACCTTGATTGTATGGTGGGTTGTTAACCCCATGAGGGCATGCACGGAAATAGCCATTGTATCCTCTTCCTTCTCTTCTAGAACAATCGATAGTTCTTCTTGAATAGGTTCTTCCTGGTGGTATGCTTCTTCCTCTTCTCCTTCATATTGAGTGCATTCAATATGAAAGTTTTGTTTTTGTGCACATGCTTGTTCTCTGGGATGGTGATTGCGACATTTATAGTAGAAGTATCTTGATGGTTGATCATTTCTATGAAAATAGTTGTTGCCATACGAAGGACGACTATAAGTTTCATGTTGTGTATACAACTGAATTCTCTTCTCAGCTAGCTTGGCTAATCTTATGCAATCGTTCAACGAGGTTGGATTTTGAATGTCCACCTCCACCTTAATATTTTCTTTCAAACCATTGCAAAAAGCTCCTACCACTGTGTCTGGACTGAGGTGTAATGCATACGGTAGTAAACTGGTGAATTCGGAGACGAACTCACTAACTGATCTTTCTTGTTTAAGAGATAACAGTCTTACTGTGTATGATGATGTAGCTCCTTCATCAAATCTTTCTAAAAAATAGGTAGTGAAATTATTCCAGCAAACAGTAGCTCCTTTCTCGCGTTTAAGCCAAACGAACCATTGGTAAGCCTCAGTGCCTAATTTTGATGCAGCGAAAGGGACTTTATCAAAATCCTTAATTTGGTATAAGTCAAGAATGCCTTCCATTTTGGCTATCCAACCACGAGGATCATGACCCTCAAAAGTGGGCATATCAATGCGTGGAAAATTATTAGGGCCTCTCGGTTGGTGATAACCCATATCCCTATCCTGATCTTGGTTATATCGCTGTCTATGATAGCGATTCCCGTAATTATCCGGATTGCCTCTTTGCTGCTCCCAATCTTCATCCTGGTCGTCCTTTTCTTCATGCCTTTGTTCATGGGAGTGATTTTGGGGATTAGTATTGGGATTAGGTTGGTTTTGTGCGCTCAATAGTTTAGTTAGGTTGACATTAATTTGGTGCATACCATCTAGTAATTGTCGAAGAGCTTCATCAGTGGTAATGGCAGAGTTGCCTGATTCTCCTTGTGTGACGTTGTCGTGAGTTGGGGAAAGGTTAGTAGCCATGGGGTCTACCAGTGGATGATGCGGATTATAACTACCAATTTTGAAAGGAGAAGGATAATTTTTTGTACCTGGGCTTCGATGAGGTCTTCTTGGGTTGTTATTGGTCATCTCCGAGCTTGATAGTCGACCGTCAGGTCCTTTGATCCAACTTCTACTCATGCACTGTTCAAAATTTCCTGCTTAGTAATCCTTGAGCTTCGATTTCTACAAAAATTTGGTTGAATTTGGCAAAAAATTTTGTGTTCCACTTCAACTGTCGCTCCAACTGCGATGCGGATTTGAATTTGGATTTGGGCTCGCCTCCTTGACAATAACTTTTGACAACTTTCAAACAACTTTTATTTTGACAATATTTTGGATAATTTTAGTTGACACTGAACCGACCAAGAAATGACGTGATACGAGGGACACCACACGATACCCGATGTGACACGACCTAACCGACACGAAGGACCGAGACGCGATCAGATCAGACAAGACATGACACAAGGGACACCACACGACACCCAATGTGACACGACCTAACCGACATGAAGGACCGAGACGCGATCATATCGAACGAGACACGACACAATGGACACCACACGACACCCGATGTGACATGACCTAACCGACACGAAGGACCGAGACGCGATCAGATCAGATGAGACACGACACAAGGGACACCACACGACATGTCAACTAGACGAGGACATATGACCCACAGCTAGACGACAAAAATTGATGCGGACACTAACGGCTAGACGACAGAACCCAATACGGATGCCAAGGACAATTAGGTAGGAGGAAGTAAACTGGACCCGACAATGAAACACAATATGAACCACGACGTGAGAGACCCTGGGACACCGACATCGAGGACACAACAACCAATGAAGACACAAGGCGAATATACAAATCATGACAGAAAAGACACAAGACGATGACACTGACCAACCACAACACAATTGCATCGAGGACACGTCAGACGGACACATGCGAGCAAGGGACGGCTATGTGACCGGAGTCACAACCAAGTAGGAGAGTGTAGTTATTTTTAAACCCTATTATTACCACCATGCAACGCGTGTGGGATAAACGACTGAGCAGAATAAAAATTAAAAGTTTGGTACCTTAGGTTATGTACCAATAATCAATTTTTTTTGTTGCTTCTGATTGGACGACCTCCTGCAAGCGAATTTGCAGCGATTTCCTTTCGGATCCATGAGAAAATTTCAATGATTTCCTTTCAAATTTGTGAGTGGATCACGATGTTTCGTCTGACTGGTGTGCCAAATACCCCCATAGGTGAAAACCAAATCATTGGTTTGTTCGTTCATATGTTGGTGCAGCGCGTCTGATGCTATTAGTTGTCCGCGAGTTCGTCAGTGGCTATCGGTAGTGAAATCGCACAGATTATGGACTGTTTTCTTTGTGCTTCATCGGACAAAAAATTGATGGACCTGCTATGATGATGGTTACCCTGAATATCACATGACCAATTTGGAATTAATTGTCGCTATTAGAATGCTGTCTTTGAAGAACGCTCAGTGTCATTGTAGAATACTCTGAAAGGATGTGATGTTTTTATAACAGCCGAAGAGCACCCACCAGGCCCCTCAGAACCTAGAAATCTGATACCACTTGGAAGGTGATACCTTCCTGGTTACTCTATATCCGTAATAATGAAACCAGATCAAGCAAAGTTACATGAAATAATTAAATAACCAGAGTACGCAGTAGTATTTAGAATAGTACAAGTAAATGGATCGCCACTTGAGGTGGGCACACCCTCGTCGTAAAGGCAATTATGCGAATACGCAGTGAAATAAAAATATAAAGATGATGTTCTAAGACTACACAATTGGATAGCTAAATACACTTGGATAATATTGTAGAACATAGCCGACGCTATGTTATTTGGCATGTAACAATAGTTTTCACTTTGCAAACTCTTTCCATGTGTTCGGTCTCATAACAATTATGGCATTGAAATGAGATATTTTTATAATCTACTAGTTGATCCTATTCTCTTGATTCAAATTTAATCTTAATGAATTGCAACAAAATTTTGAATATCCATAGCAACACATATTCTAGTATATATAGCATGGTTTCACTCCTTAATAGTTAGTCCTTGATGAATTCAACTAAGGTATTTCTAATATTTTTCAAAACATCTTTATTGATAAGCTTAAATGGAAATCCAAAAAGATTAATCCTCGCCAAAAGCTTCTTAATAGTTTATGTCTCAATAGAAAAAATTTCATTCCATGGTCTTGAATAAAGGGCATATTTCCCTCTAAAACACTGACCACCATCCATTATTTTATATCCTTGATTTCTGAACTGGAAAAGATGAGGAAAAATATTTAGGAAGAAAAGTCACAAAGTAATTTGAATTTAATCCCCAATTCCACTTGATCCAATTTTTAATATCCAAAAATCATGACTAGGATATATGGAACTTAGATATTAGCCCTCTACTTTTAAGAATCATTATATCATGCTCAATCATCTCATCCTTGATAGTCACTTTTGGTGTAACATTTTCTACCTAGATCAAACTTGTAATGTATTCATTCTTACACTTATGTCTAACTTGGACCTCCATACTTCCAACTAGGGCATCCTGACTTCATATTAGGACTTCCAAATATGACTTTACTTCTATACTAGCTAGTGGGGCTCACTCCTTGTTCATACTCTCTCCTGGCTTGTACTTACTTTCAACTCACACTCCTTGCATTGCACTCGCTCTCGGCTTGCACTTCCTCTCGACTCGAACTTGCTCCTATCTCTTATTTATCTTGGCATTCCTTCACTTTGATGATTTTATGGACACGATGTTTGATACATTCGTGCTAAGGATTTGAAAAATTGATGTACTTCAGATGAACCTGTTGTTCTTATACCATGATTGAAGATTTAAGGCTTTAATACTAGTTTCCTCTAGTTTGCTCTATGCTTCCATTGTCATTCAGCCTATGCCGAGTCTGGTGCTCCTGTGTGTCACTCTTCCATGAAAGTAAGTGAACCGCTCCAAAATATTAAGTTTAACCCATGAGATTTGAACCTTGGTTTAGAGTGTTAAACTCTTCATTACCCACCAATTGCTCTAAATCCCATGGGCCAAAATTCTAAGGCTCATCCATGGGATTTGAGCCTTGGTATATGGTGGGAAACTCTTCAATCCCAACCACTTATTTCAAACCCCATGGGCATGGTCCAACCAGCTTTATATTTTCAAAATAAATTTTAAATTTAATTTAATTTTAATATAGAATATAATTTTCTAGATCACAATTTTTTTTTGGAAACAATGTTTGATGCATTCGTGGTAAGGATTTGAAACATTGATGAAATGAAATGAAAGATTTCAATTACGTTCGTGAGACCCAAATATGGTCTATGGGACCTCAAATATGGAAGTAAAACTATTCAAATCATATCATATGATTTTTAACTTCTTTGAGAAGGTTGTTCCTTCTCCTACTGATTTGGGTTAGAAATTCCCCAACTTTTTTTATTTTACTATCTTCAAATAACTCTACCATAGACCTGTTTTCAAGTGTTTCTTTGTATTTGCCATGGATATCTAGAAAACTCAAACATTGATAGATGAAGTGTTCCTCTGTCTCTACTGCCCCTGTGCTACATAGAGTACATATCCTTTCTTCCCATTGTTCTTTGGGTGTTTTCCATCTCCCTATTTCACATATAAGCCTATGAGAGCTAGTCCTTATCTGAGAAATGAGGATTTTTCCTTCCACTTGATTTCAGTTCCTATATACGATTTTTCCTTGTGGTCATACGTTGGGTTAAACTTTGCAATATAATATTGTCTTTTCCTTCTTGCATTTTTCCACATTCCACTTCTAAAATTTTCATTCACATAATTTTTTGTCTTTGTTGACATTGGGGCATTCATTTATGTTGATTTCCCAACATTTCATCCATTTCTGATTTTGTTTCATCCACGTATTTTTTGGCCTATGCAACTCTTCGTCCCTAGTTACCTTAGGCCATCTGTCATTTTTCATGTTTTCTATTTTTTCAAGTAACATAATAGCTTGGTCATCGCAATTGCTTCTAGTCCCACAACTCAACATTCCTACACCTGTTTTGAAGTGCATATATTTATCTCCAACCACTTTGAGTTCTTTTCATCCTACATGTATTCCAATTGAGTTTGTCATGAAAGTCTATGCCCAGGTATTTGTATTCTACTACTACCTCAAGCGGTTCTCCTGCAAACTGAAATTCGAGTTGTTGCTTCTTATTTTTTGCTAAAAAATTGTAATTTTTGTTTTTCTCATGTTCACCTGCATCCCAACCTCTTTACAAAAGAGTTATAGAGCTCAAAGATGATCTTCTAGATATTTGGTTGTTTTTGCCACAAGAATTACATCATTTGCATACATGAGGATTTTTACCACATATTTGGCCAAGTGCACACATGATGTACTTCAGATAAACATGTTATTCTACCATGATTGCAAATTTATGGCTTTGATACTAGTTTCCTTTAGTTTACTCTATGATTCAATTGTCATTCAACCTATGCCGAGTCTGGTGCTCCTATGTGTTACTCTTCCTTGAAAGCAAGTGCACTGCTCCAAAATATTAAGTTTTACCTGTGAGATTTGAACCTTGGTTTAGAGTGTTAAACTCTTCATTACCCACCAATTGCTCTAAATACCATGGGCCAAAATTCTAAGGCTCATCCATGGTATTTGAGCCTTGGTCTATGGTGGGAAACTCTTCACTCTCAAGCACTTCTTTCAAACCCCATGGACATGGTCCAACTAACTTTTTATTTTTAATATAATTTTAAATTTAATTTAATTTTAATATAGAATATAATTTTCTAGATCACAATTTTTTTTTTGGTTAGTGTGAGAAACCCCTATGACCAACACACAGGGCTAAGCAGTCTCCTCCCAACCATGATCACTCGTAAAGTTGAGATCTATGCTTATCAATAGGGAATTTAACACATAGCCAACACACACCCACCCCATCACACACTCGCCCACACCGCAGTTTGAACCTTGGACCTCCCAAAGAAGATCAAAATCCTGAACCGTTGCATTGTCCCTGGAAGTGAATTTTAGGTTAGTGTAAGAAACCTCTATGAAATGCTTACATTTCTTTGTTATTATGCATTTAAAATTTTAAGCATAGCATGATACACACTTAACTTATATTCACATATATTATACTAACAACCTAGTTTTAGAAACATGCATCACAAAATTCAATGCAAGAATTTAAAGTTTAGAGAAATTAAGGGTGGAATGTGATTTATAGGAGATGTCCCAATATATGATAGTGGATTCAAAATTTTCATGTGATTTTAAGGAAAATTATTTCTTGTTTGATTGGAATAATTTTTAATTGCAAATTATGAGATTTGAAGGTTAATATAAAAGAAAAACACATCATTTGAAATTTTAATGTGGTTTGAAATTATAATTTATTTTGATAAAAAATATATTTGGTTAATATATTATTATTATTTTTAAATAAAGGGGTAAAAATTTATTGATAAAAATTCTGGATTACAAAGTACAACTGAGCCCCCACCCAGGGCTCAAATAAGCAACAAGACAAGGCTAAATCACCAGACAAGGTCAACTCCCAAAGAAAACCAAAAAAAACAAACCACATTAAGTCTGAACATCCTTATGGATCAACTCCCGTAGGTGTTGAGAATCCCCAGACGGGAGACTCTCCCAGTTATCAATACTCTGAGTATCCAATAGCTCAGAAGCCCTTTTGGCTAGGTAATCAGCAACCCCATTCCATTCCCTTGGAATGTGCACAAAGGATATAAATTCGAACTCTTCACTCATTCTAAGAATCTGAATGGTCACAAAGGCCAACTACCAATTAACATCCTCCACTCTTTTGTTGTTTAAAATATTAACCAAAATTTGAGAGTCAGACTCGCAAAGAATCCTGCGCCAGCCAAGAGAAAACCCCCTTTGCAAGGCCTCAAGTATCGCCAGAGCTTCCATAATATTTTTGGAGTGAACACCTTTATAAATGGAAAAGAAAAAAATGACCACGCCAGCAGAATCTCTCCCAACACCACCAATTCTAGCATGTCCAGGATTGCCCCTTGACGACCCATCAGTATTAATTTTTAAAACTCCTCTAGGGGGCAGTCTCCATCTACCCTCTCTCCTAGCCTTCTTGCTAAGTTGAGGAATCCTACTAGGGCTAGAAGAATTCACACCAACCCCAAACAAACCAAGGGCCTGTCGAACCTTCTCCTCCCTAGAGTCCAAATGGGGGTTCACATCACATTTACTATGGATAGTTTCTTGAACCATACACAGGATCCTTTGCCAGATCTGTTGAACAACCAAATGACTTCCCTAGAAAATGCGACAGTTTTGTTCGAGCCAAATCTGCCAGATGATGCAGGAAGGGCCCAAATTCAATGCCACTTGGAGGAAGGGGGTATTGGCTAGAGGTCTACCCAGACTACTCCAAAAATCCACCAGGGAGAGCACATGAAAACAAGGATGGTTCCAAGCACTCCACCAACAGTGCCAAATGTCTCTGGCAAGGGAGCATTGGAAAAATAAATGAGAAGAGTCATCCTCATTCTTACCACAAAGGACACATAAAGAGGGACCCTAAAATCCTCTCTTCATAAAGTTATCCCAAGTGAGGCATTTATTACGAGCTACCAGCCAGAGAAAAAAGTTACATTTCGGCCAAGCAAATCTATTCCACGCATTTTTCCACCATGTGACAGGGAGACTCCCAAAATTTTGCTTATCAAGAACTTGATAACCATAGGATACAGAGTAGGTTCCCTTGGGATTAGGGTTCCAAGCCAGAATGTCTTTATCCCTCAATGAAGAATAGTACCTCCCTGCAAGAATAAGAGCAAGCACATCTCTATCCTTGGCCAATCCCCCTTGGGGCCATTCCTGCGGATCTTTCCATCTGTACATCTCCATATTTCCAAAATAATGGATTTTTTTAAAGTCCTCCATATGAGAACAGCCCGCTTCTAAGAAACAAATTATTAGGGAATGTAACCTGGGATATTGAGTCAAGATAGGAGGGTGGCCATCCCAAGAATCCTCCCAAAAAAGAACATCTGATCCCCGATTGCAAATCTAGAACAAACCCTGCTTAATTAAATTAGCTCCTCTTTTTAGAGTGTCCCAGATAACAGAACCTTTCCCAACCAAACTGGCTCTAGGGATATCTGCCTCGTAAATACCTCTCAAGTATTTATAAGATAATATTTTAGCCCAAATCTGATCTTGAGAGGTACACCATATCCAATAAAGTTTCACAGCCAAAGCCTGCCCAGAAAGAGTTGCTTGTCGCAACCCAAAGCCTCCCTCTTGAACTGGCCTACAAATGGAATCCCATCTAACCAAACTCCATTTAGATTGATCAAGTTTTCCAGACCACAAAAATTGTCTTGATAAAGCATCCATGTCCTTGATGAAACGAGAAGGAGTTGTTTGCACAAAACATCTGTAAATGGGTAAAGCTTGAATAACAGATTTTAAAAGCAATACTCTACCTGCAGAGGATAGCCATCTGACAGTCTAGTGATTTACCTTCCTTCTAAACTTATCAAGTATAGACTGCCAAGAAGATCTAGGCAGAGGATGAGATGAAATCAGAATCCCAAGATAAATGAAGGGGGGAGTCCCGACTTAGAATATTAGAATGCGAGCAATCTTGGCTTGAATAAGAGGGGGGGTATTGAAGAAGAAAATAAATGACTTGTCCTCATTAATCACCTGTCCAGAAGCACCAAGATATATGTCAAGATACTATCTAATGTTTCCAGCTTCCTTGATAGTGTCAACTCGCAACAAAGCAGTATCATCAACAAATTGAATGTGGGAAAGAGGTGGCAAGCTGTTATCCCACTTCCACCCCTGAATGAGACCATGCCTGACCTGAGACTTGAGTAATATGCCCAACCCTTCTGCCATAATGATAAACAAATAAGGAGATAGAGGATATCCTTGCCTCAATCCCCTTGAGGCCTCAAACAGCTCCAATGTCTCGTTATTAACAAGAACAGAGAATGAGGAAGAAGAAATACAGCTCATCACCCATCTAATCCATTCCTCCTCAAATCCAAAAGCAGCAAAATTTTTTTGAAGAAAGGACCATCTAACTCTATCATAGGATTTTTCCATGTCCAAATTAATGAACATAGTTTTCTCCTTAGAAGTTTCCATTGAGTGAATAGCTTCTGTAGCAATAACAACCCCATCCATGATTTGTCGGCTAGCAACAAACCCACCTTGCTCCTCAGAGATGATTTTGCTCAACCATATCTTTAGCCTCTCAGCAATAATTTTTGTGATGATCTTATATACAACATTACAGAGAGCAATAGGCTTGAACATATCCAAGGAATTCGCTCCCTCTTTCTTGGGAATAAGCACCACAAAGGTAGCATTTAGGGCCCTTAGCATCTGTTTGTTCTTTTGGGACTCATGGACCACCTCAAAAAGGTCAAATTTGATTAACTCCAAAAACTCTTGATAAAAATCAATCAAGAATCCATCCGGACTCGGGGCTTTCCCCTTTTTCATCTTGAATACAACACTTTTCAGCTCCTCAAGGGAAATTGGACCCATCAAGTGCTCATTCATCTCTCTAGAAACAATCGAGGGAACACAGTTTAGAATAAGTTTTTCTTCCTCATCATCTGAGAGGGCATCCTCCTTGAAGAGAGAGGAAAAATACCTCTTAGTCTCTTCTGAAATATCCCTGAAAGAAGAAAGCAAGGCACCCTAAGAATTAACAAGAGAGGTAATCAGGTTACCATTACGACGAGCCTTAACAGAGTTATAAAAGAAGGTTGTGTTCCTATCCCCTTCCTGAAGCCAATCTACTCAAGCTTTTTGTTTCCAAAAAATTTCTTCCCTCAGTTCCCATTCAGCAAGGTCTTTTACAGCCTCAGATTCCTCACCAAGAAGCTCCTATGTGAGTCCCTGATCTCTAATCTTCCTTGAAGCTTCTTCCACCCTCCTAAGAGCTGCCGACTTAGCCAAGGAAAGGTTCCCAAAATTTAGTCTATTCCATCTCTTCAATTTATGCTTAACAAATTGAAGCCACTTCATAAAGGAGTACATAGCGGTGCCATGAGGAGGTTTGCCATTAGTCCACCAACCTCGCATGAAATCATGAAGCTTAGGATCTCGCAGCCACATAAGTTGAAAATTAAATGAGGGATTCTTTTTTAGCCCTAACTCTAGAGTAAAGAGTTTGATAGGCCAATGATCAGATCCTCTACCCTCCAGAATCACAGAACTAGCACTTCTATTATTGCCAATCCAAAAACTAGAGATCAGAAACCTATCCGAGTCTCTCTGAAATGGAATATTCCCCACATCTTCTATTATGCCAGGTAAATGTCCCATTATACGGCTTGATGTCAACCAAGTTCAAGGCCCGGATATGAGCATTGAAGACAAAAGAAAACGGCTCAAGACGATCAATCCCACCACATTTTTCCTCCAAACAAGTGATAGAATTGAAGTCTCCAACCAAAATCCATGGGTACAGGGGAGCCAAACTTCTCACAAAGCCAATGTGCTCCCATAAATTCACTTTACCATTGTAATCAATAGGAGCATACACGTTTGTAAGTAGGATGGTCTTACCAGATTCATTATCATGCCCGATCATCAAAATAGACCACCTGCTGGAAATCCAGGTAAGAGGAGAGATCTTAACTGGATCCCATAAACAAGCAAGGCCACCAGCATATCCACATGCACCAATACATTGACATTGCCCCTTTCTCCACAACTTGGGAGCAATATTGAACAAACTATCAATAGCTAATTTAGTCTCCTGAATAAAAACCACATCCGAAGAATGAACACGAATCAAATCACGAACAACTTTTTGTCTGGGGATGTTGTTCAACCCCCTTACATTCCATGAAAGTATAATAATTTTTGGGGGTTATAAAAATGGGAGTCCAATGTTCTCACCAAACCTGACTCTACCAAAGTCTCCCCCATTAACTTAATTTTATCCTGGTCTTTCTTTCGACCCACCTTCATATTCTTATCTGAAGCATTTTTTTTAATTATTTTACGCTACAATCCCAACACCGTAGGAGTTTTACTGTCCATGGATGACTGCATCAGTTCCTGGGTAGGAGAGGGCATATCTAAATCTGTGCCATTTTCTAAGATAACTTCACTTCCAGGGCTAGGGCCAACCATATCACCTATACTCGAAACCAAAGCCCTATGTTCTTCATTTAAACCCCCTATATCTGATTCCCTTGGTTCCACCTCATGAAGAGACAACTGATTTGGTCCTGTTATATCTATAACAGGTAGCGATGTTTTAGGTATCTCCACGCACTGATCAAGATTCTCTAGAATTTAAAAATGGTTGAGCTGAGCATCTGGCTGGTTATCCTTAATGTCTCTTTTTGCCTTTCTTCCTTTGTTTCGAGGTTTTACCATAACAAAGCCTTCCTTATCCTGATCCCCCTACTTTATTGGGGCTTTTCCTTTATCCATATTTTGTACAGCTCGAGAGGGCCCAGGATTTGAAGCCACAGGAAGGACAAACTTAGGGCATTTTCTTTGTAAGTGGACATATTCATGGCAAATCCGACAACGAAATGGAAGAGCTTCATAGTCAAGTTTTTGAACCCATGTGGTTGATCCGAACTGTATTTCAATAGAATCTGGAATAGGATTGTTTAAATCAATTTCAACACAGATACAGGAAACAAAGATTACCTTTTTATCTAGCGTCTGTCGTGATGGCCCAACCGGCTTCCCAAGTAGAAGGGCAATCATATTCAAGATGTCATTTCTCAAAAATTCCAATGGGAGCCACGGAAGCCGAACCCACATCGAAACCCGTGATGGCCGCTCCTCTGATGGGTTGAAACCCACATGCCAGGGTTTAAGAAAGAGTCTCGCTTGGTTACAGAAATAGGGACCTCCTTCAAATGCTTTGTTACGATCCGCAAGACAAGAAAAAACCACCATAAAATAGTTGTTTGCACTCAACATCACCTCCACATCACCTTCAGGGTTCCAAGTCTTCCTAACCCAAGCCTCCACAAAGGGAAGAGAAATTCGGATGCCCATAAATTTACCAATAAGCGCATGTTTGGTTAAATACTCCACATCTTCTGCCACCGAGTCTGGTTGAACCACTAGAACCGGCCTGGCTTCACATCGTTCCAAACATCCATTGTTCTTTAACAAGCGATTCTTGGCATGCAATGGGAAATCCTATTCCTTCCAATAATTTTTAAATGAAATACCAGCCCTAGCATGCACGCTCTATGACGGACCTGATGCCATCACTACATTCCTCCAGTTGTTCATACCTCCTCCAGAAACTGCTGCCATCCCCGAGGAGCCCTAGAATCTCAAATTCCAATCTCATCCAAAAAAAAATTATGGCTAATATATTATTTAATAAGCTTATAAATTTTTAATTTTATTAGAAAAATATTTGGTTTATAAAGAGTGTAATATCATGATAAATAGTTTACTATATAATAAAAATAAATATAATATTTTGAAAGATTATGGTGTAAGTTGAGAGTGAGTATGTGTTAGAAAAAGTCTTATCTTTTTCTTGTTTTAGAAAGGAAGCAAGTATTAGAGTGAGGATAGGAAGCAAGTGTGAGAAGAAGCGAGCACCACTTCTTGTTTTGAATCTTAGGAGAAACTCAAAAATATTTTTGTGAAGAAAATTTAGGCAACATAGTAGGAAAGTCATTACTAGAAGTCAGGATGTCCTAGTTGGAAGTATGGATGCCCGAGTTAGGTATAAGAGGAAAAGTGAATCTAGAATAAATCCTATTTAAGTACATATACTACACCAAAAGTTATTATCAAGGATGAGATGTTTGAGAATGATATAATGGTTCTTAAAAGCATAAGGTTAATATATAAGTTCTATAGATATTGAATAGTTTTTTCAGAGATTCAAAACTAGATCAAATAGATGTAAGGATTGAATTCAAATTACTCGATGTCTTTTCTTCCAAAAGAATTTTTTCTCATCATCTTCTATAGTTTGCAAATTAGAGATAAAATAATAGATGGTGGCCTATGGTTGTTTAGAATATGTATTATATTTAAGGCCATGGAGTGAATTTTCATGTGAAGACAAAAACTATTAAAAGAATTTTGGTCTAGATTAGGTTTTTGGAGTTCCTTATTATCTTATCAAAAAGCAGGTTTTGAAGAATATAAGTAACACTATAGGGAAGTTCATTTAGGAGGAAACTAAATAAGAAGAGAAGGCATGGTCACTCGAATATATTTTGCCACAAATATTTTAAAACATTTATTATAATTCATTAGGATTAAATATTAATCAAAAGAATGGGATGAATAATTGGATTATGAAAATATTGCTTTCTAATGACGCAAATGTTATGAGACTAGACATGAAAAAAGAGATGGAAATTTTTTGGTATAAGATAAAATTTAATATGAATCAATGAGATCATATCATAATAGAATTTGGATAAAATCAAGGATTTTCCACTTCCAAGAAAGTGGAAAAATAGACCCCTCTACATCATCAAATGAAAAAGGCCATTACAATATACTCAGATCAACCATTGGAAGAAAATATTGCTACAAGGTATGAGGAAGTACAATGTGCAAAGTCCAATTCAAGGGTTATAGGTGTGAAGGAATATGGGGAGGAAAATTTTAAGGTGAATTAGGTGAAGTAGAACAAGTTTAATCCAATTAAATCATCTACATTTTCCTTAAGTAGCATACAATCCTCTCCTTACAATAAAAATGAAAGTAGTACAAAGTGTATCCATTGCACTTTAGGGTTTCAAGAGCAACATAATAAAGAAATGCATATGGAGGATATCTATGGAAATTTAGGGTTTCCAAGGAAGCATAATAAAGTAATTACTATGGAGGATCATTCTTGTACTTTAGGGTTTTTGAGGTAACATAAAGAAGAATGTGTTTGAGGCTATTCCTTGCATTTTAGATTCTCTAGGGCAGAATAAATCTATAGAAGATAAGTCTTATTATGAACAATAAAAAAAAATAAAAGATATTGATGAAGATCAAAATGTTGGTGGGAATGGAAAAAGGAGAGGAAGATTGTAAAAGCAAGAACAAAGAGAAAAGAAACTCAAAGGGATATTTATTTGAGAATCCAAAAATAAATATTAAAGGTGTTAGCAAGAAGTGGGGCTAATCCCAATAATAAAATTAAAAAGTGATGATGAAAATGATATCATGTAATATTAGGGGTATAAATAATACTCCTAGAGAAAGAGTTATTAAGGAATTAATAAGTTGTTATAGTCTTGGGTTTATTTTAATATAAGAAATAAAATTATAATAAGGAATAAAAGGATACTTTTCAAAAGATTTAGAATATTTGGCAGTTTCTTCTATAGGAGATTTTGATAATACTATGGAAATATGGGACAAACGCAAATGGGATAGACAATTCTTAGAAGCAAAAACTAATTGGATTGCTGGACTATTTTATAGGAAAGAGAAAAACATAGTTAGGATTGTAGGTGTATATGTTTCAACTATACTTACTCCTCATAAAAGATGTTGGAAGTACCTTAGCATAGTTTTGTCAAATATGATAGTGATTCATAATTGTAATCTATAGATTCTTGGGGGTGACTTCAACATAGTTCTATATTCTTTGGAGAAAAAGGTAGGTACTCCTAGATGGTCTAAATCAATGCAATATTTTACTTCATTTACCAATTCAAATGGTATTTTGAATGTTATTCTTTCAACTTTTAAATATACATGGGATAATAAATAAATTGGGAAAACTCATATGGCAAAAAAGATCAATTTTTGTTATCCAACACAAGGTTACAAATAAAGTCTACAATCTCTTTAGATATTTTATTATGAGTAACATAAGATCATAAACCCATTTTTTTTTACTTGTTATTTACTCAATAATGTGCATCCAAAGCCATTTCACTGTTAGTCTATGTGACTTCAAGACCATGATAGCTTCCATATGGTTATGTTATGATGGGATTAAGCAAATTTTAAAGGTATGCATGTAGAAATTTGTTCAAAATATGAAATATCTAAAGAGGCAAATGAATATTTGGAATGAAAAATATTTTGGTAACGTTTTAAAAGAATGAATCCAAGCTAAAAAAATTACAAGAGATAGTAGAAATCAATGGAATAAACCTAAATTATTATATGCAAGAAAAATAATTACTTTTTTATCATCATAATGCATTGAAAATGGAGGATTCATGTTGGTTATAAAAACCTAAGAGGAAATGGCTCAAGGAAGGAGATATAAATACCATTTTTTCATTCTACAACTTTTTTTTCTATTTGTCACATCAAAAATATTTTAACCCTAGATGGAAGAAATGTTGAGGAAAAAGAAGATATCAGGGAGAAATCAATTAATCATTTGAAAAATATTTTGTCAAATGTTGAGTAAGATAAGGAGGCACAAGGTAAGTATTTACAAAATATTCTATCAATTATCACAAAGATCCAAAGATTGATGAACAAGATATCTATGAAATTTATGTAGGATTCTAGCACAGAGAAGATGAAGTAGGAGGAGAACTAGGGTTTGAGGCAAAGCGATTGCATAATGCAAGGCTTACGTTGGGACTTATTTGCATCAAAATGTGTTTAGAACAATTGCAAGTACTTTTATTTGTTTATTTTTCTCTTGGTGTGAATTTTTAGGATTTTTTTGATTTTATATGGTTTTCAATGGCCCCCAACCCTGGTCGGCCATCAAATAGTGCTAAATATTGAGCAGAAGATAAGCAAAAATGAAACCCACATAGCATCCCCAAAAGTTTTTACTACTTGATCTTTTACAAAAATAGTTAAGGGTAATAGTAGGAGAGAGGTCTACATAGAGGAACAAGCTAGAAAAAAATCAAGAATATAAGAAACAAAAATATATAGAACCAGAGCAAACACGGAGAAATGGGTATTTTCCTCAAGAAGACTTAGTTACTTTCCTTGAGATTGTAGAAGACATCATGTACAAATCCACCCATGCTTTGATTTGTAAATTTGTGGGGTTGAGGCCATCCCATCATTTCTTATACAACTGGGCAAGGAAACATTGGGATCCCCAAGGAGAAGTTGATATTTTGCTTCTTTCAAATGGGTACTTTGTAGCAAATTTTATATTGGTTTCAGATAGGAATAAGGATTTTAAAGGGGGACCATACAACATTGGACTGGTAAGTTTATTCATGCAACCCTGGCGACTTGCATTCGATCCTCACGTGGAGCCATCGACCGCTCCAATATGTCTAAATCTCTTTGCTCTCCCACTTGAATTTTGGAGAGAAGGTATCCTTGGGATGATTAGTAATCTCTTGGGCACATATATAGGAAGATCATGAGAATTAGTAGAGGGGATATCAGTAGCATATGCAAAGATATGTGTGGATATGGACCTAGAAAAGCCACTCTCGATAGAAATTGAATTGTGAGTGGGAAGAAATACATGGATACAACAAGTGGATTATGAATCGATTCCTTTTAGGTGTAGAGCTTACCCTGAGTATGGAAATTTGGTAAGAAACTATCCTAAAATAGGGAGAGAGGAGATGCATCAACCTAAAACTAATCTTGAAAATCCTCCCCCATAGAAAGAAAATGATGAAGGGTTTCAAACAGTAACAAGGAGAGTCCAAAGAAATAATTATCAAGCAAGAGGACGAAATCCAAATGAAGCAGAAAAAATGAACCAATGCCCAGATTGGAGGGCATATTCTAATAAATATGAAATCCTTAAATTAGATGATCCAATGGAAGGGCAAGAGGATTCAAATATGGAACCGATCAATAATAAGGACCAACACCAAGAAGGAGAACAATAGATCCGTCTAGAGCACACCCCCATCCCAAAGGAGATAAACCCCTCTTAAATTATAATTGCTCAAAATTTTAAAATTTGGGAGAGTTAAGAAAATTAGAGGATTATGACACAACAACAAGAATTAGAGACATCTAGGTCCCAACAAATTTACTTGTTAGGGGCTTGGGAAGAGCAACAACAAACACTAGAGATATATATGTTTCAAAAAAATGATATGGTAGGGGTAATGATAGTGCATGTACAAGATCAAAATCCATCAAAAGATATCATTATGGGAGTGGCAAAGAAAAACAGAGAGAAGCCAACACTAGGAATCAACCAGATAGAGAAGCGATCAAAGAATGAAAGTTTACAAAGGGTGGGAATAAAAATAAATAAGGACAAAATACAACAATAAGGAGAACAAATGAGAGAATTTAGATTGGTGAAGTCCATTGCCAACTTCTACAATGCATATCCTCAATGATTATAAATACATGGAATGTAAGGGGTTTAAACAACCACCCTAGACAATTGGTTGTTAAGAAAATGATTTTAGAAAACAACCCAGATGTGGTTTTGCTATAGGAAACTAGAACTTCCTTAGAAGCTATGGAAAATATTGCCAAGAAATGTTGGGGGTAGGCAAATTTTATGGCCCAGGCCTCTTAAGTATTTTCAGGAGGAATTACTACTTTATGAAATAAAAAAACTACTTCCAATTGATGGACTTAGCTTCAGCAAAAGGAATCCTCATAACCAGACTTAGGGAGAGGGAATTTGGGATGGTTTGGATGATAGTTAATTTTTATGGTATGATAGAGGTACGAGCTCAAAAAATTCAATGGAAGGTAGTACAACAGTTGAGGGAAACCCATCCAGAAGAATTTTGGATAGTGAGAGGTGATCTCAATGCTAAAATGTCAGTGCAAGATCAAGAAGGAGATTTGACCTAGCTCAATGAGAAGGATAGACTATTTCTATCTCAATCAGAGTACCTAGATTTGATTGACATACCCCACCAAGATGTAGCAACACATGGAATAATAAGAGAAAATGAGAATTCACAATAAAACCTCGATTAAATAGGTTGTTTGTGGGGGAGAAAGTCTCCACCCTTTGGCACTGTAAATCATAAATTTTGAATCGGTTAGCATCTAGCAATTTTCTAGTATCTATCTACATAGGAAAAATACCTCAGGTCAAGAATCATCCTTTTAGATTTGAGACCTTTTGGCTACAATATAATGACTTACCAGAGCTAATGAAATGGTGGTGGGAACAAGGAAAACCAGAACATGAGACAACATAATTTTATATTCACTCCAGATTAAATTTTATCAAAGGTAAATTAAAAAATGGAGTAAATCTCATCGGATAGATTTCCAGCAATAGAGAGCAAATATTTGAGTTCGAGTGCAAGAAATAGCAAAAAGGATCCACTCAGAACCTATCTCTGAAGAGCTTATCCATAAAGAAAGTATTTTTATGCAAGAGGAAGAAGAGTTAGACAAGAAAGAGGAAGCCTACTAGAGACAACAAGCAAGAATAATCTGGCTACAAGAGGGAGATAGGAATACATAGTTTTTCCATCACTCAACCACAACACGTAATCACTATAATCAGATTGATGCCTTATCTATAGGGGATGGAAACATAAAAACTACTACCCTAGGTATGCAAGAAACTGCAAATAAATATTTTTCAACTTTATTTACTATAAATCCACACATTTCCCTTAAGCACCAAGAGGAAATTTTAGAAAGTATACCAATGTTATTTTCATAGAAACAAAATGAAGATATCTTAAGAGATATTAGAGAGGAAGAAATTAAAAACAATTTTTGATATGCATACAAGGAAGGCCCCAGGTCCATATGGATTTCCATTAGAGTTCTATAGAGCCTATTGGAATATAATTTCAAAGGATGTAACCCAAGTAGTAGAAGAAGCCAAGGCTAGTAGAAGAATCCTTAAAGCCTTGAATCACACCTTTTTGGCTCTTATCCCAAAAGGTGGAGATATGGAAAATCTCACTAACTATAGACCAATTTATCTATGCAATATGGTTTATAAGATCATAAGCAAATTTATGGCAAATAGGTTGAAACAAATATTACTAGGGTTAATCTCTCTAGAACAAGGGGGATTTGTGCAGGGTAGACAAATTCTGGATGGAGTTGTGATAGCACAAGAAACTATTTAAGAGCTTTGCCAAAATGGAAAAAAATGTATGTTCCTTAATCTAGATTTATCCAAGGCTTATGATACAGTAAGTTGGGAATTTTTAGTTCAAATATTAAATAAATTTGGTTATAGTGAAGAATGAATAAAATGGGTTATGGAATGCATCTCTACTATCTCTTTTTTAGTGCTCATTAATGGTAGTCAATCCGAACTATTCAAAGCTTCCAGAGGAATCCGAAAAGGAGATCCACTTTCACCATTTTTATTCATCATTTTTATGGAGGGCTTGGGAAAACTCATATA
The DNA here is from genome assembly GCA_028583015.1 of Wollemia nobilis. Lineage (NCBI taxonomy): Eukaryota > Viridiplantae > Streptophyta > Pinopsida > Araucariales > Araucariaceae > Wollemia > Wollemia nobilis. Next base: position 17,723,157 of record JAQPPZ010016947.1, on the reverse strand, counting down.
GAAGATAAAAGCAAAGAATACCATTTCAGGGGTAAGGATAAGAAGGAACATACAAATTACTCACATCGAATTTATGGATGATATAGGAATGTGGGGGGAAGTAACAATAAGAGAAGCAACCAATATCATAAAAATGTTGGAGTGCTACATAGCGGCTACTGGAAAACTACTAAATGAAGAAAAATCAATAGTGGTTTTTTTTAATGTAATAAAAATTTAAGAGAATGAATAACCCACATCCTCAGATTCTTAGAGGTATCACTATCCTTAGAATATTTGGGTATCCACTTAATAGAGAAGAGCCTCAAAAATAAATATTGGAAATCAATAAGAGATAGAATCCACTCAAAATTTTTGCATTGGACGTATAGGTGGTTAAGTTTTGGAGGAAGAGTAACATTACTTAAATAAATTTTACAAGCAATCCCAGTGTATGAATTATCCATTTTGGCTATCCCAAAGAGCATCCTAAAATATTTGGACCAGATGATGAGACACTATATTTGGTCTGGAGTGCAAGATAACCACACAAGGGCACTATTCAGTTGGGACAAATTTTGAAAACCTAAGGAAGTTGGAGGTGTAGGAATTAGAACAACAATGACAAACAACCAAGCTCTAATAGCCAAGTTGTATTGGAGATGGTTAACTCATCCCAACCAACTATGGAGCAAAGTATTGAAATTTAGATACTATCCTTCACAAAATACAAAAGATATTCCTCGTCTTCCACTTTTAGGAGAGGGACCAGAGACCTAGAAAGCTCTAAATAAATGAGCATCACTTATCAAAGAAGGAATATACTAGAAAGTGGGAGAAGGCAAAACTGCTAGACTGTGGGAAGATTCTTGGGAACATTTTTTTCCTATAATTGATCAGTACCTCCACTTAATAGGACTCAAGGAAAAATTTTAGAGAAAAGGGTGGAATCTCATAAGCCACTATATTAAAATTCTAGATCAACTGTAGGACAATCTTAGTTAGTGACAAGTCCTAGAGGAGTTGAGGGAAAAATGGGCTGAGGAGGAAAGAGAATTGAAAGAAATATTGGATATACGAAAGTGGCCAAGGAGTAATGGACCTGATAAAATTGGTTGGGGATATACCTAATTATAAATTTATACTGTCAAAGAAGGTTATAGAAAGCTTATCCAAAGCACTCAAATTGGTCCAAAACCCCCTTGGTTGCAATTATGGAAACCCAAAGGATATCCGAAGATAAATTGTTTTATGTGGTTGGTTGCACATAACAATATTATGAATCAGGAGGAGGAAACAATGGGAGGAGGAAACAATGGGCCACCTCTTTTTTTGTGTCCCTATTCCCAAATAGTCTGTAGTTTGTGGTACAATATTTTTTATCAATCATAAAGATCCATTCTCACAGAGAACAACTTTTGGGACTATTGGAAGACCAATAGATTCAAATAAAAGACCTTGAAGATAGCTTGGGATTTTGGTTTGGGTTTCATCTACTATAAAATTTGGTTGGAACGTAATAACATGGTTTTCAACAAGGAATTTAGACCAAAGGAAAGAATCTAGGGCACATTAATGAGGAAAATTTTAGAGACAGTGTACGCTAAAACCTAAGAGGACTCTCAGATGGTAGAGGATGAAGCAGATATATGGACACAACTCCAGAAACAACTGCAATATGGGAACTAAGAAAGGAAGTATAAGAATAGAAAGATGGATTTATAGACTCAAGATGAAGTCTATATATTCAAAAGGAAAGGGTAAATGGAACACCTTTAGGGGTCATTTTGCAGGGACTACAAATTCTAAATGTTGGATAGTCAAAGGAATAGAGTTGTGTCGCATTTTGAGCCTTGCTAAGAAATGTAGGTTATCAACAGTAAATGTATAATTTGAGTTAAATTTCAATAAAAAATTTACCTTTTTCTCGAAAAAAGTGCTATATGAAGCAATTTTCCTTCCATCCTAGCAAGGCACCTAGTCTTGATGGATTTCCTACAATTTTCTTTCAAAACTTTTGGGATTTGTTGAAGAGTGATATTGTGGTTATGGTTGAAGAGGCACTAAAAAAGGAAGGATACAATAAATGAGATCAATACCACAATTATCACATTATTTTTCCAGAAAGGTAAGAAAAAATAAATTGATAAGTTTCATTCAATAAGCCTTTGTAATATGATTTATAACATCATTTAAAAAAATTATGGCAAACAAGTTGAGAAATATTCTAGATTATATTATATAAGAGGAACAAGGTGGTTTTGTTTATGGAAAACAAATTCTTGATGGTGTAATCATTGCAAAGAAGGTCATGCATTCTTTTCATTCCATGAAAATACTAGGTATACTTATGAAATTAGATATGAACAAAGCATATGTGAGAGTTTGTTAGAGTTTTCTAAATGATATTCTAAAAAAGTTTAACTTTGATCAAGGTTGGTGTGAATAGATTAGATGTTGTAATACTCCAAAATATTTTATTTTTTTAATGATTCCTTTGGTAGATACTTTAAGTCATATCATATATTTCATTATCTATTTAATATTCTTATGGAGTCATTATTGGAGTTTTTTCAAAGGTAAAAATAGACAAAAAAATCAAAGATATTCAGGTTCCAACAAATGGTCCCTTTGTACTCATCTCAAATTTTTTGATGATACTTTTCTTTTGTGTCATACCATAGTTAGTGAGGCCATGGATTTTAAAACAAAGGCTACTAGAGAGTTTGATAATACCATAAAATTCAAGAATTTTTCATTACAATGGATCATTGTGGATATTTTAGGGTTTAAAATTGAAAAATTGCTATCAACCTATTTAGATATTCCTTTGCCTTATAAATAAAAGAAAATGAAACTTTGGGACTCATGGTTGGATAGAATATAAATTTTTTTGGTAGGTTGAAAAGATAAGTTCTTAACCATGGCAAGAAGGCTACAACTCACAAAGACTACAATGCAATACATCCCTCCTTATATGATATCACTTCCAAGATTGATAGGAGGTATAACATCAAAAATTGATAAAATTAAAAGAGACTTTATTTGGAAAGGATGTGAGGAAAAATTTAGGTTATCTATTTGTATGTGGGATATAGTTTACAAAGGAAAGAATATTGGAGGGGCTGACTTATGAACTTGTAGACATGTATTTGGCCTTAAGGACAAAAATTAGCTAGAGATTCTTCAAAGTTCAAGGAAATATTTGGATGAAAATTTTATTTCCAAAATATATAGGTTCTATTCATACAATGAAATTATTTAGGAAACAAACCCTATCCAAAAAAATTTCAACATAAAATTTCATATCAAATAGTTTACAATTGATAAATAAATATATCACATGGTTAGTCAATGAGGGGGATTATGCAAATTTATATTCTAATGTTTGGTTAAAGTTTTATTCTCTTATCTCTAAATCAAAATGATAAAAAATATCTTGGGAATGTCTAGATTGTAAAGGTCTAAAGGTCAAATATTATATTAATATGAGCAACAACTTTAGATGTTGAATTTCTATTTGTGACCTAGTTGAAGGAGGGGAACTCAAGTAAATAGTAGATGAGCTTCAAAAGATGTTTCAAGAGTTTAATTTACCTATTTTTACAAACATAGATGGGTTGGTTTGAAATCTATGAAAATATGGTATACTTGGTCAAATTGGGATATTAGAATTTAGAGCAATTGAAATTTTGTACTCCCAATGATTCTCTTGAAAGAATATTTTACCACTAGAGGATTTCCTTAAAGCCTAAATATACCTTTGTTTAACAGTCCAAAGTAGGATTCTTCCAATAGAAATTCTACAAAGAATAGGATATTATGGACCTTTTAGATATGCATTGTGTGCGAAGGATTTAAAAACATCAGATCATTTACTTCTTCTTTGTCTCTTTGCTCATACCTAGGGTTGCTTTTTTAAAAAGATGAGAATATATTAGATAGCTCCATCAACATTGAAAAAGTTGATAAAATGTTGGATTAATTATTTTAAAACTAAATCATTATGTGTTTTGTGGAGAATTGGTTGTTAGAAATTTGAGCAAGGTTTGTTGTCATTGATGTCAAGAGATTGTTGTTTCAGTTTCGTCATCATTAATGTCATCATGTGGTTTTTCCAAAGGCAAGAAAGGTTTTAAAAGGAATAGGATATAATATTTATTTTTAATATTATATGCCTAAAAAGGCCTAAAAGGTTGAAGACCCAAGGAAGGAGAAGCAGGTTTAAATTAAAATAATAATATTATTATTGGGTAAAATGATGAGGTGAAGAAAACGAGGTCCAAGGAATTATTAAAATAATCTATCCTTGAAAAGACCCATTAAGCAACTTGCAAAAGATTTAATTTAATTTATTTAAATTAAAATATTTTAACCCATGGTTAAAATTTTAATTTAAATAAATAATGGGCACCAAAGGTTTTAAATTTAATATTTAAATTTAAATTCGAATATTGGGAAAATAATATTCATTATTTAACCCCCAATCATATGATATTCGAATGCTATGCTATGAAAAAGACTTCGTGCGCTGCCTTGCTATGAAAGAAGAAGGATTTCATATTTTAATATTAAAGAAAAATACAAGGGTTTAAGTGCAAGCGCGTGGGAGAGAAGTTCCACCAACGTCGTTACTGCAAGTGGCAGTTGAGGCCAAGCTAGAGCGTTGAGAGGGCAAGAACGTGGGTTTGATTCACGTAGTTGTGCTTTGCAAGGGAAATAGTTTTTTGTTTGCGCTAAAGGTGAGAGAAGATAAGGAGTAAAATAAAACTTGTGTGCTCTTGATTTTTGTGTGGGCGCATAGCCCAACCGATGGCTTAGCTTTGGGCTAGGGTGTTGAGAAGGCAAGGTTGTGTGTTCGAATTTCACCGAAAGCACTTTTTGGGTAGAATTAAAATAAAAGGTATGCAATTCATGATTTGATTTTCCAAAGGTTTTTGATATTTGGAAATTTGCATTAAAGGGTTGCGTGAAATTTAAAAGATAGTTTGTGAGTTTGTTAAGGGAGATATAAGGTATAAGAAAATTAAAATATTTTATTTTAATTTTGGTGGTTAGAATTTATTTTATAAGATAGGAGTGATAAGGTATGCAAAGAAAATTATATTTTATATTTTAAGATAAAGCTATATTGTGTTAATTATTTTGAGAGGAGAAATAAGGTGCATAACGGAGATTATTGTATATGTTTTCCTTTAATAAAATTGACTTAGATTTTGAAAGTTTGGAGATTATAAGGTGTATTTGAGACTTGTTATTTTTGTATGGTAAAATAATTATTGGGAAAATATTTGCAAGGAGATTTTGAGAAAAATTGTTGTTACCTAACCTTAAACTTGACAAAGAATATTTGATTGTGGTTAAGACAGGTTTTGAAGACATATCTCCATAAAAACAAAAGGTATGAACACATCTTCCTTATGAGTGAAATATTGTTGGATTGAATGTTGTGAAATATAAAGTTGGAGTGAAAAGGATTGTTTGATAAGCATTGTTGGAAATGTTGAGTAGGTTTTCATGTGTATGATTTGTGGATGTTGAAAGATCATGAGTATCATTGTTATGTGAGTTAGGGTTTGTGAAAGATCATGAGTATCATTGTTATGTAAAATTGAGAACTATCTTGAACTAGGGTTTGTGAAAGAACATGAGTATCATTATTATGTGAAATCATCTTGAGAAAAGGTTTGATTTTCATAGTGCAAGTTGTTGGAAGTATATCGAAACACTTGGTTAGGGTTTGAAAGCAAGTTGTGTTTCATTGAGTGAATGGTTGAATGAAGTTGATTGAGAGCATTGGAGTGATAGTTCAAGATTTGTGAAACACAATATTTTTTATTTCTGAATTGATTTGAAAGTGAGTTTGAAAGTGATAGAGTGATTTGTGAGTGTGAAACATATTGAGTCCCTTACCATTATCTATATTTTTCTATGGTTAAACAAGATTCTGAGTGAAACTTATTTGTGTGATTGAAGAGGTTTTCTGAAGAGATTATGTTGAGTTTTGTATGCAAGTTTGCAATTGATTTGAATAAGCTTTTGTGAAATATAGTGGGCAGATTTGAGTAAGTCCTAGAGGGGACTTAAGGACAGAGTTGAGTAAGCTTTTGTGAAAGCTTAAGGACATATTTATGTGAGCTTTTGTGGAAGCTTACAATATTATTTGAGGTAATTCTTGGTGAAGAATTATTGAGCAGATTGGACAAGTTCTAGAGAGGACTTGTTGAGTAGATTTGAGGTATATCTTGGTGAAGACTTGTTGAGCAGATTGGACAAGTTATAAAAATAAATTATTGAGAATATTTGAGGTAAGTCTTTCTGAATACTTGTTGAGTAGATTGGACAAGTTCTAGAAAGAACTGGTTGAGCATATTTGAGGTAAGTCTTGCTAAATACTTGTTGAGTAGATTGGACAAGTTCTAGAAATAACTTGTTGAGCAGATTTGAGATAAGTCTTGATGAAGACTTGTTGAGCAGTTTAAGCAAGTTATTGAGAGGACTTGTGGATAGATTTGAGGTAAGTCTTTGAGAAGACTTGAGAGCAGAGTTGTTTGATTGATTTGTTCAAGATTTGAGTTAAGGCTTGGAGTAGATCTAGACGAGTTGATTTGATATTGGATCAAGCTTTGTGTTAAGGCTTGAGGACAAATTTGAGACAAATATTGAGCAAATTTGTGCTAGACTGAAGGACAATGTTTAGTGTAAATTTGAGACAGAGATTGAGCACATTTATGCTAGATTGAAGGAAAGTTTTTAGTTCAAATTTGAAATAGATATTGAGCATATTTGTGCTAGATCGAAGGACATTTTTTAATACATATTTGAGATAGAGATTGAGCAGATTTGTGCTAGATCGAAAGACAGTGTTTAGTGCATATTTGAGACAGAGATTGAGTAGATTTGTGCTAGATCGAAGGACAATGTTTAGTACAAATTTGAGATAGATATTGAGCAGATTTGTGCTAGATTGAAGGACAATTTTTAGTGTAAATTTAAGACAAATATTGAGCAGATTTGTGCTAGACCGAAGGTGATGAGGCCTATAAATACCTCATTATTACACTATGTTTGACATATAAAAAACTGCCATATTACCAAACATGACAAATTTAATTGCCAAATAGTTGATTAGAATATATTATTTGTTAATTATTTGCATGATTTTATGTTAGGAATATTATACCCTTGTTTTGACTATTTTCAACATTTTATGACTGATTTTGCTTGATTAAGTAGCAATTAAAGCACGTATTTCAATTAGCCAAATGTGGTATGCTGATGTTCATTAATTTCACAAAGGTTTTTTAATGTTTTACCACATTTTGAACTTGTTTTAAATCCATATTGGAGCCAAATTTCTAGGACTGTCATAAATATGGAAATTCTGTAGAGGACAACCATATAAAAATCAACAAGTTGTCACTTTATAGGAATACCTTGAAGTTGTCAAGAAAAGCATGAGGAAATTGATGGAATGAGTTCATAAGGACTAAATAATACATATGACCTATTGATGAGGAATAATGTTCTAGACCTAGGCAATAATACTTAGGCTTTAGTTGAATAATAAACGTGAGCTATTTTGATAACCAATGATATGGAATTATCGAAGCTAATTTTATTGATAAAATGAAAGCCCAAAAATGACGGAAAACAAAACACCTAGACTAGACTATTCAACAGAGGTTATCAAAACAACTCACGTTGATTATTCAACTAAAGCCTAAGTATTATTGCCTAGGTCTAGAACATTATTCCTCATCACATTGCCACTTGAATAATCCATTGTGTTCTTTACTAGCTTTTCCTTTAAGCTGTTAAACTTTCCGAAGGCACCTGCTCTGATACCAATTGAAGAACACAAGCTTATACCGATAGGGGGTGGGGTGAACAGTATAAGACCTATTTTTAATTTTTCCATTATACTTCAAAATAGTAAAGCAATATACCCAAAGCAATATCAAAGCAATGCACAATATCATCCACAAATTGACACCAATTTTAACGTGGTTCACCCAGAATGGCTGGGCTACATCCACAAAACTTTTCTCTAAAATTTATCTCAAAGTTCTTTGGGAATCCTTCCCAATTACAATGTTTATGAGCCTTGACCCAAAGGAGATACCTTCCCCCAATCAGAATTTATGAGCCTCTTCTCAAAGGAGATACCTTCCCCCAATTAGAATTTATGAGCCTCTGCTCAAAGGAGATACCTTCCCCTCTGCTTTGGAAATGATCCCTGAGAAGATCAACTGCCTCTACCTCTTGCCAGCACATGGAACTCCTTTCCATCGAAGACCTCCTGTCCTTAATGCTTAGCCTAAGAGACCTCTGCCTTCTATGATCACGTCCACAATAGCACAACAACCTGTACCAAACACAGTCAGTCGATCTAGTACAAGTCTTCCTCTGTCTGTCAGATCTGTCCAACTCTTGAAAAAATCAATCCTCTACATACAAGCCTTCTCAAAGGCTTGCCAAATCTATCCTCAGGTTCTTCTCATAGAACCAGTACACCTCTATCCTCAAGTTATCTGATAGAACTAACAAAATCAGCTCACAAGTCCTCTGCTAGGACCTGTCCAAAACTGCTCACAAGTACCCATCAGAACCTGTCCAAAACTGCTCACAAGTCCCCACTGGAACCTGTCCAAAAATTGCTCACAAGTCCCCACCGGAACCTCGTCCAAAAACTCAGCAAGCTCACCAAAAAAAAAACTTTCTTAGTAGGAAATCACAAAGTGAATTGTTAGAGACCCAATGTGATTTGTCAAACTCATAGAAGCATAAAGAGAAGTGTTAGAGACTCAATATGTTCTATATTCAAATCCCAATCTCAAAACTCAACTCAAATCAACTCAGCTCAATCTCAATCTCAAATCTGAAAACTCAACTCAATATCTGAAATGGATAGGATAGAATGTTTTCTTTCAAGAACATGAAACCCCAACAATTGCCAACTATGCAAAGAATCACATAACAATGATACTCATGTTATTTTCACCATCAATTAGGGCTTCAACAACAATGCTCATCAAAAAAGGTTTAGTCAACCAACACCATTCAACTCAACATCAACCTTGAAGCATTCAACCAATCATCACAAGAAAAGGAAACAAGTAGAAATCCTTTTCCCTCCAAATATATTTGAACAAAACAGCCACCAACACAATATCACCAAATGCAAAGAATAAATTGCTCAAATCAACTCAATGGAGTAAGCCCAATATCATGAATCAAGTAAAGCAATAACTTGATCAAACAACCTCTATGGAAGCAACTCAACCATCAAACTCAAAACAACCAACCAAGGGTTCCACCAACTCAATGCAAGTAGCTAGACTCACAAATATAAACCCTAGTGCACAAAGCTTCCACTATCTCAATCCAAAAATTATGCATTCACCAAAAACTCGCCTTAAGGATAACAATGCATAAGTAGTCTTCAACAAACTAGAAAATAGGATTTACACCTAGCCAAAGGATACCTAGTAGAATACCTTTTCACTCCAACCTTATTTCAGAAAACATACACCAATCATACTAATAAGAAGAATGTGCCCATACCTTATTGGAGTAGAAGATAATTGAACCTTCAAGTTGTCACCACACACAACTCTCAAACTTCCAACCAAGTTAGGGTTAGAATAAAAAGAAATGAGCAATAATATAAACTTCCTTTATTACACCTTTTAGCTCCACTTCTTTAAACACAACCACCATAACATGCCAATAAATCAACAATCATAGACTCACACCTTATACCTCCATTTTTAATTTTAGCATAGCAAAGAATAATCTTAAAAATACATCCAAAGAAATATGCCCTTATTTCTCCTAAGCTTTTATTCAATGCTAATCACAAAAGCCAAAACTCATAAAATTTAATCACACCTTATAAATCGCTATCCAAGAAACTTCGAATTTCGTGGCATAAAGACGTTTTAATAAAAACGTGTGTTACTCTAGCAAAGCACCCCTACGAGACTCGAAACGGTGACCTCCGCCAATGCAGCGCCCAACAACAGCCTTCGTTGCCACTAGCCCACGTGGGCTACAAAGTTCACAAGTGAACTTCCCTCCACTTCACCCTTGAAAAAAAAAACTCCCGAAGACTTTTCAACCACACGTGCTTCTAAGTCTTCCTTCGATCGCAGTGAATACAGAGCACAAACACCGCAAATTGCATTCGGGGAATTTTGAATTAATTAGCCTTCCAACCTTAGGAGTTGGAGAATAAATAGTCTCTTCGAAGACACCTTGACGTCGGCGAAAATAAATACCATTTAGAAATTAATCAAAAGTCTTTTCAAAAAGGGTTTAAAAACCCTTAAATAATTTTAATAAATTAAGATTAAAAAAAGGTTTAAAAACCTTTAAGTATTTTTAATAAATTAAAAATAATTTCTCCCTTAATTAATTAAAACCTTGAAGGGTTTTAAATAATAATTAAATAAATAATAAAGAGAACCTCCATTGGTTTTAATAAAAACCATTTAACTTGGTTTTAATAAAAACCCTATCCAACTTGGTTTTAATGAAAAACCCTTGTCAATGGAATCTCTCCGGATTCTCTTAAAAATATTCTCTTGGAATCTTCCACCTTTGAAGCCAACACATCCTCTTAACATTAATGCCATTTCCTTTTGACATCAATGACAACTCATAGACAAGAAGCTAGGATCTCAAACCCAAAATTGCCAACATGAGGCCCTCATGGGATTGTGTGTTAATTGTTACCCCTAACCCCACTACTTGTGCTCACTTGGATGGAGGAGGAAGTGGTAACAATATAGACATTGAAGTCAGGTGCCCAGGAGTGGGCTTAAAATTGACAAAATTGAAGGATAAAAAGGTAAAATAATTTTTAAAATTCATGAGTTCATACTCATGAATTTAATGTGGTTCCCCCAATGTGGGGTACTCCACCAGATAATCTCCTTGTAATATTTCACATAGAAATAAGGATACTTATCCAATACAATGGTTTCTTTGATCTTTGATCTGCTCAAAGCTAGGCAATAACAAGTTCATATAGAACTTGTCCAACTATGAATAATAAGCTCACACAGAACTTGTCCAATATTGAATAACAAGTTCACATAGAACTTGTCCAAATATGAATAACAAGCTCACACAGAACTTGTCCAAAACTGAATAACAAGCTCACACAGAACTTGTCCAAAATTGAATAACAAGCTCACACAAAACTTGTCCAAAAATGCTCTAGCAAGCTCACCAAGAACTTGCCTAAATATGCTCTAGCAAGGTCACCAAGAACTTGCCTAAATATGCTCTAGCAAGGTCACCAAGAACTTGCCCAAATCTATTTTAACAAGCTCACCAAGAACTTGTCCAAAGATCATATAGAAAATTCACCAAGAACTTGCCCAAATCTGTCCACAAATCAGTCTCAAAACTGTCCATAAAGCTGTCCACAAAGTTGTCCACAAAGTTGTCCAAAACTATCCACAAAGCTGTCCTAAAACTGTCCACAAAGCTATCCCAAAACTGTCCATAAAGCTGTCCCAAAACTATCCACAAAGGCCTTCTCAAAGTCTCAATCAATCATGCACAAGTAGCACTGAAATCTCATCCAAAAATCTATCAAGGCAAAGATTCAAGATGAAATCAACAATGAATGGTAATGTACTCTTCAATGGATGACAACAATGATCCACAATGATCTCAACTCAACTCAAATCAAATCAACTCATAGAAGCATAAAGAGAATTGTTAGAGACTCAATATGTTCTAATCTCAATCTTCAACTCAACTCAACTCAAATCAATCTCAAATCAACTCAAGTCAAATCATAGAAGCATAAAGAGAATTGTTAGAGACTCAATATGTTCTAATCTCACTCTCAACTCAACTCAACTCAAATTAATCTCAACTCAACTCAAGTCAACTCATAGAAGCATAAAGAGAATTGTTAGAGACTCAATATGTTCTAATATAATTCTCAAATCAAATCAGAATTATGGAATAATTTGTTTCATGGAACTTGACCAATCACCTCACACAATCACTTGACTAGGCTCAATTAAAACTCAACTCAACCAATCACCACAAGGGACTACTCTTTCTCACAAAAACCCTAGTCCAAGCATGTATCAACCAACTCAAAATTTTCCAATAATGCTCAACCATAAATCTCACATAACAATGATACTCGTGTTATTTTCTAATTCTTTCACAACCAATGGGATTCAAAAACTATGCTTATAAAACAAGGTTTAAACACAAATCTCAAACCAGAAAACCTTGAATCATTAAACCAACCATTTTCGAAAAGGAAACCACAATCAATCCTTTTCACTCCATTGATATTTCAAAAATCAACCACCATAAACAATCAATAGGAGAATGTGCCCATACCTTTTTGATGCCAAGAAGTTGTCCACAAAATCTGCCACACTAAACACAATTTTCCTTTCCAATCTCAATAAGGGTTAGTGGACTTTAAATAATAATCACAAGATAAGCATAACTCAAGTTACACCTTTTTACTCCAACTCAATAAACACATCCACCAAAGTCCTTTTTAATAAAAACCCTTATAAAAAATAATAATCAATAAGGCTCTCAAAAATATTCTATAACAACTACTTATTTCTCCTAAATATTAATTTTTAATTTCATGAATATCAAATTTAAATCAACAACTCATCTCCTCTAAAATAATAATCACAACCCTTATAAAAATAAAGTTTAATTAAAACTTTAATTATTCCTTAACCACCTTATAACTCCTATCCTAGGGCATCAACGAAATTAATTAGAGCAAAACGTAATTACCTCCTCAAGGGGATTTGAACCCCCAACTTGCACACACCGCAAGCGCCTTAGCCATGACTAAGGTTTCCACATGAGATAGCTGCTCGTTCGAAGGGAAAAGGCATGACGTGCCTTAAGTCCTTCCTCCCTTCCACGCAAACCAAAAGCGCTTCGAGCGCTTTTCTTCCAATTCCTTCGAATGCAGTCAAGGAGATTCGAACCTTGAAATAAAGCGCTGCCACACACCTTAACAAAAATCTAATTGCCAATGTGCCACTCTGCCCACAATGTCTTGGGCTTTTGACCAACCTTGGATTTATTCATTGTCTCCCTTTTCAAAATGATTTTTGCATGAGCTCTCTTCAGATGCTAGCCAATGATTAACACGAGCAAAGATGAATTTCAAATAAACCTTAGGATCCCTGTTTATATAGTCTTCTCCTAATTTTTGATGATGTCGGCGCATTATTGATTTTCCCTCTTTCTTTAGACATCGGCGCTAACTTTAATTTTAATTTTAAAATTAAAATTAAAATTTTAAATAATTAAAATTTAAACTAAATATTTAAAATTAAATATCTCCATCACCGGGGCATATTTTTCAATGAAACGAAAGGCCAACCTGGGTTTTAAGAAAAACCCATTTCAAATCTGCCATCCATTATTTTAATAAAACCTTTTATTTTTCCTGCCTTGGTTTTCACAAAAAACCCTAATTTTATCCATGCTTTCCAAAATATCATTTGCCCATCAAAACTCAATGTGATCCATATGACATAAATGATTCATGTGACATCAATGAGAACATAAAATAACTCAAATTGCCAACATCGTGTTTCTATAGGGAGAAATGGAATAACCATTTGCTAAAATAGAAAATAGGTAATGATGGACATCGAACATAAATATATCATTCCCTACAAAAATACAAGAGTTGACTATTTAATATGTATCTACTACTGTACTACAATTCTTATTCATCAATAAAGTTCATTCGAGAGTTTCTTATCCGCGTTCAACTTTCGTAGTCTACCGAGGCGAAAGCAGCTGGAGCCTGGGCCCACTCCTAGCTAGTATTCCTCCCCTTCTTCTTTTCTTTCCTAATTAGATTCTTTTATTTTCTTGTGTGTGCATTTTATTTCTGCAAGTTTCTTTATTTTTGCAAGTTTATCTATTTCCTACTTTCTTTTATTTTTGCACAACTGTGGTGTGATTTTCTTTCTGCAATTTAATTTATGCAAGTTCAATTGGTGTGGATGAATTAATGCTATCTCACAAACACTCCCCCAATGATAGAACTAGTGGACTCATCTCCATAGGTGTTGTGATTGATCTCAACTTGGTGCTTCACAAGCTTACGAGTTTCCTTGGGTTGACAAATTAAATGAAAGGGCTATGACAAAAATAGTGTAAATTTAACCAATATTTTTGCCCCAATATTTTGGTACCATTTTCGGGGAAGTGCCAATAGTAGATTCTATTACAATACCTTAACCTTTCCACCTAATTTTGTATGATTCCATCGAGAAATAGAGGACCAGATGGTCGGTTCATAAGAAAAATCCCACAAGAGAATCCTGAACCAGCTATAGATTCTAAATTTGAACTAGAGTCCCCATAGTCACCCCCAACCATGCATTGGACTGAACACCCCACTTTTGCACAAGGCTCTTCCACATATTATCGACCAAGAAAGGAGTGGATCATACAAAATCCTCTATTTAAGAGAACTCCATCCGAAGAGGATCTACTATGGAAAGTTGTTGAGGATGAAACCATTTCACCAGCTGATTTATAGGCTCTTGTGCAGAAAGTTCAAAATGATCGAAAGGCCATAGAAATTGCTTTAGAAATAGAGACCACATTTCTTAAAAATATGGCTGAGGAAGAAGAGGTATCAACCAGCTTTAGCTTCCCAATAGAGGAGGCCAGGGGAGAAACAAAGATGAAAAACATATCCCCTACCCACCTTCCTACCTTTAGAGGATCCCCAATAGAAGACCTTGAGTTATTTTTGTTTAAGTTTGATGTCTTGTGTAGGTCTATGGATTACAAGTCGGATGCCCAGAAGTTGAAATTATTTCCTTCAACATTGGATGATTCAGCCCTGCGTTGGTTCATCATCTTGGGCAATAAACAGATCACCACCTAGGGGGAGATGAAGAAGATATTTCTAGAGCAATACCAAGATTTTGGTAGAGCATGGGATTCCAGGGAGGAGGTCTTGAACATGACTCAAAGAGAGAATATGAATCCTTGGAGGAGTATTGGGATCGATTCAATTTCAATCTGCAAAGGTCCCCCCATGTGAAGCTGAGTGATAAGTCCCTCAAGAGCATTTTCTTGAGAGGACTTACCAATGAATCTCTTGAAGCCTTGAATATGATCTCTGGAGGGGATGTTTACCAGCACCAGATGTCAGACATCCAAAAACTATGTTAGAATTACTCTAGAAGGAAAGGTAAACCCACTTCCAGAACCATGAAGGCAACTACCTCAGTCACAAAGATAGAAATAGGTAACATGTTAGAGGATTTGAAAAGTGAAATGCTTTCCTCCCTAGCATTGCAGATGGACACTCTCCTATTGGAGAAGAAGAAATAAGAGAATGAAGTTGCATTGGCCTACTTCTATCTAAAATGTAGAGGAAAACATGCAAGAAATGCGTGTCCAAAAAATAAATTCAGGGTGTGTGCTATTTGCCAAAAAAATCACAAGACCAGATTGTGCCCACAACTATCGATTATTAAAGAAGATGCTAAAGTTTTGAAAGCTTACTTCATGGGTAATCGAAGGAACTAGAAACAACCCCCTATGGGGAATATGCCAATAAGAATGCCACCCTAGGGAGGAGGAAATTATATGCCACAAGGGTAGGTCCAACCACCCAATATGGGATGGTGGGGACCACCACCTTGGATGAACGCCCCTCAAGGAGCCTCATTTCCCAACCAGCACCCATGGATGCCATACCAACAACCTAGGTAGCAATGGAAGAACTATGGTACATGGAATTTAGCTCCACAAAATGTAGTGCAAGCTCCACTACAACCAAGCTTACCAGCTCCCCCTGTAGTGAGGCCTATGCAACTTCCAACATAACCGATGGTCAACCCCAATAATAAGATAAATCATCCCACATATCAATTGGAGGGAGAGATGTTTCCCATGTATAATATTAGAAGTTGCAATCTTGTACAACTATGATCAGGTAGACAGATAGGAATAGAGGCTCCTCCCTTAATAGAAGAAGAGGAGAACGTAGAAGAATCACCTCTGGTAGAAGAGGTTGAAGAAGGACCAGTTGCTAAGAAAACTAAAGCTCCTCCATTTCCCAAGAGGTTATAAGAGTAGAGGAAGCCAATACAACTAGAGTTTGACATACTTTCAAGCTTGAAGAATTTAATGGTAACTATTCCATTGTTTCAAGCTATAAGAGATGTCTCGATTTACACCAAGGTGATCAAAGAGCTATGTCTGAGAAGGCCAGGATGTAGGACAACCCAGACCATAAATGTGGTGGGGAAGTTGGTAGATTTGATGTTAGGGAATACATGCCACCCCAAGTATGCAGACCCAGGTAGTCCAGTCCTGACCATGAAAATAGGAGGTTGCTCATTGGCCAATACTCTGGTTGACTTGGGAGCAGCCATTAACATCATGCCAAAAGAAACCATGCAAAATCTCAGGCTCATAGGCCTAAAACCTACCAAGACTATTCTACAACTAGCAGATAGATCGATGGTATCACTAGAAGGGATGTTGGAAGACATCATCATGATGGTGGATGCATGGGAATACCCGATTGACTTCCTAGTACTACAATCCAAGTCTGGATTGGGAGGCTACCCGCTCATCCTGGGAAGGCCCTAGCTGGCAATAGTCGATGCTTATATAAGCTATCGAGATGGACAAATGATAATTTTAGATGGCTAAAATATCAAAAGGTTGACCATATCTCCACCAACATAGTCCATGGATGCACTGGAAGAACCTGTATGGGATGACCAGGATGAAGGAATACTATCAATAATGTAGTCTATGATGGCATTGGATGAATTAGAAGATGGAGCTGATGAAGATGACATTATTACAAACTTCCTCCAAGGAGAGTCTTCCCACATCACTCCAGAGTCACCACTGGTAGGCAGCCAAGATCACCACATCAGACAGATTGAAATCAAGCCTGGAAGAATATTGAATGTCAGTAGCAAGCTGACACCTACAGAGCTGACTGCACTAAAGGAAATATTAACCAGGCATCAACAAGATTTCACCTGGGACTACTCAGATATGAAGGGAATCACTCTAGAGATCTGTACCCATCACATTTACCTCAAAGAGTAGGCCAGTCTGATCAGGCAACCACAATGATGAATGAACCCCACCATGAAGGAGATAGTCAAAGTAAAGCTGCAAAAACTCCTATCAATCAGATTCATTTATCCTATATCTGATAGTGAGTGGGTGTCACCACTAGTGGTGGTGCCCAAAAAGAATGGGAAATGGTGAATATGCATTGACTACAGGTTGCTAAACAAAGCAACTAAAAAGGATCACTTTCCACTACCATTCATTGATCAAGTTCTGGACACTTTGGCAGGGAGGAAGTACTTCTCCTTTCTGGATGGATTCAGTGGGTACAACCAAATCTAGATTGGAGAAGAAGATCAGGACAAGACAACATTCACTTGTCCATGGGGTACATTTGCATACAGGGTCCTACCCTTTGGACTATGCAATGCACCAACCACCTTTCAGAGGGTGGTGTTGAGCATATTTTTAGATATGATGGGAGAAGCAGTTGAGGTCTACATGGATGACTTCACCATTTATGATGAGACCTTCGATGAAGCTATGACAAATTTGGAATGTGCACTCCAACGGTGTCAAGAAAACAACCTATCCCTAAGCAACGAGAAATGCTTTATGATGATGCAGGAAGGGATAGTGTTGGGACACCACATCTCAGTAGAAGGGATAAAGGTAGACAAGAAGAAAATTGAAGTTATCAAAGATCTACCCAGTCCTAAGACACAAAGAGATGTAAGGAGCTTCCTTGGCTCCATTGGATATTATAAGAGGTTCATAGCAGACTTCAGCAAAGTCACCAGACCCCTACATGCACTACTATCAAAGGACGTGGAGTTTATTTGGATGAAGGATTGTGAACAAGCCTTCCAAATGTTAAAGGATAAGTTGATCACTACCCCAGTGTTATGGGGCCCAAACTGGGCCATTCCATTTCACATTTACTCTGATGCATCTAACAATGTGATTGGAGTAGTCCTAGGATAGAAATATGGTGAAGAATTCTATGCCATCTACTATGTCAAAAAAAATCTAATAAGGGCTGAGTTTAATTACATGGTGATTGAGAAAGAGTTCCTTGCGGTTGTTCATACCATCAACAAATTCTACCATTACATCATAGGATACAAGGTGTTCATGCACATAGACCATGCGGCCATCTAGTATCTGATGAACAAACCTACAATCAATGGTAGGATAATCAGGTGGCTCTTACTCCTATAGGAATTTGACATCACCATCATGGATAAACTAGGTAGAGACAATGTGGTCATAAATTTTCTATCCAGATTAATGCCACCCGATCATGCAACTATAGAAGATCAATTCTTGGATGAACATATTTTCTCTCTGAAAGAACAAACATCATGGTATGCAGATATGGCCAATTACTTGGCCACTGGTAGAGTATCTCCTACTCTTTCACCCCATGAAAAGTAGAAGCTAATAGAGAAGAGCACAACCTTCTCATGGATTGATGACTACCTATTCAAAATAGGACCCGATCAAATCTTGAGATGATGTGCCACTGAGCACGAGTTTCTAAAAATCCTCAAGGCTTGCCATAATGAACCTTGTAATGGATATTTTGTAGGGAAGAGGACTACGTTCAAGGTATTGTAGACTAGATACTACTGGCCTTCATTGTTCAAATATGTAGTCAAACATGCAATTCAATGTGATGAATGCCAGAGGATGGGTAGACCAACCTTCAGGGATGAGATACCTCTCCAACCGCACATTCACATTGAACCATTCGATAAATGGGGGATGGATTTTGTGGGGCCGATCAACCCACCATCAATTAGAAAAAGGTATATTTTGGTTTGCACTGACTATGTAACCAAGTGGGTTGAAGTGCAGGCACTAAAATATTCTAAAGAAATAATGGTGGTAGATTTCCTATTTTCACATATCTTCACAAGGTTTGGGGTGCCTAGAGAGATCACAACCGATTAGGGGCCCCAATTTACTTCAAGGTTGATTTAAGAACTGATGCAACAATATAGAATCAGACACAACAAAACCACTCCCTACCATCCATAGGTGAATGGACAGGTCGAGGTTACCAACCGAGAGTTGGAGAACATCCTTACAAATACTATGCAGCAACACATAAAGGATTGGGCTATGAGATTACCAGAGGTAGTATGGGCCTATAGAACCACATGGAAAACAACCATCGGTTTTACTCCATTCCAACTGGTATATGGGAAGAATGCAATGATGCCCATTGAGTTTGAAATCAAAACTCTTAGGACTACAATAGAATTAAACTTGAGTCTGGATGATGCATAAAAGGAAAGGATTCAATAACTGAACCAGTTAGATGAATACCGATTGGATGCTCTGCATAGAATAGAAGTCATCCAGAAACAAAGGAAATAGTGGCATGACCACCACATCAAATCAAAGTAGTTCAAAATAGGAGAATGGGTGCTACTGTATGACTCTCGATTCTAGGAATGGAAGGGTAAGCTGATGCAAATATGGATGGGACCATATGAAGTGATCAAACTGATCAATAATGGTGTTGTGCATGTTAAGATGATTGATGGCAGTGACACCATATTGATGATCAATGGTCATCGATTGCGACCGTACCACACATCTAAAAGTCTTGTGATGGAGTCCAAGATAGGCATGGGGGAGACCCCATCCAATTAATTTTTTAAAATTTTTTTAGAAACTAGTGGACACAGGATTGTCCACTTAAAAATAATTTATTCTTTAGTTTTTCTTTTCTTTCTTTGTGTTTTTGTTTTGTAGGCATAATGCTCTGAATGCAAGTTGTAGGTAGCCTAGGAAACCTAGGCCTAATAGGCACGAACTACACTGGACTGCACCTTACTATTTTTTAGTTTTTCTTGTTTACTTTTGTAGGTGAATGGCCCTGAATGCATGAAGTAGGTAGCCTGGGAAACCTAGGCCTCACCGACATAGGATCCATGAACCTGTATAATTTTTGGTTTTCTTAGAAGGTAGAACCTTGACTGTTTCCATCTGGAGGAGATAGTCACACTCTGATATGAATGTGGGTGTTAATTTCTTGCAAAAGAAAAAGGTACCCACCTCTATGTTGGATGAAATAGCTACTGACGTAGCATGCAAAAAGAAAATATTGGAGGGCTTGATCAACTCTGCGACAATAGACACACCAGCAAACTGTTGACTTTTCAACAAAAAAGGGTACCTTGATCCCATTTGGAGGAAGGCACCTTGATCCCATTATAGGGAGGCACCTTGATCCCATTTGGAGGAAGGTTCCTTGATCCCATTGGAGGAAGACGCCTTGATCCCGTTATGCCTAACTCTAATATTAAGGGTGCTTACTTCTATTGAGAAGTTAAAAAAAATAATGCATCAAGGTGCCTTGATCCCATACATTCCAAGCACCTTGATTCCGTTTAAAAAAAAGAATAATGTATCAAGGCACCTTGATCCCATACATATGAGGTACCTTGATCCCATGTATTTGAGGCACCTTGATCCCATGTATTTGAGGCACCTTGATCCCATGTATTTGAGGTGCCTTGATCCCATGTATTTGAGGCACCTTGATCCCATGTATTTGAGGCACCTTGATCCCATGTATTTGAGGTGCCTTGATCCCATGTATTTGAGGTGCCTTGATCCCATGTATTTGAGGTGCCTTGATCCCATGTATTTGAGGTACCTTGATCCCATGTATTTGAGGTGCCTTGATCCCATGCATTTTGAGGTACCTTGATCCCATGCATTAGGGGTACCTTGATCCAATTGAGCACCTACACAATGAAGAATGACCACAACCACATCATCATCCCATGCCACAAAAAAGATGAATCTTTATGGGAACTTATGGAAATCATGCAAATGATTTCTATGTGTCCCAAAGCAATCATCGAAGGGATGAGCGAGCCAACCAGATTTCCTCATTTTTAGCATGAGATCTCGAATGAACGAAGTTGTAGTACCCAAGGGAAAATTATCCGAAGAACCAACTCACATGGGAAAAATACCATTACTCTATCATGGATGATCGAATCGACATGCTCCAAGTGCATGGATCACCAGTAAGGTATGTGTATAATTTTTAGATATATATATATAGCATTCATAATAAGAACTCCTCTAAAAATATATTACCGACACAAATAAATCGACCAATTATTATTCGTCCATCTCATCCGAAGAAACATGCCAATGGTTAATTTGGGGAAGCAGATCCTCACAACCCCCAATACAAAAATAATACCCTGGATACACACCTACCTCCATAAATAGGCACCTTCTTGCACAAGTAGGTGGTATGAAGTAACGAACCAATCCAACAAGTGAAGAAAAGTTGTAGAAGCTAAATTGAGAGGATTCAGAATGGGGGGCAAGTCAAAGAATCATGGCTAGAAGAAAAATGAGCCCAACCATGTAGGAGGGATTAGTGAAGAGGTCCAAGCTCGATTTGAGGCCATTGGGTGGATGAATTATTACCGCTTGGTAAGCAAAAATCAAGATTTAGAGGTGGCAAAGGAGTTTGCTGCGACATTGGATGAAGGGGTTGCACGCATACATGGACTAGAAATTCTAGTCATGGAAGAATTTATAGTAGCCATCACTGGTCTTCCCCTCATAGGGGAACATATTTACAAGGAGGGAGCATCGGTTGCATGTGCACAACAACTTCTAGGGCATACTCCCATGAACCTAGGGCACTCAAGATTGCCAAAGTAGAGTCTCCTAGAGCTCTAGAAATAAATTTTTGAGCAAATAGCTAGGTTCTTCACTTGCATGAGCAAGTACACTCATTTGAATGTGAATCACATGCAATTTTTGAACCATTTTCTGCATGAGAAGCAAATCAATATCTTGTTCTACCTGGCTTGTGCCTTGAAGGATGAAGTAAGGTGGTATCAAGTAGGGGCATCCACTGCCCTAGCTCACCATGGGCTAATATCAGCCCTAATAAGGTTTGTAGAGGCACCCAAGGAAGCACCAACAATGATCGTAGAAAGAGTTGAGACATCCAATTCCTAGGCTCAATTGGTGACATAAGTACACAAGCCCAATTTACTAGAGATACTCATTATAGAGTAACCATTGATCTCCCATGATGATGCGATTGAAGGAGGAGAAGGGTAGACTTCATCACCCCACTCTCCATGAATTGATGCAAAAATTGGATTGGATAGTCCTAGCCCTGATAGAGTAGTTGACCACTCTCTATAGATTGATTTAAAAAGTGGGCCAAAAATTCCTAGCCCTGATCGAGCAGGCCATCATGTAGAAACTAGAAGGGGAAGGAAGAGGTTGAGATACCTAATTCTATCTAGTGAGGATGAAGATGAAGAGAATGATGTAGAAGTAGGAGTTGTGGCTTAGGTGCTATAGAATTTGGCTATCCAAAGTCCCCCATGCTAGTAGACTTTGGAGGACCTGCAAGGGTAGCTCGATTCGGTGCTTCAATAAGTCCTTGCTTGGAAAAAAAATTCTAGGAGGAGCAAAGACTCTTCAAGGAATTTAGTGAGGTAGTTGTAGAGGAGAAACAAGGGCTCGAATAGAACATATGTTAGCTATAACAAATAGTGTAATAACTCACTGAGGAGAACCTACAACTGAGGGTGAAGTAGGTAGAAAATGTGGATGCAACCACTCAGATTGATTAGGCAATGGAGGTGCCCATGAATTCTTTAGACTCTCTAGAGAGAGTTGCTTCATCTAGTCCATTTAGGTTGGATGCAAGGAATGAAGAGGCTAAAGTTGAGGACTGCTCCTCTACCTCAGCCAAAATAGCTACTGAAGAATAGGGGAACTCTATTTTGCAAATAGAGCCCCCTGTAATCAAAATTTTAGATGATGAGGATAACCCATCAACCCCAACCAACTAAAGGATGAGGAGTAGGATGATAAAGTAGAGATACCAATGCACCAACAATCGGTGCACTCTATCGAAGGGCCAATAGATCAATCATCGACCACCAAACTAGGGGAAGAACAGAGGATGGGGGAAATGGTTGCATAAGAAAATTAGGGGCTTGAACCTTCTTCTACCAAGGAAGAAGCACCTATTGTAGAGGAAGATAATATCCCATCTCCCTCTACTACACCAGTACCTACAGAGATAATCCCATCGAGGCCCAAAAAGAAGGTGACCAAGGCACCATAATAGAGGCCCAAAAAGAAGGTAAAGGTAGGAGCCCAACCTACTACTAGCTCAGATGAAGAATGGGCAAGAGGGTTGCAATAGTTTTCTAGTTAGTGGGAGAAATTCAAAAAGCTCCAAGAAGAATGTGCAACAACAAAATCAGTGAGGAAGGCCTTCAAGAAGGTTACAAGAGAACCTGGGATTACTATTGACCCTACTTTAGAGAAGCAATTTTGGTGGATATATGGGTCAGTTCAAGGGTAACCTTCCAGAATGAGGAAATATTTGGAGAGATATGGAGTATTTGGGCTAGAAGTAGAAGCCATTACAATAGCAGAAGAAAATGTTGGTCTCTCCCTAGAGGTGGCCCAGTTGTTTAAGGCTAGGGTAGTAAAATGGGAATGGGATGATTCAGATATCCCACTAGCAGAGCTTCGACCTCAACATGCCGATCTCTGGAAGGAGGTTGAATCAACATTTTAGAAAGGGGAACCCACCTTTACTGGCTACTATGCAAAGATGGTCAAAGGAAAAATAGATTATGATACAGAACCACCTTATAAAGATGAAGGGCCTAATAGAATAGGCAAACATAGTCAATGTAGTTGAAAGCCACAATAGGGAACCAACACCCCTCAACAAGGTCATAAACCTAGGGACAAAGAAAAATCTAAGGCCACTACCCGAAAGAGAAAATGGAAGAACAAAGCTTATTGGGAGGGGGTCGATAGAACTAGGGATTATCAGTTTCAGGTGCCACGAGGATGTGGCACTCGATAGGCATGGGGGGATGATGAGCACCATAATGCTCATATTTTGGCATGGGTTCTAATAATTTTGTGTGACATATATTATATCTGAGTTGTACTTTTTATGCATGTTTATATATATTTAATGAAAATTATGCATATTGCCTAACTTGCGTGTAAAGTGTGTCTTGTGTGTAGATTTGATTAATTCATCATTTTTTGCATGATCTCATCGAGGTCCTACTCGGACCTGGCATATTCACTACCTAAGGAGGCTAAGACATATCAAGGCAGAAGGTGCCTTGATCCCATTGATGGGAGGTGCCTTGATCCCATTAATGGGAGGCACCTTGATCCCATTGATGGAAGGTGCCTTGATCCCATTAAGGAAGGTGCCTTGATCCCATTCAATGAAAGGCACCTTGACCCCATTAATGGAAGGCACCTTGATCCTATTGAAAGGAGGTACCTTGATCCCATAGAAAGGTGCCTTGATCCCATTCAATGGAAGGCACCTTGATCCAATTTATGCCCAATGAAGATCGTGTCCCACTGCATTGACTAGAGTTGACTGCTGACTCCACGTAAGATGTTGATTCTGGGTAAATGACAAAATATGTCAGCTATCCTATTCCTATAGGGAGAAATAGAATAACCATTTTCTGAAATAGAATATGGGTAATGATGAGCATCGAACAGAAAATCTACCATTCCCATGAAAAGACAAAAGGGTTGTTGATTATTTTAATACGTATCTGCTACTATACATTGAATTATCTCAACTTAGAATGTAGCGGATTTTATCATCGTAACAACATTGTAACATAAGTCCTGTGTGTATTATATAAACACACAGACTTCTCTAAGAAAGGAGATTAATATTGAAGAGAGCTAAATATATTGTACTACAATTCTTATTCATAAATAAAGTTCATTCGAGAGTTTCTTATCCGTGTTCAACTTTCGTAGTCTACCGGGTGGAAGCAGCTGGAGCTTGGGCCCACTCCTAGCTAGTATTCCTCCCCTTCTTCTTCTTTGCTTTCCTAATTAGATTCTTTTATTTTCTTGTGTGTGCATTTTATTTCTGCAAGTTCCTTTATTTCATTAAGTTTATCCATTTCCTGCTTTCTTTTATTTTTGCACAGTGTGGTGTGATTTTCTTTCTGCAATTTAATTTATGCAAGTTCAATTGGTGTGGATGAATTAATGCTATCTCACAAACACTCCCCCAATGATAGAACTAGTGGACTCATCTCCATAGGTGTTGTGATTGATCTCAACTTGGTGCTTCACAAGCTTACGAGTTTCCCTGGGTTGACAAATTAAATGAAAGGGTTGTGACAAAAATAGTGCAAATCTAACCAATGTTTTTGCCCCAACATAAAGCTTTTAAAAAATTGTTGTTATAGTCCCATAAAATTTTAAATATTGTTTAAGCTTTAAAATATTTTTAAAAATAAAAGGTTAAAATTAGTTAAACCAAATTATAAACTATAGGCCTCTAATTTAATTACTTTTAACTCAATGCACCATTTTTTTTAAGGGGTTATATGGGAAAAAAACGTAGTGCTATAGTCCCATGAATTTTTAAAAAGGGTAAAGAGGATAAAGTAGTTTTTAATGTCCACAAAGCCATGGCCCATATGAGACAGTTATTGTTTACCTAATATATCTTTATCCCCTACCATATTACGATTACTGAAGCATGGTGTACAACCCTACCTCTCTCAAGATTCAAACTTTGGACCTCTATTCAAATTTACAAAGTCTCCACTATTAGGCTACACAAAGTTTACCCGATATTATTTTAAAGCTTTTTTTAATTGAGTTTTAATTGCTTTTAACTCAATACACCATTTTTTTAATGTGGTATTTGGGAAAAAAATATTGCTATAGTCCTATGAAATTTTAATATTATTCTAAAGCTTTAAATTATTTTTATCAATAAAAGGTTAAAAATTAGTTAAATAAATCTATAAACCATAGACCTCCAATTTAATTACTTTTAACTCAATTCACCATTTTTTTAAAGTGGGTTATATGGAATTAAAACAAGTACCACTTTTATTATATGATGATCACATAGTGATATTAATAACTTGGTAATTATATATGTATATGTAGTACCTCGGTACTACCTTTAATTTTTTTACCAATTTTGGAAGAGAAATGTAACAGTAGAAGGTCAAATAATAGAAAGTACCACAAAATCTCAAATTTTGGCTAAATTTGGATGAGGACCAACTCGCCTGCAAATTTTTTTCAATTGGCTCAAAGGAGCAATTTGCTTATTTAAAGGCATCAATTGGATCGAGGCAACAATTCTCTCAACAAAAGGGGTCGATTTGCTCACTAAATGCAAGCAAATTGCTTGAATAGTCACCAAACAAAATCATCATGGATCACGAGGCAAACCTTCTAAAAGTTAACTTTTTGGCATGTAGTGGCACACCAAGTCATTTTTGGAGCCTTCTAAGCCTTGTAGAGGTAAAATTAGAGGCATGTAACATTTGGAGGTGCAACATTTTGCTAAAATTATCCCCAAATTTTTAATTTTAGTATGAGTAATGGTTTTGATATAAATAGGGCCCCATGGCCCTAATTGTATATATCTTTGAGCCATGAGAATTTAGATCTAAACTCTATGAAATCCACATTGTTCTTTATATTCATAAGTTTGTAAGAACTTTTCAAGTCCTTATACATCACACCACCCTCTTGGTTTGCTAAGTGCACTATGGTTGTAGCATGACCTTTCTATCTTATTTTGTCATTCACTTATCAATTCCATAATCAAATGAATGGGTGTCCATTGATACTATTCAAATTCTCATGTGTATTCTATCCTCGCTATGATATAAATTCCATGTTTGCTTTCAATTTCTTACACCTTTAACTTCTCATAATTTTATTTTTTGTATTTTACTTTTCAAGCAAATTTCTTTTTCGCACTTTACTTCCATGTACTTTAGTTTAGATTAGTGATATACAAGAGGAAAGTAGGAATATGACCTAAATTTGGAGGTTGAGGGAAGCCTTTGACAAATATACCTAAGCTTGTTGAAACTTAGATTGGAGGTGCAAAACCTAATTTGGAAGTGAGGGCAATTTTTTGGATCAACATAGTTTCTGGCACACCTAATGGAACAAGCCCTCATTTTTCTTGCATTCACAATAAATTACATGATTTCTATGCTAAAATTATGTCTACAATGGATGGAGCAATTGACATGAAATTGGATTTTTTTTTGGCCAAGTCAAGTTTAGCAAGATATTCGCTTGATTTTAGGCAAGAGTTTGAAAATACCAAGTTCTTAAAAATGAGCAATTAGCTTGATAATTCCAAATGATTTGCTCTGATTTAGCAAGTGATTCGCTTGACAAAATCTACATTTTCATAGGTTGAATCTAGAGTGATTTTCAAATGTGATGTTTTGAATATTTTAGTTACAAACCCAATTTTGCTTAGGATATGATCAATTTTTTATTATTTATGTTCAAATTTTGTAGGTGCTTTACAAATGGTGACTCTAACATGAACTTCAAAATTCTTATTTTTTAATAAAAAAGGTAACTTCTACAACATCGAAGCAACATAAAAACTCAAATATAATCTTGTATGTGTATCTACCATAGGTGATAAGTGCTTAAGGTATATTCTAAGTCATTTTTCTTAAAAAAGTAAGCAATTTTCTTTAAAATGGTGAATTTTATCCAAAATAGATCTAGCAAGCAATTTGCTCTATGTCTAAAATGTGTTTCTCTAGGAAAGGCAAGTTTCTTCCTCCCTCCAGGTGATTTTATATAGTCTTGAAAGTGATTCATGTCTTTATGCAAAAAAATATAAGTTTAGAAACATAAGTGAATCACCTACATTTTTAAAGCAAATCACTCCATTTATTGCATTTTGTAAAACTACGTCTTGCTAATGAATCATCCCAAAATTATAAACAAATTGCTTGATAAGTAAAATTTTGAATTTTCATAGATGTTTACCTCAAATTATATATATATAGGCATGAATGCATAGGCATATGAATACATGATATAAGGATCAAAAAAGAAGAAAATATCACCAAATAATTGACATCATCATGTACCATCAAAATATTGCTAAAGAAAAAAAAGAACAAATCATCATGTGGTTACATTAAGAGGACGAGTTTAAAGATATTTTGGTATCCAATATTGCCTTGTCAAAAGGAAAAGGTCCCATGGTTGATCTAGTTAGCTAATGCTTCATGCCACCACAAATAAGTGAGTTATTCATGAGACCTTAAAAACATGACTTGGTCTAATCTGACCCCTATTGTGACTCATAATAATCCTTTAAATTAGATATAAGTTTATCAAAATATCCTTACAAATAACTTGCTCTTCATGAGTCAAGTCGATAACCTACTTGTAGTAAAGTATCACTATAGAGGGTAAATATTGTTCCTAGAGGTAATTTTGACTAGAGCACCTAACTAAAGCCAAGATGAAGGGACCAAACATCCTTGCTACTTACAATGCAACTGAGGTCAAAAAATTGTATAAGATGCAACCAAGGAGGGGCCACTATTGCCAATTGATCCTATGCCTAAAACTTCCCCTATCACATGCCATAGATAAGCCATCAGACCAACACATAATTAGGTATCAATACTAACACCTTAAAAGCCATAGAAGCTCACATCTACAACACCCATAATTGAACTAACACCTTCACCAAGGGAAGCTACCAAGAGCATGGATTAACCAGATATTGAACACTAAAACCTGAGACCAACCCAAAGTGACCAAAAAAGAGGGGAGATATGATGATCCAATTTTAGTCTTGACACTCTATAATCAAATGCAGTTCCCCTAGTGACAATTGAAGCATTAAAGTGGTAAGAGGGAAGACAACCCAAGGGGAAATAAGATATTAATGATGTACAATTATGAGAGTCTAATCATGAAGATTTGTTATAGATATTTAGAGCCTCCAGATCATTCATTGTTGATGTTGACTAGCTCAAGAAAAAATTAGAACTTAAATTTTGTAATCTTGCACACATTTAGGAGGGAATCTTTTCCCACTTCTTATAAATATCTCTTTTCTTCTCATTATAGGCATAGAAAGCCATCCATCCTTCTAAGGAGTACTTTCCTTTATTCTTCTCTATGTCCTAGCCTGGCTCAAGCCTTGCATGACCTACAAGGTAATTTTATAACCTCTTCCCTTTCTATGTATGTAATTCAGAGTTCATGTTAATAAAGCATCCATGACTCTTTACTTATCTTTATCCTAGTTTTGATGTGGGTGTTCTATTTTTATTGCATGCTCTTAAAAGGGTCTTCTATTCCTCATGCACCATTGGTCATTGTGCATGTGTTCATTCAAACTTGTCAAGGTACTAGGGGATTCTTATTATTTTCTTTGGTGCATCACCACCCCTTAGGCTAGTCTCAAAAGCTTTACATTTCCCATAATTTATCACTTTCCTTTAATTTTTTTACATTTTATTGCTTTTCATAATTTTATTTATGTTCCCTCTTCCCCCTTTCTCCCCTTGAAGCAGTCTAGGATAGGAGTAGAGTAGCATATTAGGATCAAAATAATGAGTGCTAAAGAAGAAATATAGAAGCAAGCTGGAACCAACCTTGGGTAAAAAACCTTGAAGCTCATCTGGTGGAGCCACATATTATGCTCTCCTAGAATTTCCAAGACTTATGCCCCTACATGAGGTGTAGGGTACTGAATGTAACTACTTAGCTAATATGATGATAGATGTTGATATTGCAATTATGGAAAATAAGAAATTAGTAATAACTGGCCATCCAACTGATGGATCATTTTGAGGAAGGACCCTTGTTGCTAGACTACTTGATTGACATCAAGTAAAAATTTGGTGAGACAATGAAGGACTTCAATGCTTGGTTCCACAAATCTTGGTAAAGAATCTTGGGTGAGATTAGACCTTCCCTAGGTATGCACACATATTTTATGTCAAAGATTTACATTCAAATATTATCATAATGATCAAATCCTAAGAGGGGGATTCTCTCCCTACTATCTATTAGATTAACCTTAAAGTAGAAGATCTCATTCTGGTAGGAAAATTTCCCCAAAGACTCCCAAAAATCCTCCTCCCCTTCACTCTAATCCACCTCCCCTCCCCTTCACATTCAAAACTCTCCTACCCCCTATCGATCAAATTTTTCCTTGAGGAGGACTTGATGGTGCATGGTTACTCGATGCTGAAGACCTACTTTAAACATCAATTTTGGAGGATGAATCAAAGCAAATGCAACTAGGTTTCCCATTAGGAGCTAAAAATAGGCTCAATAAAGGCCTCCAGGGAAATAAAACCATTGATGAAGAACATGTGCTAGATCCCACAAAAGCACAAAAAATATAACCATCAACTCTATTAAATAATATTGTTGACCATGCTCAAGCTTCCCTAAAGAACCCCAAGCCTCAACCAGATCCTATGAAAGGGGATATGGATAATAGGAGGAAAGGGATAAAGAAGAACCTATGAAGGCTAAGATGGAACCACCCTACCTGAACCTGAGGTACGAAGGAAAGCTAGTCTAGAGGTACCAAATAGGCATAATTTATACCTCATCCCTACCTAAATTAGTGGATTAGATGTTAAATATGACCTCATATTTGGCCAAAAGGAGGTAAACTAGATGGGTAAATAGCCTATCCTGGTGATCAATCTCCTAATGCAATACCACTATGTCTTCCTCCAAGATCCTCATAAGACACTAAAAGGGGACCAAAGAGCCAAAAAAGCTTTAGAAGATCTAAAAAATAGAGTCAAAGTGGGGGATTATCCCGCGAAAGCAACCAACAATAAAGACCAAAGGGGGAACACCCCAAAATTTTGGTAAAATAAGAAAAGAGGACTTTGCATCCTCGAAGAAAGCACTCAAACCACAAAAGAAGACAATGTAATACAAAAGTCTAGGAACCCAATCTGATGAGAGTTTTTGACTGGACTAGTGTTGGATGAATGCCAGGTGCCAAGGAGGACCCATTAGCCTTGAGGGTCTTTGTAGAAAATTAATTATGCTATATTTTCACAAATATACCAAGAAAATACAAGACATGAGCGAATTTAGATGAGTAGTAAATGAGCTGCACGAGCTTGAAGGATGAATTATTTGGGATCAAGGCATGTTTGATAACCCCTTAATATTAGTAGAGCCCTTTTTAATTAATTAAAGGATGACCACCATACCAAAATAGAAGAAATATTGGAAGATGATGACATCCCCCAAATCCTAGGCATGAGGGAACGAGTCTTCGCATGACCATCTGATGTCAACTAATATAAAGGATGGAGGTGAACCTTAGAAGTCATCCAAAAAACATGGCCTATAAAGTAAGGCAAATCCCATATTTGATTCTATGAAATCTTGAGTAAAATATTCTCCGACATCTTCCTTTTCAAACACATGCTACTGCTGTAGAAGCCTCAAGATTTTTTCAAATTAGATTTTGTGTCAAATGGATAAGGCATTTCTCTCTAGGTTCCTTAACTCTTGATAGCAAGAGTTCCCTTATGAGTCACTAAACAATGGGGCACCTTATTAAAGCCAAGATGAAGGGGCTCAACACCCCTACTGTTAGCTTTTGATGAGTATATGATATAGGAAATGCAACCACGAGATGTAAGATAAGAAACATAAGATATCTATATGATAATGGCACTATAATATGTAGGAAAATGATAAGAGAAACTTCTACAATAACATAAAAATATTCCATTAATGAAAGCTTACAAAAATAGTACAATGCAATATAATGGAGGACATGAACACTCCATAAACTATTTTGAAAGAGCTACATTATACCACACTATCTATCTATACTATGCACACTCTATATTATGTCCTCCCTACTTCACTCACTATAAGGCCTTTATATAGGAATATAGGTTCCTTGGCCCTTACTCTATCTTTGAATCTATCCTATGACTCATGTACATGTGGACTACATGCACATTTACATCATTGCACATTCTAACACTTGTGCATTTATTACATGCTAAAGTAACTACGTAACTTTACTCTAAAGTAAACTCCTACTCTAGTAATGTACCAAAGGTGGTACATTGATATGTACCCAATAATGTAATATATTATCTAATACCCCTCTATATTACATTATTTAGGTATTGAAGACTTTAGTCTTCAATATGGATATTCATATTATTCATCTTGATCAGGTTCCTCATCTTCTCTTGCTTTAGTCTTCATGTTGTCTCTTCTTGTCTTCTTTATTCCACTATTTTATATTGTTTTAAGGTATTTGGAGGAGTCTTTGATCTTGTAGTCTTCTAGGTATCCTTGATGGATTAGTGATCTCATAATTTTACAATTCACAAGTAGATCATAACTGCTTCCTTTTTCGTTCATTGGTTTCCTGTATGACCTGTTTTCTTGATCTCCATAAAAGTCAAGCTCAAGATCATTATTAGTGGATGCTTCTAAAATAAGAGTTTGGAATAAATAGTCTAATTTGAATATTAGTTTCTCCTCGAATATTTTATTGTAATTTTCTTTATTTTTTTTTGGTAGATAAGATACTATAGCATTAATACCATGTTTTACAAGTTGACCCAAAACCTTTTACAAAAATTAGCCTAAGGCTATTGATGAACATGTCCTTACTAAGGATCCTATATATGTAAAATATACATGCCACCAAAGCCATTACATCCGGTAAGGCACATAGCCTATTATCAAAAAGAAACTTCCCATACAAAATTTTGGGTATACCCTAAGAAAACACACCTGCATCATAATTACAAAAAAAGAAACAGACACAAATCCCTTCCTTGAAACAGTGGAGAAACAAAAAGCTACAAACACACATAGTAGAGTACTGAAAAAAATCCCACAAGCTCTGTATTGATAGTTACTCTTAATAATTCTTTGGTAATTGATTTCTTTCGTATATGACATGCTTTGGGACCACATCCCGTCTTGGCCAATCAGCCTTGGAGAAGTGAACCTTCTTGCTAGATTTATGGCGGTGGCTATCTGGTGGTCCACATGGCTCTGGTTCGAAGTCTTATATTGTCATTTATTTCCTGCCCTATGATTATCAACCAACCTAAAATTACTAATATGACTAGGAGCCATGTTATCTGACATGTGACTATCCCCATTAGTCTTTGTGGTATTTCCAAGAAGCATCCACCAAGACTGATAGCTCGAATAATTTTTATTGTGAGTCCATTTCAAAAAGAGATGGGAATACTCATAGCCTTCAAAATTATAGTGCCTTCCCTATTGGTAAATTCAACTATCATTCTTGGCATTCTTGTTGAATAAGCTCCTCTACTTCTCTTAGGAAATCATGTTTCCATTTGAAAAGTTCGTCACCATTGACACCCAAATTGGCTAGCTTATCAACAAATTTGTTAGCTTCCCAAAAGACATGTTGGGCTTTTTTGTCCTGTCTTCCCTGGAAAAGGATCCTAGCCTCTTCAAAAAATTGTTTTAATCCCAAGGAGGCTTTTTCCAATTATTGAGGAGATTTATAATATGTATAGAGTCTCCTTCTACGATCGAATTACCTTCTAAGTCCTGAGTCATTTGAAGGCCTCTCCACATATCTCTAGCTTCAGCTTCATTGTTCGTCCTTGTTACCAAATATTCAAAAAACACAAGCATCATATTCCCATTATGATCTCGCACAATGCCACCAGTGCCTGCTCTGCCAGGATTGTCCTTAGTCGCTCCATCAAAATTAAGCTTAAACCAACCCATAGGAGGTGGGGACCACTTAATATTGGCTCTGGGGTTGACTACCCTAGGCACAGACTCATCTAACAATGTTAAGCTTAAATATTGAGCAATCATGGTCTCCTTCAGATGAGGTTTACGACTATCAAAAGGGATAAGGTTCACATTCTCATTGGCAAAGGATAGGATCCTAGCAATGATAGTTTGATGATCATGGATAGACTCATTAAAGACTCTATGGTTTCTTTCTAACCACACCTGCCAAAGATAGTGATTGAGACAAATTTTCCACATGTATCTAAGTATTTGGATTGAAAAATGGCAAGGCCACTGGATGAAAAAATCAAGTATGGTGGATAGTTTAACCCAAGAAATATTGAAGGCCTGAAAAACCCACTTAGGACAGTCAAGGAAAAAGGGCACTCAAGGAAAATGTGATAAATGGTCTCCCAATTAGCCCTGCACAGATAACAATGATTAGTGATACAAATACATTTACGCATCATATTATAAATGGTTAGAATTCTTCCTTGGATAACCAGCCATGAAAAGACTACAATTTTTGGAATTAAATTTTTTATCCAAACTAAGTCCTTTTGGAGGACAAAATCCTCGTCATCAAGTAGAAGCTTGTAAGATGATTTAATAGTGAACTACCCATTTTTCGTAGGAGCCCAGGTCACTTGATATTCCTTGGGTCTCATGGGGATAAACTGTTGCCCGAGAATGTTACAAAAATCATTTGATTCCACTTGAAATCCCTGAATCCTTATTTATTTCCACTTCATTCTGCCTCTATCCTCAACCATATAATCAAAGACTTTTCTACCAATGAGTTCTTCCATGATATCTATGATTCAAGCTAAGTTAGGATATTGCATCAGTGGTTCATCCTTAGCCCACCTATTATTCCAACAATTTATCCTCTCACCATTGCCTAAAACCCATATTAAACCTTTTTTGATGATTTCCTTACAATTGAGAATTGCTTTCCAAAAAGCAGAACCTCTGATTGGAACTGCGTCACTTAGAAATTCCATATTTTGAAGATAATTGTCCATTTATTTTCTTCACCAAAAATGAGGCGCCATGCCTGCTCAGCTAGTAAAGCTAAATTAATATGAGCAATTCTCCTCAAACCCAAGCCCCCATTTTCCCTGGGTCTGCACACTTTGGTCCATCCTACAAGGTGTATCCTTTTTTTCTCCTTTGATCCAGTCCATAAAAATTCTTTTTGGAGTTTCTCAAATTTCTGGAAAACCTTCACAGGGGCTTTAAAAACGGAGAGAAAATAGACTGGAATGCTCTGAAGAGAGGCCTTAGTGAGGGTCAGCTTTCCTGCTTGAGATAGAAGATGACCTTTCCATCCAAAAAGAGTTTTTTTTGAATTCTTTCAATAACCCTATCCCACATTGACTCTCTCGGAGAACCAATGAAAAGAGAGAGACCAAGATACAAAGTGGGGAGGTTTGTTATATCACACCCTAAAATTTTTGCAATCCTTCCTTGCCTCTGAATGGGGGTGTTCAAGAAATATAACTTGCTTTTACTAAAATTAACTTTCTAACCAGTAGTGTCCTCATAGATTTGTAGGATGTATTTAATTATTTTGGCCTCAACCACCGATGCCTTAGTCAATATAAGGGTATCATCAATGAATTTTTGGTGAGAAACAACCCTAGTGAGAGATATTTTATTTGTTGTAACAATAGTAAGATGGATGATATTTTCCTCCACAATATTCACATGCATGGAAACTCCAGCAGTTAACCTTCTCATGACAAAATTTGCCATAGTAGGTGCATAGTAAAGATATTCGAATGTCTTTGTTATTTATTTAGGAATATCATGTTTATCTATTTTGTTAATGAAGTAGTTGAACCATATGTATACAATTGAAGATATTCTATTTTTACCTTTTCCATAAATTTGTATGAGATATTTTTGATAGACATTCTTTTCTACATTTTGAATATGATCTTAAATATTAGTATCATCATAAAATATCTTTACTATCTCATTAGAAGATGTGCCTTAAGAGTCTACTTTCACAAAAATATTTGGTTGTGATTTTCTAGAAATTCTTTTAAATTCTATTGATTCTTCTCTTCCATTTGCATCTTTTTTATTATTCATTGAGTTTTTTGAGTCATCAATCATTATTTTAAGCCATATTTTTATCTTCCTTGTTCCTTTTATAATTACATTATTTAATGTGTTCTTTGGAGTAGACATCCTTATAGCTCCTTATTTTAGAGTATATGAACCAATTTGATAAAACCTTTCTAGACTTAGGTTTTGTAGGATTCCTTATGTCTCCCTAGTGATTAAATTATGTTGTAAGTTTTGATAAAGTTCTTGTTGGTCATCAAATCTGCCCAGGAAAGGATTTTGGGAAAGTGTACGCACCCTAGACCTGGACCAACATTGAAAGGCCGAAGGGAAGAGATGCCCCTCATGCCAATCTCCGGAGAAAGGCCGGCTCCTTTACTAAACTACTTCGGTGTTTTAAGACAAAGGTGCAGGAAAGAAATAAATAGGATAAGGGAAGGAATATCAATAGATTAAAGTGGGAAAGAACCAGTAGCACGATTACTACCTACAGCTCAAAATAACAGCAATGAATACCAAGAATAAAATGAAATAGACACAGTATTAACCTTCCTATGTATCCTCTGGACGAGTTCCAGGATTCCCCTTCCCCTTACGTCGAAATTCAGGATTCAGAATTACGATGGCCAGGAAATGAGTGAATATAACAGAAACACTATCCACAGGCAGCATAAAAGAAAACTATTACAGCGTCTTTCTCTCCTATGTATCCTTCGAGAAAATTCTAGGGTTCTATCCCCGATCACACACCTAAATCCAGAATGCAGAATTACAGTATGCAAATGAAGAAAGAGATAACAGAAATAATCACAGAAGGCAACATACAAGAGAGAAATTAAGCCCGAAGCTCTTTTAGTATTAATTGCAGGGATTCGAGTTACAACAACTTTCTAGCAGAAAGTTCCCCCCCTTTACATTGCAATGCCTGGGTTTTTATAGAGGACCCGACCCTCTGAGCCATCAATGCACAAAATGGAGGAGTACATCCTCGAAAACCTAAGAAGTCGGCTCTCGCAGCTCTCGTGACTGAGCTTTCAAATCCTTTTCTATATCTGGCAACTACGACCGGGTCAGCCAGGGAAACATGCATTAATGAGCCGTCTGAACGTCCTTGGTCTCCGGGTGTGGAGCTCGAGTGGCCGCCATGTCCGTCGGGTTCTCCTTCAGGGACTGAGACTTCCTTTCCAATTGCCAAAAATGAGCAGCGAGTTCATCGGGCACATAAAAATACATTTATGAGGCACTTGATTGCCTCAAAAAAATACCCGACTTGGAGTGCGTGCCCTCGAAGTGCTTCACTGATTTTTCGTTCGCAACTTCGCTTCGCAATGGATGCAAGCCAAAGCAGGTCCTCCTTCTTGGTTTTGCACTTCGCATGAATGAACTTCGCAAGACAGCTTTGGGGATGTAAAACGCCAAAGTAAATATTCCTCCTTAAGATGGCTCTCGATCTTTTGTCGCTTTGATGGAAAGGCATGCCAAAACTGCTTCGCTGAGGTTCTCCGCCCGAAGTGGATGCTTCACTGGTGAGTCTTCAAAATGCTTCATCGTGATCCTCCCTCAAAACTATGGTTCGAGGGTTTTTTGACCGAAGTGCATCCTTGGCTTGCAAAATGTTCTGCTCTTCATGGGCCACTACCACTTCGGGTGAAAGCGCTTCGCACGAAAGCTATCCGAAGCAAATGCTTCGCAACAACTTTTGGTGAAGTAAAAATGGTTCACCGGTGGGGAGGCCCGAAGTGGGTGCTTCGACGATTTCTTGGCGAAGTAGTTTTCAATGTTTGCACTCCTTCAAATTTTGCTTCACGAGTTTTTTGCCCGAAGCAACTGCTTGAAATGCTTCGGGTGCGAAGCTCTTTTCATGCCTTAGCAAATTCGGACCGTGATCTAGACTTCTTTGTCTTCCTTCTTCGGCGAAGCTGCTTCTCAACGTTTGAAATTCTTCGAATGTCGCTTCGCAAGATTCTCGCTCGAAGCATCTGTTTGAAATGCTTCGGGTGCGAAGCTCTTTTCGTTCTCCACTTCTTTCTTTCGGTGAAGCTATCTTCCTTTTTTGTGAAGCTCTTTTCTTAGCTTGCTCAGTAGCGAAGCTTTTGCATCTCCATTCTATATACAAAGGGGATGGCGATGAAAGCCAAAATTGTTGCAACTTACAAATGTTTTCAAAAACAATAAAATAAACACTTTACAAAAAGAAACACTTTTTCAAAAAATTTGATTTTTCTACCCCTCTAGGCAATGTGACAAAATTGTCAACATTCTTGGTGGCTCACGGGGCAACGAGCTCACCTCGGTGCAAGAACCCTCAGCCTTGATCCGTTGGGCCAGAGTTACCTCCAGACCCTTCTCCCTTTTCTCCTTCTACGGGTGCTTCCATGACTGCTTCTTCTTCTTCTTCTCCCTCTTCTTCTTCTTCTTCTTCTTCTGGCGTGGCCTCCAGCTGCGGCGGTGGGGAAAGGCGATCACGGATGCGTTCCATGGTTCGGCGAACATGAGCCCAGGTGCCTTTTGAGAAAGGCTCTCGGTCTTGTAGCGCTTTTACCAGAACATGGAACCGATCTATTTGCCCTATATCGGCATGCTTAGCTCTTGTGCTTAGATCGTTGAGGCAGGCCGCGATCTTGCAATGTCTCAGAATGAAATCTATGACTTGTCCTTCTGTAATTGGCTCTGCCCACCCGTCTATCTCTGAGACGTCACCTTCAAAATGAAGCCATGCCGGCTTGAGTTCTTCCTTGGTCAGAAGGTTCCCATCATCATCAGTGAAGCTAGGGAAACCTAATGAAGAGAGATCTTGAAAGTAGCCCAGCGATGCGCGTTGCTCATGCTCAAATACATCCAGGAGATCTTTCACCTTCTGTGCTTTCCTCACCTTGGAGAAGAAGGCACGGACCATGGCCTGGGCTGTAGACCAATCCCTAGCCGTCCGACTCATAGCAGCAACCTGCAAGTCCTGATATTTGGTACTTTGGACCTCAAAAGCCAGTTTGAGTCGGCCTCTAATTTTTTGGATGATCTCATCTACGATCGGCCCTTCTTGAGAAGCGACATTCTGGGCTTCGATGATGTATGTCAAGATTGACAGGGCATTGGAGGCTCGGGATCTGAAGCCTTTTAGCAAGTGCGAGCGGATTTATTTTATTCGGCCCCTATCAAACAACTCTAGGCTCTCTTTTTCGTACAACTATTGCTGCATCTGCAAGATCTTGCTTTCAAATTCTTTGGCCTTCAGATCAGCTTTGGCCTGTATCTTGCTTTGGTTTTCAGTTGAGTTCTACAGTTGTTCTATTTGTTGTTTTAGGACGTCTGCTTCCTTCTTCATCAGCTCACACTGCTTCTCTGCGTCCTCTAGCTTGGAGCGGGTTCTTGCTAGCTCCTCTTCCAACTTGATGTTGGCGCTCTCTGCTTCAAATCTACGCTGATTGGCGATGTTTGCATGTGCACAGAAAGTTTCAATTCTGACATGCATGGATGCAGATTCATTATCTACATTCAGGTGTTCCAGGTCCTTGGACTTATCTTGATAATCATAATCCACTGGAGTCATTTCGTCCAGGGGCTT
This sequence comes from Wollemia nobilis, assembly GCA_028583015.1. Taxonomy (NCBI): domain Eukaryota; kingdom Viridiplantae; phylum Streptophyta; class Pinopsida; order Araucariales; family Araucariaceae; genus Wollemia; species Wollemia nobilis. The sequence continues at coordinate 17,683,808 of JAQPPZ010016947.1, read as the reverse complement.
TTGGACCTTAGGAATATTTTTTACTTTATGTAATTTCTCGGCTTTCAAATCGAAGACAGCGCACTTTTCAACTTGGGCCAGAGAGCGCCCTCTCTTTTTCCTCGCCTCCTTCAGCATTTTATCTGTGTTCTGTCGGGCTCGGAGTAGCTTTTCAGCTAGAGGATGTTCCTTCATCATGGACAACTCAGATTCAAATGAGGCTGGATCTCCAGCCAAAGGGGTGAACAAATATAAAGAATGAACGGGGGATGCCTCACCAGTAGGTTCGACGACGGGTGTGGTAGGAGTTTCGACGAGTGAAACAATGTCGTGTGTGACCAGGGAGTGTGGAACGGGGTTCGACGTTGGAGTACTACCTTCACCCTGACTGAGAACCAAGGGAATGGTGGCATGGGCGAGCGAAGTAGTGTCGACAGACTTGTCCCGACCAGATGACTCGAATGGAGTGGACATGTGAGTGGGGCTAACGGGATTGTGAGACAAACTCGAAGTAGCGAAGGGCAACACGCGAGAGGGTGATTGAATTTGCGGGGGAGAGAGAGACTGTTGGGGACTCATGGTCGGGACCGTGGTGGACATGCCTTGAGAAACCAGGGCAAAGGGTGGAGAGTACGTACCTGCGTGCCCTCCTGGCAGAGCAGCAGTAGTGACTTCCTGTGTGATCGGCTCCTGTTCCTTTTGAACTTCGATACTTTCGACCTCCATGACTTCTTCTTCGGGGACCCCTTCTTGTTGGAGGAGTTCCTCCACATCGATGACATCCACGTCTGGGGTTGCTTCGGCTCTTGGTGACGCCGTCCCTTTGATATTTGCTTCGGTTGGGCCGATCGTAGGTTGTCCGACAGAAGCACCTGGAAGCTTTGTGCGTGGTCACTTTGGGTGGGTTGGAGGCACTTGAGCTTGCTCCTACCTCTTTCTTTTCTTCTTCTTTGATGGTTGCACCGACCCCATGGCACTCGTGTCATGGCTTTCCATAGGTTCCTGAGGTAGTTCTTCTGGTGCAGCTTCTGCCTCCTCCTCTTCTTCTTCTTTCGAAGCATCATCATCTCTCCTTGGGCTTTCGCCCGAACCTGGGGCACTTGGGGGAATGAAGTCGATGAAGGAGGTGGACTTCCAAGTCCCAACATTGGCTTCGTAAACAACCATGAAGTCTTTATCCATCTCCAAGAGTCCATATGATTTCATATTTTGTCGATGAACTCTCATTTTCCACCATTCCTTTAATTGTTCTACGCCCCAATCCTTCAATTCCTCCCTCAGATCGTCTTTCATCTTCCTCCAAAAAGTGGAGTCTGGGCTTGGGAAAGGATGTTGAACAGGATCAAACTCAACTTCCATAGGGTAAAACTCATGCCAGGGAGGCAAGGTCTTCATCCTTTCCAAATGCCACTCCAAATCCCTCCCATTGGGGTTATTTCTTTGCTCCACGATTTTTGGGTGGGGGCAGACATGAAAATTCTTGAATCTGAGGTGGTCCCTCATCACTCCCAAGGGATCGTAGAGCCACCTTTGAGGAATCTAGAGCAGACCAAAGCTGGCAAGCTTCTCTTCCAGGAATACGTATTGCTTCAGGGCAAACACTTCAATTACCCCCATTTTGAAGGGGAAGTCGCAAGTGTGCGCCCATTTTCGACCATGGCCGTAGATGACATTTGTTGCGTCGCTCTGTCGAGCGACCTCTAATGCAAACTGGTACTCGAAGGGGTAGACAGGTAGCAGGAAGGGCTTCCCCATGAAGCCGAATAGGTGAACCATGAGCCCCTACGTCAGTTGAAATACGTCTCCCTTTTTCTCCTTCACCACTCTGTCTCTTAAACTGAGGGGCACCCGAGGGCAAGCACCCTTTAACAAATGAATGGCAGGTCCCAAGAATTGTAGATTAAAAGAATAATACGACTCCATCCTCGCCAGGAGGGGAGTCCACTGGTACACAGGCAGAGGAGTTCCATCCTTGTCGCTCGAAGAAATGGCGATGTGGGGAAAACTCTTATGTACATGATAGAAAAACAACCAAACTAGGAAAGAGCAGGGTCCGAAATACTGGCCCGTTCCAGCGTTCTTCATGCTGGTCAGCCGCGTGTGCAAGGTTCGGGCCACCCATTCTTCCCAGTCGAAGAAGACCGGGTTGGTGTTCGGCCTTGATGCATCAGGGGCATAAAATTCCCCTCTTGAAATACATTCGGCCAAAGACACCTGCTAGGGGTGCACCGAAGCATCGATCGATAGACCCGCTACCCATGCAATGATGGAGAAGATGTCCATGCTCTTGAAATCTATCAGGGGGAGGGGCATTTGGGGCAGCTTGCCTGAAGGGAGCCCATTCTTGAGGTTCTCGCTCAAAAACTTCAAAATATAGCTGGAGGAGGTGAACCTCTCCATTTGTTCGCTCAGGATGACATTGCAAACCGAATAACCCTTAGGCGGCCCTTGCTACGGTGCGAAGGCTGCTTGCACATCTTCTTTCAAAATTGAAAACAATTTATGGCCAGTGACGTCTAGCACTTGTCTGGAAGAGGGTTGGTAATTCTACACGATGGCACAGATTAGTTCGGGACAATGGTGCACGGGCGGAGTCAGATACCAATATATCTGAGAATAATACATGGCGACTCTCTTATTTTCTATTGAGAGCCTACTCTTCATGAACTCAATGGTGTATCTGAGTTCGGCCACGCTCTTCGAAAGCTCTGTGTCCCTAATTTTCTCCCACCCATCAATTGATGGTTCTTCGGGTTGTTCATCTTCAGAATCTTCTCTTTCCTCCGTGACTTGCTTTTCGGGGCGGAGGTTAAGGTCGACCTTCTTTGGTCTCTACTTTTTCTCCTCCTTGCCCTTCTTCATTTTTTTAGGGCCTGCTACTTCTGGCTCCTTTCTCTTTTCTTTGGAGCTTTTCTTCCCCATTGTGGATGTTTACGATAGCAGAGTTTACGACGCAGAAGACTTCGATGCGAAGGATTTCGACGTGAAGGGCGGAAGAACTGTAGACTGTCAACGAAGGCTCTTAGTCTTGCATGAACCAATAGGTGAATAACCTTCTCACTGTTGAGGCTTGAGTTTTATAGCCTTAGAAGGCAACTACCTCTATTTATGGCACCTGCCATAATTAAATTTATAGCTCGAACGGGGAAGGTTGCCGTGCTTTTTGATTGGCTTTGCGATGGTGTTGTACGTGGACCCATGCACTTCGATGATTATGCTCAACATCGAAAACTTAACCTTTTGCCACCTCGTACCTAGGAGCGAGCTTTTCTCATAACCGAATCCTCTCGGGATGTGCCCCACCACCTTTGCATTAAACTCACTTGCTGCGGATGTTTCCCTAGGTTGTCATTGGCACGTCCCTCTAGGCACATTTTAAATGCTCCCACCTCGCATGTTTGTTGGGTTGGCAAAGTTAAAATCGATGTTGAAGATGCTTCACAGTGAACCTCCGATGCGAGCTCATTTTCTATGCTTCGGGCCCGAAGTAGTTTTCCCTCACTGTGTCACCACTTTGCTTCATGGGAGGCTGCCTCCGAAGCTCATTCCTTTTAAGAAATGGTTCGCTAGATTTTCTTCAAAAACTGCTTCACGCCTGCTTCCCTTTGCGAAGTACTTTTCATGCCTTCACTATGCTTTTGTTTGGTTCTTTGAAGATTCCTTCCAGGCTAAAGTGCTTCGCTGTGAACCATCTTGCATTAGTCGCTTCGCATCAAAAGTTCCCGAAGGAGATTCTGGCTAGGTTTAGCAAAGCTGAAGTTTGTCACTGTGGCAGTGAGACACTTAACCTCTCGAAGATTTTGAAACAAGGTATATATACAGAAAAGAAAATTACATACAAGGTAAAACTTGAACACATTTTTTTTTTTTTTGTCTCAACGATGAAAAGTCTTCAGATGAAGACCATTGACAGAAATTGGCAATACCTGGCCATCTGCATCCTTGAGGATGAAAGAATTGGCTGAGTTTACCTTCACAACTTCGAACGGTCCATCCCAGAAAGCGTCCAACTTATCGTGATTCCCAGGCTTGGCCTTCCAGGAGTCCCACTTCCATACCAGATCTCCCACTTTGAACGTGCGGTCGGAGGATTTTTTCTTGAACCAGTCTCGGGTGATCTGAGCATGTTTAGCGAAGCTCTGGTAGGCCTTCTCATGATCTTCCTCTAGCTGCAGTAGTTGAGCTAACCTATTTTCCATAGGATTAACTTCTTCTTCCTCATCTAACAACTGCAATGCAGGGATCTCTACATGGGTAGGTAAGATGGCCTCCTTGCCATACACCAGGGCGTAGGGTGATGTCTTGATTGACTTCTTGATAGAAATCCGATCGGCCCACAAGGCCCGATCTAGAAGGAGGTGCCAAGTTCTTTTGTTTTTCTCCATGAGCTTCCTTAGCACTCTTAACAAAGTCTTGTTGGTGGATTCTGCCAATCCGTTACCCTGTGGATAGTAATTGGAGGAGACTTTATGATATATCCCATATTTGTAGAGGAACTCATTGATTTTGGCGCCTGAAAACTCGGGACCATTGTCCATAATGATTGCTTCTGGGATGCCAAACCGGGTGATCAAACCCTCTAGGAAGGCGATGATGATCTCCTGATCAGCATGCTTCGTGGGTACTGCTTCGGCCCATCTGGTGAAGTAGTCAGTTGCGGTCAGGATGAACTTATGCCCGATGGAGGAGTTCAGCGATATGACCCCTATGAAATCCAACCCCCATTGTTGAAAGGGCATCTCTACCTGTATCGGTCGGAGAGGCATAGGAGCACTTCTGCTTCGGCCAACGAACTTCTGACATTGCTCGCATCTGCGATAGACCGCAAAGGCATCGACGAAGAGTGTAGGCCAATAATAACCCACCTTGATTATCTTCAATGCCGTTGTTCTTCCTACGAAGTGACCTCCAGATAATCCTAAATGGAATTCTCCTAGGACTCTCTTCTTATCATCTTCTTTTATGCACCTGAGAAGAATACCATCAATGTTCTTGAAAAATAGGCCTTCGGGGTGCAACGTGTATCGGAGGGACCGCATCCTGAAGTGCCTCCTCCGCTGTGAAGCATTTAAACATGAAGGACATCTACCGGTGTTGAAATACTCAACTATCTCATCGACCCAGTCCTTCTCATCCTCTTCTTGGTTTGTGAAGCACCCTTCTGCTGTCGAGTCATCCCACTGACAAGCTGTCACTTCGGCCGCTACGCTCTTCGCCAGCTCTTGACATAACGCGTGACCGCGAACCAATTTTGTGGGTCTGATTTCGATGTCGAACTCCTGTATCTTGCTGACCCAACCGGCTCTTTTGCTTCCCAACTCTCCTTGGATAATGAAATTGCGCACATCGGGGTGAATGACAAAGACCGTAACCCGACTTTGGGAAATGAATTGCTTGAATTTCCTAAGAGATTTCATTACTGCATGCACCTGCATTTCTATGAAATTGTATTTTTCTTCATGGGGGTGTATCACCTGGCTTAGAAACGTGATGGGGCGCTCTTCGCCATCTTCTCCCTTCTGTGTCAGGACTGCAGCATAGCTCTCAGGTTCTCCTATGGCATATAGGATGAAATCTCGATTATAGTCAGGGTTGGTCAGGACCGGTGCCTGAGCGATTCGGGCCTTGATCTCTTCAAATGCTTCTTTTCTCTCCTCCGTCCAGATGAATTCAGTGCCCTTCTTCAAAATTTTGGACATTGGCTTGATGACCTGGGCGAAGTCTGGAACAAACTTCCTTACGAAGTTGATCTGGCCAAAAAAATATTGAAGTCCTTTCTTGTTCACTGGGAGTGGGAGCTTCAAGAGAGCCTCAGCTCTATCAGGATCTACGATGAGACCCTTCTCGGATATCACATGTCCCAATAGCTTCCCTTCACTGACTACGAATATGGACTTCTTTGGATTGATTGAAATGCCAAACTCTCGACATTTTTTGAATACTTGTTGTAGGTGTAAGGGATGATCCTCCCTTCTTCGGGAGAAGACGGTCATGTCATCCAAATAGATAACAATGACCTTATTCAAAAGCTCACCAAAAGCTAAATCCATGGCCCTCTAAAAAGTGGCCCCCGCATTCGAAAGGCCGAATGGCATCCGCTGGTAAGCAAATGTTCCCCACTTGGTAGTGAATGCGGTTTTATGCTGATCTTCATCCCTAACCCAGATCTGATTATATCCAGAGAAACCATCGAGTAGGGAGAAGCGCTGAGCCCCAGCCACTGAGTGCAAGATCTGATCTATCTACGGGAGAGGGTAGTGATCTTTGAGCGAAGCCTGGTTTAGGTTGCGAAAGTCCATGCATAATCGTATATCTCCATTCTTCTTTCTAACTGGGACTAGATTCGCTACCCAAGAGGAATGCTTTATGGGATAAATTATCTTCGCCTCGAGCATTTTTAGGAGCTCGACCTTCATCAAGACCTCGATCTTTGGATTGATAGGCCTTTGCTTCTGTCGAAAGGGTTTGATCCCCTCCTGCAACTCGATTGTATGCTGGATCAGTTGTCGATCGTATCCCTTTAGGTCTTGGTAAGACCACGCCACTATGTCAGGATACTTTTTGCATAGAGATCGGATCTGTTCTAGCTCCTTCGAAGTGCAATCTATTCCAACTTTTATTGCTTTTCCAGGTTCAAGCTCCAGATCTTGGTACTGCTTTGCATTGACTTTGATCCTATGAGAAACTGCTCGATCATTCTGATCAAAGAGGCTCTCAAGAGTAATTAATCCCTTGGGTACATGATTATTCTTCAATTGAACTAGCCCTTCATATTCTTCATCCTCAGGGCTTCTTCTTTCAACGGTGGCTGCTTCTTGAATCATGAAATTCACAATATGCTCATCATTGTCAAAAACTTGCCAATGCAGATCTCTATCTGGGACAGAGGGCCTGTAGATCATCCTCACAGCTTTAGGCTTATGCACCATGTCTTCTACTGGAGAGTACTTTGTTGCGATGGATGCTAGAACATCGGCATGTCGATTCTTTTCTCGTGGAATAGACTACAGATTGAGAGATTCAAACTGGTCAAACAAGTCCCATACCCTATTACGGTATGACTTGAGATAGTGTTTCTTTGAAATACACTTGTTTGTGACTTGATTGCATACCAATTCTAAATCTCCAAAGACTTGGAGATGCTTTATGCCTAACTTTTTTGCTTTCTTGAGTCCTAGGCATAATGCTTCATATTCTGCTGCATTGTTGGTGCAGCTCCACACCAATCGGTAGCAATATTCCTTTTGCTCCCCTGATGGTGATACTAAAAGAATCCCTGCTCCAACGCCATTTTTGCATCGGGCACCATCGAAGAACAATTTCCATAGTCCTTCTTGGGCACATGTTTTATTCTCTGACTTGGTGTGTTTCTCAGGCTTGGTGATGGCATAACATCCCATCTCCATCTCTATCATGGCATTAAAGTCTGCCAATGAAAACTCATCTTCACAACTTAACTGTGCAAGGGATTCCTCGACCAGGTCCACCTGCTCTATCCCTTCCACTATCGCATGCACAGGATCGTTGCTCTCTTCTTCGGACATCTTCTGTACAAGGAAGGTAGAAGGTTTCTCATTGTAGATCTTTACCTTCTTCCCTTTGAATGGAATCTCTAAGTGTGAGTAATCCATGGATAGATATCCTCCCAGCTTCACCATAAATTCCCTCGACAAGCACATACTAAAATATGGCTCCAGGTCGACGACCACCACCTCTTGTATAACTATGATTTGAGGCATCTTGTGTAGTCGGATAGGTATATCTTTAATCACTCCTACAGTATTCATGGGAGTACCATCCAACTGGAGCATGCCATGGCTACTTCATGTATACTCCATCCCTATCTCTTTGCACACAGCTTTGGGCATGACTGTTGTCGCGGCCCCGGAGTCAATCATACAGTTGTGCACAACATACCCTTCCATTTGTAGAGATAGGTAGAATGGAGGAGGTCTATTCTTCCCTATAATGGATGTGGATAGGGTCTGCACTAGGGCAAGAGATGCTGAATTTCTCGCCTTGGTTGTCTTCAATGATTCTTGCAGCAAGTCCACTTGTCCGGGTAGTTGCAGTGCATCATACAGGCTGATCTTGGCCAGAATCTTCTTTAGCTCATCTACAATATTGTAAGCTAGGGAGTTGTGCACCTCAGGTTCCTTTCTTGCCTCATATCTGGTGTGATATTGCTCCGTGGCTTCAACCCTTTGTCGCTTGGTCAGCGAAGGAAGCTTGAGCTTCTCTCTAGCTTGTTCTTTAGTCTCCACCTGAGGTGGATTTGTAGGGGCCTGTTGGGCCTTCTCTTTGGCTGGTGCAGGCTGAGGAGCTTCGCTCAGGGCCTAGGGAGGTTGTTGTCCCTTATCATGGTGGGCATGCACCTTTAATGGAGCCATTTGAGTAGCATCTACCTCTATTGACCTTTTTCCTCCTCTGGTAAGGACTGCAACTTGCTCTTCTTCACCAATTACCAGGTTCTGATCCAATTGCCTGATGATGTTGACCTGACCACCATGACTACTGCTTGCCAACGTTTGTACATAATGTTGGTGCAGCATGCAGGTATTCTCTTCATGAGGGTCATTACACATGGAGCACCAATGTATGTAATCGGAAGTGCTCGGAGCTTCGTCAATCACGACATTTCTTGCCGACGCTCTCCCTTGTTGGACCGCTTGATCTTTAGTAAGCGCGGGTGTAGGATACGACCTTCTCGGTAGAAACTCATGTTGCGCTTGCTTCTTCTTCATAATGGTCATATCATTGGATAGGGTTTGCACTGTGGAGTTCAGGGACTGAACCTCTTGTAGTATTTTGGCTTGCATATCATCGGCTTTGGGAATGGGTGGCAATGGAGCCATCATTGGTATTGGAGGTAGGGCGGGGTGTTGAGGTGGTGCTGGCAATATAGGAAATACCAAAGAGATAGTGGGCTGTGATGCCGAGAATGTAGGAAAATGGATTTGTGGAGTAGCAATCTGTGATACAATGGGATTCGGGTTCCAAGACGAGATCGGGTATGCAGGGGTTGCAGAGGTCTATGAAGCGGCTGCGCTCGCATACTAGAATTGAGGGAAATCAAGAAGTATGGGCATCGACATCCTTTGGGGAAGCTTACCCATAGCTATTAGATCCATCTCCACTCTCTGGGCTAACTCGTATAACTCGGGGAAGGTATTAATGTTCGAATATCTTACCATTACACTGATATCAAGGTTGAAAGCCCGAAGGAAATAGTATGCTGTAGCTTCGCTAGTTGGTCGTAGTCCAACTGGTATCCTTTGCCAGGTTCGAGTGAACCTAACATTGAAATCAGTGATCTCCTCTTGTGGATGTCTCTGAATCATTGTGAACTGATGCAAGAGAGAGGATGGATCGGCGGACTCATTGAAGCTTCTCATCAACTGTCCGACTAACTGGTCCCATCCCATTATAGTACCGGGTGGTAAAGATCTATACCAGTAGAGGAGCTTCCCTCTAAGAGATAGAACCAGAAGCTTTACCATAACTCGCTCTTCTGTGATGTCATGAATCACCGCCAGAGAAACTATGTCCTGGATGTGCTCTAGAGCCAGGAACAATCTGGGTGGCGATTGCTGTTGCTGCTGCTGCATTTGTTGTTGTTGTTTTTGCTGTGCCATATTTACCCCTGGATTTTGAGAAAAAGGAATTCTCGAAGCTCCTCCTTGGTTGCTAACAGGATGACTAATGTGAATGGAGGCACTAGGATGCTTCGGTGAGTTGGGAGGATTAGGAGGAAAGCTAGCTGTTGTACTATCCAAAGTTAATCCTTGTTCTTCAACAGTAGCCTCTTGCGAGGATGTTCCACGTAATAGTGACTCAGGGGTGACCAACCTAGAGCGTTCCCCAAAGGCGTCAATATCAAGCTCAAAGAACTCAGTTTCCTCTCCTCTATTCCTAACTCTCCATCTTGTTTGCATGAAGGCACAGACTTAGGTACCGGTCTCTTATGACTTAAATATTCTCAGGTGAGATAGAGTCACCAGATGCTAAGAGTCTTTCGGCAATGAGACGAGCATCGATCCTCACTACCACTCACAAGGTGAGACTGACCGGGTCCCACCGGGCGTGCCAAAACTGTTGGTCATCAAATCTGCCCAGGAAAGGATTTTGGGAAAGTGTACGCGCCCTAGACCTGGACCAACATTGAAAGGCCGAAGGGAAGAGATGCCCCTCATGCCAATATTCGGAGAAAGGCCGACTCCTATACTAAACTACTTCGATGTTTTAAGACAAAGGTGCAGGAAAGAAATAAAATAGTAAGGGTGCAGGAAAGAAATAAACAGGATAAGGGAAGGAATATCAATAGATTAAAGTGGGAAAGAACCAGTAGCACGATTACTACCTACAGCTCAAAATAGCAGCAATGAATACCAAGAATAAAATGAAATAGACATAGTATTAACCTTCCTATGTATCCTCTGGATGAGTTCCAGGATTCCCCTTCCCCTTACGTCGAAATTCAGGATTCAAAATTATGGCGACCAGGAAATGAGTGAATATAACAGAAACACTATCCACAGGTAGCATAAAAGAAAACTATTACATCGTCTTTCTCTCCTATGTATCCTTTGAGAAAATTCTAGGGTTCTGTCCCCGATCACACACCTAAATCCAGAATGCAAAATTACAGTATGCAAATGAAGAAAGAGATAACATAAATAATCACGGAAGGCAACATACAAGAGAGAAATTAAGCCCAAAGCTCTTTTAGTATTAATTGCAGGGATTCAAGTTACAACAACTTTCTAGCAAAAATTTCCCCCCCTTTTACATTGCAATGCCTAGGTTTTTATAGAGGACCCGACCCTCTGAGCCATCAATGCACAAAATGGAGGAGTACATCCTCAAAAACCTAAGAAGTCGGCTCTCACAACTCTCGTGACTGAGCTTTCAAATCCTTTTCTATATCTGGCAACTACGATCGGGTCAGCCGAGGAAACATGCATTAATGAGCCATCTGAACGTCCTTGGTCTCTGGGTGTGGAGCTCGAGTGGCCGCCATGTCCATCGGGTTCTCCTTCAGGGACTGAGACTTCCTTTCCAATTGCCAAAAATGAGCAACGAGTTCACCGGGCACATAAAAATACATTTATGAGGCACTTGATTGCCTCGAAAAAATACTCGGCTTGGAGTGCGTGCCCTCGAAGTGCTTCGCTGATTTTTTGTTTGCAACTCCGCTTCGCAATGGATGCAAGCCGAAGCAGGTCCTCCTTCTTGGTTTTGCACTTCGCATGAATGAACTTCGCAAGACAGCTTTGGGGATGTAAAATGCCAAAGTAAATATTCCTCCTTAAGATGGCTCTCGATATTTTGCCGCTTCGATGGAAAGGCGTGCCAAAACTGCTTCGTTGAGGTTCTCCACCCGAAGTGGATGCTTCACTGGTGAGTCTTCAAAATGCTTCACCATGATCCTCCCTCAAAACTGTGGTTCGGGGTTTTTTTGACCGAAGTGCATCCTTGGCTTGCAAAATGTTTTGCTCTTCACGGGCCACTACCACTTCGGGTGAAAGCGCTTCGCATGAAAGCTATCCGAAGAAAATGCTTCGCAACAACTTTCGGCGAAGTAAAAATGGTTCACCGATGGGGAGGCCCGAAGTGGGTGCTTCGGCGATTTCTTGGCGAAGTAGTTTTCAATGTTTGCACTCCTTCAAATTCCGCTTCACGAGTTTTTCGCCCGAAGCAACTGCTTGAAATGCTTCGGGTGCGAAGCTCTTTTCATGCCTTAGCAAATTCGGACCGTGATCTAGACTTCTTTGTCTTCCTTCTTCGACGAAGTTGCTTCTCAACGTTTGAAATTCTTCGAATGCCGCTTCGCAAAATTCTCGCCCGAAGCATCTGTTTGAAATGCTTCGGGTGCGAAGCTCTTTTCGTTCTCCACTTCTTTCTTTCGCGTGAAGCTATCTTCCTTTTTCTACGAAGCTCTTTTCTTAGCTTGCTCAATAGCGAAGCTTTTGCATCTCCATTCTATATACAAAGGGGATGGCGATGAAAGCCAAAATTGCTGCAACTTACAAATGTTTTCAAAAACAATAAAATAAACACTTTACAAAAAGAAACACTTTTTCAAAAAAATTGATTTTTCTACCCCTCTAGGCAATGTGACAAAATTGTCAACAGTTCTTAGCAAGTATAAGTTCACATTTTGGGTTGATTTTGTAAATAATAATAATCAATTCCTATTTCATATTATATCTCATAATGATTTATGCACTTACAAATTTAAAGTTCTCTATGGTTAGAATTATTTTATCTTTAGGATGAGAATGAGACAAGTATAAGTAAATAGTTCCAACTTCTTTTTATACCCCTTAATATCCAATAGTTTAATATTTATAAATTCCAATAATCTATGTTTGAAGTAGTATTCCTTATAACTCTCTAATTTGGAATTTTTAGAAAACAATATTTAATTATCTAAAGTGGAAACCCTTATTTCTCCTAAATTATTTACAAATATTTATGTTATTGGAATTTCAAGCAATAGAATTTTAAATTCTTTTTTCAACTAAACTTCACCCTTCAATTAGCTTTCTTGAACTTAATAGAATGTCTAAGGTTTTATCTCCTTATTCCTCCTATTTGAATAATAAACTAGCTTTAGGAATTGAATGACCTTTATATAAAGCAATTAATAATATACTCCAAAATTATTACCTTTTAATAGTGCTTTTGCTTGTTTTTCGTTGTTCACTGCTCAGTTGTTCGATGTCAGTTTTGACTACAAATTTCAACCTCTTTAATGCTCATTCTTTATTAACCACAAGGTATGGTATTAAGTGCTACTATGGGTGATGTTATTGGCATCCTTTAGATTGCACTCTCTCCCTTCTTAATCATTATTTGACTGTGTAGCAAAAATCACCTTCTACATTCTCCTTATTGGTAGAGGTATTTAATGAACCTCACCTCCTTATGTAACATATTCCAAATGGCATATACATTTTCACTTGAGACTATATCTCCTTGCTAGATGACATCAATCTATAAGGCATGTTAGTGGATATCACTCTTTGTAATATAGATATTATTACAACATCTATATGCTTGAATGAGGACTAAACTATGTCAGTCTGAGTAGAGCGTTACTTAGGTGCTCCTATTCCTTTGCACTCATTATGAATGAAGGTGTTATGAAAGACTCTAATGACTCTCCTTTGCTCCTTAAGTCTTGTTCCAAGTGGTACAATGTTTCTTTGGGTGAGGTGGCAAGTGGACATATTTAACCTTGTATGTAGCTATGCCCTTTCGTTTGCTTATTAGCCCAATGCTTCTTGACAACTATTGTTCATTTGCTCAACGCTTTCTTGCTTAGCTTTCTCCAACTAATGGTGGCTCTCTCCAATGATTCTTGCTTAGCTTTCTCCAACTAATAGTGGTATTCTCCAACATAGGTGGTTCCAAGGTGCTTCACTCTTGATGGCTTGAAGGTGTTTGTTTCAATCCTAACAATGTTTTTATTCCAAGCTTTAGACAACATTCTCTTGGGTAATAAGATCCTTACTTGCATTTTGATTTTTCTATTTTCTATTATGCTATTTCTTTTACAAATATTATGTTAGACTTACCTTGCTGATGTGGCTATATTTTTCCAACTCGATCTCCTTGTGATGTAGATTGAATTGCACCATGAACATTGCTAGATATGAGACCAATCAACACTGAATCCCTTGGCTCAAATGCTGATTTGAAAAGCATTTTGTTGGTTCTTTCCTTTGATTTGAAATGGTCATTTGAAGACTATATTTTTTGGCCATTGTAATGCCTTTTAGAGGCTATATATTTTGTTCTTCTTGGCTATATGTGAAAGGACAAGAATGATGTTTCTCATGTAACGTAAATGTCCCTGTAATAGTTAAGATAGAACACCTTAACTTGCACCAAAATTTTAGTTCGTATGTCTTCTTCTCCAAGTTTCTAACTTATTTTATGAAGCAAATTATTGAGGGAAAATAGTGATCTAATACCACTAACCTAAAATTCACTTGCTTGAAGATTTTGCACTAATAATTTCAAGCAACTAATTTTTCCTTCTTTTGGTGACTTGCTTTCAATAAGATATGTTATAGGTTTTGTGTGCTCAACAGTGTCATTTGACACTTCACCTTAATCCTACTTGTGAACTAATTATCACCTTTGAACAATATTTAATGCACTTTAAAAGTCTCTTAAGTATAACTATTACAGTGCACTTATTAATCTCACCTTATTTCTCCTCCAAAGTAACTTGTAATATGCACTAATAATAACTCTTGGATGCACTATGATCTCTACAACTTTAAAAATAATATATCTAATCTCCTATTTAATGTGCACTCCCTTGAAGATTATAATATACAGCCTTCTCTTTGCAATATTTTAAAAATATAATATGGTGCTCAATGAATCTTACTAATGAACCAAAATTTTAAAGTTCAACTAATGAATCTTTTTGCACCAAAGTTGCTTACCTTAAAAAAATTTGTAGATGAAGGATTGCTAGATTATTAGATTCACCTTATTGCTCCCTTGTATTGAATGAATTTGTATCTCTTCTTGACTGTCTAAAATAGTTATTTAGTTCACATATTTGTAGCTTTTAAACCCTCTAACTTGCTTGTAGACACCAAAACAACACCAATATGATTATGTGACTACAAGCACTGATCGAGTTGGCATACATAGACCCTAGGGCATCCCCCATATGTTAAATAGTGGTCCTAACCACTCCCAAATCAGTTTTGGAAGGTCAAAGGTCAATTTGGCATCTTTTAAGCACTTTTCTCCCTACTCATCCAACCCTAGGATGATTAGAATCCTATTAGAATCCTATTCATCCCACCCTAGGACAATTAGCAGCAATCGTCCTAGGGTGGGACGAGTAGCAGGTTTGACTAGCAAAAAGTCAAACCTCGACAGGTTCGCCACTTAACTGCACCTTCAAGGCATGCAATTATGAGGAACAACTTCAAATAAGAGAGAGGGACTTCAGTAAAGCGTGCCCTGATCATGGAGGCCTCATGCAAGGAGACTATAAATTAGGGAGGAATCTTCTATCCCAAAAAAGGCATGGCAAGCCAAGTGGCACCCTCACATGCGCATTCAAAGAGAGAGACCCTAGGTCTATAAAAGGGTGAGCATCCTCACCCTAAAAAAAAGAAAAGATCTAGAGCATTTGGAGCAATAGAGTGCTGCCAAATTATACCCACATTCCCCTTTGTGCTTCTTACATCCCTAATTTCTCTTTTGGAAGAGAGGTTATCGGGTGAACACTAGGAACGCAATCCCGACCCAAAACCCAAGAAATCGGCCACAATACCACACCAAATTTTCCAACACAACCCCCTAGGAGGTTTTGGACCCATCCCAAGTGGATTGGTGTCAAAACTAGACCCAAAACAACGGGCGTCCTGCCCCCGAGCGCCCCCTAAACTATCGTAGTCCTAATCGGCTCACCCCAGAGTGATTAGAAATACATGAAGAATTTCTCTACTATTATTTTTGAATTCTGTTATATTTGGTTTAATTATGCTGTTGTTCAAGTGTCATGTTATTATGACTTGATTTGACTGTGTTTTTATCATTTTATGCATTTACTAACATATAAGAAGCGCTTTCAGATATAGGACAATATGGGTAGAATATGCCAAATATGACCTTCTGGGTTGTCCCAAAATGCCCCTTTTAGCCTAAACCCAAGTTTTCAGGAGTTTTGGAGACCTCTAGGCTAGAAATTTGGAAGGTTGCTTTTGCATGTTTTGTGATAGTCCTAATCATCCCACCCCGGAGCGATTAGAAATCAATGCATGATTTCCTAACTGTTCCTTTTGAAATGTGTCCCTAATTATTTTTCTATGCTTATTTCAAAATTTGAATTCATTATGACATGTTTTGAACATCATTTTGCTATTTTATGTATTCACTAGCCGGAGGCCCTAGGGATTGCATGTTTTTCCCTCCATCCGCATATGCTATTAACTATTTTTTGTTTCTCTGAGTGTAGGATCTCACCACCAGGAAAATTGGAGGGCAAGTAAGGAACACATGAACACATGGATGCAAGTGGCGACAATGTTTGGCCCGCCCATTTCAAATGTGGGCATGCGAAGGACATTGGAAGCACACCATCCGTTGATGTAATGAACTGTATCAAATGCTATGAGCCCTAGAGCGGAGGGAGACATATTGTAATTGGATTGAAATCAAAATTAATAAAAAGAGGCCCCACTTTCTTTTGCTTACATCTAGTTTCATTTATGTGTCTTTCCTTCATGCATTGCTTTTCTCGCATTCGTAGGACTTAGCATTTGTGTATCAATTTTTGTTTGCACCATTGGTTTGGCATGCCATCACCCTATATTCAGATTTCAATGGCGATCATGGTGGGACCATAGACCTTACTATTGGGATCAAGTTTTTGATCAAAAATTTTGTGTTTTTCTTGCAGGTGTTACTCATTTGGGCACTGGACTGCTACTCATGCCACCCTATGACGAATATAGACTTGGAATTTGTGCCACCCTGGGATGAATACAAATTTGTCTCACCCTAGGATGAATATAGAACTTCTATTCATACCACCCTAGGATTATTAGAGCTCTGTGCATTTTCTGAGTAGAAACTCAGAGGTATCTGGTTGGGACAAAGAAGAGGTAGGTTTTTTGGACATCCTCTGTGTTTTTCTGTTTTTGTCTCTGAAAATTTTCTATTTTCTTTGCTTGCATAGGGAAGTTTGCTACATGTTTTATTTATTTGCGCAAGTAAAATGAACCACACACACCACATAATAATATTAACATCAAGGAGTTGGTCATAAAACCCCAACACTTGATCAAGACCAACGATGGATTTCATCACCACCTTGGCTTGGATTTTGCATACGTAACCCTGATCGTGACTGTTGCTAGACGTAAATCCTGATGAAAGTTGACCAAGTGTAGTGGGGGTGATTACCAGTGCATGAGGATAAGTCTTCTATGGTAGGTGTCAAAAATAGAGTGATTCCCTTTTCGTACCGCCTATGTTCCACATACTATTATGCTCTCGTGTACCAATAGTCTCCCTCACGTAGGGCGGGTATATTGAGAGGTTCGGTATAACGGCCTAGCAGTGGTATATTGAAGGGGCAACCATTTTGGAGATATAAGATCCATCATCATGCATGAATAACAAAATTTTCTTTACACGGTTTGCACAACAAAAATCAAAACACACTGAACCAGATTTAGGACACACATTTAATCTATAAACGAGATAATCATTTCTTTGTTTGTGTGATCCCTTTTGTTTGGTGTAGCATAAAAAATTGTAAAAGAGATAAGAACATACACATCTTGTAGAGAACCACCACCATGGTGTATACCCGTAGCCAAGCCCAATCATGGGCAGAAGCTACGAAAAGTGTACAAGGAGGCACCAGTCGCCTCCGTTATAGCCCCAAGGACTTGGTTATACCACCTTGGTAGCCTGACCCACAACGTGGTCCACACTATGCCACTACAAAAAAGGACTATAGAGGCACCCCTTTGGGGGGCACTCCCATTCAACACAGACCCTTTCAAGAGGATTACATACATGGGAAGGCTCCCTTAGATACTCATTATGAGTGGCCACTGTGCGATGAAGTGCTAGAGTAGCATAGGGTTCACAAGGAGGGACCACATGATTATATCATCCCTCCTCTACCCCTCATTACTGTTAGAACTAATAGACCAAATCTAGAGCACAAGGCTCTTTAGACAGGGCAAGCCAACTCCACTCGTCCCTTTCATATGTATGAAAGGGATCACAAGGAAAACCAGTACATTCCTCAAGAGCAATACACTGTGCGGGAGCAATGCACCTTCGTACCTGCTAAATTATCAAGATCACCTATTGAGGCCAAAGCCTCAGGTGAATGCCACTAACCTCGATAGAGGAAAGTGACCCATAGAGATATCGAATCACCACTACTGAGATAGACATGTAGGGGTGGCATCTAGGCCTCCTAAACATAGGATGATGGAACAAATTGACTTGGCATTTGCCAAACATGCCACCTGCCAAGCGCAAATCACATAGCTTAGGCAAGATCAACAATAGTTAGAGCAACTGTATGATCTTAACAAAGATTGCATTCGATGCCAGACTGATGAATTGCTCTAGAAAAATATGCATGAGAGGATTCCAACCCCTCGCACGCATAGGACAAAGATTTATGAGAGGCACAACCCCTTAGTGCAAGACAGGTCTCCACGACCTTATCAAGTGTTGCCTCCAAGACCTCTGAGACCTGAGCAGGAGGCCACCCCTAGAACCAATGATGGGCACCTTCCTCGGGTGCCCGTTCATGTTTATAGGTCACACCTAGAAACTCCCCAAGAAGCCTATGAGGAATCTGAGTGAGAAGAAGAGTGAGCTGAAACACCATATCAAGGCAGAGGGGGCGCTACCCAGCTACCCCTCAATAGGCCTCAAGTTACTTGTAATTCGCAATGGGAGCAAACCAAAGAAGAGGAAATCAAATCCTTTGATGCATACAAAGCACTGTTAGAGTGCTTAGAGTCTATGGAGACTAAGACTTCAGGGCCCCAAAAGCCTACCTTATGCCAGCTTCATAGTCACCCTGTGCATCCTTCAGTTGTGGCACCGCCATACCCCGACCACTTCAAAATGCCTTAATTGGCAATTTTTAGAGGGGATGAGGATGCCCAAGAGCACGTAACGAGATTACTAAGTCAATGCTTTGGCATTCAGGACAATGATACATTGCTTCTAAGAATGTTTATAACCACATTCGTAGTCCTTGCCTGGGATTGGTTTATCCAATTACCGAAGCATAGCATCAAAAATATAGACCAGCTAGTGGACGCATTCCTTGAACGTTTTACCTTCAACACCAAGAAGAATGCATCCTTAAGTGACCTAGCTGGCCTTAAGTAGTATGATGATGAGACCATAGCCACTTATGGGAATCGATGGAGGACATTGCTTTCAAAGCTACCCTACCTCCCTCCTATGGCCGACATGACTCAAATGTTTTCAAAGAGTTTCATAAGGTTGATCTCCATGTTATTGTAGTTGTAGAAATATGCCATCCTAGAAGAAGCCCTGGAGCAAGCCAGGATAATTAAGGAGATCAAAATTCAAGAGGACAAGATTGCCAAGCCGCGCAAGAAAGAGTGGACCAAAAATGCCAAAAATGGGCCCACGCAATAGAAACCCGTCGTGATCAATAAGGTTGCCATAACTGTACCACCACCTACACAAATGACATAGCCCCCAAAGGCTAATTATCAGGTAGTTCCTCCTGCTAACTATGAAAAGGAAAACCATAGGCAAGAGCAAAATTAGTAGCATTGCCCTAAGCGACAATTCACACAATTCACAGGGTCTAGAGACTCCTTTTTTGATAGCTTGTTCACGACAAACCTGATAAAATTGCTGAAAACTTGACCCATAGACCCCAACACGCCAAAACCCAAGGGCTATAGGGAAGATTTATATTGTAGATTCCATCGATAGAAAGGACATGATATCTTCAATTTTTGGAAATTCAAAAACTTGGTGCAAGAATTGATAGACAACAAAACACTCACGGTGGATAATCCCGTAGCGCTAAGCAACCAACAGATGGACGTCTTCAAAGACCCCTTACCTGCCCGTGAAACACAAGAAAAAATTATACAAGTGAATGAGGTGACACAAAACTACCCCATGCAAGGGTACGTAGGGATGATAAGCATTGTGAAACAAAACAAAAGATACCCAAATGTGAATGCACCCTCCGCAACTACGGGAGATGTTCCATTAACATCACAACCTCGACAAAACCCTACACAACCCTCCCCGCCTAGACCAGTGGCCATGATTTTGACTAAGCTTACTCAAATTTTAAGGACCACGTCAGCTAGGCTCTCCATCTATGAGCTCATCCAACAATCACCACCCCATCGAGAGGCTCTGATGGAGATACTCAAAGCCATTGAGCTACAACCCCAAGAACCCAATTCTTTCAAAAACTTTGTGGGACATGTGAGACAATGCACCGAACCGGTCATAACCTTCAGGGAAGATGAACTAAAATCGATGACTAGTGATATGGTGGATCCACCCCTGCACATCATCGCATGGGTCAATGGGATTCCATTCAAGAGGGTGTTGGTGGACACTGGCTCGTACAACAATATATTTATGACTGTGGCATTAAAACATCTTAAGCTACTAGAATCCCACATTTTGGCATCCACCTACACTCTTTGAGCATTCAAAAATGTGTTATGCTCGATGGTTGGCACAATTGTCCTGCCCATCCAAGTAGGAAAAAAGACCATTCCTATGTTGTGTCACATCCTTGAGGGTGAGATGGCCTACAATATGTTGCTAGGCCAGCCTTGGATCAGGGACATGAAGTGTGTCCCTTTGATAGCCCATCAGTGCCTCAAGTACACACATGAAGGGCAAGTACATGTAGTCCCAGCAGACTTATAGCCCTTCAAGTTTTGCAATGCGGTGCATCTGATGCCACAATCGACCCTCCCATCAACACATTTGGACTTTCAATTGAATCCATCCACTCAGGGTCCGATTCCACCTACATCCATGCTATTGAGTCCCTCAAGTAACCGACCTAGCCCATCTTCATCATTTGTCCCTTCACCAAAAATGCCACCTATGGTGGCCACATCGAAGGACAATGAGAAGAAGCCCCTAGAGGAGGCACCACCATTAGTATCAACCATCTCTACCGAGGAGGTGCCTAGTTGAATGGAAGTCGAGACACATGGTTCACCCAACATGGAGTGGACTCAAGGAGAACTCCCATTCCCTCCCCCTCAACCGCCGATGATTACTATCAAAATGGCCAATACAAGCCTGGGGGAGTACCTAGTGCAGAACATAGTGGCAACACCCACACTCAAATCCATGCAAGACATGGGGAGACCTCGTCTCCCCATCGACACTATCTTCCCTTTAGGTTACCTACCAAATCAAACAAAATTTGTATATGGGGGCCTCGAGAACGGCCTGGAACCCGACCTACAAGAGGAAGAGGATGAAGAGCCATTGCTGAGAATGTTGACTATCTGTCCAACCCAGAATTTGCCTTGAAATACATTAACCAATGCAATTGGCATGGATATGGATTGGGCAGATATGAACAAGGAATGCGCGTTCTTTGTCAACCAAGATATCAGATGCCATATGATAAATTAGGAGTAGGGTTCAACCACCCTTTGCCCCTTGACATTTTGGTAGAAACCATGCAAGGCCTAGGGCTAGGCAACAAGGATGGGTTGGCACAAGATCCATATGCCAATCCCAACACAACATATACATTGGGGGACTATCTCCCATTGTTAACAACAAACCTTGTTGACCTCAACAACCCTTCCCCTTTGATCAAGAAAGAGGAAAGTTCAAGGGATAACCTCCAAGAGGGATATAGAAAAGATCAGGGGGGATCCTTTGAAGATGAGTCAGAGTATGAGGTAGCACCTTGGGACCCTTTTGAATCTGATAGCAATCACTCACAAGTGGCACCCATTGACGACTATCAAGAGAACTTCGAGGTAATGTTCCCCTTGAATGCTCCAATCGAGCAATTACCACCTCAAGAGAATCCAGCCCTCCCGTAGAGAGCAGAACAACCCGGATGGGACCAAATCAACTTGCTTGAACAAAATGAGCCTCCCATGCTGGCCATAAGGCCAAGTGATCAAGAAACGCCCAGTGGGAGGCTATACCAACAAGAAGAGCACATAGTTGTCGGAGCTAATGATGGCCTATGGATCTCCGATAGCGATTATGAGGATGAGACTGAGATGGCATATCTCAACCATATGCGGCAACAACAACACCCCATGGACATTGATGATATGTTTGAACAACTAAACATGGGGCCAAGGCATAGGTGGCATTTAAACCAAGTACAACTAAACCAAGTGCTTCATCCACCACTTTGGGCATACAGAGAGCACCTCCCACCCAGAGAACCTATAGAGCCATCAGTGCCAAGGGTAGACCCTATCCTTCTATCCACACATAGGGTCGATCCTTTTGTGCCAATACCCACAGAGCCAGATCTAGGGCACAAGGATCACCAAGGATGTCTGAGTCAACACTCATGCGATAATGGATACTAAATTCCTTCCATCAACATGATCTCCATTGACTTAACCACACCCATCTACAATCCAACCGATCCAACATGACCATTGTATCTAGACCTAGATGCCATAGACTGGGATTATGCTAACTCACCACCATCCCCATCAGAGTACTGGCCTTGCGATGAGATGCTTCATTTCACCCCAGGACCAACTCAGGATATCTTCCATGCTGAAGAGGAACCTGATGTTCCCAACAAAGATCTAAATTCAGTGAATGATATCCACCTGATCTCAAATCCACACCAGTTGGAGGACGGATCCCACATGTCAATCAAAGAGACAATTGACGTAGACATCGGTTCTGATCCAATGAATCTACAAGTCATCGAGTTGGGGGTAAGTTTATGCCCTAAAGAGCAAGCTGATTACATTGTCCTTCTCAAAGATAAGAAGGAGGTTTTTGCATGGACCTACAAATACATGTCGGGGCTAGACCCATAGCTAGTGATGCATAATATAACGCTTGATCTGACAGTCAAGCCAGTCAAGCAAAAGCTATGTAAGATGCACCCAACAATGGCCTTGATGGTCAAAGATGAGCTACAAAAGTTGTTGGATGCACAATTTGTCATCTGCGTGGATTACCCACCATGGTTGTCCAACATGGTACCCATCAAGAAGCTAGACGAGAGGATTCGCATATGCACTAGTTTTCAAGATTTAAACAAAGTGAGTCCCAAGGATGATTTCCCCTTGCCTAGCATCGACGCATTGGTAGATGCTATAGCAGGCCATGAAATGCTTTCCCTCATGGATGATTTCTTGGGATACAACCATATTCATATCAATCTCGATGATCAACTAAAGACGGTGTTCACAATGCCTTGGGGGACATTTTTTTATAAGGTCATGCCCTTTGGCCTTAAAAATGCTGGCGCCACCTACCAACGCGCTATGACATACATATTCCATGATCACATGCATAAAAATTTGGAAGATTATATGGATGATCTATTGGCCAAATCTCTTTTGTGCCAAAATCATCTCGATGACTTATGCAAGATCCTTGATCACCTCATTGAACACAAAGTTAGGCTAAACCCCAAGAAGTGCATATTTGGTATCACATCTGGAAAACTCTTGGGTTTTATAGTCTCAAAATGAGGCATCAAGGTAGATCCAAACAAATTCAAGACAATCCTTGAGATGCTTCCCCCAACCACCATCAGGCAGCTAAGAAGCTTGCAGGGTAAGGTCGCGTCAATCAAACGCTTCATAGCACAGTTATCTGACAAGTGCCGACCCATGAATAAATTATTACACAAAGGGGTAGCATTTCATTGGGATGATGAGTGCCAGTTAGCCTTCGACGACATCAAAAAATACTTGGCTTCACCGCTAGTATTGGCACCACCTAGACCAGGAGTGCCATTCTACTTATACATCTCAACTACCGAGGTGGCACTGGGTGCCATGCTAGCCCAGAAAAATGAATTACATAAAGAACAAGCTAACTATTATCTTAGCTACACTGTGGTCAGTTATGAACTTAACTATACATACATTGAAAAGCTATGCTTGGTGGTGGTATTTGCCACCAAAAAGCTATGCCATTACATGCTAAGCAATACAACGTATGTTGTGTCTATGGAGAATCCATTGCGGTAGATGATGAGTCATACTTATCATAGTAGTCACACGGTGAAATGGATCATGTTTTTGATGAAGATTGACATTGAATTCATTGGACAAAAGTCCATAAAAGGTCAAGTCATCACCGATCAACTAGTAGAGGCTCCTCTCGAAGATGATCAGCCTTTGACCATAGAGCTACCCGATGATGGGGTCTTCCATGTCTCAGAATCGCCAAATTCTGATGAGCCTGAGTCACAAGTCGACATAACCTTATTTTTTGATGGTTCTAAATGTGAGCAAGGGGGTGATGTGAGAATCATAGTTTTCACACCGCAAGGGGCTACAATGCCTCTATCATTTAAACTTGATTTCCTGTTCACCAATAACAATGCAGAATACGAAGACTTGCTCATAGGTCTTCAAAAAACCATCACCATGAACATCAAATGCTTGAATATCTTTGGTGATTCACTGTTAATTGTCAACCAAGTGAAAGGGCTATTCAAATGTAAATGCCTAGTTCTGCAGGCCTACAAAGCCCTTGTGGATAAATTCCTAGCAAAGCTTGAATGGTACGACATCGATGCACTCCATCGATCATCGAATCATTTTGCAAACACCATGGCCTTCTTGGGGTCACTAATCCTACAAGACCCTTCTGGTGAAATGACAACCATTCAAGTCAAAACATTATCGCAATTCATGATGGAGCGTGCAAGTTCTGACCTAACGCCAGGAATCCACCTGATCTAGATTGAACCATCTCAGGATAGGTTCTCTCGAATCCATGATAGTCTGAATCACGCCAACTAGGGGTCCTTGTTCTCTCCAACCCATCTTAATAGCAACACAACACTATTTCTACAAGTTCTTTCCCGCTCAGCTTTTGCTAGGGATGAAATTCAAGAGGGATCGGTCGTTCATACCATCAAGGTTTTTGATCAGCAGGATTGATACACACCCATAAGAGACTATCTCAAGTTAGGTAGCCTCCCACTTGGATTGTCGCACACCATGAAAATATCACTCAAATAGAAAGTGGCAAAGCATGTCTTGCTAGGAGACATTTTGTACCGTCGAAGCCACGAAGGAATCCTCCTCCATTACTTGGACCAGCAGGAGTCTACTTGGGCAATCACCCAAGCGCACAATGGTACATGCTGTGGCCATTTCAATGGTATGGCCATAATAAAACACATTATTTGCATGGGCTATTATTGGCCATATTTAGAATGAGATTGTTGCACATATGTGCAGAAGTGCATGAAGTGTCAACACCATGCTAACTTGACACATGTACCTTCTCAGGCCTTGTAGCCGATCCAATCGGCTTGGCCATTTTTGCAGTGGGGCTTAGATCTCATCAAAAATATCTCCCCTACGTTGTTAGGTCATCATACATTTATCATAACGGCCACAGAGTACTTCACTATGTGGGTGGAAGCAATTCTATTTACCTCTACGACTGGACCCCGCATTACAAAGTTTATTTTACATAACATCATATGTCATTTTGGTATTCCATCCAAGATCATCTCGGATAACGGGACATCATTTAAGAACAAATATGTGTGTGCTTTGACAACAAAGTACAAAATTTAGCATAGTTTTTTGACACCCTATTATCCGTAGGAAAATGGGCAAGCAGAGGCGTCAAACAAAATGCTAGTCGCCATCCTTAAAAATACGGTCACAGATAATCATAAGGATTGGCACATACAAATACCACTTGCCCTATGGGCTTATTGCACCAACATTCGGATGCCCACTGGGGCCACTCCATTTTTGTTGGTGTATGGCTTCGAGGCAGTCATGCCTCTCGAGTTGGAAATACCTTCCCTGCGCATATCAATGGAAGAGTTCATCGATGATGACACTACACAGTAGGATTGATTAGACCAGCTTACGTTGCTCGACGAACAATGCATCAATGCTCTCGAGAATTTACGTATCTATCAAGAGCGACTTAAGAAATTATATAACATGAAAGTTCACCTGAGGGACTTTTAGGTTGGTGACCTGGTCCTAAAAGAGAACCAACAAAATTCCAACTTGCTGCCCCATTTAAGGGACAAGTTTATGGCAAATTGGTTAGGTCCTTATGTAATCGATAGTCAAATAAGACTTGGAACATACCGGCTCACCTCTCTTGAAGGAATCAAGGAACTAGAACCCTTGAACATCAGTCATTTGAGGCCATTCCACATTTAGAGAGCCATCACCCACACCAAAATCTCCAAGGGTTCTCACCACCGCTTGGTCACCCAAAAGCTCCAAGGATTCCCTTAATTGCTTGGTCAACCTAAAATGCCCCAAAGGTATCTATAAATTCCTTTGGTCACACCAAAAGCTCCAAGGTTTCTCACCACCGCTTGGTCACCCAAAAGCTCCAAGGATTCCCACAATTGCTTGGTCAACCTAAAATTCCCCAAAGGTATCTATAAATTCCTTTGGTCAAACCAAACTCCCCAAGGATTCTCGCAATTTCTTGGTCACCTAAAATTCCCCAAAGGTATCCATAATAACTTTGGTCAAACCAAACGCCCCAAGGATTCCCATAATCGCTCGGTCAACCCAAAAATACCCCAAAGGTACGCATAATCCCTTTAGTCAAACCAAAAGCCCCAAGGATTCCCGTAATCGCTTGGTCACCTAAAATGCCCCAAAGGTATCCATAATCCCTTTGGTCAAACCAAAAGCCCCAAGGATTCCCGTAATCGCTTGGTCACCTAAAACGCCCCAAAGGTATCCATAATCCCTTTAGTCAAACCAAAAGCTCCAAGGATTCCCATAATCGCTTGGTCAACCAAAATGCCCCAAAGGTATCTATAATCCCTTTGGTCAAAACCTCCAAGGATCCGTAAGAATCACTTTGTCCGCACCCATTCGGGATAAACCAACCATAACGAATATTCAAAAAACAACATATAAACAAAAATAACAAAAACAAGTGCATCTCACTTTCATGCATATTCTTAACAATCAAAACACAAAAAAAGAACTAAAAACTGCATTAGGCATACATACATTGCATATTTGCTGGTCATACTTGTCAAAAGCACCATAGACCGTAATTACTCAGCAATTCCATCATTTTTCCAAATTTAGTCCATTTTGTAAAAAGATCCATAAAAAATAACACCCTTTGCATTTTTGCCATATCATAGTCAGTTGTCTGCTAATGTCTTTAGGGTTTTTTGTCATTCAGCTATCTTTAGATTTTTGGTCAAATGTTGTACGAAGACAGACCAATTTTACAAGGTAGAGTTTTACTTGGATCATGCCTTGTTACATCACATCCCAAAACAAGATTAAAACACATAAAAAATCCCAAGTTGTGTGAACGCAAGAGAAACCTACAAAGCAGTCTAGGGTACCATAGGTGAAAGGTTATCCTCCTCATCCCCTTGTGCGAATGGTTCAAGAGTGGTGAGAATTGACAAAAGGACAAGCTCTTCCCCATCCAATTCCCCATAATAAACAATGGTTTTCACCACTATAAAAAATCCCAAACACCTTTGATCCACAAAGTCGTAAGGATTCGTACTACACGCCCTTGAAAAGTATGGGTAGTCATCCCCAAGGTCTAAAAGATCAATTACATTACATAATAAGATCCCCAATCACCTTTGGTCCCCAAAGTCATAAGGATTCATACTACACATCCCTTAAAAATATGGGTAGTCATCCCCAAGGCCAAAAGGATCCATGCCACTCACAAGCCAAAAACCCATGAGCTCAACTTAGAAATAAAAATGCCAAATCTAAATCCTCAAAGGGCAACAATAAAAAACAAAAAATAATAGTGGTTATCACCGCTACTCAAACCCCTTGCTCAAGAAAAAAAAAACAAAGAGAAAAATAAACAAGTGATTTTCATCACTATGTATGAGAGCAAGTATCCCAACAAGTTGAGTAACCGAAAGACGCCTGAGCTTGAATCCCTAAAATTCTTAGCATTTGAAGAACCATTTAGGTGATCCTCATTACGCGTTTGGTGGATAGCCTACCTGGCAATGTCCGTATCCTAAATGTATGATGATATGTCTATCACATTAGCTTTACGTGTGTATAGACCCATGTTTGCATGTGGATGAGCTAACTTATGGTATTCTAGATTGCGTCGTGGATTAATCTTCCTAAGTACAACAAAGGAGTTAGTGGAGCTAATTAGGTGATCCTCAGTATAGGTTTGGTTGACAACCTATCTGGCACTAGCGGTATCCTTACGAATACCACATAAACGAACTCAATCGCACACACAGGGATGTGAAATAACTTGGTCAAAATCAAGTCTGATTTGTACCTTGTTCGAAAGTCTTGTAAGATAACGTACAATATTAATTAGTTAGTTAAAGCATCTGAGTCTCAGAAAAATCGTAACTACATTTTAAAATAATTGTCTTACATTTCATTATCGCCATAAGAAAATACAAAACAAAAATTTACAAATGCAAAGTTATTCCATCAAGCAATCACGTAGTACAGAAAGCCAGTTAATCCTGTATAGTCTATGGTGCCACCACTTGCATACCAAAAAATCATTCCATCCATTCCATATGCATACATCCATATCATATAGCTAACATCATCCGCAGTCATAACAACATATGCATACACAAACATAAATAAAGGTGCATAAAAAGAACAATAAACCATAACAAAGTAAATAATCCAAAAAGAGAGTCATGTATATATATCGAGTCAAAATGCCCTCAAGCTACAATAAAATGGTCCTCTGACCTCACAAAAAAATCAAAAACTCAAAATCCCCAAAGCCTAGGGAGTTGACCACCATGATCATACAGGATCGATGCGATTGGAACTACCCCCAGTGGTGTGGGTCCTATGGGACCTCTCAGGGCAGCTGCTTCCAGCCCTTGCATCATGCCCACTAACGCTACCCTCAACCACCGGCCTATGACGAGAGGATGCAGATTGCTCAGTCTCACTACCTCTCGTACGACATGACGATCCACCTCTAGTGAGCTCAGGTAACTCCCCATCAAGGTGGATAATCTTGGCCTCCAACTCCACCTGGCATCGACCCCACTCCACATCCCCTCGGTGATATGCAACCAATGCATCATCCTGCTGTGCCAACTAATCCCGTAGGCGATCCCTCTCGACGTTGTGCTCCTCATCCTGCCCTCGTAGTATGTCCTCCAATCATGCTATCTCAGCATAAAACCTAGCCTCCATATCCCCTGGGACTGCCTGAGGCATGGGCATCTCCGGGATGGCATGCTTCTTCGACACCCACTACTCCGGGACATCCTATGTATCTGGTTGCTCTGGAATACCTACATCATCCCCAATCAAGTTATCTACCTCCACCATATCTGCATCATCGAGTGAAGCCCCCCAACCCTCCATTGGTGCCTCCGCACCCCCACCACCTACTGTTGCTACATTTGGACCTCCTAAAGGCCCCTCACCTCGTCATCGCAACATCGTCCACCACTGGTTGTACTATGCAGTCACCCCAATATTGTCCATGTTAGGGACATCAATCACTGCATCAAACTCCTCACCCAGTGGCTCAATAATTGGCCAGGCTAGAGTCCTCTCATCACTCTGACATCGATAGATCAAGGGCTCCCTAGGCAATCCCTGGTGCACCCCAAACTGTTGAGTCACCCGGACGTATGGGAAGTACTCTTGCTCTATCCCATGTCACCCGATCAACCATATCCCCCTGCACACCTGTCGAAGCCACTCTCCAGCCTCAGGCCAGGCTGGATAGTCCTGGTATGGCTACCACAACACCTCCCTTGGAGCAAGATGAGAGAAGGCATCAGTATAGTGCCCTATAGCACCTTCCCATCGTTGACTTTGCCCCTACTCCTATGACCTCCACCATAGAGCAACATACCCAATCTCCCTATCCACCATATCACCATGAGTGGTCCAAGGCAACCCTTGCAGCCACTCTAGAGCTATGTGCTGCCACCCCCAGCACTACAACAGATAGCTGCACCCGATCCCATTTCACCTTTGGTAATGGATCTCGTACAACTTGTCATAAAGCTGTGCCAGTAGTGTCTGACCCCACCTTATAATAAGTGGTGCTGTTGTCGAACACTCCACCAATCTAAACACCACCTCAACCAGGTTCCAAGGGAACCTCACACCTGAGGAGTTGGGAAGCAACATATTAGAGATGAGGGTCATCATCAGAGCATGCCTCACCCCTAACATGCCCTTCTCTAGCCACCACAGCACCAGAATCCCACCAATTAGGTAGTCTACCTCTGCCCTCTCCACAACCCTATCCACCCCCATCTCCACCGCCTACCCAAAGCACCGTGTCAGCACCACCGTCCGCTGGTCACAGGGAGTCGTCTGAATGAGTAGTCTGTCTATCAGAATCTGTAGAATTTGATACACATCCTCCAAAGTAATCATCATCTCCCTTGTTGGGAGATGAAAGGTGTTGGTGCGGAGATCCCAAAAATTGATCATGGTAGTCAGATATGCCCAATCTCCCACCACAATCTCCAAACTCGTCACCTGCTTGAGCCCAAGGGCATCAAGCCACTCCCAATCAGCAATTGTCAACGCCTCTCGGGCATCAGAGAACACAGTCGGCTAGTGGTGCCGACTCCTAACAACCTGTAAAACACAAACACAATAAAACAAAAAAAAAATTAGGGTTTAAACCTTAATTTAAACAAAAACATTCAAATAAACTGTATAGATGAAAAACAAAGTACAATAAAACTGTACAACAAAAGTACAAATCAATCAAATAAACTATACACTCATGAAAAAAAAAATGCCATAAAACAAAACTATACTAGGGTTTTTAACCTTAATTGTGAACAAAAAAATCAAATATAAAACAAAACTATACTAGGGTTTTTAACCTTAAGTGTGAACAAAAAAAATCAAACAAAAACATCAAAACTATACTTGGGTTTTTAACCTTAATGTGAACTACAAAAACAACTTAAAACAATAAAACAAATTCATACTAGGGTTTTCGACCTTAAGTATGAACAAAAAAATCAAATAAAACAAAAACAATCATACTAGGGTTTTTAACCTTAAGTGTGAACAAAAAAATCAAACAAAAACATAAAAATTATACTAGGGTTTTTAACCTTAAGTTTGAACAAAAAAAATCAAACAAAACAAACAAAAACATCACCCTAGGGTTTCGACCTTAAGGTGAATAAAAAAACAAAAAAAAAATAATACAACACAAAAATTAATACTAGGGTTTCGATCTTAATATTAACACAAAATAAAAACAAAATAACGCACAATAAAAACAATTATGTGCAAGTTTTTTTTAACTTCATATAAAGCAAAAACCAAAAAACAAGAAGAAGGAAGGAGCACCTACCGGTCTCGCCTCGGCTCCGCCACTCGAAGATCCGGTCCTTGCACTCATGGTGTCCATGAAATTTTGACAGCGCTCCGCTACGCAAACTCACACTCCTCCTCCCCACAGCTCCAAAACACCAAGAAAAAAATGTTGCAAATGAGCCCAAAACCTAGTTTTGGCCCTTTTATAGGTTGTTAGGCCTGTAATCGTCCCACCCTGGGATGAGCGCCCTAGTTGGTGCTCGTCCCACCCTAGGATGATTACCAAATTGGTATTCGTCCCACCCAGGGACGATTACAGAGCAAAAAAATTAAAACAAAAACAAACTGCATCCAAAAAATGCACCAAAAATAGCAATAAAACTGTCAAATAAAGGTGCCTTTGCACCTGAAATTCATGGCATAAAACACCGATGTCGGGACCACAAATTATCACTATCATCCTCCCTAAGAAGGCTACCATAGCCGGACCGCTCCACGGGAGGACGTATTTTCAAAAATTTAGCCCCAAGGCATCACAAAAAAGGGTCAAAACCCACTCAAAAACAATAATAATTCTATCGAATAAATGTGCCTTTGCACCTGACATTCTTGGCATGAAAAACTACCGTCGGTACCACAAATTATCTCTATATTACTCCCTAATAAGTTTAATATCGCAGGACCGCTCCACGAGAAGGAGGATTTTCGATAAGTTCTACCCCAATAGGCGTCAACAAAAAGGGTCAAAACCCACCAAAAATAGGTCTAATTTCTAGGAAACTGCACGCTTTCAATGAAAAACCACTGAAGGCACCCTTAAAAACGTCATCTTGGGTCAAGCGACTCGTCGCTTTTCTCATTTTTGGTAATTCCCTCATCGATTCGTCACTTGAGGGGGTAGTCACACTTAGTCACCAAATCAACAAATACACATCCAATCAAGGAAATGACATGCATTCAAAGAGTCATTGACAAAGAAAATCACGCTCCTGCTTTGGGTAGTAAATAAGCAATAATCACAAGCTGATCAAACACTTGGTATTCTGAAATCATGAACTCAAGGTTCCCACAGACAAAAGGTTGCACCCTTTGCCTACTCATGACTGAACAATGTCCAAGATCAAGTAACACCTCACCAAAAAAGGTTACACTTGAGTTAAGCTCCTTAGCTCATCAGAAGCAAGGATTTAAAAATGCATACCCTTTCCATACTTGGGGCATCAAAATTTGGTTAGGTTACTGAGAAACCCTAATCATTAAGTGCTTTGGTTATCTATTTTTGCTCAGCACTGTGCCACGCACATCGCATCCCAAAAAGGGGCATATGTAGAAACTAAAACAACATCAATCCGATTATGTGACTACAAGCACTGATCGAGTTGGCATACATAGCCCCTAGGGTAGCCCCCAGAGGTTAAACAGTGGTCCTAACCACTCCAAAATCAGTTTTGGAAGGTCAGAGGTCAATTTGGCACCTTTTAAGCACTTTGCTCCCTACTCATCCCACCCTGGGACGATTAGAATCCTATTCGTCCCACCATGGGATGATTAGCAGCAATCGTCCTAGGGTGGGATGAGTAGGGAGCAATTGCGAGGAACGACTTCAAATTATATAAAGGGACTTCAGTCAAGCATGCCCTGATCATGGAGGCCTCATGCAAGGAGACTCTAAATCAGGGAGGAATCTTCTATCCCAAAAAAGGCATGGAAAGCCAAGTGGCGCCCTCACATGCACATTCAAAGAGAGAGACCCTAGGTCTATAAAAGGGTGAGAATCCTCACCCCCAAAAAAGAAGAGAGCTAGAGTATTTGGAGCAACAGAGTACTGCTAAATTATACCCACATTCCCCTTTGTGCTTCTTACATCCCTAATTTCTCTTTTGGAAGAGAGGTTATCGGGTGAACACTAGGAACGCAATCTCAACCCAAAACCCAAGCAATCAGCCATAATCCCACACCAAATTCATTGAAAAAACCCCCTAGGAGGTTTTGGACCCATCCCAAGTGGATTGGTGTCAAAACCAGACCCCAAATGATGGGTGTCTTGCCCCCGGGTGCCCCCTAAATTATCGCAGTCCTAATCGGCTCACCCCGAGTGATTAGAAATCCATGAAGAATTTCTCTACTATTATTTTTGCATTCTGTTCTATTTGGTTTACTTATGCTGTTGTTCAAGTTTCATGTTATTCTGACTTGATTTGACTGTGTTTTTATCATTTTATGTGTTTACTAACATACAGGGAGCACTTTCGGATACAAGACAATCTGGGTAGAATATGCCAAATATGACCTTCTAGGTCATCCCAAAATTCCCCTTTTAGCCTAACCCCAAGTTTGCAGGAGTTTTGGAGGCCTCTAGGTTGGACATTTGGAAGGTTGCTTTTGCATGTTTTGTGATAGTCCTAATCGTCCCACCCCGGAGCGATTAGAAATCCATAGATGATTTCTTGACTATTACTTTTGCAATATGTCCCTGATGATATTTCTATGCTTCTGTCAAAATTTGAATTCATTATGACATGTTCTGACCATTGTTTTGCTATTTTATGTATTCACTAGCCGAAGGCCTTGGGGATTGCATGTTTTTCCCTCCATCTGCATATGCTATTAACTATTTGCTATTTATCTGAGCATAGGATCTCACCACCAAGAACACTAGAGGGGCAGCAAGGAACACACAAACACACAGATGCAAGTGGCAATGACGTTTGGCCCGCCCATTTCAAATGTGGGCATGCGGAGGATATTGGAAGCGCACCATCCGTTGATGTAACGAACTGTATCAAATGCTCCGAGCCCTAGAGGGGAGGGAGATGTATTGTAACTGGATTGAAAGCAACATTAATAAAAATAGGCCCCACTTTGTTTTGCTTACATCTAGTTTCATTTATGCATCTTTCCTTCATGCATTGCTTTTCTCGCATTCGTAGGACTTAGCATTTGTGTATCAATTTTCATTTGCACCATTGGTCTGGCACATCGTCACCCCACATTAAGCTTTCATTGCTACCCTAAATATATTTTTGGTGACTTTAATTATCCTTTAGAATGTACTCTATAAATATGAAGTTTTACAGTTAATACTGCTATCCTAATTGCTACTTTCTTACTGAACTTAAATATGAAAATTTTAGATTGTAAAAAAGTTAATATCTCCACCAAAATTTTGTTCTTGAATCTTAAACATTTGGTAGAGAACTCATCCAAATTGCAACTTAGATTTTTCTTCAAGAATCCTTCAATTTTTTTTTTCTGTAGAAACCAATAGATCTCCTTTCTCTGAATGAGCCTTCTAGCCTTCAAAGATAATATTCAAACCTCTCAGGATTGGTAGTAATGTTAGGCTCATTTCTCCTTAAGTCTCCTTGTCAAATTCTAAGTTCAGTATAGGCCTTCTTTTCAAGAATCTAAAAGTCTTAAGGTATTCTGAATTTTGGCTAATTCCTTGCCAAATCTTTCTCTCTTGGGCTTGTTGTCGGATGGTGACAATTGTACCAAAAAAATCCCTTTATCAGGAACTTCTCCTTGGTGGTAAATTTCTCCAATGCGTTCTCCTTGGAACTCCTTTTAATGGCCTTATTCAAATATGTAATAAGGCTATCCAAGCCTTCTCATTATTTCTCCTTGAGACCTCTCCTAGATATTCAATATTGTAGCTCTTATGGTCTTCCAAATGAGACTATTCCTTAAACCTTCTACTGTGGAAGTGTTGGTAATGAAATCTTACTCTCAAATATCTATAGTTTTCTACTTCTAGGATCTGGAACATCACCTTGCTAGTACTTCTACAATTTGTAGGATTCAATGGAGATTACCAACCTCTAATATTCTAGAACTAGGAATTATTTAACGAGACCTCTCGTAGGTCTTCTTCAATTTATCTAGCTGATTTATTAAATCTATAATGGAGATCACCAATCTCCTATATTCTATTAGACTCTTCTCTAGAGTCTCTTGAATTAGAAGTAGGGCTACTATGGCCTTTTCTTTTTTTGCACTATGTAGATCTACAATATCTAGTAATGAGATCTTTTATTTAGTTCTACAAATATCCAATCTTCCTCTTGTTGCTTTTGGTGTTGAATTGACTCTAAAGAAGATATTATTCCTAGCTCTATGTAGGGAGGTTCCCAAATTTCTTTGAATATTCTTTTTCCTGCAAAAAGTATTAGTACTATAATGGAAGAAATTCTAAATCTAGATATGATCAATCTTCACTAATTGATTTGTCAATCTAGTGGAATCCTTTCTGAGTTATAGTCTTCACAATTTTTTCTAAAACCCTTTGGAAAGACTAGCCAAATGTAATCCTAGAAATTCTGTAAATGAGATTTGTATATTTCTCTCAATCTCACTTGTGGCTCTCCCTATTTCCTATTTGATCTATCGTGTGATTTGATAGCACTGTTAGCTTTTTATGAGTATATGATATAGGAAATGCAACCAAAAGATGTAAGATAAGTAATATAAGATATTTATATAATAATGAAACTATAATATGTAGGAAAATTATAAAATAAACTTCTACAATAACTCATAAATATACTATTAATGAAAGCTTACAAAAATAGTACAATGTAGTATAATGGAGGATATGAACACTCGATAAACTATTTTGAAAGAGCTACATTGTACCACACTATCAATATATACTATGCACACTCTATATTCTCTCCTCCCTACTTCACTCACTATAAGACCTTTATATAGGAAGATAGGTTCCTTGGACCTTACTCTATCTTTGAATCTATCCTATGACTCATGTACATGTGGACTACATGCACATTTACATCATTGCACATTCTAACACTTATGCATTTATTACATGTTGAAGTAACTACATAACTTTACTCTAAAGTAAAATCGTACTTTGGTAATGTACCAAATGTGATAAATTGAAATGTACCCAATAATTTAATATATCCTCTAACACTTGCTACTTACAATGCAACTAGGGTCATAAGACCATCTAAGATACAACCAAGGAGGGGCCATCATCACCAATTGATACTATGACTAAAACTCCCCCCATCACATGCCATAACTAAAAAATCAAACCAACATAAAATAAGACATCAAGACTTTTCAATAATAGCTAAGGATATCCTTAATGATAAAATTTCCCCTAGAGCACTTTCAATGATAGCTAATGAAGCACCACTTTCAAAAAGGTTCTACACCATCTAGAATCCATAGATTACCTTGCCTTTCAACCAAGGGTGACCCATGATCTGTATTTCTTGGGTGATAGATTAAGAGAAATACCAAGATCATTTGGGAGGACCCAGTGGGAAGAAGGCTGTAGAATCTCCCTCTTACTTAGGAAAATCTTAAAGCCTAAGGATTTCCCGAAGCCTACTATACTTGGAAATCTCTAAGTTGTGAGGCTCTAGCTCTGCTTCATAGTTTATTGGCTCCAACAAGGTTTGACCCAAAAGGTATTGGACATTTTGAGTCCCTAAGTTAAAAGTTGTCATTGATGTCAAAAGGACCTATGTAAGTAAGAACTATGATTTTTCTCCACAAAGAGCTTCATGAGAAGCAAAGGTTTTGATCAAAGGTTCAAGAAGGGATGCATGGCATTTGGTTCCAAAAGGAGCTTCAAGGGAATCTTAGCAAAAGGTTTTTATGAAAACCAAGGAAGGTAAGGAAAGGTTTTATTTAAAACCATGGATGGAATATTTGAAATGGGTTTTTCTTAAAACCCAAGTTGGCTTTTCGTTTCATCAAAAAAGGTGCCCCAGTGATGGAGAAATTTAATTTTAAAGGTTTAGTTTAAATTTTAATTTATTTAAAATTAAAATTTAAATTTTAAAATTAAATAAAAGAGTTTTCCTGCCATGTTCGCCGACGTCATATATTTTATCATGCAAAGGTTCGAATATTTAAAGGGGTTGATTTTATCAACCAAGTAGGTGACAAGAAATATTGTCCGCATTCGATTATCCCCTCCTTCGCAATCGTCGATTTCCCCCTTTCGATTTTGTTTGCACACTACACGTGGAACAAGGGAGCAAGTTTCAAGGCATAGGTGGAGAGGACAAAAATATAAGTCTCAAAGGCATAAAGCCTCCACATGGGAGGCCTAGTCCACACAGTGGGTGTAGAGTGTGCTAAGGCGCATGACGAGGAGGAACACGGGGTCGAAACCACTCGAAGCCATCTTGCAAGGTATGCCATAATTCGTTCACCAAAATTTTTGGGTGCATGAAATATTTCAAATTTTCTAAGGTTGTGTTAAGTGTCGATTTTCATGGAGAGTATAGTGGATTTAATTTTTGCATATGGCTAAGGTTTTATTTGATTAATATGGGATATTTCCTAAGAAGGCTTTGTGATTATTTTTTTAAGTTCAAAAGTGTTGAAAGGAACGATATAAAATATTTGAGTTATTTTATGGTATAAGTGGTTTTTAGAGTGACAAGGTTATGCAATGTTTTGATTTATTTTATTTTATGGTACAAGTGGTTTTAGGAGTGATAAGGAAGTTGTGCATCAATTCTTAAGAAGATTTTTTAATTAAAAGCCTTGGTGAATATTATTGTGAAGTGGAGTAATGTTGATTATTTTGTGATCTTCTAACCCTTGTGAGGATTGGCAAAATAATATTGTGATTGTGGCAGATTTCCAAAGAGGCTTCTTCATCTTCATAAAAGGTATGGGCACATTCTCCTATTGATTGATTATGGTGGTTGATTATAAAATACCTTTGGAGTGAAAAGGATTGATTGTGGTTTCCTTTTCAAAAGTGATTGGTTTAATGCTTCAAGGTTTTTTGGATTGAGAGTTGTGATTAAACCTTATTTTATAAGCATTGTTGTTGAAGCCAATTGGTTGTGCAAAGAACTTGAACTTGAGTTAGAAAATAACATGAGTATCATTGTTATGTGAGATTTGTGGTTGAGCATTGTTGGAAATATTTTGAGTTAGTTGATACATGCTTGGACTAGGTTTTGTGAGAAAGGGTTGTTCCTTGAGGTGTTTGGTTGAGTAGAGTTGATTGAGCCTAGTCAAGTGGATGCATGTGGTTGTTCAAGTTCCATAAAACAAACTATTCTATATTTTAGATTTGAGTTGAGATTGATATTTGAGAATAGAACATATTGAGTCTCTAAAAATTCTATTTATGCTTCTATGAGATTTATTTGAGTTGAGATTGGGATTTGAGTATAGAATATATTGAGTCTCTAAAAATTCTCTTTATGCTTCTATGATATTGATTTGAGTTGAGATTAAGATTTGAGTATAGAACATATTGAGTCTCTAACAATTCTCTTTATGCTTCTATGATATTGAATTGAGATATTGATTAAGCATTGAGTATAGAACATATTGAGTCTCTAAAAATTCTCTTTATGATTATATGAGATTGGACAAGTTCTGTGTGAGCTTGTTAAGCAAATTTGAGACAAGTCTTTGAGAAGTCTTGTGGACTGATTTTGAGTAAGATTTTATGGAAGCTTGCTATGCAGATTTGAGCAAGTCCTAGAGAGGACTTATTGAGCAGATTTGGACAAGTTCTGAGTGAGCTTGTTGAGCATATTTGGACAAGTTCTGAGTGAGCTTGTTGAGTAGATTTGGACAAGTTCTGAGTGAGCTTGTTAAGAAGATTTGAGCAGGTTCTATGTGGACCTATTGAGCATATTTAAGCAGGTTTTGTGTGGACATGTTGATTAGATTTGAGCAAGTTCTGTGTGGACCTATTGAGTAGATTTGAGCAGGTTCTATGTGGACCTATTAAGTAGATTTGAGTAGGTTTTGTGTGGACCTATTAAGCAGATTTGAGAAGGTTCTATGTGGACCTATTGAGCAAAATTGTACTAGATCGAATGTATTGTGTTTAGTGCAATATATTGAGTAGATTTGTGCTAGAATGATTGGACTGTGTTTAGTACAGTATTGAGATAGAGCTTTGGAGGTGAAAGAGTACAGAGGATAGAGTTTCAGTGGATAGAGATCCGGTATCCAAGACAATTGAAGATAGATATGAGTGAGGAGTCTTCAAGTGGTGAGAGATCCACCAATCAGTGCAGAAGAGAGACAGAGTCTTCTATAAGATCACTAGCTAGAGCATAAGGGGAAAGAGTTCTCCTATGGAAGAGATCCACAAACTTGAAATTAGGGTATCAACATCTCCTTTGGACAAAGGTCCATAAACATTGTAATTGGGAAGGATTCCCAAAAGATATTGATTGAGAAAATTTTAGTAAAATATTTTCTTCATGGAGTAGCCCACATTGGGTGAACCACGTAAATTGTGGTGTCTCTATTGTGTATGGTGTTTTGTGCATTTCTTTGATTACTGCTATTGATACTGTTATCTATACACTGCATAATATTGAATTAAAAAGAAAAGTAAAAAGTGGTCTTATACTGTTCACCCCCTCTCTCAGTATAATCTTGTGTTCTTCAAAAGACATGATGGGGAATTAGTAGAAGGCATAATAGGAGAAGGCCACCCATGGTTTTGGAACCATCTCCCACAAAAAAAGGTGACATTTTCAACCCCCATAACTGCACTAACACCTTTGCCAAGGAAAATTTACAAAAGTTTAGATGAACTAGGCTTCGAACACTGGAACCACATACCAACCCAAAGTGATTGGATTTGAGGTGATGGATGATGATTTGGTGTCAGTATTGAAACTCCACAACTGAACATAGTTTCCTAGGTGATAGTTAAAATTTAAAGCAAAAATAGGGAGGGTAACTCAAAGGGTAATGCATGCTCAAGATATTAATGATGGATGATTATGATGGTCAAATAATGGGGTTTTGTTATGGATCTCCAAAGCCTCCATATCATTCATTGTTGATGTTGACCAGCCCAGGAAAAAAAAATTGAATTTGAATTTTGTAATCCTGCATGTATTTTGAATGGAATATTTTTCCACTTATAAATATTTCTCTTCTTCTCCTTGTAGGCATCGAAAGCCCTCCATCCTTCTAAGAGGTTCTTTCCTTCATTATTTTTTGTGTCTTCATCTGGCTCGAGCCTTACGACCTACTGGGTAGTTTTTGAACCTCTTCCCTTTATATGTCTATATATTGGAGTTTGTTTTAATAAAGAATATATGACTCTACTTATCTTTGTACTAGTTTTGGTGTGGATTTTCTATTATTACTGCATGCTCTCAAAAGGGTCCTATGTTCCTTGTGCATTGTCAATCTCCATACATGTGTTAATTCAAAATCATTGGGGCATTAGGGGAGTCTTATTATTTTTCTTTAGTGCATTGCCACCCCCCTTAGGCTAGGATAGATAAATTTACATGTCTTACAATTTACCATTTTTATTTACTTTTCTTGCATTTTATCTCTTTCTATAATTTAATTTATATTCCCTATTTCCCCTTCCCCCTTGAAGCAGTCTAGGCTTAAGAGTAGAGTAACATAGTGGAAGTAAAATAATGAGTGCCAAAGAAGAAATATAAAAGCAAGGAACTAGCCTTGGATTAAAAACCTTAGAGGTCATCTGGCAAGGTTGCATCCCACACTCTCCTAGACTTCCTAGGACTAATACCCCTACATGAGGCATAGTGTATCAGATGCACCTGCTCGATTAAGGTGATGATAGATGTTGAGGCCACAATCATAGGGGGTCATGATACTCGAGGAGTGCAAGGGGATCACTCCTAGCCCCCTAACACTACCTACAAATCTTGGTGCACAAAACATATTTTGAGTACTCCAACCCAAAACCTAGTTGGATCTAGTTTATAGAATAATTCCATCATCCCTCAAAGTCAATCCTCAACTCCAATAGGGTCATTATGCTTAAACCTAAACTTTGGTCAAAATATACAAGTGATGGATAGATAAATGGGGTTGTAAGTATCCTTGGGAAACACTCGGGGATAAACATCACCTCTAGCTTGCCAAGCACAATAAAATGTTAAAAGTCCACCCCCTCAAAACTAGAAAATTTTGCAAATAGGGTTGAAGTATCTTCCTCCACAATAGAATATTCAACCACCTCCTAATAGTAGTGGACTTATCATAATCTACCACCTTAGTATCCTCCACATTTTTATTGTTCATAGTTATACCCTCCATACCATCCATACCCACCTCTCGACTAAGTAATATAACCTCCTCCTCATCAATAGTATAGTCAACCTCCTTCTTAGAAAATCAATCCAAGAGTGTTCCTGTTGAGAAGCAACACACCCCCACTAAAAAAATGAAATTCCATCCTTTGAAAATATTTAGTTTTCATTTTGCCATAGGGACCCTCTTGATGTTTTTCAGGTTTTAATTCCAAATTTTGCTTGCCTCCTTCTTCTTCAAGTTTTGCATATACCAAAGCATTTAAGTAGGCTTGCATATGGTTTTGATTTGAGTTTAGAATTTATTTGTTATGTTAGAATCATTCTGAGTAAAGAAGATCTTTCACTAATATGTAAAAATGCAGGATACATATGAATAAATTCATTGGAGTCAACCTACAATTTTTGGAAAATTTGCTAAGTAATGAAAGCGTCGCGATTTCACGACATTTTCCATTTTTGGAAACGTCACGATTTCATGACATTTTTATTTTTGGAAACGTCGCGATATCGCGACATATTTTGGTAGAAAGCGCCAAGCGAGGGAGACGTCGCGATTTCGTGACAGGTTTGAGTCAGAAGCCAAACTTGATGAAAATGTCGTGATTTCGCGACGTGTTTTGGAAGAAAAGACCAAGTGATGAAAATGTCACGATTTCATGACGTGTTTTGGAAGAAAAGACCAAGTGATGAAAATGTCACGATTTTGGTTTTGGAAGAAAAGACCAAGTGATGAAAATGTATTATGACATGTTTTGGAAGAA
This sequence comes from Wollemia nobilis, assembly GCA_028583015.1. Taxonomy (NCBI): domain Eukaryota; kingdom Viridiplantae; phylum Streptophyta; class Pinopsida; order Araucariales; family Araucariaceae; genus Wollemia; species Wollemia nobilis. The sequence goes on along the minus strand of JAQPPZ010016947.1, from coordinate 17,641,982 downwards.
AAGACCAAGTGAGGAAAATGTCATGATTTCGTGACGTGTTTTGGAAGAAAAGGCCAAGTGATGGAAACGTCGCGATATCACGACAGATTTGAATTGGAAACAAACTTCAAGGAAGACGTCGCGATATCGTGACACATTTTGATTGGAAGGAAAAGCTGGCAGAGATGTCACGATTTCGTGACCTGTTCCATTTTTGCGACGTCATAAGCTTGAAAAAAATGAAGTAAAGAAAACGTCACGATTTCGTGACATGTTTTAGTTGGAAGCATAGTTCGAAGAAAACGTCACGATATCGTGACACATTTGGATCAGAAGTAAGAAAAGTTGTGATATCATGACATGTTGGAAGAAGGAGGAAACGTCGCGATATCGTGACATGTTCCATTTTTGAAGGAAGAAGTGAGAAAAGAGACTAAGTGAGGAAAGCGTCGCGATTTCGTGACATGTCACGATTTCGTGACATGTCACGGTTTCGTGACAATGAAGCCAAAATGGAAGCAAAGTGTGGAGGACGTCATGATTTTGTGACATGTCACGAAATTGTGACATGTCGTGGTTTCATGACAAAGGATCTAGAATGGAAGCAAAGTGGAGACGTCATGATTTAGACATGTCAAATCGGAATGTCGAAAAGGAAAACAAAAGCAAAGTGGAAGGACGTCATAATTTAGTGACATGTTGCAAAATCGTGACATGTCATGATTTTGCGGCAAAAGGGCCAAAACAAGAAGCAAAGTGCGGAGGACATCGCGATTTCGTGACATGTCATGAAATCGTGACATGTCGCGGTTTCATGGCAAAGAGGCCAAAATGAAAGCAAAGTGTGGAGGACGTCACGATTTTGTGACATGTCACGATTTCGTGACATGTCGTGGTTTCATGACAAAGGGGCCAAAAGGAAGCAAAGTGCGAAGGACGTCACGATTTTGTGACATGTCATGATTTCGTGACATGTCGCGGTTTCATGACAAAGAGGCCAAAATGAAAAGCAGCTTGAGGAAAATGTCATGTTATCGTGACACGTGTCAAAAGAAATCAAGCCGACGTGTGATAAAAATTAGGGTTTAATTTAATAATATTAAAATGCTAATCCTGGTTTTGTCTTTTGCAGAAAGCCATCTGGCAGTTGCATACTAGCGGAAGTAATGGCGAAAAAGACAAAAATAAGCGCGGATCAAGTGAAGGCCGTCAGATGGAAATGTGAGATGTCGAGAATTTTTGGTCCATCTAGATTTTATAGATCTGGCCGCAAAGAGACTTTACGGTGACTAAGCAGCTGCCTCATTTAATGGAATATGTCAACAATTGATCGAAAAATGAAAATATCTACACACAGTTATCGAAATTTGCCGATGGACGCATTTAACAGGAGAATTTATGGTGAAAGTAATGGCGTGCAGAGAATTTCAACTCAGAGGCGGCTCTACGAAGATAAAATGTCAGAGAAACCAGTGACTCATCCGAATTTCTCTGAGGAATTAATGAGACGCTCCCGCAGATGCACCAAAAATATGAAGATACCTTCACACGTAGTGCCCATTTATGGAATATATCGATGATCGACCAGAAAATGAAGATATTTACTTGCAGTTACAGATGGATGAGAATAATATCAGATCATGCCTTCTCCATTTATGGCAAGTAACTGCACTAAGATTTGCAGAATGGTTAGGTTTTATCAAAACTCTATTTTAAAAGACCTTATATTGTAAAACCTAGGTAGTAGAGTTTAAGTGATAAGATTTAGGGTTTTGGAAGAAGATATTTCTAAAAAGATCAAGGTTTGTCCTGAGTCTATATATACTTCTTTCGGATGTAAATTCAGGAGGCGAAAACTTAGAATAAAAAGCTATTGGAGCAATTTCCTGCAAATCTTGTTTGAATGCTTTGTTCTGGACCTGGAGTTGGTGTAGTTTCATTTTCTGTGATAGCATGGCCAGGAGCCTAATCTCTTTCAGACTGCGATAAGTTCATCTTCTTTTGTTTTCGTTTCATTAAGGTTTATTTAATTTATGTTGTAGATCTATGTTATCAAAGATTGGGTATGCTACTAGGCTTCATTCTTTTTATTGTATGCTAGGGAAAATTATAGATTTAAGGTTCAGGCCTATTCTAATTGCTCTGTCCTCACTGTGCGAGCTAAGCTGCTGGTGAGAGATACCAATTTCAACTGACTTTCCTTCTGTTTGTGATTTTCTTTCAGATCTATTTTGTCTTCGTCTTATGCTCTTAGTGGAAGGTGATCTTAGAAAGCTGGACACTTTCCTCTTTGATTTGTTCTATTGTGAAGCTAACTCGGTATAACTAAAATTGGTAGTTTTGGTTTTGCAGCTAAGTTAGGTAAACTTCTCTTCTCGCCTCTACTCTACTCTCTCTGTTCCACTCGATTGAATGATCCATTTTTATTTTCTTTAGAATTTGTCTTTTATTTAAAACTGCTAAAACATAAAGAGCTAGATCAAAGAACCGATTGTAAATCTGAGTGTCCACAAAGATAACCAATTCCAAAAACATTACTGAACTAAAGTCCAGAACCCGTTGTAAGGTAACAGACAATCCACTTGAAACTATTCCAGAAGCGAAAAAGAGTGAATAGACATTCGACCCAACTCTGTAACTCACACCTTGGATATCCAGCAAGATCCTAAAGTGAGTGGGATTTATCCCTTATAAGTGTTATCGAGATTTCATGCTCATTCTTCACAGGGTGTGTATAAAAGTCGAACCAACATTTAAAATTGGCGCTAGAAGGAGGGCCTAAAATTTTAGTAGTTTGTTAAGGATTGTAAGGTTGTAAGTGTTGGTGAAAAAGCTGGATTCTACTTATAGAGTAACAAGGTCCCACTCCAGAGCTGGAGAGCTCCTTGTGCCTGAGTTAGAAACCCCCAGAAGAAGCAGCCTCAGAAGGGCCAAGTCCTTGTCTAAAATAGTTTTGTCACCACTTGTAGTTACTCCAACTACAACTGAAAGTATCATCGTCAATCAAGTAGTAATGGCAAACTGGTTGGGTTCCACTGCCTTAAATATCTTGGGTGCAGCCCATGACCTACCCAAAAATCTTGAGAGATATCTTCCCAGATACAAGCATGATGGAACTAGGACAGCAGAAGAACACCTAGTAGCATTCAAGAATGCTCTAAAATTGTTAAATGTACAGCATGAAGATGTGGCTTGCAGACTGTTCCCTTTCACTCTCCAGGAGGGAGCATACGACTGGTTTTTGAATCTCACTAATGATTCTATTACCAGTTGGAATGACTTGGAAAAGGTTTTTGTATCACAGTTTGGTGAAGTGATAGATCCCAGTGTATTATATCAGCAATTTTTTGGTATTAAAAGAGAAATAAATGAATCTGTCAGATCTTACAATGTCAGATTTCAGAAGGCTTATGGTAGACTGATTGGTTATTATGTGCCAAATGCAGACCTGGCATTAGAAATTTTTAGGAATTCTCTAGATCCAATGACTTCTATTTTCTTGAAAAGAGATGCCTCTATTACCAATCTAACAGAGGCTTACAAAGAGGCTCTAGTTCTTGAAAGACAACTGGGACCTCAACCTCTGAATGCTCATCAAACTCCTTTTGTGACATAGGGTGCTCCTATTTTCAATCCCATACCACACCAAATGATGTTGCCAGCATGTCAAACTCCACCATCAGGAAATCCATTGGCTGTAACACCTGCTGAAAATGTACAGAATCCAGGTAAAGAAGCTGATAACACAAGAGTCGAGGAAGTGTCAAAAATAGTCCAAAAGTTGGCAAATGACTTTTTAAGTTTTAAAAGGCGAGGTTTCTACTGGGGAGAACTCAAACAGGTTTTCTTATCAGCAGAATAGATTCACTCGGCCCCCATACGAACCCAATAAGGATTATAAAGGTAAAGGGCATGATGTAAATATTTGTGACTTGGCTTTGTCTAATTGGTGCAGGATACATGCTACTTCTCAGCACGGGGAATTGGATTGTTTGGAATTCTGTAACGCCTTTGAAGCTTTATCTGGTGAGTTGATTTCTCCCGAACATCAAAGAAATGCGGATGGCCCAAGTTCATCCAGCCATAGTGCAGCTATGGTCTTAGATTCTTTCACTTTTCCAGGTGAGTCTGAGAATGTAGTGGAGATGCCTATGGATGAGGTGCAAGCTTTTCAACAATACAGGAGGGACAACTACAACCTCAAAAATAGAAATCCAGAGCCCAACACTACATCTACCCCTCCGGACAACTCCCACAATGTTCCTCCAGATCCATCTTCAAGCAATAACCCATCTCCACCCAAGGGAGGAAATCCGAGAGGACCAGATGCATTTGTCCCTCCACTCAATAAGGGATATAATATAGTGGAGGACATGAAGAAGATCAAAGCTAATATCACTCTCCATGAGTTAGCTCAAATTTTGGAACAGAGGGATAACTTGATTAAAACATACTCTGGGCCTACTACCAAATCTTTGGACAAGGGAAAGAAGATGGCAAATGCAAATGTGGCCATGTATAAAGAGAAGACTGAAGTTCCACCTTTTCTACTGACTGTTCGTATATTTGGGAAAAACTTACACAACTGTCTGGTAGATTCGGGTGCTTGAGCTAATGTTATGCCTTTGGCCATTTGTCAACAGTTGGGTTTAACCCCAATGAAGTCTGAAAGAAGAGTTGTCCAATTGGATAAATCAGAGGTTAAAGTAGTAGGTGAACTTCAGAATATTCATATCCAGTTAGCATCTGAGCCAAGGGCACAACACAGAATTGAAATTCAGGTGGTAGATATTCCTGTGGGGTACGGGATGCTTCTGAGCAGGGATTGGTCAAAATATTTGAATGGATACTTGGCAACTGATTTTTCACATATGTGGTTGCCGTGGAAAGGAGTTGCAAACCAATTAAGGGTTGAAAGAGAACCTAGATACAAACATACGATCACTGAATATAATGCAGAAAATGAGACTGTAAATATTGTTGATGTAGATATTGGGGTTTATAATTTAACAACGGGACAAAATGAGAAGCTTAGTAAAGCTCATCTTGTTCATAATAATGAAGTTTGGATGCTTCATGTGGATGGGGCTAAATCTAAATAGGGTTCTGGTACAGGGGCAGTTCTTAAAGGACCTGAGAGTCAGACATATTTTATGTCTTATCGCCTACAGTTCCCTTGCACAAATAATTTAGCAGAATATGAAGCACTGGTGCTAGGATTGAAATTTGCTTTGGACAGAGGTGTAAGAAATATCCAAGTTTTTATAGATTCAGAGTTGGTGGCTAATCAAGTTAAAGGTAAATTTCAATGCAAAGCATCCTACTTAAAAGGATACAAACACCGAGCGTGGGATCTCGTGGAAGATTTTGATGCTTTTAATTTAACGCACATACCTAGAGAGCAGAATTCATGTGCAGATGTCTTAGCTTCATCACCGCAAGTCTGAAGCCACTGGAAGAGTTCAAATGGAACAAATTTTTGATCGAGTTAGTCCCTTGTCCTTCGGTCCCAAATAATGTAGATAATTTTCAGGTTTTCTCTGATGATCAACAGATTATAAACTTTTTACAGAGTACCAATGCGTTTGAAAATGCTATAATCGATGATGGACAAAGGGATACTCTGTTGGAATAGTTAGACGATGAAAGGGGAATAATAAGGTTGAAAGATAACAGAATTCCAAAAGGGATGGTGGAACTGGAGCGGCTGTTTGATGTTGACCAAATTAAGCAAAAGGTGAGTTCTGGGGATTCTATTGGTGTAACAAACAGTGAGACTGAGAACCTGAACGTGGGGACTGAAGAAGATCCCAGGCACCTTAAGTTGGCTAAAACTTGTGACCCCGAAATAAAAAGAAATATGATTGAATTTCTTCACAGGTCCAAGGATGTTATGGCCTGGTCTTACAAAGACTTAAAGGTTTTTGATCCGAAAGTTTACACCCATGTTATACCTTTAAAAGAGTTTTGCAAACCTTTCCGAAAAAAATAGAGGCATGTCAACGCTTTGCTAGAGCCCCTCATCAAGAAGGAGGTAGAAAAATTATTGAGTGCCACCATTATTTTTCCCGTTAGGCATTCTACTTGGGTGGCCAATTTGGTGCCGGTCAAAAAGAAAAATGGAGAGATCCGCTTGTGTGTGGATTTTAGAAACTTGAACAAAGCATCTGAGAAAGATAATTATCCTCTGCCTTCCATGGATGAGGTGCTACAGATTGTCAATGGTTCGGAAATGATGTCTTTCTTAGACGGTTTCTCAGGGTATAATCAGATATTAGTTGAAAAGGAAGACAGGATGAAAACTGCCTTCACAACCAAGTGGGGAACTTTCGCCTACAAAAGAATGTCATTTGGATTGACTAATGTCGGAGCTACTTTTCAACGTGCAATGGATCATGCTTTCAAAGGCCTTATGGGTAAGTGCATCGTTGTCTACATGGATGACTTGACAGTTTTCTCTAAATCTCGGTTTGACCACGTGAAGCACTTGGAGTCTGTTTTCAACAAATGCAGGGAGTTCGACATTTCTTTGAACCCAAAGAAGTGTGTTTTTGGTGTAACTGAAGGAAAGCTCCTTGGACACTTGATCACCAAAGATGGCATTTCCATGGATCCTGACAGAGTTGAAGCCATATCCGGGATACCCTTTCCCAACTCTAAGAAAGAGTTAAGATCCTTTTTTGGGAAAATTAATTTTGTCAGAAAATTCATCTCCGGCTTCGCAGAAATAGTCAAGCCACTGAATGACATGTTGAAGGAAACTGCTAAGATCGTTTGGACAACAAAGCCAAAACAACGTTCCAGGAGATCAAATCTGCCATCCAACAAGCTCCAGTGCTGGTGAGCCCAGACTTCAGTACAGATTTTTATTTGTACTCTTTTTCTTCTGAACACACACTTGCTACGGTTTTGACCCAACGAAGAGAAACAGGGGAGCATCCGATTGCCTTCAAGAGTACCAACTTAAAGGGGGCTGAGCTCAAATACTCTCGCTTGGATAAGC